>JAJQWJ010000001.1:59459453-62090703 GCA_023637945.1 Phaethornis superciliosus | reverse complement strand
TTCATGCTTATCAGTCCTGTAAACTCAACACAGCAATGGACCTCTGGGCAGTATTGCCTTTCTGTTACATGCCAACAGAAATCCTAGATCCAATTGCAGATCCCACACCAGGAGGTGGCATACAGAGCTGCAAAGGTCAGCTATAATGCCTTGAATACCATCGTGAGCACTTACAAAGGAGAAATGACTTTGATATTTCCCAGTGGATGCAGAGCTGCCAGGCTGGGGAAAAAAAGGTTGTTAACTGATGGAGAAGTCATCCAGGACCTGGTCTCTTGCTAATGAGTTTTCAGGGGAAAATGAGTTTTCAGTGTGCTCTTCTAAGAGTACAAAATGCTAAAATGCTGCACAACAGCATAATGATTGAGTTCCACTATGAAAACTTCAACAGTAAGTTTTATTAATGCACTCTGCAAGCCAGGGTCAGCAAACTGTGACAGCCAGAAAGATGACTCAGCTCTGCCTCCTATTTTCAGGCTTTTATGGGAAGCAGAAGCAATGCTAAGGGCTCAATTTCAGCACGATTTCTCTAAAGACTCAACTTCTCAAAACAGAACAGATGCAAGGAAATATACTTTGTGGCCACCTGTTCTCTAAAAATGTCAGCACAGAATAGGTGGAGTATCCTGGCAGATCGTGCTTTCTCATATTTTATTCTTGAAGACAGAAAAAGTGCATCAATAAGTACTGCATATCAACAGAAGAGTTCGCTCTCAAGTAAGAAAGGAAAACACTCTAAACCTGGCTTTGCCAATCAGTTTTATTCAAAGACATGGAATACTCCATCAATAGGCTGTTGTGTAACAAGTCAAGTGCTTGCTCAAACAGAAGACATTGTTAAATAACAGATTCAAACTGAACACCAATTCCTACATGGGTGCCAATGCCAAGTGCCCTACTTCAAAACAAACCAAATAGTTTTTCTTATTATTCAATCAACAGCTGAGAAAAAACAGAAAAAAAACCCTCAACTCAAAGCAAGTGTCAGCACAAGGAATGATGCTGAATTAACTGAAATTTGAACTCTATAATTCAAATAAATTGCAAAGCTCAGCTAAGCTGAAAACAAGGGAATTTATTTCTGGGTCTTAGTATTTACCAAGTTTTACCCTGAAATCCTTTATAAATACAGCATACCCCCCATGATACACCCTTTCTAGCCTACGTATTTCAAGACATCATATTGGAACAGACTGCCCAGAGAGGCTGTAAAGTCTCCTTCTCTGGAGACTTTCAAAACCTGCCTGGATGAGTTACTGTGTGTCCTGCCCTAGGTGATCCTGTTTTGGCAGGAGTTTGGACTAGATGATCTCTAGAGGTCCCTTCCAACCCCTAACATTCTTTGATTCTCTTCCATCGTGACTTTAGGCACAGGCAACCCTGAAACAAAGTCAAGCAAATACAACAGCTTTACCCAGGACAAATACATCCGCAAAAATGAAACCTGAGTGACGCCTAGAGATATCAGCAGATATTTAATATCCTTGTGAGTCATTCTTGTCTTTAAGTATGTATGAAAATCTGTCATAACTGAAAATGCCCATCGTGCTAACTATTACGTCATTCTACAATCCACCTGCTTTTTTGTTTTCGATTGCTTTTTTTCTGTAAATCCATCTATCATTTTTATCAATCAGTAACTCTCAAATAATGTTTTTCTTCCCCCTCCTCCCCTCCCAAGCAAGTTGTTTTGCTCATTCAGTACTACAGGCTGGAAGTCAGAGACATGAGGTCTATCCACCACCTCACGGGGATGAGAGTAGCTCCTGGTTGAGATGCTCAGTGCTCTGGGCTATGAACACTTAGCAACAGGAAAGGAGATGTCTTCTTTCTCTGGATTAGCTTTCTTAATCCCATAAGTAGCTGTTTCTCATGTCAAGACTGAACTCCCACCAGCTGCCTTCCTTCCACTTGCACATCCTACAGTATAGCTCTGGCCTCTCATTTCCAAAGTGCTCCTGACTCTTCCCTCTGCTTCTCTCCGAGTTTCAGACCGATGTTGAAGGGAAGAGTGAAGCATGAAATGGTCTGTCAATACCTCATAAGCAAACTGGTCCCTTGAGTACAAGGGTTACCACCCTTCCCATGTTTGTTCCTCCTAGCTCAGGCTGTGGGGCAAGATAATGTTGCACTTTCTGATCCTGCAATACCATCAGATTGCTTCAAAGCAAGGGAAATGTCACTTCTCTCTCCTGCCTCAGCAGCACGCATATAACCATTCATCAAGACAACTTGTGCCATCTTGTTCCCATGTCACAGCCTGCCTCAACCAAGCAAGATCCTGACAGCAGATCAGAGGAGCAAAGGCAGCAATAAAGCTCTTCTCAGCTGTTTTGCTTAATCACCTACAGAGCATACATAGTATACAAGACCGTTTTTTTTCTTTCCAGAGAAAGTATGTCACTATGCAAACCATGGTGCTTGGGTCCAAAAGCTATATTCCCTTTAATAGTGTTCAAAACTAACTGCTCAAGAAGAGGTCCATCCAAAGTATGGAAAAATCTTGGGAGCTGCAACCTCCCTGCTGCCGAGGGAAAACTGCAATTTTCATCAGTTAATTGCCTCATTTCTTTGAATGCCTCCATGGGGCAGTGTAGAGCAGTGGTGCCACACAGCAAGTCTTTGGGAGGCAGCAGGGAGGTGCTTTCCCTCTGACCTTTTGCGAGGCATGTCCTGCAAAACATAGCACCTACCGAGTCTCTGTCATTGCATTTCTTATCCCTCTCCAAATGAGCTAAGATTCATGCAACATTTGTGAGCAGCTGTGATATGTCTGTACAGTTTCAGTTCTCTCTCAACAGGAGAGAAAGCTACGCCTATGAGCAGAGTTTAAGTGAGAATTAGGATTAGTGTGGAAACAAGCAAGTGGCTAAATCATTCTGCAAAAGCAGAGATTACTAATGCCCTCCACTTCCACTTGATCATGCCTCTACAGCACTACTGCTGCTCCAAAAGGGACAGAGCAGCAAAGAGAGGACATGCTGCAACAGGGAGGTTTGAGCATGCCAGCAGGAATGTGGGAAACTGCTGGGAAAGCAGTTGTAGTTCCTGCCTTCCTCCTACCTGCTCTGTCACACCAGAGGCAAAGAAGTTCAAGGCCCTCCATCATAACACAGGAATAGTCTTAGATCCTTTAAGTCACAACAAATACTCATTTTTGCAGTGCAGTAGCCTGTCTTTTCAAATTCAGTAAGTAAATAATCCAGAAAATTTTACTTTGTGACCCCCAGGAGAAACTGGGGATTTGAAACATTGCTTCTGAGAAGACAAACAATGCCTTGAAGCTTTTCTGACACAGCTTTTGGAAAGCAGAAGAGTTTTACTACATACCCAATCTACTGGATGACAGAAGTCTTTTAATTACCCAGGTGTCACTGAAGGTCTGAAAGGACATCTGTCCCCAAAGGAAGAGAAGAAGGAAAAAGCTATGGCTCCACCAACTACCAAAAAGAAAACTAAGTCCTTCTTAGGAATTGTTGCTTTCTCGAGGATGCATATTCCTGATTACAACCAGACTGTGAAACTTCTCTACGAGGTTATCCAAAAGAAGAAAGACTTTAAATGGGGCTCAGAACAAGCAGCTTCTTTTGAAAGTACTAAACAGGATATTGTGCAGGCAATGGCCCTGGGACAAATTCAAACAGGGCCAGACATTTAAAATGTGCTCTGTACAGGAGCTGGGAGTGACGGTCCTACATGGAGCCTCTGGCAGAAAGCTCCAGGAGAAAATCGAGGTCAACCTCTAGGATTTTGGGGTCAAAACTTCAAAGTTTCTGAGGCCAAATACACAGCCACTGAAAAAGAGATATTGGGCACATGCAAAGGAGTTAGAGCTGCTTCAGAAGTGATTGGTACTGAAGCAGAGCTCCTCCTGGTACCCCAATGCCTGTATACATAAAACCCAGTACAGGTAAGAGAATCTTCCCTTCATCATGCTACTGATGCCACATGGAGTAAATGGATTGCCTTACTCTCACTGAAAGCTAGAACAGAAAGACTCAATCATCCAGGAATTGCAGAAGTAGTAACAGCCTGTCCAGAAGGCACACACTTTGGAATGCCACCAGAAAAAGTGGTGAAACAGGCTGAAGAAGCCCCACCATACAACCAACCACCAGAGAATGAGAAACAATATGCTCTTTTCATTGATGGATTCTGTCGTCCGGTAGGAAGCCATCGAAGGTGGAAAGCTGCTTTATGGAATCCTACATGACTAGTTGCAAAAACAGATAAAGAAGATGGTGAATGAAGTCAATTTGCAGAAGTAAAAGCCATTCCAATGGCTTTGGACATTGCTGAACAAGAAAAGCGGCTGCGACTTTATCTCTGTACTGACCCATGGGTGGTAGCAAATGCCTTATGGGGGTGGTTAAAGCAGTGGAAGCAAAACAATTGGCAATGTAGAGGTAAACCTATCTGGATTGGTGAACTGTGGAAAGACATTGCTGCTCAATTAGAGAAACTTGATGTAAAAGTGCATCATGTAGATGCCCACGTACCCTCATATTGAGCTTCAACTGCCCCAAGGGTAGAAACACAGCCCTACCATCTGCCATAGACTGATCCACAATACCCTAGAAAAGGGTGGAGCTCCAGATGACCTGTCTTTTATTGCACCTTGTTTCCTCCAAAAGTCAATACTTCTACATATATTAGGATCACATTCTATTAAGGGGAGGGTACTAGCTTGGTCTTTCTTACTTATTCTATCAGGACAAAGAGTAAGAGTGGAAACTTGCATGCAGGTAAAAGTTAATTGTCAAACTGAGTTATGGCCAGGACCCACAGATTCTGTGGTCAGATGCCCTGAAAATATAAGGTTTCATCCCATCGCAACATGAAGCAGAGGAATTTGGCAGTTCCCACCTTCTAACATGATCATTACCAAGCCAGTGCTTTACAGATTGCTCATCCCCTGGAAAACTGCAAGTTTGTGAACTACACCCTGAGCTAATGCAATTTGCTGTAGTCAATGGATCCCACCTGTCTGGTGCTTCTGGTAGTACCCTGTAATTAGGCAGCCAGTGAGTACACTCCACGTACCACAGGTCCCAAACTTCACTGTAGCCACGGAAACTGTTTTGCAACAGTTCTCACTGAATTTTGTTGGTAGAAGTACACCTTACTACATCAAATGTCAGTTAACTGGGGTGGAGAAGCACTTGATGAAAGAATCTGCCATCCCAGCTAATCCAGGAATGTGCTGCAGAAAGTGCTTCTGCTGGATCCCTTTTGGTTAGAGGAGGTCTGGGGCAGAGCCTGCTGCCTCAGATTGGGTATTAGAAGAAACTTCTTCACTGAAAGGGTTATCAGAGACTGGAACCAGGGAGGTGGTTGGACCACCATCCCTGGAGGCGTTCAAAAGACATGTAGATGTGGTGCATAGGGACATGGTTTAGTGCTGGACTGTAAGTAGAGTTGGGTTAAATGCTGGACTCGATGATCTTAAAGGTCTTTTCCAACCAGAATCATTCTGTGATCCCTGTGTCAAAAAATCTACCTGGCACAAGCAAATTTTACAATCAGCATCTCTGCAGACCTCAACATTGTGATCTTATACACTAGTGAACAGATCCTGAAAACTTCAGCATACTAGTAGTTGATTTTCAGGTATTCTCCCATAGAGCAAGCTTTTTCAGTCTCATCAAAACAGAAAATTTGTATTTCATTTCATACAAAGAATCCACAAAAGGAACAGCCCAGAGATATCAGCATAGACACCTACTGAAAATACAATAATAAATACTCTGCATGGCTGATCCTGATCCCCAGGTTTGAATTTTGCAACAGTTGTGAAACAGAGCCACATTGTCCTGAAGGATGCACTATCTTCTACAGTAGTTCTGCTAAGACATACAAGATCCAGAGTAACCTTCTGTATATCCTGATAATATACAAAGCTCAGGCAGAAAGTTTGTCTTTCTAAGTGGTTACACATGCTTGGCAAATTCCTTGCAACAAACAACAACAAAAAAAATCCTCTAAGGGAGTCAAAGATAACGCAAATTCTTGAAAGGCAGTATACTTAACAGGCATTCACCAGAATACCTCTATTCCTCCCTCAAAGCAAAAATCTCACTTGTCAAAAAGTAACTGCATTCCTGAGAGTCACTGAGGACAGTCAGAACCTCACAGGAAGGGACCTGCTTTCAACGTGAAGTGAATGCAACTGCTTTTCAAAACAGTTTCCTACTCAGTCTCAAGAGTCTCTGCCATGAAGTACCTTTGCCTTCATAGCAAGGCAA
Source organism: Phaethornis superciliosus (assembly GCA_023637945.1). NCBI lineage: Eukaryota > Metazoa > Chordata > Aves > Apodiformes > Trochilidae > Phaethornis > Phaethornis superciliosus. The sequence goes on along the minus strand of JAJQWJ010000001.1, from coordinate 62,084,458 downwards.
GCACAGCAGTTCAACAAGGCACATTTTGAAATCATCAATCAACAAAATTTCAGGAGAATGAGAGTCTCCTGTGGCGCAAACTTCACTCTAAAAAGTTTATGGACATTCTTGAATGTTTTAGTATTTTTGAATTTGAAATTCCACCTCTAAAAACTTATACACTGCTGACTCACTCTTTGCTTTGGTTTCTCACATTAATATTTCTTGGTGCTTCTCTAGCAAGAGTACATATTTTACCCCTGAAATATTAACTACTGGCAATTCCTAACATTCTTCCAGGAAATTTGAGAATATTACATGGTGCCCATTCCTCCAGAGGAAGATCTTAAATATTCTCACTGGCTATATTACTACCACATGAAAAAAGGATTAAAAAATACTCCCCTCTACAACAGCTTATAGAGAAGCTGGAAGAGGGAGATGTAAGGGAGGAGGAAACAAAAACCACACTGCTGAATGCTTGGTAAGGCAACACAAAAGAAGATGATACAATAGCAAACAGCCAGGGTTTGATACTCTCTAATAATCCCATAACAGCAGGAGTCATGCCACAGTGGCAAACAGAAGTGTTCAAAACTCTTATTACCAAACACGTGAATACCACAGGCAAGGTGAGAGGCTGAGATTACTGCAGACTTCATGAGCAGAATTCAAAGCAGTATATTTGTGCCAGAAGTAGAATGTTACTATACATAATGTTACTATTACTATACGGAGTGATGAACAGGATTAACCAACAACAAAAGATGATGACAACAACATCACATTCAAACCAGAAAATCAAAGGCAACATTTTGACCCCTCGGTGGCTAGAAGTTCTGACGTAGACTGAAACCAGTGCTTTTTGAGGTATCATTCTTATTTCTACACAAGACATCTGCAACACAGTAAAACAGTTGATGCTATCTTGGATATCTCCATTGTTTTCTTGACTTTACCTGGGTAACTGCTGAATGAGACACGGCTGGTGCTGGTGCTCGGATCAACTATATTGAAGTTCCAGTGCTTATATATTCTCAGTGTGGCTGCATATGTAAACCAGCTAGAATGAGCAAAATATATATTCTCATACCCAGGTAGAACCTGAAAAACAGAAGCAGAAAGGTTGATCATTTCAGACCCTACTATACTCTGCATGTTCTGTACTTGACAGAAGCTGGGAGAACAGCTTGTTTTAAAAAGTTTGATGAATTGTATTGTTCAAGAAGGAGCAGATTCTTGTGTTTTTAACTGTGTACTTAACAACAAATTTCTGAAACCTCTGGAAGTAATCCTTGCCCATGTGTTGTTTCCAACTGATCAGCTGTTACTTTTCAAAATGAAATAACTTAGGACTTTATGGGGCACCTGCATCACATCATATATTGTTTTCCCATTTTCCTCTTGAATACTTGTATTTATACATTCAGATCATCTCTCTGTGAACATACCCAGCATTAATTTAGAACATGCCACTTCTATGAAAAGGCCACTGGGTGACTTTAAAATACTGAAATAAATGCAAGTAAGTTCATGTTGAAAAGGTAAATATATATATTGATACTACATCTTTTCAAAGTATTTCCCTGGCCCTAATATTTATTGTTAGCTCTGAAGCCTCTTGATCTAGGCAAATACTTGAAAGAATGCTTCTTAATTAAGGTGAATATTGTTGGCTTAGGATACACAGAACCTCCATATGCCATTCCAGAGCATCACTGTTACCACTTGTAAGACATCAGCCACTTGCTGATTTGTTCTTCTTCTAGCACTGTCCTTTAGCTTAAGTAATCCTCCCTTCCTCCCTGTGTATTTGCCCAATACATGTTGACTTCCACAATATCCCCTTTCAGACTTAACCTGACTATGTGAAACAAGTTAGTCTCTTCCAGTCTTCTCTCCATGACAGTTCCCTATTCCCTAATAATTCTAATAGATTTTCATTGTAAATCTCTGTGGTTTTGGTTTGGTTTGGCTTCTTTCCTGCCCTCAAACAAAAAGTGAGAAAAACTGCACCCAGAATCCTTCAGAGGCACAAATGACAACTGCAAAAAAATCACTTTGATTGACAGAATGTCTCTTTATGCACATGCAACATAAACAGCGAAGACTCCAGAAATGCAGACTCATGACACTGCAAATCAAGAGTCATGGGAGATGAAATTCTTGTTGCTCACCTTGATGAGTGCAGAGCAGTGACCCATATCCCACTGGTATTTCCCATGGCTGCCGGAGTCCACATTGCATTGTCCACTCCGTGAAGAATACTCAAATAATGCAGGAATGAGGTCCAACAGGTCTCCAACTGCATTCAGAAACTGGACATCAAAGATGCTCAGTGGCTGAGGAAAGAGAGAAAAGAGTCCACAAAAAGCACTTTCAGACAGAGAAGCATCAAGACAATCTCAGCTATTAAACTTTTTCTTTTGCTTTCAAAGGAAGCTCTTACATGGTCTATGAAATACCTGCTCACAAGGCCTAGGTGATCAAACTCAGTGTGGCATTAGGCACCTAGGTATCTTTAAGGATCTTGCCCTTGTAGTGGAATCACCAATGCTAACATTTTTGAGGGGAAAAAAAAAAAGAGGGGGGGGGAAATAAAAAAAAAAGGCACTAGCAGTAACTTAGGAAACTTTTCTGTGTCTTTGCAAACAGCATGCCAGTCAGCCTGCTGCTAGTGTTACACTGGAATAATTCTAAGATCTAATTTGTTTTCTTTATCTAAGAAGCCTTTGAAGAGCCTCACATTAACAAACACTCCTGGGAGTTTTGGGATTTTTATTAAGACTGCAATTTAAGACATTCTTGGGACTGAGAAGGAAACAAATGAGGGAAGCAGGATATGTTAACAATACTAATCAAGTATGGAACTAGCTGGCAAAAGGAAGCCAAGTCAAAAGGCACTCCACTACGTGACTACAAAAACCCCTTATGGTTGGAGCTAGCCAGGGTTAACAGCTCATTGAGAAACATGCTCTTCAGAACTTTTTTTTAATTTGCCTCTTCAAAAATGACTTAACAGTAATCTAAACTCAACCCTTTTCTAAACTCAACCCTTTTCTAAATCTTTCCTGTTCTTGTTTGAACCATGCCTTTAGTTAAGGCAAGGCTTAAGAAAAAGAATTCAGAACACACATGACTGTAGGACTATAAATAGTAGTGTTAGAATGGGACTTAACCATATAGCAATAAAATCCGTGGCTTGCAATATAAATCACTATTATTAAGCCATAAAGCTGACCTCTCTATAAATCCCAATAAAGGCGAGACGAGGACTTGAAAAAAATAAAGAGCACCAAATCTATTTACTTTTTTATTCAGAAGGCTGAATTCTGTGGTATCAATCTGCTACTCTGGCAAAGGGAATAACCAACAGGAGAACCAAAAATGATGGGAGCTCTAGTCCATATATCTAAAACTAAAATCATGCATTGCAGGCGGCCATAACAGCAGCTATAGCTTGAGGAAAAAACCCAAAGCAAAGTTTCATCTATCTCATATTGCTTTAGCTCACTAAGGACCCAGCAGAGCAGCAAAGCAGCAGAGGCCACAACTGTTAAATGTCAAGAGATGTACCCTTGGATAGTTTTAAGCAGCTCAGTGGTATGAATTTTTTTCCAACAACTGTTCCATCATTGAAATTCATACAGAGAAACTTGGCACTGTTTCACCACAATTTTCCCCCATCCAGACGCACTTAAAGATCTGAAAGCCCATCACAAAATGAGAAGAAGCAGTTTTCCAATGTCCAGTTTACAGAGGCATTACTGGGCAGTACCACCAGGAGGGCAGCAAACAGGATTGCTGATCAGAATGCTCAGCTAGCCCCGACACATTTTAATTCTACTTGCCATCCATGCAATACTACTCCATATTCTCCTCCACAAAACCTGCCTTCATTCCAACATCTATAGGTAGCCACACTGATATTGCTGCACCATCACATGGATTTTGACTACTTTTCAGAAGTTTTACATCTTTGTGCTTACAGTTACTTCAAATGAAAAATTTATATTTAATTTAATTTTAATTAACTAATTACTAGGAAGTCCATTCAAATTAGACCAAATGTATCAAGCAAGAAAACTATCAGAAATATATGCACAAAAAGACAGCCAGAGAGCAGCAAGAAAGACCCACTCAAATAAAGAAGCAAAGCTACATAAATTCCTAGCACTCCACTGGGTGAGATTAGGCTGCCAGCTCCCAAAGACAGACAGAATATCAGACAAGTAAATGCAGAATTAGGTTGTTAAGTATCCACCAGGGTTACATTTTCATTCCCCTTCTGAGGGGCAAGTAATTTTTTCCAGTTTATTTCCAAGAACTCATTGCTCTTCATGGATAAACCTAGTTTTGTGTTTAAGGTTGTCTGATGCTCAGTAACTCCTCACAAGCACAGATATTCTACAGAGCCTCAGTAAAACAATGCATTCAAACAGTGTCTGCAATGCAGGCCAAATCTGAGAATTTGAAGAGCAGCCTGAGGCATCTTCCACAAGGTTGAGAGCCCCAGTTTGGGAATTATTACAGCCAATCTCCAGAATATATGGAAAAGTCGTCTCCATGTAGAGTTAATCATGGTCCATCAACAAGAATTAGACCAAAAAGTGTGCATCATAAGAAGAGAGTAATATAGGACACACTGAAATATTTTTGAATCATCTCCCATTTCACACAGCAATGCCAAGAAAACTCCCTGCATGCATGGTTTATATCATGAAGAAGCCTGAATGAATAAGCTAAATTGACAAGAGGAAAAAGTCCATTTGCTAGAATGTGTGGCTCCTGCTCTAGGGTAGAATACTGAATAGCATGAATTATATTAGCTGCAAGGAAAAATTAACTTAGGATAGTAGATACAAAGATTCAAGCTTCAAGACTTTTCTTCATGGGACATTAAAACAGACAAGTTATTCTGAAACAATTTTTTTTCCTCATCAACCTCCCCATGCATGAGCATTCTCAGTACAAAATGAGGAAGTACACATAGAGAACTGTCCTAGAATTATGGTACTACTTAAAACTCTGTCACCTCCTTATTCAAGAGTAATTTCCCTGTGTAGACAAGCCCAAGATTAATCACAGCGTTGGTAAAGCATTAGGCAGATGAAAAGGCTTAATGTTCTTTGAGTGCCCCTCCTTCAGAAATTGTCTCTACAAAGGGGTTGGGTTTGTTTACTGGATATAAAATGTTGCTAAACCAGATGGAATATTGTCACACTCTAACATGAAAATGCATCCAGATTTTTACATCACTCTTAATGATACCTGTAAATATCAAGCTCAACATACAGGAGTTTACAATATACATTGCCTTCATGCAGGTCTTTATGGAAGCACCCATCTAAAATATCCCTGCAGGAAACCAGACTTCATCCAATTAAAAAAAAATTTTAAAAGTGTAAAGCATTTTAATTTATAGATTATTTAATTTATAGATTGATATGCTTCTAAATTTATAGAAACAAAACATTTGTTTCTGTGTATACAAATTAAACATATGTACTAGCACTACTACCAAAAAGTTCAGATTTCAAAAAAATTTTCTTTCTGTAGTAAGGCCCAGTTATTTGTGACAGACACAGTGGCTTTACTATATTTAAGTGAAATAGAAATGAAATTTAGGACAGAAAAGGAAAATAGAACATGAGTGGATCTGCATGCACACAACCCAGCTCTCCTAAAGCACTGTGTAAATGTGGCACAGTTTCAAACCACCATGCATCACACAGGGCAATGAAAGTCAGATATTTCCATTTGTTTTCCTCAAGTGAGTGCATGTCAACTAGCCCACCAAATATAAAATTTCAACCACTTGCAAGTTTGAAAGGGTATATGTAGTGCTGACAATAAATACCTCACATCTAAAATCAGCTACTGATACAGCTTGCTTCCATTCTTCTGAAAATGGAACAATTTCGTTCAACTTTGCCCAGTGCTGAAGTCCACAGACTTAGCAAACAGTCTCTCTTCTTCATCTTTTGACCTACCCTTGTTAAGCAACCAACTTCTCGGTGTTCAGAAGAGCACTTTGTCTATGTACAAGCATTCATCCTTGGGGGGAATGCAAGAACTTTTAAATCCACCCCATCATCTCTTTCTTTTCCTTATGTCTCTGATAGCCTGGGAGTTAGAGGAAAAAGGAAGACTTCTCAGCACTTCTTCTGAAGTGTTTAACCTTCTGAACATGAAAAATAATCATGGAATGATCAGTTGCTTTTAAAATAATGCAGTTTTTTCTATTCACAATTCGAACAAGAGACAACAAAATACAGCATGCGGTGTGTGAGGCTTTGGTTCAGTTTGGGATTTTTTTGTTTTGGTGGGTTGGTTTTTGGTTTGGTTTTTTTTTGGGGGGGGGGGAAGGATTAAAATACATAAACAAATAAATAAATACGCACACCACACAATCCCCACACAAGATATTCCCAATATTTCTCATTTCATTGCAAACTACTCATCACTTTAGATGAAAATATAAACTTGTTTCTAAGTACAATGATCCTAACACAATACACATATTGAAAGGATTCTTTTTTTTTTTTTACTTAAACAAAAGTAGTATCTACCAAGGGAAAGAAGGATGAGAAGACCCTCAAAACACTATGGAAAACACCCAAATCGGAATGAGATTTGCTTCTAAAAACATGCAGAATTTATTGTGTATTTACTGTTATTTACAGTAATAAATTTATTTAATTATTTTTTTCAGGTGAGAAATGAGTAATGGAAATAGAAGATACTTGTTAATGCAGTTGTTGTCTGAAGAAAGATCAAAACAACATTGGATGAATTGTATAATATAATTGAAAGTATAATACTTAGAAATAAGAAAAAAATCATCTATTAGGTGTATTTATTTGCCAAACCTTCTACTTGCTACCAATATAAATGATTAAATAGAAGAACCTTTTTAACATACTTGTATGTACTTAGAAGGCAAAGTTGAAAACATCCTCTTTGGAGGGCAGTGTTCTTTAATCACAAGAAATACAGAAGGTTTTGTTGGTCTTCTCAGTTGTTTTGGTTTTGTTTTGTTAGTTTAGTTTGGTTTTTGAAGTGCCAGCAGCTCACAGAAGCTGGGTTGAATCTCAGACAAGTGGATTTGTCAAAGCTAGAATACTGCATCTGTGCCTGTTTTTATTGCCCATGAAAACTCCAACCAACAATCTGGAAGATCTTTATTTCCTGAAGTGGATCCTAGCAGCAATGAATATGTACACAAAAAACACCACTGTAGCTGAATCTCCCAAAAGTATTTGAAAACATGTCATAGAAAACCAAACGTCTAGGTGCAAAAGCAGCCTAAGCTCAAGGAGACTGGTGCTAACCTACTAGCTCTGGCAAACAGAGGGATCTGTAGCCCCAACACAAGTGAGAAATGCACACATAGGGAACAGTTTTGCTTTGAATAAGAAGATATGGAACCCAACATAGGTGATAAAATTGTGAACAGGATAAATAAAACCCACCAACCACCCCAGACACATTTGGAAGAATAAAAAAATGTTATCTACTGCATGTAATTCAAGAACAGAGGACACAAGCATTTCAGACATATCTGAACGTTCACTAAATGCACCATTCCTACATAGGCATGCTGATCAGATCTCTGAAAAGCGGATGAAAATCAGTCACTTCAGAAGTCAGTGCTTTTTAGTAACAAATACACAGTTAAACAATTATCACTAAATAAACACTGCAGCTGGACATACCTTTTAACAAAGAAATAACTGACAAGCTAACACTTTGCATTCCCCTCATCAATCTAAGGGATTCTGAAGCAGTCAAAAAAAAAAAAAAAAAAAAGGCTCTTCTTCAGATACAGATGCTATGAAAGGGAATCAATCAGGGAGTGCCCACCAGGCATGATGAGCCTACATGATACTTAGGCAAACCAGGATGGATCTTTCCACCATCATCAACAGTCTACTCTTAGTCTGAACTGATTCTCCATTTATGAAAGCCCTAGAGCAAGTTCCACATGAGAGATGCACATTTTACTAAGACCCAAATGTTTATTATTTAGCACTCCCAACTTCTCTAAATTCTTTATATGGTTAAACCAAGACAAAAGAGGTCAGTTACAATTACTCAAGTCCTCCCTCTCACACTAAGTAACCTATCAGATATGAGACTTAAGGAAAGCCTTGTAATTATAATAGTTCTACTGGAGTTAAATGAGCTCTACTGTTGCACAAAAGCTAATGACCCAGAACACAATTCTAATGGGATTAAAAAAAAAAAAAAAAAAAAAAAAGAAAAAGAAGAAAAAAAAGGCAAAAACACACACAAAAAAGCACAGCCTACCCCATTTGGCTTGCCACAACACTGACCATATATTTTGTAAGAGACTTAGAAGACATTTATCAGTATTTAACATACTCTAAAATAGAGAGGCTTTCAGGATTTGAAATCTGATACTGGGAAATAAGAACAAAAGCTTTAATACATTCCCTATATGCTCATTCATGCTGTTGCAGCTACTCTTTATACCTAGAGGGTCATTTGCTCAATAACAATTGTAAAGTGATGACAGCAAGCACTTTTGAAGTGTCTGTCCTTCCAACATTTACACATGGATAAAAAAAGCCACCCCCAGACTATTCAGCATGTCAGCACCCAGGGTTTCAAGTCCAGTGCAAAGGATCTGTGATGGCATGACTCATATGCTCATTCACATTATCTGCATTACACAGCCACCAAAATTTTTGTGGAATAGCATGCAGAATGGGCACGTGCCACCAATTATTTTCCAAGTTTCTTTTTAAGTACCAGATTCCTTCTCCCATCTTTTCCTCTGACATCCCATCCCAAGCTACTGAAGAAGAGATGCAGTAATCTTACTGTTTGCTTGTGTAGTTTAGCCCACTCAAGGGCTCCCATGTACAGACCATCCAGCTGTGCAATAATATAGCCAGCATGCCTCCAAAAGGGGTCATCCTTATTATTTCTGATTTGTCGTCTTGTCCATTGATCTTGTTTCCTGCAGAGGGACAAACAGGTTGGGGTTTTCTTGTTCATGTTTCAGACTATAACTGATAATGCAGGAAAGGGACAAATGTATTTTGACTCAGATAATCTAACCTTCCTAGTGTTTTGAGGCAAATCATGCTTTGGAAATCCTGCATACATAAACATTTCATCCTCTGGGTGTAAATGTTCAGATCCATGCAACATATCCTGTAGTAATGAGCCTCTACCAGACTTCAGTAACAAAGAAAGAGCTGGGACTCTGCTACACCAAATCTAGCATCACCTTATAGTCAATAAAGGGAAACATGCATTTGATAGGTCAAATGAACCATTCTTTTTTAAATGCCTATTTAAGGACAAAAGAGACTGACCATCGAAGAGCCTATTTCTCTCACGTAGGTACAAGAGCAATGAAGATTTTCTGCTGAAACACTACCAAAGAAACACTGCTACCCTCTTCTGAGGAAAAGGTGGGAGGCCAAACAGAGCCATCCCACATGCCAAACCCAAGCAAGAGGTTATTAGCTAACCAACCCAAGCTTAGAGCATGAGGCAACACAAGCTGAACTGACCCTAGAGGAAGAGCAGCCAACATTACAAGGATTTCCCTCTTAGCTGTGCAAAAAGGGTCACAGAAGAACCACAGGTCTTAGACTAGACCAGACTCTGGCCTCTTCCATCCTCTTTTATCCATCCATCTAGCATTATAGACAGCAGTTAAAAAAAAAAAAAAAAAAAAAAAAACCAACCACCTGGGTGGAAAAGAAAGTCTTCCAGCAGTATATGGGTGATAAAACCAGCCAGATTTAGCTTTCTTGATGTAACATGAAGAAAGAACATGTCAGAAGAAACAGGGGTATGGTCAGAGCACTCAGGACAATGCAGCAGTCCATATTGCAAAACTACTATAAAGTAGAGCAGCGATGCAGGAGACCAGAATATAGGCAATAACAAGATTATAACAATGCCACCTAGTATTGCCTCCTTCATCCAACAGTGCATCCTGGGGGATACAGCTGCTGTGCTGAGTCATTCTGGGAAAGAACTCATACACATTGATATGGCAGCTAACCCCTTTTTTCTCACATGGACAACAGCAAAAATAAAGCAAGAGAGCACCAAGATATTTCTCTCTCTGCTTTTTTGAATAAGCTAAAACCAACTTTATATATGTGCATAAATAACAGAGTAAGTACAGTCTCTAACTTCTTGCAGAAAGCACAAGACAACAGAAAGATAGAAAAAATAGTTCCCAGAAATGACAATAGTTTCACATAAGTTTTTGTAATAGAAGAAAACAGAAGTCTAAGGACATTTAAATAACTGGTAATCGCAGCTGAGTTTCCCAGTACCTGGCCTGGTTCTTCTCCGACTTGCAGTTTCCCACCAGGGTAGCTGTATTATTTGAGTAGAATTACTTTTGATTTATACAGCTGAAGAGAAAAAGGAATCAGGACTTTTGTGATTAGAACAGAATTTACGTCAGCACAGAATAAACAAAATGATAGCCTAACAGAAGAAGGAAAAGATACACAATTCTAAAAATATTAAGGTGCTAAGAGACCATATTGTTCAATGTGGCATTCAAGATACCAACTTGTTAAAAAAGGATTTTGACTAGAATGACCTTCAGAATTCATTGGCATTATCCAAACCCCTTTGTAGCAATGGTTTTAAACATTTCTTTGAAAGAATCATAATTAACAAAGGTTATATGCCCCTCTAAATGTATATTTAGAATGTTTGTCATACTAGCGGTATTCAATCGGAGGGAAAGGAAGCATATGCTTTCTTTAGCCCAATAAGGAAGAGAATAAAAAAAACCCTTCAAAATTCTGTCATCCTCCAACCCCAAATCTTGAGTAATTTCTTTTCTCATAACTAAATACGTACGCCATAAAATTCTGAACTCCACTTCGAACTGTGGGATTCTTAATTAACTGCGGATACATATTTGCAGCATGGTCATACATGTGCCTGAAAGAACAAGAGTAGCAGAAGTTATTCTTTTGTGTCTTTCCACCCTTTTGGTCAATGCTTTTGATAGACAAATAACACAGTCTGCAAAGTAAGTGCTTTGAAATCACAGAAATTACTTCAGTGTATGACAAACAGCAAAGGTGACATAAATGGTTTCTTGAAATTTAACTTAAAATAAGCGACCTTGCTAATACCTGCTCAAACTGATATACAATGGAAAGATAAATGAGATTGAACTACTTCATAGCAAAATATTGATTTAAAGCAAAAGAGAAATACTTTCCTGGAGAACTATTTGGAACCTGTAAAGATCACAGAGGTGAGGAGAATATAATTTGCTGTGAGGATAATATAAATTGTGAGAGAATTTCAGCCTAATAAAACCAGCAGGTTTTACTCACTATTAGCCATATTTTTTCCTAATTAAGTGAAGTATCTCTTTTAAAATATATAGAAGTTGATCCTACATGCTCACACAAAACCAGCCACTTGTGCCAGCTTTAAATAGATTCAGCTTTATCAAGATGAAAATTACTGTAATTTTTTTTGGCATTGAATATGATTAGCTGGTTCATCTCCATTAAGTTAAAGGAACAACATTTGTAAGGGGTTTTTTGGTTGGTTGGGGATTTTTTGTTTGTTTTGTTGAGGTCTTGAAATCTAAAATATAAAATCAACTGCCAAAAATTGCTCAGGAGACCAAAAGTTAAAATAATCTTTCCAGATTATGTAAAATGTAATCATCTGATTCAAGCCAAAACAGAACTTCAATGCTTCTTAATTTGGGTCAAACACCAACATTTTATTCCACCTCAGAATAAAATATAAATAAAAACAAACAAACACACACACGAAAACCAAAAACAAAAACAACCCAAAACAGAGGAGAGGGGAGGAATATTTAGAGTTCTACATGGAAATGAGCAGAAAACAATTTTGCTGAGGTCTGGAGTTGATAGAACTACAGTAGTCATAGTAACATTAGCTCCTACCAAGGGCTGAGAGAAAGAAAACAGAACTGAGGAACAGATACCAGCCTCAAGGAAAGCACACACCAGCAGGACAGAATTCCCTGTACTAAAACTCATAAGGGCAACTTCCTTTAGGAGGGATGCAGACAGGAGCTCTTCCCAGTTTTCCTCAGGGCATAGTTAGAGAATACAGCTTGAGCTGATTGAATGGTTGGCCGGTGAATAGAAAATCATCCACTGATCTTCTCCCCAGCTGTTTCAGTACTTAATTGCATAACCTTGCTGCTTCTCATCTCAGCTCTGGCACCATCCTAACTACCAAATCTAATTGTCTGCTTACATTCAAGCAAAACACAAACCCAGCAAAGAAAGTGAATAATTCTTCTGGCAGTTTGCAGTTTGAATTAGACTGTCACACAGGCAGATAAGCAGTACATGGGGGCAGCTGTCTGTTTTGTTAGGAGATGAACTGATGCATGAAAGGGCATGATCAGTTCCAGGGCAGACATTACTTGGAGAAACTGAAGCTGTGGAGGGAGGTGCTGGAGCAAAAAAAGAAAGCATTCAGCAGCTTCACACCATAATACCTCTCATGAAACTGCAGCTAGAGAGTTAAATTTTAGTGTTAGCTTTTAGTTGTTAGTCCCATGTAACGCAAGAATACCTGCCAGAACTATAACCTGTTTCTTAAAGAGGAAAAGAACATTGCAGGTAGATCAATATTCTCCATCCCTTCAGTCACTGAGAATTTGGCAAATAAAAGTCCCAAGTAATTTTAGGAAGGAAATGACAGTGTAACATATTCCACCCTGCAAGTCAGAGTTCTCACGGCACTAGAGAAGAGGGACAAATAGCGTGAGACAGTCGATCTGGAAGATGGTCTTCTGGAAATGAAGACCAGATGAGGAGGATAAAAGCAGTCAGGATATTACTCTAAACACTGCCTAGGCCAGTACCGATGGTCAGGCTTCCATACTCAACCATCAGCTCTACTCATTTCATTTTGCACTCAAAGGTTATACAACACAAAGCAGATTTTACACTAGAAGTACCTTTAGGCTGTGATGACTGATGTAGACACTGGTTCATCTCAGAAACAGGGGACAGAAAACACCTTATTTAATGGCCTTCCCTCTTGTATACTCTAACAGAGGAGCGACAATTCCTGGAATTTATTTTCCTTTTCTTTTAAACCCAAGGTTATTGAGAATTTTGTCACCAGTTGCTGATTTTTTTTTTCTTTAACAAAGCTTCTGTGTGCATGGATTGCATGTTTTGTAAGGGTATTATCCTCTGAAGTAAACTGGATCATTATACTAAGGTAAGGTTTTGCAGCTGTATCTAAGGCCAAATACAAGGCCATTAAAAACTGGGACAAGAATTCAAAGTCTAAAAGCCGCAAAGCAGAGTCCTGCTTCTCCAAATTAGAGAGGAAGACGACAGGACTCAGGTCAGCTGAGGTGGTATCAGAAAAGAGTACAATTAATGCTATAAATACTGCTCTTAGGCACCTGGCATGCCCAATTGGAACTGATTAAAAGTATGTGCTTAATGTCATGGATTTGGATGTGCTCTGCCATTGCCCAAGTAACGCCTCATTAACACTTCTCTGTTTGTAATGGGAGAAGATAATTCATACCCAAGAAAACCATCTTTGGCTGGATGATAGGACCAGGCCTGACAGAGACATAAGAGGCTAGGGATAAAACCAAATTACTAGATCTCCAGACACTAGAATTAGATGTATCCAACCCCTAACTATGTGTTTTCAAAACAAACAGCTACTACCTGAATCAGCTGCCAACACTAGAAATAAGACACGTGCCCTAGGAAAGGCTTGTGCTTCTGCCCTCACCAGGAAGTGGGTCTGACTAGCTTAGCTATTGCTATTTCTACCACAGACTTATACAGCTAGAGCTGAGAGTAATTCTTCCCCAGAAATATGACAGTCACAGCATGTTTCATGTTTTGATTTTACTTTTTAAATCTGACTGCCTTACATTCTGCTTATGTTCCTACTAAGGACCAAGCATACATTTTTAAGGGACACTCTGTCACTCTTTTGCTTACATGGCAAGGCCTAGCAGTGTCTAGAAACCCTCCTTCATGCCCCAAGCATAATGCAAGAACCGAGTTCCTTGAGAATTCCCGAAGGTCTCCAAGTTGCAGACACTGTCGAGCTGGAGCTGCTGCTCCCCAGACAGCTTCTGTAGGAACCTGTACTTCAACCTGGGATCAGGCATGCAGCATACCCTTCCTATTAATGCATCACATCAGAGCTCTTCCTGGTACGACTTCAAGGTTTCTACAGAGAGACACCCTGGGTCATTTTTGCTTCATGGAGTCATTACCACAAATGGACGTAAGACAGCAGGAGACCTTGGAGTTGTTCAAGCTACAGGTAACAATGTGCTAGAAGGCACTTCAATTACCAGGCATGCCTAATGTTTTTACATTGGAGGGATGTTCTTGACCTACCCATGGGGGTGCTTGTACAGGCTATTTTGACTTCAACAGAGTGACACAAGAGTCTTCACTCTGGTAGCTAAGTGGTTCATGCATATAAAGCCTTAAGCCACAGTTAAAGACATTGTTCCTTGTGGCAACCAAGTCCTAAAGTTGATCTGTGTGCAGCTACTGTGGGCACTGATGTGTACAAAAGCAAAATGGGGATCTTTTAGAGACACCTTCTCACAAGAGAAATCATGACAGTGCCAGAGAGCTTCCCTGAAGACAGGCTGAATGGGTCAGGCTGTCTGATGGGAATAGATATACAGACTGGGAAAGACTGTTTCCCATATTTTACTTCAGAGGACTTGTGTAACTGTCCCAAAGAACATCTGCCTGCCTATTAATTAGGATTCTGTGAATCTCTAGGCAAGATAGAGAAATGAAGCCCTGAGAGCTATCTTAACATCTGCAAACTTAGTGAGTTCTCATGACTCCTGTGGTTCACAAAATTGCAAACACACTGTTTAAGAGGATTCATTAGCTTGCAGCTTGATGAATAATAATAAAAAAAACCAACACACAAAAACAACAAAAAACACAACAAAAGAAGGTCATGCAGCTAGAAGCTGAAATAAGAAGTTCTCTGTATTCTCAAGGGTCAAGAGAGTACATCACTAATTCACCTCTGCTCCTGATGGATCATTTTCAATAGGTATTTTTTCCTTTACGAGAAGCTCTCTTTATCTAAAACAGCTTTACAAGACTTTACATAAAAAGCTTGTATTTATAACCCCCAGTGAAAAGTATGCAGTCAGGATTTCTCAGTTGATTTCCTAAAAAAGTTTCCTGAGAAAAGAAAGGCTTTGGCTACTTCTGTCTTTGTATCTTAACCCACTCTCACATTTAAACACCTTTAAAGTGTCTGAGTTTCCCACTTAGCTGCAAAGCCAAAGTTTTGAGTCTCAATTTTCCGTATTGAAACAAACCCTCAACTTCTCTTCCACAGATTTTAAGATCTCTGTTCATTACTATTTCTGCTATATTCACTTCTCTACAAATGGTCACTACTGCTACTACTACTGTGTTGGAGCTGGCAATCCTACTGTAATAAGTAGTGTTAGGAACCAACCTCAGTGAGCACCTGAGCTGGAGAAGGCAAAAGCCTTGAACAGAACTTGTGAGTATCTTCACTTCTGTGAATATTCCATTAACATCCATGGGAAAAAGAAGGTTGAAAAACTTCCTCCCCTAAACATAGACTAAGACATCAGATAAAATCCCTGAAGACACTGTTTCACACTCAAACTATGCTTAAAGGAACAGGCATATACTTAGGTTTGTTTAAAAGGCAGCCTTGAAGACTTAGAAATCTGCTGTGGAGGCAGAAGTGGAACAGGGTGTGGACTGCTGCTAGTAGAACATTACTTGCCATCTGATTTGGCTTATCATGGATTTGATTCTCGACATAGTATGTCAAAGCTTAAGCTTAACCACTTAGATATGAGTACACCTAGCTAAAACCTTAATGAAAATCTGTTAAGCAATACAGTGTTTTAACAATAGCATCCCCCAGATTCATATATAGCTTACATAAACTAAGTGAATAGTGCCTAACAGTAACTTTTCATGACAAATAATCTAACATACATCCAGAAGTCTAATTTACTTAGGCTTCTTTCCTGTCTAGAGTACAGGTTGTACACTCAGAACACTGGGATTCCTTTTTTCTTTCCCTCAGAAGTGTTCTGTTGTTGACAAATATTACTTCAGTGGATTTCCTTCATGCCTTCCAGAGACACAGGTGCCTCTCCAGTGAGGTCTATTAGAGATTCACACTAGCTTGTCACATGATTAGGGAACAATCTACAAAACTTAACTAATCTTAAAATGTCTAAGTAGTTAAATTAATTTCACTTTGTCCAGCAGCCATATCTGACAGTTGTTCTACAGACAACTTTCACCTTCTGGCCTGTTCAGTGCAGTCTGTGGGCATTTGTTTTGGTGGTCTGGAAGTAAGACCACCACACCCAATGCAAGCACCTCCCAATTGTTCCCCAGGAATGCATCTGAATTTGGGAATTTTTCTTTTCCTGTTACTAAGTTGTCATGTTCTTAACTATGTCTCCAGTTATAATGTCACAGTGCCATTCTGCTTTCTACTGAAGGAAAGAATAGGGTTTGGGGTTATTTTTCTGTTTGGTTGTTGTTTAGGATTTTAGACTATTTTGGTTTGTTTTTCTTTTTTTAGGAAAAAACTGCTCTGGATTGATATAAAATACAAATTCTGTCGGTTTTCATAGACCTGCATCGTGGGAGAGCTATAATTCCCCATCTTATTTCCAAAGGGCTTTCAGTATGCCAACACTTCCAGACACACCAATTTGTCTTCAGGCCTATATCATAATTTTTTTTTAATTTGTCCAAGAGACACTAAGTTCCTCATGCTGTGAAGTTACATTATCTTCTCCCCAGCAGTTTATGGACAGTGTTCACTGAGAAAGGTCCTTAAGGAATCCCTACAGCCCTTGCTAGCAACACTTCTCTCTGCTCTGCTCTCTATTATCTCATCTGTTGTTGCTCAGTCATTTAACTATAGGCTGGGGAAATAACTACTCTTTCTGCTGCCCCTTTTGTAATTATTTACAACATAGGTCTTAAACACTTCCTTACGCATATACTATTTTGTGATTACTTTATTTAATGAGTAATAGAGGTGAAGTCCTCAACTATCTCACAAAGGTGTCAGGAGAGCCTGTAGGATGAGAAGGAAGGGGGAACATCATGATCCCATAATGAGAAAGGTACACTTCATACCTGCTACTGATTAAAACAACAGCACACAACTGCAAAAATATAAGGTTAGCTTATATTAAGGGAATTAAGATAAAGGAAAAACAACCAAGCAAAAAACCTCACAATTACAGAAAGCCACTGGAAGCATCATGAGTTCAGTTGCTTCCCAAGGTACTTACGGAGCTGTGAGATAGCCTTCCAAGAAGCCAGCTGCATACATGATATCTTCATTGCTTAAAGTCTGACTGCCATAGCCTGCTCTGATCTCCAGAACTCCCCAACCTGTTGTCTGTACACTGTTGTTGTAGAAACCATAGGCATCTCCACTCCTGTCCAGCGTATTCCTGATCTGAAGTGTTTTTTGAACTTTATTCCAGTACACGGTTGCATAGCGGATTTCTGTGGTGGAGAAAAAAGGGGGCAAGGAAAACAAAAATGAGCAAATATTTCCTATCCAACGCTGAGATATCAAGACAACATTCTGGCACTTTTAAAAAGCTCATTTGGTAGCTTTTCATCAGCTTTAGTTTACTGTGGAGAGCAACACTAATTTTAACGTGCTGAAGAGTGGCATGAGAACTAGCTGGAATTTTACCAAGACAAAAAGCTTACAGCTAAGTATTCTCATATTACCCTTCTGGAAATTATCTACAACTCTTTGTAGAGCCCCAACAAAGCCAACTATTAGCATAAAATTCAGAAAAGTACTTCCTTGCCTGGCCCAGAAGAAAATCTATACAACTCTTATTGAAAGTAACTTTAGATGACAGCATGCCTTAGCAACAGCAAAGGACTATACGATATTGTTGGCTTGGGTTTCCCCCTAAATATTCAAAATGCTGCAGAAGTTTTCCCAACTGACTTTCTGGGCAACAAATCTTGGAGGTGGCATTTCACAACAGGAGCACTAGAACTTGGTGAATCACAGGCTTGAAGACACAAGTACCACAGGTATGCAATCCTTTTATAAGGCACAAGGCACACAATCCCTACCACCCAGTCAGAGTGGAATCAATCCCAAGTGTGAAATGAACAGGAAAGAAGGGTCCTAGACTGCTCAGCCTGTTCTGCTTAGCCTGGTGTTTAAGAAATATTCTTCATTAGCTGGGTTGTAATCTTGCTGAGCTGAAGAAAAAAGAGCAAGATAAACTGCTCTCCAGAAAAAAAACCTAACAACCGTAATACAACCTTCCCTAAAATGGGACCTGATTACATCAGATCTCTATTCATGATTGATCAAACCACTACTACAGTACTGCAAACAAAAAAGAGTTAAAAAATGAGTAAGTTTCCAGAGTGATTTGAAAGTTTTAAGGGATAAATTAATTAACACAACTACTGAAAAATCCACAACGTATTTGTTCCCCTGACCTGTCTCCAGTGTGTGGCAACTGTGCTGTAGTTTATAACATGAAATGACAGCAACACAGTTCATTTCCTCTATAATGTCCATAACAGCTGCTATACAGAGCTAGATCTGATTCTGCATGGTCTTATACAAAACTCTTTGTATGCATGCTACAATAATGGAACTATAAAAAAAGCAATATAATGCACAATACCCAATGCTCTTCAAAAAGCTGTAAGTAAAATGTTTGTGATTCAGCAGCCACTTTGATTTCAAATTAAGTGTACCCACTTTATTCAGTACTCTAAAACATTAAGAAGCTATTTTCATAAAGACTCATGACTTATTTTAATACAAACGCAAAAACTATTTCCAAGAAATAAACCTTCTCCAACTAATCACTTTTTGACATAGCAGCTACTTAGTTACTTTCTGGAAGCCTTTTACCCTTTTATCAGACTGTTGAATAGTCCATCTCATTTGACAGCCAGAAAGCTGTTCTCTCCTAGTGTTCCACCGAGAAGAGCTGAAACAGTTTCTTTCTGAGAATCATAGAATGGCTGAGGTTGGAAGGGACCTCTGGAGGTCATTTTGTCCAGTGCTCCTGCTCAAGCAGGTTCACCTAAAACCAGTCACCCGGGGTTTATATCCAGGTGGCTTTTGAGCATTTCCAAGGACAGAGATCTCACCACCTCTTAAGCAACCTATGCCAATGCTCTCTCACCCTCATAGTAAAAAAGTATCTCCTGATGTTCAGAAGGAACCTCCGGTGTTTCAGTTTGTGCCCACTGCTTGTGTTCCTCTCCCTGGGTACCAATGAAAAGAACCTGGCTCTATCTTCTTTACACCCTCCCTACAAATATTTGCATGCGCTTATGAGATGCCGTTTCCACCTTCTCTTCTCCAGATGAAGCAGTCCCAGTTTGCCCACCCATTCCTCATGTGAGAGGTGCTCCAGTCCCTTAATCAACTTCACAGCCCTTTGCCACACTCTCTCCAGCAGCTCAAGGTCTCTCTTGTACTGGGGAGCCCAGAACTGGACCAGCACTCAAGGCATGGCCTTACCAATGCTGAGCAGAGGGGAAGGATCACCTCCTTCAACATGCTGGAAACACTCCTGATGCAGCTCAGGACAGTTACCCTTTTTTGCCACCCTGGCACATTGCTGGCTCACATTCAGCTTGGTTTCCACTAGGACCCTGAGGCCCTTATCTGCAAAGCTGCTTTCCAAATCACCCACCATCAGCATGAGGATATTCTTCCCTGGGTGCAGGGCTTGGCATCTCCCTTTGTTTAACTGGATGCGGTTTCTGTCAGCCCACTTCTTCATCCTATTGAGGTTCCTCAGAATGGCAGCACAGCCCTCTGGTATTTCAGCCACTTCTCCCAGTTTTCTATCATCAGCAAACACTCTGCCCTGTCACCCACATGATTAGGGAAGATGCTGAACAGTATTGACTGTATGTGCTGGCATACACCACTAGTTCCTGACCTCCAGCTACACTTTGTACCACTAGATACAGTGTCAGTCTTCATGATGTACTAGAGACTCACCACGTGAAAAGGAAAAGCATTAGTTAGCAAGAATAGAATTTCACTAGTAAAAAGGAACTGTGCTTTTTTTCCCCCCTCCATTCTATGAATACAGTTTATTACATGAAACTATTTAGAGATGAAGTCACTTCAACTACTGGGAACACAGTGTTTAAAAACATGTTTTTCATCTGCCTAGTACTGAGGCTATTTAAAGGATTGAAACGGGACAGACTTTAGGTAACCCTGCAGACAGCTATAATCTTAGTTTACTGTTGTCTGCTTAAGTATTTTCTAATAATACATTCAGTAGCTACTCAACACTAAGGGTAAACCTGGCAATCACACAGAATGAAAATCTCTAAGAAGAGCGGGCAGATAAGGATCATAACTGAAGAGAGCCAAAGGT
Organism: Phaethornis superciliosus; assembly: GCA_023637945.1. Taxonomy (NCBI): domain Eukaryota; kingdom Metazoa; phylum Chordata; class Aves; order Apodiformes; family Trochilidae; genus Phaethornis; species Phaethornis superciliosus. The sequence continues at coordinate 62,064,015 of JAJQWJ010000001.1, read as the reverse complement.
CACCTTACAAAGATAAAGCTCACATATGCAAAAAGAGGTCAGGGAAAGGGAGGTCCTGTGAAAAAGTGGGGCAAGGAGTCTCCACAGAACACAGCCAGCCTGTCCAGCAGTAAAGGGGAAGGCTGATTCCAACCAAAAAGCCCACTGCAGGACAAAGGAGAGACAAGCCTCATGCCACACAGACAGCCAAGAAATAGGTAAAAACAGCAAGAGCAAAGTAGGGCAAAAGATGATCTTCTGCCATCTCTCCAGCAGGTTGCAGAGAGGAACCAGAATAGCTGGGTATTGTTAGTAGTGCCCCCAGACTGAATAGGTGTGCCAAAAGAACTTCCTTCTGCCTAAATCAAAGTATAAAAGCCATTGCTTTCTTTAAAAGGCCGATGCCAGTGCCAGACAGACTGATCTGACACAGGTATTCTAACACAGCAGGCTACATTTCTTTGTTTTATGCTCTGCCAGAGCACGAACATGCAGAGCTATTTTCAAGTCAGAACAAACTTTAAAATTACCCTTGGAGTTTGCCCTGCCCCAACTTCACTATATAACAAACTTAAAGTGAAGAAAACCAGGACTAAAAAAGGATGGGAGAAAAGGGGAAACATTAAACTACAGGATAATTTTGCAGCAAACCTGGAGAGGCCTTTAAAGGTACAGCATAAAGGTAGCTGACATAGACATGGCTTAACAACGATGCTGGAAAAGACTATTTCCATTAATTATTTATCTTTTTTTTTCAACTCTTTCACTCATTGTCCTGTTTCACCTCATTAACTTTTATGTCAATTTCTGCAAATCTAAATTCACAGAAATCACAGAGCAGGACCATCTAGTGCAGGTCACACAGGAACATGTCCAGATGGATTTTTGATGTCTCCGGAGAACAAGATTCCACAACCTCACTGGGCAGCCTTTCCAGTGTTTTGTCACCCTCAAAGTGAAAACACTTTCTTATGTTTACACAGAACCTCCTATGCTCGAACTTGCATCCATTACCCCTAGTCCTATCACTGAGAGGAGCCTGGCCCCAACATCCTGACACTCACCCTTTACATATTAGTAAACATTAATGAGCTCACCCCTCATTCTCCTCTTCTCCAAGCTAAAGAGACCCAGCTCCCTCAGCCTTTCCTCATAAGGGAGATGTTCCACTCCCTTCATCACCTTTGTGGCTCTGCAGTTGGCTCTCTCCAGCAGTTCTCTGTCCTTCTTGAACTGAGGGGTCCAGAACTGCACACAATACTCCAGATGCAGTCTCACCAAGGGAGAGTAGAGGGGAGGAGAACCTCTCTCAACCTACAAACCACATCCCTTTCAAATACACCCCAGGATGCCACTGGCTTTCTTGGGCACATTGCTGGCTCATGGTCATACTTCTGTCCACTAGAACTCCCAGGTCCCTTTCCTCTGTGCTGCTTTCTAACATGTCAGTCCCCAACCTATACTAGTATCTTGGTACCTGGGGTTGTTCTTTCCCAGATGCAAGACTCTACACTTGCCCTTGTTGTTATTCATTAAATTTCTCCCTGCCCATCTCTCCATCCTGTCTATGTCCCTCTGAATGTCAGCACAGCCTTCTGGGGTGCCAGCCAGTCCTCCCAGCTTTGTGTCATCAGCAAACTTTCTGAGAAGACACTCTGTCCCATCATCAAGGTCACTGATAAAGATGTTGAATAGGACTGGACCCAGCACTGCTCCCTGGGGGAATCCACTAGTCAGAGGTCTCCATCTGGACTCTGCACCACTGATCACCATCCTTTGGGCTCTATTGTGTAGCCACTTCTTAATCCATCTCACTGCCCATTCTTCTATCCCACATTTCCTGAGCTTGCTTACGAGGATATTAGGGGAGACTGTGTCAAAAGCCTTGGAAAGGTCAAGGTAGACCACATCCACTGGTCTATCCACCTCTACCCATTCAGTTACAACATACAGAAGGCTATCAGAATAGTCAAGCATGAATTCCCCTTGGTAAATCCATGCTGACTACTCCTGATCACCTTCTTCTCTTCCATATGCTTAGAGATGACCTCCAGAATGAGCTGCTCCATCATTTTTCCAGGGATGGAGGTGAGGCTGACTGATCTGTAATTGCCTATATCTTCCTTCTTGCCCTTTTTGAAGATTGGAGTGACACTAGCTTTCCTCCAGTCCTCAGGCCCCTCTCCTGTTTGCCATGATCATGTGAAAATGATGGAGAGTGGTAAGGTGATAACACCAGCCAGCTCTCAGCACTCTTGAATGCATCCCATCAGGTCCCATGGACTGGTGTATATTCAGTTTGCATAACTCATCTCTAACCCAGTCCTCACTGATCAAGTGAGTCTTCCCTCCTCCAGGCTTTTTCTTCCTTCCCTCCTCCAGGCTTTCTCTCTTATATCCAAGATCTGGAGTTCACCAAGGCTGGTCATAGGAGTAAAGACTGAAGCAAAGAAGGTATTCAGCAACTCTGACTTCTCTGCATCCTCTGTTATTGGGGCACCTGCTCCATTCAGCAATGGGGCCACATTTTCTCTATTCTTCCTTTTACTACTGATATATTTGAACAAGCTCTTCTTGTTTCATTTTACTTCCTTTGCCAGTTTTAATTCTAAGAGGGCTTTGGCCTGGTCTTAAGTGTCAAAATACCTACATATGAAACTGCTATGTTAATTTCAAGAAACATTGTTATAATTCAGATGTTACCTCTTTATCTTGCTACAGATGGAGTTACAACTACAAGCTTATAAGTCTCTGTACACTTAAACCACTACAAGGTAGTCAAAAGTATTTGTTGTCACACAGTGTGTTACTATTTTAATCTGCATTCATCTAAACTAACTGTACCACCTTTCCCAATAAAACCATCCAGAACAGATGTACAAGAAGCAACTGCACATTTCCAAACAATCTCATGTGTCTCACAACAACAGGAACCTTGAATAGTGCTGGCTTCTATTTTTCGTTTTAGCATTAGACAAGGACCCTAGGATCTTTCACAGCAGCAGTTGTGGTGATAGCTTCTTACATATGAATCAAATGCAACATCTCCATGAAACTATAAATCATCTTTCTTTTAAATCACCAAAGTCAGAAATAATTTTGATGATTAAAAAAACCAACAACTTTGATGATAAAAAAAAAAACACCACTAAAAAACCCTAACTCAGTGTGCAGCTGAGAATGCTGACAAGTACTTCAGCTTATTTCCTGCTCTCAGGACTCTGAAAAACAAGAAAGGCTGTGATGATCTGTGGCTATTCCATAACAGTATTGCTTGGAATAATCTCAATAACAAGCCAAAGCATACTCAATTCATTGCAATGAATGAATCAACATCCCTGTGGACAGGGTAGGTCAGTGGGGTGAACATTCCTCTCCATGCAAGCAGCCAGCCAGGAGAACTGCACAACATCAACAATGTGCAATTCCACCACAACCACCCTGTGGTGGGACACAGAAGTGGAAAAGCACAACAACAAAACAGGCCTGGAAAGAAAAAAAAGATCCTTCTCCTTTCTACAGTCAGTTAAAAATAGGAAATGGGAGGAACCTTTCCTCAAATTGTCTGCTGGAATTTCTTCAGTTGAGAAGTATCTGCTTTTTGACAAGGTTATATCTTAAATAATAGAAAAATCAAGGTATTACAGCTTCAGCTAGGCAGTGTTGTTAATCCCCTTGGTTTTCAGGCTGAAAAAGCTACATCTGCCATCTGCATTTTTGGCTCAATACAGGCACTGCCAACCTAAGGTTAAAAGTGGAGCTTGTCTTTTATATAGAGGCAGCAAGAGAGCGGAAATAAATACATGCTGGTGAGAATAGGAAGAAAGGAAGCCAAGGAAATATTAAGTAGGAGGACTAACATATATTGGAAAAAAAAAAAAAAGAAATCAGATGCTGAAGAGTACATGAATGAGTAGTAGTAACTTGTAATCAAAAACAAAAGAATGGGAAGAGATGATAAAGAAGAATGAAGTGTAGTACAGCCCAAGTGCAGAGAGCTCAAGGACCATCTAACAAACTCACTATTTGATAACTGACACTAATATTTATTAAATTAATTACACCTAAAAAAAAAATAAGAACTGACATGCCTTAAGAATACCAGTAAAATTTGCCTGGCAATATGCAACAGCTGCTTTTGCTTACATTTCCCCAGCATATGGTTTTAAAACATACATATATCTAGATAGGCTATTGGACTTTCCAATTTGAGAAATTCACAGAACTCCCTTTTCCTTGCAGGTGAATGAGCTTTAAGTTTTGGAGGTAAGAATTAATATTCGTATTTTTCATTAATCTGGGAAACAAGCTAACTCATAACCAATGAAGCACTGGTTAGGTTGCATGTAACAAGCCAAATTAACAACTGTGAGCATTTCCTAATGACAGGAAAACCACTGGCTTACTTAACTACTAATTTTTATATACATTTTACATGTTGGGTTTTTTGGTTTGGTTTTTTTTTGTTTTTTTTTTTTTGTGGCTTTTCAAAGGCGAAGCATTTTCTGTAGGTGTTCAGATGGACTTTGTAGATTCCATCTATACATTTTCAACTACATAAAGAAACTATCACTCTACTGTTTCACTGAAAACTAGTTTAGCACAACTCAGAAAAAAAACTTAGCAAAAAGCTGCACATCTGTTTTCAGTACACCCTCTCCTAGAGCTAATGTTCAGTAGTAAAGATATTAGCATGATATAACATTTAAATATTTCCAGTAAATCATAAAAACCATGATGTTTCTTGTCAATTTTGTAATATATTAGAGCTTGCTCTGTTTTCTCATTAAATTTTAAACCACCCTTTCAACCCTTTAAAATATATATATATACTTCTAAAGTATAACTGAGATTTCAAAGTACAGTTATAAGTAGAATCCATTACAAAATTAATGTTAAGTACTCCAGGACTTCTTCAGAGATTAGCTTAAACCACACAAGAACTTAACACAAAGCCCAGTAATTTTCAATCAAAAGAGTAAATGTTTTTTTGTTCTGCTAGAACATAAACTATGTGCAGTTTCTATTCTACTTGCCTGAATTTCCTCATACATTTCAGGTCTAAGTAATTTTTCAATTTGTCCCTAACAAATTGAACATTCTCTAGAAAGCCTGCATACAGTATGATGAAGAGTTTTCAAGGCATTCAAAATGCTAAACAACAATGAACTGATTTATAAAAAAAAATTAAATCTGAACAATTCAGAGTGCTGAAGGCCAAGTTTACTCTGTTAAATAGCCTCAAGGCATTTCTATTTGCTACTTAGTAGTTTTCTATGAGTACTTCAATTATGATGTGAGGAATCAGTCAAGTATTAGCTGAAACTACTTTATATAGTAAGCTTTCTTTCACTCCCTCTGCATGATTCACATGTTGATTCAACAAGAAAGTTGACCCTTCCTTCTGTCCTGTTAATATAGTACCAAAACTTTTTGAAAATCCAGGTTAGGGTTTGACAAGTCGGTCTCCAAAATGAGGTTGGACCAGTGGCAAAATGAGATGCTTGTAACATTTTGGACATTAACTTCTTGTTTTGTGGCAACTAATAAGTTAACTAGGAATTTCCTAGAAGATAAGCATCGAATCCAGCCTTTAAGAATTCACTGAAATCAGGAGAAGAGGGAGATACTACCCTGCTGAGATTGTTTTACCCCCACCCCTACTGTTACTATCCATACAAGTGGTATCCAGAATACTCTTAGTGGGCATTCTGTTCTAAATGGCTACATTACATCACAAACTTTTACTGATCCTCCAGAGGCCAGGTTGCTTTTACGTGCTCCACACCTGCTTGGCATCTCTTAAATTCCCTCCTTTAGCAACTCATTTCCCTATCCTTCCAGTTGCTGGTAAACCTGTTTAATACTTTTTTTAAAAATAAAAATAAAAATCCTATGTACCTGACAGGCAGATCTTTTCTAGTACAACTAGAAAACTAACTTTTGCCTAACTTTTTCTGGTTAGCACAGCATGTTGTCCACAGGTGCAGTATTTCTCAAACACACCAAGCAGAAACTCAGTTTTTAAACAGGAAAACAAGGTTCTATAGAAAACCATGAAGCTCACCAAAATGTGCCATTACGGCTTTTGACAAATTCTGCTTGCATCCAAATCTGAAGCTGCAACAAGAATAAAACTCCTAAAATCAGGAGACAGAAAAGCTATAGCAGTCAACAGAGGAAGATCAAGAGCCCTATGCAAGTTTCAGTTACTGAATTATCCTAACTGGAGCCTTAGAATTTTGCCTGAAAAAGTATATTATACAAATATATGATGAAAACTCTGAGCACAAAATTAGCACAAAGTAGCGTTTGTGCCATAAAGTTAATCAAATATTGGTACATTACTTACTCTAATGGCAAGACAAGTTTATGTACTCAGAAAGCATTAGATCATGCACAGGTACAGATGCTGAAACACAACGACCGATGGCAACAAGTTAGCACTAAAACTCAGTTAAAGACATGAGCTGTGGCATGCTGAGGACACCAAGACCAAGTGTCCCCCCTCAGTGATTCCTGTGCGGGCACATGACATGACCAACCAGCACCACTGGGCACTCCAACCAGCTTCCCATTTGCCAAACTCTTACTTCGGTTCTCGCCGCCCATTCCAGGAAACATATTTTGCAACCGCGCAGGAACCAAGTGCCAGCACCTCCCACCCACCCGATCCCACGCCCGATCCCACGGGCCATGAGGTGCCCTCGGAGCAAGCACAGGAGGCAGCCGGGCCCCTGCCCGCACCGACACGGTCCCTCCGGGGGCTGGAGGGGCTCCACCGCCGCGACGGCCTGGGCACCGCCGGGGAACGAGACCCTTCTCCGCCTCACACCTATTTCCAAGGGACTAACGGGGGGGGCCCTTCCCCACGGAGCCCCCGCGGGGTGGTGGGGGAAGCGCAGCGCGGAGCCACTGACCCAGCTGGAGACGCGGAGGCCGCCGGGTCCCCGGAGCGGACCCGGGAGAACCGCGCTGCCTCCCCAGGAGCCTTGGCAGAGCCCCGAGGACGGGTTCCGCCAGCGGGACACCCCCGGGACTGGGGGGACGTCCCTTCCCGGAGAGGGGGAGAGGCCCCTTTGCTGCTTTCTCAGGGTCTCCCTCCCTCTCTCCCGCCTCACCTGCTCGGCCTCCCGCCGCCGCCCACAGGAGGACGAGCCCCCAGCAGCAGCAGCCGAAGCCGCCGCCGAGCCGGACCATCCTGCTGCTCCCCCGCGCCTCCTCTGGGCACCGGGAGGCGTCGGGACTTTAAGAAGTTCCCTCGCCCAGGGCAGGTCTCGCCGCTGCCCCCGCCTCCTCCGGCGCCCGCCTCGGCGGCGCCCCGTCCTGGGCTTGGCCCTGACCGCCGAGTCCGGGATGGGACCCTGGGGAGTCCCGCGGCGGAGCCCGGGGACCCCCTCGGTTCCCCCCGGCTCCATCCCGGCCCATTTGCTGCCCCCTCTCTGTAGATTCACATGTTGATTCAACAAGAAAGTTGACCCTTCCTTCTGTCCTGTTAATATAGTACCAAAACTTTTTGAAAATCCAGGTTAGGGTTTGACAAGTCGGTCTCCAAAATGAGGTTGGACCGGTGGCAAAATGAGATGCTTGTAACATTTTGGACATTAACTTCTTGTTTTGTGGCAACTACTAAGTTAACTAGGAATTTCCTAGAAGATAAGCATCGAATCCAGCCTTTAAGAATTCACTGAAATTAGGTGGTAGAAGCTGCTGGGGAAGGCATGAAGGCAAGCGGGGCGGCAAGTCCAAGGTCCTGGTATCTTTGTGACCCCGGTGCTTGTTTAGAGCCCCCAAGTCCTGGATGGGGGAGTTCACTGAGGCTGGGCCTTGCTACTACCATCACATGGCGTGAGGCAACGAGGAGGGACCCCCAGGCTGGAGTCTGCTGGGCCACTGGCTTGCCAAGCATGGTCAACCAAAAAGGGGGGAAGTTTTCTCAGGAAAGGCCCCTATAAAGCAACGGGAATTAGGGGGTGTCTTGCCAAACTATGTGTTTTACATCAGAGGAAAAGCAGCTTTTGGCCCCATTCAGAAGAACAACTTCTGCATGCGTCCCAGCAGAAAAGCTGAGAGATGGTACTTTTCTTGAGGGTTTACATACAAGGACAATTCTCCATGGGGTCTTTCCCCTGCCCCCATAATTCAGATCGTTTGGAGATGCTGACGTTCCCCCAGTGCTGAATATTCAACCACTGTCCTAAAACAGCCATTATTAGGACTTTGTGCTTCAGTAGTTGTTTAACATAGTTCAAATTTGAGACTGGTGTCTGTAATAGTCTCATATAACAAGGTCACATGCCAACCAGTTCAGGCCAAATAGCACGTCTTGGCCTCAAGCCCAGGGTTAAGAGCACTGTAACCCTACTGCTGGCTGCAGGGATCTTTCCTTACCCATCGATGTTTTGTTTTGGGCTGCTTTTCACTAAGAGTTAAGGATAAAACACAACGCTGTTATGTCTAATCATGAAAGGATTCTGTTTGCTTTGGAGGAATGTTTTCCAAAGGTTTTTCCAAATCAGAAATTAACCTCCGTTACATGCTGCTCTCAGTTTGCCTGTGTTGTGAAGTAAAATACACAATTATATTTTCCATAGAATTCCCCATATAGGAATTTATCACAGGGAAAAAAAAATTAAATAAGATTCTCTGTGTTATGGGCATGGATTTGGATGCACATGCAAAATAAAATAGAAATACAAAGCTGAAACAGGAGGAAAATGCAGATCCATGACAAAAATGATATGTAGACAAGGAGGCAATCTGAATATGAAGTTACAGATTTCTGATGATAGAGGGCTCTTTGATCTAACATCTTCTAACAAGATGCAGTAGTAAAGACATTGAATCTAAGACAGACTGAAATTAGAAACAACCTTTTAAAATGCACAGCCAAAATTTATTTTATTGTGACCTATGGGTGACTTTTCTGTGCAGGGACAGAACCATGTAGAAAATAAACCTATCAGAAGATGGGTCCATCAACTCATTACTAATGTATCTATTTATCTTCAAAGAATCATATGAAGAATGCAGGAAAGAGAAGGGCTACTGGAAACTAAATATTGTTTAAATTAATTGTGTCAGTGTCAGCAGACATTTGCCCTAAAATAATTTCTATCTCAGAGCTGTCAAGGATGGAACCCATAAAACTCTTCTCCAGAGATGGATCTAACTTCACTTCAAAGATGAGAGCAACTCTGCTTAAGATAGCAGTAGTAGTGGGCTTCTTCAAGCTTGGTAAGTCCAGTGCTTTTTGCTGCATTACATCTATGTATCTACTTTATACATTTTTACTCTACTGCTGATCTTCTTAATACATACCAGTATTAGAACGTGAGACACTTTTTTCTGTCCTCCCAATGAACACTTCCATTAGGCCACAGACCAAAGAAGTAATGGTATGGTATTAATGCAGTCTCAGTCTGAAATTGATTACATTTAATCTGAAAGCTGTGGCTGTTGGTTATGTGGTAACTGCTATTTCTGTCTATATCCTGTTCCTGGAGGTAGGAATCAGCACCTCCTCATCTCATTTTTCCAGGAATCTTTGCACTTCAGACCTATCTGTTTATGCCTTGGTTGTGTATGTATCCTAAACAAATGCAGTTTAGATTGATAAAGAAAAGAACAGGCAACTAGCCTGCTCTTTTTTAATATTTTGAAGTTGTTTACTTGGGCAAAAATGCTGTCCAAAATAAAAATAATTTTCTACCAATTTTTATTATTTTAATACTGACCTATATTTAACAATGATGAAGGAAGTAGCTCTACTTTGAAAGCCATCAATGCACAAGAGGCCTTTGCAAAAATTTTACTCACTAGTTGTCATTTCTTCATGTGAATGCTGATTTTCTTTTATAGGAGTCAGCTGTGCTTTGGTTGCTTTTTAAAGCTGTTTATAAATGTCATTATGTCAGTTAAAGATGGAGTCATCTCAGTAAAACCTGAATTCTGCCTGGTTGTGAAATTTCATCCAAAAGTTGAAATGAAAGTTTCTGAGGTTTAAGAAATTTAGATAAGTTTGTTTTCTTCATATCTGTTTCACTTCTGCTTTGGGGCCAGAAGGAGAAATGGAGAAAAGATATGAAAGTTTCTAGTTTTGCAAGATATCCAATATAATTTTGTGGGCTCAAGAGATTCAGATAAGCTTTAAAAGCCATGCAGCCTCTTAAGTAACCTCCCAAGGTAAATAACAGAAGTGTTGTCTCTTGAACAAAGTCAGCTTCATTAAACAAAACCTTTGAGACACAGGGGGAAACAACAGAAGCAGCAAAATGGCAACATATTCAGGATTTACATATGTTATGTTTAATGTTATTTTCAAATATATTACAGCAAATGTTTCTCCAAATAAAACTTACAAACTAAGTACAGTATTTAAAAATCATGGCAAATTAAGGCTTTGCTGTAAATATTTTCAGAAGTAGATTATTGAACAGGCTATCACATTTGAAAAACAAACAAAACAAAAAAATCCATACTCAAGCGCAGGTATTTTCATTTACCTCAAATCAGGCTGCATATGTGCTGCTGAAGTTATCTGACATTTTCAGTGTTACAGTGAGGAGAGGTTTAATTTTCTGAGAGCAGGTCAGATGGTAGAAATGATGCTTGAAAAGGGTCTGTCTTTCTCCTCTGGCCTGAGAGTATAAGCCTCCAGACTTCACATTAAGTACTCCACAGAGTTGCTGCCGCTCTTTTAGTCATAATTTTAAAGGTATGTGGCAGAAATCTCTGTGCTCGCCAGCTGCAGGTATTCCAGGGTACCCGATCGGTAGCTCGCTACTCGCGAAAGCTCCCGTGTCTTGAACCCTTCCTTTTCCCTTTTCTGAAGACTATGTGTGATCATCTCTGCTAAGTCATCTTGTAACCGTTGCTGATTCTCCCTGAAAGAGATGAGATGGGGAAAAAATTCAGTGATTCACATGTTTTCATTGATCCCCAGATTCTCATTGCTTTTTGGACTTGATGAAAAGGTTTCGTCCAACCAAAATGATGCTTTGATTTTATGATGTTCACACTCTATTCATAGAAAGAACAAAATTCAGATTCTGGATTTGGGAACAGAATTCAGGATTTACATGTTATTTTTCCAGATAGTATGGCTCACTGTCTCTGCACAGGAGGTCTGTAGCTGTGTCATTATTGACCTTAAAAAAAATTTCACCGTCATTTGTATGAAAAGGAAGACATGAATTCTAGCTCTTAGCACCATTACTGGTGCCAGAACTTCCACTACTCAGCTTGGCGTGGCCTTCAGTAAATGCTGCCACATTTTCAACAATTTCTGCACTGTGTCTGGCTTTTGCTGGAGTACCCCACATATGATAGTTTTAAGGGCAGTTTTATCGGCCACAGCTTATATGAGCAAGGAAAAACAAGAAAATCACTGAACACAGTAATCCAGCTCCAGATTTACTTTCAGTTGAATTCCGGAAGAATTGCCAATTCCATAGTCTTTTGATAGTCTCAAACTATTATATGAATTTTTAAAAAAGGAGTTCTGAGTCTGCAAAAGAGTAATCTCCTGCTCATCCCAGAAACAAACACTTGTACTTAATATAATTTCTTCAATTTGTACTGAAACATCCTGATCTCATATGGCAGCAAAATCCCACTTAGTAAAGAGTAACTGTAAAAAAGGACTTTAGAACAGAGAGCGAGAAACTTCCTTTGCAGGAAATAATGCAGTACTCACGCAAAATACACATGAAATAAATGCAAGGAGTTATTCTTACTTCAGTTTTGCATAGCTTCTCAAAAACAACCCCAGTTATTATTGTATTTTATTCAGTATTAATTCAAAGTGATAGCTCAGTTCCAGGACATCAACCTCATCTTTTTTTCTTGATCACCTATCTCTTCTGTATTAGTAGGTAAGCTTTTGATCAATTTTTAAACACTTCATGCCTGGGCAATACCACAATAACTTTGTCCACCTCTTGTGGCATAATGCTGCTCAAAACCCTCAAGCTTCATTCCTCCTACAAATTCCCCCACAAGCGCTCACAGGCATAACATGATATTACAGACAGCTGCACATTCAGTTGCAGTTTTTTTCTCACTGTACTGTCACCCACATCTGCAATTAAGACTAAAGTTTTGGGGTTCATCATGTTTTTAATTTTTCTGCCCATCACTTGCACTTATCACATCGTCAACTTGTTCTATAAGTCTTATTTCCCTCCCAAGGAAATGAACCCATAAAGCACTTTATATATACAAATAACCTTCAGCACACACATAGTCTCATGCCATGAATATGTACACATTTATATGCACATTCACTGTTAAGCCTCTAACTAGTGCAAGCAAGTTGGGCGGTATAAAAAACCCAGAAGTGCCAAAGAGGGATAGTGAAGGCTGAAGTGGAAAGACTAGGAATTTCTCTTCCCTTTTCACATATAAAGAACGTCTTACACAGAAGGAGGTGTTGGGAGATTGTATTTCTTGTCCTCAGTACCCGTCAACCAGTAGGTAATCTCTGTTCCTCTGCCCTAGATATGTATGACAAAGAAGAGAAACCACAATTTAGGAATTAGAATGCAATTTCCTGTTGTTAATTTTCTTAAATGATACTGTATTGCACATTGTCATGTTTGCTTTTGCTTGTTCTCAGTAATTGATGCTCACAGCAGAGGATTAAAAATCAGATGTGAGAACAAGAACAGTAAGGCAGATGCAGCTGCACACCCACCCCCTGGTTCTATGACCTGAAACAAATGCCATGGGAGGGGTGAGCTGTGCTGCCTGTCATCACCTCCCTAATACAGACATCTGCCCAGTGTAGTAGAATAAAATAAACAGATTGGTAGATGAGACAGTCAAATACCTGTGCGTGAGCAAATTAACAATAGATTCAGCTTCCCTTCCATTAGATTAATTCACCCCATAATATTCTGTTACAAATAGTACATTTCATTTATTTACTGCAGCTATATGTTGCTTTAATTTATGACTTAGAGAGCCCTTTATTGCCTACATTGTCTTCATAGAAGTGTCTTCAGCCACTAAACACTGTGATACCTATTGATCTGTAGCCATTGTTCCCCAGGTGCTCATTAAAGGTAGTGGGGTATATATATAAAAAAAAGTATATTTTAAAAGTACTTATTAAAAAAGTGTACATATATATTTATATATAAATTTATATATTTATATATTTATATTTATAGTATAAAAGTGTATATATATATAAAATATATATAATATATATTATTATATACAATATAATATATAATATATATAATACATATAATATATATATAATATATATAATATATATATATTTTTTATATATATATATATACACTTTTATACTATTCCTCTTCTCCGTGTTTATGCATGCTCGTGGTAAAGGTTACCTTCAAGTATGTTTCTCCTCTCACTTCATACTGGAATTGGCAGTCTGTTCTTTTCAGGATGTTAATGGTGGAACCACTTACATGGATCCTTAAAGCTAAAAAGTAAAGACACAATGAAAGCTCAGTCTGTAAATGTACCACGTAATTGTATTAAGTGTATGTGAAAACTGGTGCAATAGCATAAGCTCCTCCAATTATTATCAACATAAATTCTTAGAGTCAAATTAAATAAGAATCCATTACACTGCTGTACAAAATAGGTAACTCGTCTACACAGCATTGTAAGGGAGGAGTAGCTGGTACAACCATTGATCTGAAATACAGGTGACCCTGGTCTCTGTAGTGTTCAGATGTCAAAAAGGAAAAGAATAGATGGGAGTGTTCTATACAGAGAACAGTCATGTGAAGACACCTGCATAGAAGGAGGAGAAACTGGCTCTTGGCACAGACAAACTGGCTCTTCACCCTGATGGTGAAGTTGAAGATACAATTGTTTCAACTTAAAATATACAGTCAGCATATTTATACAACAGAGCTGTAATATAATTCTAGGCTGAATGAAAATCTATCATTCATAGAGAAAAATTAAATCCCAGACTCGTATGTATCATTGCTTCCAGAGGAGCTCAGCCAGCGAACCAACCTGCCTACTTCTTGTTGCCAGCACTGAAGCATGAACATCATGGAAGCAGGAATAATTCTTCATTGCCCAGCAGGGCAGTGAAACAATTGGTAAGCAAAAGAAAAAGGGATTCTTAATCTTCAAAATTTCAGCAAGCTGCTAACAAGTTGATCTCAGCTGAAAACAGATACTTCAGTCACAAACTAACCAACAGTCTTTGGTCCTGTTACACTGACAGCTAAAATTAAATCCTTACGCAAGCCTGTGGATTCCATCCTCGAAGCTGTGTTCACTGTATCTCCAAACAAACAGTAGCGAGGCATTTTTATTCCAACTACACCAGCAGCACATGGACCTAGAAATGGGATGCAGAGAAGGAAAAAAAAAGATGGATCAAGGCACTGATTTTGGGGAAGCTGTCTCACTGTCATGAAGCAGGGCAGTACATGCTGGAGCTCTGTGTTCTTCACCCATGAGAATACTCTGTACCTCACTGTCCTGATTGCAGCTGGGATAGAGTTAACTTTCTTCCTAGTAGATGGCATAATACTAAACTTTGAATTTAATATGAGAATAATGTAGATAATACAATGGTGTTTCAGTTGTTGCACCAAATCAAGGGCTTTCCAGCTTCTGGTGCCCTCCCTGTGAGGAGGCTGGGGCTGTGCAAGAAGCTGGGAGGGGGCACAGCCAGGACAGATGGCCCAAACTGGCCTAAGATATATTCCATACCATATGGCATCATGCTCAGCATATAAACTGGGTGAAGCTGTTGAGGCGGATGGCAATTGCTGCTCGGGGATAGATTAGGCATCTATCAGCAGGTAGTTAACAACTGCAGTGTTCATCACTTTTTTTTTTTTTTTTTTTTTTAATTATTATCTTTATTATTATCCCCTCCTTAGCTGCCCTACTAAACTCTCTTTATCTCAACCCATATCTTTTTTTTTTAGTTCTCCTTCCCATCCCACCCTGGCAGGAGGGGAGTGATTGAACTGTTCCGTGATACTTAGTTGCTAGTTGTGGCTGAACCAGAACATAACTTCCCAAAGTACCTGCTGGTCTCCTGTTCCACTCCAAACAGCCCTAATTCCATCTTGCATAAAAAGGGCAATGGCTGCACAGCAGTAGTTGTATTTAAAGACAATGTTTGTGCAGAAAAAAAATACAGTTACTGTCAGTTTTGGAAGCAAGAGGAAAAGAAAATAAGCTTTATTATGGAGGGCTACACTGTGGTGCCTCACAGGGCTTCCCAGTGCCTCACTTGCTTCCACTGATGTGTTCCTCCTCTGGCAACTGGTGTTCAGGTGGTTGTGGAAACAAACAAAAATTAAGAGATAGAATTTCCCAAAGCACTTGGAAGCTACCTGCTTGAGCTATCTACAGTTCTTAAGAAAAAATATTTTTATGAATTAAGTAATACATGAATCCCCACACAGGCTTGTCAGAGCTTTTGCCTCCAAAAGCATAAAATACAGGCCTGCATTTTGTGCCTAGACAAGCATAGCTGGGTATGAATGATTTCCACTTTGGTCAAGAAGGAGCAACTTGGGAGGCTTATTTGATACAACTGTCTTAATAATACCAGGACCCATAGCAGTTGTTCTTCCTAGCTACTGACTTAAGCTATGAACAAATGGATATGGGCTATTTTACTACAGAAGAGCAAACCATTGTCTTATTTACTTATGTTGCTCTTCCTCCAGGTACATCACTTTCAACCTGATTCTTCATGAGGAAAGCAGGTGCGTATGATGTACTATCAGATCTTTCACAGATGTCTGTTCTATTCAAAAAACCAGGTAACAACATCATCATTGTTGATGTAGCACTACTGTGTACCAGAGTGTATGCCAATGCGAATCCAAACAGGCAGACCCGGCAGATGTCTCAGTTCAAAAGTTCCCATGAAGCTGAGGATGTCCAGAGCCATCATGGAGATGTCTACTGCATGCCGGTTGCCATTCCTGTTTGGTAAACCACTCACCACCATGTATGCATCACCAATGGTCTCCACCTGTGTAAACAAAACTGGAACTCACTACTTGCAGACATAGCAAAATACATATTTTGTTAAAAGCAGAAAGGTTTCATCAGATCTTCTGGTTTATTGTTAGACATTTCTTCCCTGGATAGCAGGACTGATAAGTTTAAGGTATCTGATGTCTTTCTGATATATGTTTATAACTATAACCAGCATTCCAACTGATGAATCAATCTGTGACCACCTAGTACAGAAAGTCTGGTGTAAGCAGGCACACTGAAAGCATGTTGAAATGAGCTAATCATGACCTGTTTTTCTCTCTTTTATCTACACCTAGAAGACAGGTTTCCAAACCCACCACCTCACCAATTTGATTTGTGTCTCCTTGGTTGTTAACTGAATAAAAGTGCAGAGTTAATCACCTTGTAAACATCATGATGGTCAAGAATGTGGTCAAAGTTCTTGTAGATATCATTCAGCATATCTACCACCTCCATAGGGGTGCTGTATTTGCAGAGTGTGGTGAAGCCAACAATGTCACTGAAATAGATAGTGACTTCTTCAAATAGCTCTGGCTCTACCAGGCCAGTCTCCTTCAAAGACTTCACTACTGGCCTGTGGAAACAGAGAAGGCAGTAAGACAGATGAGTAATCTGTGCCTAATATTAAAGGTATTTTTTTATGCAACACAAGCACATCATTGCTTTCTGCATAGGAAACATCAAATAGTTTGCTGAAAATTGCCACCGTAATCGCATTTTAGATTCCCATAATGCCTTTCAGCCAAGCACCTCAAAACACTTACTAATGTTAATTAATGTACTACAGCCTTACAAAATGCAAGTGTGTTAACAGCCATGAGGAAGCCAAGGCACAGGAAACTGAGCTTTTTGGCTAAGGTCAGAAATAGGGATATCTAGTAAAATTTAAAACTGAAATTCTGAAAACTGTAACAAGTACACCTACATTCTACCTACACAACAAGAAAGAACACAGGTATTTTTCTGTTTCCCCAGCACAGAATAATTTTCTTACTGCTGCTTACATCACCTTCTCCTGATTTCAGATGAGATATCATAGTCTGGTAATATAATGAAAAAAAATTCAATACTATGACAGCTAATATCTGTTCAGAAGGTAGTTCATTTTCTTGCATTTCTGAATCCAGAATAATGCCTATTCCTAGTGGAGATATTAGAACAGAATAACTGAAGGAGACCCAGGAAACTATAGATGTTGTACAATGCTGTGTTCCATCTACAATAAGACAGTAATAGAGGTAGGAACTACCTCCATTAGGAACTTTGTAGTAGGAACTACAAAGACTGGGATGAAAAATGGATTCCTTGTTGCACACTGTACACAGCAAGTTCATTTTGAAATTTCCCCAAAACTGAATTGAACTGACACTTTTATTTGAGTCATAAAATCAATATCCTGGCTATTTAAACTAGTAATGACATACCAGGATAGATTTGCTGTTCCAGATGTATACAATACCAAAATTATTCCTATAACCACTATTATAATATTAATAATACTTATACTATATTATATTCTGAAGTATCCGTCTAGCCCAATCTGGCTAAATGTTGCCCAGCCCACCTCAGACCCTCTGTTTCATTGCTAAATCCCAGCCTGAAGTTGGACCATTCCTGCTCTCCATCTGGAAACATTCCTTCTGCCTAGCAAGGTGCTGGACAAGAAGAGAACTCTCTGATGTGGGATTGCTTTAGATCTATGTGTTCCCAGGAAGACAGTGAAAAAGAAGTTTGTGCTGGAATGGGAGGTCCTGAGCATAAAGAGAGGTTGAGGAAGATAGCAGATCTCAGTAGCAACTTGGCATCAAATTCCACCATGTAGTGGAGACCTCAGGGACAGCTTCTTCTTTCCTCCCTAGCAGAATCAGATTAGAGGGGAAGGAAATAGAAGGTGAATGTTAATCCCAACCCCTACTCTCCAAGAATCAGGTGATATAGGTAAATAAAATGCCAGTGAAAATTGTCCTGGCCAGTTACCTTGGAAGCAACATGAAATTAAGCCTGTCTGCTCTGTCTCTCTCTGCTTTGTAGAGCTCAGTCCTCTCCTCGACCAGGTGCTCCAGGTTCCGAGAATACAGCTGTAGACGTCGGATCAGGGTATCCATGTAGGTTTCATTGGTCTGGCCGTGGTAGTTACTGTGAATACCAGAAATACACAGGATACAAGAGAGGGTGATAGAAGCACTTTTTTTGAGAGACAAAAAAAAAGAGGAGAAAAAGGAGCAACAGGAAACCTCTCTAGTGTTTGATTTCCAGTAGTTAGAATGCAAAGTGTCTCAAGTTCTAGTATTTTATGATTCTAAGTGCATTGTTCTTTTTCCTGCTCGGAGGGCTTATATATATGACTTGAAAGTCCATGATCCAGGCTTGTGACTTGGATCTGGTAATTCTTAAACACCCTTAAATCACCTAACCCTGCTGATACTGTCAAGCCCAGGTTACCTTGAGCATTCATTTGTAAAAAGTGACTGATAAGATCAAATCCTGAGAGGGAGCTGAATGTAATAAGTAGGAAATTGCATATAATGTTTAGATGGGGACTTCAAACAGAGGGATTAAAGCAATTTGGAGCTGCCTGTGTACACAACAGAACAATTCAATGGAACAATTAGCATCCCCTGAGCTGGTTTTGCTCACAAAATCCTACAGACTCCAGCCTGCTAACTCCTGGAAGCAGAAGTATGGTAAAAAGAGTGCCTCATAACCCCTGTTTGTCTGGGCAGCCTGCACTCTCCAGAGTAATCTGAAAGTAGATGGGGCTGGGCTGTCTGGAAGAGTCAGGTTACTATTGTACACAACTGGGCTTTAAAACCACCCTTGCTTTAAACAAATCTTTATGTCAGAGATGCACCATCTTAGATCCCCCATGAGGAGAACCTCATGTTACATGTGGCAAGAGGCAACCTCTTTGCTTTAGTAGGATGAGGCTTAGGAGCTGAACCAAGACTTCTTTCTGTTCAGATGCAGTAAGATTATTGAATTGGTGCATTCACTTATGCATAGTGCAGTTGTTTTTCCACCCATGGAAAGCATAGAATGATAGAAGTACTGTTGGAGTTTGTTGATGAGGAGAGCTTTAAAAACTGGAGTGAAATTTCCCAAGATACGTGATTAAAAGCTCAGTGTTTGGTCATCAAAATAGTTAATTCAGTCCAAACTCTGTAAGAACAATGCAGCACTGTCCAGGTGAAAAGGTCTATATAACCTCACAGAGTTTACCCAGCCATGGCCCGTAACCCACAACTATACACCAAAGAAAACCTGTAAATAATATTTCTGGTGAGTGACAGCCCAGCACTGCCAGGCAACCTAATGTGGGACCATCCAAACTCATTTATGGCACAACACAATTCATCCAGACTTTCTAATTATCCTCCAAACATTTATGTGCATTTGTTTCCTGAAACTCAGATGACATGATTCACAGTTCAGCTCTTGACTAGAGACAGAAGTTGAATTGCTTAAATGGTTTAAATCTCTAATTATGCAGCTTGCTACTTTCACAATGTACCAATGTGAGGATGATCATCTTACTGTCACTCAGCTAAGACATGTATAAATGCTCATGTACACACTTGTATGTATACATGTGCACATGTGCTCACCTACTTTTCTGCCAAAGAACAAAAAAGGATCCCAGGGAAGACACAATATTTCCACTGACTGAATCGTAATCACATCAGCTAGCATACTTAAAAATATGAACTTCCTAACACTTGGAATTTTGAGCATCCTAAAAAAAATGGAGCCCCTGCTACTCACCTGAATATTTTAGCCAGAGTACTTTCAATCTTCTTAAAGTCAGGCCTTTTGTCTGGATCTTCTTCCCAGCAGCTCTTCACTAGTGTATATACCTTCAAACAAAAATTTAAGGAAAGTCCACCTAAGTAATGAATACAGAAAGATAATGGTGCTAAACAGCACTGGTTCATTAAGGAATTTCTGGTTACTCTTGACCAGCAACATATTAAAATGTGTGACTAACTGTTTTGGATCTATGGTTAGGACACTCATTGCCGGCATCTTAAATTTAACTCTGTGGTGACTAGGGACGTGATCTTAACTAAAATTTGTAATACATAAATGAAAGGAAAGCAAATGGATCCAGTCTTGCAAGTGGTGCCAGATACAGTTATTGACACAGAGGTAAGTGTTGTGGTAATTACATTTCTAATATCCTGAGTCTGCGAGTTTTCTGAAACTAGTGACTCAGCCAAAAAGAATAGGGTTCATTGCTGAATTTGTGGATGTCTACAACACAGATATTCTTACCTGAGCAAGAAGCCTTATATTCAGGCTATATGATCATTGGGGAGGGGTATATTTGAAGTGTGATTTATCCAGTCTTAAAGCTATCTAAAATAGGTCTGAAGAGTGGCACCATGTAAGTGGCATCCATTTCTTTCCAGTGAAATAATGTTCATGAGTTGTGTTTCATTTCACTGGTAACAACTATAGAATACCATTTTTCCCATAAAGCTATTGGGAATAAGCTTTATGGGAAGCATTTGGCATAAAATGTGCATAGCTTTCATCCTCCCATGATCATGAGTTGTACTTCGGCCAGGACTTCTACCCTTCTCTCAGAAAATGGCTTAGTTAATTATTAACTTACTTCCATTTCTCTTTCTCCCACTGAGTCCAATGATAGGTCTGGTCGGAAAGGCTTCATTCCTTTGCTGTTCTCCACTCTGTAAAGTTTCTCTAGCATCAGGAAAAGATGCAAAGTTTTAAGCAACAAAACACCAGAAGTACATTCCTAGTGGATAGCATACTACAATGTCATGAGTTACTGTGCAAACAGAAGCCTTGAAGACAGTTCCCTCATTTTGATGTGAATTTAAACTTTGGAGCTTTTCTAAATATATAGCACAAGACCAAAATGGGCTGGCTTGAAGGCCCCTGAAAGCAAAATGAATAGGCACATACTTGAGTATTTATTGGTCATGGTAGACAAAGTTATGGTGTCTTCCCAAATGAATATTAGACATTATTAGTGTGCCTCCCAGTATGAAGTATAGCTATAGTAAAAAAAAAAATAAAAATGTGAAAAGCCCTTTGTGACTTGATCAAAAATGAGGAGAAATATTACTCTTATCAGAGCAGTTCAAATTATCCTGCAGATGCTCAGGTTCCTTAAGGCTAGACTATTAATGTATACAGTTTTAAAACATTGCATTTGTTAACTCATTTGTACTCTTATTCATGAAATACATTCTATGAAAGTTATTTGGAATCTGAACATATCCGAATGTAGTCTGTGTTTGCAGCTCACTTCAAGCACAGTAAGAGAGAGCTAAAGAAAAACTACTTCTCTCTGTCCTTATCCATAACATGGGAGTTCAGAGGGAGGGGAATCAAAAAAGAGAAGAGATTTTTTACCTCTGGAGGTGAGAAAGAGAAACTGAAAGGGATCCACAAGCAAGTATGAAGCACACTTATTAACATCTGATTATATTTGGGAAAGCATTTTATTGAAGGAAACATACCATGAGATGAGGAAGATTTATAATAATTATGGTAAGTGCAAGTCTAGAGCAGCTAGGGATGCCTAAGCATGCCCAGTGTGCATGATCATCCCAAAAAGATACTCTAGCTTCCAACTTTGTGGTAGAGAAACTACAGACTAGAGGAGTAGAAGACTTGAGTCTTCCAAATGCTATGGAGTGGAGAGACTACTAAGAAGTCTTCTGTGGGCTAGGAGACAGAAGAACCTGTGTAAGTCTCATGTATGCAAGAAGAACATGTTGGATTTCCACACTTTGCCACACACCTGAGAGCCAAAGTAACAGCAGCTATTAGCAACACTGCAATTAGCCAATGGCAGTAAGTAGTGGAAGAAAGAAGCAGCTTGAATTGAGTGTTGGTAAGTGATAAGATTTCACAGTCTGGAGCCATGAACAAGATGTTTCTGTAGAAGAGCGGAGCAACCAACAGGGCCTAACATCTGTCAGTGAAGAAGACCATGACGTAGTTAATTCTATACATTAGAAACCCAGTTCTATATGCTTGTTGTCTTTGTAGGACTTCTTTTAAGTCATGAGTAGCAATATTATTCTATGTTAAGTTGATGGATATGTATTTGCTGGTTGAGAAAATTGGCTCACTGAGTCATTCACTGGAAACTGAGTTTAATTTTCCTAAGTTGCTGGATGGAGGCTAGGTACAGGGTTTTTTAACTTCTGTTTTAAAATCTGAGCACAGTCATTCCTGCTGTCAATGAAGCTCTGGAGAAGCAGTTATACCAGTTACCCTGAAATATCAGAATTATGTCTTCTAACCTGCAGAGATTAAATTCTGATATCCTGGCCATTGAAGGACTTTCTGCAGGAGACTTAAAAAACAAATTAATCTAGCATGCAACAGGGACATTTATTTGCCTTTTACTATTGACTCTAGTTGGTATTCTTTTCCCTTTTTTATGTTAGATATTTGTAAATTAATGGTCACCCCAAGTTTGAACTGTTCTCTTGCAAGGTGATGCCACAAACAAACTGCTTAAACTAGGCTGAACACATTTACTCAAACTGCATATTCAGAAGATAAGATTAATACCAGAAGCCATTAGATTAGCAATATATATCTTGGATGTTTACTTGTGGTTTTGGGGAAAAAGTTTTGGGGATAAAGGAATCTCCTAACTGAATGGAAAACTTAAACCTTCAACAGACATATACAAAGCAGATTTTTTTTTTTTAGGTTACACTGAATCCAGAGTCACCAAACAGGTTTCAGGCCCAGTAAGTTTATTGCTGTCTTACTAAACACGCTGATACGTGTGACAATCTTCAGCAACAGCACCTAGAAGTGCTAAATTTGTTTCAGTTGGATGGATTAAACTAACGCTATTTGAAACTGACAGTCTTTCTAAACTAACAAAATGCATCGTGAAGAAAGAGGTCGAAGTTAAAACAAGGACAAGGGTGTGACTGTGATATCCAGGGTCAAACCCAGAGCAGCGAATGTGTCACCACATCTCAGAAGAGCCCAGAAACACTGTGTCTGAGGCTAACTTAATAGGGATTAACATGTCACACTGCTGAACAGTTAAAAGAATGTAGTTTGCTTAGATTTATGTTAAAAATTAAAATAAGCAAGGAAAAGCATTGCTCTTTCCTTTCTACATTTAGTTTAATTATATTTGTGAAACCCTTGCATACATGAAGATTGTGCTTGCCTCTTCCCTAGGAAAAGGAGAAGAAAGAGTTATATTTTCTCTACCATATTTTAAGCATGGGGTCCCGAAGAGTTTGTTTGAAGGGGAACAGGCATTTCTAATCTCTTTTAGGGCTTCATTTATAACAAGTGATGGGAAGTACTGTGTTTTCCCAAATATGAACATTAGATTTGCAATAATGCAGGGTGATGAATATGCCACAGAAGTTATTCTCAAGTGTAACTCAGGAAAAGAGCTATTAGGCTGCTGCTCTAGATGTTTTGAAAAATACAAGGCAGATCTATCAGAATGACTCAGAAGTAAAGGCAATGTCTAAACTTGTTGTTAGTAACTGTCTCTATGAAAATCCCAAACCCACACATGCTTTTATGTCAGTTCTAATATGTAACAATGACTGGATTCTGGGAACTGGGATTGACTGGGCTGTTAGCCACTGAAAAACAGTGTCACAAAAGGCACAAAATGGGGTTTAATGGCCGCACTACAGGAGAAGATGCTTTTTCTGATGGAAGTTAAATGACTAAAATTAATTCTGGCAAGCTTGAATGAATTCTGAATTTCCAGCTTTTAAATGCCAACTTTTTTTGTGTCATGCTGCTGATTTTTTGTTGGCATTGGTGATTTACAATGCCTAATATGAATGAATTATTGTATGTTGTGCACAACTCATAATAGAAAAACCTTTGTGACCTTTAAATGTTGGAGTAAGTCTGGACAGCACTGTAAAATGTTAATTTCTGTAGTGCTGTGGGTGAGGAGGGAGAAGAAAGGGCAAGAAAACTCAATGCAAACTTTATTTACAGAAAGAATAACACTTGCCCCCACAGTGAGATCCTTCAAACAGGTTCTTCATCCATCACACAGTGAAGGAAGCAACAGTTCAAACAGCTATTGGAGACAGTGCCTTTCATAAACTGTGGAGAATGGGAAACTTACAGCTACACCATCCCAGAAGGCTCCAATGGGGGAAAAATGTTTGGATTTACCTTTGTTGTCCCGGCAATGTGAGGTGTAGAAGGTCTCCTTGCGTAGGATGATTTCCTGGGCAATGATTCCGTAGCTGTATACATCACCCTTCTGAGAGACATCAGCATCACGGAGATGCTCAGGAGCTGTCCACAGGTCTGCAGATCCAGATGACAATGGGTGATGTAAAGGGGGAAGAGAGAGAATTAATTGAAAAGGGGTGATCCTTCTCAGAGCATCCACTGTCTACAGTGATATTTTCTTTTACTCTTTCTATATCAAACCCAGAGCTCAGTGGTACTGCTTATTTCATGCTTGAAGCAAGTCCAGAGGAGGGCTACAAAGAGAGCTGAAGCACCTCCCATTTGAAGACAGGATGAAAGAGTTGGGGTTGTTCAGCTTGGAGAAGACAAAGCTCCAGGGAGCCCTTATAAGAGTCTTCCAGCACCTGAAGGGGCCTATAGGAAAGCTTTTTTCACAAGGGCATATTGTGATAGGATGAGGGGTAACAGCTTTAAACTGGAAGAGGGTAGATTTGGGTTAGACGTTAGGAAGAAATTTTTCACTATGAGAGGGGTAAAATACGGGAACAGGTTTCACACTTCAACAGGGAAGTTGTGGGTGCCCCATCCCTGGAAGTATACAAGGCCAGGCTGGACGGGACTTTGAGCAGCCTGGTCTAGTGGGAGGTGTCCCTGCCCATGGCAGGGGGGTTGGAACTAAATGATCCTTAAGGTCCCTGCCAACCCAAACCATTCTATGATTATACTTTAGTTTGGGGTTTTTTGGTGGTTTCTTTTTGGGGGTGGGGTTTTTGGGGGGGTTTTTTTGAGAAGCTGACATCAATACAGGTTAGATAAACCTCTGCCAGGGTAGCTTTAAATTGTCTGGGATTCGATGAACCTACTATTTTCCACTGTAGATGCAAATCCTCACATCCCTAGAAAAATTATGGCTACTGACAATGAACTTGCTTTTCTTAGCTACGTTTTATGGACTTCTTGAAAATAGCCTATTCACCTGTATAAAATCAAGGAGTATTAAGTGCTAAGCTAGTGCTATAAAAAAAAACCAAAAAACTGAGCCATACATTATTGAGATAGATGCATAAACTTTTTCTTACAAGAAGTCAGATGAGAAGACTGTAATATTTTCCAGTGACCTTGATATCATGAATCCATTGAAATACTTTTCAAGTGCTTTTGAGTCTGACATAATATTACTTGCTCATAACCAGTCTCTTCATACAAAAATAATTGATCTGTATTTCTAGTGCAACAAGCACAATCATATACCTCAAAACCAGAAAACCTCAAAACCGGCTGCCATGGTGTGACAGTTTGTTAAGATGAATGATAATGAATCTTAACAGTGACCTGAACACAATGACCTTGAACACAGTATCGTGATATCAGGCTGTAACATCCAGCCACAATGAATCTGTAGATCTCTTGTGAAACATTGCATTTTCTTCAAGGAATGAAACATAGTAGACAGAAATTTTGAGGATGCTTGTCAAATCCTTTATCTTATGAGCAATTAAAGAAGAGAAATACATTTCCATGTAATACTAATATAACTGTAAATATAAAATTTGTAAAATGAAGAACAAATAGAATATTTATATTCAGTGCACTTTTCTCACTCTTATTCTATGTTCTCATTGGTACTTTTGAGTATGTTTTTGTCTGACTGTAAAAACTTTCTCTCAAGCCAGTTGCAACCACAGTTTTTTGTCAGGTCATATATGACAGTTATGGCACAGTGCTGTGCTTATTGTACCCCAAGCTCTACTATGCAGATGCAGATGCACTTTTCACACAAGATCAAGTAAAAAGGAAAAAAACAGTACAAAGGAGTGGTCTACTTTACAGAAATGTCCTAAAAATTTGAGAAGAATTTAAAATGTAAAGAATCTTCTGTAGGAAGAAAAAATGTTAAAATTATTCCAATCTGACTGAACACATATTGCTGGATTCCCACCTATTGCTAGATTCCTCCATAGGAATGAAAAAGGAATGAAAAACATTGGGGTTCCATGAAACCCATTAGGGTTTCATTCCACCTAAGGAATGAAAAACATTAGGGTTGCCATTGCATATCATTACAGATATTTTTTTTTTTTCTTAATCTAAGTTCAGCATTACTGCTGAAAAAAACCTGTTTGAATGAAGGCCTTGGCTGCTGAAAATGTTTCTTGCATCTCAGCCACATGTGAAATGTTTCATACTGAGTACACGATATCATTAGGCCCTATTGGGCTATTAATATAAGAAAATTCCAGTGGGATGGAAACCACAAAGGAGAGTACAATTGTGTTCTGTTTTTACCTTTCCTTGGAGGCAGAATTGAATTACAGCCAAAATCAGTTATCTTCACTACCATGCGATTGTCTACTACACAATTTGTGGATTTGAGTCGACCATGGACTTCAGTTTTGCTCGAATGCAGATAAGACATCCCCTGTGGTTGATAATAAAAGAGGAAGAAAGCAAGACTGTGTGAGACACTCGGGTGTTTATCAGACCCAACAAGAATGTGAAGTATTAGTGTAATATCTGTTAAAGTGATGAAATGGCCTTCATCAGCAATGGATATGCATAAATCACAATTCCCTGTCATGGAGAGAAACAAATATTATTTTACAGAGGAGATTTTTCAAAATGACAGGAACAGTCAATGTTAAGAAATGAGCAGATGGATCATTAGAAGGATCATGCCATGGAAGATCATTCTTCCTCTTAGTTAACAAAAGTCTCACATAACATCCTGGCTTTGGATAAGATTAGAAACACAATCAAGCATTTGGGAAAATTTATTTCCTATGACGGAAATTTTGATTTCACTTGCGCTAATGTTTTTTGGTAAATTTAGTATAGATCTGTTGGACTGCCCCACACAAAAAAATGCTTCCAACTGCATGTTCCTCCAATGGACACCACAGATATGAGAGGAATTGCTCTTTATGTCTGTATCATCTTTGAAGGTGACCATACCCCGGAGACTTTATTCAGAAACACTGCAGCAGATCCTCTTGTGCAAAGCAGAGGGTTAAAGAGAGATCAATGCAGAGGGTGTTAGATGATGCATGACATCTTATATAAGGCAGGGCATCAGATTAGACAATCATAAAGGTCTTTTTTTACCTGACTGATTCTGGTTTTCTCTGCATTAATCAATACATACCAGCTATCCATGAGCTAAACTTGGATGTGGGCGCCATGAGAACTGGTCAATGCAATTTCAGCTATATTTCCTGAGATCCAGACTCTTGATTCACAATGCTCACAGGTGTACAAAGGTGTGTAGTTTGCCCCTTTTTACTCATCACCTCTGAATTTATCTCATTTAGTTTAAGACACTTGAATACAGAGCACTAGATGAGAAGGGGCCAGCACTGAGGCACAGCAGGAAAAGAATGTTAGTAAGTGGGTGTAAACTGAAGAAGGGAGTAGGTATGCTAATTTGTACCCTCTTGCTTTATTTATTTTGTCTTATCTCTCTCTTCTGAACTACTTTAGGTCAGGCATTCTTACAGCCTACTGCTGGCTGGTTTTTCCTCCTATAGTCCTTTTTGCCTGTAGTTCAGTATATGAAGCATGACCTATATTCCATGGAAGCCACAGCAGGGACATCATATCTGTTAGTTTCTTCTCTGAATAGTCTTCCACTTAGACTCCTACACACACAGCTCAACCTCTTGTATAATAACTGGTACATAGACTTTAATCAGGGCTACACAGCTCATGTGGTCATGAATACACTGTATGACGTATGAGTTTTCTCTCCTTTCATACCCAAAATTGGGAGCAGACTACCAAATGGTACAAAAGAGACATGAGCTCAGTTTTGGGCACAGTAGATGTATGTCTGAGACACAAGCATCCTGCAAGAGGTGCAATCCCTGGAGAATGTTGTTGGACTGGTTATCCTGGACCTATCCAGATTGTGCCAAAATTTATAGAGACTGTGTGCGTATTATATTCAAGGAGAACATTTCTTGATTAAGCAGCTTTTATCATGCATCCCTGATGACATTCTCCAGGATGTTTTGCCTGATTTTGGTACAATTTTCTCCAGCTGTGCCTTCTTCCAACATCTGCTTTCATCAGCCAGGAAATATACTTGCTACTACAGCAGAATTCCTAATCAGTTTCAGCATTAAATGGCATGCAAAGGTAATTTTGATTTCCTTATACTGGAGCTTTCTTGTTAACTATTTCTACAGGCCAAAGTCTTATAGGTATGCTTGATACAATTTTCCTCTTTCCTCACAACTATCCTATGCACATACTTGAAAAAACAGAACCTATTAAGAACCCACATTGTGGTTTTCAAAATTTATGACTTTCAGTGAAATATTCTTAAATCCTTAAGGCATTCTAGTAACATCTGCTCGCTGAGTGAAAAAAGGGAAACATAACCCCCGTTTTTAAGAAGGTAAAAAAAGAAGATGTAGGGAACTACAGGCCAGTCAGTTTTACCTCTGTTCTCTGCAAGATCATGGAGCAGATCTTCCTGGAAACTATGCTAAGGAAAATCTGGAGGTGATTTGTTACAGCTAACCTGGCAAATTGTGCCTGACAAATTTGGTGGACTTCTACAGCAGGATTACAATGTTGCTGAATAAGGGAAGAGCAAATGATGGTATCTACCTGGTCTTGTGCAAAGCATTTGACACTGTCCTGAACAGCATCCTTGTCTATAAATTGGAGAGACATGGGTTTGACAGATGGACCATTCAGTGGATCAGGAACTGGGTGGATGGTTGCACTCAGATTGTTGCTGTCAATGGCTCAATGTCCAAGTGGAAATCAGCAATGAGTGGTGTTCCTCAGGGAATGGGTACTGGGACCGGTGATATTTAACATTTTTCTCAGTGACATGGACAGTGAAATTGAGTGCAATCTCATCCAGTCTGCTGATGACAGCAAGCTGGGTGGTGTGGTCAAGACAGTGGAGGGGAAGGGTGCCATCCAGAGGGACCCTGACAAGCTTAAGAGGTGGGCCTGTGCAAACCATGTGAAGTTCAACAAAGCTGAGCGTGAGGTCCTGCAAATGTGTCAGGGCAATTTCCAGAACAAATACAGGCTGGGCAGAGAATGGACTGAGAGCAGTCCTGAGGAAAAGGACTGGGGGGTGTTGATTGATGAGAAGCTCAACATGAGACAGCAATGTGAACTTTGCAGCCCAGAAAGCCAGCCATATCCTTGGGTACATCAAAAGAAGTGTAGGCAGCAGGTTAAGGGAGGTGATTTTCCTCCTCTACTCTAATCTTGTGAGATCCCACCTGGAGTGAGCTGGAGCACCTCTCCTCTGAAGACAGGCTGAGAAAGTTAGGGTTGTTCAGCCTGGAGAAAAAAAGACTCTGGGAGACCCTATAGCAGCTTTTCAGCACCTGAAGAGGGGCTACAGAAAAGCTGGACAAGGCATTTTACAAGGGCATGTAGAGATAAAAAGAGTAGGAACAGTTTCAAGCTGAAAGAGAATTAGATTAGATATTAGGAAGAAATTTTTATCTTTTTTTTACAGTGAGGGTTGTGAGACACTGGTACAGGTTGCCCAGGGAAGTTGTGGATCCTGCCTCCCTGGAAGTGTTCAAGGCCAAGTTAGATGAGGCTTTGACCATTGTACTCCAGTGGGAAATCTCCCTGTGCATGGCAGGGGAGTTGGAACTGAATGTTTTATAAGGTCCTTTCCAACTCAAACCATTTCATGATTCTATGATTTAGTTCTGACTGAGAATCGTCTTCTTGACACAGTGCAAGAATATTACAGTTCTTTGCACAATGTCCTGCAGCAGCTCCTTACTTAATAAATAGTGTTGCAACAACAGTGTATACACTAATAACTGAAAGGCTTGATTACTGCAATTCCTTCAGACCTTTCATCTGAACTTTTTTGTCACATGTAACCAAATCCATGTAGATACGGGTGGTGACATCAGACCTAGAGACAGCAAAGGTAGTAAAGAAAAAGAAAAGCAAGCTGATGGGTGGGGGACAAGAGTAAATGACTTAGGGTTTCCCCTCTTCCTACCCTGCCTCCTCAAGTGGACTAGGGGATGCTCTAGGAGCAGTCACTCCTTGGCTAGCTGTACCAGGGAATATAAAAAATACAGTCTTCTCTGTTCAGAAACACAGATGCAGCAGCTTCCAGAAGAAGAGCAGAAAACGTATGAGAACTGTTTGGCCTATGTTAGAAGCAGAATGTAGGGAAGTGTTGGTGTAGAGAGGGAAGAGCGTATCAAAAAGTAGGCAAAGGAACTGCAGGACCTGGTCATAGCAATTTTTACAGTTTGGAGAGCTGGGACTGAGCTTGAAAAGGGGAGATGGGAGGACTGGAGGACCTGGAGCTGAAGGACTATGAAATTACTGATGTGAAGCAATGAGCCTTTCAAGTAAAAATAGACACGGTGCCTGGTGATTGGGAAGCTGTGGGATGAAGTTTGTGGAAATGTCTAGGTCCTAGAAGCTCTACTGCAGCATCAGGTCAAGGAACAGGAGAGGCTGGCAGATCATCCATATGACAGTAAGTTTCCTGAGATTCCTAGGTACATACAACTTTTCAGGAAGATTTTTGTGAACTGTTTCTACTAATATGGCTAATAAGTCTCAGGAGTCATTCCACAGAACATATGTGGTGCACCGCCCATCCTCAGACTCCATGTCCCATTCCATTACCAGTGGTGCAGTGAACAACTAGTTGTGAAGTTCCAGTCCAAGTGCAGTGACTGGGCCTTTGGTTGCTCCCTTAGGGAGACTGGGATTCCTCTCTCCTTCTGTTAAGCAGAGCCTGTTCTAATTCCTGTTCTCTTATGAAACATATAAAGGTGAACTGCAAAGGGTTAAAAATATGATGTGTTTTTATATGCTTTAAGGAGAAAGGGAAACTCCATTGCTATTTAAAATGATACTCAGTGCTGAACTTTAACGGAACTTGAAATTCATCAACAAGGCCAACAAACTGTGACAATTTGAATTAAGGGGGCTTTAATAAAGAGTGAGGTTTCCAGTATCTCTTCAGAACAGACACAGTGGAGTCATTCAACATGGAGACCAACTCTGAACTGTAGGGAAATGAGAGGAATGTCCAACTGCAACAAATAATAGGAAGGGGAAAGCAACTTGGGCAAAAGTTGCAGGGGTAATTCTCTACATTACCTGCAGAGACATAATGCATTATTATGCCTGTGAATAATAAGGGTTCCTTAACTACCAGCTAAACATATAGAAATCTGTATTGTAGAACAGAATTTTCTTTACTGTTCATATTGAGTCTTCCTACCACAAGGACCTAAAATGTAGAGATCTGTTGAAAGCTACTAAAAAACAGTCTTGGTTTCTGTAGAGGATTAGTATTTCCCTCTTGAACAGCCTGGAATGGATAGCTCTAGTTTCACACTCTAGTGAGTGAGAAAATCAGAATTCAAAATAAACAGTTTACTCAGAAAAAAAGTTTATCCTGTCTCTGGATACAAATTGGGATAATTCCATCAATTTGAAAAAACACAGTTTTCCACTACATCTTACTTGGGGTCAGAGAGCAGAGTGTTTTTCAGGTCTTGTGACTGCACAGGCCCTACTAATCAGAGACCACTGACTGTAACCCTCAGATCTTTGGATCACATTTCTTTGGGGCAAATGTTTATGTTTATTTATAAATAGCCCCAAGCCAGTTCAGCTTTGTTTTCCCATTCAGTTTGAGAGTCATTGGCTTCTCCTGCCTCCTACACCTATCCCCAGTGGAAAAAAAGAGTGGAAAGGCATAGATCTTCTAATAAGGAAAGGAGAAGACCCTAAGAGCTGCCCTTCTCCACAGGATCCATTTTTCAAGACAGGACAGGTTGATTAACTGCACTGTCAGCATCCCGCCTACCTTGGCAATATCGTACATGACGGAGATTTTAAATTCCCAATCCATGAATGTGCCATCAGGGTAGGAGATTTTATCATTTAAAACATCCTGTGAAGAGAAGAAAAGAGTTGTTCTAAACTGCATCCAGGACAAAGGAGAAGATTAGTTATGAGTATCTAAGCTGCACATTTAAACTACTGACTGGAAGAAGTAGCACTTCATTATTTAGAGGGTGTACATGCATTAGAGAAAGAGTTAACTACAAAAAACAGAATTATTAAATGTATTTTAGGTTTACACAGAGCTAGAAAATTAAGAGCTCCAGAAAAGAGGGCTTTGTACCTTTGTACTTAAAGGTAAGTAGTGAATTTGTGTTTAAAGCTGAATCTTTAATAAAGCAAAATAGCAGAGACAGAAATGGGCAAAGTGTGCAAGAGGAAAAGGATGGGAATTTCTGTGGTTTGTGCTCACAGTCATTTCCTACCAATTTACTCATGGCTATATAAGTTCAAAGTAGACTGTTCCTTTATCTTGAAGTGCCAGTCATTTACAGTTCTTCCAGCCATTATGATTTCTGTTGCTAAACATAAATCTACACGAGTATAGCCCTTTACAAGAAACTTACGAGAGACAGAGCTGTTATTTTGCTGCCTTACTGTGAGTTTGTGCCAGAAACGACTGCTATTAATGAGACACTCTGCATGAAGTCAGAAGCAGACACAGCATGTGACTGCAGAAGATGTGATGCCACCATTACTTCATTTTTAGTACTGAAATAATGCTGAGAATAAGTATCCATAAGTCTTTCCATAACTCAATAGTTAACCATTTCTTTTTATAAACAGATATGAAGGGTTGTTGTCCCTTACAGCACAGGATTTGCCATATTACAGTCTCAAAACTATTTGTCCCTTATCAATATAGAATATATTCTTTTTTCCTCAGCTTTTCACACTCTGGGGACACTGTGGGGTCCACAAGGGCATCAGCAGAGACAAAAGCAACAGTCTGGAAAATAAAGAAATAATTGTATCCTATATGGGCCCAATAGGGTACACAGTACAAATAACAACAGGCTGTTGCTGTTGCTGTTGCTGTTGCCTGGGAAGAACTCTGTCTGTACTTTTCCTTGCTTGCACTTTCCCTTATCCTCTGGCTGCTGAGAAACATCAAACTGATGGCAGCTGCAGCAGCACCTGCAGAAGGCTGGAGAGAACTGAGCAAGGGAGAGTCAACTCAGAGTCAGAAACCTGCCACCACTTGCTCAGTCCATGGCTGCTGTATGAGGGCCAGAAGAAGAATTTTTTTTCTTCCATTGGAATTTGATAATTTGGGAGTGGAGGGAGACCTGCAAAATTCTTTACCCGCAGAGAACCTCTTTCGCAGTACTCAATCACCCCAAAGATCATGGTGTCTATCTTCACAGTGCCGTAGAACTTGGTCAGGTTGTAATAATCAATCTGTAGGAGCTAGAGCACAAACATTTTTAACAAGCAATCATTGTTAGTAGAGAAATATAGGTAAAGGACACTTGTGTGGTGTAGCTTTTTATTTCAGGCCCTGATAAATTGCATGAGTTTCCTTCAAACCAGTGTGTACTAAGGCACTGAGTGAAGTACTTGAAGACATTTGTCATTCCAGAGCTTTCTGGATTAGAGAGAGAAGAGTGGCTGCTGTTGGATACTGCAAGTTAATTACAGAGCCCACTACAGTCTTCATTATTTCCTCTCTACTCAATCCTCCCAGTTGACCAGAATAGCCATTATGAGTGACAGAATGTTGTGAATCAGTCAGTAAATGAGCAAGTAATAAAAATTTAATGATGCTGCATGATATTATGGACTTTTTCCATCTATATAAACAACTGTAGTTTACTTCAAGGTATTTTTAGTGTTTATTGAACTCAGCATTGCTGTGTTGTGTAAAAAAAAGAAACCCATTCATTAAAACAAGATTCAATACTGCAGACAAATTGATCTCTCATGTTGGAAGAGTATGCATGCACAAGTCAGCAGAGAATTACTTATATTTAAATAGCTGCACTTGGCACTCAATAATAAGATTTAACTACACCATTCTGCTACTAATGAATTAGCATGATATGAGCAAGAAGAGTGTATTGCCTTTTAGCATCAGCTATAAAAATGTATTTAGCAAGGCCATATGACAGGGCATGAATTATTTGATTCATCTTCAGCTTTGCTGGCATACAATGCAGACTCTGAACTGGTGATGAGAACACACACACAAAGAGAAAGTTCATCAGGATATATCCTTTGAGGTGCTAATTACACATTCACCTCACAAACATGCACAAGAATACGGAGGTTGGAGCTGATAGTGGAAAGCAGAAACTTTACTCATAGGTTCCATCCAACCCTGAAGTGTCCAGTTGCTACATGCAAGAGTTACCTTGTTCAGTTCTATTTTTTGCTTCTCTGTGAAATTACCATCACTGTTTTTGAGATCCTTTAGGATCACCACCTGACAAGAAAATAACAGTGGGAAACAAATCATAGGTTTAGTACAACAGCAGTTCATCATTCTTTTCCAAGAAATGGCCAAAGAAATACTTAAGAAACATCTGCCTAGTGCGCCTCTATTGGAGTTTCAGTTAATCACGGATAAGTAACAGAATTACAGTTCCTTCAAAAGAGTTACCAGGTAGACAAGAACTATTGAGAACTGTCAATGATGAAAATTTAAGTCAATATTAATATACCTCAGACAGGCAGATAGCTCTACAAGAGCTATCTATAAGAATCACCATTTAAACCTCTCCATTCATCTCCTCAGTAGTAAAATATACCAGATTTCTGGGCCCTCTCAGCTTCTGCTTCTACACTTCTGGACTTAATTAGGGGTTTATGGAGCCTAACATTTTGCCTTCCGTCAGTAAGCAAAATGCACCTGATAGGGAATAAATGGGTTGTTCCTTTCATAAGATCAAGCCATTTTGCAAGGTCGGGAGAGGTGGAATTGTCTCTGGAGAGGAACGGCCTCTTCCCAGAGACACCCCTCCCAAACCAAGGAAGGGAACAGGGCACTGCAGTCAGGTTACCTTCTTGTCATATTTGCCTTGGCGCAGTCTCGGGGTGTTGTCACGTCTTTTATCATCATCAATCTGAGAACAAAGAAGAGTAATTAACTTGCAATTATCACCTACTCATCATTTGGCAGGTCCAGAGAGATAGGTAATGTCAGTGGGTGCCACATAGAGAAGTATAAGCCTCACTCTCTAGGGAGGTTCACTACATGCCACAGAAAGTGTGGGACATCCATGCCACTCCCATGGCTGCCAAGGGCCCCGCCTGCTGCTTTCATGCTCTTGGACATTACAGAGGTGTAACAAAGCACAGGGAAAACAGTTGTAACAGGAAGAGACAGGAAATCAATACATAGCCCATTCCCCCATCACAAGATGAGCTTTTCAGATGGGGAACAGATACATTCCATTAGGAAATCTCTTTTCTTCAATACATTGAGGGTTAAAAATATTATTTTTTTATAAATAAAATCTAACAGATCCTGCCAGAGAACGCCAACATCCCAGCATTGATGGTCTTGTAGCAGACAGAATTCAAGACCCAGCTTTGGGCATTGTGCTTCTCTTACCTTTAAACTAACATGACTTGTCTCACTGGTCTCCAGAGGCAAAATTTCCTCAGGCGGTATATGGGACCATTTCTTCCACCGACGCTTATTATCTCTCCTGTACTTCCTGCAAAACGAGCAAACTCCTTCAGAATATCCTCCCAGTGAACCGAAACCCACAACAGGAGATTAGGACAGGGAGGCTTCTAAGTGTCAGGATGACACAAGGATAGAGTGTCAGGTTGGCAAGGCTTGAGTACAAGCCCTGTGGCTCTCATACAAATTTCCAGTTTGAGGCTGCTCTAATTCCTTAGCTTTGGGAAAGCCTGAATGCTCATTCAGTTTCATAGCTGTAGCGTAAGAACGGCACAAATTTAACAGAACAGCTAAGCAATTGCCTGAGTCTCAGCGGAGGTCAGAATGAGATAAAGCACAAAGAGCCATCTGGATTTTATATTGTTTTCTCCTCCACGCTATTGAATGTACTCCGAAGGGAGATTCCACAAATGTAAGCCAAAGGAAGTTTTCCTGTCAATGCTGGATAGTAAGAACTGGTAAGAATATGATGCCAGAAGAGGAGGTTAACAACAGTGTTGAGATGAGATGACTTCCTGTGGGTGTCCCTTCTACTCTGCTTATTTTGTAAAAATGAGGGAAGAGCCCCTAGATCAGGGAGAGGAAAACTGCTGTTTCCATTGTAGAACTTCACAGCAGAAGCTGTCTTTTCAAACAGAAAAGCTGCAAGGCAACTAATATCCATTAAATTCCTTGCTTACTTGTGCAAGTCTTTCCTCTACTTTAAAAAAAAAAAACAAACAAAACAACTGATTGGAGAGTCTGCAGGAGAATACTAACACAGTGATGACTTCTGTCAAATGCTCCAAACAGGAGAAATTAACAAGAAGTAGCAGGACACCATGCTATTGGCTAATACTAGAAATGTTCTCTTTTACAATATATTTTAGGATTCATATGTATAAGACAAGGAAAACCAATAATTGTGGTTTTGCCAGCTCAATGTCATAAGCTGTGTTGTAACACCAGGATACACTCAAATCAGTAACAGCTGGTGATTAAGTACAAATTAAACTGGATTAAAATCTACTAGCTCTAATATTTAGTTATGTGTTTTTCAGGAATTTGCCTTTTTATGTAGCAGGCAGAACAACACAGAGAGCTGTGGAATACTTTGAGTGTCCTATAAACCTGTGAGAGAAAGAAGGAATAACAAGGTATTTTGTTTGTTTTCAAAGTTGAGTTTCTCTTCTCCTTTGTTCTTTACAATCTTCAGTAGCCCTTGTAGTTAGAAGTTTGCTATTATTTCAACACTAAAAGGGCAAACTTTATTCTAAAAAGTCCTCAGGAATCTCTTCTATATTTGATGTTTGCAAATACTAAAATGATATGTATACAATAATAATCTAGTAATTTAAGCACAGTCTTTATTATTTATGCATCTTTTATTTATCATTTATGCAAATATGTAAAAGTACAAAACCTTTTACAAGTCCATACTGCCTCCAAACAATTTTTAAATAATTTTCAACTATTAAAACAACAAACTTTACCTGTCTGTTTCTTTGTTTATGCTTAGATGTGGCTTAGATGTGGTTCCTCATTGACTCCGCTTCTTGAGTACAGATAGATGTTTAAGCACTTTGAATTTTCCCTCATGAAAATCTTCATTTAGCAGAGCAAATCGGTCCACTCAAAATAAGAGAGCCTGGGTTTCTAATCAAGTTTTCTTAGGCCCTGATTTTCTCACTTTTGCTGAAGTTCTCTGATATATTGCAAAAAAAAGAATGCTGAGCTACTGAAAACAGATACAGAGGCAAGACTTTTTTTTTTTTTTTAATATGAAAGCCATGTACTTTGGAAATGGGATGGCATTTCTTCCAGGAAACAAGACGTCATGGATTTCTATTTCTGCTTTTTCCATCATGATAAAGCTGAGTTGTGCTAAAGTCATGAAAACTACTGCTACAATAGTCAGTATGTAAGGAGCTGGACTGAGTTGGAGGAAGCTGAAAGACAGGATGGGTCCATGCAATGAAAACACCAAAATCTCATGGTGTTTTTACTCCTACAGTGACTCAAGACAAATAAATACCTCTTGGACTGAACTTTTATGTCACCAACGGGTTAAAGCAACATAGTATAAAAAATCTGAAGATGGATCTGAGAGTATGTTTCTGTATATGTATAGGAATCAGAGCTTTTTAGCAGATGCAAAACCTCTGACCTTTGCTGCATCTTCTTCCTTGATTATTAACCTGACATAACAATGCTATGGTTGCAAACAATACTTGACATATACTAACAAGTTCACACTGAGGGCAGCCACCCAAGTATGTGAAGTAAGCTAATGAATAGCTCTTCAAGGAGAGATCAAAGGCATTGCCCTAGGAAAAAAAATTGTTCAAGGACAAGCAGAAGGACAAAGGGGCTGGTACCTTAGAATCAGCAAAGAGATGATCAGAACCAGAATCACAATTCCCGTGAGTGTGAAGACAGCAATAGTCAAGATATGTGGGCCTGCAGAAAAGAGAAATTGAAAAATAAACAACTTGAAAGAGGATGTTAAAAAACAGTATTATATTTAAGAAACTACCCTCACCCACACATGTGCAAGTCACAGTAGCCGAGCAGCGATACTCTTTGGTCACCCAAATTTAGAGGCTTTGGTAAAGTCCCGCACTGCCTAGAGATGACATGAGCCCACCTCTCTGTGGGATGAAGCATGACTCAGAACAGTGCAGTCTTACATCCTCATCTGAGGCAATGGGCACTCTGTAGGGACACCCAGATGAGAGGTGAATTTAACAGAACTAGATCTAACACTTCCTCAGCAGCAGTTTCCAGTTGTTCTTCTCTTTAAAAACAAACTAGCATATTCCAGGAATAAAACTGACTTTTCTTAGTAACCGCTAAGAAGCTGCCAGACTTCTTCTAATAACTTTATTGGAGTAGATGATGGAGATAAGCCTACAACTCTCTGTGGGATGGAGATGTAGATGTGGTAAACAGTTGACCCTTTGAAATCAGTGATTGGCAAGCAGGAGACGTTTTCCCTCAGCATACCCAGGGCTTAATGCAAAATAGGTTCCTCTTTGACTCCTTTGGATAAGGCTTTCTCTGAAATTAGAAACAAGGGTTTGACACCTACTCTTTTTATCATTAAGCACAATACTCAGTGATTACTTTCTTGACTGAGGCTTTATGATGTTTGTCTTTTCCTTTCCCGTCCTGCTGGGTACCCACCAGGTGAGAAAGACATGTGCCTCTTTGGCACTTAGTTTTCCACAACAACCCATATGTCTGCCACAAAGATAGCTACTGATATAACTTGCTTCAGGACAGGATACACCTGAAGCTTCCACCCAGAATGTCAGCTGATATAAAGTACAGCCACTTGTGGGTTTGAAGGGCATTCCTTGCAAGAACTGATTATGAAGAAGGGGTCAAGATGAAAATAATGGTACAGCTTTTAACATACACAAAATTTCACACCTGGATTATCCCCTTTGTAGCAGAGTTGTTTAAATTCATTCTGTAGTTGTAGACAGAGCTTTGGAGACTGTGATCTTGTTTCTGAACATGTCTGTATATACTGTGTTGGGATGACAAGTGCCACTGGGTAGATTGTATTCTTTAATAGGAACTTCCTATGCCAGAGAGGGAAATTAATCTGGTGGCAGCACAAAGCTAGTCAAGTGTCCTTGGAAGCTTCCAGGTGCCAAACAATTTTGAAAATTCGGCTGTTCTGTCATCTGAAGCCTTGGACCCAAAACCACAGAGTACATGAGGGTCCTAAACCTGAAAAGCCAGGAAAGCCAAGGCTGGTAACTGAATGTAAGGCTGTAATTTTGATTATCTTAATGTGAAAAGCAAATTGAAACCTGTCTTGGCTCTGTTCTTGAAATTCAGGGGTACTGGGAAGGAAAGCTGTAGCCACCAACTTCCTTTGAAGAGCAAGAGGCCATCAGTGCAGAGCTTCATCTGGTGGCCAGACATCTAGGGTGTACCTACTCTACTGACCAAGTCTCTCAGAAAAGAAGGCAGAGGAGAATCAAGTTTTGCATATTGCCATCTTGATTACGTATAGTAAAAGGGGCAAAAGATACTCAGCCATACGGAGACTAATGAAATTCTGCTTGCGCTCAGAAACAGAAACGGGGGCAGGCAGAAAAACAACAGCGTGTAAAAATCAATAAATAAATTAAGAGGGAAAAAATTAAAGTTTGAGTGTCATGGCTTGTAGCTTAACAATCAGCGGTTACGTTTTTTACGAAAACCCTGTGGAGCCACAATTTCCCTTTTCTGAGGCTCTGCTACCACCTCCTGGCAATTAGTATTACAACATGCAAAGGGGGATCTCATCACAAACTTCAGGTCCTCTGGACCCAGAAATATTTGTGTATTGAAGGCTGACCTTGTCACGTTTAAAGTGAGGGTTAAAACCTTCTGAATTCCGGGAAATATGGATTAAGCTCCTTTTTCACGGGATGTCAGAAGGAAACTGGTTCAGCTGTTCTCAATTACAGTTGAGGAAGGAATGGGGCTGTATCTGTTCATCTCTCTGAAGGTAAATGATAGCTCTGGTTGAAAAGTTTTCACTAGCTTTGGGAAGGCATGATCATTACTTAAACGCTGTCCCTAAAAAAATTGCTCTTTGGGGGAATGTATTTATTTAGAATCATGTTGAAGGAAGTTTTATTCAAATACATATGAAACCAAAATAACCAATTGCCTGTGGGAGCCAGTTTTACTTTGGCTAAGTGTAACTTGGCTACAAAGTCAGGCCTTTGCTAAGTGCTGCACATTAAGCAACTGGTTTGTAGACACTGGCTTTCTGCAGTTCCCTTTTTTTTTTTTTTTCCCTTGTGCAGCAGCTTCGAAATAGGCCATACTCAAATATTCAAGGGAATGTTTGAAACATACAAGATCCACTGAAAACACAGCATGTTGTGGGGCCCAAGGGATGGATGAGGATGGGGCTGGAGCAACAGCAAGAGCTCTGAGGCCAGGCAGCACATGGTTCAGGGAGATGCTGCAGGGACACCGTGTGGCTGATGTGTGCAGTGTTGCTTTCCCTTCACAAGCAGGACTTGTGGCCATATCAAGGGTGACCAGACATTTGACCAGAGCTGAAAAATTAAAGCTCTGCTGAACTCCCTCTACTCTTCCCAGATCTGTCTACCTGGAATCTCTGTGGTGCTGCTGCCTGCCCCTGGCAGCTCCCTGGCAATGAACTCCTGCTCCTCTTAGGGGGGGTAAGGCCTCATTTGGAGCCATCTGATTTGCTTTACTTTATATAAAAATAAATAAAAACGTTTGAATCCATGTACCACCTTACTGTGAATGGACTCAGATAACAAAAGGTGCTTGTTTCTCCAGTTACTGCTATGCCTAGTCCCTTAGGTAGTAAGCTGTTCAGGAAACTAATTGAAGTCTTAAGCAGAAACCTTTAAAAGCACCTTTAGATACTCACCAATGGGAATGATTCAGGTGAACACTATCCTACTAGGCACTAATCCTTGCAAGCACTGCCACTGCAATAATTTTTATCCAGCATATCATACTCTGAAGCAGGTGCCTTTCCACTGACAGTCACAATGTGGCAACAGTCTAAATGGGGAAACACTCCCAATCTGATCAGACTGACAAGGCTTTGCATAACCAAGAGTTTCAATCACTCTACCTAGGAGCCACCAAAAACTCAAAAGAAAAGGAGTTGGTGTTTAGGACTTCAGATGTAAAGTTTGCATGTGGATAGAACAATAACCTGGTTTCCTATTGTCTTTCTGCAAAGAGACAGCTCTTCTAGAGACTCCTCCAGAGAAGCACCCTGAATCTGAACAGTGCTGTGTCCTCTCCCAGCTCCCTACAACAAGGATAAAGG
Organism: Phaethornis superciliosus; assembly: GCA_023637945.1. Classification (NCBI taxonomy): domain Eukaryota; kingdom Metazoa; phylum Chordata; class Aves; order Apodiformes; family Trochilidae; genus Phaethornis; species Phaethornis superciliosus. The sequence continues at coordinate 62,022,529 of JAJQWJ010000001.1, read as the reverse complement.
GGCAAGTAGAAGCTACCATACTGCATCAGCAATACAGAAAGCACCAGATAACTCATCACAACCTTAATTCTGCTTCTTTTGCTGAAAAGTCTTTCAAGCTGTTCACACCACCACAATCTTGTAGTGAAGGTCATATGCTTTGGACTGACCTCTTCCAAAACACACCATGGTATTCCTCACATTCACTGATATAATATGGAGTATAGGAGAGACTTAGCACCTACACAGAAATGCAGGTTTACATCTAGTCTAGGTAGGAAGAAGAGGGGCAGTTGGGGGTGGGGGAAGGAAAGATGCTGCTCTGTCCTCAGCTCCTGATTTCACTGTCTGGGGGCAGGGAGGCACACAGGTGGCATGCTGGATTGCACTGCAGGTGGATTTTAGGGCTGTGTGACTTGTCTTCAATAAGAGGTAGGTTTAAGGGATGTCTCACCAGTGCCTGGAATATCACTGGGCAGCTTGTGGTTCTTCCAGACAAAATCTGGACTGGTAGTCTCCATGAGTGTCTTGTTCTCTTGAGTGTTGAAATGCAGAAGAGTTCTGAACTATGGATGTGGGAGGGAAGAAATTCAGTCAACAGCTGTGTTCTCCTTCTTTTGCCCCTTAGCTTCAAACTACCCTTAATAGAAGTATTGCCCGAACTCTAAGTAATTTTTGCTTTCTGCTACACAGTCGTGTGTTAGCTTAGCAATATGTGTGGCTGCTATATTCCTCTTCATTTCTCCTCTCTCACTGAAAAGAAATATATCAGTCCCACAAAATACCAGCTGCACTTCACTTACTGAGTCATCAGATTACATCAATCCCCTCAGTCTCTAGCACGACTCTCATGACCCCCTCCCAGCATGCACAGCATGCCTTGGCACACCACCACTTCTGCTGTAGTTATTTTCCTCTATCTTATGCAATAGTACAGGGCATCTTGTTTCTCCTTTTGTATATAATATCAAACAGTCACTGCCTGGACATACGTACATGATTTGCAGTTTGTGACGTGTACAGCAGGGTCAAATTGGTATCAATATCTCCAAATTCATCTAGAGTCACAGGGCCCTGTACACCTGCATACACAAGGAATCAGTCAGAGGGATTGGGTTCTCAGAAACACAAATACATAGTAGGAAGGATGGGATAAATAAAAGGATTTCTGATGCTCAGACTATTTTTCTTCTTCGTGTATGTACTAAAATATATGTCAATTTAGTGTGATGCTACTTCTCCCTTATTAGCATGCTACATTTTCTCTACAAAATCCAATTAAATGTGTTGAACTGACTGCACTGAAGAGGAATGTCTCCCTCTAGCTACAGAAAAATATATTTGTTAGGTTTCTTCATCATACCAAGAATGTCAGAGTAACCTCCCTTGAAGGGACTACTTCAGGAGTGAGGAGGGAAATTGTCTGTTTCTATTTGCAGTTTGAATCTACCAGCAAGAAAGGAAATATAAGGATAGTTTCATTACTCTTACTCTTTTGAGAGCTACCTGCTTGGCTGCCATAATATTATTTTAACCAGGTTCTTCTTCCCTTTAACCTCCTGCCTCTGTATGCCAGCAAATGGGCAGATTGAGAAATTACCTATGTAGCACATTCCAAGGATTTTAAGGTGGAACTTTCTAAATCCCTCAGCAGAGTTTGACTTTGCTCTCATGAAGTTAGTAATTTCAACAAGAGGGCAATCTGACCCTATACCCACCACTCCTGAAAGTCTCACCTGCATTTTTTTCCCTTCTTTTTTCAGGACAGTTTTTTTTATCAGCTTCATGTTAATCTTTTGTTGCTTTTGCTGATTATTTTTCCTAAATTTCAGCAATATCATTATTTCAGTTCAGGAGTTACCTTCTCCCTTTTCACTTCAAAAAGTGATGCTAAGTTTTTCATACTCCACACTCTTAATAACAAAACACTTATTTTATGAGCTTGCTACTGTACAAGCATCCAGAACAAGAAAGAATAAAGGTAGTTCAACAACACCTTTCACTTTCAGGATTTTTAACACTAAACCTACAACTAATGTGAAGCCCTAGAGTGCAAGATTTATTTCAGATGGGTAAAAAACTTTGTGCAAGTTATCTTTCAAATTTACTCTAAAACTGAAGAGAATTTACTGGTACTCAAAAAAGGATGTTTTCTCCAGGAGGAATTAATAAACTGTTTTGTTACATTTGGAATAAAAGACAAGCCTAAAACCTGGTAAGCCGTATTAGGAAAATCTGGGAAACATCTACACATGTGTTTCCTGAGAGCAGGTGGGACATAAACACAAAGCTTTGAGTCATCATTTTTCTACAGACCTCTGATATGAAGTGACACCTGGGATTTTGCTCCCAGAGAGGTAATGTTGTCACTTCTTTGTGTAAATCTTGCTTCTGTCTTCCTAATGATCAAATTCTGTGATTTTAAGCCTGTGGCCCACAAGAGCCCCGTGGTGCCAGACAACCTGTGAGAGGAACAAGAAACTTGACTAAGAAATGCCAACTCATTGCCAGTTGGCTTAAACTCACCTTGTAGGCACCCAGGCCTATGATGGCTTTGTAAACTGGGAACAGGTTGTTGAAACTACTTCATTACAGCTTAGCTAAGTGGATTCAGAGTAATCTGGAACATCAATCATATTTCATACTTACTGGACTCAAGTCAAAACTAGACTTTTGGGGAAAAGCTTAGAAATGCCACTTTAGCAACTTAACAACCCAAATGCCAGGTTGCCTCTGGAGGAAGCATGAATGCTGAAACACACCTGTGAGCTCCACTCTTCCAGCTTCTTTCTCATTCTTTCAATAGTCTCCCTATAGAGACTTCATCTCTTTGTCAAAAGAACAACATCAGATCCTCATTTCTGTCCTCCATATCTGCTGGCTGGCAAACTCTGTCCCTACTCTTTCCTGCACCCCTCCTTAGGCACCAATATTTTTTAAATGTCCTTTGTGCTTCAAAGCAGCACGAAATATGCAACAGCCCAGAAAGGAGTCTGGTCATCAAACTGCCTGTTTCTAATTGAAATATGTAAAATTATAATTTTGAGTTGAATTTGTGTGATTATGTATAACTGGTATGTAGTGCTCCTACTAACATGAGAAATAACACCCTTGAAAAAAATGATAAAAAAAGAAAAGAGTAAGAATAAAGCTCACTGAAGGGCTTGGACTTGTTTAGTGCAGAAGGGACTTATCCTAAGACTGCTTAAAATCAAATTTCTTTCCCCTGATCAGCTTAGCAAACCTTGCACATGAGTGTACTTTTTTTACCTTCAAAAGTGGTATTTCGGAATTCATTGATGAAACTGAGAGGTGACACTGGGCTCTGGGAGATGATAAATTTCTTCAGAATATGTCCAAACAGCAAAACTGCATTAAAATATCCAACAACAAAGTCATCTTCCATCTAGAACAGGAGAAAAAGAAAGATGGCAAGACCAAAATCTGCTGAACACTAAGTACACGGACAATGCCACAATTGTGTTCTTGCTTGGAAAAAATAAAGGTATATATTTTTGGTGTATGAAGACAGGAGGGTGGTGAAATCTTGCAAAAGGACAATGTAAACCTCTGGCATGCTGATACTTGTGCAAAGGATTCAAGAAATCCTATACTGCAGGTTCTGGACAGATCTGCTCAGTGGGACCCAAAGTCCCTGGTTTGGGGTTAGATTTCTTGTGCGGATAATCTGGTGTGGTGCCAGGGAATCTGTGCTTCCAGATGGCCACAGCTCAGGAACAAGGACCTGTGCCAGAATTTGCAGCAGCCTGCCATAGACCAGGCACCCAAAAAGCACTAAGCCCAGGCTGGAGGATCTTGAAGTCCTGTAAATCTAGCCAGAAGCTTAAGGAAAGCCAGAAGCCTGCAGGAAAGCTGGAGCTCAAAGCCACAAATCCTGGGAGGAACTCTACACGTAGAGTCAGGTCCCTAGGCAGATGGTAAAAGTATCAGTTTCACTAAGCAGATACAGGGCTTGCATAGCTTTTGCTTTTCAGGAAAAACAAACCCAAAAACCCAAAAAAAAAAACCAACCAAACAAACAAAACCCAAAGCACCAAAACAAAACAAGCAACCAAACCAAACCAAACCAAACCAACAACAAAAACTTACACCCAAACACACAAATGTATTTACTACAGAAAAAAAAAATATTCCTGTTTTTGCACTTTAACTAGAAATCCCCTAGACAGAAACACAAATTGTTGCCACCACTTATACATATCTGCATGAAAAATAAACAGACAAAAAATATTAATTCTGAACTTGCCATGCTCACATCTCAATTACACCTATAGATCTTCCTTCAATTATGCCTTGCAGCTATGTATGTCAGTCACTCAAAAGCGCAGTCAGAAGGCCATGTACCTATAAGACTCCCTCACACCCCATGAACACTTGCAGACCGAATTAAAAGCTTGAGTTGAACTTCACAAAACAGGTACATAAACGCCTGCATTATTATTTGCTTTATGATTTGATATTTTTACATCATTACCGCAGGAAAAAATGTCATCCTGTGATAATGTAAGAAAATATGGGCATCGAAGCACTATGGGGAATGATTACAGATGCATTTTGGGTTTCCATTTCCTAGTGCATGCACATGAATGAACTGAGTGCAATAATCAGATATAAAATAGTGTGGTTACCAGGGCAGCATCTTCATTCTGTACAGTATTCGAGCTGAAATTAGCAGGTGTCAGAGTCAGGACAAGTACATTCTTCATATAACTGGATGAGCTGTTGATCCTGAAGTATGAGTTACTGCAAAGGAAAGCACAGAAAACCCATGAAGCATTGTTCAGCAAAAGAGACAGTAGTAACTATAACAGAGTCTCTCTCCTCTCTCCAGTGGCACTATTATTTAACAAGTTAAAACAGTAGTTCTACAAATAAAATTTCATCATGGACAAAGCTCATTATGTTGTTCCTTTCCTGGTGCCAGCTTCTGTGGTTAACTCCATTAAAAGGCAATATCAAAGAGATCTGGCAACCTGAAACTCAAAGGTTGTAGAGAATTACTGTATTTATTGTAACTGTTTCAGTTTTGTCCTGTTTATTTCCTCTTACTTCCAGCAGGAGTTTATATGTATTAAAACTGAGTCCCTTCTTGGAATCCACAGTTGCTATGCATGTTTCTGACCTCTTCTATATTCAGTTGCATGTTCCTCTTATTTTGATATTTCCTGATAGAATTGATCACAGCAGGATTTACGCTAAAAACATTTAACAGGGGGGAATGAAACAATTAGGGAGGAGCAGAGAACAGCTTTTATTTATTTGTTTATTTAATTCAGTGAGCTAGAATAGTCAGAGGAAACTATGTGATCTTGAAAACTATGCTAAAACAAACAGAAAAGTTGTAGCTCCCAGGTATCTTTGGTTTCTTCACCCTGACAGGCCATCTGGAAGTGCTTTGCAAACTTCCAACCACTGGATTAATATGTTACAGAGGAATTTAGCAATAGATACTAGTATCAAGTGGCAGCATCTGTCATTGTTCCAGCTAGATTGATAATAAATAAACAAACAAATAAATGTCATAAGAACCTTCTCTCATTATTCAGGTTTAATCATCCTTTAATTTTTCAGTCAGCCCTGTATTAGGAATTTTTTGAGACCACAGCATCCACTCTATGACACTATCGGATGGGATCCTGACATCAGAGCCTTGCCCCTGCCTTCCCCTGAACTTTCTGACTTCTACATTGCACTTTTCACCCTGAAGAATTTCAAAGTGCTTTTCATTCAGGCTTGGACTGGACTAGCTTGATGAAAAGGAAACTTCATTAGGCTCTACCAGATGGGATAATCATACTGTGCTTAGGTCCTGCCTGGCAGAGGGCTCAGAGCTGAAGAAAATTTAAAGCTTGACTTGACTCATGGAGAAACATGAGATCTTACCTACTGTCTTCTCCTACACCTTGAGTTTTATCAGACATGTCTATATTTGGTTTCTGTTTTACAAAGAACATGATTTCAGATATTCAGCAAAATCAGGGATATGTAATAAATTTAAGGAAGGCGGCATATAAAATGGGGTGAGGCAGCTGGGTATATCAGACAGATGCATATCACAGCAGGAAAGTCCCTAACTGCCCTCACCTATTGTGGGGAAACAATTATACATGCCACACCAGTAAGTAAAGGCACACTGTACATAGCACCCCTTGTGTATTTACAAAGAAACAGAAATTGTGGCCAGTTGCCTCAGAAAAAGAAACTAAAGATAAAGTGGTGGCAAGTCTAGAGCTCTTAGAGGCATTTCTGAAAAGTGTACCTTGTGACTCTGAAAGTGCACAGAACTGAGAAGATCCTGTTAGAAATTGAACCACAGGCTCCAGTTTAGACCCAAAGGTTAAATTACTTAAGTCATTAATCCAAAGTGCCTCGGCCCTGCCCTGTCAAGGTCAGCTTTAGATATGAGGGCTGGGAAGTCCCACAGCACCTGAAGCTCAGGAATTCTTTTGCTATATCAACAATGAAATATATAAGATTGTGATATGGGCATATATATTTGCCTGTGATCATCTGTACCATTGAGCTGACACCACAGTTCTGGGCATGGCTTTGGTTTAGGCCAACCAGCTTTTTCCCAGTCTGTGACTTGCTAAGGTGACTGGAGATAGACTCAAAAAGCAGTTTAGGTATCTACAATTAGCCATACAAATGTGAGCTGTGCTGTGACACTCAGGCTCAGGGACACAGATCAGCCCTCAGTCCTTGTATGGAGACAAAGCTTTCAAGGCTACCATTGATAAGGTCAGTTTATATCAGTCTTCATCTATAAATATTTTGTCATTAATAATATGAAGACGTAACTGAACAACAGAAAACATAAGTCGTACACTAAGAAATATCTCTGAAAATTTATACATATGTAATTATAAAGATGTTGAAGAAATGGTTATAAAGTGGAAGAGTTTAAAATAGAAGAGACAGCTGTACCACTCAAATAATGTAAACATGGAATTAATACACTCATAGCCATATTTAAGCCATATTTATATAATTGTCTGGTTGGGCAGATCATAAGAAAAACATGCAATATCTCATACAAATTGTTCATGACCATTCTGACTTTGGACTGTGGTTCTCCCATGGCTTCCTGAACTGAGGAATCCACAGGACAATGTTAACTTTACTTACTCTGTCACTGCCTTCAAAAAATACTCTGTGAACTAAAAGGGATGTTGTAGAGTGCATGCTACAAATTAAATACTAGACAGCTTAAATAAATGACAAGACGTAAGGAAAGACAGCAATGGAAATAATTTTGTCAGAGAGCATTTTTTCAGCAAAACAATTCCACTCACACTATTTCCATTATGTCTATACTTCATCAAACTGCAAAGAGGAAAAGCAAAGGTGATACTTTACTGGAAGAGATCTATCAGGATGATAACAATGTCTTTATCCACTTCTTCCGTCCCAAGGTCTGCTCTGATGTCAGCTGGAGAGCCACACATGATGATCACTGTAGAATGAGCAAAAATGGAGACAGATTGGTAAAAGATGCAGCCAAGAGGAGGATATTTGCCTGCTCCTCCATTCTTGAGTACCAGGTGGTAAGCAGTGCTGGGCTAAGGCATATTGACTGCCCTGTGCTAGGACTCAGAGACAGAGCTACAGCCACACTGCACTGAGATGAGGATATCTGGGGAAAAGCGGTAAAAGGAGCCTCAATGCCTCCATCATTTTCCGTGTGATTGCACCAAAGCACCACCATTATCTCACTCAAATAGACATTAGCAATTCTGATGCAATAGGGGCTATTGAATTTGAAAGTTTTGAAGTTAAATGGCATTCAAATAATAGTTTCATTGGTTTACTTATTACTATCATGCTCACTTGGCCTGCTGATGCCAGGTGCTTAGTCTTAAGAGAAGATGAGGTATTTACTCATCCATTTTTTTCTAGTTAAGATGGATCATTTCCGGAAGAATTGCCCCTTGATGGCACAAATGAGGCCTACATATATACCAGAGCTGCCAACACAGGAATGGTAGAGAGCTAAACATTCTTATAGTATCTAAAGTCTGTCTTAAGAAGAGTTATCATCTGTCGATTTCTGAATCTCTCAGAAAATGGAGCTTATGCTTATATGGGGTAATGCACCTCAGAAACTATCTGAAACCCAGATGTTCCCCCTTATTTATGGGCATGGAGAGAGGAACCTAGGAATATATCTGGAACCTAGGAACTATATCTGCATTTCTCCACCATTTCTGTGGAACAATTATGCCTAAAATGTAACCAAGGGGTAGGAATGGGTATTCCTGGGAAAAGCAACCTGCCTGCAGGGGAGAGTGCAGTCTCAGCCCCCCTTACCATTGCTTTTCCGTTTTGGATCTGATACAGTTTTTTTAAGCTGCTCTGGAGTCCTTAAAATTTCCTTAAACTTCAGGTTTTCAGAGAAATGTGTGATTCCAGCTTCTAGCGCATTCACATACCTAGCACAAGGGAGCACAGATATTGTCAGAAAATTACTAACCCCTCACATTCTCCTAAACAAGCCAAAATGCAAGATAGGCTGTTCACAGCACACCAGAGTGTTTGTAAAGCAGTAGGAAACTTTTTTTTTTCTGCACCCATAGAAGAGAGAAAATCAATGCAGCTCATGAAAGTCTTAGAAGTGTTTGAAAAGTCACCCAGAGAGCCTGTTTGTGTAAAGAATGAGTTTGGAGAACACAACAATGTAATGAGACTAACAATTAAGAAAATGTATCAGTGATATGGGGAAATTGCAGTACATTAGACCAACTGGGAGGCAGAGTCAGGAAGCTCTGCTGTTTTAAGACATGAGTGGTAATCTTAGAACACACTTGTGAAGGTTCAAAGGAGCAAATGGGAGCTGTAGGAAGGACTGAGATAAAAAACACACGTGTACCAGGACTGTGAAAAAAGCAGAGGGAGTGATGTAGCAACAATTATAGCTGCAAACATGGAGAAATAGGGATTGTAGTAAGAGATAAGCAAAGCACACTGATATTTCGAATCATCAGAGACCTAATTATGGCAATTAAATCACATGACCAAGTTGCTATCTATACAAAAAAAGGAAGAAACAATAAAAGTCCCTAAATGTCTACAAAACACAGAAGTGGAGATAATTTTTAGGCCCCTTAATTCAGAAAAAAATTTAAATTCTGTATACAATATATTCTGTGAGTATATACTTATATCACTGAAGCAAATACAATAATACATTTTGCTTAAAATTCTGAAAGCTCCTTATACTATGAAATGGAATTATAAATAATAGTTATTTCCATTAACTCTTGGCTGTATTTGAGCTTCATTTATAAAAGTAGTAGGAGAAACACCTCTTTTTTTAATTAAGCAGCATTTTTTGTCCCAAAAGTGGAGAAAAAAATGAAATTAGTATAGAAACACAGACAGGAACTGAAAATTAAATGAGTCAATAATGGGAGAGTAATGATAAGTATCAGTATATTAAAAATTCTCTTTGACTAAAAACAGCTTTTGATTTTAGGCAATGAGGAAACCCAGCATTCCTGAGAATCAAGCATAGGCTGTTGTTTCAGATCATAAAGTCAAAACTGTTTCCTTTGCTCCAAACTGGTGAGAGCAGAGCTTAAATTCTGCAGTTATTTGGGGTCATTTTGTTCAAAGAAAGATGCAGTTCAAACTTCAGAAATATTTTGGAGTAACAGTAATGCCCACAGATTGAGGCCATTAATGGATAAACTTTACAAGAGCTTGATAAGACTCCTGACCTAGAAAGGTATCTGTGGAGAGACCAATGGAAGAGCCTCTCACATTGCTTACATCAGTGATAAAATAAACAGGTATTTTCATCAGGGAGAACTTGTAGGTTATGCTGTCCAAAGTAGAAAGCCCAGGCTTGAGAAGTAGACTAAATGAAACATCCAGATATGCACTACAGTGAAAAGTTATAATTCATCTCTTCCGTTTCTCATTCCTTGGTACCCATATAGCACCTCCCAAAATGTAGCACTTCACAAACAACTTTTAATAACCATGTTCAAGGATGGAGCCAGAGTTTACCAACAACCAGGTTAGGGCCGTATCCAGATCTTACCACAGGCATGGCTCTGAGTTTTCATTCCTCTTGTAAATGTAGGCAGACTCCCAGGTTGTGCTTTTGAATGGCAGCTCAGATTCTTTCCAAAAATAAAAGAAGAATTCATTCACCTTCCTGGCTGGGGTCAAAAGGCGGGTTAGGTTTGGTTTGTAGTCACAGGACAGTCCAAAACTCCCTACAGAGATCAGAGGCAGGCTCAGTATTGTGTCAACTCTGAAGGAAGAGACAAGAGGACAAGTTTGAACAGATTGCTGTCACACCAAGGCAGCTACTGTGTGATTTCCATCCGCAGCTCCCTCTCCTCATGTGTCCTGCATTAATTTAACAGCAATCTGAACCTGAAACAGAATGCTCCTCAAGAACATGAGCAGATTTCAAGTTGTTAATGGGACAGAAAAACCCTCCTGAACTGGCCCAGGCAGCTTCTCTCACAGCCCCCAGCTCCCCATCCCCTTTGGGTACCATGCATTGTTTCAGCCCAAGGGCTGTGACAGGAGAGCAAAAGCCCAAGGACCTATCTGGTTTTGCTCTCTGGCTGGCGTTTACATGGGATGGAAGGTTTTTTTTAGTGGAGCAGTGCTGGAGGGTCACAGTTTTTTTGCAATCAAAAATCTTTACTTCTACAGCTCACAGAAAAAGACATAGTTTCACTCTGGCATATTTAGGAGATATACAACACTAGTCAGGAGGTAAATTAAGGCAACCCTCTACTGGCAGAGAATTTGTGAAAAACAAAAAACAAGCAAACAAAAGATATTTTTTATCTGCAGAGATGGTATATTTTTAAGGATAAAAGTATTTTCCTGCATCCTGCAATCATACCAGACTAGACTCAAAATATTTTAGTTCTTATATAGTAAGTGGGGTTTTATGACAGGGAATTTTGCCTGCAAAAAATATGGTCATTTGACTTGTTGGCATTATTGTGGGAAAACTTTACGTTCCAGGTAAATCCTATATACTAAATTACAGGGTTAATACTTGTTGCAACAGAAACAGACATGGGTGATGTAGTAATGCCAGGAATAGTATTTCATTAATGAAATGGACCTTTTTCTGACGAGAGAGCGGAGAGGAGCGGAGAAGCGTAGCGTAGCGTAGCGTAGCGTAGCGTAGCGTAGCGTAGCGTAGCGTAGCGTAGCGTAGCGTAGCAGAGAAGAGAAGAGAAGAGAAGAGAAGAGAAGAGAAGAGAAGAGAAGAGAAGAGAAGAGAAGAGAAGAGAAGAGAAGAGAAGAGAAGAGAAGAGAAGAGAAGAGGAGAGGATTTCCACTGGAAGGCACCTACAGTCATCACCTAGCCCAACTGTTTGACTGTTTGAGGGCTGACTAAAAGCTAAAGCATGTTATTAAGGGCATGGTTCAAATCACTCTTAAACACTCACAGGTTTGGGTCATTGAGCACCCTCTAGGAAGCCTGTTCCAGTGTTGGACCACCCTCTTGGTGAAGAAATGCTTCCTAACGTCCAGTCAAAACCTCCCCTAAAACAACTTTGAACCATTGCCATATTTCCTGTCACTGGAGCTCAGCACCTCCCTGCCCACCTCACCTCCACAGGAAGCTACAGAGAGAGGTTAGGTCACCTCTCAGCCTCCTTTTATCCAAACTGTACAAGCCTGAAGTCCTTAGTCACTCCTCACAGGGCATGCCTTCCTGCCCAGTCACGAGTCTTGTTGCCCTCTTCTGGGTGCACTCAAGGACCTTCACATCTTTGTGAAACTCTGGGACCCAGAACCGCATGCAGTACTCAAGGGGAGGCTGAAACAGCGCTGGATACAGCGGGATAATCACCTCTTCTGGTGGGCTGGTGATGCCATGTTTGATGCTCCCCAAGATGTATTTTACACTCTGAGCTGTCAGGACACATGGATGAGTTTAATGTCAACAGCACTCCCAGACCCCTTTCTGCAGGGCTGCTCACCAGCCACTCCTCTCCCAGTTGATGCTTGTGCCTGGTGTTACTCCACCAAAGGCGCAGAATCCGACAAGGGGACTTGTTTGAATTTCACTCCATTAATCAAGCTGGTAACACACAGTCAGGCTGATCCCAAACCACACTTGTCACTTCCATCGTTCTGTTGCAACACCCCAGCAGCCACTGTGCTTACAGAGCTCTTGCTGTCTACTCTGTGTCACTTCATGTCTGACAAGCCAAAGATGGAACCCAGAGAGCCCACACTCTGTGTCCCACCCCGCTGTTCCTGAAGCACCCTCCCCATGTTCAACATGATGTAAAGTAAGGCACTTGTTCTAATTTGCAAAGCTATGGCCAAATCCAGCTGTCCATTTGAAGATGTTCTTTGTTGTTCTGCATAAAGCTCCGCTGTTTGTATTTTTTACTGGTATACTTGTGTCATAGTTGGAGGAGCTCCATATCCAGCAGATAGAAAAGCAGACATAAAATTAGGAGGCACATTAAAAGGGGTATATTGCATAATAATTTACTGTGGTCATATACATATGTAAGACATATTCTTCAGGTTCTTCTATAAAGCAATTGCAAAACCAGTAATATTGTATTCACCTCTGGTCATACTACTCAAAGGAAAGAATAAAGCTAAAAGCAGATAAATCTTGACCTAACAGTGTCTCAATCTTCCCAGTATCTCTCAGAGAAAACAAAAGGATAGCATAGTTTAAGAAGGGAAGTGATCTGGTAACAGTATGGTGATGACTGGTTGGTGGGATTTAATTGATATATGCTATAAATCTGCAGATTGAGTTTACATTTTACCTAATATCTGAGAATTAATATATTAGAGTATAATATAGAATAGAATTATACAGGTGCATGTATAATACTATAGTAGAGAGAATCAGTCTTCAGGAATGCTACCGCAGACAGAAGGTTTACGGTTAAACTGATTGCTCCCTATCTAAACATCCTTTATGGAAGTTATTTGTAGGCTTTTGTACCTTCCCTTGATTCACACAACTCAGGCTTCTCCCAGTGGGGCCACCCAGGACTTATGTTCCTGCAGGACTGCCATATCCACATGCCTCAAGCTAACAGTTCTTTCCTGCTACAACTGCTAAAGTGATAAGTCTTTTGAGTCCCTTGATCAATCAATCAGTCAATCAATCAACTAATCAGCTTATTGTCAGCAATTAGAAAAGTTGCCCCCCCCCAGCAATGGGATTTCATCAATGGGTGCTGGCAGGGGATTTCCTTCTCTCTACAAAACACAATGGGTATGCCTTGTCTTACTGTCTTGACTTGTGACCTGGAGGTGTGTGATGCATCCTACACATCAATGTCTCTGCTGGTTCATTGTACACAAAACAGTTTCATTCAGCAGTTGATACCTTTAACATAACAATATTTGGAAGAAGAAGTGGTACTTACGAGACCATTTGGTAGGTGGCGTAGGTGCAAGCAGGTCCTATGACAACACAGCCAAGTGTACCATTATTCTGCAAGGGATCATAAAATGTCAGTAGTAGGGACAATGCAGAGGACTGTCAGAGGCAAGAGGAACATGAAGAAAACTTTAGGATTTGAGGAGTCACATAATTTAACCAGCAAAATAAGAAAAGTGTAGCAAGAGACTACAGAAAGGTTAAAAGAATAAACCTAGACTGAAGGAGGAAGGGATCACAGAAACCTAAGAACAGAGGACAAAATTGTGCCACTGAGTATGACCTTCCTTGGGAGAGACACATAGGTTAGGATTAAAATGTTGCAATTGTTACAGCTGTACATATGAAATGACACACTCCAGCAGTGCTTGCATTCCCAGAAGACAGAGATACTGGGATTACAAGATGTTGTGTATCAGAAAAGCTGTTAGTTATGTGCATATGAAGCTTGTACGAAAAAAAAAAATTCCTTCCATGAACACTAAATGAAGCTTCACCTGTCTGTCATGAGGAAGTTCTTAACAAAGACTATAGCATATACTCACAAATTGGTAGATTTGAGAATTTGCATTGGATTGACAAAAGCTTCACTCAGAGGTGACAGCTACTAGACATGAGAAAATCCACCAAAACATGGCTTCTTGTAAGGCATAAATTCTAACTGAAGCTTTTCCTCATATTAAAGTATTCCCATAGTTTCTCCCATGTGACTTCTGTGATTTCCAGTGAGAAGTGAACACTTCATCTTTGCCCTCTGGGCACAGTTCCATATGCATTACTTTGGTATCAGTGCCAGCCTTACAATCTCTTTGCCCACATGTTCCCATCCTCACACAGCTCTCTCCTTTATGTATTTGTGTAAACTGATGGGAATCCAGATAAGGGTCTGATACAGTTGGAAATGGACTTCTTTTGTTCTGCCTGGTCTATTTGAGTGTCTGGTTTTGCTTTGGGTTTGTTTGGGGGGTTTTTGTTTATTTTTTTGGTGGTTGGTGTTTGGATTTTTTATGTATTGCTTTGGCTGTGTGACACATAAAGAGCTGTACAGGTATAAAAAAGAGGACAACCTAAGCATAGGAAAAGGAGCCTGAAGCAAAAGGCTGTTTTAGTCAGCACTTCCACCAAATGTCTAATGATAGCATCTGGAAAATATTTGAAGAATTTCTCTCTAGTATTTGCCTTCTTGATTTCGTAAAACCTCCGGGAACCTCTTTGATAACTTCACTTTCCTGTGAAATTTCTTTTGAACTGAACAACTGCATCCAAAGTTAATAAATCAGGAACAATAGAGAGACACCTGGGAAGGAAGGAAGGAAGGAAGGAAGGAAGGAAGGAAGGAAGGAAGGAAGGAAGGAAGGAAGGAAGGAAGGAAGGAAGGAAGGAAGGAAGGAAGGAAGGAAGGAAGGAAGGAAGGAAGGAAGGAAGGAAGGAAGGAAGGAAGGAAGGAAGGAAGGAAGGAAGGAAGGAAGGAAGGAAGGAAGGAAGGAAGGAAGGAAGGAAGGAAGGAAGGAAGGAAGGAAGGAAGGAAGGAAGGAAGGAAGGAAGGAAAGAAATCAACTTAAAGAAGCCTGTTACTCACATAAATTCCCTTGATGAGCTCCACACCTTCACAGGTGCTGGTACGACAGCCTTGTGAGACATAGAGTGATGAAGTAAAGCTGTGGAAGGTGGCATTGACTGTAACATTTTCTCCTGTAACACAAATGTATCAATAAACAACTTTGGATAACAAATAATACACTCTGTCCCTCTTCCTCTGACACATTCTTATGATAGGAACAAAAAGCTGCTAGAAAATCCACCTACCACCTAACCTCCACTACTTAGGGTGAGATTTTAAAATCTCATGTGTACTGCTGACTTCTGCTGCTGAGTGGTAGGACTTTCAGTACAAAGTACTTTTACTGTTGGTCATTATTAGAGACAGATTTAAGGCTCTGTAGGAACTAACCAAGAGACCACTTCCCAATAAAATTGCACCAAAAAACAGAAAGGGAATAGGTATCATTTCTTTGGAACCTCTTTTCCTCGTGATATTGTAGAGAGAGACAGTAGATCAGTGATGTTGAAAAGAGAGGTAAGAAGCTGAAACAAATAAAATCATACGCAGTGACTATAACTGAAAGAAAAACACATGGACTTCAGATTCTTCACACTTCAAGTCATAATGTGCTCGAGAAATGAGGTCAAAAATAAAATTATTTTCAGGTAGTGGAGGCTAATCCAGCAAGGAGAGGAAGCAAAGACATTCCATTTACAGCACTAGATGGATCATTTTCTTGTCTGAAGTAACTCAATAATTCCTATGTTCCCAATCCCAACTGACCATCACCTGAAAAGCATGCAGAAGAGTCTACCCAAACACTATGAAAGAAAATATTGTTCTGCCCATCTGTAGAGAACTTCTTTTTACAGAGGGAGGTCATAATTTCTGTCAGATCTACATAAGATGAACAGACTAGCAAAAGACTGTCTGAGGAACAGTTTGAGTTTGCAAAAGGTCACGAGTAGAAAGCTGTGCAACAAAGTGTGCCTGGAAACCACAGCAGGAGAGGAATAACCAACACCATTGCCTTACCTGATATTGAGAGTTCATTTTGTATCCTTTTCAAGGCTTGTTGCACAGCTAATTTCACAGTATTAGTAGATGATGGGAAGTCCGAGTAATTCATGAGCATTACATTGATCACATAACTGCTGTTGCTACACTTGTTTGAAAAAACTTGCTGCAGCAGCTGGAAGGAGAAAAACAAAGACCAAAGGGCCAGACCCAACATCCATTGCTTCATGATTGCTCAGTTTAGACCCATTGTGCGTGCTCCGTCTTCTCCGTTTCTCTTCCAATCCTCCTTCTTTCAGATACTCTACATTGGTTTTGTTGCTGGAGAGGACAAAAGTGATCTCCACAGTGTAGCTTCAACAAGACGCTTCTATGATCCTTCTCTCAGGCACTTCCCTGTCCCCCTCCCTGCCTTTACCTCCAGCCAGCCCTCTGGTGTATTAGGTGGCACTTCTGGCAACAGCAAAACTCAGGAAAGGAGCAAGGTTAAAGGTTGCTGTGAATGTTTGCTCATGGAAAGGCTGAGGCTATAAAACTGAAGCATTAACAGAAACCTTGCCTGATAAGGGCACTTAAGGATGAGCTGAGAGAAGGAAGGGGAGGGGACAAATGGACTGTAAAAATGACTCTTTAAAATGGAAATAAAATACAAGGTCCGTTAATGCCTAGAGGAAAACAGATGGTTACCTCATGTTTGCATTGCGCTACATGCATCTCTGGTTACATTGCCCCACCATCTCTGCTGGCTAGGCTCATAAATCAAGGGTATATTTTCTTCTGTGACAAGTTACCAATTTAATTCCTTCAGCTTTTACTATTGAAGCACTTCTTGTGCTGGCAAAAATGCTGACTTGCAGTCCTGCAGACCAAAGCCTTCATTTCTTCTTACAAAGTAGACTCAGCACAAAGCTTGTTCACTCGTACTCACCCAGCATTACACACCAAAGTGCCTGAAGTCTTCCCCAGATGCATTGCTCCCAGGCAACACAGTTCTCATTGCCAATTCTCACCTTTTCAAATGGCTCCTCAAATGGGGGCCCAACATACTCATACTTGATGTGATTCAATCTTTTGTATCACATAAGAATTAGCAAAGCTGAAGGCTTCATCTTAGACTTGTGGGACCAAAGATAAATGGCATTGCTAAAAGGGACACAATAAAGGACACAATGGCATTGTTCCCAGATAGGGCTCTTGTGTTTTCCCAATAATTTTGCCTTAGAATGTCCTCTGGGAAGGTAGATAGAATGGAAAGAAGACCAAAAAAACCCACAAGCCTTATAGATAAGTCTGGGCACAAAGGAGAACAGCAAGATAAAAGGAATCAATAGGCAAATTTAAATAAAGTAGTGAATGTGACTGGTTTGAATGCAAAGTGGCTGTGCACACCTCCAGCAGCCTCTGTTTTTATACCAAAACATGGACTGAGGCTGTCGGGTGATAAATCAGTTTACTTGTATTATTTTCTAGAAATAATTTTAAGACAAGAAAAATACCAAGCAACAGTGTAAGTATACTTATATATAAGTATGTATATACTTATATATAAATTTTTGGTATAAATGAGAACAGCATTTCCGTGGTTTCCTTCAAAGCATGCATTTTAAAGGTGTTGAATACACTTCAAATATATTTGCACAGACTTTTTACCTGATCCTATTTTAATATCGAATTATTATTGCTCTCTTATACACAACAACAGATGACATCACAAGCCAGCATTTAAGAGCAGACCTTGAACACCTCAGCATATCTAATCTAACATTTGTAATTAGTAATACAGTAACTCTAAATTTGCAAGGTGTCATGTAAACATCTGGACGCACCTGGCTGGCTAGAGCCACAGACTGAGAATGGATAATAGATTTTCATGCTGAGATCATCTGCTCATCATTGCCCCATTTTATGGGTATTTACAAAGTGCTTGGAACCTATCCTATATAAGTCAATACAAGATTTGTCATTAACTTCAGCAGAGCAAGGCTTGCATTGTTATACTTTTCTTAGCCTAAGAGAAAAACAGTTACACAGCATGAATTATGCAAGTAGAACTATGTATGGTACATTGCTGGTCAAGCAGGGAGAATGTAATGGCACTGATCTCTCTGGTTTTCTATTTATTTATTTATTTGTTTGATTTTCAGAGCATCTTAAAAATGTTTTTTAAAACTATAGCCTTAGCACAGCATGTCTTTTTACTATCTCCCTTGTCCCCTGCCTTCATGGTGCCACAGGGAGTCCCCAGTCAGAACATGTTACAAGTAAGTTGTTGACCTCTCAACTTTTTAATCGCCCAGTGTATGTTGCATCCTGTGATGGGAGCACACCTTGAGCACACCTTGAGAATCAGGTGACATGGAGCAGGAGGGAGTGTGGCAGGAAGCTGCAGGAGGGATGGAGCGAGTGCTCCCTGGCACTGACTGAACACTCTGCATTCCACTCTACCTCGGGGTTTGGCACATCAGACCCATTTGCCTGGCAGACTGATCAACAACCTCTGCTTCATGGAGTAAGCAAGACAAAGAAAAGCTGTGGCACTGTGCTGTAAACATGACAGCTACTGATACTACAATTGATTGTGAGAGTGAAGAAAAAGTACGCAAGTCATATGTGTAAAGCACAAAATGTCATGAGCATTCCATAAGCAAAAACTTCTGCGTATTCATGTTTGTTGGTCCCTTTGCCTGAGGGATTTTTAGTCCATGGGAGGAGGTGAGGCACCAGTGCCAGTCATAGAATCATAGAATCATAGAATTGGCTGGGTTGGAAGGGACCTCAGAGATCATCAAGTCCAACCCTTGAGCCACTACCACTGCAGTTACCAGACCATGGCACTGAGTGCCACATCCAGTCTCTTTTTAAATATCTCCAGGGACGGAGAATCCACTACTTCCCTGGGCAGCCCATTCCAATGTCTGAGAGTCCATTCACAGTGCCCTGGTTGCAGAGCAAAGCTGAGCTCCAAAGAATCCCAGCCTACTTCATCTAATTCTTTCATGATATCTAATCTAACAGTCTCTAAAACCAAGAGGTTACCAGTAAAACAAACCAGCCAGATACCCCAAAAAGGTATTCCATATCTCTTCAGTGCACTGCTCCCACTCTCAATAACTGTTCTCTGAACATGAGCCAGCTTTCACACTTTGAAGATTAGTTAGGAGGACAGCAATTCAGAAACCTAGATATCAAGATATGTGTCAGAAGAAAGAACAAAAAAAAACCTTTTTAACTTCTATATGTGACTGTTTCTTTGATTAGAAATACTGTTTTACAACAGAGTTACAAGTAATGGCAGCATCCGGAAGGCAGCACAAGTGATTGCCTTGTCCTAGAAGAATGTGATGACATGGAAAAACCAAGCAAGAGACTCAAAAACCAGTAATATCCTACCTAAGGTAACCTCTCCTGACACCCCAAGGATAAGACACAAAATTTATCCTAAAAGCCTCTTTAAAGGTTTTTATCATCTTATGAGAAAAAAAAAATATCCCAGCACTAAATATCTTCACTATGTGCAACTATTTATCCAAAATAGGTGTGCATCAGTTTGAGTACATCACCTTTGTAATCTTAGCAGTCTAAAGAGCTGATTGAGGTCTTCCCTTGAAGACCTGCCCTTATATTATTGAATATAAAACCTCTCGTTTATCACTTATTTTGCCTTCAGAAGCACAGGAACAATTAAGATTCAGATAGGCAATCTCTATAACTATTTGTTTGAGGACAAAATTAAGTCCCTTGTCAACAACAATAATGCCTGTGCATATATTGCATAGTTACAGAACATCGTAATAAGTCTCTGTGGGCGTTCTTATAATCTGTGTTAGATTAGAAATAACAACTCAAATTAACTCATCAGAGAACTGTATAATTGGTTTTAGTGAAAAGTGATTTTTAATGCCTGGTTCTACAGCACTTGTTTGTTCTGCCCTCTGTATTACTGGATAATAAGCAACCAGATATTATAGGGTGTATTTGAAACATAACCAGCATGGACTTCCTTGTCTAAGATTACTCTGAGAGGTTTCCTTAAACTCATGGGATATTCAAAGATACTCAGACACAGAAAAAGAAACCAGAAGAGCAAAGAGACCAAAGAGTTCTTCCTCTAAGTCTCTCAGCCTATGTAAGATTATGCTCTACAGAACATTTTGCAGCCCTCTTTTAATGGCCCATGTGACAGGGCCATTTCAATGGCTTTTTTTTTTCTTACTGAGTCTGAAAGTCCTGAAAAATGGGACTAATAAGCCAATCTGGGCATGATAGAGTCTATTTGCTTATCCAGCTCATGTTGTAAAATTGCAGCTATATGCAGAATGAGGCACTTTATATCTCAAATACCTTTATCACATTGATTTTTTAGGATCTTTTCACTGGCACATATTTTTTATTTAATTACAAATCATTATTTCCTCTTGACCACACAGAGTGGAGGAAATAGAGAGAAGGTATGGAATTAAAGTGTCAAAAAACTCAGAAAAGAGAAAGACTTACCTAGAAGTATCAGCTGCCCTTAGTCAGCCAAACTACTGCTGTGGAGGTTGGCACCAGCAGTCCTGGCAAGTTTGAAGGCAACGTAGGCATACTGTCAGCTCACCTTAAATTTCTTTAGTATAAAGCACAAATGTAGCATTTTTTAAGCTACTACTTGGTAAGGAAACATGCACTGTCATCCAGTTGTCCAATTTTGCAGAATAAAATGTTTTGACAATATCCTTCAAATGGACTTTTTTTTTTTTTACATATTTGCTACCTTTATTTGCTGCCATTATTTATTTTCTCCATGTCATTTAATTGTGAATGTTATGGTAAACTTATGAATTTCACAACTGTACATTATTTTTTTTTCTCCAGAGCTGGGAGCTTTGATAGTACACAAGAATCTGGGGTTCCATTAAAATAAAAGATACATTGCAAATCTCTAGAGTTGCAGAATTGGGAAATGTGAAGAAAGGACATTTAAAAGGAAATCTAAGTAAATGCGTAAGTAGAAAGAACAGTGGATGTATTTATATGTTTAGTTCTCACTTACTTAAAAAAAAAACAAACCAAAACAAACCAAAACAAAAAAGCCAAACCAAAACAAAAAACACAAACCAAAATCAAAACAAACAAAAAAACAAAAACCCAAACAAACAATTATTTCCTTGGTTTCAGTGATCATGTCTCTGGTTTTGAAGAAAAGAGGTTGTCAATATTGTTTACATAAAATACAGTATTTTTTAATATGGAATTCACATGAGACATTATATGTTGTAGTAGTTGATCATATTTAGCCAACAGGATAAATGTAGAAAAAATTGAAAAAACATTGTTTCAATGTTTCAACAAGGCCAAATGCCAGGTCTTGCACTTGGGTCATAACAAGCCCACCCCAAGCTACAGACCTGGGGAAGTGTGGTTAGAGAGCTGTAAGTTGGAAAGGGACCTGAGGGTATGGGCTGACAGTCGACTTAATATGAGCCAGCAGTGTGCGCAGGTGGCCGAGAAGGCCAATGGCATCCTGGCTTGTGTTAGGAACTCAGTGGCCATCAGGAACAGGGAGGTGATCACCCCTCTGTACTCAGCTCTGGTGAGGCTGCATCTTAAGTCCTGTGTTCAGTTCTGGGCACCTCACTATAGGAGGGACACAGAAGTGCTGGAGCCTGTCCAGAGAAGGGCACTGAGGCTCATGAAGGGCCTGGAGCACAAGTCCTGTGAGGAGCATCTGAGGGAGCTGGGGGTGTTTAGTGTGGAGAAGAGGAGGCTGAGAGAGGAGACCTGAGAGCTCTCTACAACCAACTCAGGGGAGATGTCACTGGTTAACACTGGGCCAGCAGTTAACTGAATGACAGATGCTCTCTATTAATCCCCCTCCCTGATAAAGAAAGGAGAATAAGGGAGAGAGACTTATGGATTGGAAACTAAACTACACAGCTTTAATGAAAACAGTAATGATAAAAAGGAAAAATTATTAAATACAGACAAATATACAGGAAAATGATACCACGTTCCTCTCCCCTTTCCCCCAGTAACTCTCACGTCACCACTGAGGCTGCAGGGCAGCCCTGGAAAAGTCCAGGCTGGACTCCTGGAGTCAGCAGCAGTCAGGATCTGGAGGCAGGAACACACAGATTCAGGCTGGTTTGGGTCAGGACCACAGGCAGATGAACAGATGGAATCCTCTCAGGATGCCAAAGCAAACAGGGACATGCAAAGGCAAAAGGCCAAAGGAGAAGGGCAGAAGGGTTTTGATCCTTGTGATCCTTCAAATTTATACTGAGTATGACATGTATGGGATGGAATACTCTGGTCAATTTTGGTCATTTATCTTGCCCACTCCTCTCTAAAGGAGGGTTGCAGGTGTGACCCCTTTACTCCTTTTCTCTTTCCGGAGAACAAGATGTTCCTCAGAACCGAGCAGTGTCCTTGGTTAGCAGTAACTATAGACATCGAGCATTATCAGTCCTAGAAGCAGTCACTGACTGAGAAACTTGCTGTTAATTTCAGCAAGTATAGATATTTACAAGAGACTTAGCTGAAAGCTAAAGTACGAGACAGAAAATCAGCTTTATTCTCAACCAAACCAGGACAGGAGGTTGGATCAAGGAAACAGCCTCTCCTCCTTATTGAGCGGTGATAGGACCAGAGGAAACAGATGGAAGCTGCACGAGGGGAGGTTTAGGCTGGATGTTAGGGAATATTTTTTTATCTGAGAGGGTTGTCAGGCATTGGAATGGCCTGCCCAGGACAGTGGTGGAGTCACCATCCCTGGAGGTATTTAAAAGGCATCTGGACCATGTTTTAAGAACATGGTTTAGCGGTTAGCTTGTGGTGTTGGTCAGGGGCTAGACTGGATGATCTTGGAGGTCTCTTCCAGTCTAAAACATTCTGTGATTCTGTAATTGTCTAGAAGTTCTACACACTATTACTAAGCCTGATTCCAAATTATTTTGACTGTCCTGGGCTTTATCAGCTTTTACCTTTTTAAACAAAGATTTAGAAAATCATGTTGAAAAAAAGGAAGAAATGTGTCAGTTTCTTTTTTTTTCCCCCAGTTTTCTTAGAGACTGAAATTACCAATGTGATTTGAAACAGAACAGAAAACATTACAATACTGCATTACTGCTCTTATTTAATGCCAAGTCTAGTCTGTACAGTAGAAAGATGTCTTCTTTAACCTTCACTATTATAGAGAAGACCCGAGACATGAAATAATTTTTTCTGTCCTTTAAATGATTTTTCCAATACTTCTACTATACAGATTTAGAATACACTAATATAAATTATGACAAACATAGCTGTATAGTATAGTAAACATATATGGCAGCTGAATATATGCATTTGAAAAAAGACTTAGCAAATATTGATATATGGGACTGAAGCTATCTACTGACAAACAACAAGACTGTAAAACAGCATGCAAATATGTAGGTCATGTGTTGCATGATCCTTATAGTACAGCTTGATCTTGATTCAGTATAAACTGATAAAGCAGATCTCATTTTATTGCCATTCCCCTGAGTTATCAAGAGCTCAGATCTGTTCATAGATTTCATAGCTGCTGCTAGAGGTTAATATGGAATTACAGTGCAAATCACTGTTTGCATCGGAATTTACCTATCCAGTAAGAGGAAACCTACAGACAAGGATTAAAAAAAAAAAAAAAAAAAAAAAAAAAAAAAAAAAAAAAAGTTTGATTGGAATTGCATCATACTACCAGCAGCTTGGGTGGTGGCCCAATCTTTCCATTGATCTGTGTCACCACATACCAGAAGATGACTCTAAACAGTTGATGTATCAAAAATACCTAGCTCAATAAAGAAGTCTTCTTCCTTTTAACCCTTTACCAATACACACACACTCATCTAACTTGTATACTATTGAAATAACAAGAAATAAGTCTTTCATCTTAACTACTGATTTTCATACTCTTTCTCTAAAGGACTGTTTCCAAAGTGACAGGACAATATTTTTTTGTTTTCAGTGTAAGAGTGAGTCTCTGTTCTAGAATCAAGAGGACACAGCTCTGATGAATGTAAACTATGTGAAATGTGCAAACATCTGTTCTGCTTTTTCCTGTGAAAGCAAATGGCTTGAATCTTTAATAATTTATGTCATAGACACATAATTCAGTTGCCTCAACTCTTTTTAATAAACATGATACACATACATACTATGTCAATGGAAGAGATCTTCAAACTAGTGCACTCTTGATCCAGCAAATGTATATGGCAGTGGAATACCATGCAGATGTATCAGCACACATCCTTAACCAGTACAGCTGCATTCTCTTGGTCTTCTCACTTGCAATCACGTGGCTTTCTGACTTCAGTGATTCTGTAGGTGTCCAGCTAAACATGCAGTGAATTTTCAGTTTTGACACTGACTTCTGCTGAATCAGCGGGTTGTTTCACTTCCTTTAGTTCTACAAACATATAAACTTTCAAAAACTTACCAAAATGTGATAGTGAAATCCAATACAAGGACATATTTGAGTTACTGTTTATTAATTTGGCTGAATCTTGATGTCAGGTCAGGTGCTGGAAACATTAGGAAAGCTCTGAAGGTGCCATTCCCACAAACCCATGCAATCACAGACATTAACAACAGTGAAAACTAAAGAAAGAGGCTCCCTACTAAAATAAATACAAAAATTATGAATTTTTGTTTCACTGTTTGGAGACCTAACAAGAGCATTAAACACATGCAAACAATCTGTCATCAGTGCAGGCTGGTCTTTTCTGTCAATCTACATATTTCACCTTCTCTCATCATGGGTATTCTATCCAGAGTGGTTAAAGACTCAGATGTTGCTGACTCAGTAAAAAAAAGTTGCTTGCTTTTAAAAGAATGATTTCCTCCTTAGTCATCTTAGGGGTTTGTCTTTGTAGTATTATCAGGGGAGGATTTCATTGTTCTCGCTTCTGCATATCATTAATCTTGAGATGTTGTCAGATGCACTTTTAAAGATACAAGAGGCAGAACATGGTGAAGCATCATTTCTGAAAAAATATGATCTTACCCATATATTATGGAAATGGAAGGATGATCCAGAGGTCACTTCCTAACCTCTTACTTTGGCTATTTTATGATTCTTTTTTCCCACTTCTTGCTTTTCCTTTCTCTCCCTTTTTTCTTTCCTTCCCCTCCTTCCTCTGCCTTTCTTAAACCTCACTTTCCACTCTCGGATTTTTTATTTAAACAGTCATTACACTCTCTGATGCTTATCTGGGTGTTTAGTCACAGGTGCATGACTTTCCCTTTGCTGCTATCAATATAAGTCAATTCCCTTTCTCCCAGAACTTCTGTGTGGAAATAAACATGATCATTAATCATTTTACAGCTCATAGCCTCCAAGATAATGCTACTGGCTAATAGAATGGTAATGGTGAGAACTGCAGCACTCTTCCAGCATTATTAATAGAGTAGCTGAACTTCTTGAATTGCTTTTAATTTATAAGGTGTCATCTTGGCTTTTCATATGAGAAAAAGATTATAGCATTTCTACCTACCTTGGTCTGCATCTTAATAATAATTTCTACACCAGACATGCTAAAAATGTTTTGGTTAATTTGATGCTGGCAGAAATACAGGATTAAATTACCTGCATCCTTCTAGACAATTTTGTTTAGTGAACACTAGTTACAAATGGAGACTCTTACTGCTCTGAATAGATTTTAGAGCACTCCTGTCTGCAGAGTCCACAGCAATTACCATGATGCCAAATTCTAGCATTTTTCCCCCTACTTCTATTGCTCACACACTATGTACCGGTAGTATATAGGAGTAGATAGGATCTCCTATCTCTAATAGAAGATAACTAACTTTTTGCACTGTGCTCAGTCCATGGCCCAACAGTTGAGTTGTGCAATTTATAACCAGCAACCCTTCTGATAGCAAAGTCTACAGGTTTGATCGATTATAATCACAAACAATTCACCACCTTGGCCTTTAATACTGCTCTAGACCTCACCTATGAGAGAGCAAACAGACAGGCAGTCACAGCTTTGCCTGCTGAGAACGTGCCAGAAGAACTCCATGTGAGCCATGCTGAAGCAGCTAAGAAGGATTATTGCTATTAAATGTAACATATGGTTCCTCTTTATATATAATGTGTCTCCAGTTTTGTAACTCCAGACTGCTAAGTTCAATTGAAACAATTTTTTACTTTTTCATCTTGAAGATGAGTTGAAGCTCAGTTGAAGTTAACCCTTATGGAGCACATTACCTTTTTGGAGGCAGTGCAATTACACCAAAAGAGGTGTGTGTATTTACAGGCAGTGCTGAGGTTAGGTGTCTCTCATCTGAGTTGCCCTTGACAGGCAGAAAGCTGACAGCAGGGAAACATGTTGTGCTTCTGAGCACTCCATGGTCCACACTATCCCAAAACTTTTGGTCAAGAAAATTGCCCCACAATGCAGATGGATGCTGCAAACCCTCCAGTGCTAAGCAAAACACTGTCTGCAAATAAAAAAGGAACTGGTATTTCTGCTATTACTTTTTACCTCAGTTGACACCGTCCTTCTTGTGCCCACAGCTAACCCACTGGCTCTGCACATCTGTTAGCTCTTATGCATTCCCAGATTTCTTCCTTTTGAGTCAGCATCTTAGCTGCATTTAGTATGTTGGTTCTTAGAACAGCAGCATCTTGTGAAAAAAATCTATATAAAAATGGAAGAAAACAATGCAGTGAAGTAATATTTTCATTTACTTAGAATATCCTGACAGATATAACACCTTTCTTAGTAGAGAAGAGCCATGAAAGAAGACCAAATCACTGGCACACATTTTTATCTCTTTGACTAACTAACTCAAAATTAATTTATTGCAGAGAAATCCTCTGTGTGAGAGAGGATTATTTGCTTTTCCTTTTTATGGCCTGTGGTATGAAAGCACATTCCTAAGTAAGGGACACAATCATATTGCCTTTGTGGTCCCACAGTTGCAGAGGAACCTCTTGGGGAGAGTTGCAAGTGGGGTCTATCATTCCAGGGTCAAGCCACCTTGAAAAGACTGGGAGAAGGTGAACATGGAATCCATACTCTGAAGAAGCATCTCATAGTTCTTTACTGCTGTTCTATGTTACAGATGATTGAACTGGGACAGGACATATTTATTTATATTAAAAACGTTTTTTTTCCTGGTGTGCAAAAATTTTCTTCTCAAGGAAGGAAAAGTGGTAGGAATTACTCCTGTTCATAAACATGGTGGGTTTTTTTGTTTGTTTGTTTGTTTGCTTGTTGTTTGGTTTTTTTTTTTGTTTTTTTTTTTTGGCTAGTTTCTGGCTAGTGGCGTAATTCAGGAAATAGAAAAGTGAAAGTCTGGGGAATGCCACTGTGTGGTGTTTCTCTGTTACTATCCTATGTAAAAGATCTGTCCTATCCACAGCAAGCTGCAATGTCAGAGGCGCTGCAGGAATCAAGCTGTGCTAGAAAATTATCCACACCTTGCCACAGAGATCAGCTACCATACGCAGCTAAAATCTACTCCACCCACATACCAAACATTTTGTGTTACACTCCCCATCTTTCTAATTCTAGAAATACTGATGAAAAGACGAGGTTTACCAGAAAAGCATGGACATCTGAGGACTGCCCTCCCCAGCCAGCCAGGTCAGTGGGAGCAGCTCTCTGTCCCTGGGGTCACCCTGCAGGCTGAGCTGGGACTCACATGGGACTGACGATGGGAACGCCAGGGAAGGGAATGGCATTTGGGGATCGCACGAGACTTATTATGGGATGTTTAGCTGAAGGGCCAACAGTGGGGAAAGGGAGAGGTCCCGGGGGGTTGGGGAGGCAGCAATCTGGGGCGCAGGACCCGGTGATGTGCAAACCGGTTGTTCGCCAGGACGTTTCTCTGGCCGTGCCCTGCATCTGGAAGGCTCAGTGTCTCTTCTCTTCACCTTAAACTCGACTCCTAGTTTCTTGGGTGGGAGGACTCTCTTTTCCACACGTGTTTGCGTGTGCACGGAGGTTTACGTGCAAGCAGCTACAATCAGACCACAAAACGCGAGGACCCGAGTATCCGGAGTACCAGTAACTGGCCGGACCGCTTGATGGACCGACCCCCACCCCCGTGGTCGTTATCGGAAACCGACTCCCGACGCCGCGGAGGCGGAACGCTGGGGGGCGGCGCCAAGTCTCCAGCCGGCGCCTATTCGCCGGTGCTCTCGGGTCTGCGCCGCCGCTTTCCGTCGTCCCGCGGTTACCGTGGCAACGGCGCCGTCGGCGGAGCGGGGAGCCCGAGAGCGGCGGCAAGATGGTGAGAGGCGGCGGGGAGGGGGTGCCCGAAGCTGCCCTCACTTGGGGCTGGGGGATGCCGTGCTCTAACGCGGATGCGTTCTGCTTTCTGCCCAGATGCTCTCCCGGGCCAAGCCGGCCGTGGGGGGTACCCCGCCGCCGGCAGACAGGCGGAAGAAGAAAGGGAAGAAAGTACCGCAGCTGGAAGAGCTCCTGGCCCAGAGGGACTTCACCGGCGCCATCGCCTTGTTGGAGGTAAGGGTCGCGGCGAAGGCGGAGACCCCGGCCCGAGGCAGCCGCCGACACCCGGGCTTTCCCTCTCCCCTGGGACCGTCATTGCCAGTGTGCCTGACGGGGCTGCGGGGTGGGGGGAACCTTCCTTCCCCTGCTTTGTGTCCTCCTGTCACGGTTTAACCCTGGCCTGGCAGATAAACAGATTTAAACCAAGTAACAGATTTATATATTAATCTCTCTCTCCTCTGATAAAGGAGAGAGAGAGAATAAGGGAGAGAGACTTATGGGTTGGAAACTAAACTACAGAACTTTAATGAAACAGTAATGATAAATAGGAAAAATTACTAAATATATACAAATATACAGGAAAATTGATACCACGTTCCTCCCCCCTTTTTCCCAATAACTCTCACGTCACCACTGAGGCTGCAGGGCAGCCCTGGGAAAGTCCAGGCTGGAATCCTGGAGTCAGCAGCAGTTGGGAGCTGGAGGCAGGAACACACAGATTCAGGCTGGCAGGGATCAGGACCACAGGCAGACGAACGGACGGAATCCTCTCAGGATGCCGAAGGGAGCAGGAAGGAAGAAGGAAGGAGTGTTTGACCCTTGTGGTCCCTCAAATTTATACCGAGTATGACATGTATGGGATGGAATACTCTGTTTGGTCAATTCTGACATCTATCTTGTCCGATCCTCCCCAAAGGAGGGTTCAGGTGGGACCTCCTTACTCCTTCTGGAGGGTAAAATGTTCCTCAGAGCTGAGCAGTGTCCTTGGCTCTGCACACCAGTCTCTGGCTGTAACTATAAACATCGAGTGTTATCAGTCCTAGAAGCAGACACTGTCTGAGAAACTTGCTGTTAATTTCAGCAAGTGCAACTGCTTACAAGAGACTTAGCTGAAAGCAAAAGTACAAACCAGAAAATCACCTTTATCCTGGCCTAAACCAGGACACCTCCACGCCTCCTTCCTCACCCCTTAGGCCCCGTTGCGGCAGCTTCTCCCCCTCGCTTGGAATTCGGTTTGGCCTGTGAGGTTTGCTTGCCGCTTCCCTCAGGATGCTAGCACCCGCAGCTATCAAACCATCCGTGATATAAGATGGCCCAGTGTTCCTTTGATTACCTGCGGGGTTTTCTAAACTGTGTGGCAGCTGACAGAATTCTTCCGTTTGTTCTTCCCTACAAAGTTTAAGCGCCACGTGGGTGAGCAGGAGGAGGATACAGACCTCTGGATCGGGTACTCTGCCTTTCATTTGGGTGACTACAAGAGAGCACTGGAGGTAAGTTCGGAAAAACCTGCTGCCAGAGGCTTGAAATCGAGATGTTGGGATAAGCAATGACACCAGAAGAAAGATGTTCTGTATCAGGGAATGGTTCTGCCAGTCAATAAAGGTACAAATGTACAGTAATAAGGCAAATGCTATGGAAAGCAGTATCTGCCTATGAAAATGGACCTTTTAAAATGTTGCTATCTGATTTAATACTAGGCTCACTAGCCTAGTTTGCCCTTTCAAATGTCATAGTTTATTTCCTAAATTTTCCATTCCTTTTTTGCAGCTAGCTTTCCACAGTTTTGTTTTTCAGGTTTGTTTATGTCTTTGTTTTCATTGTGTAGCTTATCTGTAACATGCATGCTTTTGAAATTCTTTCTTTAGATGTTGGTGCTCCTGGCCATTTAGTTCATTGTTCATCTTTATGTTTTCTTGTATTAGGTAATTAAGGAACTGAGACATTCTTATTCTCCAAAAGCTTTTAAGTCACTAAAAGACATGTTGATTATTCAAATATGCATACATTTTTAATATTTGGGCATACAATGTTGTGTCTTTATCAGTGTATGAGTCCACATGCAATTCTTTCTCGTGTCCATTTATGTCTCCAGTGTAATTCAGTTTGTTGCCATTGTCCCTGGGATCCCTTTATCCTCTCAGTTTGGCTGGCATATTTCTCTGTAGAAGTC
This sequence comes from Phaethornis superciliosus, assembly GCA_023637945.1. Taxonomy (NCBI): domain Eukaryota; kingdom Metazoa; phylum Chordata; class Aves; order Apodiformes; family Trochilidae; genus Phaethornis; species Phaethornis superciliosus. Next base: position 61,992,152 of record JAJQWJ010000001.1, on the reverse strand, counting down.
TTCACAGATGTTTGTTGCCTGCCTGACTGTACCTTGAGGGCTGGAATCAGTGTGCACATCAGAACAGGGAGCACTGTGGAATGGTACAGTGTTACCCCCAAGGCTGCAAAGGTTGCAAAGATTTGAAAAGAGCTCTGTGTATCCAAATGTTGTTTGTCTCATTGCTGTATTCCTACAGATGTGAATTTCTGTCTTTACAATCCTGCATTGCACCTTTTAAGGCCTGTTGATTTTGATCAATGTCAGCTGGGGAAACCTCCACTGAGAAGCAAAACTGGGATGTATAGCTGGTTTTGCTGTCTTTTAACCTTGCTTCCTTGGAAGAAATGATAAAAAACAATGATAAAGTATTATTAAAATAAAATAATCATTGAGAAAGATTATAGAGCAAAGATGGTATTTCCTTTCTTGGGTAAAATTTGGTGTTAATAGTAATGCATGGTCAAATGCACAAAATTCTTATGGCAGAAAGAATTTCTAAAGCTACCAACTAAGCTCTCAAGGAACTTTCCTTCTCACAAAATTGAAGATAAAACACCAATTGGAGGTGTTAGAAATGTTCAGTGAATTATATACAGAGCATAGAATGTAGAATAGTGGTAAAGGACATGGTAGCTTCATGTTTAGAGTTTTGGAATTTGAATATTATGAATATTATCATCTGTTGCTGTAGTTGAAATAGTTTCAGAAAAATTCTGCTATTTGGAACACCTAGCAGGTGCTTTTATAGGCAGAGTAGATTTTAAGTATTTCCTTCAATGAAACAGTAACAGCGATGTTTGTGGTTTTTTTAATTTTTTTTCTTTCTTTCTTTTCAGATTAGGTTTTGTTTGTGGCGTGTGTTTCACCACTAGGTGATGCTGTTGACTTAGACTTTTAAAAACTGCACCCTAAGTCATAGTTTTTCCTGGTTTTCTACCCAAAAAGGGACAATAAAAGGTTTGCATGCAAGGTTTATGTGCTTGTGTGTGTGTGTGTGTTAAGTGAGAGATCACAGGGCTTATCTTTTCAAATTTAAGACTGTTTTTTGGCACAGTGGTGAGTCCCTATAATTTTGTCAGTTTGTGGTGGCATGAGGAAAATGGGACTGTGCATCTCAACCTGGTTTATTTTGGAACAGAACACTGTAGCTGTAATTCTCAAGCCTGTAGTAATCAAGGGTAAGAGTTCTGACGGTGGAGGCTGAATTGCCTTTTAATTGTCAGCTTCAAGGTTGAAGTCTGATGCTATCTCTTCTTTGCTGTGTTACAGAGGCACTGTTGCTGTATTCTCAAGAACAAATTCCTTGATTTTCTATATTGTCTAGACCTTGGAGCACTTTTTGTAGAGTGCCAAGGGCACTATATATAAAATATATACAGGGTAGAAGATCCTGCAGAATTCTCCAAAGGGATATTACACACAGTCTAAATCATTCATGCTCCTTAGTGCCTGCAAGTTACAATGGATATAGTCTGTGTCACTATATTCCCAATTCATATGGAATATGATATACCTGATTAAGGTCTTCAGAAATTATACTGCTCAATAATCCTTTTATTTTTCAATGCATTGTTTCTGTCAAAATCTCACAAACTACATCTTGTGATTCCTGAAGTCCCTCCTATCTACCACCTTCCTTCTTAGAGATAATCAGGAGCCATTCCTACTTATCTTCTGCCTACCCTGACTTTGCGTGGCATCATTTCAGAAAAACAGTAAATCATGAGAGGAATAGGGCTATACTAAGCTATGATGGTTCATCCATGAACAGTATCTGATCTTGCTTGAGTACTTTTTCTGGAAGTGTGAGAATAAAGGTACGCTCAAGTTCCAGACATCTGAAACTAGGAAGTAAAAAATGAATATTTTTGGCTAAAGGAAATTTTCTAGGATTCTCTGTCATGACTGTACCCAGGTTATGTTGAGTATCTCCATACCTCCTTTGAGCATTGTTGAACAGCCCTCTAGGTTGGCCTGTTTATTGGCTCTTCAGGATCTGTGTTTATGGGCTTGGAGATTCCAGATATAAAGTAATAATAGATTCCAGTAATAAAGGTTCTGAGCAGAATTCTGCTCTGTCAGCACTGTCTGTAGGTGTCCATAGTTGTAAGCAATCCACCTGGCAGCCAGCTTTTGAGGAAAAGTGCATGTATCTCCTGATAGGGGTGAGAGGTGGAGGATGGTGAAGTTGCACAAAGTTGCTGTACTCCTGGTTGGCAAAAATATGCTGCAGGTTGATTTGAGGGAAAGCTCTAGGGTATTTAGTTTGTTTGGTTTTGCTGGTCTTTGGAAAGGATTGGGGAAAGCTCTTGTGAAACGCTCTTTGAGAGACTGATGTTGAATGCCTTTTAGTGAGGAAAGGGGCAACACACATAGCCAAAGCACATAGCCTGGGCTCGTGGCCCAAAATTACAGGATAAGGAGTGCTCATGGTCCTCATTTTTATTTACTGTGTTTCCATAGATTCACATTGGTACTGCTAGAGCACTATTGCTTGCTTTGGATGGCCAAGCCAGAACATGACTTGTGTTTATGCACTTTGTCTTTTCTAATTAATCTGCCTGAAGCCATAGCCGAAAGAGACCTTTGGGTGCATTTAATCTGAATGGATTTTGAAAGATTCCAGATGGTTCCAATAAACAGCAGTGGCCTGTCTTTCAGAGCTCTGTGGCAGGCCTGCATCAAGATGTAACTGACCTCAGTAGAAAAAGTTGGCCTCTATGTAAATGTTTTCTTTTTCTCTTTTTCCTCTTTCCCCCTCCCCTCCCCTCTTTTCTACCTCCCCTCTCCCCCTTCTCCCTCTCTTTTTTTCCCTACCCCTCTTTTTTCCCCCCCTCTTTTCTTTATGCCTGCAAACTATAAACTTTATTGTTGTCAGCATGTGTCTGTTCTTGGAATTCACTGTCCTTTGGGCATCACTTATTTTATCTAGTGCTATATGTACACCTATGCTTTTCTCTTGGAGGTAAGACATCTTCCACCTGTAGTGGCACAGTCTGGTAAATGGGGCAGAGGGAAATGCCAGTTCATATGTCTGGAGGAAGACTACAGAGCCATCAAGGGGTGGTGTTGCTGGGAGGGATGAGAAGTTTATTGTGACTGGGAGTTTGTGTATGGCCTTCTCTGAGCAGGTCTTTTGAGAACCTTGCATGTCCCTGCCTGTTAAACATGGCTGGATGGAGAGCAGGATCACCAGCAGGAGACCCTTTCACTTCCTAGTAATTAACAGAAACCTGCCAGAGATGAGAGAAAAATGGAATCAAGAGGTCTCCCTGCCTCTGTTTTTAGTACCTTTTATTATGCAGATCAAAAATGTTTATCTTCAGAAATACCACTGCATGGTGGCTGCAAAATTATTTTTCATGAACCAAAAGTAGATTGAAAGATTGTTCTGTTAAGTTTTTACTGTTTCACAAATAACAGGAAACAAAGCCATTTATGTGACAGTAATGAGGGTATGTAATTCATGTGGATGTGTAAGAATATGGTGTCTAGTGGTCTTCTATACCTGTTGGCTGTAAGTTATAAAAGGGAAAATGGTGAGGTTAGGCACAGTTTATTTATTTGATATAATTATACCTTTATCTAGTAGGAAATCTTGAATTTTCCCAAGGCCAGCTTCTGAGCTTATATTTTAATGCAGTGGTCTTCTAACAATACCCCTCTAAGTAAAAAACTTTTGTATATGCTTCCCCAATATACATATGTATATGAATTAAAAGTATGTACTTTTGTGCTACTATATTATGCAATTGTTAAACACACCCAAATTATAAAATTTAAACATATAAATTTTAAAAGTATGAGATGAAGATGAAATAAACACCATTTAAAAAGTATTCTAGTTACTAATGGTACCAAAAACGTTTTCTCCATGCACACAATGGTATTGTCTGGCACAACCACTGGGATGCATACACCTCACTCCAGAGACCACTGTTTTGATCTAAGACGCTACCTACAGGCTTTTAAAGACATGTTTTAACACTTGCTTCAGTAAATATTCACACAAAGGTTTCAGTGGTTTTTATATCTCCCAGGTTTTGACTGAAGGAGAAGTTGGGAAGCATCAGAAAAGACTGAGCAAAAGTTGGTTGTCTTGATAGCTTTATAACTTTAATATACTTAATTTTTATAAATAATATCTTTATAATAGTATATAAATATGTAATAATATAAATAATGTTTTAATAAATATATACCTTCAGTATTGACATAATTCATGCTCTTAGATTGAAGATTTATAACGTTGCTTGTTCCTGTTTTCTGTTCTATTACTGTAAACAAAAAAGAGCTAGGAACATACATAGGTTAAAATACAATAGCGTATTGTAAGAACTGCAGTGAACTTGAGAATAAGTCACTTGATCTTAATAGTTAAATGATGCATTATAAAATGGTTGGAGAGTGATATTTTATGCAAGTCTGTGCCGCTTTTCTTTTTGTTTGTTTGATTTTTATTTTTTTTTAATGAACCCTCTCTTCTGTTACAGGAATATGAGGCCTTAACCAAACAACCAGATTGCAATCCAGATGTCTGGGTAAACCTAGCCTGTACCTACTTTTTTCTGGGGATGTATACAGAAGCTGAACAAGCAGCCTTGAGAGGTGAGATGTATGTCTCTGATGGAAAGAACATTTGTTGACTTGAACACTGGAAGTGATTTCCAGTGGAAGTATTCAAAGCCTTTTTTCCATAGGAATAAAGGATACTTTGGGGCAAAGATTTTTTATTTTTTTGCAGGGGGGGGGGGCTTTTTGTTTGGTTGGTTTTCAGTTGGGTTTTTTTTTTTCATTTAACAGGTGAGTTATGTAGTTTCCTTCCTAAAAAGAGCTTGAGCAGGTAGAGCAGCTGGAACTGAAATATGCATCTGGTAAACACTTACTTTTATTACTTCCAACACACAAAACCCTGCATATGTTGACTAGCAATAAAAAGTTACTTTCTTTTGACTGATTCCATGTCTCTGAGCCAGTGCAGATGAATATGCTGAAGGTAGTGAAATTATTAAAAAATACGAGAGTTCAGCACTATCCCTAATGCGGACAAAAACTCTGTTGAAGTAGTTTGAATGAATTAGGAGGTGGTCTTGATGCATATTAGATATTAGGTATCTGATTTGTCAAGGCTTGGAGTTCACTGCAGTCACATTGTTAGTTTTATTTTAATCTGAACATGTGTAGGGTAATTTAAAGAAGGGGAATAGAAATTTGATTCTAAAGCAATTTTAACTGTCTAAATTTTTTTCTGCAGTTTCATTTTGTTACCCATCACTTTCTATTTATCTTAGTGATTTATATGGCTTCCCCTAACCATATTGTCAGTGCTTTCTAAGTAGAATTAATAGTAGTGATGTTCTAGTCAACTTCTGACTCTTGCCTTTTTAGGATAAAAATTTTATTGAAGTACAGGTTTTCTCCTTTCTTTCTTTAGTCTTCTAATCTTGGGCTGAAAATAGGATAGGGGAAAATAATTGTGTATTTCCTGCTACTGTGAAGGATTGCCTTCAAAAAGGAAAGCTTTGTAGTATTTTTTAAAATATTTAGATTCTTATATCCCTTTAAAGTCCTCTGAAAGATCATGCTAAGCTTGTATCCCACAACTGGAAACGTTTCCAATTCTAAGTTCATGCAGGGTTCTGTGATCTGTATTGTTCAAGAGGTGCATAAATTTCTAATATTCACAGATAATAAATTAATCTTTAATGTATCACAAATTTGAGCTTTGGAGGCTACAATCTCCAAAGCTCAAATTTAAGATTTGAACTGGAATTTTAAAATAATTGGACAATAGAGCCTGAGGTGCCACTTTGACATAAACTATAAAGGAAGCAAGCAGCTGCATCCTGTACCAGTTCAGAGGTATTGTCACCAGCTTCACATCCTGTGAATTACAGTAATCCATTCTAGAGATGACAGAGACACAGCTGGGCATGCAACTTCATTAACTGTGAGCTGGAAGCAAGGGAAGGTTAATTTTGCCATGGCCCTTCATATTAGTTTGTAGTAGCATGCTGAGTTGGCAGGGTAGGGGGTGTGGTTAGTGGTGCTCAGGTGCTGGAGAAAAGGGCAGGAATATTAAGACAGGAGTGTGAGATTTAGGAAGAGTAGCTGAAGGAGGGAATAGAATATAACTGAGTGCTTACACTGGTAATATCAGTTCCTGGTTTTATGTAATTGTTGAAGAAGGACAGCATGTCACTTTTAACAGTGAGGTGTTGGACCTTTCTTCTAAGTACCGTAATACCAATGATTTCTGGCTACTTAAGCTTGGTGGGGAGGCAGTCACAACTGAAGATTTGTAATGCTTGTCTTTTCTCCACTGAAGGCTTCCAAGTGTTTTATATTCCCTTTCCCATTCCCATTATTTCAGTCTTTCTTACAGTGAGGTTGAACCACTTTATTTTCACTCAAGAGATCCTCTTTTAGGTTTTTTTCACATTTTAGGATTGCATCAGTGGTGGCTGTTCACAATTATCATTGACAGCTGAAGCTCTTACATCTTGTGATCTCTTCCATGGTTTTGCAAGATCCTGAAGAAACAAAATATTTCTTTGACATAGACGTAACAGTGAACTCTCTAGAATAACACCATTTATCCCATACAGCCTTGAATATTGCTGAAAAAATGGCATGTTGTGTTAGTGTTGGGCTGCTTACTATTGCTATTTTGGGATTATTTTCACTGTATTCTTTCATACTGCTTGCTGCTTATAGATAGTTGCAGTTATGTTAAGCCCCTGAAAGTAGCATAGTGCTAAAAACAAATGAGGGAGTTTCCTCTGTGGGAAAGGGAACATATATGTTGATAGATTTCTGGAATAGATTTTCCTCACAAACATGAAGTTCATTCGTGTCATGTCCTGCTACTGTTGCTTAAAAAAATTAGCTTTCTGAGGAAAAATATGCAGGGTACTTAAAAATTTGGAAATGAGCATTAAAAGCTATGAGGTAATTATTGCATTTCATACAAGATATATAGTCATGATCCTCTTGTGGAGCAAGATTTCATGTTTATTTTATAATAGATGTGAAGTGTTCTTTTAGCTTGTCGTTACTTAATTAAAACTTTATGGTACATTCTTTAAGGAAAGAATAAATCCATATATCAAATATCATATAAACCAGAAGTACTGCAAGTACAACCTAAGAAGTAGAGCAAAAAGGCAGTAGAGAAAAATCCTTCTGTGAAGGTTTTTCAGTATGGTTGTACTTTATCTTCTCTAGGCTTTCTTCCAAGTTCTTTTTAGATATTTCTGGCTTCTCTATTTCCGTGCTGTCCCCTTACATTACAGTTACTAATGTTTCTGGATCTGAGATGAAGGTAGAGTTACTTCAGTGAGTACTGTTGTTTCACAGTCATCCCATAGCAAAGCTGCCAAGTGGTGATCTGTTTACTGCTTTTACATCTCTGGTGTCATACACTGGCTGAACATATGTTTTCCATGCCGTGTGCCAGCCTTGGGAGAATGAGGCTGAAAGTCTTAATCTGGGTTAATAAATAATAAATTACTAATTTTGATTTATAAAACCAAATAATCTTACATTGCATTTCCAGTTCCTGTGCCTTGCAAAGGACAGGAACCCGAAACTCGGCCTGGCCCACTTGAACAAAGATCCTGGCAAGTGATCCTAATATTCACAAGTCTGCGTAGCACTCTTAAGAAGCTGTTGGCTAGCACTGCATTAAGAAAAACACAAGAACTAACAGTATTATTTTAAACTACAAAATATGCACATAAGTGGAGGTGCAGTCAAATCTGTTATGAAAAGCTGTCTTTATAGGATAAATGGAACTTTACAGTTAAATAAAAGATTCATGCACAGACAGGATTCCGTTGCTGAATCAGTCATTAAAGTTTTGGGGGTTTTCTCCCTTATAATTTTCAATGGACAAAGCTTCATAATTACTTTTTCTCAACACTGCGTGTGTCAGATCTGCATGTGGTTTAAGTGGACAGGGGTAATTCTTATTACACAGCCTGGCCTATACTGGAATGAGCGATGTTACAAAAGCAGAACAGATATGGGTCAATAAAAACAATGACATTTTCCAAACCACTTTGTTAATGCATGTACTAATGTTTGCCAGGTGGCTGTCACCAGTAAAAAGTGCAGTTACAAGTGGGCATGGGAAAGTTCCCAGTTTTCTTTTTCTTTAGACTGCATGTTCACCTACATGCAAAATTAACTGCTTTCTGCTTGAACTGTATTTCTTGAGAATAGTAGTTCCTTTTCATTGCATTTCAGCTGTGGGTTTGAACCAGAAGATTTTGATATTTAGAACTTTCAAAGTGCACAACTGAAAATATCAAATTATAGACATTTCAACTTTAAAACTACTAACCTTATTTTCTTGTTTTGCTTTTTAAAGTATAATGGAACCCACAGAACAGGTATCATTGATAGTTTTTTACTTCAGTGATCTTTAACTTGCTGTGCATCAGCATGACTGAAATGAAGTTTGTATATGTTGCAAGTAACAGAACATAGTTGAACTGGCTTTTAAGTATTTTGGTTACAACAAAAATTCAATTAATGTCCTCTAAATTTCATTCAAGAAGATTCCGAGCAGTTGAGCTGTTCAAGTATGTGTAAGTGTGAACCTCACTGTTGGACCATGTATTTTTCCAAATGTTTTTCCCATACTGTTGCATTTTCCTCCATCAGTGAGACTGGTTCTGAGGCACAAAGGGCTTCATTCAGCTCACATATTCGGGTGAGGGACAGGAGAAAAAGGTTTTCTCTGGTCATGTTTTCTGCACAGCCTTGCTGAAGTCTTTTCAGTCAGTTCAACTCCTACCGGCTTCTGCCTATGTATGTTGAAGATGTGTTCTGCATCTATTAATGTGTGAAGTGATGCTATAGTGTTAGGCATCATGTTTGCAAGGTGGAAATTGTTACTGCTACATGCATGAAAAGCATTGCCTTGCATTCATGGGAGAGGCCACAAATGCCCTTCTGTCCATGTCCGTATATTATCATCTTCTTTCTGCTTGTGCAGCAATATGGAACCCACCAAGAGTCTGAGCTGCTGTTATTAGTGAGCTTAACTTTTTGTTTAATGATTAGTGATAATAACTATCTTCACTCGTGTTGTAGCTGTTTATTAGGTGCCTCATCAGTGTCAGCACAAAAAATATACAGAACACTTTTAAGATCAATGTCCACTATGATGTTAGTGCCTATAACATCAGTACTGATCATGACAAAAATTCTGGTGTAGGAATATCTGCATGTTTCCTGGTTGGAAAGAGATACATCCTATCCACCTACCTCAGTGATATCTTCAGCACAAGGCCAATATTAGATTTGAGTCTAGTTTTGTTGCAGTCAATTTTTTTTGCTGTGAGGTATTGTGGCTTTGTTACAATCCCCAGGTTGCTCAGTACTGTTTTTAAAAAGCAAAAAAAAAGTACAGTCGTCGTCTTGAAAAAGTAGGAGAGGAGAAAGACTGTGCTTCCTTGTGGCATAAATACATCTGTGACAATGAAATTTGGTAGCAGCAAAGAGTAATAGAAGAACAAGCCTAATGTCCTTTAAAAATCATTATCTCTTATGAGGCAGCTGTATCACTCCCTACTTCAGTGATGGACAACAGCTTTATGCAATATTCATAACCGCTTTATTTCTGGAAAGTAATCTGACGTTGTTCATATGGGGTTTTTTGTCTTCCACAAATAATGCATTTGGCACTGGGAGGAGAAAAGTGACTGCTGATACCAAATGTTTCCATGGCTCCTCTTACTATATGAGCAGGACTATTTTTTGTTTGGTTTGCCCCTCTCCTTCTTAGTCTGGCATTATGTAGAAGTGTCTCATTTTAAAGACTATCAAATAGATAGTATCACCTTATATGTTATGAAGCAGGACTTTTTTTCTCCTGTATTCCCATGCACAGCATCAGAGCTCAGGTTCCATCTTTTGGATGGTTTTAGGTACAAAATGATGTGGAGTAACCCTCCAGCATTTCCCAAGTAGTAAATAATTTTCATGTAAGATCAAATGCCAGGTTTGCAAGGGCAGCACTGCAGTCTTTGGTTTGCTAGTGAAACAAGAATTCTTCAGTTTAGATTCTTGAAAGAGTATTGCTTGCAAGTCACAATTTTCACAGTGAAGTTAATGCTAAAGCCCACTCAAAAAACCACAAACAAACAAACAAACAAAAAAAACCATCCCAAAACCTATTCAAAGAGGATCATGGATGTCTGTACCCATAGTACTGTGATTATACAATGTACAAAGTAAATCCCACAATCTCTCCTTGTATTTTTGGAGTCTTTGATGACCAAGTGTTTTGAATTGTGCATGGTGGTTGTGGTTGGTTGAAGTTTTGCATAAAAGCACATGTGGGGTCCATATGTAACTCTTCTAGACCTTGATATTAAAACCTATCAATTAATGCTGGGGCACATGTAGATTTACCATGGTATCATTGCTGACAACATTTTGAAGACCATGCATTTAAATTAAAATACTCTAATTTTCTAAATCAATAGTTGAAATAATTTCTAGAATGTACTGTCTTGTCAGTTATACTACTACTGCTGCTGCTTACACAAGACTGATTGTAACTTTCTGCTCTTTCAATAATTAGGACAATGAGAATTTCCACATATATCCTAGATTGAAGACCATTTTAGCTTCTCAACAGCTTGATGGTGCTGCAGTAGTACTTTGCAAGACACTGTGGTTTTGTGAGAACTCTTTCATACTGCTTTTGATTTTTGGGTTTCATTGTCGTAGCAGTTCTTTAAAGATACAGTTCACTGTCCTTTTTTTCTATGAAATGGTTAAATTACACAGCTTGGGAAGGAGTAAAAGGCAGAAATAACTGCTGTGGCCATTGGAAGTAGATGGACAGACTTACACTGCCAACCTGATAAAAATGGCCTAGGTTTTGGGATTATTCACTTCATTATAAAGTTTAAAGTTTTCTTACTGTGTGGAGAAAAAATAAGAAGTCTGGAACATCTCCCTAAATAACTTTTTTTTTTTTTTTTAATTTAAAATATAACCTATTACTAGAAAATTCCATCTTGGAAGGGGGGAGGAAGAGGTTTTGGTGGTTTGAGCCCTCTTTCATGGTTTAGGATGTCAGAAGAATTATAGCCTTGTGTTACAGGCCATTGCTTTGCTAACTCTGCACTTCTGTGCCCTCATAAACACAGTAAGTAATTCTGCTTTTTGTGAAGATTCTGTGTGCATCCTTTCTGTAGAACATAGGTTGCCAGCTGCTTGGTCTGGGCAAGAATGAGAGTGCTTATTAACTGAGTAAGCTAAAGAAAATACAGGAAACAAGGGAAGGCTTTTTGGAAGACTGCTTGAAAAATACATTAATAGCTCTGTTGGATGAGGACCTTTGTCACCCTCAGAGAAGGACAAGGCTCTCTCTAGTGACTTAAAGCTCTACAGTTAACAGTTTGTCATATGGAGCAAGTTAAATGGAATTCTTGATCCTGCTAGGGCAAGAAATTTCATTAACTTTATTGGCTTTAGAAAGGAGATGTATCCCTTGAATCTCTTGCCATATGTTGGTTTGATGCTCAGAAGTATTAGAATTAAGTATAATATAATGTGCTACTAACAAAATGGTAGCAGCAGTGGGTTTTGCAATACACTAGAAGCTGACAAGATTCCTGGAATTACAAATCACAACGTACTTCAAATATGAAATATTGTAGAAGCAGCCTTGGTTACATGTTCTTCTATTGGTGCTTTTTATTTTGTAAAAGATGCTGTGCTGTTTCACTTGTGCAAAAACAGAGAAGTATACAAAGGCCTTGCAGGCAAATGGTAGTGCAATTTGTAAAAGTGTCACTTGAAAGCAGAGGCAAGTGAAAAGTTATTTTCAACAAGGATTTCAAAAGAAGTGATCAGGGAATGAAGATAGGAAGCAGGAGGGCCTTTCAACCACTCCATAACTGGTAGAACCTGCCCCCTGGGCATGACTTGCAAAGAACTGCATTTGGGCTAGTTAATGGAATAATAATATGGGTGCATGTATGTCTATTGAGAAGGGGAGTTACAAATAGGCAGCTTGAGCTGTTCTTTGCAGTGATACTTACTGAGTTTTCCTTACAGCACCTAAGAGTCGTCTACAGAACCGCTTACTTTTTCACCTGGCACATAAGGTATGATGTCTTTTCTTCACTCATGCTTTCTTTTTCTTTTCAATTGGGTAACATGTAATTCATGCTGACAATCTGGCAGAAGAATTAAAATGTCTGTGGCAGCATGATAATAAATGTTTTCCAGAACCACTCTAGTCTATTCAAATGTGGAGAAGAAAGTGTGAAAACATGGTCTCGGAATAGGTGCCCTCAGCATGTGTCTAAGGAAAGTCTTACCAACTCACTTCATATAAGCCATGCAAAAGAAACCTGATGGTAATTTTGATCATGAGGAACCTGGGACTTGAAAAGAATGATAAAAATTTAAGACACAATTTTTCTTTTAAGTGTACCAATTTTTCCTAACTTGCAGCTGTCTTATACTTTGCAATTTGTGGAAAATGGTCTATATGCTATTACTGATCCTCCTAAGTCATTCAGTATACAAGAAGTAGTATAGTTTAGAGCACTTCAGTAGAAATGTAATGTTTATTTAACTTACCACCCATAGCTTTATCTTCTTAAATTTTGTTTTGCACCATCCTGTATTATACTTAACAAATACTTTGTTGCTGAAGAGACTGGGTTTTGGGTGAAAAAAAGTATAAATCCTGAGTGTTAGCTGTGACGTCAGATTCTCTGTAGTTAAATCCGTCCAGTTTAAGAGAGAAATCTTAAAACATTTTTGTGGTAGCACTGGCACTTACAAATAAAGATAAAGAGAAGTTGAATCATTCTTAGCTCATATAATTAGTTTTTGGAAATGATGGGGTTTACAAAATATTATAATTTTTGTTACTGGCTCAAAGAGGGAGGAAGAAGATTTGACAAAAACTGAGCAGATAAATCCAAAATATGTGAGATAGAACTTGTGTGTAAGAAAAAGTCATAATTACTGTTGAATCAGCAGAACTAGCAAAGGGAAGCACTGGAATAAGTGACTTGAGTAGACTGAATAGCCTCAACTCTACTATTGTAATACAAGTATAACAGGTATGGTTAACTCTAATCCTTATTTTTAACCTTACGTATGTTATATGCCATACAGCAATGCTTTCAAAAAGAAACCATTTAGTTAAGGAAACCTGTATTTTAAGGGGGTTATGAAAGATAATTTATTTGTGCTGTAAAGAAGGATAGTGAAAAGTCCTGCTTTTGTGTTGACAAGTTTGACTTTTTCTGATATCTGTGAGAAATAAACTTTGGATCTACAATGAGCAGAATTTCTGCTGGTTCAAAGAATAACCATCAAATCTCGTGTTGCAAAATTCTGTTTGTGAAATAATTAATTCAGCTCTTTGCTTCTTATCCATCAACACATGTGACACATAATTATGTCTAAATCACACCTTAAAGGAAAATACGTACTTAATTTTAGCCTCACATTTATCTAGTTTCAACTGGTCTGCCTTTTTAACGTTTCACTGGTCAAATTAACTTTTGAAGTAATAAGAGTTTTTCCCAGTGTTTAATATGAATTATGTTTTCCAGCAAAAACAAAACTAATAGAGCTAATTAAATTAAATTATTGTTTTTCCTCATTGAACTCTTCTAAGATTGTGTCACACTCTTTTTTAGTTCCATGATGAGAAGAAACTAATGAGCTCTCACCAGAATCTGCAAGACATTACAGAAGATCAGCTTAGCTTGGCATCCATCCACTACATGCGGTCCCACTACCAAGAAGCTATTGATATCTACAAACGCATTCTTCTGGATAATCGGTGGGCATACCTACTCTAAACCTTCCTGCAGCACCTCTGATACTGATAGTATTTGAATTCCATAGAGCTTCTTGGGTTCTGAATGTAGGAACTTTACCACAGGAACCCTAATGTCCCTTTTGCGCTACAAAATGCGCGTAACTTAAAACCCCCTCAGTTTTCTTCGTTGCAAATCATTACTGAAAAAGAAAAGTCTGCTTTCTGTTGCTTTTGTTTAGTGATATTTTCATGTAATTAATTCTGAGATCTTTTTTTATATTATTACTTCTGCTGAAATGATGTATGGTTATGTTCCTGCTTTCTTTTTCTGGTTTTCCTCCTCTCGTGGCCAGTCTGACCCTTACTTGCGATTACTGACTTCTCCTTCACTTCTTCACTTTTTTAAGGAGCATTCAATTCCAAGCTCTTGTGTGGAGGGTTGGAGACTTCCTTATATTCCATTAAGTCTAAAATTCTTTCTGTTTCTATATATCATGTTATGAAACTTGTTGATGTTTTTTTTCTATTGTATTCTGTAAATTCTTAGTTCAGAATATACCAAGGAACAAACTGGATTCTTAAGTGTTTGGAGGTGTTGCTTAATAAAATAGAAACTTCTGTCCCAGAGTACATAGCTATCTTTTGGCAGTATCTTCTCTTGAATGCTGCAGAGAAGCCCATCATAATGTATATAAGTATGTCACATAATGCTTGGGGAAGAGATTTTAACTTCCATCTCCTGTAGAAGTAATTGCTCAAAGCTAAATGCATAACCTCCATAACAATTACCCTTTTACTTACTGTTATCACAAATTCCCATCTTATTTCTGTGTCTAATTCTTCCAGATTGATAGCTTGTAAAGGCAAGGATTTTTTGAAGTAGTTTTACTTGGTATAAGGTCCAATAAAATATTATCAAAGTTTTATGTACATATTTAGTGTCTTCTAATATATTGCACAGAAAATGGTATATGAAAACTAGAAATGTTCTGTGCATTTCCTTAGTGTCAAATGCCACCATTTCACAGACTTGTAAGCCAATAGTTTTGTTGGTAATTCTTTAAAACTGCAATATCTGCCACTGAAAAAACTACAGTGAGTCTGGATCTCTGCAATCTTACCTAACAAACTAGAGCTCTAAAGATGCCTACTAAACATTTCTCAGAAACTCCAGTTTTTATGTGCTTGTAAAAGGTCTAGAGACGTGTTAGAGCTTTATCACTTGCTTTAATATTCTGTAGTATAACTATCCAGTGGGATTTAAAAGTTCTCTTTAATCCTCTTTCCTGTAGGGAATACCTGGCTCTGAATGTATATGTGGCCCTATGCTATTACAAACTGGATTACTATGATGTATCACAGGAAGTGCTAGCTGTTTATCTTCAGCAAGTTCCTGACAGCACCATTGCTCTTAACCTTAAGGCTTGTAACCATTTCCGACTTTACAATGGGAAGGCTGCTGAGGTATCTATTGGACAGTCCTTCATTTCACCTTTATTTTATTTCAAGATTCCATATGGGTTTCTTTCCCTTGTTATCTGTCCTAATCAATAATGTTGATAATGGCCTTTATCTTGTCATTGTGTCCTTCTCTCAGGAATGTCACCTATTGCAGTTTCCCTATTATTAAGCCATCTGTCCACATGTTTGCACAATGGTCTTAGAGTCTTCCTAGTCTGCTTTTGACCTTGTGTCTGTATGCATTATCCAATTGCTAAAATCATCAACATAGAAATGGGAAGGCAAAAAAATCTTCCAGTGACACAGCACTGCTGAAGATGTCTTTCTGTGAGTTTTGAGGCTTATATGTAGCTTTGTTTATGCTTGTGTGCTTTTTTGGTTTTCTTTTAAAATTTTGGAATGCATATAATTCCAGGCAGAGCTCAAGAACTTGACTGACAGTGCCTCATCATCTTTTGAATTTGGCAAGGAGCTCATTAAGCACAATCTAGTGAGTAGTATATTTATCAGATGTAATGTGCACTGCACTCATTTGTAGAGCTTTTCTTGATGATTCATAAAATGGAATATTTTGGGAATTGCAGGCCAAATTGAATCTCTGCTGCCATGTTAAGTCCCAGTCCAGAAATCTTAAGTGTTTAACCAATGTGCCACGAAGTGTATTGTTCTTCCTGGGTTTTTTTTCCTGTCAATTTGATACTGTGTCAAGTAAATAAAAATACTGTTGCTTTTACACCCAAATGCATATTAAAATAATTTATGTCCTGTAAGAATACCTTTGCAAGGCATTTTGTGGAGCCCAGTCAATGAGGAAACTGTAGAAACAAGTCAGGATACATGTCCCTAAACTCTTATGAAGTACAACATGTGAGAGGAATTAACATAACTCAGGAAAATGGTCTTCATCCAAGAGGTACTTAGCAATTTGACAGGGAAAAAGATGCTGATAAAAGCCAAAATACTGTGTGCTTTACAGTAAGAGAGTTACTAATCACCTGTTAATTTGCCCTGCAGTGGTATTACTACTTTGCTGAATACCAGTAACAGTATTATTTAATGATTGCTTGCTTTGTCATTTTTCAAGAGCATGACAAGCTAACATTTTTATCCACCAGAGTTGAAACTCCTTGCAAACTGGACTTTTGTAGGTTAACATTCTTTATTTTGAATGTTTGTCTTTTTGACTGGTTTACTGAACAAGTATGCTAGATTTTGCTGGGAGAACTGTCACGTGAAACTGAAGTATAAAGAATCAGCTGCTCCTGATCATTTTAGAATCTTGTGGTATTCTAAATAAATGTAGAGTTGTTAGCCCAATTTTTTCACATTAATACATCTTAAGCAAATTGTAATTCTGGACATGTTCCCTTGCCTCTTGTCTCAGACTATATTATTCTTTTAAAATCTTTGAAATATAATGTATCTCTGCTTTGAGCTGCTAAAGCCTGAAATAAATTAATCTTTACTGATGGATTAAATACTTGATATTCTTCAGATTAAAGATTGTTACACATAGTTCTATAGTTATATTAAAGCAGGGATTATGTTAATGTCAGTACAGCTGACCTTTTCCTACTGTTAATATAGGAATTTAAAGATTAATTTCCTTGAATTAAGAGTTCATAGACAAGATTTTGGTACACAGTTATCAATATGCTGCTTTTCTCTGCAGGTGGTGTTCCGAGGAGGAGAAGGGGCTTTGCAGGTCTTGCCTCCTCTGGTTGATGTTATTCCTGAGGCAAGACTAAATCTTGTGATTTACTATCTCCGGCAAGGTACATAACCCCTTCCTTGCCTCTTTCATGGCTACAGGAATTACATTCATTCATCTGATCTCAATTGACTATTTCATGTAATGTTTTTTTTCTTTGAAGTAAAATGTAGAGAGAAGGGCTTTCATTATGTGCTGTCAATAAATCTACTTTAGCAGAGTATTGAAGATTTCTTGGGTTGCAGGAGATGGCTTTGTCAGTGCTTATATGTTTATAGTGAAAGGATACCTCCTCTGCTTGAATATGTGAGGATGCATCTCAGTAAGTTCATTAGAAAATCTGAGCACATGTAAACATAGTACATTGGAAAAGCCCTGCGAGCTTTTTGCAATGTGATTTACTTGGAGTTTCAGATACTAACAGATAAGAAACATCGTTGTGATACCTAATCAACAAGGTTGGTGAAATTTAATATTTGTAGTTGGGGTAAGTTCTCTGTGGTGCTCAGTTGTATCCAGGACTGCTTGTTTTGTCTGCTTGTGCAACTGAGACACTGCCTCATCATTTCAGTTCTGATAGGACTGTGACAAATTTTATATTATGCCACTACTGATGACTACTAGAAATTCTTATTGTGGCTAATACTGTGCAATAAAACCTAACTAATCTAACTTTGCTAATCTGCAAGCATCAGTCTTCACAAAAAATCATAATTCTATCCCCATGTTGTTTTATTAACATTAAAGAATGACAAAAAGGTTGTTTAAATTATATATGAGGTTATTTAAATTTCCTTATGGTTGTAAATCAGGTACACATTCTCAAGTAAATTCAAATGGTCACAATTGTATATTATAAGTACATTATCACCCGCTTTATATTGTATAAGTTGAGATAAATAACAGAATCACATTATCAGTGAGAAAGAGCCTCTTGAGGTCTCCCTTTCTTTGCTCTGATCGCTATGTTCTTGATAATATGATCCTGTGTGTATTTGGCCTCCATTGCTGCTAGGGTGCACGGTCAGGGCCCCAGGCCTTCTAGCCAGTCCCCCCTGGCTGTCTTGTTGCTTAGGATTGTTTCAAACCAAGCAAGATACAGGATGTGCATTTTTGCCTTCACTTTCAGGAAATTTTTCTCAGCCTACTTCTTTCCAGCCCATTGACCTTCTCTGTAGATGAGAGCTTTTTCCCTGGTCTGTTATCACCTGCAAAGTTGCTGAGAGTACTCTCTATCCTGAGCTGAGCTAGCCAAAAATAACAAAAAAGCCCGCCCTATTTCTATTGAAAAAAAAATTACTTTTGGCTAATCTAGTACCTTGTGCTGGATCACTACATGACTGTTCAAGGGAATGGTAGGAAAGTAGAGGGGCTGGATGTGAGCCTGTCAGCTCTGATGTATATTGCTTTAAGTCACTCTGGAGTACTGTCTCCACAGTGTATGGATGGTAGTATTAGCAAAAAAATGTTAAGCTTGATAAGGCTTGTTCTTATGGGCAGCTGGTATAATGCTGTATTAGCAAAATTTTCACAGTAAAAAAAGGCATTTTCAGTAGGTTGAGTTACTAAACAGACCATAATGCAAGCCTCTTTTTTGATTTAGGTGAAGTTTAGGGATCAGTTCAGCTTACATATTTCTTAAGTGGTCAGGAAGTTTTGTTTATTGAATTGAAACTTTATTTTTAAAGTTTTATACTAGTAATGCTTATTTGCATATTAGAATTAGGATTGGGTAAGAGCTGCTGAACACATTTTTAAATATTGATAGGGAAAATAAGAAGCTTCTCTTCAGAATCATGTTATCCTATCCTCCCTGAGGTGTAAATAAATATGAGAAGAGACAGGAAGATGTTGGATTTATTACCTTGACCTTGTACTGTGAAGAAGGCAGCCACTGGATTATGAACAAGGGAGCCAAGTCATCTCTACTATGAAAATTGTAGTAATAAAGAAGCTATTACTCACACCATGTTTGTTGTTTGAGTTCTAGGAAACCATCACCATTGTGATAGAAATTCACAATGATTTATAGTTACTTTTCCCCTCCTGTCTAAATGTTTTATTTCTTAGTCTGTGACTATTGGGGAATGTTGTAGAGGATGAGTGATTTCTTCTAATACAGTGTGCTATGACTTGTCATGCATTCTAACGCCTGATATTTCAGATGATGTGCAGGAGGCTTATAACCTGATTAAGGACCTGGAACCTACAGCTCCACAGGTAATTGGAAACTGATGTCATGGTACATAGAGGCAGAGGTTACAAGCTACTATGAAATCTGCCACATATAAATCTAGTATTCTGAGGACAGCTTGCCCCATTCTCACTTGTAAAACTCCTGTGTTTTCCATCTTTTCATCAACAGTAGACAAAGTGCATGCATAAAGTATTACATATGAGCATATATGCATACTTAGTGTGTTTATTGTCGTACCACCTGCATCCCTGCTGGGTGCAGACTTGATTCTCGTGAGATGAACATTAGTGCACAGACAGGACCCTCCCCCAGCTACAGCTGCTTGTCACTTCTGCCCTGGTGATTGTTACCATCCCTCAGTTCTACTAGCTCAGATGCTCATGTGGTTCATCCTGAAGCAATGTCAATAAAAATTAGCTAGATTAGATTAAACTGTTTAAATAACAGGTCTTTTCTAATTACATCTCACTTTGGCTGCAGTGAGTGAAAACTGCAGTGTCCTTTGGCTGCTACTGTAATTTTCTTTTGTGGCTGTTTCAACATCTTTAGTCTTTGATTTATTGCTCTTTGCAGTTTATTTTCCAAAGGTCACATAGCTGGGCATGAAAGAGACCTTTCATGAGTCTGTGTGAGTTTTAGATGGAGGGAGGGAAAAGGAAAACCTCAAGAACACAGATTGGTGATTTTGTGCTGAGGAATGCATTCTGCTGTTGCTTTTCACTTCTCACATTTTTCAGTGTAGCAAGACTTGAAGTTTTCTGCAGCTTTGGTCCTTTAGCCTCTGTTTTCCTTGTATATGTGCCTAATATAAATAACATAAGACAAAAAAGACAAATGAAAATATTACATGCTGAGAAAATCTTGCTCAAAGAATCAAATTATAGTTACATCTCATAATAGAGATTAGAAGGTACTCTACTACTATTGCTGATTTTCAGTAGAGTAACATGACCACAGAGCACAAACCTCTTGACATTTTTGCCCTGATGAGAAACACTGCATTTTTGGAAGAAGGATGGTGGTGTTTATGGTTAGCCAGTAAGCATACTTGAAGTGGGATCTGTGCATTAGTATAACAACATTGCACTTGATTATTGGTCATATGGTGATGAAGAGGGCATGGCAGTATGCTATTGTGTTCCTTCTGGTGCATTGTCTTTGAGCATAAGCCTTATCAGAAAACCCATTGCACCTTTGCATCTTGCATATTTAGCAAAGTAGCTGCCTAACAAGTAGATTTTTTTTTTTCCTGTGGTAACTGCTATTGTGCTGAAGCATTATTATATTAACCAGCTACCTATTTAACTGAGTTGGGATAGAATTGAATTTAGGAAGCAAATAATGTACAAGTAGGCTTCAATGTGAAAACTCCTGAAATCTTCACCTTCTCTTCTATTACACATTTTACTATTTTTTCAGGAGTATGTCCTCAAAGGAGTGGTAAATGCAGCACTTGGACAAGAAACAGGCTCGGTAAGTGAAGCGTGTGAGGTTCTCCAACTTCTCCAACAGTGGGATATAAACAGATCTGTAGGGACTGAAACAGAGTGAAGGAGGCAGTAATTTCTCATTTAGATTGCAGCATCTCCAAGTCTCTCAATCTTCTTTTGAACAGTACTCAGTCCAGAATGAGTAAGATGCAAATTTCTGTTCCTAGTCCTGACAATCAAGATTAATTTGGCTTCTCTGTCCTGCTTCCAAAAAGCATGTTTCCTTTCTGCAGTATATCTAGATACATATAGTAGCACATTTACTTTTTCTGGTTTTACTTCAGCTCTCGTTCCTCTTTTAATTGCTCCCTATCTGTTCCTCAGTGTATGTTCACAGTATATTGTAGCATCAGCCCTGGAACTCATGTTGGATTTTCTTTTTTCTCTCCCAGAAAGATCATCTGAAAATTGCTCAGCAGTTCTTCCAGTTGGTGGGTGAGTCAGCCAGTGAATGTGGTATGTATGAAATGTTCTTTCTCCATTATGTAATCCTTCTTGCAATATCCAAATACATACCATCATATCTTTTGTGTAACTGGTGACTGTTAGCATAACTATAGGTAGGCATTTTGTTGCTAAAGTGTGAGTAACAGGAAGTCTAATTTATAATCTAAAACCAAATTTGCAAGTTCAAATTAGAAGGCTCTATTAATTCCAAACCCTACTGTATGAATTTGTCTGGAATACTGCAAACTGCTAGTCTTTGCTGACAGACACTGTGGCACTATTCCTTTGGCTAACAGTTGCTGTTACAAAAACAGAAGACAGCAGCCAAATTAGATAAAGCACATGGCTGAAACCTCACAGGTACAGGCACTCACAGGTACAAATCTAGGACTGCTATTGAAATTCTATCAAGTACTTGTAGTCCTAGCATGGAGTGTGCCCTGGAACTGAGGGTGATAAAAATGTAAAGAAGAATTCAGCCAAAGAGAGAATGGAAGATCTGGGACTAAATCCTTGGCTGAGTGAAAAACCCAAACATTATAAAACCCAGCTGAAAAAAAAGCAAAACAAAAACAAACAAACAAAAAAAGATCTATTTTAGATATTTACTCTTACTTATTCAATAAGCAAACCAAGACCCATTTTCCCTTGCCAAAGTAAACTCAAAAATCCCAAACCAAAATAGCCAGTAGTTGAAACACAGAAATTCAGCTGAACTGGAGCTTCCCAATTTCCTTTGTAGGCATTGTCAGCAGGACTGTTTCTTTGGGTGGGAAACTTACGCATGCTTATGGTGCAAGAGCTCATGGTCCTCAGAGACAGAATGCTTTCTCCTGTGTCCATGGTGACTAAAGAGAAGGAGCTCAAGAGGCAGAGCAGCAGCACTGATGAAACTTTCAGAAATACTCTTGAGCCATTCTGTTCCCTTTGCAGCCCTTGTACTGTTGAGATTGTGCAGCAGAGAGCTTCCCTTTGGAAGACTGGAAGTTAATCCATTGATGAGCTTTCCCTAACACATTACTCTTAATTACTGAGTCTGTCCCCTTGGAGTCAGAATCCCAGCTAGCAGAAAGAAGCCATATGAGCTGTAGTAGCAGACAGCTCTGTTAGTGGGCACATAACTAACTGGGTTTGTGATGCCAGTAAGGTCACAGGGTGATATTTGTATAATCATAATGGACTTTTTAATATCCAAAACAGTCATGGAGGTGTGATGAGTAGCCATAGCACACATGGATAAAAATAATACAGAGGCAGTCTGAGAAAAGATGTCCCGATAAGATGCACAGTGAAAAGAAAACCCCAAACCAAAATTGAAATTGTTAGGAGGTCTTAATTTTTCTAGGAAATACTTTTAAACCTATATGCAAAACAAGACAGAGAGGCTAAGACTTACAGTATGGTTGAGGGGAAAAAAAGAGGGGGGAAGAAGAAATAGAAACACAGTCTGCGTTAGAATGGTGGGTTAATTGAAAACAAAATGAGCCTATGGGAAGGGTTAGTTACAGCTACAGGTAAATGGAAACATTTATACTGCAAGCAGCTTATACTTAGTTTTTTTGTGTAAAAACTGCCTTGTCATCTTCTTAAAAATACATGGGAGGAGGCTGACAGGCAGTTCAAGGTAACTCCTCCTTTAAAGGCAAAATAGTGTGAGGGATTTTTTGTATTCTCAAATGAAAGACAGGTGGACGTCAACAACTGTAGACAGGAGATAGAAGAGGCAAAGGGTTCAATGTAGATAGGACGTAACAAAAAGCAAACACGTAGACTAAGTAAGTATGGAGGTGCTTTTATAAAAATATGAGATGTTTTACAAGATGAATGAAAATCAAAACACCTCATTTTCTAAAAGGAAGCTATAAACATAAAACATTTTTCAAGTGTGATGGGAGGAAGGTAATACGTGGGATATTGTTAGTATTTAATTTACAATGGTAAATTGTAATGGTATTACTACACAGATTATGCTAGTGGAGAAATGTTTCAAAATACTGTAGAAAGCTTCTCTCAAAATAAAGTAACTATCTTTTCTTTATCAGGGAATAATATTAAACTGTTTTAAATTACTTGCTCAGATAGGAGACTCATATTGAGGCTAAATTATTCACTAACCAGCCTGGATTGGAACAGTGACTGGCATATTAAGGAGGTTAGAGATTTTGTATAAGTAGATAATTAAATAACAATGTGAGACTTAAACTGGCCATTTTAGCATAGTAAATGCAATGACATGACATGATATAGAGAATTAATTTTTAAATGCTAAGTTTTCCTCTTTCTTAGGGAACACAGAAGTGAACAGGTGACTGTATGCTAATACAGAGAATACATAGAACTTGATTTGAAATTCTACAATGAAAATCCAATTTTGTTACAGTGTTCTAAATATAATCAATTTTGAAATCCATGTGTTAGCACACTCAAAAATTTCCGCAGTACTAATTCCAAAAAAGGAAGCTACATAATAACCTTTCTCATTTCTAACAAAAAATGTTTGGTGAAGTAGCATCGAAAAGGATAAAATGCACCTGATTTCAACACTTGAAAGAACCTTTTGTTTCTTTAAAGAAAGGGCTCTTATTCATAATTAATGAGATATAAGAGACAAATAATGACATGGCTAGGTTTGCCAATGGTACAAAATTACCCAGAGTAGAAAAAATTAAAGCTTCCATTATGATGAAAGCTGTGGAAGAATACATGAGACTGGGTAATAATCATAGAATCATAGAATAGGCTGGGTTGGAAGGGACCTCAGAGATCATCGAGTCCAACCCTTAATAAGCAAATTAAATTTAGCTTTGATAAATGCAAAGTAGTACATAGTCAGAAAAAATAAAATATGTTTGCAAAATTATCAAAGAAGTTAAAGAGAATCCTAGGAACTGATGAGGAAAGAGAACAAAACAACAGTAATTACTGTGTCATTGTATGCAGATGTGGTTCTGGCATGCAATTCTGGTTCTTACATTAGAAAAAAAAATGTTAGAACAAACAGGGTACAATAAAAACAGCAAGGATGATTGGAGAAAGGGGATAGCTTCTTGAAGAAGAAAAGATATAATAAGGGATCATAAATGGCCTGGAAAATGATGACTGCATTTGGGTACATTCATGATACAGAACATCATTAGTGACAAGGAGAAGAGAAATAAATACTTACCATGCCATACAAAAAGAATCATTGAAATAAATCATCACCAAGACAATTAAACCAAACAGCATTAATTACTTTTTCACATAACACAACTTATTTGGTATAGAATCTTCCAAGAACCAGAAGATATTAAGAAATTTGTAGAAGACAAGTCCATGGGCTATTTAAGACAATTTTTCCAACGATGATTTAGGAAATCTTCAATGCAGATTGTTGGAAGCTGGGAGAAGCATCAGAGGAAATGGCATTACATACCACAGCATGTACTGCATGTGAAAACAGAACATACTCTTTCTATAGCTCTAAATTCTTACTCACCAAGCTTCTGAACCAGATAGATACTGGATTCAATAATAATAATTTTTATGTCTTTATATAAATTAGCATATTAGCAACTGCTGTATTTTGTGGTCATTTTTGATATGCTGCCTTTGTCTTACTGGATTTAGAATGGAGAATAGATTTCTCACTGTTTGTATATTTGGGCTTTTCCTAAGTAGCCAGCCCTGCTATTCAAGGATGTCAGTCATGCACGTCCCACTGTGTCAGTCCTTGCAAGAACCTATTACCTCTAGATTGTCTGTTTAAAATCTTTATCAAGTTACTTAGCTGCTTTGCAGATTTATAATACAAAAGTAGGTTGTGCTTGCTGGAGTGAGGAAATCCTGTGCTGTGTCTTTGCTTGCAACAGGGCCCACAAGTCTCCTGATCTTAATGTGGATTATCAAAAATCAATGGATTAAAATGAATATGTGGAATATTTTTTCAAAACAAGGTCCTGTCTTTCCATCTTGCTCATTAACTGTAAAAAGTCCTTGACTAGTTTAAGAAAAAAACAGCAACAGATAGTTACAATGTCACAAATCTGTAAAGTCATTTGGAGTAATCAATTAGGCCCTTTGCTATTTTTAATTAGACCTATGACTTGAAGGTTCCAGGAACATAGAGCAAACAGAGTTAATGGGAAAATCCTTTCCAATACATGTATGCATATCATCTCATATGGGAAATTATGTGCTTTAAAAGGAGTAAGGGTACCCAAAACAAACCCACACCACCAAAAAAAAACAGGACGCGTAAGAGTCAGCATTCACCCTCTAGTGGCAATAAATAATACCCAGAACAATAACTTGGTCTATTTTTTTTTTTTTAAGCTTAAATAAAATTCTGAATCCCAATGATATGAAATGGAACTGGCATTACAAAGGAGGATATAAGTAGATTTTTATAGCTAATTCTCGTGCTCTTTTCCAAGGGTCTTAACTGGGTAGAAAATTAAACAAATCAGATTTCTGAAACAAATTAAGAAGGAAATGGGGCAAGAGAAACACTATTGTAAGTAAATGAACATTAATATTTCCCTTAAATGCCATGTTTCTGGTGCTCAACATAAGTTTTCCAAACTTAGTATATTGGAGAAAAGCACCCTTTTCACTTTCAGTGGTCCTCAGTCATATCTAGTGTTGAGTGGGAGGAATGAAACACTTACAGATTTTGTACGGTCTTCTCTTTGAGGTCTTCTGTGGTCACTCTAAGTAATGTTTCAAAATTAGAATTGTTTCCTCTTCGTGCATGACTCACATGGGATGAATTAGAACTGTCAAGCTCTAGTTTTCCTGTCACTGGTAGTATTCATTGCATATATATGTCATGATAAGTATGCTGGCATGTAAAAAAGAACAGAAAAGGACACAGTCCAGTTTCTGTTCCCAAACAGTTCCCTTCATAAATAACCAAATAATTTTCTAAAGTTGAAGAACTGAATGATGTGGTTCAGACATAGGTAAGGATGGATTGCCTCTATATGGAAATAACAAGACATCCAAGTTAAGTGTCAAAAGATTAAAAATTAGAATGTTCTGCTTTCCTTTGGAAATCTATTTTAAGATCTAATATAGTGCTTTCAAGGAATAATTACTACCATACCTTATTTAATGGGGAATGTACAATTTTGCATGTGTACAATGTATATTTTGTGCTGTGATATGGACTCAAAATATTGGTCAATACATGAAATCTCTATATACAAAAAAGATATTTTAATTTCCTAGTGTGAATGGATTGATGGTAATCTAATCTACAGTAGTAGATTACTTCAGGTAGCCTTAGGATCTCATGTCCTGTCACTTTTCCAAACTGTGCAAAACATGCTCTCTAATGATCATTTGATGTGGTGAAATAGTAGTCATTTGATATCACTGGCATTAATGTCTTTCCAGATAATATTTGGGTTCATCAGTCTCTGACCAGTCTCTGCTGGTTGGGCCAGCACCAACCTTACAACCTTACTACTTACAAAAAGTAGTCCCAGTAAGCTTACTTCAGAACCTCTCAAAAAGCTCTGAAATAGTTTATTAACACAGCTTGCAGTTTCAGAGTAGATGACAGCACAGTACAATGGCAGCAGTTTATGATGACATAGATGGTAGCAAAATTTACTGATACTCATCTGAACTGATATGTCTAACATATATGGCAATGTGATAACCCCAAGGTTATCACATTACCATATACCACTTGTGAGCAATGTGATAACCCCAAGTGCTTGAAAATTAATTTTCATATTGTATTTCATCATTGAGCATTTTTTCTGTGCATGTATTGTTTTTTTAATACATATATATAATACGGTATTTTCATTGTCTCAGATTTATTCTTTCACTGCAACTAAAATTAAAATATGTACAGTTTCTTTGTCCAGGATAACTGAAAAGCGTAATTCTACAGAAAAAGGCTATAATGTTAGAGTAACAAACTCAAGCTTTGTATCAAGTGTAATTTCCTAAGACTAAGCTCAATTCACAAAAAAATTATGCTGCATAAATTGTGTTATGGAAAAAGCCTATTACTTGAACAATTTTTCTCTGTAAAATTAGCTGTTGAATGCAGTCTTGCAATAGTTATTGTATGCTGTAAAGAAAGTTGATAAGTTGACTTAATAGTTTTTCTAATCTGTAGTACAGTTCAGATTGAAAAGGCAAGTTACTATTTTAGAAATTGGCAGCTTTCATAGTTGCCAGAAGTCTTGATAGTTACATTCATTACAATGTGATTTTTAAATTCTACAAATCTACATTTCTCTTTTGAACTTTAGATACCATTCCAGGGAGACAGTGCATGTCCTCCTGCTTCTTTCTTCTTAAACAGTTTGGTAATGTCCTGATTTACCTCAACTCAGTCAAGGTTAGTATTTTTATTTAGTATTGGTAATATTCTAATGTATGGAATCACTACATATGGAATTAGGCTCTACTGTGTGAGAAACTATGTAAGCATGAAAAGGTACTAACACACAATAGAAACAACAAAACAGAGGAAAAATAGTGGGGCATAGGTGGTCAATATAGCAAATGGATCAAAATGTAAGGAAGCAGTTTAGTTAGCATTGTCCAACATGGGGGTGGCCTTATCACCCTTGCAATTTAACCATTTCTAGTGGCACCACAGAAGACAAGATAATTAGAGGAAGGAAGATGATGAAAAAAATTGTGGATGTTTACGGGGTTGGCAGCATGGAGGGAAAAAAAACTTTTTTTTTTAAAAAACTTATTATATATTTTAAGTGTGCATAGTAGATAGGAAGGGTTATTTGACTGCTTGTTTGGATGTTTTGTTTTGTTTTAAAAACAGCTGTTTTGCCAAAAGTATGTAGAACTGCTGTTGCACATTATAACATATATATAGATCTCAGCTTGTAAGCTGGAATTCATATACACATGCCTTTGGCATCAGTAACCATGTATCTGTTTTGATCTTACCCATATTTAGGCAAAGATACTTATTTCTTATTATTACCCCAGTTTTCACTGTTGTAATGTGACTTCATTTATAAAGATGAAACAAAATATCATGCTAAGTAAAGAAAAATCAGTATAAAGAATATTTACGTATTTCATAGCACAGTGGTGTACTGTTATTCAAAATATTGGGAACTCCCCTCTCAACTGCAGAAAAAAAGTTGATTCAGAAAATAACTAGAAATTGAAATATTGGATATTTAGGAGAGAAGTATTTGATATAACTAGACGTTAAGAATATAAAATTAGATGAAATAAGAATTAGAATAAACAAGGTAAATTGGAAACCACCGTTTCTTTAGAAGAGGCTGAAAACATGATACAGCTTGCTGGATTTGCAGCAAAATCACATCTTTTCTAAGGAAATGCATTTTGTCCCTCTCAAAACACAGTTGTTTTATGGAACTCATTGTCATAATTCAGGGTTTGTCTGAGGCTGCAAGTTTGAAAGGTTCTATAGACTGTATTTAGCAAGCTAGAAAACGATCAAGCTTAAGTAAAATATGTATTTGTTAAATTTTTGAAGGAAATCATAAATACTGGCACTTTGAGATATAATCCTGCTGATAAATTATTATTAGGTACAAAGTTTTCTGCCTACCACCACACTCTTTGCATGGTCCTTTTGAAGCAGTTGGCACTTGTCGTTTTCTAGCTGAGCATAGCCACTGCTCAGATTTACTTGGGTCATTCCCCTCATCTTCAGGTCACAGGGATGCAAATAATTCTTCCCATACCATTTTACAGGCAAAGTTTAGGTGTCTTTACAGTCACCTTAGAGTTTCATTCACAGGAATCAACTTCAGTAGAATCTCTGCAGCTCTTTAACTGGAGTTGTGCCTTGTGAAGATTGTTTGCATTGTATTCTCTCAGGGAACACCACCTTCATCCATGATTGATTAAAACTGCTTCAGGCATTAGAACATCTCAGAGGACACCTAACTCTGCATGTATTGCCAGCTGCCCTGAGGGTGACATTATGAAACCAAGGATCAACCAAGAAAACAAGCTAATTCAGGATCAGCTGAGTTCTGGTCACAATGACCACTTAATTGTTCAGCTGGGTATCTGAGCATCTAATTGAGATGGACACTCAGAGCACAGTTAGTTTTATGAGAAGATTGAAGACCAGTAAGAAGTCTGCAAAAGAGTGAATTCCAGTAAATATAATGGAGTTTAAGAAGAAAAAGAAAAAAATCCAGCTGCTGAGAATGTGTTGCACCATCAGCAGCATTAATTTGTTTTTACTGGGTTTGTTTTTGCAGCAGGTCTGGCCTCTAGCACTAATACAGCCAGGATAGAATGACACAGATTTTCAGTTTGGTTACTGACAGAGTTTCTTTTCTATTTTAATTCAAAATACTATGGGAGGCTATTTGAACAGAAGGAACTATTTATGCAATAAAACCTGCATCCCTGTTAACTCTTTGCTTTGACTTGTGCTGATTCGCATGAAACATCATTTCATGATATTCTTCCTTCTTCACTGAGGAAGAATATGCTAAAGTGTTGTAATTCTCATATGGTAAAACCAGTTAGTTCACCCTAAGGGTACTGAAATGTTTTCACAAACTGAGCTTGAGATTCATCTGATTGGTTCATCCTCTTATTTTTACATAGCTTGCTATGTTTGCTGGCTCTTTTGGACCCTATTATAGACTACTTGGGTGAAACTTAAACATCTGGCAAGTTGTGGCCACCCCCTACCTCACGTCACCAGGCACTGGTTTGGTGCAAATGGGTGGACTGGTACAGTACCCTTTGTTGACTACCTATGACAGGGAAGGGAAGAAGTTGCTCAAGTATCCCTACCTAATGAAAGAAGGTAAAGAACAGTGGGAAAGGCTTTTTTCCCTTGCTTCCCATATTTTTTGTACAGTTCCAGTTGTGTACTTTATTCACTCCTCTTCAATGAGGGAAAAAAAATAATTGGTTTTCCTAAAGAAGTTCTGTTTTTTTATAGGTGTTACACAAGGAAAAAACATTAATTTTCCACACAAATTGCTGCTATGCACACAGGAAATCTTTTCTTCCAGTAACTATGGTGGATAAGTTGACCTGCTTTTTTCCCATGCTCTTTCAGAAGCACTGTACCTCGATCCTCAGTCCAACTCATACTTGTAGCTGTGGTATTGTGTTGCACCTTAATTCTACCAGGCCTACTGATGCAACAGTACCAGACAGTGCTGATTACAGAACACAGATGAATTTTGGACATACAAGTTACACCTCAATCTGGACATCTGCCCATGATAAAATCTAAGTTATTTGGGCCAAACTTCAGGCTAATCTGTACCTAGAGTTTTATTTCCTGCTTTGGCCCATGCAGATATTCATAGAAGAGACAGCTAGATCAGCCTAATGTGTTATTAAGCAGATATGACCAGTCTAATATTATGGGAGAGAAAAAGTTCTACACTGCAGAGAGAGAGAAGGGTGCCTGTAAGCAAGACTTGAGCGTGAGGAAGTCCTATTACATGGTGTGCTGACTGGTTACAGCAGTGCTACTGCAGCTCCACCTCCATCATGTGATCCAATGTGTCTGACCACCATCTATCATATAACCAGATCCACGGGATCTCTTGTTGAACCTTGAGAAGTCTTGGAAAAACAAACTGTTCATCTTCTTAAACCACTAGGGAGCCAACTGCCTGGTTACCACCCTAGTGGTGAAGTAAGTGCTGGGGAGGTGAAAGAGACCATGGCAGCACAGCATGTCTTCACATGCCCAAAGTGAAAATTATACCTACAAAAGCTGCCACTGCAATTTTGAGCTTGGAGCATTCTCCAGATCTCTCATGGTTAATACTGTGGAATGTTCCAGCTGTGTTTGTAGTCTTGAACGTAGGATGCAAAGCCAGTCCATAATTTTCTACCCACTGTTTATAAATGCCGTATGTTTTTAGTGTGGGTTTTCTTTTTCCTTCCCACTGTCTTGATACAGTCTACTCAGATTTGGGGGGGGGGGGGGGGGCCAGGGAGGAGATTGCAATGTTATTATATCATGGAAGGAGGTTTTCTTTTGTTTATTTACTTGGATTTTGTCTATTTGGCTTCTTTTCCAGAGTTATTTCTACAATGATGACACTTTTAACTTCAACTACGCCCAAGCCAAAGCTGCCATGGGCAATTTTAGTGAGGCTGAAGAGGTGTGTATATACCTTCTTGAAAAAAACACAATGGAAACATTTTCCACATACTCTCCTCTTTCCTTCCTTTCCTTCCCCCTAGATCTTCATGTTGGTTGAAAATAAGCAGCTTGGGTGGAACATCATCTTCCCCTACTTAAAGCAACTGAAACTCAGTGAACACTATTCAGTAAAGATTGTGTTGCTAATCTTGTAATATGAGGTATATGGGTAGTCATGCTGCTCGTGGTGCATCACAAGAGTGCTTGCAGCTATCTCTAATTGATGAAAGAATGCCCTTTTAATCAGATTTTCTACGCTTTGCCTGAGATCCCAGGCAGTCTTATTATTCAGAATGACTAGGGCTTCCTGAGTAAGAGACAGTGAATAGTTAAGAGCTCCTAGGTGTCCCTAAAAACTTGTATTAAAAAAAAAAAATTAAAAAACATTGTTCCTCTGGGAGATGTGGGAGGAAAAGAGGAAGTGCTCTGTATCTTATTCAGCAGCATCCAGATGCAGCTGGAAGAGATTAACTTCTACACACAGCATTTTTTATGTCTATGTACAGTAGAAACTTAATTACAACTAAAATATGCAAAAGCAAATAGCTATTATGAAGATGGAAGCAACGTTTTCCACAACACCAGAAAGAAGGCAAGCCAGAAAGAAAACACTAACCACAAAATCTTAAGTGAATCGTATAGGTTTGGTTGCTTGGCGTTTGGGTTTTTTGGGGGGGGGGGCTTTGGAGGGAGAGGGTTTTTATTTGGAGGTTTTTTGGTTTGCTTTGGTTTTGTTTGGTCAAGGGGTTTTTTGTCTTCCTGTCATTCTAACTTTTTAACTCTTCAGGTTTCTTGATAACAGAGCTCCTGCCCCGGGGTTTTTGGTTGTTCCCCTCTCACCACCCCCAGCATCCACCCCCTTTAATTTCTATGATCTGAAATTGCATCTCTCTTTAAGAAAAATACACAAGACTGTCAGGCAAAATCAATGTATATTTCAATTCCCCCACCTTAATTTAATTAGCTTAATGAAAATGCAGGTAAATATCTTAAAACTATGCTAGCAGGCTATGGTGATAAAAATGATAAGGCTGTATGTAAGCTTTAGCTACAACCAGACAACAAAGAAGCACAGAGTTGTAAACTGCTGTTAGTACATATTTTTCCCCTTAGGTTATTACAAAGTATTCTACATAAATTTGTGTTACCTAGCTCAGGTGTTTAAATAAATGGATGATGTAATTAAATAGACTTGTCTGTCCTAATGCCTGATCTTTTCCTGTGATGACACTTGCATATAAAAATCACCCCCAGTGTCTCATAAACTTGTAAAATATCTCCATATATAGCATGTATTAACTTCTTAAAAAGCTTAACTTCCCTGGACATAATGAAATGAAACCTATGATAAAATGCTACTTATGCTGATAATGCTGCGTTTGTTTTTTTTTTTCTTTATTTCTTCCCCATCCCCAAAATTATGGGGTCAGCAGTGTTTAACCAATAGAAATATCAATAATTTGTGTAACTCCCTCTTACAATACATATATCTGCTCCTATAAAGGTACTTTGGGTTTAGCCAGTAGCATCCTAGTATCTGTTTAAATACAGCTGCAGAGAGGCATTAATAGCTTTGTGGGTTTTTTTCCCATGAGTAAAGTCAGGATACATTTTAAAATTTATATCTTCACCCTATGCATGTTTTTAGATGAACGAAGTTTAAAAATTGTATTTGTACAGTAAGTTACAAAAGATAAATTTTCTGCCTTGGAACCCTACTGAAACCAAAATGGTTAAAAAGGGCTTGTTGCTGACCCGGAATGATCTCTGACATGTATGAGGAGGGAGGGCTCATACATATGTGAAACTTCTGGTATTTCAAGAAGATGCTAATGCAATTGCTTGCATTGCTTTCTAAACAAACACATTCCAAACAGCTTTTCCCACAGGCCCAGTGTTCCTTTGTGCTGTTAGTGTTGCATGGCCGCCCACTGGCACTTGCTGCGAGCAGGCCGCACCCTCCCTGCAGCTTCGCAGCGTTCTGCAGCTGCTGAACCCCTGGATAAGCCCTGGCACGGCTTGAATCCTCCACCTGCCTGGCACAGAGACTGCCCCTGCACTCTGCTCACAGACCCCAACTCTTCCCAGCAAACAGTTGTTCCTGTGGCTTAAGCCTTAGCTGCGTGTTGAAATGAGGCGAGTCTGCCTTCAGTTTGTCTAAAAGCCCATGCATGTATAATCTTTTATTTTCCTTCTTCCTGCAGGTGTTCCTTTTGATCCAGAGTGAGAAGATAAAGAACGATTTTGTTTATCGTAGCTGGCTTGCTCGCTGCTGTGAGTCACTTCACCCTCAACACTGCAGAATACAGAGCCTCCCTCCTCTATTGCATCAGTCTTGGCAATCCACTTCTAAATTGAATTTCATGTTGTAGGTGGATTCGGGACTGTGAAAGTGAAAAGCTGATTGCACGAGTTACAGTGTGGGTGGTTACTGCACCTCTCATACATCTGGCTTTAGTAAGCAATTACTGCTTCAGTGCAGTGCTGCTATGGTTTGATCAATGCAGCTTTGTCCTAAGCAGTGAACCTTTTTCTTCTCAATTGTCCACTCAATTGCTTGAGTGAAGATTTTCTGCCTTAAAAGACTGAGCTACAACTCTGAAATGTTCAGAGTAAAACATAAAATAGAAGCACCCACACTGGCACAGGAGTCTGTCTGACTCCAAGAGCAGGCAATGTCAGATGGATAGTCTAGGGAAGGGAACAATCAGGCAAGCATATTTGGTGTTTTTCTTCCTACGATGTTACCCTTTGTGTTGTCCAAATTCTTGTCCTTCAGTGATGTCCTCTATAATTTCTGTTTTGGTTTTTTCTTTCATAAACTTTTCCTTTCTTCCCTTGAAATCAGAAAATTTGCTATGTTTAATACCCTTTAGCAAATTTTATTTAGTATTTCTGAATTAGTTTTTAAAACACTGCAGAGCACACCTCAATACAGGTACAGCTGTAGTGCCACATGCAAATTAAAATAGAGCTGGGCTTTTCTGATGACTCAAGCCTGAGACTCCCTGGGATATTATGTTTTCCTTACAGTGCCTCAATACAAAAATGTTCTCTTATCATACAATTTTCAGTAGTTTTTCTTGGAATATAAATACATTGGGATGGGGGGGGGGCATTATGTCATATTGCAGATGTGGTCAACATCTCTAATGTGATCTTCCCAGACAGACATCACACATATGGATGTATATCAGTCTTTCTCTTCTAGGACACGCCAGTTTATTTCCTTTTTCAGTAAGCTGCAGTACCAAGTTGTGTTTGAGTGTTTTCTATGTGAATGTTTTATGTGAATTTTTTTCATGAGCAAACTCCCATTGCAAAGGGAAATCATGGTTGTTCAGTAGATAGTATTCATCCCTTTGATTCCATGCTATAGTAGTTCTGTGACATCTGGGAAAGCAGAACTCTTTGAAGGTGCCACTTACCATACAAGAAGTGAACTCAACACCACATTATCAATTAAAATTTTTCTAGCTCTTTTATAGAAGTTGCTGTTTATTCTTCAGCATTTTACCATTCTGAATTCTGCCAAAGTTTCAGTAGGGCTGCTGTGTTCTTCTGTGTCTGTCTTAAAATTTTGTTTTTTCAT
The DNA here is from genome assembly GCA_023637945.1 of Phaethornis superciliosus. Taxonomy (NCBI): domain Eukaryota; kingdom Metazoa; phylum Chordata; class Aves; order Apodiformes; family Trochilidae; genus Phaethornis; species Phaethornis superciliosus. The sequence goes on along the minus strand of JAJQWJ010000001.1, from coordinate 61,957,309 downwards.
TCCCAAACAGCTACTAGAATTCTTGCAGAAACAACTGTTCTTGATTAGTATAGTTATCTTTTGTGTCAAGCATGTAAATTACTAGTAGATCCTTCTGGATAAAAGCTGCTGTAGAAATTACAAAGTATAATTATACATTCATGTCAGAGTATGATTAGGTATTGAGTCATGAACAATTCAATGCTTAAATATTTGCAAAGGGCAAAAAGCATCCGAAATGCATCTTTTTGGATGCTAGACAGTCTTTTTTTGTTTGTTTTTTTAATATTATTGTACCATTGGTACCAAATTCTTCTTGAAGAAAAAGTTGCAAAACATTGAATGGGCACTGTATTCCATTTCTCTAGATAGATGGGTTGGTATCTGGAAATTAAAACCAGTGTGTATGGTATCTGGAACTGATAAAGAAAAATCTGATTTGATGTCTTGCTGCATCCTAAATGAGAAGTGTCTATAAATTCAGTGATTTGGCTTTATGTGTTTTTTGTTAGTATTTGTTGGTATTACCACCCCTTCTACCTGCAACATATTATTGGCACAGTGGGCACAGATACAAACAGCTCTTTTGAAAGAGCACGAGTGATTCAGGTATGAACAGCCATCTACTCTGTGAGTTGCTAGTAAGACTTGAAAGAGAAAGAAATACTGAATTTTTCTTTTTTTTCCAGTACTTGAATGAGTCTGGATTCAGCAATATCAATCTCACATTCAACAGAATAAGTTCTTACCTCCTGAAAATATAATTTCAGAATTTTCTGTTCAGACACCCTGATGGAATTTCCGCTAGCTGAGATGGAAGATTCAGATTCGTATATTTATAATTGTGTATAGCAGTGATGTTTAAAGTTAAAGGCAAATGAAGAATTTTAGTCACATAGGCAAATTTAAAACCAACACAAAATCACAGGTATTTGGAAACATTTCTTCTAGTAGATGCATAATGACAAGTTTTGTAAGGCTTGCAGGGGCTTTGTGCCCCCTTCTCTGTCTGGTTTGCCATGGTTCATGGGAATTGAATGTTTAGCTCGAAGTGGGCCCCAAGTATTAAAAACCTCAATTCATTGACAAATAATTTTATTCTTTGTTTAAGAACACATAATCCTAAATCTCACCATCTAATTGGATTGCCACTTATCATTGCTCTGCGTAAAATAACTTCTCTCGTGCTTTCCATTCTGCTTCTTAATCACATCTGAAATCATGACAGTTGTGCTTATTGCTCTATCTCTGAATTATAAATTAAGAAGTAAAAGCTATAATTATTCCTCTTGACACTGGTATTCTCTGAAATGTTGTTATCGCTAGTAAGGCAGAAAGACAAGTTTCCCTTCCCAAATTCATTCTTATGGGGTGAGGCATGCATTTACACTAAGAAAATAAATTTAGGAACATTTATTCCGCCTGCTATTGAGTATTTTGCATGGCATATTCTTTTCACAATCCCAGCTTTTTGTTCTTACTGCAGATATTAAGAATAAGAAACCACAGATGGCCTGGAATCTCTATCTGAAGATGGAGACCTCAGGGGAGTCCTTTAACCTCTTGCAGCTCATAGCAAATGATTGCTACAAAGTGAGTCTTCTCTTTAGAATTTGGTGTACAACATATTAATTCGGTGGTTGTACCAACAGACATTTTTTTGACACTTTCCATAATCGTCATCAGTAGTGAACTTCCTTTTAATAACAGTGTAATGAGTTGGCAAGAATTAGTCAGTAGTTTAACCTATGGGCCTTCTTAGTAGACAACCCACTGATTAAAACGTTGGTAAATTAATTCATGCCTGAGTTATCAATAAGGATAACAGTTTCTTCTACTAGGGATTCATTGTTCATAGAAATGACAAGGAACTTTGAAGAAAAGAAAATCTGGCATAGATTCAGCAGGGAGCCTGATGCTGCATTTTTTTCTTGGACAGTGGTTTGTTTTTTTCCTTGAAGATTATAATGGCAATGGGAGATACTCCTTTGTTATTAATAAGGAAATGGAAAGGGAATCCCCAGAACTGCCATTCTGTCTATCCAAGTAGGGAAAAGAGACATGGGTGTGTGTAATCATTAGATATCAAACTACTCAGAAAAAAATTGTGAGCTTAACTGCCGACTATAGCAGGATCCCTGATAACGCAATCTATTCTTCTTTTGAACCTTTTTTAGAAGGAACTTTTAAAGAGGTGAAGTTAGACTAAGCTGTCAAACATTTTTAAAAGTCAAGCTAGACAAGACAATGTCAACTTTAGTAGGGATGCTCTAGACATTTTAGAACAAGTTAAAATATATGCTACCTTACTTGTACGAAGCTTCAAGATTGTGTATAAAAGCTATGTTGATAGTTAAGAGGTCTTGGGAAGATTACTATACTTCTGCCTAAATTCCTAACATCTAATTCTTAAGATGATGCCCATATACAGTCAGACTCAGATCTGATTGAAGTTTTCTTGCTGTTCTGCAAAACATGAAAAGAAAATATGGGAGTTCCATCTGCAGGATGGATGTAGAGGCATATATTAAGAATTACTTGAGAGGCTTGTAAATGACACTGTAGGAAGAAGAAAAAAATATTGTCCTATGCAAAGACTACTGCTGTGCAAGATTTCAGTAGACAATAATAGAATGCTGTATATAGCATGTTCTCTGTCATCTACAAGGATGATTGTGTTGGGACCTAGAGGGATAGCAGCTCAGTGTTAGAAGAAAATGATGTTCTTTGGAAAAGTGTTATGGTGAGACACAGGTTCAGAATGTATTGACCAGAGTTTATTGTATCAGAAGGTGGACTGAAGCTCTTTGGGGAACAAGAGTTTTAGATTTCATTTCAGGGAAATGTAGAATGTAAAGACACATTGTAATTTTGTGATTGTGCAAATACAGTAGTTTGCTGTTTTAAGAAGGTGGATCTGAGAAGAAACGCAGAACATAGATAAGAGACATGAAGCTCATAGATCTGGTTCAGTAGAGCCTAACACAAGTAAATACAGAGGAGCTAGCATCTATTAGCATAGACTTATTATAAGTACAGTGAACAAACTTGCCATCATAGAGGAAAGATAGTAAACCTTACTGTACTCTAGAGGAAAAGCAGCTCCACACTTTGGATTTTTCTCGAGTTCTTTAAAAATGCACTTAGAGGACTAAATTTTTCAGCCTAATTATATATCTACATATGGCCGTAAATGACTGCTCCAAAGACCCAGGAATTTAATTTCAAAAATTGTTACAATAGTCTTATAATTTGTATTTCAGCTCTACCAGCTGTTTGTACCTTTTCCACTAAATGGCAAAGCCCATGTTGTTTGAGTTACATAGTGTTTTCCAGCTGTTTCTGAAATGTTTTGTTGTATTATATTGGAGGTGCACAGACAGCACCATAACTGTAACTTAAGAAGGCAGTCACACTGGCTAGGCTCCACCCAGCAGGATGCTGAATGAACATGGATGGAGGAAGGTTAACAGCATCCTGCAACTAGGAGTAGCTGAATGCCTCGTTGCAGGTAGTTGTACAGTGAGGAAGCTGGGATGCAGCACTTCTGCCTAATTTCTTGCTGCTTCTCATGCAATAGCCCATTTTATCCACATAAAGAATAGCATATGACTTGGGGTAAAACTTTTCATGCTTTTATATCAACTAGAAGTAGGACATTAGTATCTACTTGATGGAACTAGAACAGATGCCAGTTTGCAGTGATAAGTATTCAATTTTTTTCTTTTTAGCTGACATGTCTGTTACTGTTTCTACTCATTGTATTTACCCCCATCCAATTAAGTGCTTGCCAATGACCTGTAGTTTGGCCTCATGTGAAGAAAAGGGAATTACTACTCTAATTGTTTCTCTGACTAAATTATCCAGACATAGCTCCTGTCTTTTTTTCTCAGCAGATGCAGGCTTCTAGCCACCAAAGGATGGGAGGTTGTAATCCATCTATGTTCTATACTCTCACATGGGAAGATTCTAGCCACAAACAGCATTGCTATTCTGGCTTGCCCAAGTGAAGAACACTCAGTCATAGACGCAGTCTGTTGCCAACCAGTTTGCTGTTTGTTCACATTTACAAGCAAAGAACCCAAGACAGAAAAGATAGAGTACACAGTGGATTTTCCTATGCTCAGAAAAATTTTAGGCTCTAGTGTCACTATATCTTATTTTGTACTGTACAGTAACAATGAAGAAGAAATCTGTCCCTAAGCCCAAAAGATACCCACATATGTCTGTGTGATCATCTCTAGATGAGGAAAAGCTGTTCAATTTTCAAATATTTGGACTAGTTTAAGTTGATATTCTATCAAGGACATTGGTATAGTTGGTACAGTACTAAAATTGGGCATCTCATTAAGAAAAATGTTCTGTAACCTAATGTTGTCTGTATATGATCAAAACAACAGTGTTGATCATTACTAACAAATGTTCATAGTGCAGTTTGTCTATAATATGTTCAAATAGACCAGTAATATTATAATATCATCTGTTTTCCTACAGTAGAACTGAAATGTGTCTGTTCTGTGTCACTTGCTGTCTGCAAAAAAACAGGCAAATGCTTCCGTGACTTACTACTGATTTCAAAAAACTTAAAAATTTTCATCCTCTTCTGAAAGACAGTCAAATAGTCAAGAATAATGTTTTACTTTCTGTGCAGATGGGTCAGTTTTACTATGCAGCCAAAGCATTTGATGCCCTGGAGAGACTGGACAGTACTCCTGAATACTGGGAAGGCAAGAGAGGTGCTTGTGTGGGTGTCTTTCAAATGATCTTACTTGGCCATGAAGCAAAGTGAGTATTCTGTGTTTTTTCTGAATTTATTTTCCTCTTTTCCTATTTCCAGTTAGCTGTAAGCCAATATAATAATCCTAGCTTTAGGACTACATATCCTCGTCCAGTTCTTCCTTGACCTGTCAGAGAACACACTGGCCAGTGGTTCCATATGAAGTCTTCAACTGGAAGTGTGTCATCCACACCAATAGTTCCAGAATATATTGTGGAGAATAACTTACCTGCATATGCTATGATCTCTACAAAATCAAAATACATTAGTCATTATACTAGGAAGAGCCAAGTCATAAATGTAGTGTGTCCATGAACTCAGGAAAGAGAACCTCATTTCATATTGATGTTGTAAGAATGGAAAACCCCCATGGCATTTTAAGGTTCAGAGAATAGAACTAAGGAAAGAGTTAATCGGTGCTACAGGAAGGACACAATTTGTCTTAAAAATTAGTAGATGAGACTTTATTTTTGCTAAAATTTGCTTTCTGAAGACACTGTCCAGCTCAGACAAATAAACGTCTTTGATGAAAGCTTAAAGGAAATTATAGGTGTTTAATGATAATTTTGCTTCTTGGCCATTTCACTGGATGGGAGAATGAGAGTAGTGAGGCTGTATTTAAGAACTGGTCCCTCATAAATATTCTGCTGTGATGCCAGATGGCCACTGTCCCCTGGCCAGAGCTGCTGGTTCATACATGGCTGGTATGTGTGTATCTTGGCTTCTACATCTTCCTTGTATTCCCTTCTCTGCTGTAATAATCTCATTAACTACTGCATCCTTCCACTGTCCTTTAAGCAAGCAGATGCATTAAAATCCACATAGCTTGCCTGGTTTTCATTATGCATACAAGTTCATGCTGTAAAGTAGCTGGCAAACTTCAGCTTTGTATTTGTTTATCCTATTGCTAATGTTTCCATGTTGTTTGTATTTATGTGTTAGGTGCTTTAGCAGTTTTAAGATACATGTTGCCATACTGGAGACTAGCAAATAACATTAAAGAAAAAAAATTGTTCTGCAGAACTATTTTGCAAGAGTAAAGATACATAAATTCACACATATGTGCACTAAGCTCCAAAATTAATTTACCTTTTTTTTTTAACATTCTTTTTTCTTCTGGTTGCAGTTGTATACAAGATTTTTTTTAGTTGTTTTGGTTTTGGAAGGAATGCAGTGGTTTGGGACCTAACCTATGGTATGTTTTTGCTTCTTCCTGCTCTACAGAGCAATGGACCTCTGTCTAGGAGCCTCGTTTTGCAAAATAGTTTGGTTGTGGGTAGTTGTTTATTGTATCAGTTGCATCTCACCCTCATTTAAATCTGTGTTTTTCGTCTTTGTAGAGAGACTCTACGGGAAGTACTGCATCTCCTGAAGAGCACTGGTAATTCTCAAGTAGAATACATTGTCCGTATTATGAAAAAGTGGGCCAAGGAGAACAGAGTCGCTGTGTAAGTCATTGCCACAAAATGAGCTGGGTCAGTTACTACCATCTGTGTGGCTCTGAGATGTCTTGGTTTCTCCTCTGCATTCTGGGTGTCTCATTCCTTATGGGACTACAGACTATCAAGCAAGTTGACACAGCTGGGCAAGAGCATAATGCAGTGAGATTGCAAAACACTCAGAAAGTAATTTTTTTCATTAAACTTTATTCCTCCTTTTTCTGTTGCACCACTCTGTATTTCTCATTCAAAGCTTCTCATCTTTTTAGTGGTAGTTCCAAATATCCACAAGTCAAAATGCCCCCCAAATGTTCCCCAGGTTTCTCAGCACGAGTAACTGGAGTGCTTTGTGTGGTTTTTTCAGCAAGTCTTCTGGCCTCTCAAGGAGAATCATTTGTTAAATGGCTGAGACTAAGCTGTTTCAACATGAGGTAGAACATGGCAAGTAGAGAGGATGATGGTGACAATCAAAGGCTTATATATATTACCTCTCTAAGGTAAAACACAAACCTTATTCTGAGCACTATCCTTTTCTGGATAAATCTCAATAACTAATACCTTCATCTTTTATTTTTGTCTGTAAGGGTTGTTTTCTGTCTTCATTAATTGTGAAGATGAGGGTTAAGTCAACCCTAAATGCTACAGTCCAAAGTGGCTCTTTGCTTTCTAGGTTGGTAGCAAAGCATGAAAGTACCATCTTTTTCAGAGCATGGAGATCTGACCAACTGTGTTGGTCAATCTTGCTTCAAGATCTGACACTCAAAACCTTTATTCATGTTATATATAATTCATGTGAGTAGTTTAGCAATCTGATAATAGAAGAAGTGGATGTTTTGACTAATTTTCATCAGCATTTATTGCCTTAGTTAGCAATACATTTATTATATTTTTGAATTTATTATATTCTCCTGCTTTCTAAAGAGAACAGTTCAGGGAATACATAATTGTATAAAGTCAACAATTGTAACATAGAAATGTTTTATGTTTTGCAGCAAAAAACATTTTCGTATCATTTGTAAAAGGAAACCTTACAATTCATTAATTTGTAACGTACGTATGAATTTTTTTTTATCTCTTTGGGGGAAACTCAAAATATTGTATTCTCTACTGTTTGTGTTTTGATTAAAGCTGTTAATTGAATCTACAGTTTAAAGTCTTGTTCATCTGTGTCACTTCATACTAGAATAGTATATTCATCTTGCTATGGAATAGGGCAGATTTGTGACTGAACGTTAAATGTGTATTCAATAATCCTTCAAAGGCAAGTCAATGGCCTTAGTCCTGCTTTTTTAGGGTGGTTTGATGCTGAAAATAAGGAGACTGAGTATATAGGGAACATATACACCTTTCTGACATGTCAGTATTGAACATGGGCCAACAGCATGTCCAGGTTGCCAAGAAGGGTGTTGGTCTTCTGTTGGCATCCTGGGCTGTATCAGGAACAGTGTCACCAGCAGGGCAGGGAGGTGATCTTACCCTCATATTCAGCCCTGGTGAGGCCACACCTCGAGCACTGTGTGCAGCTTTGGACACTACAGTATAGGAAGGACATGGAGGTGCTGGAGAGGGTGTGGAGAAGGGCAACAAAGTTGATAAGGTGTCTGGAGAATGAGAGGCTGAAGAAGCTGGTGCTGTTCAGCCTGGAGAAGAGAAGGTTGAGGGGAGACCTTATTGCCCTCTACAGCTACCTAAAGGAGGCTGTAGTGAGGCGGGTGTTGGCCTCTTCTCCCAAGGGACGAGTGATAGGACAAGAGGTAATGGGTTCAAGTTGCACCAGGGGAGGTTCAGATCAGATATTAGGAAAAATTTCTTCACTGAAAGAGCAGTGAAGCATTGGAACAGGTTGCCCAGGGAAATGGTGGAGTCATCATCCCTGGAGGTACTAAAAAAATGGGTAGATGTGGCGCTGCAGGAGATGATTTAGTGGTTAGGGTGGTGTGGGACCGACAGTTGGACTCGATGATCTTGAAAGTCCTTTCCAACTATAATGATTCTATAATTCTATTTTTACTGGCTTAAGCAAAAACAGTGGGTATCATCATTTGGGTATCTAGAATTGCACTGATACTTGTGTCTACTTGCATTTATGTGTATTTATGTGTAGTATACTGATGCATCATACTAGCAACAAGAACAGAGATTTTTCAGCAGAGGCAGCTTTACAGTGATTCTGAAAGGAGCACTAGTCTCACTGAAAGCAGTTAGAAAACACCTTTCACTTGTAAAAGGCATTTTTGTTCCCACCCACTTTAATTAATGTGAAAACAGATTGGATATGCAATTATGTAGAAAGCTTTGAAAAACCATGTTGGTGGCTTTGTAGCAGATGTTTAATGCATCTAATCACTCCCTTTATTGAAGCTTAACCTGCAGGAGAGCTGAAGAGCATCCAAGTCCATTGCAGACCATTTTACATGTTGGTTTAATCTTCTGAAAGATTGTGGCATTGCAGCATGAGGGACTGGGGAGTAATTTTAAATTTCTTATCTATGAATAGTAAAGGAGTTTTTCAAAACCTCACCTTTATTCACTATAGTCATAAAGTCATATTTGATATGCTAAATAATGTTTTTTCTAGCACAGTGCCTTTTATTGACTGGTAATCCAATTTTTGTTATTTAAGACACAAAAAACTAGGGACTCTGGGACTTTGTATTAAGCAGGGATGAAATAAAAGATATATTGCCTACTGTCCTAGCTTTTAGGGTCTTGGTAATGGAACAGATACATCGGTACTGTTAAAATGCAGAACAAGAAAAGTGTTGAAATATTGGTGTTTATTTTACCTTAGTAATATATTCTAAGGACATCTTCAATTGTTTAATCTGAGATCATACTCAAAGAATAAAGGTGTAAACAGAAGTTATATTATCTGATAAAGAAAGGAAAAGTTAATAAAGAATTTCTAGAGCTCTTTCTCTGGTAGAGTTAGCAAATTTTTATCCCTACACATTTCCATATTTCCCCGAACTGTGGGAATCTAGGGAGTTAAGGTATTCTAATTAGGACAGCTAGGAGTGAAAGTACATGTGGAGAAAAGCAACAAAAGTAACCTCTACAAAACTAGCAGGCGGTGAAGAATGCATGTACAGAGTCAGGGAAACAGGTAAGTTTATTGGGTCAGGAGTGAAGTGAATATAAAATTGAAACAGCAGCATTTTAGATAATGTAGTGGAAGAGAGACTAAGGTAGAAAGAAATTGCGGCATCATTAGAAAATCAAGGAAGTGTTTAGAAAATAGAATTATTTTTTCTACTCTGAATAAGCATCTGATTCTGGAAAATATAATATAGAGAATGCACAGAAGGTACTGTACTAACAATCGTATCATTAATAGTAGCAGATAGAGAAAAGCCAAACTAGAAACAGTGTTTAACTGCTTTTAGTTGAGCACTAACCCCTGATATATAAGGAAGATGACCTTTATTTAAACTTGCTAATAACTGAACAACACTTTGGCTAAAAACATCTAAGTGAATTACACTGCAGGGGAGGACATTTCTCCTGTCTCTTGCTGAAAGGGTGTTCCAGGATAATATAATTTTGGCCAGCATCTGAACTGATCCAATATAGCAGCAACCTTCTTGGATTAATTCTGGAATCCCACATATGAATTCTAAGCACAGCAACAGCTGGAGCCAAGTAATGTACTAAATTAGAGGTGGCAAGTTCACTGTCAAGTTCCAGCTCTGTGGACTGTAGCCGGCATTCAGGTTTACGTAGTACCCTCAGCTAGAAGATAGCTCATTGATCTTCATAAGAAAGTTGTCTGAGGTTGAATAAAGAACTTGGCCTTAGTGAAACACAAAAGAAACAATTACATTTATAGTTGTGGCTACATGAAGCTTCACTAGACGGGAGTTATACATACATTAAGGAATACATCTGGGTTGTGCCCATTGGCTTACTCTTTAACCAATTTTTCCCTGTTATCTCCAGAAGTTATTTCCAGAAGCTGGTTTTTGCATTTAATTTCCAGGCTTCCTTCTCCCCTTTTCATCTACTCATATGATCACTGATTAAGCAGATAATTGCATGAAGCTATCACCAGTAAAGTCTTTGCTCCACTATTAGATAATCTGGCCTGACCCTATGTATTGCAAGATGGTAGATCAGATGATCTTTGTGTTTAATACAGTAACTTGGCTTCCCATAAAAATATTTCCCAGAAAAACATAAAGCATCTTAATTTGCAGGTGAATAATGAAAAAATCCATTGTCTCACTTTGCAATTTATTCAAATGCCTAAGTTGCCTTTAGAAATTGTACCTTAATTCTGAATTCAGCTTGTTTGGCATTATTTTCTAATATTTGATTCTTCAGATTTTCATCTTTGCTGTTTCTTATTAAAGCCCTTACAGTTTTTATTTTGGTCCTGCTTTTTGGTGTGGGTTTGCCTCTTTTTTAACTTTAGGTATGCATAAACTGCAAGCAAGTCACCTCTGTCTGTATTGAAGACAGCATGCCTTGTAAAAATATTTGCCAAGCTACAAAACTGGCAATCAATTAATTAACAGAAAACAAAACAAAACAAAACAAAAAACCCAAACAAACCAAAAAACCCACAAAAAACAAACAAACAAAAAACATATCCATGAAGCACTGGGGTTTATTTATCAGAGTATATGACACTGGAATAGTCTTCATCCTGCTGTTCACTGTTCTCTCACATGCATACCTAAAGATTCAGTTGCTGTTTTTTGCCCTACGACAGGGGAAGTTTGCATTAAATTGCTTCTTGGCTGTGATGACATCTAGGATTTTTCCAAAGTTGGTATTTTCCAGGATCCAGCCTAACCATCGGAAGAGACAGCCTACCTCTACAATATATATATTTTATTCCAATGGGTTCATTTTTCCAGCTTATGCAGATCACTTTGTGCAACTATCTTATGCTCACTAATTATAGTCTGTTTCTCTGCAGCCTTTTATTGGTGCTGTTTTATACCTGGATCATCAAGTGATATGTTGCATCTTCCACCCTTCCAGGGTCTACTAAAGTAAACCCGCAAAATATTCTATTAATGATGACTTCCATTAATGTTTACCATTCATCCTTTGTTAATCTCAGTTTATTTAATATGTACCTTATGGATACTATATTATGCTATTACTTTAAATTAGGCATGTGACATTAGAAATTTATATATTGTGTATTAAAAATTGTAGTATTGTTGCATTCAGATCAACTTTTAAAAGATCCATGTCCTTGGAGCAAATACTTCCCATTCAGTCATTATTAGATGAACTTTACAGCATCCCAGAAAGATTGATGGAGTCCATTTGTTAAGGACTCCTTGCAGAATTTGAAACAATTTTTTTTTTTTTTTTTTTTTTGGCCCTGTAATCACATTTAGAAACCACACACCAAAAGCTTACTTTTGACTTTGTGGAGTTTAAATTTTCATCTGGAACAAATAAAGCAGGCATTTCACATCTCTGGGCAACAGACAGTTCCTGAATTCCTTATAGGTCTTGCTTAATTGATGAATTACACTAGCATCTATTTATAGATTTTAAAATAAAAATCTATATTTAGTAACAGCTGTGACTTTTGAATAGACAGTATTTTCTTCAAATAAAAAGAGAAAAACTGTTTCAGTTCACGCTTACACATTATATTTTGCTTAATTGCTTCACATATTATTCTTGGTAATTCTTTAAGTGAATTTAAAATAATGAATGCAGTAAAATAAGTAATGGTCTTTAAAATGTTTTTATAAGTTTTCAGATCTTCAAGAATCTGAGCCTTAAGTTATTTTGACAGGAAAAATGCTGTAGGATGGTGTGTAGCAGTTCTCATCTACAGCTAAATCTAACTGAGAAGTGGGATTCTACTACCTCTGCTGTTGTCTCTGCATTGCACTTTCAAAGACCAAGGAATTACCTTGCTCTTCTGGAGTCCTGGCCCTTAAGTAGGGAAGAGAAATGAGCCTTGGACTTCACCATGTGTTCCTTGATCACTGTAAGAAACTTCCATGTAGTCATTTTTATGAAAAAAACACGTACAACAATGCAGTATTTTAAGAACACGTATAATAATGTCGAGATGGTTTATGTCACACAGGAAAGAACCAGACTTCATTTCTTACAGTTACATTGCACGTTGTAGCAACTACAATTTTTGTTGATGATTTGGCTCTTCTTAAGCATGATGGGATCATTATGCCTGTCTACTCTAAAGCTACTGGTAATCTTTTCCTTGCCTCACATCCATGGGTGAGGCCATTATATGGGGTAGCCATTATGTGACAAAACACATCATCTCATTTTGCAGAGCTGGTGAATCAATTCATATAACGTGAAGTAAGCGTGGTTCCTGAATATCAGTCCACGTGTGGTAGCTGTGTCTAAAGAAAATTTTAGAAAAAAAAAAAATGACAAGAACTGCTAAACCACATCTAAAAATGCCTGGTATCTTCCAAATACTGAAGGTTATCATAATATTGATACTGTACAAGTTTAATCTTACTTTTGTCTGATTTATGCATGATGCCACACATGCTGAACTTCATCACCAAACTGGTAAGTTACTTATATAGAACAGTGGTGGTTTTCCCAACCATTTAGATGTAGAAGAGCTGTTTTCACAAGAAAGTAATTTTTGAGGCAAGCTTTACAAGATATCCCACTCGGTTTAGCTTGTTAGTCCCAAACAGGTTCTGTTGCTGTGTCCACTTTTCATTTCTGTGTGTTTTCCTTCTCTGCCGAGTGATTCCCCTTCCAACCTGTCCATCAATGTGACTGGCCTGGCTTTTCCTCCCCTCACTCTACTGCTGAGCATTACTTGCTTTGTTCTGCTTCACAGATGTCCTAGGTAAGATTGGGGTAAGATTGTTAAATATGCTAAGTCCTACGGAGGACTGGAAATCAGTACAACACTAAGAAATAAATCAATCTCTTAAAAAGGTGAGGAAATATTCAGATAAGTAGTCAAGTTAAGATAAATATTACAGTACAATTACTTATCTGTGTGAGGGGGAACTCTTTTAAGGCCTAGAAAATTACATTGGAAACATAGCTTTCATACAGAAAATGTATCTTGTTTTCCCAAGCATTTCTGCTGCGTACCATCCACTCTATTGTTAAAATCATCACTGCTATTGCCACTATTCTACACTTACTTTAATATGCTCAAAAATCTTCAAATTTCATACATCTCCTCAAAATACAACTTGAGAGCAAGAGCAATCTGAGGTGGTAAGAAAACATTTTAATAAAATGCCATTTGCCTTTTCAAATCATGTATGGAAAACCGTTTTTCTAAGTAATTTTTCAGATGCTATCTATATTGCTGTGGCAACTCAAAATCATCTTTGTGTTGAATCTGCAAGCTCGGTATGTAGTTAATTCTTGGTGATGAATATGTGCTTTGCTTTTTGAAGGCAATTTGGCTTGGAAATAAAATCATGGAAGTATGAAAATGCTGAGCTACACATGCAAAGTATGCTTCTGACTGTTCTGATCGTAAGCTTGTATGAATGTTAAAAATGTGGTAATTTGTTTATTCAATCACCCTTAGCTGTCTGTGATCATGTGCACTTATTTAGATGTAGAACTTTTTATATAACGTAAAAGCAGTTTCCAAAGTGCTGTGAGGCAGCAAAAAAAAAAAAAATTAGTTAGGAAATCAAGTTTTTCTGTAAAATCAGTCTGAAACCCAAAGGAGACACTAGAGAAAAAAATAAAGAAAATTCCTCCAGGGTCACAGCCACGTATTAGTTTGTACGTATTTATGATTCCTAGAACTTTGCTTTGGAATTGACACAGGCATGATACGTAATTCTGCTTTTAGGGAGGGTGAATATTGCTTGACAGTTGTTTCCTAAACAGTAACTATACTAATTTTTAATATAGTACGGCGTTTAATAAATAATTTTGTTGAGTGACCAGTGCTAGTCGGGCCTGCAGCAGGAATGGCTCTGTTGCTGTGGGCACCCAGAGAGTGTTTGTCGTGTCCTAGGTCAGTGCTCACAAGAGAAAACCTCAGCAGGAGCAACACCTATGGCACATGCCTTGTGTTGCTGAAAATTACTTCCAGACCCCCGTTACCTCGTTAAACTGCACTACTACTGCTTTTAGTATAAAAATTGTGATGACAACTGCGAGTTGCCTCCACGGGCAGTCTTTCTTATTCGTGTTACAGGGGTGGGGTAGCTGCTTGAAATCGTGACTCATATATTCTTGTGTGGTTTTAATTACTATTGGAAGAATAAAACCAGCAGACAACAACAGAGAGATAAGATAATCACCTGACTCTAAAGTTTCAGACAGACTGGTAATCCTCGGTTGCCTCCGGGGGTGCTGGCCTGATGCAACAGGCTTTTTATCAGAGAAAAGCATCCCCTGCTGCAAGGACCTTTAAAGAAATGGTGCAAATGAGGAAAAAAGTTAGGGACAATTTCCCAAAGCACATAATCCCTTCTCAATCTCCGTAAACATCTAGGTGGTTTTGCACTGTCAAATAAGCAGGTGTGAATCATAAAAGACCTGCCATTAAAGACCTGCCATCAATCTATTATTTCCAAAAGCAGCTCCTCTTCAATTTTAAATTCGGTTTAAGTACGCTTTAAGTGACATTGTTACTTACAGGCAACACGTGACAAGCAGATGCTTCTCAGTGTAAGTTTCTTCACCAGTCTATTAAATTCTACTCCCGTTACATACATTTTTTCTTTTTCATAAAAAAACACTTTTTTGCCTGTGTGTGTGCATTACCAGGTACTCCTCTGCAAAATCTCGTCCAGGTTTATTTCTCATGTACCCCTTTTTGCTATTTTTGATCTCTAAAAGAAAATTCCGAGATTTTAGCTAAAAGTTTATCTTTGCTGACTTGGTGGTTTTAATTTTCTTGTGACTACTTCAGAGGTATTTGGGTTTTGGTTTTTGTTTGTTTGTTTTGCTTTGCTTTTTCGCCTCTGTTTCTTCCTCCTTAGAAAATTAAAGGTTATAAACCTGCACAGAGGAATTTCCTAGGGGTTTTAGATCTCAAGCTGATATCCACTGCCTGAAAGATAAAACCTCTCAGATGCTGACACCTACAATCATTACTGATGGAGAAGTTCACAGCTTATTTGTCAACCTCAACTGAGCTCATCCTTAACATTAGCAAAACAAAAGATGAAAGTTCCATGCTTGCTCCAGCAAGAAATTTAGACATGAATACTGTTGTTTAGTTTTAGGCCCCTCACTACAAGAAGGACACTGAGGTGCTGGAGCTACGAGAAGGGTAACAAAGCTGGTGAAGGCTCTGGAGAACAAGTCTTACATGGAGAGGCTGATGTTGAATATGTAAATATCTCACCTCTTCTCCAGGATCAAAATCTGTTCCCAACAGCAACTTCATTGAGCAATTTGTTCTTCCTTGGCCAAGATGCAGGCCTTCTTTCAGTTATCTCTTTCTCTTCCAGTGTGTTATTGTATGTAAATGCAGCATTTGAAACTTTTTATTTTCTCTGAAGCTCTTTTAAGTTAACTTTCTATTTATTATCTTAAAAAATACTACTGTATATTGTCGATCATAAAAATCATTAGACATACAGAAGTTGGGTCAGTTTTGAAATTGTTATTGAGAAACTGCACAAGAACAGATAACACCCCCACCTTCAATGAGGAACTCACACTACCATGACACATGCTGTCCTATAAATCACTTTACTTTTCTAACATGAAGACTTGCACTGGTTTCTTGCTTGTTTTTTAATATGAGGTTGAAGCTGACATTTTGGTTTTGTCACCTACATACAACATGGTGTTGGACAACCGTTCCTCATTTCACAAAGTGAACAAAAGGTGCACCTAAGTACACTTCTAATGGTAAAAATGTTTCCAGTTACAGGAGCAGTAACTACCTTTTGCATAAATGGTCACTGAAACCTTGAAATTTTCATCAGGTTTGTTCAAAGGTATTCTTGAAGTTCTCTAAAGGAGTCCAGTGCCTCATAGGCTCAGAATTTCATTTTCCAAGAGGTAAGGTTTGACCAGGTCACAGGGAGCAACATACATGGGATGGAGTTCACAGACAGCTCCTCAGCATTACAATTGCAATAAATGAGTATTACTGCTCTGGTAAAGTACATCCTAATCAGTTGAAGCTAATGCACTCTTTCTAATCCCAACCTCTAGCATTTCTCTACCTGCTTTCGTCCTTCTAAACAATTTTTTACTTCTCTGCATAGAGTACTTTGGACTTTCTAAGTGTGTGGCAGCTGGTAACAACTTTAAGTACAATTGCCTGAGGAGAGAAAGCAAGAACTATGTTCTGCAGGAAACATAATTTTTAATTACAAGTACTAGATTTATTTTTTTAAAAAGGATGGGGTCTTCTATATAAAATAAACTCTTTTCCAAAGTGGCTTGCAGGACATTTGTGCTTGGCTTGAAGAAAGTTGTTTTATTATTCTTTGATTCTGGATCTGGCAGGAAGCAACTTAGTAAAACTGTAGGGGAGAAAGTACGTTCAAAAAAAACATTATTTGTATTCAGAGAACCTCGGTAAGTAGAAAACCATCAATGCCAACCCCACTGTTGGTGCCATGGATTTCTGTGATGCAGCAGAAGTTCCAGTCCAAGCTACACAAACACCATCCTACCTGCAGCTCTATTATCTCCTGACACAGCAATGAAAGTTGCAGCTGCTGTGGCAGCAGTTTCAGTGAAGTGACCATGAGGATCAACAAGTTGCCTGGTTGGATCATAATAAACCAAGGTATCAGGAGGATATCTTGAGGGAGCAACCCTCAAGGGAAAATAAGGCTATTGTCACAAACAAAAAGCAAAACAAACAAAAACCCCAAAATAAAATAAACAGCAAAGCGGAAGAGAAACTGCCCTCCCGTGCCACCTAAACTTGAGTAGGGAAACATCATTGATGTAAGCAGAACCTGTTTTCCCCCACATCCCCTTCCTAGGGAAATGGCTCATGGAAGCGTTCAGCCTTTGAAACTGAAAGCTAATTCCCCTGAGACAGACACTACTGATCATTAGGAGAGCTTTGCCTCCTGATGCTTCCCCTGGGCCTGCTGCTGCAGGGTGTCCAGCCCAGGGGAAACCATAAAGGCAGAACTGCAGCACCAGTCTGTAATGAAAGAGGGTACAGCTCTGACTCTCAAGCACTGGACACTAACAACCCAAAAGGAAGAGAGACTTCAGAAAGGCTGAGAGAGAAGCCACCCCAAGGCAGAGCAGGAAAATCTCACCTGTACCCTGGGTAGAGGCCTCTGTTTGGCTGTCTCCATAAATTTCTGTAATTAGAATAGTCATGTAAAGAAACTTCCACTCACTGATGTGGCCGTAGCACCTGTACTTCTGAACGTTCATTTTGTACAATCTGTTCATACTGGCTTTCACCAATAAAAATACAAAGCAGTTTCAAATTCACCTCAACATTATTCTCTATGTCAAGCTGTTATATTTTTGTTAAACTCTTAATGTGCCTCTTTCAAGAGACACTTTCATTTTTTCATATATTTTATACAACGTACAAAAGGAAGGAATCTGTAATATATATGGGACTATTTTAGCATGGTCGTATCTTGGGAGAAAGCAAAATAATTGGAAAAACATTTAACTACTTTTTTGGGGTATGTGTGCTCTGCTGGCAACTGCAGCACATTATACTGTGTGCAAAGAATACCTGAGGCAAAGCTTAACACCAAAGAACACAACAAGTAGCAGAACAGAAAGAAAATTATAAAAAAAATCTACTTCCTCTTGAAACCATTTTATATGGTGGTGTATTTAATACTAAATTCCTGAAGAACTTAAGATCTAGAGGATTTGGTTCATTTGGGAGTCTTTCCTGAGTGCTTCCAGTATCTTAGACCAAATGTAATGATAACATATTCCAGGAACTGCTGTGCTTGCATCTACTGCCAAGTTTCTCTCTGATTTAGTTCAGATACTCAGCTCTGGAGCAAGCTGTCTTTGGTAACTTCACTTTAAATTCAAAGATCCTGCACGACTGTTTGTCTAGTTGCATAAACAAATGTCGAGCCTCATAAAAAAAAGGTAGGTGCTCCAAGATGCTCAGAGGTTAGATATCATACAAATATGAGAGTTTGTTTAATTAAAATCCTAGGAGAGAGAGAGGAAGAGGGGATATACAAACAAAACGAGTAAACATCTATGAAAACCTTAGATGTGAGGGGCTGCTTGTAACTAACATAGATTACAACCTCATAACTTAGAACAAATGGCTACCTGAAACAATTTCCAAGAACTACTTCTGTTTTCCTCTGTAACCTTATCATGGGTCAGATGAGTTATTCCTATCCAGTTTACTTTTTTTAAACTTAAAAAGTATGTTAAAAATCCAACCAGGATATGCTTCCGGCTGCATCTACACTTCAACCAAGATAAATACTGAAGTAAGATACTTGCAAAACTCATTTTCTTGTGGAATACCTCTCTTACATTCATTACTTCTGATTATTTATCTTAGGGGACTGAAAGATACACTTGAGTTTCAGGTTAGCTACTTAAAATGCACAGCTTATCTTCAGCCCTTTTTAAGGACACGTCCAAGTATTACCCTCCAAATAAAATTGTTGTATTTGTGTTGTACTTATTTGAGTGTTTCCCATCTCATAATTGATATAAAACATTCAGCAGAGTTGCATGAGTCCATGATTTCTACATAAGAGTTCAGTTGGCTGAGCAATAAATTGCTGCTTTGTTGAGGAAAGGCCCTGTTGTACTATAACAAGGTTTAATGACAAGGACTGCGAAGGAAATTTGATGAGAACTAGAATTTTGCTGGCAGGATCTGCAGCTCTGGAGCTTTGTGATACTCAGTTTTAATCCAGAAATACACTGTATCATCATACCGCTGTACGAAATTCTCAACAAGTAGTATTTCCACATAATTTTATTATGTCTCTGAAAAGTAAAAATGTACTTAAGGAATACCTCTATTGAGCTTGCTAGTCATACCATACCATGCCAGGTTTTAAGATAAAACAATTACCTTCGACTATAAAGCCCAGCAAAGCTTTTCAGGCTTCAAAAGGAGACAGCCTACATTTCTCAGGTCACTCCACTGACATCCTGCTGAAAGCAGTATGTCAGAATGTCCTCCATTCCCTTTGAATGAATCGTAACTTTCAGTAGCACTGTTCTAGCGTCACTGGTTTTCTCTGGAGTCTAAATTAAAGCAAGCAGTCCAGTCAAAAGACTTTGTATGCACTGAAAGGAAAACATCAAGCACTGCGATGTATGCAGTTTGGAAACTAATGCAATGCACAGAATGGCCTGCTGTAATTATCCAAAATAATGTATGCATTACATTCTGTTTGCTTTGCATAGCATGAGAGCATTTCTAAGAAGGGAAGAAAGTCCTTCTACATAGTAGTCCTGATGTTAAAAAAAAAAAAAAAAAAAAAAGTTCTAACACCTTCCTCTCTGCTCCAATGAAACTAGAGAATGCGATGCACATGAAGATGTTGATAGCTTCCTGAGACTTCGTAGTGCTTTGGTGGCACACCTCTATCTGCAAACACCAGCCAGCAGCCTGTCCAAGTACATGGTGACAGACTGGAATACCTGCACTGTTGGCAGGCAGCTCTTGCTCATATAGGAAGTGTGGCTGCTGCTCCTACCCTGCCTTCCTTGCTTTGTTCCCGGTCCAGAGGACAACTATTCCTCACCAATACACAACTGCTCCCTGAAACTACAACGGGTGCCCTACAGCCCCGGCATGGCTGCAAAAGGAGCTGCCTTTCCTCAGAGGACAGCCTGGCTGCCAGGGCAGTGCCCGCTGGCCTGCAGGAGCAGGCAGGGCTCACCCTTTTCCGACGCAGTTTTTAACCCTGATCTCAGCTGACCCAGCAGCGCTTCACACGGTTTGTGCCGAGGCCACCGAGACACGACGTGTTTACACCACCGTTCCCAAACACTCGGGCTCCCCCAAAACTGAGCTCTCGGACACGTTTAGGATTGCGGGGTCTTTTTTTTCCTGGTGACTGACCTATAGCCGTGCAATTCTAAGACGCCAAAGTGTACCTTCCTCTAAGCAGGCCCCGGGCCCGGCAGCCATCCCACGCTGCCCCAGACGGGCGAGCTCAGCACAACCCCGCCAACACCCGCTACCGGCGGCGCGGCGTGAGGAAAGAGCCAGCCCCAATCCCTCCGAAGGCTCCGACGGCTCCGGCTGCCCCGTCCACACGAAGCAGCGGGACCGGGGCTCCCCCTTTCTCGCCTCCCGCCTCAGCGGGGCCGCGCCGCGCCTCAGGGGCGGGCGGGAGGTGGGGGGGATCCCCGCCAGGCCGCTCCCCTGGCGCCAACGGCCGCCCTCCCCCGGGCAGCCGCGAGGAGGAGAAGAAGGAGGAGGAGGGGAGGCGGCGGGCGGCGGGCGGTGCGGCCGCCATTGCCCCACCAGGGTGTGCCGGCAGGCGGGGCAGCCCGGGGCGGCCGGGAAAGCGGCGAGCAGAGCTGACGGGGCGGCCGCGGGCCCTTTAAGGCGACGGCGGCGGAGCAGCGTGCACATCGCCAAGGCAACCGGGGGCGGGCACCGGCGGCCGCGCTGACGTCGCGGGGGGGGGAAGCTGAGCAATAACAGCAGCGACGAGGGGCGGTGCGGCGGCGGTGCGCCTGCGCGGCCTGCGGGCCTGCTTCTATTTATGTGGGGGGGGCGCCAAGATGGCGGGGGTGGAGGCGGCGAGGAGAACGTAGGGGCAGCTCCGACCGGGCGGCGGAGGAAGGGGGAGGGGAGAGGGAGGAGCCGCCGGTGGGAGGGAGCGGGGAGAGCGGTGTCACCGAGCGCGTGAGGCGGGGGCCGGCGAACGGCGGGCGGCGGCGGCGGAGGATGGCGGAGCCGCGCCGGGTGCCGTTCATTAGCCTGTCACCCGTGAGGCGCCGGGAGGGCGAGAGTCCGGCGCTGGAGCGGGAGCCGGGGGGCCGCGAGGCGGAGCAGCCGCCGCCGGCGGGCCGCGAGGCGCCGCTGTTGGCGCCGTTGGAGCCGCCGCACGAGCTCTCCCGGCCGGAGCCGCCGCCGCCCCGCGAGAGCGCCGCCCGCCTGGAGCCGCCCCGAGAGAGCGTCCGGCCCGAGCAGCAGCCGCAGCGGGAGCCCCCCCGGCCCGAGCCGCCGCCGCTGCCGCCGCCGCAGCTACCGCCGCCGCCGCGCCAGAGCAGCCGGCAGGAGCCGCCGCCGCCGCAGGAGGCGCTCCCACTCCGCCAGACGGTCCGCCTGGAGGTGGTGCTGAAGGACCCCACCGAGGAGGGCTGCGTGGAGTTCAGCTACCCGGAGCTGCTGCTCTGCGGGGACTCGCGGGTACGGGACCTCCCCTTCCCCTTCCCCCTCCCCTCCCGCCGGGCCGGGCCCCGTCGCGCTTCCTCCGCCTCCTCTTCCCGGTTGGCAGCGGCTCCCTCCCCGGCCCCGCCGATAACCTTATCGGTCGCCCCGTACTGCTCGGAGGTGGTCCCGGCCCGGCGGGGCGGTGCCCCAGGGGGAAGTCCGGCGGCCTTGCAGTGGCTCCGGACTCCTCCTGGCGCTGTGGCTGCGGCTGTGCCCGTGGGGGAAGGGAAGGATTCACACTTGTCGCCCCTGTTCGAGGGCTCCCGGTGTCTTGTACCAACTGGCTCTCCACCCTTATCCTTGTGTGCCCGGGGAGTGGTAGCGTATCCTCCCGTCTGGGAGCTTATTTTCCAGCAACTGAATGAAGCTATTACCATGCTGGTCTGTTTTCCAGATTGTCTGTAGGCTGTGTGCAGGTAAAGGAAGAGTTAGTCCGGCTTTGCCACAAGCTTTGAGAAGCAGTCTGGTGAGCATTAGTTGACTTAGAGATGAGTTTCTGCGGTCTTTGTGGGGCAGGCATGAATGAGAGCTGTTGAAACTGCAGCATCACCTATACCTGTGAAGAACTTAATTTAAGAAAACAAACAAACAAGCTACTTTTCCAGTGCCTCCCAACCAGAAAATATTTGATACTCGAACTGCTTCAGTTGTCAAGGAGAAAACCTTGTGCAAACAGCTATATGAAGCAAGCAGCACTAGCCAGTCAACCGGATCCAGTGTTTAAATAGGAAGGAGAGACACATGTCCTTAAACTGATCACACTTAAGACGCCCAGTGAGTTGAGGATGCCAGTGAAGTTGCACTGTAATAGTTGTGACTTCTCTTAATTTCTGTACCCAGCCAATTGTAGAGAAAGCTTACATCTTCTTGGAAAGGGTAATGACTACTACTGAGAAAGTTATGATAGCTCTGGTGATAAAAGCAAACCTCAGACACCAGTAGTGATACCACCGTTGGATTTTTACCAGCGCAAACTCGAGGATGGCTAAAACTTCTATTTTATGAACCAAAGTGCTGCTAGTGTTGATGCCATAACTATACCTATCAGCTTGCTCACTTTTTGTTCTGTAGCAGGAGGGATGTACACAATGAATTGTGTTCAAATGTGGAAGACAGAAAAATCAATGACTGACTTTAATCTCTCTGAGATCTTCTGATGCAAGTTAAAAGGTTCTTTCTGTTCATCCTGTCCTACAACTGTTGTGGGCAAGCACTCCTGCCAGACTCTTCTGAATAGGCATAGCATACACATGCTGCTCTGTGAAGTGCTGTCTTTCTGAGCAGTTCCTGTACGAAGGTCAAAATTGTGTTAAATGTTGAGAAGCCGTTCAGTATGTGGAGGCTGATTTTTCCCTTTGGTAGTTCCCAGTTCCATAATTCCTTCTTTTCTGTAGGTTGGGAAAATGTTAATTGCAAAATCAGGGACAAAGGACTTTATAATGTTGTTTGGATGCAAATTTCATTACTTCTGGGGGGATATAGGGAATTTTTTTTTTTTTTGTGCACTTGGAATCAGAGACTACTTTTATGATAAAAGTACAGGTAGAAATGCTTTATAAGAATTTATCTACATTTTCCAGCTCACTGTAGGGGTCCAAAATGAAATTAATGGATGATAATGGCCTGTCTGTTGCTGGACTGTGTGAAACAACCAGCGGATGATGTAAGACATTGTCATAAATTGTGATCCTTTTTAAAGTGGTTCTGGACTGGTATTTTTGTTTAAAAATGAATATGTGGTTGGCCTGTCAGTGGAACTTCTTGCTATATGGTAGAAGCTGAAAAAGCTACTTTGATATGGACTTAAAACCTTGTATCAATCAGCATGATAAGAGAGATGAAATGCATTTTATCTAGCAATGAACTTGCTGCTTCCTTCATAGTTTTAAGAAAATATGAAAAGAGAATCTGCTCTGCACAGTGCAGGCGGCTTAGGATGACAAAAGTATTTCACCTTGGGTGTTCTCTGACCAACAAATTATGTAGTTTGTTCAAAGTTCTAAAATAGAAAAAAATTGTGAAAGGAACACTTATCTTGCTTGTGTACTAGGATAGCTATGGTGATTTATGCTGGTTAATGGCAGCAGAGAAAATGACCTTGTTAAAATGAAGCTTGACCGAGAAATGCCTGACCACTTCTCTGTAGAATCTTGAGTTTTGCTCTTTCCACGTAGGCACGAGCTAGTTGGCAGTTGATGCTGTGAATTTAAGTAGAATTTTAGCTTTTTGAATTTGTTGTTGTAGTAATAAATCAGTGTAAATTGAACAGTTAATATAAACTTATCTATGCAAACTTTTCTTGGAGTGTGAAGACTGGGTGGCTTTTCAGAAAGCTAGTGTTGACTCCTTATCCCTTACAAGAAGTTGCTCAACTTCCTTATAACTCTTTCCATCAAAGTTCCACATTACAAAAGTAGGAGCTTGTGGTTCTATCTTGTAATATTCCTTGGAACTGGAGTAATCAAGAAGGTTCTCCAGAGGCAAGCTGTTTTGAGAAGGCAGGGACTGATGCACAGGAGTAACTTCAGGTATTTAATAGGTGTCTTAATGAAATGGTAGAGAATCCCAAAACTTACCTCACGGGCTGAGGGCAACTTCTAGCATTTTTAATTCCAAATTTGGGTTCCTAGCCTGAATTGGAAGGTAATGGGAATATTTATGTTAGAAACTTGTGCTGTCCTTTTCCTGCTTTTTTTTTATCTTGATAAAGAGAGCATACTTTGATAGATTTGTTGGTAGAGTTTATCTTTTGGTAGGAATTATTTATGTGAAGTTGTTGGATGTGAGTAACAAATCTGCATGGTTGAAGAGTTTATTTCTCTCTTAAAAACTGGCAGAAGTGAAATTGTGCTTTCTTTTCTGTGGGCGTAATCAAAGTTTGGTGCGTAAAACTATTGGGTGAACCAGAAGGCCAAGTTGGTTTCTGTCAAGTGGTCTGTAAAGATGCTGAAGCAGTAAGTAATATCTTAAAGGTACTGCAGAGTCTGAGAGCAGTCTCTCAGAGCACTTAGAAACTGTCCAAGCTAAAAACTGCTTGGAGGTGCAATTCCAGTAGTCCTTAACTAATCAAAGTCATAGTTACAGCTTTGAGAGTTTGATGGAGAAAAGCAAGCTTAACTTAAGTAGTAAATTTTGCTTGACTTCTGACCTCAACCTCCTCTTGTTTCACAATTAAAAACAAACAAACAAACACATTTGCCTATATGAAGATTTGGAATAGGTTTTCCCAGCTAAAAGTAGAGAAAACAGTGTTGCATGATTTGAGCACTATTTTTAATTATGCCTGCAGGAAATAAGTATGTAACTTAAATTTAAGTTTTATGATTAACAATAACATCTTTTTTTTTTTTTTTTCCCTCAAGGACTTAGTTTAGAAAATGTAAGGTATTTATGTGGTGTTTGCAGTTTCTCTAAGCTTACTTCTATTATTACGTTGGTCTTGAATACTGTTGAGCTAGTTTATGTTCTTTGGCTGCCATTTAGTCAATATATCAGCTTTTCATGCTGTGAAGGAAGGATCTTGCTTTTCTGAACTTAGTGTTGCTTTTTTTTTTCTGTTTTGGGCTACCGTAAGTCTTCATTTATTCATTAATGAGTGGTCCATGTACAGTAAAGTCAGTTACCATCCATGAATTTCTGTAAAATGGAATTCTATCCCCACCATGTTTTAGCTTCCCTGCTTCCTACAATATCTGTATTCTGTGTGAACTCTCATTTGAAGAAGATGGCCCTGTTTTTCTGCCATACTTTATTAAAAAAAAAAAATTACCCATGCCCTTGATTACTCTTCATTGACTTTGTGTAATTTAAAAACACTTGCTCAAAAAAAAAAGGGGGGGGGGGGCAGGGGAGATTTCATGCTTGTTTGTACTATTGTGGTATTATTAAATATCTATTGTCCTGGCTGCCATAGTGGTAATCTTGTAGAACTCATGGAACAATTACTGAAATAATCTGAAGAAAAAAAGTAACAGTAGAAGAGTTTAAAGGGCTACATTACTAGTTATGGTTGTAACATACTGAGCTTTTTAGTCTTCTGTCTGCTTTGCTGCTCTGATTAGTGTACCAAGAACATCTTGTATATTGTATCTGGAAGGATCAGAGCACCAGGAGAAGCAGCGGTGAAAAGGAGTTTTATTTTGAGGTTTTTTTAAACCTCAAATGGCCATGGTTTGCTCTTATGCTTTCAATTGATGTTGTACTGGAATTCTTGGAAAACATGAAAATCTGAGTCTTAACTTTCTTGTTTGTTCTCATTAGAAGAAAAGTAACTGAATGATAATTTAATGGATCAAGCTAGTTTGTTGAGAGTAAGTAAGTATTTGGACTCAATATAAATTTTGACTACTTGGTCATCAGAGCATTGTTTGTTGATATTTAATAGCTTTTTACTAGATATACTCTGTTTCTGTTGGAATTAACTTTTAATTTCTGCATTTTTCAGAAGAAATCGGTTCAATCAGAAGATCCATTTAATGATGAACAGCGTGAGCGACATGAAGTAGAAATGCTAGCCAAGAAGTTTGAGGCAAAATATGTGAGTTATTGTACCTGTATTAAAATATACAACTATTTAATAGTGGTAACTTGTGATGCTGTGGAGATGTTAACATCAGAGGTTTTTTCCTGCTTAGGGTTTCTAATGTAATGTTAAATGACTTCTGTACACTTTGGAGCAAACTGTCTCATTATATTTCATTTAAGCAGCTTGAAGCTGCTACAAGCTTATTAGACAAGTCTGTTAAATAGATTTGTCTGTAGGATATTATAGCTTGTGAAGCTATTCTTGGAAAAGGTTCCTATATAAATACAAGAGAGTAATAGATGCAGGTCAATATTCATAAGTACTATGCTGAAGGAAGTAATTTTTATGTAATGCTGTTGTGCACTATTGAACAGCTTTTCTGTTTGGCCTTAATCAAGATGAATCTTGATGAATTTCTGACTAGACTGGAATGCTTCCACAAGAAGTTATTGTTGAATAATAAATCATTGCTTGGTGAATTTAACTTGTAGCTGCCAGCTGCCTAAAGATACTCTGCTGACTCCTGAAAGTGTTGCATGAGTGATTTGAACAACACTAGGTAGTAACATAAAGAGGCTTTCACTAATGGTGGAAATCAGAAAATGTTGACTAAAACCACACCCAAACAGGTCTTTAGAATTCATATGGGTAGGGTGTGTGATTAAATCTGAGCTGGCAGTCAAAACTGATCATGCTTAGGCATGTTGATACTCTGGATTACAAATAGAGCACCTCAATAGTAGAGAAAGGAAACGAGCAGTCATTTGTATCTTTTGCTCTTAATATACATATTAAAATCTTTCTTCTCTGATTTGTTTTAGTTTGAGATTTCTCTGAGTGTGTTCACTATGCGTTCTTCAAGATGTAATTGCTATATCAGGCTATGTTAGCTGTGATACATAAAAAAAGAAACCCTTAAGCTGAAAAGAATAATTTTAATGTTTTGGAAGAATTAATGGAACCCAAGACATCCAGTGAACAAAGAAGGCAGTTCCAGAAACAGAATACTGTTTGCTTCTTCATTTACTTTTTATTGGAATGATTTTTTTTTTTTGAATGTGAGAAAACTGTTTCAACTGTACTCTTCTGGAAAACTCATTTCTGTAATACAAGTTAAGGATTTTATAATGTCCTGAAACAAGTTGCTTAACTACAGCAGATGAAAGTCAGTGTAATGAATGCATAGAAGGCAATATATGTAGGAGGAAGTGGTAGTGGAAGTGAACTAATTTTGTAAGTACGTTAATGCTTACATCAAAATTAAACAAATACACTTAAGGACAAAACATGATTTTATTAGACATATGAAAACTTGAGTTCAGTACTCAGTAGTCAAAAAAAGATGCTAACTGATACTTCTAAAAATCAGAAAACAATAGGTCATGAAACCTAGGTCATTTTACAACAGTTCAAATTCATTGTGCACGGGTATCCTGCTTACTGTGTGCCCTTCTGATTTCTTGTCTTACTCTCATTCTGTGCCATACCTTATGCCTCTCAGGATTCCTGGAAGGGGAATGTCTTCTATAGAAGAACCAGTTACTAGGTTATGGCTACTAAACTTGGAAGGTGGGGAGGGATTAATTGTTTCCCTCCTCCAATATGAGCACTATCAGTCTCTACTTACCCTCTGTGCTCAGAGGAATTGCATCTCTGTACACTACCCAATACAATTGTTCATTTTCTGACAACACACAGCCATCTTCTGATTCTTGTGGTGAAACACTTGCTCTTTAGCTTAAACTAGAACAGGGATCCCATGAAGTAGATAACCATTCTCTTCTCTTTAACAGCACTTCAGTATGAAACTGATCACTGGTTGAATGAGAGAAGTAAAATGTTCTTTTCGGGTTTGCAAGAAGTACTACATCATCTTATGCTAATTAGGTATTTTACTTACCTATATCCATTTAAAATGAAGGCAAACAATCTTTCTAATTTTAGCATGTGTGGCAGTACTGAAAAAATTGATTCTGGAAGATCAGTCTTCCTTATTTCTTTTCATATAATTCCTGTGCTCAACCAAATCATTACAGTATTGGATGTATGTTGCAGATACTAAGAAAAAGCCAATGAATAAGTATATTTTAATAAAACAAGTTATATAAAGTTAATGTGCAATTTGCCTATTTGATTACTCAGAACTTTTTTTGGTTTTTAAATACCTGCATAAAAATATGTTCTGAATAGTTCTGATTTTTATTCTTTTGATTACTCTTACTCTAGATAAAATCAGTCACTCTTTTTTAAAAGCATACTAAATTTAAGATGTTATACCTAATGTAAGGTTTTTTAATTGGATCAAAACAAAGGACCATCTCGTAGCTGGTGGGATAGTCCTCTGACACTAGTGGTATAAAGAAAGCATAACAGAGTAAGTGTGCATTAATAATACTTTACTGTGCCTTTCTAGCAATCCATGGCTCAATTTCTCTCAAAGCCAAAGACTAAGTTATATCACTCTTTGTACAGCTTTCTGCCATAAATTTGCCAGATCATTTTGAGTTCACTCAGTTGTGTTCTGTGGCACTGAGTACAATGATGATTGTCATATGAAAACATACTTTGTGTATGACGAGTTCACTCTGTGCTCCATAGTTTCTGTGTTGTAAGAAACTGTGAAATATTTCCTGTTCTTCTAGACTCTTAGGCTATCATCTGAATTCAGCCCCTTTTGTTTTACCCGTCTGAAGTGTCTTAACTTTGTTATTGTGTGGAAGTGGTGTTTCTTACCTTTAACATCCTTACTGTTAAGGATGGCTTACTGTTCCCTTTTTTGTTCTAATTTCTTTTTTTAAAGGAAAGGATATTAATGGTAGGATGCCCTGATTTATCAGTGATATAATGATGACTTCTAGTTTTGTTCTCCATTCCTCTTTTCACAAGTCCCAATTCTTTTCTTTTTTGACCACTCTTGAATGTTAAGCAGATGTTATTAGAACTGTGTGTAACAACTCTAGTGCTTCTGAGCAGCATATCAAATTGAAAGCACACTGTATTCTTTTCTTGCTTGGATTATACTTTATTTATGTGCATTACCTTCTTTTTGTTGATACTGAATTCAATTGATGATTTATTATACCACATTCAGAGCAAGTGTGAGGTGCACTGATTTTTCAGTTGTCTTTTTTAATATCCACAGTAATTTCTGTAATCTGACCACTTCACCCACCCATTAGCCCTCTCTGTTGCTTCTGAAGATGAATGAATACACATTTATTGGTGATTTCATTGCTAACTTTCTTTGCCAAAATTAGTTTTTTATTCTGACTGTTTCTCTCCTTAATCCAGACGTCAATTTGAGTGAAACCTTCCCTTGTATCTGATGTTGCTTTGTCTTTAAGGATCTTTGGACCTTTTTTAAAGCATTTGAAGTACAGCTTCCTTCTGCTGAAATTCTTGCCTGCTCTGGAATATATATTCTTGTGCCTGATGGTTGTGTTATTTATAATTTTGGTTAACTTGCCCAATGTAGAGATCAGGTTTAATGGTTTATAGACTCTGATGAGGTTCTTGGAAGATTCTGAAGAATTTTTTACTGTATTTGCCACCTTCTTGTCCAGTTGTGAAATAGTTGTTTAAATAGTAGGTTATCTGCCACAGTTAACTTACTGAACTAAAATATGAGTTTTCTGAATAATTACATCAATACTTCTTGAAACCTCAAGAGCTAAGACATCTTAGTTTTCTCTAATCTCATGACTGCTTTTGTTTTAGGATAGGAAGGTTGGAGAAACTCTTGGGAAAGGGTAAAAAGCTTCAGTGCTGAAACTTTCCTGAAGTGCTGTGTAGTACACACTGATGTAGATCATCCATTCGGTTCTTCTGTGGTCTTGCATCCTTAACAATTTGATTATATGAACTTTCAACAAACTTCTGTAAAAATAACTAGGTAGAATCATCTAACTGCTACAATGGTTCATATATTTTCATATGTCTGAACACAGGTTACTATTTTAATCCTGCTTTGTCATTTGGCTACTATGACACTTCCTTTTTGATTATTAACTTTGTTCTGTATTTACTGTGTTTTTATGAATAACATAGAATCAAGTTGTATCATTTTTTTTAATGCCCATAAACTGAAATAACAGAAATCACAGAATAGCCATTGCTGCAAAATTATTTTGGACTCACAGATAAGGGTGTTGATGGTTACTTGGTCTTAACAAGATGTGGTACAGAGGTAGAATGCATTACGCATTAGTGAGATGAGTTGAGGTATAGTTTTTGTAGCATTCTCAGAAAACTTGCTGGCTCCTCAATCAAAATTCATGACAATTCCATAATGTTTTGCATTGGACTTTAAACAGTTCTTAAATTCTGTCTTTATTTTGCTGAGATTTTTTTTTTCACTAATCCAAACTATCTTTTTAAGAAGACAAAAGTAGTGTCTATTTTAGGAACGTGCAATCATTCAGATGTTTTACCAAGTGAGTGACTGTAGGGGATGCTAGAACTGATCAGAAAATTTAGTAATACTTATATTGGAAGCATGAATTGAAAATAACTCACTTTTGTGGGTTTTCTCCTGGGACTATTGCATTTATTGATTTATACTGTAGAGATTTCTGTTTGCTTTCACAAGCGTATTCTTAGTTACAAACTTGAATTTGTGCAAACTATTGTTAAAGTGGAGGTGTTCAGATGTTTACACTTCTCATTAAAGAGCAAGAATGAAACTTTTGTACAGTATCTGCACACTCATAGTAACAAATAGATTTGGATGTCATAGCTGAAAAGACTTTTTTCTAAACATGCTTAGAACTGTAGAGTACAGGCAGAGAAGCTTAATGAGCAAGTCTTCTTAAATGCATGGAAGGACATGGATCAGAGAAGTAGTTGACTTTTGGAGAATTTTTTTAAGACTTTTGTAGCAACAATCTTGACCATACATGGGAATCAGAAAACTCTTTTCATTAGGCCTTATACCCTAAGCAGATTGCTTTTTATAACTAAGTTTGGATGCACTGAAGGTTTGAGCTGGTTGTGAGTTTCTACTTGATTTAACAATACAGTTTTTACATGTGAGAAATATTTGCAGGCTAAAATGAGGTTGTTTAGTGTCTCCTGGAGGGAAATGAGCCCAATCGGTAATACAGCTTCTGGCATTAAGTTACTCAAGTAATTTCATGTCCAGTCCTATCAACCAAAGTAAGAGCTCTTGCATTTCGAAGGATTTTATCTTGATATAGTTTTCTTCAGTTATGTCACATGGATGCTGTAACTTCTTGAAAATCTGTACACACCATATTTGCAAGATTAATGTTTTCCTGACTTAAACCTGACTTAGGCTTCACTTTTCTGTAGAAAAGCAAACCATCATATGTGAGGAAACACTTCAGTAAAATACAAGTTATCATTGTATTCCTTTTTAACAACTCGTAACACACTGAAAAACTTAACACTTATTAAGGTAACCCAGTCCTTCTATCCCTAACAATCCTGTCACTATGTTGTAAAATGTACAGGGAAGCATCTCTGACTAGGAGAGGTTGGAAAGGTCTTGGTCATGCAAATGGTAAGAGGCAAGCTGAATACTTCTCAGGGATGACTCTGAGGCTAGAGTAAAGTGTGTGCCAGAATTAATTAACGTGTGAAAGTTTTTATTCGCCATGTAGACTATCTCCAAGGAAGTATCCAAGAAAGCAAAAATGGTCCTTCCTGTCTATGCCTTGGTTTTGTAAACTTTAGTAATTTGCTTCACTTTTTACCAAATTTACATAATGCTTGCTTTGTTTTCAGGGTGGAAAGCCCCACAAACATCGTAAGGATCGCCTGCAGGATCTAATTGATATCGGTTATGGTTATGATGAAACAGACCCTTTCATTGATAATTCTGAAGCGGTGAGTAAGCCTCCTCAAAGCAGCAAGAATAAATAAGACAATGCCTTTTTTTTTTTAAACAGAGAAAAAAAAAGATAAAAAATACTTTCTGCCTGTGTTTAACTGGTGTGGATCCAAAGGGCATACTACTTTGGGTATCCCAAGAAATAATTGCATTTGTAGTCTCATTCTGATATCATTATACACTGCAAGAATTAAGCTGTTGCTAGATCACATAATTTTCCAGCCTTAGAAATTAAGCTCTTTTTACTTGTTCTCTGCATTTACTGTGAGATTGAATTAACACTCTGTTCAGGTTCTTGTACTAGCTATCTGGATTATTAGTAGGTTAGTGGTGTTAGATTTTCTGCATTAGATTAGGAATCTATTCTGCTCTTAAAAAACAGTAAGAATAGGGTGGTTATTGTAAATAATCACTGAATATCAGGAAGCTTGTAACATGGGGCATTTGAAGCCATCTTAGATGTTGCCATGAATGTTTATTTTGAGAATCGTGTGTGGTGTACAGAAGGTGTGCTGCAGAACTGATAGCCCCTTGACCAAAAGAACTTTGGCTGTTAACCACAGTGGCTAGCAGGCCGAGTTCAGCTGTGTGTTGTGGGAGTTTTTGAAGTAGATCCAAAGGGACGTGAACAAGTTGTGTGAAAAGTGAGTTTGCTGTAGATGGTGTAGCTTGTATTCATTTGTCCCTTTTTTTGGTCTGAATTAGAATTTTGGTTTAACTTGCCAATATTACACTGTCCTATCACTATTACTCAACTTCTGGTTGTGCTAGAACAATATTGGGGCCTATGTCTTGGTATGTCCTTTCCGAAGTAAAGAACAGATATTCTTCACTTCTGCCAAGAAATCACTTGATTCTATTGGCTTATCTGGTTTCTCACTGTTGCTTAAGTTAACCATCAGTTTTGAAATTTTATGATGCAGCACCCATGCTATATCTTGGGTTTTCTGGATTTATTGTGACCTATCATGGATCTAGAGACATGATTCAGATAACTTTAACTATGTATTGTACAGGTCTCTAAGCAAAGATATACATGAGTCTAGCAAGGTTGAAAATGGCACTGGTGCATTAGTATTTCTTATACTGTGCCCCCTTCCAGTGTTGTTGTTGTTACCAGCAGTACATTTCTTAGGTTTGTAGGAGCATTTACTTCTGATACCTCTTGCCAGACTTCTTGCAAGTACATACAAAAGGCAGTTGTTAAAGGACCAGATGGTTGTATCATGTGGTAGCTGTGGAAACTACTGGGGAGAATGGTGTATTCTCTAAAGATTGCTCCCCAGAACAAAACATTATGCCTTGTGTCTGCATTACAAATACAGAATAGTGAGAGGCTATCTCTGTTTTGCTTTTTTCCCCATTCTGTATAGAAAGGAAGAAAAAAAATCTGTGCTGTGTGCCAGCTGCAGTCTTAAGTTGCTATTGCAGAGCTTAAGAGTCCTGTAATGTAGGAGTTCAGTTCAACAAAACCTCTCATTCCACCTCAGATCCAAATCAGAAGTTCTCAGAAAAAAAAAAAAGCTGTGTGCCTGGCTAGCTCGTCTTCTGTATGGCCAGCTATTAAATCACCATGTACTCTAAGGAAAGTCAGAGCAAAGCCTGCCTTGACTTGCTTCTTGGACACAAACACTTGAAAAATGTTTATGAATTGCTCCAGGATTGGTGTCTTGTTGTCTCCCTGTCTATCCCAGAAAAATATAATTGAAAGCTTCCTTAGAATTTTAGTCCTTATTATAGGTCTGAAATAAATACTTCGGTCTTTGATACTGAAACAGATTTGTTCCATAAGTTACAGATAATTTCCTTCTAAAAATAGATTTTGAGGTAATTCCATCAAATAGTATTCAAAAAATCAAAGCCTGTTTTTAGGAGGCATTGTAATTGAACTAGGGAATTCTGCTTCCTTTATATCCACTTCCAATTAAGCAGTTGTATACCTGTAGCAAAATACATATATAGCAAATAGCATATGTAACAGCATTTGGGGTCCTCCAAGGTTCCAGGAAGTGAGTTATTCTGTTTGTTTTCTGTTCTGTTCAGGGCAAGGATAAAGATCAAGTGCAGGGAATCTGCTAACAGCATGACTGGCAATGTATTTTAATGGTGTTGGAATACAGACAGGTTCAGGACGTTATTTTCTGGAGAAAGGTTCTTGGAAGTGCTGACAAAAGGGAGCTTCTAACCAGAGATTTTCTTCTGTCAGGCTTCTCAAAATGCACTTGTATCTGCCCTGATGAAGTAGGGTGAAGTAGTTTAGTAGGCTAGATTATTGTTGTTGACCTTCTGTGAAAAGGAAAACCATGCATGAAATTCTTAAGAGTTTTGGTTTAATTGTTTATTCTGGAAAGAATGAACACTTTCCTAAAGCATAGTGAAGACTTTAGCAGCATGGCTGCATCAAAACCATGAAGGTCCTTGTGGCTACTGTGCACGGAAAAGGGCTCCTGAAGAACCTCCCATGTCCAATGGACTTGGACATAAAGCCAAGTCAATAAAAGTACTGGAGAAAGGTTCTTGGGTACATATTACTCTTAAATGACCCAGACAATTTTTACTTTCCGTCTTCTTTCAGACTTTTATCCTTTTACAGGAATAAGTGCATAGTTACAGGTTGCTGTTTGCTTTGGATATGTCTGGTGTATCTGTACTTCATTTTTTTAACCTTGCTGTCCTTGGAAATTTTTAGCTTATCCTGTTTGGAAGAAGTGGCTTTTTCTCTCTAAATGCAATTTCAGGCAAGTGGGAAATCCATGCTTCAGTCCCACCAGTGGATATTTTTGGGTTGAGCACTTTGACTGCAGTCAGTGCATTGTTTTTTCTGGAAAAATGTCAAGACCCATCTTGCTTGTTTCTAGCAGTTGGTCTGATGTTGAATCCTAGTCTTTTTTTAATGGACTGCTGTGGTAGTAACACACAATATTCATAACCTGCAAATAAAGCTGTCCCTCTTCAGTGTTCCCACTATTTCCATGTTGACAATAAGTTTCCTTATAGTGTAAAATTGTCTGTGGAATGGTATTGCTGTAGATCTCTGCTTCTCTGTTCTTGCATGCATGTGTATGCATACAGGTGTGTATATGTCTGGTTTGGCTGGATTGCTTTTTCTTGTGATAACCTCTGAATATTTGCTTGGTTGGATACCTTTCCTGACAATGTAAGCTTTATGTAGAGGTCCTAAGGGTATAGTGCTCTCTGAGCTTTCTGCTATGTAATGTAGAACAGTGATCTGAAGTCATATGTTGTGCTTAGTGAAAAAGTATGCAATTTTCTCTGGGAGGTAATAAGACTCCCACATCCAAAACAAAGACCAGCTAGTACCTTCCTCTAGATTGAGTAGATGAACACAGAGGAATAGGCATCCACCTAGAAATCATTAAGCAGTGTAAGTTGTCTTTTGAAGCAGAATATCAGGTAGCCACACTGACAGGAAATGAAGCAAAACCAGAATGCCAAGAGCAATGGGAAGTATGGAGTTCAGTACATCAGACATCCAGGGCTGTATGTTAATATTTAACTCGGTCAGTTAAACTCATGGTTACACAGCAGCCCTGTAAACAGTGGTGTAAGAGTCTTGTGCTGGTAGATAGAGAAAGCTGGCCTTCCAATTTTCTCATATATGGAAATCTACTCCAAAATACGTACTTCAACTTAAAAGAAAAACTTATTTTCATTAGCTACATCTTGCCTCAGGAGCTCAGACTCTGCTAAAAGACAGCCTTTCAAGGACTGTATGTTGTTTTCAGTAGTTCTGAACACCTTGGGAAAACAGTTGCTCTTTTTCTGTCTTGTTTCCCTAGAATATTTTCCGTTATTTAAAGGCGTAGCCTTTGCAAAAATTCAGTGTCATGACATACAGTTTTGACATGTTTTCAGGATAAATTTGGTTTACTTCATCTTACTATCTCCAGGCTTATTAAAGGTATGATTGATTAAATATCCTCTTCTGTCCCAAACTGGCTTCCCTTCAGGAGTTTCTGCTGTTGTGCTCTAAAACTTGAAGCTTATAAGTGTCAATAAGAGCGTATTGCGCAAAAGTCTTGAATATCAGAGATGCATTTTCCCAGTGAAGAACAGCATCTACCTGGGGAATGGTAGAGCTCAGTGTGTGGATGGTAATTTTTAGCTTTTTTGTAGGGTTCTGGGCCAGATGTTGTTTTAGGCCAACTTGAGGTTCTCTCATCCTTTCTACTCAAAGGAGCTTGTTTTATGCGTAACTATGGAGTGCAATGTTGTTTGTTGAGAGGTTTTTTCATTTTTTTAAGAGACATTGATCTATAGACATGCCCGTGTTACAGGCATATATAGAAAAATACTACATTTTCATTTGCATCCATTATTAAATGTACTTTGATGTCGGATTGAGAGATCAATTTAACATTACTGCATCTCTCATGTGGAAAAAGCTGCCTTTTTGACCTCTATCATGAACTCATCTATGCTGAATGTGGAAGCGTGCATTAAATCATAGAATGCCAGGTTGGAAGGACCTCAAGGACCATCTGGCCCAATCTTCCTGGGTAGGAACACAGTTAAGGTCTAACAGCCCAGCACCTTTTCAAGCTGAGTCTTAAAGTGTCCAGTGTTGAGGAATCAACCACTTCATTGGGGAGGTTATTCCTAAGTCCAACTGTTGAGAAAAATTTTTTGATGTCCAGTTGGGATCTGCCCAGGAGTAAACTGCACCTATCACCCCATGTGTCTTCCATGTGAGCTTTCTTTTTGGAGATTCGCTTACTAGCTGTTTAATTTGCCATGGATTTGTCTGTCTTCCTTGTTTATTGTCACCTTGTCCAGTCTTGGAAGCTGTGTGGTCAGGCAAGAGTGCTCACTTAGCTGTGTGCTGCTTTAATAAAAGATGTGTAGCATGCTTCCCAGGTGTCTTCAGGGTATGTCTTCCAGCTGGCCCCTGACATGTCGTATGTATTTGAGCATTAAATACAAGGGCAATTTTCAATTTCTTTGCTTTCTATTCCCCCTTACCCTGCCATAAATAAAGGTGGGAAGAGTGGAGTGCAAAATAAGCATGTTAAAACTACATACTGAGCAGTCCTCTAGTACAGGAACCATTATGGTTAGAGGGACAAAGTTGAATTTGCAGAGCAAGTGGGGTATTTGTTAAAGCAACAGTAATGTTCTCATGCTCTTTTTGCAGTATCTCATATCCCTTTTAGAAGGAATAACTAATAAGTAATTTAATAAATATTTCAATTCTGTGTTCTGGCCTAGCTTTCAGCCAGGTAGTTTAGGACTATGCAGTGACCTCAGTCAATCAGGGACAATCAGGAAACTGAAAAGTTGGCACAGGGACTAGAAAAAAACCTGCCATTTATATCTGGCCTTTGTAGTACATTGTTCACAATTGTGTACATCAAGAATGTGGGTGTAAGAAATAATAAGTAATAGGGGTAGCAGCTTCTTTATTTTTTTTTTTAAATTTCATTTTTTGAAGAGCACAAAATTGCTTTTCAAAGTCAGTGAGTGTTAGGTTATGGCATGGGATCAGCTATTCTTCATGAGTAGATTAATTTATTTAAGCAATACAAGGAACTTGTGTGTTTTCTGAGAAAATATACAAACAATGTGATTATTAATGTAATATAAAGAGGGGGGTTTATGTGTCATCTTATCAAAGTTCTGTTAGCGTCTTACATTGTAAGTCTGCTCTTCGTGTTAAATGAACAGAAAAGGAAAGCGTAACTTCAATCTACACAATTTTCTAGTAATTCTGTAACCTTCTATAGCCATGAGAGAGATTAAGTAATAAGTTGCTTATTTATTTGTAATAAATAGACTGTACTATATTTTCAGTGTTGGCTAAAGCTCGGTCTCCAAAAGAACTGAGTTAAACAGGTAAAGGTGGTCACATGGGTGGCCATACATTTTATAACTTGGCTTGAAATATTTTCAAGGTGATAAAAATGTCATTTTGTTGCAATGAAGGTCACTTGAGCTAATAGCATGTCTCTGGAGACTCCAGGAAGGGTATAAAAAGTTATGATCATCGTGAGAACAAAATAGGACAATATATATATATATATGTATTGGTAGTTCTCTCAAGGTGCTCTGGTAGGCTGGTAAGTTACAGCATCCTGACTACTAAAATACAATTCTTTTGGGAGACTGTCCTGTCCTATCCTAGCCTGAACCACGTGTTGTATCTTTATTAACTACTGTTATGCTTTTTTTCTGGTTTGCTTTGCCAGCTGTCCTTTGCTCCAGGGTTAAAAACCACAACTTGCCTATGTGTTTTGGAAGAACCACTTTTTTTTACCATGGGAAAGCTCCTTCTGCCTGGCTTTTGTTGTCTTGGGTTAGAAAAGCTATGTATTGTTCTCCCTTAACCTTGTTCAGTATTTCATTGTATAATCTATTACGGATTTGTTTTTTGAAAGATAGTTCTGTGTGCTTTTTTGTTTGAAAGTGTATTCTTACAGGATAGCAAAGCAAAAGAGTGCATTTTAGTTCTATGTAAAAAGCATAGAGATGGATCAGATTCTTTGACATAACTTGACATATGTAGTGAACTGTGTGGATATTAAGTCCATTTGACTCAAAAAGCTGTATTTGACATAACTTCAGTAGCTTGACTTTATTCAGTGAGCTAATTATAATAAAAAATAGTTCATGCCTCCAAGCTGAATAGAACCATATCAAAAATAAACTGAATAAAGAACAAAAATCACTCCTGCTTATCTTTAATCTATATGTTACCAGTTTCACAGCAAATTGTGTACGGGATAAATTTCTTAAAACATTTGGTTGTGTTTGCAACAGGTCTTGCTTTCAGGACTTAACACAAAACTGCCTTTTCATGTGTCTTGTTTTTACAGAATAGATTGTTCTGTGGAAGGGAACTGAATGAGTAGGAACATGGTCAAAATATCTGAATACAAGAGTAAACAACATAAGATTCTGCTATGTACTTTTGGTCAGGATTTTAGAACTAAATTGGTACAATCCATAAAATTTCATTATTATGATAAGAAAATGAAGCTGAAATGGGTTATTTTTTAAAAAACCCTAAATTCTTATACTTAAACATTTAATTAGATTAATGACACAAGAAGCATAGTAATGTAGCTCAAGGACAATAGTTGAAAATAACTTGCGTACTGATCTGCCTTTAGGTGATCAGACAATATATCAATCTTACTTTATCTGCAAAAATATTTTTTAATAACCAGTCTGTGTTCCCAGGACTCAATCATACAAGAAGTCCTATCTGTGGGTCTTAGAATATTAGTTCTTAATCTTGGAGTGTAAAAGGAGGACCAGAAGACTGTAAAGGGATTTAGCTATTTTCCTTAAGAGGCTAATTTCTGATACTTCATACACAGAAAAAGCTAGTGCAAAGTGAAAGTCTTGAAACCAATTAATCAGAAGATTTAGTAGTTAAAAACAAACAAACAAACAAGCAACCTTGCTCACTTTATCTTGAAGTCTGAAAAACTTTACAATAAATTTTAATCTATGTGTTGCCAGGATTTTTCAATCGATTTTTAAGGTCAGTTAGGGCACTAGAAACAGTAAAGGTACATTGAAGGAGGGAGTGGTACAAGGTACATTGTGGTCTGCAGGCCCAAGTTTTAGGTAACTCGAAAATAAAATGTAACCTTGAGTTGTAAGTTGTACCTTGTTCCGTAAGCTGAGGACAAATGAAATTTTGTAGGGAAAGATAGAATCTCCCCAAGGTTAAGGAAAAGTAAATGTCAAAATCTTCAAAAGTCTTAAAAAATCCACAGTGCTCAGCAGAAGCTGTCGACTGTCTTTAATCCTTACTTTTTTAATGTATTTTCCAGGGCTTCCTTTACTGTGCTTCCCTTTACTTCTTCCTCACTTCTTACGATAACAGTCTCAGCTTTGATTCTGTACTTTCTCCTTCAAACTTGGCAACTACTGTTGTAGTTTTTCTGTTTAGATCCTGTATAGTCCCAACCTCACCAATTCAGTCATGCCCTATGAGCTCAAAAGGGAAATGCGTGTTTGTCTATTAAGCACTGTGGGTGATAATTTATTTTCTTCTACTTTGATCTATCTCGTACATAATGAAGCTGTTTCTAAGACCTGAGAAAAACATTTCTTTAAAATTCTTACTCAGCCTCCATTTTCAAATGTTCTTTGCATCTCCTACTTCATGTGATCATTCTGGTCTCTTAAGGTAAATGACAAGTCCATAACTTTGCCACTTACAATTACAAGACTCTTGCTTTTTTGTGGTAGCCCTTCATATAATCCTATGGTATCGCATAGATCCTGTTGCTAGTCATCCTTTCCCTTCCAATCTTTCTGTATTGCTTGTTAAGCCTTCCCTTCCAGCAAGGTAAAAGGTAATGTCAGATCAACTACTCAGATCAAATCCCAATAGGTCTCCAGTTTGGACTCTTTCATCAGCTTCCTTGATGAAGGATACATCCACTGTCTTCCTCTTCTGGATGACTCTTGTTTGTGTCTTAATGGTTGTGGTATCCCATACTTTATGTGTCTTAAACCATTTTCTTTTCAGTATGTTTTGCAGGGCATGTAGGGGAAATGAAGTGAGCTGGTAGCTGACAGACTCCTTTGCATTGTATGTGTTCCCTTCATGAGGCTGATCTCAAGTCTTCAGTTAATTTTTTGGCAATTAAAAATCCTTACTAATTTATTCATTCTGTTGAATTTTGTGGGTTGAAACTTCAAATTAACAAATACATTGTTTCCTTCTCAAGTATTTTAATTCTTAATCCTTTGCCTGTGCAATCAAACACATATTTCTTGCAGCTATAACTGCATATCTCTGAGATGTGTCAAAATCATAGCCTTTCAGTCAGGACAGAAATAGATTCTTCCTGTGTCTTTCTGGTACTTATGTAACACTTTCTAGGTCCTACAAATGCTTCCTCCTTATCTTTGTTGTCAGATATGTGCCTCTGTTTATGCTTCTAGACAGACTGTAGTTTCCAGAATTGTATTTGCTACTTATCAAGTTCATCATCTTATGATTTTCAGTATTTGAAAACTAAGACTGGTAGTCTGAATTTAATGTAGTTCAGGACAACATTGTCCTTCTGTGTAGTGACAATGGCATAACCAAGGCAACATTCTCTCAGTTCTCTTGCAAACATTTCCATGGCTTGCTTTGATACTTATGCAATGAGCTAGAATAAATCATTTAATCTCCCCACTCTTTTTGGGAGTTTACTGTTAGAGGTATTTCCTGTAGTTTAACAGTTTTCTGGATATACTTGGAGGAGGTAAATCTGAGGAGGCTGCCGGTCATGAAATAATGGAATTAATACTGTGTTCCACTGTACTTAATATTGACCCCTTTTTCTATGTCTTTGATTTCAGTATTTTTGAGATACATCTTTGTAATTCTAACTTGTAAATTCCTTCAGAAAAACTAAATACTTACCAAAACAAATTGTGGATCAGAGTTTGAAACCTTCTCTGGTTTTAAAACTGTCTAAACAGAACGCGAATGTTTGACTTTCAATGAAACAAATTCGGGCATTGTGGTAATTGTGTAAGGCGTAATATTATATCCAACACCAAAGACTGGAACTAAGATGGATACTACAGCTAAGTTGGTCACATATGAGGTAACATTTTTAACAGAAGAAAAATTCAGTAACCTTTGTTGGAGAAGTAGGTTTTAGAGCAGGACTCTGTAGGTAGACTTGGTACTAAATGTAGCACATGTTGGAAAGTCTGAACTTGTCACAAGCACTGCAGAGATTTGGTATTAATGAAAAATGTAATTATTAATGAAACAAACCATATAATCTGAAGTTATTTTATGCTTAATTTACAAAAACACTTCTATTATCTTCAGTCCTGACTGACATCCTGACATCCAATCCAGTAAATTTCTGATATAAATTAGTTTTCTTCCACTGCAATGTAGTGATTGTTCAGACTGTCATATTTCAGAAAAATGGAAGAAATAGGTTCTGGAAATAACTGCAGGTATCACATACAGATAAATTTAAGAGCCTTTGATAAAAATGTATGAGGAGTAGAAGGTAACCTGAAGTGCATATGGTGTCATAAAATCAAAGGGTATTCAATAGAAGTTTGAAACTTGAAATTTAATGTGGATAGAAGCAGATATTTTTCTTTTCAAAATTTGTTTTGAACTTTGCTGGTATGCCTGTACAGGCTGTCATAGAGTAAAACAAAGAATTCACTGTGTGCCTGCCTACTGCCGGGACAAAACCATTTAATGAACAATCAAGTGAGGTTGCTCATAGGCAGGTGGTGTTATCATTGTTGATATGGTTTATGTACCTTGAGACTTCATATGTAGCATAATGTAACATGTTCTCAGAAGCACAACACTAAGGCATTGCTTTAAAAGCAGAAAGATTGTTTTGTGGTATTAAATGTTCTGTGCCTCAGACAGTAAGTTTTCAGTAGCATTACTCCTGTTTCTATTCTAGCAAACGGTGCTGTGTAGTTGTGTGTAATTTTTAAAGTATAGGGACTGGTAAATGAACTACATATTTATCTTAAGAAATGCTTATAAACTCATCTTTTTCCTGCCCAGTATGATGAACTGGTTCCTGCATCTCTGACAACCAAATATGGAGGGTTTTATATCAACACTGGCACACTGCAGTTCCGCCAGGCATCTGACTCAGAGGATGAAGACTTTGCAGAAGACAAAAAGCATAGGCCACCTAAAGTGAGTGATCTTAATTATGCTTTTTATACAGAACTTACAGCTAAGTGAACACAGAGAAATACTTGATATGCTTGGAATGTTTTGGGTGAACTGGCTGAAAGCAGAAGGGTGCACAGTAGTGTTTTATTGCATTCTCTGTTTTATGCCTTGTGTACTAGCATTTGGGAAGTAACACAGGATGTCCATAGGCTGTCCAGTCTTGTAAGATTAACCATCTTTTTTAGGCAAGCTAACAAGTTGTGTCTATCAATCTTCAAGTGAGAGATGATTCTGTAATTTTATAGGAACTTTGCTGTAAGAGAACTTAAATTTGCTAACAGTACTTTTATGATTTTGCACAAAGCTGGCATGGTATGAAATTGTTATGAACATTCAGAATAGCACTTAATACATGTTAAAATAGACTCTGTCCATAAGAGTAGCTATATTAAGAAAAAAAATGTATAAATATGTATACTATATAATATATATAATATATAAATACATTAAAAATATATACAAATATATAAAAATATATATGTAAATTAAAAAAAATATACATACAGTCTTTCCCAAACAGAGTGCTGTTTTATATACTTGAATAAATTATGATCAGTGCTAACATAATTGTATATCACATTCGTAAGTTCCATGCCATTCCCAGAACATTTTGGTTTCTGTTGTGCTTTCCTGCTCTAGAATTCTTTAACATCATTTTAAGGATCTTGTATTGGATCTGGCCTTGGATCGAGTTAACCTTGTTCATAGCATCCCTTAAGGTGCTACGACTGGGATTTTTGACTTAAATAGCATTGATTGCACACCAATGTTTTGTCTGTTGCTGAATAATGTTTGCACAGTGTGAAGGTTTTCTTTTTCCCTACTCTGTACCAGCAGGTAACCTGGGGATAAGCAAGTAACTGGGAGGGGAGGCAGCTGGTCTGAATTGGTAAAAAAAATATTCCATACTATGTAACTTCACATTCAGCAATGGAACTGTGGTAGCAGAAGAAGATGGAAGGATTCAGTCTTCCAATGTGTCTGTTGCTTAGACTGTCTAGGCATCAGACTCCTTGTGTCTTCAAGTATATTTCTTATTGAAAACTCTGAATTCTGTAGCTGTTTAAAAACGATTAATGATAATGACTTGTAACTGCAGTGGCTGCTAGGAATACAGTGGTACTTTTCCTTAACTCAGATTGAGTATTTTCCTTGGCTCTGAATTGGAAAGTGTAAGGAAAACAATGTTTTGTGCTTTGAAAGTCATTTTAGGGTGAAAGAATCATTGTGCTTTGCCTCTTTTCTAGATAGCAAAGTTAAAAGAAAGTGAAGATTGTGGAATGAAGAAACGCAAGCGGAAAGATGAAGGGACAGAAAAGGAGAAGAAGCCGCGGAAAATGAAAGTTCCTAAGCAGTTGGGGTAGGTTTCTTTCGATGAAACCATGAATTGTATGTGGGGTTTGGTTTCAAGATTGCATGCCACAGCAAGATTATTACAGCTGTTTCAAATATTGTCTTTTTGAACTGTAATTAGTAGCTAATGGATTTTTGGTTTGGAATTTGTATGGGCTTTTTGCGTAAGTAAGTCTTACAAGCTAATTTTTTTTATCCCCTAAAATTTTGAAAAAGGAATAATAAAAAACAAGGAAAGAGAAAACACAGACAAAAATGTTGAGTCTGTGAATAGCACTATCCATCATTGTTCTACCCACATTCTTCTATAGTACTAAGATTTACATCATCTAAAGAAAAATAATTTTCTTCCTATCCTTTGGTTTCTAATCTGGAAAATGATAAATGTATCTTTATTTTTCAACATGTTTTTTTACTAACTGTGCTTTCCTGAATTCTGAGGCTAGCATGGAACTGTTAAGGTGTTGGAGGGTTTTTTTGGGTTCTAGAGAACTGTTGAGTGAAAATTGTCTTATTATATATATTCAAGTTGTTATTGAAAATTTATTGATGGTGTTTTTTATTAAGGTGATGAATTGGCAGCAAATCATCAG
Organism: Phaethornis superciliosus; assembly: GCA_023637945.1. Classification (NCBI taxonomy): domain Eukaryota; kingdom Metazoa; phylum Chordata; class Aves; order Apodiformes; family Trochilidae; genus Phaethornis; species Phaethornis superciliosus. Next base: position 61,912,795 of record JAJQWJ010000001.1, on the reverse strand, counting down.
TTTAAATAGCATATAGGTGGTGAGCCTGCAGGTCAGAATTCTTAGCATTGAAGAGAATTTGATTTTGACATACACGGTGTGCATAAACCTAAAACAAGCATTCAGGAGTCTGAAAGGCAAGTTTAAGTATTTCAGTAACATAAATCAGCTGTGAGTGAACAACTGTAACAACTTCTCCCTAATTAATTTGTTAAGTCAAAAGTAAATAACCTTTGTCTTAATGTGTGCAAAACAAATCAGTTGAGAGCATGAAATCGCATGACCAGCAAAGGGTTATGGTAGTTGATAGTATAGTCAGAAGATGGAAGCACAAAGTACTTGCCTCTTGCCCCTGATAATTGTACTAAACTTACAGGTGTTTTTTAAAGGTTACTGAAGTCTTGAAATTACTTCCATTGTAATGAAAGATTTCTTCCCTCTACAGAGTAATGGCCTTAAATTCACACAAGTCTGAAAAGAAGAAAAAGAAATTGTATAAAGACTCACTCTCTCTGGCTGCCATGATCCGTAAATTTCAAAAGGAGAAGGAAGCCATGAGGAAGAAGGAATCTACTCCAAAACCTCCAGTGACTATTGCAACCTCTGCCCCTAGTAAAATTCCTTCCTCCTCGCTCAGTGCAGGAAATGATATCTCTGACTTGAATCTCAGGATCAATGATCCTGTCCTCTCCATTTTTGGTAGCACAAATGAACGTGAGCTCCTGCAAGAAACTGAAAGTGCCCTGGAGATGCTGGGAGACATTGACTTTGACAAGTTGCTTGATGGCACTTCTGATGGCAGCCCGGTATCTGAGCTGTCAGGAGAAAATGGAAATGTCACTCAGGCAACCTACACCTCTCAGGTCATGACACCCAAGCAGGTGCCTGCCCTCCCAGAAGGTCTGCCCATGCTACTTGAAAAGCGCATTGGAGACCTTCGAACAGTAAGTATGAAATCACTGGTAAAGGATTGCATTCAAGAATCTGAGAGAAAAGGGAAGAATAATTAGGACCTGAGTTGTCCTCCTTGAACTGCTGGCTGAAACTCTGAAAAAATGTAGAATTGATCTGAATGTCAGTCTTAATGGCTGTATTTATACTCAGATGAAAATGGGTACAGAGATTACACGGGTCAATTGTTAAAGCAGCATTTGTTTCTCAGTGGAGACAAGGTTTTCTAAATCTGTGTACACTAACTTGGAATGTTTGTTTGGTTTCTTCTCATAGTGGAAACAGTGTTACTTTAATTGGAACTACTAATTTGTGAAATGGATGACTCTTTGGAAGTGCAAACCTGAAATAAGACTGCACCTTACAAATCAGTGTTTTGAGCGTTTGGCTCTGTAACATAAATGTTAACTTGTCAGCTTGAAAAACAACAGCAACAACTAAAAACCCTACTAAGAAACACTACCCAGCAAGATTAAAAAAAAAATAATTTTGAGGTTAGAATTAAATCCAAACTTGTTAATAGTAGTGAAAAATGTTAAATCATCCAGTTACAAATGTTGAAAGGGATTGGAGCTATTAAATTATTCTATGCTCCTTGTTTCAGATGTGGCTGTTATCATAAGTTGAGAATGAATTTCTTGTTTGGTTGTCCGCAGTCGTATATTAAAGCTTTTCTTTACCTAGAATAAAGTGCAACTTTTTCTTATTCAGAGTAAACTGCAGCTTTTCCTTTTTCAGAGTAAGTTTTGAAAAAGCAGTTTGAATTACTACATTTTTGAGGAAAAAATGAAATAATTTAAGTAGAAGTAGAGCTTGCTTTGCTGTAAGTTAGGGTAATGATAAAATCAATGTACCAAGCTAAATGCAGCTAAGGGGTTAATATTTTAGTACTAAAGTGAAGGAGTTTTTTTTTTTTCCCCCCTACCTTTGAATATTCAGGCTAATTTTGCTATGAATTAACAATCACCTTCTAGCAAAACTGCAAAATTTTATTAGGCTAAAAGTCAGAATTGTTACATGCCTGCCCTAAATTTGTGCCTCTTCACTGTATAACAAGCCCCTCCGAAATTTAAGAGAGCTTTGATTGGAATTAAGCTCTTGGAAAACTGAACTCTTCTATATTACATGTTTGATCATGTCTTCTGGAAGGTTGGTGCTGGCTGAGCAGAGCAAGTCTACCCATACACTTATGAAAAACTAAACTGTGGATGTAAGATTTCAGTTTCCTTATCTCCTGCAAATTGCAATCAATTGATACCCTATCAGTGGGAGGAAAACCTCTTCTAAAAAGCAGGAAAACAGAAGTGTGTCTTGTCAGGTACTTAACTGTCTCAAAGCTTTAGTGCTCTACTGAAAATAAAGCTATTAGGTTTCTAAAGCTGTATGGACGTGCCTGAGTTCCATGAATAGAGTCTGCTCTATCTAAATTTTAAACAAAGACGAAACAAAAAATCAGACCAGAAATTTAGAAAGCCACTGATTAAATGCCATTAGAAACTTCCTGACTTGCTATTGTAGATGAGTATCTTGTAGTTCCTTAAGTGGGCAGTTTTGAACTACTGTAACAGAAGCCTATTTTGCACAAGCAAGAAAGTAATAAAATGGCAGTTTTCTCTTGTGAAAGGTAACTGTCAAGATACTCTGTGGGGGAAAAAACCAAACCCCACAGTTCAGTGATAATGGTGCAGTTTTTGAATCTGCCCATGCTGTTGTCTCTTAAGGCCAGGAACACTGTTGGGTATGATAGTAAAATGCTGAAATCGGCCTTTAAGGTCTCTCTGGATCAGAAATGTCAAAGGCTGTCTTTGTTTCCCACTTTGTTACTCAGATGATCCTTTTGTTAATTGTGCTTAAAGTTTTCAAACTTGTATTTTTGGTATCCTATCTCTTGTAAATATAACCTTTCTAATTTTTTTAGCAGGAGAAATGCCGTAGTATTCTTGAACAGATAGTACCATCTTCTCAGCAGCTGAATTTGCAGTAGAAACTAGTGAGCAGAATGCAGTCCTTACAGGAGCTTAAAATCTAGTATCAGTCTTCAGGACTGAAGTGGTAAAGCATTCACTCAATTGGCTACCTTAAGGTTTCTGATATAGCATCAGACTCTTTTTTTTCCTGTGCAGTGTAGAGTTCACAGTTCCAAAATTTGCTTTCAAACTTAAATGGGCCAGTTAAAAGAGCAAGAAAAGTAAGTATTTCATAGTAATAAAGGAATTTTATCAAGTTAACACTTGCTTTTGTTTATAGTTTTTAGCTATGATATCATGAATAAATATTTTTTTTGAAAGGCAGAGATTTTTAATTTATTTGATTATTCAACCTCATAGCATATTGACTGCCTCTAATGTTTGTCAGTCATTATAATGATAGCACACTTGCCTAGTTTTTTATCTATATCCTTTTCCATCTCCTTTAGGTATTTGCTGTCTGGTCCCAGTGCCAGAGTTTAAGATGACATTAACCATCTAAAAGTGGGAGGTTTTTTCTCTTGACTTCTATAAATCTGTAGAGTGGATGAATACTAGAGAGATGATCTTACTGATTTTTGTTGAATAGTGCAGGGAATTGGCTTTCTCCTAGAAGCTGTCATTGTTTGTAAAAATAAGAACCTAGGTGATAAGAACAAAGATAAAGGGATTCTGCATGGGACTTAATGTGACATCAGTGAAAAAATCTAAGAAAAGGAAGGATGACTAGGAGTGAGGCTGTATTTTTTTTTCCCCAACCCCAAACAGACTCAGGAATAGACAAGTCAAAAATATTAGAGACCTTGAAATAGAACGCTAGACAGCATCAGTAAAGAGAGAGGAGGTATTCCTCCAGTATACATAAATCATTTGTACAAATTGCAATAAAGGACTGAGATGGATCTAAGAAGGCTGGGAAACCTTAACTGAATGAGACACTTAACAGAGAGAGGAAAAGAGCCTTTTATAGATTGAGAGTAGAAATACACTGATGCTTTTGCCTCCTTGACAGGCAAAATGTAAAAAACATTGAGTAATGCTTTTTTTAAACAAACAGTGGTAGTAGAATGTTGGTGGTTGTGAGGCAGTAAAACATCCATATTATTTTCTTCTTAATTGTTATTGAAAGTAGGAATTTTTAAATATATGTGATCCAGACAAACAATAAATGATTGCTTACCCTAGAGAAAGGAGGTTTTTTTCAAGTATAATAAATGTCCGAGTATAGTTTGGTCTTGGTTTTGGTTTGGGTTTTTTGTTGTTGTTGTTTCATTTTGTTTTGGGTTTTGTTTGGCTTTTTTGTCCCAGGTAGTGCTGTTCTGCAGAAAATAATGTGATGCATCTGTAAGAATAAAGATAGAAAGCTGGTTGGGATAAAATGCTCTGTAAACTTTTCTTTTTATTTATATTTTATTTATGAAGCATATTGGTGTATTTTCAGGCCGCCAAGATGTTCGATGAAGAAGGCAGGAAGAAGTTTTTTACGCAAGACATGAATAATATTCTGCTGGAGTAAGTGCTTATCTGTACAACCTTCCCTTTTTGGAAAGGGGGTGAAAGGAAAAGTACAGAAGAGGAAATATTATTGAGGTTGTTCCAACAAAGCCTTAAAAGTCAATGAAGGTAGATCAGTTTAAGCTAGTTATTAGCTAAAGAGATTTATATATTAATACAATTCCTGTTATGGCTATCTGTCTGTCTTTATCCAGTGTATAGTGTTTTGTAGTGCCCTGTGTCCTTGACTTCATTTGTAAAATTCAACAAAGCTGCCATTAGTTTTTTCTGTCCCCCACTTTCATAATTCAAACCACCTTCAGCTTTCATGAAAGAAAATGCCAGCTCTTTTTTTTCTCTTTAATCCTTCAACTAAGCATTGAATATAGGATGTTCTATGTTCTTACTCTAAGAAACAAAAAGTAATCTCTAGAAGGCTGTACCAGTCAAAATTGTATCAAGATTGATGTGCAGTGGTGCGAGCAAATGAAATTTGAATGACTGTGTTCAACATTGATGGAGAAAGATGTATAGAAATGGTTTCTTGACATTGATTTAAAATTCGTTCCTTTTGTAAAAAAACATGTAATACCTGAAAATGTCCCAAGAAGCTATTTTTAGTGTGCATATCTACAGCATATTATGCATACAAAACTTCCTTAGGTTTTTGTTCAGTTAACATCTTCACCTTAGAGTGCCTTATCGGTTGACTGTCTCCTGTTTGTTTGTCAGTATTGAGCTACAGTTACAGGAGATAAATCCTGCCATCCGTAATGGAGTGTACTCTCACCTTGAGGCTTTTGTGCCATGCAATAAGGACACACTGATAAAACGTCTGAAGAAGTTACACCTCAATGTCCAGGTAACAAGGGGGAGATTAGCTCCAGAATGAGTCAATTTTGTTACAGTGATGAGGTCAAAATGCAAGAGGATAGAGCAACAGCCACACAGTCACCAATATAGCAAAATATTTTGGATCATCTGGTAGATCAGCTTAAAAGCTTACTTCTGCATAGCCACTGTTGTCAGTACTTCAGGAACAAATACTTTAAGTATTTCAGAGCTATCATTTGAGAATGAAGTTCTTTAATCTTGAAATCTGGGAACAGGATAGATATCAAAGAAGCAGAATTAGAAAGCCACAATAAACATGGCTATGACAGGCTAAAAAGATTACTATTGTATTTGCTTTTGTGCTAAGAAAAAAGAATAGCTAGATGGATAGCTGATGATCAAGCCTCTGCTGTTTGTGCAAATTTGCCTATGTGGCTAGGTCCTACGAATACTTTATATTGTAGTTGCTTTTGTCTTAATATGTGTTCCTACTGAATAAGAAAATTATCTGTGATCGAAGTATCCTGGCCCAATTCTTTTGATGCAGTCAGGGACTAAATCTTGCAGAGGAGGTGAGGATCATAAATGCAGGTATCTTGCAACTGGCTAAGAAGGCAAACAGATTCATATGCAATTTCTAATCACTAAGACATAATACCATATAGTGTTCTGTTTCTTCTCAATAAATGGTTATGATTAAGTATATAAGTCAGAATATGTAGGAAGATAATTTAAAACATGTAGGAAAGTATATAGTCTATTACTCTAATGTTTGAAGTTCTTAGTATCTGTAGACAATTCAAAATACATAGTCCTTACCTTTGAGATATATAAATTACGTATAATAATAATAATGCGTCACTCAAATAATACATACCTAGGATGCTTTTATACCACTTAATTTTTGGGGACTTGTTTAATTGGATAGTTACTTACAAGTGTTGAGATATCATTGGTGTCTTGCTTTTTTCCCCTCAGTTTTTCTTCCCTTTGCTATCTTGATTAAAAAGCATTATTTAATGAGATCATGCCATAATGTTTTGTGATATTCATGATATATTTCCTTATGACTACCTTTCATTGTTCCTGGTCTCAAGACTTCATGGGTTGCGTGAGAAATTTCAAGTATGTGCATTTCTGCAATGCTGTTACACCTAACAGGATTCAAGTGCTATATAAGTGTAGGAAGTGGATGTTGCAATCAATAATTAGTACCAGGAACATTGCCTCAGGACTGAGCACGAAAGAAATTTTGTGAAACTATCTGAAACACTTTATGTTGCATCTAGTAAGATCACTGTTTTTTTTCACAGGATGACCGCTTGAGAGAACCACTGCAAAAGCTGAAGCTGGCTGTCAGTAATGTCATGCCTGAGCAGTTATGCAAGTATCAAGAGGACTGTCAGGCCCGCAATCAAGCTAAGAATGCCAAGTAGGTATTTCTGTAGTCTGTGCACACCCATTTTAGAGTGCACTGGAAGTCTGTCTCCATCCTGCTCAGTCCCTGAGCTCAGCAAATTTCGCAGCTCCAGTTTACAGGTGTTGTAAGTTTTGAATTGTACAAAGCACTCAGGTTTGTGTAACTGATGTTATCACCAGATTCTAGAAAGAAATTCCATTAACTGAATGAAATACATCTTGAGAAGGAGAAATTATAGGCTATGTGAGGGATAGCAGAAATTATCACAATGTTGGATGGTGTGTTCAGGTTCTTGTTACATTTGTCCTTGTTCATTGTAATGGTTTCCTCATAGCTATCTAATTTTAGACTTGGAGAAGCATTAATAGCTTGCCAAGCATGCTGCCAGTTCTCAGTAGAGGCAATACATGAGGCTTGAAGCCAGGAACTTTGGTAGCATCCATACAGTAAGTCCTTTTCACTTGTCTCTGAGGACTGTGAAGTAGGCGGGGAGAGGAAAGTAACATGTTTACCCTTTCAGGAAAGGCATAATGAAAAGCTGAAGGTAATATTTGTTTCTCAAGGACACTTTTTTTTCTCTTGTGATACACCTATAAAGAAAACAATTGTTCTAATTATAGGTTGCAAGCAGAAGATGAGCGGGAGAAAAATGGATCAGAGGAAGATGATGATGATAAACCTGGAAAGCGGGTTGTGGGACCCAGAAAGAAGTTTCATTGGGATGACACAGTGAGGTGAGACAAAACTGCCTTTTCCACCAAGAATTTTCACTGACTTCATAAAGGGATGTCCAAGTGGATATTATTGCATGATACTGTTAAATTAATAATTGTTCCCTTAAGTTTTGGAGAGTGGATCTAAACAGGCAAGCTGGAATGCTGCAGTGGTAAAACACCCTTTTCTTTAACTTGGAAGCAAGATCATCCTTTGCATAACCTGTTTTTCTTTTTTTGTTTATCATGTTTTATCCAAATACATGATAATCCTACTGGTCCTAGGACTCCAAGTTTGCTTAAGCAAGCAACAGAGATGTCAGCAGTTATACCTGCTTCCCACCGTTCTAGAAATAGATCTCAAAACACTGTCACCCAGTGAGCGGTAAAGATTTCTGCCACAATGACTAAACCACTGAAACTGTTGGTTTAGCAAGCCTCCAGTCCTTGGAAAGGCATGAATCTTAACCCTTATGAACACAAATTCTATCTTACTTCTCAAGAGCAACGTGGATTCTTGCCTGAAATTAGGAATTCTCACAGTTCTGTTTCCTAGAATAGATTTTACTGAAAACTGAGATTACTATTACTTAAATAACCTAGATAGAACATTCTAAATTAGTAATTTCCCATGCAAGATCTAAACAGATTTTAGTACAAATATACATATTAAAAGGGACTGATAGATTTATCACACTGAACTTTTCTAGTATGCGAAGACACCAGGGAAGCAAGCTTAGTGGAAGGTATAAAACCAGTATAGCTTTGAACTGATCTGAAGGCAGCCATACTTTAAAGAAGAGATATTGAAATCAGTATGGTTTTGTGGGGCGGTTTTGGGGTTTTTTTGTTTGGTTGGTTTTTTTAATGGTCTTTTTAATGTGTTTTTTATTTTCATTCGGGAGGCTCTGAAAGGCCAATGTTAACTGTGTGCACCTTCATATTTTTAAGGATAGTAAAAGTCAGCATCCTTGTCAGAAAAAATATTCTGTTGAAACATTTGTAGAATGGGATTTCACTTGGTTTCAGTCATTCTCAGTCTTAAGTATAAGAGATCACTGAGCAAAGTGAGAGATGTTTCAGCTATAAGGAAACCAAAAGTAATATATAAAACCAGTTACAAAATGATAGTAAGCATAAAGAGAGCTCTATGATGTTATGAAAATAGATAAGTAACAGTAGCAGATCATACCAATTGTAACAGCAAACTTGTGCAGTGGCAAGCTTCCAAAAACATGATTGGAACTGAGCTCTTCCTGAAACTGGCAATGGACAGCAGCTATATAGCATCAGTGCTTCAATTTCCAAGTCCTTTTCTACTGAGCTTTTGAAAGGTTTGTTTATTTGGATGTATGTATTGTTTCTTTCTTTAGGTCTCTGTTGTGTAATCTTGTCAAGATCAAGCTGGGATGCTATGAGCTAGAGCCAAATAGAAGTCAGTCTGCTGAAGATTACCTCAAAACCTTTATGGAAACGGAAGTGAAACCACTTTGGCCTAAAGGCTGGATGCAGGCAAGGTAAGATACTTGCTTTATATTTCTGTTCATTTTGGTGTTATTTGTTGGATCTTAATTATTGTCATGCATTTGACTCAAACAAGTGCTATTAATATTGGTTAGAACTTGGAAATATTTCATTCATTAGAAGAATGAGTATTTTTCAGAAGATACTTTCTATCTTGTTTGCAAGCCTGAGAGCCAAAACCCCACTGTTTTCCTTGAAGAACTATTTGCTTTTGTCATCTGTTGGAAATTGAATTTACTGAAGCTCATCACACAATGCACGGTGCTTTGTTTAAGGGGAAGGAAGTGGTATGATGGCATGTGGTAACTTTCTAAAAGCTCTAAGATATAGAAAGTGATAGTGATATAGAAAGCAATTTTACTGATACATTGTAAGCAATCTGATAATGCAGTGTGACATTGGCTTTTAAATTCAAAGTTGGAGTTTCTGCACTAGTGTTAAAACACAAAGGTTTGTGCTCTTTGTTTGGATGCTGCAGTTAAAAATACACCAGTTTATTGATGAAAAACCTATACTTGCTTCATACTGGCTTACTAAGAGCACCAGTCACACAAATAGGAGGAAATATAAAATTAGAGCAATAGCAATTATGAAACAGAAATTTTAAAATTACCTCTGTAAAAGCTAAATGATAGACCTGTTGAAATCTTATAAATTTTTACCTTTATGTGTGAACTGTAGGAAGAGGATGTCAGTGTTTTCTTGCCAGATAACATGAAGTTTGTGGATACTTGCATTTTTCATAATTACTGCAGTTCTACAGAATGTATTGATGAAATACTTGTTTAGACTGCTTTGTGATGTGGTCAGTGTTAGTGTGATGGCAGTGGTGTAGGAAAGCCTTGCACATTCTCATTTGCCTGCCTGGAAAGCAGAGAAGGGGACCAAGTTTTCATTAACTGGCTTTTTACAGCTGTGTTTGGGTAGTAAGCTGTACTAAAAGTACAGACCAGGAAATTTTTTTTTTTATTTCCCACTTGTAATCTTAGGGATCGATAACATGTAAAAGAAAGAATGTGAAGTACTAGGATTTGCTCTACCAACTCCTTCCATTCATACTGGGTCTGCAGAAAAATGGACATTTAAATCCTGTGTAACTGAAGTGGTTCACAGTGAGCTATACAAAATAAAGAGGAAAACTGGAGATGAGCTTCAGTACTGTGTTCTGACATTTTTCCTCGCTGTTTAAAAAAACACTAACCACAAAACTCAAACCTGTGACCAGCGTTGTGGCCATGTAGTGTGAAGAGTAAACAAAAATCCTTAATTTGATATTTAAAATATTCCATTAGCCTTTGAGGAGAGAGAATTCAAAATACATCCAGTTGAAAGAGGGGATACTCCATTTTGTTGACTTCTGCTTGGCAGTTTACTGGTATTTTGAATGTATACTTGATTTTTTAAATATATTTATATTTAGCATTCTTCTGTTTATGGCTGCCTGTAACTGTGTTGTGTCAGCAATATGCACAAACGACATGCTGGCTGCTTTGGGGACAGCTAATCAAGGAGTTCGAAAACTTCAAATATTTTTAAGCACTTGGTAGTCATGCTGATTGTCCCTGTAGGATCACCTGTGTTTCTTTTCTTGACACTCTTCTAGGATGCTTTTTAAAGAAAGCCGAAGTGTCCACAATCACCTTACTTCTGCTCCGTGAGTATAATATTGACAACTTACTGGTATCTTTAGGTTGTTCATAGCATTTTTTCTTGTCTTCATGCTCCCTTCTTTGGACAGAGAGGAGGAAAGGGAGGTGTTTTGGAATAATTTTTGTGCTTTGAGACATACACCTGTAATATTCTTGTCGTGTTGTATTTTAACTTGGTTATTAAGTGGCTAAATAACTCAAGTAGATAGTCTTTTCTGAAAATCAAGAAGGTAGAATTCCACTAAAATAGACATTCTTTCGTAGTTCCAGAGTAATTTATTATGAAAAGAGCAGGAAGTTCGATTTAATACGGTACTCATCAAAATTTAGGTAGTGTAGTGCTTTGAAATACTTTAGGTAAAATACATTGATCCAAGAATGACTATGTCCCTCTCGGGAGGTACTTTCATTCACTCAGGATTCAAATAAACAGTTATGACTCCAAGTGACGCCCAAATTGTTACCTTTGTGATAAATAGAATGAACGTGTTATTTTTCTACGTATTAGATTGAGTCATGACCCACCTACAGTAAGGTTTGTTTTTTTGTAACTAGGCATATTCCTAGTTGCTTAGAAAAGGAGAAAAAAATACCTCTAAGATGTAAATCTGTTGATCCTCTTGAAGTAAAAGAAATCAGAATGCTTAACTTATACATTGAAGCTAATGACTAATAATTTTTAATGCTAGCCTTGTTCACATGACTGCAGTTGATGCTGTGTTCTTCATTTATGGTGCAGAAGAACCATACTACTTTCTACTTCAAGGATGTTTTGTTATTAAAGCTGGCCCCCAGTAGTCATCTGTGTAGCTTATGGGAATATAATTAGGATAATGGTTAAAACTAAAGTTACTGGCCTTTCTTTTCTCTTTTGATGCACACTTATCTCTTCTGCCTTAGGACAAAGAAGAAGGTGATTCTGGCACCTAAACCCAAAGTGAAGGTAAATGCCTATTTAGATATCTGAATTTTATTATGACCATTTGCAATCTCTTTCCTGCTTCTGATTCACAAAAATTCTGGCAGAAGGGTTACTTTAGGAAACACCATAAGAGCTTATTGACTTGGTGTCAAAGTAAGTAATACATAAGGCTTCTGTATAGCTCAGAGTTAGAGCTATGTTAGGGGTCTTTTGTTTTTTTTTACTAAACTACCAAGAGTTACTAGTTCCAGTAGAGTATGATTTTTAATGTGTGCTTTGTTTGCTTTCAGCTTGTGTTAAATTTAGCGACACTGGAAAAATGTTTGGTTGGAAGGATAATGCAGTAAGTTGATAGAAGTTCTTATTAGCCATAACTAGGTGTTCAGTACCAGTATTAGTGAGCAATCACATTAGCTATCCTGTTCTTCATAGCACTTATTTTTCTAAACTGTGTAAGACACTTCTTTAGTTATGTGAAGCAACAACACTACTAGTTTTTTAAATACAAACATTAAATTAGCCCTTGGGTCTCCAACATCTAGACATCACAGGTATCAACGTGAAAAATTCAATAGTAGATCTTGTTTCATCTAAATTTACAGAATAGTAGTACTACCAAAAAAAATGTTTTAGATTTACTCCAGAAAGGCTATTAAACCTTTTTTAATCTTATCATTCTCAGGACTCCAGTCCAAAGAAAGAACAGAAAGCTTGTATGTCTTCAGTCAATTCTAGTTGTGCAACTGTACTGAGTTCCAGCACACCTGTCTGCACCCCAGCAAGCTCTAGCTGCACACCAGCTCCAGAGACCATCTGCTTGGATGACTCACTGGATGAAGACCTTTCCTTCCACCCACCCTCACTGGACTCTATTTCTGATGCTCTGGCAGTTATCAATAATGGTGCCAAGGGGTCGCCTCTTGGGGCCTCTATAGAGACACCAACATCCAGACCTCGCCCTGGGCTAAGGGAAGAAAAACTAGCAAGCATTATGAGTAAGTTGCCTCTGGCAACTTCAAAGAAAGTAGAGCCCACTCAAACACCCCATTCATCAAGTCTTATTGCTGGTCACACAGGGCCAGTACCAAAGAAACCCCAGGACATAGTTCACACTGGTATCTCTTCAGGCCTTATTGCTGGATCTTCAATTCAAAATCCTAAGGTTTCCTTAGAGCCTTTGCCTGCCAAACTACTTCAGCAAGGACTACAGAGGTCGAGCCAGATCCAAGCTGTTTCCTCCTCTTCACAGACTCATGTCTCTTCCTCTAAGACCCAAGCAGCTATTTCCACTTCTTCTCAACGAACCAAGGATGCTAATATCTTGGTATCATCTTCTGAGGCTCAAGGTGCTTCTTCCTCAACATCACAAGGGACAAAGGTGCACCAGCATTCAGCTGTACAGCAGAAATACGTATCTCCTTTACAAGCAACTATTAGTAAATCACACACCAATCCAGTGGTGAAATTGAGTAATAATCCCAAACTGTCTTGCTCATCACCAGTCATCAAGGCTCAAGATAAGTCTGTAGTGTATCGCCTGCCTTTGTCTAATCCTTCATCTGGAAGTGGCTCTCAAGTGTCTCACCCACTGGTTTCTCGGACAACATCCAGCACCTCTACCTCTAGTAACTATTTAGCCAAGGCTATGGTGTCACAAGTTTCTTCCCAGGGTTTCAAGCCTCCTTTCTCCATGGCTGCCTCTCCCAAACCTGCTGCCTCTCCCAAGCCTTCTGCATCTAAGCCCTCTGTGACACCCAAGCCCAATGCATCACCTAAATTTTCATCCAAGTCCACCTCATCCCCCAGGCCCGCAGCAACACCCAGTTCTTCCAGTTCAAGTGCACTAGTTTCCCAGAGTAGTCACTCCAGCAACAACCCCCTTCATAAACAGACCAGTGGTGTAAATATCAGCAGGCAGTCTCCCACAATGAATTTGCTGCCCTCTAATCGCACCTCAGGCCTTCAGCCTGCAAAGAACCCTCAGGCTTCTTCAAAATTGCCCAACTCTTCTCCTTCTGGAAATGTTGGTAAAAATAATTCGAGTGGAGTTGGAATGAATGTACCTGCCAGCAGAGGCAGTAACCTAAACTCAAGTGGAGCTAGTAGGACTAGTCTGTCTGGGGGAGCAGGAAGTGGAACACAGGGTGCTACTAAACAATTGTCAACTCCACACAGACCATCTTCTGCCTCAGGGTCTCCAGTTGTAGCAGCCAGTGTGCAGGTATGCATCTAACAAGTTTACATTTAAATGTTACATTAATATTTATCACATTTATTTTGTAAACATTCTTTCTTACAATATCTTGATTTGAAAATGGCTCATAAATTTGTCATTAACACTTTACTAAGCATAAAGGCTAATTCAGATAAAACCATTGGGCTAGTGAATAGGCATTTCCAGCTGATATTGTGTTCCAAATACATGAAATGTTTGTTTGTCTGTACCGTGGAACAGAATTTACTTTTGTGGGGTTTTTAAGAGCCCTATAAAAGGTATGCTTTGTGTGACCATATTTTCAGGGAATGTAGTATTGTCCTCCTAGATATGTGTATTCTTGCCTGTGTCCTTCCTTGTAATGATGATGGTGATATAAAAAAGTACATTGTTGCCAAACTTTATGATTAACTTTGCAAAACTAGAGTTCAGCTGTTTAGCTGAGTGTATTGCAACACTTGTGTTCAGAAATAAGGTTTCCAAGGGGTTTTCTTTAGTATTTGTAAATAAATGTATTTTATTTTGTAGATCTAGTCAAACCGAATGAGGCACCTCATTAATACATACATTTCCTAGAAATTGATTGAGAGTGAGCTTACAGAGAGATCAAACAAGTCATATAAACCAAGTATTTTGAAAATACCATTGGTATAAAACTCATGCAAAATGCTATTTACCAAAAGGACAACCAGCTTTCCCAAGTTTGTGGTGTTCTTACTGGGAATGATTTAATTGCTGAGATGATTGAGTTTTTCCTCTCTATTGTGCTCTCTGTCCTGAAGTCTCTGCTACTTAAGACAAGAAAAGCACTTTCACTGTTACTCTGAGCCTTGGTATACAGGAAATTGAAAAGCTTTGTATTTTTCTGACCAATGTACTTAGCTATTGCATGGTAGTGATGTATACTCAGCTTTTAGCAATGGTTTATAATGTTTTAGCTTGATACCAATTTTTCCTTAATGTAACAATATCGGAAGATAATTTTTAGAAGACATTGTGGTCGTCTTTCACTCTACCTTAAGCCTGTTACAGAAAACAAGAGATGTCTGTCAGGCTCTGACACAGCCTTTTGTTTATTTTGGGTTTTTTGAAAGAAAAAAAGCACACCCTGTAAGCTGTGTAAGGGCCACTCAGATACCACATAGTGCCTAGAGCAGAGCTGAGCCAGATATGGTGCTGTTTGGGTGCCTGGAGGGGTCAGAAAAAGGCTACAGTGAATGGCCTGCGAGCAGAGTTGTTTTTTGCTGATGCAGTCAACAAAATCCAGTGGATAGAGCTGCTGTGGTGTAGAGGAAAATGTGAAATGGGTGTGGTAGTACTTAGAGATGACAGTCAAAGGTAATGGGCAGGAGAAATAAGTAGTATTGTCCTAGATAAGGTGATGAATTCTGGCAAATGTCTTGTAGTTAAAGGCAGGTAATTCTTTGAGACACTGAGCACTTGGGGAATAAAATGCATTTTGGCAGATAGTAATGTTGAAGAGGACTGGAGGGGGTATGGTGGGTATTCAAGTAACATGAGTACAAATTGTAATACAGCAAAATAAGGGAGTATTGGCTAGAAGTGCTGAGCAGCATAACATATGGTATCACTATAATTATAATTATGATTTTATGTGTGTGATTATTTTAATAGTCCAGAAGTTACTTTGGTAACCTAGAAATGGTTTAGAAAAACGGTGCAGGGAAGATTAACTGTAGAACAATGCTGTTGCCATTGTGGAATAGCTTAGTCAATAGAGTATGTTCAAAAGAACATTAGAATCAAATTACCACACAGTTGAAATACACTAAAGGGGAAAAGATTTGTGATAACGGAGGACTTTATTAAGCCTTAAAAATCTAAGCAGAATCTATGCAGAGCTTCATCAGTTCTGGACTAGTTGTTAGGTACAAGGAGTCAGTTATCCCTCTGAAAACTTTGACAAGACTAGAAGTGAATATCCATAGACAGTTTAAGGATTTAATTCCTACCTGAGATGCTAGTAGATGGATACCATTCTCATGTTCTGACCAAGTTGCTCATTAGACTGTGGTGGTCTGCTTATATGGAAGGTCAAACTGGATGATTACGTGTGAAAATGAAGATACACCTGACTAGAAGTTTTCTTTGCAAGAAGAGTTTGCTTCTTTTCCCCTTTTGATTGGCACAGTTAATTACCAGAATAAAGCTTTTATCTACTGTAGGTCTGCAAAAATTTTACTTTGGAATACTCTCTAAAGTTACATCTTAGGAACACAAAGCCAAACTAATCTAAAATTTGGCAACTACAGTGTATGATTTCCTTAAAAAGCTCTAGTTACCATTAGTACTCTTGAGCAGACTCTGGCTTAGACTTTTAAGGACTTTGATGACTTTAGATTTTCATAATCACAGTGAACTCTTATGAAGTGCTATATAGGTGAGATGAATAGAAACATTTGATCTGGAACAGTCTAGGATGTTCTCCATAGCTATTTCCTTCACTGAACTTCTCTCCCATTTTGAGAAAGTAATCAAGGTGTTGACAGAGCACATTGCAAAGCTTCTGTCTGTACAAATCTCCACAATTGCAAGAGATTACTGGACAGCTTTTTATTTTGTGGCACAGTAAAGATGACATCCACAGTGAACAGCTGTAATTTTTTTGCATAGGCTTATTGTAAAATTCATACTTTTAAAGGAAAAAGAGAATAGTCATGTAGTTGCAAGTTTTTTCTACTTGTGGGTTGGAGTATGTTTTAGAAGCTGTCACACTAAAGATGAAAAATAAAAACACTTGCTGCTCTTAAAGGAGCAATGTTATGAACATAACATCATTAGTTATTTACACTTCCAGTATTACTGTTTTAAAATATCATGTTTTCTCTTAATCAGCAACTAGCCTTTTTTTGCTGTTTTTCATCACACTGTCTTTCTGTAAGTTAATACTGCAGAATTCAAGGAGATTGCTTTTCATTGTAAGATCAGATGTTCATTAAGTGAGTCTAAGTTTTGGATTTAATTAAATCTTGTTTAAATGTACAGGTTTGAAGTCATGTTCAGTCTGAGTCTTTTTGTCTCAAATACCTAAAATACCTGATCTTGAGTTTGATTCAAAATGCTTTGTATATTGACTGTTTTGTAGCAATCATTTGAGCATATAACATTAGCATGTAAAATAAGAGCAGCTTATATAAAATTACTGTAATGTTAGAGGAATTAGTGCCATTTGGGCACTGCTTGAGCTTAAATGTTTCTGACTAATCTTGCATTTTCCTTTTTAAACTGACTTAATTTAACTTCATTGTGGCATATGTAGAGTGGTTAGGAATATTTTTCTTTGCCTTTTTCTTTGACATATGGATACATATCTGTACATATATATGCATGTCTATATCTTGGTAAACTGACCTCTTTCTAAGTGTGGTGGTTCCCATGTATGAATCTGTTTTCAAAAGTCATTGCTTCTAAGCAGGCTCTTCAGAAGTAAAGTTTGTATTTCATAAGTACCCAGATTTGGAGAGTGAATGCATAGTACCGTGCTTCTGAAGAACTTCAGATCTTTAGAACTACATCTGATAATTTTGTATTATCAATCTAATACCAAGATGCTGCATTAGATTCTGACTTTAGACCCAGCACCCAGTATTGAAAAGGAAAATAGAGGAAATTACCTGCAAGGCTGATGAGAAAAACTGAGATAAGCCATACTGCTGTGTCTGAATCTGAGATATAATTGTTCTTGCTTAGCAGATGAACAGTGGCAAGACCTCGTAGGTGAATAATTGGATATTTATTAATAGTTTCATACACTTCTTAATAGGGCCACATGTAATAGAAAATAGCAGTTTCTTATATCTCCTTTAAAGATTTAACTCAAGGCTTTAAAATCTTGAAATACTCCTTTTCTTCATACAGTCAACAGCAGGAGCATCATTACTGGCTAACGCCTCACCTCTGACTCTTATGGCATCACCCCTGTCTGTAACCAGTCAAAATGTGACGTCTGCACCATTAACTCCTTTTGGGATGCTGGGTGGCCTTGTTCCTGTGACTGTGCCCTTCCAGTTTCCCCTGGAGCTTCTTGGCTTTGGGACGGACACAGCTGGAGTGACAACCACCTCGGGATCTACCTCAGCGGCTTTCCACCACAGCCTAACTCAGAGTGAGTGGAATTACTTACCACACTATGCTATAAAGAAAAATGCATCCTGAAAATGGAAATTAAGATGGGAAACAATGATGTTATGAGAGACACTTAATTCCATTCATGAAAGTCTCTACATGATAATAAATGTGGTTTCTTTGCTGGTGAAACTTACTGCATGTAATTATCCAGGTGTTATGAATAATCTTTGATCAGCCTAACTTCATTGTTACCATTATGGTATGTACTTAGTTTGGAATATACATTTTGGGTCTTACTTTAAATTTGTTACCTTTAGAAAGGAATGGAGTTGAGGAGTCTCCAAAGGCCACAGTACAAATCAGAGACTTGATACGGTGATTCCTCAAAATATCCTTAGCTTAGTAATGGCCTAGAGTCTTGGATATCTAACAGTTCTGTTATGAGGAAGAGAAAAACCAAGATGACTATCTCCAGTTGCTTAAAAAGAAATTCTTCAGGATTTTAACCTGTATCAGTTTTTGGTCTTTCTGACAAAGGAAAGTGAAGACTTGCATCCCAGTAGTGAGGCATGGTCCTTGCTCTGACTTTTGATTACTGTATCCAAGTATGTCTGTTTCTGTTGACTTACTCCAGCCATCAGAGTGCTATCAGGTATTTATGTTTTGTTGTTAAGAAACATCTTCAGAGGTCTGTGCAAGTTAGCATGCTACTGCAGCTATATCTCTATCCTTAAGATGTATTTTTCATTTTTGTTGCACTGCTTTTTTCCCCCAGACTTACTGAAGGGTTTACAGCCAGGTGCTCAGCACGCAGCAACGCTGTCTCATTCACCTCTGCCTGCTCACTTGCAGCAAGCGTACACAGGTAAAGACATTGTGGGGTTTTACACTTACTTTTAACTTTAACATCATATTTTTGTCCTAGACAGAAATAAAATGTGCATCAGAGTTGAAATCTTAAAACACATACGAAATGGGGACAAGCTTTGGTAGAAGCAGACAATATACAGTCTATCATAGCAGTATTTTTGGAACCTGAGCTATTTTTTTTTTTCTACTTGTCTTCACTTTCAGGAACAAAAGTTAAAAAATATCAATAACATTTTATGGTTCTAGAAACCTAAGGGTACAAATTTAGCTAGTGGGAAAAAGGGGCTGCTACTTACTGGATGCTAACATGATTGTTTACTGGCTACGTGAAGTCTGCATTGTAGAGATTTTTTTTTTCCCCCAATTTTAATTTCTCCTTTGGAGGAGAAACTGATCCTCCAGCTAGAAGCTTCTTTGTGTTTCTAAGAGTGTCTACATGTGTGAACAATATGATGGTTTCCTAAAAGAATATCTGCCTTCCCTGAGAATCTTATACTTGATAAGAGTTACTTATTTTGAGTGAGATGAGAAACTTGAAGTAGAACATCTTTTTTCTGATTATAAGGCTTAGAGCTGAAAAGCCATCAGAAAGCTTTAGAAAGTTCAGTTTAAAGTGTACTCCTTTCTTTGCCATCTGTATGGTGTTCTTTTTGCCAGGAGAGGGAACAAGAAGGGTGATAGTGGCTTGGTGTCATCTTTTCATTCTGTTCTCAGTCTTCAGCACCAAAAAAAACTGGGCAGTGTTTGCTCTACGAGACTGTGAAAGCAGATAAATTGGCAATATTTGGGTACAACCATAATTTTTTTGTCACAGTGAGAGCCAAAGTTTGAATACTAAAAATGTTTCGTTAAAATTTAAAGGCTTCTAAAGAAAGGCTTGATTTCTTTTTTTTTTTTTTTTTTTTTTTAATATATATACTTTAGGTTGCGGATTGGGATACTGAAAAAAAATCTTTAGAAAGATGGTGTCTTGTGGTCAGGGTTCAACAGTGCTGTTGAATGTTAAATTTGTTACCTCTATAAAAGAATAAAGTTCAAGAGTCTCCAAATGGCACAGTACAAATTAGAGATTTAATGTGGTGATTCCTCAAAATACCTGTTAGCTCAGTAGTGGCTTGTACTGTCAGATATCAAACTGTCAGATATCCTCTCTTATGAGGAAGAGAACAACAGAGAAGCTGAAAAGTCTTGCATCCGATAAAGGCAGTGTACTTTTTGATGATGCTAAAGCTGAACATGCCAAATTGCTGTCTCTTTTGCTGTAAGTTACGAAAACGTAAGTTAACTTGTGTATTTATTCTTCCCTTTCTGTCTCTAAACTACAGATGGAGGCCAAAGTAAAGGGGACACTAAGTTACAGCGGAAAAACCAGTGACTTCTGGACAAGCAAGGGAGCTGAAGCAGTTCTGGTTGGCTGACAGAATCTGCCCAGTTGGGAAAGTGCTTATTGTCACAGGGCTGCTGTTTCTGTCAATGTTTACATATTTTGATCCCAAGCACTGTGGTGAGAGGAAGAAGAAAAAGAAAACAATACTTGATCAAAGAGAGAAGGAAAAGGAGGACTGGTCCTCCTAGTCATGCAGACTGGTCATAGTTTGATCTTGCCTAAAGAAACAAGCTTTTTTATCTGCTCTGATTGGCTTTTAAAAGAAATTGATCGTCAAACCCACAGCAGCACAAATGTTTTTTTTTTTCTGGGTGATGTCCAGTGAAGACTTGAAAGCGTGAGAGGAGCTAGGGTAGGTTTCTCCATCCGTTGTGCAAGATGGAATCATCCACTTCAATAGTTCCCAAAGTGCCCAGTATAAGATTATGCTTAGGTCCTGAGTGTACAATATGATTGTGGACCAAAGGTTATGTAGAGGTGGTGCTGGGATACTTTGCATTATAATTAAACCTTTACAAAAATGTGGTTTCTGATATGGGCATTTTTCCAGATTTATAAGGCTGTTTGGCTTTAGGGGAGCCTACAGATGCAGTCTCATTATAAAGTTGTCTTCAAAAACAGATACGTTAAGACAGACTACTGGGAAATCTCTTGCTCCTTGTTCAATTTTATTTTTATTTTTGATATGAGGATTCCCATGTAAGGGAGGAAGGAGATTGAAATTTTTCCATTTACAGGAAAAGGAAATCCACCTTTTTATTGGCTGGACTAGCATTTCTTTCCTACATTCTCTCCCCCACTCCCTCCCCCCCCTTTTTTTTTTTTTTTTTTCAGTTAAGGCACACTGATTTTTCAGTCTTAGTATTTGTAAAACTCTTCCTTTGCCTTGTGCTTATCTGGTACTCAAGTAATGTTCTGTTAATGTCTCTAAAACACAACCAGTTCTTTACTCATTCTATATTTCCTTCATCTTTCATTTAACTCCTCCCCAAACCCATGCATTAAACTGATATGCTAGTTAAAGAAAGCTGATGGTGACCTATTCCAGAGACAGGTTAATACTGCTTCAGGCATTAGCCAAAGAGGAGTCGTTCAAAAGCGACCAGAGGTGCCTTCTCTTCTGGGGGCTGAATGGGTTGTCTCCAGCATTTCTAGCCCCTGCTGGCCTGAGGAGTTTCTGACCTGAACTCTTCCTTACATGGTAGCACAAGACTGCAAAACTGGCTTTTTGTTTTGTTGTGGTTTGTTTTAATAGCAATACATCAACGGCTTCATTTGTAAGGTTAGGAAGTATCCAGCACATGTTGCACTTTTGACAGTAGGACAGAACTTTGCTGTTGAGTCCCTTGCGCTGTCACATAAAAATTGAGAACATCAGAAACTTAAGTCATGGTGGAAAGGAGCAAATAAAATATTATGATGCCCTTCTCCCTCAACCCTGAAACATTCCTTTGGCCAGAGATGCTGAAATTTCTAATGGCTAGTCTTTCCAGTAGTTTTACTTGAGATTGAACCAGTCACTGTTGGTAATCTCACACCTTCCAGAGAGGCTTTGACCCATGGGTAATGCATCTTCAATGTTTTTGCTAGATTATAACTTATAGCTTTCAGGTTTCTTTTACATGTGATTTATTTTTCTTAGACCAGACAACAATTTCTTTTCTATTTAGAGCTCATTTTAATTTTATATAAATATATATACATGAATTTAAGATAATATATATTGTGTATTTAGTATAAAAATGTTGGGTTGAGCTCAGCAATAAATGTTTTTGCACAACACTTTTGTGAAAGACAGATTGAATTAAAGTAAGATGCATTAGTTCATTAATCTCACTCCACAGCATCTGCCAATTAAATGCTTTTTAGCTAGTGCTAATGTTTTGTATCTGGTGTGTTGATTAGCTAGGCTTCCGTCTCCATCACCAAGGTTATTCAGAGTTGCAGCATTCTAGTATGTGCAAATTCTGTCAGAATACATAAACTATTTAGAACACAAGTTTTATCTGATTTTTTTTTTCCTTTTTCTCCAGCAAAGGTTGAGGGAAGACAACTTTCGTTTTTAAGGCCTAACAGTTCTTGCAGGATGCTAATTTTCTGAACTGTGTCAAAGCTGATATTTTTTTTAACAATACATGTAGCTGAGGGGGTTGCAGGAGTGAGCCATCAGGCAGCAATATATCTAGAAGACTCTGTCCTAAGAGTTCTACCTCTTCTGTTTTCCTCATCAAGGCATCTCATTTAAATTGCCATCTTTTGCCTTCATGCTTCATGCAGGTTTAGACTGGGAGATTTGGAGCCCTATATAAGTACAGCACAATTTTCCTGTCAACATTCCTCTCTTCCTGGAAGTATGCCTCACTTCCAGTTAAGGAGTATCCTCTCTAAATCTTAAGGAGGGCAGGAGGAATACTTCTGTATGTGTGACCTATAGCGTTTCTCAGTCTTGGGAAACAACTAGTACTTACTGTGGAAATAGGTAAAAGAAAGATGATGAGAATAAAGATAATGATGGTATGTTTTTTGTGAAACCAGTTCAGACAGCCCCCTGCGAGGGTAACTGTTGCTACTCATTAATGCTCCTGAGCTTCTTTTCAATCAGTGATATGGTGATAAAAGGGTCTGTGTTCCCTCTTCTCCCTGGTTAAACTTAGGAAGGGCAAATCAAAGGAAATAATAGGGTGGCTCCTAGAAATGTCTGCAGGCAGCATAAACAGGATGGGGAAGTGAAAGATTTCTGCAATGTCCAAATGCAAGATTAGGTTAATGTTTTACTATTTTCTGCACAGCAGCTCTTCTAAAGACATTTCCCCCCAGGTTTTTGCTACTTTTTAAGGGCCTTTGTTAATAAATAAACTGAAGTTGTACATACTAAATAACCCTCAGTATTCACAAGCAATAAGAAAGCCAAGTAGAGCTGTCTTTTCCAGGCAGCAGGGCTGAACTTGGTTTGGGGACTGTGTATGAGCTAACATGTGAAGCTCACTGAAAGCCTCAGACAAATGCAAGCAATAATTTCAAACACAGGTTTTAGATGTTAAGACTGTCTGGGTAATACTTTCTGCTACATGATCCAAAGTCCAAAAGTTGTGGTAGCTATTTCAGATCCTTTCGAGATACTCATAAAGAAAGAAGGCAGGCTAGATGACAAACAGGCTGCAAAGTTTCCTGATACCTTGGAGTATAACTGCAGTGTTCTCCCACTCCAAGATGCAAATGGCCTAAATCATTTTGTCCAGCCTTCTCTGTTGATTTGAGATACATAACTAATACCGATCAACTAAGTCACAAGTGTGGATGCTGTGGGTTTCACATCTGTTTTCTGCTAATCAGAGGTAACTTAATTACCTGGGTTCTGCTTCTTGTTTGAATCCAATTAAAGTTGTCTGATGCACAGATTCGGGTGTGGGACAGGTGCCAAGAGCCTGCTTCCTTCCCCCAGTCCCATCACCTGACCCTTCCTCCACACTCCTTCTCCACTTGGTGCAAGACCCATGAGGACATGAAAACAGAGAAATCCTGCAACTCTCCCAAGCTGCCATCAGTTGTGTGAACCATTAACCCTCTGGGAGTCATCTTGAACTCCAACTAACTTTTATCACATTTGCTGCTACATTTGTAAAATGAACTTTTGGCTGTATTTATTAGCAAATTTTAATCTAGTTTACAGTTTGTTTGGTTTTCTTCTGAGTAGTTTCTGCCCACAGATGGATTAGAAGTGTTGGGGTGTTTGGGTTGGTTTTTTTGGGAGTGAATTGGTGAAGGCACAGTGATCCCTTTTCTGCTTTTGTTTTGGATTTTTTTGAAGATGGAATTGCAGGGGAAACCTGCAGCCAGCCCAAGCTGTGGAAGGCTTCCTCCTACACTTTCGTCTTTACTGAACTGGGGGTATATCCTTAAAGGGACATTTGCTTTTTGTTTGGGTTTGGTTTTTTTTCTTCCATAAAATGAACCAGAAGATTAAAGCAGTAGGTAAATGATTAATTAACACTTTATGCAATTTTAATTTTATAGAAATGAGAAATTTTGGTAGATTTTGGTCCTAGCTCTGGTGAAATGGCTGTTACCCTCCATGACTTACTTGATTCAGGCCTTTGTCCTTTGTTTAAGTGCCTTTTTTTTTTTTTCCTTAATTTTATTTCCCTACTCTCTTTAAACTGTTCTCAGAGATCCTGAAGTGCTGGAAGGCATTTTGTAGGAAAATCTTAAGCTTGCCAAGATGGCTTTATGCTGTTATACTATTTTTCCCTTTTGTAAAGAAAATCAAAAAGTGTGTAATATGTGTAACTTCATAGCTGCTGTACCATGGCATTGTTTCTGTGTGGTTGTGTGTTCTTTTTCACTCACGCTCACACACGTGCGCACACACACATATACAGCAATATTCCTGAGAAGCCTGTTCATCCTTCTACGTTCTGCTGGCTCTGTGAAACACTTTAAAGGTGAACGTTTGTGCAAAGATGGCAGTACAATAAAAGAGTGTATGTGTGAGTGTGCGTAAATGTGCATGAGAGAAATGAAGTGGCTAATGGGAATGAAACTTGCATTTTTCTCTGAAGGTTTTAGATTTGGATCTTAATGAGGTCACAAGTAAAACATGATGGGACCTGTCTAGCAATGTTATTAAATACTGGACCACTTCACACAATTACTGAGTCTGAGGCAAAGACACATGACTGACAACCCCAAGGTGGTGGGAGGGGAGAGAAGGTTAAAATAGCAGTTTGCAGCATTTGAGTTGAGTTGCAAGGAATCTTGTGTGTGGCTAGTAACATTTGTTTGACATCAGGTATTGCAAGGATTCTCATGTTTACCAAAGTTGTCGCTTTGTACCATGCATCATAGGTAAGAAGGAATTTGGTAAAACCTGCAGGAGTGTAGCTGCTAATTGAAGTTAAACCTAGCTACATTTCACATGCTGCCTAAATCATTCACCATGAAGTACTTCTCTAGTTGTACTCGTTCTCGGTTTATTGGGATTTCATTAATGGTTTTGTTCTCTTGAAATAATGAACAGTAAATTCACATGTTGTTAGCTGCAAGTGAACCTTCATAATAGTGTCTGTTCTTGTTGCCCTATTCTCTCACAAATCAGCAATCTGCAGTAGATTATTTAGTTACTTTGTCAGTTCTGTGCTGAGAATCTAATTTATTATTATTATAAACATGTCTACCTGAAATTATCAGATCTCTTGTTAACTAAATGTTAAACTTAGGTAACATGTTGCTTGCATCACTAGACTGCGCTTATTCTGTTACATGCTTCCCCTGGGGAGGATCTCATTTTGAGTTGCAGTGTATGACAAGCATTAACTTTCCAGAATGGGAATGAAAAGAGGAGTCCTTTATAGGTGGACAACCCATCTGGGGAGCAGAAACTAAGATATTAAATACAGCATATTTCTGTGGCAGAGAATACCCTGCTATTTCAGTTCTTAGCTTGTCTTCACATGTTTTAGTGAACCTGTTTATGCAGAGTAGGCCACAGGCAGGTTTCTTCTACTGATCTAATAGTGCCTGTCAAAGATCAAACTATTGCTGGTAGCTCTGCCATTTGAAGTGGTAGTGAAGGTGTTTCTTAATCTGCTTTAGGTGCATCAGTGAAGTTGCTTTGGTGGAGTCTGCCACATCCACCTGTGGCTGTAAACTGAACTAAGGTAGCTTGTGGCTCTTCTGTTCCTATTAATTCTTTGTAGGCACACAAGATCTTTTTCCTAGACTGATCATGAGATGTGAATTCTACATGTGGTGATGGGTGTTGACTGGTGCAGTCTTTTTTAACAAATGCAGCTCTTGTGAAAATCTGTGTCTGCCTACTGCTTAAGAAATCACTGCCAAAAGAAGCAGCCGGAGGTATGTTTGCTGGGCCACTGGAAAGATAACCATTGTGTGGGGGAATGCTCTGTTGGTGGAAACTTCTGGTGTGGCTTCATCATCCTTTTTCTATGACCCAGTGATCCCTTGCTGCTGTAATAGCCTTTTGGGGCCATTGAAAGCCCTGCTGCTGCTATGGGTTATGCTGACAGATCAGCATGGCCTGGAACAGGCCCAAAACTGGGGAAATAAGAGTCTCCCTACAGCTGGTTTTGCACACTCTTCATAAATAAAACTGTGTTAATCTTGTAAGTAGTAGAGGATGTAGGCCTGTAATCTTTAAGCATTTTTGACAGCTATAATTCTACAGAGCAACTACAAAAAAAACCCAAACATGTTTTGTATCTAAAGTGAATTTTAGTCTCTTCTCTTGCTGTCTTCTGCTTGAAAAGTAACCATTAACTAGTAATTTTTTTCTTTATGGTGAACTAGTCCAAAGCAGTAGATGCTGTTTGACTCCTATCATGTTCAGTACTAAGGGGTTTGTTGTTTTTCTGTTTGTTTTTGCCCAGCACTGTGCAGATGTTTTATCAACAGATAGTTCTGTTTGATAACATCTAGTACCAAGAGAAAAAGGGAGGGAGAGAGTCAACCAAAAAACAGTAAGGAGGTACCATCATGATGGGCCAAATCAAGTAGCTGTTGAGGCAGCCAGAACTTCTTTGAGACTTAGAAGATTTCACCAGAGGACCCTGGGAGAGGGGAAGAAACTTTCTGTTCTCAGCTTTTTCCGGATAAGGCCTTAGTTTGATTAGTAGTCACTAATATCAACTATGCAGATAAGTATTTACATGTTCCAGTGTTACATGCATTCCTTCCCCCAGTTATCCCTCTTAACATGTTGACATTTTACCCAAAGAAAATGGAGTATTTTTCTGAATGTCTGTACTGCAGAAGTCTTTTTTGCAAATGTGAAGAAAGAAGTTTGTATTTAAAAAAATCTTTCCACTGGTGCAACACCTATTGTCAAGTGTCACAAAGTTGCTTTTAGAGGGAAGTTACAATCACCTCTTGTGACAGGTTTTGGTGTGAGAGGTTTTTTGGAATATTCATCTCTCAAAATTGGTTTAAGAAGCCGCAGCAATGTTCTTGGGTTTGTTTGGTTTTTTAATGTACAGATTGGCTATGGGGAGAAACTAATGAAACATTCCATATTTCTTTCCAGTATCAGAAGTGAATGAAATTTTTCATTCAAATGAAGTTGCTTCTAAACAAGGGCAATTTTCAGCTACATGGTAGCTGGATCTCTAAATAAACGCTAAATTGCTATCCCCAGGTATTTCTCACTGACCTTTTAGTCTTTTGTGTGTAACTACAAATAACAATTTAGCTCAGAGATGAGAACTGTAGTGTGTGTTTTATTGCTGGTGATTCCATCATGTAGCAAGTAGTACCCTGTTCTTGCATAGTTCTCAAGATCCATACTGGAAATAGAGGGAGAGATTTTATTTTTTACTACTGTTAAAAAAAATTTACAAAATTAACTACTACTTTTTACCCCCCAAAGTCTACTGAGCATTGTTATATTTTAGCAGTTAAGCTAGTACCCTTGGCACGTGATTTGTCTCTTGTAGTCTTCTTTTACTGAGTTAGAAGCATTTCATGAATAATCCTTGAAATGTTGACATTCTCTAGCTTAAAGTCAGATATTTATTATAAAAGGGCATCTGTGATGATAAACTCTTACACAAAAGCAGAATATTTCAGAATATTTAATCAGAGAAAAGGTGTGGGTGCAGGTCCCTTTAGTTCTACCTAATGAAGAGTCTTGGTCAAGGACAGAGCATCCAAGTACCTGCCCACGCAGCTAATTGGAGTGGACACCATCCCTTGACACAGGCTTGGCTTCAGTATCCTTTGTCTGGTGTCACTTTCAGTATACATAAGTTTTAGCAAGTTTGCATACAGCCAGCTTAAAACTTACCTGACTTGTGATCCCCAAGACAATGAAAGGCTGTGAAGCAGATGGACAGTGGTTTTCCTGCCTCTCTCTAGGTAGCTTAGAATCAACAGCTGACTGAGGGTTTTGTTATAAACTGATGTTGAATCACAGCTAGAATTCTTCGCATTCTTCTACTTCAAACAAAGGAATGCACAGTTACAAACCTATTTGAGCTGGTGATTCCTGTGATGCTTTACTCAATCCAGCAGGAATTTGTACAAGGTCACCTTCCTCCTTTTAATACTCATAGGGCTTAGTGATGGAGAGAGGATTTTTAACAGGCGTGTGCTTACCTGATGAGCTCTCCAGAAAACTCCCATGTGAAACGTGCTCCCCTCTTGTGACAACAAGCCTGAACAACCAAATGCAGCTACAATTCTGTGGTTAGCACCACTTTCATTTGGATTTTTAGGGACGTATGTTACAATAACTTCAAGGGATACTGTATTTTAAATGTGATTTCTTTCCTCTCCTTATAAAACTGGACCTGAATGCAAGTTTTGAGTTGTTGGGTTTTGCGCTTTTCTTGGTTTTGTTTTTTTGGGTTTTGTTTTTTTTTGTTTTTGTTTTTTTTTTTGTAATAATCTCAGGACCTGAAAGATTGTAGCATTTAGTGTGTCTTAAAAATGATGTACTGTACCAGCCATGGATTTTGTAAATACACTTGTCTCCCTTTTTTGTATTTTGATTTTTTAAAAGTGTGTAAGGCTCTTTGCCTGAGGAACTGGTGCCTGCTTGATTCCCATCCTGAACTGAAGCAGGAAAAGGAAGAAGCTGCTGCCACAAAAGCCTGCATCAGTTCCAAATGTGTATATTGTTCTGGTCAGTTTAATGGTCAGTCTTTTGTTAGTTGGGAAGCTGGTTTGTTCCCCTGCACATTCCCAGTTGCGGCTCACAGAGCCCTATCAGGGAGACTAATTTTAACTCTTCTGTATGACTACTTGATGTTTTCACTCCTTCCAGATACTCAGGTTTGCTATCCCTGAGATGTTTTCAGAGGTTAGTACTACTGGCCCTCTGCAAGAATACCTGGAGAGCATTTATAATTTTATCAGTGCTTTGGTCCAAACACAGTAATAGGGTTTGTATCCTGCTAACCTTGCAGATGATGCCACCTCCGCCTCTCCCAAGAGGGACTTGCCTTTTTATTTTACTGTTTTCCTGAAAGGAGTGCAAAGATTTTTTTGGCAGCAGTCTTTGCTCTGGGATCCAACCTCACCGGCAGACCCCTGTTCTGCAGGACGAGCCTTACTCAATTCGGCGTAGCTGTTCCCTGTCTCTTAACTGCGACAGGCTTTTTTCATGAGTGTATTTTTTTTGTGTGTGTCATGTGTCTGTGCTGTATTAAATAAAGAGGAATGTACATATTAACCCTGTCTCTGTGGCTTCTCACAAAAATAAAGATGTAAAAAAGTTGTGGTTGGGGCTTTTTGCTCTGTTTTTTTTAAACTGGTTTTGGGTTGTGAAGATTGGAGGGAGGGTATTATTTTGTTTTTGTTTGGTGGTGGTGGTTTTGGGTTTGGTTGGTTGGTTTTGTTGGTTTGTTTTTTTTTTCCAGAGTGGTGTAGGTGGTGTTACAGCTTTCTTCACTCAAGGCAACCACAAATACGAAGTAAACAGCGCAAGCAAGGAGCAGCATTTTAAAACCAGCAGAGGAGTAAGGCACTTCCCCTTTCGAGGGCGTTACTCCGAGGCACAGCCAGGCCTGACCCACCAGGCGAGGCAAGTACCCCCCACAACCTCACCTCCCAGGCCGCGGCTCCGGCCCCGCTCTCCCGGGCGCCGTGAGGCGCTGCCCAGGCGGCAATCGGCGGAGCTGCGCGTTACAGGGAGAGAGGCGGGGACAGCACAAAACAACCTATGCGGAACACCTCTCCGGCGGCAGCCCCAGTGGCCTAATGGATAAGGCATTGGCCTCCTAAGCCAGGGATTGTGGGTTCGAGTCCCATCTGGGGTGGGCTTTTTTTTTTTTTTTTTTATTTATTTTTATTTAAATCTAAAAACTACCTACGGGATGGCCGCCGACCCTAGAAGCTTCGCAATGCTCAGACAGCGGCGGCCTCGAACCCCTTCCTACTGTGTGTCTGGAGATTCCTTGTTGCCCCCTGAGCTCTAACAATCGTCTTACAACTGCAGGCCTCAGAAACACGCGTGGGCTGCCCATGCAGGGGTGAGGCCAAGGCTCGGCTCAGCTTACCCGCGGCGGGACCGGCCTCTCGGGTGTCTCCCACTGACCTCTCTTCGGAGCCCATCACCCTCCACCAACAGCCCACCCGCGCCGCGTCCCGGCGGGCGGCGACTCCTTCCCCCCTAACGCCACCCAACGGCCTGGAACGGATAGGGCGGGGCGGGGCGGGGCGGGGCGCGCTCAGGGGCTCCAGCACCTCCACGCCTCGACGTTCGACCTTCGCCACTTGACCTCCGCCGATGGCGGGGGCGTGGGGCGGGTAGGAGGCGGTGATGTCTCCGCCCAGCACTTAGGGGGCCCTCTCGGGCCGAACCGTGCGCAGCCTCTCCGCTTCGCCCCGTCCCCCACCCACCCCCTCCGTCTGCCAGCGTCCGCTCCCTCGTTGGCCGCCCGGCGGAGCTCCGTTGGCGGGCGGGCAGAAGATGGCGGCGCTGGGCCCACCGCTGCGCACTTTGCGCGGGCTCCTGCGGGAGCTCCGCCACGCCGGCCGCCGGGTGGGCCGCCCCTACCGCGAGATGCCGGCGTACCGGCACATCCTCTCCGCCTTCCGCGCCCACCGGGTACGCGCGGGGCTCCCCTTCGCCTCCTCTAGCCTAACCTCGCCTCCTCCCTGCGGAGGTGAGGCGACGGCAGCCCGCGGCCTGGGTGGAAGGTGAAGCCCGCGGGGCTTGTTCCCTCCTCTCGCAGGTGACCAGCGAAAAGCTGTGCCGTGCCCAGCAGGAGCTCCACTTCCAGGCCGCCACCTACCTCTGCTTGCTGCGCAGCGTCCGGGAGCACGCCGCCCTCCACCAGGAGTACCACGGCAAGGGCGAGCGCTCGCCCGAGGAGGTCGCCGGCCTGGTGGGCTTTAGGCTGCCTCAGCAGCCGGGAGGGAAGGGTTGAGATGATTTTGTTGTGTGCCGTATTTATACCTGAGTAAATACCCCAGAATTAACGTTGTCGTGTGTTTTCTGTCAGTTATACCGTAACGGGGGAATCCTCTCGGTTGGTCAAACACATCAAGACTTCCCCTTCCATCGGAATGAGTACTGTGAGTCCTGTGTCCAGTTCTGGGCCCCTCAGTTTAAGAAGGATGTCGAGGTCCTGGAGCAGGTCCAAAGGAGGGCAACCAGGCTGGTGAAGGGACTCCAGCACAGACCCTATGAGGAGAGGCTGAGGGAGCTGGGGGTGTTCAGCCTGGAGAAGAGGAGGCTCAGGGGAGAGAGACCTCATCGCTCTCTACAACTCCCTGAAAGGAGGCTGGAGCCAGGGGGGGTTGGGCTCTTCTCCCAGGAGACTTTCAACAAGACAAGAAGACACAGTCTTAAGATGTGTCAGGGGAGATTTAGGTTAGATATTAGAATTTCTTCACGGAGAGGGTGATCAGGCAATGGAATGGTCTGCCCGGTGAGGTGGTGGATTCTCCGTCCCTGGAGACATTTAAAAAAAGACTGGATGTGTCACTCAGTGCCATGGTCTAGCAACTGCTCCGGTGGGTCAAGGGTTGGATTTGATGATCTCTGAGGTCCCTTCCAACCCGGCTAATTCTATGATTCTGTGATTCTATGAATGCATGGTTAAATACACAGCCTTCACAGAATGGGAGGAAGGTTGTGTTCCAGGTGGGAAAATGCAAGGGCCTCCCGCGCTAATCTTGGTCTAACTGGTTGCAAGGGTTGTTCCCCTCTCCCCCCCGGAATAAAAGCTGTAGTTAAACGAGTTTATCTGTTTGCTTCAGGATTTTTCAGCCATGTTGTGTGTAAAATTTTATGTTCTCCCAAGAGCAGTGGCACTTTGGAACATGAATGGATTCTGGCAAGCAGTGCGGTGGCACAAACCTCTTTCATCTTGAAGACTTTTCTGTGGTGGTGAGCTAGCTGGATGAATTACGATACTACTTGCTAAATCACATGTTTCTCAGTGTCTGAGCCATCGACTTTGCTACTGTAGGTTTCCAATGCTGTTCTTGTACACAGTGAATCTCAGGAAAACTAAAAGTGAACTGATGACTGCCAGTTACAGTAGATACACAAAACCAGGCTCTGGAAGAGCAAATTTCTCTTTATAAGAAAAGAAACACTAGTTTGGATTGTTCCTGTGGCCCTCTCAGAAGAGGGTTGAATTATAACCAAGATACATAAGAAATCTGTAATAATGACTTACAATGGATAAAGTGAGGCTTGTTTACATGGGGGAGGAGCTGTAAGTAAGGCTAACAGAAGAGCTTTGTTTGATTTTTTTTTCACTGCTGGGGAAAAAAAAATATTTTGACAGAAAAGCATCGCTTAATAGAGTACATAGATGATAGAATTCTCTTTCCACTGTATTCAAAACTACTTTAATTCCCAAAGTAGGTACAACAGATCCTTAAAAATGGGGAAACTTTGGCTACTTAGGTCATGTAAGGAGATGCCAACTACAAGTTTGGAGGTTCTGCAGGCTAAAAATTCTGTTTATGATTCTCACAATGCCTGATTAATTAAACTGGGGTGTTTTTTGGGAAAAAGTGTTGAAACCAGGTGGGAAGGTACTGACCCATGTGTAGTTCATTAGGTGAATCTTACAGTATCCTAAAAATTGATACTTCGAGGAAGGCAGTGATGTATTTGTTGTGTGAGTTCTTTAGTGCAGCTGCTCATTCAGCAATTTACTTCCCAGGTGGATTAAAGATTTGCTCAATCCAAAGTCTGCTCCAGGAGAAAAATGGCTCACTGAAATCAGTTCGGGAAGAAACTGAAATCCACACAGAAACAGAAATCTTTCCACGTTAAAAAATACCTAAATATAGTAAATTGTATGGTGTTGGTACAGGTTACAGCCAGAATGTCTCCATTTTTCCCGAACATACTAAGATACTAAATAGAGAAAATTTAAACCAGTATCTGTATATCCCCAGTTACTTCCCCTTTAATCCAAATTAATGTAATGACTGACAGAAGTAAATCTGTATGTTAAAAAGAGCAAAGGACATCTGAATAGCTGAGGATCATAGGGTAGGGAATCTTTTAACTTGTTATAGAGGACTCCTATCTCTGCGAGTCCTTGTGAAATCCAGGTAACAAGGGGAGGTTGTTGGCTTTCACATTTTAAGCTAGTCTTAAAAGTTGAACAGGTCCCCGGTTGACAGCTAGAACTGATCCTGGTGACAGTCATTGACGACTTTTGAGCAGTAGGTGGCAACAAGGAAGGTTAAGGCGGTTAGGTGGTTAAGGAAAGTATAGTCACAAAATGCAGGTGCATAGATAGAAGTTGTCAACACCATCTAATCGTTCTGGTTGTAAAAGAATTAAGATCATCATCGGCTCTTAACCTGGCACTGCCAGGTCTAAAACTAAACTGTGTCCTGAAACACCACAATCTACATGGCTTTTAAATACCTCCAGGGATGGTGACTCCACCACTTCCCTGGACAGCTTGTTTCAAACCCTGATGACTATTTTGGGGAAAGAAATTTTTCCTCATATCCAATCCAAACTTCTCCCGGTGCAACTCGAGGCTGTTTCCCCTTGTCCTATCACTTGTTACCTGGGAGAACAGACTGACCCCCACCTTGCTACGACCTCCTCTCAGGTAGGTGTAGCGAATGATAAGGTCTCCTCTCAGCCTCCTTTTCTCCAGGCTGAACAACTCCACTTCCCTCAGACACTACTCATAAATCTTGTTCTCCAGACCCTTCACCCTTTATTGACCTTGTTCAGACCCAGTTCAGCACCTCAATGAACATCTTTTAGTGAAGGGCCCCAAACTGAGCGTAGTATTAGAGGTGCAGGCTTACCAGTACCAAACACAGGTACTGTACCAATCACTTCCCTTCTGCTGGCCACACTTTTTGATACAAGCCAGGATGCTGCCTTCTTTGCCACCTGTGCACACTGCTGGCTCATATTCAGCCAGGTGTCCTCAGCCCTTTTCCACCAGGACATATTTTTCCTGTGGCTGCATCTTGGTGCTCTGTACACTGAATTATCTGCAATATGTAAAAATACCTTCAGTTTTACCGGAGGTTGTCTACAAAGCAGGTGTTACATCAGTTTTTCACACTGGTGCAGCCATAACTGCTTTGTAGCTCCAGACAAAAGATTTTTTAAAATGTCAGTCAAGGGAACTATTTCTAAGAAGCATTTTCCATCGCTGTTCAGACGTATGCACCTATTCACCTTTCTCCTACCTAACCCAGACGCATCCGTGCACCCACGCGTGTCATCACTCTCTGGGCGAGCCACCCAACGCAGAAGAACAAAGCGTGCCTGCCCCAGGGGAAGGGCGAGCGGCACCGGGCTGAAGGAGGCGCCCGTTACACAGCCCAGCTACGTATTCAGGTGCTTAGCACGTTGGAACCAACCTCCGTTGAACTGTTCTGGTTGGGTTCCCCCCCAAGGACGCGAGAACGGGGGACTGACCCCTAGGAGCTGCCACCAGCCGAGTGCCGCTTCCCAGGCCCGGCCTGGGGTCCCTCCCGCCCCTCGGGGCGGCTCCCGGCGGCCCAGGCCTCGCTGACGCCAGGGGCGGGACGTCAGGCAGCCACGCGGGGCCTGCGGGCCAATCAGCGGGCACCAGGGGCCCAGGCCAGCGAAAGGCTGGACGGACCAATCAGGGATCTCGCAGCGCGGTGCGTCACCGGCCGAGCACCGCGCGCCGTGTCCAATCAGCGGGCGCCGAGGCCCCTCCGCGCTGACGTCGCGGGGCGGACGCGGGGGCCCAGGGCGCGTGCGCGCGGGTTTCCGTTACCGCCGGCGCGCGCGCGTGGCAGGCGTGAGAGGAAGCGGGAGGAGCGGAGCGGAGGGGGGAGGGGAGGCGGCGGCGGAGGCCGTGGCGGCGGCGGCGGCACCCAGGCCGGCGCGAGGCAGGTTTCCCGCTCCGCCTCCCGCCGGGAGCGCGAGACAGAGGCAGCGCCCGCTTCCTTTCCTCCCCCGCGACGTTGGGGGAGCGGCTCCGCCCGGGCCCGCCAGTGACGCGAGGGGGAGGGCTGAGAGCCGCGCATCGGGCCTTGTAGGCCGCTGTCGGCGTGACTCGGCCGGGCCGCGCCGGCCCACCGCGCGCTCAAGATGTCGGCGCAAGCCCAGATGCGCGCCATGCTGGACCAGCTCATGGGCACGTCCCGGGACGGTAAGTGCCCCCTGGCCGGGGCGGGGGAGGGCAGGAGGGGGCGCAGGCGCCGAAGCCCCTGAGGTCACGGCGGTACCGGGCAGGCCGGCCGTTCGTTCATCGTGATTGGCAGGTCCGGGGCCCGCTCGCCACCCACCCCCGGCGGGGCGGGGCGGGGCTTGCTCAGGCTGTAGGTTGGCGATGGGGTGGGGGCTTTCGTCGCGGCTGTTCCCGGGCTCGGCGGAGTCGGGCGCCGCCTCTCCGCCCCTCCCCCTCCGCGTCGCCCCGAGCTCCCAGCGCCAGCCGTTGTCTCGGCGTCAGGAGGCTGCGCAACTCTTTCCGCTGCTGTGTAAGATCCACTCCCCGGTGGTTCCCGGGGCTCGCAGCGGAACCGAGTCGCCAAAGGCGCTCCCGCGGAGCCTTCCCGCGCTGCTCAGCGCCGAGGGAGACGGCAGTTTGCTAAATTCGAGTCGTGGGGGGGGGAACAACCGAAAACAAATGAAAACAAATCCCCGCAAGCCAATAGCCGGTTCAGTAGAGGAGGGTTGGGGTTTTTTTCTTTTTTGTCTGGAATTAGGAGTTTTGTGTAAAGCCTGACCCAAACCATCATTTCAGTCAGCAGGTGGGTATGGCTGTTGCTCCCCCTAAGAGAGAGCGTAGTTAACCCAAGTGGACGAACTAAAAACAAACACGCCCCAAGCAGCTAACTAAAAGCTCAGCATTTTAAAAGCAGTAATCCCAAGCGGCAGGTACTAAATACGCAGTGAGGTTTCAGATCGCCCTGCGGTCACCTAGTGAACTGAAGAATTACCACTGCGTAAAGCTCTGAATTTTTCTTAGGGTCCATGGTGATAAATCTCAACGTTTAAACTAGCGGTCGCTCACAAACCCAGATAGTTTGTGTGCCGCTAAAAAGAACGGCTTACCCAGTCTAGTATTTTAATTACAAACACGAGAATACTGCACCCGAGGGTGCACTGCAATTAGCGATTACTTAAATGTTCTACATGTTGTACTCCCTCTTGTGGATGTGCTATATTTTGAAGCTTTGTGCTAAATTAATGGTTACTTGTTTTCCTGTTCATGGAAGTTGTATGTACAAAGGGGTATGTAACTTGTATGTGCTGTTCATCTGTTGGTACTGGATTGTGATCTGGCAGCTTTCTTTTTTTTTTTTAGTATAATCTAGAATTTTAAGTAAATGTAATGAGTTTTTACATACCCAGTATCTCACGAATGCTTTCTATTAAGTGCTTATAGTTGTTTTAAATACAGGTGCAATAACCTCATTGGAAAATTGCTGTTCTACAGAGATTGCCTTCCAGAGCAAGGCTAGCTAGTGAGTTGTCAGCATGCAGCACCTGGGCAGTTTTGTCTTGGCCCAAAAGATTTTCAAGTACTCTGCATAGTGGCTGGGCAAATCTGAGTGCTTGGTGAAATTTGAATGTGTTCATGAAACTCAAGTCTTCCAATGTTGGCACCTAGATCGCTGTCTAATAACTATTGAAGACTACACAAAAACTTTTTTAAAAAGGGAGCTGTTTTGAATTATGAGTGTATTTTCATTTGGGTGGTGGGGGAAGAATATGCCAGCTGCTTAAAAATGTGAAGTGGCTAAGATCTAAATCAGGAAAAGTAATTTTGGACTAGATTTCCTTTAGCTTTGTGAGGGAGCAGTTATTTCATTGATAATTATGTTACCCCCTCCAACCCACCCTCTAATTCCCAAACCGCATGTACTGAACTGATTAGCATCTAGCTAGAGAAGAAGCATCTAAATGAAATTGGCAGGATGAGCAAGGATAAGGATGAAAGACTGCAAGACTGGCTTCCATTATTGGAGTAAGTGGGGAACTAAGGATCTCGGTGTAACACCACTGGTTTTTTAGATGAAGTAAAAAATATAGTGGAGCATTTTTTAAACTGAGGCATGTACAAGAATTGAAAATTATCCTTTTCTGCAGAGCTAGTACTTACTAAGTTCAAGGCCATGCTCAAGGTCATTGAAATATTCCTAGCCTTGAAAGTAGTGGAGGTCGGGGTCATTTGTTTTTTTTATGTTCCTATCATCTTCAGCAATATTTTATTTCTAGTAGTATGCAAATTACAGCTTTTCATTTGAATTGTGCAATTTTTTTCCTTTCTTGGTAGATGATAGCTCTCATTTTGTCCCTTGTCCTCATTGCCTTTGATTTTTGCTTTACCTGGTAACACAATAGAATTTAAAATGCATCTAAAAAAATCTTTCCTGGGTACTGTTTATGGTTCATATTGTTGAAAATTACCAAAGTGCTTTTTAGTGTCCTGTAGTGTTCAGTATTTTATGTTTTGCAGGGTTTAAAGTTCTTTTGTTTGTTTTGGGTGGATTGTCTTTTGTGTTTGTTTTTTTTGGGGGGGGTTGATGGGGGTGTGCTTTTTGGTGTTTGATTGGTTTGGGGCTTGTTTTTTTTTTTTTTGCTTTTATGGGTTTTTTGGAGTTGAGATGAGCTGTAGGTTCTAATTCGTGGAACTTTGTGCATGCTCATTATACCTGGATCTCTGAGGCCAGAATGGAGTGGCTCCAAGGGAGGTGGTTATGAAATGTTATTATAGATGTGCTGTTGAGCTCTGAGAACACCTAGAAAACACAGTTCTGTATTGGTCAAATTGAATTAATTCACAAAATACCCACTGAGGCATAATGTTGCTGTGGGAGTA
The DNA here is from genome assembly GCA_023637945.1 of Phaethornis superciliosus. Classification (NCBI taxonomy): domain Eukaryota; kingdom Metazoa; phylum Chordata; class Aves; order Apodiformes; family Trochilidae; genus Phaethornis; species Phaethornis superciliosus. The sequence goes on along the minus strand of JAJQWJ010000001.1, from coordinate 61,875,016 downwards.
CAAAATACAGGTTGTGTTAGTAAGGAGGCTTCCCATTTTGAAGAGTTGTCCAATGTCGGAGGCTCCAGGCCTGCCCCTTGCTGTATCCTTTCTCAGAGGGCCCTGTGCTTGTGGGCAGTGGGCCTGAGAGATCTGTGACTTGATTTGGCAAACTTCTTTCTTCCTTGCCTGAGTTCTGGCAGCAGGATAGATGCGCTTGTAGTCACATGGCACAGCTCAGTGGGTGATGGAATTGCTGCCTGGTGTCTGTCAGGGTGTGATGGTCAGGCAGCCTCTCATCGGCTGCCAGGACCGGTGGCCTGGTGCCTCCTCATTTGCCTTTGCTCATGTGACAGACACCTGACAGAGATGTGACGCAGAAAGGACTTGGCAGATGCTCTTCAGGTGTTTCCTGTGAGTTGCAGTTTCTGCAATCTGTCTAGGATATGTGAAAAAGCAGTTGTATTTTTAATACTTAAACTTAAGAACTTAAACTTCTCTTGCATGTTTCTCTGACGAGAAGTGGAAAACCTGATTGCATGTAGACCATGCCAAAATAAAAAAAAAAAAAAGGTTTTAGATTTTGATGTTAGTTAAAAGCTGAACTAATTTAATATAGTCATGACTGCAAGTTGAAAAAAAAAATGTTCTCTCGAGTATGTCATCCCAAGTACTGATAACATGACATTTAATTAGAAAGGCTTAAATATAAATTACTGAATACATAGCAGTATCTCAAAAACTGAGAAATAAGGAGTGCTGAATACCTGGTGCTAATATTACATACTTTTTCAGATGACTGCTTTCTTTGTATTTTTTTATAATTACCAGTTAAATGGAAGGAAAAACCTGGTTTTCAACTCTAAAATTCATTAAGTATTTTTAATACTATGCTTAGGTAAGCCCTTGTTTTGCCATCTTTATTCTGTAGAAAGTAAGAGTGATCCTTACAAATAGGGTCAAAACTCTTTTAAGTAAATCCAGTCTTTTAAAATTTGACTGAAATTTTAACAATTGATGTTAGTATCAGGATTTGTTTCTTTATTATTCCCAGGACAGAGCTGAAATGAACAAAGATTGTCAAGTTTTCTTTAAAAGGCCTGATTGTAAAGATCCCATTTTAGCTTGAATCAATTTGTCTTGCTCAATGGGTTAATTTTCTGCCAGGTCAGTTACCTGCTCTGCCTTGCCTCCAAACTGCTAGAAGGTGGAGCAGGGTCATAGCTTCTGACAGTAGAGCAGAGGGAGACATCATGGCATCTTCTAAGTGCTGAGACTTGACTGTTGCAAAGAAATATGATGGTGGCTTTTATTTTTTAATAATTGCTACAACAGCAACATTAAGTTACAGTTTAGTAATACAAAAAACTAGCAAAGTTCATTAGATTCTTACGTGACAGGTAAATTTGTGGATGCTCCTGAGACTTACATGTGGTGATGAGAATGTTCCCCTAAGCATCCTGACAAATATGACATGTGACTAGCAGGAATATTTTTGGAGCCTTTAGAAATACAGAACCTTTAAGTACAAAGTGCCAGTCTGCACCACTTTTTCTTCGTCTGCTAGCCTTCTGAGCTGAATTGTAGTCTGTAACTCACTTCTTCACTTGTTACTAGCAAATCACTTTAACTGTTCTAGATCTTCTGGCATTGAAATTTTAAATATCCTTTTCAAATCTGTTCACATCTTACAAAACAAACAGTTTTTCTGTTTTACACTAGCCACTTCAGTTATTCTTAGTAGTGGTTACTAATGTGTGATATTTTTTTTATGGTCTTTTTTTGTGCAGTTGAAGTGACACCCCTGTGTTATTCTGGGTTTGGTAAACACTATATGGTAACAGACGTGATCTATGACTTGTAAGCCATTTTAAAATTTCTTTGTTTCCATATGGTGTTATTGAAGAGCTCTCTGCATACCTAAGGATGGGTGGTGGGTTTCAGTTGGCATTTTCAGAATACACAGATTTTGTTTTCCACTTTGCTTTATAGTTGTAGGCTGAAGGTAGTAGGTGCTCTTGAAGACAGTTTTGTGATGTTGTTTGCCCATGACTGGAGGATTGCTATCCATTTGGGTAGCTTCAGGCTGAAAAGCAACTAGATAGCCAGAAGCCTCCTGAGACCTTTTTGTTTGTTTGTTTTCAAGTACAGATCAGCAACAAAGTAAAGGTGAAGTGTCTTGTATACACAAATTGCAAAACTACCTAAAATGTTGAATAGGTATCAGCTCAGGAATCTGGAAGCAGTAGCAACACAAAGTTCATTAAGTTTTGTCAGTCATGAGTGATCAGCATGCTTCGTGAGCAATGATCATGTTCAGTGAATTATGTGTATTTAGTGGTTTCATTATAAAGTTCTGGTACTTTAGCCCTTACAAATACTGAGAAGACATGAAGGATTTGAAGGATTTTTCTGGTCTGGGCTTGAGACAGAATACAAAATGGTATTTGAGAAGAAGCAAACACACATATACTGCATAGAAGATAATTCCCATATTTGTTCCACGTGTAATGCTATGGTTAAAAAATGGTTTCATTCTGTTTTGCATTCACAAATACTATTTCAGTCATAGTGTAAAGCAGAAGCAATCCTGCTTAGAAATGCAGTATTCTAAAGCTGTTACAGTAAAATGCATTGAGTGTTAGTGAAAAGAATATCAGAATTAGCTGTCAGTGTAGTGGGAACAAGATGATCTATGACTGCATAAGCCTCAATTAAATAATGATGTTGAATACTTGTTTCACAGGGCATGCTTTGCTGGTGAAATTTGATACAGTCTTTAATATGATATTCCATCCAAGTAGTTGTTCTTAGGGAGTAAACTGTTCAGAGTCTCTTGCCAACATGTTTGGACTTACTCTTCGAAAATATAAGTGGAAAGCTAACTGGTTTTGGTTGATAAAGTTTAGTGCAAGAAGTCAACATGAAAACACGCATTTCTGTCTTTGTGTAGGTTGCACCATTATTTTGTGATTAGAGGCTATGGTTGGACTATAAAGGCTCATTGTCATCAATGTTAGCAATAGATTTTTGTTAACAATATATTGGGATAAATCAGGGCAGTAAGAGATGCTGGATAAACTAAATTGTTATAAGCATGTTATAGTGCTAAGCACTGTTGATACGTAAATGTTCATTTTGTTGGTTTGTGATTAAAATATACTTGAAAAGGAATGGCATTGTGGAGGCTTCTTAATAGACCTGGGATTTCAAAGTGAACTGTATAATCCAACTACACATTATGGTCTAAACCTCTGGGTATTCCTTAATCAGCAGTATGAATTGGTCTTGAATATTGATGTTACTTCCATAGTCAGAGTGGTTGAATATAAACTAAAAAGCTTCTTTTAGGAAATCTACTTTATTGCCATCATCTCTTTAACATTTATCCAGCTATTGTGCTGTTTCCTTATGCTTTCATAGGATATGGGATTTACAAATGTAGAATTTCTCTTGATAGACTTTTTTTTTTTTTAATGGTTTCAGTTCTGTTTCTAAGTTCTCCATTTATGTAGAAAATCTATTACAGAAATGTGGTTTGGGCCAGGTACTTTAAGTACAACTAAAGGTGCTGTTTCTTGATGAAAATTGGATTTATTGTTTATGTATCTCCATGTAAGTTTTATCAGTTGTATAATTTTTTTTTTCAAATGGAGAAAATCTAATTGGAAACACAGATATGAATTTATAGTAACAGACGTTGACTCCTATAACGCTCTGGTAAATTACCTTGATTTTTTTAAATTAATACAACTCCTAAAGATGAAGTAGTTGAATACTCTGGTGTTTTTCAGAGGCAGTATTAAATAAGTTGCTGTTCTGAGCTAATATAATTATATACCTTTAAAACAGAACTTGTAATAAGGTCTGAAATATCAATGATAGTGTTCCCTTCATAAATGTTTAAGGATAGTGTTAACATTAGATGTCTTCAACTAATTGGTATCTAGATGTATTATTTTCTTCTTACAGATTATACAAAGCCTTTTTAAAAAAATAAACATTGCTTAGCATTCACTTGGCTGTTTGACCGTACAAAGACTGTATCAACCTGAATGCAGTCTGACAAAGAGAAATAATGTCTTGATTATCTGACATACCACTGAAGTCCTTGCCTTAAGAACATATCTATTAATGTTTTAATTCTTAGAAAGCATATGCAGAGATCTCTTGTGGTAGGCTGAATGTCGGATGTGTAGTGGATCTGCAGATTTTATTCCGTCCTTCCCCTCAGCAGCCCATGTAGACCCCAGGTCATCACCTACTCAAGATGATTCATCTGTAGGTCTGCAGCAGAACACATTTTATGTCTTTGCAAACATGTCTGCACTGTTCAGAAGTGCTGGAGCTCACAAAATTAATATAGAAATAAATGCACTTTCCTTTAAAGCTATCAGACTCTGGAATAAGCTGCCAGAAGGACAGGCAACTTGGTTGTTGTTAAGAGATCCTATATAACATCTTTTCTTTTTGGCAAACCTTTCCTTCTGAAACAGCATACGATTAAAAATAAATACAAATGTATGGAAGTGCTTTTCATTGCAAGGAAAAGGTAAATACCTGAATGTTTCCTGTATGAGAGCTTTTTGGAAGTCTCTTTAGGTACTAGATCAAAGACAGTGCAGAAGGAATAAATGTTTAAAATGTAAATGTGGAATGTGTTCCTGAGGCTGCCACTGATCAGCTCTGCGACTTCTGTTCCCCACCCCTCCCCCCCCGTGTTGTCTTACCTTACTTTAAATAATCACAATTATAATGCTAGCCACCTAAATTAAAAAAAGACTGTATTCACTGTATTGCAGCTGTAGCTTCAGTTTCTAGTTGTGGTAGACGTGAAAAAAGCTACGACTAGATGTTTAGGTAATGCCTGTGGAAATACTACTTGCCAACTCTTTATCTGAGAAACCATGAGTCCTTCAGCAATTTTCTGGTCTTGATAACACCGACTTCTGCTAGGTTAGTGCTATTAGGCCATCAGCTGTACTTTTTTGAAATACTTTTCTTGATTTTGTTCATGTCTTTATATAGAAGAATCTTTACAGTCAAAGTGTATTTCTAGATGCTGTGTTAAAATTGCTGGCAGAGTCTATTATTCTATACAAACTGAACAATCTGGCCCCTTGTTTTATTTATAAAGGTTCAATGTATCTTTGCCTGCCTACATCAATCTGCAAGGGAGTGTCAGAAAGGCCCCGCATTCGCCGAGCCGTGAGTTATCAATGACTTTTCAGATGTGTTAATGAATGTGGAACAAACGCAGTTATGTGTTTTAAAAAAAAAAAATGGATCCACCTCCTAAAAAAAAGCAAACTCAAAACTCTTTACTGCAGTAGCAGGCATGATTATAACGGGATTGCTCCATTTTTTTTAGTAGTGTAAGTATAACTAAGCAGTGAGGTTGCCCTCTAGAAAACCTATTGTTGAATTGCTTTGAAGCTGTCTTGTGGATAAAAGTTTTCAACTGTTATACCTCATCGAATAAGACGTGGTTTTGGAAACTTATTTGCTTAATAATTTGAAATTTGGCCCATTTAAAAATTCTTTGTATTAGCATCCTATGCATAGAACTGATATTTATAAAACTCATTACATAATAGTAAGAAAGGCTTGACTAGTCAGATATGGGGGGTTTATTCCCCTTTGTCATAGTTACTTGTTATTTATTTGGCTTACTGGATTTTTTAATAGATTAAAAATTCGGAGTGTTTCAGGTCATGAAGCCATAAAAAACTTTATCTACAATATCTATCTACATGCTTTAAAATACTTAATGAAAAGAGTCTGCTTGCTGAACTCAGTGTATGTCTTTTTTCCCCAGACCTCTCTGCTTCAGTAATTCACCAGCAGGTTTTCAGTGGTTCGCAATTTTAACAAGTTATGTTTAAATAAATTAATAGATAAATTATGAGAGAGTTTAAGGTGTTTTATCATGCCTGTGTCTTAACAACAGAAGAGCTGTAGCAGTGATCTCTCTTCCATATCTCAAATAGTGACAATTACTTACATTTTCCCGCCCTCATCCCCAAAATACCAGATGGCTACTTTGTTCTGAAGACTTTAGGTCTTGCTCCAAGATGGGGTTATGTAAACTTGCAATTGGACCTCAGTGTGTGGGCAGGTTGATGCTTCTGCTGATGCAGGAACTACAACCTGCCATCATGAAGATGTAATTAAGATGTTCCCAATCCAACAAAGAGTATGTAGGGAATAAAAATGTCTTATGATACAGAGATGTGCAAACATCTGTAATATAATTTTGCATACAGGCTATTTCCATATGTTTGACTGATTTTTTCAGGTTTGTAAGCATTTTAAGTCATTCTTCTGCCAACTCTTTATGCTGGTCCCATCAGAAGTTAAGAGGGTGCATTGCATCCAAGAGCAAAGTCGTAAAATGAGTATCAGGTGGGATTTGCTGAAAACTCATTGTGTATAATTTTGTGTAAAATGCTGCTTTTATATGCTAATTCCTGCATACAAATACATCACTACTTCATCCAGAACCAGAATAGGATGTTATATAGCTCATTTAATAAATGCTGTTGTAGCAATTGTGTCTAAGCCAGTGCTTTCTTTCTGGTTTCAAGCACTTTTCATACTGCATTTTTAAAGGAGAAGTGTGAGAGGATTTAAAAATAGTATTATAGAGCATTAAAACATCCATTTGTATTCTTGGTGTTACTTGGCAAAGAAGCATACAGTGTTTTAAGTTCTAGTGTCCATAGGCTTTCACTATTGAGAGGGCACTGTTAATGCTTTGCATGTAACCTGCAGAACATGTCTGGCTTCCCCAGATTTCTAACCTGGAATGTGTTGATTTCTATATTGTAGGTGACACGACCCGTCAGCGAATCAAATTCAGTGATGACAGAGTGTGTAAGAGCCACCTTCTCAACTGCTGCCCTCATGATGTGCTCTCTGGAACTGTATGTAGCTAAGTACTGTGTTTTATTTAGATAAGAATGGAGAATTTGAATTGTATTTGTTCCTTGTAATATGTCATGTAACTTCATGGTTTTGAGTAAATACATAGTGCTCTCTGGTAGTGGAGAGTTGTAGCATGATTGTATGCAGTCTTGTGTGCCTACTGTTCAGCACTTTGGTAGCTTTCCATATTCACATTGGCATACTTTCTTACCCTGTGGCACAGGTAAACTTAAGTACTAGAAAACCTGTTTCAAAAATTGTTTCAAGCATTATTAGTTCTCTGCTCCATATCATTCCAAATGGCTAACTTGACTAGAGCCTTTAATGAAATACAGAATGAAGTTCATTTGCAAGATTGATAGCTGCAATGTGTAGACTTGGTAACTTGTGTCATCTTGCCTCTAATATGCTTTACAAGAAGCTGTGGTTTTAAATTTACCATAACTTTTTGGTTGATCAAAGATACATGCACACACTAATTCTGTTTGGTTTACCAGTTTTGGCACTTGTCTGTCAGATTAGTACTGTTCAGCATTCCTTCTGTTTAAGAGTTCCTGCAAGAAGTAGGTGCAACTGTAATTGCTGAGCAGCACAGGAAGAAGAGGAAAAATCAGAACTGAACTAGAGAACTTAACATTTGTCTTAGTAAAAAAGGCAACGGAATAGAAAAAGCCCACATGTTGAGCTTCTTCCAAAGTCTTATGGCTTGCTACATTTTTTTGTTATCCTTAAAGACAACGTTCTTCCCTTTTTCTCCTGTTTAGCAAAGTATACAGAATCACAGAACTGTCATGGTTAGAAAAGACCTCTAAGATCACCATGTCCAACTGTCATACACCCCCTCAAAAATTAAAATAAAATCATCAGGCACACTAGAGCATGACCTAAGTGCCTCATCTACACAATTTCTAAATACTTCCAGAGAGGGTGATTCCACAACCTCTTTGAGCAGAGTGTACAGAGTAGTAAAGAAATTATTCCCAATATTTAGTCTAAACCTCCCCTGGTGCAACTTAAGGCCAGTTCCTCAAGTCCTGTTGTTACTTACTTGAGGGAAGAGGCCAACAGCCATCTCACTACAACTTTCTTTCAGATATTTCTAGAATGGCTGTTTTTAGCAAGTAAGAAATCTTAATCTTTAAAACTATTAAAGTCGTTGGTATCATGTAATAATACCTCTTATGGTGCAGACCAAGTAGGTAGATTTGGTCTGTTATACTCAGCTTCATTGTCTTCACTGAAAGTTCTCGTGTCTCACACTGGGTTCTGCAGCTGCTGTTGCTGCTCTTTAAGTACTAAACTACTTCATGAATATCCATCTCCTTTTTTTTCTTTATAATGCAGTTAGTCAACAAAATGTTTTCCACAATGTAATTCTGGGTCCAGAAAAACAATAATTAATTTCATCCTTTTAGTTGGGAGAGTTGTAGAAAGAGAGAGGCTTTATCTGACCCACATGATGTTCTGCTGTTATAGTCATAGGTCTTAAGAAATGGACCCTCTGTATGAATAGCAGTTCTAGAAAGGGCAAGAAGAATGTCTTGACTAATTGATTTACCATTAATTTTGAAAAGGATTGTGGAATTTTCTGCAGAGTTTGAGTAGGAAAACATCAATGCATCTTCATGCTCAAGATCTGTAGGTAACAAAGAATAAGCAACTTAAAAAAATTTTTTTTAAATATTATTTCAAATCCAGCATCTTATGCTTCTGAATGAGTACATTCTCTGGGGACAATTAAAGTTAAATCTCAATAAGTGACAAGATTATCAGTAAAATATTGGACATAAATTGTCATTTTTTTTTTGTCTCCCAACATATTTTGGAATTCTTGTGAACTACATATTACTGTTCTCCCATGCAAAATGCAGACTTCTGTGTTATTCCAGTACACCCACTCTCAAGAGATATTCACAGATAACACAAGACAAACAAAATCACTCATATGAGTAGGCTTTGTTAATTTAGTGTGTTCTTTTCCTTAATGGCCAAATACCAAAAACTCTGCCAAGGAATTAATTTCCCTTGACAATAAAATCATATTTCCCAAGCTGCAGTATATGTTGGTAAAAGTAGTGCCTGTATGCTTTTCTTAGAAGATTGAAAGCTTTCTCTTTGTTGTCCAGATTTCTCTATATATCATGTCTTCTCTTGTTAAAGTGTGTACTTATTTTTAAGACTACTGTATGAAATCTTTTGTTACTTCTAGACTTCTTTGGAATGCTTGCAGTAGGTTCTTTCTGCGGTTTGTTTGATCAAATTTATCTTTTGGTTAACATCAGACGCCTTACAGGAAAAACAAACTACACAAAAAGATGAAGTTGTGTGTTCTGCTAGGAACCTTCCATTGTCTAGATGGGCAGTAATGCAGAGCTTCCTACTTTTTTGAGCTTCCTTTTGCACTTTTCTATCTTGCTTCCTCAGATTAGTTTGTATTTAAAGAAATAGTAAATTTGTATTTGAAGGAGCCCTAAATATTTCCTTTAACGTGTGTGAAGCTGTACGAATTAACTGTATTTTGAAATGTCTTTTTTTTTGCCCTTCTAGTTTCTGGTTTTGTAGACTTGTAAATACTAAGCGAAATAGTTAGAAGTGTTTCGGTGCCAAGAGATGGTTTTGTTTCATTTTGGGAAGAGAAAGAGAGAGAGAACATCTTTAGATTTTTTTTGTGGTTTGCTTCTAAGAGCCATAGAAATAATGCGCTGTCTGAAAGACACAGGTAGAATAGCAAGTCCCAGCAGCAAAAAAGTAAACAAAGATAAAATTATAACATCCTTTTTCAGTTTATTATAATTGCAAATCTACTGTGCTCTGTGTTTATCTTTTTATTTGAAATATGTTTTCATGTGAGGCAGATAAATGAATCTGTAGGATCATAGAAATTACTTGTATTCAGGGTTGTAGAACAGTGTTCAGAACCTGCTTTTAGCAGTGCCTTTCAAAAAAACTTTTTAATTTTTAACTTTTTTTTTTTTTTTTTTTTTACCCTTTGGTGGTCTACTTTTTCATAATGATCACTTGGCTCTAGTTCACATGCATAGGTCGATGGCTTAAGAGTTTTCCTAGTCATTTCAAGTTGAGAATTTTCTAATGAGAGATTAATATATAATACTGTAAACCTGAGCTACTGGGACACACTGAATAATTTACCACTAAAAGCGATTTTTATTTAAAACTTTAAATAGTCTTGTGGGTTTTTTTGATGTTGTGGTGGTGGTGTTTTTTTTCCAAATCGTGGCTCTTGAGTTATTTTTCATCAGGATTACAAAAATGTCCATTCGTATTTTTCTGTAATACAAGATTACAATTGAGGCTATGTATGTTGGAGTCAGATGACTCCCCTGTAATAGTACAAAATTATTAATCAACATTCTCTGGATGTGAATGATGTGATGTCTTTGGGAGTTTTTACAAGATGTGTAAAAGTATGTTTTCTTTACCCTTGTATGTTTCTGAATTAATAGCTAAGTACTAATTAAAATTATAAAGTGGGAAGATTTCAAACACATACCCTTAATGTTAAAAATAGTAATGTCCTGTGTATTTCTAGTAGCCTGTTACATATTTTCAAAACACCCAAGTAGTTAAATTTCTGCAGCAATGGGTCTTGTTTATAAGCTCCGTTGTTGTTTATGGAAAAAATGTCACAAATACTGTATGTAGTCTTGTAAAGCATGGCTGAGAAAATCCTTTCTGCTCAGTGGATTAACTTAGTCTATATTTGTGTTTATGTGTATTTGTTGAGAAAAATTGCTTGTTGCATTTTATTTAGACAACACTCAAAAGTACGCTCCATCAGCTCACTCCTGCAGTTAAGCATATCTTTAGATACTCCTGAATACTCAGCTCTTCAGGACTCTTGCTGACAAACTGTATGTATTGGTTTAGCAATATTCTTTAATATGTGATTAACTTTAAGCTTATTAGGGATGGAATTTGGTTCCAGATTAGGACATCTAAATTTAGGTTTCAGCTGAGGAGCTGTGTATTGAAGCTTCCACAGCAGACAGCAGAGATCTAGGCAGTGGAGCCTAGAGAAAGATGCCTTTCACTTGCCACTATATCATGATCAAGGTGGGCTGAATTAATTTAGGCTCACTGACTGCACTGTCTAGGTCTTCTTTTACTGTGGGAGAGAAGTTTGGATAGTTCACACATCTGCAGATAGGTGTTAGTAAAATATGTTAATCTGTAGTTGTTTCTTTGCCAGTAGTCCCATTGGCTCAATGGAATTATTTTCATACTTGGAATTTAGGTGTGCTGGTGAGATTATTTGCTGTAGTGTTACAAAAAGCAGGCATTCTGCTTGAAGGCATCAGCTTTCCAGTTCTGGACTGATTTGATCATGTAAACTGTTTCAGCTTTGCAAATCAAATTATATTAGGCTTGGATAAGCTAATTCTATTTGTAGCCTTCAGCCCAGTGGTGATGTATTGTGAAGTGCTTTGTTGTCCCAGCAAGTGATCAGGTCAGTCTCTGGAAATGTATTCCTAATTTCTTTAAACAGTGTCAGGAAAGTGAATTAACTATTTGTACCATATTCCATTTTAGTGGGTTTAATATATCTAGGTGAAGTTTTCTTTTCCCCCCCCCACCCCTTTGTATGGTTATGTAATGTCAATGTTAATATACTATGTATACTATATAGTCAGGGTGTAAGACCACATACTATGTAAACACCAACATATCTCATTAAATAAGAAAGACATGCTAACTTGTCTTTCAATTAAGGTTTATTCTAAGGACTTGAAGTCTTCAAAAGTGAGAGTGTGGTTAAAGGGAGAAATGTCTTTGAAGAAGTATTACACTTCTGAAGATACCTAGAATTTTCAGTCTGTGATAAGGACGTTAAGAACTTAATTTTTGCTCTTTTTAACTCAGAATTTCTTTTGTGCTAGTGAAGACCTACAAAACTTAGCCCCATTAGTCAGTCAATCAGAGGATATGAATTATACATCATCCTAAAGGCTCCTTTTCTCAACATGTGTTACCCATAAGAAAGAGCAGGCTTTATCACAAGTCTAGAAATAGGTCAAACAAAATTGTTAGTGCAGATGAAAAGTGAGTTTTGTAATAAGATCTCATCAAAGAGTCTGTTTGCAGCTTCTTTTTATCAGTAGCAAGAGTGTCCTTCTGTGGACCCCTAAAATTGCCTTGACAATTTGATAAAGGCAGAGATCTGGGTCCTCCAATATAAATTTTCAAGTCATGTCAGATCTTCCTAAGCAAACAAGCAAAAAAACCCTTCTGTTGTTGCAGCTGAACTGCTTGGGTATGGGTGTCTTTATGGCTAAAAGTAAAAGAATATAATAGTAATATAATAATAACAGAATAACAGAATAAAAGAAATAAAGTAATTCTGTTCTTTTAAATTAATTATTATAAAATAATAGAATAGTAAAAGAAATATCTATGTAAACACTGCTCAGAGATCTTCTTTCAAAGTCTGTCAAAGATGCATGCTGTTTTTAGAAGCATTGTTAGTGTGTGCTAGTGTGTCAGACTTGGCTCAATATCAGCCCCCTCTGTGTTTTAAGTAGCTTTGTCTTTTCTTTGCTCTTTTTGTGCTCCATGTAGAGTACATTCAGTAACCTAATCTCTGATGTCAAAGGAATGGGTAGTAGTTGTAAAAGTACCAGGATGGGACTTTTGATGTATGTTTTTCATCTCAAGATCTGAAAAGAAAGCTTTCTTAATTTCATGTTGCAGAAACAGTGTTGCATCAGTTCAGTCTCTGGTTCAGTTATTAGTGGAAAGCACGTTTATTTTGCACTTAAACTCTTTAGATTCTGTATTGTGTAAGTCCTTGGCCAGCTCTTCCTTGTTTATTCATACATAACTCGTGTTTCTCTTACTTTTAGTACCTGATTTGATTGAAGCAGAGTTATGTGTATTTGTTAAACTAAATTGATGTAGTCCCTATTTCTGTATTAATACCAAAGGCTTTATATCAAATTTGGGGATGGAATAATGGCAAATACTACTACTAAATTATTTCAATATGAAGTTGTTTGAGATGAAAAGACCAGTTGTCTAAACCTAATTTGTGGGAAATCAAGTAGCTTTGATTGCCTATCTAACAGTGAGGAATAAATAAAGTATTACAGAGAATGGTTAGCAAGTTACTAATAGAAGGCAGTAGTTTCTTAAGCAGAGGTCAGCAACAGTAAAAGGACTCCTGAATATCCAGCGATGTATGTGGTTACTTACACTATTTTCTAGGCTAATTTTCAGCACTTGTGTGAAAGATATTCCAAATCAGGGAAAGCTGACCAGCCTGACTGAATAGAGAAATCTTGTTGCAAGTTGGTAAAAAAAGAGATTTTGTGGTCATTGGGAATAGGAACAGACCACTCAGGAGGATTGCAAAGATGTTGTGTGGCTATGCAGGGAGAAAATCGGAATGGCCACAGACCAACTGGAAATTAATCTTCCTGCAGCTGTCAAAAGATAAAAAATGTTTTTCTAAATATATCAGCAACAAAAGGAGGACTAAGGAGAATCTATCCTTTATTGGACATAGGAGGAAACATTAAGGATGCGGAAAAGGCTGAGGTACTTAATGCCTTCTTTTTCTCAGTCTTTAGTAGTAAGACCTGTTGTTTGCTGGGTACCCAGTCTTCTGTGCTGGAAGATGGATGGGGAGTAGATTGAAGCCCCCGTAATTCAATAACCATCTCTGTTAGTGACCTTCTGCACCACTTGGACATAGACAAGTCTATGGGGCCACACAGGGTACACTTGAGTATTGAGGGAGCTGGCAGAAGTGCTCACCACGCCACCTTCTATCATTTACCATCTGTTCTTGCTAACCAGGAAGGTCCCAGTAGATTGGAGATTGAAAAATGTGACCCTCATCTACAAGAAGGGCTGGTAAAATGATCCAGGGGACTTAAACAGTCATTCTGGTTTGACCTTGATGCCATGGAACATTACAGAGCAGATCATCTTGAGTTCCACTATGTAGCACATGCAGAACACCAAAGCAGTCAGGTCCAGTCATGAGGGGCAGGCCCTGCTTGATAAATCCAGTCTCCTTCTATGACAAGGTGACCTGCTTAGTAGATGAAGAAAAGGTTGATGTTGTTTACCTGGGCCTTACTAAAGCCTTCAGTATTGTTTCCACGTCATTATTCTGGAGATATATGGCTTTTATATATATGTATATAGCTTATGCTGGTATACTCTTTGCTGGGTAAGAAACTGGCTGGATGGCCAGGCCCAAAGAGTAGTAGTGAATAGAACTTAATCCTCCAGATGGCTGGTCACAAGTGGTGTTCCCCAGGGCTGAGTGTAGGGGCCAGTTGTCTTTCATGTCTTTGCCCATGATGGGTGAGGGGATAGAGTGCACTGTCATTAAGTTTGCAGATGACACCAAGTTGGGGAGGAGTTACAGTTACATCTGACCTGGAGACTTGGGTGTTCTTACCTTTTTTATTTGCCTTCACTCCACTGTAAGTCTCTTAAGTAGTTTAAGACTGAATATCAGCATATTGACAGTGAAAAACAGATGATGTGTGTTCTTTTTAAGCCTTTATTAGTAGCTTAATGTCTGAACATTAGTCTCTCTCACGGTCATCTTCTGTTTCAAATGTCATTGATCATTAAATGGTTGACTAACAATGCTTGTTCTTTGCCTCTGGGGGAGGGCATGCCTTGTCAGCAAATTGCAAGGTGGACATGTGGGAAATTCTGTCTTACTGTATCTTCTCTCCTTTTTCATCTGCCATCCATCTAATAGCAGCTAGCTGTATGAGACAAATAATAATAATATAAGCTGCTCTCTACTTATTAAGGTCCTCATCAAGCAAAAACTGTAGACAGTAATGAATTATTCTCAAGATAAGTTGGTTTTGCCTATCATAGTACACCTTATACCAGCAGAGGAGCTTTTTAGACTGACTTTGCAGGTAATATGCAAACTGGTTAAAGAGTTTTAAATAATGAGGGTTTTTTGCATGTCTCTATACATTGGGGTTTGCTAATAGAACTTTAAAGGCAGATATATAGTAGTAATATTTCCACTAAGGTAGGTGCGCTCAGGTGGTTACCTAAGACTAGTACAGTCCCTGTTAAGAGGCAGTTCTAGCAATGATAGAATTTCTCTATCAGCAAAGCTAATGAAAAAGAATCCTATTCTCTTGTACCTTCTAGTTCTTACTCCCTGTGTTAAGCTCCCACGTATTCATAAGGCTGCACTCCGTTGGATCAAAGAGGAAGGGGAGCCAAAATTTACTGTCTTTTGTTTGAGACATCACATGAAAAGTGGTCCTCCCTAACACCTCCCACATTCCCCAAAATTGCTGCTAATATTACAGAAGCTATTTAGGAATTTCTGCAGTGGCATCTTGATACTGTAAGAGAACCCTGATGCTCAAGTACACTTTTACATTGCCCTCTACATATTGGCAGCTCATCTGTTTGTGTGGATGCCTGACAAGTTGGACAAAGGTACAGTGCTGAAAATTGCCTCTTTTTTGTTTGCCAGGGTACTCCTTGCCATACCCAGATTGTGTTCATCTGCCCAGGCCAGCATGTGCATGCGCCTGCATGGGGTGCCACAGTGCAGTGATAAATGGAAGACAATTTTTTTCAGTAATAATGCTGTCTCAGAGTAATTACTGACCTTTCAGGTTAGGGATTTAAAATTTCCAGCAAGAAGAAAAGAAATCATAAAATTTGAGGGGGGGGGGGGGGGGCAAATCCAACCTGAACAGAGGGAAAAGAAACATAAAACTCAAAGTGAACAGAATTCATATGGTAGTATAGTGTGATGGAAGTTTATTTTATAAATTCATTGGTAGTCTATGCAGATTAACATGAAAATAGCATTTTTCTAATGCTGTGGTGGATATGTTTCAGGCTTTTTGTCATTGTATTAAGTTAAAGTGAGTCACTGGTCTTATCAATGCGTTTAGAACTGAGTGCTTCACTTAAGACAGTCTTTTGAGTTTTACAGTTAAAACTTAAATCTTCTCAGTGCAAGTAATTGATCAGCATTGTGCTGGTTTTGACTGGGATAGCATTAATTTTCTTCATATTAGCTAGTACAGGGCTGTTTTGGATATGGATAGACAAGCTTTTACCAGTTTTAGAAGGATTTTAAAATGTTTAATATTCAGATAATTTTAAAATACTCTTCTATGTTGCCTTCCTATTACCAAAATACTTTCCTGAAAGAATGCTGCAGTCTAAATAGTGTCAGCATCTAATGACTTGGAAATAGACATCTGAAATACATTGCTCAGCTTCAAGGTCTTTGTGGATTTGCATCAGTTAACAAAATTGCTGAGGTCCTGTGTATTTGCTAAAGGAAAAGCCAATCTTTAGCACTGCAATCAGCTGTTTTTCAGAAAACAGATTTATGGTGGGTCAAGGGTATTTAGATAACTAGAGTTTATAAAAAACTTTGAAGCTCAAAATTGTGTATTTTAATAATGTCTTTTCTGTTGCTAACATTTGAAGTAAACCAGCAACTTTTCTAAATACTATTTTAATAAATTTGTTAATATCTGATGATTTGAGAAGTGGAAAACAATTGGTGTTTAGATTTTTTTTCTGTATTTGAACCTTGAGTTGATACTTAAATGCAAGTATTATTTTTTAATTATTTTTTTAAGTGACAGCAACACTCATTTGGCTTAGATACCAAATGACTTGCAGCAGTTTCTGACTTAACACTCATCTTTTATTTCCAAAACTCACAAGACAAGTTATTAATTATTTTTGTTTGGGTTCTAAAACTGTTATTAAACTACAAGAGTAACAGCTTTTTCCATCAGAGTTCAGCTTCTGTTATGTACTTTCAGTGTTAAGCAAGGATTAATTTTTCTTAATATTAGGTGAGCAATGCCAAGAGCAGACTTAACTGAGACTGCTGGTTTTGAGTGACGCAAATAATAATAACTTTTAATGACTGTCTATCATCTGGTGTTTTTGCAGAGAGGGTGCCTTGGCTTTGTTCAGTTTTGTTCCCATGTTAAGCTGGGGCCTGGGGTTGGTTTGGTTTAGTTTTTGACAAACTTTCAGGAAGCAGATTGAATTGGAATTTCTTATGCTATGTGGAATGCGAGTTTCAGTTTAAAACCAGTATTTGTTACCTCATAAGATCCTGTACAACCTTCTCAGTGGCGTTGTATGCAAGTTTAGTGATACAGACTACTTACTTTAAGTTAATATTACCTTCATGCCCATTCTAGAGTAGTTTTAGATTACAAGTAAAATACCTGTATTTTTCTTCCCTGATTCTTGAGCATAGTTCAACACTCAGCTTGTTGCTCTGCAAACAATCACTGCAAAATGTTTTGCTGGGATTTGATTTTTTGCTATCTTACTTGAAATGCCTTGAGATGTCTTTAAACAGCATTTACAGTGGCACTGTGGTTGTAGCTATTTCAGGTGATGAATCTAGCTGGAATACATAGAGTGTGTGCTGACACTTCAGGTCAGGCATTTGACCATTTAATTGCTAGTTATTTGCAAGGAGCTTGGTTCTCCTAAGCTGCTCTAATTCACTACTTCAGTCCCTTTTTTGAACTTTCAGTAAGACATTTTTGCAGGACATGAATGATACTCCAAATGCAAGCAGCCATCACAGTAAGCTAAGATGCTTGTTCTGGCTGCTTTTATTATTTCCTGATTTGTGTATGTTAAAGATCTGGTATTGTCTCATAGTTCTATTAAGCTGTCATTCCCACAGAGGAGATGATTTGCTTCAGAGTATTTAACTGTTAAAATCATGCTAATTTCATTCCATGTGACTTCTGAAAACTTATACCACTTTCCCCTCTATTTTCAGAGAATGGACCTTGGAGAATGTCTGAAGGTGCATGACCTGGCATTAAGGGCAGACTATGAAATAGCATCCAAAGATCAAGATTTCTTCTTTGAGCTTGACGTATGTATTTTGTCTTAATTGTGGAGAGGGGATAATTTGTGTACATAGCTGGATAAATGGAGAAAAAAAAGCTAAGTTTTGTGCACACAGAAAGTAAGTAAACTTTTGGAAAGTAATTTTATAGAAAGGGGAAGAGTAACTCTTGCACAAATTTGTGCAAATATTTAATTTTTCTTCATAGTCATATCTGCCTTCCAGAGAACAAGTTATCTTAAGCCTGGGTGCTGTTGTAGTATTATCAAATAGCAACCATATGCTAAGGCTGCCTGTGCTTTGAAGAGAATTGTGTTTATTGAAGAAAGTAATTTTGTACTGGGGATAACAAATCATATGCCATGTCTCAGTACACTGTAGTTTGGGTAATACAGTTTTGAACTTCCAACCTAGGAAGCTAAGTTTTCCCTAGGACAAGAAGAGCTTGGGTTTTCTGTTGTCTGGAAGAATGGTATTTATATGCTCAATGGATTAAAACAGTAGTAAAAAAAATTTTAAATTTACAGTATGTATTGGCTGGGTGGGGTGAACCTGAACATCCTTTGAAGAATTTTAATGCATGTTAGAAATGCTTACTTCTTAAAGAAGACTTAAGTCAAATTCACTTCCAAATTTCTGCAAATCCTTATAACTGACAATGTATAGATTATGATTTCTAAAATATTGTGTATTAATATGTCATTAGTCACTATAAACTGCTGGATTATCATTTTACAAAGGTTCACTAATGAAAACATAGAAAAGCTAAGTCTTAATAAACCTGGAAGGCATTAAAGCTAATGAAATACTTGTGTTCTTGACTGCACTGATCAGTGGTTTTATTGATTTTAGGCAATGGACCACCTGCAGTCATTTATTGCAGACTGCGACAGGAGAACAGAAGTGGCTAAGAAAAGACTAGCAGAAACCCAAGAAGAGATCAGTGCCGAAGTTGCAGCTAAAGTAAGCATGTAAAACCAGTTATGAGTACCTCTTCAAAGGTCTGTTTTTCTAAAAAGCCAACATAAGACTTTGACAAGTTACCCGATCTGAGAGTACATAGTGAGGAAGGGAAAAAATAAATCCTTCCCAAAACTGCCTTTAAGGCACAGAGAGGAGAACACAGGGAAGAGACCTCTATGATGTTTTTGAGTCAAGGAAACTTGACTTTGCCATGCCATACAAATGTTAGTAATTCTTACACTTATTCAAAATTTCATCCATATAGTAGACAAAATTTGATGTGCTTTTCTCTAAGTCTTCTAACAGAAAAAACTTTTATAATTTTTCTGCCCAGATATGCACATACTAGGAGGAATGGTGGTACAAATGTTAAATTTTGTAAAGCTATGTGGTATAGACAGCAATGTGAATTACTTGATGTTTTTAAAGCAAGTTCTGCTCTGCAGTTTGTATATAACCTTCATAGCTCAGTCTTTCTCTGTGTGTTTTTGTGAGGCAACTTGTTTCACTTTTACCTGGAGCAGTTACCTCTGCATGTTTCTTTTAATTCTCTCCTACCAGTTTTGCATATAGTGACTCAGTTGTAGTTCAAATTAAGCATATTTCCTTTGTAAAGCCTTTCCTTGTCTTTCAAGGCTGAAAGAGTTCATGAATTGAATGAAGAAATCGGGAAACTGCTGGCCAAAGTAGAACAGCTTGGAGCTGATGGGAATGTGGAAGAATCTCAAAAAGTAATGGATGAAGTGGAGAAGGCTCGGGTAAAGAAGAGAGAAGCAGAAGTAAGTTGATTGTTTAAAGCTTGGGGGATAAAAAGGGCAGGGTCCAAAATTAGATCAATTTGCATCTGTATAATCAAGGTGGTTTATCTGCTGTCACTTTCTTGCCTAATTGCTTCATGTGAAACTGAAGAATTTTCTTTGTGGCATCCTATACAGTTTCTTCATTAAATATACTCTTATACTATTAAAATGATACTTCAGCAGATGATTGCCCCTCTACTCAGCCCTGGTGAGGCCACACCTCAAGTACTGTGTCCAGTTCTGGGCCCCTCAGTTCAGGAAGGAGATTGAGGTCCTGGAGCAGGTCCAAAGGAGGGCAGCCAGGCTGGTGAAGGGACTCCAGCACAAGTCCTGTGAGGAGAGGCTGAGGGAGCTGGGGGTGTTCAGCCTGGAGAAGAGGAGGCTCAGGGGAGACCTCACCGCTCTCTACAACTCCCTGAAAGGAGGCTGGAGCCAGGGGGGGGTTGAGCTCTTTTCCCAGGCAACTTTCAACAAGACAAGAGGGCATGGACTTAAGTTGTGCCAGGGGAAGTTTAGGTTGGATATTAGAAAGAATTCCTTCATGGAGAGGGTGATCAGACATTGGAATGGGCTGCCCAGGGAAGTAGCGGATTCTCCATCCCTGGAGATATTTAAAAAGAGACTGGATGTGGCACTCAGTGCCATGGTCTGGTAACCACAGTGGTAGTGGGTCAAGGGTTGGACTTGATGATCTCTAAGGTCCCTTCCAACCCAGCCGATTCTATGATTTATTTTAGTTTAGCTATAGTGGCCAGTTGCATTCATGGACACGAGAAAAGTGTTTGCCAGACTGACTTACTGTGATGATACAGTTCTTGCTGTGGCAGCCCTGGTGTGTCTCATGGTGTCCTGGTGTGGCTTGTACTGGAAAGCTTCAGTGAAGCAAGCTGTTGTCTTCATTAGAGATAATTAGGCAATGGCTTTTGTATCAGGCAAGTCAAAATGGTCCTTGTTGTAATGTTCAGGTGCCAGAACTCAACAAGAGCTTCTTCTGTGTTTTGTATTTCACCAAGATACTTAACTATATAGAAACAAACATGCAGTTGTTTTAATAGTACTGGAGGGGTTGTTGGCAGTCTTGATTGTCATCCAAGTGTCTGAACTTAAACTTTGTTCATATAGCTAGTTTAATTAGTGTCTAAAGTCCAGGTAACTATATGCTCAGAAAACTACTACTGTTGAGTATGAAAACTGGTGTAATGCTTTCATAATAGGCTAACACAGTAATTGTAGTTTTAACATATTCCTTGTTACAAATGAAGTTGTTCAGCCTTTATATTTGTATACCTTAAACATACACTTGTATATATATGTGTGTATATACAAACACGCACACACACACACACCTCTAAGTGTGTTTATATTTATATATACTGCTAAGTATACCCTTTATATGTAACTAAGTATAATGTTAAGGTCATAGCCAATTCACTTGTTTAATTTGCAAAATCAGTTGCTGTTGTCCTGCTTTAAAATATGTACAACCTTCAAAGTAAGTAACCTACCTTGTATCTGAATTAGATGGTTGCTTTATGAATAGTGTGAATTAACAAAAGGGTGTGATGGTGTACATTGCATGAAGTTACCAGTTTCTAGCATACCTTTGGTAAAGTGTTATCTTTGTATTTTTGTGCACTGAGAAGAGTTAACAAATTGGGTTTTTTTCCAGGAAGTATACAGGAATTCTATGCCTGCCTCCAGCTTTCAGCAGCAGAAGCTACGGGTTTGTGAAGTGTGCTCAGCTTATCTTGGTCTTCATGACAATGACCGCCGACTTGCTGACCATTTTGGAGGAAAACTGCATTTAGGATTTATTGAAATAAGAGAGAAGCTTGAGGAACTCAGGGTAAATCATTCTTATATCTTTGTGTGTCTGTATACATGTACTCCTACTTAATTATTCGCCAGGCAGCCCTACTGGAATATTAGTTTCTGGGGATGTGATAATTATTTTTTTTCATATTACTTTAAATTTGGGGGTTCATTATTCTACAAAACACTATAAACATTCTAATTTAATATCAGCTATCTGGATAATTTTATAAGATGACCTCTGTTGCACTGAGGTATTTTAGTATACATGTCCAAAGTAATGCATCTTGGGAACAAAGAACCAGATTCCACTTGTAAAATGGAGAACTGTTTTTTCCATGACAGTGATGTTGACGGGTATTTAGCAGTCAGAGGAGATAGCCAATGAGCTTTATTTTAGCCAGTTGAGTGGCTTAAGGTAATGATGAAACTCCTTGAAAATAAAAGAATATGTAGTGGGACTAAGTGAATAATATTTTAATTAATTAGAATAACATATTAATAGGGCTGGTGTTGAAATCCTCATTTTTGGTACCAGTATGTATGGAGGAGGATAACACATAGCAAAAAGTATTCAAAAAATATTTACAATATGTTTAGAGTTCAAACAACCTACTGTGTGGTAAAAGACTAAAAATTCAATTTATTTATTTTGTCCAAAGATTAGTGGGTGACTTTGATTATATAGGTACCAACAACTAAAGATTTCTTTTTTTAATTAATTTTTGAAGGCTTTTAAGCTTAAATGAAAGTAGATCAAATAAATAAGTTTCAGCAACTCAAGACTGTAGCTCTCCAAGGCCAGAATACAGAAAGATGTATATGTTGAAGTCAGGCTAGCTATTAAAGTAATTATTATGGGAAGGTTGCATGTTCTCTACAGTTTGACAATTTGAAATCCAGTTGGAATATTATTCTAAATAACACTATCTTGACCAGAAATTGTGTGCTGGAAGAAAGACTTCCTAGAGTTACAGTCTAGTCTTCTGGTATTTAAGAGGATGGATTTGGATGGTGATGACATTTATAGTCTTAATATGCAAATTGTGGAGTTCAAGGCTCAATGAAGCATTTAACTGTAGAAATCACTAAAGGCAGTAGCTAAATAAATGAGTTGAAACCCTAAACACAGAAAATGCTTCTACTGAGTTTGAGTAAATTGGCCTGGTTTATATTTCATAATATTCCAGCTGTCTTGCATGGATACTTTGACTTACTTTTGGAAAGTCCATCTCTTTCCATTGACTGTATTTGCAATCTGGATTCCTAAATATACTTGTTTTAACTGAAACCTAGATATAGAATAGGTCGTGTGTGCTGCTTCTCATCCCTCCATGAAATTACAGTCACTTGAACAAAAACTTTGCTTATAGTTAAATTACTGATATTGTACAAGGAAGTACAAGTACAATTTCACATAAAGGGTTGAAATAACTGATTATCTACACCATTTAGAAAAGAAATGCATGGATAATTATATCACATTCCCAAAGCATCAATAAAATAATATTTTCAAGTACTTCGCTAACAAAAAAAGAAAACAATAACTATCCCCTCCTTCCTCATAGCTCTCCTCAGAGATCTAATCAAGATGCTGCTGGGGCAATTCCACATCTCAGAAGAAGGTCTTTACAAAGAGTTGAATTTCTTGCATCATGTCCAGAAGGTGGCGAGACTTGGGTTTGGCCAGATCTCCAGTTGTGAGTTCCACATCTGAGGGCCCTCTACTGAGCGTGCCTTGTCCCCAGTAGTAGTGAGTTCAGCCTGGGGGCTATCAGCTGAAGAATTCTCTATAAATATGTGTCTCACGTTCACAATACAGAAACAAGTAGCCTCAAAACTAGCTATTAGCCCAACCAAGTCCTTTAAGATTAAGGATTTCCATGTCACAGCATAGCTGAAGGAGTTAATAAAACTATTAACTCTCCCAGTTCTGATTCTTTTCTGCCTTTCCCCAGTGGCCAAAATATGATAGTACCAGCACTGAGACTCGCATTAAAGGCATGAGTTACTGCTCTGAATTCCATGTTGTGGAAAAATTGATATAACTGTACATATTTCAGCTCTTCTTGTAGCACTCATATATTTTCTGCAGCACTTCTGCAATAAGTTCTATTTCTTGGAGGAAAAAACAAACCCAAAGAAAAGCCCTACACCAGTTAAACATATGTATATACATGCTGAGGAAGAGAGAGGGAAGGGAAAATACATAAGGGGAAAAAATATTAACTGTCTAGATTATTTTTATAGCACCTTCACCTGAGAAATCTTGAAATGTAACTTAATTAATATATTCCTTTGCTTTTAGAGGATTGTGGCTGATAAGCAGGAGAAACGAAATCAGGAACGTCTGAAACGTAGAGAGGAGAGAGAAAGAGAAGAAAGGGAGAAACTAAGGAGGTAGGTAGTAGGTATCTATTTTAATGGGAAAACTATGATTTGGTTCATACACATTCTAAATCTTGAGGATCACAATGGTCTTTGCTTCTTGGAAACTTAAAAGGATTGAGAGTGAATGTCATGCCTAACTTAAAATCTGAATTGTTTTCAAAGAAGGCCTTTTTTAAGAACTACAGATAGAAGTGTCTGTATTTGAACAAATGGTCTTTCAGCGACATAGTTTTCAGGGATGTACTGTGTTTTAATATATCACAGATACGCTTAAACACATGTTGAGTTTCTAACATGTTAAAGAACATATTTAAAGAAATTATCTAACATACATGTTAGAAATTTTCCTTATTTTTGCAGTTACATTTATGACTGGGTGTAGTGAGATAAGGCAACAACCAGGTGCTGCTAATAACCAGGCACAGGTGGGCTGAATGCAGGCTCACGCCCACTGCCTGGTGTTTAGCAGCACCTGGTTGTTGCCTTATCTCACTACAACTGGGGAAAGTAATTCCTTCTTCTATGAAATAGTTGCTTCCAGGCCTTGTGGAGCTAGAGTGGAATGGAATCTGAGCTGTAGTTCTCTTGGCATGTCAGCTTCCAGAGATTAACAATGTAGACTTTTAAATTTGTTGGAGTCTGATAATACCCGCCTAACAAGAAATCAGGGAGAGGTGAGAATAAAAAAACAGATTAGATTCACTTTGGGTTTGCAGTATGGTGGGCTCAAAAATAACTTAAAAACCCCTGCAAACACAAAACTGTTGTCAGAGGAATGTGTTTCCTGGTAAGTATCTTTAAGAGATTTTAGCACCAAATAAAAGCCCTTTAAAAATTGCTAGTAAAATAAATACAATATTGGGTCTATTAGTTTGCTTTATTATTATGAAATTGTATGTTACGTGAAAATCAGATTCAGTAAGAAAAGTGCAATTACTATTTTCCATTTGTTTCAGGTCCAGATCCCACAGCAAGCATGCCAAAAGGTACATAAATCGACAGACAAAGAATTGAAGCTAGCTTTCCACAAGCTGGAATATTATGCTTGCTAACACTAATACTTCATGGTGTCCATATTTACAGACAAAGCATTCTGTTACATAGTCATCTCTGTTTATACAGTGTTTATCACCATGCTACAGAGTTTATACATGTACATCTATTTTGTGGCAACTACAGTACAGCTTTTTCTCCCAAATAATACTTGTACTACAGAGTAATGCTCTTTCTTAAAAAGGAAGCTTGTAGTTAATACCTTTTGGTGAAAACTCACATTTTTAAACTTCAAAGCACCAGATTAACTGATGACCAATCAATAACGTGAGTTTTCTTCCTAATGTAGACAGTTGAAGGTTACCACTGAGGTATTACTGCAAAGTGATTAAAAAAAAAATAAGGAAGAAAATAATGAACTTGTATGGTGCTTAGAACATTCCAGAATAGTTTTATTGTCGTAGCTATGAGTAAGGGATATAGTCCTGTTTTCTCAGAACATTTTAGTATGTATGTTCTGCAGATGATCCCTAAGACTGCATCATAATGTTCTACAGCTTCGACTGGCCAAGACAAGATTTTGATTAGTTTTAAGTCTTTTCAGAAGCCTGGATTGGCTACGCTGTATCCGTGCATACAGTCGTGAATTAACTAAAGTTGTCTGTGTTAGTCACAAAGGAGTACGATGTCTGTTTCTTTTCCATCTCTGTTTACCTGCAATAGGACAGTGCAATCACTCTGCACACTGGAGACCATTCTCTATTCAGAGTTGCTTATGCATAGAGTGCCCAACATTCAAAGCACAATGGTAGAGTAGGCAGGTGAATGCAGTGTCTGGTTTTAAATCCTTTCTGTGGCTAGATCTAGGTCCCGAGATCGCCGCAGACATCGGTCTCGCTCCGTCTCCCGGGAACGGAAGAGGAGAACTCGCTCCAAATCCCGGGAGAAGCGCCATCGTCACCGGTCTCGCTCCAACACCCGCAGCCGGAGTCGCAGCCACCATAGAAGCAGACACAGTTCCAGGGAGAGAAGCCGAGAGCGCAGCTCCAAAAAGAGGTAAATGCTGGCATAGAAATAAACGTCTTTTCCTGGATGCACGTGGAGAATTTTCACAGTAAGCCCTTGGTACTCTAAACACGTTTTGACACTGACTCAGATTTCAGTTACACCATCAGCATGTTTAAGATTTGACATACAGTAGGGTTGTGGGGTTTTTTTGTTTTAAAAAAATAAATAGGGTTATATATTCTGGGTTTTGGGAGTGATACAAGGTATTGATGTCAAGTTGATGATACTACCATCTTCTTACAGTGTAGAAAAGGAAACTGTTGGTCTTCGTTTGAACCCAGGAATATCAGGAATCACCCATTTATTTTTTTCTTGGGCTCTCGTTCCCAGCACTTGAGCCCTTCTGTTGTGCACTGCACCAGATAAAATGAAGTTTAGATATGCCTGAAAAGAAGCTGCCTCCATTGCCTCTGAGGATGTTGCTTTGCAGGAAAGTGGCTCAGCTGTCCTCAATCCGTTGGAGGGTTACTGCAGAGAGCAATCTGGGGCTGTTTTGAATTTGAAGCCCTTTTGTTTTTTAATTACTCCACTGTCTGCTCCTGAGGATTTTCTGATTTATTTTAGATGAGATTGGTAAGCATAATTTATAAGTGTTGGAACTGCACAACGAGACATCTGATGAGGAAGTCTACTCATGACCAGGATTCTTTTCTTGTATAGGTCAGCCACTGTGACATAGATTTGAGTTTGTTACAGTGGGTGGGGTGCCCCATCTTAAAACCCTGACAGGCTGTTGAGTTGGAGGAAGAGAGGTGG
The DNA here is from genome assembly GCA_023637945.1 of Phaethornis superciliosus. Classification (NCBI taxonomy): domain Eukaryota; kingdom Metazoa; phylum Chordata; class Aves; order Apodiformes; family Trochilidae; genus Phaethornis; species Phaethornis superciliosus. The sequence continues at coordinate 61,848,457 of JAJQWJ010000001.1, read as the reverse complement.
TTTTGAAATAACCACACACAGAGTTTAGAATTCAAATTATTTTATATATTTATATGAAGAAATGTTCAAGTATCTCATGGTCTGTTTGCCCTAAAAAACAGAGGTTTTTTTCTTCCTGGAGTCAATGGATGTGATCTGCAAGAGAGCATAGAAAGCAGGATTGGTCAAAGTCTTCTCTTTACCTTTCCGTCGTTGCAGGTGGATAAACCTTGAAGGAATGTAAGATCCTTTGGGGTATTCTTTAGCATCCTGAAGTCACCATTTCAGACTTTGCAGTTTCTATCTCAATTGTAGGCTGTTAGCACAGTTATCCTAAAGATATATAAAGAATGCCTCTTCAAGGCATTAACAATGGCAGATAAGCTAATCTTCAAATTTGTATTTTTTTCAGTCTTAAAGTAGACCTTTTCCTTTGAATGAATAAATCTGTTAACTTGGATCAGTCAGTGTATAGAGCATATGCTCACATTGCCTGTAATTCTTCAACTTAGAATTCCAGCCTTGCAGGACTCAATTTCAGTCCTTGAAAGGAAAATACATACTGATTGATTGTTCCATGGTTCTCAGAGTAGTTGTTCACACTCTCCCATATGATATGCACAATGCAAATACTGCTTTGTCTTCTATATGCTGAGTAAGAAATGTGTGGATCATTGGTGCTACCCAAACAACAGTAAACCTGTCAGTTTATCTGCCAAAGGTGAATTGGAGAAACACAAGGTGATTTGAAGATGAAGTCAGTGTCCTTTTGCAAGGTGATATCAAAGGATGAGCCCTGCAAGATCTATTTTGTGTGAACAAGTTAAAAATATACAAGATTACAATGTTATAATATTCAGTACTGGAAATACTTCTCCCAATGTCTGTTCCTGCACCTGTGCTGGAAGAATCCTTGATACAAATAAGAGTTTCTCATTACTGCTAATCTGAAAAGAGAACAAGGCTGTGCCATCAGTAGCAGCTTATACCTCATATTTCTATGAGGTCAAACAAAATTTTTGCTCTTTAAATATGTAAACTGTGTTTTCAAGAGGCTAAATAATCCTTAGAGATACGATCTTGCTGCACAGGGTCTGGGATAGGTACTGAACTTGCAGTCAGGTTGGATACCTCCTTCTCAGAGGTGCCCTTCTAGCCATTAGAACTACTTTTCACATTATGGTTGGAGAAGTTTTTGTTTTGAATACCAAACTAGTGATACCAGAATCTGAACTAAACCTGAAATTGCAGGGTTGATTGTATTATAATTCATTTTATCCTAACAACTCTTTCTACTCCAGGGAAGTACTTGTTGCCACATCCTGTTTTTTAAGGTTGTTGGGGTTTTTTGTGAGGAACTTCTGAAAATCGTGATACAAAATAATTTTCTTCAAGCCATACTTCCTTAAGCTCAAAACATGCAGATGTCCAAGGAATTTTGGCTGAGAATACTCTTGAAAATAAAAGACACACTTCAGCAACTTCTTCAAGAAGGAGTCATAGCTTTTTGGGTTTGAATAACCAAATCAATCCATATTTGGGCAACATGATGCTTTTGCCAGACTCTTGCGCAAGAGCAGTGCCACCAGAAGCAGTAGAAAGACTGCTGACAGCTGCAGCAGTGTCATCTTGTGGTGCCACTAATTTAGGGCCTTAAAAGAAGCATTGAGTTGTGGCTGTGTCACAAGAGTTGCATCATTTTATGTTAACCTAAAGCCTTCAGTGTGATTTCTGGGCTTGGTTAAAGCACCATATAATACAGTTATTGTAGGCTGCTGAATCTTGCTGGAAGAGCTGTTTATGTGTCTGATTGGTTGGGTTTTTTTTCAGTTTTGATTGCATTTATTAAGGCTTTGACATACAAGCGTAGTAGAGAATTAGACTCCTTACTGGAGAAACTCTTGATGTGCTTCTCCTGGGAGTAATTTTCAATTCTGTTCTGTATAACCTTATCACAGACTGTTGGTTGTTGAAAAGCTCAATACGAGCTAACAATGTGTGCTTGCAGTCCAGAATTCCAACCATACCCTGGGCTGCATCAAAAGCAGCATGGCTAACAGGTCAAGGAGGTCAGCTCCATACTCATGGCAACCTGCCATGGACTACTGTATCCAGTTCTGGAGTCCACAATGTAAGAAGGACATGGAATTGTTCAAGCATGTCCAGAGGAGGGACACCAAGATGATCAGAGGGCTGAAGCACCTCTCCTGTGAAGATGGGCTGAGAGAACTGGGATTGTTCAATCTGGAGAAGAGAAGGCTCCAGGGAAACCTTTGAGCAGTGTTCCAGTACCTTTAGGGGGCCTATAGGAAAGTTGGGGAGGGCCTTTTTACGAGGGCATGGAGTGACAGGACAAGGGAATGGTTTTAAACTGGAAGAGGGTAGATTTAGGTTAGACATTAGGAAGAAATTCTTTACTGTGACTATTGAGACATTAGAACAGGTTGCCCAAGGAGGCTGTGGATGCCTCATCCCTGGAAGTATTCAAGTTCAGACTGAACGCAGCCTGATCTGTTGGGAGGTATCCCTGCCTGTGGCATGGGGATTGGAACTAGATGATCTTTAAGGTCCCTTCCATCCCAAACTGTTCTATGATTTTATTAAACATATGCTGGGTGTACTATTGTTTGCAGCAAATAATGCGATTCCTTCTGGTTTTCCTGTTCACCCATCTTCAGAAAGTATTTTCAGAAGAGCCTTTCTCATAAAATGAAAACCTGCTGCCCCTCTGATACTCCTGCATTCTGAAGGGGATGTTTATTGTGTGCTGTACCTGAGAAAATTCTACAAATACCTGAACTCTGACAAACATGGCTTATTTAATCTCTTACCACTGAATCCTTACGAACAGCCAGATGGATTTAAATCACTTAATGGCTGGGATGTTGTTTCAAATTTATTACTATAAGGATCAGACCTCCACACTGCGGCCCCGACTGAAAATATACAAAGCATGAGGCAATAGTAGCAATGTGTCTAGGATAATGGGAACCCATCTGGTAGTAACAACATGAGTAAGGTAATAAGAACCTTAAATCTACCAAAGCTTAGATTACTGGCTTATCAAGAGCTGGACTGAAAGTCCTGCTTTTCCTCACTGTTAGCTTTAAGTTTGCGTGGGCCCACTTGCACAAATTCATGTGACAAGGGCTGATGTACTCCCATACAGACATCGTGTGGATAAATAGAGTACCTGAAATAATAGGATGGGCCTTCATTTCACATGATATTAGATTACTAGGTTGGATGTAAATCTCATGAGTCTTATGACAGACTCGTGTGACATAATTTTGTCTTTGTTTTAAAGATGAGACAAATAATGCTGTACAAGTGTCTGTTTCCTGTAAAAGAAATCTGGCTGATTAGATGTCTACGCTGCAGACATTTAAAGCTGAGAGAGATCCCACTTTTAATATTTAGATTATTTTTAATTTTTTAAAAATATCCTTTAGATCCTGATTGACAACTGAATATTCTACCCCTATGCTAATTCTCTACTGTGATAGAGAAGTACAGGCTGCTTTTTTGAGTTCAGGTCCATTTAGTCATACATCTTATGCTTGGAAGGTTTGAATCTGTAGCTACATCTTTCCCTGCTTTCCTAGATACAACTGCTCTTAATTTTTTCCCAGACTGCCAAGGCTACTCTTGAGATTTTTGTCCAAGGATACTTATTTTTTTTTTTTCCTTCAAACCCAGTACAGGGGCTGCCTTGGAACCTGTATTACACAGTTTATAGTTGGTCGATGTGACAGTATGGATGCTGCCCACTCTAACCTGGTGAAGGGAATGAGTTGGTTTTTTGGGTTTTTTTGTTTGTTTGTTTTTTAAAAATCCGCTTGATCCACTTGAAGGTAATGCCTTCCAAGCACTCTAGATAGTGTAAGACTAGTGAAGGTTCTGGTTCTGAATGCTGTATCATGTCCTTGAGAAAGGCAGGAATGGTATTTTAGTTCTAAGTCTTCTGGTAGTAATATTGCTTGCTAAAGCAATTTTATAAACTTTCACATCACTGTGCTGTGATTCATTAAAGCCAGTCCTCCTCTTTGCTCATTAGAGCCTCACCTGTAGAGAGATGGGATGGCTGAACAAATACTCCTCGAATTCCCCCCAAAATACATAGCATGAAAAGCCAAAGCTGTGGATGGCATCATGTTCTGTCTGCTCGCTCTAGAGCTAGCATGAGTCAGCCAGTTTGGAAGCCTTGTTACTTCTGCAGGGCACTTGCAATGCAAAATACTCAAGAAACAGCTGTATTAACTCTAGTATTAACTTCTTGCTTGGCATGTTGCTTCTCTTCCGATTTGGTGTAGTTTGTGGAATAAGCAGTAATGCTTGTAGATCTCAGTGTATGCAAATACTGAATCTTGGAAAAGACTACATAGTAGAGAAAGTAGTTTTTCCAGATGAGGAACTGAAATGCAAGGTTACATCTTTGTAAGCTTGTAAAAGGAAATCAGTGCTGGACCATTTTTCCAATTTCAGTTTTGAAGCTTTGAGGTAATGACAGTAACTCTCTGTAAGTGGAGAGATTACAGTCTCACTGTCCAGTACACCAAATTTTTTTACTAGAAAATTAGCAGCTGTGCTGTTTAAGATTTTTCTGTGAAAGTATTTATTAGATTATTTTATGATGGTAGTACATCTTAAAATGAATGTGACTTTATGCACTCTATGGGGGAAAATAGAGAGGAATGTCTAATCCATGTCTATATGTTTGTTTTTTTCCAGTACAGGCAGCTCCATTTAACATTCCAAACTATGAACTGTTTAAAAGAACAGCTCTTTCCTGGCTCTGTTGTAAATGTTTCAGAGATGCCTATTACGAAAACAAAGTATCTTGAATAGCACCATCCCAACACTGCAGAAGCACACAAGGGATAATTCAGCTAACAAAGCCTAATTGGCAGTACAGATTCCACATTTGTGTTTTATTTGTGATATAATAACCTCATTTTAGAATGACTCGATTTTCCACCTGCATTCAATCAAACTTCAATTTGAAAACACATTTATATAAGTTTGATTTATGTATGAGATAAACAGGCATTCTTCTTAAGCTAGAGACTACAAATGAGAAATTTCAGTTAAACTTGTATTAATGCAAGCTTGAGTGTGGAGGCTGAAAATAAGAGTGAAGAATGTTGACCTTTATCTGGGCTCTGTAATAAATGCAGGTTAAATCTGCCTTTATCAGTATTTTTCTTTTCTCCCTTTCCTCTTTCCAGTTTCAAAAGCTAAATTATTTCTGATGGCTTTGCATATACTTACATTTACATCTAAAATTAGTTGGAAAAAGAAGAAAAATACAAAGTGAAAATGCTGTTTGATACTTGCTGGTTTGTGACTAACTTGCGTTCTCCAATTTACCGCACTTCTTAGGTCCTCAAAAGAAAGATCTTCCAGAGACAAAGAACGTTCAAGAGATCGTGACAGAACTTCACGTGATAAAGATCGAAGCTCACGAGAGAGATCACCGCGAGATTTCAAAGACAAGAAACGCTCTTACGAGAGCGCTAATGGCCGATCGGAAGACCCAAGGAGCTCAGAAGAGCGTGAAGCAGGGGAGATATAACTGGCTGTGTATTCACCTGGTCTCTAGCTTCCTATGGAGTTGCATACTATGGTTTAGTTTACAGTTGTTCAAAGGGACACCAGTGAGCAGTTCCACACACTGATCCAACTAGGGTAGCTGTACAGTATATAAAAGTGGTTATAACCGAGTCAGAATTAAACCCCATCAATTAATGATGCCTAAAGCTGGGTCCTGGACTTCCACCAAGTTGTAAAACTTTTCTGAAAGATTTCTCTTTATTCAGGACGACAGTTTTATGTACCAAGATGCAGATCTCAATGTTTTTAATCTCCTTTCCAATACAAGTTAGTGAACAAATTATATTGTACTACTTGCCTTGGGTGCTTTTGAACCTTTATAAATTCTCCAATTCTGCACCAGTCAAAACAGCAGTGTTGAAAGAGGTTGTATTTGGGGGGACTTTATTGTTTGCTTTTTTTTTTTTTTTGGTTTTTTTTTTTTTTTTGTAAGAGGGTGGGTGGATGGATGGATATTACCTTTTACTCTAAGGTTATGTTCCCAGTGATGTTTTTTGTTTGGGAGCCTAGGAGTTGATTACAGTGGGAGCATTTAGACAGGAATGTGTGCTGGAGAAAGCGGAAATGTCTTTTTACAGTGCCTACTTAGACTTGGAAATTGAACAGCTGTTGCATTACATCTTTTTTTTTTTTTTTTTTAATTTCTACTTAAATTTTGAAATCAAAGCCAGTCCCATATCTGTACCATTTGATTGGTATGTGTTCAATATATGTTTTTTTTTCCATAAGGACTCTTTCTGCTTCTTCTTGTGGGGTGTAAGTGGCACATCCTTAATTGTATTAAAAACAAACAAAAAACCAGCAACAACAAACAAATATTAAGAACAAAAAAATAAAAAAAAAATTAAAAAAGGAAACCACATTGTTGAATAACTGACCGAGGATATATTGGTGTCTCAAGTTAGTCACTTAACAGTTCAGTCATTAGAAAACCTAACTTGATTATCAAGAGTTTTTAGTGTGCACCTGTGCTCTAGGAGCAGCAATCTTCTAATTACAGTTCTGATTGCCCCAAGATTTTCAAAGCCCAAACCATACAGAGTCAATGTTCATGGCATAATCACTAACTCCTTAGTGACTTCACATCCAAAGAACAGCATTTCATTTAGGTGTAAGCTACCTTAACATACAGGGTGTTTCTGCCTATTCTGTCAGATTGAAAGTGTTTTGGGGCATATAAATTACTCAAATACCCGCTGGGGCTGTGTGATGGACCTTCACACAGAAGAATTTAGAGATCGTTAAGTTCTCCTCCTTGAGATAGCACTGCTGAGTTGTTTACCAGCAATGCTTAAGAGCCATGGTTGTGATGATTTCTTGGCATTTTCAGCAGGTTCTGCAGACTCCCTTCTCTGTCTCCCTAGGCTAAGTGCCTCTGTAGGCTCGCTAATTATGGGTGTATAATACCACTACACTTTCACTGGCTGCACTTCTTCCTGACAGTCTTTCTGTAGCTTTTTCAGTATGGTCAGAATACATGGATGCTAATTCCAGCACAGTAGATTATCCAGCAGTAATTTGGCCAGCAGTGAAAGCTAGAACAGGACATTTACATCTCAGGAAGGGCTTGTATCCAACATAGCACCTTTGTTAATGGAATTCCAGTGGTGTGACAAGTGGTGAACAAGTCCATTCAAGATGCATTTCGCATAGCAGAATTGACAGTGAATGCCTGGGAAAATTATTTGGTATTCATTTCTGGAATAAAGATATTCCAAAAATGATAAGGACTTGTCTCCCCCTGCAGCCAGCAACTAGAAATTCTGTATTATAAAACAGAATTTGAATAGTGTGATACAACGCTGCTTAGATTCCTTTGTAGCAAATTCTGGATAATGTGCCATCAATTTTACAATTGGCTTTTAAATTTACCTAGGAAAGAGTGATTGGATTTGAACCTTTCCTTGTTTATAGGTTTTTGTGGGGTGGTGAGCTTAATAGTATCCCAAGTACCTCACCAGTGTTAAACAGAGAGAAGGTAAGTCTGGTATCTGGTAAAATAATCTGAGTTACATGTGGGAATACATGTCTGATGTCTGAAATGAGGACTGGAGTGCAGTTAGGAAGAGAACTGTATTTAGGCAATTTGTGAAACATTTGACACAAGAGACCTGGGACATCTGTCAGTAAAGGAGCTCCTCTGGTGCCTGAGTCAGTAAGGGTCTTTCACCCTTTCATCTGAACCAGGGTACCTTAATTTCCAGGAGGGTGGAACTGAGGTATTTGTCACCTATACATTTCCTGCTGGGTGGATGAAGAATGGGATTTACAGTAGTTTTGCTTGGCTAAAACCATTACAAAAGGGATCTGGGGAAAATCTTTGCCCACCTCTACTGCATCACATAAGGGAAAGAGCGCAGACACCAATGAAACAGTTTGGGCATCACTACTTGTAGTCTTATTTCCCAGTCTTCAGGAAACAGGCAATTGTTAAATCTCAGTTCTGATTTAGAACCAGATGATACCTGCAATGGCAATAGAGTTTAGAAGATGAAGCCACTCGGCACACCAACCCAGACTGATTTAAGTCCTACACATGGGTGTAATCTCACATCACACTGTCTCATCTCTCCAGGCTGCATTTACAGCTTCCCCGCCCTACTCCCCCTGAGCCTGTTTGCCCCACTGCTCTCCCTTCAGGTGTTTGTTCAGCTCTTGATTCTTACGAGATGGGGAGAGGTGGAGGTGTGGTATGGGGGATCCTGCTGTACAGTAATTTCTGGCGATCTGCATAGCTGCTGCTGCTCAACTAAGAGATCTTGAAGGTCCTCAAAAGGGCCTGAGTGCTCGAGATCATTCCTCTTGGAGAAAAGTGTCTTTCCTATCCTGTAAGGAGCTTTAGTGTGGCCTGGGAAGGGAATGGAACGGAGTGCAGTGCCTCAGTGAACCTAAGGGTGCTGTGGCTGAGCTTCCCTTTGAAATTTTGCTGTAGCACTTGTAGCTTCATAGCCATTTTTACTGGAGTGCAGGTGTACAAATTAGATTATTTCATTTATTAAAGTGTTTGGAATGTTGTGAGCCTGCAAGCATTATTCCTGTATCTCAGAAAGCTGTCACTCTGAATTAGCAAGGGGGGTGTAAAACAGAACATCAAGATGGTAAGCAGCCAGAGCATGGCTCAGTACCAGAAAAGAGGTCATCTCCTGAGCAGATGAGTTGCTTTTCCTGCTGGAGCAGGAGGGATCGTATGGTGACATTTCCAAGCAACGTGGTGCTGGGCCTAGTGCAGCCCTATCACATTGCCCAGCTTCAGGCTTGCCAATGAAGCTGATGGAGGAGGGTGGTCCATCTCTCCTCTTGCTTTGTCAGGTAGTATATCTGGTATTTCTTTCCCTCTTACTGCAGTGCAGACTCCACCCTTGCAGCCTATCTGGCTGTCCAGTTTATCTTGTACCAGTTTGTGCTTTTGAAGCACTTTCCATCCTGTTCCAAGGTGGTGAGAGAAAATAGGTGAGCCAACCCCCAGGCCGATGCAAATGGAGGACTTACGGTACCCTTGGGATTCTGTATCTAGCTGAAGGAAAAATGACAGTAATTTAAGACACCTGGAGGCAATGCAAGACAGCTAAGGGCATGGGTGGGTACCACTGAACAAATTATTTTAGCTATGGCAACTTAAACACCACAGAAACTTCTTGTTACCACACTGAAGGTGACTGGGTGAGGTGTGTGTGCTGTCTTCTCATGACTTGGGGATCCAGGCAGATTGCAGTTGCAGTCAGCATTAAACAAAGTAGAAATGCAGAATGAGCTACACACCAGAGGTGATGGCAGTGTGCACTGTGCTGTGAGGGTCTGCAGCACCTGATAACCCCCCTGGTTTACTGTTCTTCATCCTAAAGGTCACATCCCACCTTGCTCAGTGCAGTTGTCCTTTGTTCAGCCAACAGTAGAGGTTCATTTCTCCTAATGCAGTGGCTTGTAAAAAGTGTTAATTCTATCTTCATTCAGTCCCATGTGGTTCTTGCTCTCCTTTTTTTTTTTTTTTTCTACTTGCTTAATAAATTCTTGCACTATTACTGCTGATGTAATTCTTTAATTCATTCCAGTAAGACCTGGAGATCTGCTTTCACTGCAGCTTGCAAAGCTGGGAAGCAGCAAGTGGCTGGGCAGGGTATTCCAGGGGAAGAGAGAAAGAACTGTTTTTCTCTTTGGGCTCTCCTCGTTATCCCAACTTGCCCTTTTTTTTTAGGCACATTACCGGCAGTCTGTGTGGGCAATTGGAAAATTCTCTCATGGTTTGTCTCTCCTGGCTCTGGCCAAGCTGCTTCCCCAAGCCCTTGGTAGTGCTGCACAGAGCACTGCAGGTAAGCAGTGACCTAGGGAAAGCACCAGTGGGGAGTTTGAGGCAAGCAACAAGCAATAAAGCAGGGATGGACATGGGCAAGGTCAAAAAAGAGCCTGGTACATAGCGGGAGCTGCTGTGGCTGTACAGCCCTTTCCCAGGCTGAAATGATCAGGCAAATGCTGACTGATGTAAAGTACTGATGGTGATACTCAATTGTGAGCATAAAGGTGAGAAACTGCCTGGTGTTGGCTCAAAGGGGTTGCAAACTTCCAGAGCATCGGCCGTCAAGCACCACCAGCGTCCAAGACCTGCTCAAGCCTCTGCATCTCCATCACTAGAAGGTGAAAACTGGGTTGGGAACACTGAACTACCATAACTTACTAAAGCATTGCCATCTACCTAAGCTCAAACTGGTTTGCACCAGAGCAGTAGGAGGAAAGAACTGCAGATTACCAACCAGGTGAGGGCAGCTGTTGCCTTGATGGAGGGTGGGACCATAATCCAGGTGTCACTTTCACAGCCACTGCCTTCCTGGTCCTAAAATTCTGCCTCTGCTTTCAACCCTGTAGTAATGGGAAGTTTCAGGGTGTTGTCAGGATCATCCAGCTCTGCCTGACAGCAGTGGTCAGCAGCTGGATGTCCTCAGTGGAGAGGCTGGAAGGAGATCAGCAGCAGCAGCACCATCAGTGTGTCCCTGATTCGTCTGCTCCCCGTTGGTTGTGCAGGGGGGAGGTGATTGTGTTGCTGCCTCTGAGAGACACCATAGCAGTGCTTCCTCCTCTGGGAACACTTCCAGGGACATGAAAAGCGGAAGCCTGGAGTCTCCATGGCCAGTACATAAATTATTCTTGCAGCATTTCTGCTATTTCTGCTCCCCACTGAGAAAACAAGCGATTCAGTCTAGGATGCTGCTGACTTAAACCATGAAAAAAACAAAGCAAAATCACTCCTGTGTGTCTTAGGCTTGTTTCATACTGATGGTGTGCAATATGACCCTGAACTTGCTTAAACCCTCTCCACTGTCTAAACCAGAAGTGCTCAGGTACAGCATGTAAGGTTAACTGAGCCTCGGTGACATTCTAATTACAAATAGTTATTCCCTCAGTGTTAGCCTTAGCAAAGGTAAAGAAAAAAGGCATCATCGCTAACACCACCTTTCCCTAAATCAGGATGTTTTACATATTTTAAATATAGGGGGTGTGGAGCTACGTGATTTTAAGGTCCCTTCCAACCCAAACCATTCCATGATTCTATGTTGTAATGGAAAAAAAAAAAAAAAAAGATTTTGAAATGTGGCAGACTGAAAAGTTTAGAATAGGTCTTGGGACTTTTTTGGTTCAGTTTGCAGCATGAGTGACACCAGTGCTTCTATGAGATGCCTGAGGGCCATGCCTGACAGACAGGCATTTGAGTTCAGTGTCTGTTCTGATCTTCCCCTTGGCTCCTAGTGCTGATTCAGGCGTTATAATTCACTTGTCAGATCTCAATATGACCTTCGGTAAGCAGCAACTCGTTCTCATCATGCACTGTGCCATTACAAGCCTTGTGGTACCTTCTGTTCAACCAGGGAGGTGAACTCAAGGTCCAACAGGGCTCTCCTGCTCCTCTCCATGTCTAACAGAAGTGACCTGACACTGAGCACAAGGTAGAAACTTCGCTGCTCCCAGCATGTTCTTATCTGGATTGTACCCTCAGCACCTTCTATCTATCACAAGGTGTTTTAAACAGTATTTAGAAGAAGCTCCTCCTCTTTCAGCATAAAGCAACACCTCTGAGGGTTACATCTATACCTACAATCTACAGCAAGAGAGCTCAAGCAGCCCTTCACTTCATTCACCAATAACAAAAACAGCCTTCCAGCTGTGGAGGAGTGGGTGCAAGGGAGAGTTTTCTTCTGGACCTTCCTAGAAGGATTTTCTGGAAGATTCCCCAAATCCTGTTAAAGGTCTCTAGTCCCCTGTCTGGGTGACAACAGGATAGCTGAAATTACCTCCTCCCCTTGCTTGCCTCACTGTGCCTCTCTACTGCCCATGCTCCAGGCAGGGACAGAAAAGCTGCTTCTCTCAGATTCTCTAAAAAGAAAATGATTGGGCTTAAACACCTTGGCAAATAGGTTAGCTACTTCTGTAAAACAGTCCCTGTTATTTCAAATTGCCTTACTATGCTCATAGCCCTTCTCTCAGAGTGATTTGGTGATGCTGTCATGCACCACTGGGCTCTTGGATTTTGCCCCAACATTGATTTTTATTTGCACAGGGACGCATTTCAAGTGCACCTTCCTCTGAGTAAGCTTCTACTTTGCCACTACAGCAGACAAAATTTTTTGCATTCAATTTCTCTAATCCTATGATCCTTGTTTGCTGATCCTGATTGCTTGTTCTTTCCCAAAGCTGCCTCCATTGGAAGCTATGAGTTCATTCAACAAAGATAATGAACTGAGATTTAGTACATACATTTTTTACAGTGTTTAGGTAATATTTTGAATCAAGAAAGTGTTTGGTTATCTTACCAGGTCAAGGTTTGTGTGGTTGCTTTTTTTTTTTTTTCTCTAATATGACTGGGAAAGCACTTTGATTTTACTGGCTGTGGGGATAAGGATAAGCTTCCTTCATGAGCTCCCTCTCACACCTTTTCCTTTTTCTCAGTATTTATTATGTGTTTGTTCTGTTCTAGTTCAGGTCAGACACAAAGGCCACTCCATGGAACTTTGCTGATTTAACTCATACTACCCATGCTACATGACAGATTATTTATCTCACCCAGACCTTCCTGATGTCCCACAGGCTGTAAGAAAACTATAAAGCTTGATGTGAGGGCTTTGGCCTGCCTCCTCAGTGTGCTCCTCAGGAAATGTCTTTCTGCTATCTTTTGGGATATCTTCCTTAGGTTTCTTTTCACAGGATCAAAGCTACCTCTAAGAATGCATACAGTATGTATAGCACAATAAATTTACTGGTTCCATAACCAATAAGTGGTTTGCCTCCCAAGTACATGGATATTGCTATTTTGCAGAGTCACAGTGAGATCCAAAGTTAGTCAGACAGGATTATGTGGTGATGCTACTGGAGAACTGGGAATTCAGGTCAGTTATCCTCAGCCTTAAGATGCTGGCTGATCTATGGTCTGCTGGGAAATCTTCCTGACATCCTTTAAGGTCTCAGATTGAAAACAAAAAGAAAAGGCCATGTATTCCTCAACTAGTCACATCATATAAATTTTTGGCATTTAATGTGTTCTTCCTTTTTTAAATGTATTTTTAAAATAATTCCTTTACTTAAGCCTGAGTTTGATTTGTTTCACATGATTTGATTTTTCTTTTGCTATGCTCCTCTCCCTCACAGGAGCAAGGGAGCACATGGGTCTTAAACCATCAGCCAGTGTTGTCAGGCTCCTGTCAGCTGTGGGTTTCTATGGCAAGGCCAAGCATGTCATCACAGCTCACCATCATCATGGCAAATAGTGCTCTTAACGTGCATTAAAGAAATTAAATAAAAAAGGGAAATTATTTTAAGCTCTTTGCAGAGGCAAGAAATATTTTTTTACAAGCCCTATTCTTTTCTTACAATATTTGACTTGCTTCCCTTTCTCCCTGAGATGAAAAAAATACTGAATCAAATGGAGCAGCCTGCCCCATCCTCCCTCTCCTGCAAGAGTTCATCTTCAGGAATTTGGGATATCAGCATCCTTTGCCTACCAAATGGGATGAGTGAAGAAAACTGCACATCAAATGAGGGAGAATTCTGCATCTTCAGCTGCTCACAAAATGGTTATTACATGGTCAAGTGAAAATTTCCCTTCCCACAAACCAGTACCATCAGCTGCTGTGCACCATAACCAGCTGCTACTGCTGTGCATTGTGAGTGCTTTTTCCATGCTATAAATGAGAGGACACATCTACTTTCTCTGTTTATTGAGTTACACTGAAGCACAATGGCATAGTGGTTATTCACAGTTATTATTTGATTATTTCATGATGTCTAAGGAACACGAGCAAAAGCAGTGGAATAGTTCTGGTCTTTAACCACTGAAGGGAAGCTTAGGCCATGCAATGGGGCAGGATGAGGGCAGTGCCATAGAAATCCCATGCTGCCACATGGCAGTCACCTCCCTCAGCTGGATGCATTGTGGTAGCACAGGAGCCAGGGAGCTCGGTGCTATTGCCCTCTTCTGGGTATGTGGCCAGAGCAATTTGCTGGGAGTAACACCATGAAATCCACATGCTGGACATGTTCAGCCCAGCCCAGAGGGACCCAGTGGAGACCACATTCAGTGTTGCCATCCCTTGCCATGAAAGCTGCTCTGAGAAGCTTCTCTCAAGGCTGGGGAACACCTCTCACTCATGCAGAATGGGACTTTCCCCATGCTCTTCTCAGCCCTAAGTCTTGTACACCTCTACAAAGTCCCTGGAGATGCTTCCAAATGGTCTCCTGCTCAACCGTTCATGAGGATGGGGAGGTGGTAGCTGAGATAATGAGCTACTGGTGCCCAATGGGGAGGTGATAGCTGAGATAATGAGCTACTGGTGCCCGTCTGGGCTGCTGGTCCTGCTGGAAGGAGCAAGTCTTCCTCTCAGGAAGAGCAAGCTTAAAGCCATCATCTTAAAATGTAGTCTTCAAGGAGAGTTGCAAATGGAACCCTCCCAAAGCACATCAGGATTTGTTGGTTGGCTTTGATGTATCTGTGGGTTTTATTTAGCTGTAGAAACTCAATTTGCTAAGGAGAGCGTTGACATTTATACCTACATTACATAAGCCTTTTTAAAAATTATTTTTATTTTACTTTTTCATTCTTCCAACTGGAGCCGGAGGCCCAAGAGCAGCAAATCAGTACTGGTGAGATGCTTGATGAGCCTGGAGGTTGCATATCCTCACCAACCCTCTGCTTTGTAGACATTGTTCAGGTGAGTGCAGATTTCATTGGTCACCTTCTCAAAGGAAGCTTTGCAGTCTCCACCAAATTTCTCCTCCATCAGTTGCAAGATAATGTCACAGATAATCTGAACAAGTATAGGATAAGAAACAACCAATGTGAACTTACCTCCAGTTTAAAGGCATAAGAACACAAAATATATTTTTTTAATCAGAATTCTTGGAGGACAGAAAGTGATGCAGGAACAGTTTAGCAGCATATAGCATGCAGAGCTTGTAACAGGCCATGGAAAATCAAGTCTGTTATAGAATTGCCCAAAAATGCAGTTGCTGCTGCTGCTGTTTTTTTAAACTACCCTGTATCTAGTTAACGTTTGCTGCACCCAACACATAGAGACAGCTGTACAGGACCAGTTCACTTGGTCCATCTACTGCAGTCCTTCTCCTGGAAGTGAACTGTCTCAAATGTTTAAAATCCACAAGGAGCCCCATGTTGAATGCCTATGGAATACTTGAGTTGGGAGGTTTCTTCCTAATCTTTCCTGCTCCTTAGCTATCCAGCACTGTGACAATGAGGATTTATTTGTCATTACAGTCAGAGGTGGTTGGTATACTTTGAAATGCCAATTCCATTTCTGTGGAGCATTTATTGTTTTATGGGCATCTTTACTCTGAAAAAGTCTTTCTGGGATCTCTCCAGGCAGAAATCCTCAATTATTTTCCCACTTACTGAAAAGTGGATCCACTGCCTTGGAAACCACCTTCCTGGTGCCCAAGTGATTTTTTCCAGCAGATGCCTCTTTATGTGTTTTGTGCTGTTAGGCAGACAAAATAGTTCTAAATGCATTCTGCTAGTGACCTTAGGTGGACTTGGGCAAGCAATTTGATGCTGTATGTACCACCTGTGTTTGTGTCGTGTTGGCAATGCTGTTGACATTTTTGCTCCATAACAGCTTTTTCAGTTGTCCTAGATAAGCCTGGTTCCTGTTACATAGACATCAAGGGCTGAAGCCTAGTCTTAAGCTGCTTTTCTGTGTCTTGGTATTAAATGACAAGCGTGGGAATCCTGTTGCACTGAGAAAACCCACTACAACTCCAGGGCAGCCCTGCAGCTTCCACCTGAGCAGATCTGCCTGCATCACACTTGCTGCAGAACCTTTTTCCTAACAGGTGCCAGATCTCTCATTCCTGCTGTCTTCCACCATATCCACCCTCTGAAGCATCTATATCTATATCTACATATACACAAAGCCTGCTTTTGTCAAGTCTGCCCCTCAAAAGGGAAGACATCCTTCCATCACAATTACAGCCTCTGGTAAGAGGTCTGCTGGCTCACCCTAAAGTTTTTGGGGTCGATCTTCAGCTGGGTGGCATGTTTCTTGCCCAGGGGGTTCACTATCCCAAGAAAAGCCTCAGAGTTGTCCAGGTGTTGCACCATGTCATTGATGGCAGTGAAAACCTTCTTGCCGTGGCCCCGGACCTGATCCGACTGTTTCATCTCTTCAGCAGAGTCCATGCCTTTGAAGTGTGTGAAGTAAGACTTGGTGTCTGGGTGCTCAGTAAACATCCTGTTGGGAAATGAGAGACATCCTAATCTGTGGACCAAGGCATGCATGGCTTCAAATTCCAGGCCTTGTTTTATGCATTTATCACCCTTTTTCCTTCCCTCAAGTAGAACAGATACCTCTTTCCCCAGTGTTTCTTGGTTCTCCTTCACCTTTCCCATCTGTGCACAGCCCCTGGGCCCATGACAGCCTGTCACCTCCCTTGCTTTTCTCCAGGGCACTTCCCTTTGCTCATTCTTCCTTAAAACCTACCTATCCTGAATTTATTCTACTGCTTCTAAAGTAGACATCTCCTCAGCGCTGACTCAGTGTTAGGTGGCGATACAATTCACAGAGAAGTGGGAGCACTTTCACATTGATTGCATGTGACAGCTCAGCATTCCCAAAGATGTTCCAGACAGATAGGTCCATTGTGCTCTGAGTGAGTGTTTTCATGGAGAAGCCCTGCAATTGGTTTTGTTAAGCCATTTCTAGAGTCCATCCTAAAGCTGTCTTACTGACTGTAATGGATTGTTGGTTGAGTACTAGGTACTGCTCATTTCATTTTTTCAAAAGTAACATAATTCAAAGCCACTCCTAAAGGAACTGCTTTTTATAGCATATGGATTTCATTCATCCTGGTCAAGCTCTTGAAAAACAAATTTACTCTATTGGGTGAACCAGTTATTCACCCTGAAAGAGCAACTTCCAAATTGCATTTCACAGTATCACAGAATTGTCACTGTTGGAAAAGACATCTAAAGTCACTGCGTCCAACCCTCAATACCACACCTCAAAAAAAAAAAAAAAAAAAAGTTCACCATCCTACTAGAGCATGTCCTGAAGTGCCTCATCTACATGGTTTTTGAATACTTCCTGGCATGGTGATTCCACCACCACTCTGGGCAGCCCATTCCAGTGCCTGACTATTATCTCAGTAAAGAAATTCCTCCTAAGATCTAGTTGAAACCTCCCCTGGTGCAACTTCAGGCCATTTCCTTTAGTCCTGTCATTATATACTCGAGAAGAGGCCAACAGTCACCTCACTACAACCTCCTTTCAGGTACTTTTAGAGAGCACTAAGGTCTCCCTTCAGCCTCCTCTTCTCCAAACTAAGTAATTCCAGTTCTCTCAGCCTCTCCCCATATGACTTGTTCTCCAGACCCTTGTTTGTCCCTCTCTGAACTCACTCCAGCACCTCAATGTCTTTCTTGTAGTGAAGAGCCCAGAACTGAACCCAGTACTTGGGGTGCGGTCACACCAGTGTCAGGTACAGGGCTGTGACCACCTCCTTTCTCTTGCTGACCACACTGTTTCTAATACAAGCCAGGATGCTGTTTGTCTTCTTTGCTGCCAGGGCACACTTCAGGCTCATATTCAATGAGGTGTCAGCCAGCACTCCCAGGTCCCTTCCCCCCACACAGCTTTCTAGCCACTTTTCTCCAAGCATGTAGCATTGCCTGGGGTTGTTGTGACCAAAATATAGGACCTGGCACTTGGCCTTGTTAAACCTCATACAGTTGGTCTTGGCCCATTGATTCAACCTGTCCAGGTCCCTCTGCAGAGACTTCCTGCCCTCAAGCAGATCAATACTCCCACCCAACTTGGTGTCATCTGCAAACTTGCTGGGGAAGCACTCAATCCTCTCACCTAGATCAGTGCTAAAGATATTGAATAAGACTAGCCCCAAAACAGAGACCTGGGGGACACTCACAGTCACAGAATGGTTGGGCTTGAAGGGACCTCTGGAGGCCATCTGGTCAAATTTCCTGGGTCCGTCTGGTTGTCCAGGACCATGCCCAGATGGCTTTTGACTGTCTCTATGGATGGAGACTCCACAACCTATCCAGGCAACCTGTGCTCCGTTGCCCTGAAAGTGAAAAAGTGTATCCTAATCTTCAAAGGGAACCTCCTGTGTTTCAGTTTGTGTCCATTGCCTCCAGTGCTGTCCCTGGGCACCGATGGGAAGAGCCTGGCTCCATCTGTCCACCCTCCCCTCAGCCTTTTGTACACATTGATGCCCTTGAGCCTTCTCTTCTAAGGCTGAACAGGCCCAGCTCTCTCTACCTTTCCTCATGAGAGAGGTGCTCCAATCGCTTCATCATCTTCATGCCACTTCACTGTTTTTCCCAACACATCCATGTTTCTCTTGTACTGGGTAGCCCAGAACTTCTCTAAAGGCAGGTCTGGGGCTTAGTAGGACACTAAGGCAAAATTGTGTAGAATAA
Organism: Phaethornis superciliosus; assembly: GCA_023637945.1. Classification (NCBI taxonomy): domain Eukaryota; kingdom Metazoa; phylum Chordata; class Aves; order Apodiformes; family Trochilidae; genus Phaethornis; species Phaethornis superciliosus. The sequence goes on along the minus strand of JAJQWJ010000001.1, from coordinate 61,829,937 downwards.
ATCACCCCGTGGAGCCAAGCCACTGGATGCTACTAACATTTTACAGCTACATTTCTGACCCTAATTTTCCTCAGGATGTGACTCCTCAGACTGCAGAAGGAAGGAGCAGTGCATAATACTTTTTGAAGATGATCCAGGCACAAGATATGAAATACAAGAAAGCCAGAAAGAGTGGTAAAATTATGATAACTAGAAATAGTATTTGGACTCAGCAGTGTGTATGGAGATGATATAAGTCCCAGCTGAGAGAGGTGTATGTGAAAGGTGAATGGAAGAAACTTCTGTCTTATGGAAGGAGAGAGGAAAACAGAGTGAAAACCAAGAGAGGAAAGCACAGAGGATGGATACAATCCAATGAAACAGATGGGCTCTGGACTGGAAAGGCTAGAGGGAAATCACAAACGAAATATTGCAGACACACAAGTTAAAAGATCTTTACAAGAGTTTAGAGGCAAAGAGGGAAATAGGGCCTATGTTTTGTTCCCATTCTCTTTCACAGCATACTTTCTTTTCTTTACCTTAAATGGGTGAAGAAATTGTTCTCATCTCTTCTTCCTTTCCCAACCTCTCCCCCCTTTTCTTTTACTTTTCTTTGCATGGATTTCTTCTCTTCCCTGTTTCCTCCCTGAGATGGGGTAAACCACAGCAAATCAAGATGGTCCCAGCAAGGGCTGCATGAAAAACATCAAGATGTGCTCCTAGGTGGTAACTCCATCCTTCTTGCTGTTCCTTCGTCAACCCTCTGGGGCAGCAGCAAGATGGGCTCTTCCCTTACCTGACCAGCACAGTTGTCCCATTGTCCTCAGCATCCACATACATCTTCTCCCAGGCACTGCGGGCACTTTGCACTTCTGCTTCAGAGAATGACATGGTGGAGGAGATGTTGGCAACGAAAGGTGCAGCAGGAGAGAGGACAGGGAGGTTCTGGTGAGGCGGTTCTGCTGCAGCTCTCTCCTCAGGGCTCTCTAAATACTGCCCTGGGATTTATGAGATCTTGAATGGACTCTTTGTCTCTGTTTCCCTCTGTGACATTTCTGCAGGCTTTAGGGCTGCTTAATCACTTTTAATCAGGAAAAAACCAACCACATGAGGAGGGAGGACTAGCAATCTTGCCTTGACATCAGGTGCCAGACCAAAGATTTCTCTGTCTGAGGACAGAAGGGGAAAAGGGTGAGTTTTCAGTAGAGAAGGAAAAAAATCAGCTCTTCTCCCCCGTCACCCCTGCCAAGGCCAGCACTTGGCTTCTCTCTCCTGAGTCCATCCTTTCCTGAGCACTGATTTGCTCCTGACAGCACTGTTGTGCTGCAGGTAACATGGACATCCCCTTGCCATCCCCTCTTCCCAGCACTTTTGGTCCTTCAGTCCAAAGATCCTGCCTCTAGCTCCAGCAATGTCTTTCCAGTCCTGCTTTCATGTCACAGTCACTGCTTTCCCCACAAACCTCTGGTTTAGCAGGGGCTCCTCCCATCACAGTTTCTGACTTGGGTACTGGGCATGTGGGAGGCATCGCTACCCCAAAATGACACTATTGCAGTGAAGGAGACAGAAGCAGGGGCACAGCATTCATGGCCACAGGGCCCTGCAAAGACATCTCCTTTTAACCCAAGGAGATATAAGGTGCAGGACAGCCAGACTGAAAGCACAGGTATTTTGCTACCTTAATCCTCCAGGCTCACAGCTGGGATCTCTGCCCTGTCCCTAAGCCTCACCTGCCTGGAAGGGGGAAAGAGATGAGGGGCAGAAGAAGGGCCAGTACGGAGCAAAAAAAACTTGGATTATCTGCACAGTGGCTTAACCTCTGGCAGGAATGTTCTGGTTTAATTCCAGAGCATGCACACAAAATAAGGGCTCAGGAGCCTGGAGAACTGCTGCTGGATGCCAAGAGCAGACAAAACCTCATGTTGTTTGGGATGGTTTAGAGGAGGGAAGGAACAGGAGTGAGGGGGAAATGTGTGGCACAGTGAGCAACGACAGCCCTGATGCCCACATGAAAGAGTTTGTTGTAAACTCACTGAGAGCTATTGGTGAGGTTGAGCCCCACCACTACCAAGGAGTGCCTCAAATGACTTCACCAAAACTACCCCCTTTCACCCCTTCTCTTTTCATCATAGCAAACAAAGTGTGGATTGATAGAAAGCTTCACAGACTTTGCTTTCTCATCTGAAAATCCTCAGAAAAACATCCCAGATTTAAGGAGAGCCAGGGGGGTCATGCTATGCTGCTGGGACAGCTGCCTCTTTGAAGGCAAAACCAAACAAGGCATCTGCCAGTGGGCCAAGCCCAGCTGCCAGCATAGGGACACAGAGGAAGGAGCAAAGATGGCACTGCAGGAGTTGGTGGCTCCAGGCCATGGGAGATAAAACTGCCTGGGAGAAGCTCAATGGAGAAACCACAAACTTTTTGGCCAAGAACACACATGAGGTTCTTGCTACCAGTGGCCTGGGAGAGAGCAAGAACCTGAAGAAAACTTAGGCAAAACAAAATTGACTTGGGCAGGTCTGGAGCATGGAAGTAGAGCTGTTTTTTAATTTGGAATGTGAATCTGTACAATTACTTTCTTGCAACTTTTCCTTCTCTCTTTAGGTGCCATATTCTCCTTGCAGATCCTGGTGCCACCCTGACCTACTGTGGACATCTTTCCATGGGAGAAGCTGGAGCACAGTATGGTGAGTCTGTCTCTCTGATGTGAGCTGTGGTAGCAGTACATGTTGCTCAAGGATGAGTCTTCCCTCTCAGCTTTCACAGTCTTTTCATCTCACTTGTTCACCCTTAGTTTCCCTCCCCTTTGGTTTTTGTTTGCAGCATTTCACAAGCAGACCTGAGCTTTCCTCAGGACTTCTGCTCTGCTGTCCCTAACCTCATACAGGATGTTGCTCATTCACTTGATATATTGTCAAGCATCCTGTTTTGGGCCCAAAAAAACCTGTTCTGATTTGGGATATTTCAATAAAATTAGTTTATTGTTGAGTAACAAACCGATCAATACTTAAACACCCCTCAGCATATTTATCCCATTTAGAAAGCATCAAGATCTCCCATTAGTTACACTTCTTGGTTAGTAACTTATCACCACTACTCTAATTGGTCAATTGTACTCTTCACTTATGTTTAAAGGCACAGTGTCCTTTTAAATCAAGGTGCCTGTTCAAGGAGCAGTGGTTTTAATTGGGCAGGGGGTGTTTCTTGAGTTGGTGGTCTCCATCTCTCCCTGGCCTTTTTAGTTTCTGCTGAGTTATGCTGACCTCAAGCTTGTGGTACAATGTTTCTTTATTATCTCTCAAGGTTCCTTCTCAGGAGATTACTGGTTACTAAGGTATGCAAGATAATCTTACCTATTACCATAACTTTCCAAGGCTGTTTATATAGGCCTTTACCAGTTTCTGGTATTCCCCAGCAGTCTTCCCTTGGTTATCCTTTCTGCAAACTGGTGTATGTTCCCTTTCAGTTCCCAAGAAACCTTGTTTTTTAGGCAGAGTGAACCTGGCAAGCCCCAGTGACAGAAATGGATGGCATCTTCCACCTGCCCATCCATTCAGGATCCAGCAGTGCTGAGTGATTGCAGAGCTTCTTGATGTCCCAGTCACAGGCACTGCAAAGCTGGCTGAGTCGTCGTCCTCATCTTCTTCTTGCAAGTTTGATTTAAGGTTCATGTTTAACACAAATAAACCACCCTATTTATTATGCAACAGGGTTAATCCCCAGCTCAGCAGACACATTTCTTACAGAGGATGGCTGCACAGGGTCGGGAGCTACAGCTCTGATTTTCCCTACACTCCTGGTACTGTCAGACTGAGGTTACAGCCCCCCAGGTTTCTTGGATGCTCAGCTTGAGATGCTGACACGCAGTGCTGCTTTTACACTGATGATGAACACCTGCATCTGCTCCGTGCTCAGGTTCTGAGACTATCAGCGTTACCAGCTCATCAAACCAAGCTAAATTAGGAGCTGCAAGCACAGTTGTTGGTCTGAATATCTGAATCCCAAAACCTACATAGCACATGGGTGGCAAAGACCTGGGGCAGACACATACAGCTTTCCTAACTGCCACCAGACCACATTTCATAGAATCATAGCATTGTTTTGATACCAGTGAGAGTTAAACAATGCCTTGTGTAAATGTTTTGTGATATGCTTCTGCAGCTTTAATCCCTCAAGTGAAACATTCACAGGATCAGAATGAAACTTTGTCTGAAAGCAGGAGCATGAGAATGTGGGCCAGAGAGCAACCACAGGATGTAAAATGCTTCCAACATAATTTGGTAAGAACATCAACAGCAGAAGAGTCCTAAAGTGAACTTTGCCTTGGAATGAGTAGGGGGCACTTACCTGAATGACCGCTGATGAACACCTGAGCCCCACATGCATGTGAACTTATGTTTTGTGATGTTAGCACTAGGCAAATGTAGTAGATAGGTGGGATTTAATGTGATGTATAAGACCACATAGGCTGATCGTATAAGCTTCAGCATATAAATATGTGAAGCTTTGTGAGCAGTGGCTCAGTCGATTTGGGAAATGTTCTTTGAGTGACTGATTTTATGCACAATCAAATAAATAAGTGTCTCCCTCCTAAACATAGACTCTGCATTCCAGGAGTTAGGCTGAAATCAGAGCAGTTTTCTGGTGACCCAGATGGGACCCCAGACTTGGAATTGCACACCACTGGAAGGGAACTCTCACTGCCTGGAGTCCAGCACACAGCAGAGGATTTTTCTGTGGACTCCTCCTGTAATCTTTGTGCTGGGGTGTGAGTAGCAGATCAAGGCCCTCAGAATCATTGCAATCAAGTAATTTGGTTTCCTTCTAGTAAATCATACCAATTCTTAGGTATGTATAGAAAGAATAATGAGGATTTTAGGGATTTCCTTATACTTTGTCACAGTGACAACTGAAGTATGAGGAGCCTGCTGGAGAGTGCTTCTCTTGGTAGCATTAGTAATCATTAGAAGTCTTGTTGTTTTACTTGTGTCTTGTATTTGTGTTATTAAAATGGGTAATGAATCCCCAGCAGAAGATGGCATTACCAAATGTTGGAAAGTATTCCCTGAAGCTGGAGTGTTTGGCAGTGATCCCCTTACCCAGGAAAAAAGTTATTATCTATTGTAATGAATAGTGGGATGAGATGCCATATGTACAATTGTACAGTTTCTCACCTTACAAAATAACCATGAAATTTGAAAGAAGTTTAGCTTGGTTTTGAAGGATTTGGTTGTGTTATTAATGAAAAAGAAAAACAAAACAGGAAGGGCAGAAAATGCTTCTGTGATATTGCTCATCCTGCAGTATTGGGCTAAGATGCAAAAAGCTGAAAAATTATGATCATGAGATGTGGAGTTATTACTTGCTCCTTGGAGGATTAAATGGACTGTCTTAAAAAGTGAGCAACTCAGACTGGAATTCAATGGAGAGGAAAGTGATGTAGAAAGCAAAGGAAGCAGCACTACATTAGTCTGATTTCCAGACAAACAAGGGATAGGAGACCAATCTTGCAAGCCACCTGAGACAGGCAGTGGGGCCCAAGGGGGTCCCAGTGCATGTGAGAGTCCCATTTTCTCACTGTAGATCTTAAAAATGGAAAAGGAATGGCAGGGTCTTATAGGGGAGACCACATAAGGTAGCCAGGACTGCTGAGATGATAATTGAAAATCACAGTCCCATTTGTCAGGACGTGCAGATATTAATGAATATTTTTATTTTCGTATTAAGAAAAGAGGACCGTAATGGCCAAAACTGTAGAAGGAATGGAGAGAATGCACAGACATAATGGCCAGCCTGAAGATTTTCTGCCAACAGAGGATCCAGCCTGGGATCCAAATAATGTGAACCAGAGGTTATTAATTTCAGGTTATCAGCAGCTACTCTGGTACAGAGTTAAGAATGGGCAAACTCAGATATTAGGAGGAAGCTCCCAAAAGGTAAAGGAGCAAATGGATGTCCAATCAAGAATTTTTTGGAGATTGATTGGAAATTGTACAACAGAGAAGAGCTGGAGAAGAGGCAGGAAAAGGAGCAGGCAAAGAAAGAGACTAGAAACACACAGCTATTAGCAGCTGCCATAGCAGAAGACAGAGAGCAGGCCCCAGGGCCACAGAGCATCTGCCCAGGGGCTGACAGAGGCAAGTACACTTAGGGAGGATTAATGTGCATACTGGAAGCAAGAAGGGTATTGGAAAATGGATTGTCCCCAGATCCCCAGCAGAACAGCCCCACTGATCTGATAGAACCAGATTCTCTCAGAGAGCTGATGCACTGGTGATGGGTTGAGATGGGGATTTGGATTGACAGAGACCAGGGCAGAAGCAAACTCCCCAGCAGAGTCCCTGGTTACAATGAAGCTGAGGAATGAGAATGTTAATCTTTTGGTAGATATGGGAAATAACATGTTCTGTTCTGAACTCTTGCAAGGGGTCTTTAAGCACTTTTTCTATGACAGTTGTTGGTGACACAGGGAAAAGAGAAGTGAAGCCCTTTTTCCAGGTCTGCTGGTGTGAGGTGGGAAAACAGACTTTCATTAGTGAATTTTTATACATACTGAAGGCCCATCACTTTTGAGGGATGTGTTGACTAAATTAAGGGCTTCAATTACCATTCAAAAAGGAAAGATATTTGTTGATATCCCAGAAGAAAACACCTTGGAGGCACAGGTGTTTATTTTGCAGAATCAAGAACAAGAAGAGAACTTGAACCCCATCCTAGGGAACATGATAAATGCTGTTAACCCCCTTGTATGGGTCACTAGGATACCAAGAAAAGCAAAGTTAGTGGTAAAGTTATCCCTCAAGCCAGGAAACCCACCAGGAAAACAAAACCAATAGCCCATTAAGTTGAAAGCTCGCAAGAGTTTGGAACTGCTTATAGATAAGTTCTTACAATATGGGCTCTTACAAGCCAGTCAGAATGTAATACCCCAAATTTACCTGTAAAGAAACTTCATTCAGATGAGTACTGGTTAGTGCAAGATTTGAGGGCTATAAACCAAGTAGTGGAAGATGTACACTCTGTAGTCACCAATCCATATACTTTGCTAACTGTGATAAAACAAGCAGATCAGACTTGAAAGATGCCTTCTTCTGCATTCCCTTAGAAGAGAGTATTCAGAAAATATTCGCTTTTGAATAGGATGGTCCATGATCAGAAAGTAAAAAAAGAAATGTGCTGAATGATACTTCCATAAGGGTTCAAAAACAGCCCTACCATATTTAGGCTGGGAGGGACCTTAAAGATTACCTAGTTCTAACCTCCCTGCATGGGCTGGGACCCTCCCCTCTAGCCTGGGTGGCTCAAAGTTCAATCCAACCCTGGCCTTGAGCTTCTCTCATTCAGAGAGCAGTAGTTGGCATGGGCAGAGCTGTGTTTCAGTTTGCACTGGTGAAAGTACCAAGTCCAAAGGGTAAGAAAAAAACAAGGGTACTCAGCTTCTTGGGACCTAGCCACCAGCATGGCTGTCACATGGTTTACAGAGAAGTACCATCTGACCCAATAGAACTGTACACAGGTTTCTGTTGTGGATGCTCTTACTGTGCTTGTAAAATTTAAAATGTGAAAACTAAGGAACCATTCAAAATGGTTCAGCTTTTATACATTATAGGACATAGTATATGTAGAGATTCATCCTTTGACTGCTGCTTTAGTGATTGACAGCATTAAGTACATAGCTAGTAGTGAGTCTGATACAGTCATTCCAGCTAGTCAAGATGCCAGCACTGTGTTTTCATGCAGTGTAACCAGTTAACTGAGTATTTACATTGGGACAGTCTAGAGAGCAGCAGGGAAACCCTGCTATACCCTTAATGAATGGAAAACAAACAAACAAACAAAACAAACCCAAAAAGTGATGCAAAGGTAGTTACCCCTTCCAACCACCAGGCCTATGCCCAGCCAGTCTCCAAGCATGTGCTTGTTCAGCTGGGGTCAGCTTTGTCCTCTCCCAGCTCCTTGCTCTCCCCTGCCAGCCTCCTCCCTGTGAGAAACAGAGAAGGCCTGGCTGCTGTGGAAATGCTGTTCAGCTATTGCTAAAACACTGGTGTGCTGTCAACTCTGTTTTGGTCATAATCACACAGCAGCAAAATAAACTTCCGAAGGAAGTTAATCCAACCCTGCCAGACCCAGTACACCACTGGATCACATCCTTGGACAAACCTGGGCTCATGCAGGCTACACTGCACCAAACCTGTGCACAGGTGCTGTAGCCAGGAGTCAAAGAAATGAGCTTTTATGGACATGAAAAAGATCAAGCCTGATTCAGAGATGTAGTGGGTACCCAGAGCTGGACAGAGGGGCTCAGGCAGTAGCATAAGTTCTATTCATATATATAAAGTTCTGATCTGGCACTTGCATCTGCCTATTTAATGAGAACAAACCACCCAATGGTTTAATGGAAACAACACTCCCAGAGGATTTGGATAATAGCCCCCAGACTGCATTGAGCAACTGATTCACAGAGCATCTTGACTGGGACAAGAGTGTTTTAATTAGACACAATCTTTATTAGCGATGTTCCAAAGAAAACTCAAATCCATTGAATGCCACCCTTGGCAGAGTTAAACCTGGACTTAAGATACAGAGACCTCATATCAGAGGAAAAGAGGGTGTAGATGAAAAAAGACATCAGGATAAAAGAAACAGCTATGGGCTGGTATATGTGGAAGTTAGACACCAGTCCAGAAGCTTTGTATCAAGCATGAGTAGAGGTTATTATATTGATGGTAGGGATTATTGTGGTCTGAGATGCAATGTGGCTAAGCTAGAAGGGCAAGAGATAAAGCAGCAGACACATATGTTGCCAGACACAACAGAAACAGTGAAAAGATGGTTGGTGAGGAATGGAAGGAACCAGACAGTCATACTAGCAAACTGTTTACCTGAGTGAGCAGAAGGCTGGATGATGGACTTTATGGTCCATTTACCTTCTCTATTGTAGATACTGCCTCCCATTAAAGTCACGCTATACTCTGAGTTACTGTCCCTGCTACTTGATGTATTTACACAGATAAAAAATCTATTACTACTTCCCGACTTTCTTTGGAAGTAATGTCAGTACATGTGGCTTTAAATTCAGTGAGCCCAAATTTAAGATTCACTGTCAGTTCACGTTTCCTCCCCAGCTTTGTGTCTGGAATTGGCACTGTACAGGAAGCAACCAGCTCCACCCCATCCTCATCTATGTACTGAGCATTCCGCTTTTCTGTACAATAAAAATAAAAGCATGCACTTGTCTGATCTGCTTCTACTGGAGTGAAACCATAGCAGGTAACTTCATCTCCATTCATTGACGCGTCAATTTCCACCAACTTATGGAAGAGATCTGCGCAATAAATATAGTCCTTATCTTTTGAGACCCTCAGTTTGTTGGAATCATGGATAGAAGTATCAAATTTTCTAGCTACTTTCACGCCATATGTCCGTGCACTGATTCTTGAGGCAATAAGGTGTGGATTGACTCCAAATAAAACAGCCCCTTTTGCAATGGCTGCTTGGGCCTCCACTGGACAAAGGATATGATACTTCTCTCTAAAGGCCTCATTGATAGCATCTCTCAGGATGATGCTAGATGCAAAGCCTCCCACAAGCAAAATGTACTGGACCTTGTCCATTTGGGGCTTTTCAAGAATATTCTCCAAAGCACCAATGATATTTTTGATACTGTAGTCAAAAAAGCTCTTCATTTTCTCATATGTAATCTTGATTACCCCATCACACCACTTAGCTCCTTTTGCATTTTTGAAGAAGTGGGAGATGTCCTTCTTTCTCTCTGCCACTCTGGTTAAGTTGTAGTAGCAATGTATGTAGACTTCCTCCCTGCTAGCAGAGCATTTCTGCAGACCAAAGTTGTACATCATTTGTTGTAATTCAGTAGGGTGGCTTCTTACATACTCATCCCATACGCCATCACTGAATATTTCCTCAAGGAAAGCAGCGAAGTTTTCATCCACTTTGTTGCCTCCCCACCCACCTCCAGTTGCCTTGTGTAACTCCTTCAGGCAATGGTTTTCTTGAATCTCATGCACAGTCATGTCTATTGTGCCACCTACACACACAAACACAAACACTAATGAAGTTAGCTGTTTTCTTTAAAGTAGATGAGGTCCTTATTTTCCATTGAATATACTCTCACATTCTGAACTCCTGGTTAACAAGTGCCTTTTTCTGCTGCTTTAGTTTCTCATCCTGACTGCTCTGCTATTGCCTGCACACCTTTAGATTTCCAAACTTACACACTTCTGTTCCCAAATCTAGTTTCCCAAGGCTCCTGCAGTAATTGATGATGAGAGCTGGATGCTCTGACTCCCTGAACAAGCCAATCTCCTTTCTCAACACAAAAGGAGACTGGCCTCCTCACCCAGGTAGCTGACTACTGCCTTCTGGTACACAAGCTCTGAGTTAAGATGAGCAGCAGTGGTGAGACTCTCAGAAACTCATGGTCCTCTTGATGCCTTTTTAGTATTTGTCTGCAGTCACCAGACTGTTCTTGGCAGGAAATTCACATTACACTGAGAAAAACTTGCATAGGAAACTAGAGAAATAACTGAGTTCTCCATCAGATGTCTTTAATGATTTACTCTATAGGGTCTGATAGCTCATCTCTTTGGTCAGTTCACTGGGCACTACACATGCTACTACAGGAGAGACTGTGAGCTCTGGCTCTACAACAGTACATGGATGCATGTCACTGGATGATGCTGGAACACAATACAGACTCATACATCTTCTCCTCTCATTTTTCTGCCTGCCCATTGATCTCATTAAGTGAGAAGTAAAAATAAAAACCCCAAGACAAGCAGAGCAGTGGAGTCCAAGCTCCAAGCACTGCAGTCCTTTCAGGCCTCCTGTGTCAGACACTGCAGAACAGACATGCTCTGTGCCTAGCAAAGATGATACCTGTTAAGCAGGAGAAATTTTACCTCCACAGTCAACAACAATATACTGGATCCCAGGGGAGTCTTTAAACTTCTTCTTGTCACTGCTGTCTGCCACAAATCCTTCCCAAGGGAGCTGTTTGCACCAGAGCGATGCAGCCTCCGGCTCCAGGGCAATAATCAGCTTCTCAGAAATCATGTCAGAGATGAGTCCTGCCTAAAATACAAGAGAGAAGTGTCTAGTTCAAGAAAAGGTGTCAAGATCACTGCTGTATGAATGCTACCTGCTTAGAAGGCTGTTCTGGGGTGCTGGTTCATGCAGTTCTGATCTCTGTGGGGCTCGTTTCTACATGTCAGTAAGGTGAAAAGGAAAAGGAGTTGTTACTTTGCTCCAAATCCTCTGCTCCACTGAGGATTTGGGATACCCTTCTCCCCCACCACCCCCAGTATGGGGGATTACTCTCCCCAGTAGACTGAAATGTGAAACAGAGGTTGTTGAATGGCTGGAATTCCTCTGGACAAATAACTCTCTGAAGATGGTTTGAGGAAGTGGGATAACCACTGCTTTCACCTCTTTTGCCGCCAGCCTCATGAACTGCCTGGCAGCAGCACTCCATATGGCTGGGACAGTAATGACCCAGGTGATCTCCTCCTGGTCGCAGGCAGTTTGGGAAGAGGCTTCTCTGATGGTGTTCAGGGCATGACCCTTCAGGTAGCGCAAGCTTTCGGAAAAGACTGTCAGGGCGGGAAGTGTCTTTCCATTGCTGGCCTTCAGCTCCATGCCAGTTGTGACTTTCTGCAAAACAACATCTCAGGGTCACACGTTGCAGTCTCAAAATGAGAGCCGTCCCCTTCACACTGAGCACTGCACAACATACAGCAGAGAAGGAAGTCCTGTTTCCCAAGCCCTTGTAAACTCCCAGCAATGGCTTCAGTACTGGGGCTGACTGCAGTCTAATTGACACAGGTCAGCTACCAGACCACTTACCCATGATATTTTTGATCCAACAGGCAACAGACCAATGTGGATAGTAAGTCAGCTTTCCTACCTCAACCAAATTTTTAAAGACCCAGTAGATCCTCCTAAACAGCCAGTGGGGAAGAACTGTACTTTCTATTTGACACCACCATACATTTCCCACATTTGTGTATAGAGGCTTCAGATCTCTCTTGTTGCACCTATGCTTCTGTGACCAGAATTAAGAGAACACACACTGGACAAACATGTAGACCCCCTGGTCTGACACAGTTTCTCTACAGTGTGTCCTCTTGGCTTATGCATCCCCCTGGGTGTACCTGAAGCCTGAGGCAGGTGGCTGCTTTGGTACTTTTTTTAGCCTCCCCCCAGAGACCAAAACTCCCTCCATCAGTCCCTGATTGCCTGCTCTGCCTAGAAAGAGTGGGAATTGTTCCCTGTATCTTAGGAAGTTTCAGGAGCCAGCCTTCAATGCCCATGCTTTTCTTTGTTTTGCTTTATCAGCAACAAAGATGACCTTAAATCATAAGGATTATCAACTGGATAATAAGCTCCAGTAACTTGTGGTCTTTTACAGCCAATAGAGAAAAACAGACAGGTTCTGGTGCTGCTGAGCTCAAATGACACACGACCACAAAAGGTGAGGCAATTCCCATTTTGCAGATGCAGCCACTGAAGAGAGAGAATCTCTGTTCATTTTTACTTACAGTCTCATTTAGGATGCAGAGATATAAGTTGTTATGACATGTCCTCCACTGACACTTCCTGTGGAGCATCATAAATTACTAGTCAAGTGTCTGGGAACTGCTGGTCCTCTTTCTTGTCACTGAGCCCTTCTAATAGTTGCCCAGAGAGGCTGTGGATTTTCATCCTTGGAAATACTCAAAAGCCAGTAGAACAATAGTACTGAAAAAAACTGCTCTAGGTGGTCCTACTTGAGCAGGGAGGTTCAAACAGGTGACCTCCAGAGGCCCCTTCCCATCTCAATCTGTGACTTGGTAATGACATTTTCTTTAACCATTTGCTCCTTTGGTGCAGAGAAATGGGGTTTATTGTGGTTTAACCTAGCAGGGAGCTGAATACCACACAGCATTTTGCTCACTCTTCCCTTAGTGGGACAGGAGAGAGAATCAGGAAAAAAATGGTAAGTTCTGGTTAAGACAGACAGTTTAACAGGACAGAAAAGGGAGAGAAAAGAATAATGATTAAAGAGTATATAAAACAAGTGGTGCACAGTGCAACTGCTCACCACTCACTGACCAATGCCCACCCAGTCCCCAGGCAGTAACTGCTCCCCCTCCAAGCCAGTTCTTCACAGTTTCATTGTTCACCATGGTGTCATATGGTATATGCCTTTGGCCAGTTTGAGTCAGCTGTCCTGTCTGTCCTCCCTGCTTCTTGTGCAAACCCAATCTGTTTGCTGTGAGGGAATGAGAAAGAACCCTCTGGGTGATCCTGAGGTTGCTCATGTCATTCAAATTACAGGCAACTTCACTTGTTCCTTGTTGAGGACTTAGTCAAGGAGCCCCAGAGGGAGGCTATTTTCTCTGCCAAGCTCTGGAGCAGGGCAGCTTTCTGTAAAGAACAAGTATTCAGCATCACCCAGGTGTGCAGTCAGCTTTCTTTGTCCTTAGACAATGAACAACATCATAAAGGAAGGTGCCCTGAAGTCTTTGACTAATTAACAAAATTTCTTCTTGCCCCGTGAAGTGGTGGAGTCACCATCCTAGGGGTATTTGAAAAACATGTTGATGTGGTGCTTAGGGCCACAGTTTACTAGGGACTTGGCAGTGCCAGATTAACAGCTGGATTTCATGATCTTAAAGGTCTTTTCCAACCCAAACAATTCCTATGCTTCACTTCATCAAAATGCCCTTTGATTTCCATTCCTTCATCCTCACCAGCCAGATTACACAGCCCTCTTCACCAGCTCCTCTAACCCCCACCCCAAAAATAAATTAGTAGCTCTGACTCCCGTTAACAGTAACACTTCCACCTACTGTGTCGTAAAGCTTCATCTTGAAGTTGTGGAAGTAGTACCAGCTGTCAGTAACACTGGAGGGCAAACTCTTGTACTTCATCACAGCGTCGTAGCCAAACTTCCTGAACTCCCGGTTCTGGTTGAACAAGATGCACGTGGGTGTCTTCAGGGTCTTGAGCCCATGCTCCATTCCCCAGTACACCTGGCGGATTTGGTCTGTACCTGAAGCAAGGGAAAAGCAGTACCCACTGTAAGATGTGCCAAAATCAATGGCAACGACGAAGAGCGACTGGCGGGCCATGTCTGAGGGCAATGCAGAGGAGGGCAGGGGGGCAGAGGAGGGAGCAGATGGGACTGGGATGAAACTGAAACTGCTCTGGCTGCTTCTGCCTGGGTAAGCCACTCCCCTCAACTTGATTGGGGTAGAGGAGAATTGCACAAGCTGCAGTGCGCAGAAAGAGTGGCCTTTCCTGTAAAAAAGGAAGTGTTGGTTTCTGTTATTTATAGCAGAGAAGTTCCACTGAGAAAGCAAGGAAGTGCACTTGCACATTTTTCATGTGACAGGCGGGATGCGAAGCGTTTTCTGCTGCCACAAAGACATGACTTCCCACAGCAGAAGGGGGATGTTTGAAGGAGCTTGTGGGTGCACTGATCCTATAGAAATGACTGCAGAATACAGCAGGTATGTTGCACAGGGGGTGAGTCTGGCTAAACTTAGCAATGTTAACCTTAGTTAAACCTCTTTAGCCTCTGAATATTTCTACAAAGTCCTTTGTAGGGTTACTGCAAAGGACTACAAAAATTTCCTGACTCTGAAAGTTTTCAGTAAAAGCTGTTTTGTAGTTCCGCTCTGCCACAGGGCAGTTAATTTTCTCAAATTCACTTCATGGGGTGAGACAGACCATAAAGGGGTCAGAGAGAAAAATCAATTGGAAAGAAGAGCATAAACACGGTAACTGATCCTGGACTTTGGGAACTTGGTTTCTGAGCTCATTGGTTCTGCAGGGAAAGGTAGACTTACATGCAGATTTTTATACTGGATTGTTGAGCTTAAAGAAAAGAAAAAGTGTCTTTAGTGAAAGAGTTGAAGTGATTTAGCTGTAAAAGAGTTCAGCCATATAAACACAAACAAAACCTGTTTCAGTGAGAGAGGAAAGAAGAGGTGGTGGGAGAGAGGGGCAAGATAGTCCCTTGCAGCAGCTCTGCAAGCATAAAATGCTTGGTTCAGCATAAAATGCTGGTGAAGCCTCGTGCTTAGGCTTTCTCTGAAGTTGCCTTTCTGCAGGAAGGAGCTTGCTGTCTGCTCTACCTGTGTCAGGGCTTCAAGAGCACCTCAGCCTGGGATTGTTTCTGCAGCAATTGCTGATGCTTGGGATCCTCATTAGGAAATAGGGCACAGAGCACATGTAGAAATAAAAATTACCTTGGGAACATAGAGCTTTTTTTCTCTTTCAAAACCGCCCACACCCACGTGTCGTAAAGCTGATCTTGGCAGAACAGCCACCTGCTCTTGCTATTCCCCTCACTCTGTGGGTCTGTGTTGAGTTTGCTTTTCAGAAATTGTCTATGTATCCTGTTCACTTCACCCAGCCCTAATAATTGTGCTCAGATCCTTCATCTGTTTTGTGCAAATCTGTGCCTGTGCTGTCCTCTGAGCTGTTCCAGGCATTATCTGGGAGAGTACTTGCTGCCTTGTGGCAAAACTGTGTCCAGGAGTGTGCCAGCCCATCATGTGCCCTGTAGCCTATATCCTGGTGTCTTGGGTTAGTGCAGTGGTGTTTTGGAAGTGGAGGGATATCCTGGTTTGGGCCAGGATAAAGGTGATTTTCTGGTTTGTACTTTTGTTTTCAGCTAAGTCTCTTGTAAGCAGTTGCACTTGCTGAAATTAACAGCAAGTTTCTCAGACAGTGTCTGCTTCTAGGACTGATAACACTCGATGTTTATAGTTACTGTCAGAGACTGGTGTGCAGAGCCAAGGACACTGCTCAGCTCTGAGGAACACTTTACCTTCCAGAAGGAGTAAGGAGGTCCCACCTGAAACCCTCCTTTGGGGAAGACCGGAAAAGATAGATGCCAGAATTGACCACACAGAGTATTCCATCCCATACACGTCATAGTCATATAAATTTGAGGGATCACAAGGGTCAAACCCTTCTTCCTGCCCTTCCTGCCCTTCCTGCTTCCCTTCCTCGCCTGTTCCCGGTTTTTGTGTCCACGTCCTGGGAGGATTCCATCCGTTCCTCTGCCTGTGGTACTGATCCGTGCAAGCCCATATCTGTGTGTTCCTGCCTCCAGCTCCCGACTGCTGCTGACTCCAGGAGTCCAGCCTGGACTTTCCCAGGGCTGCCCTGCAGCCTCAGTGGTGACGTGAGAGTTACTGGGGGAAAGAGGGGGAGGAACATGGTATCAATTTTCCTGTATATTGTATATTTGTGTATATTTAGTAATTTTTCCTATTTATCATTCCTGTCCCATTAAAGTTGTGTAGTTTAGTTTCCAACCCATAAGCCTCTCTCCCTTATTCTCTCTCTTTCCTTTATCAGGGAGGAGAGGGGGATTAATAGAGAGCATCTGTCATTCAGTTTAATTGCCGGGCCAGTGCTAAATTGTGACAGGGGACCACAGGGGTGGTTCCTGTCAGAAGCTGCTGGAAGTTTGCCTGGTTCCAATCCTGGCCCCAACTCTGCCCAAGGCCAAGCAGTTAGGGGAAGCTGGATGCGCATCTGGGAGTAGCATATTCAAGAAAGGGAAAACAAAGCGGCAAAGGTATGAAAACAGACCTGCAGAGCAGAGGAGAGGAGGAGGTGAGAGAGAGTGATGCTAGAGCAAAGACACTGAGGTTAGTGTGGGAGGAAGAGACGGTGCCCAAGCAGAGATTTCCCTCAGCCTGCAGTGAGATGGCAGCTGTCCCCCTGTAACCTATGGAGGGGCGCAGTCGAACAGTTCCTGAAGGAGCATGGTGGCACAGTTCTTGAAGGACCATGGTAGGATAAATGTGGATTTGTAGCCTCTATAGTGACACAGGTAGGCAGACATGAAGTGGCAGTCTGTACAGGACCACAGAGAAGGACAATCATGCATATACAGCCGTGTAGGGCCCCGTGCCAGGGGAGGTGACTGCTCCTGCAGCAGCCGTGACTCTGTGTGCAGCCCGGGCAGGAGCAGTTCCTGAGGGACTGCACCTGTGGGAGGGACTCATGTCCCAGGGGTTCCTGAAGGACTCTCCCGGGAGAGGGACCCCACACTGGAACAAGGAAGGCTGTGAGGAGTCCTTCCCCTGAGGAGGAAGGAGCAGCAAAAACACTGTGTGGGGAACTGACCCAAAATCCCAACTCCCTGTCCCCCTGTGCCACTGAGGGGAGGCAACAGTGAAGGAATTCGGGCCTGGGAAGAAGAGAAGGGGTGGCAGGGGAAAGATATTGAGATCTGGTCATGTTTTATCTTTCTCCTTTTAGAGTATAGGAGTTGTTTTTTCTTCGTAAGCTGAGTCTGTTTTTTGCCTGTTGCTGTAACTGGGGAATGAAAAACCTGCCTATTCTTGTCCTGGTTAATGAGCCTTTGGGTGGATTTTCTCCTCCCTGTCCCACAGTGGGGCTGGGGGTGAGCGAGTAGAGGCCCAGTTGATACCAGTTGGGTCTAAACTGTGACCCCGGGTTCTGATCCACTCCCGAGTGTGGATGCACTCATGAAGCCTTTGCTCACAGGGCTGTCTCTTATAAGGTAGTTGTTTAATGTATGTGATTATATCCTCCTCCATTTTAAGAATACAATATTCTTGTTCCCTCAGGAAAATATATATTACCTCTTATCAACAATCAGCCAGGGGAGACCAGATTTCAGAAATGAAGGAATCAAGTCATCATCTGTTAAAAAGCGAGCCACAGGCAGAAAAAGAAAAAAGGTGAGTTCAGTGACCAGAAATTATACTGCTCAGTGTGGTCCATGATAATCAGCTGTAGTTGATGTATGCTAGAACAGGCTGCACAGAAGACGGCAAAAAAGCTCAAGAAAAGGAAAACGATAAGTTAGCACAAAATTTTAATCGGGATGTGTTGGGAAGCCAAAGCCAATTTACAAAACAATTAATTTAATCAGTGATAAATTTCAAATGAAATATGAAATATAAACATAAAGAAATAATTCTCAGTGACTAAGACCAGGAGTGAATAAACCTTAAATAGTGCATCTAGGTGTCTATATCCTTCCTGAGCAACGTTGCGGAGGAGAAGAGACTGTCCTGTTGGGATTTTCATGAAGACAGGATGTGGCATTTAGTTTATGGGAAGAGCTGGGGTATCTGCAGGGTCATGAAGAGGTGGCCAGTGTGCAGTCATAGTTATGGGACAAGGGCATGGGTCAGGTGACCCAAATGGACCAACCACAGTATTCCTTCCCATGCTGCTCAGTATAAAATGGCTCCCATGAGGGCCCTCTGGTGGCTTCTCTGGCTGGTGTACAGTTTGTCTGAAGGTCTTTTTTTGCCTCTGATCAGGATGATGGATGAGATAATGCCCCTCACCATGCCCCTTGTTTCCACACTGGAGAAGAACATCACTGACCAAGACAGGTACCCTTCTGCCTTCCCAAGCAGCAGCAGCCTGGTTGCTCTAAGACTGTTGCAAACTCTCACTGAGACCCTGGACTTCGGGACCCCCATCTGATGCCCAATCCAGTGTGGGACTTTTCCAGTTGGGAAGTAATTAGCAGCTGAGGTGGCAAGCTCCATATTTACATACTCGTGTATACACTTGTCCTTTGCTATTACTACCTCATTAAGACTTTCCAAGTTTTTTCTTCTACCTGTCAGACTCTTTCCCTTACTCCCTTCCTCATCTTCCCCTGGGAGGCTGGTGGGGAGTAGGAGAGAGCACCTGTCACTCTCTTGTTAGTGCCTAAAACCGTGACCGTCTGCAATCGACCACAGATGGTTGTGTAGAGAGGCCTTTTGTAAGCTCTGGTACTATCACCTAAAGAGTAGGTATTGGAAATGGGAGAACTGAGCCTGCAAAAGTGCAAACGTGAAGAAATCATTCTCAGTGACTAAGACCAGGAGTGAATAAACCTCAAATTGTGCAGCTGGGTGTCCATACCCATTCTGAGCAGCATTGCAGAGGAGAAGAGACTTTCCTGTTGGGATTTTCATGAAGACAGGCTGGGGCATTTAGTTTATGAGAAGAGCTTGGGTACCTGGAGGGTCAGGAAGAGGTGGCAGGTGTGCTTTCGAGGTTAGTCTGATAAGGGAGGAATACTCAGGCTTTCTGAGTCCTTGGAGCTTTCTTCCAGAGTGGGTCAAGTTTGAAGCTTGGGTTGATGTAAGGCACAGGTTCCCCAGCAGTTGACGAGACTGACCTGGTCACCAAGCTCAGGCACTTGTGTCCTTGAGTTTCGTTCCCTAACAACAGAAGGCTTTTAGGAGATGAGTCCAGATCCAGATTATACCTCCCAGAGTCACGTCCTCATTTTCAGTTTCTTCTCAGTTCTGTCTGTTTAACACTGACTGTTTTCTTCCATCTCTAGGGAACATGCTACTTATGAGCCTTACAAGATGCAGGGCACCAGCAACCCTGATGGTCCTTTCCAGGAGGGATCCAGGAACTATCAGGGGTGAGCAGAAGGTTTTTCTGAATTTCCTCTCCCCAATAAGTCTTGTTCTTCCCCACACAGCCCGTCACCTTCCCCCACTATGCACAATACATCTAGCACCTCCACATAACCTTTGAACACAAAGTTTCTGTAACAAAGTAATGAAGGTTATTTAATTAGCAGAGCAGAAACCTGATGGGGTGATCCCCAAGGTCAGAATATTGATGTCAGATGCCATGGCTTACTTTGAAAGGAGACGAAAGGAACAGGGGACAAGAGGTCTCCTTCATATTAGGGCTGCATGTTCTGGTTCTGTTCTGTGTAATACAGAATAAGAGATGGTTGGGGGTTGGAAGGGAGCTCTGGGGATTGTCTGATCCCATGTCCCTGACAGGGCAGGTTCTCCTGGAGCAGGTGGCACAGGCTGGCATCCAGGTGGGTTTTGAATGACTCCAGAGAGAGAGACTCCATCACCACTGGGCACTCACAGCTCTGTCACTCTGGAAGCATAGGAATTCCTCCTTGTCTTTGGGTTGTTATTTCTTTCTTCTCCTGACAGACATATGGACAGCAAGGGAAAAGTTTTGTCTGCCTCTGTTAATAGTCAAACACAAGTTCCAGAGAGTCTCCACAGGTAATGTGATTCTTTATATTGAGAATACATTCAGGAGGAGAAAATCCTCAATGTTTCTGCAGCTGTCACGGAAACACACTCACCCCTTGGTTATCACAGCTCTGTCCTGTGGGACAGACCAAATTTTCACTCTCCTGCTTGACAGCATTGTCATGGTCATGCGTGAGCTGCCTCTTAAAACTGGGATGTCTGGCAGTGGGGATCCAGGGTATGTGACCAGGGCATGTGATGTCAGAGCTTGGCAGGTTGTGAGGTGAGCTTTCATTTTGATAGAAATTCTTCTCTGAATATGCAATGACTGCCTTAACAAGCACAGCCCTCAATATAAAGGCATCCAGCCTGAAGCACAGATGCAGTTCTGAGGACAGTTTGGGCAGATGTGCAGAGGCAGTCCTGAGGTTTTTGTTGTGCAGACTGCCCTCCTGTGAACTAAGGAAGTGCTGAGAGAAGTCTGAGTGGAGGGAATACTGGCAAGAAGGAGGGAAACTGATAATCTGGAGGAGAGAAAAAGTAATATCAACTGAAAGTGTTTGGATAAAATGCAAACGTGAAGAAATCATTCTCAGTGACTAAGACCAGGAGTGAATAAACCTCAAATTGTGCAGCTGGGTGTCCATACCCATTCTGAGCAGCATTGCAGAGGAGAAGAGACTTTCCTGTTGGGATTTTCATGAAGACAGGCTGGGGCATTTAATCTCTGAGGAGAGCTTGGGTACCTGCAGGGTCATGAAGAGGTGGCAGGTGTGCAGACGGGGTTAGTCTGGTAGTGGAGGAATCCTCAGGCTTTCTGAGTCCTTGGAGCTTTCTTCCAGAGTGGGTCAAGTTTGAAGCTTGGGTTGATGTAAGGCAGAGGTTCCCCAGCAGTTGACTTGACTGACCTGGTCACCAAGCTCAGGCACTTATGTCCTTGACGTTCCTTGCATAATAACAGAAGGCTTTTAGGAGATGAGTCCAGATCCAGATTACACCTCCCAGAGTCACGTCCTCATTTGTGGTTTGTTCTCAGGTCTAACACTGATTGTTTCCTTCCATCTCTAGGGAACATGCTACATATGAGCCTTACAAGATGCAGGGCACCAGCAAACCTGATGGTCCTTTCCAGGAGGGATCCAGGAGCTATCAGGGGTGAGCAGAAGGATTTTCTGAATTTCCTCTCCCCAAGAAGTCTTGTTCTTCCCCACACAGCCAGTCACCTTCCCCCACTATGCACAATACATCTAGCACCTCCACAGCTACATAACCTTTGAACTCAAAGTTTCCGTAACAAACCAATGCATGTTATTTAATTGACAGCAATTATAATTAATTGAGAGAAAACTGGCAAGAAGGAGGGAAACTGATAATCAGGAGGAAAGGAAAAGTAATATCAACTGAATGTGTTTGGATAAAATGCAAACGTGAAGAAATCATTCTCAGTGACTAAGACCAGGAGTGAATAAACCTCAAATTGTGCAGCTGGGTGTCCATACCCATTCTGAGCAGCATTGCAGAGGAGAAGAGACTTTCCTGTTGGGATTTTCATGAAGACAGGCTGGGGCATTTAGTTTATAAGAAGAGCTGGGGTACCTGCAGGGTCATGAAGAGGTGGCAGGTGTGCAGTCGGGGTTAGCGTGGTAGTGAAGGAATACTCAGGCTTTCTGAGTCCTTGGAACTTACCTCCAGAGGGACTCAAATGTGAAGCTTGTGTTGATGAAAGGCAGAGGTTCCCCAACAGTCGACCTGGACTCAAATGGTCACCAAGCTCAGGCACTTGTGTCCTTGATTTTGGTTGCCTAATAACAGAAGGCTGTCTAGAGATGAGTTCCAATCCACGTTTTACCTCCCAGAGTCAGGTCTTCGTTCTTGGTTTGTTCTCAGGTCTAACACTGTTTCCTTCCATCTCTAGGCAACATGCTACATATGAGAATTACAAGATGCAGGGCACCAGCAACCCTGATGGTCCTTTCCAGGAGGGATCCAGGAGCTATCAGGGGTGAGCAGAAGGTTTTTCTGAATTTCCTCTCCCCAATAAGTCTTGTTCTTCCCCACACAGCCAGTCACCTTCCCCCACTATGCACAATACATCTAGCACCTCCACAGCTACATAACCTTTGAACACAACATTTCTGTAACAAAGCAAAGAAGGTTATTTAATTAGCAGAGCAGAAACCTGATGGGGCGATCCCCAAGGTAAGAATATTGATATCAGATGCCATGGCTTACTTTGAAAGGAGACAAAAGGAACAGGGGACAAGAGGTCTCCTTCCTATTAGGACTGCATGTTCTGGTCCTGATCTGTGTAATACAGAATAAGAGATGGTTGGGGGTTGGAAGGGAGCTCTGGGGATTGTCTGATCCCATGTCCCTGACAGGGCAGGTTCTCCTGGAGCAGGTGGCACAGGCTGGCATCCAGGTGCGTTTTAAATGACTCCAGAGACAGAGACTCCACCACCACTGGGCACTCACAGCTCTGTCACCCTGGAAGCATAGGAATTCCACCTCATGTTTTGGTGGAACCTCCTATGTCTGATTTTGTGCTCATTGAGGTTTAAGATGGAGAGTGCAACTAGAGAAAAGAGGAGAGTAGATTCTAACAAGTAGAGAATACTTGTGTTTTCTTCAAACTTTCAACCTTTGATCCTCACAACCTCACCTCCCTTTCTACTGATGAAAAAATTGTCTCCCTGATTTGGGCACGTGTTGGGTCATTGTAGGGGGGTGTTTAATAGCGGTGGAGGGACCCCAGGAGTGGCTGCTGTGAGATGATGCTGAAGGCTCCCCTGGCTTCACATTGTGTCCCCAACTCTGGCCAAGGTCAAGCCCATCAGCACTGGTGGATGTGGCTCTGCAACTGACCTCTCCATGAAGGTGAAGAGGGGACTCTGTAAGACCTGCAGGGCAGAGGAGAGGGGGAGGTGAGAGCAGTGAGAGAGCAAAGATACTAAGGTCAGTGAGGAAGGAGGGAGAGGAGGTGCCCGAGCAGAGGTTCCCCTGCAGCCCTTGCAGAGACAGCAGGCTCTCACTCTGCAGCCCATGGAGGGGCCATGGTTGAGTAGTTGAGAGGAACCAGAGTGGAGCAGCCCTGGAGGAGCCTACGGGCTCTGATGTGTTTGTTATTTCTTTCTTCCCCTGACAGACAGATGGACAGCAAGGGAAAAGTTTTGTCTGCCTCTGTTAATAGTCAAACACAAGTTCCAGAGAGTCTCCACAGGTATTGTGATTCTTTATATTGAGAATACGTTCAGGAGGAGAAAATCCTCAATGATTCTGCAGCTGTCACGGAAACACACTCACCCCTTGGTTATCACAGCTCTGTCCTGTGGGACAGACCAAATTTTCACTCTCCTGCTTGACAGCATTGTCGTGGTCATGCGTGAGCTGCCTCTTAAAACTGGGATGTCTGGCAGTGGGGATCCAGGGTACGTGACCAGGGCATGTGATGTCAGAGCTTGGCAGGTTGTGAGGTGAGCTTTCATTTTGATAGAAATTCTTCTCTGAATATGCAATGACTGCCTTAACAAGCACAGCCCTCAATATAAAGGCATCCAGCCTGAAGCACAATGGGAATGTTGTAGATGCAGTTCTGAGGACAGTTTGGGCAGATGTGCAGAGGCAGTCCTGGGGTTTTTGTTGTGCAGACTGCCCTCCTGTGAACTAAGGAAGTGCTGAGGGAAGTCTGAGTGGAGGGAATACTGGCAGGAAGGAGGGAAACTGATAATCAGGAGGATAGAAAAAGTAATATCAATTTTAAGTGTTTGGATAAAATGCAAATGTGAAGAAATCATTCTCAGTGACTAAGACCAGGAGTGAATAAACCTCAAATTGTGCAGCTGGGTGTCCATACCCATTCTGAGCAGCATTGCAAAGGAGAAGAGACTTTCCTGTTGGGATTTTCATGAAGACAGGCTGGGGCATTTAATCTCTGAGGAGAGCTTGGGTACCTGCAGGGTCATGAAGAGGTGGCAGGTGTGCAGACGGGGTTAGTCTGGAAGTGGAGGAATCCTCAGGCTTTCTGAGTCCTTGGAGCTTTCCTCCAGAGTGGGTCAAGTTTGAAGCTTGGGTTGATGTAAGGCAGAGGTTCCCCAGCAGTTGACTTGACTGACCTGGTCACCAAGCTCAGGCACTAATGTCCTTGACGTTCCTTGCATAATAACAGAAGGCTTTTAGGAGATGAGTCCAGATCCAGATTACACCTCCCAGAGTCAGGTCCTTGTTCTTGGTTTGTTCTCAGGTGTGTCTGTTTAACACTGATTGTTTCCTTCCATCTCTAGGCAACATGCTACATATGAGCCTTACAAGATGCAGGACACCAGCAACCCTGATGGTCCTTTCCAGGAGGGATCCAGGAACTATCAGGGGTGAGCAGAAGGTTTTTCTGAATTTCCTCTCCCCAAGAAGTCTTGTTCTTCCCCACACAGCCAGTCACCTTCCCCCACTATGCACAATACATCTAGCACCTCCACATAACCTTTGAACACAAAGTTTCTGTAACAAAGCAATGAAGGTTATTTAATTAGCAAAGCAGAAACCTGATGGGGTGATCCC
Source organism: Phaethornis superciliosus (assembly GCA_023637945.1). Lineage (NCBI taxonomy): Eukaryota > Metazoa > Chordata > Aves > Apodiformes > Trochilidae > Phaethornis > Phaethornis superciliosus. Next base: position 61,805,383 of record JAJQWJ010000001.1, on the reverse strand, counting down.
CAAGGTCAGAATATTGATGTCAGATGCCATGACTTACTTTGAAAGGAGACAAAAGGAACAGGGGACAAGAGGTCTCCTTCCTATTAGGACTGCATGTTCTGGTCCTGATCTGTGTAATACAGAATAAGAGATGGTTGGGGGTTGGAAGGGAGCTCTGGGGATTGTCTGATCCCATGTCCCTGACAGGGCAGGTTCTCCTGGAGCAGGTGGCACAGGGCTTTGAATGACTCCAGAGACAGAGACTCCACCACCACTGGGCACTCACAGCTCTGTCACCCTGGAAGCATAAGAATTCCACCTCATGTTTGGGTGGAACCTCCTGTGTCTCATTTTGTGCTCCTTAAGGTTTAAGAAGGAGAGTGCAACTAGAGAAAAGAGGAGAGTAGATTCTAACAAGTAGAGAATACTTGTGTTTTCAAACTTTCAACCTTTGATCCTCACAACCTCACCTCCCTTTCTACTGATGAAAAAATTGTCTCCCTGATTTGGGCGCGTGTTGGGTCATTGTGGGGGGCTGTTTAATAGCGGTGGAGGGGCCCCAGGAGTGGCTGCTGTGAGACGATGCTGAAGGCTCCCCTGGCTTCACATTGTGTCCCCAACTCTGGCCAAGGTCAAGCCCATCAGCACTGGTGGATGTGGCTCTGCAACTGACCTCTCCATGAAGGTGAAGAGGGGACTCTGTAAGACCTGCAGGGCAGAGGAGAGGGGGAGGTGAGAGCAGTGAGAGAGCAAAGATACTAAGGTCAGTGAGGAAGGAGGGAGAGGAGGTGCCCGAGCAGAGGTTCCCCTGCAGCCCTTGCAGAGACAGCAGGCTCTCACTCTGCAGCCCATGGAGGGGCCATGGTTGAGTAGTTGAGAGGAACCAGGGTGGAGCAGCCCTGGAGGAGGCTACGGGCTCTGATGTGTTTGTTATTTCTTTCTTCCCCCGACAGACAGATGGACAGCAAGGGAAAAGTTTTGTCTGCCTCTGTTAACAGTCAACCACAAGTTCCAGAGAGTCTCCACAGGTAATGTGATTCTTTATATTGAGAATACATTCAGGAGGAGAAAATCCTCAATGTTTCTGCAGCTGTCACGGAAACACACTCACCCCTTGGTTATCACAGCTCTGTCCTGTGGGACAGACCAAATTTTCACTCTCCTGCTTGACAGCATTGTCATGGTCATGCGTGAGCTGCCTCTTAAAACTGGGATGTCTGGCAGTGGGGATCAGGGTACGTGACCAGGGCATGTGATGTCAGAGCTTGGCAGGTTGTGAGGTGAGCTTTCATTTTGATAGAAATTCTTCTCTGAATATGCAATGACTGCCTTAACAAGCACAGCCCTCAATATAAAGGCATCCAGCCTGAAGCACAATGGGAATGTTGTAGATGCAGTTCTGAGGACAGTTTGGGCAGATGTGCAGAGGCAGTCCTGAGGTTTTTGTTGTGCAGACTGCCCTCCTATGAACTAAGGAAGTGCTGAGGGAAGTCTGAATGGAGGGAATACTGGCAGGAAGGAGGGAAACTGATAATCAGGAGGAAAGGAAAAGTAATATCAATTTTAAGTGTTTCGGTAAAATGCAGACGTGAAGAAATCATTCTCAGTGACTAAGACCAGGAGTGAATAAACCTCAAATTGTGCAGCTGGGTGTCCATACCCATTCTGAGCAGCATTGCAAAGGAGAAGAGACTTTCCTGTTGGGATTTTCATGAAGACAGGCTGGGGCATTTAGTTTATAAGAAGAGCTGGGGTACCTGCAGGGTCATGAAGAGGTGGCAGGTGTGTAGTCGAGGTTAGTCTGGAAGTGGAAGAATACTCAGGCTTTCTGAGTCCTTGGAGCTTTCTTCCAGACTGGCTCAAGTTTGAAACTTGGGTTGATGTAAGGCGGAGGTTCCCCAGCAGTTGACTTGACTGACCTGGTCACCAAGCTCAGGCACTTATGTCCTTGACATTCCTTGCATAATAACAGAAGGCTTTTAGGAGATGAGTCCAGATCCAGATTACACCTTTGAGAGTCAGGTCCTTGTTCTTGGTTTGTTCTCAGGTGTGTCTGTTTAACACTGATTGTTTCCTTCCATCTCTAGGGAACATGCTACATATGAGCCTTACAAGATGCAGGGCACCAGCAACCCTGATGGTCCTTTCCAGGAGGGATCCAGGAGCAGAAGGTGAGCAGAAGGTTTTTCTGAATTTCCTCTCCCCAAGAAGTCTTGTTCTTCCCCACACAGCCAGTCACCTTCCCCCACTATGCACAATACATCTAGCACCTCCACAGCTACATAACCTTTGAACACAAAGTTTCTGTAACAAAGCAATGAAGGTTATTTAATTAGCAAAGCAGAAACCTGATGGGGTGATCCCCAAGGTCAGAATATTGATGTCAGATGCCATGACTTACTTTGAAAGGAGACAAAAGGAACAGGGGACAAGAGGTCTCCTTCCTATTAGGACTGCATGTTCTGGTCCTGATCTGTGTAATACAGAATAAGAGATGGTTGGGGGTTGGAAGGGAGCTCTGGGGATTGTCTGATCCCATGTCCCTGACAGGGCAGGTTCTCCTGGAGCAGGTGGCACAGGCTGGCATCCAGGTGGGTTTTGAATGACTCCAGAGACAGAGACTCCACCATCACTGGGCACTCACAGCTCTGTCACCCTCAAAGTACAGAAATTCCTCCTTGCATTTGGGTGGAACTTTCTGTGTCTGATTTTGTGCTCATTGAGGTTTAAGATGGAGAATGCAACTAGACAAAAGAGGAGAGTAGATTCTAACAAGTAGAGAATACTTGTGTTTTCTTCAAGCTTTCAACCTTTGATCCTCACAACCTCCCTTTCTACTGAAAGGGAGACTCCACCAGCACTGGGCGCTTGGAGCTCTGTCACACTGAAAGTACAGAAATTCCTCCTCGCACTTGGGTGGTACTTCCTGTGTCTGATTTTGTGCCCATTGCCTCTTGTTCTCTCACTGGGCATCACTGAAAAAGTCTGGCCCCAGCCTCCTGACACCCACCTTTCAAGGATTTATAAGCATCGGTAAGATTTCCCCTCATTCTTCTCTTCTCCAGACTAGTAAGTCCCAAGACCCTCAGCCTTTCCTCCTAAGAGAGGTATCTAGTGCCTTCATCATCCTAGTAGCCCTTTGCAGGGCCCTCTCCAGCACTTCCCTGTCCTTCTTGAATTGGGAGCCCAGAACTGCACACAGTCCTCCAGATGTGGCCTCATCAGGCCAGAGCGGAGGGGGATGATAACCTCCCTTGTGCTGCTTGCCATGCTGTCCTTGTGGCACGCCAGGATGCCACTGTCCTTCTTGGCCACAAGGGCACATTGCTGCCTCATGGTCATGCTGTTGTTCACCAGGACTCCCAGGTCTTTTTTCACAGAGCTGCTTTCTAGCAGGAGACTGATATTGGACATATGTGGAAGATGGAACGCAGGAGAACATAACTCTTTAGAGGGTTTGAGATGTTTGGTGATTATGTTTTGATGTTTAAGATGGAGAAAAGATCTTAAAAGAGTTAATTCTAACAAGTGGATTCTCATAGCTTCATGTCCCTTTCTTCTGATTTTAAAAGCTTTCTCCTTGATTTGAGCATAAATTCTCAATAGAGGCTTTTAAGGGGAGGTTTTGAAGGTTCCCTGGAGTTTTTCCTGTGTGCTCTGCCCTTTTCCATCTTGGTTTTGTTTTTTGGTGGGTTTTTTTGTGCTGGAATTCAGACTATGTATTAGGGGCATGTCCACTGTTTCCCACTGTCCGAGAGATCTCACAAAAGAAATCTGTTTCAGGGCACTTCCTGTAGGGGTCACCCAAGCAGAACTTCAGGAAAAACAGGAAGCTAAGGCGTTGAAAGCGCATCAGAAAAGGTAAGGTATTTATTCAGATTTCTGATGCAATGTGTGTTTCTACACTAAAGAGCTCCAGATTACTCAGAAGACAACCTAGATACCTTGCTCCTAGACTTTCAACCTGCCAGCTTTGCTTTCTAACTGATTTCTCAAAGATGGCTTGGCTTGTTCTGGAAAGAGAAGGAAATATTCCCAGGGTGAACATGTTAGGAAAAGACACTCAGATGAGAAATACTATGTCCCACATAAAACATGCCTGACAGCTAAACAATATAGTTGGGAAATGCACTGTAGCAAACACGGAATTCCTAACATTCATAACATGTTGTAGAATAGTTATGCTTCTTCATTAGCATAACTAGAATAGAATAGTTAGAATAGTGTAGAATAGTTATGTTTCGTCTTGTCCTAGCTAAGTTTAATATCCTTCTTTCCCCAGGAACACACTACTCTCTTCAAAACTGATAAGCATGCACCAGCATTCTGAGAACATGAATGACCCTTTGCGTTTGTCTGCTGTGCTGAACATGTATGAGATGCTCAGGCTACAGGGCTGGGCAAAACTCAGGTTCTCCCAAGACCCCTCCATGTCATATAAAGATGCCAGCATCTTAATTAAGGTTTGTTCATCTCTTATGTTCTCAATCTGACTTTTATCAGGTCAATATGGTGTTGCCAGTCTAGCAGGCTTTGTGTATTTCTGTACTTGACAGGGCTGGGGTCTCTGATATTCCAGTCCAGCAGGGACTGGAAAATATTGAAATATGCAGTCCTGCATATTGGTCTAGAGAGCAGACTGATGGTGACCTACTTTCTGCTGTCTCTTAAAAGGGCACATTCCAAATCCCAGCCCTATATTCCACCCGTGTTAAGCACAGGTGGGAAAACATAATCCAGCTTTATTATGGTGAATTCTTGAAGTGCTAGATGGGAGAGATTGTTCTGCTGTCTGACTTACTGCCTTGATGCTTGGGGGATCTGAAGAAAAATGCCAATATGCTGGACCATAAAGGAAGAGACTGAGGTGACCCCACTATAAGCATTGGTGATGATAAAGTCCCAGAGATGCTGAAAAATGTGTTTCAACATGCAAACATCTTGGTGAGACTCTTTCACAGGTATTGAGAGATATTTCAATCAATTAGTGGCCCCACAATTTACTCGAGTGCAGATGTGGTTTCAGCAGCACATGCTTTCCACATTACAGCTCTTGTTTCACTATGATTGCTGATGTAATTAGCTGCTGTCTTTGCACTGCAGGAGCTGTTTAATGCTTGTGAGAAGGATGTAGAGCAGAGAACAAATAGCATATTTGAATTGCTTGACAATCCGCCTTTGAATGATGCTGAGACCAAAAGAAAACAGGTACTTTGTTTCTGTCTACCTGGACCCAGGCAGTGGGACAAAAGGGCCATTGGTGTCTGCAATTCATTTAGTACACAGCTTCTGCTTGGGACACTGCTCAAAATGTATTGGCAATGGGGAAAACTTGACCTTGGGCATAACATGAGCTGAAAGGGACAGGGGTACTGAAAGCTGAGTTCCAGCAACCTTTCTGTGTCCCACAATACATGTCTGTATGTCTGAATTGTCCAGTTGGCTGAGGCACATATTGGGGTGCAGAGAGCATTTTCCAGCCCTGTGTCACTTGCACGGGACTTTCCTGTGGAGCTTGAAACTAGCAGCTTCTCCACTGCTGACCAACAGGATCTGAGAAACAAATTTTCCCAGAGTTCAGGGACTGTGCTGCTGGCCACACAACATGCTAACAGTCTGCTTTGTGCCATGCTTGGTTTGTAGGAGAGTATACAAGAGATAAGGAGACTCCTCAGAGATTTCTGTTACCAGAACAACTCAGAGCTTTACAGCAAAATTGTCATGGTGAGTAAGGATACAACACAGCACCAGGGGGAGTGGTTTGATTTTCTGGCATGTCTGTGCAGCTCAGTATTTTAAAAAGTGGGAAATCTTCTTTCTGCTTGGGGTTGTTCTCTATGTGTAGTGAGTGTCTTGCAGTCCATACACTTGCAAATATTCTGAGAGGCACAGGTAACCTTGAAAGGGAGATACAAAGCTGTGCTGTGAGCAGTGGGAGATGGCAGGACAGGCATGGCAAGCCCTCCTGAGCAAGGGCACAATCCTACCAGACCCAAACAAGGTGCAAATAGCAGGTTTAGTGTTTGATGATCAGGGTCTGCCATGGGCTGGTTGATCACTGGGCAAACTCACAGTGATCAGGCAGGTCAAGACCAAGCAGAGAAGTTGGTCTGTGAGTCAGGGTCAGCTTGAATCTACTCTTGGGCCAAGTGGAGGGTCTGTGGGCAGAGATGAGGCTTCTCATAACTCCATCTCACACCACTTTTTCTGACAGCTTAGCTTTATCATAGCACTGGAATTCAAGGTTATGTGGTTATGCTGTATCAAAGCTGACCTGGAACACAAGCAGCCAAATCCTTGGGAGAGCAGAGGAAAGTTTGCAGAGACTGTTGGTGCACACAGAGTCCTTGATCCTTGCTAGTCAAGTGGACTGTAGTCTAGTGGTTGGTTTTGGTTTGGTTTGGTCTTCTGGGAAATATCTACCTATGTGTGTTACATATATCACACACACATATATATACATATATATATATATATGAAGATTCCAAAGAGCAGCTTCCTCCTTTTGCAGCTTGCTTGGGCCTTTCTGAAAACTCGGCCTTAGCAAGCTCTTTGCACATCTCCCTGTGAGGAAGTAAAGTCAGTTGCTGGATGCTGGAACAGCCCAGAACCCAGGACTTAGTAAAGAAAAGAACCTTAACAGTGATCCTGGGGCCCCTGCCCAACCCACTTGGACAGTACGATCAGCTTTGACATACCAAGTTCTTTGCTTAATTCCTGTGGAGCAGCTGCACAGAACTAGAGCAGGGAGGCAAGGGAACATTACATCAACTTAACATTACAAAGCTTTGAAAACTTCTTTCATTTGATTTTCAGCAAGCTGGCATTGACACCAAATCTGCCTCTCTAAAAGAGTTCACACATCAGTGCTGCCAAGTTTATATTTTCCTGCTTCTTCAGGAGCCACCAATTAAAGCTGTGTGGCATGAACGGGGAATCTCCAAGACATACTCAGAGCACGTGATCAAGAAAGACTGGAGCGAGTGGAAAAAAGCAGAATTCCTGTGGCCCATAATGAAAAGGGGGAAAGAAGTCATTGTGAAAGGTGTAGTCTGGGACTAGAAGTAGCATAACTTCAGAGTCAGGCTATTCACTTATATGAGAACAATAAGAAGAAAGTTGCTGTTCCATGTGTTGCTTTTCTTTATCCCATTAATTACCTGCTTTTCAAAACTAGGAAGTCAGATGCTTCTGGCTTGGCACACCTAGGGGAGATCATTATTTACAAACATGTACTAGAAATGGAAGATGTTTGCTTCAGCACCAGGCAAACATTGTGCATAATATTTGTGTATTGCTATCTCTAAACACCATTTGTGTGTAAGGGGAATCTGTGTTTCTAGACTGCCTTACCTGCTCTACACAAGTGCTTATGACATTGCCAGATAACAGAGGGGATCTTGGTCACCCAGCAGTGTGTGGTAGGAACAAAGCTTTGCAGAACCCCTCACAGCCAACAATGATACCAACAATGGTATCACTGCACTCCTCTGCATCTAGAGCAGGTACACCAGCTGGAGGCTTATGCTTTCTGAGTTACTGAATAAGCCATGAGGATGCAGGTGGCCTGGGAAGCAGGCATCCATCTTGGGTAAAAATTTACTTAGCTGAGAAAGAGATCAAGGCACGAGATCAGCACCCAGCTTCTTTCCCACATGAGTACAGGTTTCTACTCCAGAGCCCTTCAGCTACATACCTGCCACAGCTCTTGATCAAAGTGCTCAAAATTTTGTATGTTTACTGTGTAAGGGGGCGGGAGGATGTTTATGTGCTTGTGTGACAAAATATTCAATGTGAATGTTGAGATTTGCCAAGTAAAAGACTGCATATCCCACTGTATGCCTGCTGAGTCCTTTCCTTCGGTTCTGCTTTTTAGTCCAGCAGTTTCCTCAGCTGCACAAACTCCCTGGCATTTCCCCAGTGCACCCAGGAAGAAAGGCACATTTCTGTCTGCAAATTGCAGCTGTCTGCAAGCAAATGGTTCTGCTTATCCCAGGAATCCACTGTTCTGTGAGCATGTTGCAGGTCACTGAAAACACGAGCTGGTATCCCAGTATGTGCAAGAAAACTGGCTTGTAGAGAAACTGAATGTAAAAAAATATATAGACATGTTACTAGAAATATTTGTTATTTAATAGAGCAGGTGAATTAAAATTACATTTTAATTTCCTGGGCTGTCTCCTGCCATGAGCAACAAAGGTCCACTGGTGGTCACTGAAGTGTCTCTCTGTGTGGCATTTCCCTACTGCCAGGCTCTCACACCTGCTGGTGCAAAGGACAACATTTAGCCTGTGATTCAACAAAACCTCTTTTCCCAGTCTTGGTGTTTGAGGGTGAGATTTCAGGATGAACAGGATGAACACCCAGTACACTGCTGTGGTGAGTAAGGCCATCCAATTGGTGTGAGTTGCATTCCTTAAACTACTCCTACCAGCCAAGCAAAGTGCAGGATTTGAGTACCAAAAAAATCATTCTGAGTACCAAGTGCCCCAAAAATCTAAGGACTTTGGAGCAATCAACAAAACACCATTGTTATAGAGAGGCTGGTGAAGGGCAGGGATAAAGCTTGTGCCTGCTGCTCTCTTGAGTTGACAGGTTGAGTCACACAGATATGTCCTGCCTTCCTCCATGTCCCACAGGATGAGATAATAAAATAACCCAGCCTCTTCCCTTCATTCTTTGGCTCTATACCATCATAAGGAGAGTTGGAAAAATGTTACTGCTACTGCTGAATTGTTGTTCTCCCATAGCTTCTTCCACCCTGTACCTCTTGGGGACAAGCAGACATTGTCATGACATGAGCATACTGTATTCCCCACCACCTCCTCCCCATTCTTTTTTTATCAGTCAACACTGATAAAAGCTTCCCCCTCACTTGGTCTCATTTACTATCCAAACCAAGCTGAGACAGTTCTGATCACGACTTTGTTTAAATCTCATGGAGACTTGGAGAATCATTTCTTCCTTGTATATTCTTCATCCAGGAGAAGGGCAACAAGTCTACATGTATCTCCACACCTTACAGCTCATGCATGGATGGGAAATGACAAAAGTGTAAGTTTGTTCATCCCTCCCAGAGACAAATTCTGGGTTAGATCCTCCACCTGGTATCCAGCAAGCATTCCTCTGTGTTATACTATCATTTTACCAGTGATTCAACAATTTATCTGGAGATGAGGCACAATGTAGGATACACACAGTTGCTGGTTCAGTCCTTCAGACTTTGGAGGGAGATCTGTCTTTCTGCTCTCTCCACTACCCAGAGAGGGAGACAGAACACGTTTTCAGTGGAATTTAAATGTATCAATCATATCCTGGTAGAGACATTGACTGAAACATCAGCAGCAGACTCCCTGCTTCGCTTTTGTCACCCAACACTACAGATTGCCTAAGAAAAACAGGTTCTCTAGCATCCTCCCCTGAAGTGAGAGGTAAAGGATACACCATACTGCCAAGACTGTACTGCAGAACAGCACAAACAACGCAGCTGGCTGATGCTTCCCCCAACTTTTGGGATGTTCCTGAGAGCTCTCTCTTCAGGCCGCTGAGTACAGACCTGGTTATTCACTTTACAGGGGAGTAAACTTTAAGGCCAGCTGGGACCAGTAAATGGGAAATGTCCTGTTTGGCTGCTCCTTCCTGCCTCTCCTCTACAGGTCAGGTCTGCCTTTATTCTGACTCTTAAGACTGCTGATCCTGCTCTTCACCTCCCATCTTCTGCAGCAGCAACTTCCCATAACTTCAGTGACCCTCAGTGCTTCTGGTGAACTGATCTCATACTGCATTAGCTAAGCAGTTTGGGAGACACACAGCGTCTGAGGTCTTGACTTTGTGCATAGCTGGCATCTATTGCTCCATAAGCCAAAGAGCCCAAATTCCTGAAGGGCAGGATATCTTCTGTCAGAGGCTAAGTGTGCTGCCAAATATAATCCACAGATATCTGCTTAGCTGTTAGCTGTGGTTTGACCTTTTCTCTGTCTGTGATGTGCTGTTCTTTCTCTCACACATGCAGGAAGATTTGGTGGGAAAACGGATGGGTCAGTGAGTCAGGGGATTTGTCTCTCATCTCTCAGTCTCTTACTTTCTAACAGCTGCACAGGACCAGGGTTCAAGGGTTCAGATACACACAGAGAGAAAGTGCAAGCAGATGCTTTGACTCTGAGCAAATCTCTTGCCCATTGCAAGAAAACAGTGGGACCAGAACATAGAAGGCTTAGCTCCAGGAGGGGGGAACAAGCCACCCTTGTGATTATCCAGTGGAGTCTATTTACATTATTAGAAGTACTCAGCAGTGCCCTTCAGGCCTCAGATTTTTCATGAGGATTTTTTTTTTTTTTGGTGTAAAAAATTACTGTGATGGTGATGAAACCTATAGGTCCTGCAAGACAGATATCATCCCTTAACTATCCCAGAGAAAATAATTCATAAAAATAGCAGAAGCTCCAGCCTCACCACCATACTTTCCACTCAGAGGGAGAAAACCTGGCCCCAGGCACCCCAGAGAATCATCCCCTTGGGATTTTCCATAACCCCAGCTAGTCAGCACCCCTAGATTTTTCCAGACTTTGCAACAACACATAATTAATATTTGGATTAAATCACTAATTTCTCTTTAGAAAATTATTTGCTTTCAGAAGGGATGACTGGACTCTGGTTAAATGCATGGAGATACACCTCACATGCTCATTTTCCAGAAGGTACTTGGGAGGGCAAATAGAAGCTCAGTGGTCAGAAACACACCAGAGCCACCGTCCTGCAGAAACGCAGGAAACTCTAAAGAGCTCACCTCTGCCCCGGGGCTGCACAAGGCTCTTTTCCATTTCATATTGTTTTCTAGGTTTGATTTTAAATAGCGAGATCCCTCCCGCAACAGCTCAGAAGAAAGGCGTCGCATCCTGCAGACACCCGGAACGTGACGAGGGGTTTGTTGACGGACGGATCTCTCAGCCTCATGAAGACTCTTAAACCACACACGAACCGCCCGGTACCGATGGGAGGCAGAGGAGGCCTGTGGGGTTTTTCCATCAAAGCAGACATGTACTGAACAAGCCATGTTTTGGGAATGCATCGACGAACTTAAGCTTGGCGTTACAATAACACCGAGCTAGTTTCCTAGCAAAACAAGATAATAGAGTAACGGCAAGACAAAACATTTTTAAACCAGGACGGCCCTCAGCATGGGCACGGAGAATGACTTTTAACCAATTAGCTTATAAGTTAGAAGCAAGTTTGGAGAGTGTTAACCAATCACTTAATGCCATGCATGTAACACAGATAAGAGAAAAAGTATATCTTCTGCATTAGTGAACTCAATAAACGAGATTTTGCTGGTTGATCATATTGGTCCGTGTTTGGCATTTTCTCCAAGCTCTCTCGCCACAGAGGCCCTACCCGCGAAGTGTTTCTCCCTCCAGGGATCCGAACTCCCCTCCACCCACCCGCAGCAACCCCGCGCCCCCCTCGGCGGAGTGCCCGGCGCTACCCCGGACACCGGGGCGGTTCCGCCGTCCTGCGACCCGCACCGGTTCTGTCCTTGGGACGGTCACGCTCCATGGGTCGGGCAGATCACGCACCCGGGCATCCCGCGAAGTAGGCGGGGCACCTAGGGGCGACCTGTACCCGCGCAAAAATTCCTCTCACATTCCCAGTGAGGACCCGGGCGTCACCCCGGGTCGTTATTTTCCTTACTCATAAGTTTAAGGCATAACCAGGCTACTCGCGCCACCTCAGAAAACCCCTACGGGTTATCTCTAGAGGTCACGGCGAGATCGCCTCCCCCGTGCTAACCCACGCCATAGTCTGAGTTCCCATTTCCATAGGTGACTGCACAGTTCCGGTCTCCTCCGCTGCCGCCTCACGCTGTCGTTGTCCAAAACGTAACGGGACGTGTCCGCACCATATGCAAATGAAGGCCGTGGCGCCGCTGGGAGTTGTGGGACGCCCTCCCCTCCCCGCGCATACGGGCGAGGCCCGGCTGAGGGGACGGGTTCCGGCTGGCCTGAGGAGGCGGTGCGAAGAGCGGAAGCGGTGTGATGTCACGTCCGGGTTTCGCTCGCTGCGTCTTATCGCTGGGCCCCGCGGCAAGATGGCGGACCTGTCTCTGGACGAGCTGATACGGAAACGCGGTGTGACGGTGAAAGGAAGGTAAGCGGCCGGCAAGGCGGCGTCCCGGGCTCGGCACCCTCAGCTGCTTTCTCTCTTCTCCCTCCTGCTGGTTCCGCTGCGGAGGCCCCCGGCTGCAGCCCGTCTCAGCGCGGCCCGGCCCTGTTCCCCGCTCTCGCCTTCCCATTGGCTTAGGCGTGTGCCCGCGGGGCCGTGGCTTCGGTGCCGGTTGGTGGTGGCGGCCGTCGCTCAGGGATGGGGCGGGGGTCTCTCCCCCCCCAACACCTCAGCCCCCGGTGCCTGGTGCTGCCCCTCAGGTTCTGCTGATGGCAGGACAGGCCCGCCCGCCGCCTTTCCCCTTCTCGGGCCCTTCTCTCACTCATCCCCCGACACACAGCCCATCGCTCCGCCGTTGCCTCCCACCCGCCCGTTTTGTACCCCCTGCTTCCCCCCCCCCCGACGGTTAATCCGGTGGTGATCCCCGAGCCGGGGTCAGCAGTGTTTGGGTGTTCTACCCCCCGAACCCCCTGGGTGTCTGGGCTGCCCTGTATCTGCGGCGGGAGCAGATAGGCTGCCCCCAGGCACTGCCCGCACCCCCGCGGCTCCCTGAAGCGCTGCGTGGATGGGAGGCACCGCGCACTGGGGGATGGTGGTGGAAGGTGTAGTTGTGCCACAAGGAGCCGGGACAGGACAGGTGTCTGGCTGCGACGGCTTCCTCAAAATTGCTGCCTGGCCGTGGGGAACTGTAGTCTCTGTAGTCTGGTTAACGATACCTTGACAGATTTTTAATTTTTTTTTTTTTTATGGAGTGTGTAACATATTGGACACTACATTAGATTCTTTCTTTGTGCTGCAGATGTCCCTTTTGGAGGCTGGGCCATTTACTGTACTGCAGCTAGTAGGCAGTTCTTATTTGGTTTCTCCTTTGCTAGGTTTTAATTTTCCATTTTGCCACAGTCTCTTGATGTTTCTGAAGATCTTGTCCCTGGGTTCCTCCTCATCCTAGCTATGTGTGATCCTTTGGTTTGTTTTTTTTTATTATTATTTATTTATTTTTAATTTAATGGTCATGAAGCAGTCTTGGGTTTTAACTCTGAATGCCTGCACTTACAAGCCTGGAGTGGTATTTTGAAAGTTACCCACTGATGTATAGTAGCAAAACGTTCAAACACATATTAATATCCTAGTCTAGACAAGGCCTCAGCTGGGTGCTTTCATTCATGTTACCCTGCATATTTGGAACAGTCTGAGGCTGCTTAATATGCCAAGCACCTCCTATCTCCTTTTTCAAATCCCTCCTTAACTCTCATTTCTTCCAGGAATTCTTCCTGCCTCTGTTTGCTGAGCAGTAATCCCTTTGCAGCGCTGAAAGAATTTTTGTGCCTTGCATTTCTTTTCTTTGTCATGTTTAGCTCACTTTATAAGGTTTCTGAGGTAGCTAATTTGATTTTATGAAGGCTGTATAAACCGAGTAACCTTAAAACATTGTATCCATGCTGTTCAGTAGTGTAGATGATCTAACAGAAAAAATATTCAGCTATAAAATGTACCAATCCACAAAATATTCAAGACAGAACCTGGAGTTCTGGAAGGTGAATTAGATGTTTGAGATTCCCTTTTATTTAGGGTGCCGTGGCACAGAATGCCTAAAAGGTGAAGGGAGTTGCTTGTTAGGATAAATGAAAGTACAGGGTTTCATAACTGATTTCCTTAGTTCATCTCATTAAAAGTTTTAACTAATTCTAGCTTAAATGGTGATACATAGCTTTCTGGTATCTCTACCAGAAAGAGAAAAAATAGAACTACTTGATGAGTAGTTCCTTTTAATGAACATAAAAGAGGTTTTGCTGTGACCTCTTTTATGTTCATTAAAGGGACTACTCATCAAGCCTTTTTGCACCCTAACTGAATGCTTTCAATATAGGTAAATTAACATTTTCTAAAATAGCAAAGGAAGGCTTGTTCTGTGGCTGTTTATGGGTAGTGTTAGTCTTCTGGACTATTCTGGATACATTTTAATAAATGGCCATAATAATACTCCTATTTCTTCTAGCTAGTCTGCTTTGGTTGCATGAGAGAGCAGCAGTGAGGTTCTTAGGTAACAAAAGGGGACCCCAGTTTTGGGTCTCCAGTTGTCTGCACACAAGAATGAAACAAGTAGAAGTGCTGGTTCAGTCTTTCATGTCTTTTTTTACACATCTCTCCACTGAAAATACATGACTCAAAATAATGTTAAGATTGTAGGGTTAGATCAGGAGATACAAAGCTGTATGAGGAGTTCAAATTGCATTGTCATTTGAGTTTCTGTTGTTAGCCTTGTGAGTATTGCAACAAATTCTAGATACCGACTTCTAGACTCTGAAATACTGAACAATACATTTTGGGAAGCAGATGACTGCTATTAGCTCTCTGTACCTTATTTTTAATTTTTAAAAGCCAAGAGCAAGGATTTTTTTTTTTTTCAGTTCCTTAACTTTAAAATGTCTCTTATCACTTTGTCATCTTTAAAAAGAAATGCAATGAAAAAAAATAATTAAAAAAAAAACCCTCAAATACTTGAAGGAGGAACTGTATTAAAAAGTTAGACAACCTGTTCCCTTTGGGGGAGGATTTTGAAAAAGTGATTCAGACATGTAACAAGAAGCTAGTTTCAGCTTTCCATACGTAATAGGCTGCTTCTTAGTAATACTTGCATATAAGTGCTGTGATTTCTGTGGGCTGTCATCTTTCTGTGCTTGGCATTGTGATCAGGATGTGCTTAAAAAACAGGACGAGTGAATGCAGCAGTTCTGTTAGTAGATTACAGAAGAGGCAGTGATGTTAAAAAGTAATTTAACTGATAAATATTGTTGCTGGCAGCTAATCAGCTTTGAAATTGGTGGCTCTGAACTGAGACTGGTACTGGTGCTTGTACGCCCTAAACCCCAAGCCTGTACGCTTCCACAATTCTGAACTTGCTGCCCAAAATTCTTGTGTAGTTTGATGTTTCCTTTTTACCAGGACATATTACTGTATTATTAAAGGTGCCGTAACAGACCTGCTCAGCCCTAAAGCTAGAAAATCTGTTTCTGTTCCTCTGCATCTTCAGTGATCTCCTGAAAGAGATGGGTTGGACTCGATGATCTCTGAGGTCCCTTCCAACCCAGCCTATTCTATGATTCTATGATTCTATGAAAGTACCTCAGTTGTTGATGAGCTTTGTTTAAATGTAGTATGTACTTGGTACAGCTGAAGTCAGACCCTTCACTTAAGTTTGTAAAGCGTAAGGGGGGGATTTTGGAAATTGGTTCCTTAGCTGTTTATGTAGAAAGTAAAATCCAGCATAAAGCAGCTTAGGATCTCTACAACAGTATTTGTAACCTGAGTGGATTTCTGCGCAGTAATAAATGAGCTTTTGTTTGCAGCAACACAAATACTTTTATTGATACTGTATCACATCTTGTAATGTCTGAAACTCTATTTTCTTGGGTTTGTTGTTTTTTTGTGGTTTTTCCCCTAGGCTCAACACAAGGCCAGTGTTTGGAGGTGTAAGATCTCGCATTGGGATCCAGCAAAACCTTCTCAGTAGATCACCACCAGCTGTCAGCTTCCAGCGGACGTTTGATGCCCGGCAGAAGATAGGACTCACTGATGCCCGACACAAACTGGGGGTTAAAGATGCCCGTGAAAAACTGGTTCAAAAGGATGCACGGTTCAAAATCAAAGGGAAGGTGCAGGATGCTCGAGAGATGTTGAATTCCCGTAAGCAGCAGAGTGTTGCTGCTGAAAAGGTGACCAAAGTGGTGGATGCCAGAGAGAAGATCAGCTTAAAAAGGAGCGCTCCAGCTGCTATCAGCCCAGCTATGGGGACAGCCAATCCAGCTGTGAAAATCACCAAAACTATCCAAGTAGGTCAAGCAAGCCACCTCTGAGCCTCTCAGTTATTCTGCAGAAGTCCAATGGAAATTATAATAGTTACATGAATATATTCACACATTTATGATGGAAGCAGTGGTGGCACAGTTCAGTCCAACCGGTAGGACAGGATTCAGAGCCTTCTGGGTGTCCTTCTGTCCACCTGAGGTTCTTGTGAAGTTCCAGCTTTCATTTAACTTTTCATTTGAATTGTGGGCTCAGTAAAGGTAGTGTTCCCTCCTGTCAGCATTGAAGTAGTTGCCTTGAATGGTGAAGTAGTCTCTTTCCCACCCAAACACAATGAAAATATATTTGTGTATTGGCATTCTTACACCACCTTTGCAAGTCTGATGTGGTGGATTGTCTTGTCTAGGTAACTGGTTTATTCTAGAGGTGGGATAATAGTTTAGTATATAAAGCTACGTTTGTATCAAAGAAGACACAAAATTCAATGAGCCCTTCTACAGTTTCTGTACGCTTACTTGTCTTGTTTTCAGGCAAGTCCTGACTTCCAGCAAGTTGCCTGATTATACCATGTATTCCTGCTGAGGCTCACTGAGCCTGCTGAGGATTTGTTCCAATTGCAGTTTAATCAGTCACCCTAACACACTGATGTCCTTTGGCAGTTTTCTAATGTCTCTTTGCTGTGTATGCAGTAACTTGATTCCTGTCAAACTTCCCAGAGTAACAACTATTATTGAACTATCTCTGTGTTAGGTACAGTGGGTAGAGTCAGCAGAGAAGTTTCCAGACTGTCAGGATTGTTGTTTGAGAAGTGTTTTTTTTTTCCTCTTGTCTCTACAAGCATGTAACTGAAAGCATTTGGTTTTCCTCCTCCCAAAGATTCAGTGTGCTTATACCTGTCCAGCAATTCTCTCATCAGTTTGAAACCCAGAGGAGTCTGCTTTCTCTTCAGCTGTGGGTTTTGCTTAGGAGCAACAAGCTTATTTCTTGTGTAAATTAGCCTTGGAAATTCCCCCTTACTCATCAGGTTCACTGCCAGGCTGACCTAAGAAAGAGAAAGGACTCTTGTGGCAGTAACAAGGGCTAATTGCAGAGCATAGAGCAGTCTGTTCAGTAGCTCTTAATTAGTAGGGTGGTTAAGACTTATGGTGTTCTTTTAAGCCAAATCACCACCATCAGCCATTAGGACTTGAACATTTTCTACCAAATTTCTAGGAGTTGAAATAGTTTCCAGAGACTTGGTACAGCAGCAATTTGCTCTGAGCTTTTTGTGTACCAGTTCATTTGATCTACAGCACTTTCTGTTATGCATCATTCTACAAGAAAAGAAATGCTGCAGAATGTAATAGTGATTAAGAATGTAGACAAAACAATGTGCATAATCAGTTATTTAATTATTTTGTAAAAGATTTGTACCAAAATTCTAAACTGCCTATACCCAAAGGTGGGAGAAGAGTCAAAATAAAGCATCTTGATCTGAGATGCAGCACACAGCTTTCATGTCCTGTGCTGTGGTAATGTTTTCTTGTAAAGGAAGGAAAAATGTCTTTGAAACACAAGGAATTTCTGTAACTCTGATGTTTCTGTAGGGCAGGTGCCCTTGTTTTCTAAATTCATGAGCAAATTGAAACATGAGGGTGCTGTGGTATAAGTTACAGTCTAGAGAAAATGCAAGTCTGAAGATTTTAGTGCCTGTATGAATTATTTTTGTCAGAAGACCCTTTCTGTTTTGTAAATGGACACTTTCCAGCTTTTTCAAAAAGCAGGTAATTTTTTAGAAAGTTGCAGCTTCTTGTTGATTTACAAGCAGTTGTTGATTAACATAGCTACATTCCGTGGTTGCTTCTGTTGTGATTTCCCTGTTTCACCTGAAAGAGGTGTCTTTGGTTCAGTAGCACGGAAGAAGAGCCACTTACTTACTGGTTTACCGCATTAATGATTTTTTATTGTCAGAAATGTAAATCCCTTTTTGCTGTCAGGGCTGGAGTTAAGTCCCCTTCTTACTAATATTCAACTGAAATTCAAATAATTTCAGTTTCTCTGTGTGACCCTAATTTCTTCAGTTAAATAAAGGTACCTCATATTAAACATATTACAGGTAACATAGGTGATACCTAACAGTATGTTGTGATGATAGCTTTCAGGAGTAGCAGAGTGAGTTTTATTTTAAAGAGTCTCAGGGTATCAGCTAGTCTTCTGAAATGTGGATCTGGTGGGACTGTAGTGTTTAATGCTTTGGTTCTTTCTCTCTATAGCAGAAAGCTCCAGTTCCTGGCCATTCTCATACAGCAGGAATGAGGATCAATGTGGTGAACAACCATACACACAAACAGGTGTGTGCCTGTACTGTGCTCTTTATTTGTTAACTTTGGGATGAGAAGAAAGGCATCCATAAAAATTGACGGGTGCAAAGGAAGCTTTAAGAAGGAAAGAAGTGGTTTAAGAAGTTTGCTAACACCTTAGCTCCTTTTTCTTGCAGGGTTAAGATACTTCCATGGTAACTGAAGTTTTCATTTAGTCTGATTGATCTTGGTTCCTTTTGTGTTACATGAATGCAAAGTAGGTATTCACAATTTTTATCTGTATGCACTAATGCTTTTTCTTTCTAGAGACTGTGACCTTCAGCTCTGATGTCTTTCTATATATTTCTCAGTGACACCACATGATATCAGATGTTGGTTGGTTTGATTCATCATCCTGCCAGCCACCCCAGAGAATGGATATGCTTGTTCATGGTTAAATATTCTACAGTGATGTGGGAGAGGACATAACCTTCCTGTGAAATCCCAGCTGTAGGTCCCTGCTGGAAACCTGATAGCAAATGATGTTACCTGGTATTCTGATGTACTATCAGAGTTGTGCTATCTCTTATCAATCAGACTTTGTCTGAGGAAAACTCTCAATATTGTCCTGTCTGTTCTGGGATCAATTTTAAATGTCCTTGTTACAGCCTCCAGCCATTCAGCCACCTTACCACCTTGGGTGCTTTCAGAATTACATGGTTTTATTACTTTTTTGGGGTGTGTACACATAAATTACTGGATGAAATATTGGAAAACTGTCATTCGCAGTATCTTGTCCTATTTCAGTTTAGGGGGGGAGGTTGCCTTAGTTCTGGTAACTAGCTATTTTTGTGTTACCTCTGTTGACTTGCTGCACTCTCTTGTCCCAGATGCTGTCACTTAAGGAAGCTTCTTCTTTATGCTGACACCTCCTCACCATAAGCCTTGAATTTATTTTAGTTTGTCTCAAATGCAAGTCCCTTTTCATGCTGGCTAGCATTTTTCCCAGTTTTCTGCACAATTCTCTGTTGTTCTACCATCCCTTTTGTGTTTTTCCTTCATAGCGTTTTTGTGACTTGAACAATTTTCCTGTTTGTAAACCAGAACCTTGCTGACTATCACAACCCACTTATTCTGCAGGCTCTCTTTGCTAGTATCTCCCATTTTTCTTCACCTTTCTACTGAAATTATGGAAAGCTGTTTTGAATTGTAACTAATTATTTTCTGGGCAGTGACATATGTATATAGACTTTTTCTTAATATTATTTAGGGTCCTTAAAATACTTGTGTGGGTGTTAGCCTCAGTATTTTAGGGCAGAATTACGGGCATTAAGTTGAACTAGGAAACTGATTACTGATTCAGTAAACCTCCTAGCACAGTGTTTTCGAGGGCCAGACACATACATGGTGTGCTGCAGAAAGCATGCTATTCAAAAGGAGTGTTTGGTTCAGATACATTTGCCATCTGTCTGCTTAAATTAAAAAAAATAAACTTTAAAAAATTGTATGCACGGGCTTCTACTTTAAAGGTGGCAGGATGCTAAAAAGTAAGACATCAAGATTTTATTCCATTAGTGTTTTCATCAGTCCTGAGGAGGTCTAGGAGTACAATTGGGGAAATAGGTTTTTTGCCATATTTCTAGAAAAGAAATTTTAGTTTTTACACTGACCTTTGAAATGGGTTTACTTGCCTTCAGCTCTAGGTCCCCAGGGTGCAAGGACAGGAGAAAAGTCCAGTGTAGTCATGTTCATTACCTGAAGAAGGCTAAAGGCAAGGGAAAGCTATTTATTTTGGAAATTATGTCTAGATTAATTCTACCTGCTTGTAAACAGTTACTTTGCTTGTCTTCAGGGTCTGTATGACATGGAAGATGATGATGAAAGTGTCTCTCCCCTTAGTAGCAAACAGATGAAAATCACCACCACAAACAGTTTCCTGCACAACGCGGTAAGGGATTATCTGAACAGTCCCCACCACACCGTGCTCACACTGGGTGGACACACAGGCTGCAGCTTCACAGGGCTTATGTTGTTTTGAAGTATGTAAACAATGCTCTCTCCTGAAACGTTTGCTCTTCACTCCAGCCTTCCATTTGTGCCAAGGCATCTAATGTTATTTTGGGGACAGAGTCCCTTTTAGCCTAATGGTTTGGGGGTTTTTAGGCTTTTTGCAGCCCGAATGTGCACTTTCTCCCTTGCTGACAGGTTATTGCATGTTTACTCTTCTGTCTTTTTGGGGAAGTGCTTTGAAGCTATCTTTACTGTTTGAGCAGGCAAGGAAGGGAAGCTTTCTGCTGCTTCTAGAGACTGGACATCAAAGCAGGAAATCTCTCGCCATGCAGAGTCTTAGTTTGCAGCTTATTGGGGAGTATTGATGCTCTGGAGAAGATGGAATTTCAACACAGAGAAATGTGAGGTCCTGCTCTTGGGATGGGATGACCCTCTGAAATTTAAGCTGAGAAATGAGTGGCTAGAAAGTGGCTTTGTAGGAGAGATCCTGTGGTCCTGCTGGGTGATACACTAAGAATATGTTAGGAATACATCCTCGCAGCAGTGAAGGCCAACTGTAGATTGTATGTTAGTAAGATCATAACCAGCAAATGAACGAAGATAATTGTCCCTGTCTGCTTGGCATTTTGAGAATGCATCTGGAGTACTGTGCCCATTTTGGAGCTCTGCCACCCCCCCCAAAAAAAAGACACTTAAAGACCGGAGCCAGTACCACAGAGAGGTTGGGGGCTGCGCTGCATGATGGGCAGGGAGAAGCATATAGTGAGATCTCTCCATTCCCTTTCACTCTCTTAATACATGAGAATGGAAAAGGCAAATCCAGGATCTTTTCAGGAGGGAAGAGAGAGAAGATGAGACAAACATGTTGCAGCAAAATTCTGTTTGGAAGGGGAGGAGATGTGGGGGATTGTGCATTTCTCAAGGTATTGGTCAGCCTGTGGCATTTGGACCCAGGAAAGCTGTGAAATTGCTGTCCTCAGATATCCAGGGTTTAATTGGACAAGGCCCTGAGTCAAGCTGATGTGTCTTTGAAGTTAGACCTGTTTCAGACATGGGGTTTTGACACAGGTTTGCCATGAGTTACTCTGTGGTTCTGAGAAAGTAATCGTTTTGACACCAGGAAGGACAAGCAGTTCTTGGTGCATGCTAGCAGTGCTCTCCTGCAGTTGCTGCTTGAGGAAAAGAGATTACTTCTTTAGCCTGCAGCTCTCAGAGGTACTTTATTCCTTCTCCTTGTAGGCTGGGCTGAGTGGCAATAAATTTTCTCTGTCCAAGACTGTTCCCCTGACTAAAGTGGTCCAGAATGATACATACACAGCTCCACCTGCACCTCCCTCTCCCATGCGGACAAAAGCCTTGACAAACATGTCCCGGACCCTAGTGACAAAGGAGGAGCCTCCCAAAGAACCAGCACCTGTTGAGGTGAGCTTAGGGAAGTGGGAGATGCTTTTTATTAGTAGTCTCTGAGACGTCTGAAAATTGGTGTTTATCAGTTCTGTGCGCAGCTTATTTCTACCTGCCTTCCACCATTGTTTTGGGGACTCCATCAAGCTTACTCTGATAACTGTAACCCGTGTGCCAAGATTTTGAAACCTGTCTTAAATGTTCTTTTTTTGCAGTGTTTATTGAGAGACTGAGAATTCTCATGTAGCTTATCTCAGTCTTTCTATCTAGCGTGGGAGCATATGGAAGGAATCTACGTTACAGGGAGGTCGCAGTTGTTTGGACCATCCATGGTGGTTACTGTGTCTATACAGGACATGTCTGTCCTGGACCTCTAGGGCAATTAGTAGACAACCTGTCTGGAATTGCTTTGCCAGTCTGCCTGGTACTGGGTACAGGCAACCCACTAGATGTTCCCACACATGTTGAGTTCAGCATGCCCTTGAAGGGCTGGATTCATATTTTGGGGGTTGCTGGCTGGTTCCGAGTGCAGCAGAGATAAGTGCTTAAAAGTGTGGGCATGACTAGAGTACTGTGTTTGTATTTGGATTAATTTAGTGTTATATTTGGGAATGAAAGAGAAAAGTTACTTCAGACAGAAATTAGCATGGGCAAGGAGCTCCTTTTGACTGTCAGATGAGCTGGGCTAATGGAAGTGTGGATACTTCCCATTAGTAGGTGTAGCTCTCTTCTTTGTATGTGTCTGTAAAGCCTTTCCCAGATGTCCCTATAGAGACCTTTTTTAAAATTCTTTCTTTGCTGTGCTGTCTTGCCTTCTGCATTTGTGACCTTTTTTTGTGTGGTGTATTTGTTTGTGTTGGCAGCTGGCATTCAGTCCTTTGGAAGGCACAAAGATGACCGTAAACAATCTTCATCCTCGCGTCACAGAGGAAGACATTGTTGTGAGTGCCACTTACTGCCAAACTGTGGTTTTATGAAGCTTCCTTCCCTTATCCTATCTCTTTTGATAAATCACTTGATCTGTGGTGAATGCAATGAAGTGGAGTATGATGTGGGGTTTGTTTCCTTGCAAAACCTTGGAGTTTTAAACCTCTGGTTTATTTTTGGTGGCTGTTCTGATTTTCCTTCACATATTTTAAAAAGTGTGTGCTTAAGAAGATGAGACAAAATCCCATTTCTCAAGTGAACTCAGATGCCTGACATCACTTGTCATCCATGCCAAGTAATGCTTGATGTTGTCCTTGAATGTATGGCCCCATCCAAATTATCTAGGCACTTCCATGCTCAGCAGGCTGAGAATGAGCCTGGTCTTCATGTGTGACAGCCAGCACAGAGTACTGGCCTTGAACTTCTTTGCTTGTGTTGGCCAGCAGTGTGGAGTTTTGGGCAACCTGTATTACTAATGCTGAGTTCTCATACACAGTAGACAAGTGGCAAGATTCTGTCATGTGTTTACTAAGCAGGAGGGGTGATGCAGTTAGGAAACTCAGCCTTTCTCACTCTGTCTTTGGTTGAAGTTGTGCCTTTGTAATCATGGTCATGACAAACTCTTTGCCTTCAGGAGTTGTTCTGTGTGTGTGGTGCTCTGAAGCGAGCCCGGCTGGTGCACCCTGGAGTGGCTGAGGTAGTATTTGTGAAGAAAGAAGATGCTATCACAGCATATAAGAAATACAACAACAGGTGCTTAGATGGTAAGTTTGGGGACAGAGTAACATTTAAGATAAATCAACAAAGACTTTTCTACCTCATCAGGGAGTTTAACAGTGTCTCAGCTGCTCATATGCTACCAGGAGAGAGGAAATGCCAGAAACTTTGTTGAAGGGCTGGATGGTGTAATATGCTTCTATGTAACTAGCTGAATATATACATAATTTATTTAAGAGAAATTGAAAAATATGTTTTCTTAGATACAGAATTCTCAAAGCTAGAGGTAGGGTCTTGGTGATTCTGATGATCTACCTTCTAGATTATATTGTTGTTTCTAATTCAGTTCTGAGACATTGATAGTCCTTAAGCAGGCTTTACCTGATTGCAGAATAGCTGTTTGCAAGATAGAAGTAAAACTAATACTTGCAAAATTCTCAAGCCATAATGAAAGACAATTTTAATCGGATGTGTAAAACAATATCAGCTTCTCCATAAACTTTGAAAAATGTAATTGTTAATTTGGATTCATCAGCGTTGTTGTTACAGGCTGAAATTAGCTCTTAGTTTTTATCTGGAAATAGATGCTTTTTCTTTCTCCAAATGAGTGACGCTACAAATGTCAGATGAGGAGCGGACACCTGAGAATGTGTGATTCTTTTGTGTGTCTGCTGAGAGTTTTGTGCCTATGTGTAGTTTCTTAATTAGTATGATTCTTCATATTGTGCCAAGTATTTAAGTGGCATTCCTCTGCAGTGATGTTGCAACAAAAGGTGTTCACTCTCATGTATTCCCAGACATGAAACTATTACTTAAACTGGTGTGTAATATTTCTGGGTTCTTTCCTTACAACAAATGTGATATAAGGACTTTTTAATTGTGTTTTTGTTTAGGTCAACCAATGAAATGCAATCTTCATATGAATGGGAATGTCATCACCTCAGACCAGCCTATATTGCTGTAAGTGTTCTTTGGGGGGGGGGAAGAACCAAACAAGTTTGGAAAGTCTGTTTTGAGGAGAACCTGAGGAGAGGAAACTGTTGGTGAATTGTTATTCCATGAATATTCTTCCTCTCTGTGGTGCTCTGTGTTGAGCTGAGTGCAATATATCTTGACTCCATAGTTTTCCCAGCCCTGAGGTTCAAAGCAAGTCTGGAGTCAAGGAAGTTGGGTTTTTTTTGTGAGGAAACCATACTTAAAACCATTATTTCTAATACTGAGGAGAGGACAACACAAAAAATGGGGTATGCAGACACAGTATTAAATTTTATTTCATAATGAGAGGTTAAAATCTGCTATTTTTTTACTCCTCCAGCCGATTGAGTGATACCCCCTCAGTGAAGAAGGAAGGAGAACCACGCCGGTCAAGTGCAAGCACCTCCTCAAATCCCCCAGCTGAGGTGGACCCTGACACTATCTTGAAGGCACTCTTCAAATCCTCGGGGGTCTCTGCCTCTGTGCAGCCCACAGAATTCAAAATTAAACTCTGAGAAGGGGGCCCTAGCAGCGGACTGGAAATTTTAAGTTGAGGAATGAGAAAAGTGCAGGAGTGCAGATGTTACTTGCATTTGCCTGCCTTGAATTTTTTTTTGTTTGTTTTCTATGATCGCTACCTTACTGTACAGTAGTGTTTCCTCTTGTGTGTGTACTTTTCTGTTTTCATAGTTGGAGTTTTCTTCCACTATTTTTTTTCCGAAAGAGTAACTTCCTCCTTCTGCCAGTAATGTATTACGAGGCATATACCATGTAACTCCCTCCTTTACTCCAAAGCCTCTAGTGGCCATTAAAGTGCACATAGACTTTGAGAGAAGGAGTGGGAATCTCCTTCTCTTTTCTTCTGACTGACTTTTAACTAAAAGCTGCATCACCTTGGTTCTCAACAGGCAAGAATACCACATTGTTTGTGAAATTGCTGCACGGGGTACAAAGTCAGGTGTGGCTCCATAAAAGAAGCACCATCCTGCATCTTTGACTCGTATGCATTTGATAGCATACTGTTTCGTTCTGGGTGTTGGACATTTTTCTGCTCAGCAGCTGTGTCATTGAGAAGTAGTGTGAAAAAATGAGCTTCCCACTGTGTATACCAGCCAAAGGAGGCAGCAGGCAGAAAGAACATATGCACAAGTGTGCCCCCCATTGTGCTACTGGAGGGAAGCTTCAACTCTGGTAATGCAGAGAGATGTGGGGAAGAAAAGGGTCTGTCATTTGTATGATGTATATATTAGCCCTCTAAGGTCAGGATCAGTTGATCTCATCTTTCTGGACCAAAAAATAAGAACCAGTGTTCTGTTCAGAGCTAGAGGAATCCAAGTGTTTCACTCCCATTAGGCTACTGCAGCCTCCTGCTCATGCAGGGACATTAATTTTTTTTCTGTACCTTCTAGTCTCCTATAGGAAGGAAGGAACTGGGATCTTCTACAGATTTTAATGCCTGGGAAGCATTTGTCTTGCACCTGAGAACTCCCTTCCTTGACAGATGTCACTGGGGAAATGTTTGGCTGCTGTGCTACTTGCATGCATGGATTTGGGGAATGATTACTGCACTTTATGGCTTCGAGGAGAGGTTTGGGAAAGGAGAGGAGTTAGCACTCTGTAAGGAATACATGAGGGGGGTATTACATCCCACGCAGAGCAGCAAGGATTAACCTTGGGCCAGTGAGCATCTGTGAGGTAGCCACAGGCCACTAGGTGGCACTTACTGTAAGTCCTATGTTCGACAGCGTTATTGCCATGGGTATTTGAAGTCCCAGTAGCTCCATTCATGTGTATTTGTCCAAATCGTGTTATAAGATAGGAAAGCAAAGAGACACTTCTGGCATCTTGCTGGCATTTGAGCTCGATTCTTCTAGCTAGGAGACAAATCCAATTCATTCTGTTCAGCTCCACTGAACTTTAATGAACTGTCTGTTTGAGGTCCAGGTTCCATTCCTCAGTCAACGCTGTATTTGTTTTACTTTCTTGTTCTAGTACAAACTCTTTGCTCTGTCTAGCTCATGCAAACCATTCCTCTATTTCACTGTATCCCTTTTAGCCATGGAAATAACTGAGGAGTTGGCAGGAGTTGTTTTTCTGGAGTACTTGGTTTGGAAGCCAATGACACCATTATTGGTAGGGTGCTTTGTGTGAGCAGCAAATGTTTGTAGGGGAGGGGACTTCAGAAAGCTATTCTCCTTTTTTAGATTGCCCATCAAACACCTGTGTTTTATTAAAAAATGGGGGGGAGGGGGAGGAAACATTAGGGGTTTGAGAAGATAATGTATTATCTGTTTCTGAATAAACGTTTGTTATACAGAGAGTGGATTCTAAGCCTTTTTAGATGCTGTGAAGCAGCTGAAGATAGGTGGAGTTGTTCCAACAATTCTTGTTGAATCAAGAGAGCATTTAGAAGAGTGTAGAACCTGCAAAATTAATGATGTGATGAACAGCAAGAGGAGTTATACAGATGAGAGCATTGATACTTTTTAGCCTTTTAATCTCTATCATTGAAATTAGTAGCTGATTCATAGTACTATGTGGGAGCAATTTGTGTCCCTACCTTGTACAGATTCTGTTACAGAGCACAAAAAGAATGGCCCTTGTTATTAACAGCCTAGTAATTTTAAAATTTTATTTTTAAAAAATACAGCTGTGAAATCAGGGTACCTTTCCTAGGTGAAGTAGGGTACTTTGCTGATTATCATCTGAACAGCTGTGAAAATATGAAGATGTACTGTGAGTGCATATCTTGTATCTTCTGAAAGAAGATTCAAGCTTTTTTTGTTAGTCAAGTCAATTGTAAAAGCCAAATAGCAGGATGCATTTAGTAATTTGCTGTTAAATTGTGCATTCTGTTAAGGTTATATGTGTTAAACTTATGATGACATCAGCATCCTTCCTTGCAAGAACTCCTGTTCTTTCCTTCCGTGATCTATGTCATTACTTTTATTTTTTTTTTTAATCAATGAAATCAATGATTATCTAAATACCACTCCATGACTTGTCTTGCAGCAATATCTTGGTGTGCATTGCTCTTCCTGTTCTTAGTCCACTCTCTGAAGTTACCTTGGTCTTCTAAAGCTCCAGTGTGGCTGCTTTCCTGGATGACTAAAAGAAGAGTATCCAGTTATTCTTAGTCCTTTCCAGCTGGTGCTGGCTGTCCTGCAGTTGTCATGATAGTCTCGTTTGCACTCCACTGAGCTCACCTAACAGCTTCTAACCTCACATCTGTGCACATCCACCGTCATACAGCATGGTTATCTTTTTGTTCATTTTTTCCTGGGCTGTTAACAGAATGTGAAATGATGATGGCTATCATTAATCCCGGTATAGCTGGCTGGGATAGGTGGTATATAGTTTTTAGTAGTTTTTCCTGTCCTCCTTTTTTTTTTGCCTTTGTTTCTGGTTTTTGTTTGGTTTTTTTTTTCAAAAAACATGCTGACTTCTGAAGTGATGTCCTGATTTGCAAGTTTGTCTGTTACGCTTCCATGCTTCTTGCATGTACCACTGCTTCTGAAAATGTTCATTAATTTGAGTATTTGTTTGGTGAGTCAGTGCTCCATGTTGTTTCTTACTTCCTCTGACCCTTGGTTTTTACCCTTTGAGCATACATCTTGCTTCAGAATCTTGTCTTTGGGAGTAGGTCACGGCTTCCATTCCCGTCATAAATTCAAGTTCCTCTGTAAAGTTCATCTTTTGTTATTTTATTTTCCCCTTTTTCTTATTAACAAAAGCCTTAAAAAAAGAGCCGTTACGGTTGTCTTTGAATGTTTTTACACATCTTTAGTATTTAATTCTTGTCAACGCCGGAGCATCATGCGGCGGCGGGGGAGACTCTGAGGGCCCCGCCGCCGCCATTACCAACGCTGCGCAGCCGCCAAAAACTACAACTCCCATGAGCCCCCGCGCCCCGCTGCTTCCCGCGGAGCTAAGATGGCGCCAGCCAAAGAACGTGTGGTCGGAGTGGCGCCGGCCGGCTACACGGGTGAGGGGAAAAAGGGGCACGGGGTGGCAGTGGGGAAGGATCCAGGAACGTGGCTGCGGCCTCTATAACCGGTTCTTCGCCCGCAGCTCTGGCGGTGAAGTTCGGGGAGCGGCAGCGCTCGTCCCATTGCCTGTTGGTGAAGGAGCACCAGGTGCGGGACGGGGCCGACACCGCTCACCCGCCGGGTCGCACACTCTTCGTCCTCAATGTCCCCCCGTACTGCAGCCCGGTGAGTGGGGCTGGGGGACCCGCGGGAGAGGGTTGGGGTCGGCCGACGCCTCCCATGGGGTCGTGGGCGAAAGAGCCAGGCGTGTGGTGAGTGTGGGCGGAGGGGCTGGGGTCATCCCGGCGAACCTGTGCGGTCCGTGGGCGAAAGGATGGGGAGAGGACTTAATTCTTGCTTTGCTGAACCTGTAGAAACGTTACCTCTTATTCTCCGTCTCAAGGACTCGCTGTCGAGGCTCTTCTCCCCCTGCGGCCGCGTCCAGTCTGTGGATGTCTGTGAGAAGCCGGTGCCAGGGGAGAAAAAAGAAAAACTCGCGTCCAAATTCTTCAACTGCAAACCCGTCACGGTAAAGCTCGGGCAGGGGGAACACTGGTGTGGAGTGGTCACAAAAGATTGCAAGCTCTGAATGGTACTGCTCAGAGCGTGGCACTGCTGAACTGAAGAGAGGAGGCTCAGGGGAGACCTCATCGCTCTCTACAACTCCCTGAAAGGAGCCTGGAGCCAGGGGGGGGTTGCTCTCTTTTCCCAGGCAACTTTCAACAAGACAAGAGGGCATGGACTTAAGTTGTGCCAGGGGAGGTTTAGGTTGGATATTAGAAAGTCTATTTTCTTTACGGAGAGGGTGATCAGACATTGGAATGGGCTGCCCAGGGAAGTAGTGGATTCTCCGTCCCTGGAGATATTTAAAAAGAGACTGGATGTGGCACTCAGTGCCATGGTCTGGTAACTGCAGCGGTAGTGGATCAAGGGTTGGACTTGATGATCTCTGAGGTCCCTTCCAACCCAGCCAATTCTATGATTCTATGACCGTGGTTTAGTGGTGGACTTGGCATTGTTAGGCTTACATTTGGACTTGGTGATCGTAAAGGTATCTACCAGACAAAATTATTCTATATGTGGGTATGGGGATTCTATATCTGGGGGGATTGGGCAACATGATTACATTTCTAAATGTTCAGGTTTGGGTTTGGTTTGGTTTGGTTTGTTTTTTGTATCCCTCTGCAGTGTGTCGTTTAATGTTTACATGATTATTTTTTTATTTGTAGTTCAGTGTGCTTGCTGTGTCACCAACTTTCCCGGTGTATCTGACTAGACAGATTATTTTCTTTTAGGGTTTTCAAGTAGCATATGTGGTGTTCAGGAAACCAGCTGGTGTCCAGGCAGCCAAGGCCCTGTCACGACAAGGTCCCTTGCTGATCTCAACAGAGAGTCACCCTGTGAAAACTGGCATTAGCAGTAAGTCAGCAGCAGTAAGTCAGCTCTAGTGTATTTGTCCTGTTTTTATTATTCACAAAGTAGCAGTCTTGCATTGGATATTTGTCTGGTCCAGTGACCCCTATGGGTAAGTGTGGGGTCACTTGGTACAATGGGAGGGCAGTTTTTCCCAACATCTTGTATCACTTAGGTTCAGAGAAACCAGCTGTGTTTTGCCCTCAAAAACTTAGTAACAGGTACCAGGTGTCTGTCAAGATGCTAGCACTTCAGCTGTGATCCCTTGACAGGAGCACAGTCCTGAATGTTGGACTTCTTGAGCTTAAGGCTACCCCACTCCTGCTTGGAAAAGTTGCAAGCTCTTCCCACTGCTTACTGACTGTGGCCTGAGCTGTCAGCTGGTTGAGCTGTGGCAGTGGGGAGGCTGAACAGGAATGAGAACTGAGTGTGTCCATCATCCCCACAGCAGTTCTCTCTAGAGCTGCCCAAAGGCCATGCTAGGGCTTACTTTTAACAGCCTACTGCTAACCTCTGGCTCTCTCTCTCTCAGAGTGGATCTCCAGCTATGAAGCCTCAGTCGTGGATCGGGAAGAGCTGAAGGCTGAGGTGGATGCCTACATGCAAAACTATGACAAAAAGATGGCAGAGGTGAGGCCAGGCTGGGAAGGAAACCCAGCTAAGCACTTTCTTTGGTGAGGGAAAAGGAAGAGGGGGTATCCTGGTGCCCAGGCCTTGGTGGAAGGGTAGAGGGAAACACACTGCCTGTCAAGGTTGTTTTACTCCCAGGTGGTGGTGGGCAGTCACAGCCTGGTTTGGTACACAACACCTGCCCCTTCCACCCAGGGCATGCAAAAGGTAAAGACCTAGTTATGGGGTAAGAACTCTACAAATAAATGGGGGTCCTGGCTGGCGTGCAGTGTTGTGACTTAGAGTTCAGTGCCTGTGCCTTTTCCTTCAGATCTAGTGCAGAAGCGGAAGTTGTAACTTTGCGTGTGTGTAAAGGGGGACTTGTGAGGAAGCCGTGTGTCGGGTGGGCTGGCAGACTGATCCCGCTGTCCTGACAGGAAGAAGCCAAAGCAGCCAAGGAGGAGGGCGTTCCAGATGAGGAGGGTTGGGTGAAGGTAACGCGGAAGGGCCGGAAGCCTGGCCTGCCCCGGACAGAGGCTGCCAACCTGCGGGTGCTGGAGAGGGAGAAGCAGAAAAGGGCCCGCAAAGAGCTCCTCAACTTCTATGCCTGGCAGCATCGCGAGACCAAGAGGGAGCGTGAGTGTCCGAGTCTCTTCCTACTCCTGCCCATCTCTTTTGTCTCTCACACTGTGTCCCAAAGCGTGGCCTTTTTTCTTCAGTACATCCAGCTGCAGGTGTACAGCTGGTGCAAATGGCCTTGCCAGCTCTTGAAGGCCTCTTGCCATCACCTCTCTTCGCAACAGCTGCTGGAATATTTTCTGGGAGAGCACGCAGGTCGTGACTTTACAATAGATGTGTCTTCAGCCTGCGCCAGTGTTAGCACCTGAAAAGGAAAACCAGTTTCCTCCCCAAGAGGGAGCTGCAGCACTGCCAGAGACAGAGGGCCAGAGCCCCAGCTTGGCGCTCAGCCCAGGCACCTGCTCTGGGAAGTGTGTGTTGGGGCTGTCAGGGCTGTGTGGGGAGGTTAAGCTCCCCAGGAGAGGGAGACCTGCTGCTGTCTCGTGACCTGCCCTCTTTCTGCCTGTTTCAGACATTGCCCAGTTGAGGAAGAAATTTGAGGAGGACAAGCAGAGAATTGCCTTGATGCGAGCCCAGCGCAAGTTTCGGCCATACTAGGATGTGCTGAGCTGTTCCCTTCAGTGCCTGTTCTGGAGAAGGTGGGAGAAGGTGGGAGAAGATGCTTATGGACTCCACGTGCCCAAAGGGTTTTAAGGGATTGAGGCAGCTGCCCTTGGATCTGAAATGGGCGATCACAGCAGCTGCTGCTGGAGGGGCTTCCATCACTCTTACTGGTGTCACCTGCTTTGCCAGACCCTGTTCAGCCTCTGAGGCACCTCTTACCAGTTTGCTGAGGTCCAGGGGCTGAGGCACTTCCTGTGGCAGCCTGTATCTCCCTGCCACCCAAGGCAAGCTCCTGAAGCTTGGTGTGAGTGGGGATTGACCTAGCACAGCCTCTGCAGGGGCAGGGAACCCCTGAGGAACTGTAAATAAACTGCTGCTATGTTCTTAAAATGTGAGAGTGCCTGTCTCCCTTGGTTTACTGCCTCCTTTGCACTTTACATGGGGGCAAGTAAGAAGGGAGGTGACCTAGGGAAAAGTCCAATTGAGAATTTCCCAGACCTGCTGTCATAAACAGAGATCAGTGGTTTGGAACAGAGCCCTATCCCTTGCCTTGGTGTTTCCCTCCCAGGCATCTTTACCTTGTGCACAGTTCCAGCTGTGCATGGACCTCTACAGCCATGTCTAGCCTGGGCTATTGGAACCTCTGCTGTTCAGCACTGTCACTAGAACAAGGTGAGGTGGCTGAGCCTGGTTTTGGAGGGAGGAACCAGGCTCTGCAAGGACTGTTTCCACTTAACCTGTCACCACAACACAAGGAGGGCAGTGATAGGCACATTCAGCTGCAGGGCAATGTGTTTTTACTGCCCACATAACATTTTTGCAGCTTTGATTGTATACCCCAGTGTATTTTGTGATCCCACTCCCATGATTCCACATATTTTACTGCCTGCAGCCTCCATAGAGGTGCGACCATGAAATTAAAGGTGGAAATGCTGTTAGGTTCCCCAGAGACAAGTAAAAATGAATTTAGCCTCCTTTGGAAAACCCACTACAAATAGTTTTGATTGCATGTGGAGATGGCCAGGTCTGCTTGCTTGAGTTGGCTTTTTTTGCATCAATTTCACTAGGAGGCAGAGGGATCCTTAATACACCCTGATCTAAAGCAGACCACAGGGGAACCTTGCTGCCTCCTAAGATTGGTGGTTTAGCTGCTTGGGTGAGCACCCCAAGAGAAAGGAGATTCTACTATAGAGTGAGAAAGAGAGCTAACACTTGGAAGATTAATCTTTATTTAGAAGGACAGATACCACCTCTGCCAACTTTTCCATTATTAGTAGTCCTTTTAGCTGTTTGAGCTAGAGGATTAGCGACTTATTCCCTAGTTCATTAAAATGGCTGCCTGTGTCCAGGTGAGATATTATTTGATTTTTTAAAAAGCTCTCACGGTAAAACAGACTAGGAGGCCCTCTGATCTCAAGTATCCATGGAAGTAAGCAGAGAAGCAGAACACTTCCCTGTTTTTTTCAGTAGGTCTGATCCTGGGAAGAGAGTGGTCACACCCTCCTCAGGGAGGAGGTGACATGAGCCAGGTATGTATTGCAACACTGCTGCTGCTGCAGAGGCTGCCTCTGCCTGTTTCTGCTCCATTTGTGGGTGCAAGTCAGGAGCAAGCAAAGGGAAGGCCACTCTGGGCCTCTATCCCTGTACTTACAGAGCTGGAAGTGGAGGAAAGTTTGCTTTTCCCATCAACAACTGAGATATTTTGCTCAGCTCTCCTCCATGGAAGCCCCAGGAGATCTGCTTCCATTCCACAGTGAGCTAAGCTTAGGAAAGAGTATCATGACACTGATTTTTGGATGTGAGGTAGGAATAGTGACAATTCCTCCATAGCCTGCTTTTTAGCTTCCTGTTCTCCTGGACTGCTGCAGTAGTGAGGGTTTCCTAGAGTCTGGCTCTGGTGTTGTGTGCTGTCAGGAAGTTGCTGATGATCCCAGACACCACTTCAGGTTCGTTCAGGTGCACAAAATGGCTCCCAGGCACCTCTACTAGTTGGATGTGCTGGAGGGACAGGACACAAGAAGATAGGGATCAGGAAAGTGTTGCCTCAGGCAAGCTGTGCTTGCTGTGTGGCTCTTGGGGGGTTGGGATGGAGGAGGAAAGTGGTGGAGAGGCAGGACAGGGATGAGAGGACTAGGGAAGAGCTTTGCCCAGAGGGCAGTGACTTGGGATTTTGGCAGCAGGAGCAAAGTTGTTTTCCCTTCCCCCCAGCACCAGGAGAGACATGCCGTTCAGGACAAATAATCTACTAGGGGGTCTCCACCAAATCTGGGAGCTGCTTACTACTGCTGCTCCCAGGCTGGTGGGTGGAGATGCAAGGATGGAGTTTGCTCTCACCTCTTTGAGGGTCGATTCAAATGCCTCCCGCAAGGCCTTCACAAAGTGATTTCTGTCGTCTAGCATGTGTGGCACCAAGAGTCCA
The DNA here is from genome assembly GCA_023637945.1 of Phaethornis superciliosus. Classification (NCBI taxonomy): domain Eukaryota; kingdom Metazoa; phylum Chordata; class Aves; order Apodiformes; family Trochilidae; genus Phaethornis; species Phaethornis superciliosus. The sequence continues at coordinate 61,771,478 of JAJQWJ010000001.1, read as the reverse complement.
TCTTGTGCTCTGGAAAGCAACAGCAAGGCTCAGTACAGCACACAGTGGCCTCCGTTTGTCTTTCCTGCTGTCCTGGGCAGCAGGCAGGCTGATTGTGAGCTGCAGGGTTACAGGTACAGGTAGTTACATGGTAGTCAGATGAACACAGAGTTTAGCTGAGCAGCTATTTTCTACCATGCTCTGTTTAAAACCTTGGGTGGTTGCCAAGTAGTATCAGGGTAGGGACTGGTTAAGTATTGTGTGTGTGTGTGTTGTCCCCCTCAGGGCTGGCTCCTTAACTGGTCTGAGTACATTGTTCTCTGCCCCGACCGTTGTTTTTAACTTTTTCCTTCCAGCCAGCTTCTACATCTCTGTCCTTTTCCCTTCTCCATGCTGCTGTTTGAAACAGGGCTTGCCCTTATTGGAAAATGAGGTACCAGAGCAGTCCTGGAGAAACCAGCCTTAGATCTCCTGCAGAGCAAAGATCCTGCTGTCTCCTATTGCTGCAATGATGGGACAAAGTGACATCCCAGGCTCAAAGGTGTATACTCTGTATGGCCTAGAGGACTTGTTCCCACTGTGACCTTGCAATTCTGGACAAACAGGAAAATCCTTAAGCTCTTCATGATTTCAACAGACCAAGGAAGCCAAAACTAGACCTCAACTTCTAGCACTTCCTCTCATTTCCTAGGAAATATTAGTTTTCTAACAGCACCACAAAGGCCATGGTAGCAATAGCCCTGCATATCTTGCCCTTCAAGGAGATGTTGAACAAGTGGAGGACTGACAGAACTAGCTACTCACCCAGACAGCTCAGCATGGTGTGGGGCTGTGCACAAGTCACTGGCTGCCTCCCTACAGCTTCTCCCTGCCCTGGGGGCACCGCACAGCTGGATCAGGCCAGGGGCTCCAGGACCAGCTGGAGGAGGTGAACATGGCTATGACTTCACCTGTTTGCCCAGGCAAGAGGTTTTGGGGTCTGGAGAAGGGGCAGCTGGGTTGCTGTGATGGGGAAGTTAGGCCAGGAGGAAAGGAGTAGCAGTGCTGTGGAAGAAGTGCTGGTGTTTGCCAGGGTGGCCCTTTGCTGGAGGGCAAAGGGGGGGAGTAGTGGAATGGGTGCGTGAGGGCAAGAGCATGGGGAGGACAGGGCAAGAGTGGCATTCCTCTGTCAGCCTTGCATCAGGGAGGCCCAGCCTGAAAGCACACCACCAGGCCAGAAGGATGGTGTTTCAGTTGCTCTCCGCCTGTTCCAAGAGCCTGCCCAGCCCCGGGCAGTGGTGGGAAACTGGGAAATGCTTCTCACATGTGAGGCTGTACTGTCGTGTCAACTGGATCAAAGGTCTGGGTGTCCACTGAAGAGGAGGGGGTAGGTAGCAGAGGACTCCTTTCCAACCATCCCTCCACCCAGGGCTGCCAGAAGGCAGCAAAGGCTGGTTTGGCTCCTGCCTCACTCACACAATGATGAGAACGCGGTCCTGGATCTTCTGCAGGAGCTTCACACACTGCTCCACCGTGAAGGACTCTCGACTCTGCTGCAGGTGCAAAGAGAGAGAAAGCAGCAAAGGTCAGGGAGAGCAGCTGGGGGCCAAGGAATGTCCCTAACCCCTGATGCATCAGCAGCTCTGAAAGCAGAAGTGGCTGCAACCCCGAAGCTGCCGTGCTGGGACATGACAGACAGCCAGGATGTGCACAAGAGTAGCTGGCTCTGCAAAGGCATCTTCTGTCCAGCTGCGTTGCAGAACTGCCAACAACACTGCCTGCTGGGATACAGCACATATGGGAATGATCTCAGAGCAGAGAAAAGCTTTAAAAATCCTTTTACTAAAAAGGAGACAGTACACTACTCTTGGCTTTCGTAGCCTGGCAGTAGCACAGGTAGATGAGGCCCTGCTTGCTCTAAAGTGGTACAAAACTATCAAAATATCAAACGTAAGGACCATGCTCCACTCTCACTCCCCTTCTTGGATGGGTGACCTGACAAAGAAGCTGACCAAAAGCATCCATCCATTCATCTGCTGCCCGAAGAGTTGTAACAGCAGGAAAATGTGGCCAGGAGGCCCCTGGGGCAGAGGAACTGCTAAAAAATTCAGTAACATTTTCCAGTGACTCTGTCAGCTCAGTCAGTTAATGATCAAGTGCAAGCTCTTTCTTAACAGCAGCATTTGGAAGAGATGTGGGAATTTGGGAAGCAGAAAGTAAACGGCTGGGTGGAGGCAGGGCCTGGGCTCAGTGAGGGGGTCTCTACTATCTCTGAGTTTTCTGTCAGCTCAGGGCTCAGAAGCAGCAGGGGGCACATCAGAAGAGCAATGCTCACCGTGCGGACTCTCATGTCTCTGTTATACACCAGCCCTGGAATGAAAAAAACAGGAGGTTTTCACATCTCACAGGAGTCACTCTGTGTCTCCTCACCTTTGGGGTCTGCCCAAACACTTTTTGAGATGGAAAGAATAGGATTAATTCAGAGTTCCCCCCCCCTTTTTTTTTTTTTTTTTTTTTTAAATTTCTCTTCTTTAGCCATTCCTGGACTTGAGTACCAACCCCAGCTGCTGGGAATGGGGAGTTCTGCTTCCAGATTTAATTGATCCCATTCAGGCTGTGTAAACTTGTAGCTAGGGCACCCTGTACCCTGTGGAGGACAATGGCTCTTGGCACCACTCCCTTCCCACACGCAGCTTTGTCCCAGCACTGTGAGGAGCTCTGCATCCGTGCAGCCCCTTACCAGCGGGTGTCTCAGTTGCTCCTCGCTGCAGCAGGATTGCCCCACCCTCTGCTGTCAGATGTCTGTTTGCTTCTAAGAGCCTGGGGGAGACATGGCAGAGAGATTGCGCTGCTGGAAAGAGGAGGAGGTGAAGCGAAAATGGCATGACAGGGTGACAACGGGCTCTGGAAAGAGCAGGAAGAAGCAGCAGCTTCTGAAGCAAAAGGCCTTGCCCAGATTCCAGAGGACTTGCAAGGGGAAGTGCAGGGACAGTGTCCCTTTCTCCTTCATGCAGCTGCAACTCTGTCCAAGGCGAGAGCAGGCAGCAAATGAAAAGGACAATTGGGAACCCACCTCTGCAATGCTGCTTCAGGGCTTCGTGCTTTGGGAGTTTGCTGCTTTGCCTCTAGACTCAGTAATCTGTCAATCACCATCCGTTTTGATTTCAGCCACGCCTCAGTGTTCTGAAACAAAGAGGGATTGGGAGCAGGTGGAACCAGCTCCCTCCTGGATCGTTTTACCCCTTATCAGAAGGTAGAAAAGGGCATTTCACTCTTGAGCATCCCTCAGAAGTGGTACCAATTTGGACATAATATTAAAAATGCCTGTTTCTATAGAAGAGGGAACAGCAATACTTAAAAAGCAAGACAAGAACAGAAAACTAAACACTGCTGTAAAATCTTTAACTTTTTACCCTTGCAATCCTTTCTACTCCTTCCTATCTCACTTGAGTTGATGACAACTGTCCAAAAGAACAAGGGAAATCTGACATAAATCTGAAAAAATCTGACAAAAAATATCACTCTGGCCCTGGGCTTCTGTCCCACTGCTGCCAACCAAAGCCCCAGCATCTGGTAGTGATGATGGCAGGTTAGGAATGTAGCTTTACATCCTGCTAGGAACAGAAAAAGAAATTCTCCAATCTTGCACCCAGGTCACCCAGCTAGCTGCTGGCAAAAAGAAAATCTTGGCTGGCAGTTACTTGGACAGAGTTTCCAGTTCTGTTTGTACAAGGGCATGGCACAGAAAAGTGAATTTTGGTGCTGAGGGACTGCAGGATGTGGAGCACTACCAAGTGTCCCCCACGGGCCACCCTAAGCAGAGACCTCAGTCCACACAACAAGGAGCAGATCTGTGCCTGCCAAAAGGAAAAGCAGTCAAAAAGAGCTGTACAAATGATGGGAAAATATTCCTATTTTTTATTTTAAAAAGAGAGGGGAATAACACATGAAGTCTAACCTCTGGATCTAGCAGAAAGCCAAGGTTTTCCAGCAGGATCAGCTTGTCCACCATCTCAGGATAAAGGAAACTGAACTAAGGAGAGATGAAACAATATGAGGGAAAGAGAAAAGCTGACAGTTAACTGATGTCTTCATACTGCTACACTGGAGAGGAGGTCAGGGGAGGGCCTCTTCTCCCCTCAGATTCATGTCCCTTCATTCCTCTCCCATTTGCTTTCTCAGCTGCAGAAATCACAAACCCCATAAAGAAAGGATGCTATACTCACCATTCCTGCCACAGACCCACCTGCAAAGGAAAGAAGGGTGCTCAATTACGTACAGGACACCCCTCAGTAACAGGAACCCCCCCTTCCCCACATCAGGAGCTGCCTTAGAAGCCGTAATGTGTGGTGCACCAAGGGACAAAATCCCAGCTACAGAGTAAAGCTTTCCTAGCAGGCAGGATGCAGGCAGAGAGCAGGACTATTGGCCAGCTGGATTCCTGGTCCTGTGCCATCCTCATCTCCTTATCAGGCAGCAAAGATCAGAGAGGAGTTACCAGTTAAAACAATGGTGCACAGGTACTGTGAGCTGTGGCCAGAGCAGCTCTGAGGAACAAAACCCTATTATGTCCCAAGGACAAAGGAGTAGAACCTAGAGTCTGGTTCCCCTCAGCAAGCTCCATGATCCACCAAGAAGGGACATGCTGTCCCCAGGTTTTGTGGCCTCGTGGGGACCAGGCAGGAAGGCCTGCTGTGAATTCTCCTGCTGTAGACCACCCCTCTTTGCCAATCATTCTTCCTTCCTGAAGCTGGGGAAAAAAGCCACACTATTGGTACTACAGTGTCTTGAAAACAGGGGCATTTCAAACCAGGGCACAGATGTTTGAATCACTCAAGCTGGAACCTGGTACTTGACACAGTATAATAAATATTCCAGCCCAGCTCCTAGCAGCATCTCTTGTAAGCTAATTATCTACTCCTGTTTCCATGAATCTCACTGCTTACAAGGACAAGAGCCACTTACCCATACTGTGACCCATCAGGGTGAACCGTCTCCACTGCAAGGCTAAGTGGCAACAGACAAAAACAGACAGTGCTGCATTAGAAACCAGAGCAGCAGCATCTTGGTGCTTCTCTGTCATGACAGGCCCCTTCTCCCGGGAGGGCTTTTGCACTGCTTAATTTGTTTGCTAATCCAGAAATGAGGGAGCTAAGTAGGGCAGTTTTAAAGAAGAAGAGGAGCATCCACCACCTCATTTCCTTGGTAGTTAAGTCACGCAGTTCTCAAGCTCTCCTACATATGGCAAATGAACTACAGAAAATTCCCTTTCACTGCCAGACACGAGACTGGCAAGAAGCAGAGGAGCCTGTTTGGAAAGATTCTGCTGGAAGAGAAACCTTCACAGATTACCCTGCTATGGGCATTCTGCAAGAGTCATGAGGACACAGAGCCAGGTCCACTGTCTTAAGGAAAGTATGTTTATTCCATGTGAAAGCCCTCACATGTGAAAAACATGTTTATTCCATGTGAAAGCCCTCTGCACCATTTAATACATCAGGCTCCTCAGTCCATTTTTAAGGCACCCTGAGAGGCTTATGGGAAAATATTACTTTGTCAGGACTGCCCATCTGAAATATACCTCACTGAAAAATGTGGTTTTCCCCTGGCATGTCAACAAAACTTCTAGAGGCTCTTTGTATACTCAGTGAGGGATGCAAAGCTGCACGTGCCACAGCCTCCCCAAGGATCACCATGCAGATGGACAGTTAGATCACGAGTTATTAGGAGCCCAAGACATCTTGGCTTTCAAATTTCTTTCTATGACACTAAAACAAGCAGCAATCTGCCATCAGGCAGAACCAGCAGAGACTCAAATGTACATCTAACACTGGTTAGAGGTCATCGGCTGCCTACAGGTCATTTTAGCAAAACTATTTAGTTGCATCCACCACTTCTCCACTACTGCTTTCTAGTACAGAAACACTTGCCAAAGGGCTTACTCTTTCTCCCTCACAAAACCATGAGAAAGAGGGATACTTACTCGGTCTGTAGACATGAAGCCCCAGCAGCTATCAGGTCGGGAAGAAGCAGAGAGAACTGACCCCCTCTCTCCTGACAATAAATGCTGCCTGTTTGTCCCAAGAAGCAGAAGCAATATAGCACCCTCTGCAGAAACATACTCCCAAGGATCCCTTCCAACACCCACCTGCTGCCACCCGGCGCACATCGCTCACATAATCCAGAAAATGGTAGGGGGAGCCTGCAGGTCGGTGGGATGACAAACCATGGCCAGAAAAATCCATTGCCACATAATAGCAATCTGGAAAAGAAAGATTATCAGATGTACAGCCCTGCAACACAACAAGAACCATCCTGATGAGCCACACTTACCTCTGGGGAGCAGTGGAATGAGCTTGTCAAAGGTGTTAGCATTGTCCATCCAGCCGTGCAAGCACAGCACGGGGTGTCCCCCTGAGGGTCCCCAGGCCTTGGCTGCCACATGGCCCCAGGGCACAGGGAACTTCAACTCTGAGAACATGCCAAAAATAGAGTGCTCAAAAGTGACGTCCCTGGAGAGCCTTGTGCTCAAGAGTAGGTCCCAGGGATCTTGTTAAGGGCCTAGAGCTCTGAAAAGAGTAATACAGGTCTTTAGTAACCCACCAGCCTCCTGTGGCCTTAATTAGCAGCTTGCTGATTGATAGCTCCCCATTCAACATCCCAAGCTGCTGTTCCTGCCTGCCTGTTTGGGGAATCCTCCTCCCAGCACGTACTAGCGATGCTCCTAGGAAGAAACAAGCTTCCCTAAGCAGGAGGAAAAAGGCTCCTATCTGTGTCTCACAGCAGCTGCAGCCCATCCAGAAGGCACAGGAGATCTGGCAAGAGGCAACTATGCAGCATTCCCCCAGCTAGCTACAGCCACCCAGGCACCTGTCCTGGACCGAAAAGACAATTTGGGGAATAAGGATGCTGCCTCGAGTACTATACTGTCAACACTTTCTCCTCTTCTACCGTGAGTGCTTCTCCTCTTCCACACCACCAGTCGGCACCTTTGGAGAGAGCAGCTGGCTGCTACCACACAACAGGTCACTGATGCCACCCTCCCATGTGCCCCTCAGGACCAGGAACCCTGCATAGGATGAGAATCCACAACTTCCCAGGCACACCTCAAACCTGTCTCATCACTGCCGATCTGCCTGGCAATCACAGAGCTACATCTGACCCCTTCTCAGCCCCAGGCTCCTGAGTGAACCCCCCCAGTACTATCCAGCCTCTGGGGATCTTCCAGGAATGGTCTGAATAGATCTTCTTTTACCCTCAAGCCCTTCTGACCCCGAGACCTCTCACAGGCTGCCTGACCATCCTACTGTCTCTCACACCATATCCCTTTCCCAGTGGCTTGTCTCAGCTCTCTGCTCCCTTAAATAGCCCCGAGACCCTACAGCAGTTAAATCCCTCTGCAGCAACTCCCTCCTGAACCTCTGGAAGGTGAGGGCAGATGGGGTGGGCTGAGAGGGGAGGCTGCTGTTGGAGGCCCTGCGAGCACCTCATGGTCCCCATCAGCCACACCTGGGGCTTCCCTTACATCTCTTCCCTCCTGCCCCTGAGCTCACTGAAGCTCAGCCCAGGGCAGCCCCACCAGGGCTGTCCCCCCAAAGCACTGCCCTAACCCAGGGCCCTCCCTGCTGATCTCGGAGCTGTGTCTGACCCCGCCTGCCCTCGCCGGGCCTGATCCGGACAGCCCTGAGCTGACTCCCTGCTGTGACCTGGGCTGAGGACCTGGGCTCCTGGCAGAGCCTTTTTGTCCTCCTCCCCGGACCTGCTCTGCCTGGGCTCAGCGGGGCGACGGACCCGGGGTTCTCCCCGGTATTGGGTGGATGTTTCCGCAGACGGGCAGAAAGAGCCACTATCACCCGGGCCTTCGCCTCTGGGTGCCCTGAAGAAGGTGCTCTCGGGCCCGAGAAGGGCTACCCGGGAACCGACCCCCGTCCAGGGCCAAGAGTCACCCCCGGAGCGCGGCGGCTGCTGGCGGCCACCCCGACCCCGCTCTCCGCGCCGCCCGCACGCTGAGCCCCGTCCCCCTCCTACCCTTCTGTCTGGCCGGGACCGCAAAGCAAGGCCGCGGCGGCAGAACGCAGCTCGGCGGCGGGGCGGTCCGGCCCGGCTGCACCGCCCTGCTCCCCGCCTCCCCGAGGCTCCCCGGACCTCTGCCTTCGGGTGCCCTGCCGGCCCGGGGCCGCCCCCGTCCACTGTGGGGGGAGGCGGCGGCGAAGGGGGGGTAGTGCCGCCATCTTAGTCTTTCCTCATCACGACTGCTCGGGGGTCCCGGCTGGGAAATAATGGGGTGGTGGGCGGGTATGGGCACAACTGCGTGGCTTCCTCCAGCATTTCCCAGTTCCCCACCACTCCCCTGCCCCTTGGTTATACAGCAAGTGGCCATCCTGGCAAACACTGCACCCTCCACAGCTTCTACCAACTCTCCTCCTGGCCTTGCTCATACCTCAGTCATAGTGACCCAGCCTCTCCCTTCTCCAGACCCCCCACCAAAACCTCCTATCAGAGCAAACAGGTGGAAATATGTCAGCCTCCACCTCCTCCAGCTGGTCCTGGAGCCCCTGGCCTCCTGCAAGCTCTGGTCTGGGCCAGGGAGAGGAGCTGTGTGGAGGCAGCCAACAGAGCTTGTGTTGGGTAGGGACTCTGTACCAGAGTGATGGGGCGGTGATGATGGTCCCAAAGCTGTGATCAGCCCACTGGGCATGATAAGAGACCTGTGAGGAGCTGCAGTCACGGAGGTCCAGTTTGATCCGAAGATGTGTTACTGCTAATGGAAACCGCCTCTACTGCAGCGCCGCAGTGTGAGATGTTTTAACTGTGACCCAGGAGCATCGTAGCGACATCAAACAGGCTCAGTGCTTGACACTAGTGCTGAACTTCTGTCTCTCTGATGGAGAAACTCTTCTGAACTCCTAACGCTTGCTGGAATCACGTTGTCCCAGGGGCGAGAGTCACTCTCCCCTACTGTGACCCATCACAGTGAACTGACTACTACGAGGCCAAGCTGTAGCAGATACTACAGCAGACAGCACTGCCTTAGCCACTCTACTCCAGCAAAAACAAGACCCCTCTTAGCCATAGAGGTTTCTGTTGAGTTTTCCTCACTAGCTGCCCAGAAAAGGGGTGGTTTCACAGCCCAGACTCTGAGGAAGTCAATACCTCAGCATGGCTGGGAATACAGCTTGCTAGTGCCCTGCGATTGCTCCAGCAGGCAGAGTCTACAAAGCCTAAAACAGACCACAACCATTCCCCTTCAGTCAAGGACTCAGCAGTCAGATGAAGCAAAGTCAAACTGCACTGTGAGCAGTGGGATGCCTTGCTGGAACAGTTGGAGAAGGCAGAATGAATGTCTATTCTTAGGGAGTCATTTCTATATTGGTAATTGAAAACTTTCTGCTCAGTTCAGCACATCAGTCTCCTAAATTACACCATATATTTTCAGAACAGCCTGCAAAGCTTGAAAGAAACCATAGTAGGAGCTTACAGTCTTGTTTCTCCCACCTAGCTGAAACTCATCCTGGCAAAATAGTCTCTGCACCACAGCAGTTGAAAGGTAACCTTGGGGACCCATCACAGAGAAGAAATAAGAGAGCTATGCAGCTCACAACCTCTCCTCCAGGTGAGCCATTCGAAAGGAAATCAGAACATGAATTCTTATAGGTTTGAAAAGTCTAGTGCATTGCTTTTTCTTAGGCTTTCATGGAGGAGAAGCAGGAAAGCATACCACAAGTGCTGGGGAACCATGCAGAGGGAAAGAGGCCATCTGCAGCTTATTTCCCACAACTGTCAGAGGTGAGTGTCTGATTACAAAAGGTGAAAAGCAAGAGACAGCTTTTTTTTTTTTTGTAGAACAGGTTTGAAAAATGCACTCAATAATCAATCATTGCTGCTCTTACCCAGGGCAGGGTCTTCCTGTGAATTGCTGGGATTTCTTCATGACAAGCCACTAGAAAGCACTGTAATTGCTAGGCAGTGGCTTCTGGCTTAAACCAGGACAGGCAGTAACTTCTGCTCCATCAGCAGGCACCTCATGGGAATGAAAAAATTCCTCACAGAAGTCATCAGCAATAAATGATGTGGGATAGAGCTGCAAGTGGAATGCAGCCCTAGACCCTCCCTCAGCAGCAGAACTGGCATCCTTCTAGCCAAAGCCAGATTGTTGAGGTCTTTTCCAGGTCCCTCATGTCTTCTCTAGCAATGCTACTTCTCTGAAAGAGCAGCCCAGCATCTTACCAAGACTGCATGTCTCCCTCTACACCAGCTTGGAAACCACCCCTCCAGGAGGAGGGCCCTATTTGGGATGCATGGCAAAATTTGGATGGCTCACAAAATTAATTTTGCTTTATCCACTTCTAAGAAGCACTGCATGCTACTGCAATGGAATTGCTGCCTGCAGAGGACCAAATTAGACTCTGCCTGGCAAGGTGCTGGGTTGTTGTCTGGGCTGGTGCTAAGAAAGGTTAGTTTTGCTTAAGAACTGTTTGAGATATTCCATGTGTTTAAGAAAGGATAATTTAACCTCCTGTGTCCTTGCAAAGGAGGAGGTGATTTTCAAGGGTGAACACTAGGACATGCAAAGCTGTTATGCTCTGCTGACTTGGAACAGCATTTATCAGTTTTTGCTAGCTGCAGATTTGGTGAGGAAACTTTAAGTACAGCAGACTGATTGCTACCAAGGGATGAATTCCCCATAGCTGGTTAGATTCAAGCACTGAAGTACTGACATATTGCTCTGTTTATGGTGAGTTATTAGTAATGTCTCTGTACCCCAAACTCTCTTGTGCAGTTATACAAGCAAAAAAACCCAAAACATGCTATTGCTAGCTTGACTGATTTCTTACAGAGGATATATAGAGGATGTAGCTCTATATAAAGCCCCACATTGTGACCATATACTGCAATCTCTACTGGGCAGGAAAATAAAAGTGATCACAGGGCAAAATGTATCACGTAACCAGCCCCAGCATGCTGGCTCTCAGGCTTTGGGTTTGCTGTCAGAAGGCAAGTCTGGGGTGCTCTAGGGGCCTGCAGAATGGTTCCTGGTCTGAGACAGGGACCAGCTTCTTCCCTGATCCAGCAGCCCAGAGCAGGGGAAGGATCCCTGAGAGGAGAAAGGGAAAGTCTGGTGAATGCAGAGCTGTTAGTCTTGGGTGTGAGCACTGCTTTTGGCAGCCCACTGTGGGGTCAGTGGGAGCAGCAAGGCACTTAGTGACCACAGGGAAGCCCCCACCTCTCCAGTTCATAGCTCCCTAATGGGTCTTCTGCTCTTTGTCATGCAGACTGCTTGGTGTCCCCTTGCCCTTGAGTAAAGCTGCTCTTTTATCCCTGGTTGCAGAGGTAAGGACCTCATGCCCCAGTTCGACTTGTTCTGGAAGGAGGAAAGGATTTATGAGAAGGAGAGGCCTCATGAGGGGCTGAACCACAGATCTGCACCTTGTGGACATTCCCAGTGGACACTTCCCTCCCTTGAGCTCCATCCAAACTTTGCTTTCTCTGAGATGGTCTTTGGGAGTCACAAGGGTTGAAATGAGCTGTGGGAAGAGTTGAGGTAGGATTTGAGTATCCTGCAGGCCAAGAGGTTCTGCCACTCTGGTCTCTGCTCGAGAGCAGCTGTCCCATCCAGGTACCTCATGTGGGATACTCTTTCTTTGGTTTTCCCTCATTTACTGTGGAATTATTTCACCAATATGAATGAGCTTCTGATGCCTGAAATAATCGTAACATATTCAACTAAAAAAATGCTGTGATGGCTTAAGTTGGTTTCTCTCCTCCTTGCTCCAGGCAGTGCCTGTTTCACTCCTTGTCCCAGAATTCTCCAGTTCTGCAGAAAGTGGGAGAGACAAATAGATGCTGGCTCTTTACCCACCACAGTTTGGGGCCAGTGTGATATTTTAAATGGAAATCTTTGGCAGTTTAAGTTAATAAGCCAAGCTATGAGTGGTTGAAAAAGTGGAATGCATCTGCTCCAGGGATTAACCTGCAGCAGAATTTGGATAGTGAGGCTGCTGGAGTGTTAAATCATCCCCATGTGAACCACCACCATTCAGCTGGAATCAGCCCCAGGCACATGCCATGCATCAGCTGCAAGTGGTGCACATTTGTATCACTTTATTTGCAACTAATGAAATAGCTAGAAACATTTATTGCATATAAATTATATATGAGCAGCTATCATACAAATAAACTCTTTCCTGTCTTAGCTTTCTGTTTCCTTCTTAATCAGAAACAATTTTATATTTGGGACAGATTCAGGAGTGTCTGCTTGTTCCCATCCCCTGGGCCTGTTTTGGTTAACTAGCAAGGCAAGCTACTCTCCAGGTCTCTACAAAACCCATCTGTACTGTTAGAGTAAGCACCTATTTTAATGTATGAAGTGGCAGGGAAAGGAGAGGACTGTCTCTCCAGCTCTTGTCTAGTCTTAACCTTCCTTCACTTGGAAAATGTGTCAGATTCCCCATAGACTGAGACAAAATAAAAGTGAAAACCAGAAGTAATCTGACACTTGTAATTACAGGCCTACCCACTCCTTATTGACCTCAGACAGAATAAGGAAATGGCACAGACAAGGATCCTTTAAAAACAAGGGAAAAGTCCTAGCTAATGCCAAGTCTCATGGGTATATGGAAAATAATTCATAAAACTGCTTGGTAACTTCTGGAGATGTAAGTTAAAGGTTTGGGTTATGGATATGACTAATAAATCTAGAAGTTGTTGATGTAATAGGGCTCCAGCAAGGAATGTGATAGAGTCTTACACTGTTTTGCTTTTTAAAAAAAACGGAATGATACCAAATTAATAAATTTCATAGTAATTGGATTGAAAATTGACCACCTAATAAGTGTGAAAATATTAACGCTGGTAAAGCACATCATGTGTGTTTTTGAAATAGCCCAATGGTAAGTTACTCAATGTGGGCCACACTTCTGGCCTGGCAGCTCTATCTGTGGAAGAGGTGATGATGGCAAAGGCTCAATTCACAATGCAGGACCAGCTGACTGTGAGCTGCCAGCACAACGCTGCAGTCTGAAAGGCTAATTCCATCCTCAGATGTATAAGCAGGGAATACAGAGCTGGTGTAATGAGATTATATTGCAGGAGATTATATTGCGTCTGCTAATTCCATGGATGTGATTACCAGTGTGAAAGAGTTCTAACTTTTGACATCTGCAATTCAAGGAGGAAGTTAACAAGTTGGAGAGGCTTCCTGCAAGAGTTCTAAGGACTGTTAAGGGGCTGGAAGACATCTAGTGGAAGACCAGAACTTAGGACTGATACGATCAAAGCCTAATTATACCTTTGTAGGATTAAATTTTTGTTCCTCTCATTGCTGCTCTGTCCAACAATGGTACAAGAAAAAAACTCTAGAGGTACACATTTTATAATGGAGAAAGAAGTTAAGTACTTGAGCAGTTAGGGTGGTGGCAGCTTCCCAACCATTAGTAGTTTTTGAATCAAAATGAGATGTTTAACAAAGCAACAGTAATTAGTAAGACAGAGTCCTTTGTCCTGTGACCATCAGGAAAACACACCAGTCTGGAAATTAGCCCAGTGCAACAGACCCCACTGTCAGCCTGCAATGCCTCTACTACAACCACTCCCCAAATTGTACTGCAAAGCTTTTCTCCTTCTTGCCTTATATGTTATTTTTCTTCAATAAGAGGCTCAGCTTAGTCATCTGAGGAAAACCCTGCTTCTAGGTCCAGCAATGACCTTTCTGTTTTGTGGTCTTTTTCTTGGTTCTCTTCCTTCATTCCTCCAGGGTGGTCTCTCATGTCTATTTTTGTTTCCTTCGGGAAAAACCCTAAAGCAGGTGGGCATAGGTCAGAAGTCAGTGTCCAGCATCACCTCTTATCTCAGTGTGCAGGAACAAAGCTGGGAAGAAAGGGCAGGGGTGTTTAAGGCTTTTGGACAGCACTCCAGGAATGCAGCCTGAAAATCTGGGATAACAGGGAGGAGAGATAGATCTCAGGGGTGTGACAAAATCCTCAGCCGAGCTTCTCTCTCCCATGTCTGATAGACAGCAACATTAGAAGGAGTTAACTGAGGTGGTCACAGATTTCTGGGGCCATAGAGATCTAGGGAGCTTACACCTGAGTCTGTTGGTGCAGCAGGCTGGTGCCTCCTTGTCACTGTCTCAGGTTGTCCTCTGTTACTGCTCTAAGGTGTTTGACATATAGACTAGACTCAGAGGAGAGGGAGTAGTTTGCTATACAGTTATAAAAGGCTGTTTGTTTTATCTGCAGCTGCTTAAGTCTGACCTAAATACTTTCCAGCCTGGTGCTTTCTTTGAAAACCTAGAAGGTTACTGACTGCAGGGCTTTCGTCCCTCAAATAAACCAGGGGTGTGTATGGAGCCATAACTCCATGGCCACCAGTGGGAACTGCCCTTCCTTTTTGTGCCTCCTCTGCCTTGGGAGTTTGGCAATAATAAACACACAAGGTCGTGCTTATCTCTTCGCAGAAATAATTGTGCATATTATGAAAGCCGAAAGCAGAAAATTTTAATCTCAGCTTTTTGGGAATTTGTGATTCCGGGGAAAAGAGCTGGTTGTGCCCACCTTCCCTGCTTTGCACAGAGAAGTTTTTTCCATGTCAAGGGATGCTCCCCCTCTACTGTGCTCTGGACCCCACCTGCAGTACTGTGGCCAGTTCTGGAGCCCCCAACACAGGAATCATAGAATCATAGAATCGGCTGGGTTGGAAGGGACCTCAGAGATCATCAGGTCCAACCCTTGACCACTACCGCTGCAGTTATTAGACTATGGCACTGAGTGCCACATCCAGTCTCTTTTTAAATATCTCCAGGGACGGAGAATCCACTACTTCCCTGGGCAGCCCATTCCAATGTCTGATCACCCTCTCTGTAAAGAAATTCTTTCTAATATCCAACCTAAACTTCCCCTGGCACAACTTAAGTCCATGTCCTCTTGTCTTGTTGAAAGTTGCCTGGGAAAAGAGACCAACCCCCCCCTGGCTCCAGCCTCCTTTCAGGGAGTTGTAGAGAGCGATGAGGTCTCCCCTGAGCCTCCTCTTCTCCAGGCTGAACACCCCCAGCTCCCTCAGCCTCTCCTCACAGGACTTGTGCTGGAGTCCCTTCACCAGCCTGGTTGCCCTCCTTTGGACCTGCTCCAGTACCTCAATCTCCTTCCTGAACTGAGGGGCCCAGAACTGGACACAGGACTCGAGCTGTGGCCTCACCAGGGCTGAGTACAGGGGCAGAATCACTTCCTTGGACCTGCTGGCCACACTGTTCCTGACACAGGCCAGGATGCCATTGGCCTTCTTGGCCAGTGGAAGGACATGGAGCTACTGAAACGAGTCCAGAGGAGGGCCACGAAGATGACCAGAGGGCTGGAGCACCTCTCCTGTGAAGACTGGCTGACAGAATTGGGGTCGTTCAACCTGGAGAAGAGCAGGCTCTGAGGGGACCTTATAACAGCCTTACGGTACCAGAAAGGGGGTCTGCAGGGAAGCTGGGGAGGTACTGCTTAGAAGGGCATGCAGTGATAGAACAAGGAGTAATGGCTTTAAACTGGAAGAGGACAGATTTAGCTTAGACATTAGGAAGAAAATTTTCACTGTGAGGGCAGTGAGACACTGGCACGGTGTCTTGCCATGGGAAGCTGTGGCTGCTCCCTCCCTGGAGGTGTTCTAGACCATGCTGGATGGAGCCTTGAGCAACCTGGTCTAGTTGAAGGTGTCCCTGCCCACATCAGGAATTAAACGATCTTTAGGGTCCCTTCAAAAACCAAACTATTCTGTGAGTCGACGATTCCTCGAGCTAGCAGCCTGAAGAGCCACCAGCAGCCCCTCCCTGTGTCCTGCTGGTGTTTGCCTCAGCTCAGCTCGGGTCCCCTGCACCCCGCAGAAGCCATCCGGCCAAGCTCAGCCTGACGGCAGGGAACGGGGTACCCACTGCACCCCCAGCTACGGCTGCTGACCCTCCCTCCATCCTGCCGGTGCCGAGGGCAGTGCACCCGGGTTACGGGAGGGAAGAACCAGGGCTGTGCCGGAGGCTCTCAGACCGCGCTGGGTCACTCCACTCCGGGCAGCCCCTGTACCCCCGCTTTCCTGGAAAGCACTTTCTCTTCCTTACTGAGAAGAGAGCCCTGCTCTCGGAGGGGAAGGAGGGGCCTGGCCGGCGCTTCACACAAAGGGGCCACTACCCGTGCTAATTTTTTTTCGTAAGAGTTGAATTATTGCAGTCGCGGCTCGCTCTAAACCAGGGAAAGGTGTTTCAGTTTGGTTTTTGGTGGTTATCTGTGTGTCTTTTGTTTTGTTTTGTTGGGGGTTTTTTTGTTGTTTTTGTGTTGTGTTTTTTGATTGTTTGGTTGGTTTTGGTTTTTTTATGGAGGGAGGGAAGGAAGGGGGGCTGGGGAGATTTTTGTGTGCTGTTTTTGTCCCCCCGGTGTTCTCTTTTTGTGTTGTTGTTGGGCTTTGTTCATCATCTTCTTCTGAATTCATAGAATCATAGAATCGGCTGGGTTGGAAGGGACCTCAGAGATCATCAGGTCCAACCCTTGATCCACTGCTGCTGTGGTTACCAGCCCATGGCACTGAGTGCCACATCCAGTCTCTTTTTAAATATCTCCAGGGACGGAGAATCCACTACTTCCCTGGGCAGCCCATTCCAATGTCTGATCTCCCTCTCCGTAAAGAAATTCTTTCTAATATCCAACCTAAACTTCCCCTGGCACAACTTAAGTCCATGCCCTCTTGTCCTGTTGTTCTTAACTGTGAGCATCTTCTAAAAAGAGGCTTTCAGAAAGTTTTGAAAGGAACCACCTAGGAATGGGGGGAAGGGAAGGATCAAAAGGGAAAACCACCTAAGACTGGATGCAGTAAAAGGTTATATACTTTTCCTACTGTTTGCAGGCTTGCAGCAAATCAGGAGAATTTGGCAGTCACTTCCTAAGGGTACCAAGGCCTGCCTCATGCTTTCTTTTCTCCCTTTCTTCCCCATATGACCACCTGGCAGGAACCTCTGTCGATGTTTGAGCCTGGTTGATAACAAAGGACCACGCAGAACAACCGCCAGGTTATCTCTGGGCTGCTCGGTGAGTTTCACCTCCCACTCACATCCCATCCACAAAGTGAATCTGCACAGTGCTGGACAGCAGCACATTTGGGTCTGACTGGGGTCCCAGTAAGGCACTGAACACCTAAATAATTGGTCACTCATTATCTGGAGGTGATGCTCAAGCCCCAGCTTCCACTCTCTGGGCAAAGCAGTACTCGTACATCTTGTGTGCTCACCCATCTTACCATCCCCTTCCCTTTATATTCTTCTCCTTTCACTTTTTTTTGTACCTCTTCTTTTCTTCTGCAGATTTTCAGTGTTTGTTTCCTTCCACCTCATTTTTTCCCCTCACCATATTATCTTCTTCCTTCCCTTGGGGCACTGCATGCCTTTTGCTTTCCCAGAAAACGATCTTTATTCAGCAGTTTACAGTATCCTGCCTCAAAATATCTTTCTTTTTCCCACACCTCCTAAACTAACAGTGCAAATGGGCAGCTTGTGGTTCTTTCTACCTGGCACAAGCCATAAAGAATCTACATGCTGAGAAGGAGCAGAGCTGTTAGGGTATTACTGGCTCTTGGGCTGTTGGATATTTAACATCTTTGAACGTACCAAAGACGTTGGGAGTTGCTGAAGAACAAACATAGAGCAGAGCAGAACTATCATCCAAAGGTAGAATGAACTCAGACCTACTGCCCTTAGCAGATAGACTTCAGTAAAAACCCTTTGAAAATGTTTCATTTTGTCAAAAGCTCTATCAATTAATGCTTACACATTTTATGTTTTTTAAAGCTTTAGTATCAGGGTTAGTGAAGGTATAGGTGTCCTTAGGCAGAGGAAAAAACTGTTGGGGTAAAACTTGTAGACCATAAGAACAAATTCTGGCCTCTTCATGGGAGATGTTCCTCTCCACAGTGTCACCAGCATGCTTGGCATCTCAGAACCCCTGTTCTCAGGATGGATCCAGCTTTCTCTAGAGATGCACCATTGTGGAGTGTTCAAGTTGCTCTTTGAAGGACCATTGGCCTATCTGCATTCTCACTGTCATTACACTGTCTTTCATGCGGGTATCTGTGTGCTGAAGGCAGCTGGGGGCAAAAAAAAGCATCAGTCCAGAGGTGTGCATGTGGGTAATCTCTGGGTTCTAGGGAATTTGCTTGTACTCTTTTCTTCTAAACAAAATTCATTTAATGGCAGGATTTTTTTTTTCACCTTAAACACATCCAGGCATGATTTGGGGCTAGCAGGAAAGAAATGCAGCAGCAGTGAACCCAGTGCTTGAGCATGCTTTGCTTGATGCTTCCTTTGTGTCACAAGACACAAAGCTACTTTTAGCATCCTTGTGTTTTCCACCTCTAATGAAATCACCTCAGAGGTACCTTAATCTTGAACACATTTTGGTCCTTGTGAGCCAAGTCTAAGCTTTGGATAATTGTGGTCAATGGTGCTGTCATGACATGTCTCACCAGCTTCTGTTGCTGAAGAGGATTGCTGCAATATGCTTCAGTTGTTACTACTCTGAGGTCATGGTTTCAATCGGATGAGAGAGAGAATAACATGACTTTGCTTCAGTCTCTGAGCAGTTAAGGCTGCTTATTACTTTTTGCAACCAAAAAGGGAGAGGAAGCAAAAAGGAAGCATCAGACTAGTCCATTTAATGTTAAGGCAAGGTGGCTGGTAAAGTCTATGAAGTCACCCAATAAATGCTATAAATATCCACTGAGGGAAACAGACTCCCTACTAGGCAACTGTAAAGCAAACCACAGATATTTGTGAAGCTGCCATCCAAAAATACAAAGAAAAGTGTGACAAGCCTACTTACAAACCAAAAATGGAACAGATGAGCTCTTCATCTCTGCCGTGATTTAGGGCTCCAGCAGCAGGTCCTCCCACTGAAGCCTCCCTGAAAAAGAATTAAGTGCTTTGCCCAGACTCTTAGGGAAGTTCAGAAATCCTTCTGTGGTCAGCAGCATCTTCATGCTTGGTTGAAAGAAAAAACAAAGACTGATGCCTCAATACTTGGTGGAACTTCTGGCAAGACTGCAGATCAGATTCACTGGTGTGTTTCTGACTGTTTCATGCTCCCTCACAATGCAAAACAGCTGTAAAACTCAAAAGTCAGTTGCTCAACCCGGACTTCCAGCTGCTTTGCATCACTAGACTGGTGCAGAGCAGCCAGAGTAAGTCTGTGTTCTGTGTTTGCATACCGCTTTTTCAAGTGGGCAATTCACCTGGCACATACACACCAGGGAATGTGTGCAGCAGTCCTGGCAGGATCTGGAGAAATGGTGAATGAGCTCCAATGGCGCTATCAAACCGTAGCCTAATTGTGGGCTTAGGCCTTTAACAGCTGAGGGGTTGGTACTGAATGCTGAAGTTTATCTTGTCTCCTATTACATCTGTTCTCTTTGAGCACATGCTTTTGGTATGTACCACATGGAGCACTATTTATATTTTACACCTTTTTTCCCCCCCCCCCCCCCATGTTTTCCCGTGATTTCCAGTATTTTCACGTCATACACCAAGGCATTTTCAGGCAGGCTTCTCAAGTCTCCATGACGCTGCCACACAGGCTGTGCCACCAGCATGCCCGGTACCTTCTGGGGGCTTTTGCGGTACTCGGGAGGAGTTGGGAGAACTCTAGCAGTCAAGGTAGAGGTCGAGAGAGCCTCCTCGTTACCGCCGGTGTCGAGGGCCCTCGTTTGCTGGCTCTGCTGCCCGGCTCCGTGCATAGCCCCTCGGCCCTGGGCACAGCCCCCCGCCCCAGTGTTTCACAGCTCTGCACCCCCTGTGGGTCATAGCACCCCCTCCCCGGTGCTTGCGAGCCCCAACCCAGTGGGGACAGTAACGGGGAGGAGGGGCAGAGCCCCGGGTCCCCGGTGCAGCCGTCGGGGCCCCCGGTGCAGCCGTCGGGACCCGCCACTGCCTCCTCGGGGCGACGCGTGGCTCCGGTGGGTCCCGGGGTGGCGGCAGATGCTGCGGTGCCATGGCTAAGGGGCTCCTCCGCCGGTCTGCAGCAGCAGGGCTTTCACGGCCGCTGTTTTGGGTAATTTGTTTGTTTGTCTTCTTTACCTCTGCTCCAATCCGTCCAACTTTTTTTTTTTAAAAAAAAAAAAAAAAAAAAAAAGACAAACTTTTTTCTTCTTTACTTTTTTTTTACCCCCTTACTTACAAGAGCCACGCCGTGGAAAGCCGGGGTGGTGGAGGAGAGAGAAACCCCTCCCCTTCCCCTCCCCCGTGGCTCCTTCCTCGGAAAAGAAACACTTGGGGGGTTTCCTCCCCTCCGCGCTGCTCCGCTCCCCGCACACGGAGCCGCCGCCGCCGCGCCCTCCCCACGGACACGGAGGGCCCGGCGGGCACCCGCACCGCCTCCGGTAAGCCGCGCACCGGCCCCTTTGTGAGTTGAGGGGCCGGAGCGGGGTGGGTGGGTGGGAGGGAGGGAAGGATGAGGAACGGGGCCGGCTCGGTTTCGCTTCGGGGGCGGGAGAGCTGGCGGCGGGGAGAGCGGCGGGGGCCGGGCCGGGGGCAGGGCCGGGCTGTGCCGCTGTGGCCCCGGCACTGAGCGCTCGTCCCGGGAGGTGCTGAGAGTAAGTTGTGCGGCGTTGAGCGAAAAGGGCCTTTTTGGCGAGGGGGTGGGGTGGGGTGGGGTGGGTGGGTGTTTGTAGGAGGGTGTTGTCTCTTTCCCCTGCTGCCCTCGTGGCTTCTTCCCTTGCAGCCCCCCGCTGGGTTGGCTCCTGGGGGGCCTTGGGGATGTTGCTGGCCAGGGAGGAGGGGGCTTGTTGTGGACCCGGGGAGGTTCGGGGAGAGTTTAGGGAGCCCGCAGCTTGCTGCTGGACCTGAAGGGAGCCATGTGCCGTGTTGGGTGTAGCCTGGGATTCTTGAGGCTTGTCCCGCCGTCAAGGTGTTCTCCGCAGCATCAGGGCAGGGAGATGCTGATTTTAAAGTGAAACCTACAGATTCTGTAGCGGGTCCCGTAGAGAAGCAGCCGCACGAGTCCCTGGGAGTGGGTCCCTTGGATCTTCACGCCACATCTTTCCTTGGCACAGAGCCCTGGAAAAGGGATGCGCGGGGTGCAAGGCATGATCTGAGCTGGAAAAGTTTCTGCCTGCCAGCATCAAAGGCGCCACGGGGAAAGGGGGTAACCGGGCACCAGGAGCATGCCCTTTGGGGTTGCCCTTGGAAGGCAGAGGAGTTCTCCATCCTTCAGAGCCGGTATAGCCAAAACGCAGCCTCACACCTGCCTGCTCTCAGATCAGTGCTGCACGCCCCTGAAAAGCGTCGCCGGCAAAGCTTATCGCTCAGACCGGCAAAGCTTATCGCTCAAACCTCCTCCTTTGTGCGATGTGAGTCATGGTGCTCGCAGCCATGTAGGATCCGCTACTCACTTTTTCCCTCAAACACACAAGCTCTGACTGAGAATTTTGGAATAGCTACCACCAAAAACCTCAGCCTTGCTCTTATGATTTTTTTTTCCCTTTTTTTTCTTTTTTTCAAGAACTTAGTTTATGTATTCTTTCCTGCTCAGTAGGAGCTTGGAAGCAGGATCTGGATGAACCCTGGAGGTAACTGAGAGGAACTCAGGAATGTTAAATAAACGTCCCTGGCTTTTTTCTTTCCCTGCTTGGGTGAAGGAGGGGGATGTGGTTTGACCATTGTTCTGGAAACTTGAGGGTAAAGAGTATTGTTAGCAAGCTGCTATTTAGGAGTGTGTGGTCCAGACAGCGCCATTTGCTAGTTGTAGTCCTTGCAGCTCTCAGAGAACTTAAACGAAAAACCCAGTCACACGCTGACCATGCTTTTAACTCTGTAAAATGAGTTAGGAGCAGAAATAACTCCAGTTTCCTGATGTTTCATGTTCTACTGACAGTGCCCTTAAGAGGGTATGCAGGCCTATCTTCTTTCTCCAAACAATTGCATCTGCACTTCAGATGCTGTGTGAACATCGAACAGCTCATTCAGTCATAGTGGGGCCATGGTCATGTGCTCAAAAATTATGTAGGTGCACAGAAGTTTGTGGGACTGAGGCTCTGTTATCACACAACGTTGGTTGAATCAAGTTACAATGAGATGTGGCCAGTTGCTGCAGATGAAGCCAAGCTTTGTTTCTGTGTTTCTGAGCAATTCTGCTGGGTATGTGATTTAAAATGTAGTTGTTGAAGTGTGGATTATTGTTGCTTCCAGAGTAGAAGGCTCTTGGGCACAAACTCATGAGATTACTGGGATGCCAGCCTCCCACACAGGCTCCCATCTTCTCCTGAGCTACACTGTGATCTAGGCCTATGTTATTTCTGTGCTCTTTGTTATCATTCAGTATGTTGTATGTCCTTCAATAACCTGACTTGCTTATCATTTACTGAAGGGTAGTGGGGTTGAGAAGCAGCACAGAGCTTTTGTTTAAGATTGCATGGGAAGGCAGAGGTAAACTCCGCTGGGGTCCTGAAAAGCAGGCATAGAGAAGGACCAGGGAAAAGCTGAACTTCTGCCCATCATCCCGTATGTGTGTTCTTGCCATGCCTGCTTGGAGAGGGCCAAATTCAGCTCCTAGGTGATAGCTTCAAACATGCAGCCAGTCCTGCTTAGCCTCAGTCCAGCTGGGATTTCTGTGAAGTTGGTGGTCGGTTTGCGCAAGGGTGGTGCTGGAGTTGGGTGGTGTAAGTTTTTAGTTGCAGTCGCTAATACTGTGGTTGCATTGCTAAGAAACAAAGGAGAAAATGTGCCTTTGGAGCAGTTTCTTTCCTTGCTCCTCTTTCTTTCCATCCCCATTGGGGTTTCGTTCTTGTCTCTGGGTCTTTCTCTGCATTTCTCTTGCCACCTCTATTTCCCTCTACCACCCACAGGCTTCTCTCTCCTGGTTTCTCCCACCTTTCTTTGGTCAGCAGTCAGCAGACAATGCCAGTACTTAAATATGCCATAATTTAGGTCAGGTTCACAGCTGTGGTTAGATTAATAAAAGCTGTGGGAAGATGCTGTGTTCCTGAGCCGCTATTCCAGGCGACTTGCTGAAAGCTCTCAAGCCAGGAGAGGTGGACACCTGCATCTCTGTCTGTAAATGTAAATGTGAATGGGAGAAGAGCCAAGAGTGCCATATAGGGATGGTATATTTGTACAGAGTAAAGTTTTTAAGTGTGTGCGTCATTAGGAGGCATCACGTATTTATTTAAAATAATGCAACTAAATGCTGTGTTAATTAGATTCTTGATTACGTGTAAGTAGAGGCAGAAGGCAGCTGTGATACCAGCTTACCCCCTTCTGTCATGTCAGTCTCCTTTGCTGCTGCCTGCTCTTCTTGTTTACATTTTTGCCTATCCTGTAGTCTTCTGACTTGGTAAGGTGTTTCTTAGCTCACCACTTTGCTGAAATTTGTCTCAAACCCTTACCAAAAAAAAAAAGTGGTGTTTGATATAGTAGGATTTTGGTGGCTTGGTCTTAGTGAATGGTCAAAGTGACTTGAGTAAAATTCATTTCCCCCCCTGACAAAGTGCAAGATTTCAAGTTAAGATTTAGAAGTAAGAGGTGTAAAAAGTCCTACTTCTTAAACTTTTGAGAGTCTCTGCTTCTGTTTGATAGGTATTTAATAGCATAAAAATGTTAATTCAGTTTTAATAAAATCGCTAAAAGCTGGTTTTGTGATGTCTTTAGAGACATTCGAGCTGCCCCTTATTTTTGTCCTCTTCAGTGGAGAAATGAAAAGGCCTGTGTGCACTTCACAGGAAATGAGTGTCTGATACAGGCTTGCAGGCTGCACATTTCCAAGAACTGCTCTCAAGGTATTTTGATAATGCACATTCTCTCTGCTTTCTCCCTTCCTGCTCCCCATGTGCTTTCTGTGCCTCTGCTTGTTCACAAACACGTGCGAAGTACAAGGGAAACAATTGCATAGTGCCAATATTAAGTTTGCAGAAAGGCTGCTTTAGCTCTGCATCTGGTCTTTGGAGCTCTGGCTGGCAAAACTGGGTTGAGCAGGCGGAATTCTGTTGCCTTTGTCTAAGGAGAAAGATTTTGTCCTCCCCCTCACTCCCTGCAAATGCTGAAGGAAAATTTTACCTTCAGATTGTGCCTTGTGCAACAGAGATAATTTTTTTGTGTGCTCGTGTGTAATTCTGCAGTTCAGAAACAGTTTGGATCTACTTTCGTACTTCCTCAGTAGCAAAGTTTATTTGGAAACTTAGGCTAAGGCAGTCGGGGAAGAAAACAAGTGTGACTATGAGCAGTTGGAAAATGTCAGAAGATCTCCATTCCTGTTCCAGCAATCTGAACTGTGCTGTGCAGCCTGCTGAAGGAGCCTTGCTGAAACTGTGGAGAGTTTGGTGTAAGTTTGCCTGGGTCAGCACGCTCATGGTCATGTACACAGATGCCAGCAAGAATGGTTTGATTATGCTTTTTGACAGACCAGCAGTGTTGTTCTTAATCCATGTTATTCTTCTTTGAGTTCTTCCTTGTTTCCTGGTGAGAGATTTTGGGACATGGAGGGAGGGAAGCCAGAGCTGGAGAAAGATTCCCTATTTCCCCCTGCTAGAAGTTATGTTCATCTCCCAAGGCCCAGCTACGTGACATAGTGGTCCAGGAGCCCCACTTAAGAGGATGCTGAGGCAGAGGAAATGTCTCTTTCTAACCTCATTGCCACAGCCATTTCTGATTCAGAGCTGCTTTAGCAGTAATCACTGAAATGGCCTGTTTGTGTAGGATGCACACCACTATTCAAGTAGGCACAAAAAGCAAGAGGTGCTGTTCTTTTTAGTCATTGAAAAAATAATGAAAAAACAATCTGAGCTGCCTAAACTCTGCAGAAGATCTGTAGTTGATTCTTTGTAGTGACTTTATAAAGATTTGTTTACTTCTTCAGTTTTATCCAATTAGTGCTGGGCTCCCCTCAATCTTATGTAAATTTTGAATGGTTAAGTGGTGGCTTAAAAACCTGACACTAAAACCCCCCAACTCTTTGCTGCTGGATCCCTGTCCCTGGGTGTGCTAAAGTATAGCATAGTGAGTACTTTACAGAAAGACATTTGAGAAAGAAGAGAAATGAGACTCATCAGATCAGTGCTCTCACTTTCCTCAGCAGCAGTGTTTTAATGCCTATGCAAGTGGACGTTTTCCTTTTATGAGTTTTAAAATTAGTTACTTTTCAATCTCAGTCACCTTTGAACTTCCTCCCTTCTAGTTTTATGAAAGAGCATCAAAAGAGTGGCCTGATTGTACCGTATCTTTCTCTTGCATCCCCTTGTATCTCTCTGCTCTATACACTGAGTATAAAATTTGTCAAGTCACTCTCTGTCTGAATACTTACATGTGACTTCAACTCTGTTTTTGTTTAAAGTGACTGGAACTGAGCATATTAACTCAGGTGATGTCATTTCTGTTACGTTTCCACCTATCCATTTTGCAACCTCACACTTGTGTTTGCTTCTTGTTTTTTTGTGACTGCTTTTGCATTCGGGGCTGGAGCTTTCCTTAATGAACTCTCAGCAGGGTTACTCGGCTCATTTGTCAGCTGCGCCACCTAATTTATCACTCCTGGAAATACAGACCCAATTTATATGCCACCAACTCTGCATCACTTCCATTGGTTAGGACAGAGTCTTGCCTGACCTCCGGGTGCTTGCCCCCTTGTTGAATTTTGAGAGACCTTCAACTCCTGTGGCCTACAGAGTGATTTTGTCATTGGTCACCCCGGAGAGGTGATGAAGGGGATTTGCTTCTTTTCCAGCTGGGTGCCTAGGTTTAAGTCCTTCGAGGCTTGAAGCTGCCTGCTGAGGGGGGGCATTATTAAATAAACCTCCTGTGTTTGAGGTGTTGTGAGCAATGGCAGCTTTTACAGACCATGGGAGGAATTTTCTAGAGAGGAACCTGGGTCAACATGTGTGTTTGCATGGGCAGAAGGAAGGGAGCTGATGGCACCTGAGCTAGGGGAGGTTTTGGTCTCCTTGTATCCACCAACATGCCAAGCATGAGGGAGGAATGTTCTGTAAAGTGAGCTGAGTCAATCCAGGAGGAAGAAGCAGCAGCTTGGATGGTAACAGAGAGGTGATCAGATGTGCAGGGGGTGAAATGCTTTGGTTTCCTCAGGACACCCCTTTCCCACTTCCTTTCACCCCAGGGTGCAACTGCTCCTTGTCTTCTGTCCATCTATTTTACAGGTCCCAGTGTCCTTCTCGCTCTTTACCTCACACACCACATCTTGGTTTTTGACTTGCTTCTGGCATGGAGGCTTTGGGGAAGCGCAAGACACATACCAGCAGCTGTTGCTTCTTTCAGATCCCATCTTCCTGCTGGGGAGCTCTGTCTTAGGATTGCCTCTCCCCCACAGTCAGGTATCCATGTGTCAGGTAGCCATGTGCTGCTCCTGCCTTAGCAGCACATTTCAAAAAATGTTGTTTACCGCATTTGCGGCCCTCTGGCAATCAGTAGTAGCAGCTGATTTGATTGAGAGTGCTCCTGCCTTTGCATCTCAACCAGCCATTTCCAGCTTCCTACAGAATCCCAGAGTATATCCTGTTGACTTCCTCCTCTAATGTCACTTTTCCTCATCTCTTCTGATAGAGCAACTCCTTTGCCCCCTTCAGGTTAAAAACCACCAAATACTGGAGAATCTCCTCAGCATCCTGTGTAAAAATAATTAAAAAATAATATCTGCTTGCTTATGTAGCTTTTCTGCAGTGCCCTCATCCCCACTGGTTGGTATCCCAGTCAACTAAATGATTCCCCTAGCGGGTTTCTGGTTTTGATAACTGAAAGTACCATTTGTTTTTGGGTTTTCTGGTTTGTTTATCTTGGCTACCTGCTGTCCCAGTTTCATGACAGCCATCCTCATGTAAATATTCTCCCTACCATCAGTGGTTTATATTCCTTTATGTTTGCTCCGCCAGGTTTACCTTTTCATGTTCTGAAGGATTATTGAGATTGCAGAGAGATTTGGGCAGGGACTGTGGTTTTGTAGTGTGTGGTTTGGGTGCCTCTTATTCCATGGCAGAGGCCCTTGCAAGCTGTCACACCTACAGCTTATATATATGGTCTGAAGTATGTTGTATCCCAAGCCTGTCATCTTAGCCAGGCAGCATCTCCACTCCATAGTTAGTGGGAGGTCTGCACACTCTTATCTTTAAGATAAGACACTTCAATATTTCCTAAATAACTTCTCATTACTTAATTTATTTTTTTCCTTTTCACTTTTGACTCTCAGGACTAGTTTCTTTATTTTGTGTGCTGGAAATCCCCCATTATGAAACTTATTGTTATGGTACACTTGTCCTTTCTGACCCTCGCCCCTTGCTGTGAAGTACCTGGTACTTCCATGCCCCCTTGAATCTTCTGAAGCTGGTCTTTGTGAAGGGAGGATCTCCCCCCTGTGTCTTTGTGCTCTGGGTCATTTTGATTAGGTGCCTGGGACTCTCCTCTGAAATCCTAGTTCTGATATGGAACCAGTTTTAGCTGCAAACACTGCTGATTTCTTAGAGTTAGCTACTGCTTTGAATTCCTTTCCTGCTAAATGCAATGGTTTTGATAAGAGGCCATGGCCATCACAAGGTTTGCTGATGGCCTTCACTTCTCAGGATTTACTCATTTCCTCAAACAAGGTGCTTGAACAACTGAAAAAAAGTCAATTTAGTGGAGAGACCCTGGAACAGAGGAAGCATACATGTGTTGCTGGTCTGGGGATGGAGGGAGCTGGTGGAGGCTGAGGAACCATGACTGGTGGATGCAGAGCTCTGCCCTGATGAAGGTCGAGGATGCATCCATGAGCACTGCAACTCTCTTACCTCTGATCCCTGATTTTGCATCAGAGAGACAGGACAGATCATTTCCAATAGGGAGCCATGTGGGACTGGTGTTGTCTTGGCCTCTTTCTTCCTCCACACTGTGTCCTCCCTCTTCCTCCTCATTTCTGCACCCAAACTGAGGAGACCCCCAGCCTCCATCCCGGGGGGCTGGTTTCTCAGCTGTTGGGTGATGGGGAGAGAGGGAAGGTAAAGCAAGGCAGCCGTGTAGAGGATGTGTCCCCTGGCTGAGCACAGGGATGAGGCTTCGTGTAGTTCTGTTACATCAGCATTTGCAGGGATGGCTGCTCCCTGTGAAACTGCAGAAGTTGGGAACAATGCAACTGGGCTTCCTTCACTTACCAAAAATGCTGTTTTCTTCGCCAGGGGGAAGCAACAGCTTTCCTTAAGACGTGGCAGAGTAACCTCACCTGACACTTTCAAATTTAGCAGTAACCCCTACTGATTTCTTTTTTCTAACTTTTTTTAGGTTTTAATTTTCTTTCCCCCATTTAGGAGTAGAGGGGAAATTCAGTCAGTCTCCAATAGAAGCTGTCTCTGCTAGAAGTCAGTTGAGAGTTTTGATAGTTTTACTTGCTGTGGAACAAGTTGTAGTTGCTTGTGGCTATTGCAAAGCAGCCTTAAAGTTCTGGGGAGTGATGTGGCTTCTCTGTTATTCTGAAGCAGTAGGATTAGAGTTTTGCACCAGTCTATTTCTGTGAGGAATGGGCTGCTCATTTTGAAGTAGCTGTTCTGAATGTGCATAGTATTTCCAAGGTATGAGGGGATGCTGAAAATGGGTCTTCCAGTGCTTCTGGTTAGTCCAGGAAGAGCAGTTAGCTTTCCACGTAAATTACCACATTATGCAGAAACAATCCTTCCTCAAGGAATATTTGGCACACATCATGCTGTCTTCTGGGCTTTCTTGGGGTAAAAACCTTTTAGTCTGTATCAGCAGAGTGTCGTGTCAATGCAAAAAGCACATTCCATAGAAAAATATTGTAAGAAGCAGAAAAACTAAATATCAGATCCATGAGAAATTATTTGTGGGTTCTGAAGCACGTTCTTCAAACCTATAATGTTGGGAAGGGTTTGATAAGACCAGTCCTCTTGCAAAGTCTACAGCACCTGGTTCCCAGAGCTGGCATGCAGGATACTCCTGCTCAGCATCTCTACTGCCTGGGGGCAGAAGCTGTCACAGTGTGTGTGCTGCCTTTTTAAAAATATGTTATATATTTCATATTTATGGTTTTTATATTGAATCCTTGTTGAACATTGGTCTTCTGGGGAAATATGGTTTTGGTTTGGGATGTGTTTGTGTGGTGTGGGCTTTTTTTTTTCTTTTTTTCCACCTATTCCCTTCACATGTCAGCCATAATGACAGTCTCTCATCAAAGCCTATTTATAGCTGTGGCATAACAGGTAGAGGGAACTGTGGCATCTCCTAGGCCTGCTTTGTGCTGGAGAAATTGGCTGTGATTAACTTTGGTCTCCTTTGCTGGGCTGCGCCACACTCCTCACCCAGCCACAACTCCCTCTGTGCTCTTTGACGCGCGTCTGTCTGTGCATCTCCTGCCCTGCCCTCCCCCTTCTGCGAGCCCTTTCTGGATCATCCCGAGTTGCCTTGGCTGTGGTTGGGTGTTTGTCAGAGGGGGCACTGGTGTGGCTGTGCAGACACTCACTGGGATGGTGATGGGGTGGTTTATACCAGTGGCAGCTGTGGGAACCAGGCTGGCCCACCATTAAAACACAGCACTGCGTGCTTGGCTCTTTCCAGGGAGGTTTCTCTTCCCGACATCGGCTCAAGCTTTCCTTTGAAACATCCTCTCTAGCCACAAATCAGTAGGCTGCGCATTTCTGTGGGATGGAGACGTGCAAGCAAAAGATGTCTGCTCGAGCTCTGCTGCAAGGGCTTGGAGAGTACCTCGGGGAGAGCTTTTCTAAATTATCCCAGCCTCCATCTAACTGCTCTGGGAACTGCGGGATGCATAACTGGGAGGTGCCGAAGCCAACTGGAGTGGGTAGCATAGCAATGGACAAGACCCACAGTTCTGCTAGCTGCCAGTCAACGTGGCTTGTGGGATTTGTGTCCGGCCTGGGCTCAGCTTGGGAGGATGCAGAGACATCATGTTAAGTAATGGAGCTTTGGGTGTAAGTGAAGCCTCTCAGGACTGTGTCTGAAAGGCATGCGGAAGGTTGGCTTTGTTTTCTCAGCTTGCTGATGGATCCACTGAAAGATATGTGATTGCACAAGTGATGGTCGACTGCTCCACCAGATCAGCAGGTTTGGTTTTTCATCCATGAGGTGAGAGAGAAGAGGCTCAAGAGCTGGAGAAGCAGAGCAGAGGAGCATGAGCCATAACAGACTGGGTCACTATTTGGATCAACTAGCAATGAATGGCTACCTATGTGGTTTCAGATAAGACACTCTAAAATGGTATGCGTTGCACTGAGCCCAAATTTGAGTTTGCTGTTCTGATTCCTAAAACCTTATTACTGTTGCCATCATCTCTTAACATTTGGGCTTTACAGTTCCTGCTTTCAGAAGATGATAGCAACTTTGTGGTTTTTTGCATTTGTCCCTAGGCCATCTGTGAGCTATCTGGACCTAATCAGCTCATGGCTTTGTAAGTAGCAATAATAAAACAACAACAACAATCTGTTTTCTCTGTTGCTATCTGAATTGTTGTATACATGTTTCTGCAATAATCCAGGTCAAGGAGGTTGAGACAGACAACCTGTCCCCCGGTTTTGTTGTAGTTCAGATCCACATTAAGGTGAACTAATAAGATTAATAGTCACCTGCTCAATTGATATCTCTTTCTTTTCAAAGGATGGATCTGCTCTTAAGCACAGCTTTGCAAAAACTAGGAAGTGTCTCATCGGAGCTCTCGAATTTGGACCACTTCCAGGCCTGACATCCAGAAACTCATCCCTATGGCTGGTAAATCTAAAGAGGTAAGCTCTTTCAAGTGTCCTGGAGGAAGAGTGCAAGAACGTGTCATAGCTGAGTACCTGAAGATGCTGTGCCCTGGGGTGCAAGGCTGACTTGGCTGATGCCAGGGGCTGTGTACAATCCCTTAGTTTATTAGAACTGTTTCCTTATATGAAATATGCTGTTTTGCCTGGGTAGTGAGTGAGGAGGAAAGCAGAATGCCCAGTGTCAAGAGCACTTATTTTGAAAAGCTCTTGAGCTTGCAGTACATCAGAGGAAACTTATCTAGTCTTTTAATTAGTGGAATGATGTATTTTTAGGTTATATTGCTTTGGCTGTAAGCACTGTTCTGAATGTGTTGCAGCAGAGATGTAGTAACATGTTTGGGCGTTGGGGTTTTTTGGGCTTTTTCAGAGGGGAGCTGGGGGAAAAGCAAAATTGTGGTGTGGCAAATAAGAAGCAGAACTGATTATGCATGTGTATTTCATTACACCCCGTGGCTGGCTTATTCCTCATCCTGAGAGTCTGCTTGATGGGGGAGGCCAGGTACATGTAGGACCCGTTGACCCATTAAAAGTGAACCTTAAAGGTAGTATTAGCAAGCACTTCTAGAGTGAGTACTAATATAACTAATAGTGCACTGCAGGCCAGGCAGTCATCTGTTGGAAGTGGGTCACTGAAGCTAAACAAATTTGCACCATCTGAGGCTCTGACCCATATGTAGATTTCAAACTGAGTGAACAAATTGTGAGGGTGCTATTTTTGCAGTTACTTTGAATTCGAAATGATGACACAGTCTCAGCTGTTAGTCAGTCAGACTTCTAGTAGCAGTGGATTTTTGTTAAAGGATTTGGGAGAATGACTCAAGGTTGGAAACTGGGACAAACAAGTTTATTTTTTATTTCTGTCAAATATCATCTGCAGCCTTAAACAAATTATCTATTTGTTATTTTTAAAACTAGCCTGGAAATGAAAGACAGCTGCCTGCTTCTGTTTTCCTCCTTGAATTCATTTTCCAACCTAGAACCACGAGGCTGGCAAAACTTCTGTTTGGACCCAAGAGAAGTTGCTGTTTTGGGAAGAATGGCTGCTGGTGGCAGCAAGGCTCCTTCTCGCTCCTGTTGGAGGCTGTAGCTGCAGCCTGGCAGGCAGCTGGCAGGAGTATGACCTTCTTCTTCTTAAGTAGCTAATGTCAGAGGGCTCTGTATAGCTTTGTTGCCCAGCAGAAATGAGAAAGAAAAGGACAACGATGCTGCAATTTCTTGTGGTGCCAACAGCGCTGGGTGTTTGGTGGTGATAGATGGCCCTGGTCACTGCATGTGGTGACTGTGTTTACTTGCATTCTGCTCACTAAATCAGCTTCCCCTCAGATTTATTCTGACTTGCTGAACTATCTGAGCAGCTTTCAGATGCTGCTTTTCTATTTTTTTGTTAAATGAAAAAAGAAAAACCCAACTTGATTAACTCCTTCCTGGCCCTCCCACCTTTCTGTGAGTGTGGAATTCCCCTCCCGTGGTGACACGTAGCTAAAGAGCAGGATCAGCAGCATTCAGAGCAGTACAAAGGATCTTAGTGGCTTATGGAGTGCAAATTGCTGGTCTAGAAACAAGAAGCCTCCCAGGCTGCTCTTGGACAGGGTGTTTATGGCTCCATGTATGGAGACCTGCCTGATAACTACATTACTGGTATTACTGTTAAGTATTCAGAGAGAATAGGTGAGAATGTTAGAGAGAGAATGTTAGGTGAGAAAAGATGTCTGTAGGCAAGGCAATGCCAGGCAGGTGCCTTCTTTCCAAAACTCCTGTGCCTGTGCAAGGGAAGGACATTTGACCCTGCTGTCCATGTCCTCTGCTGGGATGCTGAATGGGTTCTGCCCAGTTGTCCAGCTGACACGAGCAGCAATTGGGAAGTGAGGCTTTTGAATAGCTGGCAAAGGGTGCGAGATAAGGGGAACCTCGCAAGGAGCTAGTCCTAACCTGAAGCTTTTCCTCCAGGGCAAGCCTTCTCCAGGTCCTTGCATGTTCCCCAGTCGGCTGTGAGCCCTGATGCTTCCAAGAGTCTATGGCAGAGGGGACTGCTGGAGACAGGGGAGCGTGTCTTCCTCTGCTGCAGGCTGCATGTCAGCACTCTGCTCTGCTGTCAGCGAGTGTGCTGGGGTTAATGCAGTACATCAGGGGACTGAGGGCAGGGTTTGGTGGTGAGCTACTGGTTGTCAGGCCTGGGGAAGTGGTATGTAACAGCTCAGCTTCTCACACAGAATGAGCCTCTGGATTGGAGCTGTGGTTTTTATGCTTATGCATATACACACACACACGCAGAATATGTTGTTTTTTTAATATAATTGAAATTACTTGGATGGCTCATGGCAAGACTGGGTGCAGGAATCTGTGTTTCTGAAAACAGACAGCCTGGTTATAACATGAGATGTGCAGGAGATGGGCAGAACCGTGGCAGCAAGGGAGGAGACTTAGACTTGTCTGCTGGCAGGAGGAGATGTCCCTCCAAGGAGAAAAAGAAGAGGCTGGAAGGGTCTGAGCAGGACCATTCCTTGGACATCACCAGCATCTGGTACCAGCATTAAGTGGTCTCATTTGTGACAGCTCCAGCCCTGAAGCTGGTGATGAAACTTCATAAAGAGGTCGTGGTCCGAGACCTTTGCATTCTCCTGAACAGGCATGGGCTGTGGTAGTAATGAGGTAGTGGTTCCTGATGCTTGGTGGGAAATGCTCTTTCCCACCTTCTGCTTCATCTAAGTCCTGTTGTCTGTCCTTCAGTCAGAGAAAGGGTTGGGTAGACATGAGGAAACCCTTCCACCTTTCACTGAATGACGAAGTAAACAATACTTTCCTGCCTGGGGACATTTTTCTCTTCTGATATGGAATATCATTTCAACTTTCCCATCTCAAGGCTACTCTGAAAACCCCCTAAAACATCCAACAGAGGGAAATAGTGAACACTGAGATCTGCTAGGTTCAAAGCAGCCTTCGGAAGGGTGTGTTGGGGAGCCGCTACTTAGAAGAAGGTACCGGGTTTGCCTCACTCTCCTTCTGTCCCACAGGCTGGATGCAAAAGAGGAAGCATGGTAAAGGCAGCATCTTTCCAGGACCCATGGGCTCTTTGAGAGATGATCAGAGGGAGGCCAGATGATCTACACAACACGCACGCCACTGTTTCTCATCCACAAAGGCAGCATCGGAGCGTCCTCCCCAGCCCCGCGCCCCCCGGCTTGCCCGATCGTTTCCGGATGTTTCGCAGCTGCGAGTGGGAGGTCCTGGAGCGATCCCTCAATATCCTTCAGGCCAGCGACTTCTACTGGGGCCCCTTGTCCGTGGGGGAGGCTCACGCCAAGCTCCAGGGAGAGCCCGTTGGCACCTATTTGGTGCGGGACAGCTCGCAGGGAAACTGCTTGTTCAGCCTGAGCGTGCGGATGCCGACCGGGCCCGTCAGCCTCCGAATCTCTTTCCAGGAGGGTTATTTCCGTCTGAAGAACTGGTTTTCGGACTGTGTGGTCCGGCTGCTGGAGCTGGTGGTGGCAGGGACCCGAAACAACCCTGTACATTTCGACGAGATGGGGGGAACCCCCCTTGTCTTCTCTGAGCCCCTGTGCCGGAGCCGTCGGGCGGTGCCCACGCTGCGAGAACTGTGCTGCCAGAGCCTGCCCGCTGCTGCTGCGACGGGGGATGGAGCAGGGCTGGGGAGCTCCTCTGGGATGCACCCCAGGGAGGAGTTGGTCTCACCCCTGGGTGGAAGGGGAGGGTCAGAGGGTAGCATTGTCATCCCCAGCCCCTCCCTGTCCTGGAGTGGGAGATGATGCTGTGCGCATTGGAGACAAAGGGTGACTGCTGGTGGGGTGCACATCGTGCTGCTGGAGCTGGACTGGCTGCTGGGAGAGGAAGGGAAGGGCAGAGGGAACAGGGCTTGAACCTGCTGGCTGTGACAGATGTGGCCTCATACATTCACAGTGCATATGGCCTGCCACAGAGATCTTTGGTGCAAAGCGAACCTGAGGAGCAGAGGTTTGTCCTCACCCCCTCTGCCCCATCTCCTGTTCTCTGCTCCATTTATAACTTATAAGCTTGAGAAGAAGATGAGTTGCGTGCCCTCCCAGGTCAGCCCTGTATTTTCCTCTACCCCAAAGTGGCCAGACTAATTCTTGCTACAAATCTGCCCTCATGAAGTGGTACAGCTGAGTCCAGTCCCACAGTAGAGCAGCTCTGGCATCAGTGGGCACGTCCCTTGTGCCCACCAGATACCCATGTGATTGCAAAGGAGCAAGAACAGATTGCTCTCCTTGCAGCACAAAATGCCACTTAAGAGGCCAGTGTTTGAACTTAAAGAGGAAAACCATCTCAGCCACATAGGATACATGCAGCTTCTCTGGCTTTTGCATAGTTTCAGCAGACTTTTGGGGGTTCAGATGAGATACTTTATGCTAAGGGCATGGTGTTCCTGCAGAGGTAACTTTGTTCTGGAGAGCCAAGGCTGCCCTGGGAGAGTGTGAACAGATGGGATCCAGTGCCCTTTCTTACACTCATCTGACAGTATGCTGCTGCCACCTATAGATAGTAAAAAAGATGATGTGGGTTTGCCTCAAAAAAGGCAGAGAATTTTTTTATACGACTTAAAAAAAATTTAATAAACATGTTTTTATACTTGTTTTTAGAATTCAGCAAATACTTGACAATATTTTCATTCCGTGGATGGAAACCTGGTTGGTTTATTGTCGAGAGATGGTAATCAAACTTGAAAGTGAACAAGGGAATTTCTTACAAAGACCCAAAGCAGGACATAAATGAATAGTCCTAGCTGGGAACAATAAAGTTAATTTATATTGCAGTGTAATCAAGTAAAGAATTTTTTAACATTAGTTAATTTTTGAAAATGTAGAACTTAGATTTTCAGAAGTGTTTTTAGTACCTTAAAATTTGTACCGAGTGTTTGAAAGAAGCACAAATAATTGAAGATCCTAGAAAAGGGCACAGCATCAGTGAACTCGAACTGGTGAAGATGAGTACAAATGAGAGGAACAGAGCTGGCTTAAATAGAGTTAGTGTTCATTTCAGGGGCGCACACAGGTACGACGTCTTTGAAAGAAGTGACTGAAACAATTCCATGAAAGGAGAAATTCAATGCTGTAAAATTCTGAGCCAAGCTGTTTTGCACGCTGCCAAGGATCCACAGCCATGTGGGCAGCCTGCTGAGGGTCACACTGACTTTCCCCTTCAAACCTGTATGGGGAAAAAAAAAAAAGCTGGATGCAGAGAGAGATTACGCTGAATTTGCTCTTCAGGTATCTTATCTGAGGAACCAAAGCCTGCGGTCAGCGTGGAGAGAGCTACAAGGTGTGATTCATAGCAGGAGCCTGGCTTAGACACTCTGAATTATCCTCTGGAGGCTCTGTTGATGGCAAGGTGCCTGGCCTCGCATCTCGGGGCACTGGCTTATGAACCAAGGTAGTTAAATAAGCGGCAGAGAAGTGGCCACCTTCCTCCTGTCACCTGCTCCTCTTGCTCTCAGGGAGGGCAGGGGCACCTGTGTCTCTCTGCAGCTGCTGCAGCAGCTCTCAGCCCATTGCAAAAGTGTGAGCTGGAGCCATTCGCTGTCACGGGGATTTACGTGCACTGTGGTGGCTGACACGTGGGTATGGTGTTGCTTGCCTCCAGAGCTGTAATTTTCTGCAGGTCCAGGACAAAAAATTAAGCAGGTAATTGCATCCTTCATCATCGCTGGGTCCATGGGAGGTGGTGAATTGGAGCCCTCAGATGCCTGATGGTGCCCCAGGTGAGATGCCTGATGGGGTGCCCTGTGTTAACCCAGGCAGTTGGGTTCAGCTCACTCTGAGAGAACAGTCCTGTGATCAGGGGTCATCATCCCCTGCTCAAGCACACACAGCCTGTCACTCAGGGTTATAGGTACCTCCAGCTCCTGAAGCAGTCATGTCCAAGCAGTGTACCCTGTGCAAGGACCTGGGGTCTTGTTAGACAGCAAAGCTGAATCCTCCTGCAGGATGTTTGGCAGCAAAGGCCATCAGAGTTCTGGGCTTCATTGAAAGGAGCACCTCCAGCAGGTGAAGGGAGGGACTGAGTACTTCCCTGTACTCACCACTGCTTAGACCCCAGTTAAGAATATTGCGTCCAGTTTGGAGCTCCTTAGCACAACAGAGCCACAATAAACTGGAGTGAGATTGGGAGGAGGGGGTGACCCCAAGAAGCTCAGGGGGAGAGAACACTTGCTCTGCAAGGAAAGGCGGAGCGAGCTCCTTCAGCCCAGAGAGGAGGTGGCTTTGGAGGGATCTAACAGCAGCCTGTCTGTACCTCCGAGCAGGTCAGCAAGGAATGAGGCTTATCACAGTGGTGCACAGCAGATGCAGGGGAAACTAAGTCCCAGCTGGCCATGAGGAGATTTTTTACTATTATGAGGGTAGTCCAGGTGTGGGACAGGCTGCCCAGAGAGGTATAAGCCTCCACACGTACAAGTCTTAAGACCCAAATGGGTCAAGCCTGGAGCAACCTGGTGTGAGGCTCAGATTGGGCTAGAGACCTCCTGGGGTCCCTTCTCCTGAACAACCTGTGGTCCTGTGTTTTCACAGAGCAAGGAGGTGGGACTGGCCATAAAGGAGGTGGGTAGGGTGGTGGTCCTGCCCCTGCAGATGCTGTACCTCTGCCTGCAGAATGACTGGGATGCAGTAGTACCAGCCAAGTGCTGTGGCATATTGATGGATGTAAAATCACTTCCCTCCAGCTTTCTCCATGCTATGTGAAGCACCTGTGCATCACACCCATGTTTTAGGTGCTGCTGCTGCCTGCTGTGGATTTGGCCTGGTTGTGGCCACCATCCTATTGCTCCCCCTCGGGGCTCTTGCTGCAGAGCTCCAGCAGCGTGCAAGTCTGCTGTAGCCTTGCCAGTCTCTTTGGGCATCTCTGGTGACTCCAGCCACCTGTGTCTTGGTATGCTGCCCTGGCTCTCAGGTGAAGGGTTGACTGTATGGCTGCCTCCCTCTCTGCCTGCCACAGGAGGAGTGGGACCAGCTCTGCCTCCCTGGGGACCCTGCATGTCCCCTCCATCCTTTTCTTCCTTGGGGATGTTGCTTCCAAGGTGCCTTGGCAGCTTTCTTGCTTTCCCTTCAGAAATCAGGGAGGAGAAAGGAGTGGGCTAATTTCTTCCACTTTTATAACCAGGCGCAGGAATGCTTCTGTTTTATGGCCGTGGTTATAGCTCGCTGAGGGAAGAGCTTTCTAACTGGATTGCTCTGACCTGGCTGTGAACCATTCTCATTTGGCCGAAAACGAGCATCTTGGGTTGTGTGGCTGGGGGCTGTGGAAGAGCCCCGTTTGCAGCCAAGATTGTGCCTTCGGAAAATAACACCAAGGGAGGAGGAAATAGTTTGGATTTTAATAAAATCCACTTTATTTTGCTGCTTTTTTTCCTTTTTTTTCTAATTGCACAGCAAGGGCTCATCTTTGTCTTACAAGTAAGTCAGTTCCATGCAGGGCTGTAGCAAATTGATTTGAGATCTGCGGATGAAAAGCAGTGGAATGACTGCCAAGCATTGTTACATTATGGAAGTTCAAAGCACATGATGGGTGAGAATCCTCATTATTCCCAAGGAGAGGTCACTTTTCAGATCAGGAATGGTGCAAGTAAGGAAACCAGTTTGGGAAGAACAGCACTGTGAAAAGTGTATCCACTGTGGTAGGCTTACAGGGACCTCCTTTGTTTTTGCCTGCACATTGGGAGAGAAACCTTTTTTATCTTCTTTTTAGAAAAAGATATACAAATAAAAACCCTAACAGTTTACTTCTGTGCGGTGACTGCAAGCAAAATCTTGCTGCTTTCATTAAGCAGTGGGAGATGTTCACTTTAATTACCCTGCCTCTGAACTGGTCCCTCTGCCATGTTGGAGCAGCTCCTGGTGGCCCGTATCCAAACGTTTCTTTTGGTGACTCCTAAAGGGACTTATAAAGAAATTACAAACTTCCTCACAACCTCTTGAGTGCCATTCAGGAATAGAAGAAAATTGTTTGCGTTTTTATATGTTATGTTATACGTTTCTCCAGCTGACTCATTTCAGTTTGTTGGGGAAACTTATACACCCTCACAGATGTGCGGTTTTTTTTCGACTGTTCTTCCTAACAGCAGAAGTTGAAAAGTTTAGTCCTTGTGAAAAGGGGCTTCCTCTAACAGGCTGCGAAGGGTTGAATTGCAGTCCCAACACACTGTAGGCATCCAGAAGGAAACTGCACTTCATCTTCTCCTTACTAGCTGTCTGTTAGATGTGCTCTGGGGCCCCAGGGGTTAATTTCCAAAAATCCTTCACTGAAACTTGTTAATAACTTCCATATGTACCCATGTGTGTGCACAGGAGGGGCCCCACAGCCAGCAGCTCTTGTAATAATACTTGATTACCTCTGACAGAAGGGTCTGTGTGCCATTAGGGATCTGCCTTGGTGGATCAGCATTTGCTGAAAACCAAGTTTGTGCAAACACATTTTTAAAAAATTATTACCATTTGGGCATCTTCCGTGTTTGGAAATGAGCTCCTCCAAGGCAGACAAGCTTCAGAATAAAACTTTCGGTGTGCACACAGCTGGGTCTCAAGTTTTGGACCCTTACCCTGATGCCTGCCCCAAAGTGTCTGCATCATTAGACTTTAAAGGTGCTAGACACCTTAATTTACAAGAATACCTTAGTTAGGAGAATGTGATGCTTTTCATCCAATTGAGTTTGTTTTGCACCAATTCCTTAGATGTTTGGCATCTGTAAAGTTATAATAACTCTACACACTGGAGCTTTGTGCCTGCCCTGTGCCCGGGGCTACTGTGGGCAGTGTTCAAAGAGAGAACGTGTGTCAAAGGAGAAGGGGATATGGCAGAGACACTCTGTGACTCCTGATGCTCCTTGCAGGGCTGCCTGGGTCTCTGTGAGCTCCCCGCTGCCGTGTGATCTCAGCTGGGGCTGATGGAGCTGGGGTTTTGATACAGGCAAAGCAAAGTACTTCCAAATGCTTCCCGTGCAGGGGCTGGCTCCACAGTAAGTCCTTTTCAGCTGGGAAAAGAGATGGCTGAGGTCCAGTGGCAGAGATGTGTGAAGCCTGAATGCCAGGGAGTAGATGAGTAAGTAGGTGTGTTTTCCAAAAAAAGCCAAGGAGGCAACTGATGAAATAATCAAGTGCAAGACTCAAAAGGAACAAAAGGAGATATTTCTTCACACAACCTAGAGCTGTCGTGAGCAGAGAAATGGGGACACCCATCTGATGCCTGGAGGGAAGGGCTGGGGAAAAATACATCCCCACGGTCCACAGTGAGTGAAAGAGTCTGACTTGTCAGCTGAGGGCATCAGGGGTGGCCAGCATCAACCCCAGGTGACAGCTGGTTTGGCTCTGCCCGGTGACCTGACTAACCTTACGTCAGAAAGAAGATGCAGAGCTTTGAGAACGCTGTGCAAAATACGGTGCAGCACTGGTAGCCTCCTCAGATTTGTGTTTGATACATCCAACCCAGAGGAAATTACATACATGCACTTCTAAAGGAAGATTTTTTTGGCTCCTGGGCTACCTGCTTTCCAAAGACGCCACCCTTGCCATCAGAGTTGTCAACCTTCTTGTCACAGATGCCATTGAAGTCAATGACCAGATTGTTCTTCCCCTTGCAAGATTTTGGATTAGGCTCCCCTCGTTTATTTCAGGCCAACGTGAGCAAATGTGGGTTTTCCACAGTGAACATAATCAAAACAAACCCTGCTCCCACTGGCTCATGCAACAAATCATGCTGGGGGAATTGCTGGCATTCGGCATGATTAGCCCGAGCGCAGATGCCTTCTAGCTCATAAACAATAGCCTAAAGGATTGGAGAGGATCACAAACAAAGCACTTACAGACAAGAAAGCATTTTCAAAAGGGACTTGAGAGCTTATGTCCATTGGGGGTTTGTCTTTTAAAAATAAACCAGAAGTAAACAAATTGACAAAGACGGCTCTAAAGAATCTAAGAAAATGAAAGCACAGAGACTGGATGTAAAACTACAGAAATGAGGTTGAGGGAAACTTGGGGCAGAACTAATAGGTCCTTTAGAAGTCCTCAGCAAAATGTGTGCTGGGGATAGGCAGCCATTGGAAACTACAGCTGTCCATGCTGGTGAAGCCAGCATGGTGGAAGAGATGCAGGAGAAGACCCTGCTCCAATTCACAGGAGAAAAAAAAAAAAAAAAAGTCCCTTAAAAAGCAGTTAGAGCAATGAAATAATTGGTCAATTTGTGTTTGTTAAGTTTTATGGGGATTCAGTCCAAAAGAGATGTTTCCTGCCTCTAAGCTAGTGACAGATTGGTATGAATTTCAGATTGAAAACAATTCAGTTTGTGTAAACCATAGGTTTTTTTATCATGCTTTTATTTTATTTTTTAAATTTAAAAAAATATATAATAACATTTTTAAAGGCAGGCTGACTTATGTCAAATTGTGTGTGTTTTCTCCTGGCCCAGAGAAGTAACAAGGGCCCAGCTTCACACAGAGCTGCCTCCTCATGTGGACACCACGGTGACCGAGAGCTGCCATGGGGGCTTGCCAGCATCACTGTAACTGCGATGAAATTGCAAGTCATGCCAAGTCCAGAGAGACTCCAGCAGCTGTCACACCTTCCCCAGTTCTGTGCATTCCAGGAACATGCACACCCAACATGCACCTTTCTTCAAAAGCTTCAACCTGAAAGGTGGCAGCTATTCTGACTTCATAGTGTGTGCAATAGCAGAAGGTATGTGGCCAGGTCCTTGCCGCTAGAGGTTTAGGTGCATCCTGGGTTGTTTTGGGTTTCATTGAATCTCAAGCCTAAAGTAATGCAGATGTAGATCCAGATGTTCTAAGTAGTATCTATCTTGTTGGCTGCAACCCTCATTCTGTGGTACTGGTTATGTGGGGAAGGACTGATGGCTCCTTTTATCCTTGAACTTTTGGTGAAGAGCTCTCAGAGAAACTGGAATGGAACAGGAGCTGAGTATCTTTCCCTGCTCTTACAGACTGTGCAGGGAATCAGCCAGATATGAAAGCAGCTCTAATGTACGTGCTGAAATACCTAAAATAAGCCATGCAAACAAATCAGTCGTATGTTATCCAGATGGGACTGTTCAAATCCAATAATAGCAGTAAAGTGCTCCCGAACTCTGCAGAGAGAGAGATTATAGAAGGATCAGGTATAATTATAGTGCCTTATTATTACCATTCTCATCATTCTTTCTAACAAAGCTTTTCAGTAGGATGAAAAAACTTCTTGCAGGAGAATATAATGTGTTTGCTGGCATTTTTTCTTTCTTGCTTCCAAGACTGTTCAAGTCAGTCCCTGTAAATGGTGTTAATAAATACAGTAATGATCTTGGACAATATTATCTTTCAAACAATACCTTCTTTAGCCTCTCTCTGTGTCCTTGACTGCAGCAAACCCTTCTCCTGAAATGTCTCACTGTTGCTACCACTAGTGAGAGCACCAGGAAAAATACCCCACTGCTCCTCTGATCTTAACTTTGATACGTGTAATTCCAAGCAGAATGAAGCAATGCCCTTGAGGTATTAGTGGCTGTGAGTGGCTTTACTACTCCAGTGCTGCAGGAATATAGGTAGAATTACTCAGCGAAAATTATCTCTTTGGACAAAGCAGACAAAGTCACAGATCTGGTGGTACATATCTGGAAGCATGAGTGGCTGTTCTTCCCTACCTGAGTCCCAACTTTTTTGAACACCATGAGCACTTACGAGAAAAGCCCAAGATGAACAGAATCAGACCCTGGGCAAAATGGGTGTGGGGAAACACACATTCTTGTCGGCTGGTTGGTCTTGTTGTCTGGCACCACTGAGAAAAGGAAAAAGGCCTCCCAGCCTTTTTTTAGCAGTACCCCTTTCTGGATCACTGCAGATTCCTGGAAGTACTGCTGTCAGAGGAGCTTGATTGTGCAAGGGAGCTGTGCTCGCTGTCAAGGCACAGCCTTGCAGCAGCTCGCAACCCAGCATGGACTTCCCAGGGAGGGGATTTCTGACAGGAGGGAAGTCCCAGGTGGCACTTCCACTTCTGTGGCTACCCCTGCCTCAGAGCAGTTTGGGGAAAAGCTATTGGTGAGTGTGTGGATGCTAAGAAGTACCAATGCAGCTCATTCTTAAATCTGCAATGCTCCCTGCACTGATGTCCTTGTGGCCCTCATTCAGAAAAACCCTCACACCTCTCTCAGCTTGGGGAGATGCTCATGCCTGTGTCAGGTGTTGCAGTGCAGGAGTGCATCTCTTCCAAGCTTCATGTCTCCATGCCCTCCTTGCCTGCAGATCCTCAACAAACCAGGAGGAGAGGTGTTGAGGTTTGAACAGACACAGCAGGCTTGAGGGGGAAAAGCAGGTTAATTTTTTTTCTTGGGGTGGGAGGGAGGGGCTGTTAGCTGAGATGGGTCTTTCTCGTTTCTCCTCTCCTCCTTCCCCCTGAGCACCTTGGCAGAGCCTTGCTCTCAGCTCAATGAAAGTAGGGCAGAGCCTAACCACATTTCAAGCTGTCTGCGTTTTTGGATTCTGGGTAACTGTGATCTCTATCTGTTCCTAGAAAAGATTTAAACAACTTATAAACCGCAGCTGGGCAGAGATAATAAAGGAAGCAGTAGTGGGGTGGGGAAGGACCTCCCCAGTGTGTGCAGAGAGAGGAGAGGGGGCTCTGCAGCCGAAGCTGTGGGCCTGGCTGTGTAGAGGGCTCTCTGCATGGTCACCTGGGCTGTGGGGGACACAGGTGTTAGTAGATAAGTAAAAAAAATATGTGTGTGTTTGTACATGCATACACATGCATAT
Organism: Phaethornis superciliosus; assembly: GCA_023637945.1. Lineage (NCBI taxonomy): Eukaryota > Metazoa > Chordata > Aves > Apodiformes > Trochilidae > Phaethornis > Phaethornis superciliosus. Next base: position 61,728,013 of record JAJQWJ010000001.1, on the reverse strand, counting down.
ATATATATATATATATAAAAATAAAAAGTCAAAGGAGATAAGTTTAGCCACAGAAGAAGGGGTCTGAATCCTGTTACAGTAGCCATGTAGTCCCATCTTGGTGCAGTTGTTCTCACTGAGGTTATGTCTCCAGGCAGACAGGACACGCTTCCTTATTTCCCATCCCTGTGGACCCACATCTTCCATTGCACAGTTTTCCAAACAGGAGAGGGTTTGAAACTGCTCTGCAAGGGTTTGAAAAATAAAAGCCTATGATGAACCTCTTGTGTGAGGCCTAAACTAGAGATCCTTGTCCTGTAGTCCTGTCAGACAGGGATGTAGATGGCAGGTGGGAAATTGGGGGTGTAGGGAGAGAAGACAGAATAAAACACATTTCTATATTGGCAAAAACCCTAGCAGAGAGGCGGTTCTTCCAGCAAATGCTTTTGACAAGATGCTTTATTTAGTTTGGATAGCCAGAATAGGGTCTGATGCTGAAAAGATGTTTTTTCACTGTAGGAGAGTGTGTTATAACAGCTGTATCAGCATGTATATTCTCCACAGTTCGTTATAAAAGCAAAGTTGAAGAATTAATAGAGAAAGAAAAAAGCCATATTCATTTGCCAGCAAGATACTTAGCTACTTAATCCTTTCTGAGCCTTCCTCCAAGGAGCTGGCAGAGGCCTGGTGTGCACTCACAAAAAAAAAAAAACAACCTGTGCCAGTCTAAAGTGGAGTGTGACTGTCCATGTCTGCTGCAGGGGGGGGGGCATGCTGGTTTTCAGCAAGGATCATGCCCTCCAACACTCTGTGCTGGAAAGCAGCTGCAGGCCAAACAAAGGGTCCTAGCAAAACAATTTGTTAAGAAGTAAGGAAGACATTGAAAGGACAAAACAAAACAAAACAAACCAGAAAAAATGAGGAGAGGAACAGGGGAGGGAGCGAGTTGGTCTGGGAGCAGGGTAGTGCAGAGTCTGTTTGAATGAGCTTGGGGGAAGGAGCTTGGGTTTTGAGGCAACTATGGGGCAGTCCTGGGTACTGTCCAGAGGTGGTCAGAAGCTGCTCTCTTCCAGGGTGCAGGGAGCTGGGGCTGGCACAGCCAGCTGGCTCAGAGCAGGACATGCTGTGGCCAGAGCATCTTTCCTGCACAGGCAGGGCCAGGAAGGCCATCTGGCAAGGCCAGCGCTGGCAGAGATCAGTCCTGCAGCTCCCTCAAAACCACTGCCACCTTGTCTGACAGGATCCTCCCTGTGTCTGTCCCGCACAGGACACAGCCCCTGCCAAACCTGCCTGCCACCCCCTTCTGCCCCTTACAGGGAAGATGTGCAGACCTTCACTTGGGAGGGTTTCAGGGCAGGATGTGCACACCTCAAAGCAGGCAGCTGGCAAGGAGAGGGGTCGGGAGCTCCTGTTTTACCTGAGAGCACAGATGAGAGCTGTCAGCATTCACCTGTCTAGCATTCCCTCCCCCCAGCATTTATGAGAAAGTTCGGGCTGGCCCAGCTGTGTCCCCTCAGGGCTAGTGGCACATCCCTTGTCCGTGGGAGGGCTGTGTGCCTGTGACTCCTGCTCTCCTACTCCCACAAGGGATGCTGAGTCGTGCTGCCAGGGCCACTCACAGCACCCACATGCCCTTGGAGGATGCTGCCGTTTGCAGAGGCAGTGATTTGAGCCCGCTCCTGTTGTGGCAGCCACGGTGAGCCAAACACCATTGCCGGAGCCTTGGCTAGTGCAGCATCACCAGTTAGCGGCATGCAGTAAGTGCCTGGGCTTTTCAGATTATGAAAAACATGTTAAAAGCTTTCCCAGGAAGAAGAAAAAAAAAAAAAAAAAATCAGTGTAGAGAGGATCTCTGCTTTCTCACCTGCTGGGACGACACACGGTTCTCAGAGGCCTCTGCAAGTTGAGAGGTACCATCCATAATAAACCTGCTCTCCCCAGCAGCGCTGGCAGGAGTTTCCAGAGCACCCACTCTCGGCACAGGAGGGACAGCTTAAAGAGCGGCTGGGGCAGACGGTGCAAGGCGCTGGAGGCAACGCTGCCCGCACCTTGACACCCAAGTTAGGGGCCACTGCCCCCCAAAAAGGCTGAGCAGAAGCGACTCAGAAGCATCAGCTCAGCTGCCATCGCCGTGGACTGAAGGGGGGGGACAGGCCTGGGCAGCAGAGGGGGGTGAGGGGGGCAGAAGACGGGGAGAAGGAGTGGCTCATCCGCCTTGTGCATCCGACAGAGCTTGCGGGAAGGTTTATTTTTCCTTTTTCTCGCCCTGTCTTCTGCTTGCTCCTGCCTAATTGGAGAAACTGCTACTGCAGTATCTGCAGCTTGCTGAGTAAATGTTGTTCTTCGAGTTGTTCATTACAGTTAATTAGCATTAATTTTGTCTTAAATGGATCCTAGTTGTGCTTGTTTTCTCTAGGGTTACGGCTGTGGTGCTGCTGAGGAGACACTGAGAGGTAACCGGGTGCCAAACACTGCGGGTTTCCCGGGGACCTGGGACGGTGGCGGTGGGAGGGAGAGGAATGGAGGGGGAGAGGAATGGAGGGGTAGGGCGGACTGGGGACATCCCAAGGTTTTCACACCCTTCGACTCCTGAGCGACCCACCCGAGCCCGGCCTCGGATCTGCACTTCGCGTGAGCAGAGCACCTCTGCCTCTGCGCGGGAGGTAAATGGACGGTGAGCGCCCACCTATCCCAAAAGTCAAACAGACAGCCATCCCGGGGCCGCCCAGCCCCGCAGCGGGGCCAAGGCCGAGGTCGGGGCCAGGGCCGGGGCGGGCCCCGCCGGTGGCGGCGGGGCCGGGAGCGGGCGGGGCGACGGCGCCATCTTGTGGGCGAGGGCGCGGGTTGGCGGGCAAGGGCCGCCGCCTCTCAGCCCACGGCACCGAAGCGGGCCGGGGTTCTGTGTCAGGGCGGGTGTCACTCCGCTGTAGCCGAGGGGGTTCTGCCGTCCCTCCTGGTGATGGTGAGCTGCCTGGGGGGGCAGCTTTCACCGCCTTGTACGAGTGGATATCGAAAGATGTCTCGTACCCGCCCTGCTTCTGGCCCGGGCTCGGCCAAGCGGACCTCCTGCTGGAAGGTCGAGCGTGAGGAGGCAAAGAAGTCCTTCCAGGCGAAGTTCCTTTCGTCCCGGCTTTGCCACACAGGCGGTGAGAGGCAGGCTGAGAAGGGAAGGGAGCCGTAGGGAACGCCGCGAGGTTGAGGCACAGCCCGGCAGCGTCAGCCCCCAGAGCTCATCAGGCGTGTGATGGTGATTTAGTCCCCGGGAATCTTTCCAGGAGATGAACAGAAAAAGAGCAGGAGCAGGGTGATTTCTGAGGCAGACTCATTTTGCTGGTGAAAGGGAATTACAGAAGAGCCCCCTCCCTTCCCCACGGCGGTGTCAACACCTTTCTTTTTCTGTTTTCCCCCGGAGTCGCTGATTGCTCTCTTCCCTAGTGCGGCTCAGCCTGTGGAAACGTAGCGAGGGCATTGGCAGCTTTTACCTCGGCATCATCCAGCCCTGCTGAGAGGCACTCGACACACAGCAGTGGTAAAGAAGGCTTGGCAGAGGGACGGCCCTGCTCTCCTATGGCTCCCGCCGCCAGACGGAGGGGAAAGCCTGAGCCGCAGGGCCCGGGGTGAGAGGAGTCAAAGAGATTGGGAATCCTCAGAGGTGGGCGCCTTGCCGCCGGCTGGATCTGAGCCATGGGGGATTGAGCTGCTGCTCCCCGACAAGGCAGCAAATCCAGAGCTGCCATGCTGGGGAATGCTCTGAACCGCGCTCTGCAATCAGGCTGCTTGGGTTGCTGCAGAGAAGATCTCTCTGCGCCAAGCGGTGTTTCTCTTCTGGATGGTTGTGGTGTTAAACGCTTCAGCGATAAAGAGGCTTTGCTGTGGTCCCTGCAGCATTGCTTTCGCCTTGGCTAGCAGCAGCCTTTTTGTTCGGATAAATGCTTTCCCTGGAGTTGGATGTGGGGGCATGTGTGGGCACGTGTGTGTCTGTGCCTGTACTTGTGGCTGTGCACTGGATGCAGCTGCGAACAGGCAATTCTGGTAGGCTCAGCACTTGCCCAAACTCGTTGTTGTTCCTGCTCGCCAAACAATGTGATTTTTTCCTGACGGCTGGGGATGCTGGCCACTGTTGGGGGCTTTTAACAGCACTTCAGTGAAATCAATCCCAGCTACAACCAGACGCTGTTGCTAGCACCTGGCCCAATCCTGCATTTAGTCTCAGGAAGTGATCAATATTCCCTGTACCAAAGGAAGGACCAAGCCATGTGGTTCCTGGCCAGTCTGTGCTATGATGGGGATACAGCTAGACAGACAGTTCCCTCCTTGTCATGCTGCAGGGACCAGCCCACATGCAGCACTGTACTGTATAATGCATAAGTGAAGGTCATACAGTGATCTGTTCCTTTGGAGCCTGGTCATTTATTTCCTTTGGCACAGGTATCCTAGTTAGTTCCCCCCAAGTTTCGGGGGTATGTGTTCAGCCCTGCTATGGGCTGGTAATAGAAACACATATCTCTCTCCAGCTTTTCCTCATCTTCCTCCCATTTATGTCTCCAGGGTTGAAACCCAGTCCAGAATCCCCAGACCAAATTGAATTAGAATTTAACATTCAAAGATTCAGGCTCCCTTCAGGCTCTAAGGAACAGAATGTCATCCTGTCTCGTAGTTAATAGCTGCTGGGTAGTCATTTCAAAGCCATTTCTTTTCAGAGAGCTCTACCATAGCAAATTCCAGCAGTGAATGTATTTCTGGCCTGACTGTGCCTCTAATCCCACAGCTGAGTCTTAGGTGTGATCTCTTTTGAAATGCTAGATCTCTTTATTTACTTTTTTAAAAAAAAAAAAATCCAGACAGCAATATTTCTAGGACTTGGCATTTAGAGTAGCAACAGGGGTTGTTTATAGGAAGAGAAGGGGAAGGACAGAAGGAGGATGTTGACCTAACAGCCCTACAAACCTACCGCACTTAATCCACTTATCTCTCTGAATTCCTGAAGCAGATAAATGCTGATAACAGTTAAAACACCATTGACAGGAGCAGCGTGGTCTGTCCTCTAGAAATACATCAGTGCTGGAAACAGCAAAGCTCTGTGCTACCATGGGGATGAGGATGATAGAGGAGTTGAGGAAGCCCTCACTCTGCTGAAGAGTTCTTCCACAGGAGGGTAGGAAGCCCCTTCTCCTTCCCTGCCCCAGCTACGCTGAGATGTTGTTCAGGCCTGAGGAATGCTGCCAAGCACTGTTGTGAACCCACAGCCACCCCAGAGCCACATCTGCCTGATCAGTACCTACGTATCTGAAGAATCAAGAGTCTTCTGACTCTTGATTGTCCTTGCTGCTCAGCATTAAGACCTGTGAGGAGTGATCTCCAGCTGAGACCAGCCTCCTGCAGCTCATGTCATTGTGTCTTGGGGAAAGAAGTTGGTTTTGGCTAATTTAAGCTACAGCTGCCCTGGAGGAGTGCAGCTGCTTCACTAGCCTTGCAGAGTCACACTTGCTCCTCTCCTATCTGTCAGAGCTCTTAGCAAGGTATGGGATCCATGCCTTGGATCCATACCATGGTGAGCAGTGGCCACAGCTGCCCCCCCCTCTCTGTGTCAAGACCTGTACAAGACTAAACAAGAGGGGAAGTGCTCTAAACCAAAGGTTGCTTTGAAGCAAACCTTGCTCCTACAAACTCTGGCAGGATAAAACAACAGATAAAGAGAAATTTTGATGATGCACAGTTTACATGCTCAGCTGCCACCTTAGATCTTTCCCCACACAGCCCAGGCACCCTATGTGAGCAAGAAGCCTTGAAATTGCAACGAAGTGCTTTCTTGTGGATAGTGCAAATGTCTCACAAGAAGTGCCAAAGGAGGAAGCTGCTTAGAGAGAAGAGAGGACCTCTCAGACATTGGGGTTTTTCTGAGTCAGATGCTGCTCAGCTGTTGCATTGCAGATATCTTAGCTAAAAACAAGCTTTTGTTGAAATCAAAGACTCTTCATGAGTATAGGTAGGAGGGTCCTCCCACAAAGAGAGGGTTTTCTTCTTCAAACGACTCTCCTTAGGTTTCCCCACAATAACTTTCTTATAACTTGCCTGCATTGTGAAGCTGGTTCAGAGCCAGCATTGTGTGAATCTGAAACATTCTGGCTGTTAGGGATGAATTTCCTGTCAGGTTGTTCTCCCTCTTGGAATACAAGTGCTTTTCTCCAAAGTGACCTAGTGGGCTGTGGAGGTAAGGTTTGTGCAGGCAGGAGGATCGTGGAGATTCTCCTCTCTACTGACTGCTGGTGTGGGTGCTTATTTTCCACATTGAATGCAAAACAGGTGGCCCCATACTTGAGTGTTCACATAAAAAAGTTTGGTAGTGCTGCTCTGCCCTGAACCCACACCCTGTGGCAGTGTTCAGCAGCTGCCCCATGTGAACAAAGCACTCAGTTATGAACATTTAAAAATAAGGTGACCTTATTCCAAAGCCTGAATGGTCTATGCAGTGAGATAACCCAGAATAGCTGTTCTGAAACAACTGTGTGCGGTTCCAAAACAACAAATCCTTGCAATATTATGGTAAAAACCCCACTGTTCCAGAGGCCATTGAATCCTTCACTGAGTTTGAGCACATTCATCTCAAATGGCCCTAACAGATATCAGTCAAAGCATTGTTGGTTTTTTTTCCATATTCCAGCATGGGGTTTTGGTCACTGTGGAAGGTGACAAAGTTTGTGTGTGATATTTTACAGTCATTGGCAGACAAAGCTCTGTGCATTAAGAGCTTATGGTCTTATCTTTCCACACCTGCTGGTAGGTGTAACACCATTGCAATGGTTCAGAGAAATGAGCCCCAGTGTGGGGAGGAGTCTGACCAAAAAGCAGAAGAGAGCCTGAGTCTGACAGGAACTGCTTGCCAAAAGCTGTGTGTGTCCACCCTGCCTGTCCCTTTGCAAATGGGAAGGGACCAGCCAGCTGCCCAAGCACAGAAATACCTGACAATCCCTCATCTCTGATGCCTTTTGGATCTTTGTATCTGGTTGCTTTCTTTCAGCCTTTGACCCCCATCATGGCCTCTAATCTAAAAGTCATCTTCCTGTTTCTTTGGTCGCTTCAGTGCGGAGGTAAAAAAGCATTTTTTTTTTTTTAATTCCTTTTGTTTACTTTCAAATTTGTTCATATTAGAGCATTTCCAGCTGCTATCTTTTGCTAATTTCCAGAGATCCCCTCTAGGAATTTGCACGCTACTGCTATTTCTGTCTTTTAAGCATTTCAAAGCTGAGAGAGAGAGAGAATCCTCAAGAAAGGGGGAGCATGGGAGAGGGGTTAGATAACCTAAATAAAACGGTTTGGCTTTTTTTCCTGGCATGTTTTTCTCAAGCTAATGGCTCTTGGGATACTGTAGGAAGATGGATCCCTCCTCTTTTTATTACAGCAGTGCTTAGCCACGTCTTGTATAGAAACTATGTTCATGTGTATTCTGCTGGTTAGAGATGTGGAGAAGGGTGATGAATGATGAATTATTTTAGAAAATAAGGCCCAAAAGAGACCACTCGGGTTATCATTCCCGTGGTGTCTGTGGGATTTTCTGTTACCATCTTCCCTAAATACTGTATCTCGTGTACAGAGGGCTGTGCACTCACAATGAGTGAGCACATCCCTTAGGACTGTACTGTGTCTCAGTCAGCTTTACAGCTGAGAATATTTTTTAGAGGTGTAACCCAAGCTTGTCCTTACTCTTGGGCTATTGTCCCTGGCTCTGTAGAAGATTTTCTTTAACAAATGTTGCTTCCCTCAGGACAGTGGCTGCTCCTTCCCTCCTTTATTGCCCCCCACAACACCTCCTTGGTGCTCAGCACTCAGCAGCTCCAAGTCTGAGTCGCCTTTTCCAAGGCTGAGTCCCACTGTGCAGCGGTGATGCCGCTGCTGCGATGCAGCGTTAGTGTGTGATGGCAGGAGAGCAAGCCTGGCTGTGCTCTGGAACAGCTTTAATGCCTTGTTATGAACCTGTTCAGAGATGCAGAACCCCAGGGAATCTCAACAAGAGCATGAATGAAAAAGCCTGCCCGTCGTCTACCTTCTCTCACTACTTATTTTTCCACCCTTCTCTTTTCATATCTCTGAAAGAATCCTTCATTTTGTAAGAAGACTTGTGTGTAAGTTTCCTCTTCCCCTTTTTAAAGGCAACAATAGTTTGCACAGGCCTCCTCTTAAGTTGCCTTATGTATGGTGTTACGTCAGCTGCCAAACAAATAGATCCAGAGGCTTCTTGATGTTAAAGCCAGATTTGGCTGGGAAACCAAAGATGTCCCGTACGCCAGGCTTCTTACTAGCCTGTGGCTTACTCTTAGCCTTTTACAATTTTTTTTATCAAAACAGTGAGGGAACTATGGTGTGGTTCCCTATTTGTGCTTATTCACCCTCTCTTGTAACTCCCAACATTGTTGTCTACTGAACTGCAGTGATAGATCACTTTCAGCAGCTCTGTCTGTGTAAGGAGGAAGCTCATGAAGGGCATGATCTCCCATATCTCTTTCTACAATACTGTCATGTATAGATACCTAAGATCTGCAGACTTCTGCAGATAGTTCCCATATCTTGCATCGAGTCTTGTGCTTTGCTGCCCAGTTACAGCATCAAAACTTTGGAGTGATGAAGCTGTGCCTTGTTTGTCCTGACCCCAGTGCCAGTCCCCATGCAGAATATGCAATTTCTTTCCTCAGTCATGCTTCAGAAATACACAGTCCCACTGATAAGACCTGCTTCCTTACAGCACCTTCACTCACTTAGAGTCATCTAAGTGGCCACATGCAGATGCCCCAGCAGAGGTTTAGAGCTCAGGAGTTTCAGGAGATGTCCAGCATCTATCTCTGCTCTATCACTGTAAATGCAGTCTCACACCACTGTAAAATCAGTTCCCTTCCTGCCTAATTTCCTGTATTTCTGTGTGCTGGTGTGGTAGGGGGGAGTTCACAAGGGAAAAGGGGAAGCCTGTGGATGCAACAGGCTGTTGCAAATCACACAGCAATTACCTAAGAGACGTGGCAGATCACACAGGGCACGTGCTCTGAATCACTCAGTGTCTGACAAGAGCCAACACTTGGTGCTACGGGCACGCTTCCTGACATACAATTATTTTCACTGTGTGATCCTGTCTTTGGGGCAGCAGTCCTCTCCTGACATAAAGTGATGTTAGGTGACTGCTAACAATTATTATCCTTACAGGGGGAAGTGTTGATGTACAACAGAAACCTCCAATCCAGGTTGCACTGCTCAAGGAAGGAATATCCATCCCCTGCAAAGTCATCTTCCCTTACATGCCGAAATACACGGAATTTTCAATCTGCTATTACTGGATTAATTCACTGGGCCAGAATACACTCATCTATAGAAGGTCAGAAAAAATATCCATCCCTTCTGGAAAAGAGAATGAGACTGCTGCCCTATCATACGACCACAGAATTGCACCTCTGGGAAGCACCTTTTCTACTGGCACTTACTACTGCGAGGTCAGATGGAATGACATAAAGAAAATGGGAAAGGGGGTGTTTGTCCTTGCTAGAGGTAAGTGAACATCCAGAAAGGAAGGGCAGGTGGTTAAAATTCAGCTGGACCTTGCTGAGGAAAGGTTATCTTTGCTTCCACCTGAATGTGCTATAAAGTCAGGTGGGAATGATACTTTTTACTCAGTACTTAGTGCCATCAGAGTTGAATGTTTTACATAGGTGGCCTGTGCTGCTGTTCCCAAGGCACAGATGGAGGAATTAAGATGCTGCCACAACCTCCTGGGAGCAACAGTCGTAAAGTCGGAGTGTAAACGGGAGCCTGGGCACTGAATCTGAGGGTGCTTTTAGGTGTCAGTGTTAGCAGGCTGTGGTTTGGCTGCTAGCAGTGTGACAGAAATGTCTGAACACAAGGCCAGTAGTTAGGGTCCTCACTGTAAGCAGATGTACAGGTCAGGTGCTCACAGTTAGGGCCTCATGAACCAGTTAGATACTCAGCATTTGGGGCTCACAAACAAGTTAGGGGCTCACTGTAATCCCCCTCCCTCCCTTTTCAGGTTGGTCATTTCTTTAAAGCTCAAGCTGGAAAGCAAGGGAGAGTTTCAGGTCATGATAAGAGAAATGTTATAGAAAAGTGATAGGGACATGCATGCTGCTGACTGGCTGGATTTGCATGCTGCTGACAGAATGCTGGATATGAAAACTTCTTAGAAAGTGGAAATGCAAAGAACTGTGACAAAACAGCTTCACTGTACTGGTCAGAGGATCCCTCCAGTACCCAGTCTGCTAGTTTGTGTGGCCTGTGTGCTTTCCACTATCTGTGTGCTTCCTGCCCCTATCACTAAAGACCTTTGCCAGCTACTACCCCTTTCCTTGGCTCTCATGTCACCTCTCTCTAATCTGTGTGAAGTGCAGCTGCTTATACCCTGACTCTTTCATGTGATTCTTCAGCTGAGCCCTGCTCTTTGTTCAATCAGACCAGGTTTTGAAGGGTTTGTGCATGTGCCACTCTGTTTTGGACTGCTTCTGTATTTTAGCACTCTCAAGGCTCTTTCCAGGGTTAAAAATGCATCCGGACTGTAATTTCCAATATGAATCTTTTGCCTTCTTTCTTACAGATACAGGGTACCTAGAGACCTCTTATGGGTGGGAAATCCTCATTACCCTTACCACTCTTCTTGCTGCATTGAGCATCACTGCAACACTTCTGCTTCTCTGGAAAAGAAAGGCAAGTTATAACGAATTAAAAGCAACACCTGACGTGACCCATTCTAGGAATTTATTTCACTTGTTTCTAAGTTGTCTGTGTTGGAAGTCCCCATACTGAAATTTTCTGTGCTGGGTGTCTGCTTCAGGTTTTTTGTTTGGTTTTGGTTTCTTTGTTGGTTTTTGTGGGGTTTTTGATTGTTTTGTTTGTGGGTTTTTTTGTTTTTGTTATTTTGTTTTTAAGTTCAGTCTTTCTGAGAAAAAAGAGTAATCAATTTATCAATTTATGGTGTTAAAGGCATTCTGGTAAGCATTTTGACTCCAGCATGCTCTGCTTTAGAGCAAGGATCTGTCATAGGGCAAAAAAGTCACACTAGCAGTGTCCTGTCCCTGGGAATATTTCAGGAGCTGTGACCTTGTGATGGGTCTTTAGAAAATTGTAGTTTGTGAATGCTCAGGCATAGCTCAGGTCAATTTAGCAGCTCAGTTGTCTGAAGGAGCCCATATGAGGCTGCCTTTCCATACAGTGCCAGTCAGACAGGTCCTGTGCCCCCAACAAGTCTGTTGCAGCCCTCATGGCAGGAGAGGGGCAGGACTTTCCTTGTTTCTAATCCTCTTTCAAGGTGGGAGCTACTCTGGTGCAAGGGCACAAGCCATGGCTCAGGCACCACAGAAGAAAACAATGTGCAGTGTAGAGAGGATGGGGATCAGAGCCATGGGCATGTGTTTGTCAGAGAAAACATTAAGAAGCAGAGTGAGAAGGGAAGGTCAAGAGAGGGATCCTGAAGAAGCCTGTGAGGAAGTCCCAACTAAAAGGAAAAGAATAGAAACAAGGCTGAAGAGCAACCTGCTTTAATTGACTCTGCTTTGAGGACAGAGGGGTTGGGCTAGACAGTCTCCAGAGACACATTCCAAAAGCAGTGATTCTGTGAGGCTGGAAGAAGGAGGCTCTGGAAGGAAACCGGGACTGGAATCCAGGGTGAGGAAGCACTAGAGCTTGGAGGAGGCTGTTAAGGATGGACAGATAGGGTCCCTCAGGTAAGCAGACCAGTGGCACAGGTAGGGACCAGCTGGGTAAGAAAAGTGGAAGCTGGATGAGTAGCTGAGGGCAAAGAGGAAAAGGAGTGGGGAAGAAAGGATGTAGAAAGCAGAACAAAAGTCAAAAGTAGTACAGAAAGATCTAGATGAGGTAGGAGTCCTCCTACCTCCTACCACCTTTCCAGTGGAAAAAAACTATATAGTTGTGATACTGAAGTGTCTGTTGTATGGGGAAAACCTACTGCTCCTAGTACTGCCACCCTCAGGACTTCAAATAACATCCTCTGCACTTGTCCAGAGATCTCAAGGCTGGCTTAAAAGGAAATGGTCTTTTAGAATATAATTTGGGGATTGCACTTTTCAAGGCAGAGTGTCCCCCATATTACTCTCTCAGCCTGCTTTCTGCCACCATGACAGGAGACTCTGCAGGCATTTTTATGTAGAAGCTGTGCTGCTGGTACAGTCCTATGACTCCAAGGAGCATCAGGCTTCAGCACACACAGCCAGAGATCATGAGGTTGAAAAGAGAATGGCAGCAGTTGGCAGACCTGCTAATCTCATGAGATTTACCTTGCAGGCAGCCTGATGGAAGGGGAAGGAGTGTAAGTGGCAGAGTGACTGGGCTGGAGACAAGCCCCCATCTCTGCTTGTCTAGACAATGTCTCCATGGGGACGAGGAGGGAGGTACTGTCATGACTTGCTGATTGGCACCTCTAGGTTTTGAGGGTGGGCCAGCAAGTCTCAGGCCTGTTGGCTGTTCTTGGGACCTGAAGAGATCATGCAGTCAGTACATTTGCTCTCCTGCAGAACACGGCCCATATTTCTCACCACAGCTTGCTCAGACCTGCTGGTTTAAAAATGTTTATCTTTAAGAAAAGCTATTTAGCATCCTCCTTAGTTACTAATGGACTGGAAAGCAGTTCATCGTTTTCATGTGATGTGAATATAATCATCCCACTTCTTTCTGAATTAAAATAGATACTTAGCAAAGCCTTCTGCCTCCTCCCTTGCTTGCTGAGCAGGGCTAACCCTTATCTGTGCATGAATGGAGTGTGTTCAAGGAGAAATCATCCAGTGCAAGAAACATACCTTCTTCCTTACAGCTCCATGCTGGACTTGCACACTGATGTATCACTGACACTATCATCATGAATGGTCATCTGGTGCTTTCTCTGAGCTGCACATTAACAGAAGCTTCCCAGACAAATTCTGATGAAAGTCACTGCATTTTCCCCCTCTGAATTTCCCATGCATACTTTGAATAAGGCCCTGCTTTACTCCCTGTCCGACAGCATTGTCATGTGTTGTTAAATACTTACAACTTTCATCCAATTAAGCTTCAATGGTGGAAAGCCCAGTTCTCCTTTCCACTGCTCCAGGGTAAGTCAGCAGACTCCTCCATTTCATCCTGTGGTGAGGAAAGTGATTGGCCTATGTTGCACAGAGAGTGCCAGCACTCTTTGCTGTGGAAGCAACTCAGGGGGTGTGTGGGCAGCTGGCTTTGAGGTGACATTGGTGTTTACTTCATCTATGGGGAGATGGTGTTTTCTCCAGATGTGTCATTTGGTGTCTTGTCACCTGAAGGTGTTGTGCCGCAGAAGAAGCCAGCTAAATATCCTGAGACAGAATGTGGAAACACAGCCCCCTCCAGCCAGCCCACCACCACCTTCTCCTGTCTATGACGTGAGTACCAGAATTGCCCTCCATCTCTTCTGTCTACACCATGGTACAACCTTTCTTTTCCCTGACCTGCAACAGTCCAGGCAATGACAATATCATGTGAAACATAAGCCATCCCTGCATACCAACATGGCACTGGTGACCTTGCTCCTGTGCTCTGCTTAGCTGCTCTCAGAATTGTTCATGTTCCTTCTCTCCATCCTGCTCCCACTTTTGGCCTCCCCAGTGCCAAAGCTTTGCACCACGCTCTGCTGGGCAGCAGCCTTCCCTCTGCCAGCACAGAACATAAAGCATGGGGCCAGAGGGAGTTCCTGGTGGTAGGAGAGTCTCCAGAAGTTAGGAAAAAGAGGAGATCTCAGCCCCACTTTGTACTCTAAAGTGTCTTAAGGACATGTCCTTCCCAGCAGAAGAATGATGGCTCAGAAAAGGAGCAAAGAGGAGTGCTACTCCCAACAATCCCAGCTGTTTGGAGCTCCTGCTGTGACACTTTCACCAGTGTCAGTATCACAGACCACTGCAGTCCTGAGCAGGCTGACTAGCTCTCAGGGGAAAAGGGCAGGAAGAGAAGTGAAGGGAGTCTCTTTTCTGGAGCATTTCACTTTCCATAGCATAATCTCTCTTTTTTTCCATTCCCCAAGCTGGAGAATGCTGACTGCTCCCACTGCCTGAGCCCAACAGTGTCAGTGTCATAGGTAATAGGATTGGAGTGGCTCTCCTGACATGTCAGGTCCAGACCTCAGCTACCTCAAGTAACCATGACCCCTAATACCATTTACAACTGATCCAGCTCCATTTAAAATTGATTCCTTTTCCTCCTTTTTCTCACATGGGAGGGCTGCTCTACTAAGAAGGGAAGGTTTGGGTTGGTTTGGTTTTTTTCCTCTTGCAATATGTGGCACGAGCAAGGAAGAATAAAAAGAAAGTGGATAGAGAAATATGTTGCCTGAATTTTAGGAAACCTTTCTGACTGTGAGATATTCAAGGGTTGGAAAAGTCTCTCCAAGGAAAACCTGTAAGCTCTGCTGCATTAATCATTTAAACCAAACAAAATGAAGCTCTGGAGAATGTAGTACGGAGAGAAGCAAAACCCTGCCAAGGAGGCAGGAGACCTGATAGGATGCAGATATGAGAAACAGGACAGGCCTGCTCCCTTCTCATTCACACCTCATAGGTTGGGGGCACTGTTTTGTGGCTCTTTTGTTTTTGGAGTAGAAGTTAAAAAGAAAGCACTATATACTGTATGTCAAATGTTTATTCTGGGCAAAATGCAATGCTTTGGTTAAAGAAGGTGGCAGGTTATAAACCTTTTCAGTTATACCAAGTAATTTCTTTTTAATTTGGGCTTATAAAAATCCAAATGTGTGGTTTCCTGCTGAAGTGGATGATTCCTGCAAGGAGACCAAAAAAAAATCAAATCCATTTCTCGCTCAGTCGGCCTCGTCATGCATCCTTAGCTCCATCTTAATTACATGTTCCATCATGTTGTTCTGTTCAGGAGGCCCCACTAAGGCTGATGTAGCAAGCCAGCAGAGCCAGCCTTAGGCACAGGCAGTCCCAGGAGCTGGCTGGGCCCTTGTGCTTGCAGGAGCCCCATGGACCTGGCCCAGCTGGCCTTCCCCTGAAGCCCCTTCATCACACACCAGCTGTGCAGGGCTGGTAGCCAGCCCGGTGCTCAGGGCAGGTGGCTCAGCCCTCTTTGGCAGGGCTACAAGAAGCCTTGGACCATCTCCTGCATGCTGGGGGGCACCAGCCCGCCCACTGGAGTTTACTGTATGGTGGAGCAGCTGCTGTGGGGTGACTCGTTCAGGCATGAACTCTCACCAGTCTCCCATGTGGTGAGAGCGGGGCTGCGAGGTGAAGAGGGGGGGCAAGCACAAGGCTGCAAGGTGTAAGGGGGAAGTTAATGGGGGAGAGAGGGTGAGAGCCCTGGGATGTGGACCCTGTGTTGGATGGGTCCTCAGGACAGGTGAGGGGAATGCAAAGTCAACAAACCTTATTTCATTTAAAAGATGACTCTGGTGTCCCACTGCTAAAGTTTGTTGGGACTCTGCATGGGGTAGAATCAGCCCTGCAAAAAACCTGTTGGTGTTAAATCAGTTGTTAAATATTTATTGCTTAATTCTTGAGGAGTGCAGAAATCTGTGGTCAGCATTGGGGTAAGCTAAGGCAAGGAAAAGGGAAGGACAAGTGAGAAGCAACTCCAAGTGATAAGATAAAGAAAGCAGTCAGAGATTAGCAGATGAGACAGGAGGCTCACATGTGCCAGAGGTGCCATCGGTGGGTAAAAACAAGAGATCAGATTTTAGAAAAAATTCAGGTCAGGGAACCACAGTGTCCTTGCAGACCTGGATCTGGGAGCAAGAGCAACTGGAGGCAGCACTGGATATGGAAGTAAGGGCTTGGAACTGGTTGGTGCAGCTCATGAAATGCTCTGTGTTATCTTACACAGCAGCAAAGCTCACCCCTGGCATGGGGAGTCCTAGCACACACTTTTTGCAAAGCCATTCTGCTGAACATACCTAGGATCAAATGCTTCCTTCACTGACTCTTCCAGGTGCCACCATTTACTTCATGGTCCCTTGGCGTGAGTGTATGCAGTTAAAAGCATGAGGTATCAAAAAGCTCTGGTAATAATGGGGCAGCTGGTGCTCACTTTCTTCCCACTACACTGCCAGGTGTTCCTGAACCTCTTTGGCCTCCTGCAGCACCGGAGCAGCTCTCTGTCACTGCAGTGCCCAGACCCAAAGCTCTATTTTCCTCTTTCTCCCAGCCTAGCTGGCTAGCTAATGAGCAGCTGGGAAATAACAATCTGAGGGACTTGCTTCATCTGCTTTACACTTCAAACAAGGTTTTTTGAGCAGCAAACAGAACTCCTGCGGTGCAAGCAGGTTCCATAGCACAGGAGCTTTTCCTGAGGTAAGGGAGACAAGGAGGCTGCTCAGGAACAGGAGGGCATCTGCCAGCAGGAAAGAGAGAAGCCCATGTGCCTCTGCTGTGACAGTAGCAGGTGGTCAGTGACCAAGTAAAAGTAATTAATTTGCAGGTGGTGGTTGGAGACACCGTCTTTCCAGCTGTCCGGCAAAGGACCAGCATTGTGAACAGCCTCCATGGCAAGAAGGCTTGTGGTAGGAGGCAATATTTGTCTGAGGTTAAACATCAAAATGAACCATCTTGCTTGCAAGTGGTTTCATACTAGAGCAGTGAGAGAGGCTGCTGGTCCAGCCACGGTGACATGGAGCCAGGCTGCTGGGAGCACAACACATGGGATGAGGTCCTCACTGTGAGCATCACAAAGAGAATTTAAAATGAGGACATGGAAGGTGGATTTTCTGTGCATGCAAATATTTGGGAATGTCTGCTGAAGGCAAGTGAGTTATTGAGTGGGAAGCAGACAGGTAAAATAATTTGCCTGTTCCCAGGGAGGATTGGAAATGGGAGAGCTGTGGGGTGCCCCATTGACTGCAGCCCCTCCTGTTTGTTCCAAGCCCTCCTTCCGAATGCTGCTCCTCAGTCATCTGGTCCTGTTCAAACTACTGTCCTGCTGGCTGTGGTCCTGAGAGATAGTGAGCGTTTGCAACTCCAGATGAAATTATGGAGGTTCAGGTGATTGGCAGCCCCAGAATGAAGCTCCCATGTTTTGCTCATCCTCCTGGCTGTGTTGCAGGGTGCTTTGCTCCCTTTGCAGTCTCTCCACTAATACCATCTGCCCCTCTTGCGAACAGAGCTCCTCCCACCTTCCTGTTGCCAGAGAAACAGCCACCTTGGCAACCTGCTGTCATCCTTGAAACACACATGGAAAAGTCCTCCTGATTGGTATGTTTGATCCTTCAGGCAGATCTGGAACATCACTCAAACTGACATGCATCTCCTGTGACACCATTACCTGGGGGACCAGTGCCTGCATACGCATGTAGGGCATGTGTGTCTTTGTGTAGGTGTGTGGATCACAGACATGTTTGAGGGCCTGGGAGTATATTGATTTTTTTTTATTAATATTCTTTGCTCACTCTAAGAAGAAAGGAGAGTTCTGGCTTGGGAAAAAAAAACCAAAACAAACAATAAATACAAATCATGCCCAGCATTAAGTTTCCCATTTTCGACAACCTCTGTGCTTCAGGACCTTCAGCCTCACCTCTCTTCTCACCCTTGTCTGCTCAGAATAACCATGAGCTTGTGGATGTCAGACACCTAAACATCCTGCACGATGCAGAGCACTGCCCCTTACCTGTGGTCCCTATGGTGCATAATATACTCTTGTGGCAGAGAGAGTTCTTTATTCTGCATTCTGGAACAGTTTGAAGCAGAGGGAGGCAGTGACGTTGGTGTTGTTCTCCATTGCCTTACATGGGGTAGGTATCGTCAAAGCCCATCTCTGTGAGCCTGCAAAAGGAAGATGATGTGCAGCTGCATGTAAAGATTTCAGGAAAAAAATATTTTCTTTCTGCTCAAGTTCAGGTCAGGAACTTTAAATTTTTTGGAGAGGGCGAGAGTTCCTAAAAGTATCAGCACAAGGTGGGGAACAGGTCAGTGGGCAGTAAGTTGCCTTAAGGCTAAGTAATTTATTTGAACACTGCTCTCTTCTCTCCTCCCCATGTAGTGCCTGGATTTGCAACAAGTTGATGTCTACTCTATCCTTGAGGACAAGACAACCAACCTGTCACACAGAAAGAGCCCTACAGGGAAGGTAAGGGCTGGGGCCCTGCTCTTGCAGAGTTTACTTACGCGTTAGGCACAGGAGGAAAGAAAACCCGCAGAGTTGCTGTGGCCTTAGCAGGCAGTAAGTCTCTCTGTTCTATCCCCACTTCCAGTCCCACCAAAGGGGAAAACAGGACGTGACATCCACTCGCCAGCTGGGCTGCACGTGTAACCTATCATCCTTCTTCTAGCAGAACCCTTGCTAGAAGGTTCAGTTCTAGTTTTATGCAAATACTTCGCTGTATGACCTACTCCGTAAGACTTTGAGGGGTTCAGTGTTGCTCTGAATGAGGTGGACATTCATGGACAGTTGGCCAGATGTTGGCCCTCAGTGTTGCCCTTTCCAGATTATTTAGGCAGCTGAGAAGTCCTTCCAGGTAGTAGAATCTGCACCAGGGGCAGACCCTAGACAAAACTTTGTTCTCACCAACATTAAGGGCCTGAGAGCCTTTTCATGGTAGCAGAAGCTAAGATGATCTGAACAGCACCTGGGCTGATACATTCTCTGTCAGCTCCTGGGCTCAGGAAAAGATACTGTGGGTACCTTTTGGGCTTGGATCTTCTTGCTGGGATGGAATTTACAAAGAGACAAGGAATGAAATCCACTCAGTGGAAGCAGCTGCAATTCAGAATACGCAGATGCAGATCAGTTTTAGGGGCCACATGAAGCAGACCAGAAATCCCCACAGTCCTCTGCCCTGCCTTTCACAGGCATCAGCTGTTTCACAGGGACAAAACTTGCATCAGGCACCCCAGGGAACATTTCCTTCTTGTCCTTCATTGTTCTTTTCCTCTCTAGATGTCGTATCTGCTTAAAAAATATACTCTCTCTTCTAACACTGGAAAAGTTCCTGAAAAATGTCTCCTGCTTCCTCTGATGTCATGTTGAGGAGAGTTCCCCAGGTTGCCTCTGCAGTGTGGAGCATGGCACCAGCTTCAGCTGGCTCCATCCTCTGTTTCATGTACATTACAGTGTCTGAGCTATTTTCATATCTCCCACTTTTTTGGAAAAGGTGGTCTAAAATCAAGTGGCTTCCTTTTATGTCAGATCTACTTGCCATGTGGTCAGGTCCCAAGGCCGTTGGCTTCTTGCAGTTATTGCTGTGGCACCACAGTGGTTGGTGGTAAAAAAGGCAGTGTCAGGTGTCCAGCTACCGAGGGGAAGGAGGAATTGTTTTAACATAGGTTGTCTTATACCCCAGTACATCTTATGCACTGGAAAAGACAGTGATCACTATTCCCTGTCCTATTTATTCTTCCGTATACCTTCATCAGCTGCCCCCTTTGAAAAGTATTCAGTCTGGGTGATGAGATGCAGTATGTGTGGGTTTTATTCCCAACCACAGAGCTGTCTGGGCTCTGCTGAATCACATGTGTGTGTCCCAGACCACTCAACTGCTGCTCTGGGAGGCAGCAGGTCTGTAAAACAGTGCAGGAGCAAAGCAGCAGTGCAAGAGCAAAGGAGCATCTGTGTGTGAGTGGATCTGGAGCTGGTAGTGCCACCCAGGGTGGGGCAAAATTTGAAGCAGAAGAAAGCAAAGAGAGGGAATGACATGAGCTCTCACACCAAGAGCAGACATAACTCAGTGTCCTCAGTGGGAGCTGGGATTGCTGAGGGGTGGCTGGCTCTGCTGCAGGGGGTCCAGGCCAGCCCTTGCTGTGGGATCCTATGGATAGAGGGGGAAATGTAAAAGGAAGCAGGGCAGAAAAGGGTCCCTGAAATGAGAGCATTAGCATACTGCCATGCAGGACTCTCAGCCAGCTCGTGTAGCAAGGGGTTAATCCCACATGCTTTGAAGGCGCCTGCACTCTGCTCTTCTGTAAAATGTTTCTCTTTGGTGGTGGCAGCAGAGAAAATGCTAGTGTAGGTAGGGCTTCATTCACCCGGTGGCATTTCAGCTACTTGCTGTGTAACCTTGCTTACAGCAGGCCTGTGCCACACAGCGCTTAAAATATCAGTCTGTCAGCACCTTGTCTGCACAAGAAATGGTTGTGAGGAATAGACTCAACTGTTGAAGAAACAGGATTGAGGAGGTCAGGGAATTCCTCCTTCACAGAATCCAAAGTGATTTATTTTTTTTTACCAAGTCCAATTTTCTCTCCCCTCCCTGTCTGACAGCTTTTTTGGGGGGGAAGAGTGACATGTAAAGGAGGCTTCTTTATCCCCTGGGCTGGATTAGTCACGTTTGTCTCTGGCGGAGCAACACTTTTCACTGTAGCGGCTTCCGTTTCAGCAGATCACTTATAGCCTATTCTAACAGAACAAACGTCAGTGTCTGCTTATTAAGAATTAATTAATCTTCTTCTGAATAATTTTCCTCCATTTCTTTTTTCTCCTTTTCATCATCCTGCAGACACCTAAGAAGCAAGCAACTCTAGAAGAATCCTATGATAAATTGTATGAGAATATCTAACAGGGAAAATCTGACCCTCTGTGAATCAGACTTTTTTCTGTGCGGCAGAACTATTATATCCCTGGTTCTCTGCAGAGATCCACAGTGACTTCAGGGCACAACCAGGAGGGACTTGTGAACCCTAACCTTCATTAACAACAAATCCACCTGCTCAGACCCCACCGGGACTCATTCTGCATTGATGCAGCAAAGGTGTTTTACAGCAAAGCCATTTGATGTAAAAGAAAAGCTGCCTCTGTCAAGCACTCACATGTCTCTTAGAAACAGTGCAGAGGTGGTCTATGCAGGTTTGTCTCACCTGGCCTGGCTGAAATACTTATATCTTCATCCTCTGTGGATGACAGGACAATCCAGAGACCTTCCTGCTTGCTGGCTTGATCTTCAATCCTGACCTGCAGCAGTCCATCTGATCCTGTGCCTACAGCTTTCATGGCATGGCCATCAGGCCTTCAGGCATATTTTAACTGAGATCCAAGCATCCACCTGCCCATTTTTCCTTTCTTAGGAACCCCAGAGTGAAACATGCTTTCTCATAATCTGATAATCCCATCAAGTAGTCACAGATGCCTGCATACTCATCTGACTCAAATCAGTGCCTCCAAGTAAATGTTTTCCCTGTGGCAATATCTGCAGTATACGGTGAGGAGTGGGATGCATGTACGAAGATGGAGAAAAGAAAAACAGAAAACAACCCTGCTTGGCACCATGTTCTAATGGCAGTACCCTTCCAAGAACAGGGATGAGGAAGAAGGAAATGAGTCTCCAAGGAAACTCCTTTGCTGGGACTGCATATGCCAGGTGGGTCTGGGACCAGGTTCCAGACCAGAGAAGTTCAAGCTGAACTCCTCAATTTCCTGCTCTTCTTGGCAATGGGCATCGTTACCATTTGGGATTTTGAGCCTCTGTGGGAACAGGCATGGTGCCTCTGCCCCACCAAACCAATAGGTTTGTCTTTGTTTCATCTGTCTGGCATTTGCCAGCAAGGGTATAAGGCTTTTTTACCCCTGCTCCCATAAGTTATTTGGCTGAGTAGGCCAGTTCTGAAACTTAGACTGGAGGGAGTCAGGAGGCCCTAGAGGTGAAAATTCTATCTGAGCATTCTCTCTCCTGTTAGCTGGAACTTGCCTACTGCTTGTGCTGATGCATATTCTACTTCTAACAGGGAAGAGGTTACATTAAATATCCATATATAACGCGATCAAACCAGTGGATCAAAAAGCTGAGGCTGTTTTATCTCAGATTAAAAACCAACAACAAAATAACAACCAAACAAAACCAACCCAAAATAGGAATATGAAGCATAACTTAAGAGGAATTGTAGAAACCTCTTTAAAGAAGAAGATCAAATTAAAATTGAGCTCCAGGGTCATAGGACCCTCTCTAGTTGAAGATAATGTTGCTATGCATCAGAGATAGAGGCTATGGAAAATGTCTCCAGGGCCTCCAGCCTTCCCATACTATGTTTAAAGAGATAATCCTCTTATTGCTTTGCTTTTTTTATTAGAAGAGATTTCAAACATGCAATTTGGACTTTCTTCAACCACAGAAAAATGCTTTTTCTCTTCCCAGTGTTGAGAAATTCATTTCAAAAAGAGCAATGCAGACAGCAAGGCTTATTAGACCTGTTTTCCATTTGTTAAGTAATCGTGACAATTATAAATAAATATTTTTGAAATCCACAATTTTAATATTTACTAATATGACCACAAACACTTATGCTCACAGAAGAATATACAGAGGATTGTACAGGTGTAACAATTCCTTTCCTTAACAAATTTGAAGAAATTATGAGATGAATTATAAATATGTTGCAGCATGGCAATAAAATATTCAGCAGAGGCCGTTGGAAAACTGAAAACTTTCAAAAGAATGCATCGTAGTTTTTGTGTTTTGCCTTTTAAATTTTATAAACGCTAAAAATACTGTGTGCTACTGGAAGTTTTCTGACTAGGATCTCATTTTGCAGTGAATTGATTTGTCTTGTTTTTCTGTTACCTTTGAAAATAGTGTGTTACTTACATTTATGCCTGAACAATTCTGTTAAGTAACTGAAGCTGTTTAAAATGAAACATGAGAGTAAGAATGGTATTTGGAATAGAAAAGGCTGTTCTAGAACAGCCAGTGCTAAAGCACTGGAAGTATCACACCAGGTTCTGATCAACTGAATAAAAAAGTAAAAAATTCCAAGAAGCACTGGCAAGTCTGGGGATTTGGGCTGTGAGCAAAAGCTTGCCAAAGTCAGGGGGAATCGCTGTGTTGATTTCAGTGGGGTCTGGATTGGCCCTGCCAGGGTAAAATGCTGCTGCAGGAGAAAAAATAAGTTTTGAAGTTCTGTGGCCACAAGCTGGTACCACCTCTTTAACATTGGGTGCCATGGGCAGCTGCAGCAGTGTCAAGCTGTGAGAGGGAGAAAGGTAAAAAGCAAAAGACCGTGAGAACAGGGATGTTTTTAAATGGCATAGAGTTTTCTAAGGAGGTATGAGGAAATGCTCTCAGGCACATCTAAGGGAGACTAGGAAATATAATTTTAAAAATATTGGTATTATTACTTTGTTCAAGAAAAAGGCGCTCATGTGCTCTTTTTGTCTAACCTGGCTGTACGGCCCATGAGAACAGATGTAGAAAATGCGTATTACTAGCAAGATGAAAAGAGTTAATTTTAAAGTGTGAGCAATTGAAAAAATAGAAGAGCAATTAGGGATCATGTCTCCTAGCTCCACAAAGTTGAGAGACTTGTTGTGTTTACTTGTTTTGCTTTAAAGTGAATGTTGGGAATGGATTCCTCTTTAAAGCTGTGTCCCTAAGGGCAACAGCTCCTCTTGCTTCCCCCAGCATGTTGCTGTTATGCACAGAGCTTACTCTCAGGTTACGGTGCTATAATCTTTGATTCCCAGGTGTTGAATTATCCCTTTGTATAGACAGGATTTCAGGGAAGCGGAGACCTGTTATCAAAGCAAGCAGTGGTATGAGGTGGAAATGCACTGCCTTCCTTCTTCTAAAAGAGGTGCTGTGTAGGCACTAGGATCCTTTGTGCTCTCTACCAGGCATGAGCCTTTGGTCCTGAGAGATACAGTCACTCAACACAGTCATCCTCAACGTGTTGTCTTAGCTGGCATTGCTGCAAAGGCTGTTGATGACACCAAGGTCATCTAGTGCCTTCAAAACAACTCTTTTTTGCAATGCTTTACAGCAAATTCTATTTTGAGAAGGAAAAAAAAAAAAAAAAAAAGGGTGCTTTTGGGTGGTTCATTGGTTTGTTGGTTTCATTGTTTTCTGCAAAGAAGCTTTTGCATGGCTACTGTTCAGTTTTATGAAACATGGCAACTATATTTTACCGGCATATGTAGGCAAGAAAGACCTTATGGTGCATAATCACAATGAGAAGTATGTCCACAGTCTTGTCCTTCATTGCTTCTGTCTTCTCTTTTTTTTCCTTCTCAGGGGTGTCACTACTGTTAATCATGGCAATAGTGACTGAATGCTCAGCTAGGGCTGGGTCCCCATCAAGGGAAGTGCTTGACTGAACAGCACCCAAATAAATTAGTTATTACTGTTCTGGTTTGCACCACTGTTCTGCCCATCAGTGCTCTAAGGGTGAGCGAGTATGGGCCAAGGGCAGGGGTTGCTTTTTCTGCTGGGCTGTCTCTTGGCTTTTCTTCAGCCCTTGGCCATGCAATAACGTGACCTTGTGAGACAGGGATTTAAGGAAGGAGGTGATTGAAGCCACCAGATGGTGCCCTAGGTCCTCTCTGCTCCCTTTCCCGTCCCCTGTCTGCCCATGTCCCCCTGCCAGCTCCCCTGGTAGCCCTCAGGCCAGTACTCCCTGGGGTGGGTACCAACAGCCATGCAGAACATCCCCAGCCATGACTGTCTTCTACCCCTGGGGCTGGTGACTCTGGCGCCCCTAACAGCCTTTGGCCCAGGTGCCACCAAGCATCTGCAAAGAGATGGGGAGATAACAGATTCCTGCCTTTTGCATTTGTTAAATCTGGAGAAATAGCTTCATCAGATACCAACATCTTGGCACAGGAATGCCCATGTGAGGGACAGGAAAGTGGTTGCTCACACTGTCGTTGTGTCAGACTGGGATCTGAAGTGCAAAATGAGCCAGATGCTGGGGACTGTTTGGAGCTACCACCACTTCCTTTCACTGTTTGGAGGCATCTTATCTTGGGATGATTTACTGTCTCTCCATGGTGAAAAAACCCTTTGGAGCACATGCTGCTCCTCATTTTTGCTGTGTCAGGAAGCTGAAGAAGGCTCAAATACCACTCTTACTCTGTTTTGGGATTCTGTGGTGGTCAAGATTTGCTCTCCAAAGTGGAGTATCATTAAGAGCTTATAAATAAAAAAGGAGAAGGCCAGAGAACACCAGTGACTACTTGGTCTTAAAGGGAAGAAGACAGTATGAACTTCCAGTGTCTCCTCTTGCTCAGTTCTAGGGCAAACTGTCAGAGATAGAATGTTTTGCTTAGTTGATGATAAAATAGAAACGCAAGTTACTATTATTAACTAGTATGTTACTAGGTACTACCCTATTAATAACCAGGCCTTTAAGCTGCCAACCTGCTTTACAAGCTGTGGATCTGGAAGGTTCACATCATCAATGCTGCAACAGCACAGCCATCTAGGGACAAAGCCCGATGGTTCTTTGACAATAGCAGGCAGGTTCCTGTGAGAAGTGACAGGAGGGCAAGTCATCATCAGCTCCTGAGGTGAGGGACTTTTAGACAGGAGGGGAGCGCAGGGCTGCCACAGCCAGCACAAGAACATTGTCCCATGCTGGGAGGGAGTCTTTCTCCTCACCAGCCAATGAACCTCTCCCGGAGCTCCTTTTCTCTGAAATATGTGGGATGTGTTGGATTGCTCTGGGCCACAAGAAGATTTGGATATACAGCTGGTAGGGCCAGGCAGGTAAGCCACCTTGCTTTAAGGAGTCAGAATGTGATTATCCAAACTGGAACAGGGTGAGCATGGAAAAGTTAACACAGGGGCTTCTTCAAAATGTTATGTCTTTTAAAAAACAGTCAGGGCCTCTGATTTCTGTCCCATCTGAAAATTTGTCTGCCTACAATTTTGTGCAGTGATGTCTGACCATAAGCAGGGATAATGATTGGACACAAAATACCTGTACCACAGTACAGCTTCCTTCCCTTGTGAGGCAATTATCCCTGTAATGCCACTAATGGTGCTTTTGGCACTGCCATGTCCCATTAAAATCAAGTATTTCAAAAGTCCTTGCAAGACTCAGTATGATGTTTCAGCTTCATACGTGGAAAATGGTGACTCAGGATGTTACTGAAGACACACAAGATTAAACATCTTTTTCAAAGTTGCAGATACTGAAGCTGGGAACAAAATTCAGGTTCCTAAGTTCTTATTTTTATCAAATTGACCAGGTAGAAGCTAGTAGATGTGTAAATAAGAGCTGTTGCACTCCTTGTAGTTTAGGGGAAAAAAAAAAAAGTTTCTTCCTGAGTTGCCAGCACCAGCTTCTGCAGCACTTTGCTTTTCATTTTTGATTTCTCATGCACGCATCAATCAGGCTCATGTCTGCCTGGCTGAGGTCTGCTTGCTGAGGTAGCAGAGCTACAGTACTTATTGCTCTCTTGCATGGTGGTATCCAACATTTTGGCAAGGAAGAAAGCTTGTAAGAGCCACATTACCATGGAAAGCCCAATTTTGTCTGCTGTAATTCCTCAAATAAATGTTTATGGTGGGAATATGATGAGTTGCTCCCATCCGCCCCATAAAGCCTTCCTGACTGCTGAAGTTCCTGAGCTTGATGAGAGGGCTTAGAGAAGGAAGAGCAAATGGCTGCAGCTGAGTTGCAAAGGCTCTCTTTGCTGGGGTGGAAGGGAAGCAGGGAAGTCCCTGCCTTCCCAACAGTTAGATGCTGGAGAAGAAGGAGGTGTGAGGAGAGGTGATAATGCTGATAATTATGTGAATGTAAATGCTTGCCATTTTTTTTAATGTTTAAAGGAAACCACTGCTTTAAGGTGATGTAATTCCTGCTTGGTTGGGTTGTTTATACAAGCAGGGGTGCGCTGCACTAGCATGTGGCAAGAGAAAGTAAAACTGCAGCTCAGCATTTGGTCTCTGGGGATTCTGCATGCTTTCAGACTCACTCAGGTCAAGAGAGGGTGTGTGTCTCAAGTACAGCAGCTCTCCCAGCCTGGCCTTCTGCAAAGACCGGCCCTGTGCTAAGGGATGTACAAAAAGCAGATGGGAGTTTTGAAACCAGTTTCAGAGCTGTAACTCTTCTTATTCTCCTCCCCAAAAGATTTAAAATAATCTTGCTGTCCACAAAAACCAGGTTACCTATTTTGGGTTCTTGCAGAGCTAAAAGGAATGCAGTATCTCCCATTTCCCGTCACTTGATATCAATTCTTAATTCCTTGATTAATCTTGAATTTTCAGAGCTGACAGTGCCTCTCCTAGCACTTAGATAAGAGCTACATTTAAAAGAAAGAAAAAAAACACTTTTTTTTTTTCCCCTTTATAAGTATCCTGCAAGGTAAGAACATAAAATTACAGAGGTTTGTAGCATATGTTGTCCTGAGAAAGATGAGCCATTAGGCAGATTGCAAGTGAAAGAGTCAGTGGTTCATGATAAACTAGGAGAGTGTGATGAATTAATTTTAGCATATGTTTCAGCAATTCATTACAAGACTCTCACACCAAAATATTAGTACACTTATATTTGCTGTATGCTTGTGAGTGTTAGGCTGAGAACCAATGTGGTAGATCAGCCCTTGCTAGGGTAAGAACATATGATACTGTCAGGTCTCCTTTTCTGTATGACAGTCAGGCCAGAATAGATGATGGGACAGTGTGATGTTAAGGTGTTGTGGATATAAGTTCAATTTGCCTTTTCTATGATAGAAAAAGGACTTACTTTGATCTCATCCCTCTAGCTCGGGAAGAATAAAGCATCTGATTTTTTTCTTTGTAATTAACTTCCATATATGGATGCCACAGACTTCTTGGGAGAGGTAAGTGCTTCCCAGGACATTTCCTTGAGGGTCTGTGTAATCCCAGGGAACACTGTGGTGACAATATTAAAACATGGGTGTGCCATCCCCACTGCTTTTATCAGATGATGAATCAATGACCTCTCAAGAAAAAAACAGTGGTAAAAGGGGAAAATTCTGATAATACACCCCAGCCCCTCTGAATACAGCGCTCCCTCCATGGTTACCTGCTGCAACTAAGCGTGGTTATTTGGTCTACAAGTGTCCAGCAATGGTGTAGTGAAGGTAAAGTTTCCACCATGTACAGGGTTGAGAGCTATTGCTCTGCAGATGTCCCAGTTAGTGGGCAGTTAAACGGTACTAGAAGTATATTGTCCTTATCTATTCCCTTCCTGCAGTCAGGGTATCTGAAGTGGTTTCTTGTGTGCTTTGCTCCATACAGTCTTGTGTGAATCAGGTGATGGGAGCTCCTCTGGGGTGCTGTCTTGCAGCCTTGTAGATTAATGTTTCCTTTGTTTAATTTAATTTACATTTATGACATTCATACTCCCTCAAACAACCCTAAATAGTCTTTCTTGCTCCCTGGTGCTTCTGCACCCCTGAAGTTCTCATACTCAATTCCCATGATGCTCTTCCCAGTTGTTATTTGGCCAACCTACAACACTGTAATCCCTTCCAGCTTTTTTATCATTTTATGTTCCTCTACTTTTTTATTTCCCTCCAAGTTGTTGACATATAGCTAGCACTGAGTTGTCCAGAACGAAACATGTCTGCAAACTGCGGTCTCACCACTATATTAAAAAATGGGACTATTGCCTGTATCTCAAAAAAGAGGTCTCTGCCTTTACAACCCCAAATTAAATTAACTGCATGATTTTTGCTGCCATATCACATTGCAAAAACGTATTAAATCTGCTGTCTACTGTCTCCCTGAGGTCTTCTGGTATTTCTGCTTTCAGTATTTGAGCACAGATGATTCCTCTCTTCACCTCAGATTCTATCTTTCAGTAGCTCATATGTTGTACCTACTGCCTTTTTAGACACGTGGGATCACTTAGGGTTCCTCTTTGAGGAACAGCAGTGTGATTCCTTACACATACATAAATTCTATTTTTTAGCCTGAAATCATCTGTCTCCACCATTTCCTCTCCAAGCTGTCCTGTGATAGTCTGCTTCAGTGCAATTAAAAGGCATGTTACTCTTTCTGGTTTCCAGATTTTGCTATTTATAGCTGTATAGAGCGCTGGCCTGGATGTTAATAATCTGCAACAATCTGTTTGAATGTCACATACTGAGGATCACGGATAGAAACTCTTTTTCTGGAGAAAGGGAAACGCTGTTCTTTCCTTAAGAAGTTTCTGTCCCAAATGTCAAGAATACGGATTAGCTTTTCTTTAGTGGGGAATGACACATTAAAATGTTGCTTTGTGCAGGAGACGTCTTTTATGGGTGGCTCAATGCTATGAAATTAACTTCCCTGGGAAATAAGGTCTATCACAGAAATTGCCATCATCCTCTTTTTCTCTGGTATACACGCAGAGAAACATTAATAGAGGAAAGTAAGAAAAAAATCCCAACAAAACAACACCACTGCCTTGCAAAACCAAAGCACTTTGCTCCATGCATCATTTTCTTCCTGGGAAAAGAACAAGAAAAATAAATAGTTCTTGTGACAGATGTAAGTCACATCAGCTAACACAGTCTTAGAAGGTATGTGGATATTATGTTTGTGAAAACTGTAAGAATTAATACAGATCAGAATACATGTTTCCATATTGTATTTCACAGATAAGAGAATCTGGAAGAACTGGTTAAATCGGGCAAGACATTAAAAGTGGTGTTGTAGTCATGAGGGTCTAAAGATTCTAGGGAAGCAAGGTTTGTGGTGAAAGGTAGTATCTTTTATTAGATCAACTGATAGAGCTGAAAAAGCAAACAAGCTTTTGGACTCGGGGGTTTCTTTATCAGATCTGACAGAAAGCAGCAAAATTCAAGATAACTACAGGTTAGTTGCAATTGCTCTTAGTTTAATCTGATTATATTAATCCATTTGACCATCTGAGAAGAAAAAGGAGCACCTCTGGAGCAGAAAGGGATGTGAGCAGAAGTGAATGACAGGCTGCTGGTTCTCTGCCGGACCACTAGTGAGAAAAGGTTGTTCCTGCTGGTGACAAAGGGAGAGGTCAGCAGGGAGGGCTGCAGCAGGCTACAAAGGCAACATCTTTAGTATCTAAAAATTCTAAATTTTAATTCTGAGCTTTATCTTTTGGTAGCGTGTTTTAGGTTTCCTTTGGGATAAAGATTGAGGAGTGCGAGTTGTTACTGCCTTACAAATATTCGAATGATAAGTATGTGTTTTTGTCCTTTATTGGCTGGCTGTACACACTTGGCCTGACACTGATTACTTAGTTTCATCACATGGTTTCTTTGGGGTTATCTCGTGTGCTGCATGAAGTGATCAACTGCAGAGATTTGGGATGAGTACATGTGTGAACAAAGAATTTTGGTGGGTTTTCTGTGGGAGGAAGGGCATTGATTATGCTGTCTGTGGAGTGGTACTGGTGTATTTCATGTTTGATGCTCTGGCAGTATCTGTTTATATTTCATGTTTTTCATCTGTGGATTTGCTTCCTGTAACGAGCTGGGAAAGGGAGAGCCTGAAGGTTAGGAAAAGAGGCACTGGGAAAGAAATCTGAATTTCAGAGACAGTAATTTAAAAGATTATTTTATGTGTGGATTTTAGCATGGAATTTTAGCACTATTAGGGACACCTGGTTGCAGGAGGAAAAGATACAGTACAGACTCTAAAGTAAAAAGCAGAAAAACAAATTTGCAGAAAGTTAATGTGGTCAGAGACTTTGACAGTCCTTGTTAATTTTGGTTGCACTAGACAAACACCAAATAAACCTTGATCCTGTGAAAACTTATTTTCTAAAAGTGCCGTTGCTGCTGTCTTATCTTTATTGTAGTGAATTTGTATCCATTCACTGGAAGAGTGACCTTGCTGGATAAAGCAGATCACCAGTGTTCTCCTCAGAGCAGGTGCAACGATATCTGCAGGGCTGGCTGAATCTGAGTTTTTTGGTGCACTTTGAATGGCTGCTGGTCTTATTGCATATGCTTTATAGAGGAATTTTTATGGTCTGTAGGTTCTTGTGTATGTGCTAGCTTGCAGGGTGCCAGTTCTTAATGCCAATCGTGGTGTCTAGGAAGCTGATCCCAGTGTAGGAGCAATCTTGGGACTGACTATAGCAGCAGGAAAGAAGCTCATTGAATTTGCAAGTGTATTTGATTAAGGAGTCCAATGTTTCGTGAATTGTCTGCATTTCTGATAGCAATGTCAGCTATGTTTCCTATATACATCCTGACTTCATGGTGTAATGTTTTTCAGACTTGGCTTATGGAGAAAAATGGCATATTGGGGCACTAAAGAGCTGCAGAAAGGTGATCTTTCTTTGACCCCCACTTAGAGCTTGGCAAACAGAAGGAGATGACTAAATGCTGTCTTGAAGAAGAGAGCTGGATGCTTGCTGCATGATGTAGCAGATACAAAAATTTCACATGCTAAAAAAAAAAAAAAAAAAAAAAAAAAAAAGGACAAAAAGACTGAGTACATTGTGCATTGAAGAAAAATCTCTTGGAAGCTTTTAAATACAAAGACCCCAGCTGTGGGTCAGGAATTGCCTGACCACAGGATCACAAGGTCACCGGGGATTCTTCTAGGGCAGGATCACGGTCTGCTTCTTGAGCCGACAGCCTGTCTTAGGGTTTGTCTGACCAACACTCTCAGAGGCACAATGGTGATCTGACTCAGTACTGCTGTTTCTCTGAACTCTTATTGAGAAAACGAGGGGTTTTCCTCTCTCTTATTGCAAGCCCCGACTAGAATGCCTATAATTATGTTTTTATTTACTTTCCAGACTGCTGCAGCAGGCCCAGGCCTATGCACCACGGCCCAAAGTGCAGCAGCAGCAGCAACCTCAGGAGGGGAACAAACCCACTCTTCGGGGTCCGTTTTACCCACTGCTTCCCCACGTTAAAGGCGGACGACGAAGCCGCTGCCTCCCTGACCCCCCCGTACGGCCTCACAAGAAGCCCCTAGCCCTGAGGCGGCCGGCGGTCGTTCCTCAAGGAAAGCCGGCGCCTGCTCCGAGGCCCACCACGGCTCTCTTTCCCCCGCCGCTGCGGGACCGTGGCCTGCCAGGCTAATGGCAGGCGGCGATCCCACCGATGCCTCGGCGGTGGAAGGACCCGCGGTGCCGCCTTCTCTCAGGAAAGAGGGGCGAGAGCGGGAGCCCCAGGGCGTTAAGGGCTACACACGACGGGACGCGGGGGCCCGGGGCAGCGCCCTCCCCCTCCAGGCAGCGCTGTGAGATGCCAGAGCCCTCCTCCGCGCCCGGCCCTGCCGAGGGAGCCCGCCCCGCCGGCGGCTCCTCCTCCTCCCCCGCCACCGCCGCCGTCGCCGCTGGTGCTGCTGCCGCCGCCGCTGCTGCCGCTCTGCCAGCAGCCAGTCGGGCCTGAGCCCCGCGCCCGACAGCCGGGCCTGGCCTGAGCGCCGGCGGAGAGCGGGCAAGGGAGAGTGGGGGAGAAGGGAGGGGGGGAAAAAAACCCAACCCAGCAGGAAAAATCCCTGGAGTCCGAGCCCGCCGCGTCACATGAGCTGACAGGATCCATACCCGTTCCTCTTCCGCGCAACAAAGAATCAGGAGCCCCTCTGCCCGCCGCGGGACGGGGCGGGGCGGGGCGGGACGAGACGAGACGGGACGGGACGGGACGGGACGGGACCGGACCGGACCGGGCTGCCATGGGACCCTGAGGGTCGGCCCCCACAGGTAAGCGGCGGCCGTTACGGCGGTTGCTCGCTCACCCGCCCGCCTCACCTTGCGCGCGAAGGCGCCCCCTCGCCTGGCGGGCGGGGCGGGGTGGAGGTGGGGGGCATTTGGGGATGGGGTCTCGGCATGGGGGGGGGGGGGGACACGGGACCGTGACCGGGGCCCCCCCTTCTCCACTCCCCCCACCCGTTTGTTCTGAGGTGACTTATTTCATCTCTTTGTTTTTGTGTGTGTTTGTCCGTCCTCGTGTGTCGTCGTCTCCCGTCTCCCTTACCCCGGTGTGTGCGGTGTTTACTTTCGGGGGGGATTTTGTTTGTTCATCTGCGGGCCGTAAGCCGAACTCTCCCCGCGTCGCCCCCCGGGACCCGCCGCCCCCGCGTCTCGCCTTCCTCAGCCGCCTTCCCCCTGCGTGAAGGACGGGGGGTGCGCGGGAGGCTCCGGCATCCCGGCCTGCGGGGCGGGCTCTGGGGCCGCTGGGAGAGGCGCCCCGCAGGCTGCCCCTGATCCTCTCGCCGGGGTGTCTGCCCGCAGCCGTCGGTAATCTCTGCTTCTTTTCACATTAATTTCTTTTTATGGCGAAGAAACAGTTAACACCGTGCGATTTTTGTGCATTGCCTCCCCTTTCCTTCCCTTCTCCCACTTTCCCCCCCTTCCTCCCCTCAACTTAGGGACCAACACGTCGTGACCTTTCTGGCTGTTAAGAAGAGTAATAATATTAAAGGTGATCTTTGTTTTTGTTAAAGCGCCGTCTCGTTTACGAGCTGCCTTTCCCAAGTCGGATTACTGCTTGGCGGTGGTAGGCAGCCCCTCGCCCACCCGGGAATTGCCCGCCGGGACCCCGACTGGAAGTTGTTGACAGCGGCGGGGGCGGACACATGGGCCCACACGTTTCTCGCAGCCACCGAGGTTCACGGCTGGAAACTCCCGGTGGGAGCCCAGGCAGCAGTGTGGCGAGACCCGCTGCCGGGTGAAAAATACCCCGGCAAGGCTTGTGTGCTAAGCCTCTTCTTGTTTGGGAAGCACCCTGCCCTGGTTTCCCTGCTTGCAGTTGCTGAGTGTGTGGTGCTGGGAAGGGTGTCAGGGATGTAGAGGTCAGGAGAAGTTTGTGGTGCTGTGGAGGGGGGCTGGGGTGGCTTGAGAGCGAGCTGGAGGTCAGGGAAAAGTGGGCAAGGGGAGAGCACAGGTGATGGGAATGGGGGGCTGTGTGCAGCCTGGGCAGGGGGCTCAGCCCTGCCAGTCCTCTTCCATCTTTGTGTCTACAGCATGGTGCAATGCTGATTAAGGGAATGGCTTTATGTGTGAGGATGTTTGGGGTTTTTAATTATTTTTGTAGTTTTATTTTTGGTCCTTGACCCTCTCTGCTGTGATAGGAAAATAACCTGCTCCTGGGCATGGGTAACCTCTTCCTTCATACACCAAGTGACCACTTGGCTTGAGTCTTAACCCAGGCGGCTGTTAGCTCTGGCTCTGTCCAACTGGGAGTGTCTCTGGGAAGGAGTCTTCTTCCCCTTTGTGGTTATCTTGGCTTGTGGGGACTGACAAGAAACCACAGTTCCCTTTCAGAGGAAGGCACTGGCCGGCCTTGATAATCATGTTAAATCTCTCAAGTCAAAATTAAAAATAAATAATGCTACAAAGTGAGGAGGAACAAACCACCCCCTGCCTTCTGGGTGCCTGGTGCCTGTGAGGGCAGAAACAGCCCTGGTGAAGCCATTTATGTGCAGGTGATGGACTGAGGTTCAAGCAGCAGGAAACAGGTTCACACCAAAGAAGGATGTGGGGAGAAGGTAAGCTGAGGATCTGGAGCACCTTCCAGTGCAGCTGATGTGTCCTGAGGTATTCCACATCTCTCACTGCAAGCTGTGGAAAGAAAGGGGTTGTATGAGCCAGGAGGTTGGGCAGGTACTGCTGTCAGCCTTAGCTGCTTCAAGACTCCAAGTTAGGCTGCCTGTGCTGCCCCCACCCCAGTGTTTTTAAGGAGTGGCATTGGGGTCCTTGGCGCTCTTCAGGGTGAACCAGATTTGCAAGTTTACACATATCTTCCTGCAGGCTTGGCGTGTATTTTAAATGAAAACCACTGATTTTATGTAGTGTGACTTCAGTTAAAGCACCAAATGCTTGAAAATATGGGGCAAAATCATGAAAACAGGCAATACTGATTTTAATTGCTCATTTTTCCCCAATCCCCCCTTTTTTTGGGAAGATTTCTGTACTGACTTGCCTCCCTCTGTGAGGTGTTTCTTGGTCATGGTGGGGAACAGAATAGAACTTGTCAATAACCAGCTCAAATTCTACTGATTAGTGCTGAAAATATGACTGATTTTTAATGTAACCATCTGTGTCATGAGGGCCTTCACTGGGACCCTGATGGTTTGTTTTGCGTGGGTCATTAGCTGCACTGGAAGACTAATGACTGTAGCTGACAACTTGTGTCTCTGCAAAATAGGAGAAAAGGTTGGCTTTTCCCCTAGCATGGATGGGAGGTTTGAAGTAAAAGTCAGTTCATCTGCCCCTTCCCTTCCCTTCCAAAAAATTTACATCACATTTTTGAAACTGAGCCATGAAGTACAATTTATTTCAAGTATTTTTAAGCTGTTAAAAAGATGATACACTTTGATCACTTGCTCACTGGGAATTACAAGATGGTCTTGCTGACATTAGCCCTGTTTGGGCTCGAAAAGGTGATGACCCTTGTCACTTTTCCTTGCTGCATCCCTTTCAGATCCAAGCAAAGCACAAGTGTCTTAATAGTGGGCCAGCCACCACACAATATCCTCTCTGCAAAGGTTGTATTGGGGAAATACAGACTGAAGTTCCATCTTTCTGAGCAGCCTTTGCTGGCATGGGTGAGGTGGTAGCAGGTGAGGTCAGAAGCAGGAAGGGGTGGAGTATTTTGATGCCCTGTGCTCCAGACAGACTGAGAAGGGAGTGTTCAGGGTTCTTGTCCATCAGACAGCCTTGTGCCAGGGGCCCTGCTGCCTGCCTCCCTGACAGACCAGCGTTAGCTTCTCACTGTCTTAGCTGTAGTTCTTGAGAGGTGTCACAGAGGATCAGATACATGGTGTGCAGGGGGCAAATTCCCTCCAAAGTTACTTTGTGATGGAAGCCATAATGGGGATGGACAGCTTCAGGAATGATTATTAGTGTCTGATGACCTGGCCAGGATTGTGTAATGACACTGAGGAAGGAATGAAAGGTTTTATATCCAATAAACTTGGTTCTCTCTTCAGGGTGAACTGTGAGGCTTTTGTAAATATGTGAGTTTGACAGCTCTCTGGTAACTGCAAGTAGGTGCAAACGTTAGTCACTTGAAACAACCCCGTAAAAATAAGGACACAGATGCAGGCTATGGGCAGGAAAGTGAAATAAAAGCTAATTGCTGTTTTTTTGGTGTACTATTTAAGTCACACTTAATCCTGCATGTATGATTCTGCGAGTGACCCAGCAGCTCCAGCAGTTTTTTCATTTATTTAAAACAGTTTTGTAGTTCACCTTGAAAAGCATTTCCTGCCATATGGTTATATTATTTCCCTATGCCACGTTTTTTGCTAATTATCAAGACCATTTGCTTTAAAATAGGTGTTTTTAATTTCACAGCCTTGTCTGCCTCCCCTGCTTGATCCTGCCCTGAAGTCAAGAGGCTGTGTCTGTTCATTCTCCATGGCAACAGGCTGTGATTTACTCATTTCAATTTAATTAAAAAGCAGCTATCAAATTCTAGTCATCTTATAAGTTCCTTATATTAGAAAAATATCAGTGGATCAGTCTCCACAACAGATCTGCCAACATAAAAAGTGAAATTCTCAGCCTGAGCCACTGATTTCTTTCCTAGTCTATCCCCTTTGGAAGTCTTTAGGAGAGGGGAGTGCTGTGACCTGTCCTCAGGTGGAGCAGATGGGTGCCACTGGACCAGGATTGTGGTAGGAGTCAAGTTCTGGACTCATGCAGCATTGCTCACAACAGCAGGGTGCCAGTTTAAATCCATTCAGGCCCATTAGGTCACCTCTCTGCTTCTGCTGTTGTTACACAGCTGTTGGGAGGTTTCAGGGCTTGATGGGTTGGCATGAACACCCCGGATCTTGCCTAGAAGGGGGCTGTGAACTATGTGCTCTCTGCATGGCTTTTGGCAGTGCTGCATCTTCTGAGCCATTTTGGGGCTAGTGCAAGGTTGTGATGCCATTGCAGACTGGTGAAAAGGGCACAAGTATCAGTGGCCACCAGCACCCGTACTTGCTGCAGTGAAAATGCAGAAAATGGCAGTTCTGCTAGAAATGATACTGTGTTTATCAGCTCTTTGCATGTGAGAGATTTTACAAGCCCAAATCCTATATGCTGTTTTTGGGTTTTTGTTCCATCTTGAAGCCTATCTTGATTTTTGATGTGTGCATGATATGGCTTTTGGTTTTAAGCTAGTCGCAGCACAGAAGCCCACAATGCTCTGTTGGTTTAAGCATGCCTGATAATTGTATGCAGGCTAGAAATTAAGGCCTTAATCCTAAATTAGTTTTCCAAGTGCTGAGGTTGTACAAATGCTAGCTAGCTTTTGCTAGTCTGGAATAAGGAAACATGTGGACAGTGACAGGTTGTTGTTGGCTGAAGAGGGAAGGGTGTCAGGAAAGGATCTTGGAGATGGATGAAGGAGCATGGTGAATTTACTGACCTATAGGTGTTAGATTTGGTTGTAAATGGATGGAATGGAACCAGTGTAATTAGGGAGTGCCAAAATTAACACTCACTTTTGTCTTCAGTACCAACACCTCAGTTCTTTAATGGCTTTTCCCTAGAAGTCGATTGAATTGACTGTTCACGTGACTCAGCCTTTTGAGCACCTGAGTGTTGGTAGTGTTTTCTCCTTGAGAGAAGCTGGATCCTCTGAGTTGTGTAACTACACTCAGGTGCTATTTCTGAGCTCTAGTAATGTATGGAAGAAAAGTTGGCCATGCATTTTTGTTAAGCCTTAAGGAGCAGTTAACAAAAGAAGAGTGCCCATACAAAATTGCACTTTTGTTTTTTTCCTTTTGTGTTTCTACTTCTTTTTCAAAAGCCACTGCTAGCAATGTTAAAAGCAGATGGAGGTTTTTGATCATCCTATCCAAGCCAAAGCCAGTGAAGCTATCACAGGAAGCGTTGGACTCCCTCCTGGCTTGCTTATCTTCATCAATTAAAATGGTATTCAGAGTTTCTAGCTGCAGATTTCTGGTGATCGTGCACCATCTAGGAAGACCCAATCCTCTTTAAGCCCATATGAGTTAAGCATATGTTTACTAGTAAGGAGAGCATGTTTGGTCTATGGGATGTGGAAAGGGAAATCTGAAATGTCTCAATATTATTCTTAATAAAGATAGAATGAAGCCAAGCAAAACCTCAAAGCAAGCTTTTGTTACTGTACTGAAGTAGATAGTTTCAAGGAATATGTCTCCAACTGACAGCATCCTTAATTCTTTGTTTCTGGTTTTACTAGACTGCAGGCATGGTCTGTATTCTCTTAAGAGTTCATCTGTTCCCCTTTCTTATCCAGCTTTGAAGTAGAACTTGCTGATATTAATTTCAGTATAGCCTATAACCTCATCTATAAAATTAAGCGAATACTTCATACAGGCAGCTGTGAAGTTACATTTATTGTCTGTAAATTGCTTTTAGTAATTGAGCAGAGGAGGTGGAGAGTATGAATATAGACGGTGGAGTAATATGGGATGCTTTTTTTTTAATTGAAAAGAACTGCATTGTTTTTGTTAATCTGATGATGTAGAAACTGATGAGATGATGGGGAAAGAAAAATGCTTTGTCAGGAGCACTCTGGAACTAATTGTTAAGTTTGAGAAAATGAGCATTTCTGAGCATAGTGATGAAGGCAGCCATCTTGTTTGATAATAACAGTCCAATTTAGAAATATGCACATTATTACTGGAAATTGTGCAGTAACTCTGATATTTCTCTCTGATTCAGGTCTGCTCAATTTCACTGTCAGTTTTTACCTACATAACTAGCTTCATCATCCGGTTAAGAAATGCTGTTGGTTGGTAGAGCCTAATAATATGTAAAACTCTGAAGATTGTTAGCAAACACCTCTATTACAGGCTTGTCAGCTAGGCTCCTTCTGTGCTGTC
This sequence comes from Phaethornis superciliosus, assembly GCA_023637945.1. Lineage (NCBI taxonomy): Eukaryota > Metazoa > Chordata > Aves > Apodiformes > Trochilidae > Phaethornis > Phaethornis superciliosus. The sequence continues at coordinate 61,689,621 of JAJQWJ010000001.1, read as the reverse complement.
TGGTATACTTGTTGGCTGAAACTGCAGTTTCATGTGTGTAGAGATGGATTTTCTTGCTGTGGCTGACTCCATCTAGCCATTTGCTCCTTCTAAAAGGGGTAGCTATGATTTGCTTGTGGCACTATTCTTTGCCTCATGCCCACTCTGGTGCTGAACGGATCCATCTTGTTCAGCTTTCAGAAAACGGATTTGCCAAAAAATATAAAAAAAGGAAATAGCTTTCTTCTGGGGCAGAGAGCTGAACCTGCTCACCAGGTTCTGGCTAGTATCAGAGCTGCCGCGCAGGAGGGGTGAAATTTGTTTTGCCAGCAATGAAAGGTAGGGAATGAAAGAAAGGTGGAAGTGGGCCCCCCTTTTCTGGCAGCGGTGAACTATTAGCCTGGTTCAGCTGTAATGTGAAACCTCACCCTCAGTCTTCATTTTTAGGTCCCTCCCTTCCCCTCCACTCCTCTCATTCTTTCCCCGGGATATACTTGTGTGCCTCCAGATGCTGACTCCATTCCCAAGCAGTATTTTCAAAAGGGGAAAAAAAGGGAAAAGGTTGAGTTTCACTGCCTCTGCAGTTAAGACACATTCCGTAGTTCCTGAGAACTCATTGCTAGCAGCTCATTGCTAACAGCTTGATAATAATAAAAATAATTATAATCCTATAGTATTATTGTTATTAAGGGGCTCAAAAACTAGTAGCCCTAACTGTCCCTTGTGAGGGGACAAAAAGAGACTGCCTGATGAGAAGGCTGTAGGCTGAGTCTGTGACAGAGCTTCCCCAAACATAGTGATGGTGGCCATTTGGACTGAGGCTGTGAAGTTGGTGGAACCAGGTGGTCCCAGAGGCCTGGCATAAATGGTAAGGGCAGGAGACTTTTCTGCATGCCTGTGATGAGCCAAGCCTCAAGTTAGGTTCCATGGCACCAGGAGGAAGTCTCAACATCTCTGAACTTTGCCTTGCAGTTTATTGCTCCAGGTGCTACTGCCTGACTGATTTTTTTTTTTCAACCAAGCAGAAATTGGGGGGGGGGTGTGTGTGCTTGCAGACACTGCCATGGTACTGTAGAATTGGGCAGAATAGGAACTGTCTTGCCCCAGGGATGTGCTGAAGCTCACATTCCATGGGAACTGGCCAAGTCAAACTTTCTCTCTGCTGACCAGGGAGAGCAGCACTTCTGCTCCGGCTTTGCTGTTGATGTATGGGTGCATCTGTATTAAACCTTCCTGACTGCGGGGAAGGAGGGATGTGTCACCTAATGAGATGCATGCCCCAGCATCTGCTTAGCAGGGGCACGGTGCAGGTCAGAGTGTGCATTTGGGAGACTGGATGGAGGCGTCTGTTGGCCTAGAGTGATTGCTTTATGGCTTAAGGAGCAGATACTCTGTCTGTCTGGTGAATTTTATACAGCATGAAGGTGAAGATGATGTCAGTGAATAGCAGTGTGCCGGAGGCAGCAGGATGCAGTGTGCCTGTGCATGTGTGGACCTACCGAGCAGCCATGCCCGGCAGGAGGGGCAGGTTACAATTGGTGTGGTACACAAATTAGAGATGTTTGTGCAGCCATTTTCAAATAAGGAAGGTAGGGAGGGATGAGGGAATTTGCTACAACTTGAGAGCTGTTAGAGGTTTGTTTTGTGCTGTACTGCTGTTGGTTGGGTTTGTTTTTTCCCCCCGCCCTGTTTTTTTTTAAGTATTTAAGCCCAAATTCTTCTCATTGGTATGTGAAGACATTATGGCAAAAGAAAGATTATTGTAGGGTTGTGTTGCTTTGCATGGTAAGATTATACACTAGGTGGCTGTTACAGTGGATTTGTGTTCCAAGGATGGAGTGAATAAAGGAAAGAACCAGTGTATTGATATTAAATAATAGTACCATTGGATATACTGAGCACAAAGTGTCTTTGTTTTCAAGGGTGGTTTTTTTAAATCTGACACACTTATTAGCCAGCTGCAATATTTTTTTTTTAAGACACATTTATAAGAGAGGGGGCACTATAGAAAATGCTGTAAGTAATCTCATTGAGAAGTATGATTTTTTTTTTTTCCATCCCCTTGCACATGTGTGCAGCCTCTGGGGAAGATGTTAGTGAAGGAGCTGGATAATCAGGATCTTCTCTGGAGCTGCCATTGTTCTGATTGATGTAGTGGGTATTAGCTGGGGGATGTGTACAGATGCGGGAGCTGTTTGGGGTTTCATCTCTGCAGTCTCCCTTTTTTTTTAACTCCCGGATAGAAATATGTATCCCAGCATTTTTGTCTTCCACCTACATCTCTTTCTCATCTCTTGAAAATACTTGCTGATTTTTTTGTTGTTGTTGCTCTGGCAAATCTTCAGTTGTGCTGGTGGTGGGTGACTCTCCTGCACTGTTTAGCCTGGCTCATGATGATGGGTGTTCCTGTAAGCCAATCTTTTCCTGAATCTCTTTGCTGAGTCTGCCCAGGCTGGGGCCATCTCGGCACTTGCTGTCGTTTCTCTAGTGAAGATCCAGGTGGTGTATCTGACTCTACCAATGCTCCAGCTGCCCTCTGAAGTGTGAAGTAATTCAGTGAAGGAAGCAGCAGTTTCAGGGCCCTGTTAGTCCTCAGACTGGAAGTGCTGAGGGGATGTCAGAGTTTCAGTGTAGGGCTGCAGTAATTAAATGGTGCTGTTGGGAGAGGGGGTGGGAGAGCCATGTGCTGGTCACTTCGGATGGATTAACAAAGAGGGGCTATTATGGTGCCAGCAGAAGACATCCTTCTGTTCCTAGCCAAAATATTCCAGGAAATATTTTAAAAAGATGTCCCAGAGAGTGAGAGGAAAGCCTGATAGGTCCGTGATATAATTAATTGCCCAGATACCAGTGGAAGAGCAGTTTGGAGGGAAGGGAACTTGTTCGTAAGCCGGGTGTGGTGTAGAGAGGGAAACGGGAATTTCCTGACTTTTGTTTGTAAAACTCAAGCATAGAAAGAATTTTAAGTGTAATAGGTGGAAAGAAGGACTAGAATTAATAGGTGATACCATTTTTAAATTTTTTTTTTTTTTTTTCACTGAATGATCCTGGCTAATGTTAGTTGAATATCAATTGAAGCAGTACATAGCATGCTTAAGAACTGGAGATATTAAGCAGAAAGAGAGACAATCTGATTAGCTCTGCTTTTCGTGCATTAAGCAGAAAGACAGGCTGAAATGTGATTGCAAACAGATAATAGCAGCAGGCTCCTCAGGCACCACCACCACGACCCAGCGTATGGGGCGATGGATCTAACCATACCATAGAACCTTTTCTTGTAATAGAAGCCGCTTGTTTTTATGTTGTGGTTTCTGCTGTACTTTCTAATTCTCCTATTTGTCGCTGTCTGCCATTTTGAGCCTGTCTGCACAGGATGGCTCAGTCCCCTGTAATGTGTGCCCTGTTGAGCACTTCTGCCCCAGATAGTAAACAGCTCTGGTAGCCAGGCAGCGGGAGAGAAGAGGTGTCAAGACTTAAGGGTACTTTTCCCCTGTATTTCCAAGAATAATGGAAGTAACAGCTGCAGCTTTTGCCATGCCAAGAAAAATGAGTGCTGGTGTTACGTGTAAAGCTTTTCCCTCTGAAAATGCTAGTATTGGGGTTTACTGGAAGAAGGTTCCTTGTTACATGAAAAAAGAGGCATCTATCAGGACAACTTATACAGAATAAATACAGGCTGGCTTTGGTACACCAACCACTTTCTTAGCACAGCAGCAGAGGTCTTGGAGATATTTGCAGCCCGTGGCCTCTTCTGCACTGAGCAAGTGCAGCAGAGTAAACAGGCTGGTGAGGTTTGGCCACTGCAGGCTGGAATCAGCACTGCTGATAGGGCATCCAGCACCCCTGTGTGCTAATGGGGATGTTTTCCAGGTCACCGTGGTGTCCCCTTCCCCAAAATAACCCGCTTTGTCTTGTCGCCACCCAATATTTTCTTTGATGGAAAGCCCAAGTAGCCATTTCCAAACCTGATGTAGATTGAAGGAATGCAAAGGGAATAGGAAGAGCAGAGCTCTCCTTAAAATGTCTGAACAAAAACAGCGTAGTAAGAAGCTCACGTGTGTGGGTATGTGTGTATTTTAAGGCTGGCAGGGGCGGGTCAGGCTAGAGTTCCTGTGACCTTTTTTCAACTGCATCTTGCTTTTCCCGCCTGCTGCCTCTTCTTGCCTGTCAGGGGACTTCCACTTCCTTCCTGCTGACCCTGCAGGGCTGCAGGCAGCCTCCCTGCCCTTGTGGCAGCTCCCAGCTCTGGCTCCAAGCCCAAGCTAATAATCCCAACAGATTTTACTGGTTTGTTCTCTGCTCCATGCCTTGCTGTAGGGGGAGATGGTGTGTGAGGTTGTGGTCTACATGGCTTTCAGCATCACACTGGCCCTTGGTTTCCACCCAGCATCATCTGTGTGAAACCCAAACCTCATAATAAGCACTGGCTGAGCCTCTGGTAGAGTCTGGCTTTGCTCAGTGAGTTCTCTTGCTTGCCTACCTGCAGGTGACTGGCTAGCACAGATGTCATACAAACACACCTTCTAATTGTCTCTGGCTGTCCGGATGATTGCCAGCAGTATGGGGTTCGGGTGGAAGTAGGAGGTGTTGATAGCCAGGAAAGGAAAAATTCATCATTTACCAGAGCGGGTAATGAAGATCTCCTCTCACCACTCTCCCCACGCATCAAAGCACACTTAAAAAAAATAGAGCGTTCATCTTTGACCCCCGTTAATGGCTGGCTTGGTCTGTGTAAGAGTTTTACGAGGCTGCTGTTGCTCCCACAGAGTTTAATTATTTAGAGCGTGAGGTGGAGGTTTGTGCTTTCACTGCTGCTGGTGCAGGGTTCAGGCACTCCTGATGGGCTGGGGGCTGGTTACAAAGGCAGTCTGGCTGGGGATGCAACCACTTGCTTCAAGGAGCCTAAAGGGAGGCACAAGCTGCAGCTGTGAAGTCCTTATCAGGGCTAGGAGCAAATCCTTTTCTCATTATGTGAGCTTCACATCACCCTGCCATATAAAATCCAAGGTCTGTTTCCATGTCTTTGGGGTACTTAATGGTCCAGGCTTGAATGCCTTGAATGACTACCTGAAGCTTCTGGGTGGGCAGGCTTGTGGAGATCCTGCCTGTTGCTGAGCTTAGTGCCCCGGGTCAGCAGTAGAGGCTTTGGAGACTGTTTGTTGTAAGACTCTTACAGAGAAACCTCATTTATCAGCCTTCTTTCTGCTAATGGTCCCCTCTTTCTCCCAGCTCCTGCTCCACTGTAGCAACTGGCTACTTTTCCTACTGTCAGATCCCATGTACTGGCCTGCTGATCCCTTCCCTTTGCAGGATGTCAGCTTGTTCTTGCCTTTCCTACTTTTTCCCATCCGCCTCGTCTCTGCTGTTAATTGTCCCAGGGCTCAGGAACACAGAATAAATGTCAGGATTGATGTGTCTGGAGACCTTTGTGCCATTCATGTTCCCAAATGGATGGCCTTCCACCTAGACTAGGAGTGTTTCCGAGCCATCCTGGGGACTGTTCAGCCAGGCTTCCACTTGTACTGGGAAGGTGCTCAGCTCCAGGTCAGTTGACTGGGACGTGGGCTGGTCTGATGCATCCGCTGGCCATCTGGAAGGGTCAAAATGACATTGCTGTCCTTCTGGCCACCACTGATGCAGGTGAATTTCTCTTGGGGTTGTGTTACCTCTTGCATTGGTGGGTCCCAAGTGCTTGCAGTGCTCATCAGTGCTGAAATGAAATGTTGGCAGCTGTTTGGTGCAAGAGAGTAAGTGGAGGTTTGTTTCAGAGCAAAAGTAGTTGATATTGGTGGATTTGGTTTTGGCTTACAGAAAAATGAACTGAGGAGGGGGCTGGGAAGGTTTCATGTGGAAGGTTCACACTGTATTTTCTGTACCTTGCCCCTCACTAATGAAAATGCGTATCACTGGGGACACCAAGCTAGCAGGTTGCCTGGTGTGCTGCTGGTTCTGACAGCTGAGTTCATTGTGTGTGCTGAGGCTCACTTCTGTACTCTGCCTCCTGCCATTTCTTACCCCTTGAGCTCAGGTATCACTTGAACCTTCTCACATCTGTTCTCCTGCCATCTCCTCTTGTGTGCCTAATCTGTGTTCTGCTGTAGCAAGGGCTCATGTGTGCTCTTGGTTGCATGCCAATAGGTTCTTCATGCTATCCCAATTTACCCTGTTTTTTGTCTTCCCACTCCTTTCCTTATTCCTATTTAATTTCCTTTGATATGGGACTAACATTCTAGGTTGTGCTGGGGGACTGGGTTGAGCTGAGAATGAGAGTGGAGGGGAGGCAGGGGCTTATTTTGGTAGATGCGAGTTTCTGCCATCCACTCAGTCTTTGATCTGTCGATGACTATGGACTTAGCTAAATCAAATGGATCTGCTAGGCAAATGCCAGATGCTCTGTGTCTTGCCTTCATATTCTACTCTATTTTTCTATTTTTTTTTCCCCCAAAATTAATAGGATTCTGCCCATTGATGATTAAAACATCGCCTGGAGTTTTGGAATGGATCAGATGCGTCAATCAAATGTTACCAGATTGCATCCAAAGAGAGGAATGCCATCCAACTGGGGGTAGGGTCTGTTTTTTCTTTGCCCCCACCAGTATCTAGAATTATTGGTAACCTTTCTGGTTTTTAAAATGCAGGAATTTTTAATAGGCAGTACTAGTTTTCAAAATTAATTATTTTATTGTGTGAAAATTTGCCTGCTTGCTTTCTTTTTTTTTATTAGTATGGAGCAATGTTGTGCCTTTTTGTATTCACAATGTTATTAATAATCTTGGGGCTTTTCAGGGCTTTGGTAAAGAAAACACTTCAGTAACTACTTGAGATATTTTGGGAGGGAAATCTGGTGTTTTAAAGAAAAGTAAATCTACTCTGATTACTAAGAAAGATGAAAATAATTTAACTTTTTTCAGAAATGTCAAAGTTCAGGTCGTTTGTCCCAGTTCTAGAAATTAATTTAAAACAGACTAATACCCCTGCATAAACCGTTCCTCTCACAAAAGGGGAGAGGAAGCCAATAGATCAGTAGGAAACTGCATCTCTTTGTGTACTGGTTTTGGGTATGTAGCTACTGTGGCAGTGGGTACAGCACGAGATGTGGAATGCAATATAAGGTTGGAGAGAATTTGTATCTGAAGTCTTGCACAGGTTTAAAGCACAGGTTTCAGCCCAAGCAGCAAACTGAAGTGGCTTTTTGGCTCCCTTCCACTTGCTAGTGCACAGCTGCCCATTATCCTCTCGCTGGTATGCCACTTGGCTGTTTCAGCAGAGAAGCTGCAGAGACAAAACACTCATCTGGCTCTCAGAAGTGGGATGGACTTTCCAGGTCAGACACCAGAAGATGTTTGTTAGGGTCTGCAAGTAATGCTGTTCCAGTGTTGCTCCCTTGAAATCCAGAGCTCCTTATGCTTCACGTTGATTTCCTGTTCTTGTTAAAACTGCTTTTGCTTTAGAAACGGAGGGTCTTAAAGCTGAGGGGTTTGACAGAGCGTGCTGCAGAATGATTCTTTTCTCCTCAGTATGTAAGTTTCCTGAATGAATGATTTTGAAGTAAAGTAATATTTCCCTGCAGAGCCTGCTTCTGTTAAGTCTTTAGACTGTCACAGTAACAGCGAGACTACTAGTGCAATATTAATAATTTATATGTGTCCTTCATTTTGGACCTTTGTCAGTCATTTCAGCCTCAGCAGGCTGGGAGAGATGAGAAAAGCATGTATATATTTTGCTGCTGTTCTCTCTGCATATCTTCTCTGGGTAGGCAAAGGTTTTTGGTCTCCAGAGAATGTCTATCTGGAACCTTTTACCACTGCTAAATTTACAGAAATAATACCAGAAAACAGCATAATGGTGTCTCATTTCAGTCATCTCTGTACAGGGTTGTACTGCTTTCATTGGACATCTGCAACAAGTGAGGTTCAGATGTTCATGGGCTGTGCCTGGTTGCAGTAGGTGAGGGAGAGGTGAACCTTTTGTGGGTCCCTTCTGTGGGATGAGCCCAGCCAGGGTTTTGCTGTGTGTGTATAATCGGCCCCAAATGTTTATGTGCTGCTGCAGCTGTGCAAAGCTTCCTTCAAAACTGGGCTTCGTGTCCTTGATCCTCTCCCTTACCCTCTTCTAAAGGGAGGGAGTTGGTCAGGAAGTTTGTGTATTTCCTGGGTAGGTCTTGCTTGAGATGAGGAGCAGAAGAACCTCTGATTCGAATGGAAATGAGTTCAGAAATGAGACTGATGAGAGGATGTCACTAGAGAATTTAGGTAGCTTAAATCCAAAGTGTGTTGTGCTTGCGCTGAATTCTGGAGTTAACTGATGCAGGTTTGTGGTTGGTGTTAGCAATCATCTGAACACCTGCCTGCTAGTCTGTCTATGCAGTACTTCTCCTTCAGATCCTGTTGGAAGCATAGCACTGCATTTCAGGAAGCTGGGAAGTTCTGGTGTAGCGTGCATGAACTGGTTTGTGTGTTCCAGCGAGCCTGTACTCTTACAGGCAGGTGCTGAACAGTTTCAGTTGGATCAGTCTGCTTCAAGTGGTATTTAGCAAGCAAGTAGGTAGCTTGCAAGAAGTTGGAGAGTTGGTTCCCATCTTTTGCTGGTGGTTCAAAGCAGCTGATTTACCTCAGGCAATGGGAGACCCACAGGTTCTGTGCTGCCGGCTCACAGGTGGATGGATGGATGGACGATGGGACTGTCTAGGAGAGGAGCATTTCAGCAAAGAATTTAATCTTTATCTTAAGACTGAAATTCTTCTTTACTGAAGAAAGACAGATCTGTGGAATAATTGTTGAGGAAAAACAAATGTTTCTTTAAAACTGGATTACATTGTTTCAAATTCTGGTTTTGAACGGCTTGGCTTGGAAAAGCGTTTGGCTCAAATATTGCTGTGTGTCTGCTGAAGGATCTGCAGAAAGATTAACGGATAAGAAAAAATGTGGGCTAATTGTTTTGTGTTGCCTTCATTAGAAGATCTTTTCATTTGAGACTGCATTTTTTGCCATGGTTTGTACCTTTGTAGTTCAAACAATCCTTCTAGATTCTCTGTTTTGTTAAGTCTCCCTGAGAGCTTGTATGTACAGATTGAAGAAAACAAGATGTAACTGAGTTAAGATTTCTTCAACTTAAATTTTACTCCTTGAATTGCATAGCCAAATGGCTTGGCTGCTGGTGAATGGTTATAGTTCAGAAAGAAACTAAGAAGCTTTGTTGGATTTCAGATAGCTTGGTTGCAGCAATGAGTATTTTTTTTGCTTGCTTTCGGGGGAGGGTGTCAGGGGGGGTGATTTGAGGCTAGAGCCTTTCTCCTGGCTCTGCACTTGTGTGCTTCCATCTGATATACATATGCATTTGTAATGGAAGACTTCTTGCAAAGCAGCACTGGTTTCTTCTGTAAAATTGAACTGAGAAGCCAAGTTGGAAGACTCTCCTTTTTTTCCTTTTTTTTTTCTCCCTCCTCTTTGCAGGAAGACACTTTAAATAGGGAGCTGTTCGGCAGGTTGCAACCAGAATTCTATAATAAGATCTCTGTTCACTCTCCCTACTTTTCGCATGCAAAGTTGTGGCTGTAATTATATGACAGCTGCCCTCTTGGCTGACACGCAGCAGATTGAACTGGGGATCTCCAGAGCTAAAAGTGTGAGCTGCTACTCTGTGAGCTAAAGCTCTATAGCTGGAGGCTGTAATGATCTATATCCTTCATGACTGAGTGTAGATGGGAGCTGCAAAAAGCACTTGCTGAGTTATGGTGCATACAGGGTACTCACTGTGCACATGGTTACTTCCCGGGTACACTGGAAGCTTTCTTTAGAGAGGTTTGTGATAATAGTACAAGCTGTTGTCAGCTCATGGGTGCTTTAAAATGACACTCCATTTTGAAGCCTTTCTACCTTAAATAAAATAACTTCACTAGCCTATTAGTCGGGCACAGACATTTGTTCATTTATGTGTATGTTCTACTGAGCATGAGGGACCCTGATGTTACTGATACTGAGGTCCTTCATCTCTAATGCAGTGTAAGTAATTATTAACAATCTAAGTGCAATACGAAAAATTCTACAGCATCAGTGATGTTCAGACAAATTTGCCTTTATGTTTTGCCATTACAATAGATTTTTCATAGAAGACACCATGGGAGCTTTGTAAAAGCAAAGGAAGAAAAGAAGCTAGAATTGGAGTTGTTGGAAAATCTCCCGTTTTCTAAGGACCAGGAAAACCTGAGTAGTGCCAAAGTTTGTCAGGCTGAGGGAAAATGAAGGGAAGCAGAACCATATGGAGCTTCATGAGTAGTGTCAGCCGTGGGTAGCTTCTGCAACCAGTGTTGTGGAAGAGGGGGAAGTGTGTTACAAGTCGAGACACTAGTTTTGAACTTCGTGATGTTCTTAACATCTCCTTGCCCCCCCTCTATCCACAAATGAAAAAAAAAACACAACAAATAATCCCCAAACCAACCCAAAAATACAAACCAAAAAACTGCAAACAAATACCTCCCCCAAAAAAACAATAAAGGGAGACAGGCATCTGCTAGGTTTAACTAGGACAAAATACGCATTCCTGTCAACCTTCACAGTTCAAAACCAAGCTGATCTTTTCCTCCATTCAGAAAACATAACAAGGAAATGTTTGAGGGAGGCAACTAAACATTAAATAAAGTCTAAACTGAGGCAGTCTTTCACATCTAAACCATTAAGTTAGTACTTACTGTCCCAGTGTGTCAGAAGCGCCCTTGCCACCATATATATTATTGATATTCTCTATTGTAAATTAAGATAATTTCCATATAAGTCATATAGGTCATGTCCAATTACACAACTCTCACCATGCTAAATCATGGTTTAGTTAATCCCTTCCACCCTGGTTGCATCCTGTACTGCCTTTCTTTGCATGAATTTGCTCATACTAGGTTTGTATAAAGTTACCCCTGTTTCCTCACCTCTCACCCCCTCTTCCTGTCCTGTACCACCACTGTCATCCCATCAGTTGTTTGGATTCAACCATTGGTAGGACTGTGGTGCAGAATGAATCAGTAACCTGATGTGGGTCAAAAGCCTCATCCCTCAGAATATATGGAACAACCCTGGCTACAATGACCTAGTCTGTTGTGCTGCTTTGCAAGCAGTACTGTTGGCAGAACCAGGGAAAGGATGTCACAGGAGTGATGGAGGGAATTTCTTAAGCTGGTATTACTTCTGGAAGACTCACCTTGTGGGACTGGCCCTGCCAGGCCATCTCAGCAGTCCTGGGGCTCGGTTCTCTACTGCTTGCCCTGTCACTCCTTGCAGAGACAGCAGAATGAGGCTTTGCCTGCTTCCTGTGGGAGCATGTTCCAAAGCCTAATGGACTTTGCTGTCAGGAAACATTTCTTGATTATGCTGTAGTCATGGGTGTCAAACTCCTAGTCCCTGGGATGACCTTAGCCTACAACAGTACAACTGGCTTCCTTGCACACACTGCCTCCCCTTCTCCTCTGGCATTTATTGCAGGCCTATTTCAGCTGCAAGCCGCTGTACCTTGGCTCAGACTTCACTGTCCTTAGTGCTGCTGTTGGAGGCTGTTGCAGAAGTATGGAGCTTGGAGCTCACATCAAGGGCCTGAGCTGTGATCTGAGACAGACTAGTCACTTGGAGTACGTTTTCAAGACTCCAGGCTGCTGGCAAGTGAGCCGATACAAGCTGAAGTAGCATTTGTGTGTGTCTCTACCTTGGATAGAGCCAAGTCGGAGGAATGTTACAGCACAGCTATCCCCTGACCTAATTGTATTGCTGTCAAACTTGGGAGTGCAGGTGAGGCTCCAGTATATTCCTAATATCGGGTTAAAACGGGTCTCTTGGTTTCTTTTATATGATGGAATTCAGGCCATCTATGTTGAAGCAGGTAGGGAGAGCAAGCCAGCCAAGCTGTTTGTCAGGGAGGCTGTGGAAATACCAACCATGAGGCTCCACAGTGAAGGCTCTGCACACAGTGTATCCAGCTTGGCAGGCACGGGGAAAGAGTCTGTCTTGCTGTCTGTTCGAGGGATGACTCTCTCCCACGGCTCATGGCAGTTACTGCCAGGTTTCTGTGGATGTCTGGGAGAGGATGGATGGCTTTCCTGGGGAGAGGAGTGTGTGCCCGCTGTGTCACAGCCCTGATATGCAGTAATAGCTCTGTTGCACCAGAAGACTTCCCCTCCCAGCATATAGCTGTTATTTTGCACATCTGGACTTCATATAAGCATTTGCTGTCTTCCAAGTCTCTTTTTCTTGCTACCAGCTGAACCTCCAGCATTCTTTGTGTTCCCTTTCCAAGGTAGAATGAGTAGCGCAGGTTTCAGAACTGCAGAGCTGAAGGTATCTTTGACTTGTATCATTATGGAATCAGCTCTGTTTTCTGGGTTGTTCCTAGTACGTGCAGACATTTTGCTTACTCCCCTGTCGGCTTCTGTAATATTGGTAGACCTCATTATGTGATGCCTTCTTAGAGGCTGGATGTAATTACTCCAGAATCAGAGGGTGAATAAACTGTTCAGATAATGACCTGTTAAACTGTTCACAACTGCAGTGGTTATGACACCAGAGATGTGAAATAGCTTTCTTACCGTATTTCTCCTGAATCCTTCCTCTGCACCCAGCATTGGACTCTTCTACATCCCCATCCAGCCTCTGTGTCATCCAGTTTGTGCCCTGGCAGCTTCTCACTGCTCTGCCAGAGTTACTTCTGTCATGTCCCCACTCTTCACCTGCTGTGGGTTCTCATCCTTCTCTGGTGCTTCTTACAGGTCCTTGTCTGCCTTTCACCAGTGCTTTACCATTGGTAGCTCTTCTACATAGCTCTGCCTTTCCTGACTGTGCCACCTGCTTCTCAAGTGAAAGCTTTTGCTTTCCCTCATTCCCACAGGAGAAATAAAACTTATGTCTCATCTAGAGGTGCATAAAACATGGCCATACTGTCACCAGATTATTGGGTTTGTTTTTTTATGTCCTGCTTGGCTCAGGTCATCTCTTTCCACTTATCCATGCATGAAGTATCCCTCTTCCTTTATCTTTGTTTTCATGGGGTTTGCATGCAGAGTCTTGCTTTCCTGGGGTGAAGAGCCATGCCTGTTGAATCTGGGGTTGTGTTTTACAACAATTTCCAGCAGCCCCTGCTGCTGCTTCTGAGCTGCTGGTTAGCTGTGCCCGGTGCAGCTGAATGTGTTGCTGCACATTAAACTGGATCAGGGAATTGATACAGATTAAAGCAGCCAGGGTGGAGAGGAAAGCTGCTTAACCCATCGATTTGCCCGAAGAAATACTTGAGAAACTACACTTTAAGGGCACCCTGATTTTTTAGCCCTTTGACTAGCTACCCCCCTGATAGAGAAATTCCTTGTTTCACTGTAGAGTTGCTGCCTCCCACCTTCAAACCCTCCTGCCAAACTAGTAACACCAGCAGCCACCTGCTTCAGGCTTAGAGCAGCTGCTGCAGGTTTAGATGTGCTGTGTGGCTGCTCTAGAAAGCATGGGCCATGATGCCATTTGGAAGGGTCAGGGACCCGTTGGAGTTAAAAAATGGACATGTATCAAAGACTGCAAAATCTTCCATGTTGTGCAATTTCTCAGGCTTAGGAAAAGTGTCTTTCTTATCATAATTGCTGGGCTGCTTTTACCTTGAGCCTTATTAATGTTTCAGGATGTTGCTATGTCACTATATTTCTAGGAAATACAGCATACCTCTGCATGCTGTCTTTAAACTTGGAAAATGCTTGCTCCTGCCCTGCTCTGTGGGACATATTTAACCTGTCCCATCCCTCCTGAGCCACTTGAGTGGAGTCCTGTCTGGTGGCTCTTCTCTTGCTCTTCCACTCAGCTTTCGCGCACCCTTCCATGCCTGATCCATTCATCTGCTCCTAACTTCATGCTGTCATGGGTTTAATTTTTGTTTAAGATCCTTGTTCCTTTAATGACAGTGGGCTCATCTCTGTGGGGGCTGTGGTGCACGGCTGTGCTTGAGGTAATGAGACTTGATGAAAACCTCTTGTTACGGTGGCAAGATTTCTTCCTTCTCTGTGTTTAAGAAAAGGGGAGGGGGGGGAGAAAAGAAAAAGTGACAGGCCCTGCTGAGTATGTTAATATATTTTTAATGGCTTGCATGTGGCTAGCTGAAGACTTATTTGTCCACCCTTCGAGAAAAGTGAAGCAGAGTGTTATTCTTCTGCACTTTTGACTGAGCTTAGCCAGGAGTTGAAATGGGAGAGAGGGGGAGGGTTGGGTGAAAATTTCACAGAAATCCTGATGATACAAATGAAATCTGCCAGAGGTGGAGGGGGTTCGGCAGGGAGAGGAAGAAGATTGGATCCCAGATCCCTTCTCCCCTCCCCCTCCCCAAATCTTCCTTTTTTTCTGGAATATTCCACTGTCTGCGATCATCAAGAGAGCTACTTGGTATTTCTACCAGTGGTGAGGGGAGAGATTTTTCTGAAATAATTGCCGTATTTCTGACGAGTGACAAAAGGGTTTACGCTGCAGTGGTGAGCTGGGGAGGGGAGGGAGCTGGCGGGGTTGCAGAGGGGAGTGCTGGTGGGGGGGTGATGGGCATTTCCCCCTTCCAGCCTTAACCGTGCAAATTAAGCTGCAGGCAGGATGAGGCTGGTGGTCTGAGCTGGCTCCCAGGGGTGATGTTTTTTGTTTTTTTTTTTCCGCTTCTCTGTTCCAAGTGCACTCAGAGTGCTGCTGGGGCGGGGGGTCAGCTGGGCTGGGGCAGCTCTGGGTCCTGGGGGTCAGGAGCTTGGCAGCCGGGGCTGCGGTGCTGGGCAGCAGGTCGGAGCAGAGATGTGCTTGATGGAGCTGTGAGGAAGAACACACAGGAGGAGACTGAGAGCTGCCAGTGAAGAATTAATGCTGCAGAGCCCTGGTGAGAGGGGGAGAGAGAAAGGAGTGAGGAGCCCAGGCGCTGGTGCTTGCTGATTAGATAGAGCAGCCAGGAGAGGATGGCCCTGGTGACACATTGACAGGCTGGATGGAAGGGGTTATGGTGTGGATGGGTATGGTTGACTGAGTCCATGCCCAGTGGCTCCCACCACAGGAGTGATGGAGAAGCAGTGGTATCTCTCTTTCATCCTTGAACTCTCATTTTTACAAAATCCCACGTGAAGGTGATGTCACTCCGGGGCAGGAAGGACAGCAAATCAGATGGACACTAAAACAACATTTTTCCTGGTACCAGTAACTTGTCGTTCCTCAAGAAAGCTGCTGTGCCAGCTCTGTATTTCTCCTGTATTCAGCCATGGAGTCATCTCTCCATGCCCCTTCACAAGAGGTCTCTCTGCCCAGTGTTGAGCCCATGTGGTTTCAGGGCCTCCTTCAAGTGAGGAAGCCAATGCACGGGAGGCCTCTTCTTACAAATGTGTGCTAGCATCTGTCAAGGCAGGTGCATGGCTGGGGTCACTGTGGGGAGGAGGCTGGGAAGTAATTTTCTTGATTCCCTGCCCAGTCCTGGAGCAGCCTGTGTGAGAATTGCCAACAGTCCTCACCTGGCTTCTTGTTTTTATTAAGTGACTATGGTGTTGGAAAATGTCCTGCTGCAGATGAATGTCTCTTGGTGGAAACATCTCTGGGTATTCCTGAGGCAGTGTCAAAGCTGTATTTCTGTCTTTCTTTGGGAAAATTAGAAGTTTGACTGTTTAATTTTGGACCCAAGGAATGGTGCTAGACTGGCAGCTCTTGGGACATCCTTTGTAGCTTGCCCCTGCCAACATACCAGATTGCTGACTCCTAGCCAGACTGTCCCCTTGGATTTTGAAGTATCACAAAAACAGTTTGTGGGAGATTTCTCTGAAGATATTCTAAGTTTCTTTACGTGACAGAAGACTGGAATCACATATGGCGAGTTACTGATATCGAACTGAAAGGACTGCAACTTGTTAGCCTGCACTGACCGGATTGCTTCACTGCTCTGACCATGCACTTATTTAGATTTAAATTAACTTCCAGCTTATATAGTAAAAATCAGTTTAGTAGTGAAGCAGGCAAATCAGGGACACATTTACATTTTGTATAAATCTGTTGTTGCAAGGGTTTAAAGACATTTTACCTGTCTGCTTAAAGCACATCAGCTTGCCTCTCCTGTGTGTCCCTGTGCAAGCAAGCCCTAGTTTTCAGTGAGTGTCCACTGCTTTCTTAACCCAGTTTTCCAGCTGGGCTGAAGTTGCTGACGGCATCATGACTTATCCAAGAGCATGAGTGAATGTGAATTGGCACAAAATCAAAACCAGAGACCCACCAGGCTCCCAGTCCTGTAAATTCTGGGTTGTTGAAGCCCTACTTTGCTTGAGTGGCCAACAATAACAGTCAACTAATACTGTCATGCAATATTATTTTTGCTCAGGCCTCTTCCACTGATAGTATGCTTATAAAACAATTGGAAGGGTTTTATTTGTCTCCTAAAGCATGCTTTCTAGTGTTGTGTCCAGATTAGTGTTAAGAATGACGCAAAGGAAATGTTTGTTTTTCACTGGGCTTGTACCAATTTACTTCTCCCCCACCCCCCATGATAGATTTAGAAAAAGGTACTGTCATCAAGCCTGATATATCTAAGGCTACAGTAAAGACTGATGCATGCTCTGCGTTCTAATTTTTTGACGGGCTCAGGAAGAGAACTGCTGCTGAGGTACAACAGATGTTTCTGTGAGCTCTAATTATTTAATAGTAAGTAAGAGAGTTTTGAGTCTACTGACTGGCTTAAAACAACTGAATAAATACAAGTGTTGGTATAGACAGTGACAAAAGCACATGAAGACCAACCAGAATTGCATGTTGGATGAGTATCCCTTTTAACACTACAGCTTTCAGCTTCTCTCTCTTCAGGAGGGCATCATTTTCTTGGTCTGCTGATTGTCAGTCTTTTAGCCTAGAAAAAACTTGCATTGCCAGAATGGGAAGATGGGGGAGGTAAAGGAAATGGCCAGAATTTTTGTCTTGGTGTTCTTTGTGTACTTTTAAAAATAAGAAAATCAAATCCCCAAACTAAAACAGAAATTTAATTAAAAAAATTATTTTAAGGCCATATGTAGCAATCTCATACCACAAGCCACTTGCTGTAACATCCTCTTTGCTAAGATGTATTGATGTAGCCCCGATTTTCTGGAAGCTTTACAAGCACAAGGCTGTGCAACATGGCTTTCTTGCTTTCTAGTTGTTTACTGAGGCAGAGATTAAAACACTGATTTAATTTCATCACAGGACACCACTGAGGAGAGTCTCAGAAGACCACGGAGTATCTTTCTGATACTGCATGCACATAAAAAGAACGTGTTATTTCTAGGATGGGAAAGGAGTCTCCTGACCACCATGTTCAATTGCCTTACACAGGAAAGGGGGCACACAAGGCTGGGGGAAGGCAGCTGACATGAGTGTGCGTTGAGGTCCAACTTGTTCCTTAATTTAATAATGCTTCACCCCAGGATTTCCCCAGCACCTCTTCCCTTACCACTGCTAGCCCTTCCCCCTCCTTGGGAATCACAGTCCCGTTGGGGGAAGTAGGGAATTTGCAGCCTGTGAACTGCACTCAGCAGCTCGTGGTGGTGGTGGTGAGGGTGGCTGCTGCTAAATCAGCCAGCTGAGCACCTGCTGTCTCCCTGCTAAGGAAATGAGCAGACAGCTATTTGTTGTTAAAGTGACATTGTCAAAGTTAAGATCCCATTTTACACAGGCTCTTCCTCACATTCCTGAATAATGCACTGGACTATTAAACTAATGAAATTTAAGAAATAGTCTGCCATTTGTAGGCAGAGGGGATGGCCTCTAGCATCAGGTATGAATTACCTATGCCCCCTGCAACCACAACTTTGAATCCCAGCAGGCTTGTCTTAGCCCTGTGTGCTGAGGTCGATAGATTGACTTCCTTGCAGCTTATTACATGGGGCTTTTTCAGATGTGACCTTATTAAAACCTGGACTCCTCTTTGGACATTAATAATCCCATGGCTGTTTCCCTAAGTATAGGGGAGGGTGTTGCTGCAGTGTCCTTGACAAAATCTCATGCTTCCCCAAAATCTCTGCTGAGAGGGGCACATGCCTGTTGTTCACCAAAACTTAGACAATGACTGCAGCGTGTTGCTGATTGAATGGATTCTCCTGTGAGGGGTATCAAAGGCAGGTATCAGCCTCTTCCTAGTGTAAGGGGTAAGGCTACTAGCAGGGAGGCTCTGCACTGAATGAGTACTTGCATACTGCACTTGATTACATTGTATTGTTGGTGAGATTCCTGTTTTTCATTTAAAAAAAAAAATCCCAGTTCTATCTGGCCAGCTGTTGTATCATATCATGACCTCAGACTGTTTCCTTCCCTCCTCCTGACCTATCAGTTCCTTTTCTTAGTGCCCTCAGGGTTGCCGCCTTCTTTGTCTCCTCTTGACCTTCCTATCTCCATCCTTCATATGCTTGGCCACAAGTCAACATCGAAACGCCTGTGTGCTCAGATGGGAGTTTAAAACAGCTATGAGGTATTTAATATGTGGAGGACAAAACTGACTTGCTTCAGATATGCAGGGAAGAGAATGGAGTGACCCAGCATCCTAGGCTGGGGCTTGATCTAGTGCCTGCTCTTCTCTCCCCTGCCTCCCAGCCACCTGAGAAAGTTGGAGGTTTCTGCCAGAGGCTCATGTCTGCTTCTGCTTATCTTCCAGTGCTCTTTTTTCCTGGTCCTTTTCATCCTTGCTCACAGCATCTTGGGTGGCACACAGGTTGAGAACAGGCCTTTGTACCTGACACCGTCTCTTTTGTCAGGATGGACAGAGGAGCATTGTGGTTAGGGCAATGTCCCTGGCTTTGGTCCTGTTCAGATGCTTTGCTGTCTGCAAAATGGGGCCAGTGCAGCCCACAGGGATGGAGGCTGCAAAGTGCTCGGCAGTGGGAGAGGTGAAGGCTGGGGATCGACAGCTGCAGAGCTGCCCCTGCCCTGCAGTAGCAAAGTGGAATTGGCACCTTGGGCTTTGCTGGGAAGCAGAGGGTGAGAGCTAATAAAAGATCAGTTTCTAATCTTCTGTTTTGGGGGAAACGCTGAGCAGCAGCAGAAGTGCTGGAGCCGCTGATCTACAGATTGCTGTGGCTTGGCTTAGTCTCGTTTCACATTCTAATGATTTCTTGTGTGTGTGTGAGTGTTAATGAAGGCTTTGGTTCAGTACAAGCTGTTATTACTGGACCGCGATTTCTTGGTCTCTTTCACAAGCAAGTGATTTTTTCCCAGCATCCTGTCTCTCTGTATGCACATGCATGCACATGTGTGTGCACTTGGGGATCTTTCAGGATGGAAAGTGCAGTGGAAATGTAAAATACTGTAATTATGTGCAGCATTCATTTCTATTTTTGCTCTGCAGTCAGCTTGGCAAGTGGAACTCTGTGTCTGGGCAGTCTCATATCTGATCTGATGTATTTGTCTGTGCTTTTTTGCATTGTGGTTTACAGCCCTGCAATTGAAACCTTCAAGATTACTTAAAGGTGGAATGAGAGTGTGCTTCCATTGCGCTTTGTAAAGGCCATTTTTTCTAGTGCAAAATAATGGGCCTAAATGACTTGACAGTGCTCCTTTTAAATCCACCACTTGGTTCCTGAGAGGGCGGGGGCGAGGAGGTAATGTATAGGTCTTACAGGAATAAAGCCAGTGTTTTGTGCTCCCCTGCGGCTCTGCAGCAGTAGCTCACTGACTGACCCTATTAGCAGAGCCCTGCTGTCATCGCCGGCAAGTCCGGTGTGCGGATGGGGAACTGAACCACACAAATAGCGTGAAGTTAGGGGATGTGGTGAGGTTATGGCAGCGACTGCCAAGCAGGGAAGAAGGGATACTCCCTCACAGCTCAGTGGTAAAAAATTAAAAATAAAAAAATCTGAGTCTTTCCTTCTCTCCTGTTTCCTTTGAAGATTTGCAGCTGTGGGAATGACAGGTCCGAGGAGTGCCAGTGCAGGCAGTGCCACGCAGTGCCGTAGAAAGGCAGGTGGGGGGAATCAGAGGGGTGCGTTTCTCTCTGAGCCATTCCTGAGCCCATGCGTCAGCATTGCTCTGGGAGAAGCTGCAACCTCTTATGGATGAGAGGTAGAGCCAAGGCCTTGATCAGTCGATTGTTAAAGATCCCTCTGCACTTTCCACGAGATGAGGGGACAACAACCTCGGTGTCCTGGCTAGATTCCAGTTCATTACTTTCTGCTGGTCTGAAATTTCCCCCTTCCCCTCCCCCTGCCGTTTATCCTAGAGAAGTTATCATTCGCTTCCTCTCCTAATGACTCCCGGGTAATGCTGCTGGCACACAACTGATGCTTTATTTCATCCTGATGATGAGGGAATGATCCCTATGATTTGGGGTCTTTGGGCTGAAAGAGGTGCTATGGAAACACAAAGATGTTTGTAGTACACACATAAATACAAAAGCGGTGTTGGTTACTGTTCCCTTCAGCTGCTGCTTTGGAACAGGTAAACAGGTTCTCCAGTTGCATCTTCCAGCTAAATCCAAATCATAAATGCGTGTGTGTGTTTTCAGTGTGCGTGTGCGCGCGCAAGCCTGTCTCTTCCCCCCCCTCTTCTGTCTTGGAACAAGAAGAATGTGTCAAGCCCTCTGGCTGCAATCCAGGACTCTCCGTGGAACTATAAATCGACCCGTCAGGGAGGGGGAAAGAGATTAACGTTGGCCGTCTTCATTAGTGAGTCCCCAGAGGAAACTGGGTCTGCCATGAGCCGTGAATGAGACCAGCTGAGAGAGGAGGGGGAGAGTTTGCGGTTTTTATCACTGCCTCCAGAGACCCTGGAGGAGTGGAGGAAAAGAGTGTGATAGGGATGGGAGGGTGTAAAATGATGGAAGCCGGAGCTTTCCAGCGCATCACTCGCTCCCTCATTGGAGGGCAGGTAGCTGGTTGCTGCTCCTCCGCGCCAATCCCTGACCCGTGAGCCCATGTGTGTGGCTGGAGTACTTGGCATGCTAATTGGGAGCAGAGAGGAGCGAGCCCAGTGGCAGTGCAATGCCCTGCCATGCTAAACAAGTGCTGGTAATTGCATT
This sequence comes from Phaethornis superciliosus, assembly GCA_023637945.1. Classification (NCBI taxonomy): domain Eukaryota; kingdom Metazoa; phylum Chordata; class Aves; order Apodiformes; family Trochilidae; genus Phaethornis; species Phaethornis superciliosus. The sequence goes on along the minus strand of JAJQWJ010000001.1, from coordinate 61,668,657 downwards.
CAAGGTACTTTCATTATGTCAGATTTTTCACAGAACCAGAAAAGTGCATTTATCACGAACAGCATAATTCTTCTTGGGCATTGCTCGGGGGGCGTGTGTGTGTGTGTGCTTAATTCCCTGCCCCCCCTGCCTTCTCCTCCAGAAAGATGAAAGTAATTCTTGCCTATGTTTCATTCTTGCTTGCACACTGATTTTTACAAATAGCTTCTTTGAGCTTCAAACAACAATCATTCTTCTTCGCTCTGTTTATTGTATATGTTTGCACTGCAGGCTCATGCAAACACATGCATGCACTAACGCACATGTGTGCTAATTGTTGTTTTTCCAGGCTAAAGGAGGGTATGGGGGCTGCAACTGCAGCTGGTAATGTTTCAGGTTTCCTTGTAAAGTCCCCGAGAGCCTGGATTGTGGTGGTGCTTCTACCAGTAAAATCTGGTTTAAGCTGGTAGTTGTCTTCTCCCCCCCCCCACCCCCCCTGCTTCTTGCAGTGAGTGACGCAGGCTCGACAGCTCCAGATAGTGATGCTCTTTATTCATGGAGCAAGCATCACACACATCATGGCAATACCAGCTATGCATACACACACACTATTCTTGCCAAGGTACCTAGCTGTGACCTGAAGGGACCGAGGAGAGGGAGGCTTCTTATCTCTGCCCATGTGGTCCTTGTCACCTCTGCAGCATGACAACAGGAGAACCAATTAGTGTCAGTCGTGGTGGCGGTTTTTACTGATGGGGACAGAGACCCGGCTAAGATGTGAACCGAGACATCATACGTCTTCCCCCTCTGCTTCCTCCACGGGTCTCTGGGGTGGGAGAGTCACACTTGGGAGCACGAGAGCTCCTGGGAAATAGAGCTGGTGCCTGCAGCCACTCTGGTTGCTGTGAAGGTGTGAGAGACCTTCACAGACAGCTGCAGTTACAGATCTGTCTGACACAGATCTATGCTAAAACTTCTTCTCCTTGTCTCCCTCCCCTCCTCACTGCTGCAGTTTTGTTTCCCCCCTTAGACAACTTATTACCCTCGGTACAGGTACAGCTTCCCTTCACCACTCTACCTGGATATCCACAGTCCTTTGTAAAATACACTCCAAGGCTTCACCTTTGCTTTTACGTGCCCCACAGGTGCATAGACATTTCTGCTGTGGAATTTGTCAGCTTCTGGAAATTGTTTTCTGACTAGTACTTGCAACATTGCTGTGACTTGTGGTTCTAGGCAGTTAGTATTTACTAAGTTAAATGATGCTCCTTGGTAGTAAGTAAAAATAATAATCCATTTTTTCTGATTCCGGTAACTTTTTGTAATGTTTATAAAAATGGATCCATAGCTTATACGTTCCTAACTTAAGGTGTTGGTAGGAAAGACTGGACAAACAACTAATAATGTTTGGAGTAGAAATGTGGGCAGGGAGGAGAACAGGAAACTGGGAGCTACTCTTGATGTGAAAGGAGAGCACTACCAGTACTATAAAGAGACATTTCAGGTGAGTCAGCCCCAGACTTGGACCAAAAGCCAGGAATCTGCTGCTTTCTAGTTCCCTTTTACACCTCTCATTGTTCCCAGCTGAGAAGTACACAGTGGTGTTTTGCTGAACCTTGGAAGAAGAAGAAGAAATAAATGATGATGAGAAGGGTAACTGCACTATGGTGTGTCGTAACACAACACCAGCTATGGTGTCACTAATGAACAAGCTGATGGATGAGTTATTTACTCCACAGTCTGGAAGGAAGAGGCCACCTTTGCTGACACCCAGCTCTCAGCAGTGTGAAGGCTCTGTGCTGAGAGCAATATGTCATCTGCAGCATCAAAATCTCCCTTTTCCTTGTGCAGCTAGCTGCCCTTTGGAAACTTCAGATCAAGCCTGGTCCTGCTTAACTTGTGGTGTGGCCTCAGGTGGTTCAGTCTGTGAGGCAACCTGCTGCTAGCCAAGGAGTTCTCAGCTGCTGGGGGACTTCTGTCCTGGTGGAAAAGTGGAGGGAGGAACGAGGGGAATGCAGCCTGCTGTGGGGGAGAGGTGCTGCAGGAGATTAAAGCAGCTGCTGAGGGACTATTCCACTGAAGCTTGAAATCAGATTGTTTGACAAACATTGTGTTAGAAGCACCTGGCTGGTTCTGTTTGCCCCACAGCTCCCTACCTCAGAGAGAAAACAAGGATTTTCACTGCTCCAGAATTGCTTTACTCTTCCCTCTTCCCTTTCCTTGTTATGCCCCAGAGGGCAGATTGCCTGCCTGCAGCAAGCCACGGGTGTCTGCTGGAGATGGCGGGTGGTGGAAATCTTTGGAAGCCCTCACACTGATGGCATCCCCCTGTCTGTGAGAGACAGAGAGCTTAAGGAAAGGTGGGTTTGTTTGGTGTGATTTTTATTTTATTTTTTTCCAGCACTGATTTTTGTTCTGCCTCATTTGCATATTGTGGTTTTTTTTCCAAGCCTCTGCACAAGCTCCTTTCTTCCTCCTTTTTATTTTTTTTAAATTCTCTTCTCTCTACTAAAGATTGCTCCCTAACTCTCAAATGTCCCTCCCCCGCCTCACTCCCCCCCACTGCATTTTTCTTTCATCCTTTGTTCTTGATTGCTTGTGCCCAGGAGCAAAGAAAGGAAAAGGAAAGGATACCATCTTTCTGTGAAATACAGAAGAGAGAGAAAGGCAGGCAGGCAGGCAAAGTTGCCAGCCTGGCAGAGTGAGACTGAATCCATCTCAGGAGCGTGTCATGAGCCTTGAGCTCATGGGATTCACCTCCTCCATTACCCTTGTCATACCACACGATGTGGCTCTGGCCCTCAAAGCCCTGGATGGGACTCCCCTGCAGAAATGTTGCTTTTGGCATCTGCTGCCCTGGAGAAATGAAAGGAGGATCAGGGATGAACCAAACCCCCCTTCTGTGCCAGCCTAGATTCCTAACAGGGTCCTGTGCACAGTCCCATTCTGGTTGCACAGTGAATCTGCCATCTCTCTCTCACATGGGAGTGTAGGTAATCATCTGAAATGTGTGCACACGCTGGCTGATACATCACATCTTCTCTTGCCTTCCATCTCTCCTCTCCCCCTGCATCAGCAGCACTGCCATAATCTCTCAAAATCAACAGGCCATTACAGTCTGATGTAACTCAATGAGTACTCTGAGACAGAAATCCTGCAGTGTACTTAAAAATCCTAATGTAGAAACACAGCACTGTCCTGCATTCTCTCTCCACCTTGTTTCCTGGTTTCTAGTGTAAAATCAGCATTGTTCTGTGTCTGCATGTAGGAGTTTTTAGCAGAGTGGATTGCTCTGCTCCAACTAGCCTGTTATTCTCTTTCAGCTCCCAGAATCTCAAATACAGAAGCCAGTCTCTTCCCCCCAGCCCCCCTTCTCCCTTTTTTCTGTTAGCTTTTTTGAATGTTGACTTTCAGCTTGTGTCCTGGGAGAGTGGAGGTCACAGAGACCTTGCAGAGACCCTGTGTTTCATCTGCTTTTACCAATCTGGCCTGTCCCTTGCCAGTGGAACATGGGATTTTTTTTTTATTAGACCCTGTGGGTGGGCAGTTCAGGTGAAGATGGACCATGCTGGGTTTTGCACAGCAGAAATGTCTTTCTGCTGTTTGCCTCGTTTCTCCAGAAGAGCTTTATTTTAGATGTAGCACTGCATTTCAGTCCTTCTCCTTAATCCCCTTGACCAAGTTTTTGTTGCACACCATGTTTCTGCACAAGAAGACTGTGATCTGTAAGCCTTATTGGTAAGGGGAATCTGCTTTCCTGATATTTGAAGGTAATAAAACTCTTCTGCATCTGAGACCTAGGCTGCAGGTCAATGAAATGGGGTAGCCTGAACTTTGATGTTGGATCTCACAGAACTGTATTTTTAATGGTAATTTTGGTTACATAAGATAAACATAAATGATAGACAAATGCTTGTGTATGAATCACATCTGTCAGTGATTCTTCCAAGCCTCTCACCATGGCACTTGCTGGGAGGATTTGGGGTATCAAGGTTTGTGTGGTTTTGCTCCGTCAGTGATGAAGTGCTGTTTGTTCTCCTTTCTGACCTGGCCTGAGAAGGAACATAAGTGGGTTGCCTGAAGCGGAATTACAAAACTATATTCCAGTGGACACTGTACCCCACAGCTCCTCTCCAGCCTTCCTGCAGTCTGAAGGCAGGCATTGAACTGCTTACCAAAACCTGTAAAGAAACTACATTCTGAGATGTAGAGAAAATGGTGTTACTGTCTAGGATCTTGTGCATGATGTCTGAGTTGGTTCCCTGCAGGACCGGTCTCTTTTTCTCCTGTGGTCCAGGATTTTGACTAATAGCAGGCAGATGACCAGTACAAAAGAGCTGGCAGACAGGCATGATTTTCATTAGCTGATGAAGAGGCAAGCAATTAGAAGAATCTCTTACCTCTTCTGCATGCAAGCTGAATCCAAGACTCTCACTATGGTAAGAGTGAAAATGGCAAATTAGTGATGAAGTCTCTTGTTCAGAAGAACTATTTTAGGTTCTTGCCAGTGGCAAAAGCATCTGTTTTAACCAGGTAATCACCCCAAATTTTCCGGTGATGGGGCGGGCCCTTGGGCATCACAGTAGAACTGAAGAAGCATGGTCTTTGCTTCATGCCCAGAGGCACAGGATAACACTGCTTGGATCACTGATCATTTGGTCCAGTAAGCTGTCTTGGATGCTGGAGCTGAGACCAGGTGTTGGTTAGAAAGTGAAGAACAGTTCCACTGTGGCTAATTTGGTGCAAAAAAAACTGAGAAAGAAGCTGCTTCTTTATGGCTCCATCAGTTGGCTTCATTATACTTTGAAATGTGAGGGTCCGTAGTAGTTTATAACTGATTCCCTATCTGATATGACAGTGGATGTTTTTGTTATCCTTAGAAAAGTCTTAATTGAATGAAGATACTGGCCCATTTTTTTTTTTCTAAGGCCTGTCAAAGCAGCTCCATGTGCTTCTATCCTGTGGTTACTGAGGCTGTGATTTGGCACCATCTCCTGTTGAGTGGTGCCTTCATCTAAGGAACTTCACTTGTTCTCCATGTTCAAGTATGCAGGTAGCCTCAGACCAAAACTGCAGGCACTGGAGATGAAAATGAGGGACAGCTTATCCATACATCCAGCCAACGTGTTGTATAGCTTATCCTCCACTGGTCCCAGTCATCGCATTACAGCTGCTCAAGCTTCCTTTTTCCTTTATTTTTGTTTCTCTTCACCTCCTACCTCACACTCCTTTAGAGAGAGCAGCTTCTTCTCTGACTTGCTATAAAACCTATCCTCTGCTAAGAAAGGCTCCTGTACAGCTGTGTGACTCAATACAAAAGACTTGCTGACCATCTCTGTTTTGTCAGTTCTCGCTCACGTTCCTAATTTGATCTGAAAACACTCCCTTTTCACTCTCTTGTCCCTCTTAATGTTTTTCTTCTCCTTCTGTTGTAGATATGAGCACTTGAGCCAGTTGGGAATATTGATTAAATGAGTTTTTTTATTCTTTGGAAAGTGTTAGTGTAAACAGTATTAAGTGTCTGAATAAGATGCAGCATTTCATACAAGTTTCACTGGAAAAGGAATTCAGTGTTGTCTGGCTGCCCATAATATCCCTATGCCTGTTGGCTTAAAGGTCCTCCTCTGAGCTAGAGTAAAGCTTTGTGCCCAGGGTGGTGGGCAGAGTGTTTTTATGGTGGTTGTCCTTGCTGCAACAGATCCTGCTTCCCAGTCATGCCTGGGGACAGCAGGAGGGGAAGGAGGGAGCAGCAGTGGCAGTGTAAACTGGCTTTGTCACCAGCAGCCAGGATCCAGCTGTGCCTTCAGGCCCTGCCATGAGGAGGGGGAGGAGAAGCTTGTTTTAGTTTGTGTTTCCTTTCCTTAAAGATTTAGAAAGACGTGTGATCTCCTGCAGTGTAATTACGGCATTCTTTCATCTGTTTGACTTTGGAAGCCAGTGTATGGTAAGTTTTTCCAGGGAAAATGCCTTCACAAGGTATTGGAGGGTGAAAGGGCAGGACTGAGTGGCAAGTTATGATCCAGATACTTGTTGATACGATTCACTAAGTAAATGCTTGTCAAGCTGCAGGTTTGTATTAAGTGGTACTGGCAGTGCTGGGGGGTGCAGTATCAATTTACAACAAGTGCAGCTCAGGGAAAGGAGAGAAGTCATGCCATAACACTGGAGGGAAGGTGCCAGGTGAGGACTCAACACACAGTGCTTTATGCCGAAACCCTTCTCTGCTGACAGTGTTGTTTAGCTTCTCTGCATCTCCAGAAGAGGATGCTCTAGAGGGCTCCCCTTCGTAACCTCTGGCTACAGGCATCTGATGAGGAAGGCTTGAAGCTCTTCTGACTGAGAAGGGGGAAGGAAAGCAGGTGGACAATCCCAAATGGAAACAGGCTTGCACTTAATCTGTACCATTCATGACTTAGAGAAGTCTACAGCTCAGAGATGAGGCAGTATTGGGATCTGAGTTACAGATTCCAGGTGTTTATGAAGGCATGGCTTTGGGGTGGGTTGAAGTAGATACAGATAATTATGGTTGCCAAATAGAATGGACCCAGTTGCCTCCCACATTCCTGTTACTACTGCAAGTGTGCTTTGGTAAACTATCGTAGTAAACTCATCTTTCTTCAGTGATTTCTAGTTGGGGAAATGTGCGAGAAGATGGAGGAAAGAGGCAGGAGAGGCCTGATTGTCCCTCTCAGCAGAAGTGGGAACTTGGATTGTAAGTCAGGACATACTATCTGACAACTTGTTTTCAGCTTTAGATAACTCATCTGCCTCTACCTTTTGACCTCTTCTGTTATCCACATTTAATAGTATTTCCCAGCTCCACAAGGGTATGATGAGAGTATTGCAGGCTGTGAAGTGATCGGATGGAGCATGCGTGTGTGTGCATACATGTGCAAGAGGGAGTGAGACCTAAGATAGTTTTTTCTCTGGCAAAACCTCTGCAGGGCAAGAAGTGGCATTGGCAAGGGCTGATGATGGGAGGGAGAGGGCTGCCTTGGCACAGCCACGTCCATGCCAGAGCTTTCCAGGGCACTGTCCAGCCTGGGTGTGTTGTGCTGACCACGTGTGACTCAGCCCAGCACTCTCCTCGGTGGCATTTTGCAGTCTGCCTGTAACACAGTAGTGCTGGACCGTGGCCACCCATCAATTCTGAAACTAATGCGGGTGGCAGTAGTAGGCAGAAACCTATTGATTGCACTGTAAATCAGAAGGCTGAGGGATAAAGCCCAGTTCCCAGGAAACTTGCAGATCTCTGTCTCACCTGCTGCAGGCAGGAGAGTCTTTCCTGCTACACATGCAACATCAGTTTTGTGCAAAGGGACAACTGGTAGTCTGGGGTCTAGGATCAGTGCTAATTCTTTTCATACCTTATGCAAGCAAATGATAGGATCTCAGCAGTGCTAAATTAGATCTGATAATGATGCTAGAAGGTGCATCCTTGATTGAAAAGTAACCTCAAAGAGAAATGGGACAAGGGACCCACTGGAGCTAGTGTGACCCTATGTAGAAAGGAGGCAGAACTTGATGCTTTTGCTTTTGGGACTGATGCCTGTTTTTGCAGCAGAAGACAAAGATCTGTGCCATAGGATTGCCCCTTTCCCTTTTGCAGGCAGTGGGCTCAACCCCTTTGTGCCCTGGGAACCACCTGGCTTTGGGAACAGAAAACCAGAGAATTCCCATGGTGTCATTCTGCAAAAGGAGACAGAGAACTCCGGGAAGAGCAAAGACATTGCTCTGGGGTGACCAGAGTAATGTAGAACAGAGACTGGAGCCAGTGTTGGGGCTGGAGAACACAGTGGAGTTACAGATCTGGGGGACACAATGAATTCGTGGGCAGGAGATGGACAGATGGAGAGAGATCTTGGAGAAGGTCCCAAAAATGCCCTATTCGGCACATTTGGGAGAGTCATCGCACTTCTCATAACGCATATGTTTTGGGAATGGGCCAGGGAAGGCTTCAACAGAATCAGAATCTCAGCTTTTTTTAAGAAAAAACCAAAACAAAACAAAACCCAAACAAAACCAGTCTTATTATTTTGAGGTCATGTTTTTATGCATAGAGAAGCTTTTTTGTTTTCTTTGCTTTTCTTTTGTAATAATTAAAAATCTGTTAGCTGTTAATACTTACTGGTTTCCTTACTCTTCCATTCTAAGAGTGAATTTTTGCAAGGCTCTGGATCTACTATAAACAGGAGTTTCGCGTAGATTCGGGACTAATGTAGAGGCGACTTGGGAAAAGTGGAATGGCAGGAAATTGTGTTGGTCACAACTGAAATGCTCAGCACAGCCAAAGCACTTGAACTAGTGAACCTTCTTTTTTACAGTACGTGTTGCCTGCCTCTGTGCAATAGATTGTTAATTTTTTTTTTACTGGGAGCAGGTGGAGCAAACCTCTGGAGATGGGATAATTCTCCTGTGACTGGAGAAGAGCCTGCCTGTGTTCTGCAGGGAGGATATTCACGCCTTTTGCTTTGCTACGTCTGGGTTAGCAGGGAAGCTCCATGAGGACCCTGGCTACACTGGATTCTTGTTTGCTCAAGGTGCTGAGGGATGCTGAGGTCAGACGAGCTTCCTCTGCTGCAGTGGGGAGCTGTTATAATAACTGCTGTTTCTGCTGTTACAGGCCACACAACGGTGAGATATTTATTAGGCTAATGAGCAAATTATAATTCAAAGCTACAGGATGGAAAAAAAAAAAAAAAAAAAAAAAAAAAAAGAAATGTATGTTAGCTCCCAGCTGGTAACGGCTCTAGGATCAGTCACAGTATTCTTGAATTTCAAAGTTTTCCCAAGTGACCAGCACTTGGATGAGATGCAGCTTATATACGACTATGCGGTTATATTCTTAAACTTAGAAATATATGTGTGCATTGTGGTCACAGTATGGAGAACAAGGGAAAAACCTTGCCTCATTTCCTGCCTTTTTTCTTATGTGAATTCTCATTCATAAAGCATGGGGAAGGGATATTTTTGTAGAGTGTTTCCTAGGGGGATCCCCCCCACCTCCCACACCCCCTTAAAACAAAATGCAGAAAACTCTGCTCATGCATTCAAATGCATCTGTATTTGGTTTGTGGTGTAGAGGTCTAAGTGTGCATTAGGAGTTGACCTGCCTAGTGTACCTGTTTTGTATCACCTCTGTACACAGAAGGGGCTTTTGTGTAGACTATACTGACCTGCTGTCCAAAGGCAGCTTTGGATTACAGTTTAGCTGGGCTGGATTTAAATGGTGGCCTCAAGGAGAAATGCTCTTTAATCATTCGATCTGGATGATGCTTGAGTTTTGGAAGCTTGCAGACATGGTGGCATTTGTGTAATAAATACAAAATATAAGAGTGTTTCTTTTTCTTGAGGAACTCCTGACTTCATAAGCTTTTATTGTGAGCTGGTTGTTAGGGCTGAGAATTTGCCACTGACTCCCTCTCCCCACCCCAAAACAAACAAATAAATAGAACCATATGTAGTTGACTTCATCCTGAAAACAGCCTCTTGGGCTACTTCCCTATGAAATCAGCAGAATTTTTTTTCTTTCAAGCTTTTGAGTCATGCCAGACCACTCTAGGCTGCATGGAGAAGGAAGATGTTAGCCCTAGTGATGACTCTTAAGTCAGCTGTCAGCTTGATCCAAAGCACCAGTTATTTTCCCATAGCTGCAACATGTTTTTCTTGCCTTGTTCCCTGTGTGAAATGAGCTGCTGTAGCAAAGGGGGTTTGAAGACATTCTTTGTTGGTTGTTTTGGGGGTTTTGGGGTTTTTTTTTTGTTTGTTTGTTTGGTTGGTTTGGCTTGGTTTTGTTCCCCCAAAGCAGAAGCATCTAATAATTATTTTAATGCTTCTCAATGTACAGCCAAAGACGGTACTTTTTAAAGTTGCTGTTTCTGGTTTAGACCTGGCATAAATCTGTTTTGATTTGTGAAAGGTGCCATCCAGTTCTAGATGATGAAGGGACTCGAGTACTGATTAGCCCGATTTTTGTGTTTAATTCTGCCCCTTACTACTGACTTCCCTTGTGGTCTTTGCTCAGTCACTTGTGAATTTATCTTTTATTTCTGTTAGCTTTGAAAACAGATTAGCTTCTGGTAAACTCTCAAAGGTTTTGTGGCTGTTAAATTGATATTGGTAAAGTGTGCACTAGATCCTAATATTGGAGGAGGGAAGACCCAGCAGAATTAGGGTGAGAGCATGAAGGGATGGAAAGGGGACAGTGATGTGAAAAAAAGGAAGAGGAAGTTCGTACCAAGGGATACCATGGGGAAGGTGGTGTTGAGCTCTGGTGAGTGTGGAGGATTATGCAAAAGGACAAGAGAAAAGGAGATGCTCAAAGAAGGGAAGGAGGTGGAGCACAATTGAAAACAGTGGCTTGGAGAAAGGTTAGGTTGAGTCAAGGAACTGGAAGAAAGAAAAGGAAGGGAATAAGGAAAAAAGTTCATTCAGGCTTTACAAATTGCATTTATTTGATTTTTACTTTTGAGGCATTACTCTGTTTCTAAACTTGGGGCAAAATTCTTCTTGGTTGGTTTTTTTTTTTTTTTTTTTGTTTCTGTTAATTTTTTTTTTTTTAAAGTATATGACCACTCTGAATTATCACCTTAAAAAATTTTGAGTAGGAAGACCTCTAAAATGTACGCTTGAGGTTATTATAGTGGTGTCTGAGAGCAATCTCCTTTCTCTAGAATATAGCCCCTAGAATTCTTGAAGGCGTTAATGGATCGACATGATCTGCTGCTAATTTGTTGAGTTGCAGATGAAAATTTCTTAGAATGTAAAGCACTTAAGAATGTCGACAAAAAATAACAGTGGAAAGATATTTGTATGTGCATCTTTTTTTTTTCTTTTTCTTTTACTCTTTAAGGAGCAATGTGCCTGGTTTAAAACTGTGAAATAACACCTCTGGGTTTTTTTGTTTGGATCTCAGTGATGGTTGTCCTTTTTTCCCATACTAGCAGCTCTGCATGTGAGGAAGAAGTGAGAAGGCGAAGGGGTGCAGTAGGGATGATTTGTGGTGTTGGTTTGTGATGACTTGTTTTGGGAAATAAGATGGGGGTGGCCGACACTGGCTTGAAACTGAGTGGTGGTGGTGCTGCTGCTCCTATTGTTCTACCAGACCACATAGTTCAGTCAGAAAGCGGTTGGTTTTCAAAATAAGTGCTTGTAACTTCCCATTTCGAAACATACCAATTTAAAAAATAATGAAGCACAATAAGAAATTCTAAGACCAGTACTTTAAAAGTCCCTGAAGATAAATTAATCCGTTGAAAATTCTCCCAGTAAAAATATTTGTATTTTCTCTCACTGGACCAGTATGTTGAAGTATAACCTTTGGGTCTCGCAAAGGCTTCTGCAGTGACTAATTAGGCAGTGGAAAAGCAGAAGAATCACCTCACCTCTGACTTCAGGACTAGTTCAAAAGTGGAAAGTACAGGCAACTGCTGCAATCCTGAACTACCAGAGGGGATGGAGATAGAGGGGCTGCCTTCCCCAGGGTCTGGGTTGGCGTTGCACTGACTAGGAGCACTTGTAACTGCTGCTTCCAAGATTAAAAAGGAGGAGAGACTTGTCCCTTACTGCATGATGGTTGTCTGTAGGAGACAGAAGAGACTTTCTGGGGGTCCTGCTGCTGCCCATCACCAGCAGTGCAGGATGAGGCAGGTGCCATCGACGTGACACAGCAGGATGTGACATCCCAGATGGAATGGACGAAAGGCCCTGCCAGATGCAGCAGCTCCTGAGTTGGGCTTTTATCTCCTCCTTTGCCGTTGGCACGTCTCCTTCAGATGGTGACAGCCCTGTGAAATCTTCCAGGATCCACAGTGTTTGTCTCTCTTGAAACTTGGGAGGGCAAGGGATGCAGGGGAGATGACTGGGGGTTTTTTTGTTTTTTTTTCTTCTTTCAGGCTTTTATTTGCCTGGGGTTTTTTTTTCCCTGGAGAGTGCACAGCTCAGTATTCTCAGGCTGGTTTTTGCCTTCAAGAAATTCCTGTGAAATGATCAGAGGATTTGAGGGTCTGTGAGATGCTTCTGTATTTTGATTCCTAATCACTTAGGTGAAAAAGAATAAGTAAATTATATATTGAACCACTAACTGGTGCTGAGGCCTGGTGGTTTCCATGGCAACTGGGCTGGAAATAGCAGCCTGTGACGCCATCAGCACAGCACAGGTAGAGTCTCATCCCGCCACTGTTTCCCCCTGAAGAAGTGAGCCCGGCTAGCGCAAACACCTTGACATTGCAATTAACATATGCAAATATCCCAGCCACTCTGGGGCACCTCTCCCTCATCACGCTACAGCGAGTTCATCGCACACACAGCAGAAATGTTCGGGCCCTCATGCAGGTCCTAAGGGAGGCTGAATCCCCATGCCTGCCCCCTCTGCCTCGCACCCATCGGGGTGCAGAGCTGTAGGGTGAGGCCTCTGAGCCCCACGTCTGGGTTGAGGGTCTTAGGTATCCTCCTGAGGCTTAGGTCTTCTCCTCTGGTGCCTGGTGATGAGTTGCTCCTCTAATTCACCTTAAAGCTGCAGTATTGCACCTGAGAGGGGGAAGGTTTCTAAAGAGCTTTGGCTTGGACAGCATTTCTTCTCTCTGGAGATGGATAAAAGACCTGGTAGGTTTGGCTTTGGTAATTTGTTTGTTTGTTTTTTTTTTTTTTTTTCAAATTGTTTGGTGTGTTTTGTTGTGTTGTTTTCTGGAGGATTTGGGTTTATTTTCTTTCTCTTTTATCTTTGAGAAGACAGGAATGTAAACTCTAGTGTTTTCTGGGATTGCTGAAGGACAGGTGGGAGGTGTAAATGAATCTGTGATTATGAACATTTAAAACCTTAATTGAAGAGGTAAATGTGGTGAATCTTTAACAAAGGCCTGCTCTACTCCAAAAATTAATTACTTCTTGAATTAAATAAATTTTAAGCAAAACAAACACACAGCCTGATTCAGCATCTTAATTTGATTATCCCCACAGAATCAAGAATGGAGGTTCTGCCTGAAGCCTTTTGCACTGTGCTGTACTGTACGTACAGGTGTGTCACTCTCCCATGTGCCAAGGACTGTCCCACACTGGTACCTGGGTAAAGAGTAGCAAGGTGAAAGTGAGGAGTAAATTGCCACTCAACTGTGGAAATGAATATCCTGTAGCCAGCAACAACAAAAACCTCACTGACCTGATTACCTGGCTCTACACATGATCAAAACACAGTAGATGTAAAACTTCCTTCCACACTTTTTCTGGTGTTTGCGTTCAATTTAGGTTTAGCTGTCCTGAGTGATTGCATTCCCAACATCTTCCTGAGAAGACGAGACAGTACAGCTCTCTGTTAAGGTGATTTGTCCTCTCTTCCACATGCAGCAACACAACTGGTTTTCCTTTCTTGGTTTCCACTGGACCTGAACATAGTCCTAGTCACACTGAACAGCCTCCTTTTTTTGTTTGTGGCTGTTAAGAGGTTTGTAGTTCCTACTGGCTATTGCTTAGGAAGCTCTGGTATTTAGTCCTTGTGTTTCTAAACTGATTTCTGGTTCTTGGTCATATGCTTGCTTTTCTGCAGCCTATTTCATCATGAGTTTTTTGAGCAGGTTTAACCCAGAATTAAACACTGTCTTTCACGTATGGTTGCAACCAAACCAATTGGAGGCTTGTTAATTAGCAGCTCTAGAGACTGCTAATACTGCAAGCACAGGCAGCAATCACAGCTATTTACCCACCTGTACACAGAAATAGCTGTGTTTCATGGTATTCTTCAGGAATCTGCCCACCGATCCCTCCTGCGTCTCCTGCACCTGCATCATTGCAATGACTGTGAGTAGAAAATGCTGATGTTTCAGTTGTGAGGGTTGGCTTTCTCAGGAAGGGTCTTACACTGCCTCTTCCCTTTGGTCAAAATAGATGCAGCCGGGGTGATGTTTTACATTTAGATGTAAATGCTTATCTGTCATATAGGCATAAAAACATTCAGTGTTTATAATGAGAAAAATGACACAGGGCAATGGATGGGGAATTTTATTAGGTGCTGTGGCTCACTGAGTCTTGTTCACAGATAGTGTGTTTCACAGACCGCCTGTTATGCTTCACAGGGCAGCAGTAACCTGTGGACCACAGTTTGGGTGATGCTGTTCTAGGGCCTTATCTATACTAGGGAAAGGAAGACAAATGGTGCATAGTTTATCGTCTCATAGTAGAGCTAAATGACATTATGGAGTGTTTGGTTTGTTGGGGTTTTTTTTAATATTGGGAGCTGATTCCTGAGTGTGCTGCAGCTGTGTTTTTGCTGCCAGAGGTGAAATAACTGTCCTGATTTTGTCAGTGTAGATGCAGATAAATGTACTTGAAAGTACAGAACACTACCTTTATCATCTACCTTCTTTTGGAAACATTTCCAAGTATTGGTACCCTTTTTCCTTCTACAGATGGACTACTTCAAATCATTCAAATGGTTGTGGCTTCCTAGGGTTTTTTCTTCCCCACATACTTGGTTTGTAGGGAATGCCACTAAAAAGTGAATAGATACAAGTATGAAAAATAATAAAATATCCAAAGCCTTAGTGACAAAAAGGAAACCTTACAGTGCATTTCACTTCTGCCATCCCTAGTTTCTGTGATACCACTAGTGATGGTGCAGAGGAGTTTGAGATCACTGGTGGCTCATTAGAGGCAGTGACAGAATTTAGAAGAACTAAACACCTACTGCTGGTGGCTCCTGAGCAGGTATAAAAACCTGGTCTTCATGAAGACACCTTAGCATTAGCTGGGCTTTTAGAAGACTCTTTCCCTATTTAGAACCTGCACTGATCAGGTATGGTATGATGCATGAAGGACTACAATCAGCACTTACACCTTAAGGAAATGTAGTGCTATTAGCATTCATAGTGTTCCATAGGGTTTTCTAACACCTCCTATCTTTTATGCATCTGTCTTTCAGCATGTGAAATATTTGGCCAAAAAAATGGACAGTTTTGTCATATAAGCATTCTGCTAGGATGAGAAAGAAAGGCATTGCTGAATGTTCCCATCAGACTTATTGGCAAATGCATCTGTCAGGAAGGATTATGTGATGGGTATTAGGATAATGAGCCACGGGGAGGTGTATTATGACTTTTCACTTCCTTTTACCTCTATTTTTCTCCCAGTTCATGAGGTCTTAACAAAAAAGAGAAACTGTTATTACTGCTGGCTGCACAATCCAAAGTTTTTGGTCTTTGCAGATGGTTTGTTTGGGAAGGATGAAGGCCAAGAAGACAGAGATTTATTGTCTTTTACATTGAGGCTTGCTCAGGTCTCAGTGGCTACCATCTCCAGAACTGGATGGTTTGTGTTTGGAGTAAGGATGTCAGGGGAACAGGATTGAGTGTAAGGCTCCAGGAGTGTGAGAGGCAGAGGGTGGGTAGGGAACAAATCTCAGGGAATGGATCCAGTGGCTGGAAGGAGTTGGGCCTCATTTAAAATGGCTGCTGCTGCATACAAGGGGCCATTTTGACTGCCTGTTATCCAGTTCTTGCTTAGGAGTGTAATTTGAATGAATGTGAAGCCAACAAAAATGCTAGATTCCAGTACAAATCTGTTCTGATTTGGGGATTCGTCTGAGTCCCAACAATGTTTAAAGAAGTGCAGAATGAGAGGTGATATATTGTGGAAGTGTAAGATATGAATTTTATATTTATTACTGACTTGGCAGGGTGCTTTTCACATCATCATTCTGGCACAATTTTGATTAGATTTTTATGCTGAGCATTGGAGAAACACTGCTTGTGTGTACGTAATTCTCTCTTCCTTTTGTGCTTCTCTTCTCTGATATGGAGAACTCTGCAGATGAAAGAGACAGGGTTGACAGTCCTTGCACTGTAATGATACAGTTTAGACAATGCCAGTAAAAACTTCCCCTGCCAGCATGGAGGATGTGTATTGACACGGAGCAGAGTGCTGCTGGCAGCGGGAAGGCAGGTAAGTTCCTGTGTATTGCCCAATTCCTGATCTCTGGAAGAGTTCAGAAGGGTGATGGTATTTTCCATAAAGTTGATGGATATGGGGACTTTGGTTCAGTGGTCGTCAGTCCATGTGTTGCTCTCATTTGTCACAAGTTGTTGTCTTGTAATGCATTTTGTTTACTCCCAGCATGTGCTGGCTCTGAACTAGCATCGAAAGCAGATAAAATTCATCTGCAGATGGAGTGCTGTCTGTTCTCTCACAGGTACTTGTTTTCTTTAAATGGGTAAGCACCAGGAAAATACCCTTCTCTGTAGTCTGTCTTACAAAGAGTTCTGGGGCACTGTTAGATCTGGTGTGTATATTTATATTTACTTATACAACTCTTGTCTTTGGTATAGAGCTTTTTGCAAGTATTGATGCATGTATTTTACTTTGCCTTGTGTCAAAACTAGTAGGGTCCTTATTTTATAGCCTTATAAAGAATTGTGTTTTGTGGTTCAAGATGGTGCAGAAGGTCTGCATCAAAACTGGGAACTAAACCCAGACATCTGGGATATTCAGTTTCGGGTTCAATATGCAGGAATAATGGGGGAGAGGGCAGAATGATTTACTTAAAGATATATTTACCTATGTTTGTGTTGGATCTGCTTCTGGCAACGAACAGCTTCAATGTGGCACTTTTCATGAGAATAATTTTCTTGCAAAGGGGCTTAAAAGGATCAAAATGTATCAGTTGTTTGCATCTTCACCGCAAATGGCATTGAAGTTGTAATGCAGAAATGCATCTGGTTTGTGGCATTTGGTGGAACCAAAAGGTTTGACTCAGTCTGATATTGGCAGAGCAAAACATATGAACAGATGATTGCCAGCAAGTTCATTTACTGCAATGAGATTATAAATTGTCACCTGGGCTATAGCAGTTGACTCTATGATCCTTCTTCATTGTGATAAGAAGTAAAATGTTTTGTTTTGCTTAAACCACAAGGAGGTTGGTTGGTTCATTGCTACTGTGACTCAGCTGGCAAATGGTAGCTTGTTAGTCAGGGTAAATAAATTGCTTATTTCTGTGTTTGCATCTCTTGGACTGATTTTGGTGGGCAGCCATTGTTCGTGAAAGGCAAGTGAAAGCAAAAGCCTGGTTGCAATGACTTTGTTCACCACTAACCTGGGTAGAAGCAAACGTGCCTGGAGAGGTGCTAGCTGGTTGGAGAACAGAAACAGAAAAAGATTTGTCTGGGTCTGTGTTGCTGGCCTACTAAAATAAGTTTGTCACCCTTAGCAGAGCTGTGAATGTGCTTATTTAAAGTTTTGGCAGCAAATGGGTGAAGCTTGAGGTGGCATTAAATGGTTTAGTGGTTCAGTTCCCATCCTGCCACAGCTGGTGGCAGCAAAGGTGGTGAACCTTTCCTTTGGTGAGAGCCAAGCTGGCCTTTTGGGTGGTCACACATTAGCCTGTGCCTCCATGTATGTGTGAAGTCAGGTGGCTTCAGCCTATGCAAGATAAATCTATGGACTGCTCTCAGCTCCTGGGCTGCAGATCTTCTACCTGAGGTCTAAAACCTGAAACAGCCCACAATGAGGGCTGGCTCTCCAGGAGGAAGCCTTGCTTGTAGCATAAAACCACTAGGCACTTAATCTAGTTTAACCAGGGAAGTACGAGTGCAGTAAGCTAGGATGTGAGTTTATGGCTCCCTAGCTATTCTGGACTATTTTGTGTAGAGCATTTTTCATACACATTTAAGAGCTGAACTGATTGTTCCAGTGGTGTTGAGTAAGGGTGGCTACAGCTTGAGCTGGTGTGCAGTGCCCAGTGTGCTTTCTGTTTGGAGCCTGGCTTATTGCCCTCCTCCCAGGGTGAACAAGTTCTTGGATAACTTTTGTTTTTTACAGGAGGCCCTGTGGGATCTGAGCAGCAGTGGGGTGATGGGGTGGAACCAAGGACTGTGTGACCAGCAGGGCTATGTGCCACACCGGGCACAGCTGGGGTGGGCAACTAGGCTGATGAGGGGTCTGGATAACTGGTCTTATGAAGAGAGACTGAAGGAGCTGGGCTTCTCCTTCACTCTGGAGAAGAGAAGGTTGAGGGGAGACCTTATTGCCCTCTATAGATACCTATAGGAGGCTGTAGTGAGGCGGGTGTTGGCCTCTTCTCCCCCGGGGACAAGAGATGGGACAAGAGGTAATGGGTTCAAGTTGCACCAGGGGAAGTTCAGATCAGATATTAGGAAAAATTTCTTCACTGAAAGAGCGGTGAAGCATTGGAACAGATTGCCCAGGGAGGTGGTGGAGTCGCCATCCCTGGAGGTATTAAAAAAATGGGTAGATGTGGCACTTCAGGAGATTATTTAGTGGTTAAAGTGGTGTAGAACAGAAGGTTGGACTCGATGATCCTGAAGGGCCTTTCCAGCCATGAGGATTCCCTGATTCTATGATGCATCTACCTGAAGTGTGCCCTGGAGTGCAGATGGGAAGGGCCTGTGTGGGGAAGGGGAGCAGCATCCCGGAGACCAGAGGCAAGGGGAGCCCCTGGATCCCGCTGGCTGCAGGTCGTGCTGGCGGGACCCTTGCTGGCCTCGGCAGAGCCCATCCGGAGGCTGCCGGTGCTCGGGGGTGGAAGGAGGGGAGGGAGCAAGCGCTTCCCATGGTGGAGCAGGAGCTGGCATCTGAGCAGCCTCACCTCTGTCCCGCCGGCTCTCTCCGACCCTTCCTGGCTGCCTGCCCTCTCTCCCTGGCTGCCAGCTCCTGGCCGCCGGCGGGGACCCCGGGAGCGGAGAGGTGAGGGGTGGATGGGCTGTGGTGAGGACCCAGATCCCTTGGGTCCCCGACCCGCCCCGGCAGAGCTGACGGTCTCCCCCCAGCTCCCCGCGTCAAGCGCGTTTAAGCTTGTGCTAGTCTCCTGGACACCTTCCCGGTGAGTTTTCCAGAGAATGACTACAGATGAAATGCAATTAGACACAGATGGATGGGGGGGGTGGGGGAGGGGTGGGAGACGAGCCGAGTTTGAAAATGGGGGGAGGGGAGCGATTAATTGCGAGGCCGTGAGGCGGACCGGCGCGGGCAAGAGAGAGCTGTGTGTGAGGATCAGAGGTCCCCGCTGGGAGATGCTGGCTGGGCCAGGGCCGGGAACCTGAGGAGGTCTCTGTGCTCTCGGCTGCTGCCGCCGCCGCTGTTGTGGTTGTTGGAGAGCCAGAGGGAAGCAGCAGGCGTGTCTCAGGGATGATTAATCATGTATGGCAGCAGTGAGGAAGGAGGACGCGGTGCGCACACGGAGACCAGCACCTCCCCTACCCCTGCGCGCCTTTGGCTCGCTGACAGCAATCTCTTCTGCTCTGAAATCCTCTCCCCGAGGAGGGCAAGCAGAGGGGGACCATGTTTCTCCTGAGCCACCTTACTAGCCCCATCCTCTAGGAGCTTTGGGACTTAAGAAACTTAAATCTCCTGGGTCTGGGGGGAAAAAGAAAAAAAAAAAAAAAATTGAAATTAGGGAGTTGGGTGGGAGGAGAAGCAGACCTGACTGAAGGTTTAATTAGCGAGGAGCATGGAAAAAATAAAAGTGGGTTTGGAAACAGCAGGCTGCAAGTGCTTCCCAGTTGGAGAGGTGGGGACAGGGCACAGAGCAGTCCAGATTGGTGCAGGTGTCCCTTAGCCTCGGGGCTTGTCAGCCTCCTCTCCCTCCACACCCTGGCACTGCCTGAAAAACATTTAAATTTCAGCATAACTGCTTCCCTCAGTAGAAACCAATTTTGATTTTAAGTCTCCCGGATTTGACTTCTTACTGCTTTGAAGAAAAGCTTAAGAACTAGAAAAATGCTTTTTCATATGTGTGTGATTTTTTGAGAGGTCAGAATCCTGCACAAGGAGAGAACCAGAAGATGAGAATATCAGTAACTCCCAAAGTAGCAGACACACGGTTAAACCAGGACCTCTGCAACTTTTAACCAGGCTTCCCAGGCTAATGGCCATTACCTGCGGTGGTCTACATGCACATCTGCCCCTTGCAATTTCTCTGCAAGTAGCTGAAAGCATCCCCTTTTCTCTGCATCTCCCATGAAATCTAAGGCAGTATTCTTCTCACTGTCACTATAATTTACAGTGAATGCTGTCAAAGTGTCTGTACTTTTCCCCCTTTATCATAAAGACTCCTCTCTCACAGTCTGTAACAATTCATTTTAGGAGCTTTAGAAGGAAGTGTGTTGGGCTGTATTTTCCTGCTCCTTATTTGCCTATGCTTATTAATATTTGCTCAGACACCCCCCCTTAACTACAATGCTGTCTTCTGTCACTGAGGTGGGATCTCTGGGATAATTTTTGTAGGGTTGCTTCAACATGCTGCTTTTACATTTGTCTGTGTAGAATTGCTAGAGAGTGTTATTTAATGCTTATAAACAGCTCTGCATTTTCCACGTGCCACTTCCTCATGTGATACATAGTGGTGGCCAGAATCTGGAATGTACTCATTTCTTTGTTTTCCTCCCTTTTTTTCTTAATTCTTCTAAGTGGAGCTAAGCAGTATTTTACAAAAACAAATATTGTCACAAAATAAGAGAGGTATAGGGCATCCAAATTGTTCAGAGGCAGGACTGAAGTGGGTCTCTCTGGACAGAGTAAAGTTCATTGCAAATGTGGCGCTGCTCTTGCAGAGCTACAGAAAGCTAGGGTACTACTGATGAGGTTGGAGGAACCTTTGCAGGGGTTGTTTTGGGATCTCTGGGTTTTTTAAAAAAAAAAAAAAAAAAAAATAGTTTTCTAAGCAGAATCAAAACACATTGGTGGCATCAGAAGCTGACAAAACTGAAAGCTGGAATAAATACTTAATGCTCCTCCCCATGAGACCTCTGCTTACAGCCAGTAGTCATGGAAAACAGGACAAAACAGATGTGGATGCCCGAGTGAGTGAATAGTGCTCCTTTATTTGTCGCCATTGTGAAGAGAGGTGTTTTCCTCTCCTTGCCAGTTTAGCAAGCCTCCTTTGTGGTGTTGGTGGCCTGGAGTGGTGACAGGAGCAAGGTGATGGAAGCAGCTGGCACGTCGCACCCACACCGGCGCAGTCAATCTAATTTTGGAATTTGGGTGGCACAACGAGCTCCTCTGCTGATGCTGTGTGTAGGGACATCTCTGCCTTGCCCGGAGGAACCATCTGCCTGTTGTGGATGGAGGGACCAAGAGCCATTGGAGGGGCAGAGACGGTGCCTGTGCGCTTGAGGCTGGTACAACGCTGATGGTTTCATCTGAGGCTCTTTCTGAGGTGGCTTTCTCTACGGGTGAGCAATGGAGGAAAGGGCAACCTGTCTTCTGTCACCTCTCCTGCATCCAACAAGGAGAAAATGGGAGCAGGGGGCTCATGCTAAGGATTACCTTGTAGCATACGTGATTTAAGAGAAAGGGAGAAAAATGGGGGCACAGAAGCGTGATTTGCTCACTCAGCTGGTGGATGGGCAGCGAGAGGAGCCTGTTAGCGTGTTGCTAATTGATACGAGCTACTGATCACATTTGGACAGAGGTGTTGCTGTGATGGGAAGTAGCATCCACCTTTGCACCACTGGATCATCCAGCGGGTTATTTAGACCTTTTCCAGTCCAGGGATTGTTTTGGCAAGCTCTCCAGCCTTGTGTCACCCTTCAGCACCAGTACTGATGGCAGTGATGGGGTCCCTGGTTCCCTGAAGACCACAGCTTACCAGACGGGGAACAGGCAGGCCTGCCCTCATCTCAGGTGACTCCTCAAGGGTCACCCAGCCCCCTTCCCTGCCTGGAGATGCTTTCTGACAATGTAAGGAGAGCTGTCGGAGGAGCCGGGGCTGGCTGCCAGGCTGCCTTTAATTCCCCCAGCTGGCAAACAGGAGGCCTGTGTCGGTTGCCGGGGCAATGGCGGGAAGCTGTGTTAGTTTAATGAAGCATCAGGAAGGCTGCTGTTTATTTCAGGGGAGCGGGGGCTCTCACGCCTGCCAGGATGCTCCCCGGGGGTGGAGGAGCGGCTGCCAAAGGGCTCCGAGGCCGCGTCTGCCACGCTCTCCCCCTTGACTGCCGCCCTCAGCCTTTCCTGGGGTGCGGAGGCTGGCGTGGGGCCGTCCCTCAGCACAACATGTCTGCCTGCTCCCCTTCCACCTCAGCCCGGTGTGTTTGGTGCCGGGCCCTCAAACTTCTCCTTCTCCGAAAGCCCCTGCCCCCTCACAGGGAAGCCCTCCCTGCCCCGCTCCTGCGTTGGAGGACCTGGTCCTCACCCTGCACAGAGTGACAGCTTTCCTGGTGCCAGAAAGGATGCCTCTTCCCCTTCGTCAGCCATCTGGGGTACAGGGGTTACCTGGCTGGGGTGTTAAACGCCACTCTCTTGATTAAGCAAATGAAGACTTGAAGCATCCATATCTTCAGTAGTAAAGGTGACCGACAATGGAGAGAGAGGAGGAGAAGAAGAGGGATAGAAAAAAAGAAAGAGCTTTGCATTTATGCCCCTTTTCGTGTGTCTCTTTATGATTTTAAAAGGACTGAATGTGGGGCTTGAGTTTTTTTATCCTTCTTTGCTTCTTTTCTTCCCAGCATGTTATTTCAAGTACAAAAAGATTTCTGGTCTTGTTTAACATCTGGGGGGGTTTCGATGGACAACTAGAGCACTAATAGGCTTATGACTATTCAGATAAAACTTCATTAGCTGATTCTTTAAAAATAATAGGTCTTATTCAGACCTCTGAAAAATCAAGAGAGTGTAAATGGGTGTGAACAAACAAATGCTAGGTAGAGAGCTTGTTTAAAAGTTCAGTAAGCCATGTCCATTTAATACACAGCTAAGAAAAAGCCTCTCAGGCCACAGACCCATGAATTTTCAGAAAAAAAAAACCCAAACCAAACCAAAACCCAACAAAAAGCCAAAATAAGACTATTGTCTTGCAAAGGAAAAAAAAAAAAAGGCCTTTCATGTGTGAAAAGGTAGATGTATTTGGTAAATATGTACAACCAGAAATGCACCTGATTTCCCCACCACCACCACCTCCTTCTTCCCCTTTTTTCTGTTTCCCATTTAAAATGCCATATAATCAAGCACTGTCCTGGATGGTGCTTTCTCATCTGGTGCAGCAGGGCCTCCCCTTATCCTACGTTAGCAGCTTTCCACATCAGCCCTCGCAGGACCAAATCCACCCCTCTCCCCAAATACAGCATCGCATTGCCCACCCCACACCTGCTGGCGAGGCAGGCGTGTGCCGGCTGCCGGGGTGGCAGCAACCTGGATCCGTGGGGGTGAGCAGGTTGTCTGTGCCAGCCCTGCCATGTGGATGGAGAACAAGGAGCTCTGGTTCCTCGGCATGAAGCCCACATCAACCCAAACTCTCCCGACCCCCTGTTGCTACCCTCCCTCTCTGGCCTCTTTCTCTCTGTACACGCGAGTCTTGCGCCCCGCGGATGGCTGGTAATTAAAAAACCTTGGAGGGGGATATTATTGAGTTAACAGTAGTTATTTGTCAGGCTGCTGGAGGTGGTGGTGGTGGGGGGGAGCGATCTATCCCCAGGGAAAGCTGCACTGACGAGGGGTGGGGGGGGAGCAGGAGGGAGGAGGAAGTGGGGGCGAGATTGGCAGGTGACTGCCAGCTCCGAGGAGATGACAGCGGCAGCAGCTCCGCCAGTCCCACTTGAACACTGCACTGCAGGTACTGGGTTAATGGGTGGGAAGTGGTGAAGAAGAATATCAGGGTGGGTGGCTGGAGGGGAGGGTGTTGGCGTGGGGGAGTTGATTTCTGCTAAACGCCAAGGTGGAGATGACACTCTCTATATACATGTAATCATTAGACTTTTCATTCCCAAGAATATTTTCCTTCATTTAATTTTTTTTTCAAATGCAGAGAAAGCTTTCCCCAGACCTGACAGTATTCTACCTACAATCACTTCCCCCTTGCCAATATTACCATGCTCTACAAAAATGGTCTGAAATGCTGAACTATTTTTTACCAATTCTTTAGGATCTTTGTAGTGAAATTTTAATTTTTAAGGTGCTAGGAATAGGCTCAGTCCCACATCATCTCCATGTAGCAAGGCCTTTTTACTGAACGTGAGACTGCATTATAATCTAAACCTTACAATTTTCTTGTTTGATGATACTGACTATCCAACTAGAAAATTCATGTATCCTCCTTTTACAGGACTGGCAGGTTAGACCTAGACTGGAGTCCTGATTGACATCTGCAGACAGCATTCTTGCTCATGCTCTCTCTTTTCTGTGTTTGTGCTCTCTTTTTTTTTTTTTTTTTTTCCCCTCTTTTCCCTTTCAGAGGGCAAAACATCTGTTTGCAAGAGACTGAGGACATATGCTGCACAGGGAGATAAAAGCAAGGGCCCCCATCCCGTGTAAGAGTTCATAGATGAGTAACTCAGGGGGCTGGCGACAGGGTTTGGGAAGGGTTGAAATCATTCTGTCTTTCTCCCTTCTCATATGTTTGAGCCTGAAAAACAAAAACAACCGGGGTTATTTCAGATGCGGATTTAGATGTCGGCTTTGCTATCAGCTTCATTCTTTGTCTACAAAGAGGGAAAGAGGATCACAGATTTGCACCTAAGCTACACAGAGCAGTGCCTCGGTTTATGGCAGCAAAGGAAGCCCTTGCCTCTCCCCTTCCACAACAGCAGAGTTAAGCCCCAAGGGCCTTAGACAGGCGGTGCCTGGGTTGGAGTCCCATCCTCCCCCTCCCTGCAGCAGGAGCCAAGTTTAAGGAACTGACTGAGAGTTCAAGACATGTGTGTCTGGAGACCTGCATGATATATAGCAAACAGAGGAAGCTTCACAAATGGCTCTATTCTAATGCATCTCCCTCCTACCACTGACATCTCCCTGTAAAGTACTTAAGCCATAAAAATCTTGCCTCTTTGACCTGCTGTGGTTGTGGAGAGGGCCACCACCTGTGCCTGAGATGCACCCGTGGTGTTACAGGTTTTAGTCCAGAGACCAGGTAAGGTGTTCTGAGCTGTGAAACCAGCTAATGAGCTGGTCTATACATGCAGATTGACCTATGGCTCAGGTATCATACTGGTGCACTTACAGAAACGCCTGTAGTGAAAAGGGCAAACTCTCTCTTTATTTTCCAGCACTGACATAAGCATGCTGATTTATATTACAGAGAGATACATATTTTGACTTCTTGACAGAGAAAATCATACCCACGATAGCTTCTTGTCATGCAAATAATCCTACTAAATGGAAATAT
The DNA here is from genome assembly GCA_023637945.1 of Phaethornis superciliosus. Classification (NCBI taxonomy): domain Eukaryota; kingdom Metazoa; phylum Chordata; class Aves; order Apodiformes; family Trochilidae; genus Phaethornis; species Phaethornis superciliosus. The sequence goes on along the minus strand of JAJQWJ010000001.1, from coordinate 61,643,579 downwards.
GACCAGCACCATCCGTTTTGAGGTGTGTCTTCTGTGTGGTGGTTTCCAGAGTCTTGGTGTAGCCAGTTAGAGGGGACTCATGTTTTAACGTGGTGACTGCCTGTAGTCTTTGCTGAACACCACTAAGAGTTTTGGGCATTTGGCAGCTTTGAAAATTACATCATAGGCATCTTAAATGGTATTTTTCAAGTGTGCATTGGTTTTAAAGCTTAGCAGCTGGCCTTTTGACCATATATATAGATCACACACACGGTGAACTGCTTACTAGGAATGGCAGTTATTTGAATTCAGAGAAAAATGATGCTTTTCTCTCCGGCCTTCATCCTCCCCTTTGCTGTTTCCTATATGGAATGAAGATTCAGGGCTGCACTTTCTGGTCTCTGACATGCAGTGAGACCTCTAACTGGAATGTGATCCTGCTGGCTTGTCAGTATTGCCAGAGACAAAAGGGGCTCAATGTGTAAGGTGCTAGCTGCTCTCTGGACATTTGCACTACAGCCTGATGTATTTTCACATGGCAGCAAGAGTTGTGATGCCTTCAGCCTTGCTTGGGGGTAAAGGGGGCTGGGGGAAGCCACCAGCAGAAGACACAAATGAAACCCCATGTTCACAGATTAATAGGACTGAAATTTGGGTAAGTCTCAGGGTAGCAGGAATGGGTAACACAAAGCCAGCATTGTGAGCTCATTTTAATTTCAGACATCTTTTACGTGTATAGTTGGCTGTCTTTGTTTAAAGAACTTGGCCTTCAGGTAGATTTTATTTGGACGGCTTCGTTACCCAAAGAACATTCATGACTTTCCTTGAGGAGTTCCAGCCAGTACCTTTGCACCCTGGTTCTCCTCTAGCCCTCTTTTCTCTTTTCCATAATCTCCCAGTGCCCAGCAGCAAGCCTTTAGGGTACATGCGCAAGCGAAAGGAGCTCGAGTTGGGGAATTAATATTCCTGGAACATAACACCAGCAGCATGCACACGCTGAGGAGAATATTAGAGCTATTAGCGGTGGGAGTTTGGAGTGCATGCAATATCTAGATGGAGAATTCAGTGTGATTAATCTGCCTCTAAGCAGCAGCCTCCGGGCTCTGGGAATTCTGTGGCACGTTTGAAATCAGAACTTTTTTTAATTACCTTTCCGCATCAACAAAACAATTGCAGTTGTGTGAAAATAAGCCCATTCAGTCCCTTCCTTGTCTTCCTTTTTTCTTTCTTTCTTTTTTTCTTCTTTTATTTTCTGTTTTCTCCTTTTTGGATGAGTCGCACTGCTGGAGCCCTGACTATTCATGGTCCCAGCAGCTCTGACAGCACTTTGCACAAGTGCAGAGGGACTTAGCCTGGGAGCCTTGGCCAGCCTCCAAGTCAGGTAATTGCGTCGTGGGCCAAGTTGGAGCAAGCCCATGCTAATCAGTGTGTGCATATTAGATTCCTTCCTCTTCCCCACTTCTTTATTCCGTTTCCCAACACATGCCCGTGCCTCCTTCTCTACCCCCTTCATCTCCTTGCCTTGCTGGCATCTTGGTGTCCTTAGCAGCCATGTTGCTACCCTGCCATAGGCAGGTTGAGAGAGATTCCCCAAGAGAGGAGGAGTGAGATAAACATGGAGATTTATCTCATGGAAAAAATATTTTAAAAAAAGACGAAAGGAGGTTAGGTCAGTATAAAAATGTCAGCAAACTTGTGGCCAAACAAGGAGCAGGACTTGCTGAAGGATACAAGAACGGATGGGGACCTCCTTGCTTGTAATTTGTACCTTTTCCCTCCCTCTCACAAGTGGAGGCAGAAGAAGAGATTATTCTTTCCATTGCAGCCTGGTTTATTGCTGTGCTGGCACAGAGAAGCTGTAAAACAACGGGGGAGATCTTCCCTGGTGCCCTGGCTGTGCCAGGGCTGAGGCGATGCCCTGAGGCACTGAGATTCAGAGTTGGTGTGGGAATGGAAGCTTCAGCCATGGAGGAGCTCCTGTCTGAAAGAGCCTCATCTGGCCACCTGGGTTTTACCCTGAAATCATGTAGAGCTGCCAGGGTACAAAAATCTCCAGTAACTGCTGCTCACGGCTGCCTACTGTCAGGCTTCCAGCACCATCAAGTGTGCTGCCAGCCCTCCGGGGCACCTCGGGCACTTGTGGGGTGCTCCCGCCAGCCGTCAGCAGTAAGCTGGGAACATACCTGCCAGCCGTTTCCTGGCAGGGATCTGGATCTTTTCCTGCTTACTTCTCGATCACTCCACGTACAGATTTCCCTCCTGCTGCACTGGCAGGTTGCAGGAAGGGCAGGCTGCGATGGCAGTGCTGTTTTCTCCTCCCTTCCAGGTCGGCTCGGTGGTGGGGAATGCTTTGCAGGTCTTGCTGAGGGCAGGGATGGAGGCTGGAGAGAGGAGTGAACACACTGTGAGGAGCACAAGCTGTCTCCCCTTTGGCTCTGCAGTTCAAATAACTTTATAAACATAATGTTGTCCGCAATTAGCACTGTTTAATTTTTTGTAATTTTTTTTTTTTATTTTACTTGGCTGTAGCTGTGCCCTTGGCTTATCCCTCTGAATTCCTGGCCTTCAGGCATGATTAGCACACTGCAAGTGTTGGACCTGCCTTGCTTCAAAAGGAGAAAAAAAAATTTCCATTATAAACACAACAGATTTTTATTTTGGGGGGGCTATTTATCAATATGTTTGAGATAGTGTTAAATTTTGAGAAATTGGTATTAAAAACAACCCTCCTGCTGAACTAACAAAAAACCCCCAAATCTTACAACTTTCCAGGTCACAGTAAGCCTTAATAGCTCTTCTTTTTCTTTTAGGGCTTATTTCAGAAATGACCACAGAAGTCTGTACCATCAACTTTCTCTCCCAGAGCAACATCCAAGCATTGTCTTGTGTTAGGACTACATCAAAGCCTCTTGGCCTTCCTTCCAGCTAACTCCCTAGCCACCGTGCCCCTCCCCAGAGCACCTTAAAACGTTCTAGGGAACCCAAAACCTCACTCCTTCAACCCCATTGCTTTGCTTAGGCCTCACGTAAAACTCTGCTACCTTAACCCTGACCTTTGATACCACTTGTACTCCAATTCTGTTTCAAAAGTGGCTTTGGATCCTTAGGTGGGGAGGGGGACTTGGGGGGTGGAAAAACACACAACCCAAGTTCATAGTAATTAGTGTTACCCCACTCCTGTCCTTCTTCCACTCAGCTTCGGTGGCAGCACACGGTCCCGCTTGCCCTCAGCCTCTGGCTTCCCCGCGCATCCCAGGCGCGACCCGCAGCCTCTGCCTCTTTCGGCCCATTCCACTCAATCCCTCCCTGCCTTCCGTCCACCTCCACCCCCCAGAGCCTCTCCTGTGGCCGCTGTCACCCCTCGGGTGACCTCCCGGGGCCTAGTCCAGCTGCAGCCCCGGTGGGTGCAGCACAGTTGCGGCGAGCGGCTCTGTCCCCAAAGGGCTGCGGCAGGCTCTTGCTGGGCTGGCGCTGCCTGGCTGTCCTGGACAGACTTGTTTAAAAGGTATTGCCATCGTGGTCACAAACTTTAAAAGTGGGAGGTGTGTGGTTGTGTGGAAAAGCAAACAACCAAACCCACCAAAAAAAAAAAACAAACAAACAAAAAACCAAAAACAAAACCACAACAAGAAGAAAAGATATTATGTTTTATTTAAAAAAAAAAAAAAAAGCCATTTTCTTGGCCAGCCATTTCCTGAGTTCCCTTTGTTACTACTGCAGATATGTGTTTGAGTAAGAGCCTTTTCCCCTCCCCTCTCCTATTCCTCCCTGTTCTACCCTGCAGTGAAGTCACAATCCGGCGTTTGTGGGCTCTGTGTGATGTCAGAGACTCAGCCTTGTGACTTCACCGGCGGGCTCGGGCAGAAGGTGCAGACGGGGCTGAGAGAAGAGAAAAAAAAAAAAAGCCCCCTCCTCTTCCCTCCCCCCCTTCTCCCCCCCCCCCCCCCCCCCCCCTCCACCCTCTCGGTTTATAAAACCAGTAGCTGAGATAAATCGGAAGGGGGTGGGGAGAAGCAGCAGGGAAAAGCTGAGAAAGATGCCAGAAAGGTACAGTAAATGGGCTTTATCTCTCTCTTCCCTCTCCCTGAAAGTTGAGAGTGGAAAATTGCCCTGCAGAGAGGCCAGCTCTCGCCCACCACGCGTGAGGCGGCGGCGGCGGCTCCCGGCGCCCGTCACCCGCCCCAGCCCCGCGCCGTGCCCGCCCGGGTTGCGGGGGGGGAAGGAAGGGGGAAGGGGAGGGGGGCGGCGTGGGGGTGGGGGCGGCGTGTCCGAGCGCGGGGACCCGCGCGCCTTGTCCCCTTTGCAAAGGCCCCAGCTGGTGGCTGCTCGCTGCAGTCTGGGCTCCTGCTCCCAGACCGACATAAATGGGTTACGGGGCTTTATGCGTGTGCGGGGGCGATGAGGGGGGGGCTTCCACCCCCCTTCTCCTTCCCCCTGCATCTCTCCTCGACGAGGGTTTGTTTGTTTGTTTGTTTTTTAATTTTGTTTTGGTTTGGGATGCGGGTGTGTTATTTTTTTCCTCGCTCTGCAGGTTCAGAGTATCAGGGGGGGCAGGTTGGGGTGGGGGGCCTGCCATGTCACCGTGATGGGTGGGTACGTCAGGAGGGAGAAGGGCAGGGCCTCAGGGTCACATTCTCAAGGGCTGTGAGATATGATTTCTTCTTTAATATCTCCATTTTAAATTTTTTTTAGGGGTTGTGTGGTTTTTTGTTGGTTTTGGGGGGGATTTTTTTTTTTTTTTTTGACTGACAACGGCACAATAGCAATGTGGGTGCACCAGAGAAGAGCAACCTCAAAAAAAAAAAAAAAAAAAAAAAAGGGGGAGGAGGAAAAGGGGTGGGGGGGGGTGTTAGCTTGCCCCTCCCTTCTTCTTCAGCAATTTTTTTTTTTTTTTTTTTTTTTTTCCTGTGTCTAATTTACCGTTCACTTGAGCTTTCGGACAAAGACAGGGGCAGTGGGTGGGCTGCTTTGAGTTTTGTGATATAATATGACTGGAGCAAGAGAGTAAAAGCACAGACAATTAAGATCGGCGCGAGGGCTTTGCTCATTCAGTCTGTTGAGGAAGCCGTCATTTTGTGTTAAGTGTGTGTGTCTGGAGGTGGAAGGATAGTCGAGAGTGACAGTGGAAGAATGCCTAATATTTTGGTGTATTTATACTTCCTAAACACCCGCTCCAGAAGAAATGGATGAGGGGCAGGGGGGGGGGGGGGGTGTGGGGGTCTTTTCAGAATTTGTCCCCGCGCTGAGGCCACCTGGGACCGGACTCTGGCTGCTGGGATCGTGATGTTTTGATTCCTCTTCGGAAGGGGAGGGCTGAGGAAGGAAAAGTGCAGGCAGGTGTCAGGCGGGCTCCTTGCTGGCACCGCTCTGCCCACGCACCCCCAGGACCGGTGGCTTCTCCGCCGCTCCGGTTCACGGATCTCCCGGGCAAAGCACCGCATCCCCAGCGGCTCCTGAGTCACCCCGGTCCCACCGCTGCACTTCACTTTATCACGACCCAGAGCGCATCCTGCTTTTGTAGTTATTTATTTCTTTATTTCAACCGCTGGACCCTGACCGTCCTCTGCCAGTGCGTTTCAAGGCTGATGAATAGCACCCCCTGCAGTTATAGAGCTGATCTTTTGTAGCATAGATGTATAATTAATCGTGCAGCACTTTTGCAGTCTGAAGAGGCAAGTGGATTCTTGGAAGACACCCACGTACTGCCACCTGCCTCTCAGACCCTTTCTCCATGGCCCTTGGGGAAGTGACCTGTTGGCCGTGGCTTGAGAAACTATCCTGCTATACCATCCATAGTGACCTGAAACAGGGTTTCAGTCAAGGTTTTTGGTGTAAAAGCCAAAAACGTCACAAAACACCCCAAGCCCAAAGCACTGCTGCACAGCGGAACTTCCCTCCTCTGACCCTGCTCTGACATGAAGGGCCTTTTGGGATTATTTGTATCTCTGCTTCATCGTGGTGGTGGTGTTTAGGGATTTTTTTTTTCCTTCTTTCAGAAGGGAAGTAAGGCTTTGTTAGGCACTTTGAAGATAAAAATCATTGCCTGTGCTGAGTGCTGTCTGGTGGCTTGTGTAAGTCACGACCCAGGCTTGGCTGAGAAATGAAGCTTGGAATCACCCCGCAGCCCCTTTGGAGGATTATGTCAAATAACTCTGTGGATGGGTCCTCCTTCATACCTGTGGCCCCGAAAAGGACAGAAGTGGAGTCCACCAGGTGGGACTGGACACTGTGCCTGAGCCTGGGAGGTGGGGGCGATGAGCAGAATGCACCCTGCAAAATAGGGGGTAGAGGATGTCAGGGATGTGATTTAGCTGAGATTAGATATGGAAGAGATTTTTAAGCCTCATTATCATGTCTTGGTACAGCAGGACTGTCCCCTATGGAGTTATTCTCAGTTCTTTATCTGCACCTGATTTTAAATGACTCCTGAAAGAGCAGAAAACAGTGGAGAAAACCCTTTCCTTTTATTTCTCTTCAGCTGTCGACACCCGTCACCCAGGACTGTAACCATAGGTCCTCAAGGAGGGGGCAGGCATGCATCACTTCAGCCCCATGCCAGGATATGAAAGGATTAAATCTCTTTCCTAAGCAAAATGGAAAGTCCCCAGGTGTCTTCTCTCGGGCTCAGAGATTGCAGTGGGAGAAGGAGGCAGGATCCAGCTGGGTAAGAGACCTCATCAAGAGGATAAAAGCATTTAGGGTAAAGGACAGTCTGTCTCCCTGAGTAGGGGAAGTAATCAGTGAAGATGTGCAAGGGTCTCTCAAAAAGCCCTAGGCAGGCAATGCTTATATCAGAGGAGAATTTCCAGACAGTGGTGCAAGGGAAAGCTGAAAGCGTTAATTGGTTTCCTTCCTCTTTCTGTTAAGATATTCTCTTTCTTGTAACCTCCACTGCTTTTTAATAAATAAATAAATCGAAGCTCAACTTCTCTTCAGTCTCAATGAAGAGGACTGTTATGGAAATCCCCTACTTATCACCTAGGGCTAGCTGCTGACTTACTGTTTCTTGAGATGAGATAGTGCTAGCTGATTATAAATAGGGTTAGTACCCTTTTTCATCAATATTAGGTGTAAGATGACACCTTGATCTTCAGCCCATGGAATGAATCATGCTGGAAGAGTTTTGAAGCATTGCTGGTTTCGGAAAAGAGTAGTCATCCCTTCTCTCACCCCACATTCCCTGCTGTGGGAAGCCAGGGCCCTTGATAAGTGGGGGGATCCCTGAGCTGGGAGCAGGTACCCCAGGAATGTGAAATTTCACCCTGGTGAAACGCTTTTTTGCCACCAACATAAGCAGCAACTTTTCATTAGACCTGGGTTCAGCTGGGGTTACTAGGGGACTGGAGTCCCCCCCAAATGCTGCTTCTCCTTGTGGAAGTGGGTTTTGGCTATTTATTGGTTTGGGATATTTCTAAAACTTGCTAAAACCAGAGGAGACTCGTTTAGTTGGTAAGTTGACATGAGTTGTGCTAGCTGAGCCTTCTGTTCTTGCTTCTGAGCTTTCTGGTGATGTACTAAAAACGAGTGCCTACCTTATTTTCAGGGGCCTTATAGAACCAACAGTATTTTGTTTAGGTCTAATTACTCTGAGCACATTTACAGAAAAGTTAAATAGGGGGCCTTCAGTCCTAATCACCTCTCAGGACAAATGTGAGTGCCAGCAGGGTTCTCAGCTGCAGAAAATAATCTCTTCAAGAGGCATGATGAAAGCTCTGAGATAAAAGCAGAGGTTTTGTTAGTTTAAACCTGGACTTCAGTGGGTATGCCTTGAATTCTGAAATAAAAGCAAGTTACTTAAGATTTTACTGTGTGCCTTGTATTCAGTAAAGATAGGTCTGTCCTGTCTGTACAAAATTAAATGCTGATTTTCTTAACCTAGAATGGTTGCCTCTATTACCTGATAGCTACAAGGCATTATCATCTCTTCAGTTAGGTGACTTGAATGAAAATATGCTTCTTTACCCCACTGCTAAATGTGTCAGTAGTTGTTTATAAATTGATGAATATACCATGTTTAAAGTTGTAAGTTCTGTATGTTTTCGTGTGCCGTATCCTGATCTGGATTTGAATATGACTTTTAAATAATGCAGGGCACTAAAATAACTCATTAATGTATTTTGAAATGTAGACTTAAAGGGTTTGAGCATTGAACGTACTTTTATGAGTCCCAAGGTACGAAGTAATTAAATGGTTGTGTTTGAAGGTTTGGGGTTTTTTTTTCCTCGTGTTTTGTTAGCAATAGGAGATATGTAAGTAAACTGTGGTGGGACTTTAAAAATATTAATAAACCAGTCTCTCTGTTGTGTCAGGCCCAGAGAATATCGCTATACATGACAGAAAAAGCATAAGTTGGTTTCTGTGACAGGAAGTTAATGAGATTTCATGCAACATGTGTGTTCAGTGGACCCTTAGATTACTACCACCCAATATAAATACAGCCTTCTTACCAGATGAACATAGAAAACCTGTTGGTTGTGTCCAGTCTGACGCCCTCTGCTTTTGCCTTGTGCTGCTGCAAACTCTTCCTATGTGCTCTTTCAGGTGCCTGAATTCTGGAGCGTAATAGCAGCAAGGTGGCTGGAAGAACTAATGCTGTTCCTTCAGGGACTTTTTTTTTTTTTTTCTCCTTTTGGAAGAGCTGATATTCAAAACAGCTATTGCATACATCAGGGAGGAAGCCAACAGGGAGTGAAGCAAGAATAAAAATCTTCGTTGCCTCTAAACTTGGGACTATATGTCATGGGGATTTAAGCTTGTTAAGCCTGGAAATTCCCACTTCCCAGTAGGCAGGAAAAAAACCCCCAAACAACCAGCAACTAAAACTAGTGTAAAAGGCCAAGGCCAACAGAAGTAAAAATAAAATAAAATAAATTTATATGAAACACCCACCTTTTTCTGAAAAACATGTTCAGGCAAGGCAGAGGTGGTTTTATATAAGGCCATTTAAAACAATTGGTTCTTCTAATATTTTTATTTCTCCTTTTATTTAGATATGTTCAGCAATTCAGATAATGAAGATTAATTGGTGGCCTTTTCTGCCTTGTTGGAGACAGTCTTGCTATAGAATCAAATTTTTGTGGTTTTCTACTTCAATTTCTACCTTTATTGCTTTGGACATCTGCATGGAAATTCCATCCATTTTTCCTCAAAAGTCCATCTTCTGTTGGTACTCACTTTTTTGCTGGACTCAGATTCTTTTGTCTGCAGCATCACAGTCACTTCTACAGCAATTAATTTTAATTCTGCCCAAACTAGCTTTTTGGCAAGAGATAAAAGGAGTAAGGAGAAGACGCTTTGTGGGTCTTAAGGTACAGAGAGTTGATTTTCATGACTCAGCTCCTTTTAGCAGTAAGGTGAGAGAAGTGTTGCAGTATTAAAGATGGAGAGGAATTGTCTCCCAAATAGGCGATTTAATATTTCTTCTGCTATGATTCATACTCCCTACGTTCAGCTGCTTTGTTCCTTCCATTGAGATTCTCCAAAGTCTTTCAATCCATTTGTTGGTCTACGCAGGAACGGGGCTGTAGGACTGAACACTGTGGCTTATGGAGATATTGCTTATGGCTGGATGAGAGCTGCTTCCAAGCGACGCACCCAAGACTTGACAGTCAGTATGCTGAGAGTCTCTGCTCGTCCAAAATACTTTCCAGCAAGCACACAGATCCTTTGGCTGTCGTGAGGGGAAAAGTTCAGTATCAGTGAATTAATGAGAGGAGAGCCCTCCCTGTCTCTGCCGCAGTTCCTTGGGAGACGTCTGATACTGCTTCTCCCTTGTGTAGGGTCAGATGTAGCACTTTTTATCTGAAGTAAACATAAAAGAAAGAGGAGGAAGGTATGGGAAATCCTGGGGCTAGATAGGAAGAGAGGTAGGAAATGTTAATGAATGCAGCCATGCTGATGTCTTTCTTGGAGAAAGAGAAAGAGGGTAGCTGCCTTTGCTTTACGATTGCTTAAAGATGTAGCTGTCCCACCGTGAATACAGGTTTCAGTCCCTGGTTGTGTGACCTGTAGGTGCCTGGTCTTGCTGTCATCTTTTGTATTATCTATCTTCAAGCTAGTCTCTAATGCCCATTCCCATAGCATCTAAGTGCCTTAAGATGAAAGCTGTAAAAGTGCAGTGGTGAGCCTGTGCATGACATGAAATTGTGTAACAGGGGAAGGGATTAGGATAAGGGTAGTACTTTGAGGGGACAGGTGCCGTGCCTGTGAGAAGTCTGCGTGCCTGATTCTGTAGAGACTTCAGCTGCCTGGTGCTGCTAGATCAGTGCTTTTCATCAGCAATGAAACCATTTGTAAAGAGGGAATCTCTCAGAGGACCCCACCAGCTGTATTCAGAAATCATCTTTCCTCTAACAAACGCTGTGGTGCTTGGAGTCTTTCCAGCATATGTTACCTGCATATTTGTTATTGATCCTCCAAGCTGCATCGCTTTCTGTCCTTTCTCCTTCCAGGCTTTGGAAGGAGAGGGAGCTTTGAGGGTGTGTGGAGAGAAGAGGTGGCTGAGGTCAGGAATTGTGTCATCCTCCCACCCCCCTCCTCAGGTTGCTAATGTGTGCTTCTGGAGAGCCTTGCAAACTGAGTAATTACTGAATTACGGCTATATCAGAAGTGGTGACCTCAAAGACAGAGGGAGACTTTCCATCTCCATTTGACAGTCCTCTCGGGATCAGGAGGACTCTTTTTCTCTGGGACCTGTAGGAGAGGGGAAAGGGATGTACAAAGTAAGGTTTACATTAAGCATTTGCTTTTGCCATTGCAGAGTTCATATCCAGTAGAAAAAGAGTCAGCACTGCTTGCATGTGTGCTGTGACAGCAGCACTGGTAGGATCAATGGCACTAACTTCGATGGCTACTCAGGGGACTTTATTATGCTGAGAATCTCCCTACCCAACATAGAGGAGGGTTCAAAGTCTTGAGGCCATTTTCCTGCCTGTCTCTGCCTCTGTCCTCAGAAGCACTTTAATTTAAAGGTGGGGGAGGGTGTCTGGAAAGAAAGGGGTAGGATTGGGAAGGTTTCTGTTGTGGTAGTACTGTAGTGGCCCTGTACAATTATGGCTGAGCTGATTTTCTTGCACTGAAAGCAGAGACTTCAATCTTTCTTATGATTGTGGTGTAGCACATCTACTCAATTTATAAAGCTTGCTCTCTGATGAATTAATGCTATATTTGCTGGAAATTTACATGCAAACCTGTTTAGTTTTTTGCAGTGCTTTTAAAATTGATACTTTAAGGATTTATTTTGGTAAGTAACCAGTTTTGGGCCTTAATTCCTTGTTTGTTTCTTTGTTTCTTTGTTTTCAGAATTACAGGGTTATTTGCTTTTAATTTGCTTTAAGAGTGTGTAGATACTCTGAACTAGAAATGCTTGCATAGATTTTAGATTTCTGTCCTGATAGTGTGTTCACAGGACAGGATCCCTAGGAGCATGATGAGGTTACATTCTTCATTTAATCCTAACTGTTTTATTTATAATTGTTTTCCTTGTAACTGATGGTGGCCAAGTAGTTGTCACAGAATGGCCAAGTCAGAAGGTTGAATTTCTTTATTCCAGAAAGAAAGGGAAATAAATGTTCAGTGGCAAAAAACCCCTTCAATTATGTGATCAAGGTGTACTAATGACCAAAAGAATTAAATTCGCCATTAAGCTGTATGGGGTTGTACATTAAAGCCTTGATAGATCACTTCAAAAAGCTGCAAAGGATATGGCATCTCTGTACGTGTAGTATTTGACTAATATGGGTTTGGTAAATTTGTTTTCATTCTGTGCTTGTAGTGACCCTGTATAGTATCAGTGATACCTACTTTAGTGCAACAGCAGACGACAGTGTGGTATTTGGCTGTGAGGTTTTATATGAGTTTTTTTTAAAAAAAACAAACAAAAAAACAACAACTTAATTTCATCCCTTAAAATCAGCTATATAATTTGAGCTTTCACATAATTTTTAAAAAGCAATTCCTTTTGTACTTGCGTTGTAATACCTGCAGGTAGTCATTTGTGAAGATGGGAAATGCTGCTGTGCAGCAGACTAGAGATACAGGCATTTAAAAATGCAAATACACTTATTTCTGGTCCGTTGCAAAATGTTCTAACTCGTGAATGTTATCTGTCCTGGTAGTTTTATGATGCCTTTCTGAGCATTTTTCAAAAGTTTTTCTAGCTATGCCACAACTTGGTTTTGGACATGAGGTGAAAAATATCTCAATATACCAAGCTTATATGCATAAGCTCTGTTCTTGTATATTTGTATATACAAAAGAGTTTCACTTTAAGGTAAGTTTAACTTAAGGTAGAGTGCTCTAAGCACTCCTTCCTTACAAATCTACATAAAGGATTGACCTCAATTGACATTTCCGTTCAAAATCAGAAAACAGATAATGGAAAATCAAATTACAAAAAACTTACCGAGTTCCCCCACCGCATTACAGCTTTTATCACAGTCCTGGATCCCCAGAGGGAATACTGCTCTAACCAAACTCTTGGCATGCTGTGACAGTCAAGAAGATTAAGGCTGTTTGCGACTAGAGCAACCTCATGGTTTGTCACGGTCTGGGTGCTATAGGAGCCTTTTCTCCAGGCGAAGGAAAGCAAAGACCTCCACCTCCCTTCAGTGAAGCACCGAGCCTTAAATGCTGCTTGCAAATGGGCAACAAGTGCTGAGGGGAGCAGGGGGGGACTGCACCGTCAGAGGTGCAAGACAAGAGGGCATGGGCTTAAGCTCTGTCAGGGGAGGTTTAGGTTAGATATTAGGAAGAAATTCTTTAAAGAGAGGATAATCAGGCATTGGAATGGACTGACCAAGGGAGGTGGTGGATTCTGCATCCCAGGAGGTTTTTAAGAGACTGGATGTGGCACTGAGTGCCATGGTCTGGTAACCATGGTGGTAGTGGATCAAGGGTTGGACTTGATGATCTCTGAGGTCCTTTCCAACCTGGATGATTCTGTGATTCTGTGAGGCAGCACCCGGGTGCTCCAGCAGAGTTCCCAGTTAGTTACTACATGGCAGTAATCACATCGGAGGGAGGTAAGGCAGAGATCTCTGCAGAAGGCTTGCCTCTGAAAGGAGTCATTGCCTACCGAGTCGAAAGAGGAGCAGGGAAGCCCTTCCTGAGCTCTCCTGCTGCACGATTGCATTGCCTGGCCAGCAGCCGGGGAGTCCCTAACACCCATGAATTGTTAACTTGAAAAACAAATGATGGGAGCACGTGTAATTGTTGGCTGCTCCTGTTGTTTTCCCCAGATTATGCCAATCGTTGCAGTTTTATCTAGGTGGAGTTTCAACTGGTCTCTGAATTATTTTTGACAGATAACGCATGGTATGAGATGTGGTGGTTTGCATTTATTTTTCATAAGGAGCAAGTCACCTGTGGGGGAGCCATCAGTGAAGTTGTCAGCTGGCTGTGCTAACAACAATCCTTCTAAAGCAGTTCATTGCTTTTTGGGATGAGCTGTAAAGCAGGGGCCTTCTTGCAGAAAGAGGCTTGTTGAGGATCTGGGGAACAAAGCTTGGGGGAACGGGGTAGTTATTGATACTGCCGTATCTGCTCACTGAAGTTCCCGGCAGAGCAAGTTTTAAATGATGCTTGAGCTTTCTCTGCCCATCCAGCCTCCTGGGTGTTCATGTGAGATGTGCTGAGTGGCAGATGGGTGAGGAAGCTGTAGTGTCATACAGAGCCTCCTTTGCCGGCGTGCAGGCTGTAATGAAGGAGATGATGATGATTTGACAGACGCTGCATCCTCCCTCCCGAGCTGCCCCCTCCCCCAGTCTCCTTGCCCCCTCACTCTCAAAAATTAAAACCACAAAAACACCGTCGATATTCTTTAAAAAAAACCCCGCGTAATCGGACTCCCGCATTTAAGGCTGATGGGGGGACTCGTCTGTGCTGTTTCTAATTTGCCGAAGCGGTGCCGGAGCCCCGGGGGGGGCTGTGGCGGGGGATGGGGAGAGCCCAGCACCGCCGGTGGCCGCTCCTGGCACCGCGCACCCGCCCGCGGCCTCCATGTTGTGTCCTGAGCTCCCCGCGGCACCCCCGGAGGCACCGCCGTGTTCGGGGCCTACCCGCCGGTGCTCCAGGGCTCTGGGCCGGTGAAGGCGCTTCCCGGTCCCACCGGGAGCACTCCCGGCCCTCCTGCATGGAGCAAGCAGCGGCCGAACGGAATGGATCCGGTGCTTTAAATAACTCGTGGGGTGCGTGAGGGAGGGAGGGAAGGGGGTACTGACTGGTGAGAAGGTGGAAATGGAAACCGTCACGGTCCCTGACCCAAAAAGGTCGACGGGGACCCGGCAGCTGTTTGGGAGGGCCGGGCTCCCTGCCCTGCTCCGCCTCGGCGCCGACCGGACAACCGGCGGGATCCACCGGCCTCCCTCAGCCTGAGGAGCCGCTGGGGGTCTCGGTACCCGGCGGGGGCGGCACGGCCGCTGGGCACGCCTCATCCACCTGTGGCGCCGTCGGTCTCCAATCCGCGGGACGGGACGGAACCGGGCGGGAGGGGAGCTGGCGGGCGGCCCCTTTAAGCGGACGCGTGGTGGGAGGGGAGGTGGCTCCGCCGCGCCGCACCCCCCCCCCCCCTTCCCTCCCCTTCCCTCCCCCGCATCCTCCTCCCGCTGCGGCGCGCACGCAGACACCTCCCCGTGCGCGGGCGCGCGCGCCGCCGCCCCCCTTCCTTCTTCCCTCCCGTCCCCTCCTTCCCATCCCTCCCTCCCTCCCCTCCCTCCCTTTCCCGCCCCCCCCTCCCCAGCTCCGTCCTTCCCTCCCATCCTCCTCCCCTTTCCCTGATCCCTCGCCCGGCCGGGACCCGCCGCCTCGCGCCGTTCCCGCTGGCGCGCGCCGCTTCCTCAGCGCCCGCCCCTATTGGCTGGCGGGGGTCAGCTGACCCCGTGTTATTTCCTGTGTGTGTGTGCGTGTGTCTCTGTGTCTCTGTCTGTGTGTGAGGGGAGAATGGAGCGAAACGCACCCGAGACCCCCCCGTACCCCCGGCCCGGCCCCCGGCCCTCTGCCACCTCCGCCGCCCCCGCCGCCGCGCCCCGCCGCCCGCGCTGCTGAGCCGCCCCCGCCCCGCCCCCACCTCCCGCCGCGGCGGGGGGCGCCGGGGATAGGCGGCGGGGGGAGGGTCGCAGGTAAGGGGCATTCGGGCCGGGCCGCAGGGTGGGGGGGGTGGTTTGCTGAATTGGGGGGGGCTAGGCTTGGGAAAGGGAGACCCCCCCCACCCCACCCCTTGCTTGGTAAGGCCCGGCCAGACCCCCGTTGGGGATGCCGAGGCCCACTTGGTAGTGTGGAGGGTTGTGGGGGTCTCGTATTTGAGTTGGGGGCCGAGTGTTGGGTACGAGGAGGACTTGTGAAAGGGCTTTAAGGAAGCACTCTTAACTCACTGAAACACACACACACACACACACACGTTTTTTTTCGTCCAAGAAAAAAATACTTGTGTTTACGTGTGTTGAAGGAGGCCCTCGTGCCCACCTGTTTCCCTGTCCCCAAAAGACAGGTCTGTGGCAGTACCTGTGAAGTGGTGACGGGGACATGGGGATCAATGCTTCTTTGAAGGGGTAAATGGTTAAAGATGTCGATAAGATGGGTGCACACATGGCAGTGGGTGGACAGGCCGTGTTGCGAGTGCCTCAGGTTCGTCGTGCTTGCTTTTTGTTTTTTTTCTCTTTTTTTTTTTTTTTTTTAGGAGGGTTAGCCTAGCGTTGCTTATTTGCAAAGATAATCATAATACAGCGTGTTTGGGCTGCTGTGAGGATCAGGTTGTCTCTTCTTAAATGTTGCGTACTTAGCTGGAAGTTGTGTTTAGGACAGCATTTGGAAGTTATTTTTCCTTACCTTCAAGGAAGGAATAAGGGAAAGTTACGTAACCCAAGTGTTTCAACCGCGTCTCCGAGCTGTCGATGATACCGGGGCTATTATTAAGTTAAAAGTAGGAGCACATTTGTATGTGAATCAACAAGTGATGGTCTCTGTGGGTAGATCTGGCACCATCGGAATCCTTTATTTCTGTGTTTCAAAGGGCAGGCAGTTGGACTAAATTGCGCCATTGTTTCCTGTACCATTCCAGCTTTTGTTTCTTTTCTAATCCTCATCTGAAAACAAAAGAAAAAATACCTGTGATGGGATTGAGGATCTGTTTTAGAACACTGTCTTCAGGTTTGCATTTTGAAAGCTCTCCACATCTGTATCACTTTTTGCCATCTTGTTGATTAATCCATGGGTAATTGTTTGGATTTTTAGCATGCTTTCTGATCAATAGGTGTGCATGTAGCAATTGGCTCACCTTTACCCAGTGTTTGTAGAAGAACATCCGGTGGCTGGTGGAGATGGAGCAACCTCTGCATTAATTCACTGATACATTCTCTCTCTCAATTCAGGAAGAGTGAGGGGTTTTTGCCCCTATTTTCTAGACGGGTTTTTGGTTATGTAACTTGGATTTCTGAGGTGTATGGATGGGTATTGTGTAGCATAATTAAGTCCCTTTGGTTAGATTTATGTGACAAATAGTACTTACCTCGTGAGATTTCATTTGACCAAATTGTTGTTTTTGTTTCCTTAACCCTACATCTTTAAATAAGGGTTCACTATTAGTATGCATGCGTTCTTTGAAGCTGTGTTTTTTTTTTAATCTGTTGACTTAGCATTAGGTTCCATTGACATGCAGAAAAGCAGCTGTGTTAGTATACTGTAGAGAGAGTTAGTCCAAAAAAATTTGTAAGTTTAAGTCTTCTGTGCCTTAAACTTTTATAATGTTATGAGAATAGTGTTGAGCTAGATGATCTCCAGAGGCCCCTTCCAACCCCTAATGTTTTGTGATTCTGCCATCTGGATGATGCTCTTAGTCTTACAGTTTCGTTTTGGGTAGTCCTGTGAGGAGCAAGCAGTTATACTGGATGATCCTTATGGGTCCCTTCCAACTTGAGAGAATTTATTCCATGAATCTGGTCATTTGTGTAAGTTGCTTGTACATGAAATGCATTTTTTTCTATTTTCTGGTTAAATTAGCAAGCAAACTACTGTGCTGTCTGAGTATCAGTATGACAACACACTTAATATAAAAAATTGTGACTTCCTACTCTACATTTTCATTGCTCATAGTTTTGGGAATGACCTCAGACAAGCTGATAGCTTTTTTTTTTTTTTTTAGGCTTTGTGTTAGTAGACTTAAATGTTTAGGGAATATTTTTGGACATTGTTGCAAGTTTGGTAGCCTTCAGACTACTTAGCTTTAAATTTGCTCTCGTCCTTTCAAGTATAGTAGTATGTGTTTTGGCACAATTTGGGCTTTGATCACTGGGGCTGATGAAACCTGCATTTTTGCTGAAATGTGTACTTTTAATATACCTTTGCAGCCTAGGGCGAGTTTAGTATGGTTCCTGATTTCAAAGTTCTGGAAGCATTTTGGTCCTGTCTTTAACAGGAAATCAGGAGATACTTATCTTTTTGGTTCCTAGTTACTAATGCTTCTTAAAGAACGCTTGAAGTGAATTTTTTTTAGAGGAGTAAATCTGTTTTTATAATGTGTAAGTATGATCTGAAGGTTATTCAAATGAAGCAGAGGATTTGTATCTTAGTCGTAAAGGCGACCTCTTTATTTTCAGAAGTTTTTTAATCTTCAACTGTGGAACTGGGAAGATACCATCATCTTTACTACATTTAAAAAGACACTCAGATTATTGTCCTGGTTTGGGCCAGGATAAAAGTGATTTTTCTGTCTTCTACTTTTATATTTACTTATATAAGTATACTTATATTTAAAAACTTAAAGCAGCATAACTAAAAACATTCTTAGCATGGTTTTGTCTGTGATATGTGTACAGAGTCTGTAGGAAAATTAATGAAATGTATAGGTTTAGGGGTTCCCCCCTCTTCCTGTTGTGGAAATGGCAGCAAAGAAGTTCTTTTGGGCTGTTGGTACAATGTTAAAAAGAAAACTATTGCATACCCCCTTTCTCCCTTCCTTTTTAGGTGATGTTTAACTAAACCACCCATGAAGGAAGCACAGCAAAATGGTAATAATGCTACTCTTAGAAGGGTCCCTTCATAGGAATGGTACCACCACAATTTCTGTTGCTACTGTGCCAACCTTGGCAGGTTGCTGTCTGGAACGATGGTATAATATGTAATAAACTTGAACGATTACATACTACTTGTTGGCTTCCCTATAATTTTAAGGTATATTAAAGAGTTTATAATTGGCTTATGTGTATCTTGCCTTTTGACACAGGGTGTGCCAGAGAACCATTTGATTGGGGTAGCTTCTTAATTAAAACATCTCTTTATTTTTTCATACCCTATTCAATTTTATGCTTATCAAAGGTATTAGACCAATGTTTCTGGAGCCCAAGTTCTTAAAACTTTCAAAGCTTTAGCCAAGTTTTTGGCACTGATGGTTTCTCAGGCTTCAGGCTGTACCTTCGATTGCTCTGTGAGAATTTGTGTTGCCTAATCCTGCGATTGGCCTCTGAGACAGGAAAGATTATCTACAGCAGTTTCTGAAGAGCCAAGTGATGTGCTGATTACTTGGTAGAGACTGAACTGAGACCATCCAGCTTTTCCAATTCAAGTAATTAAACTTCAGTTCAGTAGCAAAATTTTTTTCTTCTTGACTGTTTCTGGTGAGAGATATCTCAAAAAAAAAAACCCAAACAACTTCTAGTTTAGCTTGTGGGCTTCTAAGATAAAAAATAAAGGTAGTCTTAAGTATTTTTGACCATGTCTAGTAGTCTTGATATGCTACATAGAAACTTTTTCGTAGAAAAGTGTTTGGTGCTACTGATAGAGGACACAAGCACAATGTAAGCAGAGGTTTGTACTTCTCTCATGCAGAACAAGCTTTTCTATTTCACTTCTGGTAATGGGATTGTGAGATTCTGCTTTTGTCAAACCCTTTTCATATTATAAAAAAAAAGTTCATACTGTTGTTCTTCTGCCCTGGGTACGCTCCCTTATAGTTCTTCACTAGATTTCAGTCTTGACTCAGAGAAAAAAATGAAGATTCTGTTTTACAGCTGTGTACAGCTGTGCGGGTGCATCTGTTTCACACTAGTGTCTAGCTACACCCCTCACAACTTCCATTTCTTCAGCTGAGTCTTTCCACTACTGCTTACGACAAAGTTATGTGGGCTCATCAGTAAGTTATACTGGGCTGCATAAAACGTGTGACCAGCAGGTCCAGGGAGGTGATCCTGCCCCTTTGCTGCATCCAGTTTTGGAGCCCCCAACATAAAAAGGATATGGAGCTCTTGGAGCAAGGCAAGAGGAGGCTATCATGATGACCAGAGGGCTTTCTCTCCTCTGAAGACATAGCTGAGAGAGTTGTGGTTGTACAAGCAATAGTAGAAGGAGTAATGGTTATAAAGTAAAGGAGGGTAGGTTTAGACTAAGTATAAGAAAGAACTTTTCTCTGGTGAGGATGGTGAAACAGATTGCCCAGAGAGCTAGAAGCCCTATCCCTGGAACTATTCAAGACCAGGTTGTGCAGGACTCTGAGCAACCTGATACAGTTAAAGAGGGGTGTCGGATTAGATGACCTTTAAAGGTCCCTTACAACCCAAACTATTGAACTGTTCTGTAATCCTGTGTTTTGCTTTCATTTGGGATACATGGAAAAGCATATGATTTTGTTTTCTATGCATGTACATGGATTTCCTTTCATTTTAAAAACGGTGGAGGGAGAGGGGAAAAAAGCCAAACTTGAAGACTCAGAAGTTGAGGGTGACATGCAATAAAAAACTAATAATGTGCTTAGTATCTTGTGAGATACGATCAATTGAGGATGTTCTAGTCTGTTATATGCTGCCTGTTTGCCTTTGAAGAAAAAAAATTGTGAAAAACAAGTTTTACTAGCTCTTGAACTCGT
Source organism: Phaethornis superciliosus (assembly GCA_023637945.1). NCBI lineage: Eukaryota > Metazoa > Chordata > Aves > Apodiformes > Trochilidae > Phaethornis > Phaethornis superciliosus. Next base: position 61,623,751 of record JAJQWJ010000001.1, on the reverse strand, counting down.
TTGTGCTGCATTTGTGAACAACAGCGCAAGGAGTCAAACTTCCAGTTTCAACCTGGACATAACAAAGTATTCATGTTGCAGTGAAACTCCTGATTTTTCCTGCTTATCTAGTGATTTCCTCAAGAACAGAGTTCAGAGGTGGTAGGAGAAAGCACTAGAATTGTCTAATTGGCTTGAGCTCAATGACAGTGAATGTGTGTATGCTTTTCCCAGTGTTTTTTGTGTTTCTTCTTTTTACAGCAGTGTTTATTATTGGTGATAATATTGGAAGAGTGGAAAAGTGTTGCCAAGTTCTTTGAGAGTCCCAGTCTGAATCCCTTAAAGATGCAGTCTGTTTTTGATTTGAGAAGCCCAGTATTTCTTGCCTGTGTTGTGGTGCAACAAATACAAAAAAACCCAGGAAGATTACTTTTTTCCTACCCTTTTTTTAAAGACATACCAATAACTGCATATGAAATCATTGTGTATTCTGTGCTCTGGAATATGGTAATTTATTTGGAGTACTTTACTAGTATGAACTCAGTCATCTAATTGCTAGTAAATTGCAAGTCATAAATGGAACCCTCCGATGAGTTCTGATAAGAGCTCAGTAGTTAGCTGGAAATTGTATGGGGAGCTACTATGCTAGAAGCTTATTGGGATCATTGTTCGTATCACTTTTCCTGTAAAAATAAGCACTACAAACTCTGTCTTGGTAATAGCTTTTAACTGAGCTAGAGACTCTGTACTAGCAGAACTGCTTCTATAGATGGCTTGTGGCCATTTACAACATCTATACAGCATAATAACTATGAAAAACATATCTGAAACTTACTAGCTGAACGAAAAATATGTGCTGTCACACCTGCCAGAATTCACAAGGAATAAACCATTGTACACCATAATGAAAAGTTGTTAATTGGCTTCCAATTCAATATCTGCACTATGCTGTTACCTCTGGCCCAGATGCCTGAGTATCCTTGAATTTCCCTGAGATTTGATTTGTCCGGCCATGTAGAAATTCTGGAACAGTGTATGTGATGGTTATGGGTTTTTTTAATTAACATAAATGGTTATCTGATAAATCTAGTGAATGCTGCATGATCAGCATTATATTACCCCGTCTTTCCTTTTGTTTCTCATTTTGCATTCAAGGGGAAAAAGAAGAGGGAAGTCAACAGTGTTCTGTCATATGGTGTATGTTTTGGTTTGTTGCTATAAGTTCTTCCTGCTCTCTTAATGCAGTTGGAGGTGGGGAGATTTCCCAACTCTTCCTCCTCCAGCATATTTGTGTGAAATGTGCTCATCGGACCTTCTGAAATTCTTGATCTTCACCATACCTTGTGCATATTGATACATAACAGTAGTCTTCTGGATAGGTCTTGAAAAGTATGATAGATCACTTGGCAGTGAACTGGGTTGGGCAGAATTGTTACAGAAGGTGGTAGCAGATTGCCTTTGTGGCACAGGGCAATGCTGAGTGGGTGACAGATTCCCTTTTGTACTGCTGGAGTAAGAGTGGAAGTAGCAGGAGCATAGTTGAGAATTGCTCCATAGTGAAAAGTTTTGCATGAAAAAAACCCACCCAAACTGCCACCCTGATCCCCCTTCTCTCAAAGCCACTGCACTGGAATGGAGAAACAGCCTTTCTTTGCCTTTCTTAGTCTCCCATTTACAGTGAGAGTGCATAAAGACAACTTCACTATTGCAGAATTGTTTAATTGACTGCTGTGGCTTTGGTGATGACCCATGGAGGTTCCACTGCAGTGTAGTATTCTCTGTCTCTGCATTGGGCTTGAGTCAGCATCATGTTTATGTCAGTTTGGGGGACAGGGTGGTGATTATTGCATTATGTTCTTTCTTTCCTCCCTTTTGCTCTGGGGTACTTTTCTGCATTTGGTATCTTAATGCCTTTTCTGCATTTGGTAGCTTCTCATTCCAATTACCAGAGACAAAACCATTTTCTTTCTTGAGAATTGTTCAGTTGAATGCCTGGGTTTTTCTTGAATGATGGTAGCATCCTGCAATTAGGATATACAAGTCTGACTTCTCGTGTATTTGTTTTGTTTGTTTTCTTGCTGGGTGTTTTTTGTTTGGTTGTTTTTTTACCTTGCAGAAATAAAATTTGCTATAAGACTGCAAGGTGTAATTTGTGGAAAACCTAAGTGGTGTGTATTTCCAGTAGAGCTTCTGAAGGGCTTATTGGTCATGCCCACTGCTGCAAGTAGCAAGGGGAGGAGAAGTTAACTGTATGCATGGTCTACAGCCTAATCAATATATTGTTTATATTATTTGACTTAATTTAGCCTCCTCTTGAGGGAAGGCAGGATGGAGAAAGGAACAGAGAGTCTTTTTGTGGTTTTTTTGTTTTTGTTTTTTTTTTTCTTTTCTCCCCAGTGTACAGGATGAACGACTGCAGGAACTCAAGTTTAGCAGAATGATGGGATTGATTCTCAGAGAAGTGGCACCTGTCTTATTTTGAAATCTTAACTCTGGGGGTTTCCAAAAATTATGCTCAGATTGCAGTGTCCTTGTTATCCTCCAGTAATCTGTATTTGTATAATTTATTTTTGGTGCTGAATTAATCTCTTTGCTTTCAACTGCTGACTGTCATCAGGATAAATGCTATAGGATATGAAATGGAATACATGCTTTGTCCATCAACTTTCCAAAATGTGTCTCCATCAGCAGCCTCAGACACTGTCTCACACTATCACTGTGGTGATGCTACAAGCTCTTGGAGCAGGAGAAAATTTTAGACCCCAGTTGTGGGAAATCTGCAGTTGTAGCTTGTTCATTTCTGTGAACTGCTTATTGTGTTTAATTTTGTGATTGTGGTGTAGTGTGGCCTGACTACTGTTGTCATTCTTTATCCTTTGTCTGGGGCAGCAGAACTGGATTGCAGTTGTATCTGCAATTTAAATCAACAGGGTACAGTATCCTATTTGTTGGTTGCAGTAGTCTGAGTTCATGCTGTATAACTTCAGATATTTAACTGAGGTGTATTAGAAGTTCATTCACCTTCTATGTGCAGAGTTGGCCATGGAAAGAGACCTTCTGGAAGGCTTTCATAGGCTCCATGAGGGAACTTGTGAGATTCAGCTAATTTCAATGCTTTAGGCCAAGGCTTAGTGATACAGGAATTTTTTTTAAATGATGAATTTAAGGAGTTTTTGGCTGTTTGCTCCAACACTGCAGTATGCTGGCTCCTCTCTGTCATCTGTCTGTTGGTTATGTCAGTGTAACTACAGTGGGGATGCATAATGAGACGCTTCAAGAAACTGGTCCAGTCTGAAAAATCCAAGAACACCCTGTGGTGTTGGTGTGGAAATGAGAGTTTTGGGGATAGGAATGTAAGAAGGAGAACGAGCTCCTTAAAATAGTCGTGCCACTGAATAAATATTTTTGTACAATCACTTCAGCAAAAAATAACTTCATACATTTATCTGAACTATTTCTCTTGTCTCCCTGTAACTGTGGCTGTAGTCATAGTTGTCTGCCTGTTTGTCTCAGGAGACAACACTTGAATTGTGGGAATGGGTCTGCTTCAACTTCTCGTTTCAGCATGAGACAGCTGCTGTGGAATCCAGAGGGTGGAGGAATGAGGAAAGTGGTTTAGAGGATATAAGTTTTAGGAGACATATCAAAGAAAGAAAATGGTGGGTTTTTTAATATGAAAATCTTAAAAATTGCTTGGAATTTTTTGAGCAAATTTCAACCACTTTTTTTATGTTGGAGGAAAAAGCCTTGCTTTCCCCTGATGTTTTTTCATTAAACATCATATGGCCTTGGCTGTATTTTTTTCGCAAGTGTTCCATAACAGGAGTATTTGCAGTTTTCTGCACCTAAATTACTCTTAAATCTGTGTCACTTTAGGGAGACAAAGTTCTAAATTGATAGCAAGAAGGATAACCTTGGCTAGTGAAACTAGAAAGTGGTATAGTGCATAGCTAAATTTCTTGTATTATCTAAAGGAACAAAAATTTTATGAAGTTTGGAGGACACAAATCTTTTCTACATTTGGATGGTAACTGTAATTTGTTAAAGTATATCAAGCTTATATTTCTATCTGATTTTACTGTTAATGCATAAAATGTAACTAGGTGATTTTATCCTCAACAATGGTTTTACCCTCAGCATTGGATTTAAAGTTTGTATACAGTGCATAACCTGTATTGTAATAACACTTGCATGTAACTGGTATTTTGTGTTTAATTTAGTTCATTTTCCTTGAGGAGGTCCTAGGAGTCTTAGTTAACAGGCTCATTGTGCCAGGCATTGTGAAACAGAATAAAAAGACTTAATGGTGTAGACTACACTGAACAGAAAAGAAAGATGTGTCTTACAGGTAATATTAAATATGACCGAGGTATTCATATTAGCAACTTGTCATAATTTGAAGAGATAATGGATTTTAAGACTTTTAAAGCAGGGGCTACTACTTCATGTGAAAAAATAAAAATAAAACCCACGTGTTAAAACTATTTTTTTCCACTGTTGCATAGTTCTTGGTGTTTGTGGTACTAAATTAGTTTCTGCATTGAAGGTGGGAGCTTGGGAAGATAAAACCTTGCAAGCTTTTTCTACTTTCCTCTTGCAATTAATAACTCACTACTTCTTTTCACAATCTTCAGTTTTGTAACTGAAAGGCGAAGGTTTAGTGAGAGTTGTGATGCCTTTACTGAACCTGAGAAGCAGATCCTAAGTTGTCCTTGAAATGGTTGTTCAGCTTTTGCTGTGTTGCCAAATCAGACTCAGTGTTTGGCCGTTTGGAGACACTGAAGATATGGACACAGATGAACTTGCAGTAAGAGGTACATAACCAGCTCCCAGGGTTTTTTGAGAACCAGTGAATGGGGTTAGGACGTGGAGTCAGCTGATCTGCAGCTTGGAGAAAATGGGTAAGGAGCTGAGGATTCGGTGTTGTTTTCATTTTGAGGCAGGAAGTGTTGTTTGACTATTGTGTAAAGCTGAAGAGCCTTTAAAATATGAACTTGTGATTTCAAGTGCTCTTCAGTAGCCATGCCACTTAAGCAGTTCCTGCTGTGTCCGTTTTGCTGGTACAGATGTTTGTGTCACCATACAGTGAATGGATCTGTCAGCTCAGGAGTCGCTTTTCTCCTCTGCAGAATTGTTTCTCGACCGTGTCAGTTCCCTGATCTGGCTTGCTGCATTAGTGGTTATCAGCACCATAGAGGAGGCTGAACCTTTTAAGATACTGGATAGAGAACTGACCCTATATGTGAAGTAAAAATTGTTTTAATCTTTTATATAAAATGGAATCTGATTGATCTACATAGGTTATTATTAAAAGTAGCGGTATCTGTTAAAAAATTAGAAGGGTAACTTTGAGGTGTATTTTTAAAAGCTATTCAAGTGCATCTGTGCTGTTGATTGGGATGGAGAACTAATGGCATAATAAAGTCAGATAAAATTTGCTGAACTTTAATCATTAGTTATAATTCTAGAAACACGTATTTTTGTAGCACCACAACTTGAATACCAGTGTCCAGCAAAATTTTGTTCTTCTCAAGCTTCTTACTTCATGTTTAGGAATATGAATTTAACAAATACACATAAGTTAAAGTGCAGAACTAAACCAAACAGGTATTTTAGTTCTGTTCAAAGTGAATATGGAAGAATTGCAGACAAAAAATCTGATTGGGTGTTTTTAATTCACTGTTAGCCAAAACTTTTTCCTTTTTTTTAAAAAAAAAAAGTAACAAAATATTTTGAGCATGAGGGGAGAAACCAGCAGTCAAGTAATAGCCACAGGCAGAATTCTAATTATTTTTTGTTGTTTGTTTCTATGATGCCTTTTATTATAGCAATTGGGTACTCCAAATATGTCTGTTCATGATTCCCCTGTGAGAACAGAAGATGCAGTGACTCAGGATTAGTAAAATTTTCTGTGGCTTCTGAGGGAAATATATGAAATAACAAGTGAATGTAGATCTTATCCAGCACAGTAATCACCAGAGCATTCCTCTGAACTGACAAAGCTCACTTTGTTCCTTCTGCAGTGCTCATCTGTTCTTCACACATTCTGTGAGAAATATTTCCTTAATTGTTTGGATTTAAGCTCATACATACTGACTTTCTAAAAAGCTGTACAGACATTTTGATAAAAAAGACTTAATCTCTCTCTGAGATGATGGCAAATTGACCAAGGTTTAGCACATTTGAGGAATCTTTTCATGAAGTTTATAATTGGGCAGACCAAAATTCAGGTTTCTTTTGTCAAGATCAGTATTAGCACTGATTTGCAAGATATGTTGGTGCTTCATATTATTAGATAATTAAGCACATGTAAAAAGTACATATGGGTATTTCATATGAGTCAGTTTTTTAGACTGTAAAATTGAATTTTCAGAAACAGCATTCTGATTCTGATTTCAATTTTGTTTACTTTCAAGATACTTTACTTCAGTTTATCTACTTCAAAAGATTTTAGCATTCTCAGTGAAAATTAATTGTAAACTGTTTAAAATTTGAGTGATGTAGTAAGGCTTCTTTGATTGAATAAATTATGATAGCTTGGTGAGAACCAGATCTGACTGCAAGTTTCTTTTGAAGTATGTGGCAAATACGTTGGTATCAGAGTTTCCCATGTCTTAGGTAATTTTGTTTATTTGTAATGTGCAAAAGTAACTTTTAATGGAGCAGAATCTGAAACAGCAGGGTAACCACTACTGTTTGAAAGTAAGCAGTGAGTATTGTTGTTTGGACCAGCTGGTGACCATCTGAAATGCTGGCTGTCTTGCTTACATCCATATCATATCTAAGGCTGAAAACCAAAACTGGGTTTCCTTTCTCTTTTAAAAAGACATCAGATGTAGAAGAAATAAGTTAGATCTGTTCCTTTGTTAAATGCAGTCCTAGGACTGTTGCTTCGGTTCATCTTAATTGTTGGTTTGCCTTCTCTTAAAAGCTGCAGATGGGGTCATGTTCCTCCGAAGTTGCAACAAGATTAGTAACCAGCCATTGCTCAGGTGTGCAAGTAATAACTGTGTACCCAACAAAATGAGGGTTAGCAAATTCACCTTGGGAATGGAAATTATACTCAGTCCCTGGAAACCTTTTTTTCCCCCTACTTATATTTTGGGCTTAATTCAGGTCCTGAGAATTGTTTACTTAGCACCTATGCCACTGAGTTGCTCATACTCAGGATGGAGTATTCTGGTGGAATTTTTTGTGGGTGTGCTCTGCTACTTCAAGAAGATAGAGTGAGGAAGGACAAAGATGGTACTTTTTGCATTGTGTATGGGTCATGTCTGGAAATATCTATGGAAATTTATGTATATCTCTGCTACTTGCACAGCATTTAGCAAGTAAGTTTTTAATCAGAAGCCTGGACACTATTAAAAAAACCCCAACACACTCATGTATATTTTTTAAATACAGGAAGTGCTATCTTGCTGTTTGTCACCTGCTTGTAAGTACATTTTCTTTCCTGCATAAGCATGCTAGTAAGTGAGGGGCCTTTGACAGATCACTGAAAATATATTGCATTTGACTGCTGCCTGAGACTTTTCTGCACAGATGGGTCGCAGTAGTCAACTCAAATCTAAGGAAAATTTAATGAAGCAGAAAGACCTCACTTACATCCTACAGGATGCTGGTTTGTTTGCTTCTTTATAGGCTTATTGCTAAGAATTAAGCACATCCCCACGGTGTGGGGTTTTGTTTTGGTGTTTTTTGCTTACTCGTTTTGAGCTGTCTGTCTGCACTATTATGCTGACAGCAGCGTTATGCGAGATGAACGGGGCAGCTATCCTGTATTTGTCCAATCTTTGATAATCGGCACAGTTAAAGATTTATGAGGATTTTAAAAACCTGGCACGGCCAGGTCTTTTTGGAGATCATTTCACACAGTAACCTTGGTGTGTGAGTACTGATGAGCGCTGTTAATCAGCAGTGGTTGGGGACAGTCTCATATACACACAGGAACTGTTGAAAGATGCTTAGATGCTGCTGACTACCATTTAATAATCTTGCTCACAGTAAGATGACAATGTGGTATCTCCATATTTTACAGAGGAACTGCTACATTAACTAAGTTCCACAAGGCTGTTTCGGATGATTAAACAAGAAACAAAATCAGCACTGTAGATGTGCTTAAAAATAAGTTCACATGGTAGGTTGAAAGACTGCCCGTAATGACTTCAGATGTTTCACAAATCAGTCTGAAATAGGGGCAAGAGGACCTACAGCTTCACTCTATTCATGACTTATATGCAGTGATTTTGTAAGTGAGGCTGTTTCTTTGTCAGCCACGCCAGCCTGTAATGTGCTTCCTTTGTTCCCACCAGGTTGATGGCAAATTTTGATTACTGGGCTATTGAGGAAGAAACAAATGTGTTAGAGCAGAGTGAAACTGCTTAGCCTAGTAAATGTAGTCTGTAATCTGTAGATGGATATGCTTAGATGGCTCTATTGCGACAGGCTGTAAATAGTTGAGAAGAATCAAGAAGCTTTATTGAGAGAGCTGGATGCATGTGTAGTGAAAGTGCAGGTGTTATACTGGAGCAGTGAAAGCTCTGCCAGAATCTTACCTTCCCTTTAAACAAGTGGGGAAGGCTTTGGATGTTTTTATTGTGTATGTTGGAAAATGCTGTAAATGTGTGCAAGTTGTGGCTGTTAATGGAGCACTTTTTTGGTGGTGGGATTTTTTTCCCCTGTCTGCTGGGTATGGGTTTATGGATGTATACCATCATTATGAAGTTTTACATGATTGTTGTAGTCTAGTCTGCAGCTGGTGTATCATTCTCTCGAGTTCCTGCATGTGGAGGAGTATGTACCAGCTGAAAATGTTTTCTTTAAAGGCTTCCAGTAAAAATTTAATCAAATTAATGTATTCATTCCCATGGATCTAGGTAGACTTTGAAGGCCACATCTGTCTGAATGTATTTTGTTAACCAGGTTTGCTCATGAAATTATTCATGGTGGGTTTGCTGAGAACATAGCACTTAGATCTAGGCACTTCACAATGCTGTTTTTAATAAGAAAGATAATTTCAATAGTAATTATAAATATAGGACTGTTACAGTGCATTAATGACAGGAAATGTGCTGTATGGCTTCAAGTTATCAATGATGTAATGGATTGAAGAACCTCTTTTCTTACTCCTGTTAGTAATGAAATCCTTTGGTTTGGTTGTTTTTGGTGGTTTGTTTTTTTTTTTGGCTGCTCTTCTGCTAGTAGTGTTACTGAAGTTAAGCTGCTTCTGAGATCTTCAAATTGAGTGTTATTCTGTAGGAAATATGAAAACAGAAAGCATTTACTTAAGGCACTGGTGATTAAGTTCTCCTGATGAAAACTATTTATTTGTTATAAATAAATCAAAGGTCAAAAACATATTCTCCCTGTTTTGGGTTGGTGTATGTATTTTCTAGGCTAAATAAAATATTGCATGAGAATATGGAAGATAGGGCTGTGCCTCAGGGTGACCTTTCCTGGATCTCTGTTTCTAAAGGTCTCTTTTACAGCATTGTTTGCTGTTTCTGTTCTATTATTTAATTAAAATTACTTCTTTTTAATAGTGAAGAAGTCTTAAGAATGTTTCTTAGTATTGTTAATTTTGGTAGTAGTTTTCAAGCCTTTGTTAGTATTATTGTAGAAGAATAAGTATCATCAGTGATTAAAATTTTTGTATGATGTAATGCAAAGGAGACTTCCTGAGACCTTGTTCAGACTATGCAAAGGAAGTTTTATTGAAATAATATTTAAAAATTAGTTTGAAATTCTGTAGAGAGACTGAGTGTGTGATGAAGATGGAAATGTTGCTTTCATGAGGATACAGAACATGTGACTGCCCAGGCGTGGATGAATCCATCCACAGCATGGATGTTGCTGATCTGCCAGCTACAGTAGATGTTCTCTTACCTTTAGTTTGATCTTTTTCTTCCCCTTCCTTTCTTCCCCTTATTTTCCACCTTAACAGCAAGGTATACAAAAGAGGAGAAAGAAGCTTATGTGAGGTGTTGCAATTTTGAAGGCAGGAGCTTCAAACTGATGAAACAGCAAAGGGAAGAATTCAGAAAAAGGGGGGGGGTTTCCATAAGAACTCCAAACTGGACAAATGAGCATGGTGTGGCATTCATAGAAGTGTTATTCATGAGGCACATGTAGTCTTCCAAATGCTAAAAAAGTTAAGCAGAACAGACGTCTTTTGTAACATGACACTTAAAATATTAGAGTATAAGATTAAAAGAACAGTACCCTTGACTGCCTAGGAGGGGAGACAGAATTAGAAGTATCAACAATTTGGAAGTTTCCTTTTGATGCTGGTGAAATGTTTCAGTAGTATTCTTGTGGGCATGGAGTTGCATGAACCAGGTTTGCCTCTGAGTTAGCAGAGAGGGATTGTGGAGACATGCGTTGTAGTGGGGTGGTTTTGTGTGTGTTCCATAGCCTGCTTGTGCAAATAGGTAGCAGAAACACAAATATAATCAATGTGCCTCTTTGAAAGACCCTAATTGTGGTGGTGCCTTTTTGTAAGATACATCTTAATGGAAGAAAATCTTGGGAAGCAAATAGGAAAAGATCATAATGCAAGACATTGCCTGCATCTCTTCATTTGTATGTATGTTTTCTTAGTACTCCTACTTGAAGAAGTTCTACTTGAACAAATCTAAGTGCAAAACTGAACTTTAATTACAGGTGGATTCAGTTGAATATGGTGAGCACAAAGGATGGCCAAATGAGAAAATATAATGCAGGCAAGTCTTTCAGGAAGTCTCCAATCTGAGGAGTTGAGAGTTCTTTTTCATGAGAAAGTGTGAGCATTGTCTGAAAATCTAAAGGAAGAAGTCTCTCCAGGTAGCTTTGAGTTTGGTTTTGGAAGGAAAAAAACACTTGTTTATTTAAATTTGAAAAACAAACAATGAGCAAAAACCCAAAACCAAACAAACTAAAACAAAACAAAAAACCAAAACAAAAAACCAAAAAAAAACCCAGTAAAAACCACCCCAACCCAATAGAAAGAAAAAATCCCTGTGTAAATGCATGTGCTTCTTCATTAGCAAACTTTCTTAATAAGTGTAATGATGTGTCAGGCTTTTACAGAGGGACTAGCTAGAGTCCCCAGACAGTTCTGCAGCAGTGGTCCTGTTCTTTAGCGTGAGTTATGAGTCCAAACCCAGAATAATAGATTGGAGTACATAGAATACCATTTCATTTCTGAAGTTCATTTACTTAGCAGTTGATTATGTAAATGTAGGTGATCATACATGATATTCCAAAATACATCTACTCTGATTGACAGATTTTTTCAGCTAGGTTTCGTTCAAGCTAATACGGAAGTCCTAAGGATGAAGTTTTAGACCCTTTTGCTCAAATAGAGTGGTCTTGTTCTGACTTGCCATCTTTTAAAACAAAGCAGACTTGGGGATGTGTGTGAAATACCATGTGTTGTCGTACTGTGTTGGTTTTCATGTGAAACTGTCACTGGAGTAGTCAGGAACAGGGAATGGAGCAGATGCTTTTGAGCATGCTGGTGCCAGTTCTTTCACGTGTTCTCATAGATCCTTTTCATTGGAATAACTTGGTTTGAGCTTCGGTCAGTTGTGTCTTGAGTGTTTTCTGATAGAGATCTTTCCCAGAGTGAAATATGGCCTTTGATCTGATTTCTGCAGTAGATCCAAGCATGGTTTGAGTGTGCTGTAATGTCCTCGTTGCTGCATCTTTAAATACAGGAGCAAAATGATTGATTACTCCCAGAATTGGTCATAGAGAATAGTGGGAGGCTGAGGATCATCCCTTTGCTTCGTGAAATACTATTGGAAGTTTGTTTCTTCAGGGACATGTAAGCAGACACAGTTAATGAATGACTGCAGGGAACAGTAATGCTGAAAGCTCTCACCAGCTTGTGTTTTCTTGGAAGTGAGTGATTCCTCCTGCACTACCTAGAAGGTAGGAAAGTTGCAAGGAGGGAGGATACACATTGAGGTACCAGAAAGCAAGAGACAAATACTAAATCTTAATTGCTATTAAAACTGTTAAATTGAGCAGTGGTATTGGTGTGACTGGGAAATGCTTACGCTATACCTTTTTATTTTTGTCTTTCTTTTTCTCTCCATGCAGGAGGGCTTTTGAGCTGCCGCTCTGCTGCTGAACAGCATGCAGTCCTTTCGGGAGCAAAGTAGTTACCACGGAAACCAGCAGAGCTACCCACAGGAAGTGCACGGTTCATCCCGACTGGAAGAGTTCAGCCCCCGCCAGCAGGCCCAGATGTTCCAGAGCTTTGGAGGAGGTGCTGGCAGTGGACGTCGTGGAGCAACAGGAGCCTCTACAGCAATGCCTGGTGAGAGCTCTGGCCATCAGAGCTACCAAGGTTTCAGAAAAGAAGCAGGAGAGTTTTACTATATGGCTGCCAACAAAGATCCAGTGGCTTCAGGAGGGCAGCAGCCACCTCAGCGCAGGCCTTCTGGACCAGTACAGAGCTATGGGCCCCCTCAAGGGAGTAGCTTTGGGAGTCAGTATGGGAATGAGGGACATGTGGGCCAGTTTCAAACACAGCACTCAACCCTTGGGGGTGTATCCCACTATCAACAGGATTATGCTGGTCCCTTTTCTCCAGGGAGTGCCCAGTATCAGCAGCAGGCTTCTAGCCAGCAGCAGCAGGTGCAGCAGCTGAGACAGCAGATTTATCAGTCTCATCAGCCTTTACCCCAGGCTTCCAGCCAGTCTGCTTCTAGCAGCTCACACTTGCAGCCAATGCAGCGTCCATCCACCCTGCCTTCCTCTGCTTCTGGGTACCAGTTACGAGTGGGTCAGTTCAGCCAACACTATCAGCCACCTTCGTCCTCCTCTTCTTCCTCCTTCCCCTCCCCACAGCGTTTTGGCCAGTCAGGACAGAATTATGATGGAAGCTATAGTGTGAATTCTGGGTCGCAGTATGAAGGTCACGCTGTGGGTTCCAGTACACAGGCATATGGGACCCAGTCAAACTACAGCTTTCAAACTCAACCCATGAAAAGCTTTGAGCAGTCTAAGATGCCCCAAAGTGGGCAGCAGGGGCAGCAGCAACAGCACCCGCCCCAACACGTAATGCAGTATTCAAATGCTGCCACCAAGCTCTCTCTTCAAAGTCAAGTGGGACAGTACAGCCAGACAGAAGTTCCTGTAAGGTCACCGATGCAGTTCCACCAAAACTTCAGTCCAATCTCTAATCCATCTCCTGCTGCATCTGTGGTTCAGTCTCCAAGCTGCAGCTCTACCCCTTCGCCACTCATGCCAGGTGGAGAAAACCTCCAGTGTGGGCAAGGCAACATGTCCATGGGTTCTAGAAACAGAATCCTGCAGATGATGCCTCAGCTTAGTCCTACACCATCTATGATGCCAAGCCCAAATGCTCATGCAGGAGGATTCAAGGGGTTTGGGCTGGAAGGACTGCAGGAAAAAAGGCTCACAGATCCAGGGCTGAGCAGCCTTAGTGCTCTGAGTTCTCAAGTGGCAAATCTGCCCAACACAGTCCAGCACATGTTGCTCTCGGATGCCTTGGCACCTCAGAAAAAAAGCTCTAAAAGGTCATCGTCTTCAAAAAAAGCTGACAGCTGCACCAACTCGGAAGGCTCCTCCCAGGCAGAGGAGCAACTCAAGTCTCCTCTGGCAGAGTCCCTCGATGGTGGCTGTTCCAGTAGTTCAGAGGATCATGGGGAAAGGGTGAGGCAGTTGAGTGGCCAGAGTACCAGCTCAGACACCACTTACAAAGGTGGTAACTTAGAGAGATCCAACTCCTCACCAGCACAAGGCTCCCAGAGCGAGCCACCAAAACTCAGCAGCAGCAGCCCTGCAGCTAGGGAAGATGCAGCATCCCCTGATGGGAAGGAAGCTGTGGTGGCTGTGGAAAATGCCCCAAAAGTGAATGAAAAGGCAGTTGGGGTGATTGTCTCCCGGGAAGCCATGACAGGAAGAGTAGAAAAGTCAGGTGGGCAAGACAAACCTACACAAGATGATGCTTCCACAGCCAGTCAGGCACCAGCTAGTGCTAGCGGAGTGAAAGAAGCAGGGCATGCAGGTACACAGTCAGAAAATCAAGGAGGAAGCAAAGGGAGCAAAAGTGGAGATAACACTAACCATAACGGAGAGGGCAACAGCCAGCCTGGTCATGCAGTTGGTGGGCCAAATTTTCCTGCAAGAACAGAACCTTCCAAATCTCCTGGCAGCTTAAGGTACAGTTACAAGGATAATATAGCATCTGGTATACAGAGAAATATTGGTGGTTTTCCACAGTATCCTTCTGGTCAAGAGAAAGGAGATTTTCCAGGGCACAGTGAGCGCAAAGGCCGGAATGAGAAATTTCCTAGCCTCCTACAGGAGGTCTTACAGGGGTATCACCATCATCCAGACAGAAGGTATTCTAGGAATGCACAGGAACATTCTGGGATGGCTGGGAGTTTGGAGGGAGCCATGAGGCCCAATATCTTAATTAGTCAAACTAATGAATTGACCAGTCGAGGTCTCTTGAATAAAAGCATGGGGTCTCTCCTGGAGGGCCCTCATTGGGGTCCCTGGGATAGGAAGTCCAGCGGCGCTGCTTCTGACATGAAGCAGATAAATCTAGCTGATTACCCTATTGCTAGAAAGTTTGATGTGGAGTCTCAGTCTTCTGCCCATGAAGGGGGAGCACTCTCAGAAAGAAGATCAGTGATCTGTGACATATCTCCATTAAGGCAACTTGTCAGAGATCCTGGCCCTCACCCAATGGGACACATGGGTCCCGAGGCCAGAAGTGGAAGGAGTGAACGTCTTGCCCCTGGCTTGAGCCAGTCAGTAATACTCCCCGGTGGTTTAGTATCCATGGAAACAAAGATGAAAGCTCACAGTGGGCAAATAAAAGAAGAAGATTTTGAACAGTCAAAGAGCTCAGCTAGTCTCAATAATAAAAAATCAGGAGACCATTGTCATCCTGCTGGCATCAAGCATGAATCTTTCCGAGGCAACGCTAGCCCTGGAGCTGCGCTCTCCGATGCTGCTTCAGACTACATTCCCCAGCAGGACAGCAGATCAACACAGATGAGACGAGGACCTGGCAGAACTGGAAGCAGCAGGGGCAAATCACCTTCTCAATTTCAGGATCTTGCTGATAAGCTGAAAATGTCACCAGGCAGAAGCAGAGGCCCAGGGACAGATCTGCATCACATGAACCCACACATGACACTATCTGAAAGAGTTAATAGGGGTTCCTTGCATTCTGCTTATCCTCAGAATTCAGAAGGCCCATCTTTGGCATATCACACAAATGCTAGGCCTCATGCTTTTGGTGACCCGAACCAGAGTTTAAATTCCCAGTATCATTACAAGAGACAGTTATACCAGCAACAGCAAGAAGAATACAAAGACTGGGCAAGCAGCACTGCTCAGGGTGTGATTGCTGCAGCTCAGCACAGGCAGGAAGGAGCAAGGAAGAGCCCAAGACAACAGCAGTTTCTGGAAAGAGTAAGGAGTCCCTTAAAAAATGACAAGGATGGTATGATGTACCTTCAAGGTAGCTCCTACCATGATACTGGAAGCCAGGAAGCTGGGCGCTGTGTCATGGGCAGTGATGGTACTCAGAGCAAATGCAGCGAACTGAAACATGGCAACCAGAAGTTGCAACATCATGAATCTGGTTGGGACCTCTCTCGGCAAACTTCTCCTGCCAAAAGCAGTGGCCCTCTTGGAGCAGCCAACCAAAAAAGATTTTGCCCTCAAGACAGTGATGGGCATCGACGAGAGGATTCTACAGATTTGCCCAAGCCTAGTAATGCCATGCTCAGGCTCCCTGGCCAGGAAGACCAGTCTCCTCAAAATCCACTAATTATGAGGAGGAGAGTCCGTTCTTTCATCTCTCCAATCCCTACCAAAAGACAGCCACAGGATATGAAGAACAGTGGCAGTGAAGATAAAGGGCGACTGATGACTTCAGCAAAAGAAGGAGTTGATAAAACATACAACTCCTATGCCCATTCATCTCAAAGCCAAGATGTTGGCAAGTCAGTTGCAAAGGGAGATTCCTTCAAGGACCTGCCAAGTCCTGAACACAGGAATTGCCCTGCTGTTTCCCTCACAAGCCCGGCTAAGACCAAAATACTGCCCCCAAGAAAGGGGCGAGGATTAAAACTGGAAGCTATTGTTCAAAAAATTACATCTCCTAATATTAGGAGAAGTGTTTCTACCAACAGTGCTGAAAGTGGTGCAGATACTGTCACTCTTGATGACATCCTATCCCTTAAGAGTGGACCTGAAGGAGGAAATGTGGCTGGACATGGAGCAGAGGCTGAGAAGAGGAAAGGAGAGATGTCAGATCAAGTGGGGCCAGCAAATCAGGATACAACTGGTGAAATAACTCTTCCAAGATCTTCGGAAGAGTGGCAAAGCAATGAGGATGATAAAACCAAGAAAGAGGTCCCTGAAACAGCCAGTGTTGGTAAGGAAGGAGCAGTATCCAGTGCACCACCACCACCTTCTCAGAAGTCAGGTGGTCAGGGGAGGTCTGATGGACCCGTAAGCGGAGCTGGAACTCTGACCTTTTCCGACTCAAAAACAATTTCCCCTTCCAGTGCGTTTACTTCTGAACCAAATCCGAAGCCTGAGGAAAAAGATGGAGATGTGACAAACATTTCACCCAAGCCAGATGGTTTCCCTCCAAAGGGATATTTTCCCTCTGGAAAAAAAAAGGGGAGGCCAATTGGGAGTGTGAACAAGCAGAAGAAGCAACAGCAACAACAGCAGCAGCAGCAGCAACTCCCACCTCCCCCACCTCCCCCACCAGTACCCTCCCAGTCTGCAGAAGGGGTGGGTGGTGGTGAGCCAAAACCGAAGAGGCAAAGGAGGGAAAGGCGAAAACCGGCAGCACAGCCACGGAAGCGGAAGCCTAGACGGGCTGCTCCGATTGTGGAGCCTCAAGAACCAGAGATCAAGCTGAAATACGCTACTCAGTCTGTAGATAAAACTGACTCCAAGAATAAGTCCTTTTTCCCTTACATTCATGTGGTAAACAAGTGTGAATTAGGCGCTGTGTGCACAATCATTAATGCGGAGGAAGAGGAGCAGAACAAATTGGTGAGGGGTCGGAAAGGACAGAGGTCGTCAACACCCCCTCCTAGCAATGTGGAGAGCAAAGTGCTGCCCACCTCAACTTTCATGCTGCAGGGCCCTGTAGTAACAGAGTCTTCTGTTTTAGGGCATCTGGTTTGCTGCCTGTGTGGCAAATGGGCCAGCTATCGTAACATGGGTGACCTCTTCGGTCCTTTCTACCCCCAGGATTATGCAGCCACCTTGCCTAAGAACCCACCTCCAAAGAGAGCCACAGAAATGCAGAGCAAAGTCAAGGTACGACACAAAAGTGCTTCTAATGGTTCCAAGACAGATACGGAAGAGGAGGAGGAACAGCAACAACAGAAGGAACAAAGAAGCCTCGCTGCTCATCCCCGCTTTAAGAGGCGGCACCGCTCTGAGGACTGTAGTGGGGCCTCTCGGTCACTTTCAAGGGGAGCTTCTTGTAAAAAAGCAACCGCTGACAGTGGCAGTGGTGGTGAAAAGACTCCTTTGGACTCAAAACCCTCTATACCCACTTCAGAAGGTGGCACTGAGCTGGAGTTACAAATTCCTGAACTACCTCTTGACAGCAATGAATTTTGGGTCCATGAGGGTTGTATTCTCTGGGCCAATGGGATCTACCTGGTCTGTGGCAGGCTCTATGGGCTGCAGGAAGCTGTGGAGATTGCAAGAGAGATGGTAAGTACCTATCCTTGCTGTACGAAATTATTTGTTCTCATTTGCAATGTGTATACCATTTGGAATACCGTTTTTCCTTGTTCTTCTCTCATGTCTTAAGCATTCATCTTTCATCTTAAATAGATCTGTAGGGATGTCCTTTTGATGGCCTCATTTAGATCACTACCACACCTGATCAGACAGATCTTTCAGGTATCAAAATCCTGGGTGTTCATTACCTACTAAAAGTGCTGCATGTCCGAAGGCTTTCTCATGGCAAAGTTCTTTCTTCTCCTTATGCTGACCTATTAGATATTCAGTAATCTCTAGGGCTTTTCTTGGAGTCATACAGTGAAAGGACAAGTGTCAGCAGACATGAAGTGCAACAAAGAAAATTCCAGTTAAGTATTGGGCAAAGTAATTCCTCGTGAGGATGGATTGAAGGAGGAGAACAGAGAACCTGTTGAGACTCTCTCCTTGGGAAATGCACAAATATGACTGGGCAATGCCCTAAGCAACTCGCTTTATTTCTGAAGTTGGATCTAGCTTCGAAGCTGGCTCTGCTTCCAGCAGGAGTCCCTTTCAACCTAAGTTATTCTGTGACTCTTAACACTTATTACACAACTGTAGGAGAATTAGTAGTCTTTACAGAATAAGGTGGATAGAGTAGAATCTCATGGAAGTCCATTAGATGTAAGTAAAATGTGAATGGGTTTCATATCCACAAATCTTACTGATAATTTATTTTCTCCACAATGTGAATATACAATGAGTGAGAATAAATATGTAAAATTAAAGCAGGGACAAAGAGAGAACTTTATTGTCAGCCATCTGGTTGTGGATGGAGACACTTGTTACTGGTTTTCTGAGGCATAAGCTGACACTTTAAAAGGACAGTCATGTGGCTTTTTTTATCATCATCAGTATGCTACATCCCTTTATTTATGGTTACTTTTTGTTATACTTTCTATATGGGGACAGACCATGAAAGAGGCATTAGAATTTTTTTCTGTTGCCTTCAGATTCTTTCTTCTCTCAACAATGTTGGAACCCAGTCTTCATCTTATCTTGACTCTGAATTTACATAGAGCATGCTCCTTTCCAGGAGTTTTTTTTCTTCATGTTTGAATCCTGACTTCTTCAGCATTTTCACTCATTGTTCTTTGGCAGTAATTACATGCTTCTTTGTCCTAACTTGATTTGGCCTGCATTCTTGTTTCTAGCCTCTCATTAAACAAAGTCAGTTAATTTCGTTTCCATTGAGCTGTACCTGCATACCTGTTCTGATGTGACTGCTGAATTCCTTCTCTGTTAATTAATGCAAGGTTTCTTTTGGGATCTCCACCACTGTTTGGATTCTACCCACAACATGCCCATGCTTTCACATGGCTTGTAATTCACCTGTATTTTGAATTTGGATTACTCCGGTCTGATTTTTCCTTTTTTCCTCTTTTAAGGGTGTGTCTTTCATTCACGATCCTTGTTCTCCCAATAGAAAATGCCTTCTCTGCAAGTTTTTGAACCACTTGAGTTGTCCTCCCCCAATCCTTTTTGCATTCTTGTACCTGCAAAGGGGGTATGCCCAGCAGAAACCTGCTGCACTGATAGGCTCTGATTAAACTCAACCAATAGCTGCCCATTATCTACAACTTTTTATATATGGGGTTTGCATGTTGTTTGACATCTAGTTCTTTCTCTGCATGGGATCTTAATGACTTCCAGACTGAGTACACTTTGGCTGCCTTTCATCACTTTCTTCCAACCATTACAGTCATCTCCTTGTCTCAAGTAGAATGCTTTCTTTTCCTCCTCTTCTTACCCTTTCATCTGCCCAGATGGCACCACGTAAGAGCAAGAACATTTCCGTATCTGCCTTGAACCTTTTGTCCTCTGTTTCTCTTTTCTTTAATCAGTTGCTCAACTCCTAGCATTTCTTTTCCCTCATAGTACTTGTGGATGTGAATGTTTCCCATTTTTAAAAAAAAGTGTAAAAAAACTCCTGTGACCTCTCTTGCCTGTGCAACTGCCTCTTAATTTCCTTTCACTTTTTTTCATCTCAGAATTCTTTGAGTGCATTGTCTGAGCCTTTTACCATGGCATGGATTGTCCTTTACTATAACTGCAGTGTACATTTACAATGATCTCTTCCTAGCTAAGGTTCAGATTCAGTACTTCATTTTCCTTTCCTTGTCAGCTATGTTTTTCACTATCAGCTGTGCTGCTCTGAAAGTGTTGTTTCACTGTTGTTTCCTATCTGTGTCCTCCTTTGATTACCTTCTTTCTATTTTTTGCAGAGGCTATTGTTGATTACTCCCAGGTTTTTATGTGGGATTCACTGAAGCTCTGCTTGTGCTTTTCTTCTCTTTATCCTGCAATACTGGAATTTGTGTAGCTTTTAGTAACCTTGTCACTTTTTTCCAGTCTTGTAGAGCTTCCTTTTTGCTCCAGGTTTGTGTTCTTCTACCCCAATCTTAAAAAAATTGTTCTCGAATTCATGGTGAGTTCTCAGACTCTCACTTGAAAACATAGATTAAGAATGCTATAGATGAAAAGCAATTGTCAGCCATATTGTTCTGATTTTCTTGTCACTCAGATTCATAATCTCCCTATTTGATTTTCAAATTATTCCTTCCTAATCCTTCCTATTTAAGGCTTCAAGAAATAATGCTTATTTTCAGCATATCAGAAGTAGTACATAGCCTTGTTCACTCTTCTCTCTGGGTCTATTTTTAATCTAGTTATAAGACTCCTAAGTTGTAGAAGCAGGGACCATCCTCTTCTGTGCTTTGTTTTATTGTCTTATACAAGCACAGTTACAGGTGTCCTGGCTGAATGCATTATGTCCTTAGGAGTAAGCCATCTGTCTCTTTCACCATCACAAAAATAGAACATGTTTCCTCCTAGCATTATTTTTTCCTTAACCTTTCTATCCTATTGTAGCAAACTGTAGTGCTGTATTCTTCTCTGGGAGCAGTATATCCTCCCCCCATTCAGTTAGGAGAAGGTTACATGCCACACAGAGGTGGCAGTCAGGGTGTTCAGAGGTGTGCCTGCCAGAAGCCATCCCCAGGCAGTGAAAGGCTCTGTTGAACTAGAGTCTTTCGCCTTGCTGCCTGGGGATAGCCTTCTGGCTCAGACAGCTGATTTCCTATGCTTGTTGCATATGCTCTGTCTTAACTTCTTCCTCGCTTTGCAACTGCTTTTTCTTTTTGTTCCTTCTGACACGCAGTTCGCATCGGTGTTAATGTCTTGGAAAAGTAGATGTGCAAACCTTGTAGCTGCTTGCTAGCAGGAGAGAGTAGGCAGATGTATGCACAAGCATACTGGAATCTAGGTCTTGAAATTTGGTTGAGGGTAAGGAATGACATTAGTTTATGGCATATGGAAGGGTCATGAGCTTGAAAGTGAATAATTCATGTATGTAACACATTCTGTGCAGCTGAAATGCTGCCATAATTCAAAAGCTACGTAAACTGTTTGTAATGCCCACAAAGAGCAAATGCACACCAAATTGAAACTGAATCCATACCATTGAGTTGAAATATTTTATTTAGCAGTCTGGCTGTTGTTGCTTACACAGCATCCTAGTATGGAAATAAGAAAGTTCTTGTCAGAGGCCATAAACCACTGAACCACATGTAGAGATAGCAGTGTAAGTAACCTGCCCTGCATTTCTTGTTACACAAACTCAGCTGACTGGGGTGGGGTTTTTTGTTTGTTTTTTTAGTTTTTTTTTTTTTTTACATGGAAGCTTATTATAGATAGGTTTTACCAAACACTTGTTTCTTGTTAGCCTTCAAGAATCAGGAAGGAATTTGGAGCATTTTTCTTGCTATGTTAAATTTTATGTTCTTTATATGAATAAAAGTCTGTCTTGCTGCAGTTTTTGAGATCAGTCCCATAGTCGGTCTCAAGAAAGGCTCAGAAATTATCTGAGGTTGCTTGGAGGTTGACTTGTACCAGATGCATGCTGTGGAAGAACTTGAGATGGGAAGGTATTATCTTAAAAAGATTTCATAAATTCTAAAGTTACTCTTCTGAACTTCGAGCTTTTCTTAAAGTCTGATTTCATCCTACTTTGAAAATTGTGTGAATGTATTACTTTCTAAGTAGCAATACCACTGGTTTCCAAAGTGCTAGACTACCTTTCTCAAAGGGAAAAAGATGTTCTTCTTGCTCTGGCCACTCTAGAGGACTTTATGGTTCTGAGAATGTGGATAGCTGATCAGGTGATCTGGGCTGCTTCAGATGCAGAACAGCTTAATTCTTATTATTATTTTGAGGTTCAAAGTAGATACCCAGGCAGATGGGCCTAGCTGCCAAGTAGTCTGTCTTAAGCTGCTTGTTAAACCATAGTAAGGGTGACAACTGTCCATCTTGCAGTTGGATACTTTTGGTTCCAAGCCTAATGAGTTCTTGAACTGAAAAAAATGCCATCTCCCTAGTGCTCAATGACTTTGTCACCTAAGGAATGCTTTTTTTCAAATGCTGAAGGTTTTGGACTAGGTAAAACAGATTATAAGTGATTTGGCAAAAGATCTTTGCTTTATGATACTAGGAACCTTGCAGTAGGAATTCCTGCAGCAAGTTTGTAAATATATCCATCTTCTTCCTCTGGAAATTTGAGTTTGTCTTCTTACAGTCATGTCAACCATTTATTTGTATTTATAGATTTTGTAAATGAACAGTTGCATGCAGCTTGATGTAAATACCTTTAAAGATACAGTTTCCTATCTTGTTTAGTTAGCTTCTCATTGTTTAGCTACTCATGACAAACTCATTTTCAAGCAAGATGAAACCTTGATTACTTTTGAAACTGGCAAAATTATGAAGTCACTTTGGTAGTTGTCAGCATATTTAATGTGTAAAATAACTGATTATCTTTACTCTCGGTATTAAATTCAAGGAGCAGTAGAGGAAAAGAACAACAGTGCTTTGTGTTAGGTTGAGTTGCAGAATCCAGTAAGATAGTTTTGTAAAAAGCTGTTCACTTGGAGGTGGTATGCTGTTTCTTGGAATTTTTTTAATAAGCAGTTTTGGAGTTTTGTTTTGTTTTTTGTTTTTCCAAGGCAGAGGCTCTGGTCTAGCCACAGAGCTTTTACTCTCCCCATCCTTGTCAGAATTAACCCTGCTGAAGGTAAATCGAGCTCTTGTTTCTGCTGGCAGTGCTCTGTGAAAGGAAAACTTGTTTATTCCACTTTCAAAGATAACTTTCAAAAGGCCTGAAGAATTTAATGCTTTTTTCATCAATCTCTGCTTTGTTCCCAATTTGAGAAGTTTTTTCCATTCTTATGCATGGAATGAAGTCCTTGGAACCTTTGATGCCTTTTATTGAAAGGGTTGACTTGTGTTTCAGTCAGGAGAGCTTCAGTGTAACAAGCAGTGAAGGGTTAAATGTGCCCATCATCTGCAGTATAATGGAAGGAGGTTCTGGGCTTTCTCTCACCAGTCTGGAATTTTGCCTGCCTGACTCTCCATAGATTATTTTTCAAAGCCTGCTGCCTACCTGGAGAGGAGAAATCTGCCTGCTTTAGGACTGTTAACAAGCCTGTTCAAAAGGTCACACTGACTTTGGAGAAACTTCTTTAAAACTTCATGTGGGCTCACAAAAGTTCAGGACCTAAATGCATCTGTCTGTCTTTGCAAACTGATCCTTAGATATTTGAATTTTTCGTTATTGTTGGGCAGTGGCAACCTTCTGGTTCATATTGAGAGTGCCTTTGTTAATTTCTAGGGCTGGAGGTAGGTTTATGTATGCTACCTGGAGTTAATGGAGGGCAATTTGTCCATTTAAGACTCCCTGTTAGTTACCTCCCAGAGTATCTTCCCTGTGGAAATATTTACAATAGAGGAAATGAGACTTGCCTACCTATAATATTTTGTTTACTTTGTTGCTTTCCTAAAACCAGTTTTCTTTTTTACCTCTACCATTCTGGACTCTATCTGTGAATTGGGTGAAGAAGGATGCCTAGAGGGATCACTAGCAGTTAAGGTATTTATATTCTTAGATTTTGGCAATCAAAGCCTAACAAAGAATACTCCTACATACTCAAAAGTCTCAAAGTAATTGCTCTTAAAAGGTTCCTGACTGTGCGGTCGATCAGATGCCTAAGCTAGGGAATCTGTATGAACTGAGAAAATTACAGAAGGTTAGCTTCTGGCAAAACAAAACAGTTTCTAGACCCAGAAACCTGAGTAGTGAAGCACCTTGAGTCTGAAGGTGTCAGTTCTGAATGCCTCATGTGTCACAGGTGTGCTTTTGTTATCCTGAAGCCAGGCTACGAGTTGGTTGTCAGCAGAGGTGAATTCTACTTTGCAAGCTGCTTGCTCTCACTGTTGCCCTTGTGCTAGATCTACCAACTGTGCACTTGCACAGGAGGTTGATGTTTAGCTAGCTAATCCATCAGAAGACTTACCTTGGAGTGGGGGATCTTTGTGCCAGATCAGCCATCTGAATCCTCTTACTCTCTGAACATGTTTGCTGTGTCTGACAGGGAGGGCCCTTTCCTACAGGTGATTGCAGATCAAGTTAGCCAAAAATTGTGCCTGGGTGACACCACCACTTCAAAGTGTTTTAGGCCCACAGTGCTACTGTCTCTTAAGTGTTGGGAGATGAATGCTGACCTTTTATTCATTATCCTCCTTCTTAGAGAAGGAAAAAGGTGCAAAACCTGACATTTTGTTCTTGACCCCTCCCTTTCCCAAAATGTCCCTCGAGTGAAGTTCCACATCAGATGAGGGCTCAGCTGAAATAATAACCTGAAGCTTCAAAGACCACATGCCTGACAAACACAGGAAGGAAAAACTGTTTCTTACACCCAGACCTGTAATAGTAGGGATAAATTTCCAGAGTTACAAAGAAGTGCCTCTGGAGCTTGTTAATTTTTTACTGTGGGCAAAGGGAAGAAAGTAATGGATTTAAAAACAGCTTGTTAGCAGTGGTTGTAAAAAAGAGGGTCTATTATGAACACTGTCTTCTTATTTTTATATCTGGCACCAGCTTTTAGGTTGCTTTAACCCCTCAAGTGAGGAGTGCCACAGAATCTTGAGGTATCTTCTACAATTACCCTGAAGTGATTGAGTTTCTGGTTTTCATTGACCAGCTGTGTCCAGAGACCAAGTGTGTTCTTCCTGAGCTGGAAATACGCTCTTTCTGAAGCATGTCCCTAGCACAATGAGTTGAACATTTGTTTTCATTCCTCGGGAAGTGGCAGCATCTTTAATATTCTTCTGCAGCAGAAAGCAGGCAATAAGGAAGCATGAATTTTCGGATGAAGAAGAAATTCTGAAAGACAGGCTGAATAATGAACTTCAGATTTGGTTTTCTCAGAAAGGCACTCCCATCTGCTGTGCTACTGAAACTCTGTGCTGTCATGACTCCTGATCTGTAAGAGTGTGCTGCCACAGAGATGAGAACCAAGTTGGAGTCCCTGTTGAATCCTGGTTCTTTGCCTTCCTCTGTTAAGGACCTAGAAGTATAAATGACCAGTGCTACAGCACCTTGTAGCTTGCAGCATCTCAGTATATTGGTAACATGCCACGGAGGTGAGCATACAGAATATACATCTACATTTCTGATATATATATTTCAATATCTTGAGTGATTGGAAGCCATTGATTAAATTTGTGAAACTAAACTGGCTTTCCTTCATTTTATTTGGAGTAGAAATCAGGTGCAGTGATCATGGATTGTAGATGGCATGAAGTTCAGTTGAGTTCTCGGACAT
Organism: Phaethornis superciliosus; assembly: GCA_023637945.1. NCBI lineage: Eukaryota > Metazoa > Chordata > Aves > Apodiformes > Trochilidae > Phaethornis > Phaethornis superciliosus. The sequence goes on along the minus strand of JAJQWJ010000001.1, from coordinate 61,598,345 downwards.
AAAGATGGGAAGAGAGGAAAGACTTCTATAGTGTTGACCTTTTGTGTGGGGGCAGAGAGAAGATGAAGGGTAGGTGAGGAAGTGATTTTTCTGCATCTTTACTGGCCAAACTCCTTTGACATTAGTTTACCCCGAAGTGTGGGCATCATGTCTGCATCTGCATGTGGTTTTATATTTTATTGTTAGTCTAGCATGTGGAGCGAGGAAAGCGGAAAATAGATTTACTGACAATAGAGCATTGGAAAAGAATAGGGTGTTTAATCACTTACATTAGTTGTAGCCAGGAGCAGTGGAAACTTGTATGTAAAAAGCAGCTTGCTCATTCCACAGTCGTGGCCTTTTCTATAAAGCATTGGGGATTCTCAGTGACGATGTACAGTTCTCATTTAAAAATACATTTAAGTAACTTTAATTTCTAAAAAGCTCTTCCAGATATGAACAGGGCTTTCTCCATGCAGCACATTTCTAAACAAAGCTTCAGAGCTTTTTGTCTGGCTATCCACAAGCTCACACCATCATTTCTGTAAGATTTAAGTTGCCTGTTACTGTAAAGATGCCAAACTCTTGCTAAATTCTTAGTAGTGAATGAATACAATCCCTTTATGCGACATTTTACCTTGACTCTTTTTAAGCTGTTCAGTAACAAAGGTTATTAAGATTCCCCAAAATTGGGGAGGAGGATGGCTGTGCTGTTTGTGTTTTAACTTAAATTGAACTATTTTTAACTTAGAGTAATTCCAGATGGTAGTCACTCAGCTGTTACCCCCGTCACTATACTAGAATGCAGCTTACAAAGAAGTGTTAAAGGACATTCAAGAACTTCAGAAGTTTATTCTGCCTTATGCCTCTGAGTTTGAAATGACATATATTTCATTACAACTAGGCCAAAATGCATACCTTAAAACAATGTATTTCCTGATTTTGAAAAAAATATTTCTTCTTCACTTGTTCAGTTTGATAAGAGGTTAATTTCCGGCAGTAAGAATTCATGACTTTGTTATATTGTACAAATTATTAGAATTACATTCTTTTTTTTTTAAATTTAAAATTAAAACTATTTTTTCCTTTTATTTTTAAGCTAAACATTATCCTTAATACTTTGATCACTGAATAAGCAAAAAAAAAAAAAGTTCCGCATGTACTGATGTTCTACCATTTATATTAAACAGAATTCTTTAAATACTGCAGTGCAAAACAAGTTCATACAAAGCTATAAGTGCTTTGTGCAGTAGCCAGATTGAGGTAGGAATGGTGCTGGCAAAACTGAGGCACTTCCTGGTGGCTGTTTTGAGGTTTTTTAAAAAACACAATATAGAAAGCAGTCTTTAAACTTTTGTTTTTTCCCCAAAAGTCAATTTGCATCTTTCTGTCCATTATAAATTTAGTTACACAACCCCAGTATCTTTTTAATTGGAGAAATATGTTCTGAAAGAGGCTAGATTAATTTCTCTGGATTTAGAAAGATGAGTAAAAATAAAACTGAAATATGATGAGTATTCATGTAAAAACTTAGAAACGACAGCAAAATTAAAACTCGTTTTTTTGCCTTGAAGAATGTTACTCACAGAGATGTGAACTGGAGAAGAGGTTTGTCTGTGCTGCTCACTTTGCCTGAGGTTATAGAAGAAGCTTAGAATGGAGTTTGGGTTCCCTGAATCTTAAAACCATCCTTTTCATGTTAATCTAAACTGTGCTACTCTCACTGTTGTGCTCTGGGTAGTTTTTCTCTCTTTCTTGGCAGAGGAAGTAGTTTTCAAACAATTTAATATACTTAGCTGGACTCTGTGAAGTGTAAGATAGTCTTCATGGATAGAGCTCTTTGGAAAAAAGTTATTAATGAACCTTCATTGTTACGGACTGGATCTCAGCCAGCTGCCTAGTGATTAAAGTTTAATTGCATGATGATTAGTTTTCATTAGTTAGCAATTAGCATTTAACAGCAGTGTTGTATTGCTGAAGCTATGGGCAAGCATCAGCGTCTTGAGCCATGTTGAAAAGGTGTGTAGCTGGATCTGTGGGCACAAAGTTGCTGCAGGAACATGAAGATGGGAATTCTCATGCTTGTTGCCCTCCACAGCTTGTTCCTTCTGCAGTGTTGAGCCAGGAGGAGAGACAGGAGCAGGGAAATGGAGCAAATGACCAAAACAGCACAGGCTGGACACAAGGCATAGAGACTGGCTGTGGATTAGCCCTTGTGTAGGGAACTATCAAAATTAATTGCTTTTTCTCAAAGAGAACAGTTCTTCCCTTCACTTCCTCTTCAAATTCCTGAATTACTCTTACAGTAACACTAGTTTTCATCATCTATCCCACTCCTTGCTACGACTAAAGCGTTTTTTCACAATTCCCCTCTTGGTTTTACTGTGGTCACGGTCCTCCATTGCTTTGTGCCACAGCAGAGTAAATTAGAGGAAGAATGAGTGCAGGGCAAGGGCTGCAGGAAGTGGAATGAGGGTAGGGGGAGGTAGGAATATAGCAAAATGTCGAGGCTCCTTTGCCATTAAATAGACAGAAGAGTGTAAAACACTTATGCACCATTGAGGAGTCTGTTGTGAAGATGAAATATGGTAGTAATTTCATCTGGGCTAAGTTAAATGGGTTGTTAGAAGCCATTCTTTTCCCCTATGCCTCCCTTGCTGCCAGCACTACTGCTCGGTGAGTGAACCAAGTCAGGTAGCTGATCTGACCAGCAAATTCTTTGCACCCTCCTCCTGCCCCCCTCATTTTTATCAAGCTGCTCTTTTGGCTTGACCACCCTTCTTGACATCTTAAGTGTTGGTACCAATACAGAGAAATGCCACAGCTAGGGATAGAAGGCTGCAGCAAGTTGTGCAAATATATGACCTGTTGTTTTAAAATGTCCTGGAAGTGAGTGGACTGGTTGAGATCATGACCTCAGAAGATTTTTCCAGAACAATATTACTAAATCCAAAAACTAGTACAGTCAATAAAAGGTACACTTTAGATTTTATCTGAAGGTGGTTCTCAACTGTATATAGTTTGACAGCATTTATTACTGGTGTGAAGTGAACCATCTAGTTATCCAGGCATATGAAAATGAAAAGGTCAGGGCTTTTCTTTACTGTTGTTACTCCACGATCTAGAAGCAGCAGGGACTGGATGCTCCCTCCCTTCCTCTGGCCTAATTTGCCAGCTGGAGTAACCTAAAGCAGGCATTTCCTTTCAGTTAAAGGGACTAAAATAGCTGCCGTCTCTTTTGAGAAATTCTGGCAGTGCTCAGGGTGTGACTTAAATCATGTGGATCTACTTAAGTTGTCTTCAGACTTGCCAAACTCTTGGTAAGGTAGGAGAGTCCCAGAGCAACCCTATGGAAGACCTAAAGGCCGTGGTGAGTGGCAAAGCCTGCCCAGAGCTCTGGGTGCTGCAGCTGTGCTGTTTTGTCACTACCTGAGCTACCAGTGGTAAAAATAGGTCTGGGTATGTCTTTCTGAGGTCTGGTTGCACAACCAGACACAGCATAAATACACTTGCTTCTCATCTCAACTAGATAAGTTTCTGTGTCCTAAGCTTTCCTTCTGTTTGTGAAAATATAAAAGGTTGTAAAAATGTTGCTTAGTCTTCACCTGCTAATGATTTTTTTCTTCTCCCCCATTTCTTGATCCATGCATGTTTTCTTCTTCTTTAAACTGGGGCCTAGATCCCTTATGTATTTGTGGACCAATACATCTATATAGGTGTTTTTCTTATGGCTTCCCATTTCACAAAATGTGGTTTGGTTTGGTTTGGTTTTGTTGTGGTACTTTGTGCTATGCTGCTGCTACTTGCAGCTTTTCTTGTACTTCTGACTATTTTTACTGAGAACTCAGAATTCTTAAGTTTTGGGAAGTTACTGATTAAAGGGTAACAGTGTCCAGCTTCTCAAAAAACATACTACTAAGGGAAGGGGAAAAGGATGAGGGTGTCCTGGCGTGAATCTCTGGAATGAGGATTTTCTCTAAAGGACGCTGCTTCTCAATGTAAAGCTTAAAAGGAAGGAAAAAAATGAGTTGAGGGAAAGACAACTTCATGCAGGTTTGAGAGCTGGCAACTTGTTAGACTCCATGTCTGTGCTGTCAAAAATCTTCTACACCGCCTTTGACGAGTCAATTAATTATTCTGTAAAGTAGGCTTTCAGACTACTTATTTAGTGACCATTAGGATAAATTGGTAGGGTGCTTTGAAAATTGAAAATTGTGGCTGCCCCCTCCCTGGAAGTGTTGAAGGCCAGGCTGGATGGGGCCTTGAGAAACCTGGTCTAGTGGGAGGTGTCCCTGCCTATGCAGGGGGGCTGGAAGTAGATGATCTTTAAGGTCCATTCCAACTCAAACCATTTTATGGTTCTATGAAGTTGTAAGATATTCTTAATTAAATTGGAAGGTTAGCTTAGTTTGGGTGGACCAAAAACCACAGGACATAATTGAAGACTAGAGACTTAAAGTTGGAAATTTAAAAAAAAAAAAAGAAATTGAAACGGATCTACTAGCACAGGAGAAAGGATTCAACATAAGGGATAAATAACAAAAATACAAATATGTACCAATATATAGGGATAGGTGCCTGAGGGCCCCTTGAGGGGGGTCCAGGGCTCTCCCCAGCACCCAATGGATGTGGACTCCAAGGGCAGGGGGGGAGATGGGGGTAAAGGGGCTCGGGGGAAAGAGAGGAGGGGCTGTGGTCTGCCTGAGCTTTATAGAGTACGGGCAGGGAATGGGAGGGAAGGGACCCCTCTGTGTTCTGCCCCTCTCAGAGGCTGAAAGCCCTCCTGCTTTAGTTCCTCAAATTATGACAGGGAGCTGAGGTGAGGCAGTGAGTGTTAACTGCAAAGATCTAACAGGAGGAAGCAAAGTTTAAAGTTTGCTCATTTATCATCTTGAGTCAGGTCCACTGAAGATAATAAAAGGGTTTTGTTGTATGTCCATCTGATGTTATCTTTCTCTTTTCTTGTAGAAAGTTAAAATACTGAAGATCCTAACATGTACAGATACCATGTGTAAATTCATAACTATAATTGTTTGATATTTTTTTTAAATAACACTTCAGATTAATTTAACTAAAACTTCAAGGTTGACCTTTTTTTTTTTTTAGTTGTTAATTTTAGGAAAATTTTAGGTTAGATTAGAAAATTTCCAATACCGTCATTATAGGTACATAAAAATGTTTTGTGACAGTTTAATGCTTTCTTAACTCCTTAAATTTAATTACTCCTCCTTTGAAGCATCATACATGATCATGGTACAATGGGGACAGTAAAGATTCTTTAGTGATGCCACATAGCATTATTCCTCTGAGCAGAAATCTCAGAGGCAGTTCCAGGGGAACAGGAGTTTTGAATAATTACCAATAAATTAAGATTTCTGGACAAATAGCTTCAGGGGTAATGCCAAAAGAAGAATTTTCTGCTGTAAGTCTCTGAGGCTGTCTAACAAGGAAGACTTGACTGCTGATTTCTATATCTGCTGTTGGGCTAGAGTCTTCAGAATACTGAGGAGTAAGAAGTGAGAAGAGACTGAGCCTGTGTAAAATAAATGAAAAATAAACCAAAAATGCCTGTATCCTTCAATTTCTGCCTCACATGAAAAAAAGATTGAAATTTCTCTTGAGAATTCTAGTAGTCTGTGGCTCATACCTGTCCTTTTTATCTTGGTATAGATCAATCTATATTTATATATAAAAGCTGAAGATAGGACTTGGAAATAGTTTGATAATTTTATTGACTTGACCACGATTCACCAATGTCTTGAGCGCAGATGATCTTAATTAGTTGGGCTTTTTCCCTTCAGATCTGGATAGAACCACACAGCTCCTTAATCCTTAGACAGAGGAAGTTCTTCTTCTGGGAGAAGAGCATTAAGTCTGTCCATTAAGAAAACTACTTGACATTACCTCAGCTGCTTTGTACCCTGCAGCTGGAATGCCATCCTGCCTTGGATTTCTGCTGCTGTTGGTATTTGCTGCTGCTTCTAAACTGCTGCAAACTCGTATGGAAATTCTGTGTTGAGTGCCTGTAGCAGGCCTACTGGCCCTAGATATTTTTTTGAAAATTCCATTTAGAATTCCTGAAAAGTAGCTATTAGTGTAATGGGGAGTTTAGAAAGACATACATCATGATTAGTTTATAGGTTTTTCCCTGACTGTGATTCAATAGTGAAATAGCGTATTCCTCTTCAAACCCACTCAAATTTTTGGCCAGCAAACACTTTACAATACTGTATCTCCTCTGTGTCTGAGGTGATTTCATCGATGTGTTTTTAGTTTTTCTCAACTGTGGTGGTTTATTGCTGTAGTTCATGAGCTTGTATCTGCTTTTCAATTTTTTGTGGTAATGCTGATGTATTACTTGACAGCTTATCACTTGAGAGGTATACTAACTTACAGGCATTTCTCCATCTGCAAGCATTGCACCTTTACCTCTTCTCTTGGATTCATTTCATCTGCTGTTGTTTTTCATCTTTAACTGCTTTTCCTGGGTTGTAGCAATTGCCACCAGTGAACTCAGCAACACTTGGGTACACTTTGCTACTCATTATCATAGCTCTGCCATGAGCTACTGCTTCAGCAGCCTGCTTCAGGCACTATATTCTTATTGTTCTCTCTTCAACAGTATTGAGTAGTATTTTTATTTGTTACCCTTTCTAGAGGGATATTTTTTTTCATTTTCCCATAAGACATTGTACTTTTTTAACCTATGCTTATATGCAGTGGAATGTATTTTGACTGTGCAGTTGAGAGGGCTTGTTAGACATTAATGTAAGAATTAGTATTCTTATTAATGAGTAAATGTCAGTTTTGAGTACTGTTACAAAATATTTTTTTTACTATCATTTTCAGTATAACTTTCTCTTTTCTGATGCCTCAACCATAAGTTCCTTGTCATTATTTGATCTGTCTTCATCCAGCTTCCTTTTATTATTTTGGTTTCAGTAACTTAATGATCTACTTACAGTCAGTGAATCCTGGCTAATTTTATAATTTCCTAAATGAAGTGCTTCAAAACTTTGCACATTTACCTTTGTTTTTTCTATGCATTTCTTCAAAGCCCTCCTCATCTGAGATTTCTGCTGAACAATTGAATATGCTTAGCCTGCTGCTGTGATGGACTCTGCCCAACGCTGCTGGCTCAGTCTCACCATTCCTATTTTCATCCCTTTTCATCCACCAACGCTTTGTTCTGTATTACTGAAGTGTCTTGCACAGTGAGGCTCTGTTTATGATGAGGGCTTGCACAGATTATTACAAATAATGACAAATAGTTTCTTTCTGCGTTGAAAATCTTTGAGTTTTTGGCAGGGGTGGATTTGTGCTGCACCTTTTTTCCTGCCAGGTTGCATAGGTATTTAATATCTTGTCAAAATCTCTATTCAGAGTTTACCTTGCTCAAAAGCATTCCCTTATTTTTAAGCCTTTACAAATCTGTTGCATTCACTGCTGCTAATAACAAAGTGATTGTGTCCTTAATGAACTAGACCTTTTCTATTCCTTTGAGTCTTTTCGTAAATATTAAGCATCATCTCCTGTTTTCTTTGACTAGAAAAAAACTGGTTCTGTCCTGCAGTTTGCCTCTTAAAACCAAATTCCTTTACTTAATTTTATTTTCTTCTTCATGGCACTTATTTCCTTTTTTTGTGCCATTTCAGTCATTGATATTCAAATGTCTTACTTTACAGGGAAGAACTTAAAATAATTTTTTAATTTATAAAAAACTCTGTGCTTTATGGTGGTTATTTTGCTTTGGTTTAAGGCAGCTGCATGCTGCTTGTTTTATACTGCATTCAGTCGACCTTGTGCTAAGTAGAAATTCACCATGTATTTGGGTGTTCCTGTAATCAGTACCAAAGATGGTCAGGAAAGAAATCTAGTAATGGCAGAAAATCTGACTGGAGTAAATGCTCTCTCTTGCTGACTATGCTGTTCCCACAACTCTGTGTCCTTGACACATAATCATTGCTTGAAATTTTGATTTTGTTTTTCTTCTTTAAAATCTCTTCTTCTGTCTTTCAAACCTTTTCATAACTAAATTGCACTTACTGTTGCACATTTAATTCCCCAAATTAATAGCCAAGATAAACTGTGGAATTTTCAGTGCTAGACTTGCATACTTTAGCTAATTCAAATCTGTGCTTACACGTCGTTTTCTGGAATGTTTCTCTCATCCCAGGTCGCTCTTTGTCTTAAAAGGAAAGAAAATTAATATGTATGTAGTCTTCTTGGAATTGGTAGTCTATGTATTATTTGAGATTACTCTTAAATATGAAATGGCTACAAAGGGGTGTACTTAACCTGCTTAATTTGAAATTTAAATATGCTTTTTTATTGCTATTTAAAGGTAATATTTTTTGAAATTTTGCACAATAGTTTTTAGTTAACTGTCAGTTTAACCCCTCTTCTGGTTCTGTTATGCCTGGTCCTGATTCCATTTGAGTTTTCCCTCCTACCATTGTCTGAGAGGCGGGGAGGGTTCCTCCTCCTCCTCCATGGCTTTCTCAGCTTTTCACCAGTCTCTTCTCCTAGAGTGTGTTCATGAGTATTTCAGCCTTTGATCACTCCACCGAGTGAATGAAACACTCAGGCTTGTCTGGAGCAGGGAACATGAATTTATTGCTTAGATCAAATTTCAACCTTTTGTATAGTGTTACAGTTTAGCTCAACCTTCCTGCTATGAAGGCAAGACTTGAGAGTCTTAAAAGCTTGTAACCTGACAGTATAATTTCTGGATGCCTACATTCTCTATAATAATCATGGGATTAATTTTTTTTTTTCCGTTCATTATGGAATTGCACTATCTCTTGGTCTACAGAAGAGCTACCATTCCAGGCTGGTGCAGAAGTAGGTTTTGCTGTGCTGTCCTATCTCCAGAAGCAGCCAGGAGCAGTTATCTTGGAGATGTGTAGTAAGCCTGTCCTATAAAGAGTGCTGCTTGCATATTTTTTCCCTCCTTTCAGCAGTCAGTGCCTTAGTGTCTTTTGCATAAGTGTGTTTAGCAGGCAGTGCCATCCTTACCTTGCTGAATTTGTCTAATCTGGTTTTGAGCTCACTTATCTTTCTGCAGCAGTCTTTGGTAATGGTTTTTATAGTTCAACTATTTGTTGTGGGGGAAAAAAATTAATTTTAAATGTGTTGTTTGCTCTTCCTTCTTGGAAATCATTTCCTAATACACACCATATTTGATTCTTTTAGATCTCAATCCCTTTTCAGTTACTTCTTTTCCAAAAGACATAGTCTTTTCTCATATGGAAGCTATTTATGTTCCTAGTTATCTCTGTGGTCTGTGCGCTTATTTTAATTTTTTTTCTGATCTATTATATTCCTTTATTGGTAGGGTGACCAGAACTACACACAATATTCAAGATGCTGGGTTACTGCAAGAATGATACATAGACATAACGAAGATTTCCTTATCTGTTTTCCTTTCCTAATAATTTCTTGTGTTCTGGCTGTTTTATTGTTGTTGGTTTTTCAGTTTCAGGAACTGCATGACACTTCTGTCCAGGATGTCTACTAATACCTTTCCATGAGTAGTAACTGCTAATTTAGGGTCTGTCATCATGTGTATGCATAGGTGAAAATGTTTTTTTCTGTGTGTTTCTCTTTGTACTTAACATCAATTTTCATCTCTCATTTTGAGATAAGAGATTGTAAGATCTTTCTGCAGATCTTTACCATCAATTTGAGATCTGACTACCTCAGATAATTTTGCAGACTTCCAAGTTTTCACACCTTTTTGTTTACCCCCCTTTTCAAGAGTGTTTGTTAAATAGCTCAAATGTGTGCAACAGGACCTCAGAAATTTTTGCTGTCAAACAATTCCTTGTAAAAAATAAATCTTTTATTTCAGTTCATGTTACTTTCTCTTTTTCCTTTGAGTTAAGGTATACAGAATGCTCTGTTCTTCATTTCAGGTGCATCTGGTGTATTTTAATCAGCTGTGTGTGTGTTGAATAGGATTTCTCTTTTTAAAGATGTTTTTCAGTTCTTGTATTTTTTCCTTTTTTCCCCCATGCCATCCATTTTGAGATGCAGCTTTCCTTTGTGCTTCAGCAGCCTGTGCAGCACTGCAGTTCTGACTTTTTACTGTTTCCTAATGCAGCATTACTAGTATAGCATCTTCCAGATCATTGATTTGTTTGCCAAAATCTTGGCATCTGAATTTTTCCTTTATTTTTGAATTTTATTTCAGTGACTGTTTTCCGTTATAACTTGATTTTGCTTGTTACAAGAGTATTTCAGCAGCAGCAGCAAGAGATGCCTTTTATTAATGCAAGTTTATATGAATTTTATCTTCTTAATTGTAGGGTTCATTTTTCTGATATTCCTTGCCTGCTCTTGGAACAACTTAAATTGTTTGACAAGAAATGGAAGCTAATAATGCTTTGTCCCTGTTTATTATCTCTAGCCCCAGTCCCATAGGTGAATTTTTTCACACATTGTGCCGATTTCCTGTGTTGTTTCCTAAAAATGTCTGCCCTCTTCTTTATTTCAATTCCTTTTTGCAGCGGTCTTAAAAAACCCCTTACTCCTTTCTCCTATAGCAAATAGTACAAAGATTTTTTAGTTTTCCTTATAGCATGTTGGAGTAAGTTGTTTCTCTGCATCCCACTTTCCAGGAAAGACAATGCGGCTGCCTGCTGCTTTTGTTGCCCTTTTGCCTGGATATTAAATCTGAGCCTCTGCCTAGCCTGCCAACTGCTTAATCAGAAATAGTCAGAAGGCCCTCCTTCCTAATATTGCAGCTGACTCTGAAATCCTCATTATCTTACATCTGCATTTATGCAGTGCAATTATACAGAAGCAATTATTTTCCTAAAAGCTTGTAATTTAAACAGACAAAAGAGAGAGTATGTAAAATGCCTGTAACCTGTATTATTAATGACACATATATTTCATTTTTTGCTTTCTTTTTAGTAACTTTTAGTTGTTGCTTTCGATTTTTTTTCTGTTTGTGTTCTTGACACTGGTGTGCAGGAAGGGCAAAACCAAAAAGATACCTAGAAAGTAAAGCGAAGAAAAAGGAAGAAAACGGAGCAAAAGAAAAAACTGATGCTTGGAAAAGAGGAAGTTAGAATGAGGCCTTAGCGTGGGGTGCAGGTGACCAAACTTGAAAGAAGCAACTGCTCAGAAAGAAAAGATGCAGACAGTGGAAAATACCATAGATTTGCATCTGTTGTGAATGTCCCCACTCCCAACTGTTCTGGTAATTCTCCTGTAAGAAACAGAGTGGAAGAATTAGTGTTAGGCAGAAGCAATTAATTTCTTCTTTGAAGCAACTGTTTCTGCTGCTGCCCAGATTATGTTGGAAGGGACAGTCCTGCAGCTCCTGTCATCTCACCAGCAAAACCTTGTCTGTGGTGGGATCCTAATACTCACAGACAAGGGAATTATCTCAGTCAGTGGAGAGCCAAAGAGAACATTAAAGTCTATGTTTTACTTGAGCAGGGTGGGACACTTCTTTTCACAAGCCAAAGAGTGTGTGTTTGGTTGAGAGGGGCAAGGTAGGTAGCTCAGAACTTGTTTATATTTGAAGACCTATGTGGACCTGGGTACAAATCTGAGCCAGACAAAAAAAAGTACCCAAAAACTACACCCCAGTTTATTATATTTGGAATAGTGGGTGCTCAGAAGAGTTTACTCTTGGTAGTAATGAAGGAATACAAATTGCAAGGAAAAAAAACCCACTTAAATACAAAATAAATATAGCCAGTGGATTTTTTAGTATTTAGAATGAATCAGCCACTCTGCTGCTGCTGAGGTAGCTGTCCCCCAGCTGGTCACACTTCCAGGTTGGGTGTTACTTGGTTTTGGTAGACAGAGACCGATGAGCTGTAGCGAGGAAGAAATGGGCTGCAAATAACATGGAGAGGCAGAGACAATGTATCTGGCTTTAATACTATTGATAATTTAGTTCAAGGGATGGAGTGTCTCTTCCAAATGGCACTTTTCAGTCTCTCCAGCCTATTCTAAGTGAGATATATGTGCCTTGTGGCCAGAGATGAATTGTGGAGATAGGACCTCTGAATCAATCTTTGCTGTGTGGTCTTTTTTTTCCTTCCTCTTTTTTTTTTTTCTCTCTCTCCTTTTTTTTCTTTTTTAATTTAAGCCAGGATTTGATTAGATGCCTGGCAATGATTACTATCCATTGGCACCTCCCATTGGGAGCACACTCCAAGTACCAGCCTTCAGCTCTTTCAAGCAGAGGAGGTCAAGCAGGCTGCTTACTGAGCAAAAGGAATTTCTCTTCCCATGAGAGCCTGACTGCTGTTTCCCTGGCTAAGAATGCTATAATTCCTTTACAAGTGACAAGCGGGCTGCTACCATCTGCTGGTGAATGGCTGCAGGAGTTTGGGTGAAAATTTGTTCATGGGCCAGAGTGGTCATTAACACCAGTTCACACATTTCTTTTATGAAGTCCTGTGATTTTTGTTTGGTTTTACGATGTTTTCTAGTGTAGTGTACAAATTTTATTTTCTCTATTTGATTTGAAACACAGGTACACAAGGGTTCTAACCAAAGCTACAAAAGGTACCAGGGAGAACTATGCATTTTATATTTTAAGGTGGCACAGCAGTCACGTCTAGAAAAAGAAGACTGAGACCATCTAGAATTTTTTTTTTAATCACTTTATTTTGTCTTCCTAGAAATACCTTGATTTCTTGTATTTGGAAACTGCATAGCATTACATTAATCTTTCAAAGATGGAGTGGTTGACTGAAGTTGCTTTCAAACCATACAGCTTTGTAGGGTTCAAACAGCTTTTTTCATTCGGCAGTGTGTCAAGAAGGAAGAACTCGAAATAAAAGAGTAGTTATTGTGTATGTGGTTCCCCAACCTTTCCCTGAAAGAAGCAGATGGTTGGGGGTCCCAGGAGGTAGAAGAAATGGGGCCATTAGACTGTCAGTGGCATATGAAAAGCAGAAGCATCTGCCAGAATGGAGACTCTTTGAGCAGCAGGGGAGCCAGCAGCAGCAGATGATCTCTGCCTTGAGCAGTCAATGGTATTGTAGTCCACTGGGGAATGGCTGTTGTGGGTGTAGCTGCAGGTAACCTTGGTAATAATCTAGTTGGTTTGTCAGGGTGAAAAAAGGGAAATTAGGGCTTGATGCTCATGGTCTGGCATCTTAACTACCTGCTTTTCCTATCTAATCAGTCCTAACTACAACTGAATTGAAAGTAGTCTGTACCCATTCTCAGCTGAGCTACAGGCACAGGTAAAATTTGTCAAAATGCTTGTTGTGTTTCTAGCACCAGCTTCAGAATAGCAAGATGAACTATGCAATAAACCATGCTATATGCAGCAAATATTAAGTTTGAAGTTTCAATTAACATTTGTAAAAGTGTCAGTTTTTTTGCTAGGAGTCTTTTTGTTCTCAGTTGGATTGCACAGGACACTCTCGTAAGACGTGGCTTTTTGATAGTGAGAAATATTTTACACAGCTACAGTTTAATCTCTGCTGCTGTAGTTCTTATGCTCTTATTGACTGCTCTGTGCAGGACATATTGTTCCAGGGAAGAATGACCACTTCTGTTGCAGCAGTGTGATGGTACTTCAAAGACAAGATAAAGTGGGGAAGACAGGATGCCTCTGAGGAAAAAAAAAAACCCACCCTAGAAATTCATATCTGTTTTCAACGAATAGTCAGTTTGAGTTCTGCCCTGTTAGAGTAACTAATGTCAGACAGCCACATCTAAAAGCCAGAATAAAGCATACAAGTAATGAGCTTTGATTCAAAACTCCTCAAGCTGCAGTTTGCAAATACTTCGCATAGGTGAATCTGGGACTATTGCCAATACATAATATTCTTCTAGAGTTGACTTCATAACCAGGAAAAGACATTTTCTTTACATGAAGCTTGGTTGTACTCCCATGAGAGAGTGACTTACATTGCACTTTGGCTAAAGGTCCATGTTTTGATGCACATTTAAATATTGGTTTAGAATTTTATTTTTTTTAAATCTTTGGAAACTAGCATTTGTATTCTGACAGGCAAAAAAAAAATAGGTTGCTTGAGTGTCTTTCTAGGCATCAGGGACACTTCTTACATCATAAATACTGTAGTATTTTGTCATGATACACATTAACTGCTTAGAAGATAGACACGGTTTAATATGGATCAGGCTCAGGATGCCTTGACGTAGGTGAAAAGAGAAAGCAGTATTCAAGACAGCAGTTGTAGATGTCATGAGAACTGACATCTCACAAGCTTCTCTGTTAGTAGCATCTGCTTTGATTTGGAGGGGGCCACCTGGTTTGTGGCTGGAGATAGTTTTGCTTTCATCCTCATTCAATCATTTAAATACAAAGTACAGTCATCGCTGCATGGCAGAGAATAGTAGGAAGAGCAATGACTGTCAGGTATTCTCTTTTTTTGAAATATTGTAAGCAAGCCTTGTTTACAATGCAGAGCAAGGAACTTTGCTGTGGCTGTTACCTTTGATGGCATCTATTCTGCAGACCTCCAGTGCGCTGTGTATGTTACTCAGGGATGTGAAGAAATGTGGCCATGTTGGCATTTGAGCCTCCCCATGCTATAAAAACCAGGCTTTTGTTCAGTGCCAGGTGCATTGCTGGTTTGAGTACATCTGTTCTCTGGGCTGTACAGGTGTAGCTTGCTGGTAGTGTTAATAGAGCACATGTAGTTTGACACCAGCTTTTCTAATAGAGAAAGAGCTTTTAGATTGTGTCATCATCTCAGTATACAGTCATTCACAAAGGCAACTTCTTACAGTCTAAACTCAGTGAATTGTGCCAGCTATATGAGGTCTTATTGTAGTGTTGGTTGTCTTCAAAATTCCTGTGTTTCTTAAGTATAGCTCAAAATTATCGCAGGCCATCTTTTATATTTCTGTCAGTCTATTTGCATTTTAATTTTTAAATAGTAGCAGTATCTTAGCCCTCAGTGGTATCTCCCAGATGTACCTTGTTTTCTTTTTAGAATGGAAAAATGTCAACATGTCAGAAATCAGTTTTCATCGGACCACTAGATTAGTTAACTTACTGCTTACATTCAAGAAATAAAGCTGTTGTCTGAATGAGATACATGGTAGGCCTACTTTCTTAAGTCATTCCAGATGAAGCAAATAGGTGAGTGGCTTTCATTCTGCAGCATTCACATCTGGCTGATAATATGGTTAAATACATCACTGACCAGTTGAGATAATAGGATTTAAGTAATGAAAATTGAATGTGGTCATCAGACAAGTCTTACTACTTTGAAATAAAGGTATGAGCATCGTTATAGCACTGCAGGCACCTTTTTGGAGATGTGCTATTTTTGTGACAGTGATAGAATTTCTCTTGATGCAATCCTCTCCTGCTCCCAGTAAACCTTTTTTGATCACTTGTGAAAAAACATTCAACTTGGCCTTGATCCTCTTGGACTTTTAGTAATAATGTGCAACCACATTTGGTGTAACCGAAGTATTTTTACACTAATGATGTCATCCTAGTAATTCTTTTTTATGCTAATTCTTATTTTAAAGCTGCTGTAGATAAGAAATGTTTATTTCCTCTTGATTTTAACACTGATGTTATTGGCAGGTACTGAATCACAAGCCAGCAAAATAGATTTGAGAGGTGTTCTTTCTCAGTGGTTGGTTTGAGCATTTGGTATGTCTTGCCTGCTTAGCACAGCTGAAAAATCTGTTGTTTGAAAGAACTGAGGTTGTCAGCTATTCAAAAGGCCTTTCTTTGTATGGTGTGGAAAGATGCAGTCTAACGTGGTCGTACGTGAGAAATTCATGCAGGAATGTGGTTGATAAAATTCCCAGGAAAATACAGGTATTTGTAAAGATGATTTCAGTCTTCATTACCATTTCTTGGTTTCCCTTTCAGAAATGTTCCCATTGCCAGGAACCAGGAGCCACCTTAGGCTGCTACAACAAAGGCTGCTCCTTCCGATACCATTACCCATGTGCCATCGATGCAGGTAAGAACAAATGGCATGCTAATTCTACTTTGTGTTTATTCAAAACTTATGACATTAAATAATTCCAAGTTACTTTTAACTATAAATGGTGAGAAATGGCACCAGATAAACAGTATACAATGATTCCTTGGGACAAAAGGGAGCTTGTAATGGAAAAGAAATCTACCTAAGAGTGCAGAACAAGCCTGCTGTTGGGGAAATGCTACAGTGACTGAAATTTAACTGCAGTATGAGAACTGTCCAGTCTTTTATTGTGAAAATAAGAAACCTTTTATTAAAAGCATGCAAGTGACCTGAAAGGCATTTACTCTTTCAGGCTGCCACTTCTATGGATAGGCATGAGGATTTCAAGTGCAAAGTGCTTTTAGAATTCATCAGTACCACTTGCAGCACAACTGTCCTTAGAAGCATTTCAGCCAGTCTTTTGAGTAGCTCCAGTTTTCATTACTGGACAAGCTAATGGTTTGGTTGTTAAGCCCTTATTCAGTGATCAAAGGAAGAAACTGGAGTTCTCTGCATGTATTTACCTTTAGAGATGAACTTTCCCCTCATATGAACATAGGCTTGTACAGAAGACGGGGCAGCGGACTGCAGGAGGAAAGCATGCTTAAAATGTTACTGTTAGAAGTCTGGAAATTAGAGCAAAAGGTTTGGATTGTGCACTTCTCTGAAACTTCTCACCTTTTGAGACTGAAGGAGAGAGTAGAAAGGAATGTTACTTAAGCAGTGTCACAACAAATTACACAAATTGCTCTGAGTTTTAAATTATCTCCAGCTATGAGCCTGGGGTTATAAGTTGGCATTTTGCATAAAATAGTGAAAGCTTTTCATGGAGACAAACTTTATTCTTGGGTGAAAAAAATCCCCAAACATAGTCTGATTTCAAGGATTCAGGATTAAAACTCTTGACTAGCAAATAATTGCAAGTTTCCTGTTTATTAGCCCACTTCCACAGCAGCCACTAATTTCACCACTTATTCTACTCAGTTTTTCTAATGTTACGTTATTTGATGTTGGTATGCTCATTTCTGAATAATTGCATTGCAGCTTTCACTGTGAAATTCCACCCTATTTGGAGCACTGCATTCTATTCTAATAGAAATGTGTCTAATTAAATTAATACTGCAGTTAACTACTGCTGATATCATGGCATAGATGGCGAGCCCTTGATTTTGCATTCAGTAAGGTGTTAAATATTCAGGTTGCAAAAATCACACAGTCAAAAAATTGCCAGAAATAAGGGTGTCCATGTAAGTTTAATACTGTTCTCTGTGAATGTATCTTATAAGGCAGAAACTGCCTGATTAAAGACTTCAGACCCTACCTGAGTCTGTAGGATGAAAGGATACTCATTCATGAACATATGTAGTCCTCAATGGTTCTCTATTTAATATATATGATTCCATCTCAGTTCTGAAAGCAGAACTGTGGGATCTCCTGTGATGTTCATCTCTCTTATGCGTAAGAGTTTCATGAACATTAATAAACCTTTCATTTACAGTACTTCTGAGATACAGAAGAATCAGAATTGCATTCATACTTTGTTTAGTTACTTGATTTGTGATCACCTCTTTTCATTACCACGTAAGCCCAAAATTTAGTGAATGTTCCCAATGTTTTGGGGGGATTAATTTGAATTCTTGTATTACTACGTACAGTATGTAATATTTTTAATATCCTAAACACAGGTATCAAAATTAAGCTGTTGTCCTTTTTCTTCAGATATTCCTTCTTCATTAACTACTCCAGCAAATGCGGTAGGATCCCCCAGATGACAAATTTACTGAACAATCATGACTGATTTTCAAGCAGTTCTGTTATGCATGGAAGAGGCTGTGTCCTGTAGAAATGCTAGTATATAATAATAATGTTTAGCCCATATTAAATGATATGTGTACCGTATAATATGTAGAAGTGGGCTAGCTACCCTAAATTGGGCTTTTCCTCTCATTTGTCTTGACTTTGCAACCCTTGAGGCTTTTTAGAGTAGCTTTTTGTGTTCAAGTTCCAAGTCTATGCTTACTTCATTTTCTTTTAATTTTGTTATGAGACATCACATTGTCATATGGCCATCTGTCAGAGTGTACCATTCCAAACTGATTTCCCTCCTTCAAGTAATGTGGCAGTAATAAATTGCAAGAGCTGCATGGAGGAGGAATACTTGGACTGTGAGCTTCACAAACATATTTAAATAGTAGCAGAGGAGTTGGTAAAAGTGGTGAATCTCTGGTTTTACTCCAGGAAGAGTATGATTTATTGAGAACAAAAATTTACCTTTGTTTGTGTATACACTCTTCTTTGTTACTTGTTTTTCAGTCTGTATGTGTCTGATACATTCTTCATACCAGCCACGGGCTCTTTCTCTAGTTGATCTCAAGTTGTTCCTTTCAGATTACGTATCCTTGTCTTTTTGTAAGACCCAATTCACCCTACCCCTTTGCAACTTTTCCTTTGCCTCATTCTGACTTCCTTCTCTCTGCTCTTATATCACATCTTTTTCTTCTTTCTTACTTCTAGCTGTTTTTCATCTCTGGGCTTTCTTCCTCCTCTGTGGTTCTCCTAATACAGCTCCTTGTCACACATACCCCTGCTGGTCTTCATTTGTTCTTGGATATTGCCCTTAATTTTCTTCACCTTTCTATGCCTTATCCCACTAGTTCTTAGTCTCCAATCTTCTGGCCAGATGAACCCTGATTCAGTCTTAGCTTCCTCCTGCTGGCATTCATCCTTAATTCCTAACTGCTCCCAACTTCTGCTATCACTACTCTCATAATCCTGCCAGCCTCCTCTCTTTCCACTTCCAGATTGCCTTTTTTGGCAACATTTTCACTTCTGCTGCCTTCTGGGACAGTGCTCCCCATTTTACAGTTTTGGATTGGTCACCTTCTTCCTTCAGGCTGCCCAAGCCTTAGAAATGTCCCCTGACAGCTTCAATGCTTTTGGGTCAGGTGCTTAAATCTGAGGCTAGAGAGATTCATTTACAGGAAAGACCTGCTTACTCCTAAATAGAAGTCTATTTGATGGAATTTCCAAAGGACCTAGCAAATAAAACTGAAAAGAAGCCTCTCCCGAGGATGTGGAAATTAAAATCTCCATTCCTCCTTTGAAAGAGTGGGATTTGTAGAATTTCATGGTAACCTGGCAGGGACATGGCTTGGCTAAAGTTCAAGTTCTACTGAAAATCAGGGAAAGTTAGAGCTTTTCAGAGAAAAATTGCTGGGATGCTTAACACAGGCAGAATAACTTCTTTCTAATAAGGGGTTTTAAGGAAATTGTTAGGCTCCTGTAGCTGAAGTTTTCAACCAAAACAAATAAAAGAGCCCAGCTTGAAGTAGAATTTTAGCATTCAGAACTTCAGCCTGATGGTATGACAATAAAAGACCTTGTTTGCAGTCACCTTCATCTGTGGGTGAAATCAAGCTGTCTGAATCCATAGCCACTCTGACAATAAATATGTAAAAAAGAAATAAGAAAGCTGTATGGAATAGGACTTGATTTTCATTTATACCCAAGCAGAAAATGTTGATTTCCTTGAGAAACAAATCAGAATTTTCTCTTTCCTCAGACTGCTATTTGCCTATAAACTCTTCTTATTGGTTATGCAGTGCTGCTGTCTTTCCTGTCTGGAGTCAGATACAGATATTACTCGAGTTCCTTGAGCTCTGTGGTGTTTTCATTTGAAGTCAACTATCCTGCTTTGAAGGATGGTCCTACCTTGGTTTATTGAGGTTCTGGGACAGATCGATTCTAAATCCTGCAAATTTTGTGCTGACATTTACAAGGGCTCTCAGGCTGTTGGAATGTGTGGGACTGCATCAGAAGACACTCGCTGGAGTGGGTTTTTTGGGTATTTTAATTCACAAACACTTGGTGTTCCTCTGAGTTACAGTAACAGCCTTGGAAGTGACCACGCCATAACTGGGATGGAAATACGCTTGCCATGCTCCTAGGCAGCTGGCATGGTTTTACCTTTGCATTGGTGTGGATTGGTTTCAGTACCCTGTTGGTTACTGTGCCTCATTTGAAAGGCAGTATGTTTGCGGGTTTGGTGGTTTTTTTTAATTATTTTGGGTTTTTAAAAAAAGTTTTAGAGGGTGGAATATCTCACAACTACTCCAGTTACTCACAGCTCTGAGGGCTGTCCCTGTGGTGTGACCTGGGCTCTGGCTTCTGCTCCTGTGGGCAGCTTCTGATCCCACCCTGGTGAGGAGCCAGGTTTTCCACTGCTGCGGTTAATTGGCTGCTATGCAAAGAAAACGGCTTCATAAGCTGCCAGTTTGTGTATGTGGATGCTTTATTTAGCCTAAATCAGCCGTTCTTTTAATCTCCTTTCATACAAAGTAATCTTTGGTAATATAGGGTGCAAGAGAGCTGAACTCTTCCTATCTGTTCGCACAAAAATCAAGATCAGTAGTGCCACTTAAGTAATTTTTATATGGAAATTACTGTGGTTAGCATTGTGTTTGGCTTTCGTCTATCCAAATTTATGAAGAGCCTCTGATGTCTCAAGATAACTTAGTCCTAGGGATGTTTCCATGGAAACAGGACCGTTGTTTTCAGAAATTTTGTATCCTCTCCCACTGCTTGTTCCTCACCACCTGGAGCCAGATCCTGATTGTTGCAGCACACTTGTCCCCACAACATGTATCGTAGGCAGTTTCACATACAAAAGATTTTTGACAGTAAATTAGGGAAAGACCTATATCAAAATAAAATGAATTTTCAGAGAACAGAAATACTGTGTTTTCACAAATATCATTAGACATGAGTAACTGGCAGAGCACAGAGGCTGAGACAAAGTGTGAAGCTCATAGAAGAATAATTGCTTCTATTAAAAATGTTTTAGGTTTTCCCTGATTACTTTATGGAGAGAAATCTGTACAAACAAGGATGAATCTTGCTTCTTTTTCCATTTCTGCCACAGTGAACTGATCATGGCTCTGTGTCTGGTGACTTACGATAAATTGTAATCTGTGATATAAAATACTTGGAACTGCTCACTGAAATCCAGGCCAGTTTTGTGATGATAAACAAGTTTGGCCTTATTGGTATTCAGCTCATTTTCTACAGTGAGCTGATGAAATTTTTCATAGTTGTCCCTTAAGAGAAACAAAAAAAAATTGCTGTTAATTTGAGCTGCTATTAGTATTTGCCACAAAAATGCCAGCCTTAGTAAGAAATTGAGCACCATCTGCAGATTAGGCACAAGGTACAAGGTCTGACAGTTAAATCCTGATACTGGTGTGATCTTCCTTTCTGGGGCACTAGCTAGAAAAGTGCTATTACCAATGTTGGGCTTCCAAGAAAGAAGAAAACTCCATCCTGTTCTAACATACACACATGTTTTGCTGATTGCTCCATGTATTTTTGATGATTGCCATATTATGCAGTGATAATTCATGCTGTAGCCTAAATGTACAGTTCCTGCCCTTATAATGAGACATTTCGTTTATTTCCTGTTATTTGCTAATACCTCATTTGAAATTGCTTTCTGTGGCAGGATTAAGGTTTTTACTCCCCTTTGCTAAAATCACAAGTAACTTAGCCTATTGCATGCTGTTTCCTTTTGATTCAGGCCAGAGGCATTCCTGTCGAAACGTAAGCATTTCAAGGCACAGGGATGCTCTGCCAAAGCTTGGGTGTCTAGAAAGCTTTTCCCTCAAGCTTTAGTTGCAGTCTCCTGCTGTCTGCTAAACTCTTCGAGCAGATTGAAACAGCAGGTAGCTCTGGTTATGCTACATACTTAAGAGCATTTTAAATTAGCACATTTTATTTACCATTGTGCTTCCTTTACTTGCTAGCTGTTTGGGTAGGTTGGTAGCAGACGGGAGGTCAGGAGCACCTCGCTGAATTCTCAGAGTGTTGGATCACACTGAGGGTGGGGGTGATGCTCAGTCAGCCTGCCTGCGGTGTGTGAGGCAACTGGAAAGAACAATGTGAGAAGGCTGGACAGGTTGAGAAGTGGCCTGGCAGTTCAGGGTGCCCAGGACAGGCAGCTGAATTCTCTTGGGAGGGTGCTTCAGCTTTTTTACTTGGCTGCAAGGGTGAAATTTGGGTGCAAATCTGGAAGGCACAAACAGGAGGCAGAGAGCAGGGCAGTGCTGGTGCTGATGTGAGCACTGCATTTAAGTCCAGGAGCTGCTGACTCAGCATCCCTGAGGGGCATCATCTGGGAGGGAGGGTGACAGAGGAAGTGACATTTACACTGGCAGTGCCACTAGAGGAATGGGCTTCAAACATCAGCAGTATTGCTTAATTTGTTATTAAACAAGCAGCTTCTGCATTGGTGCCCCACTTTCCCTAACAGGTTTAATTCATTAATTAAACTATTTCTTAGATCATAGAAGCTTCACATATATGAATCATGGAAGCAGATCCAAGAGCAGCCTGAGTGACCTGCTACCAGACATTGTGTCAAAGTGTAAACTGATCACCAGGATTTGGGATTGCAAATTAAACTGTCATAAACACCCATACCTAGAGACACACACCCCTTCTCCATGAGAAACACACATCCCTTCCCAACCATGATGTTGGTAGGGCCTTGGGGTAAGGATAAAAGGCAATGATTTTCCTAAGAAATGTAAAGCAGGGATCATCTCTTCAGATTGGATGAATGCATCTCCATCTTCCTTGATCAAGAAAAGCCGGAATAGCTGAAGGGGGTTGGGATGCAGGATTTAGACTTGCTGATGTGATTCTTATTCTATACAGAGGATCAGGGAGACTGGGGATGCTTGGATGTGGCTTGGTAACCCAGGCAGTGTTGTCACTGGGGGTATTTAGTAATTTATTTGCTAAAACTTTGGGAGTGGAAATGATTAATCTAGTAATATGACAGAATTCCTGTAAGGTCTTTGAATGAAAAATATATACCTGTGAGGCAAAATTAACACCAGTGATTTATAACTCATGTTGTTTTTTATTAAAAAAAGTAATAAATTGCTGTCTTCTGCTCTTCTAGATTGTTTACTAAACGAAGAGAATTTCTCAGTGAGGTGCCCCAAGCACAAGGTAAGGATCATCTGCATTAGGCCTGTTTTTTGCTGCCCTCTTCTGGTATTTAAACTTGGGTTAGAAATTTTGTACCTGGATAACATCTGTAGCCAAGGATCTTTTTAGATGAAATCTTCTGTGATGTATGTTTGTGGTGTATTCTGGGGGCAAACATCAACTTGAGAACAATATAGAGGTTTTAAGAAGATGAATGAAGTTTTTGCCCTATCTGTTCAGTTGTTCTAAAGATTCTTGACTGTAGAGAAAGCTCAGCTTCATTCCTTGTCTTCTGTCTTAGAATCAGTACCTTGCTCACAGCTTTTGTTTGAGTGCAATATTGAAACTGGTGAGTTTTCTCCTTGGATTTACTGAGGATGCAAGGAGGAAGAAAAACAGCTCAAAGAAAAGTTTCAATCAGTTTTTGGAAATATTTAGACAGTGTAGTGATGAGCTTGAAACCCCTTGTTCTAGTTTAGTAGTAGGAACTAGACTGAGTCCTACCATTCAGCCTAAAATGTATGTTTAGTTGGTCTCTAGATACTTGACTCTCTTCTGAGGACTCATCATCATTTTTGGTAATGGATTCAGCATACTACTTCTGCCTAGGGTTTGGGCATCCTTAACTGATGGTGCAGTGGTGCTTAAGAGCTGGATGTTGTTGCTTTGTCTGTATGGAAAGAGGAAACAAGACAGACAGTACATACTCTCTTGTGTGCACATGAGCAATGTGTTACAGTACTGGGAATACCCCTCCAAGCCCATAGTGGGGGGATAGGTCTCTGGGAGGCTGTGGATACAGTCCAACAGTTTTAAATGCTTAGAAGTACAAAGAAAGATGTCTGTTCTTGTGGCCAGTTGGATACAAGAGGAACTGAGCAAGAGTGTGGATGGCATATGCTGGAAAGTAAATGATAACAGGGAAGAATTGTGTTGCTTTCTAGCAGGGATTAGTCTCTATTTAGTCCTTGTCTGCAGATCTCTGCCTAGAATTAGACTGACATCTGGTGGTTTTTTTGTCTTCAAAGATTATCTTTAATCTGTCTTTTGTAAACATACAAGAATTAGTCTCATTTTCCTTTCTGGATGTTCTAATGCAGTATGATGTATTTATGCACACGCATTTGAAATGTGCTGGAAGATTCTGAGGCCATTCAGGCTGTTACTCGGAACTGGCCTACTTTTCATCCTGTAAAAGAAAATAAATTATTCTGCACAATTTCAGAAGAATGTTGAAAATGTACAGCAAGCCTGAATTGGTGTTAGTGCTATCCAAACCTGCAGATCTTGCCAAACAAAAGGGAGAAGGATGAGCTCCCCTTATTGTGGAATGTCTCTCTCCAAATGCCACCCTGTGCCCAACTGGATAAAACTAAAGAGAATAGGAACATCTTTGAAAGCTGTTTAATTTTTGCTGCCCACTGCCTGAAATGTAGGGAAACACAGTCTTAAAGCTTTTCATAGCTGGCTTGGGTCACTGCTGCTGTGTATTAGTACTTGCAGTGATGTTGCTCCAGCCATGAAAGGAAACAACCATTTTATAGAACCCAGCCTCCCAGAGAAGATACTGAGCAGACACGTGGGTTTCTAAAGTAATCTTGAAGGGCAGAAGGGAGAAAACTGCCAATTAAGTTGATAAAGGCAATAAAATTTTGAATTTTGAAAACTATGCCACTACAGATAGCTTTCTGTGTTGCGTCGAAAATGGAGATTCTCACCAGCAGCCTTTCTTTGACACTGAAGGTCATAGGCTTCTGTTTAGTGAAGACAAGAGTCATTTGTTAGAAGTCAAGCAGCATTTTCTTTCTCTGCCCTTACTCAGTGATTCACTGATCATTCCTGGTTTGTTCCAAATCCTACTTAAGGGCAGAATATAGGATTGCCCCTGCTCCTTCCATTGCAGTGGCTGGAGAGGAGAATTCCAGCCAGTTTGCAAGGCAGGAGCAGGAAGGTTGAAAACCTTTGCTCTAGGATGACTGGAGAACAAATTGCATCAATTTTTTGGCATGATAAGAACGTGAGCAATTGAGAGGAAGAAAGACTTTAGATTAGACCATTTAAAATTAAGCTTTTAGGTAACACCACTTTAACATTAGTAGCTAATTAGTAGCTGTCTAATACCTCATTCTTCTGTAGTTAATGGGTGGAAGAACTAGCTTTATAAATCTGAGTAGGTCCCCCAGTGTACTGCCTCTTCTCCTTTTTCAGTCCAGGCCTCACATCAGTAAATACAGCTCATCATAATAAGTGGCTCCTGGAGAGCAAAGGTGCTTCTTGCCTCATTAACTGTGTGTGACACTTCAGGCATAAGCAAGCTAAGTCCAGAGGGACTGGTCCTACCTTTCCCTCTCCTCCCCAGTAAGCTTTCCCATTTCCTTCTGTCAGCATTGATGCTTCAACCATCCATGTCCTGAATGTGCTACTTTTGCATAATAACAGCTTTTATCACAGGGAAAACGCTGTCTGAAAACTAATCATCTTCTGAAGTGTTAGCTTGCTCTGGCAAATCCAGCTATCTGTGTGTTTGCATCCCACCACGTGCTGTTCCAGCAGAACAGAGGAGCCTGCAGAGGCACTGAGGGGCACTGGGGATGGGATGCCTCACCTTTTGGTTTTTTGGGGTTGTTTTTTTTTTTGGTGGCACTGCAGTCTTAGACTACCTTAAGCATCTGTGGGGCAGTTTTAAATGATGTTTCTCAGCTTGTTCTACCTCCTTGTGTTAAATTCTGTGTTTCTCTAAAATTAACCAGGCTTTCATATCTCAAACTCTTTACTTTTCCGGAATTGCCTGCTTTTGTCACAGGGAAAACTCTGTCTGAAAAAAATCTATATCTGGTTCCAATACTGACTTCTCTTTCTCTCTCTCGCTTTCTGTATGTTCACTTTCCCTACCCCTGTCTTCCTTTTCTCCCTCATTTTCTTTTTCCTCCTCCTTTTGGCTTGCTGGTTTGTCAGCCCCTCCTTCCTTGCTCTCTTCCCTCCTTGCAGAACAAGATGGTGAAAGGCAGCCTCAGCACAGAGCAGTCGGAGCGGGGGTGAGGGGGGAAGTGTACTCCTGGGAATGGAAATAAAAGCAAGCACAGGTGAGTTGGGGAGAGTTTCCAGTTTCCACCTGCTGCCTGCTGTCGCTCCTTACCTCCAGTGCCTGCTCCATTTCTATGAGAAATCAAGGTGCTCTGGTATATATTCAGAAAATTTGTAATAATTGTTTGGCGTTGGTTTTTTTTTAGTCCTGCTACCATTCTGCTCAGGCTGGTGACTTTACTTTTTTGTATTTCCAAGGCAGTTCCCTCTGCTTAGTGGTGAGAGGCAAAGCTTGTTAGCTGGTACAACTCCCTGATTACTCTCCCAGCTAAACCAGTGGCAAAAATCTCCTTTCATATTGCCATGAGCATGTCCATAAGGATCTAAATTTTTTTTTTTCTGTAAGACTCAGAGTAGTTAATAGTAAGCTTCTAAATAAATAAATAAATCTGTCAAAGATTCTTAAGTTTTTTATGTAAGGAAAAATTATTAATAATAATGAGTTCAAGATTATTATAATCTTGATTCCCTTTTTTCTGGAAATGTTAATGTAGGTATAAGTAAATTTATTTTATCGGGAGTCTGTAACATTCCTTTCAGACCAGCATTTCCCTCTATTTTCCAGAGGTGGATCCTAAAAGGTGAAACTGTATCCACAAATGGCCACAATTTCCTAGGTCTGATGTTTCCTCTGGCCCCTTCCAAATCCAGGGTGGGATGTAGTTGCTGTAAGTCAGCAGTGCTGTGGAAGGCAGCAGTTGTCCTCTCACACCCCAGCTGCCCTGGCTGCTCTTCCTTCCTTCTGCCTCCTTTGTCTAGTCCCAGCATCTGTACAGCCATGTGTGAACTTGGTGGAAAATTCAATTTGAAAATATATTTTAGCATTTGAGCTGGGTCATTTTCTTAATATGGTTCGCTGTGTGGCTGGGCAGATATCCTGGCACAAGTAAGGAGGTTGGGATTTGTTTTATTTCCACCAAGTGTGTTGGCATTCAGTGCAACAGGGAGGTCTAAATAAAATATGTGTTTGGTTTCAGATTAATATTTACTGGCATCCTTTCCCATAGACTGCAGGCCAAGAAGGTCTCTGGCCTTCATTTCACTGCCCAGTTTCATTTCTTACTCAAGCTAGTTGCTACTCTTTTTCTTGCAATCATGTCGGTGATGTTGCTCTTCCCTGTCTGCTCTCTGAGCTGATTATAAAAATCCCCTTCCACCACTGCTCTTCCCTTACTTCTCAGGCACCTCCCTTAACTTAAAATCTTACCTGTTTCTCAAGTTAAGTGATTGAAAAAGGCTTTTAATGGTGTTTTCTGTGAAGGATGAGAGATTAATCAGAGAATTCCAGGATTTAGTGCAGTAGCAAAGACAGGTAGTGTTTCATATAAACACTTTGACTGCTGACTTGTTTTAGTTCTGCTGTGTTCTGGAGGTTTTCATTTTTAACAGCATTCTTTCCTGGCTTTGGAGTGTCATTAAAGCAGTGCAAAACTGTGCAAATGCTATTTAAAGTTTGTTATTTAAGTAAATTTTTCCTTCCTCTGTAAAGGTCATTTGGATTCTTTTAAGCTTTTCTCCTTTCTTTGAAGTGTAAAAGGCAATATAATTCATAGTGTTAAAACAGGATGATAATCTCACTGACAGGGCATCTTTTGCTACTTTTTAACACTAGGGAAGTCTTATCAGTGGTTATTTTGGGGGGGGGCATTTCTTTAAGGCACTGGTGAGCCTTAAATTGTCCCGAAGACTTTTTACAGTTCTGTTTCCTGCATTTTTGTCCAGTGCTGACTCCTTTTATATATATCATAGGAGTATGTTGGCTTAAGACCTTATGGGCTATGAAATCTCTGCACCATGTTCACAATGTACTCTAGACATCTAAGACACAGTTTCTTTCCAAATCCACTTTTTTGCTTCTTATCTGAAGAGCCTATTTAGCCTCCCCCTTTGCAGCTGATAATGTCTTAAAGATTGAGTTCTCCATCTGAGCTTGAATCCCCAAATAAAAACCACATAAACCTAAAAGATCCAGTTATTTAAAAAATAGTAATTGCTGCATTATTGTGGGAATTAAAGAAGTTTAGAGGAATTCTGTAGCAGTGCTGGTGGTACAGGAGCTGCCCTTCTGCTGGCCTTAGTGTAAGGTGGAATGGGTTCTCATCTGTAACATTATTGGGCTGTTTCAGTCCTGCTTCACTCACTCCTAGGCCCAGCAAGTTAAGAAAAATCCTGCCTGTTGGATCACATCCAGACAAGTCAGTGTATTCTGTCTCTGTTTCTTCTCTCTCCCCGAGCCAGTTGCCTCTAGAACGTTTGGATCAAATCCAGAACTGGCGAGTGACTGTGAGAGTGAGTCTGGTGCTCTGGATCTTGTCCAGGAAGGGGGAAGGACTCTGTCTGTGCGGGGAGGCTGTTTCCTCCCTGAGGCAGTGCCTAATGCTCTGGACCCATTCCAGGCATGGGCAGGCTGTGGTTGTACAGGAGCCAGAGACAGCAACACGGCCTTGACACTACTTCAGCAAGGGCTCACAGTTGCACAGTAATGAATGCCACAGAGGTCAGCTGCCTGAACTCTCTAGGAACCTCCTTCCTTTCCTCCTCAGCTGTAGCTCCGTGGCTTACCCCTCTGTTTTTCATCTGTACTCACCTCTTCCCTCACTCTTAGCCTGGCACCCCTGTACAAGGGGATGTTTGCAGCCAAGAGGTAGGCTTCCTGGGATGTAATCTAATTGCTGTGCTGATAATCAGAACAGCATTGACTTCTCTATCACACTTAGTTAGGGTTCATGGAGTTTAATTGCCAGCTATGAATGAACATGAGTGTTACTTTATTCCCAGGCACACCTCTAATGCTGTTAACTGCTTTCCATGTGCGCCGCTTCTGTTGTGAGCTTTTTGCCTTTCCCCAAGCACACGAAGGTGGGGAGGGATTTATCTAAGTTAAATCAAAGGGTTAACCTTACTAAATAAACACATTGCTTCTGGGCTCACTGGTGGTGTGGGAGAAGGAAAGAAGGCAATATATTATTTCAAACTTCGCTTTCTTGCCTGTGTAGATTAAGAATGAGATCTGTGGCTCAGAGAAATGAAATTTTAACTTTGTCTACAGTTTCTTTTTCAAACTGAGCCTTCACCAACTTCGCAAACTCCTGAAGTTAATTTTCTCACCTCAGAAAACTTCTGGGCAGGGAGAATGAGTGTGTTAAGCACTTGGACATTTCCATATTTGTTTTGAAAGATATCACAAGCTTTAGTCCTTCTGCAAACTGTCACTGCCACCTTAATCTGGCAGTCAGAACAAAAAAGCAAAAGAAAGAAATATTACTTTATCTCCAATTAGTTTAACTGCAGCTTTACCTTTAACTTGTGAAGTCTAGATAGCTATTTCCCAAATTTGGTTCCTGTGGCTGGACTCCTATAGTATTGATACTCTTTTTACTATCTGATACATATTCACTGAAAACTACTGTCAGATGGTAGGATGGTGACATGTATGAAAATACTCCGGGTCCAGTCCCTGAGGAGCATCTTGGCATCCTAGAAGCTGTCATTACATTTGAACGTGCTTGAGCCCTCTTTCCACTTTCATAGCTGAGATGAGGAGCAAACATGAGGCAAACGAGCTCCTTTCTGGCTGCTGGAGGTCTCTGTTCTGCAAACGTGCTGTGCCATTGTCGTGGCACAGATCATCCTGTCATCCTGGACCTCCTCCCTAGCTGGGCTTATTTCATTTTCTGCAGGTCATTAAACTAATAGTTTTTATCACGTGGATTTGTGTTTATGAACTACTCACCATTGTGCTTCCGTCCCTTTTTAGTCCACAACACTAAAGAGCTCCTGGTGCTACTGCTGTGGTAGGCTCCTGAGTGGGATTTTTCTGAAGTCTGGGGAGGGAGGTGTGTTGGCAGGCAGAGGGAAGGCACCATTCCAATATAACTATTTGATTTTGTTTTTCAGGTTAGGCTGTTGAGATAAAAAGCGGTGGACATTCGTGACTGAATGGAATCTCTCCCACTGTGCAGCCATGCCCTCTCTCAACGTGCCTGCCAATGCCAGCACTTCCTTCATAAATTCTTACATCACACTCAAGACTGATGACATCACAGAATCTGACCAAGGAGTCTGAACCAGCTGTTTCCATGGACACAATCTCCATAGTGACAGTGGGAAGGGGAGGGGGAAAAAGGAAACAGGTGGGGGGAATTAAAGAGGGAGGGATAAATATATATATATATAAAGATCTATTTTTTAGTCTTGAAAGACATTGTTTTAAATGAAAGGTGCGCTATATCCCTTTTGATGCTTTTGATTAAAATTAAAAAAAAAAAACCATATAAATTAGAAAAAAAAAAAACCTGTAGCTGGAAGTAAACATGAAAGCCAAATTCAAAGTAAGGCTTGTGGAGCCCAACATTTTGTGGGAAAGACAGCAAAACTGGGAGTACTCCAAACAGGGCTTGGTATCCCTTTCTCTTGCTTTCTTTCTCGCAACATCCAAGAAGTTCCATTTGAAAAGTAAATTGTTTGTAGGGAGTGGAAGGAAGGATTGGATGGTTGCAGGTAATGGGGTGTCAGTGCTTGTGTATGAGGGTTAGGAAGGTCACTGTTTTTGAGAAACACTATATATTAATAGTGGAAGCTTGAAAAACACCTGAAGACTTAGGAAGACTCATGAAGTAAGAGGTAGCTGCTGCTTGCTAGATCCCATACACTTTGTTCATGTGGGAGCATCTGTACTACACGAGGAAAAGGAATATCTGCCCTTTGTGGCAAAAACAGGCACCCCCAAGTTATTCCAGAGAAGCTGCCTTCAGTTTTAAAGGCAGGTGAGTGGAAGAGAAGTTTTACCTGCCAAGTTCGGAACTGGAAAGGAAGTCTGAATGCTGGTGGAGTCAATGCATCTTTAAACTGATCAGGAAAATCCACTTAGCCCCCTTTATTTTATGTTTTGCTTTTCCTAAGGAAGGAAGAGGGAATGCCAGTGTAACAGCCTACACTGTACGATTATTTGGAGTGGATTTTTTTGTAAATTATGTAATTTTAAAACATTGGGATTTAAGGAACAACAACAAAAAACACCCTTTTGTTTGGTTTGTTTGTTTTTTTTTTCTTGTTAAGGCCTTAAGAAAGGGGTTAGTGCATCTTTCAGGGGTCACTCTGCCATGGGAATAAAATAGCTGTTTCACAAACAGTTTTATATAAAAAAAGCTTAAAAAAACCAAAAAAACTAATAAACTTCATTTTAACCTTGTCTCCTTTTGTTTTGTGCTAACTTGATTTGTTTAAAAGGACAGAGAGACAGTACTATCTGCTGCTTTTTGGTTTCTTTGCCTTCATCAGTTCTGCCTTCAGTGATGACCTTCTGAACTGGTCCAGCAAGAGGAAGACCACGAAAGCTTTTAAAAATTAAAGCTTAGAATTTGTTTGATGTTCAGAGATAACGAGCCAATGACTGGATGAAATTTCTGTTTGTGTGAGTTGGTGATGTTTTACCAGGTCACTGACTTCTTACACTCGGAGGATGGTTGCAGATCCTAGAGACATCAAACAGTGTGGTGTTTCCTGGGAAGTCACTAGAGACAGGGATCGAACCAGCATGACATGACTTGGATTAAAAAAAAAAATGGGGTTGATATTGTGGGGAGGGAAGAACTATTTTAAAAAGTTATGTACTGGATGTTTGCTCAACTACTCGCATTTTAGAGTATTCAGCACATAAAAAAAGAAAATCTATGATAGCTCATATTAAGATATCTATTTTAACTCTATTTTTAAAAGATCAATTTAAAGATTTGGGAGATAATTTGGCAGTTATTTATTTCTAGGAGTTGCTACTCTCACGGATAAGTATTTGGAAAGAAAGGGCAGGTTTCTGCTTAATCCTTTCCCAGTAGCAGCTCCTGAAGTTAGTATGTCCTTCTACATTAAGAAATAGACCTGTTGTGATAAATGTCACTAATGTGTCCTGAATTGGTGCTGAAAATATTTAACTGCTGGTGTAGTCAGAAAAAAATCATTTTTAGCATAGTTAATGTGATTGAGTAAATGACTTCTTTTCAACTGAATAAAAAATGTTTTTTTTTCCTAGTGTCTGTTCTATTCTACCTGTTCTGGAAAAAAAAAAAAAAGGGGGAGTTACTGCCTTGATTTATGTTGCTGAGGAGTCTGCTTTGTAGTACTACAACAGCAGAGGACCATGTGGTGAAACTGCTGAACTTCATAGGGTGGTGTTACCCAGGGGAGGGAGGTTTCTGGATCGATGGGGAGGAATCTCTGAGCTTTTCCTTGTGGGTTCTCTGCAGTTGTAGTGGAGATTGAGTAGCTCCTTGGGCACTGTGGTTGGAAGGCAGTGGGAGTCATGCAGAGCAAATAAATAAATGGAACCATGTTTGACTCCATGAGAAGTATTTCTCAGTGGGGAGTGCTTAGAACCTTTCAAAGCTGCTGCTGCTGCTGCTGCTGCTGAGCCCTTTATCAATGCTATTGTTGAAGCTAAAGGGCTGTGCTCTCTAGTAAAGAGAAGTCTTGAGACTTGGTCATCTTTGTAGGTCAAGTCTTTACAGAAACCAGGGGCTAAAACAAAGCCATGAGGAATCTAAAATTATGTGTAATGACTTCTTGGAAGAATCTAGAGTTGATCCAGAACAGTCATAAATTCCAGTGGGAAATAAAAATTTCTTTTGGCTCAGAAAATATAAAGTGGCTTGAAAGCAGTTGTGCAAAACGTTTACCAGTTCCTTCCTGCAAAAGCAATTAACAGCTTGATACCATGGTTACCCCAAACTTGAAAGAAAGAGGAGATTTGGAAAGCTTGGCTCATTCAGAATGTGTGGAGCAGAACTGAGCCACAGCAGAACAGGGGAAAATGGAAAACCTGGAAATTATGTCAAGAAGAAAACAAGCGGCCCGCAAGCCATGTTGGAATTAGCTGTTTGGATGAGGAATTAGTTGGTGAGCACTTGGATAAGGCAGCTCATTTTCTCTATGCTGAGGTGACTCTCATCCAAGATCTCTGACTTAGCCCTGCTTCCTGGGAAATGTACGTGGTGGTTTGCCTGCTTCCAAAGCCTGTGGTTACCATTTAAAAAGGAAGCTCCAACAGCTAGCCTGAGTGAGGCAACACTGCTGAGCAATGTCAAAGAAGAAAAGTTTTTCCATAAAGGATTTGCAGTGGATTTGACGTGGAGGATGTCTATTAATACAAGCTGATCAGTGTTCAGTTGGAGATGAAGATAATGGAATCTCTCCTGCAGGAATGGATGGAGGTCCTGGGATACATACAGGAAGCCTATCTTGAGACCAGGAGCTACTGACTGATACATTTATTCATCATAGATTTTTAAAAAATTATTTTTATTTATTGTATGGGCAACATACACTTGGAAATCCAAGGCAAGTGGAGTTTGTAGTAAGATTGAGCGGAACAGGAGAAAGCAGTCTCAGCTGCCACTGCAGAAGGTGGTGGCCACCCTCACTACTCTGCATCGTGTAGGTATGGATGGGAATTCTATCTGGGTTTGTGGTGTTCCTGCATCTTTTGAATTGATCATAGAACAAGGTACACTGATGATGTGTAACAGTACTGAAATAAAAAATAATTTAAAAAAAGCACTAAGGGGTTCAGGGCAGAGCATCTGCTAGAGAATGCCATGTATCTTATTCCTGGAGTGCAGCTAATTCCAAGCTAAAGAACATTTTTGGTGAACGTGCTTTTTTTAAAAAAAAAAAAAAAAGTTCATAAAGATCAATGACAGCTTTGGTGTTTTCACTGGTTTATGTGTAGTATGAACTGTAATGTACATAGGAATGTCTGTGAGTGAAGAGCTTTAATTAAACTGGTACAGTTACCAGGAGAATATTTTGGCTCTGAGTTGGCTATAACTTTTCTAAATTATCATGCTTGGTAACAGTGTTACTACATGAGGCATTCCCTATGCCATCTTGAGAGCAGTGGCTGTCTGGGGTGTGGTAAAAGTAATTTGTAGAGGGACACAGAACTGGTTTGTCTGACCTAGTCCCTGACTTACCAGAATGACTGAAAAAAAGCAGTCCTCTCTCTGAAAATAGAGAAAATTGAGTTTATATATCAGACCACTAGAAGTGGACCAGTGTATCTCTGGATGGTTGAGGTTGAATAAATCATCATTGACCTGGATTGTTTTTTAAGTTATAATGTGAAAAAAGATCAGAATGAGTACAGGTGATGCAGGTCCAGTTACAGGTCTAGAAAATACAAAGACATGGCAGGGCTCTACTGTCTTCCCTATGAGGAACTGTGAAAATATGACCTTAATTCAGGTTAGGAATATACTGTGAAACAAGATCAGATTCTTGCTTGGCTGTGGAATATTTCTAACAAATATGTTTCAATTTGGTGGGGTTTTTTGTTTGGTTGTTTATAAGACGAAGCTACAGAGTCAGAGAATTTAGTTGATAAAAGTAGAAGCAGAGGTAATTAATAGAAAATTATGAGAGACCAGTAACTCTCCTGTACTTTCTCTGTGATGTTGCTGCATGCTGAAGAGTTTGGCCAATGCACATCATGGAAAAGTCACCTCGGTCCAGCCAGCCTGATGGATCAGCTCCTCCCCTCAGCTGACCTCTGCTATTCAGCCAGAAGTGACCATGTGAAGCTGTAAAGGAAAGAGTGAGGTTTTTCCTTACAGTGTAAAGGTCAGTGAGGTAGCTGCTGTCACTCTCTTTATACGTGAGTGTTTAATTTTCAGCTCAGCTTCTGGTTTGATCCAAAAGGTTTGCTCTGTCATTCACCTGAAAAGTGAACAGGATGCTGCTTACAGAGTCCTTTGGCAGGATTTAGTCTCTTAAGTGGGACCCATATTCTGCTCAGTACCTCTACAGAAAGGAGCCAGAATTAGAGGAAAAGCATTGCTTGTTTGCTGGCATCTTCCATGGAGCTATATTGAGAGTCAAGATTGTTTCCCTTTCCTCCTCTAGAAGTTTCTTGTAATTTATTGCTTACCTCAGTTTTACTGCTTTGGTTGCAGGTTTTTGCCCTTACCTGGCTAGCTTTAGAAGTGCTGATAATTCTTAGCAGACCTAGACAGTTATTTCCCATCCAAATAATTTGAAAAAGAAATATATTCCTTTGGCTGATTCACGGTGGATTTTCAACTGCACGGGAATACCTGCCCTCACGTACTACTGAACATCAACAAATCCAGGTTGTCTGCAAATACCACCCATACTACATTAGTGGCTTCTGGGTTGTAGCTAGACCTGCCAACAACCACACCTGGAGGTTGCAGTGGGTTTGGAGGTCAGTGCTCCCTGGCTATGATGTGTATCGTGACAATGGTTTTCTAAGTTTTATTGAAATTGTTCCTTCTCAGTGTCACTTCTTACAGTGGGGAGCAGCAAAAAGTGGCAGGGGAATTTTCAGGAAAGGAGGCAGGAGGTGCTGGGCATTTACACTAAGGACAGGTTTAGGGCTGTAAAGATAAGTGCATTGTATAGTGAGAGGCTGCAAGCTGAAGCCAGTTTATCAAAGAAGTTTCACCACATATAATGGTTTTATTAAAAAGGGAGAAGTCTGTACATTTTATAACATTTGTATTGGGAAAATTTAATTGGACTCCCATCTGAATTCGTGCACCTGAACCATATTTCAGAAGAGAAGTTGAATCATTAGATTCTTATAAATTGTAGAGTATTTTGAGGACATTATTTGGGGGACTGTCAGAATCACCATGAAGAGATAGCCAGCCTGGATTATAACTCTACTTCTTACTGCGCACTTTTCAATCAGCTGGTGTCGAAGCACCTTATGAGTAAGACATCTCATAGTTCCCCTTTGTAGTTGGAAGAAATTACAGAAAAGCAGATAAATAATTTTTCAGTGTTGTATGATGAAATCAGGAATTAGTAGAAATGGATCTCAAAAAGGCAAGAAATTATAGTGTGTATAATCAGGAAGAAGATTGGAACTTAATATAACGCTTCTGTATTTTGTATCTTTGCTATTTCGGAAACCACGATGAGGAGGTTGCTGTATAAAATGGATGCTCCAGTTTGTGTTCAGCTGATGTCCTGCTGTGGGTAAAACTTTGGAGGAAGAATTGCTGCCTCTGCAGGTGATAGATGGTGAAACCATAAGTGAATAATCTGGAAATTAATCCAAAGAGCTGCAATCTGCAAGAAAAAAAGCAAAGCTAGTGCAACACTGCTCATGGAGACACTTCCAACAATCAAAAGCAGAAGCCATACAGAGTGGACCAGTTTTACAGATTCTGAGCACGTTTCTGGGGTTGCTTTTAGTTCTGCTTGAAGCATGAAATGTTCTTGGCTTCATAGGACAAACAAATGTGGAGGGAGAAGAAACAGTTTCCATATCCATGAGATGGAAGTGGGCATTTGTAGACTTAAAAGAGAGCATTGGTGGCTGCAGTCATCATGGTCTACTTCAGCCACACGAGTCATTTTTATTGAAAACAGCAGAGTATTTCACCAGGAACACAAAAGACTTGGAAAACAGCAGAAATGTAAGCTTTCCTTATGAGAAATGTGAAAGACAGACTTGGCAAACATCAAGTTTGTGGTTTGTTGCTTAGGAGGAGGAAAGAAGTTGTGTGTTTGGGACTGCACAGAATTCTTGTAGTCCAGAAGATAAACAAAGTAGAAGATTAACAAATTAGAAATGGAAATCACTAAGACTAATCCCAGTCCCTAATAATGGGCAACAGTTACTGTGAACTGCCAGTAAGTAGGATGAATTCTGTCTTGGAGTGTCCTTATCAGCCTCAAACACTGCCAGTCACCTATTTTTGATGTATTCAACACTGAGCTGAAGGTCAACACTGCACCAAAGTTCCTCTCAAAAATAAGGAGATGTGAGAAAACCTTTGATAAGTGGCTTCATTTGGGGAGAACTATGGAAAAATAACAGTTAATAGAGGAAGTAATGTTTGTTCTTGGGGCTCCTTTTAGGGAGTAGTAAGACATGAGGAGACCTGAGACCACCAGAAAGGCACTTGAAGGCCTAGAGGCCTCGTGAGTGGAGGTGGCTGCTCCTGCTGACCTCCTCTGTGTGAAGCTGCTTGTGTGAGCTTTGCAAGAACCATCTAGGTAGGTACTGCATCAAATGCATCCTGTGCTGTTTATGAGACTACACAGCAACAGGTCCTGAAATCAACTCTTCAACACAGGACAACATTTCTGTATCCAAATGATTGTCCCAAATAGTGTGTAGTCACTGTTCTGCTTAAAAAGGGAGTGTTGGGCAGATCACCTGGGTTGGTTGGGCCCCCTTCAGAGCACCCATACTTCTGCTTGATTTTCTAGGCAATAGCAGCCCACAGGAGCTCTGGAGCATGCATGTGGATGTTAATTTTCTAGGGTTCCATTTGAGCTAATTAAAAGAGCTGCTTGAGACAGGAGACACCAGAAGTCTATTTACCATTTCTGGAGAGAGAGTGAGAGATTTGCCCCTTATTTTAACATTTATTGGAGTTACTTGGACTTTGAGAGTACCTGATCAAAAAACCTAAACAACTCTTCCTGGCATGCAGCCAAGGGTTCAGTGAAGGGACTGGTGGGAACTTGGTTTTTTTGTCCCCTGCACTGCAAGGGAAAGAACCAGTCTGGGGCTTGTCTGAACACCCTTTTCATCTGGCCATTCGCAATAGCCCTCTGACCTACCATTTTATTTGCTAAGTGCATTAAGGATATACCAGTTTGTGGTTTTTATATAAGAAATATATTTTTTTTTTATCTGTAAGCATATACATATGTCTGGAAATACAGGAGTACCAGGGTCCCATAGATGAGAAACAAGCTGTGTTCATGGACCATCTTGCTTGACATTGGGTGGGAGTGGTAGAAACCACAGCTAAGATCTGTCATGAGTTCAAGGGGCACCTGGGCAACTTGAATGTTGTGATTCAAAGCCTCACAAGGCACTGTGCCTCTGCACAGGCAGGCTGGCAGCATTCATGAAAGTGAAAAATCCTTCCTTGCAGTAAGCTAAGCAGGCTTTGTACCTCCAGGACACAACTTCCTTGAAGTTGTCCTTGAAATAAGCTTCTAACAACCACACAATACAGGCTCTCACGATGGAGGACAGAAGCCTCCACCTTCTGTGCTTCCCCCTTGTTTTTGCTTGTGCCTCCACTGACAGGGAGTGTTTCAGCTTGATTTCCACTGTAATCTTGCAGCCCAGGCTGTTGTCATTGCCAGAGCAGACAGGTATCCCTCAGCCTTCTGAAAATCCCTGTGGATTAGGATTCAAAAAGCACCTGAGGGTTCCTAGTAGGTGTAAACAGGCCAAGATGTTTTCATCCTCATTTCCACTGATCACAGGAGATTTTGTAAGATTATAATGTTGTATTTCTCCATCTTTTACATGACTTTCAGGTAATCCATGTGTTGCACGTCTGTTGCTTGCAGGTAACTCATCCCTGTCTTCCTAATTCATCTTTGAGTCACTTGAGGGTTGTGTTTTGTAATTGCAGGCCAAAGGATTTAGGATGCAGGAACTCACATTTCCCAGCCCTCCTTCCCACCCTGAACCATGACTGAGGAGCTCTGTAGCTGATCTCTTCAGACAGGGCAGAAAGTTGCAGGAACTCCAGGCTCACTCAGAGGTTACTCCTCTGGTAACTAGTGAGTATTCCAGTGCTGTTACACTTCAGCAACTTCTCCATGGGGTTTTTCAGGTCCACAGCATCTGGGCAGGTCAGAAGTCCTGAAATTCTGTTTTGTTGGGTTTTGTTTTAATAGATTCAGAATACTTCAGTTTTGCTTCTTCTTTGCCCTAACTGTGGGCATCTTCTCCATTGTCTCCCAAAAGTATACCTGCTATAGACCAAAAGTTGAAGAATTCAGATTGTGTCTGTGATCAGGAATCCTGGACAAAAACTCTGACTTTTACAAAAAGGACATTAACATTTTACCTGTCATCCACATACATGTTCTAAAGCTATCTGGAAACCCTGTTAAAGAACAGACCTGAAGGGATCTCCTGGGGTCTCTGGTGCAATGTCATGGCTCATTGAAGGTCAACTTCAGAACTAGACAAGGTTGCTCAGGTTTTTGCAGGTCAGGGTAGAAAACCCAAACCTGCTCTTGACCCCTGTGCTGAGCTGTTTACCTCAAGCAGTGATTCCTCTTTAGACCTACTTGCAGTTCTTATTGCTGCAGCTCCTGATTGTTACCTCTTGCCCTGTTGCCGTGCACTTGGGGGGAGTCTGGCTCCTTCTTGCTTATAAACGCAGTAGTGTGCATTGGTGTGAAAAGAGGGCAGGATCCTTGAAAATATTTAGCAGTGGTTTTAATCCAAAATCCAGCACACCTGCATGGCTTTCCAAAGCAGCTCAGGGACTTGCAGCAGCAGCAGGAAGCTATTCTGGACCCTGTTCCTCCTGGGAACTGTGCTATGATCCCTGCCTCTGCTGCCAGGAGGAAAGGGGAGCGTGTGGCCACTGCCTGCATGGAGCTTTGGAAAAGAGGTGTAAGAGTTCCTACCTTCAAAGCCTTACTTCCTACAGAGTCATAGAAGAATCTTTTTGGTTATATAGGACCTTTAAGGTCACTGACTCCAGCAACAAACATTGCCAAGTCCACCACTAAACCATATCCCTAAGTGCCACATCTATATATCTTTTAAAAACTTCCAGGGGTGGTGACTCCACAACTTCCCTGGGCAGCCTGTTCCAGTGCCTGCAAACCCTTTCAGTAAAGAAATTTTTTCCTAATATCCAATCTAAATTCATGTGGTTTCCAAGGCAGCTTCCAATTGAAACGCTGTGCTTGTTCTCTGCTTGCTTTTTCATGCTTTCTGGTATTAAGGTTGATACTCCCTGTAGACTTGAGGTCTTCAGCCTGACTTCAAGCAAAAACAGCTTGAGGGAAATGGGATGGAAACCCCGGGCCATGCACATTGCAGAGCATGTCAGGCACCAGTGTCTTCTCACCTCTGCCAGCACAGGCACAGGCACTCCTCTGTCCAGTTCTGGGCCCCTCAGTTCCAGAAGGATGGGGAACTGCTTGAAAGAATCCATCACAGAGTGACCAAGATGATGAAGGGAGTGGAGTATCTCCCTTGTGAAGAAAGGCTGAGGGAGCTGGGGCTCTTCAGCTTGGAGAAGAGGAGAATGAGGAGTGACCTCACCAATGTTTATAAATATGTAAGGAGTAAGTATGTAAGTACTCCAGGAGGATGGAGTAATGCTTTTCTCAGGGGTGACTAACAATGGGACAAGGGCAATGGTTATAAACCAGAGTATAGGCTGTTCCATATAAATGTAAGGAAGAATTTTTTTACTGTGAAGGTGACAGACAGAACAGGCTGCCCAGGGAGGTTGTGGAGTCCCCTTCCTTGGGGACATTCAAAGCCCACCTGGACGTGTTCCTGTGTGAGCTGCTGTAGGTGACCCTGCTCTGGCAGGGGGGGTTGGACTCAATGATCTTTCGAAGTCTCTTCCCAGCCCCTACTTTTCTATGCCTCAGGCTGCTGAACCATCTCTGCCTCGAGTAGAAACCACAAGTCCCAGCCCACCTCACCTAATCCCACAGGGTGAAACATCCATCACGGCCTGTTGGGTGTGAAGGTTTCCCCTTTCCTTCTTACAGCCCCAGCCCCTCTCCATCCCCACCTTTCTCTGCTCACCCGCAAACCCTTGAGCAGCTGCCACCTCCCAATCCTTGGTCCTCCTGTCCCTGACGGCCACCACTGCGGGCACCAGCCCCGAGGCCTGTCTGCTGCTGCCACCTTAAGGTTTTCTGGGTCCATATTTCCAACAAAACCCACGCGCTAGCCCAATGGAGGGACCGAGAGGAAGGACCTGGGGTCCAGACAGAGCCCGTTCTTAGCAGTGTGAGGATGGCATAAATTGGTCCCCATTTCTCGCTGAGCCCTGGGGTCACTCCGCTGCTTCTCACAGAAAAATATAGCGAGGTTTCAGCTAATGAGAAATAAACCTTCATAATCTGCGGGGCAGGTTTGGAGCAGATGAGGCAGAAGATTAAAGTTTCTCCCTTGGAGGAGATTTTGTCAGCACCCACCATCTCTGTCAGGGGAGGGTGCAGAGGTGGGTGGCACTGGTGTCCATCAGCTTGGCACTTGTGTCCATCAGCTCTCAGCAGCAAATACGAAGTGCGAATGAGTTTGCACATCTCTGTTGTGCTCTGCATGCTTTCCAGTGGCAAGTTTTGTTGTTTATTGACTCTGATGTAATCTGCAGCCTTTCCACCCACACTGTGTGTATTCCCAGGTGAAAACTCCTGCACCATGGGACTCTGAGTTGGCACTGCTGACCTGAGGGTCTGAAGCTGATTCCCTGCCCTGCTTCTGCCCAGCGTGGTCAGCAGCATCTCTCTCCCTCACACCAGAGACCACAGAGGACAGCTTGGCTGTGCCTGGATGCTTTTCCCCTGATGCTCTTCCCTCCAGATGCCATGAGCAGCAAGGTGTGCTTCTTTCCACGGGTAGACTCAGGTGGTAGGATCCATCTGCCCCAAAGCTGTCATCATAGGAGACGCCCTTCCCTGTCAAATTTAAAAGGCTTGCACAGAAAAACAAGTAACAGTAGAAAAAGGTGTTGCATTTTTAATCCTGAGTACCAAAGCCTGTCCTAGATATTAGGCCTTAGTTTAAAACACAATGAAGGCAAATCAAAAACTTTGGACTTGGAATAGGCAAAAAAGACTACAAAGTAGTTAAGGATTTGTCCTAGACCTTTCCCTCTTTCTGGAGTTGAACATTACACGTCCTATCCCAGAGTAACACAAATCAGAAGGGAGCTGCAGATAGGTGTTTACTCACATACATAGTGCCTATACGCCATGTGTAGGAGGACTATGGTTTGTCATCTCCATATGTGGTGTGTCCTTCAAAATTTCCAAGCCTTCAGGTTTTATTTTTAAGCAACCAGACATTTTTTGAAGTGTCATTACCACCAAAACATTATTTTTTCCCCATCTAACTCATCAAGACCCTGCATGTGGCCATGCTCAGTGACACGTTCCTCATGAGGCCCCAGCACCATGCCCAGGGGTGCTGGGGACCAGCAGGTTCAGGACATGGCTGTTCCTCTGCAAGTGGGGAGGTTGTTTATACCAAGGAGCTTGGTGTTTCACCACTGGGAGGATGGTCAGTCCACTGAAGGCCAGGACACCTCCCATGTTGTTTCTCTGCTACTCATGCTTCTGCTTGTCAGCACGGCAGCCTTGCATCGTAGCCATCCATTCAGTCTGTAGGCCTCCTGAAAAAAACACAGGACAAAACACTTTGCCTTTCAGGTTTCCTTGCAGCCAGCACCTCTGGTTCCTTCCTCCCTCCCATGTAAAGATGACCCTAAGTAAAGCAGTTCTCGTTGACTATCGATGCAATTTTTGGTAACACAAAACCATGATTAAGTAGCTGTAGAAAAATCTAAAAATGGACACAGAAAAATAGGCTTGCTATGCCCAGTTGCTATGAGACCGTAGCAACTGCTGTCAGCAAAAGTAATCTACAGATCATTTGGGATGGAGCACCCAAGGTAACTGACTGTAGTAAGATCATGCCTGCAATTTCATTCTTTCTAACTTCTGTTTCACTCCATATGCTCCCACTATTATTAATCAAACTATGAGCATAGCTAAGCCAATGTTTCAAACCAAAACAGTTATTTGTGGG
Source organism: Phaethornis superciliosus (assembly GCA_023637945.1). Lineage (NCBI taxonomy): Eukaryota > Metazoa > Chordata > Aves > Apodiformes > Trochilidae > Phaethornis > Phaethornis superciliosus. The sequence goes on along the minus strand of JAJQWJ010000001.1, from coordinate 61,555,778 downwards.
TTATCCTCCCAAAAATAAAATATATGTTCTGATTTCCATTTGGATTTGTGAAGCATAAACTATCATTAGGAGCATCACACAGAAATCAAACAACCTGTTTCACTGTCACAGCAACACACAACTAATCTTCTGTTTCCAAAATACTTTAAAATGCTATAAGATAAAAACTTTAAAATGCTATAACTTGTATTCAAGCCATTGTTTATCCTGACAGAAGAAGTTCACATAAAACCATTTAAAAATTGCTAATGAGAGCTTGACACTGTGTTAATAATGAAAATAGCAAAATAAAAAACTCTATCCTCTAAAACAGTCACACTGTGCTCTTGGAAATTATTAACAGAGGCTTTAGATCATCAGAATTAGATGCTTGGGTATTTTAATTTTAAGTGGATTAATAATAATTTGGGCAAAAAGTGTTGGGGCAAATGCACATTTTCTTTCTCCTGGTAAAGTTATTTATAGTTTCCTAATGGAATCACTGTAAGTTCTTCAGCTCATCCTTTGCTGCTGCCTTAATGGACTGCTGAACAAAGGACAGAATTCAGGAGATGGTGAACTGCTTGACAGAGCAAGCATCAATTTGTACCCAGTGAGCAGCAGTCACATTCTCTTCTGCAGTGAATCCCAGCCTGGCAGTGCATGTGCCTTTGCTGGTGACAGTCTGCTCTCCAGAGCCTGCTGTCTTTTTTGTTACTTCCTTTCTCTCCTTGGATTTCTCTCAGTCACTATTTTTCTTCTTTCGTATCACTAATTCTCTCCCCTTGAGGCTTCTTGGGTGCCAGTGAGTAAGAGAGGAGCACTGAGATTATTGGGATTTGTGTTGGTTTGTTTGTGAGCAAAGCCAGAGGTGTCTTTCACTTTTCACAGATTGCCAGGAGAATCCGCGTGGGTTTCAGTGGCTGGAGGAGGATCCATTGGCAATGTGCTGTCACTCTGTCACAGGGATTGAAAGCTGTCCAGTCAGGACTGCCCATGGAGTGCCAGCTGGGACCATATTGCTTCTCCTGTGGCAGTGGGAATCATGTCCCCAGCACTCTTCTTGTGATATCACTCACATGTCCAACCTGCAGGTACCTGCCACCACCTGCAAAACATGTGCCCAGCCACACAGCAGGCAATACTTGTACCCAGTGCTGTGTAAGGTTAATAAATAGCTGCTAAACATCCAAGTTCATGCAGATGTGCACCTGTGCCTGTGTTCACTGCCCTTTACACCCAGGGAAAACTGCATTCTTGCTAGTGCTACAGAGGGTGGTTGGCACCCTTCCCATTGGCAGCCTGAGCCCAGACTACCAAAAATGACTGAGCTCACTGCACTCAGGCTGTCACTTCTCTTTGATGTGCTGTATTTTAGTTCCCCTGCAGAGTAGTCTTTTAGTCCTGGGGAGCAGACACTTGCTATCACCCCCCTTCAGCAACCAGCACAGCAAGGCCCCAAACTAGGAATGGCTCTGCTGCCTCTGTAGGATCTGGTGGATCCACGAGACCCAGCCTAAGGCAAACACCCAGAAAGACCACATTTGGGAGGCAAAAATCTGCATGCCTTATAGCACAGTGACAGGTCAGCTAACACAAGCTTCACTATACAAAAGAGCTAGGTTTTCCTAGCTGGTGGTGGCATGAAAGGAGAAGAGGCCTCCTGAGATGTACATGCTCATCATGTTGAAAATGGGTGAGTAAATTGCTGAGTAAATTAGCAAGAAGGGAGCTAACAGCATGCACCAAAATAATGGTGGTGGCATCACTCTGAGCATGCACTTAACTGGACAAACACCAGACACTGGACAAACATATTGCACCACTTTGCAAGAAGAAAAACATTTTTGCTCTCTCCATTGGAGCAATCATAGCCACCAAGCCAGGAGGAAAGTGCCATGAACAGAGTAATTTCTGCCTCTACTGAATCTAAGGAAAATGCAACAGCAAGTGTGTTTTAGAGTAATGCCTCTCTTCATCTCTTCTTTCTGGGATATGTTGATCACTCACACCTCTGAACACTCTTCTGGAAAGCCAGGGATGTTCAAGAGTCATCAGAAACAGACTAATGAGCCTAGAGAGGAAAGAAAGAGACATATCACTGAAATCTGAAATTTTGCTTACATTACACAAAGTTATTTGGTCTGCTCCTAAGTGCCATAAGCACTGGAGAAAAATGAATCCTCTCTTTTTAGCCAGACTAACTTCACATTTTATTTTGATTCATAAATAACTGAATTGAGGACCTAACTGAAAAAAGCCAACGTCTCCAACTATCCTTCATACCCTGTCCACAACAAAACAGCAGCAAAATGCTCCCTGGAAAACATTCCCTCTACCAGAAGAAAGAGATCAAAGTTAGATGTTTTCTGGGACAAGAGTGAGTCTTCTAATTAGCTTTTTAACTCTTTTAACCTTTATTCTGAGATCTTGGGCAACCTGCCTCTTTGTTCTCTAACAATTGCAGTATCATTAATGTACCTTGCACCTAGATTTAGAGGTGCTTTATCATGACTGGGTAACCAGCCCTATTAAACACATTTTATAAGCAAGAAAACTGAGCTAGCAGTCACCTGAGTGCTTGCTTCTAACTCACATAGAAAATCAATAGCAGAAACTAAACCAAGATGGTTTTGTTGCTTTGGCTTCCAAACTTCTATTAAATCACCACTTTTTTTTTTCAAATGTGTCTCACTGATCCACTGATCTCACATTTCAGGAAATCAGGATGAGTATCACCATATCAATGGAAATGTATCTCTTATGAGTAAAAAAAAAATAAAAATTAGCCAGTACTGGTCCGATAGCAGCAAAGAAAAAAAACCCCATGGTATCAGTACTAAACCAAAAATGAAAAGAAAACCAGTCTCTTCACAGCTCTCGAGGAGCTTAATGAACAAGAAACCAAAACCAGCAGCTGAGACAAATCAACAGTATTGGGGGTGCAAGCCTTATTTTCTGACAGTTTCACAGGAGAGTATGAGTCAAGTCAACAGCTGACAGTCATTTTCTGAACAAGCAGGCGTCTTTCCAGAGCTCAGCCACATCACAGTGGTTTAGCAGTATCTTCAGAAGGCATTTTAGACCATGTCTGGTGCCATGACCCATGAGAAGCAGCACTTTGATTCATAATATATCTGTGCTGGGGTCAGAAATTGCATGTGCTGAGCTCTGTTTGGCTAACTCAGGTTAAAGCAAGAGTGGGAATTTTTCAGCCTGGGAAATCAAGGCCTATAGAATCGGAACTGGAATTCAGTGATTAAAACCAAGCTAGCTTGGTTTGATTTCTGCTTTAACCCCAGTTAACAAAGTGAGGATACTGGGATTAAGGGCCCGTAACTACCACAGCTGAGTCAATTGCTGAACTGGCAAAACCCTTACTGGGCAGTGTTAGGTGTACACGTGAGGTCAGCTCAGTACTGTCTATGTGAAGTATCAATTCAAGTTAAAGACATCCTGTTCTTGTTTCAGTTTGCCTTGAGTATCTGAGGCTTATCTTGGGGTAATTTTTTTCAGAAAACAAACGTTATTTCGGTGGCTGCTTTATTCATCCCAATGCTGACGCCTGCAGTGACCACGCAGCCTTGCACTGCCACAGATGTTTTTAGCAGTCACTGGAGAGTGGCTCCTCGACATCTCACATCACCAGCATGAAGTTGTCTTTCTGGGGTGAAAGAAGGGGCCCCAGACCTGCCTTGCTTTTGGGGTTAAGTTCAGAGTTGTGGCTCTTTAAGAGCCAAGAGTGTCTATGGGGATGGGGTGGGTGAAAGAAGCAACCTCTGAGTAAGATTTGCTTTGGGGATAGGTGATTTGCTGAAACTGATATAGAAAAAGGGGTAGGAAGCCACAGGAAACTTGAAGAAGAAAAGCCTGAGGAACATATTTCCTTGCAATGTGGGAAGGCTGGCAGTAAGTCATAGTAACAGTAACTATGAAAGATTTGGCTATTTCAGTTCTGCTGACTGCTTTATTATGAACAATCTGTTAGTGCAGTCCATCTTAAGGCTGTAGAAGTACTTCCAATGTATGAAACCATGTATAAAATGTATAAAGGCCAAGAAAGTCACAATGAACTGGCTGAGATTAAAATTTCCTGAGTTGGGGTTGTGCCTCAGGCTAAATTTGTTTGGGAAATGGCAGCCAAAATTTTTTTAATCCCTTTCTAATAGCTGACATTGTTCTTAGAAATCCATTGTTGATCTGACCTTCTTCTAACCCATTAGAAAAATTTTTGGCAATATTTTCCTTTCTCAGTTTAATGCTTTGAAGCATTACACATGAAATTTGGCAGGAGGCTGCTTTCTGTTAGGAAGACACATTGCACCAGCTCTCTAAAACTGTGCTCAAACTTGGCTTTGTTACAAGCACTTGAAAACCCTGTTTGCGTGTGCTTGATGGAGTTCTCAGTTTTTCAGCTAAAATTCCCCAGAGATGCCTGAATGGAGCAGGTGGTGTTTTTTGCTGGCTGCCAGAGGCTGGCAGGGGTGAATGACAAGTGGGAAGTTGGTCTCCTCTGCTCTGCTCTCGTGCCCTTCCAGCACTGAAACAGTCGTGAAGGGAGGTCAGCCGAGCCAAGGCAAAGGAGGTGAAAGATAGATGGTGAGCTGAAAACAGGAGGTGGAGAAAGGACAAAAAAAATTCTAGGAATGGGTGGGGGACCAAGCTTTCTGGGCTCAGAAGAGAACACAAAGATCCTGGGATCTCCACCAGCCCAGGGAATAAGAGCTGCAGGCTTCAGTCTGACCATTTGTGCAAGAGGCTTTGTTCCTCCAGAAAGCAAAACAAACTGAAACATTGCTGAGGTTCTAACAGTGTTAGAAGGAAAGCAATCATCCTCCTGGTATTTGGATTAAAATTTTCTGGAAGCTTAAGGAAATATTCATGTTATGTGGCCAGTGCTTCCTCACTGGCTTCAGTATTGATGTGAAAAGGGAGGGAAGGAAAGGTGGGGTTTTTTTGACCATTGAAAGACTTTTCATCCCACCTCTGCTAAGGAATGATTTTGTGATGCTGCGTAATTACTGAAACAGCAGTTTTCATAAACAGGCACTAATCTGTGACCTTTGTGTCCAGGGTGCCAAACTTCTGATTCCATAGGAAAGTCCTGGATACTGTATGTGGCAGTCAGGAACTGTCAAACACAGCTTCTCAGCTTTTCCTGTTAGGTACCAACTCTTGGAAGGCAATTTTGACTTCATTCCCCCGCTGCCTCATTTGTAGCACACCAGAGGGATGTTCTGAGTACAAAAGAGCACCTGCTCCAAATGCATACAGTCATTGATGACCATGGTGGAAAAGCCCAACAAAACCAACTCTGCCTTCTGGGCAGGTTTTGAACAGCAGGTGGCAAAATAAGCTTAAAAGCCAAATACTGTAATTAAAACAAGATTAGGAAATTATTATCATCTATCCTGTGTACTGAATGGAGGGTCCTTCAGAAAGGAAAAATAGCATGAGATTATAATTAAAGATGCTCTTATGGAATATAAAGACAAAAAGGCTCAATTAAAATTGTTCCAGGCAACTCTAATCCTTTTCCATATTTCTGGCTGCTCCATTTTGTAGTATTAATCAGCTTTTTCTTAAAGCTGCCTGTCTCTTTGTGTTGCAGATTCTGCAGTCAAAGAATGGCGATGTCTACATGTAACTTCTGTAACTTCATTTAGCTTGTCACCCACTTGACTGTGCACAGTCAAAGCCAGGCACCCAGCACAGCAGGGCTGCAGCTAGCTAAAATTAATATGTGTGGGTTCAGAGATTTTCTTCCTGACTTGAAAATCACTCAGAATATTACTCTATTGAAAGAAAATGCAAATTAACATCTTTCATTCTTTATAAGGATAATTACCCTCTTTCTCTCAGAAAGAGATTTGTTGTCTATTGTTTCTTCACTTGCTTCAAAATCTGTTCTTTGGCTATTCCCTAGGCTCTAACACTTGCTCCAGACCTTTGCAGGAATGGCAATCCATGCTACTAGGCAAGAGGAGAGGAGCTGTCTAGTTAGCAGCCTGAAGGAGGAAGAGGAAAAAATAATTTATCCAGAGACTTTTTAGAAAGTAGATTGGGGAGTGTGTGGCTCGGAGAGGATGACCAGGAAATATCCACTGGTGTTCCTGGGACCACATTTCCCATCTTTTCACTTGTCATGTGAGTGCATGGGTCATGAAGATCAATATGATGGGGATGCTGATCCATTCTGGCTCTCGACCATCTACTTCAAGGCAATGCTGTCGTCCCTTCCGTATCAAGAATGCTGTGATTTCTGTTCATTGCCAGATACCTTTCTGGTCCGTGTGGGCTGGAAATAGCAATTCCAGGATTGCTATCGACTCTGATCTTGGAGAGTCTTGGTCACGGTTTTGGTCGTGGTGTTCCCCATCTTCCCTTCACCAATTGAAGTCTTGTAGCAGCAGTGCGAACGGGAATGAAGAGGTAATTGGGTATAATCAACACAGCTTCACCAAGGGTAAAACATGCCCGCATTCTACACCAGATGTAGCAAGACGAACCTTTCTTGGGGTACGACTCTCTAAAGTCAGACCGGTGCTCTGGCAGAAGCTGATGCCTTCAGGGTCAGTCAGTCTGGGTCAGTGCTGGTGCTCCCAACTCAACCAACCTCTCCTCTGCCCTGCTCTGCAAGTGAGCTGAGCTTGTGCTGGAGGCCAGGCCTTTTATTGGCCTCCTGATCCTGCCCCTGCGCAGTTGGGGCCAGCCCTAACCTGGCACAGGTGGGCTGAATGCAGGCTCACACCCACTGCCTGCTGAGTAGCAGCACCTGGTTGCTGCCTCATTTCACTACACTTTCACGAGGGGCACGCAGGATCATGCTGTAGACTCCAGTGAGGAGACCTCTGCACACAGATAATAAGCATTTAGTTGCTTCTTTGGGCAAATGGCATTTTGAGGCCCTGGCTGCGTACCAGTGCTGACTGCAGAGTCTTTGCAGGTGCACCACTTTGCAGGTTGAGCTCTCCGTCATTTCTGCACTAATTGCTCCATTAGCAGCTTTTCTCTCATCACACCAAGATCATAGATCAAACAGTGATGGGTTTACCGCTTCTTTTTAGCTAGAAGTAACTGTCATAAGAGCAAGATTTATTGATCTCTGATGGCAGAGATGCCAGGAGCATGTAGCTGTGCTGCCTTAGGAAATGCTGTGACTGTGTCCATAACTGTGTTTGCATTACTGCTGCCCCAAAGGATGGAAATTCAAGGCTCCTTGCAATACCTGTGCTTTCTTCCTTGTAGTTGAGATTTATTCCACAAAAACTCAAGGTCATCATGCTGACTAGCAGTTTGGATAAAGATTTTTATTCCAGAAACATGGATGATTTTTGAAGTCTCTGATCACCATTTTAGGCTCATTTCTGTCCCATGTGCTTCCTGGAAGGGAAACTTGACCTAGCCTGAGCTTTCTCAAGGGCCTGTGGAACAAGTCCTCAGCCCCGCAAGGACTGGGTGATCTGTGTTCAGGAGCTGCTTCCCCCTCGACTTGTCCGTACAAACAAGAAGGTGACAGATTAAAACAAACTCTTTCAAAATCGCCCCGTGAGAAAGCAGCGAGACTGGATTGCTTGTAAACTGTGATCCCACCTCAGCTGTGGGAGAGAGCAACCAAATCCCTGGGCCTCACCCACCCCTGCACCGCAGAGGGCAGCCCTGCAGAAGCTGGCAGCTGAAGCTGACACAAAAGCGGCTTCCAAGCTCTGGCTTTGGAAGGGGAGGAGGAAGAAGAGGGATGAGCCACATCACCACTCCCCCAAGGCTGAGCTGAGCAGAGGAGGAGCTTCGGGTTTGACCTAAGTCCCACAGGCAGAGGCCCGCAGTTCCAGGGAAAGTGGAGCAGGGGGACAGGAAAAGAGGGGGTGGGGAAGAGAAGAGAGCAAGAAGAGGGGAGAGGAGAGGAGGAGAGGCAGAAACAGTTTTGGATCCAAAGCGGAAGACCAAGGAGTAGAGAGGCTAGAAAATGGCATTATTTCTGTGGCTCGGGTCCCAGCTGTCTTTCTGCTGGAGCAACATCTCTATACTGGCAGTTTTTCTTACGGTCTTCACTTTACTTTTTGACTTCATGAAGCGCAGGAAGAAGTGGAGCCATTACCCGCCGGGCCCGGTGTCACTGCCCTTCTTCGGGACCATGCTGTGTGTTGACTTCCACAACCCCCACATCTCCTTCAACCAGGTGAGTTTCAGCTCCTCTGACAAAGTGCCCCTCAGACAACTGTGGGCCCAGGAGGGGTGGGGACACCCTGTCACAATCTTCTCTTCCACAAAGCTGAAGGACAATGCCGTCTATAAAGTCTGGGACATGGAACTGGCCCATACAGATAAACTGATAATCCTACACCAACACTTTCCAGCCTCCTTTTCCTGATTTCTGCATCAGCTCAGTGATTCTGTTTTGCCCCCAGTGACAGGTGATGCCCACTTGGCTGTAGAGGTAGCCACCAACTTAACACGTGGGTAGGTCCAGGGGCAAGGAAACACTGAGATGTACAAAAAAGGGAAGACAAGGAGTGGGGATGAAATATCTATGGGCTGGGGATGAAATATCTATGGGCTGGGGATGTGGCTGCAGGCACGGCAGGCTCCGTGTGAGTTAGTTGAGCATGCCTACGGGTATGTGATCCCTTGCAGTTAGAGGGATCATCCTGCAGGATTTGCCTCAGCAACAGTGCCAAAAATCTTTGGTAATAAATAGGTAGCATTCCTATTCACAGTCAGGGCTCAGCTTTTCTCAAAGGAAAGGCACAGCACAGTTTGCAGTAGATAAATCATGGGGGGGTTGTGTTTCTGCAGTCACTAAAGGCTTTTTCTCTAGGATAGCACTGTTTGTATGTCTGTCCAAAATCTGCCAAATGCAGAAACTAAATACAGCATCTGTATTCTTTGCTTGCACACAGTCCAAAAGATTTCCATTTTCAAATCACATCACGCCAGAGTCATGCTAACCAGAGTCTTGACCACGTATTTTTTGTAGAAATGTGTGATGTATTTCTAATCCAAATGAATTGCTGATTCCTTTTCCAAAAAAATGCAGTCTTAAATACTTCAATTCTTTGAACTTCTACAGTGCAGAAATGAAGACACTTAGATTTTTGACAAAAAAAAAAAAAAAAACAAAACCATACCAGAGCACAGTCTGTGGAGCATTTTTACTATTGCACTGTATTCCCACCGGCTGCTAAGATCTCAGTTCACCATTACTGATTAGCAGGAGAACTTCAACTTGCCTTCTCATGAGTCTTTGTGCAGTCAAATGGTTTGTCTATCTGGAGGAGACTTAGCTCCATGGCAAGTCTGTGCAGCCACCCTGGCTTCATCATTGTGAATCACAAAAGATTTAGGGTGTGTGACACTTACATGTCTTACACGTACACTCCTTTTATAGAAAAAGTTGACTTGAAACTCCAGTGTGGAATTGCCTCTCCCAACTTTGTTTCTGGGAACTGGACTCTGAGTGGATCTTTAGGAACAAATGCATATTTTTAAAAAGTCACATGCCACCTTATCATCAGTATTTCCTTCTAGTAGAAATAGACTAACTCAAAACTTGCCTAGTCTTTCAGATTAAGTAAAATACAAGTATTAGGGAATAATTCATGGTTGAGTGTGCAGTCTTTGAAAATTGCCAAATAAAGGTCCTTGACCTTGTGTTGACAGAAAAGATTCAAAATACTTGCACAATGATTATGGCAACATTTTGGCCAGAATAGGTGTATTCTCAATCTTTCACAGAGTATTGATCCCTGCTTCAGCTGCTCTTTGGCACCATTCTGAGCTGTTGCACTGCAAAGACAAAGGTCAAAGATCAGCTGAAGGTCTCCTAATAAAAGCACCTCAAAAATCACTAAATAGAAAAGGCCTTAAGGAAGAATGTGGTGATGTTTTTGATGTAACATTCAGCTCATTTTCAGTAAAGTAGTTTTATATCTTGGTAGCTTCATAAGAAGTATGGAAACATCTTCAGTCTCCAGAACTGTTGGACCAATGTGGTAGTACTGAACGGGTATAAAACAGTGAAGGAAGCCCTGGTGCACCAATCAGAAGATTTTGCTGACCGTCCGTACTTTCCAGTGTATGAGCATCTGGGCTACGGAAATGAAGCTGAAGGCAAGTCCCTTGGATATGGACATTCCCTCCTGACACCAGCACAAGGGAGGACTGGGTAGATGGTGGGTAGATGGAAGATTTTCTCAGTAGGGTGCCACCTTCTTGTGTCCCTCTGGTCAATCTCCATCTTGGTCTGTCACCCTCTGGTGGTGACAAAGTTAGATTTGATGAAAAGGGGGATAACCTTAGTGGTTGTAATACAGCTGCTGGTGCTGGCACACACCTCTTCAGCAGTGTTGGGACACTATCAGGGTATGACTTTCCTGCTTTTGTTTGAGCTGGTAGCTCCAGACATCCAGTGATTAGTGCTTATGCTCATACACTATTTGCATGTCATTGTTATCACAAAAAACGAATGTTAACTTTCTTCCAGCCCATATTACTTATCCTCAGCTCCTGTGCAGTAGCAGAAACTGCTGCCCAGCTCACACATGCCAAGGATGCAATGCGGAATGGTCTGAGGGAGTGATTCCTTTATCCTTAGCAGCACATTTTGCTCACATTGAATCCTCCTCTACCTTCACTAGCCATGCACATGCTTTAGAAGGTGCAGTAATCTGGTTTCAGAATTGCTGTATCAACAAGCTGTACAAGATCAGACTCCCTCATCTATCCACGCAGACATGTACCTCCAAACTCATGTTTGTTATTCTCTGGTGAACTGTGCTTAATGTACGGGTCAGAGCTCCTAACATTTCTTGCTCATCTGTAATTCCAGGAATTGTTCTTGCAAAATACGGGCACGTTTGGAAGGAGCAAAGGAAATTCACGCTGTCAACCTTGAGGAATTTTGGGATGGGAAAGAAATCCTTGGAGGAACGAGTGAGAGAGGAAGCGAATTTTTTGTGCTCTGCAGTCAATTCTGAAGAAGGTTTGTCACGTCCAGGCAGATGGGAAAGCCATAGAAAAAGGCAGTACAGTGATGCAGAGAGAGAAGCAGTACTACAGCCCCTCTTGTTTGCATGCAATGCTCTCTTCCTAAGCGAGTTGAGTGTTTCTAGTCTATATCCATTAATGACCCTGATCTACACTGAAGCCAATTCTGTTTGTCACAGTATGGCTACTGTAACACTAATCCATTTGAAACAGAAAAAAAATGGGAAAAAAATAGAGGCAAAATGTAATTAATCTGAGTTGTGTAACTGTTACCCTCATGAAGTTTAGTAGAGCATATTGATATTATCACGTAATAAAAGTGCAGCTGAGAGTTTTCATAGCATATCACCTGTGATCTAGATGCAAAGCAGAGTGGTATCTGTCAAGTCACAGAACAAAACTGGAGATCAGCTCTTCTTGGGCGTTTTCTCCTTTAGACAAGGATAACCAAATAGTAGTAGATGAGATCATCTTCACTCCCTTGTATGATACATTTGAGGGACCTGGGGGCTTTTTTTCTTGAAGGCATCAAGGAAGCATTTGTGTACTTTAGTTGCTGACAGCTGAGGTCCAACAACTTGGTGTTGCTAAGCTTCATTGCATGGTCTCCATTTCCATTTTTAGGTTGTCCTTTTGATTTACGTTTTCTTGTAAACAACGCTGTCTGTAACATGATCTGCTCCATTGTCTATGGGGAGCGTTTCAACTATGGTGATGAAACCTTCAAGAAACTGCTACATTTGTTTGAAAGATTAATAAACGAGGAAGCTGGATTCCTACCTCAGGTAAACCAGTATGTTCTGTAAGAAGTTGGCCTCTCTTGCTGAAGACCGCTGTTTTTTAATTATTTTGCTTTTTGCATCTCATAGTATCTTCTCTCTCTCTTTCTCTCTGGTTCTGACATTCCAGCTTCTTAATGTAGTGCCCATTTTGTTGCGCATCCCTGGAGTAGAACAGAAAGTCTTTGGAGGGCAAAAGGCATTCATGGACTTCATAGACATCCTCGTAGATAAGCACAAGGAGACGTGGAGCCCTGCTTACATCCGAGATTTCACTGATGCTTTTTTAAAGGAAATGGAGAAGGTAGGGTGACACCAGGAGAACCTCAGGGTCCAGAAGAAATTCCTCTGCCTGTTTAATCCTGTTGAAAGAAGATAAATTTCCTCACAAAGCTGTACAAAACCTCTTACTAACTAATGGCTACTTTTTCATTCCACCTTGTAACTTGAGAAGGTTTTAACTTTTCATGCTTTATTATCCTAAAAGACCATAATATCTGCTGATGTTCCTGTTCCCATTTCCTACCTTCATGTTCCCCTCAGAGTCTTAACAACTCCCTTCTTTCCAGCCTACAATATTTTGAAGGCATTTAAATGGCAGTTAGTGAGAACTCACTAATATTTCTGTTTGTGCCAGGAACAGGTCAACATGCAAGATTTTGTGTATGTCAGTGCCCTAATGACTGATGTCTTGAAGTCAGTTACAAACTGCAGCAACAGACTGGCTTTTTGGCATGGTTGCAGTCTGTAGCCTGCTTTTAACATGAGTTATGACTTGGAAAGACAGCATCTCCTTTGAGATGTGTCTATGACTTGCTTGCTAAGAACCAGTCCCCTGCGGCTCAGACTAAGGCCTAAATCTGAAGCTCTCAGAAATTAAAAGTGGTCAAGTCTTTGATTCAGTCAAGCATGAAGCCAGCATAAAATCAAAGTTACTTGCATTAGCTCATCCAGCCACTATGTGTATCTGCACATGGATTCATCAATTTCACATGCCAGATGAGCAATAGCAGCAAATTCTGCCTAAAAATTCCTTCCACCATCCGAGTCCTCAGCACTGGACTGCGACTGTGGAAACCCACAAGCCAAGCAATGTGACCTACACAAGTCTGCACTGAACAGCACTGATTTAGGGGTGGATGTGAGCCTGACTGTGTTGCCTTTAGTCACACCTTTCTGGTGTTAACCCTCTAATGGGTTATCTTTGGTCAGGTCAGCCCCACAGCTCCCCAGACAGAGATCTTCTAATGGAGTAACAGTTGAGTCTTAAATGCCACATTAAGTGCCATCCACATTACAATAGCATCAAAATATACAGAATAACTTAACAGAAGCTAGTCCCTTGGAAAGAAAAGTATAAAGAGGATTAGAAAAGACAAGCAGATGAATTCATGCAGGGCACTTGTCATATCTCATATGCTAACAAATTTGAGCTCAGTTAGCATTTGGATGAAAAAACAGTTTTGCTGAAATTGGTGTTGCAGATGTAATAGGCAGCAATGATACCATGATTTTTTTTTTCTATTGAAATTAAATAGCGAGGCAGAAAGAGTGAGAATCTCTAATGCATAGCTATAGATAACACTCTCAAAATACTGCTACTTTTCCATTTGCCACACCAACGCAGTCTCCTTTTTACTGTGTGGGTTTTATGATCTGATCAAACCTTAATAACTGTGTTCCACCTCCTCTGGGAGGGGTTGTTAGAGCAAGTGGCAGAGGTCTGCTGTCTGCTTGAGCTGAGAGCACAGGGTGTTATCTCCTATCCTGAAGGCAGGTGTGGCATTCGTCTCTTTGGATATGGGCAGTGACCTTCAAATACAGACCGCTGCCTGTGTTGTGCTCTACTCTCCTAATAAACTTCTTGGTCAGCAAAAAAAGGATCTAGTGTTTCTCAGTTCTGGAATAAGTGTCTCCCTGACCACCAGGTACTTAGTTCCAATCACCTGCTTGTTTGCTCTCCACAGGGTAAGGCAGCTGAAGCAAATGGTTTCACCTATCAAAACCTTCGCCTGGTGACCGCAGATTTATTTACAGCTGGTTCTGAGACCACTGCCACCACTCTCCGCTGGGCAATTCTGCGCATCGTTCTCCAACCAGAAGTACAGAGTAAGTGAGAGGATGGGCAGGGATGGGGTGTGTTCCCTCCAACCCTCATTTTTCAGTGAGAAGACTGAACACCCGCTCTCTATGGTCTGAGCCTTTTGCAACAAGGAACAGCTTTGGTGATTGTTGGTCTAGCAGAAACCAGGAGAAACACATCCCAAACATAGCTGTTCTGGCAGGGCCTGATGTCAGGAGGTAAGGCCTGATGAGTGGAGTTGGAAGGGCACATCAACTCTGTCCTTTATTTTGAAGGCAACTTGAGGACTTCCAGTGGCCAGAGTACCCACCTTAGATGCCCTATAGATCCTAATCCATCTCATTTCTCTAATGCTGCATGCCCAGGTTCCCTTTCAGCCTCACAGAGGAGGGGTAAGGCAGCATGTCTTTATTTAAGACACAGAATATTTATACAGATGGCTCTAAGCAAGTAAAACCAAATCCATTCTCTTCCAGTTTCTGTTCCTTTCTCTAATTGCTTGTCCTGCTCCCACCCAGTGCCTAGCAATCTCATGGCACCAGCTTTCCTACAGATCGTACCAGCCCCTTCTCGTTATCTAAGGGCACAATAACTCCTCAGCTGTGCTGTTTTCAGGCAAGATCCACGCAGAGATTGATAACGTGATTGGCAGAGAGAAAACACCCACCATGGAGGACCAAGCGAGCATGCCCTACACCTGTGCTGTGATCCATGAAGTGCAACGCCACGCAGATATTATTCCTCTTGGACTACCTCACATGACATACCGGGACACCACGTTGCAAGGATTCTTCATTCCCAAGGTGACCATGGCCAGACAGACAGTGCAGCATCCTCTCCCTCTGCAGGTGCCAGGCCTCGGGGGGTGGGGGACCCCGAACAACTCTGTGGCTTTGCAGTTCCAGCCCCAAGTCACAGCCCCTGGCAAGCACTGATGTGGGACATTTTGAAATGCTAAGACCAGGCAGGTGGTCACACTTTTGCTCTAGATTTCTGCTGGTTATGTGAGAACCCAGCTCAGCACAAAGGTTTGCTTTCCTCTCAATGAGCTGTGACAGCCACTGCTCTGCCTGTGTTGGGAGGATGAGAAAGTAACACTGCCACAGTGACAGGCAGCAATGCTAGCCTGGGGTTTTATTTTTTTATTTATTTTTTTTTTAGTTGTGTTATCTACTCTAGCTTAGAACACTGATGTGTGAAACAGAAAAGCTTTGCAATTTCCCATGGCCCCCGTAAAATTTTGGCTTTGAAGTCTGTCAGTAAGCTTTTTCTCTCCAGCTATAAAACAAGTCCAGAAGGATCTGAGCAACAGAGGCTGTTTCCACTGTGTAACCATGAAATTGGCATTTGCATGCAACAGCCTTTGTAAAGATAACAAATTGCAAAAGTTCAGAGGCTTCAGAGCTTAGGGCAGGCACCATACATCACCGGAGAAGTGTGCTGCTTTACCTCTTTTTAAAATAAGATACTGAGGAGGATATTGGGGCCTTATTCCGAAGCACCAAATGATTGTTGCTATAAGATGGGAGACATGGAGCAAAGAAGGACCCACACAGATCCCTTGTGCCAAGGTAATGCTGCTGTTCTCACATAAGTTGTTTCCTTTTGTGGGGGAGTGCAGGGGACAACAATCATCGCCAACTTGTCTTCTGTGCTGAAGGATGAGGCAGTCTGGGAGAAGCCAAATGACTTTTATCCTGAACACTTCCTGGATGCAAATGGGCAGTTTGTGAAGCCAGAGGCCTTCCTTCCATTCTCAGCAGGTAAATCTCATCCAGCTGCAAGACGGGGCCAGAGCAGAAGGGATGAGCTGCTCTTCCCATTAAACCATCCCAGTTTAAGGTCTTCTTTCATGATGCTTTCTACTCCCTGTCTTGCAGGTCGACGTGCCTGCCTTGGGGAACAGCTGGCCAGGATGGAGCTCTTTATTTTCTTTACCACTCTACTGCAGAAGTTCACTTTTGTGCTCCCTGAGGACCAGCCCAGGCCACGGGAGGATGGTCACTTTGCCCTCATAATGTCCCCATACCCATACCAGGTGCGAGCCATCCCCAGATAAATGCACACCACTCTCCTTTCACTCACAGACCACAACCAACACAAACACTTGTCAGAAATGTTGCAAGCCTAGGCAGGATCATGCTGGGTTCTAGTCAAGACCTCTCAAGTCTGTGCAGATGTTCCCAGCTGTGTAAAGTTAGGGTCTGGACCCATATAGAGAGTTTAATTTGATTCCAGCCCTGGATCTTGAATCAGACATAATTACAGCAGATTACAAATGTTGATCGAGTTTGCACGTACATACATGCCTAATCATCCAGCTTTGCTGTCCCTTGGGCTCTCACTGGTTGCAGCTGCACTTCACTGAGCACACAGCTCCTTGAAACAATTACTGGAGCTGAATTAGATTACTGGAATGCAAAGGTATCCCCGGGTAAAACACAACCCCAGGGTCTTGCCAGTTCTAGGAGACAAAAACACTTGGACAAATCTTGTAAGATTCTCCTGGCCCACTCCCTTCCCTGTGAGCCCCTCTAAATACTCAGCCACTCCTGCCTTTAGTGCTGTCCCACAGCAGTGGATGCCTCTGCCTGGTGTCCAAGGAACTCTGGCTCAGTTCCTGAAAAACAATCCATGGCCCATCAGCTGATTTGGCATGTGCTGCTGGTGTGCAGGGAGAGAGCTTCAGCTCCAACAGAGTGGCATTAAAATGCAGTTTCAGAAGAGTTCTCCTGCAAAGTTTTACCATTCAATAAATATAGGTTCCCTCCACTCCTTGCTGTTTAACGAATACTCCTGTCTATTGCACACACCTTGCATTGCTTTTATTTGTAGCTCCAAATAAAGTATCCAGAGAAATGCCTGAAAACCCTTATGGCACAGTATGCCTCCAGTAGAAATAAATACTAAGGAGGAACATACAAGTAATCTGTATGGTACTTCTGCAACAGAAGCAGGTCATTTATGACACAGAGAAAAACATCGATACATATTTCAAAAGAAATCCTGATGTTTACATTTACCATCTCCTTTAATTAGGTCCAGAAAAAATGCTTTTTTTCAGCATTAAATTCAGCTCTTGGGCAGGTTTGGACCTCACAGAAGGATGGAGTTACTCAGCTTGAATCAGTACAGCTGTAGATTTCAGAGCTTTCTCTTTCTGAAATATTCCTGACAAATTGTTTTGGGTTTTTTTTGCAAGCTGTTAAGATACATTTATGTTTAGATTAGTAATAACTACCTTTTAACCATGTGCCTGAAAAGACCATCATGTAAAGGAGCTTCTATACATAATCACAGCTTAAGAAATCCACATCTATCTTCTTAATACTAATTTTAGCAGCTATGAAAGCTATTGAGTTATGCAAATACTTAACACTAAGATTTTCATTTCAGCAGAAATTACATATTTAAGGTTTTCATCTACAAAATAATCCCCAAAATAAAAGTTATCCAAAAAGTCTTTCCCCCTCTGCCTCTCCTCTTTGTGGTTGTCTCGTAGACCTGCCTCAGACACTTGCTTCACAGTTCTCTTAGAACCAGCACTCCACCTGTTTCTTTTGAGATCTTTTCACTGTTGCTTTTCTGGTTAGCTCAATGACATCTGAAACGAACATAACATTGTGTTATAAAAAATGACCAATGATCGAGACTCAATGTTCTCTTTAGTAGCTCGGTTTAATTAATAAAATTGCAGTAAGCAAGGCAGCGCTGGGTGGGGGGGACGAGCAGAATCCCAATCCCTTACGCACGCCGATCAAAGCTCTGACATTATCTTATATTGAGTACAGTTTATCCAGATTCATTTCATTATAATATTCATAATAGGTGGAGTCTGGGTGGAATCTAGACAGAGTCTTCTTTTTGGGGAGATGTATTGGGGTCCTCAGGGGGTCTTTGGAGGAAGTAAGAAGTCTTCATCAGGCTTGCACTTTTACCTTTCTTGGTTCTGCTGACTCCTCTGCTGATTCCACTATGTTGTTGCAAGACGGTATCAGACTTTGACCATAACCATTGTCTCTGATCTGTTTGTTGTGACATCTTTGTGGGGTTTTTTGTGTAGGTGTTTGCATTCCTTTGGTGCCTAGTTAGCCTTTGGCTAACGGGAGTTAGTAGTATTACTCTATTTTTTACTGATATTTAGTTCTTACTCATTTAATTCTTTTCCTGAATTTTACTCGGTTAGGAATACAAATTCATCAACATACATTACAGGAATACAAATTCATCAACGTATATCACACATTGGGTTTATAGTTACCAGCAAGAACGTAAGTATTTTTATAGAGAAGCTGTCAGTAAACTAAACATTAAGCAGGAATTATTCCTGCAGTCATGTATTTGGATAAACAGCCCGGGCAGACATAGGGCACTGAAAGCAAACCCCATCTGCCTCTGCAACCACCAGCGGCTGTAGCACTGTGCAGGCGAAAGGGAACAAATAGATCCCTGCAAAATACACATCTAGCGCTGATAATGGCGAAGGGGAAAACATCTCCAAGCCTGTTGGATCGGTCCCTTCCTGAGAGGCGTCACCTTTTGCTGCCTCCCCAACCCCTCGCTTCAAGGCCGGCGCCACCGGGGGCGTCCGCCTCCACCACCGGGGATCCTGTCGTGAGGCCCCGCCACCTTGAAGGCAGCACCAGGGTGAGCCCCGGGACACTAAACCCCTCCCTCCCGGTCCCGACGCGGTTCCCCGCCCCGCTTCACGGGCTCCGCTGCTGCCCCCCCCCACCCCCCGGGCCCGGCCCCTCCCGCCGGCGCAGGCCCCACGGCCCCGGGAGGAGGGGCACGCAGCGGCCACGCCCACCGCCTGCCAGCTAGAGACGACTGGCGTTTCTCCTGACCAATCAGATGGGAGGATGCCGCTCTTTGCCCGCCCAAAAGGCTTGGAGTGGCAGGGCGGCAGACCAATAGGGAATCGGTGCGCCGGCAGAGGAGGGGAAAAGGACGGGGACGGGACCGTCCGCGGAAGGAGCGGCGGGGGCTGGGAGAAGATGGCGGCGGTGGTGGGGAAAGCCGGGGTGACTGCTGTGAAGCCGATCTTCAGCCGCGACCTGGGCGAGGCGAAGCGGCGAGTGCGAGAGCTTTACCGGGCCTGGTACCGCGAGGTGCCCAACACGGGTGAGGCGCCCCGCGCATGCGCGGGCAGCGGCTGCGCCACCTCAAGGTCGTCACGGCCGCCCCGTTAGCCCCCGAAGGGCCCCCGTTAGCCCTCGGTCCTGCCGACCCCCTTCTCCGCCCTGCCCCGGCCTCCCCCGAGGCACTTTCCCCGCAGGCTGTGGGGCAGGAGAACGCGGCTGTCTGGATCCCGCTCTCCCCGGTGCAGCAGGGCCCCTCCGGCCTGTCTCAGCCGGGCTTGCCCCCTCGACCTCCTCCTCATGCCTTGCTCGCCACTCAGTTTCCCAGGCTAAGCAGAAGTGAATAGGTCTGTAATTTTTCCTGATTCTCTGATTTGCTGTAAATTAATTGCACTGGTGAAGCTGACAGGAACAAACGACTGCGTAGCGTTTCGTAGGGTTGAGTTGCACGTTGTCAGTGGAAAAAAATGAAAACCAATATAGCTGACCTCTGGGGGGGGTTCTGTTTCTTTCTTAGTACACCTCTACCAGCTGGACATCACGGTGAAACAGGGGCGTAACAAGGTTCGGGAGATGTTCATGAAGAATGCCCAAGTTAGAGACCCACGGGTGATAGACCTGCTGGTTATTAAGGTACAAACAAGTTGTTGAAGCTGCAGAGAATGTGAGAGTGGATAATTGGTGGTGAGTGTGATGGAGGATGAGAGATTTTATCTCAGCTTTTGCTATAGAGGAGTTGTGTCTTGCAATTCAGATTAGTTTGTGTAAACAAACCCACTGATAAGGGAACAAGGGCCTTTAGCATGCAGAGGCAGAGGGGTCTTAATTCAGCGAAGAGTTGCTAGAATGTGGGTTTGTGTCACTCTGTACTCAGTGTACTGTCTCTTCCAGTTGCAGATCTTTAGAATTGGAATTCTATGGCAAGCAAAGCAGTAGTTTAAATACTATGTTTCTTGCTGTTTTGTTTGTTTAAAAACAGCAGCAGTCAAGGAAAGGGTAAAAAGATGCTGCCAGCTAGCTTACCATGACCTTTCTACTGCCTACAGTACTTCCTTCGATTGGGATACAGTTTTCTTCACCAATTCTGAAATGTACATTGGAGGGGTAGTACTTGGTGGGAGGCTGGCTTTGGGTGGCAAAAAATTTTGAGTCTGTAGCCCATCTGGTTTTGTGTGGTTCAAAGCAATAATCAACATACTGAGAATAGGGCAAGGCTACAAAATGGGCCTGAGGAGCTACAGTTGACCTCTGGAGTTCTAATGCATTAGAAAGCTTCCAGACAAGGACTGCTCTGCTCACTTGTTGAATTTCTCACATTTGAAAAATGTTAGTCTATATGATAAAAACCTGGAAACACAGTCCTAGATAATACAGTGGCTGACAGCTCCAGGCAGGCTCATTCTGTCCCAGGCTGCCATTCTCTAAAATCAGTCACGGTTTCACAGACCAGTCATGAAGAAGTTACCTTTGTGATAGTGACATTGGTGCATTTAGCATTTTTGCTTCCATTTTTACAGCTAACTTGCTGCTATTAAAAAAAACGAGAGGTGCATGAAAGTTGTGAATGTTACGGTGAGCTGGTTGTGAGAGAAACAAGCCATGTTCTAAGATGGGGCTAGGGTCTGTCACCTGTTCACAGGTTGTGAAGCTGTTGTAGAGACAAGTAAATTGTTCATATGGGACATGAAGCATTTAAGTCACAAGACAGGAAGACTATATATGTTTGTGTCACAGTATAGGGGATGCAGGCAAGCTTTAAGAATACAGAATTGCTGACACAGCTATCTTAAGGGTGTTTTTAAGTGCATTCAAGTAACTTTCATAGTGCAGTATAGTTAGAATTGGGCTCTAATAGAACTTAACTAAAATTTCTTCTGTTTGTGCACAGGGGAAAATGGAGCTTCAAGAAACCATTCATGTATGGAAGCAGAGGACTCACGTCATGAGGTATTTCCACGAGACAGAAACCCCACAACCTAAAGACTTTCTGTCCAAATTCTATGCGGGCCATGATCCCTGAGAGATTGACTCTGTATCTTCTTGCCTTGTATGACAAATAAAGTTCTATATAGCAGAAAAAAATCTGCACAGAAAGATTGCGTAACAAATTAGGAGCCTAATGACTGAATCTGAATCCAAAGCACATGCAAGTTGTTGTGATCTCTATTGAGAGCTGTTTGTCCTATCACTTGCCCTGGAGTGCCTGCTGAATAACCACGACACAACCTGGCTGTGGGGCTGCCTGCTGGGCTGCAGCCCTGTGTGTAGGTGTCAGCTCTGCAGAAGAGTAGAAAAGAGCAAGTTGTCAAAAAAGACAGTGTAGTGGCAGAAATACTCTTGTGGCTGATGCCCATCTGTATGCATGCAGTGTTTCTGAATTTCATGCTGACTTTGTTGACCTTGTGTTTTTTTACTTGGACATTGTTCTCTGTTTACTTCCTCACAGAGAGTGGCGTAAAATCTAATAGCCAAATAAAACCCTTTGTGCAATAAAAAGACCAGCAGAGTCATTTTCCTGCTGCAAAATGAAATTGCCTTGAAAAATAAGGTTTTGTACTTTTTTCCTAGAATAGGGATGCTCTGCAAGAGCTTCTGATGCTGAGCAGAAGATGGTGTCCTACCATCACCTCCTTATTTGAATGAGGAATTACTAGCTCCCTTTTGAGAAGGCTGAAGGAGTCAGAAGTGGTTTTCAGCAGGTAACTTGGTGCTGGTGCTCCCCCATGTGTGATCAGCATTAGATCTCTGTAATACACTCAGTTTTCATTTTGTCCCTGCCTAATTACTGGGGCTCCCTTCCCCATACAAGGACTGTGAAGCAGCATCCTAGGGATGTGTATCTATGAGTAGCTTCAGGAGGGAGTGTTTTTACAGTCAGGGTTGAATAAGGAACATAGGGAGGGCCAGAAGTGGTGGGATAAAGCAGTGGTAAGGAGTTTGGAAGTATGGAGAACAGGAGCAGAGGCATTTTTGGCTCCCAAGAGCAGATAACTCCAGTGGTTACTGGAGTAACCACTTCTCAGGTGGCCTTATGGAGGTAGGAGGCAGCTGAGGTACTGAGTGACTCCAGACCCTGCCAGCTCCCTTCACAGGCTCCCTTTTCTCTCAGTAGCTGTGCTGGAGAGTCAGAGCAAATACGAGAACCAGTGCCAAACAACAAGGGAGCAAATGTGTCTGTTTGAACTATTTACTGAGCCAGTGTGTGTGACATTAAAAGAAACTTTTTAACAGCTACAAGAACACTGAAGGGGAAAGTGGTCAGTCAAATAAAGAGGCTGCATTGAGTGACCAGAAACCAAGAGACACTGGGACAATGCTGGCTTTAAAAAAAAATAAAAAAAATTTTTAACTTTTCGAGGCATTTGAGAAAACATCTGGTCTGCTGTGACTGAAGAGCCTCTATGCATGCCCTGGCAGTGTGGAAGCCTTTCGAAGTCTTATGCAAGGATATAATTGCAATTGTGAACACTTCTATGAAAAGAAGGGTTCAACTTTATACACAGTAAGAAAATATATCTGAGCTAATGCTGAAAGAAGTACTGAACTACCTATTAATTACTAGATATTCAGAGCAGAGCATACAGATACCCTTAATGGTCATAGATTAAATGTTACATAAACACATCATCTGAGTTAGTTTGCCA
Organism: Phaethornis superciliosus; assembly: GCA_023637945.1. Lineage (NCBI taxonomy): Eukaryota > Metazoa > Chordata > Aves > Apodiformes > Trochilidae > Phaethornis > Phaethornis superciliosus. The sequence goes on along the minus strand of JAJQWJ010000001.1, from coordinate 61,533,226 downwards.
CTTGTATTCTTAATCTACTCAGAACTTTTAGCTTTGCAATCTACTCCTCAGTGAAACTGCATTAATGATTGTCAGACACAGCTGCATAGTGAAGGGTTGTAAAATGAGCATCATTTGAAGTGCAGTGCCAGTGTTGATCTGCATTCCATTCTTTTAAGGGAGCTGTGTTGTGGGGCTGCTGCTTCCTCTAGGGTTCCTGTTATGAGCTGTAGATGAACCCTGCATTGCAGAAGGGACTTGTAAGAGAATAAATATAAAGAGAGCCTCCTTACTGGAATAGACTTACAGAGGTAGAAAGGTTAACACAGAAATGGCAGATCATAGGCACATAATCTATAAAAACACAAGACTGAAGTCATGCTTCTCAATCTCTTGATCTTTAATTGTCTCCCATACTGCTAATAAAAGCAATCCCAAGCAGTCTCTGATGAGGTGAGCGTGTGTGCAAGGATGCAGGGCCTATCAAGCACTTCCTTCAACCTGGATCTACAGACTTCTGTCATACAGACATGCACAGGACACTTGCTGGCAAAGGGGACACAGAGCCCCCCTGTCCCATTTAGGAAGGGCAAAACACAGGTGACAAATGTTGGAACCATTGCTTTGTCAATGGTTTTCTCCCCTCCTTCTGTTGCAGTTCTGCAAATAGAATAACAAACCATTATTCTTCAGATACTCTGTACACAGCCCCAGTCTATGCCCTCCCCTGAGCCACACAAGGTGGGCTTTAAATAAAAGGAGTTTCTGTCAGGCCATTGCAATCTTTACATCAATATGTTTATAGCTATACAGTGCATGCTGGAAAATCCCTCTATTAAATGGAATACACCAAACCTTATAAATCAACACTATATCAGAAAGTCTTGTTTAGAACAGATTCTTTGCTCTATAAAGAATCAAATACACAAACTTCAAATCTTTACACAAGGGCATGCCAAAGGGAACCACATAAAACAGTGGAAAGTGTAGTACTGTGTAGTATACTGCAAATAAAGGTGAATTATTTCCACTCTTATTCCAAAGAGTCTGAATGGTCCAGCTATTACAGAGATCAGTATTTTAAGACCCAGTGGACAGTTTGTTTTGATAGGTTCTTAAATACTCTTACAATATTCACCTCTGTATCAGAATTTCATACAATAAGTGATTCCCTTAAAAGTCATTCTGTAAGTCAGCAGAAGAGTTTTGACAGGTAAACAGGTATAACAGAATCATAGAGTTGTTTAGGTTAAGATTATCAAAGCCAGATGTTAACTCAGAACTGGTAAGTCCACCACTAAACAATGTCCCTAAGAACCACATCTACAGAGCTGTTAAATACCTGCAGAAATGGTGATTCCACCACTTCTCTGGGCAGCCTGTTCATATACCTGACAACCCTTCCAGTTAATAAATCGTTCCTAATATCCAGTCTACACCTCTCCTGGCACAATTTGAGGCCATTTGCTCTTGTTCTGTCATTTGTTACTTGAGAGAAGATTGACCCCCACCTCCCTACAGCCTCCTCTCAGGTTATTGTAGAAAGCAATATAGTCTTCCTTCAGCCTCTTCATCCCCATTTCCCTCACCTGCTTCTCTTAAGATGTGCTCTAGACACTTCAGTAGCTTCCCTGCCCTTCTTTGGATGCCAGTGTAGTTAACTCTGGAGTGCCTGTTTTCTGTCTGCAGTACAAACCCTTGCTGACTACAGTTTATTTCTGGTTCAAATGACAAGATGAAAAACACTGAGTTTATTCTGATCTCTGATGAATGTATGTTGTGGAGATTTAAATTTGGGTACCAGTCTGGTCTACTTGGGCTTAAGAGAACATTAAATTTTGTAGCCAGAGGCAATACCGTGTCTGTGTGTTTAACTGCAAATGCAGTACTGTGTCTAGTTCTGGGCTCCTCAGTCCAAGAAAGACAAGGAACTTATTGTCCACCTATGGGCTATGAAGATGCTTAGGGGTCTAGAGCATATCTTACAAGGAAAGGCTGAGGGTGATGGGTCTGTTTTGCCTGGAGAAGGCTGAGAGGGGATCTTACCACAATGCTTAAAATTATCTAAAAGTCATGTGTCAAAATGATAGAGTCAGACAGTGGTGCCCAGCAGAAGGAGCAAGGGGCACAAACTGGAACACAGTACGTTCCGTCTGAATGAAAACACTTCTTTACTTTGAGGGTGACAGATCACTGGAACACGCTGTCCAGAGTTGTGGGTTCTCCTCTAAAGATATTTCAAACCCACTTGGATGCAATCCTGTGCAACCTGCTCTAGGTGTACCTGCTTTAGGAAGGGGTTTGGACTAGAGGATCTCCAGAGGTCCATTCCAAGCCCTAAGGTTCTGTGATTCAGTGATCTTTCAAGGTGTTGCTGTGTGCATTTCCTGGTCTCCTTCCTGCCTCAAGCCAGATGGGAACCACAAATTATTAGACAGCTGGTGATGTTAATGACGTACCCTTTAATCATCGTCATCATCATCCTCTGGGACAAAGATATCATGTTCTTCAAGTAAGGCTGCAAAGTTCTTACTGATCTGAGTCCCGACGTACAGGAAAGGGATGACAACGCTGAACACTCTGAGGAGGGCGAAGGGCGTCTGCGAGGAGCCAGGTGGAAAAGGTTAAGCTTTATCCCCAAGTTGGGCTGCGGCTGATCCAGCTCAGAGGTGAAGGCTACAGGGCCCGGGGAGCGCCGGGAAGGTCGGCTCAGCCTCCTTAGTGCCGGACTCGCAGCCACCGACCCCGCTTGAGAACGGGAACTTCGGGGCAGGGAACACAGCGCTAAGGCAAGGAGAGCGGCTGCCGCTGAGAGACGGCTGCCTACAGGCGGGTGTTCATCTCCTCCCCACAGCGCAGAGGCCACCGCCGGGTCAGCGCCGCGGGCTCCTGGGGGGGGCAGGGACCGCCCGTCCGCCCGGGCCCGCCCCGGACCCTCAGGGCCGCTCCCGCCGCCACCCTCCTCCTCAGAGCGCCTCTGCGCCCCGGCCCCGCCCGCAGCCGCTCATTCGCCCAGACCCTGTCAGTCACCTCCGCCGCCCCGCCCACAACAGATGTGCGCGCACGGATTGGCCACCGCTCCCACCCGTTACGCCGCGATTGGCTGCCGCCCCCGCCCTCTCCCCGCCTCACTCACCTTAACCGGCTTAGGCAAAATGGCGCCGCTGCGGGTGACGGTGGCGCCCCGGCAGGGTACAAGCGGCAGAGCCGGGCTGCGGAAAGGTCCGCTCCAGACCGCCCGAGCCGAGTAAGACGCGGCCGCCGTCAGCAGCCGCCCGCCTGCTGCTGCCATGCTCCCTCCGGCGGGCTCCTGTAACGGCAGAACCGAGGCGTTACCCGGGGCGACGGGGCCTGCGGCTCTCCCGAGCCTTGAAGGGAGGAGGTGGCGAGGCGCGCGTGCGCGGGGCGGGGCCACCGGGGGCCCTGCGGCCTCCGGGCAGCCGGTTCGGGGCCGGTGTCCGGGCCGGTTTCTTTCTCGCTGCAATGAGACGAGTAGAAGGGAACCGGGCAGCCTCTTACCGCCTCCCGCCGAAGGGCGCGGTAAGGCTCGGCAGAGGAAAACCGGTCCGGGTGCCCCGAAAAAGGGGCCGAGTGGGAATGACCCGGCCCTGCAGCCTCTCTGGCTGGTGTGAGGGGCTGACAGCTCCATCGGCAGCTGACGGGATACAAATCACAGCGGTTTATTGGTTTCACGGCATAAAATACAAACGTTAACAATGTCTTGAAATGCATAATACAGGTTCCGCGTGTAAAACAAAGGCGCATGCAAAAACCGCCCCTTAAAAAAAGATCATGTCGTCTACCTAAGATACAAGCACTTCAAAAGGTCTAAGTGTGTTTCTGTAGGTTGTCTGTAGTGTTGCCTGGTAATTGTAGAAGATGTTGTCATGGGCACCTCCCTGTGCCCTTTCAGTGGGGGTTAAGGTTCTCTGCAAAGGCAGCTGAGATGGGCAAGAGTAGGAGGGGGGCTCACCCACCCCCAAAGTATTAATGTGGTAGCTATTGTAATGGAAAATATCTGACCTTGGTGGTAGCCATGGGTAGAATCTCTAGTTTACTTTTATTGCTAGGACCTGGATTCAGGTGGAAAAGATCACCACAGTTGTTGTAAAAAAAAAAAAAAAAAAAAATTGTGCAGAAATATAGCAATACATTAGAGGGCTGAATCTGAAATGCCAGCCTCAAAACCAGAAGAATTTCATCAACTATTTTAGCAGGACTGGGAGCTGTTCTGGACACAGCTTACAAAGGCCATGTCAGAATGGCCCTCCCTCTTAAGTCTTCAGTTTCTTTTGCCGTCAAGCATTTATATTCAAGCATTTTTCTCTTCATTTTTTTGCACTATCGTGCTAACAGAAAAGAAACTCTTAGAAAAGGATTTGATGTGTAAGAAAAGTAGCCATTCAGTTTTAGTACTCAGCTCCCCATTTGCTAGAGAACCTGTTTTGTGCTAGCCAGACATTTTCTATTTTTAAAAAATAATAAGGGAAAGCGAAGGTGGGAGGTGAAACTGTCCAAATCTGAATGCCCGGAGAAAAATAGTCAGTGGCAATCACTCTTCTTTTGCTGCCACAGACAACATGCAATGAAAACTCAAGGTTTTCCTGTAATGATCTCTGCCTGCAGATGGACAGAGAGGACCCTCCATTAACTAACTGCATGTGCAAATGCAGGAAGCTGAAATCCCGACCTTCTCCTCTGGGGGCTGCTTCAAAGGTGCTGCTGATTTTCATCAGCACAACCCATTTTTAGCTGGTTTGATAGCCTTTATCTCAGAGGAGGTGGCAGAGCAACCAGGTGCTTCCTCCATAATGAAGCATGTGGAGTGGTCATTAAAAATATCTGTCCTCCCATACAAAATTGGGGATGACTCCAATTATGGCTCTTTTTACTCAAAAAAGGGCCACTGCTGCTAGGCTGGTGAAGAAGCCCTGATGCAGTGCATCTCGAGTTAGGCAGCACTTTGGAGACCTAGCAAAGGCAAAGCCTACTGGGCTGAGCACAAATAATGTTCAGGGTTTAGGCAGTTTCTTCTTGGAGCTGCAGAATAAAACACAGTATTACTCCAAATGCGATCAGACAGAAAGTCCTGAGCACAGCTCATTTGCAGGATTCAGAATTTTGTTAGAATACATTCTCACGCAAAGGCAGGTAGCGTGGAAATTGTGCCATTTGAATGGGACAGATTAAAGCATTAAAAATAAGCTCTTTAGTAGTGTTACTAGCCCAATCCTGGCTTATTAAAACAAACTAAGCTTCTTAAAAGTGAAGCTGCCCTTAAAAGTGTAATACTGTTTCAGTTCTAGTTCTGACAGAACTGGCTTTGTTAATTTATTTTCCTTTCTGAGACACTCCTGATTCTTGGGTCTCATGTAGGAGATGCCATTACATTTTGTTTTATTTTGGAAGTTAAATTTTTACTGCCAAACTGTCTTATTTAAGTCTGAAACATCCTCTAATACACCTTCAGGCCATAATTAGGCAGGAGGCTGGAAGCTCATCATCCAAAACTACCAGAGATATATTTGCAAAGGCACCAAAAGGTAATGGAAGGTATTTGATTTCTGCATTGACAATCTCTAATGGCTATTGCAAAGTATTAAGCTGAGTGCATTTAACTCCAGAAAGGCAAATAGGTTCCTACCAGTCATGACCTGGAACAGCCTCTTTCTTTCCTAGCAAGGTTCCTTAATAAAACAAGGCAACAAAAACAGGTTTAACACTACAACAGGAAGCACAAGATTGCTTTGACAAACAGCCCTCACCAAGACGGTAAGAGCGAAGATTCACCAAGCCCACCTCCAGGGTGCTGCAGCCCCTGGACTCAGCACCCACCTACTTGTACCGTCGGCTTTGTGGCCAAGGTTTCGGACGGAGGCAACAGGGTCACCTCCCTGCAGTGCTGCTCCTGTTCCAGGAGGATGGGACATGCTGTGGAGATCAGCTGAGCAAGGCTGCCACGAAATCAGAGGGAAGCACCGGCAGAACAGGCGCTAGAGGGGCAAGCCCAGACACTGCTGACACAGTCAGCCAGTGCTACCTGTAACTCACACCCACACCTTCACTTCTCCCGAAAAGCCAGCCCTCCTCCTCCTCCAGAGCCTCTCCTCTGATCGCGCAGCTCTGCCAGCAGCGGGGCAGAACCACAACAGGAAGAGAGGCCCTGCAGTGAGGGTGCAGCTCTGGATGTCAGCTCGGGCAAGCTGCCCAACGAGCCGGCTGAGCCCTATATGGCACTTTGCAGGAGCTACACTCGGTGCAGAGGCTGAGAAATTCACTCCTGGCCAGACAAAGAGGCTTCAGCGTTGCTGTTTTGGAACAGGGAAGGCTTGAGCCAGATATTAACGGGCTTGGCAGAGTCCAGATCAGCCCTGAGGGCCTTCTGATCCTTGCTGTTGCGCGGCGTCTCCATTTCAGCCGCACTGCTATCTCGAGCACTCAAAGAGACAGATGCAAACTCATGAAATCCACATCCTAAGGGAATTAGCAGGGAGGAGGTTTAGTGTATGTGAAAGTAAAAACAAATGATGACGTGAGAGCCTGCTCTGGCTGCTGGGCCAGCCACAGCCATGGTGGGGAAGAAAGCTGGAGGCACTTGCCAGGGCCAGTGGCCATTAGAGGCCGTAAGAGCCCAGCCTCATCTGTGATGAAAAAGCAAAGACAGATGAACTTTGGCACAAAACCACAGACGATCCTTAGCACTGAGCTGTGCAAACTTCCATGCTGAGACACAAAATAAAAAATAAAAAAATTGGTGAAGGAGAGGTGGGCCACAAAGCAGCCAGATCATCCACCAGGTCAGCACAGCAAGGGGCCAAGCCCAGTGGGTGAGGTTTGTTGCAGACATGCTGATTTGGGCACCCTCCACACCGCGCATCACCAGCGAAGGAGAGTTCAAAGGCAGCTCTCCTGGAACTCCACACTCTCCCGCTCTATAAAGCCTCATGGAAATGAAATATGGAGGTTTTGGGAAGACACGAGTCCCTCTCACACAAGTCCCTCTCACACGCCCCGTGAAGCACACACATACCACGCACTTGGCCACCGACCAGGGCAGGGGGCAAGCAGCATCCTTTGCTTCACTCTTCCCACCTGGAAGACAGGCTGCCAGGCATCAGCTGGCCAGTGGCTTGTGCCCCCACTCAGGGATGTCCCTTCTTTTGCCTCTCTTGCCACTCCTGTCTCAGTGCCGCGATCTCCTGTCCGTACCAGCTGTGCAGCTTGGAGAAGCAGGCTGTCTCTGGTGACACCAGGCTCTCCACCATGGCTGGTGAGAGGCCAGATGTTGGGGACCCGGCAGCGCTGCTGGCGGCCGAGCGCCGGCGTGGAGGCAGGGGTGGGGGTTTGGTGTGTACCCCATCACGGTCGGGGCAGGCAGCCACCCCGGGCATGCCACCACCACTACCCCATGTGGAGTAACCATTCTCCAGGAGGGTGGGCTTCTCCTGGAGAGGCAGCAAAGCAGGGTTGGAGAGGTGCCTCTTCCTGCCGGAGGAGGAGGACCTCCGTGGAGACTTGCGGCAAGCAGCCAAGCTCTTGCAGGCCTCCTCCAGCTGCTTCTCCAGCTCCCTGACCACCAGCCGCATGTAGTCGAAGCTGGCCCGTGAGAGTGCCTTCACCCAGGCCTCCATAGCAGCCTGCCCATCAGCCACCAGCACGTAAGCCCTCGCACCGGCGTCATCGAAGCGGATGGCAAAGGCGAATTCCTCGGCGGCCTCGCACAGTTCCACGGTGCAGCCCTCCAGCACCACCAGTCCCACAGGCTCCCGGCTCTCCCGTTCCTCAAAGTAGAAGAGGAGGTTGCCCTTGAGGACAAACCAGCGGCGCTGGTAGGAGGTGCCATGGTGGTGGTGGCCATGGTGGTGGTGCCGCTCCACCCGCTTGCGGAGGAAGCCGGCGTGGTCGGCGGGAGAGTCGCAGGTGGCATAGTGGGCCACACTCCGCTCGTTCAGCTTCATGGCCCTGCCTAGGAGCAGAGGAGGAAGAAGTCAGCTCAGCATCTAACCCAGCAAGTGCCCCTGCCAATGGTGGGCTGGTTCCTCTGCTGCAGGCAGGGCGTCATCACCAGAGCCTCACCACCAAGTCACCTGCCTTCTTCGAGGACACCACCACCACTGCTTCATCTCTTACTCCATGAGCGACCTACTTTGCTGTTTTTTTATGGGGCACACTAAAGAAATGTTCCCCTGTGCCTGTGAGGCACTTGTTTCGCTCTCTATTAATAGGGCAGGATAAGGAGGGTGTTTTCAGACCCAAGGACTCTGGGACTTCCATTTGACCATCCTCTCCCCCCTCCCCATCTCCACACAGGACCACCCATCCCCCCCCTGCCCTCCCAGCCTCAGCAGGTTAATCAGCATTGGGGTGTGCCATGCCGTTCTGTACCGATTGTGTGGGTCAGGCCCAAAACCCTTGATGTTTTCTTTGGGCAGGCTGCTCCTGTGCTGAGGGCCTCCAAAGCTTCACCATGCTGAGCCCCATCCCTGGTTGGAAGAAAGGTGGCAGAAAAGGAGTCACAAACCAAAACAGCTTCGGACTGAAAAAGCAAAGTTATATCTTTCCCACCCCAGAATGCTGAGGCCCTCAGTGCACACGAGTATCCAGAGCCAGGCACCACAGGTGGGTGGCTCTGGAAAAAGAGGTGGTGAAACCAAGGTGACTTGTGTTGGCTTCACAGCCTGAACTCCATCTTAGCTCAGGGCAGCACACCCATGAACCTTGTTTTTGGCTGCTGTGGGTTACTTCTGGTTTTACTGCAAAAACAAAAAGACTTTTGTATCAGCACATTAACACATCACCTGTAGAGGCCCCAGGGAAGGTGACAATACAGCGAGGCCCGCAGAAAAAGGTGCAGCAAGAGCAGCCTCTGCGCTTCGACAGCTGCAAATGGATGTCCCACAGCTAGAACACCACACAAAGAAATATACAGAAAACAAACCACAGCCACCAACCCCCGGCCAGATTTGGGTGGGGGAAGCTTCCCGCGGCTGAACAACCTCCAGCATCCCTCAGGGAACCCTTCTGCCCATGAGGCCTGTGGGGCTGGGCTCTGAGGAGTCACAAATGCCAGTTGGCAAATGGACAAAAATCCCATCAGAAGTAAGGAAAACTGTTCCCGGGGGGAGGGCGTTTTACCCTCAGTGCGTCACCCTGCAGGAATCTCCAGCCTTGCGACACTCAGGCTGAGGGACGGACGTGGAGGGGCTGGGGGGGGGGGGGGTCCCGAATGGATGGCCGCTCTGTGTGTGTGTGCGGGCGTGTGCGGTGGAGCTCCGTGCCTTTGTGTGCCTCCGAGCACCTCCGGGCTCTCTTTGTGCACGGCCGGCGGTGCCTGTCCCTCCGTCTGCGCCTTCGTCGTGCACCCTCAGACCCCCTCGGACCCCGGCCAGGCCCCGCCGTCCGCTCCCGCCCCACCGCCGCCTCCCCCACCCTGGCCCTTGCCCAGCGCCTCGCCCCGGCGGCGGGACGGCGGCCCCGGGCCCTTCCCGGCTCACCTCCGGCCCTTCCTGCTCGGCGGCGCGGCGGGGCGGTGCGGGGCAGCCGAGGGCCGCCCGCAGCCAGGCGGAGAGGGTTCCTGCGGCCGCCGGGGCCGTCCCGCCGCGCCGGCAGCACCGCCCCACCGGCGGCTGCGAGGGGCGGGGGGCGGCTGGAGTGGCACCGTGGGCTGCCGGCAGCTGCTGGCTGCCGAACCGCTTCGTTCCGCCCGACACCCCTTGGGGAACCCCTCGGTCCCATGCAGGGGGGACCTAAAGCATCTCCCCTCCTCCCAGTGTAGCAGTTGGGGTGCAGCAGCCACGGGGTGAGGCCGTATTGGGGTGCCAGTAATGGGTTGCAGCAACAGAGGGGGGTAATGTTTATGGGGTGCATTACCGGCAGCGTGCGATGCTGATAGGGTGCAGCATTTGTGGGGTGCAGAAGAGTAGGGTGCAATGCCAATGGGGTGCAGCAGCTGTGAGGTGCAATGGGGTGCAGTAGCGACCGGGTGCAATGCTGATGGGGTGCATCAGTTATGGGGTGCAGAAGCAGTGGAGTCAAATGACAATGGGGTACAAGGTGCAGCGCAATGCTGATGGGGTGCAGCGGTAATAGGGTGCAGCACCAATGTGTTGCAATAGTGACTGAGGGCAGTGCTGATGGGGTGCAGCAGCAGTGGGGTGCAATGACAATAGGGTGCAGCAGCAATGGCAGGTCACAATACGGATAGGATGCAAAAGTTTTGGGGTGCAGCAATGGGGTGCAGTAGCGACTGGGTGCAATGCTGACAGGATGCAGCAGTTACGGGGGGGGGAATACCAGGGGGGTGCCGCGTCTGTGGGGCGTAGGGCGCAACAGCCTTGGGGTGCAACAGCGAGGGGCTGCGATACCGGCGGGGTGGGCGGCTGCGGGGCGCAGAGACACGGCCCCCAATGCCCCTTGCCGAGCTGAGCAGAGTGGGACAGACCCCGCCTGCCTAGGCCGACCCGAACCGAGTAGGGCCGAGCCGGGCGGGTGGGAGGAGGCGAGGGCGGGCACTCGTATCATGCGGGAGGCATCATGTGAGCGGGGCCGGGCCAGGGAGGAGCGGGGCGGTGCTGCGGCGGGGAGCACCGGGGCCGTGCTGGGCAGTTTGTGCTCTGGTGGTGGCGGAAAGGATGCGGCCGGTGGTGCTGAGCGTGTTGTCTTTGGTCTTGGTCCTGGCCTTGCCCTCCACGGCCTTGGAGAACGGACTGGCTCTCACCCCTCCCATGGGCTGGCTGTCCTGGGAGAGGTTCCGCTGCAACGTGGACTGCCGGGCCGATCCCCAAAACTGCATCAGGTCAGCGGGGCGAGCCCCTCCCATCCCTCCCCCGGGGTTCCCTGCCAAGGAGGGTTTCGACATCCCCCCTCCCTGAGGGTCGGTATACCCCCCGCTGCAAGGAGGGCTTGTCCTGTGTGAACCTTCTCGGAAACAGCAGGGCTGCTGTTCGGGATCTGCCCCGTATGGATGGACTGGGCGATGCCAGGGCGGGTGGATGGTGGGATGGGGCATCGGGCCCGGGACGACTTTGGTACCGTTTGTGCTCCTGGGGCGAGCTCTGCAGTGGCGGGATCTCGGGGAGCATGGTGTGTGGGAGGCAGGGGGCTCAGACGCCCCAGTGCTGGGACTGGAGACCTCCCCTGCCAGCGCAGAAGGATGTGGCCAGGCTTTGCACTTTCCCCTCAATGACCGGGACGTGGATGGGTTTTAAATGGGAGCCCTGGAGACCCTGCCATATGGTCTGGGCCAGTCGTTTGGTGACCAACTTTCCAGAGTCCCCAGCCAGCTGCCAAGTCCCTTTGGCTGCTGGCAAGCTGGTGAGGCATGGAGGGTACGGGGGTTCAGTATGCCATGTCCCTTTCCCCCTACCCTGCAGCGAGAACCTCTTCTTTGAGATGGCAGACCGCCTGGCAGAGGATGGCTGGAGGGAGCTGGGCTATGAGTACATCAACATCGATGACTGCTGGTCTGCCAAGCAGCGGGACGCAGCAGGACGTCTGGTTTCTGACCCTGAGAGGTTTCCCAGTGGGATTAAAGCCCTGGCCGACTACGTGAGTTCCCACTGAGGATGATGAGGGGATCTCTGTGTTCCCACACCACCTGGTTCCCAGGAGGCACCTCAGACCCCCTTGTCCCCTCCCAGCATCTCTTCTCTCCTTGCAGGTCCATGCACGGGGGCTGAAGCTGGGCATTTACGCTGACCTGGGCACCTTCACCTGCGGGGGCTACCCGGGCACCACGCTGGACCACATCGAGGTGGATGCCCAGACCTTTGCGGAGTGGGGTGTGGACATGCTAAAGCTGGATGGGTGCTACTCTTCAGAAACAGAGCAGGCAGAGGGTAAAGGCTCCCTGGCTGTCTGGCATTTCTCCCCTCACTCCTTTGGTCAGGGTGGCTGACCATCTGCAGAAATGCTTGGCCAGCTTAGGTTCTTCTCTTCTGTCTTCTGTATTAGCTCTTGCGCAAAGAGGTGGGAGCTTAGGTGCCCTAGAGCTGGTGTGAGGCAGAGGGCCAGCCTGTCCTGCAGTACCTCTGACAGAGCAGGCTGTGGGCACAGAATGATGCCAGTCATCTCCTTCACCACTGTCACTGCTTAGGTATCAACCAGACCTCTGCTCGCTCACCCCCCACCCCTGCTGTGGAACAGGGAGGAGAAAATCCATCCAAAGGCTCCTTAATCAAAACAAGGACAGGGAGGTTTGCATTCCCCAGTTACAGTAATGGGCAAAAAAATTACAGACTCAATTTGGGAAGAAGAGAACCTAATTTACTCGACAAGGAGAAAGACAAAACGTGGCCAGATCTTAATACCTTCCCTTCCCTCTACCCCTCCCTTCTTCCCAGGCCTGAATTCCTTCACTGCTGCTTCCCCCTCAGTGGCACAGGGGGACAGGGAGTGGGGGTTTAGGGTCAGTTCACCACATGGTGTTTCTGCCACTCCTTCCCCTGAGGAGGACTCCTCACAGCCTTCCCCGTTCCAGTGTGGGGTCCCTCTCCCGGGAGAGTCCTTCAGGAACCCCTGGGACATGAGTCCCTCCCACAGGTGCAGTCCCTCAGGAACTGCTCCAGCCCGGGCTGCACACAGAGTCACGGCTGCAGCGGGAGCAGTCACCTCCCCTGACACGGGGTCCTCCATGGCTGCAGATCCACATCTGCCCCTCTCTGTGATCCTGCACGGGCTGCTGCTTCACATCTGCCCACTACAAATCCAGGGGCTACAAATCCATTTACCCCACTGTGGTCCTTCAAGGCACTGTGCTCCTCCATATGCTGCAGGGGCACAGCTGCCATCTCACCACAGGCTGTGGGGAAATCTCTGCTTGGGCACTTTTCCCCCTCCTTCTTCACTGATTTTTGTGTCTTTTCTCTGGCATTGCTCTCTCACATCCTCCTCTCCTTTGTTCTGCAGTTCTCTTTTTTTTATATTGTTGCAGTTTTGTTTCCCCTTTCTTGAATAGGATACTTGCAGAGGTGCATCCGACTTCCCATATCTGCTTGGCCAGGATTGGAACCGGAGGAGCTTCCAGAAGCTTCTCACAAAAGCCACCCCTGTGGCTTCCAAAAGCCATCCCCCCAGGCTTCCAGAACACCACTGCACTAACCCAATACAACCAGTTGTCTTCTTCTCTCCCTCAGGCTATCCAAAAATGTCGAGGGCCTTGAATGCTACAGGCCGCCCCATCGTCTACTCCTGCAGCTGGCCAGCATATCAGGGTGGGCTCCCCCCCAAGGTGAGGGTTGTCTCATCTGGTGGCTCTTTCCTATCTCCCCTTGCCCTTGGGGAGCTCTTGTTGGAGCTGTAGGAGCCTTTCACTGAGCCCTGTTATCACTCTGCCCCTGGTAGGATCAGGGCGTGGGTCCCCAGAGGGGATGTGACCTCCCTGCCAGGCATCTGAGGACACCTGGGGTTCCTAGCATGGCTAAGTGGTAGAATTTCGGGGTGAAAAGGCCGTCTCCAGCTCTCTCAGCTGGTGTGGGTTGATCCTGTTCTTTTGAGAGGGATCCTGTCTGATTTAAGTCCTTCAAATAGGATGTCCCTCCTAGTAATGTTTTTTTGAGAATTGATTACATTTATTTATTTCCTCTTCCACCTTCTGAGTCAATCCCAAGCTGCCCCCATTCTTGCAGCTGATCATATTTCCCCATGGCCTCTGTGGCTCTTTTGACAGACATGCTGTCATACTGAGATGTGTCCTCTCCTACTGGGATATGACTCTGAACATCACTCTTCATTACGTGATGTTGCCCTTCTACACATTTCTTGTGCTTTGCAAACACCAAACATTGGGATGCTGCAGCTCTTAACAAGTCTGGATGCCCCTTCTCCCCCATCTTGCAGACTTGAGTAATCTTCTTCCTCCTGCCTGCCTCTCTGCTCCTTTCTAGGTGAACTACACCATCTTGGCAAAGTTCTGCAACCTGTGGCGTAACTACGATGACATCCAGGACTCCTGGGACAGCGTGCTTTCCATCCTGGACTGGTTCTCCACAAACCAGGATGAACTGCAGCCAGCAGCTGGCCCCGGCCACTGGAATGACCCTGACATGGTGCGTCTGGGTGGTGGGATGCTCTGACCCTGGCCAGGGGATCTCCAGGGATCTTCACCCTGTTCTAAGGGCAAGGTGAAGGAAGAGAGCCAGGAGCAGGAGCCCTCTTGCTGCAGAGAGGCAAAGGTCACGTTGCCCTTGGATAATTTGTGGAAAAAGCCTGTGGCTGCAAATAACCCATCACTGCTTGAGTGAATATGTGAAGTTATTCTGGTGTCGTTGTCTTTCCCTGCACAGCCTGAGGGCAGATAGTGGTGGAGAGTGTTGATGAGGGTGTTTGAATGTGTGCTGATGGCTCAGCCCCTAGCAGGGATAGGTTGTCCCAGCAGTGGTAGGCTGCATGAGGGGAAACAAAAGCATGTGTGAGGTTTCCTGTGTGGTTTCCCTCACCAAGCTACAGCATCACCAAGAGTGACAAGCGGACAAGTTTCTAAGCCTTTTTTCCATCTCGTGTCTTTTGGCCCTTTCCCCTCCAGCTCATCATTGGAAACTTTGGCCTTAGCTATGAGCAGTCCCGCTCCCAGATGGCCTTGTGGACGGTGATGGCAGCCCCACTACTCATATCCACAGATCTTCGCACCATCTCTCCGAGTGCCAAGGAGATCCTGCAGAACCGCATGATGATCCAGATCAACCAGGACCCCCTGGGGATCCAGGGGCGCAGGATTATCAAGGTTTGGGGGAAGGCGGATGTGTTTGAGAGTGTAGACAGGAGCAGCACAGAGTCACAATAAGGAGGGAGAGAGAGGCAATGCAGTCAAACGTGAGCAGGAGAGCTGTGGGAGCTGTCAACCTTCTGGTGTAACAGCTCCACAGGGCAAGATCGGAAATTACAGGCCAGCCCTGGTCCTGGAAGCTCTGCCTCACCCACCTGTCCCCACCCCTAGGAGAAATCCCACATTGAGGTGTTCCTGCGCCCACTGTCCAACGATGCCAGTGCCCTTGTCTTCTTCAGCCGGAGGACAGATATGCCCTTCCGCTACACCACCAGCCTGGACAAGCTCCACTTCCCCGAGGATGGTGTGTATGAGGTGAGCACCACTGCACCTGGATCCTCCTCTTTCTGGCTTCCCCTGTTGATGCCTTGTGGATTATTCGTGGGGGGGGACAGTTACTGCCTGCCTCCAGGATGAAGGGGAAGGGTTGCCTTCATGCTGCCTGCTGCAGTACCCCATCCCACCGTACCATGTCAGTGACTTCAGCTGGAACTCAGATGAAATGTGTGTGGAAATCCCAGTAGCCACCATCTTTCTCTTTCAGGTAGAAGATGTGTACAGCGGGCAGATCATCAGTGGCTTGAAGACGGGAGACAGCTTCACAGTGGTTATTAACCCCTCAGGAGTGGTGATGTGGTATCTCATTCCCTCAGAGTTCTTCGCACAGCCCTGGCACACCGTAAGACTGACAGACCCTGGCGAGGGCTTCAACCCCGTCCTTCTGTGATGAGGGTCAGCAGATGGGGGTGTGGGTCAGTGCCAGGGGCAACAGTGAGACCCTGGAGCACGTGGCTCTTCATTGCACAAGTGCCTTTCACAGGTGTGCCCAGCAGTGCCAGGGAGTGACTATCAAGTCATTCCTCCAGTACCATCTTGATGATGTCTAGTCTCTGTGTAAAGCAGAAATTATTGTTACCCACCTCTTAAGGGTGTACAGAGCACGATTGCTTGGTGACTGCAAAGCCCTTTGAGATCCTCCTGTGGAAGATGCCATACCAGCTGAGCTGGGGGTTTGTCAGCTCTGACACCAGAGCACTTCACCGCTTTGGACTGAATACCTCCAACCACTGCAGGGGTGGTTTGATCTATGCCTGCAGAAAGGCCTTGGATGGTTTAGTATCTTCTAGGATGGTGAGACTGCCCCCCCATGTGATGACATTAGCCTCAAGATCAGACCTGGTCACCTTCTTGCTGAAAGACATATCAATGCAGTGCTTAGGGTTGTGGTTTAGTGGTGGACTTGGTAGTGCTGGGTTAACGGTTGGACTTGATTTTCAAGATCTCTTCCAGTCAAAATAATTCTATGATGATTCTATGATTCTGCAATCAGCTTGGCTTAGGAGGCTGTATCCTTCCCATGTACTCTCACTGGGACCAAAAGGTCCTGGAGGCATGAAGGTCCTGTGCAGGGAGGCTTTGCTTGCAGCCCCAATCCTGCTGACAGGAGGTCAGCACCACTACAGCCCAGTGTGCGTACCAGCATTGTATTAAAGCACCCCTGGTACCAGTTTACAGCAGAGCAGAGCAAAAACCTCCTTTGGCCATGTACAAACCCAGCAGCCTTGCTGTGGTACAGCACCAAAAATTGCAGAGCTGTAATGTGTTTTGCATGAGTGGTGTTGGGAAGATGCTGACGTTCAGAGGAGTTCATCTTTTGAGTTGGGAGTTGGTCACAGGTGCCTCCAAGTTTAAGTTGCATCCTGTTTTTGCTCCAGTAGTGAAATTCCTGCTAAAAGGGAGCTCAGGCCTCCTCCAGCAGGCTGAACTCTCAGGGTTTCTCAGGATAAGGCTCCTTGCAAGGGCAGCTACATGCACAGCTCCATTCATAGGAGGAGCCTGTGCTATTAAATTGGGATGGCAGGACAGACTCTAAAGCCCTCCGTGGCTTCATGTTCATACAGCACACATCCTATGGAGGAGTTTCAGGTGAGACATGGCCCTACCCCGACTGCCCTGGAGAGGGGTGCAGCTTTCGTGATGATTGTCTCTGAAGATTTGCAGCTGAGCAAGACTGACATATGATTTAGCTTCAGACTGGAGAAATGTTAATTTTAGATTAAGAATAATAATTAAAAAACATAGTTCTCCTTTCTGTTCAGATGCTGGGGGTTTCCTGATCATCCACTCACTCTGGTTCCTGCAGGACCAAATCTGCTCAGTTCCTGAAACCTCCTCTGAGTACAGTGGCATGATACTGAGCACGATACTTGCAGTGCTGATAAGGAAGGGCAAGTGCATTTCATGTTGGTATATGGGAGCTGGCTTTGTTCTTGGAGAATGATTGAGACAAATTAATTGAAATAAAGGGGAAGCAGGTCACATGCTCTCTTTGTTTTATGTTTATTCAGTGTTGCTAGTTGATTAATGTGGGATTAGAGGGGCATTACCTTAAAACAGGAACAAATATGCAAAGAAAGAGAACTGGTTTCTTATCTGAGACTGGATGATGCAGAGTAGGAAATGACTTTCTAATAGTTACAGGACGTTCAGCATATATATATATTTCCCTCAATGGAAAACAAATCAGCTAGTAAGGAGTTCCTCTTAAAGATAGGCCTTCCTCTGGCAGCAAATGTACACAGAAGAGGTGCTACACATGGAGTTCTGGTGACTAGCAGTGTGGTGACATGGCCCCTGCTACATGCAGTGTTGTGCCTGCCCCAAGGACAGGAAGATGTTCCAGTTCTGGGTGTCTGGGCAAGAGCAAATGCAGAAACCAGCCTTCCACCCTCCCCAAGCAGCAAGAGGGTAAGCCTCACCTTGCTTCTCTCCCCCCAGTTACTTGATTTCAGATCTCTCACCAGATCCCTGAGCGAGAGGACTTGCCCACAGATGATCAGAGAGAGCACCTCCAGTGCTTGTCATTTGTCCCAGCCTTCTGTGCAGAAGGCAGGAATATGAAAGTCAACACAAAACACACGCAACAGTGAACAGGCAGCTCAAGGTAGCAACACTCCTGTATTAAAGTGCAATTCAAAAAATTAGAAACATTTGTGTTTTTGTTTTAAATACAATTATTAGAATATTTCTAAATCAGACTCAGAAGGTATTTATAGATAAGGAAATTTACTTCCCCACACACACAGCTCCTTTAGGAATCCGCACTTCAAGGCAGAAATGCCTGACTTGCAGGAGAACCTTGGAATACAGGGAAGAGGGAAAGCACTCCTTCCCCTTCACCATGAAGGCAGGAAGAAGTGCTGTCTCCCCATATATATAAAGGATCACCAGGGTCTGCACCAGACCAGAGAGACTCTCTTCAGAGCAGGTTTAATGGCACTATGTCCTACGGAAGAAGGAAAGGTGGCTGAGCAGCCAGTCTCTGCATGAGACCTGAGTGTTAGTAACACACACACCAGACAGTGGTTGCCAGCTGAGAGAGGGCACTGCACTCCCTAAACAGCCCAACTCCAGTATTCCAGTGTCCACCCACCCACACTGCTGACGTGGGCATACATGCTGCAGTGGCCCAAGGAAGAGAGGAGGCTGTTTTCCCCCTGTGGAGCTGGAACACAGCACAAGCTCGCTCAGCAGAGGGAGACAGGGCTGTGGGACCATCTCCTGGACAAGGTGGTGCCAGGTCATCTTCCTCACATAACACATTTTGCCCCGAGGCAAGCAGCCTCCTGTGCACCATTTGACTCCATTAGACTTGAAGAATGCCTGCGTGACACAGGATCATTGCAGGGATATGGGACCTGCCTCTAGGAGAGGGAAAAGACCACTGATTTGCAGGCCTGCAGATATCAGCTCACTGCCCTGCAGCACACCTTTGTTTTGCTTTTCTGTTCCTTGCCTACAAAGGCAGGCTGACTGGGGCCCATTTCCCCTACCTCTTGCACAGCCAAATGCTTCAATGTCTCTTAGGATCCAATTCCAAAATCCTCATGCCATGACTGTTAGACCAGGACATGAAACACTCGCTTCCAGCACGAAACAGGATTTCCAGAGTCCCATCTCATGCTGAGCTGTGACAGAATTTGAGGAAATTCAGTACCTTTCTGGGGTACCCAAGGGTTTACGAAAGGAACCTCATGGCTCTCTTATACCTTTCCCCTTGGATGGTGCTTCAGAAGAGGTCAGAAGTTTGGCATTCCAAGTAGTTTTACTCCAAGATCCCAGAGCCTTTGCATTTTAGTCCTAGATTAGTGATATGGTCTTACTGGTGGTTTAAGAAGTTGTCCATCTCTCTCCTCAAGCCAAATGTCAGAGCAAAAGGTTAGTGCTTCGACCCCATGAGATAAAGCAAATAAGCAGGAAAGTGCTGTTGTTCCACCTTGTATTGCCACTGAGTTAATGTTTAAGGAGGGTCAGGTGCTCAGCTGCCCAGCACTACATATACTGTATATATACAAAGAGACCTAGAGATATGCTAACCCAAGGGGTAGTGACAGCCACGTTGTCTTCAGGGAGAGAGAGACTGTGGGAGGCTGGCAGCAATTTCCTTCTGTTAGTTGTTCTTCTTATCCTCAGGAGGTGCATAAGGAGGTGGCTGATCCTGGAAGGAGATACAGCAGAGTCAACAACCCTACTTGTTTTATCACAAGCTCCTCTCAGTCATCCCCAGGTTTGGTTTACAAGAAATGACTGCTCTTCAGTGAGCTACAGACAGAACCAGGTGTTGTGTTTTAAGCTGTCATTTAATCACACCATTCCTCTCTAGTACCAGTTACGCTCCCGGATATATGCTGCTCCCCATAAGGTTTCTAGTGAAGCTCCCCTCAAAACCAGGTAACATATGGACTGCTGCCAATAGACCATTAATTTATTTCAATCCCCATCCTCTCATCATTTCCAGGGCTTTGTCCCTGTTGACATTCAAGGCTCTGACACAACAGACAGGGAGCCCCTAGGCTGAGGGCCAGCTCTGCTGCTCCATCAGCCTCCAGCCCACCAGAGGCATGGGAAGCAGTGAAGGGCACAGACTGTCTGCCACGTACCAGATGTAGGCTACAGCCTACCTACAGGCTGCTGCTGAATGAACACCAAGACACCTTCCTGTTTGTCTGTGCAGCTCAGAAACAAAAATAAAAATTAAGGAGAAATGCAAGTGCTCTCCTCCTTAAGCGACCTGCTCTTCTTTAATTATCCACACTTTCAAGCTCAACAAAAGCAGAGAGCCCTGTGGGTTCTCTGTGCCCATGCAAATTTGATATGCCTCTAGGAGTAAGACAAGTACCAAATGGCTGTTACTGGGTGATTCTTAAGGCCCCCCTCCTCTCCTGATTGAAGATTTGTTAAATCTTCTTAATGGGACCAACATCCGTGACTCCCTCCCAGGAAAGTGCAGACTTTCTGTGTGTGTTCAACATGGAGGCACATCAGAGTTTGCTAGGAAAGCACTTCTCTAGTGACAGAAGAGGAAGCAGGCACATCCAGAGCACAGATGCAGTACTCACCATGGGCATGTACACATTGTGTGGGTTGGCAGGGTTGTAGTATGCACTGGAGGCAGCTTCCATAGCCTTACTGTCCGCTAGAATGGTAGGAGAAGCAGTATCTGTAGGACTTGTTCATCTACATGCCTTAGTCAGTGGCTCCAGCCCCAGAGCCCTGTCCCCAGCCATAGTTCTTTTGAGGAGTTGACAAACATCCAAAGAGACACCAGCAACTGCAGTGAGTTGGGTTTGAATTCAGAGCAGCTCAGGGAAGCTGCAAGCTGGCTAGAGCTGACCACAAGCTGTGCAGTGCAGAGCTGAGGAGCTGCCCTCTCTGTACTCTGTTATCTCAAACAATACATCAAGACAGTTTTATCTGCAACACCAGCTTCCCCACCCCAGGCTATGGCCACAACACGACCCACAGCCCAAGCCCACAAACTGGATTCCCCCAGCCCCATTCACCTGGCATGCCCGGGCCCACCCAGGCTGGGGGAGCCGAGGGTCCTGCAGGAGGTGGCCCAGAGTAGGGGGGAGGAGGCGGCACATACATGGAGTTCATGTTTGGAAGTGGTGGGTAAATACCTGAAAAAGATGACACCAGCTTGATGCTTCAGGCCGTGGCAATGGGGCAGAAAGAAAGAGAGCTCAGAGGCCCAGCAGCACATTCACCTTGGGCAAGAGCAGCAGTGAGGGAAGCTCTGCAGGCTTGGCAAGGATGCAGACAGCAGGGATTTGACATTTGGCTAACGCCTGCCATGCCAGCCGGCAACAGTTCTCTGCCAAGTGGCAGCACAATTTACAAACTGCATTTTCACTTCCCACCCAGCTTCCCAACTACAGACACACGGGTGTGCTCAACAGCATGCAACAGCTTTTTGTGAGGACAGAGATCCTTGAGGGAGACAAAACTACAGCAACCCCCCCTCTACCATTGTGATTTCTTTACAACTAACACCAAACGGCCCCTGCCAGTCATCATCACACAGCTTCCAAACCTGGAGTCTGGGCATATGGATATCCTGCAGGCTGTGGAGCAGGTCCATAGGCATTCATTGGAGGTGGTGCATAAGGATATTGTCCATTTGGTTGAGGAGGAACAGCATAACCCCCTGGCACAGGTGAATAACCCCCTGGAGCAGGTGCATACCCTCCAGGCATAGGTGTATAGCCATAGCCAGGGTTCTGGAGAGGAACGCCACTGGAAGCTAAGGAGGACAGGTTAAGTAAGCCAGACACCCTTTTGTTACAATTCAACACACAGAATAAAAGGAAAAGGCCATTCTAAAACAAGCATCAGTAGGGTGTTTTCTCCTTATTTTTGAATTTTCTTACCAGAAAAAAGTACAGTTTAAAATGTGGATTTCTTTAAAAATAAAACTTTTCTACTACAAAAAAAGTACATTTTTCCCCACTTGAATGATTTAAATAGAAGTTATTACTTTAAATTTGTTTTCCTCCCTCCAAATGTGTGCATGTTAAATTCCCCTATCTTACTCCAATACCACTATAGAGATGAAGGTTTGTAAGTGAATCAATTTTTCACCATCACATATTTCAACTTTATTCCAAGAGGAACAAGTTTCTGTAGAAAAAGGTGGTCCACCTCAGAAGAACAAACTCCAGAATATTCTCACTGCATAAAGCGTTACAATGAAATAAAGAAAAAGGACTGGAAGGAAAAAACAAAGTCACCCTGGAAAGAAACCACAAAACATTCATGTGGAAACAGGCAAGGTGTCTCCCTCCTCTCCTGGCCTGTGAAGTTCAAAAAGAGCACTAATCACTTAATCTCAGCCAGACACGGGGGAATTGAAGCTCTAAAGATCCCTTACCACTAGAGGCAGCTTTGAACATCAGCTGGCCAAACTCAATGGCTCCTCCACTGTTGAAAGTTAGTTTAAATGTCCCCTGCCCTTCCCAGCCACCTAGGAGAGAGAGAATTAGAATTGAAAGAGGTTATTAACCTCTGCAGAAGCAGTCAAGCCAGCAAAACTCTTTAAGGACGGGTTGGACAGGACTTTGAACAACCTGGTCTAGTGGAAAGTGTCCCTGCCCACGTAGGGTGGTTGGAACTAGATGATCTTTAAGGTCCCTTCCAACTCAAACCATTCTGATTCTAAAGCATTTAATACTCCCAATTATTTTTTCTTCGTCACTTTTAGAACTATTTCGTGCCATATCACCAGGGGGAAAAAATCGTGGCACTGCTATCAGATGTTCCCCAAAACAGTGTCTCAAAAAGAGCATTAATTGATTTCTTTACCTTTTAAAAGATGATCCCTGCTATGGATATGTAAAAGCATCCCACTCTACATATTAGGATGTTTTGTCCTTTCCTGAAAGGTTTAATAGAACCTAATAATGAACACAGTGTGAAGAAAAAACACTTCATTCACTGAGGATTATAATGAAAAGCCCTCAAAGGAAGTTTTATTGCTAACCTCAGTGAAATACAGATGAGGGTCTGCAACTCAAGCTAGGATTTTAATCAAATGCAACAATTTTAATCTCTTTGACCCACAGAAACTCAGATTATAAATGTTTCGATAATAATAGCAATTTTCAGAAAAAAAAACCACCATCAAGTAGGGGATGACATTGTAGAATAAAAATGCTTTGTTTTATATGGGGTTTTTGGGTTTAGGTGGGTATTTTTCAAGGGGTTGTTTTTTGTTTTGGAGGTTATTTTTTTAGATGAAAATAGATGTCTTTTAAATAAAACATTCCATAAAATAAAATTTCTCTTTCTTGTCTGCCTAACAAATAGTAGAAGTATAGAGAGTGTCTTGGGAATAAAACAGAAGGACAGGAATTTAACAAAAAATATCCACTGCAGATAAAGTAATCCCCTTGGAGATTCAACTCTTTTAAAATCACTCTCCCAGTATGATTTCAACCTGAGAAAGTGGGCTGATCCATAGTCCAGAGGACCCACCACATACCTCCTGCCTCAGCCTGAATCTGTCCTCTGATGTAATTTGCAGACAAAACAGGCTGCTCGATTGAGCATCCCTTCACCAAATAAAATGGCATCATGAACGACAGCATGGGATCCTTGCCCTTCGACACAAAGATCATCTGCAAGACAGGAGGGAACACCTCTGAATTACTTGATTGAGATATCATGGCTGGTCACAGAGTTCTAGTTGCAGCAGCACCCAGGAAGTGGGTCACGTAACTCCTAGCACTGTGTTATTTCACAGCTTTAATACTGTGGGATACCAAAGAGATTTGATGGCATATGGCACAGTCGCCTGAAACACGTTTGCTGCAAAACAATTCACCACTTCAAACATGCACACAGAGTTTTGCTGTTCTGCTTTTTAAGGAGAACCTAGTACTCTCAGTGGCTCCTCCTGTAACAAAAATCACTTCCTCTGCCACCAACTAGGCTTCTGGTCTAAAGCCAACAGGATCCCTTGGGAAAGGAGGTGTGCTGGCATCAGACTTACCCTGTAAGGGGTGAGATACAGCATCCCTTTCTTGGTGCCTTTGAAGGCTTCTGGCTTGCCCGTCATGTCACTGAAGGAGAGCTCCACATCTTTACACTGTTTGAGAACACTGCAGGAGGAAATCAGACAAATTGGAGAGAGAAACTCAGTGACAGCTCTGACACACACGTCCCCCCATCATGCAGGGAAGGGCACAGCACACCAGTAGCTCTGATTATCCCCAAAGACTCAGATGTGGGCCCTGATCTTCTTCATCTTTTGAACAGTGAGGGATGATTTAAGCAAAGTGGAAGAATTCATCCTCTCACCTGGGACAACCCCTGCTCCTCTTCCTCAAAGGGAAACTTTAAATGACAATTTTCCTCAAAGGGAAACTTTAAATGACAATTTCTCTTTCTGTCTCCGTCCACATTTAGCTGTTTTTCTATCAGCTGATGACCACTCCCCACCCGAGAAGGGAAATCAGATAAAAAAAAAAAAAAAAAAAAAAAAAAAAGAGACCCATGTGTTGAAATGAAAACACATTTAATAAAGTAACAATAAAGAACTACTATTAATCTCAATACTAATCTGAAATAGAAAGTTATACTCAGCCCATACAGTGGGGTCAGAAGCTGTGCACTCCCAGCAGTGAGCCAGGTATCAAACACTGGGATCACCAACACAGCTCCAGCCAGAGCACGACAGTCACAGCAAATGGGGAGCAGGCCTCGGGGGGACAGAACTGCAGATGAGACCCTCCAGGGACAGTGGCCACTGAAGAAGAGACCTGTCCCCATGTAAACTTCCCAATTTATATCTAGAGTGATGGTTATGGTACGGAACACTTCTGCAGGCCAGCTTGGGTCAGCTGCCCTGGGTTTTGTTCCTCCTTGGCCAGAGCACCTGGCTGGCTTAAAAGTCCTAAAGACCTTGATCACTGTGGAAACCTGCACACCATGGCTGGTCACAAACCAAACCAAAGTGTCTTATCACCCTTATTCTCACAGAATCAGGTGCTGCAGTCTTCTCAAAAACTGCAGCTTCCCTGAACACAAAGTTGATTCTACAGTTCTATCCCAGCTAAACCAGGGCAGTTTCCAAAACCATCAGGACAAGAAATTCCTCTCTCAGCCTGAGAAGAACCTCAGCCCAAAGGTTCAGGGCACAGAAAGGGCAGAAGTAGCTGAAACCGCTCTCCTGAAGTCAGGGTGCCATCTCCAGAGCAAGTCTCCTTCTCCATGTCCACGTTCAAATCCAGGACTGGGGACTGCACAGAAAAACAGCCCTGCTGTAACACTGCACCCACTGTGCAAACTGAGGAAGTTGCTTCACTTATACCCTCCCTGCTGACCCTGCTTCACATGGTTTAAGTAAATATATGTAATTAACAGCACCCTGCTAAGGAACCAAACAAGGAACCTGTAATGTCAGCTATAAGGCTGTTATTGCTGGATGTCTAGGGGAACATTAGAGAAATTCACTAATGACACAAAGCCAGATGACAACCGTCAGCACTGCTGGGGTCAGGGGTACGGAGGTGCCTGAAAAAGTAAATATATTTTCAAGGAAAACAAGAGAGTCAACTTGGAAAAGCATGTAACTGAATCTACAGGGCAGGTCCTAAACATACCACCTAGTAAAGAAATCTGCAGAATAAACAAGAGCCTCAGGGCTACAAGCTCATGTTGCAGTGGCCAAAGAATCCCAGATGTTTTATGGTTCAAGAGCACGGAAAAAGAAAACACAAAGCCCTAAGCCAACACAAGCCTGAAGAGGCCGGATCTGAAATAATCCTCATGTATTCCAATCAGCAAACTGCAGAAGTCAGATCAGGTCAGGAAATTGCAAAATTATTGGGAGAAGGGAGGAAATCAGCAGCGCCACCGTTTGGGAAAAGGAGCAAAAGCCCTGTAGTTTCAGGTCACGTTGGAAAACCTAACAGTACAGATGCCTCTGAAAAATGAAACTATTTGATGAAAAAATGAAACTATTTGATGAAATAATGAAACAAGGAGAAAGATGGTTAAGAAGTCTAACTTTTACAAGAAAAAAAACATGACCAAGAAATTCTACTGGGACCTGACTGCATAGTAGAGCTAGATGAAGATTCTGACTGATGAGGAAGCAGAGCTCCTTCCATTTCCAAGATGCAAAGGGAAAATATTTCTTCTAAGCTAAAAAACCCCAGCTCCTTGACAGCTTGCATCTTATTAGAACACTTCCTCAGTGTCCCCATCTTGTCGACGTGTTTCACAGCAGTTTGCCTCACTGGGAAGAATTTCTACTTAGTCACTGTACTGTTTCCTCCTTCCCAACCACTGACCCAACGAAATAACATGCTGCCAGCACCCCTGGGCAGGATGAGGTTGATGGACTGGTTTGCACCTGCATGCCTGCCCAGGGCTGTCATGGGAGGGCTGGAGCACCCACCTGTGACCAAGAAGCACCTCACAGAACAGTCTGAGGTTAAGGATGATGAGATCCCTTTTAAGACAGCAGGACTTCTCTGGCTGGAGTAGTTGCAGTCGGGTACAAACTCAACAATATTTAAAGTTGTCTTGGTATAGTGGTGAGGGTGAACCAAAACTTAAGACAACAGAACTGCTCTTTACTACTCCCCGCCACCCTCACTGAACGGAGATCCTCACAGCAAAAATCAGCCTGCGCCCTTCTCAAACCATAACAGGAATATATTTTCAGAGCGTACTTTATCTATTGTTTACCAGACCCAAACCCACTCGGTGATCCTGTACTGGACTTCTGGTTTCTCCAGCCAAAGCTGGGATGCCGGGAGCATCCAAACACAATCAAAGGGAAGCCCAGGCCCATCACGCCGCTCTGTCTGTCCCCACTCAGGACACCGGTGGCAAAGGGCTGGATGTGACTTCACCGAGAAGTGTCCACCCCGTGCAGCGGAGGGCACCTGTGCTCCTCAGGCCTCTGTCAAGTTCAAGTGACCCAGATTCCTACCTCAAGCGGCCTCTGCCTCTCTGACATCGCTAACTGCGCGACATGATAGAAATAAAACACCCCATCCCCTCTCTTGCACAGGCTGCTCCCTCTTCACCCAGGACGATGTCTGGAGGGCACAAAGAACCGCCCCAGCTCCCGCAGTGAAGTGGGGGGCAGCCCCAGGCCAGGTCCGCTCCCCACCGCCTGCCCCAGCCCGCTCTCCACTGCCGGGGAGGATCTTTCACCACATCCTCCGGGACGGGCCCTGGGCCGGTCCAGCCGAGCCGAGATGCCTCCCGCCCCCAGGCCCCGCTGCCAGGACGGGGAGAGGGGGTGAGGAGGAAGCCCCTTCCCCACGGACCCCCGGGGCCGCCCCACCGGTACCTCTCGGCATTGGGGATGACGACACCACCCTCCTGCGAGTGGTTCCTGTTCAGCGCCATCTTGGCCCCCGCCGGACACACCCCTGACCCTGTGACGTCACGCCCTAGACTCCATTGTCGTCCCCCACCCCACCCCCGTCCCCCGATGACGCCACGCCCCCCGGGTGACGCAAAAAACGAGGCGGCAGCGGTTGTCAGGGGAGGCTGGTTTAATGGCGGCTGGCGGAGGGGGCGATACAGCTCTGGGCACCGCCCCGGGCACCGCGTTTTCCCCGCGGACGGGCCGCTTCTGCTGTGGGTCTGCCCTGGCTCCGCCGCCCGGTCCCTCCACCCCCGGCCTGGCGGTGTCCCGGTTCCCCCGGCACCGAGGAAGGCGCCTTCCCTCAGCCCCCGGTCCGGTGTCCGTCTGAAGCGCGGTTTTTGCCGCCCTCTGTTCGTGTAACCCTCGCTGCGCCGCTTCCCGCTCTCCGAGGCCTCCAGGTCAGGGGTTGGGGAAGGCGCTGGCAGAGCCTCTGGGGCAGCCTTTCCCCCGGTAGTGAACCATAACTAACTAGTCCTCGCAACTAACCACAAACACTCGTGCCTACTCGTAGCGCTGCTTGCTCTCCCTGCTCTCGGGGCTCGACAGTGGAGCTGCCTGCTGTCACCTTCAGCTTGGCCCAAACGGGAGTTGTCCGCTGTAAAAAATAAAAGGCCTTCGGGATTTACCATGCATTGCAAAATTTTCCTGGTGAATGGCTGAGGCAGTGTAGAATTCATCAGTCTCTGAAGAGCACCAAACTGGTTTCTCTGGTGTCACCTTATCTGAGACCTCACCCCCCTACAGTATCCATCAGTGACACCTCGGAGGGGAAGGCGATGCACGGTAGTCATCCCGGGACTCAGCTGGTGGAACGTGAGAACTAGGATCCATTCAGGCTTTTCCCAGTTTATCTGTGGCACAGAATTTTTCCCATGAGTATCTCCTGCTGTCACACAGCACGGGAAATTTTTGGTATTTGCCATTTGTAGACTTTTTGGTAGATATGCAGATACTGGGAGGATGTTTGCGTGAGCAGATGGCAGTGAGGAATACCTGAGCTTGCTTTTCTCAGCAAGCTTTTATGGATCCGTTAGAAATAGTCCATGATCCAACAGGAAATTACAGAGCAGAGCTTAAAAAACACCTTGCTACAAACGAACAAAAAAATTCCTAAATCTATGGGGCAAAACACATGATCTTGTCTTTGCAATCCCAGTTACAAAGGAAAATTTCTCTTCGGTTGGGTGGGGCTTGCTTTGCTTTCATTAAGCGGGGCAGCCTTGGCTTTCTGCTGGAACCCTTGTTTGGGCCCCAAAGCTGTAGAAATAACCATACCACATCCCAGGGTGACAAAGCCCAGGGGCAAGAGCAGTCAACTCTAGAGCAGTTGCATGGCCACCAAAGAGCTGTGTGAGAAAGCAAGTCCAGGGAACACGTCCACACACCCCCGCTAAAGATGACAGATTAGTTTTGTGCTCCAGTGCAGTGAAGAAGAGGAGCAGTGGAAGAGTCTTTCCTTTTGCACTGGGGTTAAAACATTATGTAGAGGATGGGCAGGAGCAGCCAGAGCAACACAGGCTGAGAAGATGTTCCTGGCAGCTGGTGACGCTGGGGACACGTCCGCACCTCAGTGGCTGGTAGTGACAAGCTGAAAGGAGGCTTGGGCCCAGCGTTGGGCTGTGGGTGGCTGGTGTGGGTGGTGGGATGGGCAGCAGCACGTCAGGGTGGTTTGTGCAGGGTCTGTGGTATATCTTCTGGCAGCTGTGATGAGGCTTTTGTTCTCTGCGGGCTGAGGAGGGTGGATGCAGGCAGGAGGGCAGGTGCAAGGCTGTATGCACACGCCACATACAGGGACACAGGCAGCCATGGATGTGGGTGGTGAAAGGACTGCAAAGGGTTGGTTCTAGCACTGCTGATAACAGCTAATCTGTGTAGACAAGGGGGCGTGAGAGCGAAGAGACCTTTGCTTTGCAGCGACAGCACCACGGGAAGCCACAAGATGGACACACGCTCCTAGGCAGTTTTGGTAAGGCTTGAGGCACCCTTCTTCCAGCCCTGGCCTCTGCACAGCTCTGTCAGCCAACTTCATTCCCATCTTAAGTCATCCTCTGCTATTCCCTCGCTGGAACCTCTCCCTCCTTTCACAAGTCTTTCCAGCCCCCATCCCAAACCCACCACACTTCCTCTGACTTGCAGCACAACTGTCCCATGCCATGGTGTTGCATTTTAAGTGCAACAGGCAATTCTCCTGGAGGTGACAGTCCCTGCCAATGGTGTGACATGCTGGGTGATGGGCAGAGACTGCCAAACTCAGAACATCTGTAATTCTTTCCCTGCCTCCCGTCTGCTCAGCTAGCCCTTATGCTTTCTGCCTGGCTGAAGGACACCCAGAAAAAAGCTGACACTGACTAAACACGAGCATATAGGCTTCAGTAAAGCTGTGCCTCTTTCTGCTCCTGGGTCTTTACCTTCCCTCCTCGCCTCTTCCAGGGGAACACATTGGTAAGATAAGAGGTGTAAGAGCTGGGAGAGGGAAAGGGAGGAAACAATCTGAAAAAGTGGAAGATTCAAGTACTTGGAGAAGTGAAGGAGAGACAGAAAGGGTCAAGAGCAGAGGAAGTGAGATAGGGAAAGAATGGAAGGAAAAAACCTATGGAGGGCTAAAAGGGAATGAGGACAAAAGCACAGGAGAGAAGAATGTGGAAGTTGAAAGGGCAGTAGGAGGGCAGGGGAGCAGCAAAGGCTGTACCAGCAAACGGAGATATTTCAGTGAGGAGGAGGTATCTCTGTGTTCCCAACATCTGTGGAAAACCCAGGGAGATATCCTGGCCCAGTGTTTCTCACTCCACAGCTCTTTGCACCCCTCCAAGATCCTGAAGGCCCTGTGGCAGTGAGCTCCCAGCAGGGACCTCTGTGGCACTGTTGTCCCTGTGCTCCTGCAGCAGAGGTGCTGCTGGGGAGAGACTGGAGGGAATACTGCAGTGGGTGATGAGGTGGAGTGGCCTCAGGACAGCTTGATCTGAGCTGTAAGTTTCACAAGATCAAAAGTCTGTGGTACTCAAGCATGGCCTTTGATCTTAGTACTGGGCAGGGCAAATGCACCCACTGCAGCAGAGGCATGCTCTTTTCTGCTGGGTTTTGCTTCTTTTGGAAAACATGGCTATTTTGCCCAAGCCCTTTGATGCTTGTCAAATAGATCCTACAGGCCAAGAATTAATTCTTTCTTCTCTCACTTGTCATTTCCCCTGAACCACAAAACACATCAGTCTGTCCCTTCTCCCATCTGTCCACTTCCAAGCTGCCATTTCCCCTTGGGAAGCCACAACAAGAAATGGGGATACAATGCTGGGCCACTGTGCCCTTCGAACAGCCAGCTGCCTTCCCACCCACCAAGGACCAAAGAGACATTTCTGCTGCTATCACTTGAAGACACTGTATGCACTGACTCCACTGTCTTCTCCTGGAGTCTCTCCTTGCTGTGTGATAAAAACAGGAGCCACAGCATGCCTCACATCTCCCACCACATGCCCCAGAAATCCTTCCCCCAACACCCCCATCCCTATTCCCCCAGGCAAGACACACAGCTAAGACACAGGAACTAGAGAAAGGAAGATGACAGACAGTCCACTGTGCAAAAAAACAAACCAAGAATGAGGACAGTCTGGTAAAGAGGTGTGAGATGCCTTTGGTCCCCCTCTGGCACAGAGGCAGGCACGTGCACACACTCACGTCATCTCACACACAGGGAGGGTGCACCACATGCTTCAGAGACAGGCCCATGGTAGTCAGGGGTAGCAGGGGTGGGTTGTCAGATCCAGAGACACCAGGTCAGAGTAGGGGGGTAGGGGAGGTCAATCACAGGTTACTTTCGTGGTTTTCCTCTGTCTCGACAGTCATGGGGGGCAGCCCTCCGTTGTCATTCAGCCTCTTAGCCCTGTAGGTCTCATAGTGGATGTTGTGGGTCACTTCTTTTAGGTCCTGAAGGTGAGTCCTGCAGGAGGCAAAGAGAAAGTGGGGTTGGAAATAGGATACAATAACCAACATCAGCCTGGTCAGCATTAATCTTCCGATGATCAGGTTATTACTCAAGATAAATGGAAGATTTCTGCAGTCAGGATGGCTGGTGAGTGTACCCCTTTCTTCTATACTACTGAGAGATGGAGCACCAACATTCAAGAACACATACACAGGATGCAGGATAGGGACTAAAATCCCTGGCTGTGCTTGCCAGCATCCTGTCCCTCTCATGCCTGTGACACAGGCTGTCTTTGTCTGTCAGAGTAGACATGGGCTTATCTCATCTGAAGCAGTGGTGAGACAAGGAAATACCAGGAGGGTCTATCAGGTCTGCTGCAGACCATAGCGTGCAGAACACTGCTCTGAGCATCATCCCTGACCTCCATAGAAAACCTGTGGTTTTGGATTAGGAAGTTTTTAATGGAAGAGTTAGGGAAAGCTTCAGAAGTATTGCAGAACAAAAATAGAGCAGCATGGTGATGTTCATTGTACCTTGCCAGGGTACAGTGTCTCAATACCACCATACCAACAGGTGGAATGAGCCACAGGGCTCTGTCTTTAAGTGTATTTCCCTTATTTTATCTTTTTCTTTCTTTTTTTTTTTTTTTTTTTTTCTTTCTTAGTGTTGTTATTAATTTAAAACCTCAGCCTGTTTACAGGTAACAGTGTTGATCCTGGATCAATAGCTCTTCTACTGAGAATTTGGAGCAGATATCACTTGTGCTGAGACAACTTCATGAAACAGTAGAAATTAAAAGGACCATGAAAGCTGAACAAAACACGGAGCTTCTAGTGAGATCCAGCACATCTCCCAACCTGGTAGGACACATGGTCTAGGATGGGGTAGTGATCTGTTTCGCACTGATTCCAGCCCAGACCTGTTGTCATTGTCAAATAGAAGTTGTTGCAACCCAATGTCCTTAATGTGATATAAGGGGTGTGGGAGTACCCTGCTTTTCTCCAGGTGTACAACTCATACATGAAAACTAGTGCCTACCTGATAATGGGCATGTCACTAAGAAAGGCACTAGCATATCTATCCCTTAGCTCAATCTAACCCTACCCCACAGAAGCTTCACTGCCTGAAATGTGCTTTCTTTTTCTTCCCATGGAGGCTATTTTCTTCTAAGAGGGTCTCAGGAAGAGTCCCTGCTCATCAGGAGCACACTGAAGCATGACCATGGGCTTACCTGATGACAAAGTCTCGAAGCAGGGCAAATTCACAGTGAGTGAGGTTTTCCACTGAAAAGAAAGCAAGCAACTGTTATGGTTTATTTTTTCAACAACATCCTGTGGCTTTAGAGCATGGCAATGTCATTGCCATGGGGCAGTTTCCAGGTGGGCAGAGCCTGCATACTTCTGAAAGGACAGACAGTGGTCTGAACACCACACTGTCAGGCATTGAGGACACAAGCCAAGAGGTGCTGAGGGGTAACGTGAATTTTCATTTGAAAACCAAGGCAACCTCAGGAGCTCAGCTTTACACTCTGTGGTGGTGGCTCCAGCTTCTGCCATTTGGCTGTAGTGGTACCACACTGACCATGGCCATTCCCTACCAGCAGACCTGTTTGAGAATTCTCCTATGACTTGGTTTCAAAAAGTTTATCACAAAAGGGATAGGAAGGTAGTCATGGGACCATGGGACATGTTATCTAGACCCTTGTCTATTACTGGAATAATATATATACTTCCCCAGAAGCAAAGGTGTTTTTACCTTCAATTATTCCCCAAGGTGTTTTCCTGCCCAGGACTCTTTTGCCATTCACTTGGTATTCCTTGTCGCTGCCCACTACTGCAAAGGGCATGCTTTCCTGCTGGGGAGAGAAACAGGGAAGAGACCTTTTGAACCCATTCCAGAGAGCATCACCATCACTGGTTGCCATCCAACTTTCCTCCTCTTAGCCCACCAAACACAAAGCCTTTCTCCAAGGGAAAGGGTTCTCTGGAGGAACACTTTACTGGCTGTCTTCTTCACCCATCTGTGCTATCCTAGCATTTCAGGCCCTTGCTTTTCAGGTGTCTTCTCACCCCCTGATCTTAGTGTATAGCTTGCAGCAGTGCCAAGGGCTCAGGAGCAAGGGGTAGAGCTTTTCTGCACTCATCTCCAGCATTTCTGAAGAGGTGGAATGACCAGAGAGGAAATGCTTTGGCATAACCAGGAGAGGGTCTTTCAGCCCAGGGCTGCTCATATGGGTAGATTGCAGTGAGTATTTCTCACCAAGTTTATAGTTCTTCACCAGAAGAAGGAGAGAACTCAAAATAATCCTCTCTATCAAGGCACATGAACATTTAACAAACTTAATGGCTGAAATGGCTGCCCTGAGAAACACCACCAGCACCAGAAGTGGGGTAGAGGTGCAGCTTCCCTGGAAAGTGGAACAGGAGGTGAGGCTACTGTAGATAGTAGTGTGGGAGACCCAGATATCTCAAAGCACAGGGAGAAACCACCTCTTTCCAGAGCATAGGGTATCCTGCTATCCCTAGGCCGGTGCAGATATTCATAGAAGATTTATTCTATTTTATGGATGTCTCTGGGCCTGGGAAGGGGACTGCAGTTACTACAGGAATAGAGATTAAAAAGAAGTTTATTTCTTCCATGTGAGACTATCCAAACCTAGGGCAGTGATAATGAAGTGCAGAGCACAGTCTGGTGCTCCTCTAAAAACCTCTAACAGTTTGGAGAACAAACAAAACCCATCTAGTTTTCTCCAGAATGTGTGATGTATTGACATGTAGGAAATGGTTAGTTAAGATGAGGAAAATGGGAATTTCTGTTGAGGATCTGACAACTGAAAGAGTTGAAAAGGCAAGTGTCAGGCTGCAGTGCAAGACTCCTGGAGTTTCTTCAGGACTGCCACAGAGGCCAAACTATTTTCATTTATTATCTAGCCACAAAAATTATGAGTAAGATAATTAAATTCACTAGCATCACAAGGCCAAGAGGTGTTGTCAGTGAAAAGGCAGACTGGGTTATTATCTGGGAAGATGTAAGTTTGAGGCACAAAGAACAGCATTTAGGGAATAACAAAGAATTCATGCTACAACTTCAGAGCTCATGCATAAGCAGCAACTGAGGGAGTGGAAGGATCCCACATGCTAGTCAGTCACAAGATGACCATGAGCCACCAGTGTGATGCAATTGTTTAAAGAGCATACGTGGCTCACAGGAATAGCAGCTCAGATCTCAGAAGGGATAGGGGAGCATGGGGTACCAGCACCAGTGCTAGAAAATTGAATCAAACTGGAGCAAGCCCAGAAAAAAAGTCAGTAGGAGCATGGACTGCTGAGGAATGGGGAGCTCATTTGAAGGAGCTTGTGTCCTTTAGCTGACCAAAATATCAGCAAAGAATATTGTTCTCTATAAATGTCTTGAGTGGTGAGGACAGCTAGGGAGGAGAACTGCTAAGTCAGTGTTGACATGTCCTGGGTACGGCCTGGCCATGAAGAAGCACAGGCTGGAAATTAGGAGACAGATTCTAATGTTCTGAGGAGGGAAGGATGGGACAAGACTTTTCAAAGGGGCTGGGGGAGCAAACAGCTGCAATGCTTTTCAGGTCAAGTTCAGTCAACAGATGAGAGGGCTCACAGGGCAGTTGTTTGGGACAGAGCCTGGTTATCATCCACACATCAGGCACCTGTGGTTCTTATCAGTGGCCAAACAGAGCATTCAGCAAGACAGGGTGAAATATAGTTCTTTCTCACCCAGCCTTTATATCGCCCCATAGTAACCACAGGGACAAATTAAGATGGGAAGGAGGAATGACCATCCCTTACATCCATTGCATCTTTCATTCAGGAACCAGGAAGCACTTATAACTGTCCAGTGGCACTCATTAACTATGTCCATCCCTCACTCCCCCCTCCCCTTCCCTTCACACAATAAAATGCTTCTTACCCTGATTTTGTCATTCTCTGTTTTATCCTCCAAGTCCTCATCAAATTCTTTCTGGGGGTAAAACTCGATCCCATTTACTTCTAGCTCTTTGCGCACCTGGTCAGAGAAACATTTTGGAGTACAAAGCAACACAAACCTGAAGGGAAGGCAGGCAGGATGGCTGGGCAAGCACATTTGGGACATCCTTCCAGCAGGCAGGTGCTGGAAGGGTGGTCCCCTGGGGAGTGTGCAGCAAAATGCAGACACACTGCAGCAACCATGAGTTGTTCTTCCCCAACCCAGTTACTTGTCTGGATCTGCAGTGCCCATGACAGAGCCTATCATGAGATGTCACAGGGATACACACGTTTCTTCCCACCCCAACAGATGCCCTCAGAGCCATAAGAGTCTGCATCTTCAAGACTTACCAACCCAGTGGTGGGCTCTGTGCATGCCCTAGGGGCTGTGGTGGAATCTTCTCCCCACAGTCTTCTCCCACTCATTCCTCCCACCCCCAGCCCAGGGCAGGGAAGGATCCCATGTAGGAAAGGAGATACTCACTCTTTGTTTGAATTCAGTCTTCTCCTCCAAGGTCATGGTGTCAGCCTTGGCAATAACAGGAATGATATTCACTACCTTGCTGAGATGTTTCATGAACTCCAGGTCCAAAGGCCGCAAGCTGCAGCCCAAGAGTGAAGAACAGAGAATGGGTCACTTTACCCTCCTCATTTTCCATCCTAGTGAATCTCCCAGCATCAGTTCATCAATGAAACCTCCCTGTCCATACACCTCTTGCTGGTACCATGCTCTCATCTCCTTCTTCCCATCCATCCTGCCCACTCCCAAAAGCCACATTGGCTTTTCTCCTGCCCATGTTATTCTAGACCCTTTCAAGCGCTGCAGCACTTGAAACTAAGCTACACAGTGGCCAGCCCCACATGCAGGACCTGGGTCCCTGGCTGAGATGGAGCACTGCAGGGTATAATTGAGGAAGAACAAGGGATTTTGTACATACGAGTGGCCCGTGGGAGAGATGAAGTAGAGACAGCAGTGCACTCGTGTGTCTGGAATTCGTTTCTTTCTTGCAATATTCACCTCTTCTTTCAAAAATTTTTCATATTGTTCGTTGATGTATTTCTCAATTGGCTCCCAGCTGTTAAGGTGGGAGAGACAGATGAATAAACTGGTAGAAATCTCCTCAGGTTCCTGCCTACAGTGTTCCCAGCTCTGACAGGAGAAAAGCAGGCTTGGGCATAAAAAATATCCACCACAAGCATCTCACCTTTAGAAGAGATGTTTAAGAGTTTCTGTAACTGGGCACAGAGAGAGATAGGCAGTTGCTGTGCATTGTGTGCATACCCCTGAGCATGCACTCAGGCCTATGGTGGTCACAATTCCACTTCCCAGTTAGCAGCCCCTTGAGTACAATAGGATCCCAGACACTTTCCTGCCAAGTACTTGAGAGCCTCTCCATATACCATCTTAACTCCATCCCTTTCTGGGACACAAGGCCTTGACCATGTAAAACTCACCAGTTCTCATTGTTGATCTGATCCCCAAATCCTGGTGTGTCTATCACTGTCAGCTTCATTTTGACACCACCTTCTTCAATGACTGGGGAAGACATTGTGACAAGACTCATAAGACTCCCCAGAAAAATGCTCCATCATGAAACATGTCTCTATGCCCTACAGGGGAACAAGACTGTTTGGACTTCATCCCTTCTCAGCAATCATGACCAAGCCTCAACAGTTGTGAGCCCTACTTGCATTTCTGACCCCAAATTTTGCTAACTTCTGCACCAAAGACACTTTATACCACTCTGCAACAGGAAAATGGATTTGTGCTGTCTGTGGGCAAAAGGTAGTACCTTTCTTACAAACTGTTCTCCCCTCCAATACATCATCCTGAATCTGAGATGATGCTCATTATTCTGCACACTGTAGAAGTTATGCTGACACTTTGCCACGAGGAGGTGTGCTCTGTTAGGCTTGGAATCGGGCCCACCTATGCATTTTGTATAGTTTAAGCATCTGAAGGTAAAAATGTCTTGGAGCGATGCTTAATCTACACATCCAGTCTTGGCAGAAGAAGTATCAATAACTCTTCTTCTAGGCTGTGGCATCAGTGGCATTGCTGTTTAAGAAAACCCATGCCTGGATCTGAGGCCGTCTAAATCTGGCATTTGTCCTTTAATCTCCCGTGGGGATCAGGCTGCCTAGTACCAAATGATTGTTTGCATAGATCACTGGGGTCTTCTGCAAGACTGTGCTAAAGCATCAGTATACCCTCCACCCCAGCAGCCTGACTCTCACCATGTCCAATGGCTTTGATCTCCACTGTCTTGGGGATCTTCTCCTCCCGGTTCCAGCCCGAAGATTTGCGGCTCACCTGGGATTTGAAGAGGGTGTTTACCAACGTCGACTTTCCCAATCCGCTCTGACCTGAGAATAGCAAAGAGGAAGCTCACGACATCTGCCACAGCCCAGTGATGACAGCAGGCCCAGGGGCTGGAGCCAGGCTGGCAGGGGAAGGGGCTGTAGGTATCTCCTTGCCTTGTGCAATCTTCCCTTTCCCACAGAACAAGCACTGTCTGCTCCCCCATGCCCTCCCTGCCTGGCTCGCTCTCCCACCTGGCCTCACAGGAGAGTTCCTGGCCACAATTCCCAGTACTTCAGGTACTCCCTGCCTACCTACAACCATGATGTTGAAGTCAAAACCCGTCTTCATGGTTTTCTTGCGCATCTGCTCGATGATGGTGTCAATGCCAATGTATCCCAGCAAGTTGGCATTGATGCCCATGGGTTTCATTGGGACAACTGGTTTTTGTCGCGACTCTGGGACCAGCTCAGACATGGCTGCTTCGTTTTTGCTCTCTGCTGGCCCTGCATGGAGAAAAAAAAAATTGAAAAATCATCACTGAGATGTAACAAGGACCCTCCTGCTCACCTGTCACAGGTGCTGTGGTCAACTTTGAGCACCCATTTCAAGGGCTACTGGAGATGACTGAATAGCAAGATTTTGACAGTAAGGCTCTTCATGGAGGAACATCTGCTTGAGTTTCCAGCACATTCTTCTACGTCCCACTCCAGCTGAGGAGGTGAAGAAATGGGTTTTGTTGAGCATGGAACATATTGATGGCTACTTCCAAACAGAAGGATCAGACCTGGTAAAGCTGGTTGGGGTCCTGATTGGGTGCCTGAAACTCTGTGTGTGTGTGTGTCCTCATTTTTGTCTCCCAGTTCTCACCAGGATTTGTCCCTCCTGGTTTAGCATGAAATTTGCAATGAAACAGACTTTCAAAAAATATTATGTGACAAGTCCTGGCATTGAAACAGAGTTTTGTATTTATCATGAGGGCTTGAAAGCCTGGCACATGCCAGGGGCATCTGTGTTACTGGTTGTGCTGTGCAAGTTGAGCTCCTCAGAGGCAGGCAATGGTGGAAGTGCAAAGCATGGTTACAACCTCCATGTTTGCTTTCTGCCTCTAGATCAATGAGTTTTGTCATGCTCAAGAAACTAATCATCATGGTCAATAAACTAATTATCTGCACCTTTTCCTCCTTGTCTCTTCCTCCTCACTTCTTCCATCTAAAACAAACAGGCAAAAAGAAAGGCCGGGTAGGTTTTCCAGACTGCCTGATCGAGTGATGGCACACACTGCTCAGGGAGGACCTTGTCCATTTATCTCTGCCTCTTGTCTCATTAGAGAGCAGCTCCCACACTCTGGGAGGAAGCTGGAGGTTGGGAGAAGACAGGGCATGGAAGAAAAACTGTAATTGGTGGGGAAGGGAGAAGTGAGTGATGAATCTAGAAAGGAAGATGAAGGGGATGGGAATCAACTATATTTCATGTACAAACCAGCTGCAAACTAGACTCTCTCCCACTCTAATTACTTGACTCCCTCGTGCTTCTTCTCATTATACAGTTATTTTTCCAGGACAGGAACAGCATGCATTTTTGCTTGGTAAGCACTCCACTTGATTTTGATTCCACTTCAGTTCTAGTATCTCACACTAAATTATTCCCTTCCATAATTTTGGCAGAGTTTCTGCTCCTCTCAGCAGAACCCACTGGCTGCAGAGGAGGACATCAACAGCCAGGCAGGTGACTCCCATTTGATGGGTGACACATGGTCCTTGGAGAAGAAGATGATTCAGAGGTCACCAGGCTGGCAACACTGACAGAATCAATCTGGGGTCCCTGTGGCAGCTCATCTAAGCCAGGCAGAGAGCAGGGTTAGGGAGAGGTCAGAGAGTTTTTGTTCAAGGACATTGTTAGGTTGCATCAGGCTGCATGGCTGGCTGGTGACCCTGCCATGCATTCCCA
The DNA here is from genome assembly GCA_023637945.1 of Phaethornis superciliosus. Classification (NCBI taxonomy): domain Eukaryota; kingdom Metazoa; phylum Chordata; class Aves; order Apodiformes; family Trochilidae; genus Phaethornis; species Phaethornis superciliosus. Next base: position 61,494,094 of record JAJQWJ010000001.1, on the reverse strand, counting down.
TTTCAAAGCTCCTGTGCAGACATAAGAGCTGCTCTACACAGTGAAGAGTAAAGCTTACATTTTATGTAAGCTTTGATATTCTACTGTCATGTGCTGTGGGAAGATCCGGTGGAAGTGCCACTCTTGGCAAGGAGAAGGGTACCTCCACACAGCTCCTTTTATACCACTTGGGAAGCCTTTGATGTTGAGCTGGGAGAAAGGATCTTTCCTCCATGTGAGAGGATGGTAACATCTGAAGGTCCTAATACCACCTCCACTCCACCTTGCCCATAGGGGAGAGTTCTGCAGGAGGATGTCCCTCTCCTCCTGCTCTTCCCCACCTAGCAAGGAAACTCTGAGCTATCATCATCCTCTCCTGAGGCAGCAAGAAGAACCCTGGGGAGACCAAAGCACAAGACAGACTGTTGGCTTGAGACAGGATGACACTTTGGAGCATTTGGAGCTGCCAGGCAGCTGCTGGAGGAATCTGCCTGCTGAGCTGAGTGCTTCTCAGATGCAATCTGCTGCTACTCCCATCACAGCTCATATGTGCCTTTCCTGCTGACAAAGCAACCGCTGGAGCTCCTGGTGTCTTTTTCCATCTTTCTCAAAGCTGCTTCCAGCCAGGAAAGCCAATCTCTGTAGAAAAGCATGGAGGACCAAGCCAGGGCTCTCCTGCACCCTGCCCTTTGCTCTTCCTCTCCCAGGCTGCCCCACACCACCTGTACCATAGTGGCTGTGCTCCTCATCCCACTGCAGTATCCTCCAGTGAATACCCCACACAGCCCTTCTGACATCCCACCCACCCCAAAGAGAGGAAGAAGAGAGGGTGATACAGGGAATTACGGGGGGCAAGAGATTCTGGCCCCATTGAAGCACTTGGCTACTGCAGTAATGGGGGCAAATAAATCTACCAGGTGGGCAGGGAATGGGTCAAGGTAGAAAAAAAGCTCAACTGAGCAAATGGATGGGGTGGGTGCAGGACCTGGGACATGCAGTCTGCAACCCCTTTGCTGCCCACACAATAGCTTGTCCTCAAGGAGTCTGTTGCCCTCTTCTTTATTCTTTCCTTGTTCTTACACACAGAGGATAAAGGAGGGAAGCTGCTGGCAGCCAACCTCATGGCTCACTAAGAAGTTCATAACTCATCTCTCAATATCACCTGAAATGCTTCGGCCAAAGCCAGCAGATGTTGCTAACTCTGGTATGGACATTGCAATATGTGCCCATCCCTTTGCAGCCTTCACTGGTGGAGCCAGAAACTTACAGTGACAAGAGCAAATATTTCAGAGTCAGGTTCACCTGACAGTCAGAGCACCTATAAAATCCCTGAGACTAGGAGAAAAGACATCTTGAAGCTTCCTTAAATATTACCTGTATTTTATACCAGTGATGTTGCCCTGGGCATTTTGATTTTGGACATTCAAATTCTCAGGATAGACAACCTCCCTTTCAACTCTTGGTGACTTGCTTTCCTCTCTGTGTGGGGGTGCCACACAGACTCGGGAAGGGAAGCATCCATTTTGCAAAAAGGTACCCAAGGCCTCAGCTTTCTGCACACTGTTTTCCACTTCTTGACTCCTGCAGAGGAATTCCAGGAGCCAGCTGAGGAACAGCCTGCCAGGGAGGGCAGGGTGTGCAAAACCAGGGCCAGAGCTATAAGAGGCACGTTGAGATATGAAACATGTCTACTTAGTCTCCTGGGAATGGCTCTGTTTTACATGAAGCAATGCTGCTAAAAAGCCTCATTAGCGCACGGACTGACTGGTCAAGGGGTAGCATTGTGCTTCCTAGGCATATCCCATAGCCCCTCCAGCTGTCCCCTGTAATGAATACAAGATAAGGCACTAGGGCCAGTACAGCTGATAATGAATAGAGGGTTAGCCAAGGTTAACCACTTACTGGGTGGCTGTTTGCATTGCCACCCTTTTCCCTGCTGCTTTGTTCTATGTACTAAGCAAACCTTATTTAAGAGGGTGGCTGCTGCTGCTAACTCTGCTTCCTGGTTCCCCATGGGAGATGGCCTGGGCTGGGATGCCAGGGGATAATCTCTGCCTCACAAGGAGATGCTCTACTTGGCTCCAGAGCAGGGAGAGGTGCAGAGTCTGGGGCTGGTGTTGACAGGGCCAGAAGGGTAATGGGTGCTCTGAGAGGTCCCAGCAGTCACAGCTAGCTCCTGCTTCTGACACTCACCCCAGAACCTCTCCTTGGGAGGGTGGAGTACCAGCAGCAGACACCACCTCAGTATATCCTTCATGTCTGCCTGCCTCTGATGTCCAAGGCAACTGGCTAGGGACAGAGGTGGCCCTGCAGGTCCCGTGGGGGCTCAGGTGGTGGAGACTAACATCTTGTCTGTCCTGATAACCCAGATACAGGCACATCCCCTCCCCCTGCCTTCCCATCCTTTGTCTGAATGGCAGGAGGGAGGGAGGGCTGCAAACAGTCAATCACCACAGCCCAGCTTCCAGCAAGGAAAGGATACTGAACCCCCATATAACACATGGGTGGCCTCCCTGTGGCTCTCCTCCCATGAAGGATGAGGCTGTCTTGCTCTGGCTGGAGGCAGCAATCCACATGCATCTCTCACCCCAGCCCCTTCCACCTGTGTGGCCCTGGACCCCTGGTCCCTCTCCCTGCAGACACGAGATGGGGGAGGGATGGGTTTGGAGCCTGAAGGTGGCTGGCAGGATTGAGCCCTCGGTGAGTGCTGCCAGATGCCTAGGAAGGAAAGCAAGTAGCTGCTTCAGAAGCACAGCTTTGGTAGGGCTTGAGGACATTAGGGTCTGTTCTTTGAATAAGATCCACAGAAGCGCTGGTCTGAGCATCTCTCCACTGGAAAAATCCCTTTCCCTTCCATTTCTGTGGTTACTCCAGGGCTGTGTTGACTGTGGATGACTCCCAGCTTGTGCAGGTCATAGCCTGAGCTGTGGTGGATGCACTGCCTGACCTCAGGGTGCAGGACAGAGCTATTCTGCTGACCAGATCTTTTCGCCTGGCCTGAGGATCAACGGGTATTTCAAGTGAGGCAGGAAAACTCATCATTCTAGCCTTCCGGGCAGCATCCTCCCATCTCCTCAATGCACTGCAGAGGGCTTGGGCAAGAGCCTGGCTCTGCCGGGGCTGCAGTGAAATTTAGGGCAGCGTGTGCCCGAGCCTCCCTGGAGACACAGAAGCTGGAGGTGAAGGGGCTGGGCATGTCCTCAGCTCAGCCACTGGTTAGGGGCTCGCCTCAGCCCAGGATATATCCTTGATGCCGCTCCCCGGCTGTGTATCCCTTATTCCTGCTTGCTGCCGGCGTGGCACAGCTGTACCACACGGCAAGAGGATGCTGGGTGCCCTAGGATGGGGGTACCCAGGCCACCATGGCTGCCTGTACCCCTGCCCGCCTGCCTGCCCCCGCTGTCAGGGCTCCCTCCACACTCGCCAGCTCCTGCGCAGATGCCCAGGGAGCAGCACAGGACGTCCCCACTGCCCCCGCAGCAACTGATTGTCACTGGCAAGGGACAAGCCAGTCGCCGAGCAGCTCGTGGGCTTTCCCCAGCTCTGGACCGGCTGGGATTATCTCTTTCTTTCAGACCAGCCCCTGCCCGGCTACTCCCTATCCCTGCCGCAACCAGCTCTGCTCCTTCTTCTTCATGCCAGACTGCTGCCACCACAAGGAAAAAAGAAAGAAGACAAAGCCAGAACTGATTTTCCCCGCTGCCCTTCAGGGGTATTCCTCCCCCGTGGGCAGAGCTGGGCAGCATGGGGGCACGATGGAAGGTGCCTCCACAAAAAGCCCCAGCAGCGTTCCCTCCGGCATCACCCAGCCCTGCCAAGCCCAGAGCATCCTACCTTTGAACATGAAGCTTCCTTTGTCTCCGAATCCTCTCCCAAGGGGGTGGGTCTCCCCCTCACTTCTCTAGCCTGATGCTGACGTGGTGTGGTTGGCTACGAGGCTCGGCTTTTACCTCTCTCTTTCTTCCCCGTGTCCTCTTCTCCACACAATCCCCCCCCCCTCCTCCTTCTCCTCCTTCTCCAGTGGCTATTTCAGCGGAGCGGGGATGCTGGTGCTGCTCCTGCTGCCATCGTCATGTGACCTGAATATTAAACATCGCCGCAAAATCTCCCCCCGCACACCCTCCCCTCGGCTCCATCCCAGGCCCCCGCCAGCCTCCCCTTCCCGGGTGGGCACGGCCGTGGGGATGGAGGGACCACCACTCTGCCCTGGGGGGTGGGTGGCACACCCCCACCCCTCCTTCCTCCCTCCAACCGCACAGGCTTTTTCTCACCCCTTTCCCTCCCAATTCCCCGGTGTTTTCAGCATCTCTGGTTGTTTAGGGAAGGGTATGTTTAACCCTTCATGGCCCCGCCACAGCGGGGCTGGCAAAGGGCACTCTCTCCCTCTAGGTGTTTACTGGGTGCAGGGGCTTGCATGGCCTCCTTGTGCTTTCCTGGAGAGAGGAAATTGGGAATGTTCATCAAAAGCGATTTGCCCTTCAGCTCCAGCTCGCGTAGGCGTGAGAAACCTTTTCTCCTCGGGCACCGAGACTCCGGCTGTCAGCCTGAGGTGCAGAGGCAGAGCAAGCCCTGTCCCTTCTGCCTCTGTGTGTACATACATGTGTGTGTGTGTGTGTGTGTACATACATGTGTGTGTACATACATGTGTGTATGAGTGTCTGTGTACATACATGTGTGTACATACATGTGTGTACATACATGTGCGTATGAGTGTGTGTACATACATGTGTGTGTACATATGTGTGTGTACATATATGTGTGCATGGGTGTGTGTACATACATGTGTGCACATACATGTGTGTATGAGTGTGTGTACATACATGTGTGTGTACATACGTGTGTGTACATATATGTGTGCATGGGTGTGTACATACATGTGTGTGTACATACATGTGTGTATGAGTGTCTGTGTACATACATGTGTGTGTACATACATGTGTGTACATACATGTGCGTATGAGTGTGTGTGTACATACATGTGTGTGTACATACATGTGTGTGTCCATACATGTGTGCATGAGTGTGCTTATATACATGTGTGCATGTGTATGTACATACACATGTATGTACAGAGATTGGATGAGGCACATGTACAGAGACTGTACAGAGTACTGGAGAGAGTACAGAGTGCTGGTATATGTACAGAGACTGGATGTGGCACTCAGTGCCATGGTCTGGTAACCGCAGTGGTAGTGGTCAAGGGTTGGACTTGACGATCTCTGAGGTCCCTTCCAACCCAGCCAATTCAATGATTCTATGATTCTATGTATGCATGTGTGTGTGTACATACATGTGTGCATGTGTGTGCACATACATGTGTGCATGCGTGTGCATGCACATGCACATGTGTCTGCACACACGTGGGAAGCTCAGAGGTCTGTTCTTCAGGCCACATCGGGGTGCACAGAGCACATCCCCATGCACCCCAGCAGGCATCAGTGTCTGGCTGTGCCCTCCTGCAGGTATCCTCCTGAAGGATATGCCTGTGCTGGGAGAGCTGAGTGGGTGTCCCTGGATGCTGACACCTTTGGAAGAGGATGTTCTTTTCCTGCTTTATCATTTCCTTCTCTAATGCATGTCAACCCTAGCCCCATCACACACCATAGCCCCACCACGCTGCACTCAGACATGAACATCTTGGGACTTCTCTGACCTTCTGTTGTTCTTTCAGGAATGTCCCCGTGTGTCCTTTCACTGCCCAGCAGCCTCCTAAGTGGGGGCTGGGCTGTGAGACATCTGGCAGAGTCAAAAAGGGTTTGGGATGCACCTGCTCTAGGTTAAGGGAGGGTTTAGAAATCACTGTTGGTGCTGAAAATGTACCCATGTTGGGCTGAGCAGTCTGACAAACTGGCTGTCTGGGGACAGACAGACAGACAGCCATGCCAGGACCTGACACACCTCCTGACATCAGTTTCCCTGCTGGGCACCAGCACCCCCTTGCACTGCCTCCCCTCCCACCCGCCACATCCCACCCTCACTGCTGGGTGATGACCACGGGGAAATCACTCTCAGGGGGGCTAAGCCTCCATCCTCCCCCACGTCACCCCACTGCCCCAAACCTGTCCCCATGGCACCTCCCTCCACCCTTCCCAGCCCATCCCGGCAGCGGAGACCCACCGGAGCGTGGCAAGGACACGGGAACCCTCATCTTCACCGCTGGGGCGAGCTCTGCCCCACCAGGGCTCCCATGTTGCTGGAGCCCCTCGGCCACCACAGGTCGGGGGCGAGGGGGGACGGGGGTCACAAGGGCTGGGCCCCGCAGCCGCTCCCAGGGAATCCCCCCGCCACCCCCGCACAGGGTGACCGAGAGGCAGCTCCGCTTCGTGGCGTTGATGGGGACGCCGAGGGGACTGTCCCGTCGCCACCGGGGACCCGGGATGCGGCTGGTGCTGGCGGGGCTGCCGGGGGCAGGCAGGCGGCTGCGGTGAGGGGCGATCTCCTCCTCCATGGCGGGTGGTGGTGGTGGGATGGAAGCAGAGCTGCGAAGGTGTGGGGTAGAGCAGTGCCGGGCCGGGGGTCCCACGCCTTCCCTGCTGCCAGGGCTGCGGTGTCCCAGGGTGCAGCTTTCCCCAGAGATGCTGTTGTCCCCAGCCCGAGCCCCCACCAGTAGCCCCACTGGACTGGCCAGCCCGCCTCCGGCAAGGACAATGGGGCACTTGTGGCCTGCTCCCACGCCTGGCGCTGCCGCAGCTCCCGTCCCTTGCCCTGGCACCTTCATGGCCTCCACCATCGGCAGCCCCACGCCACCAGCAGCCCCACGCCACTGGCAGCCCCACGCTGCAGCCCCCTGCCCTACTCCCATGGTGGGAGATGAAGCGGTGGTGTGGTCCCACCAGGTCAGGCCTGCACCACCCGCTCCTGAGGACAAGAGTGAGATTTTGAAAAAAATAATTAAAATCTCTGAATTTTTGAGGTGTTTTCCCTTACTCTCTTCTGGTTCCACACCCCCCCACCCCTCAAATTGCTGATTTCAGGTCAGCAATTCATGCCCAGCTGAGGTCAGGAATTCATCCAGGTTGATGCTTCTTTCCCATATTATGATTTTCTTTTGCTTCTTCATTATTCTGATTATTTCTTAATTTTGCTTGCTTTGGGGCATTTTCAGGGTCAAGAGGGCATCCATCACAGGGAGTCAGCTTGCCACCCTACACTTTCCTTACTCTAAAAGAGATTTATAAAGGCAATGCAATAACCAGGGAAGGTAGGAAAAAGGTATTTTTTGAAGGGCAGGATGAGAATATGTGGGGTTTGTTGGGCAAACTGAACCAAAGGGAAGGAGACCAAGGCACCTATCACACCCACAGCATGGCAGAAGTGATGCTCACCTGCCTTTGGGTGGCCAGGGCTGAGGTTTGGAGGGGGAACCACCTTTATGTGACCCACAGTGACCCATGGGGAAGGGAGGGCTTGAGGCGGTGTAACTTCCCTGCTTCTTTGAAGGCAAAGAGACAGTGAATGTGGAAAAGACCAACCTGATGCTGTGCAGTATTTTGAGCACTAAGTATCTTCTCTGATGCTTTATGCAATTTAATTCAGTATCTGTGACTTAGTGCTCCATAGGTCCCACAAGGGAGAAACAGTCTCAGTTTTCAGGCAGTGTTTGCATTTGACTTAATTATTCCCAGATAGCTCTTCAGCTTAGCTGGCACAGAAACCAGGCAAATGAAGACCTACCCTGCTGTAAAGGAAACCTTGCTGCAAACTGGTCCTTGCTGCCAGCCCTGAGCTGGAGGGAGGCAGCTCTCAGGGGAACAAGGAACAAGAGAAAAATAAACTGTCGACCATGTGGTTTGTCACAGAATTTTATTCTGCTGGGGAGGGGCTTTGACACCATTGGCAATTAAATCCTTTGTACCCATGGGAAATAACTGGCTTAATATTGAGTGCATCAGGAATAAGCAGTGAGAAACATAAGCCAGGGAAGATGAATAACTAGCTTCACTCTAGTCCAGCCTGGACCTGTTTGTTGTCTTTCTTTTGCTTGGTTTCTGTGGTGAGTCGTGGGTAGACTGAAGGTGAAAACAGGCAGGACGATGCTCAGAGGACACAGAGGAGAGGAGAGGGTACTCCTGTAGGAAGCCCCACCACACTAGAGATGTCAGCTGACATGTTTTCACCAGGCTGGTGGTTTTCCATCTTCTCTTTTGACCCAGCAGGTGAAAAGGAGTTCAGAGGAGGTGTGATGGCAAAGCAGCCTGTGCTAGTGCAGACCACGATACCCAGACCCCTCTTCCCACATGGATGGTTTCACCTGCCCCTGACCACTCTCAGCCTCTCAGCTCCAGCACAGAGGGTTTTCTTGCTCCCACCTGGCTCAGCTGGGGTCCTTTTGCAGTGCTGTCCCAGCTACAAGGGAGTTGGGGCAAGGAAGAAGGTTTATGGTGCTTGGAAATATGTCTGTGTTGTGCTGCAGGGCAGGAGACATGAGCCATGCAGCCAAGGTTAGAATGTCAGACCATGCAGCCAAGCCCCATGGCACTTCCCTTTTGCAGCCCCTGGTCACCAAGGCACAAAAATATGCGGGATTTACCAGTTTCAGGCTGCACCTCTGCTTTGAACCTTTGCTTGCCAGAGCAAGTGTAACTTTGGACACAGGACTAATCCCACTCATGGCATTTTCTTGATGAACAAGACTCCCCAGTTAAGGTACTTGCATCGTGATCTCTGGCTTTTGTCTGAATGAAGAGTCTCTCGACTTGTCTGTTGGCTGACACAGAGACAAAAAGCTTCTGACAGTGTGTCTGGTTTTGGTGTGGAAGATAGTAAGATGGCAATCTGGCAGATGGAATGTCCAGAAAGACACAGGATATTTGCAGGATACCCTGACCCATTCCTTCCTCAGACAAAACCCTTAGTGCTAAAAATGAACTTTCATCCCTGGAGAATTGCCAGTAGAACATCACTCATTAAAACTGCCCGGTACACTCTCCTCCTTTCTTTGGGAATGGAGGAGAAAACCTCTTCTGTCAGTTTCACAGGAGCAACTCAAGTTTATCCAAGATCTGTGTCAGATTTGGGCAGCCTGCCCAAAGGAGCTGTTGGGGATTAGAGCACAGAGCCTGCACCCCAGGACTGCGCTGGGGATGTGAGTTGTGTTGGTATTGTCAGGGCCTTGGGATGGGAGGAAAGGCAAGGAGAGGCTCTTGATGAACCCTCCTGCCATGGTTTTGGAGCTCCTCCAAGCCTCCCTGTACACACTGGGCATTCAATTGGGCTGGCAGGCAGAGAGAAGATGTGAGTGTCCCTCTTAGCCCAAACATCACAACTTCATACAGCGCTTTGGTAGGCAATCAGCCACAGGGCAGTGCAGAAAGTACAGACAGTCTATAAACATGGGAATTTGAGATAGATGCACATTATGCAGCTTGGATCCAGAAAGCAGAGGTGGTGCAATGGGCCCATGTTGCCAGCAAGGTCAGTGTGCCTTCTCAGAGATATGCAGGGAAAAGGGGTGGGAGGGATGCTTCACAGCTTTCAGGACAGGCTTCTGTGGTAAGTCTGGCAACACCATTTCATGGGGGGGCTGCAGAATACTCTCAGCTTGACACAGGACTTGGACAAACTTGTTTAATAAAGCTCTTTTCATCTGAATATAGTGCATCTCGGATGGATGGATGGATGGATGAATGGGTGGATGGAAGTTCTGCATCATCCAAGCAGACATAAAGAAGCAGTGTTCCTTTAGCAGAGATAAAGGCATTGAGTTTCTAGGGCTTGCTGAGCCCTCGGCCTCTCTGCACACAGCTTCAAGCAAGCCCACCACCCCAGCACCATGGGTGGGAAGCAACAGTCTGGGTTGAAATTGCATTTATTTATCTCAAAATACCCACTGGACTTAAAAAGGCTGGGTCATATTTGACACAGTGAATAGGAGTAGAAGGCTCTGTAACTCATTGCAAGCCTGGAACCACTGCAGAAACCTTTTCTACTGAAGACTGTGTCAAGATACCAGGGAGCTCAAGCTGAAGTGCATCACAAGGGACCTTTCATCTGAGTGATTCATCAGTCTTGTGCATGGGGGGGAGCAGAAGTCCTTGGCTGGGTGAAGAGCTGTGAGCATGTGGGAAGCCCCAAGTCTACAGTGCCACACAAACCTTGCCTAAGAAGCAAAGGGGCAGAAAGGTGAGTGGAGTACACGACCCAGGTCGGCAGAGTAAAGTGACAATCAGCCCTGCTTGTGAAGGGCAGGACTGTCACACTTATCAAGGCTTGTGGACTGCTCTCCACCTAGGAGAGGCTTTTCTGGATTCTATGGGCAGCATGTCAGACCTCAGGCACTCCAAAGGCCAGGTTGTCCCGAATCATCAGTGTCTTCCGAAGATCTCGTTCCATGATGGGCCTCTGTGTTCGCCACTTATGAGCTTCTTGTAGTCCTGGCTCAAAGTAGTAAATGCAAGCTCCAAAGCCCACAAGGATGAGAATGGAGATCATCAGATACACTGGCACAAACCAATCCAAGAAGTGGGGCATGGCTGTCAGAGAAAAGTGGTGTAAGCTCATGCAGTCACAGCACCCCAAAAATGTCTCCCGCTTCAACGTGAGACACTTGCCTCATCAGCACTGCCCAGCCTCCCCGCACTATTCCTCATTCCTGCTGCACCCCACTTTGTGATAGATAACACCCCAAGGCACCTTGGCCTTCAGGAGAGGGCAATCTCTTTGGCTCGTTGCCAGGAGCCCCTCACTGAGCACCAATCTCTCTCCAACCCCCCAGAAAAGGGCTAGCCCACACACCCCCAGCCCTGCTGTCAGGAATTAAAGGTAGGCAGCATGTAAATACAGCTGATTCTCATCTCACCTGTGGGGGAAAATCTTCTGCCCCTTTTCCTGACATGTCACCACCCCTTTGAATTACCAGTCTGTGCTGGTCTGGCTGAGGGTTGAGCCCTGCTTTGCTGCATCCCTGTTTAGTATCCTGTTTTGCAGGGGTTCAGGGACCTTGTGGTTCTTGGTTCAGCTCTGGTCTCTGAGCAGATCCTCCCCGCAAAATCAGTGATGGGCAGTGAGAACCACTTACCTGAGGACAGCTGATCTGCCTTGCCAGGAACCTTTTGCCACGCAGGTGTGAGGTGCCAAGTCAGGAGCAGCGTCACCCTGGGGAGCACAAAACACCATGCCACACAATTGCTGTTAACTCAGTGCTGAAAACAACTGAGAAGGAAGGAGCAAATATCTCCTTTCTGGAGAGGCAGGTGGATGGGGTCCCTCAGCCCCACAACTTGCTAGTGCTGTGCTAGTGCTCTCAGCCTGTATGGCCATGCTGATGTCGTGCTCAGGGAATACACCCTGATTTGGGGCCATCTAAAAGCTGAAATGGTGCCAAGTGTGTGCCCATCTTGATCCCCATTCTTTGGGAGAAAGGGAACAACTCCACAGTGTTGCCCAATTTGTCTGATTTCCAGGTGCCTGCTCTTACAGAAACACTTGCCTTTGTGTGGGTCATTCAGGGCAGGAAAGGGATTGAGAATCTTGTCCCCCCCAGCCCCAAAATGCACATCTACAGCCTCCCTTGGGCAGCAGGGCTGCTGGGTTTTGCACAGTGAGCATGCCACTTGTCACAGGCTTTGAGGGATTGAATTAGGGATCCTCAGGTTTGGTAAAGCAAGACAAGTGTTGGACTTGGGCACAAAATGCAGTCCTGAAGGGTGGCTTTCCAAAATCCTCACACTTCAGCATGGGTGGTGAAGTGCCCCTTGGCTTCAGTGAAGACAGAGTTGGGGCAGAGCTGCACCCTCATGAGCTCCTGCTTCTTCAAACACCCGAAACCTGACAGCTGTGACTGTCCCTCAGGTCACCTCTCTGCCAACATCTGCATGTCCCTCACCTCCCTCATATGGTGTGATAAAGGGGAGGCTGGGGAGAGCTCTGATGATCTCCTGGCCCATAAGGCTGCTGCCCTTTCCCCCACCAGAGACTGTTCGATTGGTTTTGGGGTTTATTGTTGTTTTTTTTTTTTTTTCAATACTACAGCATTTATTCCAATGCGCCCATCAGCAGTTATCTGCTGGACACATCTTGTGGAAGGAGACAGTCATCACTGTCTGCTCATCCTGAGACTCAGAACGAAGTTCATCTCTCACCTCTGAATAACACCTTTTTTTGTCACTGGGTTAAATCTGAAATAAGCTGTTAATTCTTGTAATCAAGAAATGACCAGCAGCAGAGAAAATGCCTGATTTCCTCCCACTTACTGGCATGGAAGTTGTTATTTATCTGTTCTCTTTGCATGACAGGGGAAATCTCAGGTAATTTTGCCTCATCCCGTCGCAATGAGGGACAGGGAGACTGTTTGATGCAAACAAAATTCCGTTTATTGATGAGAGTTAACAATATTATATAGTCTTAGCTATCTGCTAACACAATGTGTCACTACCTGCTTGGTTTATTCTTAACAATCATATTTCTAACCGATTGGCTACACTACTACCATTCCTTATTTAGAAATCTTTATGCTTATCAAACTATGCTTTATTTTCCTGTTTTACAACCTTTTGGTTCCTTTTTCTTGGAGGTTTGGTGCTGTTCTAGACGGTCGCTGCCCATGGTTTATGTTCTAATTGTTTCATGGTCAGCAATTGTTCTGTGCTAACAGCGCGTGACTCCACATCTCCCCCTTTCTGTTGCACCACAAAAACCTTTGCTGTAGCCCTATCAATCATCTTTTAAATACATTGAAAAATACAAGGTAATAGCAAAATCAAAATCAAAACAACAATATATACATAACAGAAGGTTTTCACAAGGCTTCGAACCCATCCTGTCAAACCCCACCCCGAGAAAAGCTTGTCTAGCCAGTCCCAATTATCTTCCATCCGCAGCTTTGTCCCTCCATTACGTATCTGCTGTATGCCGGCATGTACTGATTCGGAGTGGTCAGACAGGTTCATGCAACACATCCTTTCAAAGTCTTCACAGCCATGTCCTTGGGCTAAAAGTAAAAAATCCAAAGCAGTGCGATTTTGTAGTGTAGCATGCCTAATACTATCAACATCTAGTAGCAATCCTGCCAATGCTATACTAGTAGCATTGCTTTGTTTTGCAAGCCAGCATCCTATTTTGTTTAAAGTACCTAATGCTTTACTCGAAGCCGTGCCCGGCAGAAATAATGATGCAGCCACAATTTCACCTGTATTCCAAAAATTTACATGGTCATCACATTGCAAAGTAAATGCATGCGTGCTTCATTTTGCTCTTAATTTAGAAAGGTTTTGATATTTTTTATGCCACTGAAGTATAGTGGTATCATTAGGGGTAAGCATTGTCAATTTCCTGATAGTGCATGGTCCCCCTTTTATATGTGAAGGAATGGAAGGCCATGCTCTATCACCACAGATCAAAAACATGCCAGGAGGTAAACTTAAAGGTCTATTAGATAATTTGGATTTAATTGGCGAGGTATAGTTACACCACGTAGATGCGTTTCTAAAGATGGGATGCATTGGTGATACATTCCATGCTTTAGTTCTGTTTTTTCCGTTGTAATTGAATTTAAGACAATAGTCCATTTTTATTGATCCCAATAATTCTAATTCCTGTGGCTCCAGGATTGGTTGAGGTAAATAAGGAGTCCACCCATCCCAATTGTCCACACAGCCTTTACCTTTTGTAATGATCTGTGAGGCTGTCTTCGGGATTGGCCATTGGTCTACAGGAACACCTACCAGGCATGTGGAGAATGGGTTTTGCGGTGTGGCCGTGGCTAAGCAAAGTGATTGCAGACCTGTAATATTTGCTAATGTGATCCAAACATTCTCTTTAGGCAAAGTGTACATACCGACTCCCAGCTTTATGTCCCATACACATGCAATTAATACAACAAAATATCGCATCATGTTGCTGGTCCTGTGAGAGCTATTCTGATGACTTCTCTCTATAAGGGCGCACGTTCCTTGCCAGATACCATTTAGATCCTGCTTCTGTGGAGACACAAGCATAACCCCTTCCCCAAGTGAGTAAGGGAAATGGACCTTCTATTTTCCCGGATTCCAGATTACATACTAGTACTGGCGGTTTTTCCTGGAATTTAAAAAGATGATTACTTGTGAAATGCTTTGCAATCGGTGGGGAGTTCTCTGAAAAGCAGTTCAAAAAATTAAAAGTATATATAGCTTTTTGTAATCTTTCCTCTGGCATGGCTACCATTCCTCTGATGTGGAGTCATGCGCTGTTAGCACAGAACAATTGCTGACCATGAAACAATTAGAACATAAACCATGGGCAGCGACCGTCTAGAACAGCACCAAACCTCCAAGAAAAAGGAACCAAAAGGTTGTAAAACAGGAAAATAAAGCATAGTTTGATAAGCATAAAGATTTCTACATAAGGAATGGTAGTAGTGTAGCCAATCGGTTAGAAATATGATTGTTAAGAATAAACCAAGCAGGTAGTGACACATTGTGTTAGCAGATAGCTAAGACTATATAATGTTGTTAACTCTCATCAATAAATGGAATTTTGTTTGCATCAAACACTCTCCCCGTCCCTCATTGCGACACCATCCTACTATACTCTGGCTTTCAGTAGCCCTTATTTTTGCTACCCATGGCACTCCCCTACTATTGCCAAGTCCTGGAGAACTTTTTCTGTCTCCCTCTCAATGATTTACATCTCCCTTTTGCTGGGCTCCTGATTCACCCGATTGTGTGCAATGTGACTGGGTGGCTCTGGACAAATCCACCACTTGTCTGGGAGCGAAGGGGAAATCTGGGTGTTATTTCTGCCTCTTTGTGGCTAGCTCTGCCTTACTCAGGCAAGTAACTCGGGAGGAACCCCTCCCATCCCAGCTCACAACAATGTCACAGAACTGCTGTGGGGAGCAGGGATCCTGCTGTGCAGTTTCTCTCTCTCAATTTGTCCTGAGGGGCCATGGAAGGAACTAGGCACAACACTCCCCCCTGACAGGTCTGAAGTCCAGGTTTGGCCAGAAGCCCCTCAGCACAGCTTTCCTACGTGCTCTGCTTAAGCAGCAGCTCCTGCTTACCCCCTGCACCCCCAGCTGTCACTGCAGCCAGGCTGGAGGCCATAGCAGTTCCAAACCCCTTCATCTAGAGGTGCCCCATCAGCTGATACCAGTCCCTGGACAGTGACAGCAATGGGCAGAGTTAGAGAGTCTGGGAAGGTGACTCCAGCTTGGGACCCTCAGAGTCACAGGAAGAATGCCAGCAACCTCGTTTTTTTCCCTAATCATCTGCTTTCCAAACCTGAGGGTGAAGCTACCATCCAAAACAAACAAACAAACAAACAAACAAAAACACCAAAAAAACCCCAAAACCCACACAGCAATAAAAAGCAGTCCTACAAACTTTCCAGTTTATCCTTCCTCCATGACCAGCAGAGCCAGCACTTCCCAGCTCCTTGCCAACAACCTACTCTTTGGTCTACTTGCAACCCCTCACCTCATGCCACGTCCTCCCACCACTGGCCTCCCCTCACTCCCCAGTGAAGGGTCCTTGCAATGGCCCAGCCAAGCAGTGGGACAGCTGTCAAACTCAAGCCCCCTCAGCCTCTGTGGGGCCAGCCCAGCAAAGCACTTGCCCTTGTCTGATAGGTGAGCAAATTTTGGCTGCAAATGATGAAAAGAGGGATTTTCATTCAAAGATGTCAGCTTTCCAGGGCAGTGCTATGGATATTAAGTACTCCTTAACCCTTGCTGGAAAGGGTTGATCTCAGCACCCTCTTTTTCTGTGGGACATCTGTGACCCCCCAAAGACACAAAAGAGTCCCTGGTTTTTCAGCTGAGGCAGCATCTCACAGAGGTAAACTGGCTGACCCTTTATAATCCCGTGCTACACATCACTCCAGCTCTCCTTCAATGTCACCCCCAGATCCCCTGTGCTGTTCTCCACAGCACCCCGAGGTGCTGTGTGTACACTTGTGATGGGTGCCCAGGGGGTACACTGCAAGTGACAGCGCAGAAACTTCTCAGGGGAGACCAGGAGCAGGGAAGAGAGGTTCAGGAGACACGGGCAGTGACCAGGCAGGGGGATGAGTGAGGCAGAAGCAGTGCCCGATACAGAGTGCCGCGACACAGGTGACTTTGGGCACAAAACCCTCCCGTGTGCACGGTCGGGAGCACAAACCACGTTGCAGTGTTACCAGCCCAGCCACAGAAGATCCCCCAGGACGGGGCACCCCACGGCACCTTACAGCTTGGGGCAAGGATCTGCCGGTGGCTGGGGACCCCCTTCCCACATTGCATCCCCGACAAGCTCCCGTTACCTACCCTGTGACACGCTGCCCACCTCCTTCCAGGGCGTGGGGTGGTGGGATGAGGCTGCTCCCCCCAGCATCTGCCGGGGTCCGGCTGAGATGGTTCAGGTTCCTTTCCCAGCCAGACAGTGTCAGAGAGAAGGTACCCTGCTCCGGGAGAGCGGGGCGACAGCGAAAGGCGACAGAAACGGGGCGGGAGAGAGGGATGGCGGGATCTTGCGGGGATTGCGGCCAGCAGGCAGCGCGGCCTCATAGCCCACCAGGGCTCCTGGGGGCTTCCCCCATGTCCGCCTCGCCAGTGTCAGCCCCCCTCCAGCCTCCCCGGGTACCCCCCCGGCCGCCTCATCCTCCACCCTCGCCCCCTCCCCCCTGGAAGGAGGGATCCTCTGCAACCAATTGCATCCCAATGCGCGGGGGGTGGGGGGGCGGGGGATGCATTTTAGTACCGGTCGTCATGGCAACGGACCTCCCCAGCTCCCCCGCACATGGTACCCGGGCGAGAGCCACGGGAGAGGCAGCCGAGGGATGCTCCCCCTCCTCCCGCGGCATCCGCAGCCCGGGGGGTTCTCCGCCGGGATGAGAAGGAAGGATGGGGCTGGGGAGTTGGAGAAATGCTGGGGGAGGCGTTTGTGAGCTCGGGATGATGGGGATCTAGGGGATTTTTAAGACTTTACAGATTTATCGGTGTGCCCGACTCAGGCGCTGGGGCTGGGGACTTGCCGGCAGCAGGATGGAGGCAGAGAGACAGGTAGAAAGGGAGGGAGGTTACTACTATTTTTAGGGAGTTTATGCAAAAATTAAAAAATCAACACTTTGAACAAAAGTATCTTGCAGCAGAAAAGAGGAAAAATATTGCTGTCTGAAGTAGTATTTTTTATTCCAATGAAATACCTCGTTTCCTGGTGCTGTCATTGCCATTCATACCTGGTGCTGTCATTGCTGCTGCTGACAGAAGAGGGTTTGTTAAAACATTTTCAGCTTCAGAAATATGATTAACCAAACCTGTTTGGGTTTTGGGTTGTTTTGGAGCTTGGATGTTTTGTTAGTTTCTTTTTGTTGCTTTTTTTGGGCTGGGTTTTGGTTTGTTTTTGGTTTGTTTTGTTTTGTTCTTTGTAGGTTTTTTGGTGTTTTTTTGTGGGGTGGTTTTTTTTTGTTTGGTTTTTTTTTTTGGTTGTTTATTTGGGGGGGTGTGTGTTTTGTTTGTTTGTTTTTTGGTGTTGTTTTGTTGTTGTTTGGGTTTTTGTTTTTGCACCCAGGGAAATTTTCACTGTCACCCAGAAGCTGTTTAACACAAAAATGCTTTAACAAAATCAGTCAAACAACTGGCTTCAGCCTTGAGAGCTGCCTGCTCTCCTGCCTGCGCTCTCTATCCCTGCCCACATAGCCTGACACCTACAGCCTTGCAGATGCTCATGTAAAGGTGCTTGTAAATGCTTGTAGGGTAAATAAAATCCAACAAACTGTTTGAACCTCGAATTTGTCCCTACTACACGCCTATGCCTCGGGAGTCAACAAGTGCAGGGTTTGGCTTCCCAGTAGATTGTATTTCAGGCACAAGTGTGCTTGTCCCCTCCTCAAGCCAACCTGTGGCCAGTGACAGAGCCCACTTGCATCTGCTGACTCCAAAAGTAATGCACCCAAGAGGGCTATCACCTGGACTGTCCCGGGGTTGCATGTGATGGAAGCTTCCATGACTTACTCTTTATCCTCTTTATGTCTTCTCAAGTCCCACTTCTGTTTGGTGCGGCTTCATAGTACCTGAGAAACCTTGAAAAGGCTTGGGATTCTCCCATATCCAGCAGGGTATCTGCCTGGAGGATCAGATCCATTCGGATTAGCTAGCTGCTTCTTGGTTTGCTCCAGTAGGGTGGGCACTCCAGGTGACTGCCACGTGCCTCCAGAGAGCAGCCTGCAATCACATCTTAATTTTACATTTACTCAAGTTCAGCCATGACACCCACCATGACCACCAGCACAGTAACTGTTTCACTTATCCCGCTGCAGAGAGAGAAAAATACAAGCCTCACAGTTTTGACTGTATTGGGAGAGATTTAAAAAAAAAAAAAAATGTTGAAAGGATATTTTGTGTTGTGTTCCCAGAGCAAATCTGAAGGACAGACAAAGATACAGTACATTTGTAAGGGCAAAAGGGAAACAACTTACTAGGTGTGCAAAAAACCTAAAAAAAATACAAAAGAGATCAGTGGGCTGGCACAAAGCAGGACACTTTTTAATTTCTCCACGAGACTGGTCAGCAAAGCTGTTAGGGCCTGTTGATCCAGATGCCCTCAAGTACATCATGCCAAAGCATGGAAGATGCCCCCCATCTCCATCCAACCATCCCGGCTCTCTGCCATAGGTGTCACATTCCAAGGTGACACCAGAGCCAGTGTGTGCCCACCAGGCTGCAACTTCTCCCCAGGTATAAGCTCAGGCTTAATGCTAAAACACTACTTATGCAACCAGAATCCCAGAAGAGCAATAGTTTTGCTTCGCGGGGTCATTTTTTCCTCCTTGCTCACTTCCTTACTATTGCAATGAGTGCAGTTCATCTCTTTCTGCAGCCACCACTGAGTCAATGGGTTTGTGCACATCATGACACAGCAGCCTCACTTGCTGCAAACTGAACCCCCTGAGCTGAGCTGAAAGCACCCTTGGAGGCAGTGGAAAAAGACGACTGTCTTCATGCTGATGGATCTGGCAAATGCTCACAGCCCCCCTGCTCTGCAGTGGTGGCTTCTGATGCCGTGGCAGCTGCTTGCTGCCTGTGACAGGATTCTCAGGTGCTGTCACACCCTTTGGTTTCCAACAAGAGCTGTGGCATAAGATGGCTCCAGGCATGTCATGTACAACTCAGACAGCATGGAAACGCTCAGCTGCCTTTAAACTTTCACTACAAATAAGGCTGCTGGCTGCCACTAAGAATCTTCCAGGCATGGGTATCAACTTGCTTGATGCCTGGGGAGGCTTCCAGACCCTTTCATCTGTCTTGGAGGAAGCCCCTGAATGGCTGTGCACACCTTTCTCAGACAAAAGCCCTGGCTGGAGGAACGGGAGATGGCTGCTCAACTGCAGGCACATAGTTCCTGTTAGTAGCATGTCCATAATTCACAGCATGAACAACATACTGAGCTGGGCTTAATCCCAAGCCTGATTAAGTGCTACTCAATTTTTTCCCTGACAAGTTTCCTCGTTGTCTTTTAGTGTCCTTTAGGCATTTATCTGCATCCACTGAGAAGATTAGATACAAGTACATCCTCATCTTTAAGGTAACAGCAGTCCCTCAGATAATACTCTCTCCAGGTAGGTCAAAACATGGCAAGAGATGGACTTTATCAGACAAACCTCTCCCAAGGTCTGCAGTGGAGGTCAAAACTACAGCAAGAGTCACAGAAAGAGTCCGCTTCTCAGCTTCTGGAGGTGAGGGAGTTGCTGCAGGATGCAGAAGGCACCCTGGATGCATGGCAGGACATCATCTGGATACTCTGGTGGGAATGCAGAGTAAACTGCCTTCTGGGTGCTTCTGCAGCTTCAAATAAGGAAACCCATTTGAGAAGCTTTGCTGAGTTGATCAAAAGCTAAGGAGATGTGTATGGTGAGTTCAATTAAAGAGCAGAATGGAAAAAGCTGACTTCCTTTGGGTATAACAAAAGCTGGGGAGAGCCTTTGCCAAAGGAAGCTGAAGATGCCAGAAACATATGTGGAAATGTCATTAGTTTCCCTTAATAATTTGCACTTTCTGCCAATGATACAATTTTTGTCTATTAGAAAGAGAATGAGTGCAATCAAATACATGAGTTCCTATTTTGCAGGCTTCCTGGGCAGTGCTGCAAGGGGTCAGCTCTGAGCCAGCAATACATGGCCAGGTGACAACTCATGCTGGACAGGGCTGTGATGAAGCCACTTCTGCCAGTGAAGTCACTTATTAATTGAAATAAGCAAAATTCTGGGGAAAAAACACATAAGAGGGAACAAAGAGACATGTAGAAAAACAGCTTACATAACACTAAGACAGTGACAATTAGAGAAGAACACATCCCCAGTAGTCAACAACCTGCCTTGGGAAACAGGTGTGCAAGCTGGATGGAAGGGATGAAAGGGATCATTTGTCTTAGCTATAACATTGAGCACTAGGTAGAAAACACCGACTAATTAGTCTTACCTATTATACTGCTAGCATATTGATGTACTATTAGCACACGAAAATACACACCCATAGGCTTGAGGGACCCCTGCTAACAAAAAGCCCCCTACCCTTTGAGCATGCATGGTGACATTTTTAAGCACTGTCACTTCAAATGGAAGAGAAGAGCTAGTTAAACAATTGTGTATAGGAGTGAGAGAATATAGTTAGAGATAAAGTAACTTTACATCTGTGCATAAAAGTAGACCCACTGTTTACATAAGCTGAGTTTGCTTTGTGGAATACTATCTGGCTGCCTTTTCTGAGCAGAACTGACAATTAAAGCAAGTATCTCAACTCTGTGCCTGAATCTGCTTATTGCACACCAGGTAACAGATCCTGGGCTTTTTTGGCACAACACCAGGAGACCTGGGAGCAGGTGCTGAGACAGCTGGGACCATGATGGGATGAGCAGTCTCTGAGACCATTTCCAAAGCCTGTCTCCGTTATTCTTCTGAATGCTCAGGGAGAACAGAGAAAAAGATCAAAATAGAAAATATCTTGATACTCAATCACCAACCTGCTGGATGAAGCATGCAGCAAATTGGCCAAGGATACAGAAGAGCAACCTGTGTTGCACGGTATTTTTTGTGGTGGTCAGTGCTGTCCTGATGCAGCAGTGACAACATTGTTACCGGGGAGCGCTGGTGATGAGAAAGCCAAGTCTCTCTGATGCTAATTTCCTTAATTGGCATCAGGAGAGCCTCTTCAAATTACACTTCTACTAATTCCTTGAATGGTTTGTGCTTCTGGAGTGATGTACAATGGCCCACAGAGCAAAATGAGGAGCTGTCCCTTTCAGTATTGTGCCCTTCTGCCTGTGCTGAGGGCCAGTGCATTGACAGCCACACATCAGCTCTCCTGCACCGCTTAGCAACCGGAGATGGACTTGTTATTCTCACTTTGCAGACTGTAGATGAGGTGAAGAGAAGTGAAACAGCCTAACAGAGTCAGGCAATGATATGGAAAACACACTCCAACCTCCAACACCAACCATGTCTCATTCCTCTCACATCTTCTCCTTGTCGAGCTACAGCTCCAGACAAGAGCCGCAGGCACATTGCCAGCCTGAGCCCTCACCTTCTTATGCCACCATCTAACACGAAAAACAGGTTTTAAATTATACCATTTGACATTAGATCTGTTTTAGAGCCCTTGGCCCATGGGCAAATACCCAGCGAGGGTGCCAGATGATGACTTCTCTTTGCCTCCATCTGGTTCCCCACAGAGCAGAGCTTGCTCTGCAAGCTTTGAATCCCCCACAGAGCATCCCTGCCTGCATTTCAAAGAGGAAGAAAAGCAAACTGAATCTGCGTGGCACAGCTCTCTGTGCCAGCTGTTATGTGACAGCTTTGCATCCCAAGGGGAAATCGGTTGTATTAAATCTTGGACTTTTAGGGAGGAACTGTCAGCACTACCCCTGCCCCCTTCTGAGTCACCCGTGGGTGGGTTGTGCACCCGAGGGCCCTTTGTTAGTAAGGGGCAATGGGGGAAGTGTCCACCCATCAGAAATGGCACAGTGAAGGTGGAGCATAAGGAGAAGGGAGAGGGGCAAATCTCTGTGTCCCCATGGGAAGGTGGGGGGTCAGCCCTGCAGAGATAAGTCTGACACAGGATAGACAGAAAACCCGCTGAGGATAAGGAAAAGGAGCGGCAGGATCAGTGATAGCTCATCTGGACCCACTGAACCTCAACAGACATAAGCGTTGTGAGGAGGAAGCTTGCAGTGACAGGGGACAGTGAGTATGCTCCTGATCAGACACTTAAAGCTACCCAGGTACTTCTGCAAGGCTGGAGAGCAAGGCAGTGGGGAGTAGCAGGGGGCAGAAAGAGGACAAACACCTTTTATGTGGGTGCCAGAGCTTTTAGCATATTCCTACACCCTCAGCAGCCTAAAAGGAGCATTGTCCCAACTGTTCTCTATGTCCTCACTGACCTGGTAGCTGGCTCTCGTTATTCATTGCATCTGGCTGCCTCCCATCTTTAGGACACGTCTGCCCTGGATTTGTCCTCCCTTCCCCCAGCCAAACTCAACAACAACCAGAAATATCCCATAATCTCTTCTGCTTCACCTGCAATTTGTCTCATGCTGGCAACGAGCAGAACAGTCTGCCTTTGTCAAGATCAAAAAAGCTACAGCAGCCATGTGATGTCAGCTTACATTAACCCCCCCTCCTCTCTGCCTCCCCTCTCCAGCTTACTGCAGAAAGGAGATGCATCTTCATCCTCCTGCAACTCCTGGTGCATCTCCTGCCATCCAGAGTTCCCTTGGTTGAAGGGGCAGGAAAACCCAGCCCCAGCCAGCAGCTGAGGGGATCCTAGACCCCTCCTCCACAATGAGCTGGAGGGGAACTTTGGGGATGAGCCAAAGAGTAGGAGATGCATCAAGATGGACCCCAGGACACTGGGGGCCAGTGGGGGATCTTCAAGGGCTTTATATCACTGCATGTCATCATACCACTCTGACCTTGGAGTGAGAAAAGCTCAGGCTACCTCCATAACTGCAGTGCTTCTGCCTGTATCAGGGGCAGGGGAAAGGAAAAGGTGCCCAGGAAGGGGTGGGATGAAAGCTGGGACTGCTGGAGCTGCTGCAAAACCTTTCACAGAACAATCTGGCATGCAAAGCTGGGCACTGCAGCTGTACACCATTAGGGAAATTTCCTTCTCTGTTATACCAAGCAGCCTTTATCATATGAAAGCATATTAACTTTGTTAGCATCTATTTGCTCACATTAAATTCCACAATGTATGGAATAGTGGAATTTTACTGGAGACTTTGATGCTGCTCAGCCTTGAGCAAGTAACAGGCATCAGCTCAGCACAAGGACCAGAAGCCCAGCCCTGGAAACAAGGACATTGCTTCTTGGGGGCTAAAGGCTGTCCACAATACACCTGGGCAGCCAAGGTGAGGCCAGCATCCCGCCCCTCCCACACGTCTTAGGAAACCCTTGAGCACTGTCTGGCATCGCCAATAAGTGTCTCTGGCATGACTGCCCCCAAGGACACCCAGAATCATAGAATACCACCTTGGAAGGGACCTCAAGGATCATCTGGTCCAATCCTTTTTTGGTGAAAGTATAATCTAGACAAGATGGCCCAAAACCCTATGCACATGAATGTTAAAAGTGTCCAAAGTTGGTGAATCCACCACTTCTCTGGGGAGGTTATTCCAATGACTGATTGTTCTCATTGCAAAAATTTTTCCTCTTGTGTCTAACCAGAATCTTTCCTGGATTAACTTGAATGCATTACTCCTTGTCTTTTCCATGTGAGGCCTTGTAAGAAGGGAGTCTCCATCATCTTCCTAGCTGCCCTTCAAGTACTGGAACATGGAATGAGGTCTACCTTAATCCTTCTTTTCTCAAGGCTAAACAAACCCAGTTCTTCCAGCCTTTCCTCATGTGGCGGG
This sequence comes from Phaethornis superciliosus, assembly GCA_023637945.1. NCBI lineage: Eukaryota > Metazoa > Chordata > Aves > Apodiformes > Trochilidae > Phaethornis > Phaethornis superciliosus. The sequence goes on along the minus strand of JAJQWJ010000001.1, from coordinate 61,470,314 downwards.
CTTCCAAGTCCTTGGATCACCTTTGTGGCCCATCTCTGGGCAGCTGCCCCCCTACCCTGCCCACTTTTTTTTTGTGTAGTGGGTACCAAAAATGAAAACAGTGTTACAGGTGTGGCCTGACAAGTGCTGAGTAGAATGGGATGATGACTCCTTTTTCTCTGCTGGTAACGCCCTTGTTGATGCAACCCAGCGTCCTGTTGGCTTTCTTCGCTGCTGCAAAAGAACACTGCTTCCCCACACTGGGCTTGTTTTCCACCAGGACCATCAGGAACCTTTCCACAGGTAGATTTCAGACTGTGCTGCGCTCTTACCCTTGTACTCAGCATTGGTGAGGCTGCACCTCAAGCACCGTGTGCAGTTTTGGGCACCACAGTAGAGGAAGGACATCAAGGTACTGGAGATGGTACAGAGTCACTAGGCTGATGAGGGCTCTGGAGAACAGGTCTTATGGGGAAAGGCTGAAGGAGCAGGAGCTGTTCACCCTGGAGAAGAGAAGGTTGAGGGGAGACCTTATTGCCCCCTACAGCTACCCAAAGGAGGCTGTAGTGAGGCGGGTGTTGGCCTCTTCTCCCCAGGGACGAGTGATAGGACAAGAGGTAATGGGTTCAAGTTGCAGCAGAGGAGGTTCAGATCAGATATTAAGAAAAATCTCTCCACTGAGAGAGTGGTGAAGCATTGGAACAGGTTGCCCAGGGAGGTGGTGGAGTCACCATCCCTGGAAGTATTCAAAAAAGGGGTAGATGTGGCACTTTGGTAGATGATTTAATGGTTAAAGTGATATAGGACAGAGCTGGACTCAATGATCTCGAAGGTCCTCTCCAACCACGACAATTCTATCATTCTTGGATGATGTTTTCCCAGGTGCAAGACCTTACGCTTGTCTGTGCTGAACATTATCCCACTCTTCCAACCTAACCGTGCTTCCTGCAGGGTGGTGGCTCTCCCTTCTGAAGTGTCCCCTCAGTTCAGTTATCATCACCAGGCTTCATCAGGGTACATACACTTCATCTCACCATCCAGATCATTTATGAAGATATCCAACAGCCTCGGGCCCCATGCCGATCCCTGGGGGACGGTGACAGTTCCCCTCCCAACACACGAACCCCTTGTCCAGACTCTAGCGTGCCGGTTTCTCTAGGAAGAGGCCGATAGGAACTGTACGGAACTCCGCTGCCGGGCGGGATTTCAATGTGATAGCACCGGGGCAATCAGCCACCCCGCCATTACCAGCCCCGGTTCGGGGGGACGCGGGGGGGGATGAGGGGGAGGATGAGGGGAGGATGATGGGGGGTTCTGGGGGGGGTTCTGGGGAGGGTTCTGGGGCGGGACTGCGGGGGGGTATGGGGAAGGGTTATGGGGGGGGCTGTAGGGGGTGCTGTGGGGGGGGGACCATGGGGGGGTATATGGGGAGCGGTTATGGGGGGGGTATGGGAAAGGGTTATGGGGGGGGCTGCGGGGGGGGTTATGGGGAGGGACTATGGGGGGGGGGCTGCGGGGGGGTTATGGGGAGGGGTTATGGGGGGGGCTGTGGGGGGTGCTGTGGGGGGGGACTATGGGGAGGTATGGGGAGGGGGTATGGGGAGGGGTTATGGGGGGGGTTATGGGGGGGCTGCGGGGGGGGCTACGGGGGGGGTATGGGGAGAGGCTATGGGGGGGATCTATGAGGGGATTATGAGGGGGGTTATGGAGGGGTCCCCCCTCCGGACACCCCGCAGGTGGCTCCCGGCTCTGCAGCGCCCCCTGCCGCCCGCCCCCTCCCCGTGCGGGACACGCGCGCGCAGGCGCCCCGACAGCCCCGCCCCTCGGGCCCCGCCCCGCACGCGCTGCGCGGGGCGTGGCGGCGGTTTAAATTTCCGGCGGGCTCTGCAGGGCCGGGTTGCCTGCTGTGGGGATGGCGGTGCTGCGGCCTTTCGACAAACTCCCGGCGCTCAACTCGGCGGCCTTGCTGGTAGGTCTGGCGACGCCGGCGTTTTCATCCCCTCCCCTCTCTCCTCGCTTTCCTCGTTTTCCCGGGCCCAGCCCTCCGGTCGGTCTCTGCCTCTCCCGCGCCTTCCGCCAGGCCTCGGCGCTAACAGCCAGGCCTCAGCGGCCGTGCTGGCCCCGCCCACCCCGCGGTGATAGGCCAGCCGGCTGCAATATGCAAATTAAGATACAGAATTGGCCCCGCCCTCTCGTTCTGATAGGCCCCCTGGCCGCGATATGGAAATATGCACACCGTGATGGCCCCGCCCCTCCACGGTGATAGGCCCCTTCGCAGCGATATGCAAATGAGCGGCAGGACAGGCTCCGCCCACGGCGGGGAGGGGGCCCCGGGCCTGCGGGTTTCTCCCGTCCGGGCGCAGCCTCCGGGGCCGCCTCTGACCGAGCTCTTCTCTCCCGTCCCCCCAGCTGGTGGGCTCGGACGAAGGGCTCCAGATGAAGCTGGCGGAAGCGATCCTCCGAGAGAAGAAGGATTTCAAGATCAGCATGTGAGTGTTGGGGAGAGGGGGACGCGCCCCCTCCGGGCCGTATCGTGTTCCTACAGGGGCCCGAGGACACCTTGTCCAAGAGATGGAGCCCGCGCTCCTTGCGACGGCAACGACGGAGCGGCTGTGGTGCGAGTTCTCCGGTAGTTCCTGCTGCAGAAATTGCTTATAAAGGTCGCTTCTACCCGAGCGGGGGCATTGGGACTGCAGGGCTTTAAGGAAAGAATTCACTCTGAGTGCTGGAGTGCCCAGGTGTGGGGGGCATCTGCAGAAGGGAAACCACTTTGTTTTCAAAACAGGCAGTTTGAGCATGATTAGAAATGAGGATGGAAAGAATTTTCACGTTCATCGTGTGTACTAGGTTACTACTAGGTTACTACTAGGTTACTACTAGGTTACTACTAGGTTACTACTAGGTTACTACTAGGTTTGATTAATAATTTGCAGAGAAGCACAGGTATTTTTTCTTTTTCTCTTGAGAGAGACATAGATAGGTATAAAAAAACCTGGGATAAATTGGGGCAAGTACATTGCTTGCAACTATTTGAAAGCAAAGAGGTTTCCTGATGTCTGTTAATTCTGCTGCTCTTCATAGCTGTTTTCTGGTTTTTTTATGCGTGCTGTGCTTTTCCTCCTCGAGCTATTGAAATCTCTTTGGAATTTTAACTTTATCTGCATGACAAGTCCTGTCTTAAAAGCTTGATTAGCTAGCCTTTTATGATATAATGTTCTTGACAGCTTTCTTGCCAAGACCAAGTGAATTTAGTCAGCTCTTCAGAAGGTGTTTGTGTTGCTTTGCTTCTATAATCCAAGACTAGGGAAGTAAAGGCAAACCCAAGCTAATACTCCACCAGTTAAGAGTGACTGTACTGCTCTGATCATGGCATCCTGGATATTTGTGCTAACTAGTAGTAAATTACCCATTTTTCTATGCAAATCCTGAAACCTTTGCTGCCCTGTGGGTTGCCGTAACTAGATGGCTACTTGTAAAACAGCTGGGTAGTTAACCAAAGGCATCAAAGCTTAGAGCAAGCCCTTGCACTAGTATCACTAGAGAAGCAGAAATCACAAGATTTTTTCCCCACTACGTTGCTTTGGGATTATGTACCTTACAAAGAATATGGTGTCTTCTCTGGTAAGTCCACATGCCAGATACAGCTGTTGGGTGAATTGCAGGGTTGTTTTTTTGTCTCTTTCCACCAGGAGTTTCCTCAGTGCATAGCTGACATCCTCTAGTGATCTTGATTTAAATATTGTAGGACCCAAAATTAGGGAGGTTTTTAGGGTGTTATTTTGTGGTTTTTTGTGTTTTTTTTCCATTGGATATGATACTTTTCTGCCATCACAACTTCTTCCTAAATTTCATCTTAAATCTATAAGCTTGTTTGTGTTGCAATGTCTCAATCAAACTTACTTTGCTCATAACTTGTGTTAGTTTCAGGATGGTTTTGTTAAATCATACCTTCCTTATTTACAGGAAGCAAAACATCTTTATTGGAGACTGGCAGACAAAGCTATGAACTACATATGATTAATGGCATGAAGTGTGTGCTCTGGTCTGTGCCTGCTGGGGAAAAAATAAGTTCTTAAGATGAATTACTAGAAGTAATATTCCCCAAGGAGACCAAAACTTCCAGAGAGGAAGGGATTTGTGAGGGAGACTGAAATTCTGAGGTTTGTTTTTTGTCCAGTCTGTCCTCCCAGTGGTTGTCCAGAAATACAATACTGATAATGTTCTTCCCTGAGGAAGGCTCAGGTAAGCACTGCTGAAGTCTTCTTCTTTTATAGTGAGAAGAGACATGAAAAATCCCTGCCCTGTTGTTCTTTCAACAACTGTATCAGCAGTGGCAGTATTATGTGGAAGGATAATTAACTAACCTAGTAATCCTGCCAGAGTGAAAGTGATAAAAAGAGGGGTAATGGTATAATAGAAGCTCCTCTTGATTTATAATTTCAACCCTAAAGCTATACTAGTGCTAACATTTCTGGTTTAAGGTTTTGTGAGTATAAAGCACCTTTCTGTAACATAGAAACCCGAGAAAGTAGCCTCTCCTGTGCTGAGCTCATGAGCTCATCTTCAGAATGTTGCAGGAAAGAACTAAAACATTTTAATTGAAAATTTGTGGCAAAATATACCAGTAAAGCATTGGTATTAACTTTGGAAAAAACTCTTCTTAACAATTAAATAATATTACTACCATGCTAATCTGTGGAGCAAATGTTCCTCTGATTCTTATGCTCTAATAAGCTTCCCATTATAAATAGCCTTGTCTATTAAGTATCATTGTCAGCAGTTGTGAGTAGGCTTAAAATATGAGAATACTGCTTAAAGAATCACAGTATCTTTTCTTTGCCTATGACTTTAGCAGTTAGCAAGCTTCTTGGTAACTTACTACACTGAACTGCAATGGCTATGTGGTTTTTATGATTAAGTGGCTACTGCCTTTCCAAGCTCTTTGTTTAAACTGGTATATTTATTATCTTTCAGTCACCTTGCTACATCCCTTCCCTTACCTTCTGAGGGGGATCAGCTTCGGCCCAGGATAGATCTGATTGTCTTTTTGATTGACATCAAGAGCAAACACAGGTAAAAGAAGAGCAAAGATATGAGAGGGGAAACTGTTCATGGTGTTTTGGGTTTTGTTTGTTTGTTTGGTGGGGGGTTTTTTGATGACTAAATCTGTTTTTACTGAGCCATAATGACTGCATGGTGGATTTCAGACCCAGGAATTTCTGTGGTGGGAGAGCTTGGTAATACATAGGTTTTGTGGCCTCCAGCAGTGGATTAGGATTGAACTGCTCTGTCCAATAACATGCCTGTTTTGCACTAAGTTGCCATAGCAGGGAAGGCAGAATTTATTCCTGGATTCAGACATGGGATGATATCAACTGAGCTTTGGAAAGATGCTGCCTGTAAAATTAGATGGAAACAATGGTGATGCTGTTAAATTCTGTAAGATGCAGGTGGCTGATGTGCTGTGGCTGATGGCAGGGCCACCTAATAACCAGCCAGTTGCTGTGCCTGTGTCCCCAGTCCACTGATACTGCTGGTCAAGTAGGGTCAGTGCTACAGATGTCTGTAGGCAAGAGAGGTCTGCAAGGGTTTGATCCCTTTCCTCTCATGCTCATCTTTGTAGAAATTGTGTTTGTGTCCCCAGGCCACAAGTAAAGACTTGCTAAAGCACAAAAGTCAGCATTTTATTGCTTAACTTGTGACTGATGATCCTAGGCTCTCATTTACCAAAAATGACAGACCCAGCTGCATACTTACAGCACAGATGGTGCTACAAGAAATGTGTGGGCTAGCTCTTCTGAAAGAGCTGAAGTAGTGCTCAAGTCTTGTTGGATGTTAATGAATTCAGATGCTTAGTGTCTGCAAATCATGGAGGACACTGTACAAACTAAGCCTAACTGTTGAGTCTTGGGTAGAAAGGATATTCTATGGATTATTAAACAACTGTGGGTATTACAGACCTCTCTGCTGCCATGCTTTTAGTATAGAGCACAACTCTGCTGGCTCACAGATCAGTAGATGTTAACATCATTGGTTTTCTAATGGTGCATCTGAAAGTTATTCCCTATGTCCTTATGCTGCACTGGTTTTACTTCCCTGTCCAACTGGATTGTCTGTGCTTTTCTGACAGCTTAAAGACTGTTGAAGCTTCCCTAGCTTATGTGGATGCCAGCTTCTTCCTGGGGAAAGTGTACTTCCTTGTCACTGGGGGTATGTATGGCACTGGCCTCTTCCTCCTCTCTGAGCAGCACTACTCACTGTTGCTTTCCTGAAAACAGGGCAGCAACTTAAGCTGAAACAAGAAAGGAAGCCAGTGACTTTGTTAAAAGTTTTGCTTAAGTTATATCTGAACTCTTCTACCTTTTTAAATTGTTGTCTTAGATAAAATTTGGTTCTCTCATTTCCTGTGACACTGCAGAAGTCTGTTCTGTCTGCCCTTGCAGATCTCTCTTAATGATAATCTTAATGAGCAGTGGGAAGCGTATGATACCGTGGTAATAAAATGAGTCAAAATGGATATAAGTGTAGCTGTAATACCAGACAGATATCCCTGCTGTGTGCTGTCTGGCTCCATTGGGCCTTTAATCTTTCTCCCTGCCTCCCCTATCCCCACCTACCCCAAAGTGGAGAGGGTGCATGCCTGCATACCCACCCTACTTCAGCTCTGGGGAAATACAGGGCCCACTCTATGCTGCTCAGTGTTGACACAGAGGTGCTATGTCCTTGGAATTTGGGAGGCCTAATTCTGGGGTGGAAAAGTGTCTTGGCATAGTCTTGTGCTGTGGCTCTTCTGATGGAGTGAAGTCCCTGGGGGTATTGCTCTCTGATACCATATGAGCCAGGAGGACTTCTGATTAATGATTAGAAGATTCTGCCCCTGCTGATAGTGTACTGATCCTTTATCTAACATGTTAATGTTCCAGCTCTCAGTAATGTGGTGATACTACTCCTGCTGTCAGTATTATGAACAACTTCTGTGCTGATTGCATTGTGAATCTTGTGTCATTCTGTTTGTAGTGCTCAGTGTTGCCTTACCTTCTGTTGTGCTTTCAAAATTAGCTTTAGTTTCTTTAGTGAATGTGGAATTTCCCAGTACTTCACTGAATGTTGATTATGGGTCTTGTAATATGGGAATTTTGTAGTTGGCAGGATGAATTGCTGTAGTGTGAATATGAATGACATCGGGAAACTGGGAGAAGTCTACTGCAGTCCTGTGCTATTCTGTGAGTTGGAGGTAAGGTGCTTAGTTGGTCCCTGAAGGAATTTGTGAATTCCATTGCTCTCTAATCCTTAGGAACTTCATTACATTAACAATAAATACATGTATATATGCCACTGTCTTGTGCAAGTGTCAGAGACCAGACTCTTTCTATAAGAACAGTAGAGGTAGAGGGGTCTGACTCCTTGAAATGAGTCTTCTAGATTATCCGCTTCTTCCTGTGCTACTTGAAAGTCTCAGGAAGCCAAGTTGAAATTAACAAAGACTTCTCTGATATACAGAGCCTTGGTACACTTGTTCCTTGAGGCGTTTTCTCTTCCTGGGAGCCCCTGAGCTGTGACTTGCCATGTGACTGTCTTGCCCACGTAATGCTTCCTGTTAGCCAGGCTGGGTGTAGCTTCACAGACTGTTTTGCCATCTGATATGCCACTCTTTCCAATTACCTGCTCAGGCTGAAAAGCTTGAGGGAGAGTTTGGCATTCAGCAGCAGCACACTTCACTTTTCCGTGTACTTGTTGTTCCACCCTCAGAGACTGCTTCCCTGCCAGCAGGTGATATCCGTGCCTTTTGGCAACACCTTCAGGATTGTTTCAGCTGACAGTGCTATACCTTCCCAAACGTTAGGGGAGTAAATGGGCCTCTGGGATTTTCTGTAGCTAGCTGCATGTCTGCCCTGGCTTGTTCTTTTATCATGGCTTAGCACTGCTTTTCTTTTCTAATGACTAAATTAATTTCTTTTTGTTTCCAGTTGGACAGCATTCGAGTTTCCACCGCTCAGCGTCTTCTCCGAATATTAAAGATCTGTGCTGGTCATGTACCAGGAGTTTCTGCTTTGTCCTTTAGCTTACTGATGAAGAAGTCTGCTGATAACTAGCTTCTCATTGTGGTAATTCAGTCACATTCATCAAGTTTTTCACTTCAGGCATTCAAGCTGCCTACAGTTGGAATCGCACTGGGAAGCTTTTTTGCCTGACTTGTCATGACCACTCATCCAGAGCTGTTCCTATTTGTTAATCTCTCCAGAGAAAAGCTTGATTTGTGTTCAGTGGATAATGTAGAGGTGCTGGGCAGAGGGCAGTTTGAATCGGGGTTTTCTACCCATCACTACATGTGAATTCCATTCCATCATCAAGATTGAGTTTGATCCACTTTGCCAGTGGCCAGAAGCTACGGATTTTCCTGAAAGAATATTGGAAGAACAGGCCACTGTCCCAAGTGTCGTGTGTCACGGTTCATTTCAGTGTCCCCAAAGTACTAGAGAAAAGGCAGCGTCGAAAAGAAGAAATGCAGCACCTCAGACTAATGTGACACCTTGCTGCCAGGTTTTATCTCCCTACCTAGAGAATATTGAAGAAGGAAGGCTGTCCTGCAGCTTCTAGATAGACTGCAATTGGCAGTTAATGATCCAGCTGTGTGAGCATCTGCCCACTGAAGGGCTCAGTATTTCTATGCCTGATATCTAACTGGGGAGGAAGGGACAAAAAAAAAAAAATCTGGCACTTAAGTTATTTTTCAGTTCTTTAAAAGAAAAGGCTCCATCTCTCAAGACTAGAATAACAAGCAACCTTAGTCTGTCAAGCTCAGGAGGACCCTAGCAACCCAACCTCGGGAGCTGACTAGAGATGAAGTGTGTCAGACTGGACCACAGCAACAAAGAGAAAACAGGTCTCTCTTGCAAGCTGGGCCTTTGTTATGTCTAATCCCATAACTGATATGTTTTTATCAGCAGTAATTCTTGCCTTATACTTCCTGAAAGTTGGTAATGTGTTTGAGTCCTGTGTTAATAAAATGTGTAATATTTGTTGTATGCTCTTTGTTGAGATGTGTGGCATGGGCTCTAAAATCTACAAACCTTGCCCCAGTTTGCCCTGGCAGCGAGGCTGCTCCTTGCTTGCAGTTTGAACTCCCAGTTAGCTGGTGGGCTGCAGTCATGCCTGCATCCACGTGGTGGTGGCAAAAGCTTTCCCGACACAATAGTTCCTGCACACCGAGTTGAGCCACCTTGCAGAATAAAGTGTTTCTTGAAAGGCTGGGGTTTTTTGTATCCAGAATTGCATGCCTTTTGTATCCAGAAATGAAGCCTTGAGGGAATGTGTTAAGCTCCCCTCTCGGTTAGTTTATTTAACTCGTAATAGTCTGCCCTAATGCTCCTAGGTGCAGAGCCCTAGATGCGTGTGCAGTTTTGCTTAGCTTGTTTCTGACATCTGTCTCTGAGCAGAAAAAAGCAGAAAGCAGCACTGCAGGCTTCATCAGCTGTGAATGTTGGCAGTCCTTGCAAAGATGGCTCAGCAAGCCACAAAGCCTGTATCCTTGCTCAGAGGACACACAAATCCTAGCTCCAGTTGTATTGTTGCTGGCATGGGAGGACTAGGTTGGTTGTCAGCCGGAACGAAAGGAGCTAAACCATTCAGCTGTGTTATGGTGCTCAAAAGGGCTGGACTCTGGCTAAAACCCAAAGGAAAAAGGCATGTGCAAAATCTCATGGCTGTGTAAGAAGGATTGGAAGCTTAATGGGCATGCCCTACTTTCAGCTAGCTTTGTGATGGTTCATGGGACTAGCTGGGACTTTGCTGCCAGAGAGGGGCAATCATGCTGAGAACAAGTTTCTCTGTTGGTTATGCTGTCTCAGCCACCTTCTTGCTTTGGGTCCTTCAAAATAAATGAGACCATGGTTTAGAATAGTTTTAGAATTGACTGGTTTCAATTTGCTCTTGATGTGCAGGTGCAGTCTGGGGGAGGGAAGGAAGGGCTGTGGGATTAAATGAGCCAATCTTTCATGTCCTCTGAAACAGCCCTAAGGTTGGGAGACTTTTTCATCTCCTAGGCCACTCTTCAGTTGTCTCTAGTAACTATTGGACTCGGTAAAATCCCTTTGGCCTCAAGAGTAACTTTTCTGTGCTTTCTTGACTGGTGAAAATGAAACTCTTTGTTTCACCCAGAATGCTTTGTTGCAACCCGTATATGCTACTGTCCATTCCTACACCTTCAAACACAGGGTTTTTTTTCCACTGTTATGTTTCACATGGGGTGTTTCTTTCCTTTTAGTACTTTCAAAGAAGAAAAATGCTGTTTATACTTCCTACAGGTGGCCAAATCCCAGCTGGTACAGAATAAAATCTCGTTCCTTAAGAGCAGCATCTCGCTTCACCTCAGGGGAAGTATTTTTGTACTCTTAGGAAAGCCTTTACTAGAACTGGCAGGGGAAGTGGAGCATATCTAAGAGTGTGACACTGTGTCTTGGGTCCATCATGTTCTACAACTGAAAGTAGTTGGGACACATCTAAAGGTACAGCTTCAACTATGTAAATACCTCTAGGAACTGTCAGATATTAGCTTAGACAGGCCATAACACTGCCCCTACCAGGGAAGATAAGGCAGCTGAGGATATTTGGATGTAGTAGCCAGGGCTAATGTTTGATAAAGGTCTTGTGAAAGTAGTACTTAGATAGGGATCAGAGGCATGGAAGTCCTGAAGCTGAATTCAGGCTAGTGACTCAGGTTCTGTTGTGTTTAAACATGGTGAAAGCTTGCCAAGCTGGCTGAAATTTAAACTAACAAATATTTTGGAGTTACTTATTTTCTTCTCTGTTGCCTCAGTTCCCTATCTCTGTGGAGGTTTACAAAAAGAAATCCCTCTCTGTGACTAATGTAAGTGTTGCTGGTTTGACTCAGTTTGTGGATTTGTTTTTGTTTGCCAGCTATGTCAGCAAAATGAGTGAAAAAGCAGTTTAATTAGTATGGAAGATTTTGCACAACTTGCACTTGGTTGTGTAGTGGTTTTGGAGTTTTTTTGGGTGGAACTGAATGAGGCTCTCACAGAGTCTCTTCTGCTATGGATTTTCTACCTGCAGGATTTTTCCTTCAGTCCAGTCTCTTGAAGGTGATTTTGCATCCTCAGCCTGCTAGATTAGCTACATGCAGTGATGTTCTGTGAGAGACTTTAACAACTATCAGCTTGGTTAGTATTACCCATTGGTATTATAACTCTTTTACCTCTTTTTTCCAAGGGATGTTTACTGGTTGTTTTTTTGTTGTTGTTGTTTTTTTGTTTTGGTTTGGTTTTGGTTTTTTTTTTTTCCCCCTGGCTTTGCCTAGTTAAATCAGATCACATTTAAGCATGATAAGGCATGATTTGCTTGGTCTATACTAACAGTAGAGACACTTTGTATACTGACACAGCACCTATAGTAGAAGATCTTTCTGTCCTGGAACAAAGATCAGAGATAAATCCAGCCTTGGGGGTTTATCTGTCCCTCCAAGCCTTGAAACTGGTGGTAGATTCAAGGCCATCTCTAATATTTGCTTTGGAGACTGGTTAAAATGGGATGTCTTTGCCAAGACCTGTGTTTCAAAGGGGCTGCCTGGGTTAGGTCAGCAGTGGTGCTCACCCTCTGTGGTCACTCTGTAGGAGCTGCTTGGGAGCTTTCACTGTGACTGCTGTCCACGGCAGTGGTAGGCAAGAAGGGATTCCTGGTACCTGCTCTGCTGGTAAAAACAAGGGAGATGTTTTCTCCTGTGGGGTTTTTTAACTTGATTTTGCAGGAGCACGGGGCTTTGCTCTGGCCAGATTCCATCTGTTCTGTCTCCATTCAGCTGGCCCAGATCCCCTGGCAGTCTCCTCTCCGTGCTGAGTCTTCTCCACTTCCCATCCTGAGCTGGTGTGCAGCGTTGCTGTGGGCTGCTGAAGAACTGCCACTTCCCATTCAGTGACCAGCTGTCCTTCACTGGTAGGGAAAAGCGATTTATATGCAAGAGAAAGCAATAGCTGGCACAGCCCAGAGCTGGGAGCCAGGAACGCTGGATGCATTTTGCCTGTGTGGTTGGTTTCTTGCATGACCCTGGGCACATGGATTAAAATTCTCCGTGCCTCGCTTGCTCTGCCTCTACAGCAGGGGCTGCCTCAGCTGCACGGGTGTGGTAAGAGCGAATGGACGTCACTTTGGGGTCCAATATCAATTTTCTTGTATATTTGTAAATATTTAGTAATTTTTTCCTATTTATCGTTACTGTTTCATTAAAGTTGTGTAGTTTAGTTTCCAACCCATAAGTCTCTCTTTCTTATTCTCTCTCTTTTCTTTATCAGTGAGGAGAGAGAGATTAATATATAAATCTGTTATTCGGTTTATCTACCGGGCCAGTGTCAAACCGTGACAGATTTATTGGCTTCCTAAAGCTTGACTCTTCCACTAAAGGTGGAAACTCTCAGAAGAAACATTTTTTTTTTCCTAATTAGCAAAGTCTCATTTTTACCTGGTGTCCTGGGGGGAGGGTTTGATAGGACCTGCCTGCTGGGCACCTCCTGAGATGGGCCGTATTTTCTGCTGCTGCTTACCCGCCTGCCCCTGCTGCAGGGAGGCTGCCTGCAGCTGGGCTGCGATCCTTCTCCTCAGGCACTGAGGCTTTTGTTGTGAACTGGAACAAACCCACCCGCTGAAATTCCCCACATGGCTCAATTATCCTTGAATTGGCCGGTGGGAGGAATCAAAGCCTCTGGATCTCTTCCCGGGTGTTAAATATTAATAGGGCGCGGCGATGCTGAGGCAGGATGGCGTCCCCTCGGGTCGGTCCTGCACAGGAGGGGCTGTCTTGGCTGTGAAGAACTGGTGCGTGAGAGAGAGGGGTTGGGCACAGGGGACTTGGGAGTGATGTGACTTGCTCAGACTCCTCCGTGTCTGAGTGGCACAGGCTCCCAGCCCATTTCTGGGCCACGCTCCCCTTGCCACGGGCTCCTGCTGGAGCTGGTGCCTACTGCCATGCGGTCATCCCTTGTGTCCCTCAAGCTTGCCATGTGGTGGGACATTCTGTGAAGAGCCAGGAGAGGCACCGTGCTTGGTTTCCCCCCTGCCCCGACGCCTCCTTTGCTGAGGGAAGTCAGCGGTGTGTGAAATGGAGCCCATGTTTTACATATGCTCAGGCTGCCTCCTCACCACCGCCGGCACAGGTGCAGCTGTGGCCTTGGTACGAGAGCCCCGGGGGCTCTGTGCCTCACGGGAAGGAGCACCGAGGTGGGGTGAGGACAAAAACAAACAAGGGAAGCTGCTTCCCCTTGGGTAACCTGGCCCTGGTGCAGAGAGGCTGCTCTGTCCTTTGGATCCTGCCACCCTCTCTGCGCTACAAGGAGCTGTGCTCTAGAGCAGCTCGCAGGCAGGATTGAGGCAGGGGCACAGTGGTGAGACTTTAGAAAGACCTAAAAAGCCCATCTAGCAATAAACAAACTCAGAAGGAGGCCTTCCCCTTTTCTCTGACAGCATGGTGTATTTTTCTTTCCTGCCATCCCACAGGAGCTCCCCAGCCCCACAGTGTGCCCATCCTGCAGTGACAGTGGCTGTGAGGTGCTGCAGCTGGGCTTGCCTTGCTCCCATCCTGCTGGCTCTGTTGTCACAGCCTCCAGGTTGGTGAAACACTTCGGGTATTTGCTGAGGGTCAGAAGTCCTTGAGGCATTGTCACTGTCTTCACTGGTCAGCTGAAATCTCTCCTGAACTTCTGTGCTGGCCGCTCTCCTAGGTTTGACAGCAGTGTTGGCATCGCCCCAGTGTGAACATACTTTTTTTTTTTTTTTTTTTTTTTTTCCCTTCACTGCTCTGTTTCCTTTTCTTGCTTTTCCAGAGATGACAGATGTGAAGCCAGGACTGCTTTTGACTCAGCTCGGTACGTAACAACCTGTGGCCCGTGCTGCAGTGGAGCACCTCTCTTCAAAGCAATGTGCCAGCATCAGCTAATTAATCCTCATTCCCCTGTGGCGCTGAGGGGTGACTCAGTGCCTCGTGCTGTTACGCTGAGCAGCAGAGGATCAAAAGCATTGGAGCTGGGAAGCCCTGGGATAGCACAGTGTAGTGGTGCCTGCACATCGCACACCTGTAAAGGCTCGGTCTTGCACACTTGTCTCCACGTCTCCTTTTTAGCCCTGCAAAGATCCAAAAGCTCTGCTGACTTCGAGATGGGGCTGGAGCTGCCTTTCCTTTGCTCTGCAGCGAATGTTTTGGCTACCTGGTGGTCCTTTTACAATCTTTTCCATCCTGTTGCTTCTTCATTATAACCTGGCTCAGCCATCCTGATCAATTTTCTCTCCTGTTCTCACCTTCAAGCCTCCTAGACATTCCTCTATTTGTCTCTGGGTGACAGGCAGGGGCAGGAAGGCTTAGGCACTGTGGAAATAGAGTTGCAGCTGTGGTGCACATTCCCTACAGGCTTCGTGATCACCAGATCCCATGTTGGCCCTGAAGAAGTGCAGACAAACCCCAACACCTGCCCTTGTGCCTCCCTGGCAACCATCGTGCTGCCGCATGAGCTGCTCCTGAGGAGAGGAAAGGAAGGTGCTTGCGCTCAGATGTTGCATAACACTGACCTAGTTTGAACACAAGTTTGTGGGCTGGGAAGTGTTTGCCTGGCCCATGAGGAAGAGAAAAACCCTCTAGGGTGAGGGCTGCTCCACCGCATTATCTGCTCTGAGTTATGAAGGAGATGAAACATGAAGCATGTGCTTTGTCCAGAACCTGGCTCTTCCCTCTTGCCCAGGTTGCATGTGGAGCATCGCTTGTGCGAGTCCCCTCTGCCTGTGCATGAGCCGTGGTGTGGGTGAGCTCAGCCACTGCATGGGACTAATACGTAGTGATGGTGTCCTATAAATTATATAGTCAGTATGTTCACCATCTGCTCTGCACTGAAAGCTAAGTGTGATTGAGACCTTCCCCCCCACCCTCTTCCTAAAGCTTGACTCTCTTGCCAAGCTTGAAACGTGTGCAGATCTCCTGTAACTGGTTCTGATTGAATCAGGTAAAAAGGGAATTTTTTAAGCAGGCTGCAATGTTCCCTCTGCCCGAAGTGGGAGCTGAAGCATAGGCCAGCATTCTATTACCATGAGACTATGAGTAAAAAGCAAGACTGATTTCATGCTAATTAGCTTCTAAAGGGAGTGAATCTTGATTGCCGTGGTCATATCAAAGAATCAAAATAGTAATGCAAAAAGCAAAGAAAACCCCAGAGTGATTCATATTAAGAAGGCGAAATAAAGGCAGTCGTGGGGGAAGAAGAAGTTTGAGGGGGACTGAATTGCTCTGCTGCCCAAAAGCAGAGGGGATTTGAATCAGATTATCCTCATTAGATGTCTCTTTAAAGCATCATCAAGCCAAATGAATGGTCCGGGGGAAAGCTTGCAGGCATGGTGCCTGTGATTATCACCAGGGATTTACAGTCCTAGTTATCTAGCTTAAAGACAAGATTATTAGGGGGTATAAAGCTGTATCTGCCCTTAGCTTCTAATGTGTGTTTTTAAGTGGGCTGATGGGAGATGCTACATTCCTACATGTTCCCTTGAAAGCCTGCTTGCATCCTCTGGTGGTCCAGCCCTCCATGGCACTGTGGGTCCAATGTGGAGGGGGAAGACAAGTGTGAGCAAGGGAGCTGTGCTGGCCTTGCCCCTTGGGGGTGGGTGGGCAGCCTTCCCAGTGGGCTGTGGCAGAGAGCAGGACCTCCCCTACGAGTACTCTCTCACTATGATGGAAAATGGGGAAAGGTATCTTGGCAGGGTGGTCATGTCATTCCTCCCCTTAGCATCTCCCTTCCTGTGGCAGCCCATGCTGTGAAACTCACCCTTCTTCCAGCCAGAGCCTTCAAGGCCCCAAAAGCTCAGAAGCTGGTGGAACTCTTATAGGGGAACCTCTGTGAGCTCTGGGGAAAACCCTCCTTTTGAAAAGGAATCGATAGACTTTACCCACAGGTCCCTTGGAGGCTGGGGGTGGGTGAGCACAGCACAGGACTGCTGGCGGTCCCTCTCCACTTCCCTAGCTCTGCATCCCCAGCAGCCCCTCACCCTTCCCTTTCTCTCCTTCCCCATCCGGTGCATCATTCCCCTCTTGCTTCTCCAGACATGGGCAGGATGGGTGAGATATTGCACCATATATGCTGGCCAGGAGAGATGGGCTACGGGCCAAATCCTCTTGTCAGCACTCTCCTATAGCCCATCCTTAGTGCAGCCATTGAAATTCATAATACTATTCTGCATTTAATCCACCCTTTTTACACCAGGCAGGCACCGAAACATCTGAGAGAAGGGTATGGAGGTACCGGCAAGGGCGGCGATGCCACCGTGGACTAATGAACCCCTGTCAGCTGGGGGTGTTTTGTCAGGGGAGGGAGGAGGGGGGAGGCTGTCAGCCTGAGCCCCGCAGCTGACAGTACAGTGGTGATGAGCTGGTTGCTGGAGGCAGCCGGCCGGCTCCGGCTCAGTGGAAACGCATTTCCTCACTTCTCATCCCGGATCGGGGCTGCACTCATGTCCAAACACGTGCCGCTCGTCCCTCCTGCAGCACTGCAGTCCCTCTCAACGCTGCGGGGCTGAAACCAGCTTGAGTTTGGCATCTGATGGGCCAAGCAGCCTACAGTCAAAATCCCTGCGCTCCCTCGGCTCAGCCGCTTATGCAGAGGTGACACAAGTTGGAGTTCCCCAGTGGTGGGGGTGAGGGAGGATGGTCTTGCACCTACTGCCACTGACTGGGTCTGGGGTGGTGAGACCCTGCAGGTCAGCCACAAAAAGCAGCTCAGGATCCCTCAAGTGTCAGCTCAGGGACCTCTTTCTGGAGCAGTGATTAGTCCTGGAAACCACACAAGATGTTATACCCTTACTCCTGCTTAGATTGCTGCGATCTGCAGGGGCCAGAGAAGTTTTCTTTTTTTTTTTTTTTTTTTTAAATGTGTTCTATTCCTCCTTTGATCTGGCCTTTATGTCATGCAGGCATGCTGATAGTTTTTTAGCATGCCTGTTAGGATGGCTCCCATGGCCAGTGCTGAGGAATGAAACTGTGGAGCAGCAGTGCTGGGGCCGGGCTGCAGTCGTGTGGGGTGGTGGGGTGTTATTGTGTGCCCGGAGGAAGGGCAGCTGGATGGCAGGCAGCTGAGTAAACTGCAACAAATGGGGACAATCAGGACAAGTGTTGTTTCTTCTCTGTTGGATTTGCTTGCAAGCACCTTTCTGTTTTCTCAGGCTGCCTTCTTGTTCAAATGTATTCACCAAACCATCCCCACGTGTGAGCTGGAGCTGTGGCTCTCCTGTGAGCAGTTCACCCTAACAAAGCGCTATGCAAAATGGAACTGGGACTGCCTAGTTTAGTTTTGACCTCCAGGCTGACCTACTGGTTTTCTGTCCCATTCTTCCGGAGCAAGCTGTGAAGTGTGGGGACTCGAAAGGGACACAGCCTCTCACCTTCAGCAAGTTCTGTTTTGGTCTCTGGAGCCGTCTTCTGGAGACCTCCATGCTCTGAGAGTGCAGCAAGTGCAGGGAGGTTTCTGCCCTGACATACACATGCCTGAACTGGGGAAATCCACCTGCTTGGAGGTTTGCAATGGGGCTGTGCATTGCTCTCAGCCATTTGTTTCTGTTTCAGTGCTGGAGATCCTGCCCAGCCTTGCCAGAGCATGTGAATGCTCCCTAACCAGTTGTAGGTAAATCCGGGAGGGGGGCAGAATACTTGTCCTCACCCTCACCCACCCGAGGGGGTCAGTGCATGCTCCCACCCATCCTCAGGGTGGGAGGCAGGGTGAGCAGGGGGATTTGGTTGTGAAGATGTCCAGGAAGAAGAACCAGGCTCAGTAGCAGTGTGTCACTCACAACATGGAGGGGATGTGAGAACCTGAGCAGCATCTGGGGACCCAAACCTCGGAGTCCCACTGCACCCTGAGGAGCAGCCAGCAAGCTGGCTGGAAACACCTCTTGCTCCCCTTCACCGTCTGCACCTGGCAGGACAGGTCAAGGGCTCAGCTGAGTCAAGGGCAAGATCAGGGATGAGGGGGCTCCCTGCTGACCCATTGCCCTCTCTCTGCAACCCTGGAAGGGTCTTCAAAGGGTAGCCCACTTGCAGAAGCCTAATTTAGATGCTCAGCATCAGCGCTAGAGGGGTCCAAGTCCCCTGACAGGGGAACCTGAGGACACCTGCTCATTTTTTCTGAACCTCATGGACAAGCACAACTCCAGCAGCTTTTATAGAAGAAAAGGAGGAGACAAACAATTCTAAGTAGAGTCAGTGCACTGGGGCACTGCCCCATGCCAAACTCCCTGTGCAGGTGATTGAGCAGTTCTGCAAAAATCTCTGGTAAGAAGCAGAGCACCTGTGGGAGGGTTCTGGGTTCAGGGTGTTGGTTAATCTCTTGAACCCTTCATTTCCCACCTGATTCCTAAAAATCTTCACAGATTTAGTCCCTAAGCCTAGCTGGCTTTGAGAAGGCAGAGCAAAAGGAGGCCCTGTTGGGGCATCCCACTGAATCCCCAGGAGGAGGTTTGTGCTGGAGCCCTGAGAAACTGGCTCCCAACAGCCATAGTGGGACCCTGCAGGATGGAATACTTCCCACCAGCTGGCACAGAGGTGTTGGGAAGCGGCACAGGGCTGAGGTGCTGAACATCCTTTGGGGATCGGCTCCAGCTGAAGCCTTCCAGCAGTACCACCTGAATGTGGGATGGAAGTCGGGCTGTGTCGAGGCCTTCCCAGGTGCATCCTGTCAGAAGTTTGCTCCAAGGTAGCTGGGTCTGCTTGACAAACACCTCGCAGCTTCTCTGATGGACAAGCCCTGGGGTTTCCGGTGCTCACGAGCACAACGTGAACTTTCAGTGGGTATTTTCTGCTACAGGCGGTTCTGCGAGTGTGTGCGTGAGTCACCTCACCCACCCCTGACACCAGAGGAACCCACTCACACAAGTCTGATCACTCAAGTGTTCACCAGCACATGCAGGACACTGTCATCCCTCCCCACTCCCAGGATCGCCAGCACCGAACTGGGATCTCTCCATGGGGATCCCAGCAGCAGACCTCAGCTGAAGCCGGCCCTCCCCATGTGTGGTTGTAGCAAACAGCACTGGAAATTGAGCTCTCTCACTCCGGAATTAAGACATAATTTTTAAATAGCTCGTTTGATATCTTTGCTACTTTATTTGTTTAATAAAAGTACTTAGTTAACCGGAGTCCCAGGCTTCTGGGGCTTTAGTTTCTCTGCAGAGGAGATAAGAAAAGCACATTTCCTTATCCAGTGAGTCATTTTTTCTGCTCTTTAATTATGCATTTGTGCTATTATCAAGTGTATTCAGCTCTGATATGCAAACAGTTCAAACTACTCACCAAGCTTTAACTTTCGCTGCTGTAAATCCGATCAACAGCCATTAGGAAGGGCTGGGGAGGCAAAGATGGGGGTGATGAAGAGGAGGATGGATGATGCCCAGAGCCAGCCGCGCAGCCTGGGCCACATTGGTGAGCAGGGAAACGTGTGAATGCCGCTGGGGAAGTCAGTGGTGATTTTCTCCATGAGTAAGCATTATCATGTATGATTTCAAACATCATTTTCTTGGTCCAGGAGGAAGCAGATGGGCTGGAAAGGGAGTGTGAAAGGGCTGTACAGGGGAATAAAGACGACTTAGAAAGTGGGAGGGAATAGGCTAAGGTCAATTGCAGTGGTGAGGCTGTGACATCCTTCCACGTATCGGGACTTGGGAGTGCTGTATTCACAGGGGGACATCACAGCTGCTGTCCCCAGGATCCCTGACGTGCATTTGCAGCTTCAGGTTTTCAGTCCAGGTACTAAAGGGGGAGATATCAGCTCCTGAGCTCTGATGTAAACCTCCTCTCTGTGTCAAAAGCAACATGGAGGGACCTGGGTTTGGGCTTTCCCTGGTGTGTATATTTGACTGGAGGGGCCAGAGAACATGTTACAGCAGATCTCAGAGCTGTTTCCCCTCCTCTGAATTAAACTGAAGAGGAAGGGGAGAGAAGAGGGCAGGGCCAGGGTGACAGTGCTGCAGTAGGACCCATGGGAATAGGGGCTGGGGGTCACCAAGAGACAGCTGATGGGGGGGAAACACAGTAGGGGGTGGTTTCAGGGGGGAGGCCAAGAGCAGGATGATAGAGGAGCATCCTCCTTTGGGAAAAGGAGACTAGCAGGTGGAAACACCCCAGGGAAAGACAAACAGCAAAGTCTTTGGAGCAGGGAGCTTTTTCAGGTGCAGGTGTCCTGACAGAGCACTGACTGTTTTGTGGGGATATTTTGCCTCCCTGCACAGTTCCAGCCCCACCAACCCACAAAGGAAGATGTTTATTGCTCCGTACTCCCCACCCTTACACTTCTGCAAGCTGCCTGCCAGGGACAGCAGGTGCTCCAGGTGCTCTCTCCTCCTGAGGGCTCACTGCTGTGGAGCTTAGATGTGACCTGGGCTTTTCTCCTGACCCCTCTGCCTTCCCTGCTGTGGCTTCCTGACTCCCAAGGTGGTTCCAGTGCACTCCACCATTGGACACCCCCCTCTCCTCCTTCCATGTTTGCACCACAGCTCCCCTCCTCACCCAGGGCACAGGGTAGGCCAGGTGAGGTGGAATACAAAGAGATGTCCTCCCCTGACAGGTGAGGCACAGGGGTGACCACAGGCATCGAGGTGAAGGGTGCTGAGCTGGCTGTGCCACTTGTGGCTTCAGTGCTCAGGGCTGTGCCGAGAGAGGGAAGTGCTCGGCGTGCCCCAGCTCACTTCAGGAGTTTTACTTTGAGTTGGATGGAGGGGGGATAACTGAGTCACAGCCAGAGGAATGGTGGTTGGGCTCTGGCAGGTTCTCAGGGGACCCTCCAGACCCCCCAGCTTTGACACAGCCATCCCAGACAGCCCAGGGGCTGGGCATGCCAGCTGGAAAGAGAAGTGAAATTGTGGCAGGCGTGGAACCAGTGGGCAGTGACCGGTTTTGGTTAAGGACTTTCACTTGCCTGAAGCCCATGGTGCCTGGCAGGGAGGGCTGAGGCAGTGCTGGGACCTCTTTGGTGCTGTCCTGAAGCCACACTCTGGGATTGCTGCTGGAAGGAAAGGCCAGGGTACTGGGAGGGCCCCACCATATAGGGCACCTCCTGCCATGTGAGGCATGGGGTGGTGAAGAGCCACGTGTGGGCTGTGAACCAGTGTGGGAGATGGTGACCTCATCATGCCTGGAGCTTCAGGGGATGGGGTGCAGAGGATCCAACTGGGCTCCAAAAGCCATTGGAGAGGGGCAGGAACATCCAGGGACTAATTCATGTGGCCTGTTCCAGAGAAGCTTAGTTGCCCAGCAGGGACCTTTTACTCTGTCACCTCAAGCCAGAGCATCCTTTGGCTTTTCTCCTCTCAGCCTTGGTCCAGAAGGACCAAGTGGCAGAGACCTCCCTAGAAAAAGCCCAGAGGTAGTAGCTGCTGCAAGGTTGGTTCTCCAGCAATAAAGCCCCACTAGGGTTTTCCTGGCCAGAGCATGTGTCCTGCACAGCTTCCTTCAGCTGAGAGCAAGCCAGCAACTGAGGCTGGTCCCTTTCTTTCTTATAGGGTGAAGAAAAAGAGAATATGACTTTTTTGTTGTTGTTGTTGTAAGGACAGAAAAGAGCCACCTACAGTACTGAAGTCCATCACTCATCCGCTTCAGATCTCAAGCACCAGGCTTTGATGTGTGGGTACCTGTGGCAGTGTTTCTCCTGCTCCTGAACAGGAACACTAAAGGTCATGAAGGGTTTCTTTTGTGTCTTCAAGTGTATGAAGACCGGACTTGCTTGGTGTGACCTGCCTTGCCCTGGGCAATCACTGAGCAGAGACAAAACTGAACCCTGGAGAATGAGATGTGGTGCCAAGGGACTGAAGGTCCTTGCCACAGGCCCAGGTCTGGGATGCAGAGGATGGAGAGAGCTAGATGATAGAAAGTGTCATCATTAGTAGGGACGGAAAAGAGATACCAGACAGCCTGCCTGTGCAGCAGTCACTATCAGACCATGTCCTGGGGGCAGTGGGAGCTTTTAGAAGGGGAAATTTTGGCGACTCTTTTCTTCCCCACTCCTTTTCTACATTTTCCATCCAAGCCAGATCCATGGTGCTAGGATGTAGTCTCATAAAGATTTGGGCACAGGAAAGCTACCTGTAGGCATTAGAGGATGTCAGGAGGGCTTTCTGCCAGCTGGCAAGGGCAGGTGTGGGCTGGGGGCACATGCCTGGACTGAGGGCGATGTACAGGTGGGCTGGGGAGGGGTGACTGCCAAGGAGGTGACACTGTTAGGCTTGGGTGCTGTGTGTCCGGAGCACACCAGGGTCTGCAGGGATTTTTGGAAGTGTATTTTGGAGGAGAGGGGTAGTGGAGAGTGCATCTCACGTGCCGCCAGGGGTAGGGCTTGGGTGCTCGTTCTTCTCCTCCTCCTCCTCCTCGGTGAAGATCCGCCCCAGGGCAAGCACAGAGACTGCGAGCCCCAAGGGAGACGACACAGCTTGACAGACTGCATCTCCCTCTGCCACGGGCCCCGCAGCGCTGCGACTGCACACCCGGGTGGCCCCTCCGCCGCCGTGACGTGCAGGAGCTGGGCTCTCCCTCCCACTCTGCCATGTCTTCGTCAGGAAAAGCTGCTGCTCCTTCCTCCTGCCTCTACCCCCAGTGCTTTGACCCCCTGACCAGGTCCTGCGTCAAGTGCTCCGATTTGTTCAGGAACAACACAAGTAAGAGGGGAGAAGGGAAGCCGGGGACTGAGCACCCTGGGCCTGAGTGGTGGCAAGTCAAGGGGGCTGGGGGTACCCAGAGGGTGGGCAGGTGGAGGGGACCTTCTCCTATGGATGGTGATGGAAGTGGTGATAGAGCATGGAGCACTGCCTTCACCTGGAGGAGGAGATAGGAAGAGGGCAGCCCGTTCCAGGGAGGGAAACATGGTGCGAGGAGAAGAGGGACGTAATGTGACATCTTCAAGAATTCACTTTACTGACAATTAGCCCATTTCTGCATCGTGGTTGCCAAGTTTGCCTTCACTTCCAAGCACTAAGTATATATGTACCATGTATTGCAGAATCATAGAATCATGGTGAAATCATAGATCATCAGGGGGGACACAACCTGCCTCTGGGGTAACCATGGGAAGAGCAGGATGCCCTCATCTCCCACAGCTGGGAATGGCAGCAGGTGGGACAAGTGTCTCACCAGGCAGGGTGATGGTTCATTGAGGTGGGTGGGTAGCAGTGCAGAGCTGTTTTTCTTCCCACCACCACAGCAACAAGGTTGGCCAGCCAAATGGGTAATGCTGCCACTCTTCTTCTCTCACCCCAGCTCTCCCCTTCCTGACACTGCTGACATTTTACTCCACAGCAAAGCCCACCAACACGGTGCCCACCTTTGTCCTGACACCCACCCTTCCCTCAGTGGACCTGCCCAGCACAGTCCTGATCTTTGGGATCCCAGTGGTGGTGGGCTTCATCCTGGCTATGGCTGCCCTCTGGGGCTTCCTGGCCTGGAAGGTGGGCAAGCAGAGGAGGAAGAGGAAAGCCAAAGATGAAGAGGCCAAAGATGAAGAGGCCAAAGGTAGGGGACCTCTTGCGCTCTCTGTCACAGCATCCCGAGGCAGATGGGATCATTTGCTACCAGCTCCCACAAGGCCTGTCCTTGTTGAGATAAGTTTCTCTACCTCCACATGGGCTCTATGGGGCATTTTGGGGCAGCTGGCTCGCACCCTGAGTGACAGTGTCCTGTGTCCCCTGGGAATCCACGACTGTACCTGGCTCTCAGTGAAACCCCACTGATCCACCCCTCCCTTTTCCCTCTTCTCGTGCCTTTGCTTGTTTAAAGCACCCCCTGGCACTGTCCCCTCTCCACAGGGGACACATACAGAGCACTGGAAAGCTGCCCGTCCTTCTTCCCTGGTAGCCATGGACTGTAGGGTCATGGATGGACCAGGTGCTGCAGGGATAGTGGTGGACATATGGAGACTGCTCCAGTGGGAGCCTCTCCCAGTAGAGCTGCAAATGGCATTCCCATCTTGACCCCCCACCCTATTTGGGATATCCAGCACCCTCCAATGTGTGCTCCAAAGACCCCAGTGGTGTCAGGACCAGCCCTGTTAGCAGGATGCTGGAGGACCACATGGAGTCATCCCTAAAAGCATCAAAAATAGGGTTGGAGGGGCGAGGGATGGGGCTGAGGCTTTTCTGGAAGGGTATTTGCTGGGAAGGGAAGGCCATCAAGCCCCACGACGGCCCAGCTTTTTAGGAGATCATCCAGAGACTGGGTGGCTCTTTCCTCCCCTGGGGACCCCCTCTCTGGCATGGACTCTACCCTGGCCACTCTTCTCAGAAATAGTCCTGCACGGTTTCACCCCTCCCCATCCCCTGGCAGGGGTATGGTTCCCTGGGACACCCCTCAAGGTGATACCCTGGGGGGTGCTGGCCCTGACAGCACCTGAGCATGTGCCCTTGGGGTGCAGAAGGGCTGGGGGAAGTTTGTCCTCATGCCCTGGCTTGCCTACACACTGGTGGCAATGCTGGCTGGGTGAATCAGACCAGGCGGACATTACTTGGGGCTTTTCCACTAAGCTGGGTGGTGGTGGCTGTGACAGCCCGTGACACACACGCCTGGGAAAATTACCAAGAATGAAAACGGCGGGAGAACTCCAGCCACAAGATAGGTCTGGCTGCGATGGAGAGTGTCAGAGGCACCCCTCAGCTACTCCCCTGCCACATGCCCTGGTCCCTGTCCCCCTGGGCTGCACCCCTGCATCCCAGCGCTGCAGCACGGGATGCCTGGAGAGTTGCAGGAGGCTCGGGGGCTGTCGCCGTGCGCCTGCGTTCGAAGAGTGTAAACAAGTCTATTTTTAAGCAGGATGCAGTCGGGGAGGGTGAGACACCAAGGGGCGGGCTGCTCTGCTGCCAGCAGGGTTTAGCGAGAGGGTTTGAAGTGCGAGTTTTTGCCCTAAAAGTTTGGGGTTTTTTAGGGGCTTGTGGGGGAAGCCCATCAACAGCGAGCAGGAGGAGCTCTGCAGCAGGGGAGGTGTGGTAGTGACCTTGCAGACTCCTCCTGTTTTAGTCCCCTCTCCCCTCTCTGTTTCTCCAGAGACAGGATCCTCTCCCGGGTTTTGGAGAGGTCCTAATTTGCGAGCTCCATAACACCCTCTTCTTGCCCTCCCCCAGAAAACATGGATGCAGCTGGCCCCCTGCCTGGTCCAGGCTGCCAGGATCCTGCTGCACCGGAGGGAGATGATGTCCTGGTCTCAGCCCCATGCCTGAATCTCAATGGAGGTGAGAAGATGCCAGGAGCACCCAGGAAAGTTGGAGCAAAGCAGAGGCCATGCTGCCAGGGTGATGCTGATGGTGACATCGTTCTGCTAACTACCATGTACCCTCAGCATGAGGAATGCAACCACGGTTTCCCACTGCCTGCCACTGAGCTAGGGGCCACGGCCCTGGTCACCACCAAAACCACCCAGAACTGTGCCATCGAGGAGAGAGCCTGAGGATGAGGAGAACGGGGCAGGAGGACTCCAGCTGCTCCCTGTGGATGCCCAGAGCCCATCCCTGGGATGGGCATAGCCTTGCATGGACATGAACTATCTGAGGACTGGGTTCTGCCTCAAGCAAGATCAGCTTTCTAGGATGACTGCCCTTTTCCACTTTCCCGTTTGCACCAAGTCCCAAGATACGCCTGTAAGCACTGGAGGAAGCCAAAGTGGATCAAGCCGAGTTCTGCTGAGCTGCCGACAGCAGCTGTGGCTGTGCTGTCAAGAGGAGGCAGAGGAGATGCAGCGGGTGAAGATGGAGCATGGTGAGGGCTACTGTGCTGTTTGCAAAGCTGTCATCAGGCCAGGCTGGGTTTGCTGCTGGATGGGTGATTCCTGGGGACATGGGTCTGGAATAGCAGAAGGAGGAGGGGCAAAGGAAGATGGAGAGGGAAGCAGGGAGGGACATTAGATCAAGTCCCACACGGCTGCTATTAGCTTGATTTTTTGCTACTGACCTCAATAAAAGGAGGCCTGGGGCCATAAGGACCAAGGCACATCCAGCATCTGCAACACGCACATTCCTGCCCCCCATCTTCTGCACTCCGTAATATCCAGGTCTTTCTTCCCTCTGGGAACTCTCATGCAGTGGCAGGCATCCACTGGCACTCCTGGGAACCCCCTAGCAGCCAGGTACCCTGGGGATGGGAAATGAGTCTGTCTTCCCAAGTAGGGAGTGAGGGTGAGAGGAGGGGAAAATAATCTGTCTGCTCTGACCTACAATCACTGAAGTCAGGGAGGTCCAGGGGCAGGCAATGGAGACTGCTGGTCTAGAGGAGCTTCCACGAGCTTGTTATTACAGCCCCAGACAACCATCACTTCTGCTTACAGTGGCTGCAGAAATACTGCTTGTCACTTGGGATGACAGGGCTCCCGGTGATGGATGTTTCCATGCCGCACAGAACCAGGCAGGGAGTGATGTGAGCGTAGGAGGGATGACTTAATTTATGTGAGTGTCTTCAAGGCTTTGCCTGTGTGCCAGAGCTGGCCGGCAGTGCCAGTCCAAGGCATCTCACTGTAGATGGTCTTGTTCACCTGCCTGCATGTGGGTTTACCATGCAGAAAGGCTCCGCTTCAGAAACCATCTTGTTAGTGAAGGATTGCTGTTCCCAAATAATTACAGCCACCCATCCCTCTGACTGAAGAGAGCCTGGCCAATGGCTTGGATGAGAAACCTTGCTGGTGCCAGAGGGGGTGGTTAGGCAATTAGAAGTGCCCAGGGTGGGTGCTATTTGCATGAAATCCCATCTTGGTGGCAGCCTGGATGAGCTCTTCCTTTAGCATGGTGGCCTCTTTGCCACCTTACCAGGAGGCTTCAAGGACTGAGCAGCAGTGTCCAAGCAAGGTGTGGGAGCACTGCTGCCAAGTGCCAGCAGGCTACTGAGAACCGTAACTTGTGGTGGAGTCACCTGCTAGTCCTTCTGATGACAGGGAGGTTGTCACCTCTCCAAGCCTGAGAGCTCTTTCTGGGGCTACAGGACCAGAACTATTGTTGAAAGGTATCCCTCCCTTTTCTTCCCTGCTATGGGTCTGGAGCCAGGCTTTTGGCATCTGTCCCATAAGGGGAACCACATGTGCTGCCATAGGTGCCAAGGCCCAAGGTGACAAATTCTTCACCACAATGCCTCTTCCAGACCTAAACACACTGGCAGAGGTGAGGTGCATGACCCCCAGTGGGATGGGTCTCTATCTTAGCCTCGGGAGTGAGGGTGGTGGAGGAACTAGTCCACATGCCCAGACACTGTTGCCTGAAGCTCCAGATATCTGTGACTCACTGGAAGCACTGGGATCCCAATTATCCACAGCCTCATTGCAAAAGGGGCTTCCATGAGGCACAAATCGGGCATCTCCTCATCCCCATGCTCTGCACCTGACCCTCTAAAGTGACCTCGAGCAACCTGTGTGCATCTGAAGTGGGGAAATGAGCTGAAGCCAGGGTATTTTGGAACTGGAAGAAGGACTGCTCATGGGAGGCAGAGCACCTTGCTTCACGGGAGATGGGGGTGAGACAGAAAGGAAACAACTGTCGAGATCATTCCCTCCCAGTGGTCACCACAGCTCAGCTCTGTGGATACACGGACCTGTGTGGCAAATTGACAACTCCTGAACAAATCATCTTGAAAAAGCCCCTTTTTATGCTCAGGTAAAGGCTTTTGCTCTCATTTCTGCTAGAGCTTCAATCCACAAAACACTGCTGGCATCCACAGTTTGCAGAAGCGGCATTTCAATCCACATTGGATTCCTCAGCCAGCCACTGCCCCTCAGATCCCCTCCCTCTTATGGTGTGCAGGGTTTCTTCTCTGCATCCTGCCTGCCTGACTGCCAGCATGGTGGGGCAGTGCCCCCCTCCTGCCTGGCCTGGGAGGGGCTTGCAACCCCCTCTCTGTGCATTTCTCCATCCTGGTGTACACGACAGAGGGTTGACTGTCTTGTCAGCACGGAGACAAAAATACCATTGTAAAAACAAAAGAATAAATTTATCCTGCTGCCAATACAAGCTCAGGGGTCTGTGTGAGGTCACCATTCCCCTGGTTTCAGGGGTCTCTGCCATGGTGGTCCCAGGGATACAGCTCAGCCTTGAGCCAGAGATGCTCCCTCTGCATTGATTTCACCAGCACATCCCCTGCACACAGCCTCCTGCTTGGCTGAGGACCACCCAAACCTGGCTACTTCCACCCCCCGCCATGGAACTGTCAAGAGCTGGCTGAGGGGATGGGGAGCAAGTCGAGGTTTTGGCTTCTTTTTTTTTTTGTGTGGGTGTGTGTGGGTGCTGCCCACCTTTGACTTTCCATATCAGTTTCTCACTTCCCCCTGCGAGGCAGGAGCTGTGCTTCCTCCCCAGCCCAGCACTGCCCACACAACTGCCTAGAAAGGCTGGTGAGGCTGGGATTCAGGGGGCTGCAGGGGTATGGGGTTTTGGAGAGAGCCAGTAAAAAGTCTAAGGAAACCCTGGGGCAAGAGGAAGGAGCCAGGTCTAAAACCCTCCTCACTGCAAAACCACCTCAGGCATATCCCTAGCCATTTCAACCCCACTATGTTGGAGGTCACTGGGGTATTTGAGTTCATCCAAGTCCAACCAATAATGCTGGTGGGAAAGGATGCAGCCTTGTTGTCCATAGGGAGGGAGGGAATGTTTTTCATCCCTGGTTCTAAAGGCAGGAGACAGGTGGGCAACAGAGCCTGGCAGCAGAGGGAGAGGAGGCACTGGGAGAGGAGGTGCCAGGGATATGATGGCTGAAGGTCTTCTCTTGCAGCCACTGGTCACATCTAACAAACCCTCCTCAGTCCCATAGGTTCCCCAGCCTCCAAAGTGCTTGGCTGCCCTCTGACAGCCTCCCTGTCTGGGCTCTTCTTCACTTGCTCCTCTCTCCTGTCATTGCTGGTTCACACACCAGTTTAGCCTCCTGATAGTTCACCCATCAGCCCAGCTACTCCAGACCAAAAGTCCCCCCACAGATGCCCAGAGACCCAGCTTGTCCCTCCACGGGCTTTTTGTGGGTGCTGGACCATGGCAGCAGGCAGGGCAGGGCAGGGCAGGGCAGGCAGGGTAAGGTGGGCACCATTTTATCCCATGCATGAAGCAATGCTCTGTCAGCCAATGTCCACCTCTGGGTGCAGCCTCTGATCCCACAACTTGCTGCAAGAAGACCAGGGATATGTGGCCACCTCATCGCCCACTCATGGGGAACAGACCTCGTCCTGACCCACAGGAGCTTTTCCCACCACCTGCTTCCTAGTGCCAGCCATGGGACAAAGGGACACGTGGATGTTCCTGCAGTCCCCCGGGGACACCCGTGGGAAACCGTGGGTGATGATGAGAGGTCAGCAAGCCCAGGTTGCCTACCACGAGGTGGCACTGACACCGCATGCCTGCCTGCACCGCTGCTGGGCTTCAGGGGAGCTGCACGGGAGGGTAAATGCCCAAATGCAGCAAGGGGAGCCAGAGGAGGGCTTTGGCTAGGCACAGAAGGGTGACAGCTGGGCATCACTCCATCTGGTCACATAGCTCATCACCATGGCCTCTGGGCTACCTGAGAGAAATGGCTGCTGGTGGGTCCAGTTGTGGAGCCCATCACCACGGCCTCTGGGCTGACTGGGAGAACTAGTCACCAGTGGCTGGACACCTGTGGGCAGAATAGGCATAGAGTGGCAGGACAACCAGAGGTAGAGAGGGATGCAGAGAGCTCCTGCTCCTTCCCTAATCCCCCAGCTTCCCAGAGCAATCCATCCCCAGAGGTTCCAGGCCTCCCCAGGGACAATCTGAGGCTGAGACCTGCCAGCCTGCACCTCCCTTCCCTATTGGCCTCTACCAAAAAAGAAATCACTTGGCTATCCACCAAGCTCCCCAGCTGGAAAAGGCCCTGGGCAGAGGAGAAGAGGCTGCCAGGTCCCCTGCATGAGGCTGTCGGGGGACCACAGCCTTCCTGATGCTGCTCATCAGCATCCCTCCCTAATCACTACCCACTGCCTAATGACAGTAATTAGGAAGAGCGAAGCTGCCTGGGGACTGGAAGCGCTGACGATGTTGGGGGAGCCAGATGGTGTTCGCACTTAAGGAAAGATTAAAAAGGAAAAAAAAACAACCCACCACTTGGCTTCAATCAAACTTCATTTCCTTCGCTTAGTGTCAGGATCACTTTGGTCCACACTAGAGAGATGCTGCCATGTGACACTGGCTGCCTTCTTCACCCTACCCCCTCCCATCTCTAAGGTGTTCTACGGAGTGGTGGGAGAGGGCATGGTGCCCACCTGGGTGTCCAGCGTGTAGGGGGGTTCCTTGCTGCCTTCATTTGGCAGTGCTCTCCCCCAGGGCCACCCCCCCACTGCTCCCCACTTTGCTGGGGAGTGCTCAGCGAGTGGTTTCCTGGGGGAGTAAGAGGGAGGGGAACAGTCAAAAACTACCCCAAGGTAGTAGCCCAGAAAAGGCTGCCCTTGGTTTTGGGAGATGAAGCCACAGCCCCACGTTTTTCCCTGCACCATGGAGCAGAACCACCAGCCTGAGATTTGCAGGGTAGCACCCAAAACCCAATTATCTGGGATCAGTGATGGGATCACAATGCCCTCAGCCCCTCATCCTTGGAGAAACCCCATGGGCAGCTGAACCCCTCCAAATACTTCATCTGTCTCCCTTCCAGAGCCCTGGAGTGATGCCACCTGGCTCCAGAGTCACCTTCCTGGATGTGTGTGCACCGGGGACCCATGTCCCTTAGGGAGGACATAGGGGGTGTGAGGAAAACCCACCTCTTGCCCCCAGAAGCTGTCCCAAATGCTCTCAGGTTGCCCGGGCCTTCACCCCCTGTCAAACCCCAAGAATGCAGGGTCAGGAACATGCTGGGCAAGGAGGATGCTCAGCCCCTTGCCATGGCAGCACCATGACTCTACTCCAGAGATGCTCCAAGAGAAGGACCCAAGGCAGGAGTAGAGCAAAGCTGCATGTCCCCTGGGCTTTTGGGGAGATGACTTTCCCCCCCTCCCACAAGAAGCCAGGTCATTTTAAATTCACACTTCATCCTTTTCCTAGCTAGTGATGGTGGGGAGATTCCTGCCAAGTGATATAAACCCCATCTGACACCCGAAGTGATTGAAGGCAACAGGCAGATTGCATGGGAAGAGTGTCTGTGCTTTTTTTGAGGTGCTGCTGTAGTAGAGACTGACCCTCCCCACTGCTGGGTACACCTCTGAGGGATGCAAGGCTCTCCACCTGCCCAGAACTTGACCATCCAACTGAGCCATTCCCAAAGGGCTTTGGAAATGGATGTAGGATGTGAAAGACCCCCTAAAAGGGAGGCAGCAGCATGTCCAGTGCCGAAGAGCCACGGCACATCCCACATTGCATCCTCCCCTCTTCCACCCGCTTGACATTATTAGCCCTCCCCCAACCCCCCAAGCCTTTTTCCAGGCATAGGGCTGTGCTGGCTGCCTGGGGTGCAGCCGGAGGGGTGCAGGGAGAAAGGGGAGTCACCGTCAGTGGGGTGCCATGGGGGCAAAGCCCCGTGTCCTTCATCCCTTGGCTCTGGTGTCGTCCGGCTGCGGCTCGCTGGCTGCTGGCAGGAGCTATTCCGAGCCCGGATCGATGGCCAAACGCAGGGGTTTTGGTGACAGAGGCACGCTGGGAGGAGGGCTGCGGTCAGGGAACAGCAGGTGGGATTTTTCAGGAGATTTCCCCCATCCTCTCCCCCCACCACCCCTCTCTTGCGAGGTATCAATGATGCAGATGTCTTTCTCGTTTCCCTCCCTACTGGGGTTGCAGTCTGACTGGGTCCTGCTACCCAGATGCCACTTCCTGATTTGAGAAGTGCCGGCATTTCACGGAGCTGAAAAACTCCAGGATGAAGGCACCTGCAGCCAAAAGCTGTGGCTGAGACTGAGCTCAGGCTGGCAGTTTTAAACGGAGGTTTACAGTGGGAGTGACATGCAAAAAAGCTGCTTCTTCGTCCTTCAAAAGGACACCCTGTGATTCTTATTCTTTTATTATAATAATACTTTTTGGTAAGAGTTTACAAGGCTGTTAATTCCTTCATTAAATTAGGGTAATTTTAAAGCAGGTGCTTTAAATGCAACATTGACAGATTTGGGTATTTGGTATGTTCAAGTATTTGAATAAATTTCTGTATTTTTTTTTTTTTTTCTATGTTGTTTTCCCAAGCTAAGAGGTTTGCCTTCTCAGTGCCCATCCCCAGGAGTGTGGCATTGGGAGTGCTCCCAGGGGTGTCTGCCAAGGACCACAGCCCTCTCAGAGGGAGCCCAGTCCCTTTCCCCAGAGCAGAACAGGGGTGAAGGAGGGTCCTTGGAGGGACAACCATGGCGGGTCACCCTCTCTGGCATCTCATGGCCACCATAGCCCTCCACTGAGAGTGGCCCTGGCTTATTTGCAGAGGGAGATTCAGAAAGCACTTCCCATTCCTAACAAGAGGGAACATCATTTTGACACTGGTCAGTCCTATTGTGAGGATCCAAAAAGGGCTGGAGCAGTGGATTAGGATGTGGGGGAAGGCAAGACCCATTTCCCCCTCACAAACCCCCCAGTGCCCTGCCCCCTGTTCACAGTCCTCTAGGCCTGGCCCCCTTAATCCCCTCCTGTCAGTTCCCTCTTGCTCTGCTCCCCCCACCCTCAACTGATGATATCAAAATGAAATCTATAAATACTGCTGGGGTGACAGGTTTCCCAGCTTATTCCTGGTAACAGTCTCTCCGGGTTTCTGGTTTGCTGTTCATCTCCTCAATTATTTATCTTCACAAGGAAATGGGGAAACAAACTCAGCGAAGCAAACTTCATGCCCTCTAGTGACACCGTGAGTTATTAAAAAAAAATAAAAATTCCCCAGTGAGTCATTTAAGATGCATTTAATGAGCTCTAACCACAGAGCTGATAGTCATGGCTAGCTACTCTCTGCTGGTACTAGCCGGGGAGGGCCAGTGGCAGGGTTGAATCTCGACCCCTATGTGGCATTTCCCAGCAGGGATTTTTGCGGGGGAGTCCTTCTGGTGGCAGGTAAACCCTGGATGTCCTTGTTTATGGTGGTTAGAGGATAATTAGAACCTTCTTGTAACATGGACCCACACAAACAAGTGGAGTGAGGAAATGCAGGGACTGAGAGCATTATAGTGGCTGTGGTGTGATGTGGGGCATGGAAGGATGCAGGGGGATTTAGGGGATGCAGGGGGATGTGAGGAATGTGGTAGGAGATGGAGGATACGGGGCACATGGGGGGACAGTGGATGCAGGAGATGGAGAAGATTGTGTGGAGAAAAGTGGTGTGCAGGGGATTGAGGGGATGCAGGGGGTGAAGGAGGGTGTGGGGGGATGCACACGTGCACGGACCCATTGTGCCAGGGTGCCCTGACCCCCCAGGTCAGGGATGTGTGCCAGGCCAGTGCCCCAGGAGCCCTGCTGACCTGCCCCCTGCGGGTCTCCCCCGCTTAAGCCCCATCCCAGTTTCCATGGTGAATGACCAAGGGGGGCAGCAGTGAAAGGGTCCCCAAAACACTACAGTGAGTATCTGCTATAACCAGCTGGGCTCTGGGCCCACTCTCAGGCGAGAACCCCTTGCCCCTGGGGTCACTTTCTGTGGGATCCCCCTGCTCACTGCCTCTTGCACTGTGGCCAGGCTTCTCTGCTCCTCCAGCCAAAGCAACCTGCTGGGGCACATCCCCTGAAACTGCTCCTGGCCCGGAGAGTAGCGGTGGCAACAGAGGAGATGGCTAAAGGCTGTGCCGGGTGTGTGTAATGCTCAATATGGGGAGGCTCCAGTAGAGAGAAACTGGGGGGGAGGAAGTGTTAAGAGCAGTTTATCTTTAGCTCATCCCTTGCCCAAATCTGGTGCCATCCATAGCTGAAATGCTCATGCCTAAATTCTGGTGTGCTTTGAACCCGGGCTTTTGTGTGCCGTGGGAGGGAAAGTGTTGAAACCTGTCTTGCCTCGAGGGATGTTCTGATCCACCCTCCTCTCCCCACGGAGGGCATCTACCAAGTCCGGCACAAAACGCTGGTCTCAACCCCACAGCTCCGTCCATCTGGCACTTCCCATCCCTCCCACCTCTCCATCCCTCCACCCCGGGAGCCACAAGCCAAGGAATGTTCACTTGGGCAGCGCTTAACCCCTGGCTCCGCCACCCCCGGAGCCCCACGCAGCCGTCGCGTTGCTCTCCCCGCACGCCGCCGGCACGCTGGGCTCCGCTTCAGCTTGAACGCCGGGAAAAGCAAAGGGCATAATTTTAGGAGAAGCGTGTGAAATGTGTTCTGGCAGATCAGCCGAAGAGCTCTCCAGCGAAAAGGAAAGCATTAGCATTTGCAAAAGGTCCTTGCGACAAAGCAAAAGCAAAAACAAAACAAAAATAAAAAGCCCAGCAGGCAAATCCAGGTGTGGGGATGTAGGAGTCCCGGGAAGCAAACAGGTATGGGGCAGGTCTGCTGGTTTGGGGGTGGTCCAGGAGTACCCTGGGAAGAAAACATCCCCAGGCAGGAATGTTACACTGGCAGGATGGAATTGTGAAGGCAATTGGAGAGGGAGGGGCTGGGATTGACAGCACGCAGAGATGCAAGGGGATGGATTTAGATTTGTTTGGGACAGGATCTCCCCCAGGTCTGAGATGCTTTTCTCCACTAGACCCTCTACCCCCCATGATGGATTTGCAGAGAAAGGAGGGAAACAAGACCCTGAGGCCTGAAGCCTGTGATTCATCCTTACTATATTTGCACTTATTATTAGAAAGACAAAAATACAGCCAGAGCTGGAATTACAGATTTAGTAAGCAGGACTGCCTATTTCAGCACATATTTTTTCTCCCAATAACTCTGACGCTCCAGGAGACCAATTTACACCCTCACTAGCACTAATGCATTGCCCCACACAGTCTGCTTATGCATATGGGTGGATATATTAAGCGAGCAGGTCCTTCAGGGATGGCAACGTTTGGGTTCCTTGGTGGTGCCTGCTCAGCACTCTGTGCAACCAGCCAACACCTGTAAACCTCTGCCTCAACATTCATCCTCCTGCTAATGCTCACACAGGTTTTGGAGATGTATCAGTCTGTGGAAGCCATAGGCAGGAGAGACTTCTTTGCTGTCTGCTCTACAAACCTCCTCTATTCCTGGCTGGAAGCTCGTGCCAAGGGGGAAGCAGGGGGAGAACTCGAACTTGTAACTTGCCTTTTTGCCCAGAACCCCCATCTTTTTCTGGACAAATGATTAACAAATCCCACAAGAGATGAATGTTGCCTTCTTCAGCCCAAGGGTCTCAGCAACCATGGCCAGGCCCCACGCCAGCCTCCTCCCTGTGCCTGGCCAGTGGGCTCTACTCACATCAGGGAGGAAAGGCAGGTGTTGTCTCCCCATGGCACCTCTCTGTGCAGAAGAGAGGAGACCTGCTGCCATCTGTGAGCCTTTGCAGTCTGTCCAAAGGCCACAGCACTCCCCTGCATGGGTTGCTCCTCCTTTATGAACTGCTAGTTGCAGTCAAGGGGCTGTGGTGTCTGCTGCAGTCTGCTTGCTTGGTTTAAGGCCTTTTGCTTTGCTAAGAAACAGGTAGATTCAATATTGTGACTGCTTGCAAAAGGTGTTTTCCAAGGCTTAATAAAGCAGCAGACAGCTGCATGACCTGAAGAAGAGCAAATAAACTTCCAGGTACCAGGTGCAGTTGCTGGTCTCCAGCAACTTGCTTGCAAAGCATCAATGTGCTGAGCCCACTGTAAGTGCAAAAGCTCTCAGGTATGCCAGCACAGACAGGCTAGGAAGGTGGCACTAGATTCTGAAAATCCAGGTATATTTTCCCATGAAATGAATATGAGGTGTCTGGAGCAGCTGAGGACAGGGAGACAAGCAGGGCCTCAGGATCCATCCTTCCAACCACTGCAACTCAAGCAGGGGTGTCACCCCAACAGGGTGAGCACTGCAGCAACATGGAAGTTTTGGTTACCTTCATGGCTGAAGTTTGCAGGAAATATATCCTTGCGTGATAGGTGCCACCACTTTGGGGGAGGGATTTTCTGATTGCTCTGACCCCAAGGAAGGAAAGGGAAAATGCAAGGGATCTGGCTCTTGGGACCATGCACGGCAAGGAGGCTCTGAGCAGAGGAGCTCCCAGTGTAGTCATGTCTACTGTGAAACACTGAAGGACTCCCACCTTTGGGACTGCAAAATACAGTGTGACCCCAACGACTCTCCAGAGAGGTGATGGCACCCCTATTTCTGTCTCTGGCCTCCTAGGGAACATGTGGGAGGTATTTTATTTTTATCCTCCTGCCAGCTCCCTTAGTCACCAACTCTTGCTTTAAATGGGTCAAGAGGGAATAAAGATGCCACAGCCCTTGCTCCCTTGATGCCTGTCCTGGAGCACATTTATCGGCAGCACTCTCCATCCTCTGATGTTCCATCCCATCCAAGTGCTGCTATGGACCGGGAAACCCAGGAGAGATCTCCCTGGCTTGGGCATTTTCAGACTACAATTAACTCCTCATTAAAAGTTCAGTGGCAAGACAGACCCACTGCCACACATCAGGACAGAACAGGCTCTCTCTGGGGATGGCAGGGAGGAAGGGACCACCCCGATGGAGGCAGAGGCAGCATGCTGGGGTGGATGGATGTGTGGGGAAAAGGAGCAGCAGGAAAAATGTCCATCTGGAGTGCCCAGATATGTGGGTTCAGGGCAGTAGGGCTGGCCCTGGAGTACTGGGGGGAAATTATGGCCACACCAAGTCATTTCAGAAAGGGAATGAGGTGCACAAGGAAAGCCCACAAGATTTGCATCTGTTGCCAGCAAGGTCATAACAGTGTTTGACACCAATGACCCCAAAATGATGGTGATCTCCCTGGGACATGGTGCTACTCAGTGCAGCAAGTCCCAGTGCCCTCTGCATGTGCTCTTGTACACATCATGGTCACCGTGCCAGCATGGCTCAGGCAACCCTGCCTGGGCACCACATCTCATGGGCTGGAGTCCGGATACACCCCCAGCTTCTGCCTGGAACAACAGGAAACCTCAAAGGGTTTGGGGCCAGGGCTTTTCCTAAGCATCTCCCGCTGCCCTGGCACAGCCCCAAAACCAGTGGTTGTGTTGGTCACCAAGCGAGGACATTATAAAGGATTTGTGCTCATGAAGAATGACAATGGAGTTCCACGTCTGCCCATGCCCAGCGTTTTGAGCGTGCAGTTTCCACTGTGGTTGTCTTTGCTGCTTACATTTGGTTTGGAGGGGACAGAGCGAGCCTTTGAGGTGACCTCAAGAGATGAGCAGGGGGCAAGCTGCAGCACTCAGTGGAGTTCTAGGCCTAGTCCTTGCGACATCTTGTACCTAGAGAGAGAAAAAAAACAGCAGGAGACAAACTGGGTGCGGGGGGGCGATGGCTGACAGAACCAGGCAGTCGCCTCCA
This sequence comes from Phaethornis superciliosus, assembly GCA_023637945.1. Classification (NCBI taxonomy): domain Eukaryota; kingdom Metazoa; phylum Chordata; class Aves; order Apodiformes; family Trochilidae; genus Phaethornis; species Phaethornis superciliosus. The sequence continues at coordinate 61,432,977 of JAJQWJ010000001.1, read as the reverse complement.
TCACATTTAAAGAAGTCTATTTCCCTCCTGTCTCCTCAGATCTGTCCTCCTGCTACACTTGCACAGAGCCACGCAGCACGGCCGCCCTGAGGAAGAGGCAAAGGGAGGGGGACCAGCTCATCAGGAGATATCCCAGAGAGGAATCACAGCTCAAGGCACATTGTGATGATGGGGGTGCATCCCCCAGCGTGAGCTGTGGAGGGTGGAGAGCCGCAGCCTAACCCAAGACCCCTGCCACAAGCAGGGATGGTGGGATGGGTGCTGGCAATCCAGCTTCCCTGCTCTGGTGGGAAAGCATCTCTGCTGCAGGAGGAGATGGCAAAGTCCTCCCAGGCCACCAGCAGCCATCCAAGGGCACCTCAGCCCAGGGGCACAGTGCTACCCTCAGGCACTCCAAGGCAGGAGCCAGGCTTGTGGAAAGCCAAAAAAAATGGCATCAAGATGGCAAGACTAAAACAGAAAAAAAGGGGGAAAGCAAAGTTTTTAGACTTTTCTTATTTCATCTCTGGCTCCTGAGCCTCCAGGCTACTCTCATTTTACCTTTGCAAGGCTTTTTCTCTTTGAGCAAGAGGACAAGAAACCCATGTCTTGCTAATGAAGGCAGAGCCCCACAGGCACTTGTGTGGGTGGGGAGCCTGGAAAGGCTTTTGGGACTCCAGCCCCTTGAATTTCTAGGGCTCCAAGCTCCACATCACACAGCCAGGGAGGGCTTAGAGGCATCAGAGCAACAGCGAGGGCAGTGCAGCTTGCAGAGGCATCCATCCCCCGAGGTAAAGCCAGAGCAACAGGGAAATGTCTCTGGCGATGATGTGGAAGACGGCAGAAGGGCTGCTCAGGTGTTGCTAATTTTAAAGACTGAGCCTTTTTTGTCTTTGCAATTCCACTGCTCAGCAAGGCATGACATTTCCCCACCGCTGCCATCCTGGCCGCTCCTTCTCCCACCTGTCTTGCTGCCCATCGAGGGCAGGCTCAGGGTGGCCACTGTCACCAAGCAGCCAACAAGCTCCTGTTCAGGGCTGGAGGACAGCCTGAAAATGTGAGCTAAACATCTAAACATGAATTCAATGCTAAAGCATCTCCTGAGCCTCCAAAGAGTCCTTTGGTACAAGGCATCTCTGATGCCTGTACCACTTTGACTCTGCAGGACGGTGCAGGTGTCTGGAGTTTTCCTCTTCACCTAAAACACTGGAAATACATTCTCTTGAGGCAGCCCCAAATTGTCAGACCCCCTTCCCCCCCGATTAAATAGGGGCTTCAGCTTTCATTTAAACGGAGCAAACTGTAGTGAGAGAGCTCCCATATTTTCAAAGCTTAGCTCTCTGCATCCTCCATGCCACTCAAAATCAGGGGCTCAAGTTCTCATCACAGCCTCCTAAATGCCAAGGGAGTAGACATCAGGAGACACTTCTTGCCTGGGATAACACAGCAGCTCTGGGACATAGCAGTGAGCAGCCTCCCGAGACAGCTTTTTTCTGCCCAGGGTCCAGTTCCTCCTTCAGGGTCCAGTTGCCTCCTTCCTCCCTCAGGACCTTTCAGCTAAGCTCCTCTCCCAGCACCCGGCTCTGCATGCAGTGGCCTTCCCTTCCCAAGTGATGCCAAGGTGATTTGCTCAATCCATGCTGGCTGCTCCATCCTTTAAAAGGACAGCAGCCAGGAGTTTTTACACCTATCTCATACCTGGCCCAAGACTGCTGGGCTCTCTGTGCTGCTGGTGATAGAGGGGAAACTCACTGCTTGTGGATGCCAAGTGATTATTTTTCTCTTCACATTTGCAATTACCTTCATTGGTTGTGACAAATATTGGCAAGATTCAAAAATCTGCAAGGCAGACACAAGCCTGCTTTTATTCCCCTTGCTCCAGAAGGTACAGCCTTGTATTTAAGGCCATTGCCAGCCTGGGCATGAGCATCACCATCCCCTGCCCATGAAATATTTATGGTGCAACCCTAAACACAACACAGGGGACCAAAAGTGAAGGGCAAAACCCATGGAAGCACCAGCAGGTGACCCCATGGCTTGTGCACAGGCTCTTATCATGAGATGGATGTCCACTAATGAAAGCCACAGTTGTGGGGACAGCAAGGACATCAGGGACATCTCTCCCTACAGCAACTATTAGACTGTCAACTCGTTCTCCAAGAGGGGTGAGGATTAACACCTGCCCTGTGCAGGGCCTGGGAGGCTGAAGTGCAGCTCTGCTCTCCTCTGCCCATAGAACATGAGGCTTCACCATACCCTCTGCCCACATCCCACCACAGGATCCCATGTGCCCTGACTGCTGTCTTCAAGCAGTTTCAGAAGTCAGAGCAGACCTGTCACATTCTCTGCCATGAGCCCCTCTTCTGCTTTGGCATGTTTTTAATGATGCTTGGCTTGCTCCAGCCTGAGATGCTCCTATAGCCACACATAGCTTGCTGTTTGGATTTCAAGGGTCTTTCCTGTCCTTCTTAACTTAGTTCTCTTCCTCCTGTGGCACATTTGCCCTCTCTCCCTCTCCTTTGTGGTGCTGCAGGTAGTTACTGAGCCCTTTGCCTGGCCTAAGCACTTCACAGACCTCACATAGATCTTCAGAAATAATTTGTTGGGAGTCAGTATCTCACCTTTTCTATCTCTCCTATCCATCCCTGGTCATGGGAGATTCTGCTGTCTCCTGTCACCCTATCCTTGGCCTCCCTGGGGTGGGTGAACCCACTCAGTACCCTTCTGTTTGTCTCAAAGCTGCTTGCTTATTTGCTCTCACCTTCTACCTCACATTATGAGGGATTTTTTAATCCCTGGAAATATTTGTTGAAACTTAATCTCACCCCACCATTTTACAATGGCCTTATGCTCTGTGTAGTGGCTCACACATGTCCAGGGACAGTCTCCCACCACCTGATGAGACAGGGCAGGAGGGGTGGAGGGGACAACCCAGCCCCAATGCCAAGAGTCTTCTGCTTGTCCCTAGAAATGGTAGCAACAGCGGCAGCAAGAAAATTGCATTTAAAAATTAGTTTCAGGGAGGTATAACAAATATTTAGTGTTTTCTTGAGCTGCAGCAATGAGGAGCAGGAGAGAATGGGTTGCTAAGTCTCACAGCGGACAATTTACACCCCTGGCCATTGCAAGTGATGAGCACTTATGTGGGTTCAAGGAAAGCTCAGACAAGCTCAGGAGGGAGAAGCCCTTTGAGATATACCAAACCCAAGAAACAACCCCTGAATCAGGAGTCTTCCAGCCCCAGAGTGCTGAAGGCAAGAAGGTGGCCTGTGGAAAGTCCCATCAAACGATCACCCTCCCACTCCTTGACATCTTTGGTCTTTTGTCTCCTTGGCATGACCTTCAGTCACTGTCAGAGATGCTTCGAGGGGCTGAACAACCCCTTGGTCTGACCCTGCCTACACTTACCCTTCCTTCTGCAGGGCTCACACCATGATGGCTTCATCTGGCATCCCTGGATGACAAACATAAGACTTGTTTCACTCAGAGCCCTGCTGCTGGTGACATCTGTCCTGTCCCTGGGCTGGGATTTGGAAGGAGGAAGGAAAATGCCATATCTGGTGGGAGCACCAAGGTGACTCCTGATTGCCGCAGCAAAGCTCCTGCCGGGACTGCTCAGCATTGGTTCCTACAGGGGTAGAGCAGCACGCTTGGTTTTTAGTCTCCCAAAAGGCAAGGGCTTACTGCACAGCAAAATGTCATCAGGTTAATGACAGGAAACCTGAAGCAAATCCCTGATGCTAATAGGATTGGGCTGCTTTCAGCAGGTCTCACTCACAAAGGCAGATCAGGCCAAAATGAAGCTGGTTTGAGAGCCCGGAGGCTCCCAGCAGGCAAGGGAGCTCTGCCCACGGCCAGCCCTCTGGTAGCAAAGCCCCCTTCCTCCTCTCTAATCCGTGAAAAAGAGACATCAAAGAGTGAGCTCATCCTCTCCAGAACTGCTCTCAGGAAGCCAAGGACAAACAGGGCCTGTGGCCTTCCAGTGGAGAGAGGAAGAGGCAGCTTGGCACGTGCCTGGGGAAAGGACGGATTGGGGAAGGTGATGGTCCTGAAGGCAACATACTGCTCCGTGCAGAGGCAATGTGAGAGGGCACCACGTCTGTACCTCCTCCTTTGCTTCAGCTTCTTCCTAACCCTTGTCCTCTACAATATGAAAAGCAAACCTGATGTGCTGGGACTCCCACCCCATCCCTAGTATCAGTCGAAGACTTTTCCTACCCACTTCTGCCGGCCCAAAGCCCACCTTTTCTCAGAATACATCCCTGATTGCTTTTTTACCCCTTTGCACCCCAAGGAAGGAGAGGAGTGGAAAGTCTGGGGCCAGCTTCTTCTGAAAAAGGTTTATAATGAGTGAAGGAGGGTGCTGAGCCCCCTTCCACATCCCCACTGGAGGATCCTGTCCCCCAGCACAGGGAAGAGCAGGTGCAGGAGGAGGTGGATGTGCTCCTGCTGCCAATGCCCCACTAGCCAGCCACTGTTACCATGTTAAAACGTTGCCCTTGTAGAATAAAAAGAGATTTCATCTGCTTGCTAGGAGGCTTGCAGGCAGCAAGCAGCCCTGCTCAGATGCCAGCTGGCTGCCAGGGCCAGCTTGCCTGATACACAGGCAGATTGGCTGCTCTGGGCACCTCGGCCACCTCACTCCCTGGGGCTCCCCCAGCCACAGCAAGTCCACCCAACCTCTCCCTGAGAAGATCACCAGCACAGGGCCATGCAGGACACTCCTGCACCCCTCTGCCATGCATTGACACCTGCAGGCACTGCTCCACCAGGCGCTTACACACACCCGCAGACCCCCGTCCCCCACCTTTACACCCAAACACAGGCACCTAGAGGTGCACCCCCACCTGCACACGCACCCCCATCTCTTACCACACACTCAGACATGCACACCACCCACACCCACCCACAAGCCTGCCTCCCCTTCCACGGCCCATATATTCACCGTGCCAAACCTGGCTCGAAGGTGCTTACACCCGGTTGTGCAAACCCACGCACTTAACAACCCTTACATCCACCTGACCCCAAATCCGTGCCGGGGGGGGTTGGGAGGGGGGGAGGGGGTTGTGACGAGCCCCCCCCTACGTGTTCCCCGGTGCTCAAGAATGAGGAGGGGCACGGAGGCATCCCCACCATGCCGTGTCTCCCTACGGGCTCCCATCCTCTCGCAGCACCGGAGTGTACCCGGCAGCCGCCCGGTGTCGGTGTCGGTGCCGGTGCCAGCGCCCGCTCTTGGCACTGCCGCCCTTCCCGGGGAGCGGCTCTGCCCGCTGCTGCCGGTCTGCTCCCGGCCATATGGCCTCTTCCCGCCGACCCTGCCTTGCCCGTCGGAACAGGCGCCCTAAATCACCTAAATCCTTCCCCATCCCCCCCCCCCCCCTCCTCCTCCTCCTTTGGCAAACGCCGACAGCTCGCTCTGCCGTTCACCGCCATCTCGGGTCCTGAAAGGTGGAGGGGGAAAGTGCTGGGTCCCTTTTGCTCTCACAACAGGGTTTCTTTGGTTTTGGGTTTTGTTTTTTTTTTTTTGTTGTTGTTGTTGTTGCTGCTCTACAGTTGGCAAAAGCAGCCCAGGGATGGCTCTACTGCCTCCCGACCGCTCTGGAGAAGACACCCACCCCACCTCCACTTTGCATACTGCAGTTTCCCTCCGCTCCAGGGATGCCCCATGTGGGAATGGCTGCTGCCATCCCTTCTCTGTTTGGGTGTGTTTTGCCTGAAATTATTAGGCTTGAACCAGAGCTTTGTATGGGGGGGGGCAGGGTTGAGAGCAGCCAGGGAAAGAGGGGATGGGGATGGAGGGCGGGCACAGCCAGGGACGCCACAGCGTCACAGGATAAACCAGGCTGTGTACCACACTTCTAGGTGTGCTTATATTGCCTTTTAATGCTTGAAAAAGCTGGTGGAAATTTGCTCTAATCAGGAAGGCAGAGGATGCTTAGGCTGCCCCTAGGATAGCAGCCAGGACAGGCTTCCTAAGAGGGGGGCTTAGGGATGGGCTGTTTACACTCCTCTCACAACGACTGGTGAGGGGACAGGTTTTGAGTCCAATGTCCCAGCACCCACTTCGAAGCTCAGATAAGTGTAAAAGGTGGCTGCAAAGACCCTGCACCCATCCACACTGTACACACCAGGCAGCACCAGCAAAGACCCTGGGGCCACCGAGGTGCTGGACACAAAGTGCCTGCGCAGGGGGAGCATTTGCCAGCATGAGCCCTGCCTCCAGCACCATCTCCAGGATTAATCCTAAATGCGAAGCCCGTATTCAACCAGCCCCTGAGGGTTGCAGCTGATGCGTGGGGGCCTCTGCAGCTGTATCTGGGGGCAGAGTTGCCCTCTAACAGCAGCAGCTGGGAGAGCTTAGGCTGCCAGCCGGATCCTGCTTGCCCGTACTGCAGCATAAATTAAAAATAAGCCCTTACTTTGAGCTGATTTTCTCCTGTTTCCTCTGGATGTCATTTGGGTTCGAATCCAGCTGCCTTTGGGAAGCTGGGAGCTTGCAAATCTCGACTTCTGAATGTTTGCAATTATGATCATAATGGTAAAGGCACATATGCTTCTGTGTTCTCTATAAGCCATTACGAGGCACAGTTGCTCTTTTACAGCCGTTTTACAGCCAGAGCACCAAGCATAAGCAGGGAAATAAAACCCTTGTGCATGTAGGGCTGCTCCAGTCTCTGCTGCTGCATCCCACTGCCCCCCCAGTACATTTAACTTTCTGCTCCTCTAGCTCTATCACCAACATCAGAAGCCCAAAATCTCCTTTGAATTCCCTCAACCATTAAGCCCAAAAGGACTTAATCTTACTGCACATTAGCTCAGAACCTGGCCCTGGGGATCCCTTATCCCAGAACTAGACAGTAGGTCCAGGAAAATTCAGGGCTTCCCAGTGGGATGCTGCTGGTGATCAAGGAAATTTCCACCATAGTGAAGACAAATGCAAGTTGATCCTCTTCCTCAGTTGGAATAGAACCAGCTTCAGTAGCTGAAGTTTTAGAGAGGATCAGGATTCTCCAGAGTATGTTGGGGGATGGCAGGAGGTGTGGGGGACACCAGTGCCCCACATACCCACAGGGATGGTGGCAGGAGCTCTGCCTCTCCATTGCCTCCAGGCAGAAGATGGTCTTGTAGCAAGTGCTGAAAGCTCCTATTGACAGCCTTCCTTCACTTTCATCTCTTCCCAGCTGACAATGTCAGGCATTAGCTGCTGATTTGCAAATGGCAAAACCCATCCCAGCAGTGCTTCTCAGCACATAAGCAGGAGGTGCTGGCTGGCAGGAGCCCTCCTGCCCTGGCACAGCCCTTTGGCATGGGGCGTCCACCTCACAGCAGCATCTTTTCCTTTGTTCACTCCCCAGCCTGAGGCCAGCTCAGTCCTAGATGACAAAAATCACTTTTTAGGACAAATGTCTCTGATTCCCCAGCTCTAAGAGCTGGCTAGCTTTGGGGCTCTGACTACTCCAAAGCCTCTTGTGTTCAGGGATGCTCTTGTGGCTTTTCTTCCCATTGGTGATAACAATGGACCCCTCCTCCTACTAGTGCAGAGGCCTGGCAGATCTGCCTGGCTTGCAGCCCCCAGGTCAAAAAGGATCTGGGTCTGTCAGGCTCTCTGACTGTGACAAAGAGGATCTCCTCTAGATCACCATGCCCTGCCAAAAACAATCTGTTTATAGTGTTAGAGCTCAGTGTATCTCTCCCTGTTTGGTGATGAGGCACCCGCATCCTATTTCTGCAGGCGCAGAGACAGCCTTCTGTAGTCAGGGTGGTGTTGTCACCACAGGGGATATTTCCGTGACATCCTCCAAGGCTTGTGGCCAAAGATTACTGGAGCTCCTCTCCCAAATCCCCATCATCAGAAGTGCCTGTGGATGTCACAAGCACGTCCTTTGCTTTTTCTCTGGAGCTCCCTGCTGACTTGAATTTTTCTACAGGTCCTATGGCCACTGATTCCTAGGGCTGTGAAAAGTGTTGGTGACAGGGTGTTAGACTTTCCTCATACAGCCCCATCCCTTTTGGGATGCAGCTAATCCCTAATCTGAAAAAGATGAGCTAACAGCTCAGGGGGGCTGCGAGCTGCAGCCCTCTGGTGCCAGCAGCACATGGAGCCAGACCCCCTGGGGTCTTGTCCTGCACACAGGGTACATGCCAAGGGGTGCTCCTTAGGTTTGGTTTCCTTCTGGACTGATGTATGCAGCTAACACCTGTGAGTGCCTCTCCTCTGTCTCACTCACAGAGACCCTTTAAATTGGCTGCTTCACACTCAGTGAACATCCTCCCCCCTTAAAACCATTCCCTTTCTCCAAGGTCACACCATACAACCGTTTTCTAGCAAACCCACTGATTTTGGCCAGTTTTTCTCTTTGCTTGCTAACAGATTCCTAAAGTTTCTGGACCCCCGAGGTGGCTCTGCTTGCACACACGTCGGGAGAGATCACCCATCGCCTGGAAAATCATTGCTAGCATCACCTGGGCAGCCAGCAAACTTTGCTTGTGCAGCTTCTCTTAAGGCAAACCACTGCTGTTGGCTATTAGCACTAACGACCCCCATGGCTGCAACTTCCAGAGGATGGGGCCTTTCATCAGAGAGCCCTTGGGAAATTCAGGGTAAGTGTGGCTTTTGGAGAGGTATGGTTTTCTTCTACCTCAGTGGCTTTTTGTCTCTTTTGGGAAGCTTGGGAGGCTGCAAGCTACCTTACCTAATGGATCTCTATTAGGTTGCAGCACTGGAGGCTGATCGGACGTGTCCTGGGCTCCAGCTGCTCTCTTTATTATGTTTTCAATGTCTTTGGCTTTTGCAAGCCTCCAGATGGGAAGCAGCCGGGGTCCTGCAGTGCCCAGGCTTGGTGACCAGGGAGAGGATATTTTATCCCCTAAACCCCTCTTACAGAAAAACACAGCAGTGTTTCACCCTCACTGGGACAATAAGCTGATCGTGCAAAGTTCTGCCACTGAACATCATGTTGCCATGACGTGTGGGGAGGATGGTGACGGTGCATTTTACCCCAACATGTGGCACAGTGCTCTCCCACCTATGAAGCTGGTGATGGCCAGCTCCAGACCCCCATGCCTGTGGGACATTACCCAAGCCTCCTGCTGTGGAAGGAGACCCTCAGCTGCACACCTGCAGTGGGGCAAGGAACAGATGGGTATTAGGGCCAGGCTCATCCACCGGGCTTCAGCGTTGGTCCAAAGGAGGAACCTGTCTGAAGGAGATGAGCTTCCTCAAACTGTTTAATGCCACCTCCATCATTACAGTGTCTATTTTTAACGCTGTTTATCTCAGGGTTGAGGTCTCCCGCACCACTGCTGTGCAGCCTAGAAGCAGCCCTGAACCCCAGGCTGGGTGGGGAACGGAGGGGCAGGATGAGGCAGTCAGTATCCAGCCTCGCTCTGCCGGAGGATAGGAGGAGGAATGGTTTGAAGGGAGACAGTGGCCATGCTGTATTTCCTGCCCTTCCCTACGGCAGGATGCAGGACTGTCTGGAGATGACAGGGCTGCAGCCACAGCTCCCACATGTCGCTGCCCCTCTCCTCAGCCACCCTTGTCCTGGACTTCACAACATGCTAGTGCTGGGCGAAGGGCTCAGTTGTGCCTCAGTTTCCCCCCGCCTTTCTCTTGCTGCAACAGCCCCAGAGCATGGAAAGCAAATCCCACCCCTCTGGGGAGAGGCCCTGGCAGTGAGGCGCTTTATGGCTGGCACCAGCCAGAGAGCAAAGCAGTGGGTGCACAGCACCCAGAGAGGTCCAGGCTTTGAACCGGGGGGAGGGAGCGGGAGGGGGGGGGCGGGCAGCGAGGGGCGTGGGCCAGGAGTGCCCGACCGCCCGCGTCGGCAGCCCGACGGGGAGGGAAGGCGTCCTGCCTCCCGGTGGCGGCGGGGAGCCTGGCAGAGGACTCGCTGAAGGACCTTCTCCGGTTTCTCCAGGAGGCTGCCAGGCGGCGGGGGAGCAGCTGAGCCCCCCGCACCTCGCTGGCCGCACCGGTTCCCTCCCTCTCTCCTCCCGCCCTCCTCCTCCTTCCCCCTACCCCCCTCTTCTTCCTTCTCCTCCCGCCTCGGTGCCAAGAGCTTTCGCTGCTTTTCCCTTATTTTCTTTCCTCCCTTCTCCCCTCCGCGGAGCGCGGTGCCGGGAGGCGCGGGGATGGGGATGGGGCTGCCCCCGGCCCCCGGTCCGCCCGCCCGCTCCCTCCCCGGCTGGCGGGAGGCGGTGGCTCTGCCCCCTCGCCCCCCTCGCCCCCTGCTCTGAATTCCCACCCTTCGGCCGATCTGGGGAGAGGCGGCAAAGGGGGTACGTCCCCTCGCACTTTTTATCCCCCCACAGTCCTTTTTTTTTTTTTTAATATTTATTTTATTTCACCCTTTTTTTTTTTTTTTTGCCAACCTCCATCCCACCCCCCTCTAGCCTGTTCCTCCTCCACGGGGGCTGTTCGGCGGCCATGCGGCCGGTCCCGGGCGAGCGGTTTTAAGTCGCCTCCTCGCCCGGATGGCCCCCCGGAGCCGAGGGCGGATGGAGCCAAGCTACGTCGTGGGTATCTGCTGCCTGGTGCTGCTGGAGCCGGTCCGGGTGTGGAGCGGCGAGCCCATCACCGGGGGACCCGGGGAGAACGGGAACGGCAGCCAGGCACCGGCGGCGGCGGAGACCACGGCCCCCACACCCACCGGGGCAGCCCCGGCCGGGGGGGACCGGTGCCGCGGGTACTACGACGTGATGGGTCAGTGGGACCCGCCGTTCAACTGCAACGCCGGCATTTACCAGTACTGCTGCGGGACCTGCGGGTACCGGTTCTGCTGCCAGTTCAAGCCCAGGCGGCTGGACCAGAGCGGCTGCTCAAACTACGATACCCCCAACTGGGTCAACACGGGCCAGCCGCCCACCCGGGTGGATGAAACCCCCGAGAGCCCCGCTCGTGACAAGACCAACATGATCGTCTACATCATCTGCGGTGTGGTGGCCATCATGGTGCTGGTGGGCATCTTTACCAAGCTGGGCCTGGAGAAGGCACAGGGTCCACAGACAGAGATGACCGTCTCCAGGTAAAGGGGTCTGGTCCCCCTACTCACCCCACTCAATCTCTCTATGGGTGGCAGCCCACATCCCCAGCCCCTTACATAGGGTGAGCCCTGGCTTTACCCTGGGACTGCCAAGAGAGTGAGGTGATGCCCAAAATCCCAGTCCTGGCATGCTGAGAGACACCATAGGGGTGGGTTGGCTAGAGCTCCCCAACCTGTCCCAGCAGGGAGGGCTGCCAGCCTTCCATGAGAAGGAGTGATCTTACACCCATCACTTCTCCAATGACCTGCTCCATCCCTTTAGGAGGTCCGACCCTGCCTAAGGGGAGCCATCCCCACTGGCCAGTGGGTTGGGTGACATGTGAGCTACAGGATGTGGCTTCCCCCTTCCTCCCAAAAGCTGTGGTTCCAGGTGTTTGGGATGATGAGGTCCAACCCTGCATGGGGCAGGGGGCTGAGCTTTGGGCTCAGCCTTGACACCAATGCCGGGGCAGAGGCGACAGCAAAGACAGCTCCACCGTGGCTGCTGCACCTCACAGGTGTGCGTGTGCATGGGTGTGTGTGTGTGCATGTGCACAAGTGTCTGTGAGTGTGCATGGATGTGCACAGCTGCCTGCCTCTGTGCACTGGGCTGACACATCGCCCTTGGAGGTGGAGCAGACCCCCAGTGCTCAGCCTCCAGTAGAAGGTTGGGGTGCCAGCCTGGTGCAGGGACCCCCTGCACCTCCCCCCCTGCTCCTGCTCAGCTCCCCTGGCTGTCAGTCCACCTCCTTCTCCCCCTTCCTGAAGCAGTCCTGGCTTCAGGTGCTGACTTGTCACCCCATTTCTGCCCACCCCCCTGTCCCTTGCTGCACTGCACTCTCCCCTCTCATCTCTGAGATGTCATGAACAGTCCGGCCTCAGCCCTGCGGGGCGCTTTACCTGCTTTCCCACACAGGCAGGGCTGCGCGTGTGATTGTAGGAGGTGTGGGGACAGTCAGGAGAGGCAGGTGACCCCCCTGGCCTGAGGCTGGGACAGGCAGGGTGGGGCAGGGCCTGGCAGTGCAAGGCAGGATGTGCAGGCAAGGCCAGGCAAGTGGAGGTAGGGCTGGTGGTTGCAGTCCCATCCACAGCTCTGCTGCCTCTCTTTCCCTTCAGTGTCATGTTGTACAGCTCCTCCGCTTAGGTAGATTTTTCCTCTCCCTCTTTTTTGATTTTTTTTCTTTTTTTTTTTTTTTTTTTTTTTTTTTTAAAGTCATCACATTCAATGAGTTTAACACTTCGAAGTGACTGCCGACAGCTCTCCAGCCTCCCCAGCACAGCTCTGCCCCTGCGGCTCTGACTCAGAGCCGGCCCTCCTCATCCTCCCCCCAGCGCACACGCGATGCACATGTGTGTGCACACACATACACAGAGGGGGAGTGAAGCCAGGGCAGGTTCACCAAGGGGGTCGTGCTGTGGTTGTGCCATGGGTGCCCTGGTTTGAAGGGGGAGGGTTGGAGAGAGGGAGCCCCAGCAGGGGCAGAGAGAGGGGCTGGGGGCTAAGCAGAAAGCATCCCCTCGCTGAGCAGCGGTGTGCATGCTCTACTTTGCATCTTCCCAGTGAGGACACCAAGCCTGGTGATAAACACAGCTTTATGCTGTTTTGTTTGGGGATTTTAGCTTTTCTTTGGGGAAAAAAATGAAATAAATATAAGACAGGACCAGATGAAATTATTTCACTGGGAACTGCCCTGATTGTACCCGAAGCACAGGTAGCCTCTCTCCTTCCCCTGGTGTGCCCGTCTCCCAACCACCCCACCTGGGGCCTGAGCAGCCACTGGGTGCTGTACCCCGGTGCCGCAACCCTTGCACCCTGTCCCCAGGCCCACGCCACTGCTCGCAGAGGCTGACCACCATTCTTGGAGGAACATCACATCCAAGAACAGGTGGGGGTCACAGGACCCTCCTGAGCTCTGGGAGGCAGTTTTGGGGAGATCAGTCCTGGCCAGATGCTGCTGTGCACCCGTGCCTCCCCTGCCCTGTGTTGCTTGAGAAAGTGCTGGCACCCTGACAGGATCAATACAGCCTCCGCCTGCCTTCTGACTCCTCTTCCACTTGCCCGCCGTCACGTCTTTTTTTGGTTACCTCCCTCCCTTTCCTTCTGGGAAGGAGATGCTGTGCTTGAGAAGGGGTCGGCTCCTCCTGGGATGCCTGGACCTGTGTCTGCCGGCTGGTTTTGCCTTCTCCCATCCCCAGCCAGTGCCCAGGTGGGTGTTTTCTGTGGGCAGCCTCAATTCTGTGTGGCTGGTAGCCATGTATTTCCCCATGCTCCCCATTTCCTCCCTCTTGCTCATACAAGCCCAGACTTTTCCAATGTGTTTAGGGTGATTGGTGCCTTTCCTCCCTGAAGCTGCAGATCTTTCAGGCAGCAGCATACAGAGGAGGTGAGTTGTCCCCTCCTGCCTTTGTGGGACCAGATCAGAAGGGCACCTCCACCACTGCAGAAGCCAGGAGAGGGCTCGCTGTCTCTTGTGCCCTGTGTCCTTCTGTGTAAGCCAGGAGTGGCTCCAGTTCCACGGGGATGGTGACAGCTCTGCCACGGAGCGAGCCAAGGCAGGGTGGGAGCAATGCATCAGGTACAGATCCTTATGGGCACCAGGCAAGGCACCAGGCTGGCACAGCCTCCCAGGTGCTGGGTTGATGGAGGCGGTGCCAGGTACATGGCACGGGCATGCGAAAAGGGACACTGTCACCTCCATCCTGCTGCCTGCCCTGTCAGCCTGGGCAATATGTTACATCTCAGCCCCTCCAAGAGAGAGAGTGGCTATTTCTAGCTGCCTTGTCCCTGTACTCACTCACACACAGCCCTAGGCATGGGCAGTGCCTCCTCACCTCCCTCCTGGTGCCTCAGGTAGGAGCTTCTCATTTGCTCCTCGGGCACCGCATCGTGGCCTTGGGCCAGCTCCCTGTTGCACCAAGCCAGCTTGTTTTCCATTCCCATCCCTCCCTCCCAACGGGGTTTTTCCGCTCCTGAGGAGCGCTGCCCCGGGATGGCTCCCACTGCTGCTGCTTGCAGGTTTCTCACTTTTTTCTGGGAAAGGTCAACAGCTTCTGCACCTCCAGATGTAGTTCATCATGGTTCTGGTCCTTGTCTAAGCCCAGGAAGAGTGACCAGGAGCAGAAATATTACCAGCTCCTCCCACATGGAGACACCTGAGCTCCCTGCTCAGTCCTGGCTTGCTACAGCCCTTGTCCCCCTCGTCCCGAGACCCCCGTGCCTCAGCCACCTCCAGCTCTGCTTCTCCTCCTGGCTTTGGCTGCTGGTCCACCTGGGAGAGCAGGCACCCAAGTGGCTGCAGCTAGCTGGTGTGTCCCTCCCTCCCCATCCACTTTCCTCCTGCAGGGCCTTATGGCAGCTCCCACAAAGCCCTCTCCTTCCTGCTCAGCTCTCACTCTTGGCACCCGTCCCCAGCACTCGCTCAGCCTGGCCAAACCCCGCATTGAGTCAGGAACACCTGCCTGTGTTTTTCTTCAGGCCCCAGATCTCCAGGGACATTGGGTCCCTGGGGGCCTCTGGGATCTGGCTGTGCCCATCGCATGAGAGCTGGCATGCACCCCAGACCTCTCCCCCTGACACTTCTGGGGGGGGGGTTATGGGTTATGGCTGAGGTTGCCCATGAAGTGAACATCCCTATAGGTAGAATTGGGCAAGGAGAAATGTCCTGGGGGGCAGCAAGGATGCTGGAGAGGGGCAAAACAGCGAGTGAGAGCAGGGGCCGGGGCAACCAGAGCAGTTGAGCCCTCACTCCACAATGTTTTTTTATTTTCTGAGTCCTCCCCATCCTGTTTAGGGTCCTGAAACTGTAACCTGACATGTGTCTGATCACACTGGTTTTTTCTCTGGCAACACTCCAGTCCATGGCCATGCCTGCGGTCAATGCCTGCAGTGGCAAAGACCTAGAAAAGCGTGACAAGTTTCATTTGCCACACTGGCTCTCTGGGGGATGAGAGAGGGGACCCAGTTCTTGCAAGGAGGGAGTTCTGGACCTCCAACCCCTGGACACAATGTTCAGGCCAGCGGGTCCCTCCCACCAACCAATGCTTTATCTGAGCTCTGTTACCCCTCACTGCAACTCCAGTTTGGCAAGGGTGCTTTGCTACCCCCAAGCCTTCCTGAGCATTCCTTAGTGTCTCAACCCTGGTGGGTGGATCTTCTGTGGTACCCAGGCTGGTGGGTTTTATGGATGGACACCCTCTACCCAGAGCAGACACACCATAAGCCACAGGAAATGTCTCTGCAGAAAATGAGGGTGATGCCCTCACTGGGCACGGCCATGGTGTGAGTAGCACGGGTGTGCTGCATGTCTCCCCTGCCACTGTGCCTCTCCTCCTCTCCTCCAAACTTCACCAGCCGACTTGGCCAGCAGCTGTTGCCTTCTGTGTCCCCTCCAAGGGTTCATTTCAGCTTGAGACAGTGTCACTTTGCCCATCACACCTCTCCTCTCCTGGCTGTGCTCTCATGTCCTCCCATTGCTACCTGTCCCCTTGCCCAGGTCTTGCAGCCACTCTCACATGGGGCTTGAGCCCTCCAAGAGCAGGTCAGCTCCTCCGCTGGGGTGCTCTGCCATGCTCTGGGTCCCACTCCCAAACAGACATCTCCATTTTCTACACTGGTGGCTCCCCTGGGGATGTCTCAGGAGCACTGAGCACTGCACACCAGCTCCTGCTCTGGACCTGACAGCCTCCATCATCGCTGCTCCTGTATCTTGCCTCTTCACTTGGTCTTGGCGCTTGCACCATCCTGGCTTAGGGGACAACCAGGGTTGCTACAGAGGTGGCTGCTCGCCGAAATGGTGAAGCCATGTTTGGGCAACCCAGGCAGTATCTGGGATCAGGATACTTCCAATCTTCACACATGGCCTCATGTTTTTGGTGTCCATGGCCATGGTAGCAAACAGAGACCTTGTTGGTGCCACCCATTAATGTTTTGTGGCAGATGAGTGGTACAGGTCCAAAGCCACATTTGTCCAGTGTTTTCTGCCACCATCTGCACCCTGAAGTCACCGCTGGGTGACCTCAGAAGATGTGGCCTGAACTTCCCCAAGCTTCCCAGCCATGGGACCAAAATGGAGCTCACCAAACCCCCCCAAAACACACACAGTGAGATAGCAGTTCCTCAGCTGCATCACCCTTTAGGTCCATCTCCCTTGCACTGCACTGTGTGTTGATGGGGACAGGGACAAGAACGCAGCCCCAGGGCTTTAGTAGCAGCCTTGGCTGGCAGCATGGCTCATGGTGCAGGAGCAGTGGGTGAGCATGGGTATTGCCAGTGCTGAGGGCTCCTGTATGCTTCTCACCTTAGCAAAATCGCTCGTTAAGAGCTGCTCACACCATTATTGTTAATTGTTTTTGTCCACACACCCCAGGCAGTCAGTGTTGGGGAGCAGGCTTATGAGAATAAGCACTGATGGATTTATCTGGAGAGGAAAAGTCACAGATAAAGGATTGCTTGGGCTTCATAAATAGACCCAAGGGAAAAAAAATATATATTTAAAAAAAAAAAAATAGGTCAAATCGCATTGAACTTCTCGGTGAAAGAAGTCTGTTTAAGCTCTGGGCCCTCGGGACATGGGAGAGCAGGCAGCAGCCTGTGGGGAGGGGGCTGGCAAGCAATGCACCCCAGGGAAGTTGGGAACTGATGGGGCGGCAGCTCCCCAGGTTGACAGGCTGTGCCCACAGCCCTGGGGGATACATCCCCCTCCACCCTGCCTGGCCACAGCCCACTGCCTGCCTGGGCTCGTGCCCAGAGCTTCTCTGGGTGCAGCACCCATGTCTGACAGAGCCCAGCTGGGGTCAGTCGGATGCAGATGGGCTCCTGGGGAGGTACAGGGGTTGAATTGGTGTCACAGCAACACCCCCCCCTACCCCAAAGCCTGATTCAGTGTGTGACCACCCTAAAAAGTTGTTCAGAACAACAGAACAGAATTTTCTGTGTTTTGGTTTGTGTCTGTCACTTCTTGTCAGCCTAGTGCCATCCTTGTTGCACCCTCCCTTCAGATATTCACACACATTGGTAAGATCCGCCTGAACCTTCTCTTCTCCAGGCTGCACAGTCCCAGCTCTCTCTGCCTTTCCTCACAGGAGATGCTCCAGTCCCACCATCATCTTCAAGGCTCTTAGTTTGACTCTTTCCAGTATGTTCATGTATCTCCTGTACTGGGTAGCCCAGAGCTGGAGCCAGCACTCCAGGTGTGGCCTCACCAGTGTTGAGCAGAGGGGAAGGATCCCTTGGACTTGCTGGCAATATTTCACCTAATGCAGCTCACAAGGCCATTTGTGCCCTTTGCCCCAAGGGCACACTGCTGGCTTGTGGTCACCTTGGTGTCTGCCAGGATTCCCAGGCCCTTTCTATCAAGCTGCCTTGCAGCTGGTCAGCCCCTGGTACAGACTGTTGCCAGGGGTTGTTTCAATTTGTTTGGCTTCAGGAGGGTCCTGTTGTCCCATTTGGATATTGAGTGATCCCAGGTGAATTGTTACCCAAAACTTGCCAAGAATGATGCGGAATGAAATCGAAGGGCAAGTGACCCTCCCTTGTAGCTGTGCTCTTACCATTGCTTTGTGATGCTGACTGGGTAAAACCAAGAGGAGAGATCTTCCAGGAACAGCCTTTGGGGTCCCCCAAGCACCCACATCCTTGGGCATAGTGCATCGCTTTCCTTGTTGTTCTCACTGCCTTCCCTGGCAATTTCCCACATGAGATTTGCTGGGCTTTTGCATGCTTTGGAGCCATGAGCTGACATTTCCACCAAGTCAGGATTATTCCTCCTTTCCTCTCCAATTTGCATTTTAATCTGCTGTTTTATTGTCCGGCCACTTGCTAACTGTGAGCTCCTGCTGCATCTCCCGGTGTGTGTTGATGAGACAGCCACAGCCTTCGAGGCGCAAGGCATGCTGACAGTGAGCTGGGGATTAGGCAGCCAAAAAAAGCCCTCAGTGGACACCCTTGATTCTTTGTAGTCACTTAGAGTCAGTCTCCACAAGGAAATGGTGGGTCTCAGGTGGGCCTCTGAGGAACCTGGTCTAGTGGAAGGTGTCCCTGCTTATGCAGGGGGCTTTGAACTAGATCTTTATGGTCCCTTCCAACAGAAACCCTTTCTATGAGTCCTCCTCCTGAAGTTTCAAGTAATCAGGAGCATCCCATTCTGCCCTAGGACTTGTTGCCAAAGGCTGCAATGCCACGTGGGCATGTCCTGCTCTGGCACTGCCGGTGCGCCCTGCTCTGGCACTGCCAATGCGCCACGGTGGGACTGCAGCAACTCCACCCATGAATGTTAAACAGAATAGGGCTTTATCTTATGTAATGGTGTTTAATGTTTAATGCTGTTACTTATAAGGAAGGCGTCATGCAGGGACAGCGCGTGCACCAGGGGCCACTGTGAGTTCATCCTCCTCCCTGAAGAGGCACAAGCAGCCTCTCTGATCCCTTCCTTAGGGTCTTCTCTGCTTTGAAGGGACTCGAGTGGAGGTGTTGCCTCCTCTCCCCTGACTCCACCTAGCTCTTGTTCCACAGGAGCATCCTTAAGATGTTGCTCCAGCTGCCCTCAGTTCAGGTTCCTAAGCTCAGCTGGTTATATCCTTGCAGCCCACTCCAAGCCATGCATTACCCTTGCCACTCTCGAGCTCAGCCCCAGACAGACCCTAATCCACAGTGGGTGTGGGGGTGTGTGCTCACCAGCTCCCACAGAAAAGCTGTGCTGCGAGCTCCTTGATCCCAGTGACCATTTCCTAGCCCCAGGCTGCCCAGTTCTGCCTCCATAGAGGGGGTGGTTCAGGGCTGGGGCACATTGGTGGGACCAGGGGAGCAGGGCATCACCCTAATGACTCTTCACTCCCTCCCCAGGACACTGACAGACCTGCTGAAGCAGCCGGGCCACAGCCCCTCCGAGCACATGGATGGCCTCATGGGGGGTTTGCAGGTCCCTCTGGGTGACGGGCTGGCCCGGGCCCCCCCCAGGAACAGTACAGGTAAGGAGCCTGCATGGTGGGGAAAAAGCAGCTCCTGCGGGTGAATAAAAGCAGCGGGAGGGTGCTGCCCGTGGCTGAGCCCCCCGCCTGCCTGCCTCTGCCCCCCCAGACAAGCCACCCTTGAACAACGCGGTGCCCATCGCCCCCGGGCTGGGGCGGCCCCACAGCCACAGCAAGCGCCTGCCAGTGGCCACCAGCCTGACCTTGCCGGCCCCCTACGCCACCTATGCCACCCTCAAGCCTGGAGGTGAGTGACACTGCCACCCGGGCTGCGATGGCAGCCGAGATGAAGGGACGTGCCCCATGGGCCCCTCAGATAGTGGGGAGGGGAGGAGGGGGGCTTGCAGAGGGGCATGGGCAGGACGAGCACCCCTGAGCACCCCTGTCCCCCAGGGTTCCCAGGCCATGGGTTCTGCTGCTCCCCCACTATCCCACAGACCTTCTGCGCCCAACCAATCAGTGCCCAGGATCCCACTGGATCCACTGCACCTCCCAGACAATCAGCGTCTAGGATCCCAGACCTGTAGCACTGCCCGCTCCATCAGAACTCAGGATCCCCATGGGCCCACAGCATTCCCCAGACAAGCAGGGCTCAGGATCCCCCATGGACACATTGCACAAGGTATCCCCAAAGCCTATGGCACTCCCCAGACAATCTGTGCCCAAGATTCCCTAATTCCCCAGCCAGTCAGCACCCAGCATCCATCCTACAGTCATCCCCAGCACCCCCCCTTCTCCTCCCCCCCCGGGTCCCCATCCCATTGGAGAGGGGGTGACGCTGCATCCTTATCCCTGCAGAGAACACCCCTGAGGACTTCTACCGGCGGTTCGGGGGTCCAGATGTGTCCCCTGCAAGCACCCTGCCCTTCCCAGCCACTGAGACCTCGGCACTAGCAGAGGGATGTTCCCTGCCCAAGGCCAAGGGCCCCAAGCTGCCAGGGGGCCCACTCTTCCCGGGGGGCTGGGAGGGAGGTGGCCCCCGCGGCCCCCGACGGCCCGCTCTACGCCCCGAGGGGCTACCTGAGGCCTTCGGCGCTGCTCCCCCCCTGTATGGGCAGCCCTCTCGGCACCTGGCCACCAACAGCAAGACTGAGGTCACCGTCTGACTGCTGGCACCATCGGGGACTGGGATTGTCCCCTTGCCTGAGCACCTCTGACAGCCTCCCCTTGGGCCGGCCCACCGGAGCATCGCAGGACCTCCATAAACTGCATCGGCCGGCCAGGGGGTTGATGCTCCATCCTTCATCTCCTGGAGATGGGAGCTGCCAGCCATGCTTCACCATCAAAGAGGCACCACAGGGCCGGGCCCACTCATGTGGGTAACAAGATTCAGCCGTTCTCAGCCCACCCTGTGAAGAGGTTGAGCCAGGGGCACTTTGGTGAAGCAGTGTGCTCCTCAGGGGGGGGCAAACTGATGCCAGATGGACTACAGCCCCCCAGGAAAGGGGGGGACACATCCTGCTGGGGCCAGGCACCTCCACCGTGACCAGGTGGAGAGAGAGCAATGGACTAAAAGCACTGTCCCAGCACTGCTGGCAGGGCAGTGTCTCCCCTTCCTCACTACCCCAGCCTTCACCTTGTCAATAAATAATACATTAAACTGTATGGCCTCAGCATGGATTGCTTGGAGGACCTTGTGCTGCTCCCAAAACCCTATCCCCTTCCCTACAGGCAGAAGAGTGCAAAGCCCACTCCCACACAGCCCAAGGAATCTGCCCCCACCACCAGAAGGGACATGGTGGGAACACAGCTTTCACGGGCAGCTGCAAAACCCTTTGAGCAGCTACATGAAAACAAAACAGATCACCTCTGGCTGAAGTTTAATGGTTCTGACAAGAGTTTTACCAGGGGGAGCAGTGAAACAAAGAGATGGAGCGAAAGGACATTGTTTCAAGCAAGGTCAGGTAAAAGCTTTCCTTCCATATAGACACTCCTAAAATTGCAGGCTTCTGGCCCAGCTCTAACTTACTTGGCCCTGCTCAAGCCCTCAGCCTTTGGGTTGTTTCCAAAGGAGACACACTTGCTCCACCAAGGGACCATCTTTCATTACAAGCCATACAGCTTCATTTTTCCAGTTTATTTGAACAAAGGACTGGGAGGTTCCTGAGGCACTTATGTGGCTGGATGTCTCTGAAGGATGCTTAAAAGCAGCTGCTGGGTGGGATGAAGAAGGCTAAGAGGTCAGGCAGGAGGTGGTGGCAACATTTGCCTTTATTAGGTAACAGATGCTCATGAGCCCTAGAACAGGGTTTTCAGACAGCAGATAAGTTCCCTGGGGAACCTCCCCACCCCCAGTTGCACCCTTTGTTTCACAAAGCATCCCTACTCCAGACTCCATGTGGATAAATAGACTTTCTTCACATAATCCATAAAACAATTTCTTCCCACCCACCAACAGCAACAACAAAAAAGTTACAGTATATACACACACATATAAAAAAAGTTGTAGGGACAGATAGGCAGCAAATTTATGAACAGTGTAGAAAAAGAGGGTGAAGGTCCCTTACCCTGGAGGGAAGAGAAGTGTCAGCAGTGCTAGGACCCTCTGTGGATCATGCCTTTAGATATCAGGGTTTTAGACCAGAAGCCTCTCACCCCCAGCCCAGCCAGTACTCCCTGCAGCCCATTCCCTAGGACTCAGTCCAACATTAAGTGGCAAAGTCAAGTCTCAGCAGCTTTGTTTTCCCAAAGCCTCACTTCCCCTTTTACTAAAGCACAAAACTTCCCATGCATTGCATGGAGATTTGGGAAAACAGGAAATAACTGAGAGGTTGTCACACAGAGTTCCTGTATTTTAGAAAAAAAAAAAAAAAAAACATGATCAGGAAGATTGTGTGAGAGCCACTTAGAGGGAAAAGTAGGAGGATGTGATCCACCTTCCCAAAATAGGATTGCTGATAAACCAGGAAACTTGGGATGGGCAATCAAAACCCACCCAAATGCAAGAGCTGTTTTGCACATGGAGAATACAGCAGTGCCTGCTGCCATCCAAATCAGAGTATCCTCTACACTGATCAAAGACATGCAAAAGCAACCTCTATCCCTCAACAAATGAGCTCCCCTCCAACTGCACTGGCTGCTGGCCATCAGGGCTGTAGGTCCACCAGCTATTCCAAAAATAAAGTAGGGTAGGGATGGAAGTGTCTTCTGGTCCCCACGCTGTTGTTCACAGCTCCAGCATCGTGTGACTGGGAATAGGCTTCACTGGGAGATAGGATTCTCCTAGTCCCAGTTGCCATCTTCTTGAAGCCAGGTAACTCTAGGACTAGCATTACTTATGTTCAGTTCCTGCAGAACATGAAAATCCTCCTACCAGAAGCCAAAAGACCTTGTGCAAAGAGAGACAACAGGACCTCATCTTTTCCTGCTCGTTTCAGAAGGAGCTCAAAAGCTCTCCTGCCCCTCTGCAAAAGCTGGATACATGCAGAAGCTTCATGCAAAATATCCCCAGTTCTCATTTTACAGGAAGAATCAGACTGTATGGGGCTGAAAGGGACAGGACAGGATTGGGCTGCCGCCTCTATTTAAGTTCTTCTACCTGCCAACACAGAGCACATGTCAGCTATGTGCAGGGAGAAACAGCGATGCCTGCCTGTCAGTTGCTGGTTTCCACATCTGCCCACATCCGAGGGCAACTGCTTTGCATTCTTTGGAGAGATGCAACAGGTAAGGCAGAAAGAAGGAGGGCAAACCATTCCCTCCCTGTCCCCGATCTGCCTCCCCGTCTTGGAAAGTCACAGGTGATTTAACACCTGCCAAGTCAAACTACTCTGGAAAAGTGATAGCAACAGAGCTGGGAGACTTGCACCCTGAGCCAGTGCTTCAGAGTCCCTGCAGAAGCTCAGGAGCTACTGACCAGTCAAAGGGAAGAAGAATCACCCAAAGGCAAGTTCTGGGACTGGGAATCGAGCAAAATAGAAAAACGTTTCTAAAAATTACTTCTGCACCAACAAAAAGGCACCAGAGCAGCATTTACCCCTCATGCCCAGTGCAGGCCACTGCACATCCACCTCTGCTGCCATCCGGTGCCAGAAGATCAGGGACTCCCTGGCCTCTTAGGAAGCTCTGCTTGCTGTAGGCTGCCACAAACTCAACCACCAGCCAAAAACTGGAGGCAGCTCTGATCACAGGAAGGAGATGCATGAAGTGAAGAGGAAGGGAAATCTGCTGCATTGTTCCCTATGTTTTTGTAAAGCCACAAACACTCCTATAAAAAACCGGTATAAAAACTGTAGAGAAATTTGCCAGGCAGTACTGGCCCCAAACGATACTCCCAGAGCACCTCCCTAAGCTGGGTCTAGAGGGCTTCGGTTTCCTGACACACAGCTCAAGGAAAGCTGGTGCTGCCATCCCTGTCTCTCTCAGGAACAGCCCCAGACCCCATCAGCCCTGCAGGTACTGAGCAGATCCTCTGTCCTCCCCAGAGGTTTCTTTCTGCAGAGATGTTTGGGAAAGGAACAAGATGCCCCTGAAGACAAGACAGGGGACATGCCACTTCTCTATTCCTTGAGCTTGCGGGCTTCTCCTCCCGGCAGGGATGAGGCATCGGGTCAGGGCAGAGTGCTTCCCAACAGCCCCAGGCACAGTCGCAAAAAACACAGCTAGACAGATTTCTGCTGCAGTGCCTGGGAACAAGCAAGGATGCTAATCAAGCTAAATCTGGGGCAAGGTAAAAAAATAACAAAACCAAAAACAAAACCAAAACAAAACCCTCCCTCCTCTCCCACCCCATCACAATCCCACTGGCACAACCCTAACCTAGCACTTTTGTTTGTTGTTTTTTGTTTTTTTGTTTGTTTTCTTAAACTCCAGAAGGGAAGTCCAGGCTGATGGTTGACCAGGCACGGTCTTTCCATGAGGCAGCCCCATGCCGGTGTTAGGAGGCGGCGATGGCCGTGCCCCCGCTCAGCTTGACAATCATCTGCTGGCAGTCATTGCAGGAGCGCTTGTCCCCAACCTTCTCCAGGGTGCGGGCAGCCTCAGCCAGCAGGACAGCTCGCTGGCCCGGGGAGGAGAGGAAGGAGAGGGGCAGGTGGCGACAGGCCAACAGGATGGCTGTGGCTCGCTCCCTCTGGCCTGGTAGGGTGTCCAGTTCACCTACACACAAAAAGGAGAGAAAAAGCTCACGATGAAGCTACCGTCTGCATGAAAAAAAAACCCTGCCACGCTTAACTGGCACCAGTGAGCACACAGCATTTCTGGCCAGCATCACTTGGCTGTGCAAAGAGTGGAGGGCACCCTTTAGGCTAGTAGAGGAGAACAGTCTGAGCTGGAATCAGACAGGAATTAGCAATACTGTCTTCTACAGAGTTCCTCTCTCTTCACTTCCTAGGGCTCATCCCAGCACCAGCACACATATTTGCCCACTTCCTTACACCCTCAAGGGATTTTATAAGCAGCATCCCCTTCTCTTGGCTTTCCTCTTTAGGATTCCCAGCTTCCACCTTTGCAGTGAGCACCCTGAAATCCAGTCTGCCAAATTTTGTGCGTGCATGGCTGGACAAAAGCATGTTTCCCAGCCTGTCTGTGGACACCTCCAGCCCAGCCCACATCAGCCAGCTCCAAGAGAACACTGCTGGAAGCCACAGGTTGACAGGAGCTCACTGTCCTGAGCTTCAGAGCTGAAAAAAACATCACAGGATGCATCTATGCATCCCCCCCCCCCCCCCCTCACTGCTCCTCCCAAACCCTCAGGCAGTGGGTCACTGACAGTGCCCCAGGGCAGACCTTGTTTGCTGCTCTGGGGTGTTCGTCGCCTCAAGCTGTGCTCCAGCAGCTGGTGAGTACGGGTAGGGCTGGCACCCGCCATCAGGCGCACGGTGGCCTCGTGGAGGAAGACCTGGAAGGGAAGGGCAGGACAGTGGGGTGAGAGGTGGGCTGGCATGATGGTGATGCTCTAATGTCATCCCTCCTCAGCCACCCTCAGGCGCACGGTGGCCTCGTGGAGGAAGACCTGGAAGGGAAGGGCAGGACAGTGGGGTGAGAGGTGGGCTGGCATGATGGTGATGCTCTAATGTCATCCCTCCTCAGCCACCCTCGTGTTTCCAGAGCAGAGCAGTTACACCTTGTCAACAAGACAGACCTACTTCCCTGCCCCTCCCTGATCTTCTCACCTGTCTCTGGGGAATTTGCAGGTCAGGGCAACCATGAAGAGGGGCAAAAAGCTTTTGACACGTTAACTGTGAGTGGCTGGGAAAGGAGGAGGAACAAGAGCAGGGAATAGGGTGGAAAATGTGAGAGCAAACTGGTGCTGTGGCCTAGGTGGGTGACTCACCCCAGGCTGCTAGGGCAGCGCTCCAATTATAATATCAACCTTTGAAATTCAGAGTTTGGACAACACCAGGACAAAACTCTTGTCCAAGTATTAAGACTACACTTCTTCTACAGAGGCTCAAAACTAAGTAGACTGAACAGAAGGGAGAGAAACCCCATAGAAGGCCCTGGTGCTCCAGAGGTGTAGAAGGCATTTGACCCCCTGCCACAGCTACCTGCAGAGCCACTGTGGCCAAGGAAGGCTCCGTTCACACTCCCTGAAGGGACTGACCCAGCCTGAAGACATGATAAAGGACAGGATGCCATGGTATGTGCTCAGCAATCCAGTCAAGCTGACGGTCTTTGAGGTAGAAACTAAGGCAGCCATCTCCCCACATGCACCTTGCTCCCATTACCACCCACCAACAGAATGTTTGGAAGCTGCTGGTGGAGACCGTCCTACCCCAGGTGTCTAAACCGCTCACGCATACCCTACGCTTCCAAGGGCCACAGCTCCCCCGCCACCCCCCTGTAGCACCCCCGCCAGGAGGAGCTACAGCCAAGCTGTAGGAGCTACGGCCAAGCTGGAGGCCGAGGAGGCAAGATGTCACCTTGCGGTAGGCGGGCCTGAAGCCGTGGGCCAGCTTGCGCAGGCTGCCGAGGTCCCGCTGGAAGCCGGTCAGCTCGGGGGCCGAGGCGTGGTAGGTTTCACCCAAGGCCTGGCTGGCGTTGGCCTGCTTCTGCCACAGGCTGGTGCGGAGAGAGAGCAGCAAGTCACAGGCCAGCAGCTGGATCATCTGCAAGAGCCAGGGGTCCCGGGCACACACACTTTATTAACACAACCCATCAAGTGAGGAACAGGCCATTTGCTACAGAGCTGACAAGGCGGCCCAGGAAAGGGGGGATGCGGCATCTCCTACCCACCCTGGGTGGGCTCCACAGCCCTCCCAACCCAGCTGCCCCACCGTGATGCACTGAAGGGAGTAAGGCTTTGCCTTTTTCCCCAAGTGGCATCTCCGGAGCCTGGCACTGAGAAGTCCAGCCTAAGGAACATGTGCCAGCCCATGCCCAAGGAGCAGCTGCTCCCTCCAGGAGGACCAATATCTCCTCCTCAAGGCTGGTTCTGATCCCGATATGCCAAGGGACCAATGCCCCAGCTTTCTGCAAAGGCTTTCCTGCCCAATTAGTAGCACTAACTAGTGAAAAACGACAAAGACAGCCTTGCTACCTGCAGAGAAAAAAAAACCAAAACCAAACCCAGCAGTGTTGATACAGCCCACATTGGGTGCCCAAATCCCTTTTCCCCATCTGCTGCTGCCCTCTAGCATCACTTGCTATCTTGTTGCTCTTCAGGGATTACACCCTCACTGCTGAAGTAGAGAGCACCTCTGTACTGCACTGCAGAAACATTGCACAGTTACTGCCACAACATGCAATGCAACTACAATGCACTACAGCTGCCACTCAGGAGAGACAGAAGGGACCAGAACTGTGTCCCACATGCCACAAAGGGAAACTCCACCTTTAGGTAATCCTGGAAAGCAGAGAAACAATCCCCACACAAACTCAAGAATAGCACAGTGCAGTCCCACTTTTGCAGTAGAGGGTTCAAACACTGATGAGTGCTGCCTGGGAGAGAGCAGACTCCACTTAAGGAGGTCCTGCTTAACAGGTGTCAGCAACATCATTTGGAGGATGGAGATGGATGCTTTCTGTCGGCCAAATTCAAAGGGGTCAAAACACCATAAAGAGGCAACAGCTACTGGCAGCAAGAGCTCAGCTGAGACCATGTCCAGGGCAACAATGTTGTATTTACAGTTCTCCTCCATATAGTAGAGGCAGAAATATGTCAATACCCTTTGCAAGGAAAGGAAGGAAGTTTTCACTCAGACACAGGATGGATGGACAATGCAGGTACAACAGGGAAGTGCTACACCTGCACCTTACAACCAAGACAGACCACACGTTATCTCAGGGCTTACAGCTCTTACATTGCTGAGGATGGTGCTGGAGACACCACTGCTCATGTTGAGGCTGTTCCACAGGTGACTGCTGGCCCTCTCACAATGACCCAGGGAGCTCTGCTGTCCATCTGCCTTCCCAGACAGGGAGACCTGCATGGCTTTACACACGTAGAAGGTGGCTTTCACCAGGGCATTCCTGAAAGAGAGAGCACTACCGTCAAGCAGTACCATCTCATGGCAGTCACAGGAGTTAATCTAAAGCAGCAACCAGCATCAGCTGGCACCCTCCCATCTTCAAGAGCAGAGGTATCATTTCTTACAGAGAAAAAAAGATGACAACTGTTCCTCATCTGTATAGTCCGCACAAAAAAAATGGAAGGAAACTAGCTTAGAAGCTTTTATGCAAAAGAACCAAGATGGTGACAGTAGCCTTGCCATCAGTGTGTGAGCTTTGTTGTTTGATTTTGGAAAGCAGAAGGCTGTGCAGTTAGAACAAAGCCAAAAGACACCACTAAAGAAGCAATTCTGACACTTCCAGTCCACAGTTCTAATATTAGCCTGCAAACCTTGATTTACACATTGATTTATGCAAACAGCGCGTTATTTTGTCCCAGAACACAAGAGGTGTGCAACTCCAGTGCACAAGCAGGGATAGCCCACCAGACAGGGGCTGGGGAAAGGGATGCTCCTGATTAGAAGCAGCAGGGCTTTAAAAGTTATGAGGCCTACGCACTCTGACACCTCCAGGGATTTCGGCATGCGCTCCACTTCCACAAAATGTGACCTCACAGCTGCGTCGTCCCCTCTGAGCCAACCAATTGCCATAGCCACAGCTGCTGACCACCATCTGCACACCATGTCAGGACCTGTGAAACAGAATCACAAGCTGCAGCTCAGGAGAGGTCACTCAGCTCCTTCCCACTCAGAGGCAAGCAGGTACCATATGTCCTTGCCAATGACTTCTGCCACGATCGGCAATAATGAGCCCAAACTCATCCCATGAGAATGCAGCTGTCTGGGTAAACACCAAAATGTGCTGCAGGAACACAAAGGGACATGCAAACAACCTAAATAGGAATGCTGAGTTTTGGGTGCTGAGTTTGTATCTTATCAACAAGAACTTAACCCGCCTACTTGTCTAGAAATCTGCTGATTTTCTTGCTAACAAGCTCTCCACTCACCACTCCAAAGTAACAATTTTACTTGTATATGGTGTGCCTTGGAACGAATCACCATCAGGCTAGTAAATAATACATAAGGTTCCCTGTAGGACTTCCTCTATTATTTAACATCCCCTCAAAAATTTCATAAAGCCTACCTAGGGCCAAAAGGACACAGGCTCTGCAGCTCTGAGCTGCTTTTAAATTTCTTGACAACATTGACCCAAATATAAACTTCCCTCCATAAGAAAAAAAAGTCCCTGGAAAAAGAAGTATCATTTAATTTCCTTCTGTGTTTGCTCTACACATTTTAGGTACAGCACCATTAGTCTGTGTCTACAGCTCCAGCAGCATCCCAGTGAGCTGCCGGGTGCTATCTGTACCAACACCAAACAACACAAGTGCTCCAGCAGTCTCCTGTCAGTCAAACCCAGATGAGCACACGGCACAGAGGGCACCTACAGCTCTTGTTTTCCCACTAAATATACAACAAGGGACCAAACCCTGTGCCTCCCAAAAGATGCCCAGACCTCATCTACAGCTGGCATCGCAGGTCTCTGGAGACTGAGGAATATACACGACAGCTGCTGTGAAAGTAAAATCAACCAGTATTTGGTCCAATAGGTAATGAAGTGGAAAAGAACCTTCCTGTAACTCAACTGCAACACTACTATGCTACACCCCTTCTCTCACTTTGCATTGCCAGAAGCAGGATCACAGGTAAGGGCACAGGGTTCATCTTGGAACATGCCCAGCAATGCAAGTTCCACCATTACAACACACAGCTGAATTCATGAGCCCTTCCAATCACCCTTTTCCAGTCTGAGCCACCACAGCACACAGTGATGTGCTGCTGCTCAGCAATCAGGTCTCACTCTGAGAACTGCATTTCTCCCTGTTCGGAGTTTGAGAGGTTTGGGGAGAGAGGTAATATGGATCAGCAGTAGTTCCTGCAGCTGGGAGAACCCTGGTTCTATCAGACTTACCCAGGGAGGACTTGAGCACAGAATTGCTGGCAAAGGGTGGGGCTCCACTTCCCATCGAGTCCAAGAAAGAGTTGAGCAACTTCAGGTACTCCATGGCACTGGAGAACTCGCTGAAACAATAAGCAAGGCGTCAGTCATAAGGAATTTTTAAACAATGTTAACTCATTCAGCCAGCAGAAAGTTCAAGCTCTGCAAGTAATGTAACACTGCCAGACTGAAGAGATCTCCCTGAGAATGGACATGCACAGATGCTCAAGGAGAAGTAGCTTCACATCTCCCCATGCAAGGGGAGCAGCACAGTACTAGAGTTAAACTAGGCCACCTCTCCCAACTGCAGAGATGCCAGACACAAAACATGTTACAAGTTGATTACAGGCTCCTTTTAAATCAATGTCTCCTAAAAAGGCTGAAATATACTTCTGCAAGAGACTATTTGCATATATGCAAATATATATGAATGTAAAACAACACATTCATAGTGTTGGTCAGAGAAAATAGTACATGTGGCCATCATCTAATTTCCTGGGATGGGCTAGAGAGGAAGATCTTGAGCTCTTCTCCCTGGGGCATGAGGGGAAGCTTGGTCTGTTACTGATGCCAGTCCTCCCAGTGACACAGGACTCCCACATGTATATTGGAGTCCATCTTACTTACAGAAATACTGCTACTTTGTCTCATCATCAAAAGCAACATCTGATCACAAGCATTTGTATTGTGCAAGCAATTAGACCAAACTGCTGCTCATTCTCTACTATGATGCTACAAAGCAACATAAAAAAAAAAAAAAAAAAAAAAAAAAAAAAAAAAAAAAAGCTAAGCCTGCAGTCTATTTCCTACACAGGTAGAACTGGGTTAATTTTCCATTTAAGACTTTTAATCATATGTTTTGGGGACAGGATTCTTACAAAGCTTCCCATGTATTTACATAGCATTGGTCTGGCACCAGAAAATCTGGACATCAGCTAGAAACATTGCGGAATTACTGGAAATGGTTTGAGCTCCCAAAACCCTTCTGCTCTGATTCCCACCTATCAGCCCCTTTCATTTGGTCACAAGAGGCCAAGGACGATTTAAGCAAACATCATCTCTCTTTCTACCCACCAGTTTGAGTTTTTCACTGCTGGTAAGTGTGCCGCTTTGTTGAGTTAGGAGAACACCCTTGTGCATAACACTGCAAACTGTGGAATCACTCTCTGGCATGCCAGTCCTTCATGCTCTTAGAGGCCTGGGAGTATGTCCTACTCTATAGGAATGGTAGGTGCACACTAATTTTACTCTTCCTGAACATTAGACTTTGTCAGTAGGGAAAGCACCATCCATCCCGTTCAGAACTCAACCAGTACTATGCCAGCTGACATCAAAATTATCATCACACCTGGGTTCACCTCTGACTTCAGAGGTTTTACTATTTAATATGAAGCTCACCCACCTAATAGGCTGTGGTGGTGAGACTCGTGTTGCCATTTCAAGTCTTTAATAAGGACTAAACACTCAGTTTGCCCCAGAGTGCTTGGTCAGTGGTTATGAACTCTGCCTGAGAGCCTGCAGCTGTGTCCAGCAGTCCCCAGCCCAGAACACAAACTTACCACGGCTCTTCCTCCTCTTGTCCTGCTACCTCTTTCCTAGTCTGAGGTTTCACAAGGGAATCCACTGCTCGCTCTAGCAGGTTCTCACAAAATGCCTGATGAACTTGTGCAATGGGATCCGCTAGAGAGAAATTGAAACACCAAAACATTTCACTTGGATACAATGCTAGCCACCTCCCGACACAACCAAAAAGGATCAAAATATAGGGGCAAGGAGAACAGCAGGAGAGGGAAATTCTTGAGGAATTAATGCAAAGATTTCTAAATACCAAGTTTCAAGGCCTTTTTAACTACCACTCTCACTTATTAGCCATTAAAAGCTGCAGCACTTGGTCAACCACCCTGTGACATCACAGCCACTCAGCAAAATGGTGACTGCTCTGCAGAGGATAAACTTTGGCCACCCCAAGGTCAATCTCCAGGCACCGAGGCCATATCCAGGCTGCGTTCCAGCATACAGACACAAGCAGAATGGCACAACACAGTGTACATAGGGAAGAGGGCCATCGCCTGCAGGCTGAGGAGATGTCTCTTGGCTCAACAGCTCCTCTCACTCATCAAGACCACAATCAGGATGGACATACAAGAGCACGCTCTCAATCAAGATTCCTGCTTTTGTCCCAGGGGCAGAGAGATTGCCAGGCTTGAGGTGCTGGGAGACCACACACTCAGGATATAAGCAGCTCTCACCAGGGTTCCTTTGGGTACAGTACAGGCTCTCCTTTGCAGCAGATTTCACTGTCCAGCTTCGCTCCACAAAAAACTTTTGTCCCAGGGGATGGCATAGCCAACGCAACGAGTCGGGAATGGCACTTCGCTCGGAGCTGCACAGGCTTTGAGCTTGGCTTAGGAAGTAGCTCTAGGGAAAGGAGAAGCCAAGACTGAGAACAGCACCCAGGGAAAGAGACACACCACTGAGGACAAAGGTCTTATCGTAATTACAGCTTGTATCATAATTGCAGGCCATACTGTAATTACCATGCTAGCAGATGCCCTGAGCTATGGCAATGCCAGCTCACGGGCCTTCCTAGAGCTCTTGGAAGTGTGATGGGAGAGGAGATGACAACTCACCGCCAAGAAGCCAAGCTTGCCCCCACAGCGTGTTTTCAAGCCAACTGCAGCTGTCAGGTGGATTTCTGCCATTGTGCTGGGTGGGATCTTTTCTTCTGCACACTCAGCCAGATTCACAGCACACAGGGCCATGTGCAAGCCTGAGTAGGCTGAGCTGGAAGGAAGTTTACCTGCACCAGAGGCAGAAAAGAAAAGGATTGCCTTTTGACACTGTGGTACCAGCTACTAAATACTACCATGATTTGCAGGGCAACTGTCCTAAGAGACAAAGGAGAACTTGTTGACAGGAGGTGTTTACAGTGTCATACGACTACTTTGTGTTCTGATAACAGAATAACTTTAGTCTAGTCTTCCCCCCACGGATATCAAGGCTGGCACCCATAGCTTTGATTCTGCAAGAAAACCCTGTATAGCTAAACTAGATAGGATAAAATTGTCAAGAAACATAGTCTCACTATACGTGCTAGTATCTTATAACTGAACTCTTTTTCAGTCCACACATGCACCTATGCAGGTAAGATTAAGGACAAGCACTTATCCCTTGTGGCATGGTTGCAATTCACACAACATTATTAGGCAGGGGGAAGTTTAACTTGGGTTTCTGATGTGCTTGTAGCCTATTAACACTGCAAATTGGTTTGCCAAGGAAACGGCAAAAACAGCCGTTCACAAGGAACATTCAGGCACTTCCTTAGTACATGTGTGCACACCCAGGTTCTCAAAGCACATCAACACCAACTGGCAATCTTCGCTCGATGCAGCTTGGAAATTTCAATTTTTCCAACAATTAACCTCTTCCATACCACGTTCTTAAGTGACAGGGATGAAATAAGCCCTTAACAACAGTTAACAGTGAGGGGACTCAATCACTGCTGCTTGGGAAAGACTCTCAACCACCTCTGCAGGCTCAAACACATAACTCGAGACACTGCTGTTGCTTCAGCTGTTCTTACAGCAGAGTCCTTTCATTGCAGGAACCTGTGTTTTTTAGGAAGCAGCTCCTGGTATTTGTCAGTTTGATTTCCAACAGCCACCCTGTCAGAAGAGGGAAATCACAGCGCTTTGCGGGTATCCCCAGGATCAGCTCCGAGCCTCCTCATTCGTCAAAACAGCAGCAGATCTGCCACCACTGCTCCTACCTGTTATGTGGAGCTGATGGAGCTTGTGATACGCTAGAGCTGCATCCCTAGCACTGGTCTTGGCCTCGTCCTCAAAGCCCGCAGTGGCCTCCCTCGCCCGCCACTGATGAGAAGTCCTCTTCAGCAGCCACCGCACCAAGGCCAGCTTCTGCAGGCTATAGCGGATCACGTTCCAGGACAGGCTGCATGCCAAGTCCAGGCGGGAAGCTGGCAGTGCTCGGCCAAGAACCGACAGGCAAGTCTGCAGGTTTGATGCAGCTGCAGCAAAATCCCCCTGCAAACAACACCACAAGGGGTTTTAAAACAGAAAGCACCATCACAGAGACACTTTGGGATCTCTTTCGTATTGGGAGCAAGACAAACCGGTGTGTGAGACAGGACAAGATCTTTCACTGAGGGAAGGCAACATAGCCCTGGCAAACATGAAAGCAATTTACAACACTTGCAAATTGGGCCCTACACATATCTTTCCACACATGGCTCTGGTCCTGCACTGCCTGCAAGACAGACGAGCAAAAGGCTTCCTCCTTCTCAAACAACACAGAAATTTCAAGATCCCCATATCAAAAGCCAAATGTTGCCTCAACGCTGCAGAAAACATCCAAGAGGCTGGAGGACAGTAGACAGACACAGCAGAGGCCAGATTCTGGACAGAAACCAAGACCTTGCTGCCAAAGATTACTACAAGATACAGCAGTAAGGAACAAGGACAGAAATTAGGAACCCCTTCAAATGCTGACATTTGTACTTCATTAGTTTAGGCTGAGGGAAGACAGTGATCCACTCAAGACAGCCTAGCACCAGCTTCTCTGAAACAGCATAATCCACTTGTGGAATGCCACACACTTGCAAGTGCCAAGCCACTGCTTCATGAGGTCACATTTACCCACACCCCCTCCTAGAAGATGAGTTTGATGCAAAACATCAACTTTACCCGTGCCAGATCCAGGTCCGCCTGCTTGCGATGCCTCCAGAACGTGACCGATGACCTCGAGTGCAAACGGGTCACTGGCTCTCCGTGCACAAGCAGCTTAATGAACACGCTCAGTACAATCACCCCGTTCACGAGCCACAGGATCAGTGTGGGCATCATCCAGCCAAACCAACCACCCGCATCTGCAATGGGTATCCCAAGAGGAGAGTTAGGAAAGTTAATCTGGGCATCGAAAGCCCAGCAAAAGGATGAGACATGACCCCAGAAAGATGTCTTGCTATGCCTGCCACGTGGGATCAGCTATTGCAAAGACTGCATTTTCATCAGGAAACACCTGTATCAACAGCTCCTCATCCACATTCCAAGCCACAGCATTCCCAAACAAATTTACAAGACCAATTTATAAAAAAAATTAGCCAGCACTTAGTTTTCCTAGAGAATCTTGTATTCTGATTTTTCTTCCAGATACGCTTATAGATACCAAATACTACAGTGTAATTTTCTGGTCTCAATTAAGTTTACAAAGTGACACTGTAGAAGCACATTTACCACTCACAGAAATAACAGCATACCTACAGAATTCTCTGCCCTCCCCTAAGCTGCTGTAGTCTCAAATATGAATATTATGGAATAAGTGTATTGAACAAGATATTAGTAAGACCCTATGGCAACACTGTTTCTGAATTCTTCACCTATTACTTCAGTATTAAGGTACAAAGATCAATCAGCTACCTTAGAAACAAACATGACATGAATATGCCTCAAAGGCTGGTGAGGAGCTGAGGATGCCCCTTACCCGAAGCTACTTTTCCAGAGTCTATCCCAAGACGCCAAGCTGCTGGTCTACAAACAGGTGCCCCCTCTACCTCATCACACTGAGGAATGGATGGTTTTGTGCAGGAACATCTCTGGATGTGGATGTAAACAGGAACAGTGCCCAAGCACTCTTGGCTGGCTCTCCTCCCACACCCAGCCCTGCAGTCATTGCCTCTCCCTAATCATTAAACAAAGGTTGTACAACTCCCTGGACACACAAAACCATCCTACTGAATCACACCAGCAGTCCACCTCATGATCTCTAGCAGTCACAGCCAAAGATGGTCTTCAGGGGGACCACATAAGCAGTCAAAACTGTTCTACTTTGTTACCTGACTCAATGGTCAGCATGTTCCTGCCAGACCCATGGCGCACCAGGCTGTCAGACTCCGGGGCTCCTCGAGCATCCAGGAGGGATGTCAGAGGATTGAAGGAAAGGCAAAGGAATGTGAGAGCACAGAGGAGTATTCGAGAGCGATCCACCATACCAAGGGCCACAGGAGGAGAGTCAGGCTCATCTTTAACCTTTGAAGGAACAGGAGTAGAAAGAAAAGAGGAGAAAAAAAACCTGCTTACCATGCTGTAGAACAAAAAAAAGCTTATGTCAAGGGAGGGGTAGGAAAGAAGAAACAGAACACGTTTTAAAATTTGCTTTTAAGATCAGCAAAAATTCCAGTGAAGCTTTCCCTAGCTTAGTAAGATAAGGCTGAAGTACCTGAGTGCTTTCACCTTCCTTCTGCTCCCAGTCATTTCAGTTACCACTAACTGGATCCCTGGTTTAGCCCAGGATTAACCTTTGCTGCCCTTACTCTTTTGTGGATTGCTCAGAAGACCCACTTCAGTGATACCCACAAAGCAAACCTGTCAGCTGTAGACAGCTAACAGCTTTCTGTTACTGTGGTTATTTACAGTCTCATTAACCATAGCTGATGTCATCACCCATTTTTATGTTCTCCTGCTTTATTCACTGGACACACATCCCTGGAAAGCCATGGGCTCTTCAGGTCATGAACACGTGCTCTAAGTCCACAGAGACTCTACAGGGGCTGAAAGCTAAGTATAGTTCAACCCTACAGATCTGCTTGCCAGATATCAGCTGGCTCCACCCTTGAGAATTAGGGGAATGGAAATTCCGGCCCTTACATTATCCCTGAAGTAGATGCCTTCAGTTTGACCACTGACGTCACAAATACCTTTGCATCGTCAAGGAGTGGGCTTCCTGGCTCTGAATCAATGGAATAGGGAGAAAAGCCAGCTTGGGATCCTGAGTCAGAGGCTGGAGGAGACATCAGAAGCACATTCTGGTTGAAGTCATCTATCTTCAGATCCACATCGTTGTCAACCAGACTGCTTAGGTCAATGCCCTTCAACAGCTCTGCAAAAATCAGAGTGCATTGTGTATATATTTCTCAATCCCACACACTGCCCATGTCACCCAGACTGGCTGTGTCATCTGAAATAACACTGGCTGCTATTGATGTGATGTGCATATTATCTGACTCTGTCAAGAAGGAACTGCAAGAGGCATCCTAAGTGCTGCTGAGGAAGGCATCCTAAGTGCTAAGAGGGAGGCATGCTGACTGCCTCCCTCTTGCTACACAGCCTTCACAACTTACTGTTTTTTTGGTTTGCCAGCTTCAGAACCATGTTCTCCTGCCTCAGCTTATGGTTGGCCTGCTGCAGGTATTTAATGTAATCAATGGCTTTTCGCAGGACTCCAGACTTGTGCATCTGCAAGGAATTAAAATATACAGAAAGTAGTTTGTATAAAGTGTCACAGTGTCCAGTACTGCTTGCAGGGATACTACAACCCTTTGTATCATGTAGTGATACAAGGAAAAGAGTGTAAAGGACCACTTAGCAGATGCAAAGAAACCAATAGTGGTGCACACTCTGTGGGCAAGGTATCAAACTTTGAACAACATGGAAGGACTGGAGTATCTCCAAGACCTTATAAAAAGAATACAATGGAAACAAATTACCATCCAAATTACAATAGAGTTCACATCTACATTTCTGCCAGAAACAGTACTTTGAAAGTACCATAGTTTTGGAATGAAGTGCTCATCTGAGATGGAATGAGCTACTAGATGTTAACAATCATCCACTGTTGAATTCTGAGATAATTGGTTCTCTCCTTGCCTCACCCCCTTGAAAATACCTGCTTCCAGCTGCAGCAGACAAGTTAAGCTTGTAAACACAAGCCCAAAGTGCTACAGAGCCACTGCACACTATTTAAAGTGTAAGCTTCCAATACCACCCAGCAATAGAGGGTATCTTGACTTGTGCAGACACTTGGACAGACCAAGAAAGGCATCAAGAATACTAGTGCTTTCCTTGGCAGCATAAGGTAAAAAGGAGGAGAACCCTGAACACATGGTGTGAGAAAGCTTCTAAAATTTGAGCGAGTAGATTTTACAGCTCAAATCTGAAGGAAACAAATCAAAAAGCTCTGTAAATCCTTGTCCCTTCTGCAGTCACATGGACAAAGAAACTTAAACTAAGCAAACTCTGGTTTGGCAGAGCTGTCAAAATATCCACTTGGATATATCTATACCTAGAGAGCCAATTTAAGTTACACCTAGTATAAAGACAAAGACATAAGGAACAGCTTATTTTCAAGAAAGAGTACCACTAAGCTGAGTACAATAATAATTTTACAGGTGACCCTTCCTGAGCACAACTATCAAGCTTTCCATGGCACAAGTATTTATCAACAATCTCATCTCAACACATGCACGCACACTCCTCACAGTCACACATATCCAGCTGCTTCATTTGCTAGAGCATCGAGCACCTGAAGACAAAGTATTTAAGACATTACATTTGCTCCTATTCCACATCTTTACCTTGGCATCTGTCCCCATGACAAGGTCCTTCAGCTCAATGATCTTGTCATTTATGGATGACCGGTAACGCTTTTCGATGATGTTGTGAGTTGTTCTTCTCTCTCCTTCTTTAGGTGGTTCTGGTTGCTTGACACCTCCAGGAACTTGTTTGATAGGCACCTTTTCTTGTCCCACCATCACTGGCATTGTGGTCAAAATGGTCCCGTTGCTCCCAACGAGGGTCTAGAAAGACCATATGTAACACATCAAAAGAAAAACAAGTAAACAGGAGTCAGGAAAAGTTTGTGCTGCTCAGAAAAGGCGATCTACCTACAGGAATTTCCTCCTGTCTTCCTTAGCTGGTACAAGCATTGGCACAGCAACATCAGAAAAATCCACACTACCTCCCACACTGGACACTGTGGAGTAAAAACATTGTGCTGTTCAAGAGTACAAGCACTTTTCCACCAATACCACACTCTGTTCCTCCACTACACAGAGAAACTAACCAAGGCTTCTCCATGATCCCAGGATCCTTACACCTCAAGTGTCCAAATCCACCTTTTCTGTGGACAATAAAACTATCAAATCGGCAACAGGCAATGCTACTTCCAAACTAGTAATAACAATCTTAGTAAGGACCCAACTACAAAAAAAACCCAGCTTTGGGTGGAGTAATACAGTTCATTTGAACTTAATTAAATAGAAAAAAATAGATCCATGAGCTACAAAAATGTCTCAAGATGAAGAACTAATGCAATGAGTGTGAAAATCTCAAGTTTGGACACCTAGATAAAGGAAAAAAGATCTACAATGAACTAAAGCAGTATAAAGCTGTGATAAAAGACGATGAATCCCATCAGAACAGTCACACAGAGGAGAGACAGCTGGAGTATAGAATCACAGACTGGTTTTGGCTGGAAGGGATGCACAAAGCCCCATACAATGTGTCCCTGAACACTTCCATGGAGCCGGCATCCACAGCTTTCCTGGGCAACCTGTGCCAGCATCTTACCACCCTCACACTAATAATGTTCATTTTAGTGAGATACTGAGATTTGCTGAGGTGGCTGCTTCAGTAAACATATGACTAGTGAATTGGGGTTTGTTGTTTTGTTATTTAATTGCTAAGTGCAAGAAAGACTACTGCTGGTGATTTGTTTATATACACATTGAGAAAGGCTTCATGGAAGCTCAAGTCTTGCCACCAATGTTTTAATGAAGGTAGCTTTTATTTACAAAAACAGCAGAGATTAAAGACACTTTAGACTGCTTAACATAGCAAAACAAGATTGGGAAGCATACACATGTTCTCTAAGTATATCAAGGTTCAGGGAAGTGGTTATATAAAGGAAGAATTATTTCTGTTAAAACATTAACACAAATGAGAATAAACTAGCCATTAGCAACTTCAGGAACAATTTTGACTCTGAAATGGTCTTCCAAGTGGTGTATTTGAAATTAGTTTAGTTTCATTTCAAGCTGGAACTTAATTAACCTATTCATCTACAGCCTTCCTTGGCTCATTTCTACCAAATGTCCATGTGTTCAAAATGCTTTACTGATAATGTCTCAGAAAGACACAATCACATACGCCTCACTTCTGTGTGAAAATACCACCAAAAAGCAAACGGGTTAATTGGAAGATTTTAGCCTGGCTGCTAACAAGTATGTAAGAAGCCTACCATGCTACGCAAAAGTAAAAACTCAAGTCCAGACTTGCAAGTTTATCACCCCTAGTAAATATTTGAAGAGCAAAACCTGTTTGGAATGTTAAAGATTGTAATAAATGCACCTTTGGGGGCACAAGTTTCTCAGAACTGATAAGAAGGAGGCTGTGAAGCATAGCTACCCATCTCCAGTGATTATACTGAATCCTTGCTGCAAATTCCCTCTGAAAATCTGTTTAATTAGTTTTCACATTCAACGTACTGCTATTCAACACTGCCAAGGGGGGAAGGAAAGTTCTGCAGGTATTCTGAGCAAGGTAGTTTTCAGTTTCAAGTATCTTCCAGAAGTTAAAACTGGATGGATTTTTTAGGTTGTACCCCTCTCCTTGTAACACCAGAAAAAGGTAAACAGAAACGTGCCCTTGGCCTTTGCTTACTGGCCATGGGAAGCTGCCAAAATGTACACTGTGTGTTTAGCCTTGGCAGAAACAGGGCATTACTCACTCTGGATGTGTCTAGAGCAGCCTTCAAAACCCCTCCCATTTGCACCACTGCAGAATACTAAAGCCCAAATCTCTTCCTTGCATTAAGAAGAAAGGACACCAGTGAGGAGGGGGAAGGAAGAAGATCCATACGGTACCTGCAGAGCTGTGGTCTGAATGGGCGCGGTGAGCGTGGTCAGCGCTGGGTTCTGCACTGCGGCCATAACGGGATTACCATCTGTTTTCAAGGTTGTCAAGACAAGGGAGTCTGTTTTTATGATCTGAGGTTGGACCAGAACCTAAGGTGAAGAGAGTTACAGGTGAAGGGAGAGGCGGCACATCCGCTGATCTCAGTAGCCAAACTTAAGTGATGATAAGAGTTGTAGCTTTACATGTCACTGGATGGGAAAAGAGAAAGGACAGAGTATCTTTTGCCTTGCACCCTGCATCACCTGGATGTTTTTTGTCCATCCCCTGATGCAGACTGTCACCATGAGAGGTGGAGCAAGGGTAGAAAGGAACCATCAGGACATTTTTTCAATCAGCAGAAGTAAACGAGCATGTAAAAACACAAAAGAACTGACAGAAAAGCTCCCTTCCCTCCCTCCAATTACAATTATCTCTCCACAATAAGTGGCTGAGAATTTGGGAGTCCAACAGGGCTAGGACAGTCTGCTTTGGCTACAGCACTTTCCAAACAGCTGCAGTAGCTTATCCTCCCTCTGATTTCACTGAAAGGATCTGTACCTTGAATGTCATGAAAGTCAAGCAGACCAAAACCAACAATAATTTATTTTGCCACGCTTAATTGTTCAAATACCTTGCTGACTCTCAAATACAGAATGCAACAGATGGCACAACACATTTGATTCAGAGCAACCTATTAAATGTCCCCGGCCATGTTTTTTGTCTGATACAAAGAAACACAAGACCTTTTCACTCTCATATGTATGTTTTAAAACAAACATCACATGACACTGCAGCAGCAAAAAGCTCAAAGAATCTATGGCAGAGGAACTGGAAAAAAACATTCCAGCCAGCCCATTTAAGACGTGGCAGAGGTGGTGGCCTTGAAAAGAAGTAGAAAAAAGTTAAAGATCACTTGCTCAGGTAATGTTTCTAATTCAGTTCAGTATGAAGTTATGAAAATACTTCAGACCAAGTCTAGTTATGCAGGTGTTTTAATGAAAGCCATTTCTA
Source organism: Phaethornis superciliosus (assembly GCA_023637945.1). Taxonomy (NCBI): domain Eukaryota; kingdom Metazoa; phylum Chordata; class Aves; order Apodiformes; family Trochilidae; genus Phaethornis; species Phaethornis superciliosus. The sequence continues at coordinate 61,391,921 of JAJQWJ010000001.1, read as the reverse complement.
AGTGTTGCCCACTACCTGAAGTCACATTGGGCCCACAACAGGGACTCTCACTCATAATTTGCATAAAGCAAAATACTTCTGAACACAGGCTGCCTAGAAATACCTCTCACACACAAAAATGTTTGAGCAAAAGCAACCCTAGCCAGGATCCCCAAGCTTCACTACCTTTCCCCTGGACAGCCAGGACACCAGACCAGCAATTTTTTCTGCTACTGAAGCCCTGGATTGCTCTGCATTTTTACTTACTGGAACTTGCTGGACCTGTGGTGCAGTAACTGTCTGGACTGTGGCTGGTGTTAATGTCTGGATGGTGCCGTTGGCAGCCTGTGTTAGCACTCGCTGGGCCTGCACAGTCTGCACTTGCTGCTGGATGGTAACTGGCTGAACCTGGGAGGATGTCACCAGGCTCTGGACTTGAGGCTGGAGAACTGAAAAGCAGAAGAGATGTCAGAAATGGTTCAGAGACACAGATCTCCATTCTGGAGCCCATAAATGCTCTTAGCTTTACTCCTCCTCTTTCCAGAGCTTCAGGGTGGTAGGCAGCCTTTAGTTAATACATCCCACACTTTGGGAAGCTTCCAGCTCCTTCGGTGCCTCCTGTAAGAGGACACTGCATCTAGAATAGCAGCTTTCCAGGAGGCACAGAGGATCAGCTAAGAGAAGGTGAAGTCAAAATGCTTTGGTCTGACAGCACAGGACTAAATTACTTTGGCAACATTGCACAGTACATCCAACCAACACTTGCCTACTCCTGATCTCCACAGAGCCCAGCATCCTACTTATCATGTAACTAATCAACACCTACTAAAGAGGATCAAGACAACTGGCACTGACAAACACAAAGGAAGACTTGGTCACCACTAAATTACAAAGTGTAATTACAAGTGTCATTGCTCAGTTCAAGTATTTTACTCAAGCCTTTGGTAGCTAAGATGCGCCTTCATTTCAGCCTGCCACATGGGACAGACTGGAGCTTCAGGACTGACACTTTTTTAGATACTTTTCTCAAGCCTCCTCAAGAGTCACAGGAGAGAAGGCCATAACAGAGGTGAGCAGCAAGGCAACAGCTATCTCAAGAGGTCACACAAAGGCTTCAAGATGATGACAACTTGGCATTTATGACCATTTCCTACACTCCTCTGAATCCAAAGCCATGAAGACAGGGGAAGGGACACCCCACAGGCAGCACCACAAGAAAAGACTTGCCAGACTTGTGGTGGCTGAGGCTGCTTTTGGAGTTGGAACACCAACACCATTTATTGCACGTGTATCATGCCCAGCTGCAGTCAGAGCACCCCAAAATCGTGGATGCACCACGCACACCCAGAGCCGCAGCACCCCAAAATCACCAGTGCACTATGCACATCTGTAGCCTGAGCATCCGGATCGCTACCTTGGAAACTCGTGGCTGCATTCTGATAGATCACTGGCTGCTGGATAATCCTGGTCTGGGGAGCAGAGCTGAAGGTCGGCGTAATCATGAGGGCCTGCTGCTGGAGCTGAGGCTGGAGAGGGGGCCGTGGCTGAAGAAGAGGGGCTGACCGTGACGGGGCCGGTGGTGCTGCCTGTGCTGCTTTGACTGGCAGGTTCTGGAGCTGGGGGGAGGCAGGGGGTGGTGGGAAGGGCTGGAGCTGTGCCTGGCCATACGGCCGCTGCGGCTCCAGGGTCCCACCGCTGCCACCGCTGCTGCTGCTGCCACCACTGGTGCTGCTCTGGAAGGTGCCACACAACTGATCCGAAAACAGATCCGGAAAGTCCCCTGCCTGGTTACTAACAAACTGTAGCATCTCTGCAAAACAGAAGAAAAAAAAACATTCAGTCTTATTTTATTGCCCACACACTTTGTCACCTGACATTAGGGCAGGACTCAAAAGCTGACACACGTGCACAGAAGGGAGCTCTGGGTCCTTCAAAACATCTGAAGAGTATGTCACACTGACCTACCATCTCCAGGGAGAAACCAAGGAGCTGGAAGCTCCTGCTGCTATTTTGGGGAAAGGCAAGACTCTGCTACAACACCTTCCCAGACCACAGGCTCCAAGCAAAGACCAGAATTTCAAGCCACCTTCAATATATTTACATTATTAAGAGTTTTGTTTCATCACTGCTCCAATCTAAACCTTGCAGAAGGAAGAAACCAAGTAGGTTCACATTTCCTGTGCTAACCATTCTCCCACCCCACTTTTAGGATGCTTTCAAGCCTTCCATCTCTCCTGCCCCACGCAGTACCTGGAAAATGAACAAAGGGGGTAAGAATTTTCCTTAACTTTGGTTTACTTTCAAGTGTACCAGAAACTGGGGGGAAAGCATCACATTGGTTTTACTTTCAAGCATACCTGAAAGTGGGAGAAAAACAAACAACACTTTATAGAGTTGGAGCATGAGAAACCCATGCATGTATTCAAACCACCAGAATAAGTTTTTTGTTGCTGTTTTTGTTTTGCCTCTTTATCCCCTATCTCCAGTCACTGCACATCAGTTACTCTCCATCCCACCTTCTCTGGCATTTTATGAGCCCACATCAAGAGTCTCCTACCATAACACTACAGCTCAGCCCCACAGAGGAAAAAATTTCACAACCAAGAGATCATTGCTCACAAAGTGAAGCTTCCTCTTCCCTGCATCTAACCCAATTTAATCCAATTATGCACCTTAAGACACCTGAATGCTTCCCCTGATCTGTCTGGGTGGTGGCATAAGGATTCAGACCCTGCCCATACTACAAATGGCTCTTCCATGGTTTTCTGAAAGTCCTTGATTTTCTCCTACAAGCTGGAAAAAAGGGAAGGGACTCAAACATAATAGGGGGTTTATAACCAAATAATAAACTTGGGTTTAGAAAGTAGAAAATAAATTTCTGATTCATAGGGAAAAAAATATGAAAAAGGGATCCTTATACCATGAGTTCTCATATACAAACCTGAAGTATGTTGCTGCTGTGGTTTATGAAGTTGGTTCAAAGAAGCAAACTTTTCACTAAATGTTTCCATTGAAATTGGCCCACTAATAAAAGGGCTATTAATTTGCTTCTCTGAAGCACACCCACATGTTATATCCAATTAATTTGGCTGACACTCCTGAGACAGAGCAAAGGGATCGTTCTCCAAACTTCTTGCTCCCCTAGCAAGTGTTTCACCATACTTCTATGATATTACTTCTCATCTTTGAGACAAACCTTTCTGTCTGCTTTTAACTAGATTAAGGAAAGATTACTTTCTTTATGCAATGCCTCAGTAAACTTTCATGAAACATGACTGGAGCAAGGAGGGCTGTTTAAAGATTAACATTTCTGCGTAACATCTAGATAGAAGTTAAACAACAGGTTTTCACACTCCAGCTGACTGCAGCAAAGACCAGCCCATATAACACTCAACATGATAAACTTGATAATCTCAACCACATACTTCTGAAACTCTTCACTTGATGGCACTGCTATTTCACTATCAGACCACACTACTACAACTTGGACAAGATTTACTCTGGAAGAGCAAATTCCTGCATAAGAGCCAAATTTCAAGTACTGTATTTTAAAGAACACTATGTTCAATGCAGCAGATTTCATATCTTATTTAAAAAACAAACAAACAAAAAACAACAAGCCTACTCTTGCTATCTTTATCATACTAAATGCAACAAGTCTAAAGATTAATTTTAAAGGACTAGACTGCCAGAGGGTCAAACTCCCTCCCATCTTTTGAAGTGCCCAAGAATTTTCCTAGTAGCAACATAAGAAAAATAAAAAGCAGAAGAGTCAGAAACAACCCAAGTCCAAATTTCTGTCCTTCACTATACCTTTGCCTACACAGGGAACAGAGCATGCACCTGCATTAACTGCTGGAAAGCTTGGGTGTTTCTGGAGGACAGCCATCAGTGACAAACCCATCACTGCCAGACCACCCCACAGCCTTCACACTGAAGAGGTCTCAGCCACTAACACAGACCAAGAGGTTACTGCAGAAAACTACTCCAGCCCAGACCAAAGCTGAAAAAAATGTCAACAAAGTATTACGAAACCAAGCCCACCAAGGCCTTCCACTGCTTTCGTTAGCTCAGTGCCCAAATACCCAGCAGAAAGGCACGGGCTGGGCTTTAGCTGCCTCTTCCTGACCGGCCCTGACCTCAGATGTGCTTGGTACCCACAACTGACTGAGACCTCGCTCTCCAGTGTTGCCCCAACAATATGAAGGTACCAGTGGAGGAGCTTGTGCCAGGGCAGGAGGCAGAGCTGGACACCTTTGGCTCAGTGGTGGGGACCCCCCCCAGCCTGCCACAGGCCCCATCCAAGAGTGTGACACCTGCATGCAAGAGCAGTCAATGCATCTGCCGGACCAGCATCATTCCTCCTCCACCACAGAGAACCAAGAGCCATGAGAGTCCCTCCACTTGGGTGGGAGAAGAACACTTGAGACATGACAGAGACTTAAAAAAAAAAAAAAACAAACCCTTGCAGGATTTCAAATCCTGAGATGAATCCATGACAGAACACAAAAAAAGAAACCAGGATTGTCATATACCAGCCCCCCCCCCCAAGGAAAATCCACCCTGGAAGGTGGGTGAAGCTCTTTCTCCTAAGTTACTCATCGCTCTGAATCACACCTTCCTGGGCTCAGCTCCGTTCAGGGCCATCTATGGCTTCACCGGAATTGGTCTCCGTTTCCGTACGGATCTGTCCCGATAAGTCATTACGTGGTGTTTAAACAAGAGCAAACACCACCTCTGCTTCACACCAGCAACTTTGTGATAACTCAACCCCTTACATTCTCATAAGGTACACTCCTCTTTTACATATGATGAATTAAAAATAAATAAAAAATAATAAAAAGCCACAATTTTTGCCCCTAGCTACATTGCAAATCAATCACAACAAGAAGTTAAAAAACAACAGTTTATCTCCCAGCTGCTAAATAAAGATGCTTTAAGCACCACTCCACCCTCCCCCAAAGATGAGTTCTATTTGGGATTACAGCTGAGCAGGAAAACTGAGACAGGTCCTCGTACTTCAGACAGCAGGAGAGCTCATTGGGAAATTATTTTTAATGGGCTTTCATTAAAAAAAAAAAAAAAAAAAAAGCGAAATTTAAGCAGTTCCACCTGTTTTGATGGAGGAGGGTGAAGAGGCACGGCCTCCCCCACGGTCACCCGTGGGGGCACAACTCCAGCAACCACAGAGCACCCACTTTTGGTGGAAAATGAAGAAACACGAGGGGAACCCCCGGCTGCTCCCCTCGGCTCTGGGGCAGGAGACGTGGGGCAAGGTCAGCACTTTCTCCGGCCGCGGGTGTGAGGACGGGCAGGGCGGGGGCTCGGAACCTCCCCCCCCAATTCCCACACCCCTTCCCACGGTTACCGCCTCGAGCCCCCGGCGTGGCTCAGCCCCACGGAAGAGCTCTCCGGGCCGGGGGTGGTCAGCGCTGCCCGGGGGGAATGCACCCCCCCGACCCCCACTCCGCCCACCGCCCCTCGGGACGGGGGATCCCGCACCCCCGCGTTCTCACTCCCCACTCGAGGCGGGGGAACACCCCAGGCAGCGGAGCCACAGAACCCATTCCCGGGGCTACCGGCACCTTCTGACCGCCGGGGAAGCGCAAGAACCCCCTTCCCCCGGACTCCCCCTCCGCCTCCCCCCCCTTCCTCCTTTCCGCGGCGCTCACCGTCGATGTCGCCCAGGGTGAGTTCGTCGCCCAGCTCGGTCAGGGTCTCCATATTCTCCACACCCAGCTCGCCGCCTTCCATCGCGCAGGGGCCCGACACGGCCAGGTGCACCGGCGCATGAACCACACCTCCCCCCGTTCACCCTCTTCTTCTTCTCCTTCTTCTCCTTCTTCCCCCCCCCCTCCCTCCCCTCCCCTCCCACCGCCGACCCCGATCACTCCCTCAAGCGTAGGCTGCCGGCGAACTCCACCGACACGCCGCCGCCATCTTGGGCCGCCCCGGCCACCCGGCGGCTCCGCCTCCCCGCCTTCCCCCCCTCCCCCACCTGCCCCGCCGCCAGGGCAAGCGGCGCGCGCGCCCCCCGCCGCGGTGTCGTTGTCAATGAGACCAGGTCGGCCCCGGCCAATCGGCGGCCGCGGCGGCGCGTGGTGTGATGGCGCGTCAGCGATCAGCAGCTCTCATTAGCATAAAACGCCACGCCCACCCCCCCCGGTCATTAGAATATTCATGAGGGGGCGGAGCGCCGCGCCGGGCACGGGGGACACGGGGGACACGGGGGACACGGGGGACACGGGGGACACGGGGGACACGGGGGACACGGGGGACACGGGTAGGAGCGGGAAGAGCGCTGCAGCCCCTTACCCACGCAACACGCATGGGGGAGGGCACAGCCGGCATCCCCCACCCCGGCTGAAGGGGGGAAGGACCAGGTGGAAAGCGGTGGTGGAAGACAAGAGGAAGGGGTTTGTGTGTGCCCCTCCCCCCACCTTCCCTCCTGTTGACATCTCCATCACTCCACAGCTCTCCATGGTCCCTCGTCTCCCGAGGGCCCAGACTCGACGCCGGCTCCCACCAGGAACAGGAGCAAAGACCTGGCTTCTTTCACTTAAAAATAATAATTAAAAAAACCCAACAATTTTAATCAAATAAAACAAATCACACGCTCATTACCACCCCCCACCTCCAGCGCCGGACGGACGTGGCTCCGCATCACAAAATCAGGATGTTTCCCCTTTCCCAAAGGCTGCGGTGCCCCCGGCCCGGCACAGAGCACCTGCTTCTCGGGGACGATCCCTCTGCAAAAGCCTCTTCGGGTGTGAGTTCACCAGCAACCATGTGAATGGGTAGGGGTGGTTGTGCCAGCACCGGGGCCAGCCTCTTGCCCCTGCCCTCCCTGCAGCCCGCACACCCCGCGGAGGGGGGCAGCCCACCAGCTGGCACCTTCCTGGCTTCTGCTGTCCCCACCTGCCCATAGCCAGCTGGCCCCTTCAGAAGGGGGTTTGGGCGATTTAATTAGAGAGGATCAGCCCCACACTGGAGGGATGAGGGGGGCGGGACAGTGAAGGCAGTGTGTGGGGTGTAGGACAGGCTGACAGTGGTTCAGGGATGGCTCCTCAGCGCCTAGGGCAGGGTTTGAGTGATGGGCATACATGGGCTGCAAAGAGGACCAAGAGTTAAAATTCCTCCTTCCCAAAAATTCAGTGCATGTTTGCCTCCCTGCAACTGAGAGGAAGATTCGGATGCCATCAGGCCAGGAAACGGCACAATCTGCCTTTTCAACAACAGCTGACTGATGAAACACATGTTGCTTGGTAAAACATCTGGTGGAAAGAGGGGAAAGCTGATCTGGCAGATCTAGCAGCTGGGCAAGGGCCAGGTATAAACCAGGTGGGAGGGTGCTGATGACATCACCGGCTAAAAAATAAAAAACAACAAGAAGCCCCAAACAACAACAAAAAAAAACAAACCACCAAAACTGAGGGAAGCAGCATTGCTCAGAGGCTGTTTGCCGTGATGCGCTCCCCAGCCCACCCATGACAGAGGAGGTACATTCAGCACAGGGCACCCTGTGCTGCAGAAGGGAGGGATCCCCGGGCTCCCGGTGGGGCTCGTCCACAGCGTGTCCCTCCTCGCCCACCACGGGGGGCAATGCTCCAAGCAGCCCAGGGGATGGGTCCACTGCCTTCCCATCTGTGCTTCAGCTCTGGGGAAGGGGCCCCCCCCACTTCAGTGCCCCCCAGCCCTGCTGGGGCAACCTAGTGACACCGTGGCCTGGCCCCCCGCAGAACGAAAGGGAAAGGCAACAAAACAAAAACCCGCGGCACAAACAGCAAGGGGACCGCCGCGCACCGGCCCGAGGCTGCCAAGAGGGAGCGAGGGGCTTCGTGTCCCGGTGGCATCGCCCCCACTGCAGGGAGCAAGACCCCGTGTGCTACAGCTCTGACTGCGAGCGGGAGATGCGTGGGCCCTTGCGGATCTCCTTCCGCTTCTCCTCCTTCTTCCTCCGCTTCTCCTCCTCCCGCAGTGCTTTCTGGAAGGTGTCAGCACTGGGGAAAAACTGCAGGGTGACAGTGGGGGAGTCAGCATGGGGGAGCCTTCACTGACTCCCAGAAGTAACCCCCCTTCCAAAACCCACTAAAGCCATTGTGCCAGCCCCTGGCTGCCAGGGGGACTTGAGGTCAGACACCACATGAGGTAAATGGGGTCCTGGTGCTCCCATAGGACAGGTGGCCACATGAGGTGGGAGATGGCACTGGGCACCCATAGCCCACCATAGCCCAGCAGGGAAATTCAGTGCACATATTTTGGCCAAGCTTCCTCTGTTCTGGGAGTTTTGGCTATTCCCCACCAAGATACCTGTTCCCTTCCCCAGATGGCTGCCTGGAGTCACAATGAAGACAGGGAAAGCCCACAGGGTGAGCTGCTGGTGTTGCCATCTTACCTCTGAGTGGTCCATTTTAAAGGGGTTGCGGTAATCAGGCGATTTTTCACTGATTCCCAGCTCCTGAGCCATCTGCGGAGCAACGTCAAGACCATGTCGGGCAGCTGTGCCTCCCACCCCACATCACTTTGTGAGAAGGGTCCCCTCTTCCCCATCACCCCCTGATGTGCTTTTTCCCCACCCCTCACCCCAATGACATCCCTTAGACATGGAGTAAACTCCCCCTGCCCTCTCCCTGCCCTCCTTCTACCCCAAAAACCCGATCCCTCAGACCCAGGAGCAGAGAAGGGAAGCAGCGGTGAGGGACTGGGAGTCGTACCAGCCCCAGGACCTGGGAGTGAGGTCCTTGCTCGAACACGCCCGTCAGGTTGCAGAAGCCGATGCCCCAGCGGATCAGGCTGTTCCAGTTGGAGTTGCGGTCAAAGTAGTGGTGCACAATCTTGGGGAAGCGCAGGACGACGTCCCCAAAGAAAGCGGTGTTCTCTACCACGTGGGAGTACGCTGCAGGGACAGCCACCCGCCCTGTCAGCACCCCTCTGTGTGTGTCCTGTCCCACCAGAGCCCGTGGCCCTGCCAGGAGGTGGGGAGGCGGAGGGCTCCCCAGTACAAACTGGTTAGAGAGTCAGCAATAGGGTCCTAGAAAAGGAGGGACCAGCCAGGGTCTGGACTGGGTACAGGTGGGTTTCATACCTATCCCAGTGCCAGTCCCAGGAGGAACATCAGCAATGCACCAGACCACTGGAAAAGGGAAGGGGATAAAGACCGTAACAGACCTACCATCCTTTATCTTCTCATCCTGAGGGAAAGGCCCATCAGGAGGCACGTCGGCAGCAATGAGCACAGCCCGGGAGTCCTCCAGCACCTGCTGAGCCCTCAGTTACTGTCCCATCCCGACAACCCTTCCCTGTGCCGTCAGGGCACCCCAGAGATGCTCCCTCAGCCACCCTGTTTGGAACCACAGTGTCCTCCCTTCAGCTCCTAAATCCCACCTGCTTGCCCAGCTCTTCTCCTTGACCCCATGGAAACCCTTGGCCCTCCCTGCTTCCCTTGCCCACCCTCCCCTGGCCCCATGGCACACCAAGCCCAGAGGGCAGCCTGTGCCGTGGCTCACTTTGAAGAGTCCCTTGAGCATGATGTCAATGATTTTGTACTGCTGGTTGATATCATTGAGCTCGATCAGGTTCTTCAGTGCATTCATCTGGTCCTTGCGCTTCACCTCAAACAGCTTCTTATCTGCATCACTGTCAAGGGTACCACTGGCGCACTCCCACCATGCTCTCCTCCTCTGCTGGGCATCCTCCCAGCTCCCCCCACCACCACCAAGTTCTCCACAGGTTGCCAGAGGGCTGTGGGGGAGCACCTGAGCCAGGATGAAGCATAGGTTTCCAGTGAGCCTCTTTACCTGGACACCCCACCAAGATGCTTCAGAACACTGGGTGCTTTTGGGGAGCTTTTTTGCTCTGGCCGACAGGCTGGAACATGAACTCCCACCTTTCCCATATGTGTCTCCATGAGCACACGTGACAGATATCTATTCATACTTTGCCTTTTTGCCAGGGGGTGCTTCTGTGTGCTAGGAAGGACGTGCATTAGCCCACTTCTTCATGGGCAATAGATAGATGCCCATGGCACAGAGGAGACCGAATGCCACAAGCCCAGGGACCCTCTTCCATCATCCCAGCTGGTGACCCCAAAGCATCAAGACCTGCAGGCTTGATCTAGCCAAACACCTCCCAAAAGCTGACTGGGAAACGTGCTTGGTGTGCACCATCCTGGAGCAGGAAAGAAAAGCACTGTGCTCAGGAAAACACCAGGCACCACCAAAAAACTCATCTCTTCTCCTGCACCAAGCTAGAGCAAACCCAGGAGCTCAGCTAAAGCCCACCAACAGAAAAGAGAAAACTGCCCAGCAGTTCTTGGTCATGTCTCTACCACCCTCCTGTGCCCTTTTCCATGGTCTCTGGCCCTTTCCCTGCAGGGGAGCTCCCTCCAGCCTCAGCAGACACGAGTGTGCATGCAGGACAGAAGGGTCAGGCTGCAGAGAAGGATACAGATTTCTAATCCAGAGTCCACCCTCTGCTTTTCCAGGTCTGCAAAGCTGCTCTGGGATAGCAGCAGCGGGAGCAGGAAGGGGCAGATGAAGAGAAAATCCATGTTGGCCACCACACCCTGGAACAAGATGGAGAAACAAAACCAGGAGGGGACTCACCAAAGGAAGTCACACAAGCCTCTCAGGATGGATAGTACCAAGGTCCTTGTCTGCCTCTCCCTTTTCCCTGTGAGGGTTTGAGGGAGATGGTGGTCAGGGCAGGGTGATAGGGCAATGTCACAGCCGACCCACTCTCCCCCACGGGGGAAGCTCTGGGCTCCCTCTCATCTCTGCCTGCCCCTTGCTGCTGACTGGGCACTGGCTGGGCCCTCAGGGATCTGACTGAACACTGTGCCAGCAGAAAAATTAAGTCCAACCTCTTCTCCCCAGAACAAGAGCTAGTTTTTTACTGGGTTTGTGGGTTAGAACAGTGCAGCAAATGGAAGCAGCAGGGCCAAAGGGAGGAGGGGGATCAACCAGGGGTTGAAGTCCTCCTTCTCCTTCAAGCACTGGGTTTGACCACCTCAGCTGTCACACTTCACCTCCTGGGGTGCTAGTACCTGGCACCCTCACCTTTGCTTCCAGATGGCCACCAGCTGCCAAAAAGCAGAAGTTGGGGGACCTGGCAATAACTCTCCCCTCTCCCCAAACATATCCCTCCCCAGGCAGAGCCCCAGGCTCCACAGGGATAAGGCCGGGCAGAGCTGCTCCTGGCCACGAGGGCTCCTAGGACAGAGACAACATGCAGGAGACAGACCAGAAGAGAAGGTCCTTTAGAACAAGGACCCTGGTACAGCATGAACCCAGAGAAGGGGGGCAGTACCTCAGCCTCCAGGCTGCAGGGCTTGAGGTGGCCTGTCCACAGGGACAAGGTTTCCACTGAGCTGAGCAGTGGCTGCCGGCAGTTACAGAAGCAGCAGCTCCTTCAGAGGTATTCCCTGAGCCACCTCCTGTTCCCAAGGGAAAAACAGGTGTGTTAAGGCCACCAGAGCTGCCTTCACGCTGCCACCCCACTCCCCTCCCATGCCCGAGCTTGCCTGCCCACAAACCTCTCTCTGTGATGCCCTAAACTCTGCAACAGAAACAAATCCTTTCTTCACACCAAATCTCTAGGTTGTGGGGTTTTTTTCCTCCCGTATTGTTTGTCCAGGGCAGTACTTCTGGAAAGGAACAGATCAGAGTAACCACAACCAGCATCACAGAGGAAGACATGACTGCCTCCGGTGTGGGTTCAGCATTTTGGATGCAATGCAGAGCCAGGACAGCAGCACAAACCTCCCATGCCAGGCCCCAGGATCTGTCTCCTCTGCCTGCTGTGGTGTGAGGCTTAAGGCATATTTCAGCCACACTGAAGGACACAAAGTGTGCCAACAAACCGAGGTTGTAAGGAGAAATTGTCCAATCCAGGCAAACAGATGCTCTGCTGGAACCACCAGCCTGGTCAGCTTCCAAGAGACTGCTTCACCCTGCCAAAAACCATGACCCAGGGGCTCTGCAGAGCCCCCCACAGCTGCTCACAGCCTCCCAAGCTCTAGGGGGGGAGGAAGGGCAGCAACTCAAAACCACAAACTGTGACTGCTCTGGGAGCTGGGCTCCTGTCTGCCCCTTGGATCGGACATACAACTGTGAGAACCAGGCTGGCTATCTGCCATGCTCATGAAAAACTGGAGAAAGAAAGACCTTGGAGGCAGCTGGTGGCATCCAGGCCAGGTTGAAAAGAACCCATCAGAAATGCAGCCCACAACAGCTCTGCCATGCTGCCCGCAGCAGTCCCAGAACACCTGGTCAGGGCAGGTCCTGCGTTCCCCCCTTCTGACACAGGAGCTGGGTGGTGAGAGGATGCTGGGTGGGCACTCCAAAGAGGAAGACACTGAGCTGCAAAAAAGCAGTAGAGGCAGCAGCAGAGGAAAGCATAGCTCTTGGCTGACGTGGTTGCTGGCCAGCTGGCTGCTGCAGCAGAAAGCCCACCAGCCTGCCTGGCTACCCCTGAGACTCAGAACAGAGAAGAGCTTTTCCAAAGACATGACAGCAGACACTGTGGTATAGAGGATTAGTGTTTTCAATGACGATGTTTCTAATGACTTTACAAATCCTCCTGCAGCAGCCCCTACAGAATGTGCCATGGGACAAGAGTAGGACTGAAGAACCACACCACACCAGACACCCATCACATTTTCATCTGACCCCTTCCCTGCTGACACTCATTCTCATATCAAACCTGCTGACAACTGTTGTCCATCAGGGCTGAAACACACCAAGGAAAATGAAGCAGGAGCCAGCTGTTGCCCTCACCCAAAGGGAAAGTGAGGCTGTTGGTGCCACCTGGAACCAGCTTGGGCTTACTTTCCTTTGCTGCCCTGCCCATTTCACCCTGAGGATATTCCTTCCTCTCCAGGCTGGACTGCATAAGCACAGGTATGCCAAAGCTTCTTGCAGACGTTCCTCCATGATTTCCCCATCAACTCTCTCTCATGTCTTCACACCCACTGAGGGATGAAATGAGAGACAAACACTGCAGAGCTCTTCCTCCCTAAACAGATACCTACCAAAGTCGACTTTCCCTTGTATTCCCAGAGCAGTTTGGGGAGCCAGGGCCTGTCCTGATGTTACAGATGGGAAGGAGTTTCCACCAGTATTCCCTCACAGCCCTGGCCAGCTGGTTGCTTCAGCTGAAAGCCCACCAGTCTGTCTCAATGTCTCCCATTCTCTTAATTTAGATGTGTTTTTCCAAAGACAAGACAACAGATGCTGTGTTATAGACAGTTAGTACTTTCCATTAAAATGGTTTTAATGATTTTATAAATTCTCCTGCAGAAGCCCCATCTGAACTGAGCATCCCTAGGATTTATTCGCTTAATGAGTTCAGAAGGCAGAGCCATGTTCCCACACTTTGGTCTCTGGAAGGGACTTTGGCCAGACTTCCCCCTTTCTTTCTGCAGGACAACGAAACACAGGGGGAACAGCATCACTGGTCAGCTTACCCCAGGATTACACCATGCCAAAAGAAGGAACAAAAACTCCCCACCCCACAAATCCATCCCTGAGAAGCTCCTTCCTGAACCAGATGAGGATTAAATCTCTTGTTACAGCTGAACCAAAAGCTTCAGAAGTGAAACACAGGCTGCTCAGACTTCTTCTGCTAGGGCATTTCTGTACAGGGCTCGCAGGATCAGGTGCTTCAGTGAAACAATATCGGCCGTCCACATCTGCTTACCTCAAAAGTCACTTAACCACCAAAACCAGGTGTCACACACCGTGGGGACAGCCGCCAGCCGCGGGTTAGGTAGCCCCAGCCAAACCCAGCGAGCTGCTGTGATTCCACCAGATAGGGATCCGTCCCATCCCACCTCCCATCCCGCTGGAGGGGGAGCCCGAGGGGCTGCGGGCACCGGGAGACGAGGATTTTTCTTTCAAGAACCGACGAAACTAATGGCAATCGCTCGGGGACGGAGGGGTGGGAATCGGCTGGGAGGAGTGGAAACCCACCCGGAGCTGTGTGAAGCGGAGGGAGCAAAGCCCCGGTGCGGGGTTGGAGAGGAGGGGCGGGGAGGAAGGCTGCAAACCCCCCGGTACTTGCCGGCTCCGCACGCCCGCTCCCACACGGGTCCCGGGGTGGGAGCGAGGGGCTTGGAGGAGGGAGAGCAGGCGGCGAGGGCAGAGTCCTTCGGGTAAGGGCGAATGTCCAGACGGGCACCTCGGGGGCCGTGCTGCCCGCTCCGCTCACCGACCACCCGGGATGCGGGGCTTCCCTCCCTCCTTCCCTCCGGACCGACCGACACCCCCCCCCCCCCCCCTCGCCGTCCTGCCCGCCCGTGCCTCCGAAGCCGTCCCCGGGCAGCCCCCGCCGAGACTCCCCCTGAGGAGCGGAGGGCGCCGGGCTCCCCCCGGACCTCTCCCTCACCTGCGGGCCGGCTGCCGGTACCGGGTTCGGCGTTCACCCCTGCCTCGCTGCCATGCCGCTGCCGCCGCTTCCCCGCCCCGCCCCGCCGTGTCACTTCCTGAGCTCCCGCTCCGCCCCGCCACCGCCGCTGGGGCTCCCGCGGGTCAGCAGGGGTCCGGGAACCGCGTCTGGGCCCCGCTCCCCCCCGGGGATGCTCTCGCTTTCCGGAGAGTTTCCTCCCCCTCCAGCTCTGGGAGGGAAGGAACTTTGTTAATTAAAGGGTTTGGAGGCAACAGGTAACCGAGGGGCTGGGGCTGCTGCCTCGGGGAGCATCCCTGAAGTGGATGGCTTTCTGCCATGGCACCTGCCACCCGGGCACGATGAGGTTTTCATCAGGCAGTTCTGGATTTGGATAACTGATCAGCATCGACCAAGCTTCACCCCACACACAGAAGGAAAGGAGCCATTTCAGTAACCGGGCTTTATAAGTGATTTTCAACAAACCTGTTTCTGAAAACTGAGCTACCAAATTACTTCCTTCGTCCATCTTCTCTCTACTATTCACAAGTATGGTCTCTCCCATCCCATTCTTGCCTTGTTCCTCTGCTGTATGCACCGTGTCTTCTCATTTCAGTCTCCAATGTGTGAGAGGGACACTGCCACACTTCCCAGACATCTGTCATTGATGGCATGAGTGGAAACCAAATGGAAGGCATGGCTGGAACTCCAGCCTGCTATGGGAGTTCCCACAGTTGACACATTGCTGACAGGAGGTTTCAATTTCTAAGCCAACCCTTCCCCAAGCCACGGAAACCTCTTCAACGTGCGTAAGAAACACCAGTGTGGATAAACCTGAAAAAAGTACTTTCTTGGCAAAACTCATGTCAAAGCTTGTTTCTGACCAGAGGCTTTTGTCTTCCATGGTCATGACCATCCTATTCAGGTAGCCACCACTGCTGCTCTTTGACCATATCCAAAATCCTTCCTAACAATCAGAATTTGAACATTTCTTCATATGTGAAAAACACAGAAATAAGAGGCCATTTTAGCAATGTAACAAGACCTCCTGTTGACCTTTCCTTACCCCCATACAAAAAAGCAAAAGCAGTGGAGAGGGACTTCCTGGGGCTAGATGGTCTCCATCTGGACAACTTGTACATCCCACCACAAAGCAGTAGTGGGGGTAAGCACCAGGAAAGAGCTACTCCTCAGAGATAACATAACCCAATTCATACCCTGCACATGGATGATGACAGCGTCCCAACACTGGAGGAAGTCCCCACCCCAACAGGAAATCACTGCCCAGGCCACTTCCACCACTGCTATCTGTCTGAGTCAATATGGCGTGGTGAAAACAAGAAAGCAAAAGCAGACAGTTTGAGAAATAAACATAAAATGCATCAGGCTCCCTCTCTCTTCACAAGTAATCTGGATCAGGGCCCTGCCTCTCACCCACAGAGACAGGTATATATTTATCAGCAGAGGCCAAGCAGAATAAAAATTCAGTAACTCCACTCAGCAGTTTCCAAATGCCTGCTGAAGTCATCTTTGAGTCTCCAAAACTTCATAGGCATACTGGCACTAGTTAGCACACAGACTGAGGGTAAGTGATTGTTCACCCTCCAGGGAAATCAATACTGGGATCATTACTGCTTTGAAGTCGCATGCTCCCTGGTCTGCTCCCCTTTCATCCCACCACCCCTGCCATAGGAAATGAATGTAATCCCAGCAGAGACACTCATCTTTCATCCCAAATGGCTCCTCGTTTCACAAATGTCTTCTCAGATCTGGGAATGATGAAGATTTCATCACAAAGTTAGCCAAGTGTAGCAATCAGTCAGTTTTTTCCACTTCCCTTTGCCTTCAGCTGGATCAAGGGGGGGATTAAATATCCCTCCTACCTCTGTTACACCTATGACCTTCACATCACCTAACAAAGGCATCTGCCCAGCAAAGGATACACAAAGTCCTGATGTTTCACACAAACGCTCCTCTGTCCCAGGAGGCACTGCAGCAAGGTCTGAATGGTCCCTGGCTCCACCTGGCAATGACTGCTCTGCACCTGAACAGTTAGAAGAAAGAATGACTTCCAAGCCAACAGGACTTGTTCTTTCATACCTTCCTCCCTCATCATCTGCACACAGAGCAATTGAAACTGTGATCTGGGGTGAATCAAGGAGCAGTGTGATGACAGTTCAGGCAGCTGCTGGCATCACTGTCTTTCTGATTTCACTGCACATCCCTCATAGAATCATAGAATTGGCTGGGTTGGAAGGGACCTCAGAGATCATCAAGTCCAACCCTTGACCACTACCGCTGCGGTTACCAGACCATGGCACTGAGTGCCACATCCAGTCTCTTTTTAAATATCTCCAGGGACAGAGAATCCACCACCTACCTGGGCAGCCCATTCCAATGTCTGAATGACAGCATGCCAAGCTAGCAGCTGCAGGATCATTCTTCATCTTACTATAACCTCCTCAAAAGAATTTTATTGCTCTACATGGAAAACCAAAGCAACCCCTCAGGGATTTCCCTCTCCTTTTCCAAGGTGACGACCACTATCTTACCTGACAAAGGAAGAGATGAAGAGCTCGAGATGTGGCCTCAGGCAGCTCTTCTAAGTTGGCTTCTGCTGCTTCCTGGAGAATCTGGCTAATTTCCTTTTGAGAAATAATATTGCTGCTCTGGTATCTAAGAAACTTGCACAAAGAAGGGGAAAAAAGAGGTATAATAGTGAAAGACCAACAGAGTCCAACAGTGACTCCTCTGGAAAGCCCTCTTCCACACAACGAGATTCTGCAGCACCTTAATCACAGGCCTGATTTTTTAATATCACTTTTTGTATCACTTCTGATAGAACCGGTGCATCAGTGTGATGGTGGTGCTCTGATTTATAACCAGACTTCTTTTTGTTTACGTCAGAAAGGGAATTAAATAAATCAGGCAACCTTTAAAAAGTGAAGAAAGAGTAACAAAGCTTCACAGACCCATCATGTATTTGAAGGGGGAAGGTTCACATTAATAACCCCTTCCTCTAACCCACGGCCATCAGGGCTTTATCTTCAGTATTTCTGCTGAGGAGAACCATATTCCCCCCCTTTTTTTGCAGGCCCCAGGTACAGCATGGTAGTAGGTTGTGGTAAGTCCCTGATCTGGAAAGTCAGGTCTGTAAGGTCAAAAATGGGGAGATATGATGCCAAGAAGGGCTCTGGTCTCCACAGAGCTGCAGCATACTCTCTGACTGGCAACAGCAGTTTCGTGTTCTCTGTAGTTTTCCCCTTTCATCCCCAGGGGTCCTAGGTGATATAAATAAATGCTTCAAACACCAGAAGAACAGGACGTGCTCAGTAACAGCAGTCTGTTTCTACAGGGTGTGGAAGGGAAGTTCACTTGAAAGTAGCATTATTATAGGGCACAAATATAGTGGTGGACAAAGCCACAGCAGTTTCTGAGACTGTATGTGTGTAGGGGGTAAATTCCAATGACCAACCCACAAGCACTGTACCAACATAACAAAAAAATGGAGAAGACTCTGCCCTTCCCCTGCTCACCAAGGTCATCAACCTGAGAACTTCTGGCTGCAGAAAGGACTTCTGGCCCCCACTGAGCAGTGTAAAGAGAAGGAATCGGTGCCAGGGCTGTGAAGCAACATGTAGAGCTGGGAGAGAAGGAGAAGCCAATCAAAGAGAGCTTTAACATCAGCCAAGAGACAGGCCAGGCCCGGATATGGACAGTCTTCAATACTGACCCCCAGTTTTCTCTTCTAAACCCCACACTGTGAAACACTGTGAGGATATTTTGCTCAGTTCCTACTTGCTTTTTCATCTGTCACTCTTTGGGCAAGAGTTTAGTCATAAGAAAAAAAGCTTACTAGCTTTTTAAAGCAGCAAATACATTTTGTCCATCTTTGTGCTGGTACAGGAAAAGAAACCTTCTCCTGGGGTGCATGTCACAAAATAGTAAGGGGATATCTTTAGCCCAGTGTTTTAAAAATAATGCCCCCTGCTTTCAATATGAGGACAAGTTTCCTGACCATGGGTTTTATTTAGCTGCAGAATACTCTTTGGGGAATTAAGAAAGGCCTATAACATTAGCTGCACAAACCAAGCCTGGATCTGCATCAGAGAGTGTAGTACAAGGACCAGCCAGGCTGGTGGCAATGATGCAAACAGCCAGTAGAGAAAATGTTCTTAATAAGGACTGAATATGATAAACAGAGGTCAGGGTCAAGGTCACCATCTGTGACAGCATGAAGTCTCTCACTGAAAGCTAAAGTGTTAAGACCATGTATTTATTGCAGGTTAGGATGTATTTCTTCCATGGGCTGGACAATTACACCAGGTCAGCTGATATAAATTGTTATACCTTGGAAACTCAGGTCCCGCTTCCACTGGCAGTCAGATAACCTCCCTATTACCACTGCAAGAATATTTTTTATGGGAATTCAATACTAAAAAATAATCTAAAATGTTGGGAGTTATCATTTAGCTGGTGGATTTGTGAAGGTACCAGCACTGTGCACTGATCCTCCTTTGCACACCTCAAAAAAACCTCTTGACCAAGAAAGGGTTTTAGAAAGCCACAAATGAGGCAACTCCCAGAGGCAGTGTCCAGGTCACACTCTTTCCAGTGTTCTCACACCTTTCAGACAAACACAGCTATGACCCTCACTCTGGCTGTAATAAGAAGACTCCTTTTATTGCTGTTGTGAACTTCTGCACCACAGCAAGAATTTAGGCAGCCAAAGTGATAGGTTGAGCTATTGCTGAAGCAACATTTCATTAGCTTGATCCCAATTTAGTGGAACATTTTTTAAGCATATCACCTTTTCTTTTCTTTTTTTTTCTTTTTTTTTTTTTTTTTTTTTAACCCAGCCTTTTAATAGTTTCCCTTCAGCTTCTGGCTGTCATTCATCTGCAGTATTACATTTTCCTTCAACCACTTCCTCTCTCCCGCCAATGTCCCTTTTGTCTGGTGCTCATTCACTCTATCCCTGTCTCTCTCAGTGCTTAAATGAGTGACTTGAACAGGTCACAGTACAAAGAACTTGCTGTCTCTTTCAACATCAGAGCCAGCACTTGGATTTGTGGCAGGAGGCAGACAATAAGAAGGGTTTATTCTTCCCCCTGACTCTACAACGCTGTCATATTATATTGCTTACACAGTATACATTAGGTCTGACACGGACTCTGGAAACCAAGGGCTGCTTTTGCCCCTGGAAATCGAGAATTTCCAGCTTCCATTCCTTAAGGCTGCATAGTACACTGCTCTCCCTTCTGTTCCCTCAGGGCCAAACAGTAACCCACACTGTCTGTGTGGAAGACACATCATACTCAGATCCTCCCTTCCCTGCACTTATGGTCCAAAGGTTTGCTACACTTGGTCTGAAAGTGAAAAACTATTTCTAGACTTCCTCCATTCCTAAACCTTCCACTTTTACCACATGGGTGAGTGAGGAATGACTTTTTTCTCTCTGGAAAGCATCAGGGTGTCCAGAGCTTAAGTGAAGGCTCATGCCTACAGGGGAGCCAGGAACTGTGATTTCATTCCACAAAGCACATTATTTTCTTTAGGAATACAAATAATTTTTCTTATTGGGCATAAACTCATTAAGCATCTGCTTCAGGGTGCTGCTGAATCTAGATCAAAGAGCTCAAAATCAGTGCAGGAGGGAAACCCAGGGAAAGAGTGAGCAGGAAGACTTTACCAACATCCTGGTTCTTCATATACAGGTATTCCACTAAGGTTTCCAGGCATGCAACTACAGCTTGAGAGAGCAGAAAGTCTTTCTGGAATACCAACAGGGAGAAAAAAAAAAAAAAAAAAAGAAAAAGCAAAACAGTCAACAGCTACTGCAAGCGAGAAATTCATAAAGTGGCAGGATCTGAAGAACATGCAGCACAGGAAAATAACACCCTTCATCTCCTTCACAGGATGCAATGTGCTGCAAATTACCTGTCACGTCAAGGAGCCAGAAAAAGGCACAACTACTTATTCTGAGACAAAAAAAAAAAAAAAAAAAAAAATTAAGTAACAGCCTTCAAAGAATAAAGATGGGATCCCAACATCACTCGAGAATTAAATATAAACTGATGTATTATTCCCTGGAGGCCAACACCACTAAAGCAAGTTAAATTTACACTGATGTTCTACTTCCAAAAGCACTTTGCCAGGGGCGTGGGGGAGGGAATGGGATTTATTCCACTTCTCCCACTTCTGTCCCTATGGGTGTGGCATCCCTGCAGAGCAGGAGAGGGGAAGACAGAGATTGTCATTAGTACACAGAATTTTAGCTATCCTGTTCAGCAGCAGGGAGTACCACATATCTTGATTTACCTTCTTTCACTGTGCTATGCCACAGCAAGAACGTTTTTTTCTTCTCCTCATCACATGCCTGTAAGGGGTGGAAAATGCAGGCAGAAGAAAAAAACAGAAGGGCCACCCCCGAGGGTCTGAAAGAAGGTGGGATCTCCTCAGGTTGGTGTACCTGTGTGAAGCCCAAAACACCGGTGTTGTTCCAAAAGTCATGTTTTATATACCTGCAACTGGACATGCACCAAAAGGTTCTGCAGGCTGACAACAAGCGAGAAGACCTGACGCATGGCAAGGGGGTGCAAAGCAGCATCCTGCAGTGATGATGGCTGTGGCTGTGTAGCACCTTGGGCTGTGTTTTGGCCAATGACCACCAGCAGAGAGGAGAAGTTCTGTCGGAGGATAGCTCTCAGGAACTGCATGATGCTCACTAAACAGGGAGCCGCTTATTAGTGCATGACAGTGTTTTTCTCTCCCCTGCCCTGTGGGTTGGATCTTATGCAATAGAATGAGAGAAAAAATTTAGGCTTAAGGGCCCAGCACAACATGAGTTGCCTCCCTGTGAGACACTACCCCAGTTCACGCTCAGGTCCAGTTGTTACTTCCAAAGGAAGATTTGTCCAAACACAGCAGAACCCCAGACAGTTCCCTTTTGCCTTTTCTCACCACCAGTTACATAATCCCAAAGCCAAATGGACCAAAGCTTCCAGGTTCTCACTGGCACCTGCACCACAACATTCCATAGACACCAGTTCACCCTTGTTCCCTGGAGCATGGTACTAGCAGCTTTCTCCAGTCAAATCCCTGTAACAGATGCAAAATACCTAGCAGCAGGATTGGCTTCTTCTTCCTGAAGATGACTGCATTCAGGACTTCTTCTAGGTCTAGAGAGAGAGTCTGGTGAACCTAGAGGGGAATGAATTACAGGAGAAGAAATGGTGACCGTTTGGACCAGGTAAAAAGCTCCCTTACAGAATTTCAGTCTTTAAACATGACCCCGTGATGAAAAGCAACAGAACAGAATGGGTTTTCACTAATTTAATCCACAAGGAAGAGCCCCACCACTGGGCCTTCAAGTTTCACTCAGCACCAGCTGCCAGCCCCATGCAGCTTCCAAACCACAGAGCAACCCCTTTGTCTGTCTCACTGTTACTGCTCCCTGCAGACCCTTTGGCACATGGCACATTGCAGGCTGCTGAGCACATGGAGCAGGAACAGCCATCACCAAACACGTCTGTACTTTAGCCCCATACCAGTCAGCAAGACTGAGGAGCTGGGAAGCCAAAAGCCAGCAGTGATGACAAGAATTGGGCCCTGTCTGCAGGAGCTGGGAAGACTGCAGAGAGCCCAGGGCTAGGAAATACAGCATGGGTGAAAGAGGCAGGGAAGGTCAGGGACTTGAGAACTGGGGAAACAGGAAAGGTAGGCTTGAGAAGGCAGTCTGCAAAGCACTGCTTCCCTCACAGAGCAGCCATCAGCAGTGACATAAGTGGCATAAAGCCTCACAGAGCACCAGAGGGGTTCAGGCTCTTCAGTAAGGCAGAGAGTTGGCAAGGAAGGGAAGGCATAGGGACCACAGGGTTGATTCCTTCAATCTGTCTGCTGAAGAGAGAAATGTTCAATAGGAGAGATATGAGTACCTTCCTCAACAGGGTGGCAGTGGTTACCTGTCTAAGAACTGACAAGCCAAAGCCTTTAATAGCCTACTGTCCATGCCCCATGTTTATCCACAAGCTTCTGCTAAAGCCAGTAGCAGTAACACAGTTAATACACAAGCTTGCTATGGCCAGACAAATCCTCACTATTAACACTGGCGTGATATGAATGTGAACATTTCTCAGAGCCATTGTTGCACTCCAAAAAATCTGCAGGCTCAGTAGACAGCCTGGCATCAACTCACATTTGCAGCCACAAAGGCCAGAGGCCCTCTTACAAGGGCCTCCAGGATGCCTTGTGTAGCTTCAGCTACTCTGAGCAGCAGAAAACAGCAGAAGTGAGTCTTCCTCTTACTTCCTCTCCTTGCCCCATCAGCAGATTAGAAACACTGAAGCTTAGAAATGCTGAAGATCAAAAATGCTGAAGCATCCCTGAACCATTCCATTTGCCATCTGCATCTGTAGTTTCCCCCTTTCTGATGCAAGAAGGATTTTGAATTGCACATCATAGCACTTCAAGCCAGTAAGGTATTGATGAAGCCAGACAACAGGCTTATAAGGCACTAAATGATTGCACATCAAAGATCAATATGAGCTGAGGGTCACCCACAGAAGGTGAAGCTCAACACTAGCCACTAGAATTAATTCCTTTCGGGACTGACTTGGAAGCTGAGAAGGTAAATTGTGCTCAGCAATTGACAGAGCAGGGACAGGCAAGTCTTGCTACATATTCACACCACTGCCATACAAGTCCCAGTGCTGTAAGACCTAAGCAAAGGCAGCACATCCATGAAGCAACAGGTGTGGACTTGATCAGGGTTGCCCTTTTGGTAAACGTCTTCCTCCAGCATTAGAAAACCAACCCTTGCCTCTCTGTGCAGATGCACATATGTCTTTAATGTGATTTTATAATCTGTGAATAGAGGCTCTGACTTCCAAAGTACATACTCTGAGAGGCTTAACTGCAAGAGCAGAGCTCACAACTCTGGATATGCTGTTTAACTCCATATCAAGAGAGGGAGAGAGGCCTGGGTAGATAGTTCAAAAGGAAATGTAGTGCCCTTGTGCTGGAATTAGAAAGTGCTTCCCTCAAAACTGTAACGCCAACATCAGCTGACAACTTCAGTTTAGCTCTCTTGTCAGACTGCAAAACATCAAATGCAGTGACAGCTGTCCACATTCATATGAGCTGGCTAATACTGAATACTTACTTGCCAATAATAGGTTTGGGTTGTGGCTGTTCCACTACTGATCATTTGAGTATCAAAAAAGAAGTTTACAACATAGGAGCTGGGTTTTTTGCATCTGCAGCTTTCCCTTGAGAAAGGCCTTAAAATGTATTTTGCTCTGTTCCAAAGAGGAAAGTGATTTGGATCAGAAAGGCTGGGTATGCACTTCTCCCCTTGGCCAGGATTTCTGCCCCTCTCTAAACTCTCCAATGATTTGGGTCTCAGCCTTCAGCAACATGCTAGCTTCCAGTACATCTGTAGGGCAGCAGAAAACAACTTGTGGACAATAACCAAGAGCCACCAGGGCAAACAGATTCCAGGTCAAAGCAAACCACTTTCCTCTGCTAATGAAGATATTTTTAAAAGTTTTGTTTCTTAAGGCCTAGCCATTCCCTGGATCTGAACATTACAGTGGTTCTAACCTCAGTATTGTAGCGATGCTGATAAATTAAGAGGGATGCAGCCAACAGCCATCCAGAGCACAGCAAAGCATCTTCAGGTGACAGAGAAGCAGGTTCAGAGGGAGGGGACCTCAACCAGGTGCACTCCAAAACCTTCTGCAGGAGCTCCAGCAAGGACACGTTGGAGAGCAGCACAGCCACTGCTGTGTGGGAGAAACATCATCAGAGAGGCTGACAGGAGGGCACAGGTTAAACCAGCCTGACAAGCAGAAGAGAAGTGCAGAGCACACCCCTGCTGTGGTGAGGCAGCCCCAGCTGCTACAGCTCATCAAAATAAGGCTGTGCAGCTATGCTGCTATTCATCTCCCAGAGCACAAGTGACCACTCAGCAAGCCCATAAAATGACCAGCCTTCAGCTAACACAGATGAAAGGTTGGCTAGAGCTGTTCTCTATTACTGTTTAATTTTTTGAACCATGGCAATACCAGGACATTTCAAGCAAAGCATCAAAAGCCCCAGTGCTGTTTTTTATGAACAAGAAAAATACAGCAGTTGTCTCTCAGTAGCCAATTCCCAAATCATCATAATAAAGCAAACCCAAACTAAACCCTAAAACTAAAAAAACTCATCCCAAATACAAAATGGTCTTTGTTAACTGTACTACTGTGTCTGGAAGGGGAAAAATCCACCTTACCTGCTGAGACAGTTAGAATACAGTCTTTGATGGCCAAGCTACAACACCACTGAGATTAATTTATCTATCAATACAGTCTTGCCTCACCTCTCTGTTGACTACAAGGTGTTGTCTGATGAAGGCTCCAGTACAGAAAATTCAAGGATGGCTGCAGGAGGTCAGTGTCTCTTGGCCTGCATTTCCCGCAGAGATTACTGACTGAAAACAAAAGAGCATGCATAACACAGCCACCAGCATAACAGAGCACTTCAGCACAAGAAAGAAGTAATTCAGTGGGGAGAGAATTCAGAAAAGAGGGATACAACCTAAAATTAAAATAAACACAGCATGGTACAGACAAAGTGATGGGCACCTGTCTTTGCTTTAGATAGGACAGTGAAGTGGAGGATGGTAACAGAGAGAGAGAGAGGAATAGAGGAAAGGGCAAATATCACTTTGGGGAGCAATGAATCCAAGAGCAACAGACTGTAAGTTAGCTGTTTCCACAGAGTGAGTTTGTTCCTAAATCCTAGGTGAACCATAAAGAGCTATGTGCCTGTAGCATGTGGTGACCAGACCGGGGAATGGAATGGAGAGCTGTGTTCACCAGCTCTGTTCACACTAGGAAAAAAACGTGCTGTGTTTGCTGTAAGCACCAAACACTCAGGAACAATGTCTAGCAAGAGTTTGGGAGGGAAATCCAAGACTGCAAAGCTCAGCAAAACTGTCAAAGGAATCTTTTGAAGAGCTTAAAGTCTGAGTAAGCAATTCTCAAAAAACACAGATCAACACATCTCCCTGTACCCCTTCCATCTACAAGCTGGTTTCTTGTAGGGTTTATCAGAGGAGAGCACCCTGCACATTCATCCCTGAAAAATGTAGCCTGGGGAGCCAAGCAGGGAACGAGGGGAGTGACTGGGGCAGGTAGAGAGTTGTGCTGAAAAACACGGAGCAGAAAGCAGGAGCAGAAGGAGCTTGTGACTCCTGGGGGCAGCTGAGCTGTGCTCTGAAATCACAGGAGCTAAAAAGGGCTGGTATGAAGAGGACATGCTTCTTCTTTCACACCCCCAGTTCACTTGGCTAATGAATGTCTGAGAAACACTGCTTTTTTATAAGGGCAACACAGACAGCCCCAAGACATGGAACACTTCAAATTGAAGGGGATAGTCCATCAAAGTCTGCTGGAGAGATCAATTTGTCAGAGCAGGAAAGAGATGAGAGGATGGATCAGATGAATTTCCTCCTGGTATCTATTTTTTCACAGACTGCAGGAACCAACAGTAATAGCCAAGTAAGAAGGGACAAGTCACTGATCAAGGACCACCAGACAAGAGAGGAGGACATGATATGGTAAGTAAACACACACAGGGTATTCCTCTGTCTCTGAGGTGATGTGGGCAAGTTCTGAAGCTGGCTGGGACCCATACACTCTCCAGGGCCTCTCCTGTGGCCTGAATCCCAAAGGAATGTGTTAGCAAGTCTGGACAGGGAATGTCTCAGGAAGCACATCAGAAATACTGTCTGATGTCAAGCCCAAAGCACTCACAGACCCTGAAATCATATCATGGCCATGAGAATGCCTTGGCTACCTTGGGAGGTTTCAGACAACAAATGTATTGTAAAAGCAAGAGGCAGAGAACCTGGGGTTTGTTGACTGAACTGGTAACCAGGGCTTTTATATAGATCTGGCTAGGAAAGTATCTCAAAGCAAGCATAGCTGAAGCGCCAGGTAGACCTTCTCAAAGGACAAAGAGACTGCTCTTAATCATCTTATAGAACAACTAATAAACACAGATCAAAGCCCCCTGTGACAAGATGGACCCACAGACTCACCCTGGTGAAGCAACTTGAAGTCAGTGCTGTCCAGCTCCCTCACACCCTCACTCCGCAGCTGCACCAGGAAAAGGAGGCTCAGCAAAACAGGCAGGTTCCTGTTAGCTAAGAAAGGTGCAGACAGCTTAGCTTCTCAGTGAATTCTAAAGTGTTCTACCTTAAACTGTGCCAAGAATTGTTAATTTTCCAGCTCAGGAAGGAGGGTGGGAGAAAGCATTCCCCTTTTACACACACAAACACACACAAACATTTTCCCAACTTGATTCTCATCTTTACAATCCCCTATGGATCAGGCCCTCTTTCTGCCACTGTAAGTTGTATCCTGCTAGCACGCTTCTAGGAACAACAAGAGAAGAGAGGGAAAAGGAAGCTAGGGCCTTTTACACTCTTAGTGAACCATATAAAGGGCACAGTGACTACATACTCAAATATACACCTCTAACAAGCTAGAAGTTACCAGCCCTCTGCATATTGCCCTCTTCTCATCTTGATCGTCACTGGTAGCCCAGGTTTTGACAGCAACCACACAGCACTCAGCTGCACAGACATTTGATCTCCAGCCTCTTATGAATCTGGAAAATGCTGTCCATCCCACCCTACAGGATGGAGCAGGGATAAGAGCCTCACAAGGCAGGTCTGTCCAACAGGAGAATGGAGATGCTCAGATCACCAACTCCCCAGGTCAATCCCCTCCCTTATATGTTCACTATTCTGCAGCATTTTAAACAGGTAAACATTTTCCATTGTACATAGCTATACCTACAGCAAGCAACTATCACCTTCAGAAAATATCTTCACAAAGGTTCAGGAGTTTTCAGTTCTGAGGAGAAAACATTTATGGGTGTCTTTATTGTAAACATATTCTTGATGGAGTCCCAGTGTTAGGCCTTCTTGTTGTCTAAGAGCAGGCTGCTGTTTGAACAGGAATGCAGATCCCCTGGACTTATCTGCCCCAGACCTCTCCTCAGTCTGTGTGCTGGGAGACAAGAAACTGTCTCTGGAGTACTTCTAGTGTTTGATTTTCTGCCTGTTTCTGCCAGTAACTCAGCTAAAAACTTCAAGATGCAGTGTGAAGAGGAGCTGGGGATATTAGACACAGCAGCAGGGCTCTAATCTTGCAACAGCCCCTCTAGCCCAGTGTCCTGTCACCATTACCAGCAGTTTGAGGAAAAACTCTGACTCTCACAAAAAGGAAATGGACAATCTGCCTCCCTACAGGTCCTGGCACCCCTACATCAATGACAGAGTGATACCACAATTCTAAATGTGCACAATTCCAAACAAATTCCATATCTGGAAGATGCCAACATTGCCCTCTTTATCCCTAACCTTGTTACAACTATCAGTGGTCTCCTTGGGAACAGGCAAAAAGCTGTGCTGGGCCTCTATCCCAGGGGAACCAAGGACATCCTAGCACTGCTCCCATTTTCAGTTCAAGCTCACAGATGTTTTGCACAGCACTGTTCATGATGGGAACAACAGTCCCAACTCCACAGCCAGAGCTAGTAAGGAAAACAGAAGGATACCCTCCAGTCACAACCCTGCTAAATCTTTGAGACAGTTAATAGAATTATGAGATCTGTTTATACCACAGTTCTCGTTTGGAAATCAATATCATGAATTATTCAAACAACCTCTGCTCCCAGTCCCTGTGCTGTGGGAACAGAGTGTACTCAGGCACACCATTGCTGCTTTGCACAGAGAAAAGGCAAAAAAGGGGATGTTTTTCAATCACTGGTCGAGCTCCTGTTCAGGCTGGGAGATTTACCAGCACAGCTCGCCACTTGAAGACTTACAGCAGAATAAGAAAACTTTGCCTTGGTTTAACAATCACAGTTTGAAGCCAGAACAACCTAAATCAGAAAAAGACACTCCTAAACAAGAACCTCTGGAGAAGGAAACTAAATCAAGACAGTCCTGTCAGTAAATTTCCTCACGCAGATAAGTACTGAAGTTCAAAACCACTTTATCCCAGCCTGCATCCCCTCAGCCATCTACCCTGCTTGTTGATCTTACAGCAAGACCAAGTCACAGAAGTGTCACCTTGTAGGGAGGCTGAGCTGCTCTCTACCAGCAGCTGCTGAAGAATCTGTAGGAACCGACTGCGGAGCAGGTCACAGACAGGGACATCATCATTTCTTTCCAGAAAGGTCCTTAGAGTCATCAACACCTTCCAAGCCACCTCCACAGAGCTTGAGCAGACCAGGTCCTGGGAGGGGAGAAGCCCACACATTACCTTTCTGCCCCGAGTAGGCAGAAGTCACTGCCATCTAATACCATTGTGTTGGTCTCATGACTCAGGAAACAGCCTAATAAATCATTGTTCAGCTTAGGAATGTCCAGATTATTTTAAATAGAGAATCAAATAAAGCAGATAGACTCTTGTCTGATAGGCACCTCTGAATAATATCCCATTTGAAGCACACATTTGGCTGTGTAACTCGTGTTCTACCACACAGGTATAGGGGTAACATACATTTAAGACCAAGGTTTTAGACAGGTGAGATCCTAAAGCCAGGACCCTTTTTCCAAGAGCACAGAGCTCCCAGCCCTTTGTCTCTCTTTGTTGTTTTGAAAAACCAGGCTGTGTGTATCAAAGATGCTTACCTAAAATCAAGCTATGATTCAGTCCATAGTTACTCATTTTCAAAAGGCTGGCAGCCTTGTATCTGCAGTAGCAACATAACACTTAAACTGCATGAAACGCACATAAACCAGACAAGCAATCACTCCATCACAGAAAATGGAAGACTTGTGTAACATAGCATTCAGCTCACGAGCCTACTTCTTGACTACAGAGCTCTGCCTGGAGTCTCAGAGCTGAATCCCACAGCCAGTAGCCTTAATTTGAGCATATTTTTGTTGTTATGGTGCTTAGCACTAAAATCATCTGCACAGCACGTACAGATGCAGTTTCATAAAAATCAGGCAGAAAGTGCTGGGTAGTGCTGGCATAATATGATCGACTCAACATGTGTTATGTCAGCACTACCTTTCCTCTTCTCCCCCAGCAGTCTTGGCTACTGCATTGCAAATGGTACAGCTGAAAGAGGTAAACAGAAAACTGGTCTCAGCAACCAAGCCTACAGCCTGCCAGTACAGCCTACTGCCTATTACAGCTGCCTTCTCCTATCAGACAGTAGTCATGCATCCAGACTTGGATGATGGAGGGAGAACATAAGAAAAACAGCTAAGGGAAGACAAGACTGCCAGTGCCAGGAAAACATCTCTAGTTCTGAGCCTGCTTCCTCCTCATACTCAAGACCTTCAGGAATAAGGGGCAGGGAGCTGTCTGCACAAGTGGCTTTGCTGACACAGATCTGTTCCATATGACATTCAGGAATGTAATGTAATGCCCATCAGCCTACCTCCATTCTCTAAGGGAGCAGGTCAGATCTGGAGCGTGGAGAAGTTAAGTGGGACAGTATGTGATCATGACCACATTCACCCCAGATGAACACACAGAGCATCAATTGCACTAACTACAGGCTGCAGCCTTCCTGGTCCTGGTAAATGCATCACTGTGTTAAGATCAAGGTCTCAGAAGAAGCCACTAACCATCTGTTCTATCTAATCCAGACAATTACTGAAAGCTGATAAGCAAATTAATAATCCTTGGAAGGATATCCATTTTTGTTTCAATGTACCATGCAGCAGCCTTTCCATTTTACTGGTGCATTCTCAGGCTGAGGTTATTCACCTCATAAGTTTTGTTTACATCTGACAGTATATTTAACCCAGGACACTGCACTGTTTTATTAGCTCATCTAAATTCAGATTGATTATGCTCTTCCCCAACTGAAAGGTGAATTGTCAAAGCCTGTGATTTATTACAACTCACTTTAAAGACTGGGACAGAGCTAAATTAATTTCTGAGGAAGCACATGGCAAGACAGCAAAGCGAAAGCAGCCATGCTGTACCACCATTTAGGGAAGGAGCCACTGATTCACTTTTGCTTATTGATAGACCTGTGATGTATACATCTGCTTTAGTTTATGCAGTGATAGTTTCCGGAACTACTGCCAAAGGTAACAGCATAGGGAAGTCTCATGGGACACTTCTCCTTCATTTGTACTGATACGCCAACTCATTGATCACTTTCACTAACGCTCTGCAGTGGCATAAAATCCCTTGATGTTGCCTCCTACTCTGCAATATCACCCTAACGCTGAAAGAACTACCCTACATGACAGCCCTCCCATGAGTCATTTCAGTAACCTGATATGTTAGAATTTACTTTTTAGCCTCTTAGATCAGAATAAATTCCAGTCTGTAATGCCTGGTGGGTGCCCACTGAGAATCAAACCTTGCTTCTTCACTGTCTGTTGACATGGGTTTCAATGACACATCGTTTTAATTTCTCTAGCAGGCTGGAGAAGAAACGTGACAGCTCTTACCTTTTGCCCTTGAAGACAAATCTCATATTCCTGTCTGGAAATGTTAGCAAGTATTTACTGTGAGACTGGCTGAACAGTCACAGGGAAAGTGGACACTGATGGGGATGGGTAACAGAGCAGGTTGGAGAAGTGGAAGTGAGAGAAAACCTATGAACAGCCATTAGGACCTGCACTCTGTCATGATCACATAGATTAAGAGTTCATTATGCCAGCTAAAAGCAAACATACTAGTCCTGATACTTCAACACCCCTTTCTCTCCTGCACTGGTTATTTTTCCCTGTCCCAAAATTTTTATTTTCTCCTTTAAGAGCAACAAAATATTCCAGTACTGAAAGCTGAAGAGTACTGCAAAAATCTCTGATAAGACTCTCCAGTTAAAACCAAACAAAAGTAAATCCCCAAGTAAACAGGAAGCCATGCTCCCAAGACCTTGTTCTTTGCATGCTGCTTTTTCACAGTTCTTTGTTCCTCATACCCTCCTCCTCTATCAGTAGTTAAACCATTGCTGTCAAATGAGGGAACAGCTTCTTAAAAGGCTGCCACAGAAAAATCTGGAATACTCATCTGTATATCTAGATAAAGAAAGGAATGGGGTTTTCATGTATACATCAGCAGCACCCTTCAGATCCCTTTCTAGCCAGTTCTCAAAAGATCCCTTTCTATCACAGTGGATGGATGACAGAGAAAGTGCTGCCACACATGCACAATCCCATTTTCCATATCAGGCTGGGAGATAGAAGTCTGCATATATACACGTGGGCCTTTCTAGCAGAATCCTTGGCCTCACAACAGCACTAGGAGCTTTAAGAACATAAAAGCCTCCCAAATCAGGGCCAGGAAAGCAGTCTGCCCTCGTGAAAGTCACATACCAGTAAAATAAGTAAAATGCTGGAATTGTTCTTCAGAATGGGAAGTAAAGGGTTAGTGGTGTTCAGCTGATCAGACACACCAAAGCCTGCTTCTTCAGTCTCTGCTTGCTTGTGATCTCCCCAGGAAAACCAGAGTTGGAGGACTTGGTGTCCAAATCTCCCCATAAGTTCAGGGTAGCCCAGGAAGAATTTCAGCAGAAGTGGACAATGGACGTAGACAAATCTCATATCTGGTAGGCTATCCAGGAACCTCCTTATGGTACACAATGACCTCTGGTAAGTGTGTGGGAGGGAAAGGGAAGGGGGAGAGAGAAAAAAAAAAATCACTGGATACTGAATATCAAAAAGATGAAGTGATGAGAGTTTACTGTGAGAAACAGGCACACTGCCTTTTAAGTAGACAATCAAACATATCAGTTAAGCATCATTTTTTGAAGCCCATTTGCATCACAAAGGTTAAGAAACTTGTAGGCTTTATACAGTGCTCAAAGCTGTGCAGCAGCAAAAAGCCATATGGGAAAACTAGAAAGCCTGCTGCAGAGGCTGTAGATGTGTTCAGGAGAATAAAGCTCTGATATTCATTATATTCCATGTGTCAACTCACAGCCTATCCAACGCGTTTACACTTCCCACACATACACAAGTTTATTCAGGCAAATCTATATTCCCTAGTGGCTTTTCACAGTTAACTTTCCAGAGTGTAGATGCACTGAACACTCTTCACCCATTCACCGCTCCCTAGCTATGTCAAAATACTTTTTGATAGGGAGTTGGATGGGAGTGGAGAGAAAGCTTTGTTTCAACAGAAAGGGTCCAAGAGGTAGGAAAGAAACCTTCTTTTACCAAGTCCAGGGCATTGCCTTTGTCCTGACAGATAGCAAGGAGGTAAAGTGAAGCTCTGAGAATATATGTAGGAGGACAGTCTCCACGGTCCTGTGCTGATAGGAGGAAACTTCTTATGGCTAAAAATAATTCTGCTTCCGGGACAAACCTGCTTTCAAGGAGATTGGAGTGGAAACAACAACATTAGACATGCCTTACCCACCAATACATGGTGTATGCAATGGCCATAAAACCACTTGCCTTGTATAGTCTTGGCTCACCTGTCCCCAAGGGTGTATGCAAAGTATAAGACTAGTATCAAACAGTGTTGGTGGCTGCAAAGAGACTGATCCAAAGAGAATGGCTCAGGGGTTTCAGCCAGGAGGAGAAGGCTTTCAGCAATGGTGTAGTTTAATTGAGGCAGACCCTTCTGCAGGAGCTCAGACATCTCTTGCTCTAGAAATAAAACTAATATGATCAGGCAGGCAGTGATGAGACATGACTATGACAAAGCAGAGTGGAACAGGGGGATGGAAGTATCTGCTTGCTGCAACTGAAGCATATTAAATTAGGGAAGCTCCTGATGTAAGAAATATCAAAGGCAACCTACTACCCCACAGTCTGCATACAGCAAGCACATCTCTATGATAGAGGTGTGGAGCTATCTAAGGGAGCTAGCTAGCTTTGAGGATGAAAAAACATGTGTTTGAGGTTCTGTTTGAGGTTCCCAGCTCTTTGCTGATGCTGCCTGCATGGTGACCAACTGCCAGTGGGAAAAGTGGCTTTTTGTGGTAGGGAAACTTTAATTTATTTGGGACTTAACCTATTACAAAAAGTAACAGTGTAGGCAGCAAACACTTTATAGAGTATGCCAGGGGAAAAAAAAAAAAAAAAACCTTAATTTGCATATATGGATTACTATGTGGCAAGTAATATTGTTTCAATTAAGATATGCACAGTTAGACTAATAAGTATCACCAGGCAAACAAAACCACAGGAAGATTAAAAACATTCTTTCAGGTGGGGTTCTAAACTCTTCAAAAGGCATTCTCTGAATGTGAGCTCTTTGCTAGACCAGATTTAAAAAAAAAATCTCTAATTAGAGCTGCCTTCCTTTCCTTCTTCCTTTGTCTTTTTATTTAATTTTTATTTTAGGCACCTATTGCCTAAATAGAGGGTGGCATGGGCCTCAAACTAGACAAAGCAAACTGTCTCACTCCCCAGACTTGCCCTCCTGAGAAGAAGTTCTCTCCTTCTCTGTGGCAGAGTAAAGGCTCAGGCACAAGCTGCAGAGGAAGCTGGAACAGGCCTGGTTCAAGGCAGGATTACTGTGAAGAAAAGCAGAAAGATAGTGAAGAAGGCAAGAAACGTTCTCTTCATACTTCTAATATCACAGACTGTATGCCAGAACCTCATTTGACTGAATGATCACCTACAAGTACATTCCCTGACACAACAAAACTCCACGAGCCAGCCTAGACTTCCAGAAAAATGAGAAGCTCCCAAAGGACAGTCAGCACACAAAGGTGGTGATGTGAGTGGTGATGACAGTGAAAGTGTTCACATATATTGGGATAATATGAACAGAGTGAGGTATTCTCAGGATCATGATACCTGCTCAGGGATTTATTACAATTTAGTTGTAATACAGGGAGTCCTGTAAGGGCAGGACCTCTAACACTGCAGAGAATGGGAAGAGTTTGAGGGTGTCTCCCCATACCTAGAAAACACTAGTGAGGAGGTTTTGTAGCAATGGTGTTTCCAGGGATGAATAAAGAAGGACAGAATATTGATTAAAACTCTATTTCCAGGTATTCTTCTCTCTCCAGTGACCTCCTTGCAGAATAGGACATAACTGAATATCTTTGCACTGTAAGACAAAGTCCTTGATGCCCCACAGTATTGTATACAGAGGCCTACATCACTCTTCCCCCACACCATTCACAGGCACAAACACCCCCACTCTAAGTAGTAAACCTTCCACACTAGTAAACCTGGGCTAGGGGTGTTGTGCATTTTGTTTACTCTTCTAATGAGATGCAGTCACAGGAAAGAGGAGGTGAACATCTCCACAGTGTGTGCCCAAGTGCTCCTCAACCTAGGAATCATAGCTTCTGCTATGTAAGACCCTTTGCAACATCTACTATGGAAGTCTTCATGCTCCCTCCCTTTTCTTATACATTATCACACCATGAGGAACAAACTTAGTGGTAGTATGTGCCTAAGAAGCCAGAGCTCAGATGAAACTGATGCTGCTGTTACTTCTCCTCAAGCCATCCACTGATTTGACTACTCCAGAGTCAGGCTGCTTTCTCTCTACCTGATCAGCTCACAACAGAGCACAGAACTCTCAAAGCACTACCTAAATCCACCTGTACCCTACCTGACTGCTTCTCCCTTCTTCCACATTCATATGTTCCATTTACATTTTGCAGTAAGATACAACCACTCTTGAGTCTTTCAACCACCTGACTTGCCTAATCAGTTGCATCAGGTAAGGCATGATCTGCCTTCTCATCCAGAATTTTTTTTACTTACTTACAATACACACATCACGATACCTTTGTACAGCACAAAATCTGGCCTTCAGCTCCAGTGTCAGTTGGATGAAGGAGGAGGATGCTACAGAGAAAGCAAGACAAAAATGTCAAAGGAGCACAGAATAAGTGTAACAAGGGAAGAGAAGAGGCAGGTCCCATAACCATCCCCACAATCTCCACACAAACCTGGTGAACAGGGCATGCCATCACAGTATCAATATATTTGTTGGGCCTTCTCTCCCAAAGCAAACTACTCTGAGTTTGGTTTGGAAGGCAGTATCTGAGCTTCATTTGTTTTCTCAGGAGAAGAGAAGATTTACCATGTTTAAAATAGAGGAATTACCTACATCACCTCTCCGATGTTGAAAGAGTAAAGAATACACACAGTAGATAAGATTGCCACATAGAAAAATCCCAGCAACAAGTACAGCATAATCCCTGTCTACAGGAACAGCCAATTCTGAATATTCCAGAGGAAAGTGTAAAGCAGACACAACTTCCTTATCTAAAATAAAATCTGTCCCATCATCACTGCTACACCACATAACTTCTTCATCCTGCTGAACATGACTGTGCACTCTATTCTTACTCGTATAAACATGTAATATAATCCTCTGCATAAAGTCTCGTTAAACTCATTGCTCCAGTAATATGCAGCAGCAGCAAGTTCTATCTGCTAAGTTAAGAGCAGAGAAAACATGATCCCACGCTGCCCCCATACCCAGCTTTTTGGAGAACTTATTCTGCATGCTTGGCACTGCTGTAAAGAGGGTGTTAAGTGATGAGATGAAAACTTCCATCACCGATGGGCTGACATTCCTTTCCAGGGAGTTCTGTGGAAAGAAGTAAAGTTCAGGTGCATGAGATGCAATAAACACTGAAACCAGTAGCTTCCTCCTGGCCTCCTGCCTGCCCAGAAAGCAAGATAACTAAATCCAGTTTAAGAACAGTTCTCCTACTAAAATGCCTGGCAGCAAGTAGACAGGCATACAGAGCACTATGGAAGCCACTGACACTCCCCTCTGCCAGCGTTATGAGCTGTGATGGTGATTCTGCAAGACTCTACATCAAACAAGAAACTTCCTCCTGATTCCAGCTGGCAGCCAGGTAGGCCTTAATGCACAGCAAGTGACCATTACTGCCTGTATTGCCCTGGAAGTAACTGCTCTTCCAGGTGAGGTGGCCAATTGTCCAGCATGGCATGCAACAAGGGACATATGCAGCTGACATTAGTAACAACACCTGTGCTTCAGTTTATCCCCTAGTGGCAAACACAAGCCTTTAAGCTGTCTACAGAGTCCAGCCCTCAACTGCTTAGAACAGAATGATTCAACTCACTCTTATAGAAGGTCACTGGACAATTTTCTCACAGTCCATTAATTTTTCCCCAAGTTCACTGAACAAGAATCAGCACATTGACTGCAGCTCTGCCAAGCAGGACATGCAATGAACCTTCCCTTCAGGGAGCAGAACAGCAATGCTGCTGCAGATGCCTACCAAGAGATTGGTTAAGAAAATACAAAGCAAAACATCTCCAAGCCTCCAACAACTGCTAGAATCCATACACCTGAACCTGTGGCCAAGAACAAGCAAAATTTGCTCAACATTTGGAACCACAACCAGGGTTCCTCTGTTCTGACAATTGTACTCCAAGCATCTTAGTGACACGTCTGTAGGGAACACTAAAGTTCACATGACTCTCCACAGATACTTTTTAAACAGTGTCCCTGGCCTTACCGAGGCACAATGGTTAGTACTGCTCTTGCTGTGTAGACTGTGCAGTATCATCAATACCTTCTGGAAAGAAGTGTGAAGTTGAAAATGCAGGCGCAAAATAAAAAGCTTGCTGCTTTCTGGGCTGCAAGCAAGCTTTGAAAAAGTGTCAGAAAGGGAAAGGACAGTTCAGGCACAGTCAACTGTTCACTTTCAGGCAACATCCAGAGCTGCCAGTGATTAGATAGCATGGCAGGTAGGCTATAGGGATTGCACAATTTGAAGAAAAACACTTCCATCTACATGGAAGGTTTATGAATTTCTCCATTCTGTATAATGCCCCATGTGGCTCTGGAAAGGTGGCAAATGCCACAGCTGTTCTTGGTTTACTCTACATGCTGTCTCATTAAAAAAAAACCACTGGTGCAACCCATTCTTGGTGTCTGAAAGCACCCTTCCAGGTACCCAAGGAACAGACCAAGTTAAAAAAAAATCCTACCATGACCATGGGGATGCAAAGACTGTCACAAATCCTCAACAGGAACTCAGAAAAGTTGCTCAGCGTGTCCTTGCTCTGGGAGTTGGGGGCAGTGAAAGCATTCTCCTGGGCCATTGGATCACTCTGGAAATCCACAGCTAACCTACAAAAACACAGCAGATACCCAAGGAGGGAGGAATCCTCCTCACTTTATAAAATAAGTCAGGAAGTACCATATTTCCAGGACAACTTTCACCATTAAGGATTCCACAAACGCTTGATGATTTGGAAACACAGGAATACAGCAATCACACAGTTACCTCGAGTGAAGCTAGTAAAAGTCAGCAGTGTTGCACAACAGTACAAGTTGGGAAAGAAAGACTTAG
Organism: Phaethornis superciliosus; assembly: GCA_023637945.1. Lineage (NCBI taxonomy): Eukaryota > Metazoa > Chordata > Aves > Apodiformes > Trochilidae > Phaethornis > Phaethornis superciliosus. Next base: position 61,354,265 of record JAJQWJ010000001.1, on the reverse strand, counting down.
CTTCTGTGAAGAAAGTATCTGCTGTGAGAAGCCCTTGTGTGGCACAACTAAAGGTTCTCAGCCAGACCAGAGTGCCTGTAGCACAACACAGTAAACCTTGTGAGAACTGGCCAGAGGACAATTCAGCTGATCTAAAAACCATAATAGAATGTGAGTGCCCTTAACACCACCCCAAGACATTGGGTCAGTGCAGACAGAGACACCTGCTTCTGACTGAAGTATCTCAGCCAAGCCAATATCAAGTCATGCAAGCCAAATTAACTAAGTTGGCCAGAATTCTCTAACAACCAGATATAGATTCATACACAAACACATCTACCACCATCTGCTGTGCAGATAAAGGTGACAGCTAGCTCTCGTCCAGCAAAACAGGATAAGTTGGTGCCTATAAACCCAGTTGCAGTAACAGGTCACAGGCATGAGCAAATCCAAGGTCAGCATCTGGAGGAGATACACATTTGTTAAAGGGTTAATCTCCCCCAGCAGTGAGACTACACACTACAGGGAACAGGAATACAATTTCACCCATACCTTCCAACTGTTCTTGCACTGTCAGTAGGTTGAGCTAATTATCAAGCAGCTCCTCAAAAGCCAAAGACATGAAATAAACTGATAGGTCCCAGGCAAGTATCTTGGAAGACACAGGTGTCACAAAATTTTCACTGTCACTACATATGCTTCCTTCTGTTGTTTCAGTGCCATGCATTGAACTCACCTGTGATATTTCAGTGGTGGGGCTGGGCAGAGGAACTTTTTTTACAATGACAGAAGGAGGACAAGCATGGACACACACACACCACCAACCCATCCCCCTGACTTGTCCTCACCTGCAAGCATTTCTGAAACTTTTCAAGGTGTTGAGCAAGAACTGGCCCTGTCTCTGAGGAACTCTGCTGAGATTTCTGTTTGCTGAGTGACTCTGAGACACCAAGAATAGATCCCCCTGTTAAAGGACAGTATTTTTTTTAATCTTGTGCTCAGATTGGAAAGAATAGCTTTCTTCACTGATACCAGTAGCAGGAGGAACAACACCTTTCAGTTCACTCACTTCTTTCACATAACTGTTTTTTTTACTATTGTTCTTTCCCCAAGGAGGACAGAGATAGAGAGCTTTTGTGCTCTTCATAGGGTGAACAGAGTTATAGAGCTACTAGTTCTGCACTGTCCTTTCTTTACAGTCTGTATTGCCATAGTTTGGTGTAATCTGAGTTAAACCTTGACAGTTTTAAACAGTTCAGCTAATGAAGCGTCAAACCCTTCTGGGAAAATCTGGTATATTTTTTAAAAATTGTTTCTTCCAATTAGTCTTCAGATAATGCTGAACAGTTCCTCTACTTGCTCTACACTGAATTCTTAGAAGTTCTCTACTTTGGCTCAGATTTGTAATCAACTAGCGATGTACCAGCTCTTGTTCCCACACAGCATCCTACTGAGTTCAGCCAGAATCCAACTGCAGCATCCAAGTTAAACATTTGCCCAAACTGGGAACCACTTGAAACTCAAAATCTGCCTGTAAGCCTTAACCTGTTGTGGCAGTCTTCTCCAAATACTACCAGAGGAGGGCATGGTGACTTATCAGTGCCTGGCAGTTGAGAACTCCTTCTCCATTTGATGCTGAGATACCTTAGCACAGGTACAATCATTTCTCCTTTTCTCCCTTTGAACATAGCCTGGATGTTCTTACTATCTGCCTGAATTCCTTCCTGTGAAGCTCCTTATTTGAAATAGGACATAAAGTTCTCTGTGTGTGCAGACAGACTGACCAATATCTGCTTATGGGGCTGAAAGCAGTTCTGTCTTCTCCAGGCAGAGAGGACAGACATCTGGTACCACACAACTTGGGCCTAAAGATAATTCACCTGCCATTTGGAGCTCTGGTACTCCAGCAAGGTGCTCATGCCACTACAGATGTGCAATCTAAACCTATGTAGCTCTAAGCCTAGAGGAAGAAGGCTCAGCCCATGTCTTTTCACTATGCATCTGTAATGGGGACTGCCCTCAGAAGTGCACAGGTCCCAGCTGCACACCATGCTAACTACGTATTTCAGAACCAGGAAGAGATTTGCAGTTCAAAGAGTGGCTAGCAGCTCTCTTGCTGAGGCAGCAGAGTGTATATATGATGATTCTACTGGTCTGAAGGCAGAGCAGATGTTCACTGACATAAAAAAAAAAAATAATAAAAGGTGGTGGCCTGAAGAAGAGGAAGTTAGAATCATCATAGAAAAAGAGAATGGTTTGGGTTGGAAGGGCCCTGAAAATCAAGGTCCAACCCCCCTGCATAGGCAGGGACACCTCCCACTGGACCAGACTGCACAAGGCCTCATCCAACCTGGCTTTAAATACTTCCTGGGAGGGGGCATCAACAACCTCCCTAGGCAACCTATTCCAGTATCTTACTACCCTCATGGTGAAGAATTTCTTCTTAATATCTAACCTAAATGTACCCTTTTTTAGTTAAAACTACTACTGCTCAGTTTAAAACCATTACCCTTGTCCTGTCACCACCCTCTCTGGTGAAAAGCCCCTCCCCAGCTGTCCTGCAGGCCCCTTCATGTACTGGAAGGCTGCTATAAGGTCTCCCCAGAGCCTTCTCTTCTCCAGGCTGAATAGCCCAAACTTTCTCAGCCTCTCTCCACAGGAGAGCTGCTCCAGCCCTCTCAGCACCTTCATGGCCCTTCTCTGGACCCTCTCCAACAGGTCTGTATCTTTCCTGTGCTGGGGGCTCCACATCTGTATGCAGTACTCCAGGTGTGGTCTCACAAGAGCAAAGGGACAGAATCCCCTCCCTTGTCCTGCTGGCCACGCTTCTTTGCATGCAGCCCAAGATGTGGTTGGGCCTCTGGGCTGTGAGCACACACTGGCAGCTCATGTCAAGCTTCTTCTCTACTACCACCCCCCAGTCCTTTTCCTCAGGGCTGCTCTCTACCCATTCTCTCCCCAGCCTTTATTTGTGCCTGGGTTTATGCTGACCCAGCTGCATTGGCCATGCTGAACTTCATGATGTTGGCATGGGTTCATCTCTCCAGCCTCTCAAAGTCCCTCTGGATGTCCTGCCTTCTCTCTAAGGTGTGAACCACATCACACAGCTGGGTATAATCTGCAGACTCACTAAGGATGCACTCTAGCCCACTGCTCACATCTCCAACAAAGATGTTAAAAAGCACTGCTTCCAGTCCAGACCCCTGAGGAACACCGCTCATCACTTGCCTCCTCTTGGGCACTGAACCAATGACCTCAATTCTCTGGGTGCAACCATCCAACCAAATACTTATTGACTGAGTGCTCCATCTGTCAGATCCTTGTCTTATCAGTTTGGAGACCAAGAAGTCATATGGGACAGTGTCAAATGCATTGCACAGATCCAGGTAAATGATTCCAGTTTCTCTGCCACTATCTACCATCTCTGTATCCTTGTCATAGGAAGCCACTAAATTGGTCAGGCATGATTTGCCCTTTGTTTGGCTGTCACCAATCAACTCCTTACTTTCCATGTGCCCTAGCAGATTTTCCAGGAGAATTTGTTCCATGATCTTGCCAGACCCAGAGGTGAGATTGACTGGCCTATAGTTCCCCAGGTCTTCCTTTTTTAAAATAGAAGCTATGTTACTTTTTTTTCCGATCAGAGGGAAACCCACCAGACCAGCATGACCTCTCAAATATGATGGACAGAGGATTAGCAACTTCATCCACCAGCTCCCTCAGGACCCATGGATGGACCCCATCAGGTCCCAAAGAGTTGTGAACCTTCAGGTTCTTTAGATGGTCATGAACATGTTCTTCTCCTACAGTGGGGGATAATTTGTTCTCCCAGTCCCTGCTTTCACCTGCTTTGGCCTTTGCATTGAGGCTGGAGCATTTGCCAGAGAATACTGAGGCAAAGAAGTAATTTAGAATCTCAGCATTCTCAATATTCTGTGTGGCTAGGTCTCCCATTTCCTTTAGGAGAGGGTAAAAATTTTTCTTGGTTGTCCTTTTATCCCCAACATACCTGTAGAAGCTTTTCTTATTGCTCTTTACATCCCTGGTGAGATTTAATTCTAAATGGGATTTGGCTCTCCTAACCTGATCCCTACTTGCTCAGACAACCTCTCTATAATCCTCCCAAAGTACCTGCCCTACCTTCCACTCTCTGTATGCTTCCTTCTTAACTTTAGGGGTTTTAGGATCTGCTTTTTCATCCATGCTGGCCTCCTGGAGTTTTTACCTGAATTCACCTTAGTTGGGATGCATTGCTCTTGGGGCTGGAGCAGGTGATTCTTAAATACCAGCCAGCTTTCATGGGCCCCTATTCCCTTCTAGATGTTATAATTAATTGACTTTGGTTCAAATGTTCAGAAGTTTGGTTCAAAAGTTCAAATTACTTTGGAGTACTGGATACATAAAGAGAGCAGTGTGCTCACATGGTGCCCCACAAATCTTCACTGATTTAGAAAGACAATGTTCACCAGCACCCATCTTCATCTACTTCAGACACAAAGGTCAGTATCACCTTGAGGCATGAAGATCAAAAGGAGCACCAGAGAACCCAACAGTCATAGGGTAAAGGGCTGGAACATATATATACCATCCACATAGTGTGCTGGGATGATCATCCCTGTCTTGCTTGGTCCTACCAACAGGCAACGACTTCTGACTTACTGCATGTCTCTTGCCAGTCCATGGTGGGGAAAAGTCATTGAATCTCTTCAGCACTGCCTCCAGCAGCTTCTGCAGCTCTTCATATGGGACTGGAGGGGAGCTCAGATGGTCCTTCCTGAATAAATGGAGAGACAGCATGTACATTCCCTGCTAGAGACATTCCACCTGGGAAAGCAACACCAGCACAAATAACTGTTCCTTTGACAGCAATATGCCATTGCCACTTCTCTCCAACACAGCATACTAAGGTCACAATATCTGAGCAGTGCCTTCATCCACATGTGCACCCAGACACACCCTTCACTGCCTTCACTGTCTGCTCCCTCTACAGTCAGGAAGCATATGATTTCACAGAGCCCTGTGCTTGCACTTATCTGTCTGGATGGAGCACAAAGTCACAAATCCACAGCAGCTGCAGTACAGCCCCAGGTCCTTGCTGCAGTGACTTGCTGTCTATCACAAACTCATTGCCCTGGCAGACTTTTGAGGCAGGTGGGAAGCTAGCTCTGCTGTACCCATGCCTGTATCAGCCAGAAGTCCTACTGCAGGGCACACTCACCCACACAGCCACAGGGGAGCTCTGGAGATCAACACGAGCTGAAGAGATATGTCTGAAGAAAAGCCTGCAAATACTTTCCTGCCTACCTCAGGAAAGCTGCCACAGCTCCCACAGCCTCCACTATCACCTCCAGCACGGGGCAGTTCACTGTCTCCATCAAAACATCAATGGCTTCAACACATACAACTCGGTTTGTGAATAATTTGATTTCTACTGGCTGCCTGCGAAGTTGAAACAGAATAAGTAAGGCGAATATTGTCAGAGTTAAGTAATTGTAGTGCCCTGTCCTCATCTCACCAAACTGACAGCTGAGCAAAGTGGTTCCAGCCATACTTTTCAGTATTCAGAGCCAGCTACTCTCAAGGAGGTAGTTTCAAACTTGAGCAGGTGGGGGTTTTGCTGCAAGAGTTAACTTCAGGAGGTCTGGAGCCCTACTATGTTGGAAAAAAACCCACAGCCTGGATAATTGTGTGACTGCACCATTGAACACTGACAAGAAGAACACAAGAAGAACAGGCTGTGCAAAATACAGTGATCTCTGCCTAGGACTTTATGCTGTGGCCATCTGCGCTGGCATTTGCAGGTTCATCTGGCAATCGTATCTCTGAGTAAACAAGCAAACACCACCATTGTAGAACAATGATGATCCCATGAGATTAGCTTCTCCCACAGTCCTATAGCACTTCTAATGCCAGATGCTGTCAGAAGGACAAGGACTTTTATGATCTTGAAAAGTAATCAGGAAAATAAACACAACCCAACTGTTCTGACAGTTGCTCTTGACAGTGAACATTTTTGTTGTCTGATCACCTCGTGGCCCAACTGCCTTTGAGCATTCAGCACCATTAATTCCATTATTGGACAGAGCTGTGTAAAAGGCAGACTGTGCTCATTTGGCTCCTGGCAAGTCAGGTACAGTTGGAAAGGCAAGGACAAGACAGACAGCTGCATGCAGACAGGAGGCATGAACAGTCTGCCACGGGCCCTCTCTGAAGTGAAGCAAGAAAAGCAGCAGAGCATGACAGGAGCCAGACTTGGAAGCCAGAAGTATTCCCTGTTATTCAGTTCTCACAGACGTGTCTGACTAAAGCAAGCCAGGAGCACATGCTGCCCATGCACAACTGGGAGAGGAAAGAGAACTTTGGCAGAAATTACACTAGTAGCCTAGCTACAGGGCAAAAAGTGAACAGAAGCAGAATCACTCTTTTTAGTCACTCAGTGGGATGAAACCCAGCTTGGCAGTCACCACACGTTCTGCTGTGAGAAAGAGTTGTGAAGTGGGCAAGGCAAGAAAAAGGCTTCATGGAACTCAGGCACCAGGAGTAGCCTCTGGCCCAAGCCATAACTGAACATCCAAATTGTTTCTACTTATACTGCAATTCTATTAATCCTCTGTATTTCCTTTCTTTAATTGCTGACCTTCTGAAGTAAAACACATCAGGAAAAAAATATTCTTCATGCAGGGAGGAAGGGATGGAGGAGTATTGCTGACTCACTCAAAAGGCACAAACCCACTTGCAATATGGTGCACTAGGATGTCTTCAGGGCCTGAGAGAAAAGTGTGAAGGACAACACTCTTGCAGCTTCCTACAGCCTCTTGTCTTTGGGCCCCAAAAGTGTGCCTGCCACTCTGGTTGTGCTGGGAGAGACAAGGGGCACCCCAGGGAGAGCTACCCACCTTCCCTGACACACTGCCAAAGGAAGGAGCACATCCTGCTTGGACAACACCACAGTGTGGGACTCACTTAAACAGAATCCAGCTGCAAGGAAAAACCAAGAGAAGAGCTTCCAGGATGAGACCCTTCTCCCGACTCTGAGGCAGTTCTAAATAAAACATCATTTCTAAGGCAAAGCTCGAAGAAACAGAATGGGTGTGCTAGAAAATGAGAGTAATGGCACAGAGCGTTCTCTGTTTTACAAGCATAAATGCTGTAATTAGTGTTTCCCACATCCTGGTTTCTCTTTTTGACAGATCCCACACTGGCATCATCACACTGTTCTTGCACTGCTCCTTCTCCTTCTCCTTTTTACCCTACCACTTGTTACAAAATTGACTATGACATTTCCAAAATTCAGCTCAAGGGCTCTCTTGGGGGAACTAAGTGGCAAAAACAAGACTGTCACTAGCACGACAGGATGGGAACAAGATCATACAGGCAAGAACAGGAAGCAAAAAAGAAAAACAAGCCAGAGTGTGTTATTCCTTAGCAGAAAACGAGGAAAAAAGTGACAGAAAACATTAATATTTCAGCCTAGAATTTGTTTTTGCTGATTGAATTTAGCTCAGATGATGATATAAGACAAGAAGCCATGGGATTTGCATGCTCTGCTTTGTGACAGAGGTGCACTTAGCAGGAGCTGGCCTGCTCACATACACCTGGACCTTCCTAGCCTTCCCTCCGGCTGTATCTACAGCTGAAAGGAGATTTCACCTCTCAGACTGGCAAGGAAGCAGGAAGAGGCAGAAATACTGGTGGATGCACACATGAAGACGAAAAGCTGGGAGGCCTGGAAACAACCATCAGGCATTCTTCAAAAGAATACAGGAGATCCATCTGTTCAGTAACATCTTTCGAACACAAAGGGTCTGGGGGTGCAGGTACTTGGTCTGGGACAAAAACCTTAAAAACCAAAAGCACCACAGCCTCTATTTTGGGCCATCAAACTCTGCCTGTGCAAGCCTGACAGGGGTACTGCCTTACCGTTTCAGTATTTCAGCAAAGAGCAGGAGCCCTTGTTTGTGCAACTCCACATTGTTCAGCTGCAGGACAACTCGGAGACTCCTCAGCAGAGATTCAATGCCTGCCCACGTTAAAGAGAAATCACAGAGAAGGCTTTTAACACCCCAAATTCCAGGATGAAAGCAAAAGTAATTTTAAAAAGGAAGATTTGAACTGTTATTCTTCTGAGCCACTGACAGAAACTACTGCTCAAAACTGCTGAGTGCTCACTCAAATCCCTCATAATATGCCCCAGCCTCCAATGCTGGAGATAAGTCCAGAGAACAGAAGCAATTTAGCCTTTCTTCCTAAATCCACTCTTGGTATATCCACAAAAACACCCAATAGTAACTTAGGTAGTGTCAGTCACGTTAATTGGCTATTGTAACAAATAATACAAATTATAACAAATGCATGCTACTCAGGAACTCACTAGGACAATGACACTGTAAATTCAAGCCAGGCTGGACATCACAAACACGTCTCATATGTACTCATTTTCCATCCTTTATCCATCCTGACTCAAAATTTTGATTGTGTGCAAAGCATCGAAATTCAGCTAGAGGCACAACAAATGCCCACAGTATTACTGCAGCTGCTCTGCCAGAAAGGTTGATGAACTCACCATAGACTGTGTGACACTTGGAGAAGAAAAGGTGCTCTTCAGTTAGGAGGAGCAAGCAGCAGTACACTGACCAGATGAGGATTTCACTGTTGCAGGAGAGACACTCAAACAGGAATTCTGCAAATGCACATATACACACACACACAGAGATAAGGTCACCCTGGTAAGAGGCAGTCTGCTCACAGCATGGCACAGCTGCTTGTAGAACAGAGTAGAGGAAATGAGGAAGCATAGCAACAGCCACAGGGAGAATGGTTGTATTATGAAATGGCAGGAGTGGAGAATGGAGTGGCTGCTTGGGGGTATGGTAGTCTTCAAAACAAGGTGACTGAGGAACAGACTCCTGCAGGCAGGCATCTTCTCAGCACAAACCCAGCAGGCAGGAGCTGAATTATAGATCTAGCCTTCAACGCAAAGGAAAAGCCACCAAGCAAGCTTTACCACCAATGCAGTGATCTATTATTCCTCTGAACTTTTACTTCTCCCAAAGAATTTGTAAAATGAAAGCATTTCTGTCTTTTGGGATTACAGAGAAATAGTAAACTACCACCCACAGCCATGTTCTGAAGCTAAATCCTAGACCAAATTATGTGCAAACTTATAACACTTATTGGGATAAGAGAGAACCCTAGTCTGCTTAGGCTTGTATCTAAGGTTCTGCAAAAAGGACCTTGACCTCAAAGACTTGTCCAAATTCTTGCTGTGGAAACTCCATTCTGCCTGTTGACAGCTGCTTCTATATTTTCAGTTGAAAACTTATTTTCCTCTTCTATTCCTAAAATCACAGTTGCCATTTTTACTGATATAAAAAAAAAACCACACACATAATGCCATCAGTGGATTTCATGGGGACAGACTGATTCCTAAAACAAATAGTCAGGGAGTGCTTTGCTATTGGGAGATGAACCATAAGATGCTACTGCATTTCTTCACCTGGGACATCTGCATGGATAAAGGCAGGAGCATATCTGCTAGGAGAGTGAACCAGCACTGCAGCCATGCAGTGAGAACTTGCTGCCTGTAACATCTCATCTCTGGTCAACAAAAGCTGTTGGGAAACAAAAGTCAAAATGAGAGAGGAAGTCAGCTATGCAGATATGAATCGTAAACAGTTTCTGATACATTTTAAAATTTAAAACATAAATAAAGATCCCTCTGTTGGCATGTATTTCACAAATTAGACTTCCTAAGGTAAAATAAAACACTGGACTAAGAACACTCAGAAAATGCAAAATGAAAACCACAACAGAGAAGACTATGAGTAAGAATAGCTCTGCCCCCATGCTTAGTCATGTTAGCACTACAAGTGCTGTTATCAGACCTCAAGCATAAGTGACTAAAATCAGCTGAGGCCAGGAGCAAAATTCCTCCCCCCTCTAGGGTACAGGAATGTCCCCATTTCCACTGAAGCTATGGCTAGTGTTGGCAACAGTATACTCAAGTGCTTCAGATAAAGACTCAATACAGGCCAGCAAATTCCTTACAACTACCAACAATTAATGACTACTTCAGCAATCACCTTTTTGAGAACAAGAGGCAGTGGATTTTCTCCTTCTAAAAAGTCAGGGTTCTCAGGCTCCTCTTCTGTGTTTGAATTATTCATAATAATGGATACAAAATGGTCAGATTTCAGCAGTTCCTTTAGCAAACCTGCAAAAGGGGGAGCAAGAATGAGCAGCATATTGGGCACAGCAAAGATTATATTAACACAGGAGTATTTATACCCTTGTTGCCACCTGCCTCCCTTTTCCTGCACTCCTAACAAAGACACCTCCAGTTTAGGAAGCTTCTTCTCACTGTACCCCCATATACTACCATGAGCCCCATGTCTTGCAAACCATTGCTGCCGATGATTTTTGCTGGGTCTGATCTGCTCCCTGTCCCTTCTCAGATATGTGCATGTGCACAGGGACATAATATCAGGAGCACTCTACTCACATTATCCTCTGTGCTCCAGTATTCATCCCTTAAACTGTGTTCTGGGAGAGCTCTAAGGCTGCATTTTTCTCCAAGCTACAGTCAGTGACCCAACAATAACTAGACATTTTCTCTGGAACAAACCCTAGGGAACTGGCATTTATCTTCCCCTTCTACACTGGCTCTTAATGCAACAGCTGTTTAGGTAAAGGATACCCACATACACACAAAAAGCCCTCAGTATACAAGCACAGAGCACTGCTACAGGTACTGATGCCAATCATCAGTACACAGCAGTGCAGATCCACACAGGGAATCGTCTGATCTATAGAATTCTACTTTCAAGTGAACCATCATCCATTTCTAGTAGCTGAACAGATGATCTGAGGAGCAATCCAGTTCTTGCTTACCTCCTACAAAAAAAGAGGAATTCCCTGGATGGTTTACAAATAAGCAGTCAGAAAGGCTGAAATTGTGCTCCCCAGCAACAGCTGATACTTGCAGATGGAAGCATAAATGCAAGAAAGTGTCACTTCCACATTAGTTTTCCAACTTAAATGATGCTCCACATCTGAAGACTCCATCCCACTGCTCTACAAAACCCACCTGTCCACGCATAGTGTTTGCACTTGGACACTTTGAGAGATGGTGTGTTCTTGGGATGAAACATCAAACTGAGATAGGCCAGGCCACGTATGTGGCACATATGTGCAAGTATCAAGGAGACTCTGAGGATTAGCCAGTGCAAGGCAAACATAGGGCTCAGGGGACACAGGAGGGCTGGGGGAGCTCAGCAGCAGGCCAGGGTCATTTGATGGCTATGGAGTAAAAGAAAGGATTGACTGCCTCAGATGAGCAGCAAAAAGATCCTCTAGGGGACAACCCATATGAGAGCATTTAAACCAGCCAAGGATTTCTTCCTCACTCTAAGCCTTCCCTTGCACCTTGCAGTTTCTTTCAGCAATGCCTTACCCAAACAATTAACCTGCAGCTCTTTTGTCTGTGCACACCCCAAGGTATTCAAGAAGAGACCACACAGCCTTTCTTCAAAATGTGTAGAGAGCCGTTCTGTGCCCACAGGAGAGGAGTACAGCTTGCCATACAAATAGCAGACAGCAGCCTTAATGCCTTCATTTGGGTATATCAAGCCCATCAGCAGATGATCCACTAAATTACCTAGTGTGAGGAACAGAAACATCACACCAATGAACTGACTTCTTAAAAGCACCAATTTATTTCCCTGGAAAACTTGCAAAAGCCCACTGGACAATCGGGTTATGCAGTCTAATGAATGTCATGATCAGGTGATTCCAAGAGAGGTGATTCTCTCTCTCTACTCTGCTCTTGTGAGACCCCACTTGGAGTACTGTGTCCAATTCTGGAGCCCCAACACAGGAAGGACATAGAACTTTTAGAGCCAGTCCAGAAGAGGGCTATGAAGATGATCAGAGGGGGCTTGGAATTACATGATCTTTAAGGTCTCTTCCAACCCGAATCATTCCATGATTCTATGTGCTCACCACCACCTGTCCCTCTGAGCAGAGGTACAGTAAGAAATGGCTAAAGGAGTTTGCTGTGCACCATATCCACCATCCCACCAAAAAACAGCTAAGCTTGCTCACCAGACCCACAGGGGATGGGCCAAGGAAAGAAAAACTACATGTATGTTGCCTTTGAGGCAGACCCACAAACCTCAGTTCACAGAGGCTGGTTTTGCAAGGCTGCCTAGGAGCAGAATGACCAGCCTGCTACAAAGGTACTGATCTGCAACCCAGGAGGCCTGACTGCCACTCTGACTTAAGGACAGGCTATTTGTGTGACCTTCATGCCTTCATGGCACAGTTGATTATGTGTACATGCATTAGGGCTGCAAATACCACCTTTCAGTGAGGCATGATGTTTACTCACTGTGCTCTACCACCAGCAGATTAGCAAAGCCTGGGATGGCATCTGCTAGCTTGCCCAAGAGAGTGAAGGTGGGTAGGCTGCCCCTCAGGGTAGTTGCTCTGCCCAGCTGCAGAGAAGACAGAGGAAGAAGATGTTTCACTGGTAAGGACAAAGTCCAAAGGCAGAAATGCACCCAAAATAGCATCTCTGGTGCACCTCTTACACATCTTTGTGATGCATAACCCTCCAGAATAGGATCTTTCCTAAGATGAGTCCTCTTCACCACATAGGATAAACCACAGGAAAACCCTGAACACACGACTAAGTCTCAAAAACGTCTTTTAATTAATCCAATTAATCTCTTGCTTCTTGCTCGTTTTTGTCTGTCTCCTCCCCAGCTCTTACATGAGCAGATGAACCAGCTGAACTTCTCCCCACTTCTGCTACTTCCCAATATTTTGTATCCCATGGGACCATCACAAATTTAGGAATGAAGAGACCAAGAGCCCATGGTGCAGACTGGGAAACGTCCTCATTATCACTGAAACAGTAAGGTAGGAAAAGAACAATCTGAGGAAGGCAGACAGCTTCACAAGAGCATCAGGAAGCCATTTGTCTGCAAGGCATCATGGCAACAGGAGGAAAGCTCCAAGGTAGACACTGACTCTGCCAAAATCAGAGCAAGGGAGCACTAGGACATCCCACTGCAGCTCAGGCTCCATCCCAGTGCAGAATCTGCAGCCTTTCCAGGCCACTCACTCCCATTTCCTCAACCTCTGAAGGACTGAAAGGAAGGACAGGGAATTAATCTTCACTGACCTCTTTTTGGCTTTCATCCATAATGCAGCGTAGGTGCTGTTCTGACTTCAGCTCCACTACAAGCCGCACCAGAACTAGGCAGAAGAAACAGGATCAGTAATTCACATTCAAGAGCATTCCCAATCCATCTTCCACAGGGCTTCAGCAGACCAATGAGCAAAGAGCTTAGACATTAAATGAGCACAGAGGTGCTGAGAGAGCAGGGTAACATCAACATTCCCAGCACTATTACTTCTGATGGCCCAGCCTGAGCTCTCTGCAGTGACATTACAGCAGTCCTGTTTTAGGTGCACTACAAACCATGCATGGAAATGAATTGCAAATAACAAACTGAGCATCAGGATACCAAGTAACCATAAGGAACCAGGAAGGAAAGGAAGTAAATCCGTAGCTTAAAAGCATAAAAAATTCTCATAATTGAATACAGGAGTATGAAGATTGGCCTTTAAAACCACATATTTCAAGAGAAGATATCAGAGCTAAAACTGATGAGTATCCTTAGATGCAGACTGAGAGCTCCTCCTCCAGCTGCCTCTCTCTCTGAGGTAACAGCACAGTCTGTCAGTCACTCCTCCCAACTGCACTTATCCCATATCCCTTTCCAGAAAGCAAGGCCCCCCTCATCTTTGTGGTACTGTTCACCTCCTCATCCCCAAGTAGGGTCTGCTATCTTTGGTTCATTGCAACTTTAAGATCTCTCTTCAGTCTGTCCTAATAAGAGGAATCAATAAGAAACTATGTTTACCAGGCACTGGCTACACATCACCTGGGATTTCCCTAACAAAATCAGAAGGGAGCTGCCTGCTGCTAGCAGGGTGCCTCTGTCTCCACATACACCAGGAAGCAAAGTTTTTAGATTTTTAGAACCTGGGCACCTGAATGTTCAGCAGATAAAGTTTGGACAATAGTCCCCTTACTGAAACACTGTGCAGAACATTGTACCCTAGGATTTGGTAAGGCTGTCCTGGATATATCTTCTTATCATGCAAGGACTCATTTGAAAAACACACTTTGGATTTGTATTCTAGGAAAACAGAGACTTCTAGGTTCACCATGGCTTGGTATATCCAGGGCAATACTGGAGGTTTATCTATGAGGCATGCTTTAGCTATAGAGCTAAGCATCTCAGCATCTCATAACTTAAGGCAGGTGATTTATAGATGGTTTACTGGTTCTTGCTTGCCCTGAACTCTCAGAATCTCTAGAAACTTTCAAGAGTTAGGTTATACTAAGTTAAAATGCCTCTGCTTGAGAGCATCTCTCAACAGACTGGTAACATGGCAGAAGGCCTTCTCATGTTTTCAACACCATCTCAAGTGCCTGGAAGTGCCTGGAAATTAAAAACCCTCTGGAAGGAGCTCATCACACCTCCCTTTGCCTTCCATGGCTGGACAGGAGCAAATCATTGCATTGCTAATATTAACAGACTCAGCAGAGATGTCCAAGGTTAACAAGACTGCAGGAATTCCTTTGTCAGGAATTTCCTTCAGATTTCAGTGAAAGATTTCTCACAAAGGGTTATCTGCATTCTGTGCAGGTCAACCCTGCGTTGAGGAAAAAGCAGGAGATTCCAAAGCTCACTGAAGCTCACAGGAAGATTTCCACTTGCTATCAGACTTCAGACGGGTCTGATAAAAGTGCCAAAGATGAGGCACTGTTTACGACTGACACTAAATTCATAGTGAACACAGAACCTGTGACAGAAATGTTAAATGCTTAAATCGGCATACGCTCCACTGGCCTAAAATATTGGAACAGCCTGCTCATCACTGTTGCACTGATAGAAAATAGATGCTCTTCCCAATTTCAAATGGTGTAGACACTGAGCATCTCACTCCAGGTACCAGACAAAACAGAGCCTCCCTTCACAAACTGACAGGTGGCATCTGCCTCTCACCTTCTACGAATAGGTCCAGGGCACTGCTGTCTTCCACAGTATGCAACATCCCTAAAAGAAAAAATCACAGTGATGGAACTCATTCCCGATTGTGATCACCAGTGCTTTAATGCTTTATGTAAAAAGAACTGCAATTTTTTTTTTCCAGAACACTTTCGTTTTCCCCATTTCACGTGACACCAGCCTGACTTTGCCAGATGAAGGTGGGTACTGTCAGGGAGTATTGCAAAAGGCGCCTCCACTGGAGGACTCGAGAACATGAAAGCACTCGGTTTCTGGCAAATTTTGTAGGCACTGTATAGTTGAAGTCAATGGCTCCACCTATGTAAGTAAATAGGTAACTGCCACCATTGCTGCATCCCACCGCATGTATCCCATATTAGACATCTGAAACAACACTCCAGAATGACAGAGCCCAGCTGTGAGCTGTCCTTTTTATCTTCCATACATACCAATTACCATAGCCATTCTTCTTCCTCCACAGTGCTGAAAATCCCAAGACCAAATTGGAACACAAGGTTTAAAGCATATGGAAACTATTCCAATGTTAAACTGAACCTAAAGGCACCACTTCACAAGTCATTTTTACACTAAGAGTGTGTGCTATATATATTAAGACACTCTCTCGCTCTACTACAGGTTAACAGACAAGATACCCTACCTCCCAGTTTCTTCAAACTTCAGGTACATATGGCATCAGGCCTCTGGTTCAGACCTTCACTTCCACCACACCAAACTACTTGTTTCAGCATAACCAATCAAACTCCCCTCCAGAGATTACATGATCTCACAGAAATTTGACCAAGTAAAGCAACATTCATAGAATCATAGAATTGGCTGGGTTGGAAGGGACCTCAGAGATCATCCAAGTCCAACCCTTGACCACTACCGCTGCAGTTACCAGCCCATGGCACTGAGTGCCACATCCAGTCTCTTTTTAAATATCTCCAGGGACGGAGAATCCACTACTTCCCTGGGCAGCCCATTCCAATGTCTGATCACTCTCTCCGTAAAGAAATTCTTTCTAATATCCAACCTAAACTTCCCCTGGCACAACTTAAGTCCATGCCCTCTTGTCTTGTTGAAAGTTGCCTGGGAGAAGAGACCAACCCCCCCCTGGCTCCAGCCTCCTTTCAGGGAGTTGTAGAGAGCGATGAGGTCTCCCCTGAGCCTCCTCTTCTCCAGGCTGAACACCCCCAGCTCCCTCAGCCTCTCCTCACAGGACTTGTGCTGGAGTCCCTTCACCAGCCTGGTTGCCCTCCTTTGGACCTGCTCCAGGACCTCAATCTCCTTCCTGAACTGAGGGGCCCAGAACTGGACACAGGACTCGAGCTGTGGCCTCACCAGGGCTGAGTACAGGGGCAGAATCACTTCCCTGGACCTGCTGGCCACGCTGTTCCTGATCCAGGCCAGGATGCCATTGGCCTTCTTGGCCACCTGGGCACACTGCTGGCTCATGTTCAGCTTCCTGTCAATCCAGACTCCCAGGTCCCTCTCTGCCTGGCTGCTCTCCTGCAGGTGAAGAAACTACTTCTTTCCTGTCTCATCTGCCCAATCCTCAGTAATTTCATTACACTTTCAAAAAATTTGCATGCAGCATTAGTGAACTTTACAATATTAGCTACATGAACTGAAACCAACCTGAAATTCACATCTCCTTATTTGTAACACTTCACACTGCACTTCTGTTCTCTTAAGCCTCTTTCTTCTGCCTGTGTGTATCCCAATATTTTCTCTCTAAAAATGAATATCTTGTCCTGAATTTACTATTAAGACTTCCTCCACAGCATTGTTCAAACTTTTGGGGGTCCCAAATGATCTTTGGTTCATTCAAGCTCTACCCAAATTGTACCATGTAATTTTGTAGCCCGTATCTTCGGCTGGGATTCCAACTGTGCTAAGAGTTACAGCAAGTAAAAATCACAAAGCTGTCCCCAGGCCATTCAATTGTAAAGGTTCTTAAAGAGAGAGAGAAAATCATTATTTGAAAGCAGACAAGAGCATTGAAATGCAAGCACAGTTCCCCCATCTTCTGGGGTATATCATGTTAGGGTCATACAGTGTAGGACTGAGTTGGCCATCAACACCAACTCCCTCCACATCTGTGTAAGATTACATGCACAGACAGGAATCAATAAAAACTTGAGCACTGGGGAGAACTAAACCTGCACAAAGTTCTATTTCTAACAAAGCTGCTTCCAAAACATGCACAACACATTTTGCACTGCAAAATCAACTGGGAAAACACTGTTTGAATTATTCAGTGCATCAAGGCAGGGGAAGGGGCTTTTAAGTCCCTTTTCCCCAAAGTGCAAGAATTATCTGTGAGGTGCAAATGAGATCATGGAATTAAAGAAATCCTGTATCTTTGCTCTTTGAAGGCACCCACATTCATACCCTCCACCTTTGTCTCCCTGCCTTACTGTTTCCCTCATTTAGATGACTATTTATTCTCCATCAAGATTTTAGAGATTTCAAAGACCTTTCCCACAGCACTGCTAAGCAAAAAAGAAACCAGTAAGAGATGTTCAAGACCACAGATTTGTTACTGGAGAAGCACTTTCTGACAACCCAGTGGACACTATTCTAATGTAAGGCTGATGCATCAGAAAGAAGCAGATATGACAGTCCTATGGCTACAAGGATTTCTACAAATGTAAAGAGATAGTGTGAAAAAAACACATTTGTTTTTAAATCCTTCAACACTTTTTTAAACTCACACTTCCATTTCTGTGTTAATCTTCACATGATCCCACAGTTCAGCAAGATGAGAAAGCACTGAGGCATTAGAACTGAGAGCATTCAGAAGTGATATGCCCAGGCACTCCCTGCTCTCCAGAAAGACTTTACAGATACATCAAGATACTCTGGAAAATGAGCATGCCAATTATGCGCTTTGGGGAATAAGGAAATTAATTAACCTAAATCACATGGTAGGCAATTTTCCATAGGAAGTAATAGCATTCCTAACACAGACTGGTCTGTCTATTAGGTTCCTCAATATTATTTTGCCTTTTGATTTTTTTTCTGCAAATGTGAGGAAGCTTCACATGTATACATCTATATGCTAAGATGATCAGAGGGCTGGAGACAAGAGTGACAGGCTGAGGGAGTCGAGGTTGTTCAGCCTGGAGAAGAGAAAGCTCCAGGAAGCTTTATTATAGCTGCTTTCCAGCACCTGAAAGGCCTACAGAAAAGCTGGGGAGGGAGTTTACACAAGGCTATGTAGTGACAGGGTGAGGGGGAATGCTTTCAGACTGGAAGAGGGTAGATTCAGGATAGACATTAGGAATCAATTCGTGTGAGTGTGTGTATGTGATGAGACACTGGAAAAAGTTGCCCAAGGAGGCTGTGGATGCCTCACTCCTGGGAAGTGTTCAAGGCCAGGTTGGACCGGGCTTTGAGGAACCTGATCCTATGGGAAGGTGTCCCTGCCCACTGCAAGGGGGCTGGAACTAGATGATCTTTAAG
Source organism: Phaethornis superciliosus (assembly GCA_023637945.1). Lineage (NCBI taxonomy): Eukaryota > Metazoa > Chordata > Aves > Apodiformes > Trochilidae > Phaethornis > Phaethornis superciliosus. Next base: position 61,335,732 of record JAJQWJ010000001.1, on the reverse strand, counting down.
GTCCCTTCCAACCCAAACCATGTTACAATTCTACGATTTCATGTCAAGGTATCTGCTTTCCCCCTGCCAGGCCACGGCAGAGCTCTTACCAAAGAGAGTTCCTATCAAATGAAGACAGACCCTCTCCTCTGCTTCCAGCAGCTGGATGACTGGCAGTGCCTGCCAGGCCAGGGCATCATGGAGTCGGGAGAGGACATGCTTCTTGCGCACCAGCTAGGGACCAGAGACAACAACCACCCGTCAGTCCGCACCCAGGCCCCAGCCACCCCTCTGCTCCCACCACCCCGGGGAGAAGATTGCCACCAGAGCCCCAAAGCCGAGGCGACACAGCTGTCCCAATGCCACCAGACCCCCGGGCTAGCCCCCAGCCCCAAATTCCGCTCAAGGCGAGAGGGCTCAGCCGAGGCGGCAGGGACACCGAGGAGACGGGCGCCAAGACCAGCGCTGCCCAGGAAGGGGCTGAGGCGACGGGGCAGGGGCTGCCCACCGAAGCGCTGCCGTCTCCCAGGGTCTCCACCGCGCAGGCGAGGCAGAGCGGGGGGCGGAGGGGCAGAGCCCAGCGCTCGCCGTGCCCGCCACCAGGCCGCCCACAGCCCGCCGCCATCTCCCCACAGCAGCCGCGGCGGGAAAGCAGAGAAACCCCCGCTCCTCCGCCTGTTCCGCCCCTCCGGGAGGGCGGGAGGATCCCGGGGAGGCTGCGCTCCTCCCACGCCCCGCCCCGGGACTTGCGGCCGCCTGACTTCCGGCGGCAACGCAGCTCCCGCCGCCTCCATATCCTGCACCGAGCACGGGCCGAGAGGCGGCACCGCGCCGCCCATCCCAAGCCGCGGCCATGGTGAGTGTGTTTGGGCGCCGGCCTCCATCTCCTCCGGGTGCGCCGGTCCGGGGGAGCCTGGGGCGGAGGGAAACCGGCTCGCCGGCGGCTGCGGGGCCGGGAGCACGTGGAGGCCGTACCGGGGCTGCGAGTCTCCTGCCGTGCGCCCTGCCCCGGAGGGAGGAGGCGGGGATGGCGGTCCTGGCGGCACCTCGTGGCGGGGGATTCGGCATCCCGGCCCCACTCATCCCCTCCGCGGGGAGCGGGAGCGTGGGTTCGGCCGCCCGGAGAACGGAGCGGGTCGGCGGCAGAGCACCGCGGGCTGAGGCTGCCCCTTAGTGCTCCACTCCGCTGCTGGTGTTAACGTTTAGAAACTAATTGTAATTTGTATAAACTAACCCGTTCTGTGCCCTTCTCGGTTTTGTTTTGGTTTTTTGAGCTTGTTCCTTGTGCACTGAAGCACTGCGTTTTATATAGCATCCGTGGTAGCACATGCCTGAAAGGCTGCCCTGTAAGCTCCCTGCTGCTAGTGAGATTTCTAGGATTTAAATTCGCTGTGTGAGTACAGATGCTGTACACTTCGAATATCATAGAATCATAGAGTTTTTAGGGTTGGAAGGGACCTTCATGATCATTTAGTTCCAACCCCCCTGCCATGGGCAGAGACACCTCCTGCTACATCGGGTTGTTCAGAGCTCTGTCCAGCCTGGCCTTAAATTCCTGGGCTGGGGCTTCCACCACCTCTCTGGGCAACAATAAATGCAGTAGGAATTTTATTGCATGTGCAGAGCAGCTGAGAGGTGGTTCCAGCAGTCCTTACATGTGGTGGACATGATGATGATGTGGTGGTGTTCAGAACAAAGCTCCCTTTGCTCTTGTTGTGATACTCTTGATTCTTTCCTTGCTCTAGAGTGAGGCAGAAGTGAATCCCAAAGCTTACCCTCTGGCTGATGCACAGCTCACCAAAACACTACTGGATCTTGTGCAGCAGTCCTGCAACTATAAGCAGCTACGCAAGGGAGCCAATGAAGGTGAGACCCATGTCTTGCAAAGTGTTCTGGAAATCATACAAGGATTTTATGAGAAGCTGTGGCTAGAGATTATCTCTTCTTTCTAGCATTAGGCCACTAACATGGATCTGAATATTGTAAGTGTCTCTCTGCTTCTTCCTCCTGGCCTGCATAAGCAGTATTCAGGGACAGAAGTAATCTGTAATCTTGTTATGGTTTATATACAGTTCTGGTAGCTGCCCAAACTGTGTTTGTGGTGCATGTCATGTGATCATGCTACCTTTAGTGGTGTGGCACTGGGATTACCAGATGCCTTGCCTGTTCTGAAAGATTTAGATTTGAGGGCACCTCTGGAAGTCTCTAGTGCAACTTGGGCAGAGAGTGGCTCCCTTCACAGTTGGAGTAGGTTCCTTGGCGCTTTGCTTAGTCAAACTTTTTTTAAAAGCAGTTCCTAAGGATAGAAGCTCCACAGACTCTCAGGACCCATGTCCCATGGCGTAAAGGACCCATGTCCCCTGTAAATTTCTAGAGTGTGCGGGTGTGAAATTCCAGCATGTCCCCAGAATCTCCCTGAGGCACCAGTTAGTCTACAACTTTTTTTTCCTGTGCTCTCAAGAGGACAATCTAACTCCATCTTTTTTGCAATCCCCTTGAAACAGGAAAAGACAGCAGCCACATCCCCCCTGCTCCCACCCCAACCCTCTCTTCTCTGAGATAAAGAAACCCATCTCTCTCAGTGTCCCTGGGTCCATGAGATGCCCCGGACCCTGCCCACCAGCACCCCTAGGCTGGGCTTGCTCCCTTTAGAGTCTCACTTGAGGGCAGCACCAGGCACAGCACCCTGGGTACAACCCTGTGGATAACCCGCTCCCTGGCCCTATAGCTGAAATCTTCCTTTGACCCGTCCTGCTACCAGTAGATCTCCTTGCTTGTGCCAATTTCAACTTCCACTGTTGTTTTTTATAAAGATGTGCTTCCTAGAGGGACTAAGACTAACTCTTCAGTTTCTTTTACAACAGCCACAAAAACATTGAACCGAGGGATAGCGGAGTTCATTGTGATGGCGGCAGACGCAGAGCCCTTGGAGATCATCCTGCACCTCCCTCTTCTCTGTGAGGACAAGAACGTACCTTACGTGTTTGTGCGCTCCAAGCAAGCCCTGGGACGGGCGTGTGGTGTTTCCCGGCCTGTCATTGCCTGCTCCATCACCATCAAGGAGGGATCACAGCTAAAGCCTCAGATCCAGTCTGTCCAGCAAGCTATAGAAAGACTGTTGGTCTAAATGCCCATCAGCAGGCTCTGCTCTCTACCGTGTTTTGTAGTAAAATACCCTAGGAAACCCAGGCTCGTTGATACAGTTCACACAAAGAAGGGTATTTTAGTACAAAACACAGTAGAGAGCAGAGCTTGCTACGGCTCGCAAGTAACCTGTATATCTCATGGTTTTAGGGAAGCTGTAGTCACCTGAATAAAGAGAAACCCTTTAAGTCATGGCCAAGGCAACAGAGAGTAAATAATTTTTCAGATTTTAAAAAAAAACTTGTTTCAAGAATGTTAGGTAATCTCATGGCCTGGAAAGACGTGAAGCACTACCAGCTTTCTGGGTTAATGGTGGTTTTGTGGAGTTAGCGTTAGTTAAATGCATATTGTATAATAAATCCACTTACTGCTCTCAGCAGAAGATCTAAACCGCTGTGTTGGGTTGTGTCACATCAAACCTGTTCTTGCGACTCTCCCCACAACTCTGATCTGGATACAGCGGTAAAGAAAAGACTGAGAAGTAAAGCAGCGAAGGGATCAAGCCATTCAACTCGTCCTCCTTTATTCAGTTACAGACATCCCTTTTATACCTGCCCATACCCCTTTGTTTATCCCAGGTGTTTCATGTTCTTATCCATCTGTATGCAAGCACGCACCCGACATAACTGTGACTGTTTTCAGTCACATCCATCCACTGCAACAGCTTTCTGCTGCATTTGACATGGACAAGCAACCTTTTATCTATGACCTTGTTCTTCTAGCTTACTTTTCTACTCTATGTGCATCTGGGTAATAAATCATGGTTAGTCTATTTGGTTCTTGACAGTTTTACAACTTTGTTAGATGCTAAGCATCTGCCTTCACATCCTGCTCCAACAGATGCTGCTCAACATGCAGCATCCAGTTGCCGTATTCTCCCACATCTCCCCCTTTTTTGTGTCTTCAGATTGGAGCTAGTATTCTATTCCAGGTGTCATCTCTCTTCTTCCTTTCTGCTGGCATGATGCTCCAGATGAGCCAGAGTACTAAAATATATGTGATTAATGCAACAAAAGCAACACTGACAAAAATCCAGATTCTCAAATTGAAACCCTCAAACCAGTTCTTTGGATTGAGCCATTTTTTGTCAGCAATTGAGCCACCAAGTGCTCAGGTACTTGTTTAACTTGTTTCATCTGAGTAACTACTACACAAGCAAGATCAGTAACCTCTTCAATATTTGCAGTGAAGGCTCCTTGCAAATGATATTTTATTTCATCCTGTGAATGTTGGGATTCATTCCAAGGGATGGGTTATACACATAGCATGCACTCAATGCTCCCAGTCACACTGCAGTTTCAGTCTATGAGAAATAGCATTTTGCCTACCACCTAACCATAGCAGCAGCTTCTAATACGTCTAAACAACCTAATAACTGATTGAAAATTGGTTTTTGTTCTAATGTTATCTGTCATATCTGCTAATATGCTTGACACCTCTTTTCATTTTTATAAAATGTGCCAACACTGTAGTGGCCACTGCTGCAGTGACACCAATGACAATTGCTGTCATTGTAATTGTCATTACTGTAAATGCAATTAGCGGAACAATAAAATGTCATTTTCTGGTGAGACTGTAACCCAAATAATTTGAAAATTTTGAAATGCTATTGTCATTTTTTCCATGTACAAGTCAAATTTATTGGAACCCGTATTTCAGCTCAGCATCTTAACACGACTATGTATATGATGTTTGTTTTCCATAGTTGTTGCAAATTCTAACAACAAAGGTGTTCTCAAATGAGACATTAAAGGATTGATTATTATTAACCTGTAGGTTGGTGCTTCCTACAAATACATACAGATGCAGGGCATGTACCTTTACCCAATCTGTTTCTTGTCACAACATACTGTGAGGCAATCGAATTTCTTGTGTAATTTTCTATTTTTTACTCTATTAATGGCAGTCCCATATACCATAAATTTGTAAATAACATTCCTGAATGGGTGGTATTGAACCATGTTTGTCCTCGATGCACACATCTTCTAGTCTGTCTCAAGGGACAGGAGTGTCATCCGTGCTATCGGGTTTGCCTGTCTGGATTCTACCAGCCCACAGTATGGTTTCACAAACTTGCTGGAGTCCACACTGGGCCTGTTGGTGATAAAACCTTCTTCCCCATGTTAGCCCTGGTCCCTTACACTCTTTTAGAAAGGTGGGGTCTTTATACAGAACTGTAGGATGAATACCCATAAAGGGTAGGGAACATCCATGTTTTCAGCTGCAGTGTGGGAGGTGAAGTCTCGATTTAAAAATATTTAAAGTAACCAGAACTTTATCCAGTCGTTCTTGGGGACTAGTATGCAAGGCTATATTTCCCCTTTTTTGTTTTTGCAGGAGTGTTTTGAAATCCTGATTTTTTATGCTCCACTAGTGACTGACTTGTGGGATTGTAGGGAAGGGCTGTGACATGCATCACTTCCCATTGTTGTAGGAAAAGGCTTACAGTGTGAAGATTTATAAGCAGGCCCATTGTCCATTTTTATTTCAGCAGTTCTGCCCCTGCAGGCAAAACAAGCCCTCCAATAACAAATGACATGTCTTGCACATTCTCCTGCTAAAGCCATAGCACAACAAAACCCAGAAAATGTTTCAACTGTAACGTGCACAAAATGTAGACTGCCAAATTCTGAAATGAGTGACATCTGATTGTCACAATTGTGCTGGTTTTAGACCTCTAGGTGTCACTCCTGCCAAAACATTTTTCACCTCTATTTACAGGCAAGGCAGGGGGTAACCAATAATACAGCAATAGGAGCTGTGCAATTCTGTCTCCTTTTTGCAAGACCTGGTATCCTAATAATGCTGTAACCATTATTTTTATTTCCCCTTCATAATCAAAAGTTGGGGCTGTTTCTGTAAAACTGAAATACCACTGGGTTCTGAACCCTGGGATTTGTCAGGGCACCGGGTCTCACACCGCTTTGGTGGTTTCCCTGTCAGGGTTTGCCATTCGTGTGAAATTTAGATTTGCATTCATTACCCTAGTGATACCCATATTTACATTTAGGACATAATTTAGAAGGATTAGATTTCCCTGCAGTTTTATTCTTTTGGGGGCAGTCCCTTTTTAAGTGTTCTTTTTGATGACATATGAAACACTTACTACTTGCTACATATGAAACTCCCCTACTGCAAAGGTGACCGTCTGTAAAGTGTCAGCAAGTGCAGCTGCCTTATGGTTTTCCATTCTGATATTTTTGCATGTCTTTATATACTCTCCCACTCCTCTAGCTTTACTTATTAAAGGTTTGATCACTGTTTGACAATCCACATTCATATTTTCATATGCCAATTGCATTATCAAGGCTTGAGCTGCTTCTTCATTATCATTTTGCCTTGTGATAGCTTTTTGGAGTCTATCAATAAATGATTTACAAGACTCCTGAAGTCCTTGTACAATGGAGAAAGATCCATCACAGACCCCTGAATCTGGATTTTTTTCCATGACTTAAGGGCAATATCTGATGCTTGAATAAACGTTGTACGATCTAACGTCACTTGCGCTGCCTCTTCTGCATGTTGTCCCCATCCTTTCAGCATATCAGCAGTGACAGGAATATTTAAATTCAGGTTTTTCACTGCTTGTGTGGTAGCCAAATCATCATATTCTACCCTCTACACAGCATATTGTGCAGATGTCAAAGCTGTTTTTACTAATGTTTTCCAATCATGGTGTCATTACATAGCTCTTACCAATTGCTTGTACTAATCCCAGTGTAAAATTACTCTGCAAGCCGCTTGCCTTAATTGTTTTACAAATCTCCATAAATACCAAATAGGGAAGCACTGGAGCTTCTCTTTCCTGATAAGTAACAGGAAAAGGTAACACTTCCCCAGCTTTTAAGGCTTATCAATACAGGCTTGCATCACTGGATGAGTTGGGGTTTCTACTTCATCATTATCTGGGATATCTCCAGGATATACTGGGGGCTGGAGGGGGAGAAACCTCCTCTGTCAGCTACTAATACAAACTGTGGTAGTGGAGGGCCACTAGCATTCTAATCAGTATTAAGAGCTGGGTAAACTGGTTTTGGTTCCTCTATTGCATTAGTAAGATCTATCCAATTCTTGCTATCTGATTCCTTCATATCAGTACTTTCCTCATTTCCCTCAGCCCCCTTGCTATTTCCTCGGCCCAACCCTATATTTTCTGTTTTTTGTAATGGCTGCAAGGTGATATATAACATGGGCCAAATTAATGCAGCTAATGCTGGGATATTCATTCCTAAGGATTTTCACATCTCAAAATGATCTCCCACCCACTTCCGTAAGTCCAAATCATAACTGCATTCCTTGGGGAACCAATTACAATGTTCCTTCACAGTTAATAATAATTGTGTTATGTCCCACTCTGATACTGTAAAACTAGCAGCTGGTAAGATTTGTTGCAACACAAAAACATATAACTGCTGCTCTTTGGTAGCAGGTTGTCCCATGGTAAAAAGCGTCAGGAAATCCCTTTTTTGTTTTCCCTGTGCCTAAACCACAGCATGAATTAAATCTGTCTGGACTTACCACTCCATCAGGCTGCTCGCCATTCCTCCATCAGGGTCACCACTTGTGGCTCTCTCCCCACAACTCTGGTCCAGATACAGCAGTAAAGAAGACTGAGAAGTAAAGCAGCAAATGGATCAAGCCATTTTCCATGGCTCATCCTCCTTTATTGTGTTACAGCTGTCCTTTTTAAACCTATCTGTCCCCCTTTGTTTATCCCAGGTGTTTCATGTTCTTATCTGTCTATATGCAAGAGTGCACCAAACATACCAGTGACTGTTTTCAGTCACATCCATCCACTCCAGCAGTGTTCTGCTGCTTTCCACTCAGACAAGCAACCTTTTATCTATGACCTTGTTCTTCTTTGACTTTTACTTTTCTACTCTACACACAGCTGGGTAATATATCAGGGTCAGAATCATAGAATGGTTTGGGTTGGAGGGGACCTTACAGACCAGTTCCAACCCCCCTGCATGGGCAGGGACATCTCCCACCAAACCAGGTTGCTCAAGGCTCCATCCAACCTGGCCTTGGAACACTTCCAGGAGGGGGCAACCACAGCTTCTCCAGGCAACCTGTGCCAGTGTCTCACCAACCTCACAGGAAAGAATTTCTTCCTAATATCTACCCTAATTCTCTACTCTTTAAGTTTTAAACCATTTCCCCTTGTCCTCTCACTACACACCCATGTAAAAAGCCCTACCCCAGCTTTCTTGTAGGCAATTTAGTCTATTTGATTCTTGACAGTTTTATAACTTGCTGTTAGTAGCTAAGCATTCCTCTGCTATCACATCCTGTTTCAACAGATGCTGCTCAATATGCAGCATCCAGTTGCTGTGTTCTCCCACACTTTCTTCTATTGCAGGATGCCAAAATAAAGCTAGCAGAGAGACAAATAGATACAACAGCAGAATGAAAAGTTATCTTGTGATGTTTCCACAGAGGCATTAACTTTATACCATTGGTAAGTACATCACAAATAAAATCAGTGCCCAAAAGACTGAAGACAAATCATGTCTGTTTATTTTTGTAAATGCCTTATAACCAATACCCTTGCTGAGGTAAGCCTAACACAAAGTTTGAGTCCTTTCATTTGTATGAAACTTAGAAATGCTTCTGTACCCTTCTACTGATGCTGACTGTTGAGCTAGTTGTGTTTAAATCCACAGCTGATGTGAGAACGCACAGAAGGAACAGAAATAAAGGATTCTTGAGCAAGCAGAACTGTCTTAATTTTCTGCTCTGAAGCCTCCCACCACCATCCCTGTTAAATTCTGCTTAATGTAACATCCTGCTTAAAAAAAAAAAAAAAAAAGCCAGGAGGAAGATCTAATAACCTAGACAAAACATGCCATTATCATCTGAAGCTCAGAACATACTGTGCCTGGGGGTTAGCAAGCCAAGACCTAGGTTAACAAGGGCGTTTGAGGAATCAAAGGTCACAGAATCAAGGAAGGGATAGTTTCAAAATTTTACTGTGTTCAATAAAAGTCTTACTAAGGTAAGTATTTACAGTAACTTCTTTGCCAAGAGGCAAAATAAATTGATTGAGAAATCAATCTTTTTAATGCTGATTGAGAGTATTACAGACTACATAGCTTCAGTACTGCAGAGCTGTGGAGGTCAGCAGCATCCTGGCACAGGTAGGGTGCTCACAGTGCCAAGAGGGAATTCACAGCTGGCTCTGATACCCGTGCTACCCTACAGCATGGGCACAACCTTAATGTACAAAATGGTTCTTCACTAAGTTGCCCAATAGTTTCTGTGCCAAACACAAGAATCCTTCTCTTGCACTGCAAGGCAAGTGCAGCATGCCCGGCCTGGAAGTTTAAAAACAGAACACAGCCCCAAAACCTGGAAGTAACAAGGGCTACTCTCTGCAACTCAGTGGGTTTTTTTTAAAGCACAGATTTGAGTACAGAAGCCTGCACAAGTCTATCTCATACTTATACTTGCCACAGAGGTGGAAAACCTCAATGCCATCTCAGTAATTTATCTCAGGTCAATGCTTGCTGCCTTCCAGGTAGCATGACTTTTTTTTTTTTTTTTTTTTTTTTTTTTTACACACACAAACACACACACACCCCCAAAAGAAAACCCAAAACAAACAAAAAAAACCCCCAACTTTTTATATTATAATTATAAAAATTAAGACCTAGATGTGCAGCTTTTTGGGCTTGTTGCCCAAAGGACTGGCTGCTGCTTCTCAGTAATCATTTTCTTCTTTATGATCTAGTAGTAATCTTCATAATTGTGGTGGTGAAAAGGAATCCAGTTTGATTACAAGCACTGATACTGACTGAATTTTGGAGGAGAGCAATATGCCACATTTATACTCCCCGCTAGCACACAGACTTGACATGCTGCTTTAATTTATGTGGTACTATTAACACAGATAATTCTTTTTCCTCACTCACACTGAAGTGGATTTTGCTGTCTTCATGATGCAAAGATGGTACAGCCCATGTTGTAAAGAAGTCCAAAGTAACCTTTATTAAGAAACCAGGAAGGCACAACCCTGTTTACTTGCAGTGGGTGACCTGAGTTAGCAGGGAATTTAGTTCTGCCTTTGGCTATTGTGAAGAGAATCCAACTTTACAGAGTTTACATAACTAAAAATAAAAAGTTTCTTCACTGATAGCTTCAGCATCATTCTGTTGCCTTCTCCTCCACAGCAAGATTGAACAGACACAGCACAGACATGAGACAACCAAAACTTCAAGGAGATGGAAGTCAACCAGAGCCTTTTGCTCATGCCTAGTGTGCACTGAAGTATTCAGTAAGGGCGTCCATCAGCTCCTGCTTCTTCCCCTCACTCTTCAAACCATAAAGCCTGCACGCGTACTTCAGAACAGGGACAGTAAGTTTGCCTAGAGTACCCTTCAGCACATGACTCTGCAGCTCATCTTTTGAGACTTCTATCTTGGGCCTCTTCTCACTTTGACCATCAGAATCTAGAAAGATACATTTTAGATCATCAAGATGTAAAAAAAGTTTCTTAATAGAAAGATGTCTGTATTTTCTTACACATACCCACAGTTTCATGGTCTCCCAAACTTCACATTTACTGCAGCATTACTTAAGACATTTAGCCCTAAAGATGACTATCTTGTACTTGCTAAACAGCCCATGCATAATAGTGTGCTTCCTCACCAAGAACACAAACTGAAATCATGAACCATTTTACTACTCTATTGTCAAACCCCAAAATTGTTAATAATGATGATAAAAACAGTAATAAATATCATTGCAGTAATTTACCTGCAGTGTAATTTAGCTATACTTACCTGTTTTTTCACCATGGAGTTTCTTATTAGAGCAGTTTTCTAGCTGGATACTACAATATCATCAACTGTCTAAGAATCTCCAGTGGATATAAGTCCTCTTTGTTGTGGGGATGAGCAAAGAGTTATTGCACAAGCAGCTTCTTTAAACTATGAGGAAAACTGAAAATGCAGAAGCCTCTAAACAAAGTGCACAGACATCATGTTGCATGTCTGCACTGTTTACTGACCTTGTTTCCGCTTTACAGCGTTCCCATCAGGATTGTAGTCAGGAGGATAAACCAGCTCCTTAAACTCCTCCACCAGGCTGCCCAGCCTGCGGTTCATCTCTTCAGACTTAGGCACTGGCAAAAGAGAAAGATTTCTCCTTTCAAAAACAGAGCCACCACAGGAAAGTCTAAATGAGGTCATCACCAGCTGCAACTCTGCTTTTGTAGTAACTGTAGTAACTAGCATGCAAGTGTCATCCAAGTGTACACGATGCAAAGACCTGTGTTGTGATCATCAGAAATTAGAAATGTACAGCCCTTGGTAATATCAAGATCTTATATTACACATATGTAATGGCTCGTGTGTATGGTTGGACTCTGTCATCCCAGAGGTCCTTTCCAACCAGGACAATTCTGTGATTCTGTGACTGAATAGGAAATACACACACAGAACAAAACTGGCATGGTGGAGCTTATATAGAATATCTACCTGATTGCATTGTTACTCAGGTCTCACCTCAGACACTTAAAGGGTACTATCTAAGGTTGTGAGTTGTTTTGAGGCAGAACAGCTCATTTCTATCCTGTATTTCTATTACATCTAGTATAGCGACATAGATTATTTGTTATTGCTTCAAAAGAGACAAACAGCACTCTACCACCATTCCTGGAGTATAACTTAATTTTTAATAAAAGGACCTTACCCTTCAGGGGTAGGTTTCTATTCTTTGATAAAATATTCTTTTAAACTCTTGACAGACACAAGGTGGCATTGCTGCCTCCTAGGAGAATGATTATTTAAGCAGTTCTGCCCATTTATCACAATGAAATATTAACTGGACTCTTGAAGAGAGGAACTTCAGAGAACACATTTGTCACCATAGAAAAAAGGTGATTCAATTTTAATTTTGAAAGGTAGAGTGATCAATTTTTCCTTTGTCTTAAAAATGACAGCATAAGAAAGCGAGGTTTCAGTATTTTAGAAAAGATACATCTAAAATTCTAAATCTTGGAACTGCGCATAACTGAAATATATTTTAAAAGACATTTAATTTTGTAGTAGCACATCTCAAGAACCCTCTACCCCACCTCCCTTCACACCCACCAATAAGTCTCACTTGTAAGATCCTCAGCTTGCTCTGGTTCCATCATATCCAGTGCCAAAGCCTCTAGATTCCTGAAGTGCTGCTGCAAGACGGGGTTCTCAAAGCTGTCAGGCCTGCCAAGAAAACAGATGAGACAGCAATGATCTGCCACCAATCTGTTTCAAAGTAAGACTTTCCTCTTTCCCACAAAAGAATCCATCTCACCAGAAGAAATGCTTTTCCTCTTTTCAATTTACCTGCTGAATTGCTATCCCCCTGTGCATCAACCACATTAGAAAGCTGTGTAAGACAAATGGAGACAGTGGTATTCTAGTTTAATAGCAGTTAGCTACTTTCCACATACCCAAATCTCCTATAAAACACTTCATAAAATTTATCCTCTCTTTTATCAAAAAGCCTAGCTACTCTCTCTAAAGTGCTCTAATTTTAACAATCCAAGTCTGATCTGCAATAGATTGGCAGAACCACAATAAAATGTGATACCTCTGCAATAAATTACAACAGCTCAGAGGACAAGAGCAATTCTATAAAGAACTCCAGAATGTGCTACATGCTGCACGTGGTGCTTGGGTATTCAGAATAATTAAGAATTAATTTTGGACAAAGCTAGTGCAAAGGGAAGCAACTTGTATCAAAATGTATCAAAACCCAATCTTGTGGACACCACAGCTTAAAACACAAGCAACAGAGCAAGCCCCATGCCACCCACCAGCACACACACCCTTTCTTTCATGTCCATGTACCTGTATTTGAATCGGAGTTTTTGAATTATTTCCTTCATTTTGTTCACTTGCTCTCGACTGGCTGGCACCTTTTCTGTAAAATCAATGTTCCGTTTGTCATCTGCATATGGTAGAAAAATGATGTGGAAACCTACACAGGAGAGAAAGGAAATAACAGTCATGCAGAACTATCACCTCAAACCAGTAATTGACAGGAAAGACCAAGGTGCTCATTATCTAGGTCTGAAGACTCCCCAAATTAGCTATTATATTGCTGTAAACAACAGCAATGTCTGACACCTACTCCTAGTGCCTACAGTGTGACAACTCAATCCCTGTCTCAATTACAATTAACATCACAAATGGCTTTTGAAAAGGGATTCAAACTACATGCATAAATAAGAGCTGGAAAGTTGTTGCCTGCTTTTTATACAGGAGGTCAACTTGTGCACCTTCCCCACCTCTCACAGGACACAAGTTTGAATATGGCTTGTTTGAAAATTATGTTAATGCCCACATTTTATTACTGAAATGCTTTACATTGTACACAAGCAGTGTTGATTCTCCTATTTTACATCCTCCCCAGAAGAGGATTTTGCAGATAAAGAGGTGAGAAAACGGAAGAGAGCAAGAGTCTGCTTTTGCTCCCTGATCATTCCCCACTCAGCTGCTCCAGTGTGATGCTTAATATATGAGGGTATTTATTTAAGGCTTCAAAATGTATCCAGGGATACAATAAAATCTAAGGAAAACCATTCTATCAAGTCAGCAAACAGAAAAAAGGCCTTTAATTTTTAGGTCAGTTACTTGAATCTGCTAAGCAATGCTAGGAGGCAGGAAAATACTGTACTCGTGTTACACCCAAGCAAGCTCCAATGCAACTGGAGTTTTAAAAACAGATTCAACATCAGATGCTTACAATGACAAAGCTGAAGAAAAAACGAAGTTGGAAAGCACTCTCCCTAGTTTGAAGGGGAGCAAGAATATTTTTACACAACACAGAAGGCTATTATGCTGACTGCATCTAGACATGCAGGGAAAGGCAGCATCTCTACCCATACCTGGAGGGGCTATCTGCACTTTCTGCTCATCCACCTCTTCCTCCTGGGGAACCAGGGCCACAAAGTATGGGGGAGTGTTGCGGCGGGCGGTGTATCTGCACAGTGCCATTACCTCCTTCTCTAAGCATTTCATCAGTAAGGCATTAAATAGAGTTGTACTCCCTGTAAAGTAAAAACTGTATCGGTCAGATTCACAGATTTGCTCCTTTGTTCAGGACTGTAAGCCTAGATATTAGTTTCAATACTCAAGACTTTTTTTGAGACGCCTGGAATATTCCAGAGGCAAAAATCAACTTCTGGAAGGGGAGCCCACAAAAATGACAACATTAGGGTCTCTCCTGACCAGAGGAGTAAGATTTCTGGTCAAAGAAATTAAATCACTAGCATCTGGGAAACGAAATACAGTTGAACACTGGAAACGGGTATCCACAAAGCCTCTTTCTGGCCAGGTGGGACATCACAGTAGCACATATCACTGAAACTTTTGCAGAATTAACACACTAAGGCTTCAGATTGCAATATTCCTTTTAAGGCACACTTTTGCTTCGTACTTTACCTGATATGGTGGTCAGGAAAAGACTGGCACAAATAAGGTGCTTGATTCAGGAAACTGCTAAGGTGGAGAATCTAGCGTAAAGGTTCTTCTTTAGTCAGACACTGCAAAGTATCTGGTCATAACTCAGCTGCCTTCATCCACTGGATTGAGGAGCTGGAGTTTTTTCTTTACTACTGCAGCTTAGGATAAATTAATACTGTATTTCTAGAGAAGTACACTTACATGTACACATAACAGGGAGATAAAAAGCAGTCCTAAACATTGTCCTCTTCTCTCTTTAAAAGCCTGTAAAGTGTTATTAATTCAACCTTACTTCCTGAGTATTGTGTTTCCACTTCTAGATGATATGGATTACTTATCTAGATGATAAGTAATTATCTGCACTGGTTTGGGGTTTGCTTTTTAATTTGGTTTTGTCTTTTTTAATCACCTTTGTCTTCTTGTCAGGTACTAGTATCCTTCACGGTCATGAATGACAAAACCAAGACAACACCTGCACAGTTCCTTTAGATCCTTTCATGATAGATGAAACATGAAGCCAAATAGGCTCTCCTGCTATTGAAGAAAACAATAATTAACTGCACCTGGGAGGGGCAGTTAATTCTATACTTCTTAACATTAGGAAGTTTTAAAGTTAGACAAACCTTTTACACTCTATAATCCCCACTCAAACACACTACATTCTAATACAAGCTAGTGAATCTTCTCTTTCCATCATTACTTACCACTTACTACAGATTCCTCAGGATAGATGAACTGGGAGGGCTTGATATGGTGGTGATGTTTTAGCATGGAAAGTGGTTTGAAGCCAATCAAAAACAAGCCCGGAGAGTCAAATTGTTTGATTTCTTCTGTTTCCTCTTTCTCCAGCACAATCTGGCGGTTTCCATATGTCTAAACCAGGGAAGAAAGAGCAGATAGTAGAGCTGCCAGCATGAAAAAGCAATTGCTGGGGTATGGGGTGGGGGTGGTGTCAGGAAGAGGCTACAACTTCTGTCTTCCACTAACTATGGTTACAGACAAGACAGGGGAAACTCATCATTAGTGCATTCTGAAATGACAAGTCACAGTCTGTGACCATTATCCCAAGGGAACTTCCAGCAGGACATTAGCAAAATGCATTTTCCAAAGACAATGGTTAAGCCCTGGCACAGAGAGGCCATCCCATCTCATCTCTGGAGTTCCTCAGAGCCTTCCCAAACAAACCCTGAGCAACCTCATCCGGTTTTGCAGGTTTCACTCTGGGCTGGGCTGGACCAGACCAGACTGAATTTTCAGAGTTTCTGTCTGATTCTACACTCATTTCAGCAGGTGCCCATCAGCTACCTACTCCTGGCAGAAACAGTGACCAAAACAACACTTCTGAAGCATCAGTCATATATCACAAAAATGAAAACATATGGCAGTCCAGCTGATGAAGTTAAACATCAGAGCTTGATGCTCGTCTTTCTGTTTATCTCCTGTGCTTTATTTTAATAAAGTAATGTCCTGTAAAATAAGTTTAATATTTAATCATGAGACAACAACTTCAAGAGGATACCGTGGAAGGACACCTGAAGTGACCATATACTAGCACATGCATATCCTGCTTTGGAATAAGGCTGTGCCTGAACAGAACGTGACATTCAATCTACATCAGCCAAATTATCGAGGAGGAAGGCAAAGCAAAGAAATAAACAACAGCAAAAAAAGTAATAGGCCTTTCTGGTTTTGTTGTTTGGAAAAGAGCTCCAACACACATACCCTCCAGCCTCTGATTTACACTTGTACATTTAATAAAAAGGACAAAATCTGTTCCTAATGAATCAACACCAGCAGTGATAGCACAAGGCCCATAAGGCCAGGCTCTGGCAACCTGGTTCTGCCCTAACAGAAAAAAATGCCCTGTGTTCCTGAGCACACTCCCACCTGTGGCCATGCTTTCCCTTGACAGTCATGCCAGAGAAATAACCCACTCTCACTCTGCATAGCTTACATAGTGACCAGGCTATCCCCAGGGGCGTACAGATGTGAATGTTTCTGCCAGCTGATCTTGAATGAGAAATAGAATTGAAAGCACCAAGAAAATCAGCATCAGTCCCCCACATCACAGTGACAAGAAGAAGCAGACACATAATGAACACTTACACATCATCAGTACGTTACCTGAGCCCTCTTTGTGTCACTAGGCAGGAGCAAGCTGCCTGTTTTTCCATTAAACATCCTTGTTTTTGTTTTAACCACTTCATTAGTTTCCCGATACAGCTTTACAGGATAGGGCTTATAAGCTTTTCGAACGAGGTTGTAAACGCCAACAGAAAGTGACAGATCTTTGTTCAGATACAGATTTAACCTGTGTTAAAGAAACATGATGCAGACTTGAGACTTACGAAAATTCACTTTTTCCAAAGAAAGTCATTTCCTCAGATAACTCTTTCGTCTGATCACCTCCTTTCTCCTTCCCCAAAATCACGTGTATTTCAGGAAACGTGCTACTACTTGAGTCATAATCTCACTAGAATAAAAACATCCTTGCAGTGCTGTCACTTCTGATCATAAAAGCGATTTAAAGACAACTAATTTACCATATTTATTACACCTTTTTTTTTTCCACTCTGAATGGCAGCTATGCTCAAGCAGAGCACAGGACAAGTTTGTATTTGGGCATCTCACTTGTATTGAATGCAATGTGACCTCTGAATTCACACAGCTGCTCACACAGAAAGCAAAATTCTCCAACAGAACCCCATCAAGGCAAACTATACCACAATTTAAGAGAAAACAGAGGAAAATTCAGAAGTAAGGATATAAAAATTGAGGTAATCTTTCATCTCTTCTAAAAGGTATCACTGGTATAAGATTGTTCATTCTCCATTATTAGAAAATTAGAGAAATATTCCCAGAAGAGGAAAACAAAGCTGTGAGCAAGAGCAAGAACACCAATGACAACAGCTCATCTGCGATTTTAAAAAATACAAATTAAAAACCAGTAGGCTGTACAGTTCATTCCCTTATTGTGCTTCCACATCACTCTGCTATGAACTTATTAAAAAAAAAACAACTGTTACAGAGTATTTGGTTCCAAAAATACTTACTATCTGATTTGTCAAGATCCCATTAATCTCTCTGTAAGTATCTCTAATCTTTCGGTAGATGAGAAATATCAAGGCTGTGTGAGTGCAAACCAAGAGCCTAGACAGACTGGCCATATATAACTATTTAATAATAGGCCAAAAATATCTACTAGTACACCAAGATTAAATATTTGTATGTTGAGAATCGTAAGAAAAGCCTCATTTCGATCATATTTTCACTACAAATATTATATAACATTTTATATGTTTCAGATTGTTTTGTAAGTATTCGACTTGGCAATTACTTTGCTTTTTGAAGAATCATTATTTCTGGCCAACCCCAATACAGGAGATGTCAGGGGAAAAAAAGAGGCCTAGCTTCACTCTTTACTCTTCTCATCCATCAAGGACAAATATCCTCGGAAGTTACAGCAGAAAGACTAATTTTGGACCAAGGAATTGAGGAATGCAAGCAGTGATGCTTTTATAGATCAATTATTCCAGAAGAGGGAGGTGAGATGTAGTCTGAAAATAACCTCAGGTGACTCCATTGAATGAAATATCATAATTAGGCACAAACCTGACTAATGTCCTTTTCTTTGTCTCCTTTGCTCGTACTTTCTTCATGAGATGTTCCAGTTTCCCTGACTCCTCAGGATGAATCCCAATGTCCTCATCCTCTGCTATGTTTATGATATCCCTGTAGAACAGAGAGATATCGAACCCTCCAGGCTTCTTCAAGTGCATCAAGTCCAAGATGATACCTAGAAACAAAGTAAGAAATAGGAGAAGGACCACAGAAACTTTTTTTTTTTACATTGATTGCTATGTTTATCAGCACTCTCCGATTTCTCAATTTAAGCAAGAATAAGCTCCAACCTGTCATCTGCAGCATATGTGAAAGTTTCTAGGGGAAGAGGCAAAAGCTCTTCTTCAACTTAAGTTCAAACAACATAGCACAGAAAATGTTTCCTCACTAATTAAGGATCTGGACAACACTGCATGTAAAACAGCTCTGACAAGTTCCTAGAAAACAGAATCTTAACTAGGGATTAGTGGAAAATAACTTCAGAGATTCCCCTTTCCCAGTTATAAGGGCTAAGAGGTTTAGGAAGCCTCACAGCTTCTGTATTCAGCACATCTGCTGAGCTCCAAAACCTAAGTTACCCCAGCAACAAAGTTGAGCTAAAGAAAGCATTTGCTCTCTAGTCCCAATGCACAGGTTGCTGTTCTTCAGTTAATTCAAAATGGAGCCACCACTGAAGTGATTTTCCTTTAGTGTTAATTCCCTTCCTGGAAAACGGTGGAACAATGAAATAGCTTGTTTTTCACAGCTCTCTGAAGCCCTCTATTTATGCTGTCAGGGTAGAAAAATAGATCCTAGAAAACATTAGTTGTTGGAGAGCAGACTGGATAAGAGATTTACTAATTTAGATACCAAATTTCTCATTCAGAAAACTTCAGTTCCAACAAGCTCACATTGTTTTTCTATCACAAAGCTGCCATGCAGTCCACATCTGTTACAAGGATACATTGTTTTATCCTGCCTGAAATTCAAGGGGAAAATAATGACCTGTGTCTCTCAGATCACCAGCTCTGGTCCTGGCCAGCTTGGCTTTAGCAGTGTCATTGGCATGAGGGTCATCCTCGTTGGTGAAGAGCATGATCCTTTTGTGGCTCAGCCTGACTCGGACATCACTGAAGAGATTAGAGCAGGCCCAGAGTGCTTCCCCCAGTGAATAGTCAGCACTGTGGCCAAGGGTCTCACGGAAAAGTACTCGTCCTTCATCTCCTCTGTATTGGTCCAGCTCTAGAACACGCTTTGCACCTAAGGGGGGACAACAGCATTCACGTGCATTAGAGATACTGAAAGAAGCACCACAAATTCTTCTAAATATTCATCAAAGCTGCCTTGCAGCTGAGGTATGAGTAGCATCCCTAACACCTCTGTGACGGTGTCCCTTCAGTCCCTGGCTGAGACACTTGCTCAGCATAGCCTGACATTGGCAATATTACACGCTGGTTACCACTAAAAAGCATCTGCTGTGGCCAGGGGGACATGAAATTCCCTCTTTTATCCTGCTGAACTTGTCCTGATGGGTGGGGGAAACAGGCAGGGATCAAAGTATCAAACCCCTCCACACTAAGAGGACAAGTGATCAGCAGGAAATGCAGCAATTGCTGGCAATGAATTTCTCTGCCACCAGAGAAGGGAGAGAAGCCTGAAATACACCCTGCATCTCCAGGGCACGTTGAGGAGGTGAAGAATTCTTCCTGCTTCCTTGCTCCTCGTGTCCAATAGAGCATGCCTAGAGGCCAGATGCAGCCCACAGATCACCATGTGGAGCACAGGAATGTTTAGGGAAGGTGTTGAAAGCCTCTTTAAAGCTCTGTGAATTACTCCAGCTCAACTACAACTCCTTTTCCCTCCTGTCTCACAGCAAGTTCTGTTTTCTCCCATAACTCTACAAAAGAGAGAGACAAGCTTTCATTCTTCATCCAGTACATTCTGCAGAGCTTCTTCGTTGTCCTCAAATTCTATAGCAATTTTGAAATCTCATCTAAAAATTAGTTTCCTTTTCATTTACTATTTTCATCTCAGCTGTCACTTAATAGCATAAGTGTTCATAATTATGTACTATACAGTAACAAACTACAGTACTTCTTGCTTGTCCAGAGCATGGTGCTCTCCAGGGGAAGCAAATATACAATTCCTTTTTAACAACACCTACCTTTCACTTGCACTGTCTTTGTCAGAATGGCAAAGCTACTGCCATGACCAAATGGAAAAGGGCAAGCAGGAAAGGGAGTGAACAAGGAGGAAAAAGGATATGCAAGAAACGTAAGGCACTTGCTGCCAGAAACGAGAGAAGAACCAAAGGCAATCTTGTAAGGTCCCTATTGTAATTAATTCTGAAACTAGGACAAGGCACAGTTCTTTCAGAAGAACCCCATGTGTTATTAAACCTGCACCTCCTAGTCAAAAAAATGAATTCAAACCTCCTCAGAGACAAAACTGCTATTAAAAGCCTGTCGATGAAATCCCTCCATAAGACTCCCTGCTGTAAAGGAATTTGTCACCACTAGCACACAATCTTTGCACTCCTCCTACTTCCTTTTCCAATTCAGCAACTGGCACTTGTTAACAAGCAGATACTAGCCAATTCTGATAATTTCTTAAAAAACGGAAGAGCTAAATTCAAGAACTGCAAAACTTATTCTGCAAATAAGAGACAGAACACCCCAAACAGGCTAACATATGGGACAACCTGTTCTAGCTGACCCTGCTTGAGCAGGAGGGTTGAACAAGACAACCTCCAAAACTCTCATCCAACCTCAGCCACTCTGTGTCATTCTCCATGAGGTGAAATCCATGGTGCCAGATTTCACTAACTGATTTTTTTTAATCTGAGGGCTCTCAGAAAGAGCCATCATTTTCAGAGAGAGCAGTGACTGAGAATGCTGCTCCACAGATCATTCCTTCCTCCATCTTCCTACATGACCTTCATATCACTTTACCTGGATTGTCCAGCTCCTGAAGAACATAGATGTGCTTGAAATCTGCTGAGTTCTTGTCCTTTTCTGTACCATAGAACACAACACTTAGCAGGTCCATGTCACTACTAATTATTTTGCTGGTATACACATTCCGGATGCACTGAAAAAAAGACCAATGCACACAGGTCAAAACAAGAAGGAAATTCAGCAGGGGTCCAAAAGTTTTGTCTTTACCAATTAGCAGTTTATACAAGTAGACTCTAACAAAACAGAAAATACCTAACAAATGTCTGAAGCTAAATTTCACCACGAGAATTTGGCATCTTGTATTTCTGAAGTCAGAGTAATTATTTTTTGTTAGCATTTGCTTTCTACGAGCAAGACCGAGGAAATAAACACTCCTCAAATACACCGCCGTTCTATAAACATTTCCCTCGGGGAACTCTGGACACAGCCCACTCACGGGCATTCCTCAACCTCTTGCCCCGGTGGCTACACCCACGGAGAGTTTGGGAAGGCCCCCGGGGCCCTCTGAGCAGTTTTACCTGGATGGTCATGTCGAAGGGAGTCACCTCATCCCCGTCGCACTCAAACATGGCCTTGGAGGCGTCCACCAAGAAAATGAGGCTGTCCCGACCCGAGAACTTGTAGTCCGCTGCCAAATGAAGGGGAACACCCTAAGCAGCGGCTCACCCACCCACCCACGCTGGCTAACCCCTGAGGGCAGCGAGCCCCGGGACGCCTTCCGTCAGGGGTTGGGCCCTTACCGACCGCCTCAGCCCCCTCCTCCTGCAGCTCGTTCTCCTCTCCCTCCTCCGGCTCCTCGCTCCGGTAATAGGACACCCAGTCCGACATGGCGCCGGGACGACCAACGGCCGCGGAACCCCTAGGGCAGGGGACGCAGGGAACGGCCGGGAACGGAACGGCGGGGGGGAACGGCGGAGCCGCACCTCAGGGCTCTCCCAACCGCCGAGGCCAGGCACCCCGCGCCGCCAGCTGCCACTCACCGTGAGACCCGCCTCCCGCGGAGACTCCGCCCAATAAGAAGAGAGGGATCGCGCGGCGCTTTGCCCCTCCTTCCGGAAGACTCGCC
Source organism: Phaethornis superciliosus (assembly GCA_023637945.1). Lineage (NCBI taxonomy): Eukaryota > Metazoa > Chordata > Aves > Apodiformes > Trochilidae > Phaethornis > Phaethornis superciliosus. The sequence continues at coordinate 61,313,530 of JAJQWJ010000001.1, read as the reverse complement.
TTCCCTCCACGCGGATTGGTTGGAGCGGGCAAAGGGGGCGGAGGAGGAGCCAAACCTCAGCCAATGGGAAGGAGGACTTCCCCTGTCCCCGCCCACTGTCCGTAGCTCCGCCCCCTCGGCCACCCCCCCAGCCCGGAACCGCCGCGCTGCATAACGGCGCAGTCGGGCCGGTTGCCGGCTGCCGCGCATGCGCAGAGGCGACGTCGCCCTTTCCGTTCCGCTTGTCACCTCACGGCCGGTGCCGCGGGACCGGCGTTGTCCTCTCCCCTTCCTTCCCCTCACCGCTTCCCGGCGCCCGGCGGCTGCCTGCCAGGGCTCCGGGTGCCGCCCGGCGGCCGTGCCCCGACCCTCATGGAGGAGCCTCTGGCCCTGCACCCTGTGAAGCTCTATGTGTACGACCTGTCCAAGGGCATGGCCCGGCGCCTTAGCCCCCTCATGCTGGGTAAGAGCACGGCGGCACCACCGGCACCGCCCCGCCCGCCCCTCCCGCCGCTTCCCCATCTCGGGGACTCCTGTTCCCCTCCCCCCAAAGCGGCCGCTGCGGCCCTGCCTCGCCGCCCCGCGAAGCGTGGCCAAAATCATCCCCGGGGGTGGCTTTCCCCTCCCGGTATGGTTCTGCCCGGTGGGGAACGGTTCCCTGAGGGTGCGGGCACCGGAGTGCGGCTGAAGCACGGCTTGGGGAGTGTGCGTGCCTGGCTTGGTGCTGGGGAAGGAAATTTTAAATGCAGCATCCCCCTCTCCACGGTCAGCGGGGGGAGAGCTCTGTGGGTCCCGCCGCTTCCCCCCGCCTGCCCTTTGCCTGCCTTATTTACCAGAGGCTGATGAGAAGTGTTGCTTAGCCCCTGCGGGGAGGGAAAGCCCAGGACCCCAGAGCCCAGCTGCTGTGACGCCTTGGCAGCCAGGCTGAGCTGGAGGAGAGCCTGTTGCTGTTCACAAGGTTACCGGGTTCAGGCGGCTCCATGTTGTGGTGAGGCAGGGCTTGGCTTGGCCTGGCAGGGCTTGTGGCCCGCAGCAAACCACCTTCTCCTTCCAGAGAGTTTGTAGAAGTTTGTTGTATGTGTGTTTCCAACCGAACCTTGGACAGGGGATGAGAAGGAATGGGTTTGCGTCAAGTTTTGGAAGTGTGAAGCAGAAACACGGTGAGAGAGTTTTGTGCCTGTTTCCTGTAGACTCTGGCCCGTGTCAGACCAGCAGTCTGTGGGAGATGAGACTGCTCAACAGCCTCAGTGCCTGAACAGACGGCTCTGTGTAATCTTGTTTTACAGTTTGTTGACATTCACTTTGCTTATCTCTCCTCCGAGGAGATTCTGTGCTTTCGTGCATGCTTAAAATGAGAGTCCAAGTAATTCTTAGCTTGAGGCTTCATATGTGTCAATAATAGGCTTGCAAAGATGAAAATATTGTAGAGATCATATGTGATGTGCTCTGTTAGCCAGGCAGCAGTGACAACCTCAGGAGATGTGTATTTACCACACTGGATAACCTCAAAACTTTGTGTGGCCAGAGCTGCACCTGTTGTAGCCCTTGGGGAAATAACTGAACTGTTAGTTCATAATAGCAATGTATTATCTTGTGCTAAGAGTTATAAATCTTAGGATACAGATTTCACGTGTTCATGGTTTACCTGTGTTTGACTTTAGCAGATTTTAATCAGTCTTACTTCAAAATGTTGGTCTATGCAAAGACTTGTGCAGAAGTAAGTTGTCACTATATGTATCTCTGTACTGATCTTTACATAGATAAAGTGAAGGCCTTTTAGCTGTTATCTTACCCACAAAGTCAATCTTAGAATCTTGTGGCTTTCTGGATTTGCACATAAAAAGCACTTGGTGCTCGACTTCATTTTTGCTGCTTTTTATGCAGCAACTTGAAAACTTTGTGCTTGAGAGATGTCTTGGTGCTAAGTACCTAGAAGTCTGAGTAATGAAAAGGAACACTTAAATATCTGAACATGTCTCCCAGGAGTGTAGGAAGTGCAGATTGCTAGTACTGCCCAGTAACCAGCTGAGCTCAGATGTGTTTATGGAACTGGGCCAACTAGGCCTGCGTGGTCACAGTGACAGTGCAGACTGTGGGGTATTTGGGGTTGTGTGGATCCAGTGACTTGATTGTCTGTAAAACAAATCATTGCTTCTGTATTTTTTCCTTCAAGTTCAGTATCTTTTGTGCATTTGCACTTCGCTCTATTATACCTCCAGATTATTTTAGAAACCACCCAAAGAGTAAAGTGACAGAGAGAGGACTGTTCTTGCCTCATGTACACACTTTTTTTTCCTTGAAGAACAGAGAAAGCTGTTGCTGCTTCTCTGTACATCAACTTCCAGATGTTTATAGCTTTTTCCATTTTTTTGTCTGTGATGATAAACTGTATGTCATCAGGGAAAGTCATAGAAATTGAAGAGGACAGGATTTCTTAGATGCTTTGGTGCTAAATATTTGTCATTTTTACTTCTGGTATGCTTTCTATAGATGCCAAGTTCAGCTGAAACAACGTGTTTGCTTTGAGTGAGAATTCTGTGACATTGCCTATGTTGAAATATATGTATTTTAGAGAGAAGAAACAAATATGATAACTGTGCTAAAATAAATTCCTAGCATGCTTGAAAACAAGCTCAAATCCCCCTTCCAGAGGGGGATGAATCCCTCGTAACGCAGCTGACCACGGTGAGAGCATCATCACATGGCATCTTTAAGTGTGCTAATAGGATTCAGAGGCCTTATAGCTTATGTCAGTACAGCATTCAAGGATCAGCTCTCACTACTGTTTTCCTAACTTTTTCAGTATCGGTTCTGTGATTTTCAGTTCTTTCTGTTGTCAGGGAATTATGAACTGGAAGGCAGAGCTATACAGCACTGTTCAGAGCAGGCTTTAGAGGAGTTTATCCTGCCCCTTGGGCACCTCCTCACTTTTCTTGGGAAGCATACTCTTATTCAACCCAGACTGCTATTGTTCTTCTTACTTTTATGCAGGTTTTCTGTCATTTTTTTCGGTGAATATTTCTATTCTAAACTATACATGACCAAACAGTGCAGTTCAAATGACAAGTGGCATGTTTAATTTTTGTGTGCTGTTGTCTTACATGCATCTTCTTTACAGTTACTGTTCCCCTTTCCTTTCCCATTCTCAGCCTGTGAGACTACATTTGTCTGTCCAGCTACATGATCTAATAATAATAAATATTAATCTGAATGGAGTGAGATTTCTGTTTTCAAGATGGAAAACATAATCCACCTGATTCTGTAGGGGATAAAGAGGAAAGAAGAGCAGTTCAGGTAGCAGCACGTATTTTGAGGTAGATATCCAAAGACAGAGCAATCTTTAAGAAAGGTTAAAATCCAGTTCCATCATAGCATTAAAGAAAAATGTCTTGCAGCTCTTAGAAATTCTCCTGTGCTGTAACTGAGGTTATTGCTCATGTGATTCATAGAATGAGTGGGAGCTTATTTTATCACAGCATCTTTGCTCAGTGTAGTATAAATTTACTGAGGGTTGGCTGGGAGCATGTATTGGTTGAGATTTTTAGGTGGTGTAGGGACTCAACAGCCCAGAAGAAATAGTAGCATAAAGCAACTGCAAAAAGGAGGTGCCTTCTGCATTCTTTTTTTTTTTTTTTTCCATCCCCAGTGCATTACTCTGTCTCTTCTCCACCCATTCTGAAGACTTGTGAATTGCTTCAGTGTGAGATTCCATAAGCTTTGCTCTAGAGCATTTGCTCAGGATTTCATTAAAATCAAGTGCATTACCCTCCCCCAATCTAGCCTACTTCTTGGTCTCTCTGGGCACCTCAAGGAGAAGGGAACTGAAGCAGACTCCCCCCTTTCTGTTAATTTGTTGTTTCAATTGAGCACCCTGGGTAGCACAGGAGAAAGTGCTTAACTAATTAGCATAATATTCCAAACAAAAAGGGCAGGAATCTTAATGGATTGGCCTAAGGAAATTGCAGTAGTATGCAAAGTGATGCACTGCTAGAAATACCCATGCTGGCTGACCAAATTGTGTTGCTCCAGTTCCACAGGAGACCAGTTCACTACTTTTTTTGGGTTCTTTTAGGATCTTTTGGGGCTTGAGTATCCATTGCAGAGCATAATGTTGTTAAATATACCAAGCTTACTATTGTTTCTTTACAGCTCAGGGATGGGTGGTGTTCTTGAGCTGAAGTACGGATGAGCTAAGCTCTGAATGGGCTAAACTAAGTGCCCATCCCCTTGTTTAATTTCTTCATGTCTTGGAACTCTTCTCTCCTTCAGCCTAGTAATTTGGATTAATATTCAAGTGCCATTTTCACTGGATATTTAAAATGCAGAGGAATAAACTATAGGTTTGTGGCCCTCAAGATTTAAAATTTTTTAAATAGATTGGTGGGCATCTTATCTCTCTTCTGCTTGGCTTTCCAGATAAATACAAGCATGTAAGTAATCCTGATTATATTCTAAAATTAATACAGGCTTGCTTGCTTTTTTCAAAATGTCCTCATACCCTAACAGTGACTGTCTCCTGAGTCAGTTGTACAACAAACAAATATATTTCATTCTCCACATTCCTGTGACTAAGCTGAGAGTCCAGAAATTGTTTAATAACTTTGAATATCAATTTTTTTCTCATAGGTTCCTGGTTCATGTAAGCACCATGAAAGTATTTGAGTTACGGATGTTGTAAAAAAAGATAACTTCAAATAAAAAAAAACAAACTTGTTTACTTGCCAGATGATACCCTGCCTAGTTCAAACAATTTGAATCTTTGAGATGCTTAAGCACATAGATCTATGCTGAATTGGCATCCCCTCCTGACTTCTAGTGAATATTTTCAGGAAAGATCCATATAAGCACTTAAAGATCAAGTGTGTGATCAGACTTCCAAAGTCTGATGAGCTGTCACCCTAAACTCTCACAGATACAACACAGTAACTTTCATGTCCAGATTTGTGGTCTGTCACAAACTCAAGGGAGCTTGACTTACATTAGCTCTTAATGGGATCAGATGAAATTAAGCTGAATTGCTTCACATTTACTTCAGGCTGAGTTTGCACACAGGCTATTACCAGGAGACACCTGATACCTGGTAACTTGACAATGTGCACTAATTGTTGTGTAATTAAGTGTGTACATCTGAATTTGCAACACGCTTTCCTGCTCAACAGCCCTCCATCCCTTGAAATATTTAAACTCTCTAGGCATCTTGCTGTTCCCCTGTTTTACCTGGATGAACCACAGATCCCATTGGGACATTTGTCTCCAGCATTATATGCATGTGCATCATTTGGATTAGCTTTGCTGTAGGTACTGAGTGAAGGGCAATACCTGCAATTTAACAGCTTTTGCAGATCAAACAAATGATTGAGGAGTCACACTTTCCTATGTAGTTATAGACAGCTTCAGGTTATGAACATATGTATTTGTTTTGGTGGCAGTACCAGCATGTAGTTTTCCCTACATTGCAATGTGCCACAGGAATTTGGGGTCTTGTGGGAAGTGCATGAGATGCGATGGTGTCTGCCAGTATCCTTGACAGCATTTACTGTCACTTCTACACCACTCAAGTGACTATGGGATGTAAGCTCTACTGCTCTGTAGCATTAACTAGGGAGGCTTCCTGGCAAGCTTGACCTTCTGTTTTTTTTAAGCTTGGCAGTGCTGCCAGAAGCAGCTTGATTGGTAAGGCCTGGATACAGCTTGTGCCCTACCAGTGCTGTGCTCATGCTCTCACTTGGACAGCTAGATTTGGAAACAGAGCAGTTCCATTCCTCCCTTGGTCATACTGTTGGGTTGGTGTGTGTATATCAAGCCTTCAGAGGCTGCAAGCAACATGTTTTGTATATGGTGGATAATGTCTATCAGAAGGCAAGATGTAACTCCTTATCACAGGCTGATTGCTTTATGTGAGCTTGTTAGGAATAACAGTGGTTGGGAGCTGTCACCACTTCTCTTCAGTGTCCAAGTCTGAGAGAGGGAAAGAAGAGTCATAGAATCATATAATGGTTTGCATTGGAAGAGACCTGAAATATCATGTAGTTCCAACCCCCCTGCATAGGCAGGGACACCTTCCACCAGACCAGGTTGTCCAAGGCCCTATCCAGTCTGGCCTTGAACACTTCCAGGGACAAGGCTGCCACATCTTCCTTGGGCAGCCTATTTCAGCATCTCACCACCCTCATAGCAAATAATTTCTTCCTAATGTTTAGCCTAAACCATCCCTCTTCAAGTTTGAAACCATTTTCAAACTTGTCATACAGGAGTCACATGGGAGAATCACCAACAGAGACAAAACTTAAGGAGGAAGGTGATAGTGTCCATGAAGGTCTGTACAAAACCTCTTAATGCAGCAGACAAACAACACTGAGATTCTTGCTGAGCAGCAGGAAAGGAGCTGCCCAACTTCCTTGGAAGCTGTAGGCCATTGACTTGTTCCTCTGTCAGTCAATTTGGAGTTGAGATGACAACAACCAGCTGTACAGTGTGGGAAACTGCAGCAGCATACCAAAAGTTCTTGGTCTTGGATGTCTCTGGTTAATGCAGATGTGGCCAGTAATGGCAGGTTTCTTAGGCATAGGATTCCCCAATGGTGGTGTCTCTGGAGAGGCTTGCACAGCTTCTGACCAAGCACGGCCCACAAGTGGCAGAATGGGATTTATTTTGTTTTCAGCGGGCTGGAGAGCTACCATGGATACCTTATTGTCATCAGTGCTGCAGATCTGGCATGTTTTCCACGACAACAGCCTGGTTAATGTCTTACAGGAGCCAAGCAAAAACAGCAGGTCAGCAGCTCCATTAAGACTGTCAAACCAGTGCTTGGCACAAATTGACCTGGCCAAGCAGCTTCAGACAGATCTGCCTCATGAAGACAGGCAGCTTTACTTGCCAAGACCCCTTCTATTATTGCCCTAGCAGTTCCTGCCTGTTGTTGGCCATGTATTTTGTATGCAGCAGCCAGAGAGGAGCCCCTCAGGCTTGATCTTCAGTCTGATGCAAAGTCCTTTCCTGAATTCGGTCTGGGTTTCATTCATACAATCAGATGGTGGAAAGGGACTTCTGAAGGTCTTGCTCAAGGTAGATGTGGCAAGAGCATATTCTTCAGGGCCCTGAGCCCAGTTCTGAGTATCTCCTAGGATGGAAATCCCACATGCCTTCTGGACACCTGCCCTCAGTGTTTGACCACCTTCAGGGTAATTTGGTTTTCTCCTCTTTCTGGGAATTTCCCATTGCCCAGCTAGCACCTATTGCCTTTTACTGTGCACCTCTGAGCAGAACAAGGTTCCCTTTTCTCCATCCTCACTAAGTAGTCATAATCAGCAATAAGAACTCTTGGCCTTCTCTTCTTGAGCACACCAGTTATCTCAGCTGCTCTTCAATACAGCAAGTGTATGTCAGTGTGTTTTGTACTGGAGGCATCCAAAAATGGACACAGCACTCCAGATGTGGTCTCGCAAGTGGTGAACACAGGCAAAGAGTCCCCTTCCCTGAGCTGCTGGCTGCAGTCTTGCTAGAGCAGCCCAACATGTGGTAGTTTTTGCAGCAATGATCTTGTCAAGTAAGTGTTGTAATTGCTTGAGCAGGTTCTCAGCAGCACCCATGATATTGCCAGCATCTCCTATAACTTTTCCATCTGCACACAGAATCTGAGTGCCTTTCATCATTTGCTGGAAATGTGTGTGAAAGTATGTATTAAGGTCTTCTTTTTTCAAATTAGCATACAAAAGCACAGATACTATTCTAGTGTGTGTTGCCTTTGAACCAGTTTGTTTCTTTGCCCTGAAGGATAAAGTTCAACTTTCTAGTGGAAAATGGTGATTTAGTGTGAACGAATGTGTAACAGATTATTAACAGATATGCAGAAGGGCTAATTACACAAATCCAAGTGGTAGATCCTGTCACAGACCAGCTGCTAAAGTTAGGGCAGTGTGTGATGCCCTGCATCATGTGTTGCTAATGAGCCTGAAGGTTTCTGGCAGCTCTGGAGCCCTAAGAAAAAGCTCTGGGGAAGGTGTGGAACAAGGGCTGGAGGGCCGAGGAGCACAAGAGCATGGGACACACTAAAGGGGCAGCAAATGTTTCTGAGATGCTGCAACACACTGCTCTGTTTCTCTCATCATTGCTACTATCTTTTGGCCCTCATCCTACTCTGTGCCTACGTTTTTGTGCAATGGGTTGACAGTGAATATGTTTGCTGCCTAGCTGTGATTCATAGTAGTGACAGATCAGTCCACCTACTTCAAAACTGTGTGTGCTCACTTAGTTTTATGTCTCTATTGTCACAACAGACTTTTCTCTGCCTCCACTCTTACGTGACCCTTGCATGAAGCAGGTATCTACCTCTGTGCCTATTTTGCTTCAGACTTTAGCAGATAAAACATGGTAGTGACTGCACATAACATATTTTTCACAGAGCTCTTGAAAAATATACTCATAAGTTTTGTTCCTCTACTTTACCCAGTCCTGATAATGACAGAAAGCTGGTTTTGCCCTAGAGAAAGAACTCATGAAGAACTATGGCTTCTTCAAAGTAGTATATTCACTCTTGGCACTCACAGACCAAAGTACCTGTGGCAGGAAAGTAGGAGGGGTCAAGTACCTTAAGACCAGACATTTTAATACTGTGTTTTAAAAAGGACCTCAGCTTTGAGGCTGAGTTTAAAGGAGAATAATATGTAGACATAATGGAAAAGTGAATACTCTGTGCTGACTGATTTTATAACTGCAGTTACAAAATTGGTAAAATTCAACTCTTCTGATCCTGACTCCAGTTGCAGGAAAAGGTTTCTTTTCTTAGTCTGTAGGCGTAAGCCCTAGAAAAGTAAGCACTGGCAGGATAGGATGGCTTTGCCACCTCTGCATGCAGGAAGGAAAAAGTACAGCACTAGGGTGGATGGAGTAGTTAAACATTCTGTTTCTTTAGAAGCTCTGGGATGAAATCTTTGGTATTACTGACATAGTGAAATAACCAGCATGGTTCCTAAGTAAATGACAGAAAGTAGGCTGAAATCCAGAACATATGTTGCTAATAACTCTTCTTTTCTTTGCATACAGGGAAACAGCTGGATGGCATCTGGTAAGTGACTAGATTTAAATTACATAATGTGTGTTGAACACTGTGTGATGTAGGAAGTGTTTTCAATATGAGATTGTATATGCTTCAGATCCTAGGGACATTTTGGTGCTGAAGAGAGACCACAGCACTTTTTGTTCCTGAATACAGACTGGCAGTAGGGTGATGTACAGTAGTCAGGTGCTGCTTAAGCTCCTCCATTCAAAGCTCAGTGGACCCCATGAAACAAAATGTTGGTAGTAGTTGTGTTTTAGTTCACTTGTACACTTTTTCAAGAGTAGGATGTTGTCCTTGTCCCAGGCACTTTGTCTTCTAGTTGCAGGTATGACTAAACATGAGATGAGAGTAGGTGGGAAGAAGGTATTACAGAATCAGGTCTTCTGGCTTGTAAGAAGAACGTAGCAGTGGCTACATTCAGTTACAAAACATCCCCAATTTGCTGTTACTCCTGACAAGAGCTTGTTTAAAAGCAACAAGCTTAAAACACATACTCATCCATTCATTTTTTTTCTCTATTCCACTACCTCCACAGGTTGTCAGACTCTCTTCTCTGTTGGTGTCTATCAGACATACACTGGTGTCAGTGTGGTAGCAGGGCTTGCTCTGTCTTTATCTCTGTGACTTCACCCTCAATCTTTTAGCTGAAAGAGGCTGCTGGATATCTCATTCTGGTGTGGAAGGCACCCTCTTCCTATGTTCCTTCATGCTTGAGCACCCAGCTGAGCTCTTTTTCAGCTGCTTACAGAGCTACAGTAGGTTTGATAATCATTGCTTCCATATTCACTCGTGTCCCAGCAGATCCTGTTCCTACTCACAGAATCACATGGATGTATTCTTTTAGCTATTCACTTCATGATGCCTTTGAGTATATAAATTTACCAGTGACTTATGTGCTAGGTTAAATATTTCCTTCCTTTCACCCATTTTTTTTTGTTTTCTGTGGCAGGCACACCTCCATAATAGTCCATAAGGATGAGTTCTTCTATGGCAGTGGAGGAATCTCCAGCTGCGCACCTGTAAGTTAAACTTATTTTTCTGGGAAGATAATGTGTGTGAGAGGTTACCTGATCAGAATTGCTCATGTCACTGCCTTTTAAAAGAGCTGGAAGAGGTGTCTGAATTCAGCCAAATGTGTCTGCTTGCCATGGTTGCCCAGGATGACTGAGGAAAATGGAGCATGGACAGCCCAACTAAATACAGGCTGGGAATTGCTGGCAGTCTGCCTATCCAGGACTTCTGCAGCTGCATTGTCAGTGACTCCTTTGCTAATACTATGTCAATTCTGTAGCTGGTATCATTCAGGCTTGGCAACCCAAGGCATCCTTTTTTTTTTTTCAAGAAGGTGCTTTGTCAGACCTTTCTGTTCTTGGTGAGGCAAAACTAATGCCATTATTGTAAGGCTGGATTTTGCTATAGCTTAGAGTTTTCAGTGCAAAGAGCCAAGTCTACAAGCTGAAATGTAAGTTGCATGTTACGTCTCATTCTCTGCGTGCAGAACAGGGGAGGCCAGTAGGGCTTTTTATTTGACAAACATACCAAAAGTTCTTCCTTTTGTGCCTAGAGAAGCCACAACAGTTTTGATCAGTAGAGTCCTCCAAAATAATGCAGTCTGTTCATTTAACATTGGTTAACATTGGGCTGTTAATTTTTACAGGGAGGGACACTTCTTGGCCCCCCGGACACAGTTGTTGACCTGGGGAACACTGAAGTCACAGAAGAAATTTTTCTGGAATATCTTTCCTCTTTGGGGGAATCTATGTTCCGGTAAGTAGCAGCTTGTACCATTAAATGTGCATAGCAAAATAGGCCTTTAGGGGAAGGGGTGCAGAATGGAGGAAGGTATTATGAAACCAATCCTGCCCACAGAGCTTTGTCTCATTAGTGTATTGTTTGATACTTTGCAATTACAGAACTGGAACTGTTGCACAATACACAAGAAGCTACCAGCTAGACAGCCCTCTGGCAGACCAGCCTTAAGCTAGCCTGGGAGAGCATTCTGCCAACAAGTCTTTCACAATGGTTTTTGGCTGACTGTTTTGTTGGTTTGGTGTTTGGTTATTTTTTTCATAAATGGGCTACTGCCTGACATACCTTTGAGGCACTATATGAAGTATTTCAATAAATAGTGCTTTGCCCCATGAGTTGTAGGTGAAGCATTGTAGTAAAGCTGCCAGATTTCAGTTGACTAAAAGCAAGGTCTTGACTTCTAGGGAGTCTGGTCTACTTCTGACAAGAATAGGAAACAGTAACATTTAGAGTTCTCGCTACATTTCCATGTCAATAATTCCTGTGATTTTTTTTTTCCTTATTCTTTCTGTGGTTTTAATTGAAGGAACTTGACCTCACCCTCCAAAAAAAAAAACATTGTATAAAGTCAGTGATGCAGAGAGATGTCATTTTCCACCCTGATTCAACTGAATTTGAGGGTGAATTGATGTCTGTATTTTATCTATTTGCCTTACAATTCTTTGTGGGCAAAAAAGTGCTAAGGTAAGGAGATGTTCCTCATTAGTGGTCTGTTTTTCTGCTTGTTAGACTTAGTGCTGAGTCTGTTTTTTTAATGTTTCATTTCCTTTCCTGTGACACAGAGGAGAGTCTTACAACCTCTTTGAACATAACTGCAACACCTTCAGTAATGAAGTGGCACAGTTCTTGACAGGAAGAAAAATCCCTTCCTACATCACTGACCTTCCATCTGAAGTTCTTGCTACGTAAGTATGGGTGCTTCTCTTTTCTGCAGTCTAACTTCATGCTAATGCTTCAACATTTGACAAAGGTTCCAGTTTCTGCCTGCAGTCTCTTGAAAATCAGCAGAAGAGTAAGGAGAGGATGCTGCTTTCTTTACTTCAACACTTACAGTACTATGACAGGTGCTGACTAGCACTGGCATTACTGCCTTTAACTTAAACTACTTATTTTGTGGTGGTTTCTTATGTCTGACCAGACATGCATAAACAGTTTCAGAAAATGGTGTGAGTTTTTTTGTCTTAGAAAACCAGTATCTATTAAAGGTCACTTCTCTTCCTCAAAGCACTGTGATTGCAGTGAAGGTGTCAGCTTTGCTTATGAAGAGGCAGGGGAGATGTAATTTTAAAATTAACCTTGCATGTTTAAGCTAGGACTGGATGGAAAAAGCAGACAGGAAAAAGAGGAAATAAAGAATTACTATCTGGTTGTTCAGCTCAACTATTTTTGTGTTAATTTTATTTTTTTTTAAATCTCAGCTAGTGAGGATCCCAGTGGGATGTTTTGAGTTGCATGATTTAGGTCTTATTTCTCATAGCAGTGGTATACCACATTATTTGAGAGACACACATCTTCTACCCTGAGCTTTTATTGCTTCAGATTTCTCAAAATCAGATAAAGGCTCTTAAGGAGTGAGTCATACTGAGATAAACCAGGTGCTACAGATTGCAACAGAAATTATTCTGTGAGTGTTGAACCATTGTCTTGTAAGGGAGCTAGAGCTATTCTTCTAGTGGTCTTTAATATTGATGCAGTACTTAATGGAGCACTGCAATTGCATAACAAGGATTTTGTTCACACACTTAAGTAGAATATATTACTAAAAGCCAGTTTCACACACAGTATTACCTCATTAGCAGTCTGGACATTTTAGGACTCAGAATGATCTTATATAAAATTATGTTTAATATTCTTAGTTATTGAACAGTAAACTCTTTAACAGGTTAAATTAGTTTGCTTAGGTTGTGGTGGAAGTCTGTTCTTCAAATTTGTTTCTGCAATACTGGTTTAATTGCACTTTAGGAAGTGAATGCACTTCAGTAGTAAACAGCAAAAATTCTCCATCAAGTAAGCTATTTGAGATTGTTTATTTTTTACCTTCTCAGACCCTTTGGACAAGCTTTAAGGCCCCTCCTGGACTCCATCCAGATCCAGCCACCTGGAGGAAATACCTTCAGCAGACATAATGGACAGAGCTAACAGGAGTGACCCAGTGTGCCCAGCCTCACCAGGCCTCTTCCTTTTTAAACCTGAATCTACCAGATTTCTATTTTATAATTTCCCATCATAATTAACTCTACAGAAATTATGAGTTTTAAAATTTCCTGGGAAGAGGATTTATCGGGGTGCATGTAAGACAATGCTACCAAAAAGATTGCCATAATTTCTAATAGTATTATACTAATTTATAAAGGCTGTCTTGTCTGACTAGGCTGATACTTCCTAAATAACTCTCATGCTGGTAAGTGGGAATTCATTCCATGAGCATTCAAAGGCGAGTTACACAGTTTTGAGTAAATAAGTGGATGTCCTAGCCATCCCTTGCAGGCTTGCATCTCTTTCTCTTGTCACTGTCTGTATTATGGGGGCATATGCTGAGATCAGTAGCAAAAAGACAAAGGAAGTATTGGTAATCTAGGAAGTGAAGGTGTCCCAGGATTAGTCTTCTGTGTATTTCATTGACATCACGTTATTTGCTCAGGAGAAAGCTGAACTCATCTGGTCAGAAAATATGCAATGGCACAGTTGTGTGGGAAAGGTGATCAAGCTGAACTGTGTGTCAGTGTCACACTCAGAAGTTGAAACTTTCAATGGGACTAGCTGTGTGTGGGAGGGAGGCTGGAACTGATGGTTACCAAGAACCTTGTAATGCTAGATCCAAGAGTTTTGGGGTAAGAAACAGGTGAAAGAACAAAGTCTTGCACACAGAAGTGGTGGAAATAAATTTTGGGTGAAAGCAAAATGAAGTTAAATGTTTCCTTTTCTTGCATGTAAGCTAATCAGCAGATAAACAGAACTTTGTTAACTATTTACCTTTGCATAAGAACTGTTTTCTGTGTTTTTCTTACCAAGCCAGAGTTACAGTACAGTAAGGCAGGAATAGTTTTGCACAGTAATATAGGGTTGATCAATTCTGCCTTCTGTATCTAGTTGCAGACACAGTAGGAATTCTAGCTTTCTTTGAGGCTGCTGTCTTTTCCAGAGCAGTCAAGCACATGACAGGGCTCTGCTGAAGTGTAAAAGAAATAGGGGGTAGGTTTCCCCAAATGCAAAGAAAATGAGGAAAAGCAAGCTTTTCTGTGGAACAACTGCATTTATTGGGATACATGCAGAAGCAGTCCTGTTCCTAGATTGATGTTAGAATGTATCAATACTGCATCTTCTAGTTTAATATTCTTACAGCTTTGCAATTATTTTCAGTGAAAAAGGATGGTGGGATTGAGAGAATAGACGCACTGATTTCTTTTCTTGCATGTATATACACTATTTTGCTGAACATTTTTGTAGCAGTTAGATTTAGGAAGGAACACAAGAAAGACATGGGACAAAGCCCAGAACATTGCTGATGCTCCATAAATGGGGATTGCACATCCCAGATGCTGCTGAAAAAGCATCTATGCAAATGTATAGCCCTTTGTCCAGTGGTTTGTTGTGAAAAATGTTGCTGCAAGTTCAGTCCTGCATCTCAAGCTTCCTGCACTGGAAACATACATAAAGGAGATGTCTTTCCTCTGCTAGGCTCTTTCTCCCAAAATAATGCAATTGGATAAGTTTCTCACACTGTTACTCAGTGTGGACTATAATCATTTGTATTTTTGAAGGACAGGAACAGAGGAGAAGTGCAGCTTAGTAACTCTGTCAAATGATCTGTTGCTCTGCACTTTGTGGAGTCACTGTGCAAGTGGAAGTGGAGCACTGTCATCACTGTCATTCCATTTTGTGTGTACCTGCTCTTGGTGTGCAGCACTAGCCCTTGCAGCCCAGATCTTTTTTTTTTTTTTTTTTTTTTTTTTTTTTCCCCCCCATTTCCTTCTCTGCTTGTGCCATCGACTTCTCCCAACTCCTCCTTAAGCATTTCATTTGATGGACTGGACAACTGTAGCAGTTAGTACAGATGGGTTTATGCAAAAGCTTTCAACCTTTCCCAATTAAAATGTCCCATTTGCAGAAAGTGTGCTGTAGTAGATCATTTATGAATGCCTTTTTGGTACTTCTGAAGGAAGGATTGATGTTTTTTTTTCTGCTAAGCCAAAGCTTAGTTTTCCTGTTTAGTACGTATATCCTTTCCAGCCTTTTTCCATACTTCATTCTGTCAAGAGTAACCAGTATCTTAATACACACAGAACTGTGCCACAAAATGTGTAGCATCTTAGAGATTTTGTAGCTTCCTCAGTTGAACAAGTATACTTAAGCTGGATACAGTGTAGCCCAACATATAGGTATGCTTGTTTGTCACCTGCAAGCAGCACAGCTGTGGGAGCTTTTCTTTCAGCAAACTTTCCCTTCAGATACAGCTGCCTGTGGTGGAAGCACTGGTGCCACAGTTTCTGCCCCAAGCTCTTGCACAATGGAAATGTCCCCTGTATGTCCACTTTAGAGGTCCTGAGCCTGGTTTCTGCTTGAATGCCTGCTCCAGGACTTTCTACCTCTTTTCAAGAGGCAGGAAAGAAGAGGAAGATGTTCATTCCATGCATTTTGCAATCTGTCTTTTCCCCTCCTGAGCAGCCTACTTGCAGAGATAATGCTGCTACTTCAAGGTCACTGGGTGAAATTTCTCTAGGCCAGATACTGTTTGCAATAGCCAAGATGCTCCTAGAGGGTCTCCTGGGCTCAGGACCTACTCAATTGCATGGGAAAAGAATTATAGAAGGGAATCCTGTTTGCTTAATCTTACTGGGTAAGGAGGCCCCCATACCTTAGAAAACCCATTTTCTCCAAAGATGATTACGTGCAAATTGCAGAACTGTGCCCCTCAGCATTCCACCAACTCATACCTGCTCATAGGAATATAAACTAGACAAAGAAGTGTGTGTAGGTGTATATAGCTGACAAATTTCAGCCAATTGATGGACAAAGGAGCAGGGAAACTGAGCTCCTGAAAGGGAGCAGAACCATTTTGCCTGAACTTACTATTCTGTCTTGTATTGCTGGGTTTCCCCTGTGCCATTTTAAAAATGTTAATAACGTCTTTAGGCAGAAAGTGATGGTTTGATTTATTTGTGTTTTTTTTCTTTTTTTTCTATTACAATAAAAAGAAATACAGCAAGTTTTCCTGTTTGTATGTGTCTGCATAGCTGCCCAGCAAATACAGCTGTCATGAAGTCTCCATTCTGGTCCCAGAATGTGCCAGCTACTGCTACTGTAGCAGTGGCCGCTGCCCTTCCCTGTTAGTGGTCACAGGCAATATTCTTGTTTAAGTTTGGGAAATTTATTCTTCTGTAAACACCGTGGTATCTTAGCAAGATCACGCTCCTGAGGCTTGACACAGATTAGCTGAGGTGAATGAAGACACAACAGTGGGTGTTCTGTGAGCACAGGTTTGTGCAGCCCTTGCTCATCTAAGTGTGCGAGGATGAAATGTTCAATGTTGTTGGCTGAAGAAGAGGCCTGACAGGCTTTAAACATAGGAAAAGACTCTTTTGCATCTTGCTGCCACTACTATCAAAAGAAAAAAAGCCTTACAAAGTAGAGTTCATGCCTGGTTTCCTCTGGGGCTGCAGAGGGGATATTGTTGAGAGTTATGTAGCACTGCACTGCCCATCATGCCACCTCCAAAGACAGAATGGGCTGTTAGGGAGCAAAAGGAGTATCTGGCTCTGGGGAAGAAACAAATTCTGCATGGTTCAGCCTTCTGAATGCTTATCAGTGGCATCCAAATGATAAACCACACGGTTTGTTGTTGGTGTAACAGTTTGTATCAGTGTAATACAGAAGAGGCAGCAGAAAGGGGCTTTAAAAAATATAAATGATTTTACTTATTTTGTTGGGTTATGTTATTCAGATGGGATGCTGGTTTGCTGTCAAGTACCAGTACTAGCACAAGATAAAGTTCCTGGAAATGTATATAAAAGGAAAACTTTGCCCTTAATGTCAGACCTTGTCCATATGTTGTAAGCCATTTACTTTGTAAATTTCTAACAAAAGACTTGCCCTTGCTACTAGTAACAGATTTTATTCATGAGGACAGCTTCTTTCTATCTGAGTGGCAGTCAAGGGAAAATATCAAGAATGGTTTAAGTGTAAAGTATGAAATGACCAGAACAGACACAGCAGCCATGTCTCCAGAGCTAACCCAGTTGAAGGGACAAGCCATGTACACATCCATACACTTCACCCAAAGGTCGACTTCTACTCTCGTGGAAACCAAGATGGTACAAGTCATCATCACAGAATCATTATAGAATGATTTGGGTTGGAAGGGACTTTAAAGTCCATCTAGTTCCAAGCTCCCAGCCATGGGCAGGGATACCTCCCACTTGATCAGGTTGCTCAGAGCCTCATCCAACCTGGCCTTGAACTTTTATAGGAAGGAGGCAGCCACAGCTTCCCTGGGCAACCTGTTCCAGTGTCTTACCACCCTCACAAAAAAGAATTTCTTCCTAATATCTGACCTAAATCCTCCCCTCTTCTAGTTTAAAGCCATCGCCCCTTGTCTGATCTCTACATGCCCATGTAAAAGGTCCCTCTCTCACCTTCTTTTAGCCCTCCCTCAGGTACTGGAACGCTGCTGTAAGATCCCCGTGAAGCCTTCTCCAGGCTGAACAGCCCCAACTTTCTCAGCCTGTCTTCACAGGAGGGGTGCTCCAGCCCTCTGATCACCTTCATGGCCCTCCTCTGGACTTTACTCCAAGAGTTTTATGTCCTTCTGTCACTTGGGGCTCCAAAACTGGACACAGTACTCCCGGTGGGATCTCACGAGAGCCAAGTCAAGAGGGAGAGAGAAATCACCTCCCTTGACCATGTTGGCCATGCTTCTCCTGATGCAGCCTAGGATATGTTTGGCTTCTGCTGAGCTTCTTGTCAGCCATCACCCCCAAGTCTGTCTCCTCAGAGCTGTTTTAAACCCAGCCTCCACCCAGCCTCCATTTGTGTTTGGGATTGCCCTGGCCGAGGGCGCAGAACTTTGTGCTTGTTGGGCTTCACGCAGGTGGCATGAGCCCACCTCTCAGCTGGCGCTCTGCAAGAGGTGTTCCGACTCGATCCGAGTTTCAGAACCGGGGAAATCACAGCAGGGAGTTCAAGTTTCGGGAATCTTTCCCGTTAGCATAAACCTGACAGCACTGCAGGTAGGACTGTGCAAGCTGATTTTAGCAGGCTTTCCCAATTCTGGGAAATGCCCCGAGGTGGCACTGCTGCCTTGCAGCGCAGGAATACACCTGACCCAAAACATCCAAAAAAACCTCACTAGGCCGCATCGCCCTCCCCGGGCAGCCGCCGCCGCACGTAGGTGCCGGGAGGGCGGTGCGGCCGCCATCACACCTCCCGCCGCAGTCCCGCCTCCCTCACACAGCGGCCGAGTCGGCGGTGAGGATGGCGGCGGCGTCAGGACGGGGTCGGGTGCTCTGCCTCTTCGATGTGGACGGGACCCTGACTCCGGCTCGGCAGGTAGCGAAGCAGAGGGGGTGTGTGTGTGTGGGGGGGGGGGACAGGAGTGGAGGGGAAGGGGGGTAAGGTCAGCATGGCGGAGCCCGGGTGTGCCGTCCGTCCACAGACCACCCCCCGGCTGCCGGCCTCAAGCGCTGCTTCTTCCTCCCCCTCCTCCAGAAAATCGAGCCGGAGGTGGACGCGTTCCTGAGGGAGCTGCGGGAGAGGGTGCACATCGGCGTGGTGGGAGGCTCCGACTACGCCAAAATAGCCGAGCAGCTGGGGGAAGGGGATGAAGGTGAGGTGCGGGTGACGAGGGTTCCCCCCCCTACACTCCTCACTGAGGGGGTCACCTGTGTCCTAAAGCCGACCCACACCCCCCCTCAGCCTGCCCTTGGGGCAGCTGGGCCAGCCCAGGTTCGGCGCCTTCTCCCTCTGCCCAGAGCAGGCAGGGATGCTCCATCCAGCCCACGCTGCCGGCTCCGGCGTTTGGTTCCTGCGAGGTTTATCTGGGCTCTGACAGCTCCTCCCTTTCACCCCACAGCAGCCGAGGGCAAATTTCGCAGCCTCCCTGCTGCTCCGTGGTGGGCTCTACAGGAAGGGGGTGGTTCTCATCACATTCGAGCCAGGGACAGGGAGGTAGAGGAAGGAACGGGGGGGTTAAGGGGCTGCCCCCGCTGCCTCCGCCGTGTTTTCCCTCTCCGGCATGGATGCCAAGCGCCGCTGGGCTCCCAGCTCTGCCTCCTTAGCTGAGGGAAGCCGAGAAATTCCCGGCTATAGGGCTGGCTGCTGAGTTGGCAACGCGGTGTGTCCGGGCTGTGAAGAAGCTGCAGTTAGGTAACCACTGGCATCATGGCCCCAGCACCCTGGCCGTGGGGAGGGGAGGAAAGAGAGAGAGCAGGGTAGCACGCACGTGGTTGAAAGCCTGACATTTTGGAGCCCTTATCTTTGTCCCGCCACTGATTCAGTCCGTGACCTCGATCAGGTCATTTCCCCCCCGCCTTGCGTGCGTCAGCTCCCCACCTGTGAGCAGAAGATAATCTGCTTGACCACTTTGCAGAGAGCAGGGAGGATCAGTGGCCCTCTATGGAGTACAGGAGAGGTGGAAAGCACAGTACTAAGGATCTGGGAGGATGGCTCACTCCATCCTGAGCCCAGACCTTTTGGCCCCTCTTCCCAGGCAGCACTCATGTTTTCTCTTTTACTTCCTCCCCCCTCAGTCATCGACAAGTTTGACTACGTCTTTGCAGAGAATGGCACAGTGCAGTACAAGAATGGGCAGCTGATCTCCAAGCAGGTAGGTTCATCTCTCCTTACAGCCATGCCTCTCCTTTCCCATGCCCTGGGTGCTGTGGGGATGAGAACCTGGCCCTGGGCAAATGGGCAGCCTCATCTCCCCAAATGCCAGATCTGAATGTGCCTCTCCTCCAGGTTATGTCTTCAGGTGGGCTCCAGAGGAGGTTAGGCATCTTCCTCTCTCTTCTCTTCCTGCAGGCCATTCAAGACCACTTAGGGGAAGAGCTGCTGCAGGATCTTATCAACTTCTGTCTCAACTACATGGCACTGCTGAAGCTGCCCAAGAAACGGTAAAGTCACAAGCCTGTGCAAATGACAGCCATATCCCTGATTTCTAGAGATCTCTGAGCTCCAGGGCTCTCCTCAGAACAGATGAGCCACTGACCTTGTATTGATCCAGGTTTTATCTTAGTTCTGTGTAGGATTACTGTGCCAGCAAGCTGGGCACTGTGAGCAAATAATAGAGGCGGATCTTTGTTCTGTAGAGTCTGAACTATTTTTTAGTGTTATGCCTGTTCCTTTGCTCCTTGGATTTTCTTTCCTAGAGAGCAGGGTACATCCACTGCGTGCACCAGGGTACATCCTCTGCATGCATCTCATTTAGGACAATGGTACCAGCTTGTTACTGGTCAGGGCATCAGGCATCTCTGGTCCTATGAGTTTCCAAACAGACAAACAATGGCTCTTAAGTTAGGAAGTGCAGTGCACACAGTTTCACACTGTTTCTGACCGGGTGTTGCTCAGCATCACTGCTCATAGGGCTGGCCCTGCTCTTTCCCCAACTGTGTGTTGCTGTCTGCTTCCCCACATGAGATCCAGCAGCTGTGAGTTGGTTTGGTACACCTCCTCTGAAGGAAGACTAGGACACTGCTGGGAAAGAAAAAGGTGGTTTTCCATTGGATCAGCTCACCCTATTGCCACAGAAAGAAGAGAGAGGGAACAGATGCCATGAAGGTGGAAAGGGAGAGCAGAAGGACCTCTTTCAGAGGCAGCCTGCAGTTCAACCAGCCTAGGTGCAGTGTCAAACCATCCCTTAGACCACAGTTTCACAAATGCTTGAAACCAGCATGAGCCAGGCATGCTGCTGACAGCAGTGGCTCTGCCCTCGCCCCAGCTGGTTTGTTCCTGCTCTTCCCTTGTGTTTGCATGGTGAACCCTAGCCGAGCTGTCTGGTCAAAATTAATCTGTTAAAAGTTGCTAAGCTGTGATCCAGAATAGTTGCCTGATGTGTCACCACATGGCAACAGGATGGCCAGTGAGAGGGCCCAGGGTGGCTCCTTGCAGCAGGACTGCCAACTGAACATGTCCCTAAAAGCATGGGCTGAGACACACAACCCCCCGAGGCTGTTTGGTTGCCTCATTGCTCTCTGGTTGCCCAACAGCTTGGTGAAATTTCATCTCCCAAGTGTACCTGTGGATTTAAGCTTATGGGATTTGTAGCAAACCAAGGACTTTAACCCATATCCCCCAAGTTTTGACCTGGTCCATAAGTCACCAAATCCTTGGTGCTGCAGAGATGCAGCTTGCAGGCTGCAAGCACGGCTGCCTGTGTGTCCATTCCCCATGATGTACTTTCCTATGTTATGAGACAGGAAGTGGAAAGTTTTTCCCCCAAACTCAGAGTGGTAAGCACTTTATCACAGAAGAACAGCAGGATATCAGAAGGTTAATGAGCTCAGGGCTTCTCAGCTGGACTGGGAGCTCCCTTCTCCAGCTAGGTTTCCACTAGAGTTGCAGATTGCCAGTGCTGTTGTCCCCTGTTTTTTCTGCCCCACCAGTGCTGATCAGTCTGACCCCCTGGTGAGCTATTACAAGTTGATAAGCAAACAGAACTGGCTGGGTTTGCAGCAAAAAGAAGGGAGAAGTTCTCTGCTGGATTAGTACTTTGAACCACCCCCCTTCAGGAAGCAGCAGAGCATCAATCCCTGTGCAAGATGAGAGTGACAGCAGGAACTGGGTCCTGGCTGTGCAGACATAGATAATGAGCTGCAGTCAAAGGTGCAGGGGTCAAACAGAAGATACAAAGGCCCTGCAAGTTCTACAAGGCAGTCCTGATTTGTGTTCCACAGGGTGGTCCTGACTGCTCATCAGCCTGCTGCTGGACATCAGCAGCGAGTTACCCTGACCCGTTCCATCCCACTGTCCTAAGGTACTGTCAGCTTCACACAGTCCACCTAATGTTCCTTAAAAGCCTTCAGGGGTGGAGGAGATACTACAAGCTAGCCAGAAGGTTGGTCCAGTCCAGTCAATAGATATTGTTGCAGTTATTATAGTAGAATATTTTTCTTATCTCACCTAAACTCACTGCTTCCAGCCTGACCCTAGGGTGCAAAGAATTATTTCTTCTTCTCTTACAGTTTCTTTTTTTAAAACTGTGATCTCCTTAGAGACCTTAGGCAGTTATTGATACCTAGTCTCTGGCTGGTGTGAGGTACCCATGAAAGGGCATAGCTTCTCTCCTCCTGCAGAGACTGCATGCCTCACTGAGCATCCATTCCCCTGGAAAGTTCTGCTTTTCTCTCCCTGCCTCAGTAACCTTGTGCCCTTGCCCACCCACAGAGGAACCTTCATAGAGTTTCGCAATGGGATGCTGAACATCTCCCCCATCGGACGAAGCTGCACACCAGAGGAGAGAATCGAGTTCTCCGAGCTGGACAAGGTAGACAGGCCAGACTTGGGCTGATCTGCAGATCTTTGCTGGTGGTCAGACCACTGGAGATCTCAGGTCTGACCTTCTTCCCTTCACCCTGAGGAGAAAGGAGCCCAGCTCCGAGCAGTGCACCGGGTCAGCACATACAGCACAATGGAGACAGGGATAGGGGTCAGAAAACCCAAGGAGAGACTCAAAGGAGTGAATGAATTTCACTTAATTGGAGACCACCAATGCAATGGGGTGGCTAGCAAGATTCCTTGTGCTGTGGGAGATCCTCAGGGAATAAGATACAGACTTAACAGGGTGTTTCCTCTTCTACAGTAAGCAAAGATAGCCCAGCAGCTGTCTTCTCTCTCCCAGCCCCAACAGAACTGGAACTAATGGGCTTTCCAGACTGGGAGGGCTGTGGTGGATCTGATGGGCAGACCTCTGGAGTGTTTGGCCTGTGTTCACAGCAGTTGCTGCCTGGGGTGCTTTCTTGGGGTTAAGGGATCAGTCAGGCTTTGCAGACTTTTTAAGCAAAGCTGGAGACTTTAGTTTATGAACTGGGCTTCTGGGAAGCTGAAGGAGGGGGGAAGGGAGCAGAGCAATAAGCCAGAGTTGGACACCAGCTTACGGTGGATTCTGTCAACATCTTGTTATTCAAATCCTCTTTCCTTCCCTTTCCTCCTCCTCTGCAGAAAGAGCGGATCCGGGAGAAGTTTGTGGCAGCCTTGCAGAGGGAGTTTGCTGGCAAAGGCCTGCGTTTCTCTCGAGGTGAGCAGAGGGGGCTTCCCTGGCTTTGCCTTGACTGCTTTATTGTTCTTCCTATAAAACGCTGGGAAGGAGAGCATGAATCATGGCTATTCCCTCTAGAGGCATGGAGACCCCTGGAAGAGCACAAGGATTTTCTAATCTTGGCAAGCAGCTGCAGGGGTATCATGTTCACATCTGTAGCAGAGTGACAGCAGAGAAAAAACCATGCTGCAAATTTGCCTCCTTGGGAGTCAGCCAGCCAGCCAGGTTTCTGTTTCAAGATGTTATCAATGACTTAATTTCAGTTAGTTCTGGAAAGCCCACCCTTGCCCAGAAGGTCTGTTCTGGCTCAAGCATCAGCAACCGAGTGGCCAGCAGAGTTCCAGGCACAGACACTCCTCTCCAGAAATGAGACAGGACCCTCATTCAGCTCTGGTGTTTTTTGGGAGAGAGTTGGCTGCAAAGGAAACAAGGAATGCAAGGGGACTGCAGGTCCATGCCATGGGCTTTTGCAGGGCCAATTCTTGTGGTGGCTCTTAAAGCCAGCTTACTGAAGATGAGGAATTGAAGGAAAAGTTTGAGTAAGCCTGGGAGCCTGTCCAGGATGTGGAGGAAAAGGAAGGTGTGTAGTTGGTGGGGCTGTGGCTGGAAGAAGACCCTCAGAAGATGTTCTGCAGAGCAGAAGGGTATGTGTGAGATAAGACAGTGCTGTGTGGCAGTCTAGCCAAAGGGCAAGGGGATGATGAGGTTGAGAGGTGGCAGGTGACCCTACTCTTGTACCCAACAGGGTCAAGGTTCTCTGTACCAAGGGTCTGGTTCTCCAAGGCCTTTCCTCCTCAGAGCCTCCCCTTGCCTTCAGAGTCCTGCTGGGGGCATCCTGTGCAGCCCACAGCATTGATACCTGCTATTTGTCACAGCAAAACAACGTGCCTTTCTCCTCTGATTTTGGGAAGCCACCATGAAGAGCCCATTGCATACAAGCATAAAAGCAAGGGGAGCTGTGGGCCCCCTTCTCCTCCACAAAGAAAATGTGGGGTGTCTCAGGTCAGGCGTCCAAAACCAGGGACACTCAGAAATGGGTCTCTTGGGCCAAGCTGTCTCTGTGTGCCTTGTCCCAGGCTGTAGAGAACACAAACCCCAGAGGTGGGAGACCTCCCTGCAGCCCACCAGACCTGTCTTCTGTCTTGGTGACGAAGGTTGTCCTCCATACCTTCTCTTCTCCCTTCGATTTTCTACCCTCTCCAGCTGACATCAGGAGCTCTTTCTTGCTGCCTGGCTCTGTTTAAAAGGCTAGAACACAGCAAAGTGCAGCATTTTTCACTAGTAAAGGGCTTTGGATACACACACAGGAGGATTGTAAGGAAGGCAGACAAGTTGCTTTGATGCTCCTCCTGTGGTGCTGACTCCTGCTGCCAGCCTGGGGCATTCCCATCCTGAGCTCATAGGGTGCTTGCTTCTGTCCCTGCCAAAGTGCCCTGCCTGGGGCATCCTTTCTGGTAGTGAATCCTCTGCCCTGAGCTGGGGACACAGGCTTCATCCCTGGCTCCTCGGGCTCCAAGGAGGCTTGGTTTGGGAATCCCAAATCAATGGGGACACCTCAGCCAGGCAGGGAAGAGAGGAGAATACCATCAGGACATGGAATGAACATCCCTGAGCTGTGCCGTGTGTGGGGTTTGCTTTGTGTGGGCAGGGTGCTGGGAGCTCCTGGTCCATGTAAGGTTAAGTAGTGTCAGAGCAGTGATTGCAAAGTGCCATCAATGTGCAGATGTTCAGGGTCCACGAAGGAGCCCAGGAAAAAGACTTGTGCCAGTCTCTGGGGGCATTGTGCCGTGCTGGGACAGAGAAGGTGCTGATGCAACCTGCAAGGTGTGACTCCAGATGTCCCCCAGCAGACACATTTCCTGGGACTTCCCACCCCACCATCTCCCACTACAGCCCACTGGCTACTGCCTGCCTCCCTGCAGCCAGAGGAGCTGTGCTGATGTCATCCCAGCCTTGCTGATGTCACTCCAGCCTGTTGCCATAGGAACAGCATCTGCCACTGTCCTAGCCACATGCCATAGATGCACACCAAGGCCAAGCTGGTGCCTGGCTGCTGTTTGCAGAGGGACTCCCTGCACATGTCCATCCCTCCCCCCTCCTTCTGCCTGTCCCATGGTGGGTGAACACCCTGCTGGCTCCCTCCAACATTGCCTGATGCCCTCCCTTCTGCTGACAGGTGGCATGATCAGCTTTGATGTCTTCCCAGAGGGCTGGGACAAGCGCTACTGTCTCAACGTACTTGACGACGAGAGATTTGACACCATCCACTTCTTTGGGAATGAGACAACCCCTGTGAGTATGCCCCACTTGCCCCCACATGGGGACACTTTCTCTCCTGCATGGAGCTGTTTCGTCACAGGTCCCAACACAAACCTCCAGCAGGTTCAGGGGGAGAGATGCTCTAATGGGGCACATATCTGAGGTAGGCTTGTGATGGCAGTAGGTCTGCTGGGTCATGGGGAAATCTCCCTGGATTCACTGTGCTGGCAAGCAGGTTCACCTTAGCATCACTTTCATCCCTCCAGCACCCTCAGTTTGGGGCAGACACTCCTGGGGCCCACAAGACCCAAAACACAATGCCCCAGCACTTAGAAGAGGACTTCTCAGTAGTAGGAACAGCTTTGCCTTCCCTTTTGAGCAATGGGGGATGATATTTCCATGTTTCTGTAGACTGGCTTGACCATCCAGTCAGCTCTTTCCAGATGATGGCAACCTCTGCCCGCCCAAACAGGCCCACCCCACCTTCTGCTAGCCCCTCCATGGGCAGAACAAGGGTTAACACAATCTACTGGACAAGCTTTGCTGTTCTAGGACCTTCTCCATCCTTTCTGTTCCTCCCCTGGCACTGAAGAGGGGAGGCAAGAGAGAGGGAGCAGGGCTCCCAGCCCAGCCTCTTTTGTCTCCCTGGGCCAGCAAAACCCTGACAGCCTCTTCCCAGCAGATCCATCCTAGCCCAGCCGCTGGCTCCCACCCCAGCTCCTCACAGGACAGACCAAGATGCAGATTAATGGATGATGATGTGCTGTCCAGGCCCTTCTAATATTTACCCTATTTTCTTCTCCTCTGCAGGGAGGGAACGATTATGAAATCTATGATGACCCCCGCACAGTGGGACACAGTGTTCAGTCTCCCCAGGATACGGTCCAGCGATGCCGTGAAATCTTCTTTCCAGAGAGAGCAAACGAGTGCTGACTTCCAGGTCCCCACAGCCCTGCTCTGACCCCACCCTCTACCCCCTCCGTCAGGAAAAGCACCTTCATTTGAGGAATTTGCTCAGGGTAGATGGAAAAAAAACCACTTTCCAGAGCTGGTTGAGAGGTGGCACATGAGTGCAGGTGGGTGTGCAGGAGAGGACCCTTGCTGAGCATCTCTGCAGCACTCCACATCTACAGCTGGGGCTCCTGGGACCAGAACCTCCCCCTACCTCTGGCAAAACTTCTCGCTAGACAGTAGATGCTCTGGTGGGCAGCAATGCAGATGTTTTTGTGGTCAGAAAGCATTGGAAAGGGCCAGTCACAGGCCCGTGTGTGTCCCTCCCCTCTTCCTTTTCACTACAATCCTCTTAACACTTCTGCACGAGGGAACATGTGCCTCACCTTTCTCCCTTGCCCCTTGGCTGGGGATGGTGGGGCTGCTAAGGCTGCAGGGCACTCTCAGCAGAGCAACTTCAAAGCAAGAGACCAGGAAGGCTCTTTGCTCCAAGACTGAGGCAGGAAGGAGCAGCTGTGTCCCCAGTGTGTTGGCAGCTTTGTGCATCCTAAGGGAGAGGATCACCGTGTTCTTCACCTTGGTGCCACAGCATGCCAGTCCCTACAGGTGACCTGGGAATTACATCTTTAAAATTACTCTGCTCCTACTCTAAGCTTTGCTGAGATGTATGAAGACACTAATTCCCTCTTTAGCTTACTCCCCCCCCAAAAAATAGGTTGTCAAGTCAGATCATGCCTGCCATGGCTGGAGGACCCCACATGTCCCTTCCTTCCCAGTTCTCAGATTTTCTTAATGCTGCCAGAGACATTTTCAGAGAGGGCAGACAGCCCAGACCTGGTTTCTAATGCCAACAGAGGTACTGACTCAACAGTGCCCTCCAAGCTTGCTTTTCCTCCACATTTTATCCCACACACTTGATTTATGTGCTCACCTTTAGGGACGCAAGTTCAGTGCAGCTACCACGTGTCATCCTGCTCCTCTTCCTGGGTCTTCAGGCATTGCAAAATCACATCTCTCCTTAGGACCTTGACCTCCTCCCTCACATTGTCCCCTCATTTTGCTGGGGTGTGTGACCACACCAGCAATGCTAGTTACAACTCTGCGATCAAGAGGAGTTCAGGGATCACCTCCAGGGGGATGTCTTGCTAATAGCTCCCCAGAACACGCATGGTCTGGTGTTTGTGGACCTGGTGCGTGCCAGAGGTTCCTGCAAAAATCCCATTTTGGTACCCCTGTATTTCTTAGCACATCCCTGCTGATGTGGCACTGCCCCATCTCTTGGTCTTATCTTCTCTCTCCTTTTTCTCCTGTTCCCATTTCCTTTGCCATTGCTCCCCATCTTCCACCTGGCCACTGGACTGCAGAGAGAAGTTTCTTAGCTGGCTACTGCCCTCACCTGAGGGCCAGGTTCCTCAGGTGAGGTGCATTGGTGCTTTTAGACACAGGACAGGGCTTCCACGTAGCCATGGGTTAAGTCCTGAGTGGACCTTGGCACTGCTGCTAGGCTGCAGAATCAGGAGCAGGGACGCTGCGTGACCAGAGCTGGTGGGGTGCTGTCTCCTCCACCTGACTGCACCTTTAACTCCACAGCATGTCAGGTCTGTAATGCATCACATTTGCATGAGTGCAGCCATCTGCCCCAGCATCCAGAAATCCCCAGCAAATGCACAAATTCCTCTGTCTACACAGAGAAGATTTCTGCGTGGGAAAAGAGGACCTGTTGGGGAAGCCTAGGCAGTCTTTCACAGGGCACCACTTCTGGCCCTCCACTGCAAGCTGCATGGAGGAATTGTGTGCTTTGTGGTTTTTCCTTCACTGTTTCACTATGGATCAGGTTATGTGTGGGTTTTTGGAGTTTAGTTTTCCTGTAAGTCTCTCCCAAGTCAGCAGGATCTCTAGCAAGCTTGGAGTGAATGCAGAGTGGTGCCAGTGGTGGCCTTGGGGCTCGAAATGCCTTGCATATTTGAAGGGAAGGGAAGTCTCTGTCCAAGGCTGTTCTGTATGGCAGCACGTCCCTTTCTCAGGGTCCGGGGAGTTGCAGGGTGAGCAGAGAAGAGGCAGAGAGGACCTTTGAGGCACCAGCCATCTCCTTCTCTGCTCAGGAGCTCATGCATGCATGGGGTAGGATCAAGTTCAGGAACCTTCCGTGTTCCTGTCTGTCTTATACCAAGCTTGTCCTAGTTGAGGGCACCTCCCACCAGTAGACCCTGTCCTGCTGGAGGATGAGGAGGATGGGACAGCCTCAGAGCCACAGAATGGTTGAAGCTGAAGGAACGTCTGGAGGTCACCTGGCCCACCTCCCTGCTCAAGCTGGACCACGGAGTGCCCTGGCTGCCTGCCCTGTGTTTTTGCAGGCAGGGATGAAGTGGGAGCCCTACACCTAGGGGAGGGTGCATGCTTGTCCCCAAGACCTCTTTGCCATGATGCTCCTGTCCCAGTTGGTGCCCACAGTGTGAGTGGGGGTTTCTCCTGGTGTATGTGTGAGCAAGCAGATGTGGTGAGACCCATTTTGGGGACTGTCTTGCCATATGGCTCCGTATCTGTGCAAGACAGGTGGCTCCTGTCTGGTACCAACTGTTAAATGTGAAATATATTTAAATACACACATATGTATATTAAAAAAAAAAAAATTAAAGCTACAACATGCAGATTTGATGACAGTGTGGGCTTTGTGCCAGGCTCTGCTGGGGTGACACCCAGTCAGAAGGTCACACTTTGAAATCCCTGCAGTAGTAGGGGACCAGACCTGGTGGGCAGCAGCCTCCCATCCCAGGTTCCAGGTCTCCTCCCAAGCAAGGCTGGAGCACTTTGGGACCCCCCCAGGACATGCTGTCTGGAGGCAGGTGAGTCCGTCCTCCCATCTGGATAAATTTGTGGATCCTCCAGGTGCTTTAACTGGGAGAGCCACCGGCATCCCCACTGCCACAGCACACAGAGACAAAGTGCCATGATGGACAGGGCTCATGGGAAAGTCACTTTTAATGGTTTATTGCCAATGTTACAAAGGTTGACACAGGGCTGGACAGTGGGAAACACACTGGAGTTGTAAAAACACCAACAAGTCTACAGTTTTAGTTTACTTCCCCCCCCCCCAAAAAAAAAAAAAGAGAGGAAAAGAAAGAAAGAAAAAAAAGCAATCAAAGTTTGCCTTGGCCAAGCTGACTGCATGTCCTGGGATGCCTGGGGCCTGAGACAGCATCACTGTGGCCTCTTGGTGAGCCGGGCTGCGGGCTGGCAGTGAGATGGGCTGCAGGGTCCCAGGAGAGTCCCCATGCCTGCCTGGGTTGGGGCAGCACGTGGTGGTCCTCCCAGATCCCCAGGGCCTCAGCTGTCCCATGCAGCACCAGACTGGGCCTGTTCCTCTCCCCATTTAGGGAGGAATCCTATCCCCACCGAAGCAGCGGCAGCAAGAAAGGTGGAAAATGTCCCTCCCCAGTGCAGAGGAGGAACAGCAGCTCTGGCAGCTCCCACCAAGCAGGTTCCCAGGGAGCTGGCTGATGCCTCCTGCCCTGCCCAGGAGGACAGCTGGCAACCTGCTGTCCTCATCTCAGCTTTGAAATAAATCCTTTAAGATGCTGGTAATTCCTGGAATGTCATCACAAGCAAAGTTCCCCTGGAGTCAGCTCAGGCCCAGCCCCGGTGCACACCATTCCCATCCCACCACCCTCTGCCTCACCTCTCCCGGGGCTGCAGGAGCCCGCTGGGCCAGGGGATAGTGGAGAAGACTGAAACTGAAGTTTGTGCTTTGTATACGAGACCCTGCCTACACCGAGAGCTGGGAAGAAGGCGGCTCTGCTTGCCCCATAGCTGAAGCTACCCAGACCCCTCAGCCCCTCACCCCATGGGAAGCTATGGATGTGCACACGCACACACACACACACACACACACACACACGCATGCACGCAGGAAGGGAGTCCCTAGGGGAGTGGGGGACAAGGGGAGGGGGAGGAGAAGGCGGCTATCTCCCCAAAACTAAGCACTGAGCCAGGAAAACTGCATTACTGGCACAGAGGTGTCTGAGAGCATAAAGATGCCAAGTGCATCCCTGCCCCATGCCGGGCACCCCCAGTGCCCTTCCAGCAGCAGTTTGCCCCCAAAAATTAATTATTTTTTTTCTTTCTGTAAGCCACTCACCTCCCCGTGGCACTGCTGACCTGAGATGTTTTGATGGAGGGAGGTGGCTCAGGTGGGTGCTGTGAGCTGCCAGCAGTGGGGGTGGGTCTCAGCCACCCAGTCCCTGCACAGTGATATGCCACCCCACACGCTGCCCTACTCCCCCCAGCCCCATTGCATGCCCCACTGCTGCGGTGCTGCAGGCAGGAGGGGCGAAGTGAGGGGTCCATCTTCCCAAAGCAGGTTCCAGGAGGATGAGCTGAGCCCCTCCAGCTTCCCCCCACCTCTTGCTCTCAGCACCAGAGCAGACAGGGGGCTGGAGAGTAGGACAGGTCACCCTGCTCCCCATGGCTTCAGGGGCAAGAAAGGGGACATGGGGCTCCACTGCCACTGGAGCTGAGGGGTGGCATGGGAGGGCTCGGCTTCCCCCGTCCCCCCTTGACAGACAGTTACAAACACACACACAGAAAGGAAACCATAACCTTATAAAAGACACCGAATGCAAACGCCTGCGGGTTTGGGGGCAGCCCCGGCCCCATCGCCGCCTTGGCTCCCCCCGTGCCCCCTGTGAGTGGGCAAGCAGGCTTGTGCCATGGGGCCGAGTGGCCACTGGCTCCTTCCTGGACGCCTAGGAGCCAATAATCTGTCCGGACCACGTCTCGTGCTTCGTGTGGGGTGCCAGGTTGGTGAGGACCACCTCCACTGCCTGGAACTTCTGGTTCTTGGGAGGGATGGGGCAGATCTTGTACGTCACCTCATCCCCCTCCACCGGGACGTACTCCCCCTCAATGCTGCAGGAGAGGAGAGGTGGTAGGGCCGGACCCAAGAGCTGGAGCCCCATCCCAGCACTAAGGAAAACACCTAACCCACATGCTGCACCTCAGTAAAGAAAACCCACCTGTGATGAGGTAGAGGACAGGCAAGAGTCCCATCCCCACCCTGTGGAGACATCCACACCCCAGCCCATGGTTCTCTAGCCCCGTGATGACCACACAGCTCCCCAAGGGTGTCCCAGCATCACAAAAACCTCAGACTTACTCTGACACATGGACGAAAATGTCCTCTGAGCCGTTCTCAGGGGTGATGAACCCGTGGCCCTGGGAGCGTGAGAACTGCTTGCAGACACCCTTGAAGATGGGGCCGGCAGAGGCACGAGCTGTCCTGCAGGAGGAAAGGGATGGAGAAACCCCTCACTAGCAGCACTACAAACCCACAGCCTTCCCCAGGAGACTGCACGGCACCCACCCCCAGCCAGGTGGGTGTGGTGATGCCAGGCACCACGGTGGCCAGAGACGAGTGATGTGCATCAGGCATAAAAAGTTTTGTGGGTGCTGGCGGCAGGTCCCCGCTGAACTCAGTGCCAAGCCCCATGTGCTGGCTACTTACGCCGAGTAGGTCCTGGTCCTTTTGGTGGGGAGGGGGCTGGGCAGATCCCGCAGCAGGAGATTGCCCCGCTCCCAGATGCGGCTGCCCTCCCGCTGGAATGGGAAGGTGGGCCACACGGGGGACTTGGGGGAGTGCAGGGGTGGTACTGCTGGTGGG
The DNA here is from genome assembly GCA_023637945.1 of Phaethornis superciliosus. Lineage (NCBI taxonomy): Eukaryota > Metazoa > Chordata > Aves > Apodiformes > Trochilidae > Phaethornis > Phaethornis superciliosus. The sequence continues at coordinate 61,281,568 of JAJQWJ010000001.1, read as the reverse complement.
TTGTTGGGGTCCGACGACATCGTGGGGCCGGTGGGCTCCTCCATTTTGGGGCTGGGTGGGTGGGCAAGCGGCAGGAGGAAGGGTGCCCCGGTGCGTGGATCTGCTGCCTGTGACCTGGGGAACAAAGAGGGGGGTGGTTACATTCCCCCTGAGGGGGGAGTTTTGACAAGGGGTGGTTTGCTGTTGGAAATTGTCCCCTCTGCTCCTAGCCCCAGGACTGTGTGGGCAAGCAGTGTGCCACTGGCCTTTGGTAATGTGCACCAAACCCTTGCACTGGGAATGGCCCCAGTAAGCCTCTTCTGGCTTGGAGCAACCAGGGATGTTCCAGGAAACCAGTCCCAAGGGAAGGAAAGAGCCTGTCACATTGCTTCATCTTTTGTTCTCCTGGATAATCTCTAATAATAATTAGAAATGAAGTCACCAAAAAGCGTGCCCTGGGAGAAGGAGCAGCCCAGTGTAGGCTGCCATGGGCAGTGACCATTTTGGCAAGGATGCTCACACACCACCCATATCTCTGGTTCCTCAGCTTCTGAGATCTCCCCCTGCCTGAGATTTCTGCAAAAAGGGTAAAGGAAAAAGGCTGAGACAAGAGGTCAGTCAAGACCAGGAGTCTGAGGTCTCCCCACAGCTGGAGGCTGCCTCAGTGCTATGGGATTTAGGACCCAACCCCAGCCCAACCAATGTCTCAGTGCCTGCCTGGGCATATCACAACAAGGAAGGGACATGAGGAGGCTATCGCGGGGCCACCAGGAGCACACACAGCTCTCCAGCACCTCAGTCAAGCCATGACACAAGCATGACCTGGCTGCCATCACTGGGCTACAGTTTTGCTTGGCATCACACAATCTGAAAGGAGTTAAAGCCCCATCAACCTTCAGCTGGCGCAGGTTGTGCAAGACCTGGCAATGGACCCTGATGGCCAGGGTTCCTGCCAAAGAGCAGGAGCTAGAGCAAGTGTGGGCAATGCTGTCCTCTCTAAATCATCCTGAGCATGAAACTAGGGTGGAGGAGTTGTGCATTTTAAAGCCTCCGAGAAAGATGTTCTGGCGCATGATCAGCACCACAGCCACTTGCTCCAAAAACCTCTGCACTGCCAATGTCTCCTCACATCAATCCCTGTGTTCAGCACTGAGTGTCTCTGTCTTGGCACCAAGAAGCTCCACACCAGGGTCTGCTTGTGGCCATCACTCTTTGGGGCTGCTGGGTGTAGGACTCACCTGTTTCTAGAACCCCTGGGTTTTGGGGGCTTCCTCATCACCCTGAGCTGAGGATGCCAGCACCCACAGCATTACAGACCCCTTCCCTGCCATCTCCTTCAGTCTTTCCCACCCCACTGGGGTGTGCAGCATCACTGGGATTACACCTGCACATGCTGGGAAACCCAGAGAATATTTAATTTGGTTTCTGACTCATCCTCAGCCCTTGAGATGCAGAGGCCCTGGGGGGATGTGAGAAAGGGGGTCACCTCTGCTCCCAAATTAGCAGGCACCAAGGACATAAGAAAAGGTTTCTAGAGCAGCTGAAGCTTTTGGGGAGGGACCAGGCAACTCCCGTTCCCCTCCCCCAGCTCCCCTTCTTCCCCTGCCAGGGGGTCTGTCTGTTTCTAAGCCCTGACCCCTGCCAGTCCCACCTTGGTGCCCATCCACATGCTACTTGTTTCTTAACCACTGCCCCTTCTCTGAAGACCTGCAAAGCTTCACCCTGAGGTTCAGGCAGCAGAGACTACACTATAGTCCCACCCCAAGGCAGAAGCCACCATTTTAATCCTGTCCTCCAAGATAGCTTCCAGCTGTGTTTGCAAGCCCCTCCAAAACATTTCTCCCATCTGCACCAAATCCTTCATGAGCTTCAGAAGCTTCTCTCTGCCATCAAGTAACTGGAATGCATGTGCCTGCTGTCTGCTCCATGACCCAACCCCACACTGGGGCTGCCAGGCTCAGCATCTCCTGCTCCATGCCCTGGCTCAGCATCTCTTTTCCCCATGACCTGTCTCAGCATCTGTCTCCCTTTCCCAGGCTCAGCATCTCCTTCCCCTTTGGCTGGGTTCACCACCTCCTTCCCCCATGTCCAAGCTCAGCGTCTCCCATGCCTGAGGAGCTTAGAGGGGCTCAGGGAGCACCCAAGCATAACACCCAAATGCCAGGGAAGCCACCGGGCTGCTTCTCTGCTCCCATCTGTGCCTCTCATCCAACCACCAGCCTGTGCAGGCGAGCTGCCTAGAAGACACTTTTGGGAAGAAAAAAATTAAGTGGTCCCCAAGCGTGGCTTCCCAGGAGGTGTCAGAAGTGGATCAGTGGGACAATTTGGGAGCACCAGCCTGCACTTCTCTGCCATATATATATTCTCTGCCATAGCTGCCACTATGAATATGGCTTCACCATGGTGCGCCTTCTCTGCGTGCGTTTTCACTGATGAGCTTTTGGTTTCTCCACCAGATTAGGGACAATAGAGGGTGAATAAAGATGCTTGTAGCAAACTATTAGTATGCTGAGTGAGTTGGCTGGCACTTGGAGAAAGAGCTTCCTCCTGTGGGTCTGGAAAAATCAAAGTTTCACAGAGGCAAAAGAAAAATAGGAGGCAAAGGGGAAGGGGCATGCCGAAGGGGGAGCCTTTCAGGGACACAGTGCCATGCCAGAGGATATGGAAGCAAAGTGGAGGCTTGTTCCAGGTCACTTGTGGGACTGGCCCAGGCCAGGGTGCACAGGAGGGCTCCCTGGTTTGGGGGATGAGCGTTGGTGGGGGGCAGTAGCATGCTGGATATTGCTGGGGGATCGGAGGCAGACAGCCTGCTCCCGAAGCCCAAGGACTTCTGTGCAGGGTGTCCTCCTGGGGCTGCCATTTGCCTCCACAAGCTGATCTTGTCCCTCATGGGACAATGAGCCAGGCACAACCACCCATGGGCACTTTCTGGGGACCCAGCTCCCCATGGGGATGTGGGGGAGAGCCCTGGCATGAGTGGCAGCTCACTGGGATGAACACAGGGACAAGGCAAGAAGGGCCATGGGATCTGCATCCTAAGGGGTATGCAGACCCCCAGGACATATGCCAGAGCAGTCTGCTCTAACCAAGACATTGCATTTAACTTCTGCTTGGAGTGGGGGCTGGAGCAGAGACCCCCAGCCATCTTGTGGCCACGCTGAGGCTGGATCCCATGGCCAGTAGCACTCTACCCTGCTCCAATGCCTGGCTTGAGCACCCCAAATTTGTGGGTCAGCCTTGGGATCTGATGGGTGAATGCCTGGCTTTGCCAGTGCTGGTGAAGCTGAGGCTGAGAAGGAGCTTTGCCACCACAGGGGACTCTGGGGCGCCATCCTGCCTCCCTTCTCATTTAAATCCCTGCAGCAAACAAAAGGACTGAGGAAATTATACTCACTGCAAAAGGGGGCTGAAAGAAAAGGGGAGATGGGAGCACGTCCTCACCAATTTCTACCCCTGGTGAGCTGGGAAAGCCTCTTGCATTTTCCTGTCCTTCTCCTTCTCTCCCTCTTCTCCACCCCACCATCCTCTTCCCAGCCCTTTCTGCACGCTGCAGCTTCAGCAGGTGATGAGGAGGAGGCACCCGGGGCGAGGGGTCAGAGGCCTTTTCCCCTCTCCTTCACCTCCAGCAGTCATACTAATTGAGCATCTCTCCCCAGCCCAATTCTCTCCCACAACACCATGTCCACCCCTGAACATGTGTCTACCCCATACACCAGAGAGATCCTGAAATCCAGGTCACTTGAGGAGGCAAGCAGAGGCTGCAGCACCTCTGGCTCTGCCATGGGGCACGGTAAGTCTTTCCAGCATAAACACACCTCCACCACCTCTGCGGGACCTCCGCCTTGCTCCTCCACATCTCCCTTCTGTGGCTTCATTCCAAAGGTTCCCCTTAGGTGACAGTACTCCAAGCCAAGGATATGCGTGAGCAGTACTCCCTGGAAGGATGCTCTTTGGAAAAAACACCTCCCACCATGTCCATTTCCCCCCCTCCTGAACGAAACCGTCTCATACTGAAACCTCAGAGCCCTCTGGTGATGGGGTTTCCTTTGACAGTGCCAGCCAGCTTTGCTTTTTTATTTTTTGGAGAGAGGGCTTCCAAGTTGAGCTGACAGTTGGGAGCGCTCGCAGGCGAAGGCAGGAAACCCAGGAAACCCAGGAAACCCAGGAAACCAGGGCCAATTAAGGCAGACAGGCAGTAGACACATCAGCTTTTATCTCGAGATCCAAGTACCCCATTCATCACCAGCCACTGAAAGGTCTGCGGTTTATCAAATAAAATCACTGTCTCTCTCCCTCTCTTTAAAGCAATACACATTGACTTGGGTGCTGGCTGTGACCTTGTTTAACTAAACATCTTTTCAAGGTCCCCCAGAAGGGAGGAAGGAGCCTTTTGAAGAGGCACCAGCCTCTGTCTGCCACTCCCCGTTCATTAGCGGCAGCGAAGAAAAACCCCTCACGCTCCCTCCGTCAGGCAGGGGAATACATATTTAATTGGCTTAATCGCCTTCAGCGAGTCAGCCCTCCCGAGTGGCTCTTCTTTGTGCTCCTTCCCATCCACTGGGACCCCCAGGCTGCTCAGAACAGACAGACAGACGGACGAATGGACGGCTATTCCGCCGCTGGCTGTCAGGCTCCAGCTTTGGACGTGACCCTTTGGCTCACCGTCACCTTTATGGGCCATTTCCTTTCATGCCACTGTGTCCCTTTGCAAGTCCCTGTCTCGGATGCTGTCTCCCACCAGGCTGAGGCCTCCCAAGTGTCTCTGTTCTCCCTTCCCAGATGAGAAGCCGGAGGTTATTTTCCTTCTGCTGCCTTTTTCCAGCAAGATTCTGCACTGGTGAACCTTCCCTGTCACTCACCGTCATGTTTTGTCCATCCTCAGAGACTGTCAGTGCCCCCCAGTTTAGGAGTTAGATTTACCCTCCCCGCTCCTTCCACCCCAAGCAGCAAAAAGGTCCCTGTATATCAACGAGTCCCCATCCCTGCAGCTGGCTGCTGGCAGCCATCTCCTTACCCCATGGAGCAGGGAACGCAACATTCTGGCCTGACGCCATCCTCGGGGAGGCTGATGCCCCCCCACAGACCCACTCTGTCTAGACATGGGCTGAAACAGAGAAGAGATACACTCCTCCAGATGAAGCAGTGTGTCCCCAGAGCTCGATTAAAAAAAAAAAAACAGCAAACAAAAAAACCAACCAAACAAAAAAAAATCCCATTTTCCATCTGCTTCGCACCTCCACATACTGAGGCATTTAAAAACAACGTGGTGGCCAGCAGAGACCCTGAATCAGCATCCCCTGGGGGAGCTGCTATAAAGGGCAGGAATCAGGATGGCTCCACAAGCAGGGCCACTGCAGCACTCACCAGGTTATGTTTCTCCATCCTCCTTTCCTTGGAGGAGGCTCACAGCCCTGGTGTCTGGCAGATTTTTACAAATGCTGTCTCTGTCCAATGCTAATGAAAGCCTCTCTGCAATGCCTCCCCCCCCCCCTTTTTTAATTTTTTTTTGGTTAGCAGATCACTCCATTAAGTGTTAAATGACAAGCAAAGCAATTTCCTTCCTGGATATTAAAAACACCTTTGCTGAGACAAATTACTACAGGAAAAATGAACCAGGTGTTTTTTGGGGGGAAGACACACTGACAGCATCCCTTCCCCAGCTAAACCAATCACGCTCACAACTCCAGGGATCTTTGCTGAGATAGTCTCGCCTACAATACAGCCTGCTTAGCGCTAAAATATGAATGTCACCTTTATGGATTGATTATAAAAAGCTCTCTCAGTCAATGCTGGGCTGCCCAGATCTCTGAGAGGCCATGGAGGCTGCCAGATGCAAAGGGGAAGCAAAGGAAGAAGCCATCATGGAGGCTTGATTTACCTTTATAGCATATATGCATAACCATCACTCCCAAATACCAGGGTTGTGGGGCTTGATTTTTTTGTTATGCTGGTGTGGATTTTTAAAATTAGAATAATGTCTATTCAAAACCTGACACGAGAGTCCTCATCTGTGTCCTTCCTTTCGCCTTTGTGTATCTAACTTGCTGTCTGCAGGAATGAATAGTGCAGCCAGTCCCAAAGAAACCCCAATTCAAGCCCCCATCATTATCTGCCTGCTTAAATAAGATATATTTTATATACTGCCTCCTCCCACACACGACAGAGAGCTGGAGAGCTCTCAGTTGATCTCAGCCTTCTGTGGCAAAGCCCCCATTATTTGCCCCCCATCCAGACATGCAGTGCCGCTGCCACCACCCCCAGAGGAGTCATTGTTCCTGAGGCTGGTGGGGAATAACCAAACTGGAGAAGTCACACTTCACCCTCGCACCTCTCTGCTGTCAAAAGGACAAAAAAAAACAAACAACAAAAAACAAAAAAACCGGCATCTTGGAAAGAAAAAGTCAGTGCACGAAGAATTCCTCCAGCTACAATAGCTCGGGCGAGCCGGCTGGCCATTGTGCCCCCCCTGATTTTACCTCCTCAGCAGTCCCGGGCTCCCTGGAGCTGCACTCCGCCAAGCATCGGTGCTCGCCGGGGCCCAACGCTGCTCCGCTGCCTTGCGGGGGGCAGCTCTGAGGGGGGCTTCCTCCTGCCGCTGCCTCCTGATGGATCTGCGGTGTCTGATGTGTCTCTGATGTGCGCCTCGCACACAGACACTCATCCGCACGCCTTCCCCTGACGTCAGGGCCAGGCCAGGGGGAGCGGGCAGGTGGGAGGGATCACTTTGGTCTTTTCTGAGCCAGGCTTAAAGGAGCGAGGATGTATGGGGGGATGGAGAGGCCGAGAGCCTTCCCGGGTGAGGGGGATGGATCGATGATGTGCGTTAGTCGCACGGCTGGATGCCAAGGTTGGACAGTGGGATGGGGCATAGGGGGGTGGGAAAGGACCCAGGAGGAGATGGTGCCCAGGAGATGGTGCACAGGGGAACAGGTCTGGGTGAGGACAGGTCCTGTGAGAAGGGTCAAACCTCTTCCCTGTCTCCTCGAGTCCCAGTGCAGCCAATCTTCCCACCTGCCCAAATCTGCACCCCCCCCGGCACCCATAGGTGGCATTGTCACCCCGGACACACGTGGGATCACAAGGGACACGTGCCACTAATCCACCCCGCCATCCCGTTCCCCCGCTCCAGGCTTGCAGCAGCCACAGACCTGGGGGCTTCCCAAGGGTCTGATTTCTGGCAGTGCAGTAGGCAACTCCCCGATGCTGAAAGATCTCACAAAAAGTTTTTCCCTTTGTTGGTATAACCTCTCCCCTGGCAGAGGCAACGTCATAAATTGGCAGGAGACTTTCTCTCTTGGGGACACAAGAGGGATGCGACAAGAACGGGAATCAATTGTTTGCTGTGTCCACTGGGGAATAGGGCAAGGAGTAATAGGGTCTGAATTGCAAGCAGCAAGATTCATGCTTGGCATTAGGAAATGCTTTCTAATGAACGGACAGTTAATTACTCAAGTAGATTGCCTGGGGAAGCACTGGAGTCTCCACCACTGGAGGTTTTTAAGAGCAGGCTGAGTAGGCATCCTCTGGGGGAATTTAGGTGCAATCAGCCTCATTTTGGAGCAGAAGGCTGGGCCACACCTGCACCCTACCACACAGATCCATGTAATTCTAGAATTAAATTTGCAGGAACTCCAAACAACTATGGCTCAGTTTCAGTGCTGCAAGGAGCTGTCACAGGTCTCTTGTGGTTGTGGGTTGCTTGTGGTTTCTTAAAAATGATTCTTAAGTCATCCTAAGTAGCTGAACGTGATGGTGACAGCTGAAGCAGTCCCACCAAAAACCCTGGGGCTGAAGGGTGGTGTGTGAGATGTGTGGGAAGCTGCCAGGCAAGGCACAGGGTCAGGAGACAGGACCCTGGCTGCTCTGCCTGCCTGTATCCATCCATCCATCCATCATCCAGGTGGGCATTGGTCTGAGTCTGTCCCAGGGGCATTGGTAGAGGGACAGGACCACAAAGCAGCTGTGTCTCTCCTGTCAATGAACTATAGTGCAGAAAAAGGCTCTGCAGACAGAAGAGACCAGCCCATGGCAAGACCACCAAGAAGCACTGAACCCCCAAGCGCTGGTGGATTCTGCCATTTCCCATCACATTGTGGATTTCCAGCTGTTTTCCACAACAAAACAGGAGCCCGTTCACTCCCTACAGACACCACAAGGCTTATCACCCCAGTCTACCCTTTGGAACCTTACAAAAGAAGGGGGGGAGATACCCAGACAGTTCTCAGTCTGCACTCTCAGTTTCTCCTGAGATGGCCCATCCTCCCCTGGAGGACAGCTCTACACATCCACACCAGGAGGGTCCTGAGCTGGAAACAGCTGGAGGCCAGAACAGTTTGGGAGCCATGTGGTATGGGCACACCCTCTTTTTCCTCCAGTGTTCATTCAGCAACTGCACACTGAATATGGTAACTACCTGTGTTACCCTGCCTGACTTGGGGTGCACAAGGGTTAGGATTGTGCCCAGCTCCACGTGTTAAACAAAGTAACCTGAGCAGAGGAGATGAGCCTCAGAACCTGACTTTCCCATGTAGGCACCAAAGGCTCTTGGTGGAAAAGGCACTGAGAATTTGCTCTCTACAACTCCCTGAAAGGAGGCTGTAGCGAGGTGGGAGTTGGACTCTTTTCCCAGATGACTTTCAACAAAACAAGAGGACACAGTCTTAAGCTGTGTCAGGGGAGATTTAGGTTGGATATTAGAAAGAATTTCTTCATGAAGAGGGTGATCAGGCAATGGAATGGTCTGCCCGGTGAGGTGGTAGATTCTCTGTCCCTGAAGACATTTAAAAAAAGACTGGATGTGGCACTCAGTGCCATGGTCTAGCAACTGCTCCGGTGGGTCAAGGGTTGGACTTGATGATCTCTGAGGTCCCTTCCAACCCGGCTAATTCTATGATTCTATGATTCTAATTTGAAGTGCATTTGAAGGCAGCTTTGGGCATGCGCTGCAGCAGCGAAGGCAGGGAGTCTAAAGCATGGAAAATGATAAAAGGAGAAGAGGGGAAGCTTTGATCCCAGAGTAGGAGTGGGAGTGCCAGAGATGCCTGCTGAGACAGAAGCAAAGGCAGGAGAGTGGAGGGCTTTGTATATGAGAAGATATAGAATTCCTTTGGAGTCAATCAAAAGAGGGCCAAAACAGTCTAGATGCAAATTACCACTCACCTCCTCCCAACATCCCTGTGACAGTTCTCCCCAACAGCCATGGGGATGTGGGGGCAGAGGAAATTTTAAACAAAATCATATAGGTGTTCCTTTCTCTTTCCCCCCAGTTTCTGAGCCTTCAGGTAACATCAAATAGTATTTTCCAATGATCCTGTGCAATTATGAGAATGAGAAATATCTGAGATTTTCTCTGACTGACAGAAAGACCCTCCTTGTGCAGTCCCTGGATTCCAGCAACTGAAGTTTAAAAACAAAACAAATAAAAAAGCACAATCAAACAAAAAACCAAACCAAAACAACCCCCCAGAACAAACAAACAAAACAGCAACAAGAATCATGCTTCCAAATGTCAAGAAAGACCCAATACTGCTGAGACTGACTCCAGAGACTTTATTATTACGTGTGAAAAGATGGGTACATTCACTGCAGATTTCTGGATATTTGTGGTGTCAGTACTACTGGGACAAAAGGAGAGCCTTCAGTAAAATGAAGCTTTTCACATTATATTAATGCTGCAGCTTAGGTAACTCTGAGCATTATCAATAGCTGAGATAAGACAAGAAAGCAAAGTTTAGCTTTGTTTCATATTTTTACATTGGAGATGGTACTTATGAAATATGGAATTCTTCTACAGAGAAAACCTAGGTAGTAACAGAGCATAGATAAAAGGCCCAGGCATACATCAGGTTGGGACTGGGGGAGTTACCTGCAGAGGGAGAGACTGGAAATCATTCACCACAGCCAGTGATGTTACTGGTGGAGGCTGAGAAAGGGCCAGACCCAGCTCTGGTGGTGCTTGTAGGAAATGAACCTTAAGGAAATGAAGTTCATTGACTGCATGATCACCACTGCATTCTCTCCACACCTCAGTTCAGTTTCCCCAAAGTAGTATCGCAGTACCTGCAAGTTTCACCAAAATATGTAGCTGCATAGAGAGATCCAGTCACCTTTATTGAGGAACAGCCTGCAGTGTTCAGCCCTTGTTATAGGGTCATAGTGCTGGTACAAAATGATTCTGCATGTCCCCACCCCAGAGGAGCTTTCTTGGTGCCTACACTTGACCAGATATGGAAGACCCAAACGTTTAAACCCATACCAGTACAAAGCAAGGCCTGGCAGACCAGCTGCTCACACTGCTGGTTTTGGGGGACTGTGCATCAGGCTGAAGGGAGATCCATCCTCTTCTTATCAGGCAGCCAAGAGCCCACAATGGGGCACAGCTATTGGAAGCGTGAAAAATGTTAGCTCAAGGACAAGCTAAAAACAGAAGTGTGATATGACTCTATCCATATCCACTTCTCTTCATCTCCCATGTTCTCCCAGGAATTCAGTTTACTATTCCCCTGAAACTCTGCCCCTATTTAACCTCACAGTTTTCATATAGAAAAAGCCTTCAGAGCAATCACCTTGGCAGTACCAATGACATCCAACTTCTCCCTCTTCACATGACACCAAGGCTATTTCTTCCTCTGCCATCAGAAGGAGGACAGGGTCAGAAAGTATTCTCTCTTCTAAAAAAGTAGCTACAGATATCTGCAAAAACCTGGACTCCAGCTAAAGGTCACACTTGCACTGCCAGACCTGTATGAGGCCAGGACAGAACAGCAAGGGATGTGGCACGTGTGCCAGCAAAACTGTGCCGTGCTGAGATTAGCACAGTCACGACCGTAGCACAGGAGAAAGGAGCCTTCGTAAGCAGTCCCTGAAGTAGGACAAGAAGAGCAAGAAACTCTGGGGATTTGGGTTGAGGTGTTCAGATAAAGCAGTATCTGCTGCACTGGCAACAGAGCTCCTTGCTGAGAAGGTAGATGCTGTTCCAAGAAAAATTATGCTCTTCCCAGGTAATGGGAAAACTTCTTCCTGGGCCCCCCATTTAACCATTTAATACAAACAAGCCAAACCTGTACAGACCACCCGTATTTATAAAAAAGAAAAGAAAAAAACCCAAACACAACACAAACAAAAAAAGCCAAGCCCCCCCCCCCCAAAAAAAAAAAAACACCACCAAGAAAACCCAACCTCAAACTCAACAGATCCTGGTGAAACAGGACTAACTGCAGAGATCAGAAACTTCTTGGACAAGACAGGTATCTTGCTAACAGGACCTAGGCAGGGTATTTGCAACCTCATTTTTCCCTTTCCACTCCAAGACAGCTCAACATTTAATGATTTCTTATCTAAAACACTCATTATTGTCTCGCTACACACTGCTGGAGGATGTGGGGGATGACATACTTAGCATTTGCATCAAAGCTGCTATGCTGACAGTGCAGTTTTTACTGTCAGCCAGAGATGTTTGGTTTTCCTGGTGAATCTTTTTTTAAACACACTTCAAACAAACCTCCTTTGACTTTCACCAACAAATTCCTGACATTATCACACCTCCCTGCTTCCCACTGTCCCTCATGCTGCTCACCTCACTGCGGTCTGAAAAACCATACAATGGAGATTTAGATATTTTTTTAAATTAACACTCAGAATGAATATTCTAGCTCTACGTGTATGTATTCTAGCCAACTTGTACCTGCTAATAACCCGGCGGCACCTAAGGATTGGGCAGTCAGTGCTGTGAAGATTACTTTCCAGGTGCGGGGGGGCTATAAATCCACCTGGCTTTGCTAAATATGTAGACGAACAGCTGAAGTTATTGTCTGTCAGAGAAGTGTAAACTTTGATCCATCTCTCCTGTTGGGACTGAACCTTCCAGAACCTACAAGCGAAACGGCAATAAGTGCCATGATGGGTTCCTGCAGGTGACAGGGGAACACACCTGACAGGGAATACACCTGACAGGGAATACACCTGACAGGGAATACACCTGACAGGGGGAATACACCTGACAGGGGGAATACACCTGACAGGGGCACAGGTACTCACAGCTCAGCCCTTTACAGGGCACACGGTTGCTGAGAGCCTTTCCGCCTTTATATTGAACGAAAGTTAGACCCCAGGCCCTCCCTTAAGGAGCCCCCTCAAGAACCCTCCCAGCCCCGCACCGCCCCCCGCAGGTACCGGGTCCCCGCCTCAGAGGGGACAAAATGGCGGCGGCGGGGCGGGGCGAGCGGAGGCTCCGCCCGGCGTCACTCACGGCCCCTCGGCCACGCCCACCGAAGGTGATTGGCTGAGCTGCCGGAAGTGCCGCTCGGTCAGCGCGCGGTGGGGCTCCGCGTGCGGCAGGTGGGTGAGGGGGCGGCCGCGGACCCACTGGGCCGGACCGGACCGGGCCCCGCTCCGCTCCCGGTCTGCCCGCAGCGCTCTTCAGAGCTTCCCCGAGGTCCCAGCCCTGGGTGTGCTACGACGGCGTCTGCTTGTCCGCCCATCCCCGGCAGCGGTGTTGTGGCCGCCTCCCCCCTGGCTGTTTTGCGGCCTCCTTTGCCAGCCCCCCCCCCCAGCCCCCCATGCACACACGCACCCCCCTCCTCCTTTTGGGATAGCCGGAGTGGTATCCCAAAGCTAAGCTTTGTGCTGTCCCCACTGAGCTCTGTGCCAGGCGTTGGAGTGGCTCCTTAGGCCCACCCCATATCAGTTGTTGTTGGGGGGGTGGTGTCTGAGTTGGCTCCGCAGTGTTCCAGTTCCTGAGGCTGTGGTGTGTTCTCTCTCTTTCTCTCCCCCCACAAAGGTGCCCTCTGCCACCATGTTTGTCCTGGTAGAGATGACTGACACAGTAAGAATTCCTCCCTGGCAGTTTGAAAGGAAACTGAATGAATCCATTGCTGAAGAGCTGAACAAGAAGTTGGCCAATAAGGTAAAGCATGGGGCATGTATAGATTGGTGCAGGCATCAGAGAGTCCTGAAGCATTTCTCCCTTTTATTTGTTCCCAACGAGGTGTGTAGGTGAGGTGCCAGAGTAGTTGAGAGGTGAAGGCCACCAGAGACTGTAAACAAAGAGACAGCCATGGAAGAAAATTGAGTGGAGCTGCTGGTTTGCATGTAGAGAGACGATCCAAAACACAGCCAGGAAAACATGCTAACTAATCCATCCAGTGGGGCAATTTTAAAACAGACAATGTAAACAAATGGATAAGAGTAATAATGAGAGAAAAATGAAGGTGTAACTGAGTTCTCTGTGCTTAGCACTTGAAATACAATGTGAAAGTAAGAAGTTGGTCTTTGCTGCAAGATCTAAAAAAATGTTATATCTTTGTCCAGGAGGTCACATTTTCCCTGTGCAGTCTCTGGGACTGTGATTAGCATATGGCTTTCAGCCTGAGGCAGGTGCAAATCTCAAAATGCAGCTTGGGAACCGAGCTCAAAAGAAGAGCTTAAAAGAGCAGCCTGAAGTGATCAAGGACTGTGAACAGCAGATTATGCAGACAGGTTATGAAAAGCAAAACTCTTTCCTCATATGCTGATGACTAGCAGGTGCCTCAGATTTTGTAGGCTGTGAGGCCATTACAGAAGCAGCAGAGAGAGACCTGTTCTCATCTCCCCCCAGAGCAAGTATAATTTAAGACAAAGGCAAGCCTAAAGGCTTCTGAAAGTGTAACTCCAGTAAAAGCACATTTAGCCTTTGGACAGGCTGTGGGGCTGATGAATGATATCTGTGGGCAACTGCTTGGTATCTTAACAGGTCAGGTTCTCCCACTGCTGAGAGTTACCCCAAGGGTTTCTGTTTGTAGCAGTGCTCTTTGCAGTGCCAATGAAAGCACATCCTCCCATAACACTTGGCTAAGTTTGGGGTTGCCCTGCAAAGCAGTGTGGTTAGGCTTGGGGGTGCTGAAGGAGTGCACCAAGGCAGCCTCCCTTCCATCTTGCCACCCTTCTGTTGCCTTGTGGAAGGGTGTGCACTGTGTATGAATTTGATGGTTTGCTCGATTTAACCTGGTGGGTTGCTTGATTTATTGCTTTTTATTTATATTTTTCTTTGATCAGGTGGTATACAACGTTGGCCTCTGCATCTGCCTGTATGATATAACAAAGCTGGAAGACTCATACATATTCCCTGGAGATGGTGCATCACACACCAAAGGTATATTCTTGTCCTCTCTTACATAGCTTTGCAAAAGGTTAGTGATCTGGAAATGTAAAATGAGTTCAGTTGTTAGGGAAAGTAAGTTTAAAGGAACTTTCTGATGTTCATAGCCTTAACTTTGTTTCTGGTTGGAAGGCAAGAGGAACATGGTGCATTTTTTGAGTACAAATACAGCTTGAAATACCAGTCCTGTTTGCCTTCTCCAGTAGTCCATCTCTGTTCTACAATGAGAGCCATGAGAGTGAGATAAAGAAGGGGTTAATTTACTTTAATATTGTTAGAAATACACACATTAAAATAAGTTTTATTAGTTGTTCTGCATTTGACTATTTTTTTTCTTTTTGAAGCTTATTTTCCTTAGAGTGTTGGAACATGTTTCTGAATATAACATTTGCACAGCGTTTGATGCTGTTTTCTAGCTGGAAGTTTTGCTACATTTTTGTTGGAGACTTAGAAATGTGAACCAGATCTGTCTAGGGACTTTTTTTTTTTTTTTTAATAAGAAATGACTAACTTCTTTTCTTTGACTTTTGTCATGTCTGTCTGAGTGAAAACTGGCAGTAAATGCGTAAAAGCAAACGTCAAACTTTTTTAGCTGGAAAGAGGTGCCTTTTTCTAGCATCAGTTTTCAGTGTGGAAGCATAGCTTGAGCACGTGGAACATTTCTTGTTAGAAGGGACTGGACTGGCTGAGTGTGTCTCCCCTTCTCTAAATTTTAACCCAAACGGAACTTGCTCCCTGCAAATAAAAGATTTAATACTGAAGGAGGTTTTCCTGCTTGCTTAAATCTCCACTCAGCTTCTTAACTTCTTAACTCATTGAACTGAAACAAGATATTATATTGTCTCTGAGCTGGGAAAAAAGTCTACTGCTTCCAGAATCTGGGGTGGTATTTTAATAAATTCTGCTGTGTCTTGTAATATCTCTAATGTGGTGCTCAATTTTAAGAGGAGCACAGAGTGTGGACAGCTTAAATGAGGTTAAATTGCTTGTAAGCATTGTTTGGCTAAGATTGTCTTAGTATTGCATTCCTATAATTATAAATGCAAAATGCTTAGTTAGAAACATTGTTTTATTTAACATGAATGAAAAATGCAGTCATGTTAGAGAGTGTTATGTACTTTGATAATAGTTGATATTAGATATTTGTTTTAAAGAAAATACAGCATTGGTGAGAAACAGAAGGAGCAGTAACATTACAAGAAAGTATAATTTCAACTGATATTCTTGGCCTTGAAGCATTGTGCAGGAATGCTTCCTTAACTAAAGTGGAGGTTCTGATCCATGTTCTTAATTTATTGTTCTATTCTGTGAACTTTTGCAAGCTTGAAGAGCAGAGAATAGCATGTTGATCATCTGCTGTCATAATTCACACAAAACAGGAATCAGAACTCTTATTTCCATTTTTCTATCTAGTCAGGAATTGCAAAAGCTGGGCAAGCATTGTAGAGGGCATATAGGATGTGGGATTTTCATAGAATCATAAAATTGCTCAGGCTGAACAAGACCTTCAAGATCATTGTGTCCAGCCTTGTCCTAACCCTATTTTTCTATTCCTGATGACCCGCCACTAAACCATGTTCCCAAGCACCACATCCAGGCAATTTTTAAACACATTCAGGGATGGAGACACAACCACCTCCTTGGGTAGCCTGTGCCAGTGCTTAACAACCCTTTCTGTAAAAAAGTTTCTCCTGATATCCAGCCTAAATCTTCTCTGATGCAACTTGAAGCCATTTCCCCGTCATGTTGTCTGTCACCAGTAAGAAGAGACCAACCCTACTCTCACTACAACCTCCTTTGAGATATTTGTAAAGAGTGATAAGGTCTCCCCTCAGCCTCTGTTTCCCCAGACTATACAGCTCAAAGATTCTCAGTGACTCCTCATAAGGGATGTTTTCCAAACCCTTCACAAGTTTTGTTGCCCTTCTTTGGACTTGCTCCAACACCTCATTGTCCTTTTTTCTATTGAGGTGCCCAAAACTGAACACAGTACTCGAGGTGGGAGTAACACATGGGCAGGATGACTCCCCTAGTCCTGATGGTCACACAATTTCTGATACAAGCCACAATGCCATTGGTCTTCTTGGCCACCTGGGTGCATTGCTGGCTCACATTCAGCCCACTGTCGATTAATACACCAAGGTCCTTTGGTCCTTTCCAGCCACTCTTCTTCCTAGCCTGTAGCATTGCCTGGGGTTGTTGTGACCAAAGTGCAGGAGCTGACACTTGGCCTTATTGAATTTCATACAGTTGGTCTCAGCCCAACAATCCAGTCTGCCCAGGACTCTCTGTGAAGCCTTTCTACCATCCAGCAGACCAACACTCCTTCACAATTTGGTGTTGTCTCCCAACTTACTGAGGGTGCATTCAGTCCCCTCATAAGATCAATAATAAGATGCTAAATAGGAGTGGCCCCAGCACTTAGCCCTGGGGGATGCCACTTGTGACTGGCCACCAACTGGATTTAACTCCATTGACCACAACACTTCAGGCCAGTGTTTAACCCAGCAGAGTATATGCCCATCCAAGCTGTGGGCAGCCAGCTTTCCCATGAGGATGTTATGGGGGACAGTGTCAAAGGCTTTACTGAAGTCCAGATAGAAAACATCAACAGCCTTTCCCTCATCCACTAAGCAGGTCACCTTGTCATAGGATGAGATCATGTTTTCCAAGCAGGATCTGCCTTCCATGAACCCCTGCTGACTGGGCCTGATAGCCTGGCTGACCTTTAGCTGATCTATAATGTCTCTTGAGATTATCCATGCCAAGACCCTCCCTGGCACTGAGGTGAGACTGACAGGTCTGTAGTTCCTGGCATCCTTTTTCCATCTTTTCTTGAAGGCAGGTGTCACATTTGCCAGTCTCCAGTCCAATGGGATATCCCCAGTTAGCCAGGACTTCTGCAAGATGATGGAGAGAGGCTTGGCAACCACATCTGCCAACTGTCTTAGCACTCTAGGGTGTAAACCATCCAGCCCCACTGGTTTATAAGTGTTTAGCTTATGAAGCAGGTCATAGCCATTTCCTCATGGATTATATAGGGCCTAATCTGTTTCCCATCTCTGTCTTCTATTTTAAGGGACTGTGGCCCAGGGAACTACTAGACCTGCTGTTAAAGACCCATGCAAAGAAAGTACTTAAGTACCTCAGCATTTTCTTGATCCTTGGTCACTGTGTTTCCCTCTGTATCTAATTAAGGATGGAGATTCTCCTTTCCTTCTCTCACTGCTGATATATTTGTAGAAACATTGTTATTTTTCAGCACAGTGGGCAAGTTTAGTTCCAGCTGGGCCTTGGCCCTTCTAATTTTCTCTCTACACATCTTCACTGTATCTTTGTAATTTTCATATGTTGCCTGTTTTGTCTTCCAAAGACCATAAACTTTCTTTTTGTTTCTGATTTCCAGCCAAAGCTCTCTGTCCAGCCAGGCTGGTCTCCTTCCCTGTCGGTTCATCTTTTGTGACTTGGGGATGGTCAACTCCTGCTTCTCTAAATTTAGCTCCTCAAAGTATTCCCAGCCTTCCTGGCTGCTGTGTGCTCCAGAACTGCCTCCCAAGGGACTCTCTTGACCATGGTCCAGAAAAGATCAAACTCTGCTCTGGATCAAAGTCCAAGGTGGCAGTTCTGGAGACTCCCCTCCTTGCTTCACTGAAAATCAGAAATTTTATAATTTCATGGTCACTTTGCCCAAGATGGGCTCCAACCTTTACATCCCCCACAAAACCTTCTCTATTAACAAACAGCAGGGCCAGGAGAGCGCTTCCCCTTGTAGGCTCCCTCACCACCTGTGAGAAGTAGTTATCTCCTACACATTCTAGGAACCTCCAGGGCTGTTCTCCCTCTGCTGTATTATATTTCCAGCAGATATCTGGGACATTGAAGTCCCCCATGAGAACAAGAGGTAGAGACCGTGAGACCTCACCCAACTGCCTATAAAGTACCTTATCCACCCCTTCATCCTGGGTGGGTGCTCTGTGGCAGACTTCCACGATGATGTCTGTCTTATTGACATTTCCTTTGATTCTATCTAACCCATAAGTTCTCAACCGTGCCATCACTATCATTAATTTCTGGACAATCATATTTCTCCCTAACATAGAGGGCAACTCCACTGCCTCTCCTTCCTTGCCTTTTCCTCTGAAAAGTTGGTAGCCATCACTGACAGTATTCCAACTGTGCGAGTTATCCCACCGTGTTTCTGTGATGGCAACTGTATCACTGTATCATAGCTTTCCAGCTGCACAGTGGCCTCCAGCTCCTCCTGCTGTCACCCATCCTTAGTGTAGATGCACTTCAGCTGGGCCACCTTTAGAGAAGCCCTAATACCCTCTGGGCCATAC
Source organism: Phaethornis superciliosus (assembly GCA_023637945.1). NCBI lineage: Eukaryota > Metazoa > Chordata > Aves > Apodiformes > Trochilidae > Phaethornis > Phaethornis superciliosus. The sequence goes on along the minus strand of JAJQWJ010000001.1, from coordinate 61,263,115 downwards.
TCAGGTGTTTCCAAAGTAACCAACCTCTCACCAAATCTTTTGTTCCTCCTGCCACCAGGAATATCCTCCTCCTTCACAAAGAATCAGGGTTGTAAGACTTTACTAGTGCCACCTTCTTTCACAAGCACTGGCATGTTACATCCAGGCTCCTCTCTAGTGGCCCCAGTTTCACCCATGCCACCCTTCATACCTAGTTGAAAACCTGGTCCATGAGCCCTGACAGCTCCTGTCCTAGGACCCTTTGCAACATAATCTATACCCCTCCCTAGTCAGCAGACCTGGTCTTCTGTAAATTGAGCCATGGTCAAAAAAGCCAAGCCCCTGCCAGCAGCATCAGGCTCAGAGCCATGTATTGATCTGCTGGCTCATCCTGACTAGTCCCTGATCATTCCCCACAACTGCAGGGATAAAGGAGAACACTGCTTGTGCTCCTGATCCCTTAACCAGCCAACCCAGGGCCCTGAAGTCTTTCTTCATTGCCTTCTGGTGGCTACCTCATCACTGCCTACTTGAAAGATAAGTAATGGGTGCTGATGATCTGTGGGTTTAACTAGGGTGGAGATGGCTGCCACCCTGTGGAAGGAGCACAGTTACCAACACAGATATAACATTATCGATCTGTTTTCCTTAAGTGCATTTCCGCTACGTGGTCTTCCATCCCTTCCTGGATGAGATTCTGATCGGACAGATTAAAAGCTGCAGTCAGGATGGTGTTCATGGTAAGCCACAACCTCTGACATGAGGGATGCATGAGCTGCAGAGCTCTCGGGTCTGTTGAGATCCTGTGATTTCAGGTTGTAGGGTGCTGCCTGTAGGCTGGTTAGAGACTGTTACTGGCCTCTAGGGCTCCTCTGATCCGAGGGTGGTTGGTAGTTCCAGCTTGGCAGCTTCCCCTGTCCTTGGTGGTTTTGTCTGCACTCCCCTTTCCTTTTGTCATTCATGTGCATGTCCAGGAAGAACAGGCAGAGCCTATCTGGAGCAGAGACTGGTTTTGGTTTTTTTGATTCAATTAACAGAACTTGTTGGTTTAATTTTCTTTAAGTGGTAGCATCAGCTCATGTTCGTCCAGTGTATCTTTCTCTACTTTTGTGCAAATTCATGATAATTTTCTGTAGCTGAAAACAAGGCAGGGATATGTCTTTGTGAGCAGAAAATGCTTTCAGATTCATGGCATACATAATTGATGAGTTGCTTGCCTTTCTTGTAAGAGTCTTTCATGCGAGCAAGCTCCTCAGTTGTTAAGTTGGGACAATGAGATTATCTTGGCTGCATTTATTGCTGCATTTGGTCACCTCCACTCTCTGATAAAATTCAGCGTCACAGAATCTCAAGGGGGAGGTGGGGATTGTTCTAACTTTATACTGGCCTTTATTTAACATGTTACATCTGTGATTTCTAAGCTCTTTTCAGGCACAGACCTCTATAGCATCAACTGACTCATTTCTTGGAACACTTACATTTCCATCCCTGCTCCAAACTGCCTTGTCCTTTCCCAGCGGGCAGGAAGACTGTGCCCTCTGTTGCTCTATGTACTTTCAGCTAGGTAGTTCCTTTGCTGCCAAGTGAAATTGAGCACTGTGGCTCAAAGAATAATTCCTGCGTGATCTCAGATGTCCTTCCTGAATGAGGAAGGAGAATGAGTCTAGAAATGCATTTTAGGAATCGCCGTGCTATGTCATTTGTGAAGAAGCGTTTAATTCTTAATCGGATAATTTTCTCCTTAGTTTCTATTGGATTCTTTGATGATATTGTCATCCCACCAGAATCCCTGCAGCAGCCAGCTAAGTTGTATCCTTTGATCACCTGTGATAACTTTACTGCTTCATTTCAAAAGACCATGCAGTGCTGGCCCAACAGGCATTCACAGCCGCCACAGCAAAGGTGCTCAGTGGCAGAAGCTGAGCCCTTGTGTCAGGCGAGTCCTGCAGACTGTTATCACAGTCAGACAGGCCTCACGCTTATCAGGTTTTGCAGGATCATTGTGCCCAGTGATAGACATGGATGGCAGTGTCCCCCACACAACCACAGCGTAATCCCTGCCTCTGGTCTTGGCGGCTGCTTTTGCCAGTTTTACCACACGATGTAATGTCTAGATACATGGGGTGTCTAATACACTTCCTTAGAGCAGGTGAGGTCTTGGGTTTGAAGGGTTTTGTTTGGTTCAGGGGTTTTGGTGGGTTGTTTTAGGAGGCAGGGGTAACCTCAAGTGCCCCACAGCATACACCTTGAAGCAGGAAAATCAGAAACAAGGTGTGGGGGCCTGGGCTGCACAGATAGTGACCTAGGACAGTGCATTGGGGTCTGAGAAATAATTGTGAAAAGGCTTTAAATTGAGTCTGTTCCCAGAACTGTCAGGAAGTGGCCTGTCAGGAAGATTACTGATTGTTCCCATCCTTGACCCTTGGCGTGGCCAGCGACGAAGCAGAGCAGGTGTGGGTGTGGGAATACGAGACAGAAGAAGGGGCCCATGACCTTTACATGGACATTGGAGAGGAGATCCGCTTCCGAGTTGTGGATGAAACGTTTGTGGATACGTCACCCACAGGTCCCAGCTCTGCAGAGGCTTCCACTTCCAGTGCCACAGAAGAAGTCCAGAAGAAAGAAGCACCCTACACTCTTGTGGTAGGTAACTACAAGCAGAATTCATAGAGCCTTGTGGACGTGATGGTTTATTCTGTGTCTAAAGTAACATCCCTTTCTCAAGGAACTGATTGCTTTAAGCTGACCGTGAAAACAAAGCTAGTCACAAAATTAAAGGTGTGGAGAAGGGGAGAAAGGAGATTGTTCTTGTGGTCACAGTGTTTGCCAAGTGTTCTCGTTGGAACACTTTGTGGTGGTTGGTGGAGTTGCCCTGGGGGGCTGATTTAAAGCAGATTGTGGATGCAGCTTCTGCAGGTACGGAGTGAGACTGAGCACAGTGTGGAGAAGACCAGTGTTTTTCTTGCAGTGTTTGGACATAAGGCCCACCTGAGACAACACAAGAGACAGAGGGATGTAAAGCAGTGTAAGCTGTGTCTTCTAGAGAAGGAATTTGGGCAAATGCTGGGCAAGCTCTGCTACAAAAAGTTGTTAATATTTCATCTATAACTTGGGGGGATAAATGCTATGTTTTTATGCATTTACTCATGTGCTCTCAATGCAGTTTATAATTGCACACCCTTTTCTTCTCTCTGTGCACAGGGATCAATCAGTGAGCCAGGCCTGGGCCTCCTGTCGTGGTGGACAAACAGTTAGCTGCCATTAGAGCCTGCTCTGCAGAAAGTCTTTCTCGTGGATGTTTGGGGGATTGTGGCATCCTGCTGGTGCTCATTGCTCCTCTGAAGCTGAATGAGAAATTAAGACCTGCCATTCTCTGTTTCCCCTTCAGCTTCCAACCTGCCAGATCAAGACAGTCGCTTTCAAGAAATGTCTTCACTGATCTGTAGAAGTGAATTTACAGGCACAAAAAGCCTTGAGCACAGCAGCAACAAACTCAGCTGGAGCTTTGGTCTCCTGCCCTGGAGGGAAAACTGGGGAGGTCTTTACTTGCCTGAATTAAGAAGGGAGTTGACTTCAATGCATGAAGGCAGGAAAGAATGCCTGTCAAGATGGATCACTCCCCTGGGCTGAGAGCTTAATCTCAGAGGGGTAAAACCTGCCATTCTTTTGATAGGAAATGGAGAAGAAGAGAAAGACTCGAGCTAATGGAGGTGTGGTCCTCTGGAGACCTGGAAAATGCTGCTGCTGGGAAGGCAGGGGAGGTGGTGGTAATGTTTGCAAAGAATGGGAAAGTAACCCATGGATGAAGCCAGCCAAAGAGAACTGGCATGACAGTGGTGTACTGAAAAGCAGCTTAGGTTCTGTGAAGATGACCACTGTGGAAGGCTACAGGCTGCTGCCTGTGCTGAATGGAAGTACTTCTCTGGGTAGGCTGGTTTTATGTAGAACTAGCTAAACTTAAAAGGCGTCTGACAATTCATAATGATGAACTGAACTGGACCAAGGCTGCTTTGAGCAAGTGAAAAACTTGTTTGTGGGGGGGGGTGTTAGCAGCAGAAATGGAATAAATAGTAAAAAACCACACAGCCTGCCTTCCTGCACAGTTTGTGGGGAAAATATTAGCTTCCTGCCTAGCAGGAAGAAAAACCTGCCTCCTGCAGTTTAGCTACTTGGATTTCAAGGCAGACAGTGTTGAGACCAACACTTTGCTCTGCTCCAACAGCCAATAACAAACAATTGCCATCACCCTCCCTGACAGCAGTGAAAGGAAAGAGGGGAACAAAACACAGAGTAAAATCTATGCAGGGCCTATTGCCAAGAGGGTGATGTTGCACATAATTACAAAGCCAGCCACGTTTGGCAGGAAGGGGCTGTAATTCCCCAGGATAGTGGGTCTGCTTAACCTCCAACTGTGAAAACAAAGGCCTGAGTCACCAGCACCCTCCCTGCAGCGTTGTTAGAACCCCTCGATTCTGAACTTTTATTCCTGGTGCACTGCCCTAATTAAAAGGGAGCCTAGAATTCTTTAGGCTCATGTAATAAACAGAGGTCCATCTGCTCAGGCAAGTTTACTGAATGCTGCCTATAGAGCAGCAGTGTTCAGCCATGCCATCAGCTAGACACCGTAGGGACTGGTTGTAGAACACCTCCAGCTGTTGGTATAGGTAGAAATTTGGGTGAAGCAAGTTAGAGCCTCAACAGTCAGAGAGGTTCCCATAGACTGTTCCGGGGTAGTGCCTGGGGGTGTGTAGCAGGGAAAAACCAACCCAGGTACCTCCCAGGGTGCAGGGTCAGAGCTTCCAGGTGGTAGCTGCAGGGCTTTATGTACTGATCTAAAGAGATACTCCTCAACATCACTCTGCTGTTTTGGAGGAGCACTTGAGGAAACTTAGCTCACTGCATGATGTTGGGAAAGCATATAAATCACTCACTCTGCAAGTTTGTCATGGCTGCAGCAGTGGCTCTCTTGCCACTGATAGTCATGAGTTTACCTCCCTGTAGGTTAATGTCAGGGGATAAACAGAGTGAGACAGCCGTGAGGGTTCTTTTTTTACCCAGCACAGCAGTGATTTAGAGTGAGAACTGGGCTGGTAACATATTTGCAACAAGTTCTTTCCCACCCTCCCAGCAACAGGGTAAGCAGGGGCTGAAAAGCTGGATTATGGCTATAAACAACACAAGGCAGAAAAGATGGTCACATTCTTTATTTTCATTTTATTTCTTCTTTAGCCATCAGTAAAATGAATGGGCAGAAAACAACCAACTGAGCAGACGAACCCACCTTAGCCGGTTATTTCCAAATATAAATAACTGTGGGACAACTGAAAACGAGCCAAAATAGAAAAAGGGAGCTGGGGAATTTAAAAGACAAAAGTAAGCCTAGCTGCACTCCCTTTTCATAGTGTCAGTGAAGAGGAAGTACCATAACAAAATGGAAGCTATGGTTACATTTGATCAGACATTTATTCCAACGGTAGGCATGGAATTGCACTTTTCATGAAAATGCCAAAGCTGAATCAAGTCCAGTGCACGGGGGGCATTTGTGTGCACTTAGCTAGATTTCTGCTGCAGCTCCTTCATTCTGTTCAGGGCACTGCCAGCCTGAAACCACTCAATCTGTGACTCGTTGAAGGTGTGGTTCAGCATGATTGTTTCTTGGCTCCCGTTAGGATGCTTGATGATGCATTTCAGAGGCTAAAAGAAGGAAAGAGTTTTTATTTCCCTGCCTTCTCTTTTAAGTGAGCAAGTTAACTGAAGCTTCTCAAATGAAAATTCCTGCATGTTTTTTAAAGGACTGAAAAGGGAATATTACAGCTCGAGGAGGGTTCTTAACGTAGAAGTGTGGATGCAGTTCCTTCTAGGGAGTATTCGTGCTTAAGGCAACAAGTCCAGGAATTCAGAATGTTGTACCAGGGTTTCTCATAATGGTTCAGAATGTGATCTGATTCTGACCTGTCCCGCAGCCCCCTCAACCTGTGCTGCAGTGTCCCACCTTGCTGGCAGACCACCCTGCCCATGGGTGCCTGTGCTACTTCAGGCCCCAAGCACACAGCTCCACAGTGTTCCCTGTCAGTGGCACATCCCTGTCCCCCAGGCACCACGACACAACACCAAGTTACCTTTCCTGGTGCGAAGTCTTTCAGTCCCACAATGCTTAGTTTGTCCACAGGATGAATCTTGTTGTAGTCTGCTGGATCAGCAAAAGTGAGAGGCAGTAGACCTTGCTTCTTCAGATTGGTTTCTGTGGAGAAAAAACCCACCAAACACACTTGTAACACCACAATGCAGAAGACTGGGATTACCTTCTGGCTGCCCAGTGCTTCTCTGAGTAGTATTCCAGTGACAATTACTGTATTTGTAGCAAAACCAGACTACCCTCTGTTCCAGGTGTATCTAACATACATAACAGGATTCCTGACAAGAGCGACCATAGAATCTGCCAGCAGACAGGGTTGGTTGCCCTTGTGTGGTAAGCCCTGAGGCAAGGTCAATACCAATTCCAAACAAACCAAATGCATCCTGTTTACACACATCACAGGGAAGTGGGACTCACCGTGAATCCTGGCAAAGCTCTTGGTGATGATGACCCTGCCCCCCAGGTGACGTGGCTCCAATGCTGCGTGCTCCCGGCTGGATCCCTCACCGTAGTTTTCATCCCCAATAACTGCCCATTTGACACCCATTTTCTGTGACAAAAGAAACATATTTACATTTTTGCAGTCACTGAAGCAACAAATTAACAGTAAATCTCCACCCACACATCTAATTTCAGTTCTACAATACTGACGTGGCTGTGCTATGACACCACTTCCCAGAGGGCTCCCTTTGATCCTGAGGAAGGACAGAAATAAAGTAAATAAATGCTTCATAGCAGCTAGGCTAATGAAGGCTGAGGAGGATTGCCTTTGGGACCCAGAGCTGCCCCTTGCTGCCCCTTTTACTGCAATGGTCCTGTCCCAGAGCAGAGTTCACACCAGCCATGATCCCTGCTCTACTTCTGGAAGTGATACAGAAAACTTTCAACTTCTGTCTACTGGAAGAACCAATCTGAGTCCAGATTGTCCACTGCCCAGCTGTCCTGAGGGTGAAAGGACATTTCTTGAGGTTCTGAGCCAAGTTTTAAAGAATGAAGGGGATAAGATTAGAATTTCTTTAAACATCAGACTAGTCACAGGTGAAATCACACCATCATAGAAGGGGTTGGAAGGGACCTCTAGAGATCCAGCCCAACCCCCCTGCCAAAGCAGGATAAACTAGAACAGGCCACACAGGATTGCATCCAGGTGGGTTGTAGAGGAGACTCCACAACCTCTCTGCACAGCCTATTCGAGTGCTCCATCACCCTCACAGTAAAGAAGTTTCTCCTCATGTTGAGGTGGAACTTCCTAAGCCAGGATATTAGATAAGTACGCCAGGATGAGAGCTTTAGTTGCAGTTTGATGACACCTGTGCCTAAAGGCATCATCAGACACTAGGTGTGCAGTGCCTAAAGGAGTTTGTCTACAATTTCTGGTCCCCTTTGGTACTGACAATATCAGAGTAATTCCCAAAAAAAAGCCTCAAATGCTGACTGAATTCATAGCTGCTGTTATTGGGGAGCAGGAGGGCAAGGATCCTGCATCTTGGCACAGACTGCCCCAAGTGTAAGCATCCTCTTAAAATACATGTGTCAGGAGAAAGCCTCACCTTATAGTAACGGGCTGTGTCTGGGACTGGGCCAAACTCCTGGGTTAAGGCATTCCTCACAGAGTTGGCTTTGCCATTTTCAATGTTTATAGCACCAATGAGCAGGTTGTTGGAGATGTTGTCCAGATGGCCACGGAATTTGAGCCACGGTCCGGCTGCAGAAATATGGTCAGTGGTGCATTTCCCTTTTACCTAAAAGGGCAGTAGAAGAGAAGAATGTCTTGGGGTGGATCAGTGACTCAGCTCTTCCTCAACACTTATTATTGTGAAGGATCTTCACGTCTGTTTTTAAAAGCATGAACCCACAAATCTGTTACAGAACCAAGGCACTCTAAGGCCTCACCATGTCGTTCCGCATGTGTTGGGTAGGAAAAATGTCTCTGTTCCAAAGGGTAAATTACAAAAATGACCCTAGCTGTGACACCTCCTGCCATGTCCTCACCTCCCTCAGCAGCAGGTTCTTCAGGTACAAAAGGCAATTAAGTCTTTCCTGATACAGCTCAGCCTCCCTGCTGGGGGAGTTCAGCAAGATGCCAACTGTTTCCTACAAGTTGCCAACCTGCACGTAAATCTTCTCAGCTTGTAAAAATTTCCAACCAGAGATAACAGCCTTCCAACTGCCAAGTCCCAAAGTGGTTGCACAGGAATTGTCAAAAACTCAAGCACAGCTCATTGTGTCCCTTGGGAGTACCTACAACTCTCTGCCACTGAGAACTGGCAATGTTCCTGAAGGTTCATTTCAGAACCCATCACTGTATTAACTCAAGCTTTCAACTTGTTAACTCACCACAGGCAGTGAGGAGAAACCCATGTCTTCATTAAAAGACTGAAATGCAATGTCTTAACTATCGTGAAGTGATTTCTCTTTCTATAAAATGGGAGATAACACACATACTGATGGATGGAAAGTTCCTAACCACCTCATTTCAGACAAAATGCATCTTAGAACAGTCAGGTATTAGAGGTGATAATGAAAGAACCCATCCACCTTTCCACTACAGGTTATAAATGGGAGAAATTCTGCATACTGCCTGGTATGGGTAGATTCATATTACAAGGTTCAGTTTTCATGGTTAGCTAACCACTAACCCAAAGGAGAAAAGGCTCTTAGTTATAATATAAAGAAGTATCAGAAGGCAACACCTGGAAGTAAGACACTTGCTTCACTTTCTGTAACAACATGGTGTAGGGGAGGGAATCACAGATAGCTCAAAGGCACATCCAGAGCTTCTAGCAACTGATGTGCAAAATCCCTTCTCAAGCAGTCCTGTCATAGCTGGTGTTCCCCCACTTTGCTCCTGACCTTGATGAGGATCAGCATGTCTTCCAGGTCCTTGCCATCCCACTTATCAAAGGGCTCAAGAAGCTGAAGGCGCTGGCTGGTGGGGCTCACATCCACATGCTGCCCACTGCCATCCTTCGGAGGGTACTGATATGTGTCCTGGCCTGGGTCAAACTCCTTCCAAAAGAAAGGAAAATCATCAGCCTCAGCCACCCCCAACAGCACAAGAAGAGAACAAAACAATACAGACAACTGCATCCATTCTAGCTTTAACACTAATGAAGAAGACAGAGGATGAAAGTTCCTTTACTACAGATAAAACACTACTAGTGACAGCTCTTCCCTCCCTCTGTGTCCAGGCCAAGCATTTACCAGCTTGGGCAGCTCATCTGCATCAGGAGCTTCTAGTTTAAACTTCTTCCCATCTGCTCCTGTCAGGTAATCTGTTTCAGGGTTAAATTTTAGAGTGCCAGCAATGGACAGGGCTGTCACAATCTGAAAAAAAAGCAAGAAAAAAAAAGAGAAGTTTAAAGGCATATTCTTCCCTCCATTTCTTCATCTGAAAGTCCTACACCTATCAGTCTCAAATCCTGCAGTCAAGCTACCAGCCAAGCTACACAAGGTCTCTTCTGCAGGCAGAGGAATTAACTCTTAAGACAGTGGCCTATTCCACACCCCTGCTTGGCTGTTTCTTACCTCTGGAGAGGTCACAAATGCATGAGTCTCTGGATTGGCATCATTGCGACCTGTGAAATTCCGGTTGTAGGATGTAACTATTGTGTTTTTCTCTCCTTTTTTGATGTCCTTCCTGTGAAAGAAACAAACGTGCTCATAAAATCCAAAAGTAACATTGCTTCTAGATCTCTAGATTGCTGCTAAACCCCCCGCCCACAGCTTGGTTTTGGTAGCAATTGCTATCTGTTGGAAACATGAACCAGTGTCTGGACACATTTTTTCTCCCTTAAGCACAGACTCAAAACCAAAGACAGCACAAAACCAAGTCAGACACCAATTCCTGGAGTAGTTTTCATAGCCCATGTTGTGCCTCATTAACTGTCTAATCAATAATCGAACAAGTGCATTTTCTTTGGACATTCCACCACTAGCAATAACAATGCCACATGAGAATGTGTCTCCCATCCCTGCTACTGGGCATTTTCCTCCCTGTCACTTCAGAGATTGAAGCTGGACCAATTCACTTTTCCTGTTTTAAAAGGACCATTCAAACTCCAGTCCACCCCTAGAGTTAACCAATCTCTCTCCTTGTTTTTGGTTGACAATCAGAAAACTCCAGGTGTGGCCACACTTGTGGCCATTCTGCAGCTTCGTTCATCTAAAGGCTCAATATAAATCTGTTTTCTTTCACTTCTCCTTCTGTGGTGCGTATCAGACAGCTACAGCCAATGTCCTTTTAAACATTTATTTTTAATTCCCAGCGTGTTATATTTACAATAAAATTTGGCTTCAGAGAGCACTTACAAACTAGAAGGTATGAAGTTAGAGTGAGGTCTGTCTTTCACTTTACCTGTCCCACTGGCCAATGCATGGCCCACAAGCGTTGGCAAGAACCATCCCTCCAACATCTCTCAGGATTTTTGCCTGGGGGCAGAGAACAACTTTGTTACTAGTAGAAAATCTGGAATAAGTTTCTAGGATTTATTATTCCAGATTAAGTTTCTAGGATTGCTCATTCAAGGGAAGACACCTGTCTTCGAACAGAAAGCACCAGGCCCAAGAAAATTCTATTGCTTATTTCACTTGCAAGTTTTGAGTCACTTTTAATAAATACAAGGGGTTTGATCCCAGGGAAGCTGTGAGGTAGCACTGGGGAAGAGCACAGGATGACTTCCCGTGATGTTCCCATTCTCCACCTACTTCAAACTGAGCAATCCAGCTCTCACAGATGTCTGACTGAAGGCCAATGGCTGGTTTGATTACTATCTTAGCCACTTCCTGTCCATGTAAGGAGAGAATTGGTGAAAAGTGCAGGAAAGTGTGTGTGCCTGCTCAGTCCATTCAGCAAATGATGCATTTAAGAGAGCAGCTGTTAAGGAAAAGTATGACTGTGGACTTGGTGGCTACACGTAAGCTAATATAGTTGGTCCTTAAGCTGTGACAGTATCTAGTGTTTACTAAATATTAGAACTAACTAACAAATAATTTCTGGTCCCCACAGAAAAGGGGGGATAAATTAGGGGGCGGTTCCTCTAGAGAAACACCATTTTAATCAAACATGAGTTTAGGCATAAGTTTAGTCTAGAAGGGAACTTTGTCCCTACAGAAAAAGGGCTTGCTCACATCCTGAACTATTCTTAAGGTAGAAAACCGGATTCCAGGTGAGTACCAGCCCCTCATCCACCGAATCTCAGAGGCAAAATATATCCCTTGCTCTGTATACTCTTATCTCCTCAGGGCCTTAGTTCCTGATCACTGTCTCAGCTCTGTTCAGTTCCAGTCCTGTTCTTACATTGCCAGCTAGGAAAGATATCAGGTCAAAACACTGTTGAGGTGACAGCAGGACCTACAGGTGCAAGTAACACAATGCTGGTTACTATAGCAGTAACTGAACCTCTAGGACTAAGTGAAGATGAAGAAGATTCCATTAGTTACTTCTAGGCTCCTGAACACTGTCTGCAAGAGAGTTTAACAGTACTGTGTGGAAGCATAAAGAGCAGTCATACTCACATAACCGTCTCTTTCAATGGTGGCACGGATCTGCTCTGAGCCTGGTGTAATTGTGAACTTTGATTTGCACTTCAATCCGTGCGCTAGTGCCTGTTTTGCCACCGCTGCAGAGCGTCCCATGTCCTCATAGCTGGAGTTGGTGCAGCTGCCAATCAAGCCTGTGGTGTTTGATGGAAACAGGGAGATGGTTACAGCAGTCCCCTGTTCTAGGAATATTCTGACTCATCTCTCAGCAGAACATACAAAGAACAACCATGGTTTCTGCTGACAAGGAATGTGAAACGTTTCAGGTACCAACACTGCCAAGCCTCCCAGCAAGATACTGTGGTCACAAGCAACTCCTTATCTGGCTTAGGAAGTTGCAGTCAAGAACACACAACCTGGTCACTAGTCCAGTTATTGTTTCACAAGAGCGTCGCCTACGTGCACTTTGGTTGAGCCAATTATTACTGAGGTATTTTTCCAAAGAGAAAGAAAAGGCTTCGAATCAAGATGGCAAGAAACGGAGGAAATGATGAAAAGAAAGCATCCTTTGTTACAGTATGAAGACCACATGAGGACATACTGTACCATCCCAACAGCATATTGCTCCTAACCAGAAAAAAAAAATTCTCTTTCAGTTACAGCTGCTCTTGATCCTTTTGTAACAATATCAGATAATACACTTCCCACCTGGGATGGGGCCTTTACAAAGTATTTTCATTCTTTTTATTCCCCAGTGACCAACACTTGAGAAGCCAGCAGACAGGTTACCATCCCACAAGTGAATATATAAATATTGAAGCCTGCTCTTTGACAGCAAGTACTAACCTTACTATGTCCCAAGAGCTCAACAACAAACTGCTGGGAGGACTGACAATCACACTCCTGACAGATCTTTGCAACAGACAAATCCATGCAACAGTTTCTAACAAAGGTGCTCTTCCACAGGTAATGCTCCTGTCAACCCAATCATTCAGAAGTTTCCAAGGAGGTCCCTCCAACTATCCCAGATCTCATCCCACACACCTGGCCTAGATGGTCACTACTCCTCACAGCAAATTCATGGGGCCATGAAGAGATGACGCTGCAGCAAAGTGAAAGGACATGCAGCAGTAATTAAAGGATCCCAAGCTACGTGACCAACCGCTTATCCCAAGACAGCAACATGGACGAAAGCAGAGGAAAGAGCAAATGCTACCCACCAACTCTGATATCAACAGGCCAGCCCTCCTTTTCTGCCACAGCACCAATATCTGACACAGGGTGCGCCAGGTCTGGTGTGAAAGGTCCATTGATATGTGGTTTCAGCTTTAAGAAACAGTGACAAAGTCAGAAATTACAGTAGCCAAGAAAAACCCCAAAACACAGCAGCAAATAAATTCCTTTCACAGCTCTATCTGGAAGCGGTTTAAATAGGATTCACCTACATGAACACCAGAGCAGGAGCTGTCAGTGAAGCAGACCCAAGTAGTTTTTGTATATTCTAGCACAGTGCCAGGGATGTCACATCAAACTACCAACTTGGTTCTCATTCACACAAAGCAGAGCCACACCACAACATCCAAGGTGGCAAACAGAAAGGAAGCCTTACCTCACTGAGGTTGATTTCTATCACCTGGTCATATTGACAACCAGAATCTGGTACCAAGTGTTGCTGGAACTCGTCTGCCAGAGCAGCTATGTCTGGAAAAAGAAGGGAGATGTGAAAAGTACATCCAATATGAGGGAAAATAAAAAGCTTGGAATGGCTAAGCACAGGGGTCTACCACATACTTAATCTACAGACTCACTGCTTGTACCAGATAACCTGCAGGACTACGCAAGGTAAGAAGTCACATCACTGTTACAGGAGGATGCAGAAACCAGAATACACTTTCACTTGACTACTTTCACTTCTAGTTACTTCAGCTACCAAACCCTCTTACCAGCTCGCCCAGTCTTGCCCAAATACTTCTTCATCCGTGCGTTGTAGGGGAAGATTGATGTGGTAGCTCCGATTTCAGCCCCCATGTTACAGATTGTTGCCATTCCTAGAGAAGTGGAAGAGGAGACCACGGGGTCAATGAGAAAGCCCAAGGCCATCCAGCTATCCAAAAGCTAGTCCATGGAAACAACAGCAAAGCTAAGAGATAAGGGCATTGGCCATGGAAACTTAATTCCATAGCAGACAGGACAGACTGACTGCATAGTGGCTGGTTCATCCCCATGTGTCTGCAACCAGACCTTTCTGCATAGAAGGAGAAATGCTATAGTGATTCTTGCAGATAGTGGAAGGGATGACAGGGAACACCCTGGCTGCACTGAGCACCAAATACATTTACAGCAGTGTCTCTGCTACCTGTAATGACTGTCCTCTCCCTGCCTACCATCTCATTTATCTTTACTGAAAAGAGACAAAAATTAGTGAGAAATTTAATGGCTTGAATAGAGAGCTTCCAGCAATGGAAGACAATAAAAGCAAACCTTTTGCTCACAGCACTGGGATCAACCAAGCCTTTCAAGGACACCGTGATGAAGCTGTAGAAGCTGCTGTTTTATATTTAACAAGCTTGAAGCAGATATCACAGGTCAAGTTCCTCTGATTTCACAGAAGAAAAATCCTGAATGGCTCTGTTTGTAAAACCAATTATTCCAAGTTGTAGCCAAGCCATGTAAATTCACAGAAGCAGCCCAGTTTGAAGGCTGTACTTCATGCCAAAGGAAAGGGCACTTCTCATAATTTGGTCATAACTAGCACTGTTACAGACAACTGCAAGTTTTGCTGTCAAATTCAGCACCCGAGACCCACAATTAGCTAGTGGAAGACTGCATGTGACAAACTGCTACTTTCTGGTCTCTCCTCTGCCCTGCTTTTCTAAAAAAGCAGCTTTTTCTTAACAGCTGTCACACATGTACTCGCTTCAACATGTTTCTTTCCTCTATCCATAGCCTATTTTCTCTCTGACACCTCCACCCTCTAAGCATATGCCAGAATATCTTCACCCTTCCTGTTACCCTGATGCAGCACCACCACCTTACAGGATTCTTCACAATTAACCACTCAAGTGTTCTCAAAGTCACAAGAAGATTTAATGCAGAGAGGTCACTTTTTGAGTGAGGGTGAGCACTGTCTTGTTACACCACTCTCATACACTCCCTGTTTGCCATGTACTAACTAATCAGCTGGCCAGGCTAAGGGAGAACACATTTAGCTCTTCTTGCTTGATTCCCTTTCCAGCCTCCGCAGACAACTCAACACCCAGCTCCAACAACAATCCACTCCAGATAAGAGATTCATGTTGTCTTACCAGTGCAAGAGATTGAATCCACACCAGGTCCATGGTATTCAATGATGGCGCCTGTTCCACCCTTGACAGTGAGGATGCCAGCCACTTTCAGGATTACATCTTTAGGAGAAGTCCAGCCTGAAAGCTTGCCAGTCAGCTTTACACCAATAACCTGAGCAACATCAAAAAAAAAAAAAAATACCAACACCATTCCCTTTCAGAAGCCCAAGACAATTCCTCAGAATTTTTCCTAAGAATCAGGATGGTCACAGTACCAAACAGGGGAAAAGCCTGAAGTATCAGAAGATGTGCACAAGGGCTGAAACCTCTGACAGGGCCAACTGAAGGAAGATCACTACTCACTGAATAAAAAGGCTGGGAATGGAAACTCAGAGATGCCAATGAATCACAGTCTGTCTGCTTAAGCCAGTGTGTGATTATGTAATGGTATTTAGTGCCTTATAAACACAGTACCTGAAAATAATATTTCATACACTTCTTATATCTCAGCCTTCATACTGAAGATTAGCATTCCTTTTGCTCCTACCTTTGGGCATTTGAGCTCCCAAGGGATTCCTGCCATGACATCCACAGCATCAGCTCCACCTACACCAATGCAGATTCCTCCCAAGCCTCCTCCATTGGGGGTGTGCGAATCTGTGCCGATCAGCATAACCCCAGGGTAGGAGTAGTTCTCTAGAATGATCTGAAAATAAAAATGGATTGTTTGCTTGCTTGATTGTTGGGAAAGGACGGGGAAGACAGTAGGAAAA
Source organism: Phaethornis superciliosus (assembly GCA_023637945.1). Lineage (NCBI taxonomy): Eukaryota > Metazoa > Chordata > Aves > Apodiformes > Trochilidae > Phaethornis > Phaethornis superciliosus. The sequence continues at coordinate 61,247,462 of JAJQWJ010000001.1, read as the reverse complement.
AAGACAAGAACAAGAACTTAGATTAGTTTGTATTTCCAGATTTCAGCACCAAGAAAGTAACTGAATTTGTTCTGGACTGTAAATCTGCTTGTGTTTCAAACTCCTTGTAGAGGATGTAATGACAGAACAAAGTACCAAGTCCCAGCCCCAGGACCCATGCTCATCCCAAGATAGTAGGACAACATTAAAGATTATCTCAATTTCTTAACTGGAAGACCTCTTCCTTCTGGTTTTAAGCTTTTGCTATGGTGCGACCCTCAGGCTCAAAAGTCTTATTTCTTAGTCTCCAAACTCTCAATCACTGCTGAACATGCCAGTTCACCTGTCCAATGCTAGCAAGATTCTGTGGACTTTATGCTCACGCAGCAGAAGAATACCAAACAGCTCTTCCTATCCATACTGCCAGCCAAAATCTAATCAAGTAGAAGAATCCCTCACAAATACACCAACAGGCTGCTGTCCCCTACTGCTGCTATTGATTCCATACAAGATTCTTCAACTCCTAGCAAGCCACAAAGTTTGTTCATGAAAAACCTGTGAGTTTTCTATGGTAGCAAAACAGTTGAGACCTCAAGCTAACAAACTTCTCACTCTGCATGTGCCATATCCATGTTATGGACAGCCTTCCTGGGGAGCACAGGGCTTGCAGCAAGTGCATTACAGAACAGCTTGGACAGAACTAAGGTAGTGCTTTAACAAGAAGACAGAGGTTTTGCCTCTAGTACTTCCAGCTTTATTTGACTGTAAGCTCACATGAACACACTTGTGTGAGAAAGGTCACTTTCAAGGATTCGCTTCACTGGAGTTGGACTCTGAAGCTCTGTAACACAGTTTTCTCCAGCCATAAAATGTCAGCCACAAAAAAAGCTGGTAACCACCGCATGGAGCTATGTTGCCTCGTGAGAGATATTACAAGTGATTTCAGAGCACAAATAACCAAAGGTGTTCCTACAACCTTCTGGAGAGTTCACCTGTTCTATTTCCTTTCTCTGTCACACCAAGTTAAAGTAATCTACTAAGATTTTTTGTAGCTCATTTTGTAGCTAAAAAAACACAGCCTATAGCTCTAGACTGCACCTGACCTCAGCGGAAATCCTGCCCAAGTTAATGGTTTAAAAAAAAAAAACAAACCCACCTCATCAAGTGGTAAGCTACCTTGGGACAGTCATATTCTTTTAAGGTGCAAGTGCTAAAATGTAAGAATCTCATGCTTGGAAACTGTTCTGCATTTTATTCAGTTCACATAGCAACTCATTATGTGTTGCCATTCTTGAGTACTTAAAGTAAACTGCTCTGTTTGGTGTCCTTATATACTCTCTTGGTTTTTTATGGAACTAAACACATACAAAATAACCCTAAAAAATTATGTTCCCAAGGCTGCTTTCCTGACTACCAAAATCAAGTCGCATTAGCCCTAGGTAGCCATATTGGCATCACCTCACTGTCCCAGTCACACCAAGAGGAGCAGTCCAAAAGCCACTAAGAAATTTCAAGGTTCTGTGATTCACATGGCATGCTGTTGGAGCTACCTAATCATGCATCAGGTTACACTTTAACCAATATAACTTCTAAGAAAAAACACTGCTGTCAAGATAACAGAGAGGGCAAGCATGAAACTTTACCCACCACAAGGAAAGCAAGTTGTTTCCCTCAGCTGGTGAAATGAAATTCTCAAAGGATTTGCACCTGAGCTCTCTCTTCACTGTAGGGTAAAAGATGGCAAACACATACATATATTACCTGGTGAATGATTCCCGACCCAGGTTTCCAGAATCCCACTCCATACTTGGCACCAGCTGTTGCTAGAAAGTTGTACACTTCCTGGTTTAGATCCTATTCACACAGGGAGATGCGTAGCATTAGTAACACATACTATTTTTCCATACATCAAGACCTAATTTAAACAAGTGCCCTTCCCTCCCATGCCTGTCTGTAGTTTGCTCCACAGCTTTGTAGCAGCTAGAGGGAAGTGTACGTCAGCCTTTTAAAAATAAAAGGGATCAAGACTGTTTGCTAGTCAATTTTAATAGACCATTTAATTTCATCCAACACGTAGGCTGACTAAGCATCTTTTTTCAGTTTCAGGTTGCAACTATGGCAAGAGAAATAGCATAATTAAAGGAAAATCCTGCAAATAAAGCATTTTAAAATGCCCTTCTGTACTCTGAGGGTTTGGTTTTTTCAACCTGTTTCCCTCTCATCTTCTAACCCCTCCTTCCTTCTCTACCAGCTGTTCTTTTGTGTCACAGATGCTTTGCAGACATTTCAAACCCCTCAGATAAACATTCTGGCTTTATTTTTGCAGATTAAGAAATGGAACTGGAAGTTGCTTGCTGCAGGGGGAGTTGGTGGGTGTCATTTCTCATTCTACCAAGTCCCCTGGGTAAGACTACCACAATGCTGCCTTTCCTGCTGCACAACCACCATTTCTGGTGGAGAGCACACCGTGAAAATTGCTTGTGAGAATAACCACGGTTGCCAAGGAAGTATGATGCTATTATGTCCTGATAGTTCTTGGCAGAGGAGTGGCAGAATAGGTAAGATAAGCAGTAGGAGGAGAGAGTTTCTTAAAGACTGTTCTCATGCAGCTACACTTCAGGATAAAGAGAAAGGGGAAACTGAAGATAATGGGTGACTTGTCTCAGCACATATTTGCTGAAGTTTCCCATGAAGCAGCAGCAGTTTGTTCAGCCTGGTTTTCCACTGGGAGCAGGGTCACTTCACTCTGCTGTGCATCCCTCCCCCAGCAAAGCATGCTGATGGGCCAGGAGCAGATCCAAACCACTCTCCAGCCTGCCAGCATTCACTGAGTGCCAACTGGCAGCACAGAAGGAGAACCCAGTCAGAAGAAGGCAGGACCTTTACTTGCTGTGCTCAGAGTAGATGGACTCAGTTCAGGGCTGAAGCAAATATAAATGCACTACAGAGAGGAAATGCAGGAGTAGGGGAAAGGGGAAGAATGGAGATGATGGGAAGAACAGAAATTGTCTTATTTAGTTAAGTTCCAAATTCTTAGTTGCACAACTGGGGCATAACTTTGGACCCAAACAAGTGAAGCAGAAATTCAGGAAGCTTCCCAAATTCACTCCTGGGTGTGTGGCCTGAAGGAAGAAGCCAGAAGCAGTTACTTTAGCATCAGGAGTTTGAGATTAGATACGGACTAAAATCTTAAAATACAGCTTAGAGCCTTCAAACTATTCACTGCTTGTAAGTTTTGATGTTAACATTCCAGGCACAAATTCTCCTGGTTCTGACAGTAGATTTAAGCTAGGTCAACTTGGAATAACAAGATTTCCCCCACCTCCCTGCTATGCTAAGAGCTCTTCCTTGGCAGATGCATTGTGGTATGCAGAACACAGGTGAATGTGTCTATATTTAACAGAAGCCCTTACGGAGGAATAAGCAGTAAAACAGTGAGCAGGAAATTTAAAAAGAAAAAAACACAGTGAATCAGCAGTTGGACAAGCAGCACATCAAAATTCCCAAATAAAAAAATGCCCTCCATGCTTTTATACAAGTTTATACCCAACCTCACTAGCCCTGAAAGCTGCACATGCTTCAGCTAGTGCTCTTTGACTGATCACTAGCAAATGGTTTGGGAAACAAAAGTAGTTATTTGCTCCCTGCTCAAAGGATGCATGAGTGCAATACAGATACATGCTCAGGAAGTTTCTCCCACTGCCATACTGTGCCATGAAGACCATAACTCTCTAAAGTAATCTGTGTTGCTACTTTTCCCTTTAAAACAGATTTTTCCCCTTCCTCAGGTGAAAGAACCTGTGACTCTCCAGAACACACACATGACCTGGGCTTCCATCATGAACATATTAAGACTACCTTCTCCTACATTCATGGTACTTTAAGCCAGGTAATGGATGAATCCCAGCTGAAAAACTCCCAAAGATCCATTTACTCTCTTTGCTGCATTTAACCTATATGCAGAGCTGACCACCACAGGCAACCTGTTGCCATATCTGATTCATGTCTGTACTTCTGGGGAAAAAAAAAAAAAAATTAAATCTCTTCCTCAGCTGAAAAGAGGCTTTCAAACAGACAGAATTTAAGTCTCTGAAACAGTGACCTTGGCTCTTCGGAGATCCTTTTCACCACCTGACTGGGCTTCGATGAGGTGATCACAGTGGATGGTGGAAGGCACAGCCACTTTTGGCAGCCCACTGCTGATGAACTGCAGCATGGCCATCTGAGCAGTGGCATCCTGCATAGCCACCCGGTCTGGCCGTAAGCGCAGGTAGGTCTTGCCCCGCTCGATCTCCTGTTTTGCTGGGTCATCCAGGTGTCCATAAACAATCTTCTCAGACAAGGTCAGGGGACGGTCAAGCCTGGGGAGAATAATTTTAGTATCTGCATCTTGTGTACTTCGACATTTAACCTTTTAAGCATGTAACAGAACACTTTCCTATATCAGTCAGACTGCTAAGACCTATTAACACATGGACACCTGCATGCCCTTACAGCACTAAAATATCAACTGGCAGCTCGCTAAAACAAGGACTCGGTCCAGAAAGTTCAAAAGTATATGGATGTTGATGTCACTTCACGCTTTATTATCTTCCTAAACAGCAAAAGAAAAATTGACTCTGTTAATTTCTTAAGCTACATCTAAGGTACAATTAATCAGAGTTTCACGACCTCAGATGTTTCATCCTGCAGCTGTATTGGATGAGGAATCTGTTTATGTCAGTGGTGGTGAGGTCTTCTGAAAAGCAACTACGTAGATACAGTGACTTGAAGTGGGAGCTATTGCATTTAACAGAGGCTGCAAAGACTGAAGAACACATCACACAAACCACTGCTGAGGTAAGAGAAGCAGGAATCACAACTTAACAGGCACACAAGCCTCTATCAGCAGATTAAGGTCACTGTTTACATACGCTATGAATTCCTGACCTTCCTCTCTGTGCCTACCACCTACAGAGGAACACAGCAGAAGATCCACTGTTGAAACAAGTGCAAAGGAGTATTAACCTGTACTGACTGCTGCCCACACACTGCTTCCCCAGAAAGGAGCAAGGGCCAATATGAAGGCTCTTCACAGAGGACATCAAAGGTAGAGCCCTTCCTAACACATCCTCTGCACTGGCCTGGTTCTCTGCATTTCACAGTGCTTCAGCATAACCTTCCACCCATCCCACAGTGTCCCACCATTACCTGGGGACACTACAACTCATGTTTCACTACATTTGTGACTGCCACCACCCAAAGCTGCCCCCCTTAGTAAAAATTCCCACTATGTCGGGGACACATGACATTTTTTTCCACCTCTCCTATCACTTCTGAGCTGAATTCTGCACATTGAGCCCGCCCCTCTCCCCTTTTTCTCTCTTACCTCTTGCGGACAATGTTGATGTTCTTCTCCAACTTTTCATAATTTACATATTCATTTGGCTCAAAGTGGCTCATGGCCACCTTGGCCCGCTGGGACAGGACAGGAGCAACATGGTAGCGTCGTATCCCACTATTCAAGGCATGCTGGAAAAAGAAGACGATTAGCACTGAAACCTTGCAGAGTGAATTCCTATAACATAGCAATAAGCAGTGGTTTTTTTGGTTGTTCTTCCTGGGATTTGAGAGGCTGAAGAACAGAAAAAAATGCAAAGGTTTTTAAAGACACTCAATGAGCATTTGACCATACAACACTCCATATTATGTTAAAAAGTGAGACATCAGGTCAGCTGGAGTTACCCAGAATGAACAGCACGTAGCAAAATTACATTTCTATTTACAGCACCAGATGCCTTATCATTTCAGTGAGAAATCTACTTCCAGACAATGCTGAAACAATTCTTAAGCAAAGACCAGTTTGCTATACTGCTGACCTTTGTTTGTCCTTGCTCACTGGTACTGAGTTTATATTGAAGGACTGGCAGGTGACATAGTATGGGACTGAGCAGAAACTCATCTCTTCCACCATCCCACACAAAGCTCCCTATGCAGGGTCCCTGCACACCATTACAAAGTTTGCATTTCCACATAAAGTGAACACTATTTCAATGCTACCTAGAGTAAGTTTGATGTATGTGCCTATAATGTAAGACAAAGCAGGAGAGAGGCAGAACGTGGAACAAACACATCAGCTTCACCAGCCTGGCTGCACAGATTGATGTGCTGTTGTTGTTTAGTCTCACAATGGCATCCTCACCTTTCCCCTAAGAAAAGCCTTACACCTGCCCTACAGGTGAGTTAAAAGCAAGAAAGAAGAACTATACTGTGAGCTGAACACATAAGCAGAAAATGCCATGGAAAAAAAAAGTTCCAACTTTTCTTGGCAACCTCCATGGTTTCCTGGAACATGGGAGAAGGGCAGGCTACAGTGAGGCAGGAGACAGGTCAGTGCCCAGGGTTAAAAGGCTCTCATGCAGCTTTGAAAACTGAGTCAAAGGGCAGCCTCCGTTGAAATTTCCAAGGTTTGGAACATACATTTCTTACATCCTTTGAAAGTCCCAGTCATCAACACTGAAGTCTCATAACAGACTGAAGACAACAGTTCTTCCTCCAGTACTACACTTAAATCGTAATCCCATTTTTTCCATTCATCTTCTACTTCAGTGAAACAAGGTTGTGATAAGTACAGATTAGTAAACACAGGAGAACTGCACAAAATATCCCTTTTGTATGGATGACTGTAAATTAGCAATACTCCCAGTACACACCTAACAACAGTTTTTGAGCTGTCAAAATGCTAGTCAACTCTTTAGATCTGTTCAAGCATTTTTAATTTTTCCTTATGATTTTTTTTCCAGTTTTCTGGTTACCAGCATTGAAAATATTGCTGGAAATATTCAGGATCAATGAGACGCCACCAGTTTTTATCCAAACCTCGTTTTATTGCCCTTTTTGCAACACTTTTTAGTATCTTACACAATAAAAAGTGAAAGCAAACTAGGTGAGATCATAGTCAGCACACTATCAATAAAGGTGTAATTTGCTTTTTTACCAAGCAGTCCTAAGATATTTGCTATATAGCTTTTGGTAGCAGCAATGCAGACCTACAGCAGCTGCACACCCATTTCATTAAAAAATATCTGAAGTAACGAACATGGCAGTACAAGAGAGGGCACTGCTCCTCCAGGAATGCAAATGAAACCCAGCTATCAAATTTCATTGTGCTGCACTTTAAGCTTCGAACTTCCAGAATGTATCACAAGTGTCAGAGTTGAGAGATTGCCTTTCTAATCTACAAAAACCAAACCCCACACCCTAAACCACACCAAACACTACCTAGCTTAACTTTTATAGTTTAACTTGTTTAACTTTACTTACCAGCTTCATAACTTCTGTGTTTGTTTTGTTCTGCCTTTGGTTTCTTTAGTGTGTGTGCTGATGTGGGGGTTTTTTTTGTTGTTGTTTTTTTAGTTTGTTGGGTTTTGTTTGTTTTGGTTTTTTTTAATTAAGTATTTACCCAGCAGAATTAATGCCGTGAGAATATCTTTACCTCACAAGATACCCATTATCATATGGAAGCCTCTAACTGCTCAAGTGGCTGGAAAAAACACAGGGATTTCATCAGCGTTCATGGAAAAAATAATCTCTTCCCTGACCTGGAAATGCATTTGATTTAATATACTAATTTCTTCTTCCCCTCCCTACAACTAATCGTGTAACACAACTGATTAATGGAGTTCTTCTTTGTCACTTAGTAAACTGAAGGCTAAATTTCACCATAATTCAACATACAGAAAAACAGATTTGCAAATTAAAGTAATGGCAGAGAGTTCATAGCATTCTAATCTCCCCTAGGACCAAAGTTGATCTTGGTAAAAATCTGATGCAGGGCCCCTCAAAGAGGTTCAAAGAAACTTTTAAAAAAAACAAAACAAAAGAAAACTTCAGCTTGAGTATATGTATCTTTTTATCTATGTATCTTTTTATCTCATGAAATGGCTTGGTAAAACATAGCATTTATTCAAATACTATCTAAATATTCAATGGGTAATCACAGTAGCAATAAAAAGTAGTTGACTCCTGCTTGACCAGAAGTTCAGACTACTAGAAGTGGCAAAGGAGCACATTTGAGGTGAAGGATATTGGCTGCACATGGAGAGCAGCAAGAGATGTCTGGAACACTGCAGGTCTGTTTCTGTAATGGCCAGTAAGACTGGAAAAAAATATTTTGATTCATGTGGTTGTCCTCATGTTGGCACCCAGCAAACCAACAAATCCATCACAACAATAAGCACCAGCCAATGCTGCCTGGTTCAAAAGTCTGATGTCTTCTCCTCAAGAATCCACGCTATATCACCTGTCACACCTGCTGATTCTCCATGCCTGTTCTTTTTCCACTGCATCTTCAGAAACAGGGTGGCAGAACTACAAGATAAATGAAAAGCTACAAGCCCAACAGTTTCCAGCTTTGATCCCTCTCACTCTTCCCTGAAAAAGCAGGTGATCTGGAGGGTCTTCCGTGGTGGATTTTTACTGAGCAGTGAGAAGTGCCTTGAGACCAACAAGCAAGGGAAGTAGACAGACAGCAATCTATACATTTTCCCTTTTACTCAAGAACTGTTGATTTCCAGACTGATCATGCAGCAAACAGCAGTCAAGTGATCTGTTCTCATCTGGCACTGAATTTGTTGTCCCAGCATCTGAGTGTCTTTATTCAGTAATCATCAAAGGGCTCTTAAGTATATTGGTATTTTGGCAAGTGAAAAGCTTCACTAAAAAAAAAACACAAAAAATCCAGACTATTAAATGGGTCATTATTTCTGAAATCTGTTTGGAAGCCAATACTTATCTTCACAGATTTTAAAGGCTCATCTTGAAAAGCTAGCTGTCTTGCATTTAGCTCACTACAATGAAGAGTCCAGCTGCAAGGAGAATCTGAATTCAGAAACTATCTTACATTTTGACAGCAGACATGGTAGACAAGTCCAGTAATCAAGACCTCATGTTCAAATGAGCAGCAACTATGCTACAGGCACTCCTATTTGGGAAAGCAGTCCTAGAAATCCTAATTGAAATGCAAAATAACAATTTTCCTCATCCTCCCTGACCTAAGAACACTGGTCAGATTTCCAGCATTCACCATGATTCAGACTAAAAAAAGCAGTGTGGTATAATCACACTGTAAATGCAGTCTAATTTTCTAAACCCACCTCCAAAGAGTAACCAAAATTATAGTTCTGAAGATGAATTTAGCTCCAGCCTATACTGCCTTTGCCAGTATCCATACATGATTTCAGCACTTACCTACAAGGCCTTCAATAAACCCCTGATACTTCAGACAGTTTAGAGCTTTACAGCATTACTCTTTCAGTCAATCTCAGCCAGTGTGGCTCAAGAAATGGGATGCTACTGAAAGCATTTCTCAGACAGGCATGGAAAAGATCTTGACCCTTTGAGGCTATTAGAAGACTTGTACTTTAAATAGACTGTCAGCCCAAACTGAGCTAATTCCAATTTGTTTCCCTTAGAGGTAAAGCTTCCTATGTAGCTCTAATTCCCAAACAGGCCTAGGGCAGGAGAATGGGTAGAACCAGTAACTTGTGCCATGGGCAATGCTGGCAATATGTGATTGCAAGGTAATTCTCATATTCGCTGCAACAAATGGCACTAAAATAATTTGCCTCCTAAAAAGATCTCCTAGAAGCATGTTTGATTACCACCACAGATTTAGTCCTTCACAAGGGAAAAAAAACATGTACCCTGAGTCTGATAACAGAATACGGCTTCCTAAAACAGTAAATTTCCTATATTCACTTTTTCAGTACAGCTTTTGTTTTAAATTATACTATGACTAATTGTTCTCATACAATAACACATCTTAAAAACAAAAACAATTTATTACCCTAATAAAGTAATAAAGGATTTATCTTCATTTTACAAGTAGTCATTTATGCTCACAGTACAAATTTTAAAATATTTAACAATTATGAATTACTATATCCTGCTCACTGCACTGGTACTACTCCATAACTTTGCTTAGATTTTAAAAAAAACACCCTGTACTTTACTATAATGTGTACATCTGAAGTAAGGAAGTAATACAAAACATGAGTTAAGCCTCACAAAGTACTTTCAGAACACTGGAAGCCATGTTCTTACTTTGGAAAAGGGAACACGCAGGCCAAGGTCACAAAGACAAACTGAGAAGTTAATTGCCTGACTTCATCACGTGCTTTACTAAGGGGAGCAGAGCCTGCCTTATCCCTGCTAGTAGCCTTTAGAAAACTACATACTGATATTAGTCTTCCTTTAAAAGATCATGAAAACTTTATTACTGAGTACACATAAAATGAAATGCAGTAATGCCTTGAGTACGAATTTTTGCAGTCAACTCATATTAAAGGCAGATGTGGTTTTTATAAGACTGTGAGACCCCCCCTATCCCTGCCTATGAAAAAGAGGCAGTTTATGTGCCTGTCCAGACTGATTTTTGAGTCTCTCTAGGTCCCATTTATATACAGACCTTGGTATTTATTTCACCCAAGGACCCTGTTTTTTACTAAAGGGAGGATTTTTGAAGCAAAGTAGCCCAAACATAGAGCCTTTCCACTCACGCAACAAGAAGTCACCTTGTGCTTCTGCATGCTGATAAAGGGAAGAGATAGACGAGAAAAAAAAAAAAAGCATAGCCCAGGGAAAGTCTTTTTTATCTCGCCATCAGAGTCCATGCCCTCAAGCTCACCGCGCCGCCGGGCCCGAGGTTTGACAGCCACCTCAGCCCGCCGAGGCGGGGACCGGCCGGGCCGCAGGAGGCGGCAGGGCCAGGCCGCGTCTCCGCCGCCCCGTTAACCTTGCGCTCACCTTGAGGGCCGGCCAGGGCCAGCGGCGGCAGACGCCCTACCCCGGGGCCCGGGAGGCGGCCGCGCCACCGCCGCCGAGGCCTCCCCGCCATCGCCATGGAAACGGGGAGCTGGGCCGCGCCGGGGACACGCTGACCTACACGCGGAGGCGGGGACAGGCGGGGACGGGACAGTCCGCACCGGACTCCCACACGGCCGCCCTCCCACACGACCGGCGGGTAATGGCCTTGACCCCGCCGCTGCTCCCTCTCTCTCACTCGCCGCCGCACCCTTCGCCCTCCCCGCCTTCCCGCTCACCCGCAGCCGAGCCGTCAGGACGCAGTACGGCGCCATTTTGTTCACTGACAAAGATGAAGTCGCACCCCGATGGCGTCACGCGGCCCCTTTCACATCTCCGGCGCGGGGAGGAGGGGGCAAGAGGGGCGCATGCGGGGCGGAGCCGTGCAGGTCCTGGCAGGGAGATACCCGCCCTGAGAACGGGGGGTCCCGCCCGGGGTGAGGGTCTTCTCCAAGGGGGAGAAGGCAACGGTGGAGTGGTTCCACAGAGAGAATTTTTTCGTCAGCCCTCCATTCCGGGGCTTCTGTTTCTGGCGGTGCTTTGAGGGGGCGCTGCCCTCACCCCGACCAGGACCGGAGTCGGCGGGCGGTGCGGGTCGGAGGTGAGCGCACGGAGCTGCGGCGGCATCAGCAGCGCCAAGCGGTAGTCGCGTCGCCATGGCCAAGCACCACCCGGACCTCATCTTTTGCCGCAAGCAGGCGGGCGTGGGTGAGTCCCGGCTCAGCTCCCCCTCCACACCTCACCCGCTCTTCTCGGCGGGGCGAGGGGCGGGCGCGTGTGTGTGCCGTTAGGGGCCGTTGGGCGCGTGTGTCTGCCGTTAGGGGCCGTTAGGCGCGCGCGTGGCCGTTAGGCCTGACAGGGGAGGGAGGGAGGGGAGGGGAAAGGGGAGCCGGCGGGCGGGCGGGTGCCTGGCTCCTCCCTGTTTTATTTCCCTTTCATTCGCCCGTTCTGTCGTGTTTTATGGGTTCTTCCCCCGCAGTTGGAGGGGGAGAGTTCTTAGGGAAAGCCTTTGGCGCTACTCTTGTCCCGGGTATGCCTCTCGCAGGTCCGTCCTGACGGGCGGGGGCTACTGGGGATCTTTCGGTAAGGGCTGAGTGGCTTTAAGGCCTAGGGAACGGTAGCCATTCTTGCTCCTCAGGGCGGAGGGAAGGCAGGTGACATAGGTGGCTGTACACGGAAAAATAAGACATTGATTTTTCTTTACTCCTGGTCGTTGGCTGTACCAATGCAGCCATGAGAATGAGCAGAAGGCTCCAGCCAGTTCTGGGAGCATTCCTCTGGCTGCTCGGGAGAGTTATCTTCTGGCTATAGCTTTATGATGAACTTTTATTCATAGAATCATAGAGTGGTTTGGGTTGGAAGGGACCTTGAAGATCTAGTTCCAACCCCCCTACTACGGGCAGGGACACCTCCCACCAGACCACTTTGCTCCAAGCTCCATCCAACCTGGCCTTGAACACTTACAGAGAGGGAGCAGCCAGGACATCCCAGGGCAACCTGTGCCAGCGCCTCACCACCCTCACAGGGAAGATTTTTTTCCTAATGCCTAACCTACTTTTCCCCTCTTCAAGTTCTAAACTATTGCCCCATGTCCTCTTGCTACACACATGTACCAAGAAGTTCCACACCAGCTTTCTTGTAGGCCTTCAGGTATTGGAAAGTTGCTATAAGGTCACCTCAGAGCCTCCTCTAGACTGAACAACCCCAACTTCCAGAGCTTGTCTTTGTAGGGGAGGTTCTTATCCTTTGGATCAGAATTAGGCCTGATAGATCTTAAAAGAAGGCTTGTGCAAGATTAGAAATCGAGATAGCTCTTCCTGATTTTTTTTCCCCACATCTTGGAAGAGTAGATTTTAACACATAGTTGTCTGAAAGAACTGTAAACATTCAGTTAAAAAAAAAAATCCAGCCACACATAGAAAGCAACTTCTTTCTAGAATACTTAATGCAGCAAACAGTCTGTCTGTGTTGAAAATTAATTTTCAGCTTGAAGAATCCCTTGACCCTCAAACTTCAACTGAATTGCTATCTGGTCTTTGTGACTATGGACATCTGGTCTTTAGAACTTGATATTTATGGCATTTATCCAAGTTAGTGGCATCATTGTTGTCAGTTTTCTAGACAAGTGACTAGAACTCCCAAGATAGATTTAACAGACTTCTTCGGTAGATGTAACAATCTTCACGTTCTGAAATTAAGAAGGCATTTGCATTGCCTTAAAGAAACACTTGATTTTTCTAAATTTTTTTGTCTCATTAAACCAGTATAAAAGCTATGCCAGGACAGACGTGTAGGATTTCCTTCAGTCGAGTACATTGGCTATGTTTGAAATGGAATAATGAAAATATAGTTTTCTTACTGTCAGTGGGTGTCATTGCAGATTCAGAGTGCATCTAAACTTTGATCTTTGTAAATACCTCCAAGAGGATGGATATTGTTCATTATCTATCTCTTTGTATTTATCCTATAAAACTGTTTCTGTTGTTGACTTTTTTTTAAAAAGACTGCTTTCTGCAGAAGGTAATCATTTGACATTCAAGCTTGTAGTTACTTATATTTTTCTACTGCTTCTGCCTTCAGTGTTTTTCTTCTTTTTCTTTTTACAGCAATTGGAAGACTGTGTGAAAAATGTAAGTACAACTTCTACATATAGTCTCTTGAGAACATGGAATTGCAGTTAGAGCATACAGTTTGGATTTGGGGATTGGACTCTTTCTGCTTTAACCATAAACTTAATATGGAGATGGGAACAGTTGTTTTGCAAGTATAAATCAAGGTATACTTACAAAGTTATGTGCTCCAGTATGTTGTCATACAAACAGGTGCTGTTCTAGAATGCATGCTGTCAGCATTTTCAGTAGCTGAGGCTACAGTGACTTCTTGATTGATTCCTTGTGATCTGTAATACAAAATGATCAGCCTGATCATTTCAGAGCAGGCGAAAAAACCCCCACACATTTTTGGAACCTGACTTCTTCCATCTTGAGAGAGGTTCCCTTCAGCATTCTTCTAGGAGAATAAGAAAGCAGGGGAAGGTGGGTGGCATCTAGAGCTAGAGCATAAAACCCCCCCACAGAATCACACGGAATCAAATGCCAGTGCTCATCAGTAGAAGAGGAGAGTGAGTATGATCTGTCATTAGGTCCTTGTAGGGAAACACAACAAACAAGGCAACTAGTTCATGACTCAAAAATGATATGAAAATAAGCAAAGTGGGAAGCAACAAGCAAGATTGTTTTCGAGAACACTTAGCGGTGAAATGGATTCCCATTGGTAGTAGTTGAGGGCTGTCATGCTGGGGATTTAGGAGCAGGTTAGATGAGCTGTTCGTGGGAGTCAGGATTAGATGCCTTAGGAACTGGTAATAAGATATGAAGCCTTTCATCCCTAGGTCAGTGTTTTGGATAAGATCCAGCACAGCAGAGGCTGTCAGTGGCATCTGGTGGCTGCTTGCCTGTATGATATGAGAACTTGAATTTCACTTGGTTCCTTGTGAGAAAGCAAGAGCAGCCTTTGTGAAGTGGCTGTTTATGCCAGTTTGCCCTTACTTTGGCCTTCTCACAGATGAAGGATTACAGGGACCATGAGTACAATCTCTTACCTCATCTATTTGAGGATAGTAACTCCAGACTTTTGTTGATGTGGCACTGTCAGAGAAGCTTACACTGCTGCTTCTGTGTAGGTAAGGACAGTAGTCCTGTCTGTACAGCATCTTTTTCACAAGTGAAAAATACAGGAAAAGTTCTAGAGTAAAAACAGTGGTATGATCTAAGCTAATCACAAAAATTACTTTGTGTTTCTTCTCTGGTTGTGAATGCATGAATAAGTTAAAAAACTCAAATATTACAGGCTACTGGCCTTTGTTCCTCTCAAGTCTGTGCAGATACAAAGTTGCACCTGTGCCCACAAGTTAAATAAATGTCTGCAGTTCAATTTTATTGCCTTTGAGTGTACAGGCAAGTTCTTTGACCACGAAGCTTTTCCCCCTCGATGTAAGGGTGGAGAAATGGACATTCTGTAACCAAAGTCTCTGCTGTACTTGCAGGTGATGGCAAATGTGTGATCTGTGACTCCTACGTGCGGCCCTGCACCCTCGTGCGCATATGTGACGAGTGTAACTACGGCTCCTACCAAGGGCGCTGTGTCATCTGCGGGGGTCCCGGAGTGTCTGATGCCTACTACTGCAAGGAGTGCACCATCCAGGAAAAAGATGTAGGTTGTCATCCAATCTTCTGTTGAATTGGTTGTCTTTCATTACTAGCCTTTAAGGGGCCTAGAGCTACTGAAGTTAGTGTTGGGACATAGGATGCTTGGGCTCCACTCCCAATATCTGCACTGGCTTTCATTACCTTGTACTTCCAGCTACTTCCCCTGTTGGTAGTTGCCTGTATTTGCAAAGCATTTTGAGATGTCGTAGCATTTTGAGGTATTGTAACTCTTAATCCTAAAGGATCTTTGACTACTTTTTGCACTGCACGGTCGCAATCTGCTTCCTCCCCAACCTGCAAGTTACCACTTTAAGTTGTTATCATACTGGAACTCTCAGCCTAGGTTTTACCAGAGGCAGACCTGTTCCAGACACTGCAAAGACAGTGGTAGAAGCTTCTCCCTGCAGTCCATTATCAGCCACTGACCAAGGGCACATATAGTACTGTAAGCACTGTGGAATCAACACCTGTGTTTTCCTTTGGATTACAGCAAAAAGTTAAATCTTAGTGTCCAGTGTCTGCACTACTAATAATATTTTACAAATTTAAAGTTTCTTATACAATTTCTGTGATTTATGATTTTTTTTTTTCTTTTCTGGAATGTCCTATATTTTAGATGGGTTTTTTCTGCTAACACCTTCTGGTGTACTGATCTCTTATTTCTGTAGTCAGGGCAATAATCGTTTTATAATCTTGTGCTGAAAGTTAGGTGCTGCACATGTGAAGTAAGGCAGCTGTTCACCCCCTGTAAGGCTTTTGTTAATATACATCACCATGGAGGTGGAGAAATGAAAAAGTGCAAATGAAGTGGTAGAAATTACCTTAGGGAGAAGCAAGAACATGGTGCTTACAGTTGCAATATCCCCAGAATATGGATCTGATAGCTGGGAGAGTGCCCAGTAAAGGTGGGTTGGGTTTTGGTGCTTTGCAAATACCATGCTAATGCCAAGGGGAGAACATGCTGAGAGAATGGTTCAATTTGATTCAGAGGAGCATGTTCAGCACAATCAGTTGCTGGTTTAATTTTCTGCAGTACCTGTGTTTTTTCTAGAGGCCTGCAGCTAAATTTGGGACAGGAGCAGGTCCTAAATATGGATACAAGTGCTGTGATGGTGGTACTGCCTCCTGCTTTAGAAATCCTGTGGGAAACAACACATTTGTTGACTTGCCTTTGGAACCAGGGCACCTGGCGTGATACAGCTTATCGTGCCTTGTTCAGGTGTGGAAGTAGCCAGCTTCTCTGCAATGGAGGATTGTAGAAAAGAGCTGGAGGAGCAGGAAAATAACAAATGAGAACAGAGGTATTTTGATAGCTGGGTGAAGGCTGCTGTGGTTGCAGGCAGTTGCTGGACCAGCAAACACAAATGTTAGCGATTATTGCAAACGTGAAGTTGCAGATCCAGAACAGATTGACTTGAAGGGTTGAAAAGTGTGGGCACAGGTGTAGGGTGCCAGGAACAAGAAAACTTAAGTGTGCTGTCACAATTATGGTAGTTGGTACTGATGTAAGAACAAGCTCCAAGGTTTCAGTCACAGCACTTTCGTCATCCTCAGAGAAAGACTGGTAAAGATAGTGAAGGAAGAAAGCAAATGGAGTGAGGAGGTGGAAGGTTACTGAGCATGAGGCAAAGGGCCTGTTTACTCTTGGTTCTGATGGAGGGAACAGTGACATTGTTTCACCTCACTTCGATCTGTGGATAAAATCCCTGAGTTGCAAAAAGTGATCTTTTCTTGGGGACAGCAGGACATTCGTGTGCTGCCTCCTTAGGAGGAGGTGGAAGAATGAACAGAGCCCTGTGATAATGCTGTCAAGATTGTCACAGACTCCTTGGATGGTGGGAGGCAAGGCTTGGAAGTCTTGCTACTGTAGTTCAAAGTCAAACAGGGGGACAGTGTGGGTTATGACAGGTGTATGGAAGAGGGATGATTTCTTCCCCCCTCCACTCCTCTCTTACTTCTACCCTGCAGACCCTCTCCACTGGGCTGCATCTCCTGCACAAGAGCAGATACCTGTGGGGCACCTTGGGTGCAGTTTCTACAGCAGCTGACATCTGTCTAGAGGCTTTCTAAATCTATTGTACTCAGGTTTACACAACAGCCAGGGACACATGTTCTTCTGGTGGCTGGGCCCCTCACAGCTACTGTTGACAGCCACATAACATTTGCCCTTAAGAGTTAGGCAAGATCCTGGACTTAGGTGGCCCATGGACAAATGTTTCCTGGTACACCAAGAGGTGCGTCTCTGGTTTGTCTTTGCAACCACACCTCTGAGGCGGGTGTGCCCTGCTTCACCTTCTTCCTTTTCTTGTGGCTTTTTTCACCATCTGCTGGAATTCAGGTACAAGAACTTAACTCATATAGCTGCTGTGAATGGCTGTCTTCTCCCAAGATGACCATACAGCCTCTGCAGTAATCAATCCAGGATGCAGGAAATAGGAGATTCAGTTTGGCTTTTACAGCCGAGAGGGGTCTTTAAAGACAAGAATGGCTTGGTGACATCTAAAGGAACAGGAGGGGGTTTTTTGGTAACGAGGAGAAAGGTTATTCTGGGCCCTATAAATCCTGTGCATTTTAATTTAGAAAGAATCCAGACTTGAAGCACTGAGCATTGTTTTCACTAAACTGCTGGTGTTATACAGTCTGTTTTCCATCTTTACCCTGAGGAAGAGAATGTGCTAGTGTAATGTTAAAGAGGTGTCCATCCTTTTCTCTGTCCACTCTCTTGCTGGTAGTAACCAGAATTGGAGGGTAGTTTGTCTGCATAGGTGTTCAAGATGTATTGTGAGGAGTGTGGGAACTGAGCACCTACTAGAACTATGTAAGTGATAATGTTCTGTTTGCCCATCTTCTAACTTCCTGTTCTTTCAGAGAGATGGTTGCCCTAAGATCGTCAACCTGGGCAGTTCCAAGACAGATCTCTTCTACGAAAGGAAAAAGTATGGCTTCAAGAAGAGGTGATCCTATCTGTACATGGCTACACCTCCTGTCCGGTTGGCAAGAGGGTCTTGGAACATCTCTGGACTTTTATTGAAAACCGGTTGATTGTCATCTTCTAAATTCTGTAGTACACTTGGGGTTGGAAAAGTAACAGAGTGGGTGGGGACTGAAAGCTGATCAGAACTGCCTATCAGAAAGAGTAGGTGAGGATTACTGTCTCCTACCTTTTCAGAAGCTCTGCTAGTAGTTGTCCCAGCTCACTATAAAAAACCTGGTGGGCAAGTATTTAAAACATGGAGGGGAGCAGCTTGGTAAAAAGCAAGTGTCCTTTTGTGTATTCTTACCCGACCTCCTCTCAATTGTTATAAATTGCCCCTTGCCATCTGTATTGAGGAACAAAGCACCAATCCCATGTGCCCACTTCCCCCCTCCCCTTTCCTCCAGTATATTTCCATGCTGCCCTGTTTTGTAAGGAACCTGCTCATGGCTGGTGCCTTCCTAGGGAGAGCCCAGCTGTTCCATGTTTTCTTTGACAGATTAATCCAAGGCTATTTCTTGTAACTGTTTCTGTAGGATGCATACCAATAAACCTTTTTTCTTTTTTTTTTTTTTTTTTCCCCCTTTTTTTGGATAACAAGGATTTCTGTCTGGTTCGTTCTGTGCCTAGCCTTTCTGGAGCTTTCTGGGGACACACAGGATTAGCCCAGCCACAACCACACAATGGGTTATCTGGTTTCTGACAGTGCCTGCTTGTGGCCATGTGACCTTGCTGCAAGGAGCTTCAGGGAATGGTTATGGCTTTTGTCTGCCTGTGATCCCAGCCACTGATCATTTTGTCCTGTAGCGTGAGGATCGCTGAGCTTGTAACCCTTATCCTAGCTAATACGGCTGTGGATGTTGTTTCACCATGCAAACATCCAATCCCATTCTAAAACCTACTAAGCTATTTGACTCCCTTTCCTGTTCCTGTGAATAAGTTAAAGCCTTCCCTGCGGTAACTGGAAACCAACTATTGTGTTCCAGGCTATTAGCCATGTGCATGCTGAAAACTGGAGGCTGCTTGTTTGTCAAATAACAGAACAGACTAAAAGCAGTCTGTTGGCTCAGCAGAGCTCTGGGAACAGGCACCTTTATGCAGAGGCAGAACTGATGTGTGCACTCCCCAGATGATTAAATTAGGGTCCTCGTTCAACATGCCCTGTGGTCCTTAAAGTCTCCATAGTCAATCAGTGTGTGCTACAGGAGTCTCTTTGCGCAGTCTTGGGGTGCAGTGCCTGGTTTGTGCCTTTCCAGGATTTCAGTTATTCCCCTGATGCTAATGCCAATGTCCTCTAACTCCTGTCCAGCTTGAATGCCTCTTCTACCTGTTCCAGCCATTTAGGTGTTTCCAACAGGCTGACAAGTTTTAATCATCCTTCCCTTAAAAGTCATTTCTTCCTGATGGAGCTGGTCCTACAGTGATCTCAGCTGCTCCTCCCTCTCCTCCTCCCAGCTATTAATTCTGTCAGGTTTCTCTTTCAAGCTTTTTGCAGTCCTGGGAGTATCTGTATGTTGTCTTCTTTGCATTATGGTTCCCTCACACAGCTTCTAGTTCATTTTTATTTGTGTAGATGTCCTCTGCTAAGATGTTCAGAGCAAACTGGTTCTCTGGCTCCAGCAAACCCACTCTCTCAAAGCTATTCTATCTGAATAAGCAGCTGCCTCTTGTTCCTGACAGGGAGGCCCATGTTGGAGCCATTATCGGCCATGTTAAATTCTGTATTTCTTTAAAAGCAGAGCATTACATGCAGATTTCTTTTTTTTTTAATCTGGAGCTTTATCACTTCAACCAGAATTCATCACTTGCTCTC
The DNA here is from genome assembly GCA_023637945.1 of Phaethornis superciliosus. Taxonomy (NCBI): domain Eukaryota; kingdom Metazoa; phylum Chordata; class Aves; order Apodiformes; family Trochilidae; genus Phaethornis; species Phaethornis superciliosus. The sequence continues at coordinate 61,227,646 of JAJQWJ010000001.1, read as the reverse complement.
AGTCAGGCCTCCCAAAGTATTGTACTAGGAATGCAGAAGTTTTACATATATTTTTTTTCTTTCCCAGAACTTGCTGAGATAACGAAAGTTGTCCAGTGAGGACAGAAAGAAATTAAGTTTGAATTACTTCTTTTGTCTCAGAGTTACTGTCCCTGGCGCAGGGAACCGTAGAAGATCTAATTTTAGAGCAGCCCTTGTTCCCAATCATTTTAGCAGGATGACCCAGGCAGTGGTTGCTACGGAGAAACAAGTGTCCCCATCCCTTCCCCCACCCCCCAAAACGGCTGCTGTGTACTTACTTTCTTGGCACTCTGGGTGCCCTCACTCAGGCTGCTGGGTATATCGCTCTGCATCCTGGCAGCACTGAGAGGTAAGCTGCCATTTCTGGTTGTTCTGAGTCACTGGGCAGGTGGAGAGAGGGAGGGACAGGCTTTCCTCACTTTGCCTTGTTTGCTCAGACAGCTCTGGGGAGGATGCCAAATGCTGCTGGTGCTCAGATCAGTTCAGCGCTGCTGCCTTTCTGGTACTTTCAGAGCATGGATGGGACAGTGCCCTGAAGCTGCTAGTTCAGACAAGGGTAATGGATATAGTTGGATAGCCCAGAAAAACTCAGCCTTGCTTGCATGGTGATGATTTCACCAACAAGTAAAACTCAGACAGAACCCCTAGAAAAGTGCAATACTCTTTACCTAAAGAGATGCTAAAGTACTTGTACAGTAGATTTCCTGGTGATGCTGGAGACCAGAGCACATGCTAGAAGGGCGTGCTTCCCTGCAAGGGGGCAATGAGGCAAGACATTGCCTGCTCCTGCATGCCTCCCAGGCTCTGGAAGGGCTCCATCAGACCGGAGACCCTCCAGCAGCCCGATTCAGGGGCTCCCTGGCTGCCAGCTGTGAAGCCACTTGCATGACAGCTGCCAAGCAGGATGCAAGGGACGGCTGTGTCAGCACTGCAGCAGCTGAAGCCGTGTGGTTCTGCCTGCAAATCCTAATTGTGTGGAGCTAAATGTGTCTCCCTGATGTTACTTAAGAAGGGCAACCAGGCTGGTGAAGGGACTCGAGAACAGACCCTATGAGGAGAGGCTGAGGGAGCTGGGGGTGTTCAGCCTGGAGAAGAGGAGGCTCAGGGGAGACCTCATCGCTCTCTACAACTCCCTGAAAGGAGGCTGGAGCCAGGGGGGGGTTGGGCTCTTTTCCCAGGCAACTTTCAACAAGACAAGAGGGCATGGACTTAAGTTGTGCCAGGGGAAGTTTAGGTTGAATATTGGAAAGAATTTCTTTATGGAGAGGGTGAGCAGACATTGGAATGGGCTGCCCAGGGAAGTAGTGGATTCTCCATCCCTGGAGATATTTAAAAAGAGACTGGATGTGGCACTCAGTGCCATGGTCTGGTAACCGCAGCGGTAGTGGTCAAGGGTTGGACTTGATGATCTCTGAGGTCCCTTCCAACCCAGCCAATTCTATGATTCTATGATTCTACTTGCCTAGGTAGGGTGATTGGGTTATAGTATGTTGGGTTTTTTTCTTTTTTTAATCAAAAGGTTGTTATGTAATTTAAAAAAATCTTTTTATTTCAAATATTTACACTGGGGGAGGGACATGGGGCCTTTTGGCCTATTAAGTAATTGGCCTCTGTTGCCAATACTAACAAGGAATTGCTGCATTCTGAAATGTAGATGGTCCCTGTCACACACCTCGTTAGACCACCTACCAGCCACGCTACAACGAACCTCAGAAAGTAGCTCTGTAATCCACCTCTTGTCCTTTGGATCATCTAGACCTTGTCCTGACAAAGCCCTTGACTCCAAAGTGTTACCTTTAAAAAATAAAACAACATCCAAAGCAGGGAAACGGCCTCGAGTCTGCCTGTGAGCTGTGCCTGACAGAGCTGCTCAGGCAGAATCCCACTTTTCTGAAAGTTTATCTGCATGGGTGCTGTTATTTGCTTGTTACGGGAACCAACTGAAGATGTTGTTTGCCTGTTTCAATAGCAGGAAAGAATTTTTCATTTCCTTGGGGTTGTCACGTGACTTGAACGTAAAGAAGATTCAGGGTACGGCGGTGTTAATTACGCCCGATTATAACCTGACCGCCCTTCCTTGGCATTAAATAACCCAGCAGAGCCATCTCTGTCCCGGCACAGCCCGGCGATTCCTGCCCTTCCCTGCCTGCACGTGATCCGGCAGCTTGGCTTTGACGTAACAGCCAAATGGCCGGGAATGTGTGAGCGGATACTCTGACAGAATTCCTCTGCCTGCATCTGTACCCGGCCGACGCGATAATTAAAGGAGCGCAGTCAAGGCGCAAGCATTTTAAAGAGCCCCGACGTGTAACACCCTCTTAGTAACACCTTATTAAAGCAACAATAGAATTTTAGAAATGTAATTGCCGTTTTTAATTTTCCTAATGGTGCTAAAAATAGCAGAGGCATTTTAATTTCCTGATCTCTGGCTGACAGAGTGATTTTGTTTCCAGCAAAGCGAGGGAGTATTTGAAAGAAAAAAACCCCAAAAAACATTATTTTGTAACTAAATTCTTTTTAAACTAGGAGTGATGAAAATAGGGATGCTCATAATAGCTCTTATGTATCTTCCCTTTCTTATCTGCCTTTTCTCTGCAGGAAAGAATGAAAAAAAAAAAAAAAAAAACAACTTCAAAATTTGTTTTTTTTTTTTTAATCGGTGGGCAAATGAGCGAGGATGGCTGCGGTGGTGAGGAGGGACAGTAGTAACAGGTATCTTAAAACGGGGTGTTGGCTGGCATCAGAAGTCCTCATCAGTGGCAATGGCAGTACCTACCTAAGGTACAGAGTTCCTGAGCAAGGGAGGACACACCAAACCAGAAGGTTTGTGAGGATATTTTGTGGGAACAGGGCAAGAGGGGAACTTTGTATTTTTGCACTCGGGAGGCAGTTGCTACAGAATGATTGAACCAGGAGGAGACAGAGCAGCTCTCAGGAAGTGCCTGAGGCCTTTATCTCGTTTGAAAAGAGGTGATACTCGTTCAAAGATGACTTTATTATGGAGAAGATCAGATTCTCAGATGGAATGTCACTACGGTGGGATTTTTCTGGGGAATTCTTCAGAACCCAGGCAAAAAGAACATTTCACTGGCCAGACAAGGAACCCCTGCTGCAACAGGGACTGCTGGCAGTACTGTGGTGACTGAGACTGGTTCTCCCTCCCTGCTCTGCTTGTGTCAGCTGTGAGGAAGGTGCCCGATCCCTTGAGTTGATTTCTCTGTGCAGAACACAAAGCCACGTAGCGCCAGGTGAGTGCCTTCAGCGGGCGGCTGCGCCTCAACAACTGGGAGTGCAGGTGCCTACCACCTGCCCAGGACCCTGTCAGGTGGCTGAGTGGTCCCAGGGACAGTCATGTCTCCAGCTGTCCTTTACCGGAGCAGCACACAACCCCCACCTTCGACGAGCCGCGGCACCGGCTTGCCTTACGGCCCTGCCGGCCGCCCGGAGCTGCGGGACAGCGGCGCCCAAGCCGGGAAAGGTCGCGGCCGCCCGGGAGACTCTAACTCCCGGCAGCCCCCGCGCCGCGCCCGGCACCACCCTCCGGCTCACACCCCCTCCGGTTCATTGGCTGAGGTAGCTCACCAATCCGCAGCCGCCGCCGGGCCAGGCCAGCCAATGGGAAGGCTGTTGCTAACACGTTGCAGTTATTTTTAGCACGGCCGCCGCTCGCGCACCCTGCGGTCCCTCGCCTCCGCCGCGGCCGGGCCGGCCCTCTGGTGATGGCGGAGGTGCACGGGCGTGCGGTGACAAAGTAGTCCGTGGGTTGCGGGGCGCGGTGCTGTTGGGGCAAGGGCGCCCTTCCTGCCTTGGGGTGCTGGGGCACGGGGCCTCGGGAGGGTGGTGATCGCCCGTGCACTGCCCGGGGTGACACCGGCAGGGCTCGCTTGGCGTTGACCCCTTGTCCCTTGAGGAGCTGGGCCTGCAGCTCCTTGCCCTCCCCACCCGCGCCTACTCTCATCCGTGTCACAGGTCCGGGAGTCCCGCGGTGTTTACAGTGAGGGAGGGGGCAGGCAGCTGCCTCCTCACACCCTTCTGGAGGTCTCGCCCCACCATTATATAGGGCCTTGGGGGTTCCAGCATAGCAGTTCTTAAGATTTCTCTGGGGTTGTGCAGGGGACTTGTCCCTTCTGGAGTCCAAAACCCCCAGTTCTCCCCTTCATCCAAGGGACGGTGCTTTCAGCGAGCCGAGGCCTGAAAGCACCAGGCCCCCCGCCTGCTGGGGGCGGCTGCTGCTAAGCACCCCATCGTGTGCGGGGGCGAGGAAAATGCCCGCCGACTCTCACTCCCCGCTCGGTCCTCTGGCTGCGCCCCCTCCCCGCCTCAGGCTAAGCCGCTTGGGGAAATCCTCAGGTCAAGCCTCATCCCCGCTAAGCCCCCCGCCCCTTCCTTCCCCTGGTACCCAGGATCCCCGGTACCAGGCGGCGGGCAGCGCCCCCGCTGCGGCTGCTGCACCGGCAGCGACTGAGGGGGGGGGGGGGAAGGGAATTAAAGCCCCCGGTCCCCTGAGGGCGGAGGGGGAAGGGAGGCCCAACGATCGGAGAGGGGAGGGGGATGTAGTCCCGGCCCGCCCTCCGCGGCCGCATCACGCTGGGCGGGAGCGCGGATCCCTACGCGGGGTTGCTAAGGGTGAAAGTTTGCCGTGAGTTGGCTCACTTGGGGCCAGGGCGCGGGTGCTTCCGGGCCGGCGGGGCGAGGAGAGGTGGCGGTGGTACAGGCGACACAGGCACCGGCACCCGCATCCCTACCGTCCGGCGCACCGCCTCTGGGCCACGGCGCAGCTCCCGGGCCCGCTGCGCGGAGGAACCGCACCATCGGGGATAAGACGAGGGAGGGGACGGGACGGGGCAGAGACTCTTCACGCACCGCCCGGGCTGCGCTCACCGGCCCCCGATCACCGCCCCCACCAGCCGCCGGCCCTGGAGACGAGGACGAAGTAAGTGGGGCTGGGGGTGCTTCCCTCTCCCCACACCTTTTCTCGGGACGGGTCCCCCTAGCTCGCATCCCCTTTGTGGGCTGGATCTGAGGGGGTTCTGCGTCCTCCTGCCACCGCCCAGCGAAGGAAAATTTATCACTCCGCAGGCCCACCGTGAGGCTGCCGGCCCTCGGTGAAGATGATTTATGGGGCATCAAGAGATGAGGGGCATGGGGGGGGTGAAAGTCATTGGTGATGCTTTTGCTGTGCCCTAGTTCACCATTTTGCTCGCCCCTCCTCTTCCCCAGTTCTGATGGGGTGGGGGGGGTACGGACGACGACCGGGGCGGGGTGCAGCTGAGCCCCAGCAGCCTCGAAGAGGGCAGACTGGGCCCGGGCGCGGCAACGGGCAGCCGGGGCTGTCGGGGGAGGAAGAAAGGAGGGGGAAAGGTGTCACCGGGGTGGCTGCCTTCTTGTACGGCGGACCCAGCTCCCCTAGACTTGGGGGGGGAGGGGGGAAGAAGCCCAGCGACAACAAAGGGGGCTGGGGCTGGGGCTGGGCGCCGCCGGCCCCTCTCTCCCGGCGGAGGGGCTCTGCCTCCCCCGTGAAGGTGGGGGTAGGGGCTGGTTGGCTGGGGTGCCCTTGGCGGGCACGGCAGCCCCTGGATAGGGTTCATGCGGCTGCGGGGAAAGGTCAGGCCCTGTGTGTGTGTGTGAGGGAGTTGTCGGGGGTGCTGCATCCCGCTCCTCCAGGCCTCAAAAGCCTCCGCTGTGCCCCACCGGCTGCGCGGGACATCGGCTCGGCCTTTTGGGGAACCTTTCCCTCCTCCCGCTGAAAGGTTCTTTTGGGGACCTTGTTTTTGACCCCGTGTGTCCCACCGGGGGGGGGGGGGCGGGGTAACAACGAGGCTTACGGCCCCCTGAGCTCCGTCCCACAGCTGGGAGGGCGTAAAGCGGGGGCTGCTGTGGGGAGGGGACGCGGCTCCCCGGCCGTGTCGGGAGGGAGGGGAAGTGAAGGAGGGGGTGGCTGCCCGACGGTCCCCAGCGCCGGGCCGCGGGGCGTGTTCCCCGCCGTGGGCAGCTCCGGGGCGGGCGGGGTACGTCAGGGCGCATGTGCTGTGGAAAATTTTTGTGTCCTGCCCCAGCCGAACCAGCGCCGGGCCGGGCCGGCTGCGGGGTGCCACGGGAGGCGTAGTCCGGGGACGAAGTAGGTCGTGGGACGAGGAACTACAACTCCCGGCGTACCCCGCGGAGGGTCTGTGGGGGTTGGGTAGGGGGAGGCTGTCCGAGTCCGGAGGGGTCACAAGAAATGGCCGCGCTGCTGGGGAGGGGGCGGTCTCCTGTCTGCCTGGGGTGCCTTTCCCGGGAGGAGAAGGGAGCCCCGCTACCATCCCAGGATGGGATCTGAGGGAGGGGATTGGGAAGGAGGCCCTTGTGCAGGACTCTGAGCGGGTGTGGCCTGTTGTGGGACCACCGGTTGTTGTGGCAGCCGCCTTTAAAGCCGCTGGAGAGGGTGAGGAGGCAGCCAGCCAGCCGCTCCCCGGGGGCCAGACCTCTCTTGGGAGCTTGGAGGGATCCAGGCAAGGTGACCTGACGTGTTGGCCTAGAGAGGAGGGGAGGGAGGGCGGGCATGGTTCCCCTGTGTGCTCTCCTCTGCTGGAAGTGATTATTTGGCCTCTCTCCCTTAGCACGTCGGTGAGCTGATAAACGGGGGGTCTGAGGGGGCTCCTGCATTCCCCCTGCAGAGCAGGGGAACAGCCCTTTGTTCTCTGCCCGTGCCTCGACTTTCTTTATGCCTGTGTTACAGTAAGGTTTTTACTTTGGAAATCCTGGCACTACCAGGAGGCCTCTCTTTTTGGACAACGGGTCAGAATACCTTTTACAGTTAATATTTAGTTGGGGGGGTTTTGTCTTGGACCCATGCTCCTTTGGCTGTGGGGTTGTTTTGTTTTTTGGGTTTTTTGTTTTTTGTTTTTTTTCTTCTTCTTTTACTACTATGTTACCACATTTTGTTGCAGTAGAAAGAGACTGAGGGGATCCTGCTGGAGCACATCTTACCACGTCAGCAACCAGAGGAGTCAGTGGTATCTCTTGACTTTTTGTGCCTTCTGCAAGTATCAGCAGCTACCTTGGCAGCTGTTGGTATTATTAGAGTAATTAACTCATCTTTTCCATAGTCAAGGTACAGATTATTCCCATTCTAGGAAAAGGAGTACTTCTTCAAGAAAAGAAATAGGAGGAGGCAGTGTTTTCTAATTGTATCTCCTTGCTGTCTTCTGCAGAAAGTTGATGAGGATGCGGGCTCCTCAAAGTGTATTGAGGCATTTGTGTTGCAAATAGGGTGGTAACCAGTTCTGACCTTTGCTCCTTTCCCAATCTGTAATTTCTGATTTCTTAATGGATTTTTCATCCAGATTAGAATTGAACACAAAAGATGAAAAGATTTACAAACTGGCCATTCTGCTTCTGCTTAATTTGCTGGGATCCCAAACTGTCCTTTCCTTTGGATGCCCCAGAGCTAAAGGGTAAGAGGGAGCTGCATGTAATCCTCCCTCTTGAGGTATATGGGACCATATAAGCTCTTGTTGATGTTTAGGTGTGGCCTTTCAGGGTTTGGTTTGTGCCCTTCTCTCTGGAAAATGCTTCGTCTCTATGCCAGGGTTCTTGCCTTCTGAAAATGGCTTCTCCTTGATGGTGTCTGGAAAACTCTGGTTGTTTATTTCTTTGGTGTTCATGTGTTCTTACTTGACTTTGGTCAGGCCTTGCTGACCTACCAAAAAGTTGTTACACTACAGTAATTCTTTAAATAGGTTTTAAAGGCAAGATTTGTTTTTCTCTTTTGTATTGCCTTGCTACTGTGTTTTTTGATGTTGCTGAGTCAAATCCAAAGGGGGTTCCCTCCAGAAATGACCACCTTGTTGGCAGACTTGAGGTGTGGGTTCTTCTGGTTACCATGATTCTGAAGCCAAGCCTCTCTGAACTCGGACTAGTACAGATAAAACATAGAATCCTCACCCCCTTTTTTGTAATAAAACCTCAAAATACTTGAGGGTTTCTTTAAAGTTTATTTAATCCTTCTTGTTCTACCAAATGACCAAGCAAACAAGTCTGGTCAGTTTTTTCTTCCTTCTGACCTAGGCCAGCATGGATACCTGGTTATGCTGCTGGGATTCCCAGTTTTTCAGAGGGATGCTGACTCTGTGTGTTTGTACTCCATCCCCACCCCCAAATAATTGGCACAAGTCATAAACACAGGTTTGAGTGCTGCGTGAGAGCATCTCGGAGGCCCATTTTAGGAAGATGGTTGAACACGGTGTGTCTGAGTAAGGTGAGGGCAGCTGAAGATAGAGCGGCCTCTGACGAAGCTGCCAATTAAAAACTGGATATTCTGCTTCCCCCTGGAGAGGCGTGGAGGCTACTGGAAGTGTGCTTCCTCTTAAAAAAAAAATCTGTGGGATTCATTTTCTTTGGATGAGTGACAGGCCACGGGTGCTGACCTACCTGGGTTCTTTTTTGTTGTTTTGTTGGGGTTTTCTGTACCCAGACAAACATTGTTTGCCAATCTGTGTATAACAGGAGAGTGCAGTGTTGTGGTTTTGCATTGTGCTTTTGTGGGCTCTTTCCATTTCAGAGGTTTCCTCACAAAGGAGAGGAGGGGGATTATTTCAGTCTTTGGCAAGCAGTTTCAGTTTTTATTAAGCAGGTACCTGCTCCTGGCAGACCTCATCTTCCCCCTGCGCAGGGGTAAGCGATGTGAACTGTACTGGACAGGCTGTTGGCACACGTGTGTTTTGTGGCCACGCCGCGTGTTTCCTGCCCCCCTTTTTCACTGAATTAAACTGGGATTTTAGGCATGTCACTGGGCAGAGCCTCAATTGGGTACACTTAATAAGATACAGGAGGAACGCAGGCTGGCAGCTGGTGCCCTCAGCACTCTCCCTTGCTCCTTCTCATCCCTCACCCGCGCTTGTGCCAGCAGGGCACGGCACCCGGCACAACCACCCAGCCTCCCGGGGGAGAGAATTGTCCTTCATGTGAGCCTCAGTAATGCTGTGATTCGGTCTCTGCACAAGCTGCTGAGCAAGTCACGAGGCTGTTGAGCTTGTGCACTCTGGTTTGGGGAAAGGCTGGTGCAGGTGAGCTGTGCTGGAAGCAGTGTCAGGGCACAGGGAGGTGCGGTGTCGGCGTGCCGAAATGGCTCTGCCAGAGCGGACAGTTGGCCCGCTGGGTTTCAGCAGTGGTACTTGGCAGTGGGGTAAGTGTAATGTATGTGCCTGTGTGCAGGTGGTAGCTACGCCCTTATTTCTTCTGTGGAGAAGCAGGGAAACACCTCCCTGCCAGCATCTCTCTGTTTTCAGGGCCAGCAGATTTGGGGTGACTCTCCCAGAGAAGGTGACTGCTCATCAGCATTTGCGCAAGTCGCTCGTTCCCCTTTTGTTAATGAAGAAGTGTGGCTGTTTGTCTCAACAAGTGGTGAATCGTTGTGTTCTCTCGTCTTCATCCATCCTTTTCTCTCTTTCCCTAGGTGGGTTTGGAGCCAAATCTTGTCTATGTGCGTGTCATTTTGTCTCTTCTAATACGCTGCCCTGACTTGCTTGTTGCAAAGGGAGTATGCATCTGGAGATCAAAGTTGCTCTTAACTTCATCATCTCATACCTGTACAACAAGCTTCCTCGGAGGCGGGCAGACCTGTTTGGTGAGGAGCTAGAGCGCCTGCTGAAGAAGAAATATGAAGGTCACTGGTACCCAGAGAAGCCTCTGAAGGGCTCTGGCTATCGCTGTGTTCACATCGGGGAGACGGTGGATCCGGTGGTGGAGCTGGCAGCCAAGCGGAGCGGGCTGGCTGTCGAGGATGTGCGCGCCAACGTGCCGGAAGAGCTGAGCGTCTGGATCGATCCCTTTGAGGTTTCCTACCAGATCGGTGAGAAAGGCTCGGTTAAGGTCCTCTACCTGGATGACAGCGAGGGCTGCAGCGCCATGGAGCTGGACAAGGAAATCAAGAGCAGCTTCAACCCTGACGCCCAGGTATTTGTCCCCATCGGCAGCCAGGACAACTCTCTGTCCAGCTCTCCGTCCCCCTCCTTCGGCCAGTCGCCCAGCCCCACCTTCATCCCTCGCTCTGCCCAGCCCATCACTTTCACCACTGCCACTTTTGCTGCCACAAAGTTTGGCTCTACCAAGATGAAGAAGGGCGGAGGAGCGGGAGGAGGGGGCGGCGGTGCAGGGGCCGGGCAGCAGCCCAGGATGGTCAGGTCTCCCACCACCAACCTGCTGAAGCACAAGGGCCTCTCCCTCTCTATGCACTCTCTGAACTTCGTCGGGAGCGCTGGGAGCCAAGCCCCGCAGTCACAGCTCTCCCCCAACGCCAAGGAGTTCGTTTACAGCGGGGGGTCACCGGGAGCCAGCAGTCTCTTCTTTGATGGTGTTGCCAGTGAGAGCCAGGCCACCAGCGTCCCACCGACATCCCAGTTCAACACCGGCACGGGTGGTACCTTCGACGTGGCTCAGGTCTTTGGTGGCAGCACCAACAGCCTCTTCTTGGAGAAGTCGCCCTTCGTGGAAGGACTCAGCTACAACCTGAATGCCATGCAGTATCCCAGCCAGTCGTTCCAGCCTGTCGTCCTGGCCAACTGAACACAAGGAAGGAGAGTATTTCGGGGTTGGGAGGGAGGGTGGGGGGGGGAAACGAGAAAAAAAAAACACAAACAAAAAAGAGGGAGAGAAAAGGAAAATAGAAATATACAGAAAATATTCAAATCTTATAAATATAGCTTCTTGGGAAATGAGAGAGCCCAGTGTTGTTGCGCTGTGCTGGCAACGCTCCTGAAGCACTGACTTGTTTTTTAACTCAGTCCCTGTGCTTTTTTCCTACTCACTTTTTTACTCCTTAAATGAGTCTTGGGATTTCTTTTTTTTTTTTCGGTTTGTGTTCCCCCCCCCCCCCCCCCCTTGCCCTCACCTTCCCCCCAGCCCAGGACTGGTGCAAACATAGGTCACGATGCTCCTGATTCCTTGCATCCCACCCCAGCGCTGGACACGGGGTCCTTCCACCTGGATGTAGGGACATCTTTGTACCACCTCTCTGGAGGAGGGACGAGGAGAAGAGGATGAGCCGGTGTCGGTGCAGATGTGCACACACCTGGTGCACGATAGCCAGAAATGGGTGGGTGGGATTGCTTTTCTGTGCCCACGGGTGTAGACTGTTGTGCTGCTGTTGCTCCAGGCTTTCCTACCCCAGGCTGGTGTCAGCTGTTTTATCTGTGCTGGAAAGCAGTCACTCTTCTCCTTGACCACCTCCCAGCACGTAGCAGGGAGGGCAGAGTGTTACTGTGAAATGGCTGCTTCCTGCTCTCTTCCTTGTCTGCACTTCCAGCAGCCGCTACAGGAGAGTGGAGCTTTGAGCTAAGTGACTCTGGTTATTGTCCCCTTCCACACCTTAGTGGGAAGAGGGTGGCCTTTCTGTGCGCTCTTGGGGCTGACTGGCCATTTTGGGTGACAGCCTTGTGTAGGACACCACCTGCCTGTCCCCATGGCTGGGGGAGGTGGCGCTGAGGTCCCCCTTGGAGCCTGCCCCCGTGTCCCTGGACCTTCCCCCCGGCAGTGGGGGCCAGCATCTACCAGAGGTCATCTGGGGTGGTGTCCTGGGTCTGAGTTCTTGTTCCCTGCTATGAATTCATCTTGTCTGGGAGAGGGGATTCCTTCTGTTATACTTGGGCAGTGCTACTTTTGAGGAGGAGAAGGCTATGTTGTTGAAGCTGCTCTTGAGTGGTAGCATAAGAGGTTGTGCTTTCAGCAAGTTGTGTGCACTTGGCTAAATCCTCTCCCCTGCCCTTCTGGAGGAGCAGGAGGAGGTGGCTGATCTGGTGTGGAGGGAAAGCACCTAAGCCTAAGCTTATCATTCCAGCCAGGTCATATCAGTGGATGGTGGCAGGTATAGAGCAGGGTGGGGACAGGCACTCCGAAGTTGAGTGGTCATCCCAGTGTGTGAATCTGTTGTGTCTCCTTTCTGCAGGGATGGTTCTGGGAGTGTTCCTTCAACTTTCCCCGGGACAATGTGCTGCAGTCAGGTGGTAGTGGCTTTTCAGCTAGGTTGCTTCTGTGTCAGGGACTCTAAAACCCACCTTTGCAGGAAGCCAAAGGAGGGCTGCTTCTTGCCCAGGCAGGTTGGAGGCTCTCTAGGTGGGTAGGAGGTATCCTTGGAGGCAGTTGTGGGAGTATGGAAGTGTGCAGAGAGGAGAGAGATGGAAATGATGAGACTCCAGTCTTTGAAGTTCTCAGTTTAAAAGAAAAATAAGCTTTTTGCTGCCTCCCAAACTTAAGGTTTGGTTTTCTTTTAATGATGTCTCTGGAGCACCCTCTGAAACCTACTTCTCTCTGTATCTGTTGAACCAATGTGCTCTTTCAAGACATCCCTGTTTCAGGGGAGATGAGCTTGAACTTGTGCTTTTCCCACTCCCTTTCCCTCAAGTTGAGAGGAAGGGGCTCCATCCCTCCTGTAGTTTTGTTGCCAGTGCCCCTTTGCTGTCCTGTCCCAGGGAGACAGCCACTGCCAGAGTTCTTTTAAGGAGCATTTCCAGCACCCCCTTCCCCTCGCTGGGTGACAAGGGAGAAGCAGTCCCCACCTCACACCCAGTGTGGGTTCCCAAGCAGGCTGCTTGCTGTTGGGCAGGTGGGCAAGGAGAGCAGAGCCCCAGCCTGCTTTCCCCCAAACCAGCACCCTCCATCTTAACCCTGTAGGTTTCCAGACTAGGACAAGTTCCTGAGGAATGGCCAAGCTGTTGGGTTTCCATTTTTTTTTTTTTTTTTTCCCCCCCTTCAGCCCCCCAACTTACAGACGTTACCACTGCCACCCTGTCCTTCTCCCCAGGAGTGTGCTGCTGAGTGCCAGCCCACTTGCCACATTGGTCTGAGGGACCCAGTCCAGTTGTCCTTCCCCCCCACACCTGGCCAAGTCACCAGTGAGCTTGCTCTCCTCCTGCACAGAGAAGAAGAGGAGAGGTGGGGATGCCCTCCCCTGGCCACCTGCTTATGTGTGTGAAGCTTCGATGCTGCTTTGCCCTGCCACACGTATTATACCTGCTTTAAAAATAGTGGTGTGAGTGGAAGGAGGAAAAGAGGAGGGACCAACCTCTTTGTATCTTAAAAGGAAAAAAGCGTGCTTCAGAAACGTTCCTCCAGCATCAGGCAGCGATGGACACTAATGGCCTTTTCGGGCCTTTTCTAGTCTTGGATGTAGGCGTTCAGCTTCAATTTTATTTTTTAAAAACCTGCACTAATTTACCTGGTTTCTTAGGAAGAGAAGAGAGAAAATTTTTTTTTAACTTTTATTTTTTATGGGTTTGTGTTCTTTTTGTTGATGTCTGTTTGTATTGAATAATTTGCTACATTTGTAAAATGTAAGAGGTATATATAATATATGTATATTTCTAACGTAAAAAAAGAAAACCCTGTAATTTTTTTCTTTTCAAGATTTTTTCTTAAAAAGAGGAGAGAAAAAAAATATTTTTTCAGGAAAAAACTTTAAAAAAAAAAAGAAGTGGTGAAGATTCCTTTCTCCCCACTCAGCCTCCCTCCTTTCCTTCCCACCCCTCTCCAAGGAGTGAATTGTCAAGTTGCCTTGTGGGAGAGAATGAGTGAAAGAGAACCGAAGTCTGAATGTCTCCAAGCAGAGGGTTTCCATGTGTGCTCTGCTTGGGTTTCTTCATGAGATGGGGGGCTACTGAGAGGGGGAACCAGGGGGTTACTGTCTTTTTTTTTTCTTTCTTTTTGTTTCTTTTTTTTCTTGTTTTTTTTTTTTTTTTTCTTTAGCGAAGGAGGAATACAATCAGAGTTTTGTATTCAGAATGTTGTGCAATATTTTGGAACGGGACATTGGTGTGTCTAGAGATTTAGTTAAAAACAAAACAAAAAAAAATCCACACAAAAAAAAAAAAAGGTTGATCAAATCTGTACAGTTTCTATTGTTCCAGATTTTTTTAAGTTTGTATTAAAAGCATGATATAATAACCCGTTGTCATGTGGTGTGTGTTTGGTGGGGAGAGAACACCCCTTCTGCTGTGCCTGTTGCCAGGTGAGGAGGAGGAGGGACGCAGCCACTGCCTGTCTTGGGATGAACCATTGCTTGGCGTCTTCCTGTTGATGAGCCAGTTTTGGGGTGTGCACACGGTGTGGGGAACAGCCCGGTGATGCCCCGGTTGTGCAAGACATGAGGGCATCTGTCCCCTTGACCTCTGGCACTGCCAGGAATAGCAGTGGCACAAGGAAGGAGGGGCAGTGTTCCTGGCCTTCCTGGGGCCTGCTGTGATTCAGCTCCCTGGGGTGGGGGGTTGGAGAGTTGGCTGTAGTCCCTGGGGGTGAGGAGGAGAGCAGGGTTCCTAAATTACTGTCAGCTTGCCAGGGCCACGGCCTGTGTGGGGCCAGGCTGAGATCTGTCTGGTGGTGTTCTGAGGGGTAGATGAAGCCTTCCTAGGCAGGGGTTTCTACAGAGGGGGAGCTGCTTCTGGGGGTTTATTTTTCTTCCCTCTGTGTAAGCCAGTTTGGGTTTATCCAGGGCTACTTGAGAAGGAAAGGAAGCCTCGAGGTGCATGTGCAGGCTGTGCCTGCCCTACTGTGAATGTTCATCCAAGGTGACTTCTGGGAGCAGAGTGAGCTTGAGGCTGGATTATGAGAATGAGCAATGAGGATTTAAGGCCCGCTTTTATTCTAACCTCTCATTGCTCAGCTTCCATGAGAATTTCTGTCTGAGGGAGCTGTTCCTTTTTAGCAGTATGAGAGGAGATGGCCCCTCTGTGCTGTGGGAGATGCTGAGATGCCTGTCCCTGCCACGTGTGACCCAGCTTCTCCAGCCCCACCGATGTTCCTGCTGCCTCCTGCTCGAGGGGTGGCTCGCAGCTCCCCACGCTGCCTCCTTCAAAATCTGTTTAAGGAAGCTGCTCTGGATCTACTTGAGGAAAACAAACTGGCTGCTGGCTCCCTTTAGCATCCTTACCCACACCCCCTCAGCCCCTCTAGCCTGAATTTTTTCCTGGAAGAGCTCGCAGTGGTTTGCCCTTGGCTTTGCAAGCCCCGCATTGACTGTCAGCGCAGTCTGCTAAGCAACAAAACTATTTTTTTCCCTTTTGTGTCTCAAGCCCCTTGTAATCATTTATCTAAAGCACGCACAAGCGCTTGCCCTTAGACATGTTTCTGGAAATGGAAAATCGAGGGTGGGTATGTGCCTTTCTGATCCTTGCCCTGCATTTGCTCAGCTCTGACGCAGGGAGGCACAGAGCTTTTCCCTTTTTGGGCACAGGTACGCCGAGCCTGGTAGGGCCTGGAACTGGTTCACAGCTGATAGCTCTGCAGCCTGGGCAGGGATTAGGGAATGGGCCTAGTAAAGCCTTGTTCCTCCTGAGATCTTTGCCCTAGTGCTGTCTCAGGGAGCCTGAAGGGTGTGGGGAGGTGAAACACCCGCCTGGAAGCAGAGGGATCTGCCCTCTGTCAGCAGAGGTGCTGGAGCCCCCGTGCTTGGCCGGTGCCTGGGTGTGGAAATATTTGCTGAGTGTTTGGGCAGTAACCAACTCGGTCCCCAAATAAGGTGCTCCAGCAATACAGGGTAACAAGATAGGACTTGTCTCCTGAACTCTCCCAAGTGAGGGGTGTGGGGGTGTTGTTTAGACACTCGTCACAGGGGACTCCGTTATTAAGAAGGAAACTTGCAACTTGAGTCACCAAGCGGGCGGGCTCCTACCTGAAAGGAGGAGACAGCTTGGGTAGAAAATGCCACTCTTCAGCCTCGGGCTTTCCAGTTTGTAACTGTGGTGGTTTCTGACATGAATCTGGATGTGCTGGGGGAGGAAGGGGGCTGGTGCCTAGAGGAGAGCCTTATGCAAGAGTGATGAAGAGTGAGGCAGCTGTGCCCTGGACTGTATGTTTTAGATGGAGACCCAGGAAAACAGCCCAAGTTTGCTCCAGCAGGAGAGCATCTCCCACTGCCCCAGAACCTCCTGGAGACTTGGGAATGTTGGGATCGAACAACACACAGTGCAGGCACTGCCGACAGCGTGTGCTTCCCTGTGTCCCGACGCTTGCCAATGTGCCAGGACCAGGAGGTGGAAAAACACCACTGCTGGGGGGGGAGCTGGGACCTGCCGAGTCCTTGGCATCCCCAAGGAACACTCCTGCCAATGCCACCTGCTCCTCGCTCACGTGGCTGTGACCCTGCAGTCCCGGCGGGTGCAAGGGACAAAGCTGACGCCACAGGCACGAGGGGACAGCCAGGTCTTCCCACTCCTCTGCCAGAGCGTGGGCACCGTCCAAGAGTCCGGCTGTGGCCAAGGTTAGCCACGT
This sequence comes from Phaethornis superciliosus, assembly GCA_023637945.1. NCBI lineage: Eukaryota > Metazoa > Chordata > Aves > Apodiformes > Trochilidae > Phaethornis > Phaethornis superciliosus. The sequence goes on along the minus strand of JAJQWJ010000001.1, from coordinate 61,211,386 downwards.
CCCAAATCTTGTGCTTTTTCCTTCAGTTTTTGTGGCCGGGCTCCAATTCAAACACATCCGGGAACATGCTCACCCCGTTGCTTGCAGAGCTGTTCTCCCACTGTCCCCCCCTGCCTGGTCAGCTCCAGAAACCTGGGCTGCTTGTTGTAAAGCTGCTGAAGAGTGAAACCCCCAGCCCCAAGACACCCCGGTGAAGGCAATGCCAATTGGTGGGACAGCCAATTCATGTGTGGCCATTGCCAGAAGCAAAAGTGATTCCAGTGTGATAAACATGCCCTGGAAGGAGATGGGATTTTTATTCCCACAAAAAGCCTTAAGAAGCATAGCAAGTGTGATAGGAAAAGAACTGTGCAAATAAGTGCCAAATTTTGCTGCTTTGCCTTTAGGAGGGTCACCGAGGATGCAGGCATAGTACCTGCATTATTCCACAGATGCTGAGACCTAGTTTGGGTTTGATTTGTTGTTTTTTTCTTTTTTTTTCTTAATCTTGTTGGCCTCATACAGCCTGACTGCTGAAGGAAGCAGATCCCCGGGAGGGAGCATGTCCCTCCCACTCGGCAGGGTGTTTCCACCAAGGACAAAGTTTTTCCCTCAGGTGAATCAGCCAGAAACTGCCTGCAGGTTTCATCAGGGGAAAAAAAAAAAAAAAAAAGAAGAAGAAGAAAATCCAAAATTATCAATGCAAAGTGATGTACAGGGAGGGGAATGGGCAGTGTTGTTGCAGAGGGACATGTTTCTTCCATGGGCCTTGCTTTGCCCACAGAGCTCAGCGAATGCACACAAGGACCAAGCCCAGCATCCCTCAGCAACAGGAGGTTTTGCAGTTCCAGATCTCCCCGTGGTCAGGTTCAGTGTCAACATGGGCTGAGAGTCCTGCAGAGTCCTGAGCAACGTCACAGCAGACCCTGGGCACCTTTCCAAAATCTACCGAGGTCACCCTCCATCCCTGCCCTTGCAGCACCCACAGTGGGAAAGTGAGCGGCTGAAGGGAGGTGGGAGAACCAGAGGAGAACTGGAGAGACCTCATTTTCCAGGGAAGTGCTGGGGTGGGACAGACTGGCAGGCAGCATGGCAGGGAACATGGGGAAAGGAGAAACAGAGGTGTCTGGAAGACCATGAACACGAGTCAGGGAAGGACTGGGGGCAGAGGGAAGGAGCACAGCACCCACGGGACACCTAAGTTGCAAATGGTGCAGGGAGGCGAGGGAGGCTGAAGTCTCCTCACCAGCAGGTGAAACACTGCATGTCCCTAGTGACCCACTATGGGTGTCAGCTGCGTGGGCCTCCTTCCCTGCTGGCACAACCCAGCTTGACCTCCTTGTCCCTGCCTGGCTCCCTGCTTGTCACACTCCCACTCATGATTCTCCTCCAACTCTACCCCTGGGATGGTTCTGACATGGTGGTTCCATGTCCCCTCCCTCTGGGGACATGGCCATCTCTTGCAGGACACTGCTGAGTCACAGTGCTGCCATTGCCTCTGGCACAGATGTGGAGATGCCAAGGCTCTGGAAAGGGCTGCAGAATCATCATGCTTGTGGGGAGCATGAGCACTAGGGCCAGCACCCACCAGTCTCTCCTGTCACCTTACACCAGTCCCACCTGCACTGGGAGCTGCTCCAAATGGGAAAAGAGGTGATGGAGATGAATGGAGACACACCAAGGGAGGACAGCTTATCCCTTGCAGCCACAACGTTGCCAGCCATCCACTGTGGGAGGGAAATGGTTAGACAAACCCAGGCAAACATAGGATCCAACTAAATATACCCAGGAAGGGCAGAGGTGGGCTGTGACGCTCTGAGGCAGACCTGAAGGTGCCCAGCACTGCCAGGGAGAGCAATCTCACTGCATAAGCAGTCACTGCTGGTCAGGGCATTGAATGCCATCACCTACCTCACCTTCCTCAGTGCTTACACATCAGTATAGGGAACCAGAAGTTGTTGATTTTTTGGAAACATCAGCAAGAAAACTTTTAAAAACTTTTATAATTCCAGATTATAAATCACAGCACAGTTCAAGTGCATAAAACCATATGAGAGAGCTAACATCAGACTAGAAACTTGGCCACTGAGGCTAACTGGGCAATAAAAAGCCAGGAAAGATTATTTTATTTTTATAAGACTTTATTTTTAATCTTAGAATTATTATCTTTCCACAAAGGCACAGTGCTCTTTGAAAAATATTATTTTCCTCCATGGAGATACTTGTTCTGGGAATCTTTTGACCAAGCAGTGCACATAAGTAGAAACCTTCCCCAAGCCAAGTTACAGAGGTGATAGTGGAGACTTCAATAGCCCCATAGCAAGTAGAGAATCATACAACACACAAAAAAAAACCCTCCATCAAAGTCATATTAAAATGGTGTTTATTGGAGGAGAGAACCACTGACCACATCTCTTTGTCGTACAGATATTCACCACACAGACAACATCATGGCTGAGGAGATTTTCCTGCTTTATATTTTTAAGAAAAGACTGCAAGCTTCCCAGTGTACACCTTAATATGCCATGCAAGGACCTGAGTCCATCCAACCCGGGCTCCAGTGTTTTAGATTGTGGGATGCCTGGGACTGGCACCCTCTGAGTATACAGAGTGACTTCTGAGAGCTGCTGCAGGGACTGTGGCTCTTCCAGCAGCACTCATTGATCTCTGCCCCCCATCACTGAGCTTTCCTGGAAAGCAGGATGAACTAGTTGAACAAGGCTGTCTGAGGACCACAACAGTAATCTGCAAAGCATGACTAGGAAGTGGAGGTCTGTGTTGGTAACTGGGTGCTGACCCTTCCCTTGCCTGGCCAGTAGAGCTTCATAGTCCAGAACTGGTTGGGGTTGGACATTTTCCTTTAACATACCTGGAATGTCCTGCAAAGTTGCACAAGTGTCTGCCCCACAGCTGCTCTGCCCACGTAGGGCTGCAAGAACTGGTGGGAGCTGCCCATCACCAGGAGGAAGCCATAAAAGTGAGAACACAGCACCCCACCAGAGAAGACTGTGTCTCCTCAGTGGTGCAGCAAAGCTTCTCCCGAGAGGCTGAAGGTGCCTTTTGGCTTCCACAGCCTGAGAAGTAGAAAGAGGGTATGGCTGGTTGAAAAAAGCCATTTGATTTTACCCAGTGAGGCTTGTTGACCCCCACAGAATTTGGTACAGGGAGCTGTCTATGATAGTTCAAAAAAAGCCCCACCCTAGGTATTTTTTCTGCCATACAGCTCTATTCAGGAAGGTACAATTAGCAAGGGGACCCCAATTTGCTGTCTTTAGTTTTGCCCCCTCTCCCTGCAAGGTCTGCAGACAGAAAAGGTGTCCCCATCATAGGCTGTGCTGCTGCCCTGCCAACTGAGAGCACAGAGAGCTCTTCCTCTCCTCCCATGCCTAGAGAGGCTGTCGTGGCTCCCTCTTCTTCACACAAAGATACTAGTGGGGGGAATAGAGCCACGTTTCCTCCCAGAGATAATTGTCACTTGGTAGGATCTTACCTTGTGGTGACAGTGGCTGGCTTTCCAGGCTCTGACACCAGCAAAGCAGGCTGCAGGGCCATGGTTCTCCAACTTGAAGCCACTCAAAAGCCTTCTGCCTAGGGGCAGAACTGGCTTTATTCCTGCCTGGAATCTGACCTGCCAAAGTACTTGCTTGTGCTGGCTGAATGCTGGCCTCTTCACACCCTGCCAAGCAAAGCAGGTTGCACCTCATGGAATTAAACACTCATGCTGACCTGCAGGTGAGGCTCCCTTGCTCTTCCTTGCCACAGTCTTCACCAACAGGATAGAAAGGAGGGTGAACAGAAGCAAACACATCTCTATAATGTTTGCCATTACATGCACTTGCTGCCAGAGGCTATAAGAAGACCCTAAGAGTGTGGAAGAGTTTCCCAGCTCTCCGGCTATGATACCAGCTAATGACACCATGGGTGCTGGTATTCCCCAGGTGGGAGCTCATCCACCTAGAGAACTTTGGAAGCATCCTTCTCTAGAGGCCCATCCTTCTCCTCTCCCTCACCTCCCTGCCTTCCTTAGGTTAATGGATTATTTTCCCTAAATGCTATGGCCTTTTCCTGGGAGCAAACAGCAGCCATCAGCTGGGTGCAAGGGAGAGTACTGTGACCACTGAGCAGTCATATCCCTCCCCACAGTACCTTTGCCTCCTCCTGGTCCCTGTGTCATTCACCTCCAATCAGCCTGATTCCTATTTTCCCCCACTAAAGCTCCTCCTGGTCTTCTCCACTTCCTACACCTGCCCTGCCTGGCTAGCAAAGACTGCCCTTCACACAGTAAAACAGGATTTGCAAAAATATCTGCCTGGCATATAGGTTCATCTCTGCTTTGTAGCATGGGGTGAGGACTTCAAGAACAGCAAGAGCTCTGGCTGCACACTGTCACATCCTGGAGCAGTTGGCTTGGCTGGCAGAAGCATCCCAGCTCTGTTAGCACTGATGCAATAGCACAATTAGTAGTTCAGGTGTTGCCACAGTCTTTGGCTGTGGCCCAAGAGCTAATGACAGAGCAGGTGGCAGATGTGAGGATTGCAGAAGCCTGGCTGGAGGTGAGGGGAGGTTGTTCTGAACAGCTTGTTGAGACCAGCCGCTGCTGACTGGTTGAGATGATGAGTTTTGTAAGGTCAGGTCCTGCTTTCTGGAAGTCTCCAAAACACCCTTCAGCCTCCAAAAGATGCTGCAGCTGCACTTGGCTCTGCCACTCCTCCCAGGATGTCCAGAATTATCTTGGGATTACTGGGGTGACCATACCCGTGACCACTGGTTTACAGCAGGAGGAAAACTCATTTAGCTCCAGAGGTGTTTAAGCAGAACCAAAGTGGCACTGGGGCATTGACACACCTTACATGTTGAGGCAATATGATGATAGAGGGGCATAAATGTCATTGTCTGATGAAAGACAGATTTGTCTTATTGAATTCCTGCATTGTGTGCCTACCACAAATGGCCTGAGGCACCCAGGAACTACTCACCCCAAAGCAAACCTATGGAGGGAAGCTGGAAGGGAGGAGATGAAGCAGAAGCTCTGGAGAATTGTACAGCACCAAACAACGTGCAACTTGACACGCAGAAAGAGCTTGAGGAGATTTTTTTTTCCCCCACACAGGTTGACAAACTGGTTCAAAAGAGGCTTAGAACTATGACCAAAGAAGCTGTTGATGCAGTTTGACTCCCGCTGAGCTTACAGAAGCAGGAGTTTGTATATTCTTTGTAGGCAAACAGGATTATATCAAGCTACCTAATGCCATCATTCAGTTTGCTTACTAATGGAAAGACTGAGCACAGGGGAATTGCTCCAGCTAAAAGGGAGGAAGGCTTTTGTGATCACCACCCTGTGTTATCTATGAGTACAACCTTCTCCTGCAGAGCTCTGTGTAAAGCAGGAGTAGAGGTGCAGCTCTGCTTGCTTATGCATGCAGAGGAGTCAGGATTCACAGACCCCCTGGTTCTTCTCTGTCCCAAGCTCTTGTCATTGCTGCCCTTCCTCAGAGGCTGTCTCTGCTTCTGTTGCACTCAATATCAGAGTTGCATCAGTGGGAACATTATGGGCGCTTGGGTGTCAGCCCTCAAGGAAGAAAAGCGTGTCAAAAGGTCTGCTCTTGGGTCTGTTGAATATGTTGATGCTTTTTTCCCCAGTGGCTCCAAAATGGCACCTTGCAGAGCATCCACTGTCACTGACATACAGCCCCATCTCGAAAAGGGCTGTGTGGAAGTGGGTGTCAGGGCAGCCATTTTGTACTAATAACAATTTTGAACTAACGCTGTGCCGCAGTAGGGAAGACAGAAATGACTAATTAAAACAATTGGGGAGATAGTCAAGTCATGAGAGCATTACTCAAGTGCAATTTAGCTGGGAAGTTGCAATTCACAGCTCTGCTATTACAAAAATACCACAGGACTTAATTCACCAGACATCGTCGTCAAGGCACCAGGTTATCATCCCACCTGAAAGCAGCTCCAGGCTACCCACCACCCAGCTCACCAGCAGTTCAGAGCCATCACACAGCCTGTCCCTGGCTCCCAAGTGGTCAGTGACATTTCCAGCAACCCTAATTTTTTCTGGCCTAATAGCAGGACAGCCCAAGATGTCTCAGCTTGCAAATAGGATCATAGCTCAGTTCAGTCTTGCTCAAGATCAGGATAACACTATAATCAACAGAAAGCAGAAGACAAAGCCCTCCTGTTCCTCACATAAACACTTCTTCATGCTCTACAGCATTTGGCAACTGTTGTTCTCTGTCCTCACCACTCTCCAGATTCCCTAATGAAGAAGATGATGAGTAAACAACTTCATTGTGAAGGGAGAGACCTGAGAGAACACCTTGATGTTTGTTAGCTGGGGTCAGCCCAGTATGAGAGCGGACTCTACACAGCCCTTGAGCATGTCCCATCGCTGCAGGTGTGTGGGGACCTGAGGCACATGGACTTTGGGCAGCAGGGAGAAGACAAGAAATAAACATTAGCCTCTATGGGCCTGATGTAGATTAAGGGGAGAGCTGGTGCACGAAGCATGTGTTTGAGCAGCAACAATCCCTCCCCTGCTGTGTCAGTCCCTGCTTTTTCAGCTGTAGCAACAAGTAGGGGAGGTCTAGTGTAGTGGAGCTGTGTAGGAGGAGGGATTAGCTGAGAGAGGATGGAGCTGCAGATGGGTTTGGAGCCCACGGTCTCGGGTAGAAATGGTGTTTGTGGCTGTAATATGGTTTGTAGGAGTTGGAGGGCTCTTTTATTGACAGCTCTGGCACTGCTTTGGCTTGTGGCCATGACTGACACGTGAACGAAGGGGGAGAGACATGAGGCACTGGGGGAGAGGGAAGAGGACAGAGCAAAAGAAATGCAAAGATCCAAGTCTAGCCAAGAGAAAAGTTGAGCACTGAAAGCAAAGGAGATGGAAGGAAGGGAAAATAAGAGGACAAAGGGAGAGACAAAACACACAGGGTAGCCCTCCAACAGGCCAGAAAAGGGAGGCAGGAAGGACCTGGGTGTGGAGAGGATGACAGCTCCCTTACCTGGTACATTACTCAGGAATTGGAATGGGCTGCCCAGGGAAGTAGTGGATTCTCCATCCCTGGAGGTTTTTAAAAAGAGACTGAATGTGGCACTCAGTGCCATGGTCTAGTAAGCATGGTGGTAGTGGATCAAGGGTTGGACTTGACAGTCTCAGAGGTCCTTTCCAACCTGGCTGATTCTGTGATTCTCTCCTGCTGTTGCTGTATTGGAAAAAATGAGCCTGGCTTTTTCTGGAAATGCATAATGAGCAATTAACACAAATAACTTCCCTGATACCTTTTGTGATGTTTTGAAGCCAAATGCCATATGTTACAGGAGAAATATGTGATCCTGTGAGGACTCAAGGAGGCACTGCACCTCTGTGAAGAGACTCTCCCTGAGAAATTAATTCCCAGAAGGCAGCAGAAGCAGTCAGGCTCTGGGGAAGGGCTGTTCCAGTGGTAGGAGGCCTGTCCCAAAGGAAGGGAAAGCTGTGGATGCATCCTGGCAGCTCAGTGCCCTGCAACCAGAGAGAACAGCTCTGTGCTTTCACTGTCCCAACTGGGAGATCGCAGGCGTTTCCCTTGCCCTTGGTCAGAGAAAATCCCTTTCAAGAGGAAACACATGGAAAGCTGAGGTTTTCCATGTAGTTGGCCTTCATGTGGTCCCCCTGAAAAACTCAGCCCTGCTCTTTCAGCTCCTCCCTGCTGACTGCCAATGCAGATGTCACACTCACCAGTGATGCCTCCTTTTCCATGAACTAGAAATGTCCTCTCTTGCCTCAGCTTGGCCAGCAGCAACCCCTCAAAGCTCCTGCCAGGGCATGAGGTAAAGGACTTCAAGTTGTTTCTCTCTCTCTTCAGAGGGGCAGAGTGGGGTGGCTGTGGTGAGGCTCAGCCTAAGCATGATGTGTGCCGAGCACTTCACTCAATGCTTTAGGGGCACATGAGGAGAAGGAGCTTCCCCAACAGGCCTGTGGCCCTGCAGCAGGTCCTGCCAAGTGATGTGGAGCCAGGAAGGACATACACTGGGACTTACACATTGCTCTGGGACGTCAGTCCTAATGGAAAACAGCAGGGATTAGTTCAAGTATGCCATAAATATTTACTAGCTAGGACATCCATCTCCCCAGCAGATGTTAGATGTCGGTAGCTGCCTGAAGTTTCAGGGTTGAAGTCCAGCTCTTGCTCCAACACCAGGAGAATCCAAGCCTCACCCCAGCACCGTCCCGGTGGCTTCAGGTCATGCTTCCTGTGCAAGCAGGTGCCTGCAAGCCTTCCAAACCAGCCCCAGGCCTGCAAAGCCCCCAGGCAACCACACGGTCACCTCCTGGGAAGCAGGGTTGGTTTGTGGTTAGGGAAATAACCTAACCACAGGCATTGTTTGAGCCTGGGCTGAGCTGTGCTGTTGTCCCCACTGAGGAGGGGGTGCTGCTGAGAAACGCCAAGGTTTCCCCTTTGCTCTGGAAGAAGCTGACCAGGGTTTCTTTTGGTGTTCCTTTCGGCAGCTGTCCCTCTGCGTGTAAACTCTGGGGCCTGGCTGTGCTTTAACTCTCAGGCTGCCCGGCACAGGCACGTGGCTCGTGTTCAGAAGACACACTTTAAATAACCACACCGCCGTGACTCATGCCTTACCCAAGGCAGTCTGGCTGCTGGCGTGTAAAGCATGAAAGCCGGTGATCTTTGGAAGAGGAGAAGATCCTACAGCGAGCAGACATATGGCTCAGTTCCTGGACAGAAGGTGGGAGGAGTGGAAGCGTTGCTTAGATGAGCTTAGGCGGGGAGGATGAGGCTGGCGGGCACTGAGCTGCGGCCTCCCCACCACTGCCCAGCTCTGTCCTCCTGACCTGTCACCACATGCACGGCCCCTTGACTCTGGAATTTCCCCGAGTCAGTGTTTTTTGGAGCTCAGGGCAGCTCAGCGAGGTAAGGAAAAGGCATGTGAGAGCAGTGCCCAAGTCCAAGTGTGGAGGACGTGGCACGTTCTTTTGCCCTTTATAGTGTTTGGCCTGTAGCACTGAGGAGGCAGACAGGGACAGGCAGTCCTGACTGCTCCAATGAACCTTCACCTTTCCCTCAGGCACTCAAATCATTCTCTATTTCCCTCATCCCCACCAGTTCTGGCACTGCCCCTCTCACCCTGCCTTCCCATCCACTCCCCCACACTCCCTGCCAGTTCCCCTCAGCACTCTCCCTTCCTGCACCACCTGTCCCTCTCCTCTACCCTCCCAGACCTTTCCTTCCAAACCTCCCACTCTCCCCTTCCCAGTTCCTACTCCTCCTGGGGAGCTGTTCCGCATCCCCTTTCTTCACCGATTCTTGATGCCACCTCTCCACCCCTCCTCATCCACTGCCTGTGGCTACATCTCCCCTTCAGGTAAAAAGCCACCCCCTCGGGACCTACTATGGTGTTTCCCCAAACCTTTTGCCTTGTGGGTTCCTCACAACCCCCAACCAAACCACTCCCCACAGCCTTTTGCCCCAGAAGCACCGCAGCAGCTTGGCAGCTCCCGCCAGCAACCCAAACCCAGAGGCCAGACTTCACCTTTGGGCTGCACCCCGCTCTCCCTCAACCTCCTCCCCAGCCTGTGGCTGTGGCTGGGCTGCCCGTGCCAGCCACATCAGCTGCTTTCCCCAGCCCAGAGGTTGTTTCCAGGGCACAGGCACCCGGGAGCTGCTCATCAGCTTCGGCAGGGCAGCGTAAATGTCACGTCCCTGCCTGTTCCCGGCCTGAAGCGATGCTCCCATTATGTAAGGCACAGCGTGTACGGGAGCTGGGAGGCCCCGGGCTCCCTTACACACCCTGAATGACAGCTGCAAAAATGAGGTGGGGACTATTTTTAAATCCACCCTCCCCCCCCTCCTTCTCCAGCTTTTCCCTGCAGCCCCAGCCAGGTTGTGTGGATATACAGACCCTGGCTCCATTTGGGGAAACTGGTACTGCTGGACTCTGCCTAGCTGGTCCTAGGCAACATTTTGTACTGCTGCCACATGCAGTACCTCAGCACGGGGCTGGTGGAATCTGGAGGACACATCCTCTTCCAGCCCTGTTTGCCCATCAACAGTCCCCTGACATCCTCTCCTTCACCTCTCATGGCCCTCCTTCCCGGCAGGACCCACGATGCCCTTTTCCTCCCCCCAGCCTGTCCCTGTAACTTTAGAAAGGTCATTCCCTCCTCCTTGAGCCACAGGGTTATCGCAATTCCTTGGAGCAGAGCGGAAGGGATCTCGAGGCAGAGGGAAAACTACCTTCTCATGCAAAAACATGATACCTCAGCACCACCCTGTCCCTCAGAGCAAGGGCAAGAGACAGATGGTCCAGAGCAGGGTGCTGTATAACATCTCATCTCCTATGAACACTGCCAGCATGGGGACCAGCAGAGAAGAGGCAAGGCAAGGGAGGAGCTGGTTAAGAGAGAGACTGTGTCTGTCACAGAGAAAGGACAGTTGTCAAAACCAGCACTGTTTTGCCCCAGAATGCTGTAAGATAGGTGTTCCTCAAGCTAGAATGATGGATAAAGACAGGCAGTGGGTGGACGTTGCCTGTGCGCTGCCACTTTGGCTTTGACTAAGGATATGCTCAGCAAAGAACTGTCTGGAGCCACCACCAGGTTTGAGGTACCACTTCACCTGGCATTGTAGATGCTGGTCTAGAGATCCCTTAGGAGGGATGGAGCAGACCTGCAGTAGGCACAGAGCAGGCTTGTAAGCAGCCATCGTGAGTGTGCAGCTTGTTTAATCTAAAACAGGAGGGGCTAGGCTAAGGCAGGGCAGGGGGGTAGGATCTGTACACCACAAACACATGCTAGGGAAAAAGTCTAGTTTGTACTCCCAGAAGATCATCTGGATCACAAATATATTTAGACTTAAAATTAGACATCAGTTCCTAGCCAGCCATGGTATAAACTTCTGTGACAGCCTGTGAGGCTGGAAGGTGGGCAGAAGCAGCTTAATTTGGTAAGATATCTAGCTGACTGGTAGTCATTGCATGGCAGGAAAAGAAGGAACCCAGAATGAGCCATAAACCCATCTGAGATAAAGCCTGCAATCATATCCCCAAGCTGGTCCCCAGAGGGACTAGTGTGAAGCTGAAATTTCAGTGTGCTGCATCCTCTCTAGGTTACATGTTACTAATTTTCTGCTTCAGGGTCCTCCTGAATCCTTGAAGAGGCATGGAAGAGGTCACCTCCTTTTCTTTTGGTTTTTTTTGTTAGGAAAATGTTTCAGTTTCTTCATTTCTGTAACCTTTCTGGCTAGGGCTAACTATGGGGTTGGAGTGAAGCAGGAAGGAGGAGTAGGGCCACTACTGCTGCTCTTCAGTCATGCTTTTGGGTGTGTTGGTTTGCCTTGCTCACAGGCTCAAGACAAAACCGGCTCTAGGCTCTTGGTGTTCTGGGGCAACATGAGGAGCTGGAGCTGTTGTTCATTGCGGGAAGCTGTGCCCTTATGGGACTCATTGGCTGCACTCTCCCTGTTGCAGGAGCCTGGGGATGCTGGCAACACCTTCGTCCTCTCCCACTTGCTCCCTCTGCTGTGTAGGTTTCCGCAGAGCTTCCCCATGAGAAGGGGTGGATGAGATACTGCCCATGTGTCTGGACTTCGGCACTGCACTGTGCTGTGTGGACGTCAGAAGGACAGGAGTCAAAGTCCCAGGTTTATGTTTCCCTGTGGCAAGCAGCCCGTGTTACCACATCACCGTGACAAGGTCCTCAGGCTTGTGACCAGGGTGGCAGCTATTTTTACCTGCTCCAAGTCCTCTCCGTGCTCGGGGACAGCCGGGCTGAGCTCCAGAAAGAGCTGTGCTGAAGTAGGAGCCTTGATTAGGTTTGGGGGTGCGGGTGTCAGTTCAGGAGATGTCAGAAATCCCTCAGCAGGAGGGTTACCTCCTCCAACCTCTCACCGGCGGGCGGCTACTCGCAGGCCATGACCGTGTCCCACCCAAGCCCTTCAGCTCATCCTCACTGATCCCCCCCTCCAAAAAAAAAAAAACCCTCCTGGTTCGCTGCCGTGGCGCAGGGAGCGGTCCCGGCTCCCGGGGATGAAGGGGCAACCCCAGCACCCTCACCGGGTCCGTGAGAGGGGGAAGGAGGCGGGATGGGTCCCAGGCCCTGGGGGTGGGCGCGGTGCGCGCTGCCGCAGCACCACCCGGTGGCCGCTGTTGGAAGGGCGCGGCCCCGCCGCCATTTGGGGGCAGCGGATGGGGCGGGGTGGGGGCTGCCCGGGGCTGGGGGGAACCCGACGGTGTTGGGTTCCCGGTGGCTGCCGGGCGGTCGGGCAAAAGAAGCTTGTGGGGAGCCCATAGTCTGCAGCCTGAAGACGCCAGTGACGCCGGGCCTCTGTGAGCTGCCGCGGGTAAAGGCCGCGCTACGGGTGTATGGGCGGGAGAGGATGGTCCCTGTCTCCTGCAGCACCGTGGGGCTTGGTTCCCCTAGGACTGAAAGGTCGCTTAAACACAAAATAATTTTTCCTTAGGAAATGTAGGGACGGCCAACAGCCGGGCCCTCCAGTAATGTTGCTCAAACCAGCGCCCCGGACAGCCACCTGCTTCCCAGACACGGGGGTCCATCCCCTCCCATCCTGTCCCCCTGCCCCAGACTGAGGGTACGGGATGGTGCCCTGGCCCCCCCGTGTTGACGGGCGCTGTATGCTACACTCCTCCCCCAGGGCAGCAGCACCCGGGGGGTCCCCCCAGACAGGGGCTCTGATGGAGGGAGGCTGGAAGTCAGTCCAAGCAGGAGGCTGCCCTCCCCCCCCACACATGGCGGAGCACCCCAACATGATACTCATCCCTTCTCAGAAGCCATTTTGAGTCAGCAGACCCTGGCAGTGCAAAGAATAGCGGTGTCTTCCTGTGGTGGAGCTACTTGTAGGTTATGTTTCCTCAAAGTCTGCAAATATCCCTGACATACCAGGTTCTGGTGGAGCTTGTACTGCATGAGGCAGTGAGCATATGTGACAGCTCCTAGTTGCTGAGAAGGGATGTGCAGCAAACCCACAGACCTCCTGTCCCATGGTAGACCTGCAGTCTTGTAGCTTGGTGAAGCCAGCCTCACCTTCAGGATGAGGATTTGGAAATGGCACCTTTTCCTGGGGCGCAGCAGAGTCCCAGCAGAGGACCCATTGCTTGCTGGACTGAGGCAGTATGTGAATCTAGGAGAACACGAGGAGGCCGCTTCTCTGCAAAAATTATGTACTTTACAATTCTAGGTAGCATATAAAGCTTTAGAAGCAAACAAGATGCCAGCAGGATGAAATTATTGCATTGGCTGATAGATGACAAAGAGTGAAGTTGGATGAAGCAGCTGCTGTTGGGGAGCCATGGGCACCATTTTCAAGTGCAAATGGGCTGAGAAGCACTGTGGCACAGGGTGCACCGACAGCACAGGGCCTGGAGAAGGGCAGTGCATGGCCTATTGTCACCATGAAACATGCACACAAGTCTGTCCCAAAGAAGGGGCTCAAACAGGCTGGGGTGGTGAGGCTGCTCTCAGAAGCTGAAAGCAAATTTCAGGTTTAATGCATTAGAGACAGTTTTGACCATAAGCTGGTGATCAAGCAGAAGAGGTAAAAGGTACATGAACTCATCTCTTGCCACATCTGGAATATTGCCAGCAACCTTTACTCTCTACTCTGCCTACCTACCTCAGAAGCCAACTTCTGTCTCCTCCCCCCTTCCAGAGAAGAGGAAAGCTGGTCCCATATTGCCCTTTTGCAATTATTTCCTAGGGACACCCCACCTACCCATAAGTCTGTCATGCCTACACCACCAGCTTCTGGTTTGTCCTCCTTATAGGTAGTTTGCTCCCAGTTGTCTTCCATTGCCCTCACTCCTCAGAATCCTGCTCAGATCTCACAGGCAGCACTGATCTCCTTTCTCACCTCCCTGCCCATTATCACAGGCTGGACAACTGGAACAGGGCAGAAGACAGCCCCTTGCTCTGAGGCCTCTACATGACCACATGTCCTGCCACTTAGACTTCAGCAGAGGTTTTAGCTTGCTCTTCAGTCACCTTCGTTCCTTCTGGCTTAAACAGTCACACAGAGCTGCACATGCCATAGGATCCCTGAAGGGGAATTCAGGGGAAGGTGAAAATTAAAATAACTTTTGCAACCTGGTCACCCTGCAGATTTAGCCTCTTGAAGCCTAAGTCTTTCCAGCTGTAAGAAAATTGTATAATTTGAAAGCCACATAAGACAAAGTATTTTCTCAATGGCCTTGTCTAGCCAGCAATCAAGCAAAAACCCAGAGCTTGGTGGATGCAGCTCTTGCACACTTCTCAACAGAGGCATTTCAGCTGCCGCTACAGAGCGCTACAAACCAAACAGGAGCCAGGTCCTCTCTGTGGATCTGGTGTAGTCAGGAGGAGCAAAAAGGAGTAGAAATGTACTGAACTCCCCCCCAGCACACAACAGGAAGGAGATTAAGAGGTTGACTTGTTTTCGATTGGCATCTTTCAGATCACCAGTAGCTGCGAAATTTCCAGGAAGGAACTAGTAATATAATGTGCAGAGTTAGCACATTTATAAACTCACTTCCCACCCACCCAAAAGAACATGCAAGCTCCCTGAAAATAAGACACTGTTATAATAACCCTGTGCTGCTGCCAGCTGCCACCACAACAGGGAAAAGGTACCAAACATCCTCCAGTGATTCGATGTCAAGGCCACGTAGCACCAGGAGGATACATCCAACACGTTCTCCTATCCACTCAGTTCCTACTACAATTCTGTGACTGATGTTTGGCCTTTAGTACACAGAACAAACCAGGCCCCTCCCCTCCCTCTTAACAGGCAGGGTTTTTAGCTTTTATACACAAATTGTCTGGGTTACTAATCACACCATGGCTCTGGAAGGTAGCCAGAAATAACTAATTGACACTTAATTTTTTCCTTCTGCAAAACCATATGGATTTATTCCCTTATCCACTATATGGATTGCAGGTGGTCATCTTCATACATACGTTTCACTATTATACTGCTGAGTGGCCAGATGAGATGCCACGTCAGTCTTCAAAGACCTAGTGTCTGGACCAGATACCTCTTCCCTCCCTAAAATATCAGGAAATAGTCACTGAACGGTCATGCAGATGAGTGCCCTGCCTACAGTGTCAGATCAGCAATCCTATCTTCCCCCTTTCCTCCTGTTAAAAATTTTCTTTCCTACTAACCCCCATCACCAATCATACAAGATAACCTTTTACAAAAGCAATGAATCAACAAACTCTACCCTACTGCAGTTACTAGATATGCTAAAATATTCCAGATACAGTAAAATACTAGAAGTATCAGAAGTATCATGGATTCCAAGAGGCCAAGGAAAATAAACATATATTCTGGAAGCTCTCCTTTCTGGTCAGAACCAGTGAATGTACAGAATGCATGTATTACCTTATTAGGTTCATCTCCAGGTATCAGCCCTTGAAAAACAAAACAAAACAAACACCCTAAACCAAACAACCAAGGTTGAGGTAAAAAAAATGGGAAGGAACGGAGAAACTTGCCTTCACTTTTAAAACTTACCATAAACTCTGCTTCTTCCTATGAAAGAAAGACAACTAAATTCTGATTATTCTTTGGTGGTTGCCAGCCCCAAAGTAACAGACTATGCAAGATGCAAATGTATGAAGCTGACTACTAGTTGTCAGGATTTCTCCCTGTACCTGAAAGAGCTCAACCTAGAGTCAACTAGCAGACAAATGCAAACCTTTGCCAAGTTTTTGGAATAAATTAATCCAGAAAATACAAGTGGGGAATTGTATACCTGTTAACGGCACACCTAATAGTTAACACATCAGAAATGCACAGCAAGAGCCCAATCCTAAAAGGTGATCAGCTACTTTGTCTACCAACTTCAATGCAAATTGCAGGTGTAATGCTGGCAGTTGAGGCATACAGCACACAGTATGCTATCTGGAGAACAAAACTACTGGATCTCAGCATAGTGGAATATACGTTTTATTTCTTAAAAAGGAAGGGTACTAACATAATTCAATACAGTCAAAATTTTACATTTTAAACAAAAGCTTTTCTTTTTCTTAAAAACCAGTTACGAGCAGAGAGGTGAGAGGATTTAAACTACTCACAAAATCCAAGCTGAAGACTTTGAGAATTCAAATCTGTGGTTTATACAAAGTGTAATAAATGGAAATATAAAATAATAACAACTCCGCAACAATGAAATGCCCTTTCCTCATTAGATTGCTGTTTAAGCACCTTTATTTTCACCCACCAGCTGCCAGGACTGTGTAGGTTTATGTACAAAATAAGCAGTTTGGGACAAAAGATTCATATATAAATTAAACTATTTATGGCAATACAGCTTAACCCAGCCACTTCACAATTTTATCTCTTTCACTTCTATAGAATCTCTCAGGATGATTTCAAATGCACTTTATGGACTGCTTCAAATAGCAGCTACATTTGCAGGAATTATATAGACAGCTTCAAGAAGTTTAATCTCTTGGATGTCTACACCTTAACATGCAGTAAAACTAAGAGTAATTTATATCTTATATAAATACAGATTTATCATCCAGCCCACTGAATGAATGGGACAGATCAGTGTCACATCTCAGGCCAAAAAACCCAACAAACAAAACCACCAAAATTTTTATCCAGTAGGCAACAGAATTTCAGGCCAAATATAGCAGCTAGGAGTTCCCTCAAACTGTTTAAGTTAAAAACTCCATGTCTCTGAAAAAGCTTTAAGGGAACTGAGTTTTCTGAATAACTTGCACATATGCTTAGCTGTTTTGTAGCTCTTTTACAGCCTAGAGACACTGAGATGGGAGGAAAAAAAGAAGGAAGGGGGGAAAAAAAAATAAGGAAATGTCACCACCTCTGCCCACTACAAAAGATCTTCTGGCTTTGCCATTTATGGAATACTGTAGATGTGGCTGTTACCAGTGGAGACTGCTCCAGTACAGCATTCAAGACAAAGAAGCTATATTATGGCTGGGGAAGGAGTCATCACAAGCTAATCTCTTTAGACAAAGGCTGATGGATCAACCTCACCTCCTTCTCAAAAGCAAAGTGTTCATATTTCCTCGCAGACTGTTCATGATTCTCACATCACTGTTTGTTTGGGGTTTTTTTCTTTTAACATGAGATAGAAAAGGTCATGAAAGCTAATAAAATTTCCAGCTGTGCAGCATCCAGTGAACATGTATTCAGCAAAACCCCAAGTCATTATTTGCTTTTTTTCTCTCCACACCACAACAGGATACCTGTGTCATCTATATACCTAACAGAACTAATAAAGATGCAAACTACCTAGGTTACAAATGAGTTTCAGTAACAGTCACCCACTGTTTCATCGCAACCTGCTGCAGTCTGGCTGAAGGTTGGAGACAGATCTGTTTGAGCCAAAGGAGAGAATAGTTAAAAAACACCTTCAATTTCCCTCAGTCACTAAGCTTTACGAACCCTTTAACATTGCTGCTTTCCAAATGCTACTTAAAAACAACAAATCAACTGTCCAGCTAATGGCATGGGAAGAATACAATTATAAATGTCACCAGTGACTACTGTTAAAAGAAATACTGAAGAGAATCAATTCCCTCACATTCTCTGTTTCTCTGCTTAAGTAGCTAATTATTATTTTTAAAATATTTTTCATTGATAGAAAGCATCACAACTAGACTATAATTCCACAACATCAATCTTTGTTTTGTTTTCTGTAGTTCTCTAGGAAAAAAATAATCCCAAATCAAGCTACATGAAGCATTAACAATATTCAGATATTACAATGGAAGCACTTATTTATTACTTCATAGAACAGATTAGTTTTAAAAGTGTATTTACATTTTCTAAGTTATACAAAATACAGTATTCCAATAATCATGTTAATCACCATATTTCAGACAACTTCACATAAAAGTGCAGAGAATGCATCCATCTGTGATTCTGGCCAGTAGCAAGCGGTCACCCACAAGGTGACAGATGAGAGCTCCTACTGTGCCCCCTCAGGAAAACAATTTGCCATCCCTTCTCACCGAGACACAGCTGCAGATCTAATAAAACATTCAGGCAGGTACACAAGCAAAGTTTGTTGAGACCCACAGACTGAAATCACATGCCTTAATTTACTAGACATATGTGAAGTACTTTTTTTTTTTTTTTTTTTTTTTTTTTTTTTTTACAGATGTTGTACAGCGAAGGTCTTCTGCTCATGCCTTAGTTGGGACAATTAAGTAACAAGGGTTTTGGCTATTTAACAGGCACCCAAATTACACTTAATATCAACAGCCTTAATATAACTACAGCTGACGGACTGTTAAGAACACAATTCCACAGCTGACTGTCTGGGCAGAGCTTCACATTCAAGAAGAGATCCTGTGAAGTCCACCTGGTTCTTTATGGATGCAGAGCTCATCCCATGCAGAAATGACAGCAGAATTGAGGCCTGAAAATATTGGGGCCTTAGATAGTAACTTCCTCACGACACAACACTATCAGTTCACATCAGCATGTCAAGTCCCAGCACACCAGTGCACTTAGCTGTATCAACAGCTATTTTCTTATGCCTTTCTGTAGTAACTCTCCTGCCTATCTGTAACTTGCTTTCACTTTCTTCTAGACTGTGGAAATGAAATCAAGGAGATATTCCCAAAACCTAAACAAATATATATCTTCTGTATGATGCTAAACTGCAGGGACCCAAATCAACCTAAAATTGTTAGCAATGAGGCTTCAGTTCTAGCAATCTCACTCAGGACTGACTCTTGCACAGCTCTTCTCTTGCTGCTTTCATTCTTCACTCTCTTTGCCAAGTACCTATGCCTAACTAACTATACGTGTATCTTCCTCAAGATACCTTTCCCTCTGCAACTGCTTGAAATTTAAGAAGGTTACATTCCAAAACTGACTGAGTAGGGGACAGCATACTATCAAACTAACAACTTACATTCTGTATGAATAATCTGGGTTATAATGAATTAAAAAATTTTCTCTACAGCATTATGTTAGCATCTCCACAGAAGTTAAACCTATTCCTTCTGCCTTTCTTGCAGCCCTTCACTGTGAGTTTATCTATCTATCTTCACACGGTACAGTGGCTGATACACAGATCAGAGCAATTATCTGAGCATCTAGAAAGCCAGCGTCTTCCAGTGCTGCAAAGGCCAAACACTACTAGCATGGTATGCTGAATTCACACAAATGATTTTGCTGTTTGTGGATTTAGGAGGTTGCCCAAAATATGAGACTTATTAATTAAGACAAATTTGCATTTATTCTGTGCTTAGCAGCTAAAACCATAAGGGTCAACAAAAACCTATCTGGATTTTACATAGGTCTGAGATACTTCGGTTCTCACTAAAAACAAAAGCATCTGATCAGAAGAACAAAACTTTGTTATGCTGAGGAGGCTTACGAGGTTGAAGCAGCAATATTCTCTTCTGTGCAAGCCCACTTATTTCTGCTGTCTACACAAAAATTATTTTTCTATACAAGTGGTTTTATTACAGTATTCCCAAAGCTCCTGGCCTTCCACTGCACCTCCCAACTTGAAATGAATTTGGTACAATCAGTAGCAGTCCTACAGATAATGCTGAAAGTGACTTCTGCAGCTAGAATACTTGGGCTTCCAAACAGCCCAGCAGGGAAAAGGAGAATTGTCTGAAAAGACATAAAAAGTTACTAGAACTGCAAAAAGCCATATTTAACTTTTTTTTTTTTTAAACAACAATCAAACATTTCTTCTCCCAGCACAAGTTTATAGTACACTACTTTTTCACCCTGTACATGCAGGGCAAAAAAAAAAAAAGAAAAAAAAAAAGGGCAGAATCCAGATTATCTGAATATCAAAAACCATCACTAACAGTGTAAATGAACAAGTGATAGGACCAGCTTACTAACATTACACCTGCAATCTGCGCTATATCACCCAATTCCCACACAGAATGCTCCAAAGTAAAGCAAAGACACCCATGAGCCCAATGCTTTCTAAAACTTTGCAATGACCACATGAGATTAAAGACTTTTTCCTGTGGGAGTCAGAGATCCTTGTTACTGGCTTCAGTAGGAGGAGATCTTGGCAACAGGTGAAAAATTAAGCTTCTAAGGAATTTTTAAATACAAACCTGCATTATTATAAGTTATAATAATGTGTAGATTAGAAAACTATGTATGAAAGCAGTACTGTGTAGCGCATCCTGTATTCATAGTCTGTTTCTTCTGTGCAAGACAGCACTCATTGCCCACAAATCTCATCAAAAGCTTACACATTTTCAAAGTTAGTACTGTGAAATGGCCATTTGGTGTCAATCCACTTCCTAATGAACGTACAGCTGTGTCAAATACTGCTCCCTTTACTGTCAATCCCTGCAGTGCTGCTGAAATGTGCACTCCCTTTACTGTCTCCCCTTGGAGATGGTCCCTTTATGGCTTGAATGGGGTACACTAGCATCAGGGGCACACTTATGGCCTCTACAGAGCACGTTCCAAGGTCAGAACTGCAGTCTCACACAATGTCAATTCAGCATCTTCTAATGCTCAAACTGAGCTAAAAGAGTATTGGTCTTCTTATGACCACTATGAAACCATACCTACATTATCACTCCTGATAGGACTGTCATCCTAGTCAGAGAAACAAGATTACATACTTAATCATTCTGAGAGGAGCAGAGAGCTTTGAAGCAGTAAGCTTAATTTCCTGAGACTGCAAAAACTGAGAAAGGAGTTCAGCACTGCATATAATTTTTTTTTGTCTGGCAATACGTACACTCCTTTAAATAGTTACTACTTTCTCATCTATCTTTGAAGATGTTGCTTCTTCACAAAAAAATTTCTCCAACTACAAAAGTTAAGCCGCACTCACCCTAAAGTGCGATTTTCCAGTTTTGCAACCCTTAGACACACAAGTCACAGAATGTGCAAATTTGCACTGTCCTGCAGGGAAGCACAAGAATTTGCTAACAGTCTTCTCTGAAAGAAAGATCTAATGAACATTCACTGTTAGTTTCCATTCTGTGATCTTTTAATACATGAGAAAAAGATAATATTATTGCACACACTATTCTCACTGACTGAATATTTTGCTGTAAAAATAGCACGACATACTGCAAAATCAAATCCGTATACAATATGTAGTACTTAAAAGCTATTCCTAAGACAGCAAGACCTACGTAAAGGACTAGCAACTCCTTACCCAGTTACAATACCCCTTAGCTTTGTCATTTAAACAAGAAGCATGACTTTCAAGAACAGCCATTCAAAGCTAACTGAAAATTTAAAAATAAAAAATGCAAAAAGAGTTGCTACATTTACATGCTGTCAGGATTGTTTGTTTTTAAATCCATGGTTTGGCCTTTAAAACCAAAATCAAACAACAAAGCACACTACACACAAAAAGTATCAGCCCAAATCCCCAGTACAGGATACAAAGAGATACATGCTGTCATCTCAGCAACATGGAGCTAAACTATTCACCTATTTGAAGGGAATACCCCAAGATTATCTCAGAGCTTTGGAATCCTAAATTTTAATAGTACACTCACACGTATGCTTTTGTAACCAGCAAAAAAGTTAAAAGCACTTCCTTCACTTCAGAACCTGGTCCATTAAAAATTATAGGTCAGTAAGTGCATTTAGTGCTCTTTACAGAGGTTATGCCAGCAAAAAAACTGGTTGTGTTCTGGGTTGCGAGATTTCTATTATTCTTTTAAATGAAGCTTATAACATTAGCCGCTTCTTTGCACCATTTTCTGTTTGCCTTACTGCTCTGAAATTAGGGGCTGAATCTCTTGGATAAATGCAGAATTTAAATATTTGGTCAATGTTACGTAATGTGTTGAGCTTTGCTGGTAACTAGTTGTGCCTCACAATTTTGGCACTTGTGCTTCTGGAAGCTTTCAAGATTTTTCTTGAGGTGTATGCTGGTTATCAGTGTCCAATCATGAACACACTCTTGTCTTACCAGCACCATTTTGGCTACAAGCATGGCCCTGTTATTACTTTCCCAGAAATTAAGTACTCTTTCTTCCCACATAAATTTAGCTCTTAAGCTTCCTCAATGTAAGCACAGATTCTTGTTATGTTGATGAAGCTCTTACAAAGGAACTTCTACCTACTTCCTCCACCTTCTGCACACAATAAACATCCCTGCAATCTGCCCAAGCTTTCATGTACTCTCCTACACCAGCACAGGGGTCTTGATATTTATGCTCCTCATTGTAACTGCAGGAAATAAATGGCTGCTTCTGCTTTATAAAAATGAACAAAGTATTCTTCCGCCAGCACAGTTCTCATGTAGTCAAGTGACAGAAAACTGTAATATGGCAGCTATTAGCCATTGTTTTGCTGGAGCTAAAACTCATTTGGTTGTTTCAAACTGCCAAAAGACATGGGGATCAGCAGCTCAGACTAGCACCTTTTCCATGACTGCTAAATAGTTAACAGAAGAAGAGATCTTGTTTCAGCAAAATACCATAAAAGAAAGCAAGCCTCATAAAAGAAACAAAAGAAAAGGCAGGTTATATCAATGCAGCTGTGGAGCAGGAAAGCAATCAAAGTGTTTTACTATTACATGGGTCATTTGATAGAGGTCTGTTACTACTCTTTGTATGGCACATTGTGGTGATTTCTGGATCGTTTCAATACATCCACTGTACTTTTCCACAGTGGGAGACTCACACATCATAGACTGCTGTTTTCCTGGTGTCTTTAATTCTGCACTCACAGTACTCCAGAAGATGCTACACTGTACCAAGAAGTGAGCTGCAGTATTAAACAGAGTTCCTTCTACTGCAGGGAAGAGAGTCTTAAAATATAGCAGTTCTTAGTATATACAGACACTTTAAAATTCCCTATTTTCTTCCACTCGAGTG
Organism: Phaethornis superciliosus; assembly: GCA_023637945.1. Taxonomy (NCBI): domain Eukaryota; kingdom Metazoa; phylum Chordata; class Aves; order Apodiformes; family Trochilidae; genus Phaethornis; species Phaethornis superciliosus. The sequence continues at coordinate 61,188,591 of JAJQWJ010000001.1, read as the reverse complement.
CCAAAACAAAGAGTCACTATTCACACAGGCTGTCAACAGACTTTGAGACATGAACTTTGGAGTGTCTTGACAAAACCCCAGTAAGTAAGCTTATTGTAAGTTCGTAGTTACAGTGAGAAAGACAGATAAGAAAGCCATATACAGAATTAAGGAGACTTTGCACTTTTCATCATGCCCAGCCCTGGGTAGTTCAGATGGGGTACTTGCAGGCAAGCAGGCAGGCAGGGTCATCGTCTGTTGTTTGTGTTGGGACACCTCATAGCTTTCACTGCTCGCTCTGAAGACTGGCGATTCATGTGTGCTTTTTAGTTTCTTTGTTTTTAAAAGTCTTTAAAGTTGCATCACTCGGAATCAGATAAGTCACTTTAAACAAAGCAAAGTGTTAAGTGTGACAATTTATTTATAACATACTTCCCACCATCACCACCACACACCACCCTGGGTAAGAAAATCCCCTGCTCAAAGGGTGACAATTTCAAGTATGTTTCGAAGAAATTAGACAAACACTGCATCAAGAGCCACTCTAGTCAAATTAAGAGCATAACAGAGGGGGAGATAGTTCAGAGCATACATTTACTTTGAGTTCTGGATTAGCCTTTCTGCACTTCCTTAAGAATTCAACACACAATTGGTCTAAACCCTACCAATTTCCACATTATGTTTAAAAGGCAAGCTAGGCAAAAAGTCTTTTGTATAGAAAAACACTCCTAATTATTTTTAATGAGTCTCAGATTTCAATAGGGGAACTGGAACTAGTCTACACAGCATCCATTCCACATTTAATCCCTAATATAAATGCTAGACCAGGAAGTGTAGCCTACAAGTTCTGACACAGCCACTATCTTAAGATAGCTTCTCTTATTAAGATGACTTCTAGACATACACTTCTGTTAAAGCTTCTGGTTCTTGCAGTTGTAAGTCATGTAAAAGGTCCCAACAACACACACAACATATTTTTCTCTTTTAAGACCACATACTGTTGAGGCAGTGCTTGGTGTCAAGAATGGATTACTTTCAAGAGGGCAAGTCTTGTGTGCTAATTTTGTAAAACAGGAAGCAAGCTGGAGAGAGACCAGATATGCTGCTACACAGGAGACAGTGAGGTAAATGGTTCTTGTTTAGAGTGACTGTAGCTCGTTCCATTGAGTGTTCACGAGGCAAAGGATCACAACTCTTTCTCAACCTCTTGTACAACAGGTAACGTGCAGTAAAAGTAACAGTGGGTTGTTTGCTTCTTAAAACAAACCAAAAAAACAAAAAACCAACAACCCACAAAAAAACCTATTCCTTCTTCTAAAGCTTAAGGTACTGGCAATTCCACCAGTCCCCTTTTTCTAAATCTCCCTTACCTCTCAATTAATTATAACATGCTTCTTTAGAAGCAGTTCTAAAAGGAAGTCCCTCCAAGGAAAAAAAGGAGCAGTGGTGGTGGAAATACAGCTAAAAATCCACAGCAAATTATTTTGTCCAGATCTGTAAAGGGAGAGATCCTCTATTATTCTCTCTCCTTGGTTTCTGAAGTTATCCAGGATTAGAACCTACCAAAATGTTTGAGCAATAATTTAATCAACACTGCACTGACTCTTCTCTGCATAACACTTGTGCATTAACCTTGAGATACCTGGTTTTACAAGAGATTGAATATTTTCCTGTCTTTCTGTCCCAAAGGTTCCCCTATTCCTCTTCAACGGGAACAGATTTCTACCCATCAGGTACATTCTATTGCCTCTGAATGGGAGAGGAAGTAATTTCAATGATGCCGCCCAGCAACATCTACCTGTATCTTAAGTTTTACAGTTTGACTGGGAGGGGTGGGCAGGGTGGAGAGGGAGAAAAGAGCAGAAGTTTAAAAAAGAAAAATGTAGACTCCTAGGCTCCTTCTCCACTTAAACTGGAGATCAGAACAGATAGCAAGAGCCCTGTCCAGTCGGGAGGAATCCAGATCTATTCCTCCAAACAGGTGAACCTGCCCTATTGTGTGACATCAGAAAATGCTCTAGAAGTGTTAAAAACAAAGTTGTAGATATGGAAACTAAGATTTTGGGCAACATAATTATCAGGAAAGGGCCTGAACAAGTTTGCCAACAGAAACAGGGTTGTTAAGAGTTTTTTTTTAAATGTAGATGCTAAATGACAAAGCCTCCACAAACTTTATTTCTGTGAGTCCCTAAGGAAGGCAGAGAAGCCTAGAGAGGCTAAAACAAGGAGCCTTAACAAGGAAAAGGGATGTGCTTACAAGGGTCCGTATCTGGTCTCGTATTTAGAAACAATGTTCTTGCATCGCCCCACTTCCTTGCGCAGCTCTGCAACCTCCGTCCTCAGGGCCGTGTTCTCTTTCTCCAGAAAGGCTGCCCGGATGGTGATCTGATTCTCCTTTAATCGCCGCGCATCACGGGAACGCTTTGCTGCCACGTTGTTCTTCTTTCGCCTTGTCCAGTATTTTTCATCCTGCAGCAAAGAAGGGGGAGCAAACAAACAAACCAAAAAGATGCCAACCCGACACCTGTACCAAATAGACATCTTTATCATGTAATGACATTCCCACTGACTGCTATATTGAAACATCTTCATTTGTTTGTAAAGCTCTGACACCAAAATGCAGGCAATGCAGTACTGTACACAAGCCTTGGTTTAGGATAAACCAAGTGCATTGCTGGATAGTAGGAAGATTATGAGACCTGGCTACTAAGAAGCTGTCCAAATGAAATGCTCCCTTGACTCAGTTTCAATCTGGGAATGAACTTCCATAGAAAACAACCTGTTCTATTGTCTGCGCTGCTTAAAGCCAGACATAATGCTGGACAAATACATACAACAACCTTCAAAAGTGCAGTTGATGAGAATGTGACTGAAGTTCTACTTCTGAGTTGTGTATCACATGATAAGGTTCTTCTGCCCAGTAATCTTACGAAACTAAACCAGCAAACCAGCAAGAACAGCAGTTGACTTGCCAATTCTTTTCTTGATGGTGCTTCTGCCCAGTCACGTAGGTATAATTCACTAGCTCTGTATGTCATAATATTTGGACAAGGAGTCAGAAACTTCAACCAAGGCCTAGCAAAGTTTGCAGCAATAAATCTGTTACCTTTTGCTCATCTGGGACAAAAACCTTCTTGGCTTTTTTAATCATTGGTTGTGGTTTCAGGTCCTCTTCAGTAAACTTGTGCTTGCGAGGATTGAAGAGCTCACCACCAGGCACACTGGACAGCACTAAGTCAGCAGGGTCAGGGTTAAAATTCACCTCAACTTCTACGCAGTCAGGATCAATGGGGCTGGGAGTATTTCTCTCATTTTGTGGTGGGGACTCTGGCAACAATAGGAAAAGTTACAATACATTCAGCAGGATGAAGAGGATTAATTAGCAAGTCAACTTGGGAATCTCTATTGCCCTGCTGTGAGTAGATATTTCCCTAAGGTGTGCTTGGTGCTGCACAGCTGGTAGTACAGAGAGAAGCCACACAATTCGGTTTGTGATATAAACTCTAGGAACACATGCCAGGCTAACAGACAGGAGCAGGTAGATGTGGGACAAGAGCTAATATGTCCTAGGCAGAACCTACGTCCTTTGCACACTTAAGCAGCACCTTCCACAGTAGTAAGGAATGAGAAACTTGGATCACTCTGAGTTTTGTGCCACAGAAAGCCTTAGGGAGACAAGCTTGCCCAAAGACCCCAGTCCCTGGGTCCTTCAAAGGTCAAGCAATTGTATTTCCAAACAAAGGACTAAATAAAGGTGGTTTTTTAACAAATGCAATGGTATTCAACTTCTTCGCCACAGAAACAAGTGTCCCAACAGACTGCCTGACACTGACAGTGTTCATATGAACTTTGTCGTATTTATCTATTGATTATAAACACATACACATGAATTGCAAAAGCCAGTGCCATTTGAAGTACTGATCAATGAACAAGCTTTTTAATATAGCTCCTAGAAAGAAGCCATACCCTATAGGGCTTACTGAAGGAGTTCCACATTTTGCTTTTCTTTCATAGATTCACCGAAAGGCTCTGAGCAAAATGCTCCCTGCAAAGCCTGCTCATAAAATAGTACTGTGAAAGCTTAGTGGCTATCACATTTGAACTCCAAATCTAGGGCAAAGTGAGCTGCTACACTCTTTAATAGAGAGCATCTCTATACTACAAACGAAGAGCAGAAGTTTCCTAGTAGCATTTAAACACAGTTCTGTTCCTTTGTTTCTCCATTCACACTTGAAAGCACCACAGAACATCAAACCACAACATTAACACACATTTTCCCAGTGACTGTTCTCACATTTCACAGGCTAGCATGAAAAGATTGCTTCACTGTTTTTCTATTAAGCATTGTCATTTGAGGTACATTAAGTCAGTGTAAGTTCACTCAAGCAGACCAAGCCACCAAGGTAGCACAAGTGACTTGTCACAACCAAATCTGTTGTAAAATAATCTGACAAACTATTTTCTCAACATGTCCCACTTCTCTAGATTTACCAAGAAAGTAAATTTTATGTTGGTGTTTCAGCTCTTCTAATTTCAAATGTCAGACAGACTGCTCACAGAGACACTGACTTTTTCTGGGGGGAGAGGGGAAGAAGAGGAGAGGCAGCATCTTTATTATTTGACGCACAGACTACAGCTCTGCACTGAGCATGTCTATGCTACTTAACCTGCCTCAGCTAAGACTGACAGAATAGCATGTCTCCTCTTTGATCTAAAGAGGCACCTTTTAATGGGAGACCAACAAAAGTCCCTCAAGAGTCCCATATTATTCCATCTACCTGTGCTGGAGGCTGCTTCAGACTGCTGGTAAACTGCAGTGGAAGAAGATGATGCAGGAGAACCAGTGGAAGCACTGGCAGACTCCTTTCCTTCCAGCTCAGCCACAGGCAAGAGTGGATTCTGGTTCAAATCCAGGTGAGTAGGGCTGGAAGGAATTCCATTCTCCAGCAGGAACTCATCCAGATCCATGTACTCCAGGTGGAAAGACTCGCCATCATAAGGAATAGTTTTGTCCCAAATGGGTGGCATAAGGGAAGCCGAGACTGCCATAGTGCTGGCAGCTGCTGCCTCATCTTCTTCAAGCTTTATCTTCTCCTTCTCTTTATCTGGAAGATACAAGCAGGTCACTGTACAAGCGGCAACACAGGAGAGACTCCAGGTTTAAGAGTCCAACAAAATCCCCACGAAAGGAAATTCATTAAGCTGTAGTTCTGCCTCATGATTGATCTGGCAAACCAGATATTAATAGGCAACATTCACGCACTCGTGTAACTCAGAATGGAATGCTCACACTCCCTGTAGTGGATGGACCACAGACGTTTGAGTGGTTGTCAAGACCAGCATTTTTGCTGTGATAACTTACCAAAGTGGGTTATAATACTGCATCTAGCTTATTAACTGGTCACTGCAGAGTAACCTGGCTTTCACTGGCTCCTCTTGGGAGACAGCAAAAATGACTGATTATAAGTAGAATTACATGGGAAGTTAAGAAAACTCTGAGAAAGCACAGCAGTTTATTCTATGCACAAAGAAAGAAGGTGCAGAAGAATAATATAGATAGAAACAAGAACAGAGTATGTTTTTCAGACTTGTCAAAAGGTCCACAGGACACCAAAAACTGGGATGTCTATTGTTCGGTATTTTAGAAGCATTTTTCTAAAATGACTCAGCACATCCACACAAAGCAATAGCTCCAAATGCTGTTCATTATAGGTAGCTCAGAATACCTACAAACAATTTTCACTCTTTGGGGAGATGTCTAATAAGGCACACTCCCACACCCCACCCTCAAGCCACAAGAGACTGATGAAATGTTCTCCATTTACTATGCTACAGTGCACATATTACAGAAAAATGGCTGTTTCCAGGTTCCCCATAGCTACTGAATCTTAACAATTGTCTGGGATAGAATCCAAGCAGAAAACTTGTTACAGAATAATTACATAATTTAAGAGATAAAAATAAGCTGGCAGAAAAGGAAAAAGGAAAAATATGTAAAAAGGGGGGGGAAAAAAAATCCCAAGTAATCATCCACCAGCACTGGAGGCACTGCAGAAGTGGTGCTAGCACTGCCAGTACTGCCCTCAAAAGGAACTGTCACCAACTGTACCCCAACCAACTGCAAATTGGGTCTTACCATGGCAGCTGACAAATATTCAGCTCAATGGAACAAGGACGCCAGGGACATACACTGGAGAAGTCTGGATCTCCACTATTCATACAGGCTAGCCTGACAAAAATGCACAAATCTTTGATATTAGGGTTTTCTACACTGGCTACAGCTAACAGTATTTTTCTTTATCAGGGGTGGGACTGGGAGCAAGACTCTGCTCTAAACCAAAAAAGCCTATTCACATAAAACCTATTCTGATAGAACTGGCATTCCTTCTGCTGTTGCCTTTGCTGGTACAGAACTTTGACTGAAAGAGCTTTTTATGACTTAAAAAGCAGTGTTGCCATACAAAGTAAATTATCATTCTAATCTACCATGCTCTGAACATTTTATACAAAAGAAGATACACATTTAAAACTAAGCATCCAAGAAAATACCAGCCACAGACTGGTGGCAAGAGCAAGTACCTAAAGAGCATGTCAAATTCAGGCCAGTGGCTGCTGGACCTGGATTTTATTAACATAACCTTGCAGCTTTTGGCCTTGGCACTTGCCACTTCACACTGCTGCCTGTGAACCGCCATCTCCCAATTCCTATCTTTGCTATAAACTCCTTTTAGCAGAGGAGCTTGGGCAAAGCAAATGTGCAGGTTAATAGGCATGACCCAAATTACCTGAACGTTTCTAAACAGCTCCTACTTGAAGCTAGTAAAGAAACTGCATCTACTCTACTTCATATACAAGGATGATTTCACTTACAACCCATCAAATTGGAACCACCGTTTTAAATCCAACTTGTGAATCAGCAATTTGTATTTCCCCAAGGTTTGCACAGTGGCCAGCAAAACTGAACCATGACTGGCACTGGGGGTTGTGGATGAAATCCTAATAAAGACATCAGCAAACAAATGCAAGTGCGAATAATGAATTATTTGTAAATTACTTTCTTTTTAATCAGCATGATAAAAAATAGTCTCAATATTGAGTCCAAATGTCAACTAAAAAAAAAATAAATAATTTTATACTCTTGAAAACAACAGCATTCCATTACAAGTTGTATCAGCTTTAGTGCAAGCCAGCAGTGATTTTGTTTTGCAACATCTGATACAACACCTACAACAAAGGAGAAAAGAAAGAAATTGTAAGTGATTAGTAGATTAAACAGAAGGCTTAAAAATATTTTTCAGAAAGCAGATGCCAAATGACTATACTACTGGATCAGATCTTCTTATGCCTTTTAGATGTGCACTATCATCCTACTGTACTTCAGTAACCTGGAAAGACTGTGGTCCTTCCAGCTTCCTCTTGCAATTGTTCCTGATTCACACCAGATTAGATCTTTTCTTCACACGGGAGAACCATCTGAGTTCTTTTTTTGCATGTGTTGACAACTGGACAAGCACTGTGCTACAGCGCTCTTTGTTTAGCTATGCTGTCTCCCTCTCTTCCCTCACTTCCAACATCAACATCTGAAAAAAATTAAGAAGTTAACGTGCATATTGGGTATCCAAGTATTTCCAACATTACATGTAAAAAACTGTTGTATGATCATTTCCACACTGACATTTTCCCACTGGCCTTCTTTCAATCAACTTAATATTTACTTCTGCTGCACAATGTCTAATGAAACACTAATTTACTTCTTGCATCTTGAGGAGGAAGTTTCTGCCTGCACACAGACCTGAAATATTATTTCTCTGAAGATATTTATAGTGTAAACAGATATTACCTGACAGCAGAGCTGCAGTATCCTAAGAGGCTCCATTTGCAGTGATTCAAGGTCACCCTGATAAATCTGGACTGTACTTGTGCAGCTGAGAGATAGCTCATGTCCGATTTAGCCCCCTCATTCTGCTACTGTGACCTATTAACTAGGCTGTACATCTGCTGTTAACACAGAGGTCAGTAGTTTAAGCTAAGTAATTTAAGCAGGGCATTCTAGTTCTTGAGCTGTTGGAAATACTGCTATTTTAGCCAAAAGCAGCAGCCTGGAAGGAGTTTTATTCCACATCCTGTTTTTTCCCTCAAAAAAAAAAAAAAAAATCAACAAACCAAGACCACACCAAGACGTTTTGACTGCAACTGTCAAGTGCTATCCCAGACTCAAACAGAACAAGGACTTTTCTGACAAAGTTCCCATCCTACACCAAAAAATATTGCCAAGTTATACTGAAAACACCAAAAAGACTAAGGATGGCTGGCTGCCCCATAAATCTTTAGTCCAATTTGTGACAATGGAACAAGACACCTTATAGGGTTCTGTATTCCTGATGTCCATGATAGTGATTAAGGCACTCCTGCCACAGCAGCACACAACTGGTGATTAGGGCATCCTTTGGGGAGCATGCAGCAGCTCATTACTACGAGAGACCTATACTGATGCTCCAGAATGTTAATTCTCTTATCCCACAGAACTTTTTATAAAAACACAAATTTTATTTATGTAATCCCTACAATGTCCATGACAACTTACAGCAAGGACAGTCAGATATACTTGGTATATGGCAGAGCATTCAAGATGATGGCATTCAGTTGGAATTGGATGTCCTGTGTTGCTCAGGAGGATTAGAAAGCCTGCTTGCTTAGTGGGTAGTCAAATTACCTAGAGCTGATGGAAAACCCATAGGTAGCTTGTAGAGACTATAAATGGACACTGCAGCTAGCTGATACAGTTTTCCACAGAATAAGACAGAAAATTTTTTGAGTTTTTTTTGTCAACATGCATTCCAGACCAAAGACATAGGGTCTTTTCTCAGAAGGCTTGCTGAAAACACACCACTCTATTAACCAAATTAGTGATAATTTAATATTTTGGCACTATCTCTATACTGTAAAGAATGAGAAAATACAACAAGGATCCTCTGAAATCAGTTGAGTCACAATTCTACTAAGGAGTCTTTTGTAAAATTAGGAGTAACTACCTGTTAACTCAGAAGGCATTCTTTCTTCTGTCTTGCAAATATGCAAACAAGAAAAGAACCAGAGACGAAAATAAACATAAACCAACAAGTTCCATAAAGTGTGAAATAAAAAACAGTACAAGGTGGATTAAGGAAATCTATAGAGAAATTTTAAGAATGAGAACAATCTGAACTTCATCACAGCATGAGTAGGGAGCAGTAATCAAGATGAAATGGGTTCACTAGCAAGCTTTAAAGAAGCAGTATTAACACGTAACCAAGCTGGAATGAGGTCATCCAGTGAAAGGAAAAGTACCAAATATTTCTGATTAGAAAAACACAATACCTCAAAACTGGATTAATTTTAAAATTTTACATCTCCATAGGCCAGACCACATGATTCTGGACAAGAAAATCACCCCTAAGACAAAGTCATTGTATCTCAGTCAGCTACCATCATAGTTTCCATCCATGAACTGAAATTGGTCCTGCTGGTACTATCACCTTTAAAAAAGACTGAGTGAAGAAATACCTTTAAAAATCCTATAACATTGTTGATTCAGGATTCTATATACTGCAGCATCCTGCACCATAGCAATGTAACTAAAACCTTTATCAGAGGCTGATTTATTTTTTTATTTTTTAAGAGAAAGGAGAAAAAAATATTTGCCAGAATCACAAGACATATAAATTTACACAGTATTATGTATACATTTACACAGCATTGTGCAACTTTAGGCACAGAAAGTAAATGGATCTTGAATAAGATTCTCACTGGGATCAATCTTGCCAACCTGGCTTGCACTGCAGTCTACTCTGGATGTTGTCTGAAGTTCCAAAAATTTATCTAAACCTCAAGATTCCCAAATATAAGGGCTTATCTTAATATACACCAGTATAACGGGCATTAAAGTGGTGCAAAGAAACTTCCTCAAAATCAAACTGGCACTCAGAAAGGTAAAAAATTGGAAAAAAAATAAAAAAGAAAAAGAAAAAAAAGCGTGCCATCAGCCTTGAAGACTGTAAGCTCCAGGGATATTATTTACACAACTGCTGTCTGCATAGTCAGTGGGACAGAGACAGCAGCTTTAGCCTATACAGGATTGCCTGTGCAGGCAGTCAGTTACACCCCCATCGATTATTACCAAACCTTATCTGAAGCGATCTGCTGTTTATGCGTGACATCATACAACTTCTCAGCAATTTAGGTCAGGGGAGCCTCGACACCTTTGCACTGCTGCTCCCAGCTACATGCTGGAAGGTAGGGGAGGTTTCAGAAGACTGAACGGATAAAACCAGCGCCTCACCCCTTGACGTCTAACTATCACTTGTATCTGAAAGATTTTTTTTTTTTCACCCGGATGCCTAAATTCGCTCGAAAAAGCGATGGCAGCAGCTTAAATTTTCCAGCCGCACCGACCTCCGAGGCGGCCGCCGCTGCCCTGCGCCTCTGAGGCGAGCAGGCGGCGCGGCTCCTGTCCAGCGGGGCCGGCGGCCGCCCCGTCAGGCCGAACCCTTCCTGCCAAGCCCGACGCTCTGCGATCCCACGCTGCCGGCGCTTGGCACGGCCCGCCGGAGGGAGGGAGGGCGGGCAGGAGAGAGGGAGAGGGCGGAGGGAAGGGGCGCGGGGCGTACCGAGGGGAAGACACCAGGCCGGGGCGTGCGGCTTCTCACGCGGGGACTCCCCCCGCGCACACCGCAGCCAGACCCACCGTGACCCGCCGGGTCCCGCCCGCTGAGGCACGGGGCGGGAAGACGACGGGAGGGGGAGAAAAGAACGGGGAGGAGGAAGAGGAGAAGCGGGAGGGGGGGAGCTGGGGGGGGGGAGGGGAGGAGGGTGCCGCGCGCTCCCGCCGCCCTTGCGCGCGCTCCCGCGCTCACCCAGGCGCGCCTCCCGCGGCGGGTTCTCCATTAGCTTCTTCAGTACCAGGGGGAAGGCGCCCGCTAGGCCCCGCTGCTCCCGTTGCGCGGCGGCCCCCGCGCTCCCGCCGGCTGCAGTGGGTTCGGGTCCTCCCGCCGCCGCTGCCGCCGCCGCCGCCGCCGCCGCCTCCTGTTGCGCGGCGCGGCCGGGCATACTCCCCGCGAGCCGGCGGGCGGGCTGTCAGCGGCTGTCAGCGGCTGTCAACGGTCGCAACGCCCGGCGCGAGGCTGCGACAGTTCCCCGGGAGCCGCCAGGCAGCGACGAGCCCGGAGCCCAGCGAGAGGCGCCGCGAGAAGCCGAGGGCGCATGCGCTGCCGCCCGCCGCCGCGCGAGCCTCTTGCAGTATTCATGAGCGCCGGGGCCGCGCCCACCCACGAGCCCCGACGCCCCGCCCCGCAACTTTTTTTACGCCGCCGCCGATTGGCCGGGGCTCCTCGGTAGGCTCCGCCCACCCCTCCCGGCGCGGGCACGCGCCCCCCACCCGCCGAGGCACGTGCAGGGGCGGGGCCCAAACCCGCTCATTAGCATGCGGTGCCCCGCCCTCACCCCTCCCTCCCCACCTCCTCCGGGCGCTTGCGTCACCGCCAGCTGCTCCTCAGGGACCCGCGGGGGAGTGGGGAGGGGACGGGGGGATGGGGGAGGGGGAGGGGGCGGAGGGGAGCGCGCGGGTGGGAGGCGGGAGCGCGCCGAGAGGAGCTGAAAGCGGGAGTGGGGGGGCTGAGGGGGGGAGGGGTTTGGGTGCCGCCACTGCGCCTGCGCGCAAGGCCCCTGCCGGCCGTGGCCCGAGGTGACCGTTACGGCGCGGGCGGCCCCAACCGTACCGTACCGAGATGGCCAGAACCACTGCGGCCCAACCCACGGCTCCTCCCCGCAGCACCGGCCACCGGACTCGGCCCCCAGGGTAACCGGCGCGGTGGTCACGGACTCGGAGGTCGCGTAACCGTGTCGGCCGTCGCTGCCGAAGCGCCGCCGGTACTTAACTATCCTCGATTAAGGATCCCGAGATCACCTTTCCCGCATGACTTTGGATTTAATCTCTCCGTGCCCTACATCATGCCAGCAGCAGCCGCAGCGGTGTGCCCTATATAACGTTAGCAGCCAGGAGTATTCCACTGCGGCTGCTGGCATAGCTGGGCAGCTGGAGAGGGGGAGTCTTTCCAAGTTCTCATGATCACAAGCCATTCCTTGTGATTCCCCAGCCGCTCTCCCCCCCACACACACACACACCCTGCTCCAGCAACAGGGATACCGTGCTGGGAACTTAGGCTTCTGAACACACAAAGGGAGCAAGTGTTGCCAAATGCATCCCCAAGAGCACGGGCGGGTACCAAAGAGCCGCTCCTGCAGGGTGAATGAGCTCGCAGCAGTGACAGACGCTCCAGCCACGGGCTTCTCCTGTCAGCAGCCGCTGCCTCTTGCCGCAGCAGGGCTGGCCGCAGCAAACCTACCGCAGAGGGCTGCGAGAGGGGAAAGGACAGGCTGAGCAACCACCCTGTGACATGGGCCCCATCTGCACCCAACGGGGCCGTGGGTGCCAGGGTACGTATGTCCCCTCAAGTGCCAGCAGAAAGTCTCCTTCCCAGGTACACACTCAGGCACCTTCTTGGTTCAGCTGCCCTTCCACAAACTTCAGACATTTCGTTGTGGTTGTGAGGCGCAATTTGTCCTAACACTTTGCTAGTAAACCCTGATGATCTTCGTGACACAAAATCAGGTCTGAGCTTCCCCGCACACACCTCAGGAAAAGGAACAGATTGGAAGAAGCATCAGGTAGGTGCTTTCCCCTGTTGCGTTACTGCAACGAGGACCAAGGGACATCTCCATCCCAACCTGGGTAGATGGACCACATCCTGTGCTACCTGCCTGCTACTTCTCTTGCTGGGAGGCTGAATCTCCTCCCTCCTTCGCAGGGAGCAAAAGTGTGGGACTCTTCGATACAAGCTTCTGCACACAAGCTGCTCTATGGGAAGCTGTGAAAGTGCCACCTTGTCAATACAGGCTGGAACAGCACAGGTTAATGCATCATTTATCAAGGCTGATAAATCCAGCTGCAAGAAGCAAAGAGAACAGGTCATGCTCCACTGCTCAGTGTGCTCCGGGGCTGCTGCTTGCCTCCATGGACTCAGCCTTGCCAAGTTCAACTGGCCGAGGAAAAAAGCACATGCATGAAAGGGAGATGCCACTTCACACGGGGCAATGAAACACAGATGTGGGACCACACATGGCAGAGGCAGCACACACAGCTCGGTGAGGGGCAGTGTGCTCGCAGTGATGCCTTTGCCTCGGAAACCGCAAGTGGTAGGTGGTAGAAAGAGAACACAAACAAGTGAGGTGGGAAAGGAGCAACTTCTATGACCAGGATAAGGGGACGTAGCCAAAGTAGAGCAGGCTGCAGGCTTCCCATTCAGTTACAGCTCTCATGGTTGCTTTGTTCCATTGTCATTGACACTGGAGGCCCCCAGGGATGATGCTGTGTCTCAGTGCTGTGCTGGGCTCCTTCAAGGAACATGCATAGCATATATCACCCCTCCCCTCCACCCCGCAGATATCAATGGCAAATTGCTTTGTAGGGTAACAGCCATATGAATGGAGGTTATTAAAACCGCTCAGCAGCCTTTACTCCAGGGCTTTTCCCTTTAGATCAACCATGTTCTTCCTCCAGCACGTTTCCACCCAAGCTCCAACAGGTTAAGTTTTGTTCTGCATCACCACTGGGTTGTGACTTTGCTTGGAGGGTCTTTAGCCTGTAGTGTTAGCTGCTTAGCACAAAGCAGGAGGGAGGGAGTTCCTGGGGAGCATTCCTATGGGTTCCTTCTCACAGCACCCTGCTAGGGCATCAGCTCTGCCCTGCCAGCTAGGAAGCAGGCTGCTCTGAGAGCTTTTCTTCACCACTTCTGGCGTTTAGGGGCTCAAGCCACTGACAGCAAAAAGTGGGCACTGCACCATCAGCTGTACCTTCTTGGTTAAGCTGGGGTTTGCCTGTTTTTTTTTTTAGAATTTCTCTTTTGCTTTGCAGCTTAGAAGGAAGAGAGGAGGACAATGAGATGTGAGAAGAGGAATGCAGCAGCTTTGCCTGCTACTGCTGGGAGTCTTGTCGGGACTAGATGATGCAGAACAGCTCAGCTTGGATGCTGCAGGGAAGCAAGAAAGAAGCAGCCCAGCAACAGGCACACAATAAGGAGGGATGCACACAACAATCCCCACTGGGAGGTATGAATAGAAGAACACATTTCTGACAGAGGCCCGAGACCTAGCAAATCCAGACGAGTAGTGTGGAAGTATGGAAACCCAGGAGGAGAGAACTCAGCCCCATTGGAAGAGGGCTATGATGGGAAAGCTGGCCTGGGGAAGAAAGTGGCATAATAGGGAAAATTCTAAGGGTTATGGGAGGTGATTCTGAGAGGCAGGGTGGTCTTGGGTCTGAGGAAGAAAGCTTCCACAAAAAAAGAACCCTCAACTGCCAAATAAGTCACACTGAGTTAAGACTAAACTATTCCCTCTGCAAGTCATTGATCTCTCCTCCACCCCCACTCCAATTCTCACCAAACAGATAAATCTTGCCAACACTACTCCCTTGGATTAATTCAATCCACTTGGCTGTGGAGACCAGAGGTCCTAGAGAGGCAGCCAAACTTCAGCTTAGCCACAGCAAGGCTCTACACCACGTGAGCCTCTGATGGCCATTACTGCCTCCTCCCAGGCAGGCCCCACTTTCTACCTGGGTATCAGTCAGCTTGGAAAACACGCTCTGGTCCCCACAGGCAGCTTCATACTGTGTGTTATGTCAACACATCCATTAATGGGCAGAATCTGAGCAGAGGAGAGAGCCAGCCAGCACAGGTGGAAGCAGTGGAGCAATGTGACAAATTGACCCCTCAGGGAGTACAGCTGCTCCCCCTGCCCTATTAACTCCTTTCCCACAGGGAACTGTGTGGGTCCCACAGGGCTCACTCTGTTCCAACAGGTGTAGGCATATGTCCTTCCTGCCATGAATGCTTTGCTGCTGCAGCAGCAGCCTTTTCTCCTATTGACCCTGGAGCAAGAGCAGGGTCCCTTTCCACACTGGGCATTTGGCTTTTCTGGTTTTCTCTCCTGGATAATGCTGCCCCTCCATCTGTGTGTCCTGGTACCAACTCCCTACAGAGGAACATGCTCAGCACAAGTTTATTTCTGTGAGTTGAACTCACTCATGCCTAGACATGAGCTTGTTGAGCCCAGGTGTTCCCACACACCTCCTCACCACTCAACAATGAACACTGAAACACAACACCCAAAAAAGTAGCTTTCCAAGGCTGTGTGGCATCCTAACCAAAACCAGAGAGTCCCAAGTTGTGTGATGGGCGCTTGGAGCATGCTCTATTGGAGCAATAGAGAACTGGTCAGTCTGGCAAGTGCAAAGTATTCAGCACAGCAGAGGCCCACGGTAAAACCTCCTGCATCCTTTCCATTTTTTCTTCTAGGATGCTGCACAGAGAGCATTAAATCCTAGGAGTATAAGAAATGCTCTTGCCAAGAAAACACAACATTTGCTGTGTTCTCTATCCCAGCTTTCCTCTGATAAACAACTGTAGCATCAAACACAAAGTTTACACAGAGTCAGCCTGCCCCACGTGGGCTGGGCTCCATGGACAGTCTGCATCTGAGAAAAGGCACTGCCTGGGGGCTCAGCTGTTATTAAGCACGGGACAACCTGGATGGCAATCCTGGAATTTGCTCCTACGTGAGAAGAGATTTGTGCCCAAGCCTTCTCTGTGCACAAAGCTTTGAGGGTTTCCAAGAAGTAGCTGAGTACAGAGATTAAAAGGATCAGGAGCTCAGCCCTCTTGAGTGATTTTGTAATCAATCCATTGCTGCCGTTTTTCCTCCTAGCTGCGCATCACTCTTGCTGCCAGATCTCCCTGTCTGCTTGGACACTTGGGGGAAACACACCCTTGAAGGGCTTGCAGCAAACAGGATCTTCTGCCCCTTTCCTACCTTGCAACTTAAGGAGGGGAAGGAGAAAGCAAAACCAAAACCCCAGCATGTGTTCCCTCAATCCTACCTGTCATCTTGTTGGTCCAGGGTAAGGAGTACTCCAGCAGGGACTTCAGGACTTCTGGAAAGTCCAGGGCAGCAGGGCCCCCGGGGCTGTTGCAGCTTGACATGACCTGTCCTGGGACTGCACTGGCACAGCTAAGGGAGGGCCAAGTGCCTGGCCACCAACGCTACACCCCACTTTCCTGGGCGCTGGGATGAAGGCTCAGAGGTGCCCAAAGCGAGCTTGCCAAACTCCTCCGGCTGAGAAAAAACAAGGAGGAAGGGAAGAGATGCAGTTTGCCCGCCTGTCTTCACCTCCCCCTCTCCCACTCCAAAGTGGCCAATTGTGGAAATCGCTCACAGTCTCACAGGGCTGGGCCGGGCTGCTGGCCAGCGTGGTTTTACAGGGCCTCTCCCAGCCAATCCGGCAGCAAAGAACTGGGCCAGTTATCTAACTTTGCAAAGGCAGCACTCTTTTCTTTCCCAAGGTGTTATAACAAGTATTCACGTAGCTGCAGGGATGGGGGGGGGGGGGGGGCGAAGCAAGCAAGCTGACTGTCAGGGGGTACACGAGTTGGCTGCAAACACAACAGCAAAGGGATCCTCTGTTGGGCTCTCGGGAGGCTCTGAGGAGCTGCAAGCTGCACAGGCTGCCCCGTGGAGATACACACACTGTCTGTGTCTGCCTGTTAACTCTTCCCCTCTCTAAAATGCAGATAGTGACAATATTTGTTTACAATGCAACACTTACTGCACATCCCTCCTAAGCCAATATTGGTATCAGTGTAAGGCATCTGTTTTATCAAGTGTGCATCATTCCTGAAATGCAGAATTTCTTTTCATAAGCGCCAGTTTTATCAGAAAGCCAACAGCCTCCTCTCAGAGCAGTGATGTAAGGCAAGAGAGTTCACACACCCTGCAAATACTCTGATAACAGCTGGTTAAGTAAGATCTTGAGCTTTCAAAGCTCCTCCTCTCCTGTTAGTGAGGTTTTTAGCATGGACAGATGGATTGGAGACAGGAGGATAAAGTTCTGATCTTCTTTATCAGGATCTAGCTTGAAAAGGAACATCTTACACATGCCGGGGTCTTCTCTTTTGCTGGGTGTGACAGTTATGACAGAAGTACCTATATTTCACAATTTCTTTTTGTCCACTATGCCAGACTTAGACTTAGAGCACCAGTGTGAGTCAATAGGAACCAAGTATTCTTATCCTGCTCTGTGAAGTGACAGCCCAATAAAATCATGTGTTGGTCTAAGCACAGAACTGCCTGAGTGAAGTAATTGGGACTTTGCTTGTGCCTAATTAAAATGAAGTGTTTCAGTAGTGTTGCCCACTCCTGATAGCATGGTGTTTGGTCCCATATAGAAATGCATTTGATTTAACCCAATAGAAACCAAAAAGAAAGAATTACCAAGCTGTCTTGGGAACTTCAGTTTAGCTTGTGAAGTTTCATGATCTAGATCCCAACCTAATAATGTTCAGGAATCACAGAGTATATAGTTTGGTACATTTCTTAATTATGATACAACTACATTACAACCTCCTGGGGTTTTCCTTGTTGTTTGCTCCCCCCCTTCCTCAGAGAAAATATAAGAAAATAGCCTGTGATAACATTTAGGGACAATAGTCCCCTACTGGTCCTAGGTCATTATGGTGTCCTCCACCTTCAGGCCCTGGGGAAGCAGAAACTGTTCAATGGAGTAGAGACAAAGCAGTGAGGAGTGTCTGTCTGCTCTTGCATCTCAGTCACAGAGAGGACTTGAGCTGCTTAACCAAATGCAGTTGAAATGTTGGCTCAGGAAAGCTGCAGGTATGGCCACAGATTGCATCATTTGTGCTGGCTGCACTGTTATCAGATCAGATCATTATTCATTATTGTTGTAATTCCGTGTTGGTGGAGGTCTCAGCAGCTCTGCTCCATCACTCAGAAGGCCCAAAGCACACCAGGACCTGCGGAGCACCATTGCTCAGGTGTTACCTATAGGTAGCATCCTTCCTGGCAGTTTGAGACCCCAAGAATTGTTCTGGACATTCAGACATCAGGTAAACCCTCTTCAATACAAGTAGCTGGGCAAAAGGGCTCTTTGTGCATCTCTCCAAGTTGCCAACTTTCCCTCAGGCCCACAAGTGCTCACTCAACTCCCTCATGGGGCCACATCAATGTTGCTTCTGGAGCTGCCTTTCCATTGCCTCCCCTCCTACCAGTGTCTTGCAGCCACCCCCAGCCCCAAAACAAGAGATGGTGGCATGCCTGGGCCATTCCTTCAGACTGTTGCTCTGGGTCTTGTACTTGGTGATGTCATCTGACTGCACACCAGTTTCTGAGGTCACCATTACAGAAGGGATCTTAGTTATTTTTCACATGTCTGAAAGCATAGCTTGTGGGGAGCCCACCAGCAGCAGTGACATTTGACCACAGAAAAGCATTATTGGTTGTTATTACTAATTGCTGTTATCTCAGCTTCCTCTGGTAAGGTGAAGGCTTGGCTTGATAATCTAATGGAATGTGTTGTCTCAGAAAATAAAAGGCATTTTTGTCTGACTTTCTAAGGGCCTAAATACAGTATTATTATCTATCCATTCATCCATCCATCTGTCTGTCCATTCATTAGTCCATCTCTCCCTCCCTGGAACATGCTACCTTGGTGAAGGAATAAGTATATTTAAATATTTTTTTTCTATTTGAAAGGCAACCTAGGAAGAATTGAGTTGAATTAATGCCTCTTCTGAGAGAAAACCTGCTGGTATTTGTTCTGTTTGATTTTGGGCACATGGATTGGCAGCCACGACCCCAAAGCACAAGCCACCGCTGGCAAGCAATTGTGAGGGGACAGGCCTAAGCCAGCAGTACTGAGGGCACTTTGTGGTGACAGACAAGGTAGGTAATGCCCCTGAAGTGTATTAGCAAATAAGGACAAAAGCCTGTAAAATTACTAGAAGCTTTTAAAATCCTGCTGCTCTTCAAACAGCTTTATTTTTTTCAGTCCCCTGAGACCATTCCACTTAGCAGCCCAGCCATCATTCAGAAATTTCCTTATCACCTCAGACTGTCTTCACTCACAGAAAACACAGGGATGTCTTCTGCTGCAAATCCCACAGATCAGACAGATCTACTCCTCATGGTCTGTGTGGAAGCCCCAGGCCCACCCATGGGTTTCAGTACTTGCGCCAGACTCACCTTGGTAAGTATGTTCTTCTTCTTTTATTCAACCAAACCCGCTGCCAGAGGTCAGTCACTGCCTCTTTGCAGACATCCATAATTTTTTTGTTTGTTCTTCTACTAAAAAGCACATTCCACTGACAGCCTGCAGAATTAATTATTTATTTCCACAATGCGTTGGGCTTGCAGGGAATTTTGTTCATCTTGGTGGGAACCAGCAGGCTGAGTTGCACTGTGGCCTTGTCCTGCTTCCCAGTGCCTTGTCTTCTGGGGAGTCAAAATGCTTCTGCTAGTGGTGACAGACATCCACAGAGCTGCAAGGACACCCAGTACAGCAGCACCAGGAAAGGCTGTGTCCAGGCCAGGGGTGTCTGCATCCACAGCAGGACACTTTCAAAGAAAAAGAGGTAGAAGAAGCAATGAAACCAGTGCAGGAGGATGGGCAGCTGAGAGTGGTAAAAATGGGACTGGGGCTCTGCATTGGCTAAAGACTCTGCCTGGCACCTGAAATGCAGGCGTATGACACTTTAGGTACTTTTGACAGTGTCAGTGTGGGGTACAGACACACAGGCTTGGTGAGGTTTTGCTCTGAGCCTCCCTTCCCAACTCTGAAGAGCTGCCCCTTCCCTGGGCAGTGTATCACATGCAGACATGGGCCTGTTTCCCTCAGTGGAGGAGCAGCACCGGGATCCCCGGGCAGGCGGTGCAGTTCAGTGGAAGGAACTGCCTGTACCTCCAGCCTGAGGCAAGAGGATTTCTAAAAACTAATTCCCCAAAACCAGTGCCAAAAAACTAATGAGCTTTGCTTCCCCACCTCCCCGCCAAGACGTTCTCCCCTTCTTGGTGTGCTCACGTGGCAGCCAGGCTCAATGCGGCTCTGCTCCTCTGCACGTAGCCTTCCCCTGTGAGGTGCCATTTGCCAAAAAAGTAGGTGCTAGGCAGGGAGAAAAAATGAGAAAGGCCCTTGGGATCACCAGAAACTGTGCTGCCCTAGGCAGGAAGGACACCTAGAGCTGCCTTTGTGAATTTCCCTGCTCCGGAAACCCTGTGAGATCCTGGGCAGAGCCGGTTTTGGAAGCCCTCTGAACAAGCCTTGGCAAAAGGCAGAGCCCAGGAGGTGCCAAGAGCAGCAATAAACCACAGCGTTTAAAGCAGGTTGAGGAAATCCAAAGACAGAGATTGCTGGGCCTCTGCCAGGGTCTGCAGGAGACCATTGGGTGGGACAGCAAGGAAGACCCATGCTCCTCCAGCCACTTCCTTCTTGAAACAAAGAGGCTGGCTATAAGCGACCTCCTTCATCCCTCACCCGTCCCTTTCCAGGCTCACTCACCTCTCCTGGGAACAACGTGGCCCTAGGCAGGAGCAGGGATCCTGCACCACCATGGTCCAAAAGGTCAGACCCCAACTGATAGAGGAGTCAGCTGAGCCTAAGGCAGGCATGTGGGCTGAAAGACAACTGACCCCTCAGACACTTGGGCAGTCTGGCTGCTGCTGTTCCACAAAAGTCAAGATATGGAAGCCTGGCTCTCAAACAGTAAAAGACCCAGGCTGCTGAATCTTTTGGAACACTACTTCTGTGCTGAATCTTCAGGGGCAACATCCAGTCATGTTGCAGTTATCCTTCAGCCATCTGGATGAGGAAAACTGGGGCCATCCCAGTCCTGAGGAAATAGGATTTTCCCTCTCTGCCTCTGAGCTTTGCAGGGGTACAAAAGGGGGAGCATGCCTTGGTATGCAATTAGAGAAACTATGCAGCTCTTCATCTTTCTCAGACTGTCTGCCTGGAGGGCCCCAGGGTTACTGAAAGACCACAGCTAAGGCAGAGGGAGGAAATCCACAGAGAACATGGGAAATATACCAAAGAGCACTGCCAGCACCAAGTATTTTTTCTGGTTCTGAGAAAGCCAAATCTACTTTGGTATCTGGGTTTAGAGATTTCCATCACAGCCCCAGGTAAATGGCATTTCTGGGAGGATTAATCCAGATGGTAACAAATAACCCTGTTTCCTGGGACTCACTGCTACGCTTGTGCCTCCTGAGCCTCTCAAGAAAAAACAGGAATTTTCTGGGGCACTGCCATCTGTAAGCTAAAATGCAAAGAGCACCCATGGAAGAGGCAGTCTCAGGAGCTGCCAGGGCCATCTGGAGCTGTCATCTCCGCTGATCCCTGCTCTTGTCCTTGCTGTACCTGGATCTACTTTCAGAAAACACCACCCCAGCCCTGGGGGCTCCAGGACCTGCAGCTCCTGCCTGGAGGGGTAACTGAACTGGGAGCTGAGAATCCAGCTGGGAAGGGAGAGAGGTTATTGGGAATGGACAGGCCCTGTCCCATTCCCTCCCATCCTGGGGAAGAGGGGCATGGCTGGATGAGACATGGCACAGAGCTCCAGATTTGTGCCCGTGGCTCTCCAGCAAGCCCCAGGAGCTAGCTGTCTACAGGAATTCTGCCCAGAACCACTGCACAGGCACTCAACCAAGCCTGCTCAGCACCTTCCTGTGGCCCACAGCAAATGGGTGTCTGCTCTAGCCAGTACTCCTTCAGCCTTTCCTCCACTATTTCCCTCTCACCAGTCACCCCCATCCAGCCTTCTTTTCCTATTTAGGACCTCACTATCTGCCCGATGTTTTTCTCCCCTGGTGCTCTAAAGTGATACCTCCTGCCCTCCACTCCAGTGACCCACACACCTCCACAGGAACTCTCTGCTGCTCTCCTTGCACAGGACACGACACAGCACAACCCTGTTCTTGGCTGCAATGGCTGCAGAAAATGCGATTAAGAGTGATGACAGCATTTGCATCACCTGCTCTCACTGCCCAGAACAGTTTCCTTTCAGTGTGGGCAGACAGACCGAGTCACAGAATTGCTTGGCAATCTCATCTGCAGCTTGCACACTTTGGAAGGCAAGCTCCCTCTGCCTAGCTGCTGTGTGATGGTATTAAAGATCTTCATCATGACGCCTTCCTCTCAGGGGTCTCTACCCTGCTCCTCTAAATCCTCCCACAGGCCTGGATCCTTCCCAGATGACCTGGGGGATCTCTCCCTTGTCTTGGTATCTGCTGCAGTTCCTAGGAAGATTTTAATACTGAAATCACCACTCCGTTCTCTGCATCTACAAGATACAAATTTATTCAATAAAGCAACACAAGTGAGGATAGGTTTACAGGTGAGGCTCAGACCTGTACTGTTTTTCTCCTCATGCTTTGTCTGCCTCACAATTTTACCATTTGTGTCTCCACTGTACAGGAAAAACTACCTCACTCTTGACAGAATGGCCTCAATAACCTTTGGAGTGTAAATATTACTGCCTTTCGTGTTGTACATACTCAACAGATGCACCTTAGAAGAACACAGGTCGCCTCATTCCCTCTGAAATTCCCTGTATTCAGGCTTCTCCTCCTCTGACCAGGACACGAGTCCTTGTGTCTGTATCCAGGCACATTGTGGAGATGCATAACAAATCTCTTCTCCTCATGTCTCACTGGCTATGACCCTCTGGTCACTCTACCAGTTTATACATCAGTAGCAGCGTGTCTCCATGGGACTTCCTTTTCTTTGCCCCATCTCCAATTTCGGCTTAATCAAGAATCCAGACTAACTTGCATCATGATGGGCTTGAAAATAAAGAAAACAGTTTTATTAATAAATGTTTTCACACTGACCTCTTCCCCCAAGGTGCGATCTTCACCACACAGCATCCTCTCCTCAAGGAACCTGCACAGATGCTTCTCGTGGCCCAGAAGGGATGGGACTCAGTGGGCAGGGCCAAGGGCACTTTTCCCTGGCAGGGTGCATGTTGTCAGGCAAAAGAACTGGCTGACCCAGCTGAGCAGGGCAACTTACACAGCAGAACAGCCTCTAGATGAAGGCTGATTACTGGAGGTTTCAGAACACAGGCCACCAAAAAACATGAAACTGTGTGTTAACACAGGGTGTAGATTCTTGGTGCTTCAGGAAAAGAAACAAAAATCTTAAACGCACTTAAAGTTCACCAGAACTGTGCATATGATAAAGAAATGCAGAATTGTTGATGTGCACACAGGCAATTTTTCCAGAAGAGCTAAGGATGTTAGAAAGTGAAAGCAATGCAATGCTTAAAGTCCTCCCTTTTTATCCCTCCCTACAGCATTCAGGGAAAAGAAATCAAGATAAAAAGCCTTTGCAGGCTATTTGAAAAATACAAACACACACTGGATCAGGAGAGGGTTTAAAGTGCACACTTTTATTTTCTATTACAAAGGCTAAAAGAAGCAAGTTTGGTTTTGTTTGGTTGTTTTTTATTTAAGAACAGAAATTAAAATGTTGTTAAAACATCTACATTATTATCCTGATACTAGACCTTATGAAATATACTAAGTTCTTTTTTAATAGTAAAGCGTGGTATTCTTAAATTATATTAATACAAAGACATATTAAAGGACTCAAAATCTTTACTACCCAGCTCAGAACTGCAGCATCCCCTTGCTAGCTTTTCCTTTCACTTGCTAAAACCCATCCATTTTTGACATACAGTTTCATACAAGCTAAGTAGGTTATTTTTTGGTTTTTCACTTCCCCCTGAAGTGAAGGTTAGGTTAACTCCCAAACCAGAATCACTCAAATCCCTGCCCATACCAAAGGATTTGGGAGAAGATTTTCACTAAGTCCTTCAGCATTTAACACATTGATCTGAATCAGTCCCTACTCTGTGTGTGCCTGTAGTTATTTTGCAGGATATGAGATTTTCTTCTAATGTCACAAAATTAAAGCATCTCTTTTTTTGTTAATAACCCGCAGATTTGGTTCTGTGCTGCAAAATTTTCCTTTTTCCTCACATGAATGAGGAAAAATAAGAGTTATTACAGGGTTTTGTGAATGCACCACTAAAGCAGCCCTACAGCTTGTGGTTTATCTGTTGTAGAGCCCTGAGTGCTGCTGAGAGCATGTAATGTGCTGAAGAAAACCCTCTTGGCTTGATAAAGCAAGCCTGGGAAGTCAAGCATGAAGCTTCCTGCCTTTCACAATGTCCCTTTAAATAATATAAGCAAAGCCTTATCATTAAAACTTTACTTGCTAGTTAGCAGTATAATACTCTTTCACTGAGATGGGACTGCAAGGACACCCTATGGAGGTTAAAAAATGTGAACAGAAAAACCTGTCCCATCTCAAAATTTATACCCATCTATATAAAATCCTCCCCTCTTCATTATTTCCCTTTCCCTAACCTGAATAAAAGTCTTCATATTTAAACTGGAGATGCTGCGTTTCCTGGCCCGAGTCCTTTTCCTTTATCCTCGTTTAAAAGATTTCTTTGATACCACACACATATAATATTATATAGAGCGATATATTTAATACCTGTGTATATATGCTTTGTGGGTGGGGTTACATATATACACACTAAAACAAGTCTGGTGACAAAGTACTGCAACACCACAGACCAGGTTATCATATCAGGGAAAACAAAAAGAGATACTTGATGCAACTCCCGTGACTGTGGGCCTCCCTCACCTGACACACTCACCCTCTCTTCACCTTGGCCCCACTTTATCTCCCCAAAGCCCCTCTGAGCAAAGTCTGTGAGAGGGGACAGTGATCCACTCTGTAACCTGAACAAGTTATCGGATGAGAAAACATGGCACAGCGAACACTAGAGTCACAGTAGAGATGTAGATTTGTTTTTAAAATAAAAATGCATTCCAACATCCCCCATCCAAGGCTGCCTTCGCTGGTGTCTCTGCCCAAGAGGAGCAGAACAAGATAACCCAGGAGCTGATGCCTTCCTCCTCCACTGTCTCTATTATACAGTTGATGAATTGAGCACAAGGAGCATCAGGAGAAAGTACAGTCTGGACAGCTACAGTGAAGGGCAGAGGAGGGAATACAGCACCAGGCCACTCAAAAACCATTATGTCC
Organism: Phaethornis superciliosus; assembly: GCA_023637945.1. NCBI lineage: Eukaryota > Metazoa > Chordata > Aves > Apodiformes > Trochilidae > Phaethornis > Phaethornis superciliosus. The sequence goes on along the minus strand of JAJQWJ010000001.1, from coordinate 61,163,606 downwards.
ATAATTGCATTGGTCACCCACTTTCCTGACAGCACCATGGATCATTCCTCATCTTGTCCTCCTCCCCAGTGCAGGGAGAGATGGAAATAACCACTTCTCTCTTCTCCCATTAAGCCACCCTGTGTATCATCAGATGTTACAGGAAAAGTGCAGCCACGAAGGGAAGCTAAGACCAGACCAGTGACCACTATCCACATTTTAAAGGAAACAAGCTCAGAGACATACTCAGCTTACTTAGAGCACAAAGCATCTCTGGGAAGACTTAAGACCTGCACACAGCACATTCTGCTCCTGGGCTGTAACTGCCCCCCCCTGGAGCTGATGCACACACCTACCTAGATGCTGGTTGAGGTGCCAGCTGGCCCCACAGCATCTCCTGAATTCTGCCATCTGTATTTCCACATCCACTCTTTCTTGAAGCTGAGAACCCCAAAGATACGGGAGAAGGGAGGGAAAAGGGGGGCCCAGAAATGCCAAAGCACCAAGCAGCTCATGGCCAGTTGGTATTTACCACGGATACAGCACTGCCAGCCCCAAAGGCTCAGAGCTTGACATCCTGGGAGATTCTGTATACAAAAAAAAAAGTCCCCATGAAATCTGGGAGGAAGATATGCTTGGTTTTGAGTGGATGGTGCCATCCACACATGCAAAAGAGCAGAGCTCATCTGGACTGCAGAAGACAGGAGTGGGAAGCTCAGGACAGGACACACATATACTGCTTACAGGATGAGACCACCAGAAAGGACAAAGCTGGCATACAGACCATTATCATACCTCACCACTGCCACTGTAAAAGCTAAAAATCCTGGCACAGAGCTCAGCATCACTGGTTCCCCATCATGACATGCATCAGGTGGGACAGGAGCAGGTGCATGGCTGGGTCCCACTGTGCTGCTCATCCTCCGCCACAGTCGCTGTCCTGTGTCTCATCCTGGCTGCACTGTGTGCCTGAGAGCTCCCTGCCTCAGCTCCGAGGAGAAGTGGGCTGGACACCTAGTGCTTTTAAGCACCATTTCAACCTGATTCTCATCAGGAAAACACCACCCATGCTGCTTCGTGGTTTCCTTTTAAATAGGCCCCCACCCAGTTCTTCTGGCAGCGCATGGAAAAACGCAGCTCTAAATAACCAGTAACACAAGCCATTTGAAAGAGCAAGAAAGAAACTCCATTACCTCCCTCCCTCTCTTCAGGACACAAGGTGACACAGAAATACAGGCTCCTTTTGGTTACAGACTTCCTCCTGACTGATACTGCTGCGTGGCACGGTCACAGCACCAAGTCTGTCTGAGTTCAAGAAGCATTTGGATGATGCTCTCAGGCACATGGTGTTCTTGATCCTGGGAGTGCTCTAAACAGGGGCAGGAGCTAGACTTGATGATTCTAATGGGTCCCTTCCAACTTGGCATATTCTATGATTCTATGATACAGTAGCACAAGGTGTGTCACAGTCTCCAACTACACCTTCTAGATGGCTTCAGTCTTCCTGGCACCAAGTCACACCAGCCAAAAATCCAAACCAAATCTACCTACCCTGAATATCTGTCTCACACTGAGAAAACCAACTAAATGAGGACTCACCTATTTGCTTTCTGGGTACAGTCAACTGAAAGAGTCTGAAGTCACCTACAATCCACTCCCTGCTGCTGCAAGTGGTTTTATTACTTTGCTACTTTTAGCTACACTCTTTATACCAGACGGCTGTTACCCTCCTCCACACCAGCTGATGCCTCAGGGCAGTATGGAAAGCAGGAACTTAAGCCTAGAAGTTTTAAGCCAGATCTAGTGGTTTTCCTTCCTTGGACCTCAGTTCCTAATTCTTCTGGCACTGAATTCCCAGGGGAGCAGGCCAGCTGCTGCAGTGTAAGTTGGGCTTGCTCTGCAGCACTGAGAAAAGGAGCACATGAACTTCATGGTCACCTTTTCACCAGATGGTTGGCCTTTCTCAGCTTTATCCTCCAGACCTCTGCAGACACACTCTGAATGGAAGGGCAAGAGAACGACACAAGGAGGAATTCTCTGACTCATGGGCCAGTACAGACTGGATTCATTCCTTTGGATGAAGGACAAGGAAAACAAAAAGGTGGAGAGGAAGGAGAATTTGAGGGAAAGAAGAGAGAGAAGCTGGATCACAAACTCAGTGAGCATGGCGTTCGCTGACCAAGGAGAATCAAATTCACGATTTCATTCACCACTAATAAATCATCGTCTCATTATCTTAAAACAAAAGAAAAGATAAAAGTTCTCTTTGCAAGACACAGATCTCACTCTCCCTGCTACCGCCACTCTCGGAAAACCCGCCCTGTGTTTTTCCATCTGACAGGCTCCCCCCCAGCCCTTGCTATACCCCATCCCGCAATAGGAAGTTGTATTTCCCGAAGTCGTCATCCCTGGGGCAGAGCAGCATGTCCTTGCGGGCTTTGGCCAGTTTCTGTTTCAGCACTTCCCTCCGGTCGAGCCACTCTGTCAGCTCATCCTGGCCATGGGCATAGCGGCACTCCTCTCCCTCAGGGCAGGCCTTGCTCTTCTGGAACCTGGCAGCACAAGGAGAGCAATCAGGAGGGCAGGGGTTTGAGGTTCCCATCCGGGATACTCAGTTGGGGTTCCCTGAAACACTCTGCAAACTCTCGATTGTAGGCAGTGATTCTCCTAGAAACCCACGTGCAGATGGTGAAGGCAACATGGAGGCTGGGCACAAAAACACAGCAGCGAATAGAGCGACATCTGTGAGGGGATTCGGTCAACAGAATGAAACAGTGTGAGCTGGAACTGGACCAGCAGGAGTGAGGATAAACCACCACACAAGAGAGGAAATGCCAGGCAAGAGCCACAAGGCACAGTGTCTTCTCTTTAACCAACATGGCATTTCTAACCATCATAAGCCTTCTGAAGGCACCTCAAAGCGCTGATTCAGAGGGTGTGAGACACCGAAAGCATTTAATAAAGCACCTGGGATTCCCCTAAGCATCGGGCCAAGCAGACTGTTCAGCTGCCCGAGATCTGAGAGCACCCTGGCTACAGAGGAGCACATACATTGCTCCCCTTTTCTAAAGACATGTGGCTTGGGAATGTAGTTCTCCCAGTGAGCAGTGTGTCTGAGCACCTCAGGGGTCCAACAGCAGCCTCACCATAACCCAGCCTGTCCACTTGTCCCACTCCTCCTACAAGCAGCCCCTGGGGACTCTGAGAGGAAGAGGATGTGGTGAAGGTGGAGGAGGGATGGAGGCCCTGAGCCTGCTGCCCTGTCCCTATAGCAGCAGCTCAGAAGGGAGAGGAGACAACAGTACCTTTCACAGAGCCGGAATTCGCCCATGGGGAAGCGGTAGCTCCAGCAGCTGGAGTCACTGTCTGAGGTGAAAACCTTCTCCTTGTGCTTCTCCGACTGGATGTGCTGCTGCCATTGCTTCTTGCTGTTGCTGTTCTTCCCACAGAGCCAGCAGTGGTAGCCCATCTGGTCGGTGAAGACAAGGCAAAGCACCAGTCAGAGCATTGACAATCACACCCATTAGCCTTCTCCATGCTGGCACTGCCTCTCCCCATCTCCCTCCAGAGCATCCTGGAAGCTCTGCTCAGTCTATGACCTCCCACACTTCCCTGCCACGTCATGTTTAGGGCACTGTACTCCCAACTAAGGGCAAGCAGAGGATATACCCTGTCAGTGTCTACCTACAGCTCAAACAAGCTCAGAGAATGGCGCAGCTCAGTTCATGCATGTGGTCCCCCCACCCCTGCTGATGGCCCAGGTGGAGTCTGACTGCCAGGCTTACAAGTAATGCAGGACCCTTCAGGAGCACAAACTCTTACACCAGACACCACCCCTGGGCTGAAGAGACACATCTGCCTCTAGTTTTCCAAGGCTGCTGTGCTGCTGACCCAGCACGTCTCCAAGCCTCTTCCTTTTTTCTGACAGCCCAGCAATGCCTTTGCCAGCTTCCCAGGTGCAGGCAGGAACCCTGCTGAGAGGAGAGGCTGAGCCCACGCAAAAGGGAACCTAAGGTAGACTCCTACAGACTTGAGGATTAACAGAAAAGCCATTGCAGAGTCTTGCTGACTGCAGGACAATCTCTCCCTGTGTCATCTGCGCTGCTCCAAGTTCTCCCTTTAACCTACAGTGGCACAGGCTCTTTCCCACAAGAGCAATGAAGTCTCTACTAGCTCACACCTGGAGCACAGGAGAGGAGCAGGCTGTCAGCATGGAGAAGGAGGAGGAAGAGGGATGAAGGACAAGAGATGAGCTGATTACCATGATGTCTGCGTAGTCAGTCGGCATCTGGATCTGTTTCTCCCCTTCTCGTGAGGTGAGTGGTGTCCCCTCTCCAGGCTTCCCAGGATTATGTTTCTTTAGCCACATGTCATAGATCTGCTGCATATCTAGTACTGCACACAAAGGTGACCTGTGAAGTCACTCAGACAACCTCCCACACCATCCATAAGCCATGGGAAAAGTATGAATGCTGGGACAGCTCTTCCCACCCTTCTCCACTGCAGCAGCCCCTGCCATCAGGCTGAAGGCCTGTGCTCCAGAGGCTCATAAAAGCCCCAGGGAGAGGAACCCCAGGGCGAGGTGATATGCTGGATTCAGATCCATCCTTTCCCTCTAACCTTAACCTTCATCCTCAGCATTCAAGGAGGAGAGCCCTCAAGCAAGTTGGCCACAGGAAGCTCTGGGGAGGAAGACCTAATGATAGCTTGCTCCAAGCTCAAAACCTGCCCAGATGATTGCACGGTTGATGTCCCTTGGTGCTTTTTGTTTAAAACCCACTAAGCATAACAGTGGGAAGGGAAAATTTGTGTGAAAGCTTTGACTGCACATCTGCCTTTCCGAATGACTCCTGAGAGAGGCTATGGAAACTAGGTTTGTTAACATCAATGAGATGCTGTAAGTGCATCTGCTAGTGATTTACTCCTGGCTAAATGGCTAACCGAGGCACTCAAGGAAGTTGGGGATAATGAGTGCAAATTCCCCCAAATTGAAACAATGTTACTGTTTGAAGATTCACCTTCCTGCTTGAACAAACACACCCAGACTAGTCTGGTGTGGTTTAAAGGCCTCAGCAGCCAATGAAGTGAACTGTGACAAAAAGCATTTGGTCCAGCATAAAGGCCCTCTCACACAAGCATAAAGAGTGAACAAACTCAGAGCAGAGCAAAAAACCCTTCAAGCTCTCCAGTATCTCCCAGCGGAGGTAGGTGAGTACCTGGACAACTGGGCCTTGCAAAGAGTCTTTTTTTTTAATTTATACTGTAAAACAACATAGCAAGCAAGCTGTTGGTCTGAATAAACAAGCATTGCTGCCAGAAAACTGGCTGTCCAGGACATGGGCAACCCCCCCAGATTTCCCCTAAAATATATGTTGGGAACGTGCGTAATTAGTTCCAGACAAGCTCCTCCACAGAGGCACCGCCCAAAGATGTTTTCACTCAGGATTCTGAATCCACCCCTTCGAATACAATGCCACGAGCAGGGAGTGCTGCAGCCCAGGAGCAAGGGACATGCGCAGAAATGGGCAAGAAAGCCAGGGCAGGTACAAGACAGACAAGAAAGATACAGGAGCAGCTTACAGGTCAGGACTTGTGCTTTGGCAGAGCTCCATGTGGAGCCAGGCCTGGGATAGTACAGGCAAATGGAGGGCCAGCACAGGGTGCTTTCAAAGAGCTGTAGATGGGGAGGGCAACAAGGGAGCAGTGCAAGACATGGGAACAAATGTGCACTAGTCCCAGTGTGAGGGACTCAAGATATGCACACAAGTTTCAGAAAAAAGGAGCTCTAAATTACTGTAAATGGACCTGCCCCATAATCCCAATTTTGCTCAAAATACCAGCTCTGTCCATCTCCATCTCTGTTGTCACGAGTCTGTCTTAACAGACCCTGCATCTACTGCCCCCCCCTCTCCCCAGACACTCTGGTCCGTGTTTCCCCCACTCACTTTTATTTTCCTTCATGAAGGTCCACATGTCCCTCTCCTCCGGGCTGTGGGCGAAGGAGCAGTTGCCCACATACTGGCATTTCCTGCCATTTTGTTTATGGATACACAACTGTTAAAAGACAGAGAGCAAAATTTAGCATCTGCACAAACACTCCTTGCTAGAGGGGAAAGTGAGTTAAAAAAATCAGCCAGGCATTAAATTGCACACAGAAGAGATCACAAACAGGATACTTCATATGTCATGAACTCATGCTTCTTTTCTTCAAGCCCTGGATGACATGAAGGGTAAGTTTTCCTTATAGGCATGCAGGCAGCTCAGTTAATCACCTGTCCTCTCTCATGTTGCCATTTCCATAGGTGACCTGGTGCAGGTATGCTTAGTGCTGGCTTTGGACAAGACAGCAGGGAGCAACCCAGATCGACCCAACACTGTCTCCTGTTGGTCAAGTTGCTGGGCCCCAAAGGTGGCTCATTCTCCAGCCATCTCCAAGAGGGTGAAGAGCAGCCATATAGGTTGCTTTCATTGCACTAGCACATAACTTTATCTTACACCTACCAAGTGTCACTGCCAGAGAAAATGAGCAGCTTTCCAGCTATCATATTTACTGACCCTCTCTTCTCCCCTAAGAAGTGGACAGCAGTGTGGAGATCAGCTGCCCCATACAAACTATGGGGGAAGAGACAAGGCTGTTTCTCTCATGGCTGGGGCTGGGTGGGAGCTGAGGGAATGCACACTCACGTGGCAAACTGCGTTGCCTCACAATCTGTGACTCCCCTGCTGCCCTTGTCTCCTACTGCAGCACTGCAAGTAACTCTTGCTCCCTCTCTCCAACTGAAGCAACTGGCCTGAAAGTGGAGGATGCTCAAGGCCTCATGCATGGCCTTGTGCCTGCCCATGGACTGAGGGGCTGCAGATCTTTAGGGTAGGGGGAGAGGAGATTTCTCTTTTCAGGGAGGAAGGAAAGGAGAGGGAAAAGCAAACTATCGATGACCATATTCAGGGATGGGGTTGGGGGTTGGATATCTGTGGATTTTGTCACATCACTGGCTTTTTAGCTGAGTTCTTGGTTTTGCTTTCAAAACACATTGTAAGCAAGTTTCACAATCTACATCAACACAGACACAGCAAATGCAGGGATAAGCTTCTCCCAAGCGCTCCACTTTGCCTCTCATCCACATTGAGAAACCCTGACCTAAGGGGAAACCTAAATTTCATTCCCAAACCCTGTGCCAGCCACTTCTTGAGATGGTGACTGCATTACCAGCAATGCCAGAAACTCACATGCTTGTGTAGAGTCATTTAAACTGGTACTGCTCCTTTTTCTGCTCCACCTTTTGATGAACATATTTGAGATCTAGCTGCCATCAGTCTGTCATCCCCCCACCTCAACCAACACGTGCCTGCCTCCCTGCCAGGTTTATAAGGAAGTGGCCCTCAAAGCCCTGCACCATGGTGGAATGGAAGGGGCATCTGGGATGCCAAGCACGGAGCTTACATCATATTGCTGTGGGAAGCTGCGGATGGAAGGCAGTGGTCGGACAGACACCCAATTCTTCTTTGCTTTGGACATCACCAGTGGGATGCGACGTTCCTTTGTCCAACTGAAGAAGAAAGAATAAATCAAGAGAGGCAAAAGGAAGAGCAGAACAAAGTTTTGTTTTCCTCAGAAACCCTTAAATATTGAGAGAGGACCTGATCCTCCTGTCTACCTTGTCCCTGCACTATCCAGCTGCTCCTAGACATGCACATCTGTGATGGAGAAGCCACAAGAAGTGTTTAAGGAGGATTTCTCCCTGTACTTATCACATATTTCCTGAGATCTTTCTTCTCATGAAGCAACAAAAGTCTCCCCCAAGTCTCACATGGCATCACCACTAAAGATTACTAAACAGCTGCATTCCACCCTTCGACACAGTCAATTCTTGGGCAATCAGATCCCTGCAACGCATTTGGGAATATTTTCTGCTTGAAAGGTGCAGTAAAAATGCAAGTTGCTACAAGCACTGTCTTATGAACAGCTGCCAGGAAGTATTAATTCTTCTGCAGCTCCAGCAAGCAATTTCCAGAAGATACCCTGGACAAACCCCACAGCTCTATTCAGCAGCTACAGAAAGAGGTGTTATCTTTCCCTTTCCAGAAAGCAACCCTCACCGGCTCACTTCCTACAGCAACTGCAGCTTCTGTCTCTTTTTCAACAAAGGTCTTATATTTGGAATAAGATGCTGGACTGTGCCTTTGTGGCTTGTGTTATGGCAAGTGAAGTCCTATAAACCCTCCTATCCTATCCATACAGGCTGCCTGGGTGAGACAGGTCGCAGTTTCCATGACCCGATGGTGACTTCCAAGCTGATATTCCTCTTGCAGGGGTTTTATAAAAAACTTGGGCTTGTAGAGATAGGACAAGGGGTAATAGTTTTAAATTAAGAGGGTTGACTCAGAATGGGTATAAGTAAGAAATTTTTTATAATGACAGTGTTGAAACACTAGAATAACTCAGAGAGGTGGTAGATTCCCTATCACTGGGACCATTTAAGGTCAGTCTGGGTAAGGCTCTGAGCCACCTGATCTCATTGAAGATGTCTCTGCTCACTACAGGAGGGATGCATAAGATTACCTTTAAAATACCTTTCAGACCCAAACCATTCTATGATTTTGTCACACTTAATATCCTCATGGGCCTCAAGGAGCCAGGAGGTGCAAAGAGACTAGACATGCATCAAAAAAGGGAAACCAAAGTAAAGAAAGAGTCAACAAAACATATGTCAAAGGAAGCAGAATACCTTGAATCTTTGCTAACAGTGACCTGACAGACATCTGCAAACAGCTAGGAGTATAAACAAGTGCAAAGGAGAACTACATTAGTAGCCTTGTTAGGAAGTAATGATGGCAACGGTGAAAAAAGGGAACTGTGGGAGCTGGACTGCATGCACCAGGAGTAACAGCCTGCAGAATGCTGGCAGCAAACAGTAAAGAAGAGAGCTGGAAACTGGAAAACAGTTATCTGCAATGCTTGGCATAGTGACAAACACCATGAGCAGTGAGAGGCTGCTAGGAAACCTTGCAGACTCTTCAAAAAAGGCAAAAAGAAGCACTGGAGAGGGTAAGAGGAAAAATTCCTGCCCTTGAGGAGTGTGTGTGGGAGAAGAGTAGATTGCATTGCTCACCAGTGGCGGGCTTTGGCACTACAGTACTTGAGGTCTTTATCTGGCTCCACCAGCTGCCCATTCCTAAGGCACTGGCCACACACAAATTTCATCTGGAGGTCAAAGGTACTTGATGTGGGAGTCCGAGGAGAAGCCTAGGGAAAAGAACCACAACTTCAGGCAAACAGAGCCAAATGCATCCCCAAAGTGCCCTGGAGACACTGGCAGCTCCCTGCATGCCTACATGCCATCAACAAGCCAGATTAAATCAGAGACAGCTCAGCTCTCCTGTGCCAGCATTAGCTGGTGGCCCATTGAGGCAGCAGACAGGAGCAAAACCACCACTTGCTTCAGCATGATTTCTTGGGCTTTGACGTCTGGCCAAAAGCACAGCCAGCTTGGCAGCTTCCAGCACTGACCAGGCCTGTCTGTGAAACCCCCACAGCACATCTCCATGTACAGACATGCCCTGTGAGACCTACACCAGCACTTAATCCCCACTTCCTGCAGGGAGGGCAATCCACATCCCCCTTGCTGCCCACGGAGAGAGCTCAGTTCTACAGCCATGGGAGCCTCCTCAGGAGGAAGCCAGATTGTGCCACAGCACAGGAACCACCACTCCTGCCTTTTGGACCAAAAGGCTCATGTCACGTCTAATATTCGACACACTGAAGTCAAAGCTGGGTCATCTTGATACCCTTCCAAGCTGTTTCTGGGCAAGTTTCCATCTCTCACAGTTCCTTTGCACTGGGTTTCACAGGCAGTCAGTCAGGATCTCTGCACAAAGGTACAACTGTCAATGTGCACAGATCATCTCCTTTCAGCCACTTCACTTCATTGACCTTCTACCTGTCCCCATGAGAAGGCTGTTTCAGGATTATGACTAGCAGACTGGAAGAAAAAAAGCAAGTCCCGTCTCACTGTTGCCTCAGGTTTTTTAAGCAAATCTCTGGAAAGCCCTTTGCATTCTGTATCACCACTGGAAGATGAGACTGGTGTCTCCAGTTAACTTCCAAACCAAAAAAACAAACCTAACTGAATGCCAGTGGTCCTGGACATGGGACTGTGTGAGTGTTGGAGAGAACATCCTGGTCATCAAGATGACTGTGAAGCCCAAAGCCAGGTCCGATGGTGCTTTGAGCAACCTGGTCTAGTGGGAGGTGTCCCTGCCCATGCTGCTGGGCTGGAACTAGATGATCTTTAAGGTCCCTTCCAACCCAAACCATTCTGTGTTTCTATGACTTCTAACCCAGAGAATCTAACAATAAGCAGTCATGCAAGCCACATCCCCAGGGAGCAGACTTCTGCCAGTGATTCAGTAGCTACAGCACAGACCCTGTGTGCATCCCTTGGCAAGGGGAAAACAGCAAGAACAGGCAGTGTGGAATCAAAGCATCTCCCAGGAAATGCTACATAAGCCACCGACTACCACTCTGCATCCTCCAGACCTATTCTTTCAAAGAAGCAAAGCTGACATTTAAAAGGTTCTCTGTCTCAGTGAAAAGCTGACCATAGGTGTGTCTGCCACAGCTGTGTCTGCCAGCGCTGACTTCAAGAGGCCGTCACTGCTCTGGTCCCAGCAAAAGGACCCTTCCAGAGAACCATCTTGAAAAGCAGCAGAGATTCCAGCCTAGTCACCAGGAAGATGTCCTTTCTGGTGGCATCCAGCACATGACTTGTTCATCTGTCAGCTTTCATCAGTGCTGGTGACTACCAAGAACACATCAAAGCAGCTGGCTGTGGGATGAGCAGCGTTGAGACCTTGGATATCACCAAAGACAGCAAGGTGTCTCCCTCTCAGACATGTGGCCTCTGAACAGTACTTTTAATCTCCACTTGTCTCCAAAGGATATGGCACTACAGCTAGCCACTGACCCAACAAACCTATAGGCCTAAGGTAACAAAATAGCACTGCTGGCATATTCCTTTTTATCAGCTCCACATAAGCTGCCATATAATCCTCCAGATGACAGATCTCTCAGCTTGGCTCAAATCTATAGGCCTAGCAAAAAATAAAAATTGAGAAGGTGCAACAGATCAGAAAACAAGTAAAGATTTCTGAGGTAATCCTGCTGATCCAGGCTTTATTTCCCACAAATGCTTAACCAAACGCAGCTCCATGCATTTCTTCATCAGAGGCATGCAAACTGCTGGTCAATCCAGCAGGCATGTATGCTCCCAGGGGATTAGAAACCAAGTGAAAAATTAAAGCTGCCGTTGCTACTACATGACTGTCTTTGTAAAGGCAAAACACATACCTGGCAGGCTGCTGATAACCAACAGTGTGGAAATTAGTATCACATGAGGCTCCAGCAGATGAAGCCAGGCAAAAGTGCCTGGAGCTATGGCACCACCCCTTGCTCTGAAGCCAGACAATATAGCGTTAGCTATGCACCATGGCAACCAAATAAATAAAGTCTTTGGCACGACAGCTCTCCAATTCAAGCTTTGCAGAAAATAGCCCCAGCACAGCCACTCATGTCCCCCAACTTCAGGAACCCTTCTCAGGGATACTGAAATGCTCTCTGGAGGAGCCACATGCCTCAAGGGACTATACAAGGAGCCCAGGTTACTCAGCTACCTAGTGAGCTGTACTTAGGTGCAAGTACCCATTGAGACCTTCCTTTCCTCTCCATGCTTAAATTTCTAATTCCAAGGACAGTTTTTACAGGGGTTCTACAGCTGACTAGTGGATTAAAAACAGAACAGCTCAAAAAAACCCAAAACCAACAGAAGATTGAGGGCTAAACCCCCTAAATTCCTAGGGTTGTGACGGGAGCACATGCAGCTACCTACACCAGTCTCTCCTGCTGACTGCTTCTTCAATCTGCACCCACTAGGTTTAGCCTCTGTGGGGACAGATTTGTGGGGCCAAGTGTGAGAATCCTGGCAGGCATTTAACAAGCAGTGTATCTTCATCTTCCAAGCAGTCTATCTTCATCTTCCATTTCTTGCTAAGTTTCCTGGTCTGTACCATCACAGCTGCTGGGTATGCTGCCCGCCTCTTTTCTGCACAACCGGATAGCCCCAGCCACTTCACTGAGTCCAACTGGCAGCTGTGACAAAACTGCAGCAAAATCCCTGGGAGAGACTTTGCTTCCGCTGACCAGAGGGCACTGGGGTGAGCATCTATCACACGGGATGGTGGGAAGGAGGGGTCTGCTTTTACAGCACTCCTGGGAAGTTGTCTTTGCCAACGTGGAAAACTGGAAGGACGCTGAGAAAGCTGAGTCACTTTAGCCTGCTTGGATGGGAGAAAATAATGGCAAAAGCAAACATCTCTCAACAGATACATTAGTCCTGCCTCCAGGGTCCTTGGCAGCAAGCCAGCACCTGGAGCACAGCCCTCTGGCTGAGTATGCGCTGATGCCGCAGCAATGGTTTGCTGTAGCAAACACAGAACTCTGACTGACTTAACTCTGTCTCCCTGCACAGGGCCAGTGCCAGGATGACCATCCTTACAGACAACTGATGGTGCTGCTGGTACACACATTCTGATGGTACCAATAATGCTGCTGCTTCGCCTCTGCAGAAACTGATGCCCTGGAAGGGTGGAGAGTGCAGTCCAGCTCAGTGACAGGCAGTTCTGGGGCACAGACAGACTTTGCCATTGGTCATCAGTCCTAACACCACTACCCATAAGGCCCAGAAACTGCAGCTCTCTGTCCATACCCTGACAACTGATGTAGCAGGTGTTGGTGTTTCTCTTAACTTCTGCCCCTTGCAAAGGCAGAAACAAACCCCTTGTTCAACATTCAGATCCCACTTGTTTCAGGGGCCAGTTCTGACCATACTTGCTGAACAACTTGCTCTTCCAACAGCAGCACCTGCAGACAAAAGTGAATTTGCATGTGCAGTGCTTACAGGAAACCAGCTGTCCACCAACCTTTTTTTATCCCCAGACTATGCACAGAGTGACAAGACAAAGGTTGTTGAAAATGCAGGCAGTCCCACAGCAGGCAGGACAGAACCAGTCACTAGACTTCACTTTCCCTGGGGCAGGGATTGCTGATGTAAATCCAGCTACTGTCACAAACTGCTGCAAAATCACACATAGTTTCCCCTACTGTGGAGATGCAGACAGCTTCTTCTATCCCCATACCTGGAAGAAAGAGATCACAGCCAGCTCTGCCTGCAGACACTATTGCGATCATCCAAGCTCAGTTCTCATATCACACAGGCTGTAGAAACTTGTCCTCTCAGCCTCCCAGAGGCCCAAATGCTGCTTCCCATCCCTCTCCCTCAATCATTTCTGACCACCACAACAGAGAAGGCTGCACAGGTATGCTGCTGAGCAACTCCTGACTCCATCTCATGCAGCGTAACCAGTATTATTGGTGGACACAGAGCCCACTGCAAGCATCAGTGCAGTCACCTGCATCTTTCCTGTTGGGCTAGTCCATGCCCACCAGACCTACTTTTCCCCACCATTAGTGCCCTACTGCCTTCAGAACACTTCTGTTGGCAAGTAACCTAGCCAAAAAAAGCAGCTACACACCACGTGAATGACTCAGATCCTTTTCCTATAGAGCACCTCTGCAGGGTGCACAGGCTGCACTTGGTGCAAAGAGAAAGAGAAAGAGAAAGAGAGAGAAAGAGAAAGAGAAATAGAGAGAAAGAGAAATAGAGAGAAAGAGAAAGAGAAATAGAGAGAAAGAGAAACAGAGAGAAAGAGAAAGAGAAATAGAGAGAAAGAGAAAGAGAAATAGAAAGAGAAATAGAAAGAGAAAGAGAAATAGGAGTGAGAGGTCCCAGACAAAGGTGAAGCTTTGACAGTAAGGCACAGGCCAAGAGGTGACAAGCTCAGGCCTTCACAAGGGGAAAGCAAGCTGTCAAGTGGGAACAAAAAGGATTCACAACACTTTCTCCAACATTTTGCACAACAGAGGAATGCTCCTACGCCTGAGAGCTTGCTAGGAGGCATGAAGTTTCTCATCTCAACAGAGATATGTACTGAAAGGAACTGAGGAACAAACATCCCTGTTCTAAAGGCAAAATTAATTTAGTTCAACCTCAGGGCTGGGCTGGGGAATCTTCCTCACTGGCTGGGTTCTTCTGCTACTCCACAGAACACCCCCTTGGAGAAAAAGAAGGATAAGGCAGCACCATCTGTAGCCAACATGCTGGAAGGAAGCAAACAGAGGTGCCCATTGCTTGTAACACACCTCGACAGGGAAAGCTCTTGTCAGTGCTGGAGGGTGCAGGTAGAGGCAGCTTCTCCCACACTGAGAGACTGGTGTCACAAAGAGAGGCAAAGTTCACAGTCTCCTTTTGGCAAAGTTCCGCTAAGATCTCTGCCCAGTCTCAAAAGCCCCCTGACCTGCAAGTTCTACCTCCTCCTGAGTTTACAACAGTCCTGTGGGTCATGAGTCACTTTCTTAAGAGTCCTTCAAACTGCTGTATCGTCCCTTGGCCACTAAAGGGCAGCAGGACACTTTTGGTCCCCAACCTGTGCGGCCATGGTCCCCAAAGTCTCCTGATACCACTTGTCAGGTGTCACAGCAATTGCCCATCTCTACGCATTGCCTTCCCAGCTCCAGAGGCTTCGTACCACTGCCAAAGACAGCAGACAACAAAGCTGCAAAACAAGGCACAAAGTTCATCACTAGCACTGCAACCAAGTAAGCTCTCAGCTGTCCTCCTCCTCAGCCAGCCTGGTCTACCTGGCTGTCAAAGACAGCAGTGGGAGGATAAGAAAGAATATTGCTAGAACAGCTGTTAGCAAAGCCACATTGCAAGCCCTTGATACACCTTACTTATACTTACCATGCTGTTGGCTGGTTTGCTGGCATGTGCTTCCATCTGCTGCCAGTAATTCTTTGATTCCTGAACAATATCTTCATGGGTCATTCCTGGGAACAAAAGGAGACAGGCCTGAGCTATCCTGCTTCGGCCAAGAGAAGAGAAGGAGGGAGGGAACGCAGGAGTTCTCACTGGGAGTTTTTGCCACTAGCTCAGAAGATCGCAGATATCCCACTGAGGCATATTGCATCCTCAAGACTCCAGAAGTCTCACCTAATCCCTGCTGGGACTAATTAGCCTGTTACACACTTCAAGTTGTAGGGGCTGCCCATCAATCAATAGATGAAGAGTTGAAATTCAACATGGGCAAACATCAAGTGCAAAACCAACCAAGGAACAGCTGCAAGTATGTAACCAGCAAGGAAAGATCTACAGGGTTTCAGGATTCAGAAATGCAACATCAGACAACAAGAGTTGGTCAGACTTTATCTAAGGAATTAGCTCCTGATCAGCTTAAGTGATGAGAGAACAGCCTGTGCCAGCACCAACCAGCTAGATGGACACTACAGTTCTCAGAGTGCTAAACAGTAAGGGAAAAGTATGTAAGAGCAGAAACTGTCTGGTTAATGTGAGGGCTTATTACAAAAAAGCCATGTTATTTAAGTGCTATAGAGACGCAGGATAGCTGCTGCATCAAACTGAAGCAAGGATCTTAAAATGCACAGCTAACTACAAGTATAGTGTCAAGAATGGCCTTGATGCAGCACCCCAGCACAGGGAGGTTGCAAAACCTCTTGCTTTGTTTTTGCCTATGGTATTTATTACTGAAGGGAGGTGTTCTCCAGGCATGCCACATGGACATGATCTTTGATCTGGGAGCCAGCATGTACCAGAACTTAAAGGCTGGCAAACACAAGTTTTTCTCTCAGCTCAGGCTGTGTGTAACTTGGGTAAGTTATAGCATTCCTGATTTCAGTTTCCCCATCTATGATTCTGTCTGTCCAGCTCCCTGCCAGGCAACAATACTGCTGTTTGCACAGGGTTTGGATGGGATGAAAAGCCTTCAGGGAACATCACCAAGGAGCTACCAGCTGCTGCATAGCTGGTACTACTACCAGATCAGGGCTGTTCATAAATTTTCTCCTTAGAGATCAATCCTAGAAGTAATGGTGTAGATTTAGAAAAACAGCAACTCCCTCTTCTGCTTCCAAATATTCCAGAGCTGGACACATCTGTACTTTGAAGACAAAAACTATAAAGCTGGGAAAACCACAGCAAAAAGTTAACATGCTACCCGGGACCTGGCCAAGGAAGGGCCAGTGCAGCTCCCATCTTCTCCATTCTGCACACTCCCACTGTGATCCTTGAAATGCAGAACCAACAGAACATACACAGCTCTTGTCAGAAGAATGAATTTTAAATGGAATTCTTAGCAAGTGACTGCTTTCTTCCAGTCCCAACTATCTGAACTAAGTCAACACTACTGTCTAGAAATGTGGTGGTTGGGAAAAAATACTCCCAAATATGAAAGGATTTTTACCAATATACTAGCTCTACAAAGCTTGAAGAAGAGATAATATGGGAACAAAAAGGCACATGTTTTGATTACTTACAACATTTCAGCATCTTTTGCAACACCACTAGTGAGGACAAAGACTCCGTGCTTTCCGCTGATGGAAGACAGCGAGATGTCTGTGAAAAGCCTGTCCACTTTTTCACATTTAGGGAACCTTTACTCCACTTACACAATCCTTTAATTCCATGAACAAAGCCACACGCTCTCTAACAGCTCAAATAGCTGTGAAATGCGACAGCCCTCTGGTTTCAAATGCAAGCTGCTATGAATGATGCCTCCTTCCTATTCCTGCTTAGCAAATGGTGTCCAAATCAAGCTTCGCCTCCAAAGCTAAAGCATTCCCAGAGAGTGGCAACAACTGCCTTTCATCTCTGATTCCATAATGAGGGCTACTCTTAAAAGATGTAATAAAATACTGCTCTGGGAAGGCAAACTCATTGGGAAAACAGGCTTATATATACAGCCCTGCAGGGAAAAAAAGAAAAAAACAAAGAAAAAAACCCCATTCATCCAAACAAAAACCAAACAAACAAGAAAAAAATGATGGCTCTCTCATTGTTGTAAAAGATGGAATAAGCACAAGGTTTATTGACCACCTCTTCAGTTAAACTCTTGTTTAAAGGCTTGTTCATCTCCCCAGCTTCCCCTTAGGAAGTCACATCTTCAAGTAGAAAATACAAGATACAAAAATCAATCTATTTCTTCTCTAGGCTGAAGAGGAAGAAACAGGGAGGCAAAGAGGGAGGAAGGAGGGAGGCAAAGAAACTTAAAAAAAAAAAAAAAATCAACAAAAATAAACCAACAATGGGGTGGAGAAAAAGAGCAAGGTGCTTGAGTATTAAGAATGCCCAGAGCACTATGGGCAGTATGATAAGCATGTAGGGCAGCAGTGGAGGGCTACAGCTCAAAGGCAACGTGCTGTCTTAGAAACTGGTGCAATTATTTAATTTTCTGTTGGCAACTGGGAAGACTAAAAGATGGCATCTACCACAGTGCACTATTTGTTCATCACTTCCCTCACGAGGCAAGCCAAGCCACTGAACAATGGTGACAAGGTGCTTGAACAGTGAATTAAAGACATTGGCCCCTATTACATCATAAAAATGGTGAGAAACATCTGTAACGTGTCCTCTCTGAAGTACTCCCTTTACGGGTCCTGCACTAAACATGACCCTGTGGTAAAAAACGATGTAGATAGCACTGTGGGTGGACCAGGACCTATTTGGTTGACAGGAGAGTGCAAGAGAAACCCTCCAACATGTCACAGAGAGGGGAATGAAAATGCCAGACGTGGCAGTGTCCTTATGAGTGACCTAAATATAATTTCTCCAATAGCCTCTTCAGAGGCATGTCATCAAAGCCTTTTTGGGAAACATGAAGTATCTTGTAATTTCCCACTGTTGGTGAACTTGTTTAGAGAAACTGCAGATGCATAAGCCTTCCTTTATGTAAGAGTTTGCACCTTTGGGGATTCATCCCTATCTGATAATCATTTTAAATTATGTAGGTGTCCCAAAAGGAAAGGCTTTCTTAATCTGCAGGCTACTGCAAATTAGTAGCACATGTAAAGGGACAAGGGCTAAATCATCTCACAGAACACCTCAGACTTTTTTCACCTGTCCTTTAGAAGACTAAGTGCATACAAATGTGAGTGACAACTTCTCAGTACTCCCCAAATCTTCTTCTCCTCTCAACTGGTCCTGGGTACACACTGGAGGAAGCTCAGCTGTACACATCACCAGCCCTGCACCAGGTCACACTCACCTGAATATTGCTGCAGCAGCCAAACCTTGAGCTCGATGAAACTGTGAGCAAAGTGGCAGCTGTCCTCACGCAGGCAGCCGTAGCGCACCTCGTGTCGGCACACATCGAACTGGAAGTGCTCCTGGAACTGGCGGATCTTGGAGTACTTCAGGGAGGTGGAACGCACAATGTGGACCAGACACCTGCAGCCAGGCCAAAGAAATAGAAAGACCCCAGAGGGTCAAATCTTCACCTCCTTCTCCTTACGTGTGACTGATTTCAGACATTTGACTCGGCAGGAAAAGGACGTGGAAAATCAACTCCGGGAGACAAAGACTCCCACTGGTAAAACCAAACCCCTGCCTTCCCACCCTATCAAACCCAGGTAGGTATTTCCAGTCTCCTCAGCCTATGCATGATGCTATGCTTAAGTTCAGAGATCAGACACATTACAAAATACCTAGCAAAGATACCAATTCCTCTGGTTCAGCAAGTCTCTAAGTCTCAGGTTGCCAGGAACCAGAAGGGGCTGTCTTACTGTGTACTTGACATGTTTCTTATGTTTGTTTTCCTAAATATTCATTACCAGCCGGAGGCAGGATGCTGAGCTAGAGGCTCTTCAGTTTGACCTTTATGTGAAGGCCAAACTGAAAGGCAAATTAAGTCAATGGAAAACTTAGTCTGACTCCAGAGGGTTTTGATGATGCCTGAAGTCCCTTAGCACCAGAAGCAAACACACAGGGTGAAGCATGCAATGCTATTTATCATGCTTTGAACGGCCCTATAATTGGAACCCATGGGGAAGAAAGAAAGAAAGAGATCAGGGCCCTGGAGTTAAACTGGCTGGACTTGTGAGAGATTGCTCCCATAAGCACAAAAATGTTCACTCACTTGTTGTCATGGAAACTGTGTTTGGCAGAGAGGTTGGAGCAGACAGATGGTGTGTCCTTCGTCCCCTTGCTGATAATCCGGGGTTTGCTGTCAAAGCAAATCTGAGAAGAGAGGAATTAGCATGCTGGGAAAATCTTGCAGAGCAGTGAACCAGAGCCACTTCACTTGAAAGGGGAAGAATCACAGCCAGTCTATTCTAATGTTCAAAGTTAGAAGAAGCCTGGTGAAAACTTTGTGGTAGAGCTTTAAAATAAAGCAAGCAAATTTTTGGAAAAACTTCTGGACAACATTTTTTGGCTTACTCTCAACAGTATTTTCCATTGTGGTTGGAAAAATTTTGGTCAGAGCCACATATTCTTTCCAAATTACCCAACAGAGCAAGAACAAGGGGGAAAAGATGGGGAGAAATAAAAGAATAGCCAGCTCACAGAAATGTTTCTTTACATGTACCACTGCCCTTGTGGAGAAGTGTCTGCTGCAGTGCATCAAACTGGTGCAAGCCAATCCTCAACTGACCAATTCAGTGGCTCAGCACAGGCATCAAGTGGGAATTTGTTGTATTACTGGGTTCTGATTTCTAAAATAGCTGGGGCTAAATTGCAATTCAAAGCAGCAGCTCAAGACAGAGGAAGAGAGAGATGATTCTGTGAGGCTGTGTGCACCTGGTTCAGCTGCAGTGCTAAGAAGGAAAACTACCTCTCCTTTCTCCTACACAGCTGCATCCACTGCTCAGTGCCCGTCTGGGAGCAGGGCACTGGCTGCAACATATATAATCATACAAACATTGAGGTTGAAAAAGACCTTCAAGATCATCAAGCCCAATCTAATGCCGCAAAGTCCACCACTAAACCATGTCTCTAAGCATCACATCTGTAGATGTCTTTTAAATACCTCCAGGGATGGTGACTCCACCACTTCCCTGGACAACCTGTTCCAGTGCTTGACAACTCTTTTGGGAAAGAAATTTTTCCCAATATCTAACCTAAACCTCTCCTGGCACAAATTAAGGCTATTTCCTCTCATCATATCACTATTTGCTAGGCAGAAGAGACTGCCTCACCCTGCTACAACCTTCTTACAGGTAGCTGTAGAGTGTGGTAAGGTCTCCCCTCAGCCTCCTTTTCTTCAGGCTAAACCACCCCAGTTCCCTCAGCCACTACTCATAAGACTTGTGCTCTAGATCCTTCCATCAGCTTTTTTACCCTTTTGGGATCATATTCCAGCACCTCAGTGTCTTTCTTGTAGTGAGGGGCCCAGAACTGAACACAGTACTTGAGGTTTGGCCTCACCAGTGCCAAGTACGGGAGCACAATCACTTCCCAAGTCCTGCTGGCCACACTATTCCTGATACAAGCCAGGATGCTGTTGGCCTTCTTGGCCACCTGGGCACACTGCTGGCTCATGTTCAGCCAGTTGTCAATTAACATTCCCAGGTCCTTTTCCTCTGACAGCTTTCCAGCCACTCTTCCTCAAGCCTGTAGTGTTGCCTGGGATTGTTGTGACCCAAGTGCAGCACCCAACATTTGGCATTGCTGAACCTCATATAATGGGCCTCAGCCCACCCATCCAGCCTTTCCAGGTCCCTCTGTAGAGCTTTTCTACCCTCAGGCAGGTCAGCACTCACTCCCAAACTGGTGTCATCTGCAAACTTACTGAGGGTGCATTCAATACGCTCATCCAGATCTTTGATAAAGATATTAAAGAGAATTGGTCCCAAGACTAAGCCTCAGGGGACACCACTTGTGACCAGCCTCCAGCTGGATCGAACTCCATTCACCATAACTCTTTGGGCCTGGCCATCCAGCCAGTTTTTTACCCAGTGAAGAGTACACCCATCCAAACCATGAGCAGCTAGTAGCCCCAGGGGAATGATGAGGGAAACGGTGTCAAAGGCTTTACTACAGTCTAGGTAGACAATATCTACAGCCTTTCCCTCACCCACTAACCAGGTCAGTTTGTCATAGAAGGAAATCAGGTTAGTCAGGCAGGACCTGCCTTTCATAAACCCATGCTGACTGGGCCTGACCGTATGCTTATCCCGTATGTACCACATGATTGCACTCAAGATAATCTGCTCCATAACTTTCCCTGGCACCAAGGTCAGACTGACAGGCCTAGTTTCCTGGACCTTTCTTCCATACTTCCTTGTAAATGGGCATCACATTTGCCAGTCTCCAGTCTACTGGGACACCCCTGGTTAGCCAGGACTGCTGGTAAATGATGGCAAGAGGCTTGGTGAGCACTTCCACTGGCTCCCTCAGTACTACTGGATGGATCCCACCCAGCCTTGTGTGTGTCTTGAGTAGTGCAGCAGGTCAGTAACCAGTTCCCTTTGGATTATGGGGGCTTCATTCTGGTCCCTGCCCCTGACTTCCAGCTCAGAGGGCTGGGTGCACAGGGGACAACTGGTCTTAATATTAAGAAAGAGGCAAAGACAGCATTAAGTACTTCAGCCTTTGCCCTATCCTTTATCACTATGGTTTTCCCAATATCCAGTATAGGACGGAGATTCTCCTTAGCCCTCCTTCTGTTGCTAGTGTATTTATATAAACATTTCTTATTGTCCTTTTTTATTGTCAATAGACAAGGTAAACCTAGTTGGGTTTGGGCCTTCAAATTTTTTCCCTGCAAAACATCACAACATTCTTGCAGTCTTCCTCAATCGCCTTCCCCTTCTTCCAAAGGCCATAAACTCATTTCTTCTCACCTGAACAGTACATAATCTGCCCTCTCAAGGTCCAAAGAATCAGTTCTGCTGAACTCCTTCCTTACTTCTCCAACAATTAAGCACTCTGTAAATTCATGACTGCTATGCCCAAGAAGGGCTCCAACCATCATCACCTGCAAATCCCTCTCTGTTCACAAGCAGGTCCAACAGGACACCTTCCCTAGTTGGTCACTCACCAGGTGTGTCAGGAAGTTATCTTCCACACACTCCAGAAACCTGCTAGACTGTTTCCTCTCTGCTGTATTGTATTTCCAGCAGACATCTGGGAAGTTGAAGTCCCCCACAAGAACAAGGGCTAATGATTGTGAGACTTCTCCCAGCTGTTTATAGAATATTTCATCTGCTTCTTCATCTTGGTTGGGTGGTCTGTAACACACTCCCACCATAATATCTGCATTGTTGGCCTTCCCCCTGATTTTTACCCATACTCAACCCTATTGTCACCATCATTAAGCTCTATACAATCAAAATACTCCCTAAACATACAGGCCACACCACCACATCTCCTTGCTTGCCTATCCCTTTTTAAAAATTTATAACCTTCCATCGCAGCACTCCAGTCAACTACCAATGTATCAGTGGTCCAGATACATACTGAGGAGACTCCCACCAGATCTGTACCTCACAGAGGAAGGTGAAGATGCCCTGGTGTTCCTTGAGGAGTTTGGCAATGGTGAGGCTGCTCTGCTTGATCCCACCTAGCGGGTCAAAGAGGAGGTCACGGTTGAGGGTCCCCTTCCTCTCCTCAGTCCACACGTCGATCTCTTCCTGGTGGTACGCGAAGGTGCAGTTATCCCCGTACTTACAGTCCTGCTTGTTAAGCATATCTACAAAGCAACAAACAGCACACACCACCACAGAGGGAGGGCAGCCCAGTCAGAAACTAAACTCTCTCTCTTCTCCTCCCACTGCCCAAACCTTTACAAGGAGCTGGAAGTAAGAAAACACAGAGCTGAAGAAAAAAAGAAAAGACCTCTCCCCCCAGGTTTGCCCACATCGAGACATTCAGGAAAGTTAATGCAAACTTCTGAATGATGACAATCTCAGTAACACCATTTGTTGTGGAAAGTGTCCCAAAATGGAGGCCTGCTTTAAATTCAGTTCCTGGCCAGGGACAGACCACAATTTAATCAACCCCTTTTAAAACCAATCCAGATTAAGTTCTCCTAGCAACCCATCATTAAGGATCCCTGTTATCACAGATCTTGCAATCCCCCCACTTCATCAGGTACTTTGTAATGACACTACTGCCTCAGGGACCAGCCTGGTCACATTGCCTGCTCATATGGAGGGATGGACTGGAGCAAGGGAGCAGGTAGAGAGAGCTTTTCCTTAAGCAGAACCCCCAGCCCTGCTGCTGTCAGGATGCTGGGTGGAGCAGGACTAATGCAGGTACATGCTCAGGTGGCAGGTTCTCAGCAAAGCCTATGTCAACAGGGCACCTCTGAGCACTTGGCTGTGCACAGCACCTCACTTTGCCTTTGCAATTCCACCACTTTAAAAGCTGTCTGCCCTCCACAACATAGGACCTCATTGCCTGCTAGTCCATGGACTACTGATGGGACAGGAAGACCCCCATGACAGCAGGTCATACCATCAAGAAGTTGCTTCCCAACCTCCCCTGTCATGCATCATACAGCTCCTTCCCAGCCACTGACAGCCCTGTCCCCTCCAGATCACCTTTGCACAGGTAGTAGGATCCTACAAAGTTGGTTTTGGTTGGGCGAGGACGGATCCTTTTCCAGGTCTTATCTTCTGAGTTCTTCAGCCTGCCCAGCAGGATGTCCCGCTTGCACTTGTGCTCCAAGCCTTCCCGATAGGTGTAATCACCAGCTTTGGGCCCTGCAGGAGAAAACAATCCCATCAGTCCAGAGAAAGGCAAACCCTAACCCACACCAGTGCTCTGGGTGGCAGAGCAAACTGATCACCTGTTTTGGGGTAGCAGATATGACAGGCTTGTTTGAAGACATGAGTAGATGCCAGGGGGTTCTTCACCAGCAGGGCTGTGTTGGGCATTACTGGTTCTGACTGGGACAGCAGGTGCTCTGTTACTTTGGGCACAGTTGGGTGACTCACTCCACCAAGGCTGACCTGAGCAAAAGCACACATATCTCTCCTCTCAGATTTGCAACCACATGGGTAAGAAACCTCTCTAACTCCTTGACCTATTCCAGTATGTTTAAAAAACTTCCTCATTTTCTCTCTCACCAAAACATTTATATCTGAAACTGCATTTCCAAAAGAGCTGTAAGCAACCTTTTCAAAGATAACAAACAGCATGTTATGATCACTTCAAAGATGGGCCTCTTCCTCCTTTGGAAAGGGACCTCTGTTTTCTCTCATGAGCCACAGAACAAAATGCCCCCCTCACTCTTTCCTATTTCTTCTATTATAACCAACTCATGCATTTGAAGACTATAACCCTATTTCAACCTAGGTAAAAAACCAAACCACTCCTCAGTGAGTCTGCAGGGTGCTCTGAGGACAGAGAGCTCCACATTGAAGTAACAGAGACAGAAAACGTCAGGAACCTAAAAGAGTAATTCTTGTTCCAAGCTTGAGAAGCATAGATAATCCACCTCTTTTGCTCCAAGCCTGGAGACATGGGACAAGGGCAGGACAGTGCATCTGGAAAAGCCTCCTGACAGGGGCAGAGAGGAGCAAAGAACCTCACTTAGTTTTAAGATAAAGCTGGCTTACTCCACCCCATTATCCTTCAGTGTTATGTGGCTGCCCAGATACTGTGGGATGTTGGCCTCCATGGTCATCAATCTATCACTTAGATAACCCCATGTTTACCCTGGCAATATATGGAGTTGCAGACAAAAAATAAGGTGGAGCAAACACCTTCCTACTGACTCTGGGGAAATCTTTACCTGCTTTGCCACAACATGGGAGGCAGCACACACTGGGATGGGTTAAGAAAAGGGGCCCAAATTACCTACGTCACTCAAGTCACTACTACCTTGGCTCCAGAGCACCCTGGGACATCAGCAGGGGGGAGCAGCTCACTCACCACAGGGGATGGTTTTTGGCTGCCAGGTGGGTGTCGCAGTTCCTGAGGGCTAGTTTCTTCTAGGCAAAAGAAAGGAAAAAAAGCCCCACAAAACAAAACCAATTATTTCACTTTTAGAGGCAGTTCTGCTCACAAAAGACAAACAACTACTTATTAAATCCATTTGCTTTATTTATTTCATAACATTTTAGTAATTTTTCCCTACATCCCCTGTCTAGGTTTTGGAAAAAATCCTGGAAAGGCCTTCTTGGTCCCCAAACCCTACTGAACCAAACTATGCTGCTGAGCACTGGTGCTCCCAAGGTGGCAACTCCAAGGAAGCCCAATGCTGTGGTGAATCTGAGTGCTGAAGGGCTGCCTGGGAAATCTCTGCTCTTTTCAAAATATCTTTGCCACAATACTGGGGACAAGTTAGCCAAGAAACAATCCGCTTTCCCTCCTGGGAGCTACAAATCGCCCACCATCCTCCACAGGTTTTCTCCTTGTGACATGAGAGTGCCCCATTCATTGCCCTGAATCCAGAGGTGGCAAAGGCCTCCCATGGTTTCAACCACTCTGCCCAGCACGACAAGGTCCTAAAAGAGTCACCAAAATTTTGCTCATTTGGTCCAAAATGTCAGAGAGTCATCGGGGAGGGTGGATAAAGCATCTTATAGCCTAGCAAATTCTGCCAAGGGAGGTGCCCTGGACACTAAGCCAGGTTTAAATCTCATCACTTATCATGATACACCTTTGTGTTGCTTTATCCTCTGAGGTTTCACACCATGCACACACTAGTTACCTGGCACCACACAAACCTCTGAGCCTTTTTCATTACTCCTGAGCTACTGGACTAGCTTCAGGACCTATTGTGGGAAGTGGTGGCAAAACACCAGTGTAAGCCCTCAAACAAAACGAAAGGACAGCCTGACTCCTATGGAAATAACAGCTTGCATATGGAGACTACAACAGGGATAACAATGATAGAGGTAACAATGGAGGAGTGGAGGTCCACTCCAGCTGCTCAATCTGATTATGTCTCAACCACACTTACTCATCATTGTGAATGGATTGTTCAAGGGAAACAGGCCTATAAAAGGAGAAGCTGTGAAGGTGGGTTTTGAGAGCTTCAATGACACCAATCCTCCACTGTTGGCTGGCCTAGTGCTGGATCCAGGACTGGTGTTTTAACGTTATCTATTTTTATTTCTATTCTCCCCCCTTCTCTCTCTCTCTGTACCTTTTCCTTCTTAAAACCATTAAGCAACACAAGGCCTACCACGATTTTTCCCAGGTTGTGCAGCTTGAGCATACGCTTATTGTGACTTTTATAACTGAAGTATCAGCCCTTATGATAATGCAGCCTGGGCATATATAATAATTGAAGTATACGAGTTATTTCTTCTATGGTTCTAATTAAATATAGTGTTCAAATACAGACTTTGACCTTCATGTGATCAGTCAAGCATTTCTTCTGACCACAACATTTTAAATCACTCTCCCAGAAGGGCCAGGTCCAAGACTTAAGATTGGATCCAGTCACACCTAGGCTCCTTTTTGAGTTTAGAAAGAAAGGCGGTCTAATCTGAATCTCCCTGGGTTGCCCAATCTGGGTCATGACATCTTAGACATATTCAGCTGCCTTGCTCAAGACATTCTAGATCTGCACTGTCATTCTGCAGCACTGGCAGACAGAGCTGTATCATAGATGTCCTCAGCACTGAATGAAATAACTTTGGCATGCATCCACAGGTAAAGCAGCACAAAACCCCATCAGGTCTACACCTACCAATGGCAAAGGAATCCAAGGCATCCAGCGACCCTCTGCTTGTCCCAAAGGAGTCCAGGGCATCAAGCCTTGAGTCTGTGTAGGGAAGCAGATCCAGGGAATCCAGCGAATCTAAGGTGGAGCCACCACTCCCTCCTGGTGGGGCCTCAAAGGCATCCAGGACAGAGGAGGAGGAGAGCTGCTTGGTGGGATCCATCACCAGGCCAAAGGAGGCAGGTGGCAGCGGGGTGGAGACAGGGATGCTGGCTGTAACAACTGGGGGCAGCAGTGGAGCTCCCCCCGGAAACACAGGGATCAGCTGGGGCATCTCCGTTGGCAGATTGGTAGGAATGGTGCCCTGGACCAGAGACTTTTGGGAATCAGGAAGGGGGAGGATAAACAGCACATTAGGAATGAGGAACAAAGAATGAGTGAACACAGAGATCAACAGGCATGTATTATCTGAGTGCATTATCATGTATTATCTGAAGCAAAGGGGTGCCCAGCAGCTCCATCCACTCGCAAACTTCCCACAGACCTTCCAAGCTATCTACATAGCACACAGTCTGGACTGAGGTCCCTGAAGAGATGTTGGACTGCCTGAGCTCATCAGACTGCAAGGCAGAGCCCTGCACTGGACACTTAAACAAGCTCAGGTTGAGACACAGTGCATGCTGAGTACACACAGTGCCGAGGTCAGGGTAATAACCATTACAGCAACCATTATTCATAGCAACTCTCATCAGAGCTTTCTGGCTCAAGAGGTGTCCTGCATTAATATGAATGCATTGCTTCCAGACCCAAGCTGGCTCACTTGACATCAGCAACACTGGCAACTAAAATCCCATGTAAGTATGAATACAGATTGTCTCTACAGCTCCCAGACCTGTTCAAAGAGCTTAGTCTGAATGCAGCCTGCA
This sequence comes from Phaethornis superciliosus, assembly GCA_023637945.1. Taxonomy (NCBI): domain Eukaryota; kingdom Metazoa; phylum Chordata; class Aves; order Apodiformes; family Trochilidae; genus Phaethornis; species Phaethornis superciliosus. Next base: position 61,136,175 of record JAJQWJ010000001.1, on the reverse strand, counting down.
CAAAATACAAGGTGATTAGAGCATGCCCACTGTATAAAATACAGCCATCATTCCTTCTTCAGCACACTAACTTCTACCCTCAGGCCTGATTCAGGTCCATGGACACCAGAGGCCAGGGAGAGGGAAAGGCTATCTTGGGTACCTTTTGAGGGGCAGCTCCATGAAGTTGCACACAGCAAAGCAGGCTTGGAAGTGGGCTCTTTAGATACTCACAAGCTGGTTGCAGAAATAAAGGAAGGAATGAATGAATTTTGCCAGAGGAAGAACTAGGAGGAAAGAATGACAGAAAGAGAGAGAGAGACAGAGAGGCAGCATGCATATCCACATGCTCCAAGGACCTATTTGGAACAAGACGCAGGGGATCCATGCAGCGCCAGCTCTTACTAGAGGGTATGATGACTCTTCCGCAAGAGAGTCCAGGAGGGAATCCAGTTCTTCCCCAAGGATGTCCCCTTCTGTGAAGTCCTCCACGCTCTCAGGCACTGGCAGGGGCACATGGTCTGAAGATGGGACCAAGCTGGCAGTAGGCAGCGTGGTAGGCAAGCCCTTTGCATCCGAGTCAGAAGACAAAGGAGCCAGCCCCTCGCTCACAGGAATAGAGGTGGCCACAGGAGCTGGGAGGCACTGCAGGTCCATAGAGCAGTCTGTGATGAAGAAGAAACAGAGACAGTCACCCAGGAGAGCCTCAGAGCACAGCCTGGCAAAAGCAGTATTACAAAACTCCATCAAATCATAAAACCCAAGTATGACGATATTCTGAGAGGAAGGGCTCTAGTCTGAATACTTTTATTTTTGTTCCCAGTCTCCAATAGTTCACTGATAGCTGAAACATGTTCTAAGGGCCAATGCCTAGACTGTCAGGATTGGGCAAGCACATACAGTAACCAGGAACAACACAAAGTCTGTGGCTGAGCAGTTATTGAATTCACTGTGGCCAGGGGCACACAACCTATTTCCCTATAACCCACCACCTGGTGCTTTCTTTAATGTTCCTCACTAATGAATTTGGCAGAGACCATTGCCTTCTCTACTCCTTGGGCCTTCAGTATCCCAGATGAATACTTGCTTACTTGTACACCCTCTCTAAAACCTTAGGCATCCCAAATGGCAGAAGATAAAAGCAGGACACATTTCACAGGGGGGCTCGGAGTAATTGCCAGCACAATCAATGTGATTGAAACAAATCTCATTTATTAAGTTCGCTAGTGCTGAATATATACTTTTCTCTTATCTGTGTTACATGCATGGCATTACATGATTGGTTAACACGCTTCAAACTTGCTCCTAACTTATAAGCTAATTGGTTAAAGGCTATTGTCCACGCCCATGCTGAGAGCCTTCCAGACTTAAAAATATTTGCTCTTGCCGGCTCTCTGTTATCTTGTTTTGCTACAAAGCCAGCTCCATTGTTATTCTCCATGCCAAGGTCAGCTTGTTAACACATTCTTGAACATGGTTTGTTCAGTACATGCCTGTTTTTGTGGAAAAAACCCCACAGACACAAAGTTCTGCTGGGAAGAAAATCAGAGATGGGATGCTGAGACCAGCTTGTGCTAACAATGTGTCCCCAAAAAACCCCATAGACTCACTTGGCTGTCTTTACTCAAGTGAATTCCCTGCTCTTGTGTGCTTCCTGATGTCCACAGGTGGGAGATTGCTGCCCACATTCTTCCTCAGCAGCAAACTTGGGAGCTTGTCTGAGCCAGGTTCAGGGCAAGAAAGAGGCAGTGATTTTCCCTAAGGCTTCCTTGCCTCTCCAGTACATTATAAAATGGTAAAACATTTCTATCATGCAACATAAACCTCTGTTAAGTGAAGTTAAAATTACAAGCACATATTCTTCACAGAAGACCATTTTTTTCTCCAAAAAAATTAAAGGTTAAAAAAAAATACGTATTCAAATGTTAGAAAGTTGGAAAATGCAGCATTACATTTGCAGTTGTCAAACCAAGCACCCAAACTACCTTAAATTCTGCCCCTGTGCAGATGTCCTGGAATAGAAGAAAAGAAATAAGACAAAGATGCTACCTGCTCCATCCACGTAGCAATGCCTGCACTGTAGCTGTGATAGTCTAAGGCTATAAGCAAGGCAAAGTTTGGAAGAAGAGACAATAGCTTTTATTTGAAAGACTGGTAAGAATGGGAAAGAAACTAGACTAAGCTTCTAAGACATGTATCTTGATCCAGTAAGAAATACTGCATCCTTTACAGATAGGATGTACAAGCTCTGCTCACTCAGCCCTCACTCCTTTCTAACTAGGACTGGGCAAGTGACACAGGTTGCTGTCCCGTACACTGCACGTTCCCTGGCAGAAGGCTGTGCTAGAGCTCAACAAATCAGCAACTCCTGCAGACCCCCAAGTCCTGAACAAAAGCAACAGCAGAGAGAGATGACACACACATGAAGGCCCCCTTACCTCTAACCCCATCACACCCTGCAACCATTCTGCTGCCATTTGTTTAGTGGTCCATGAGGATGGACCACAACCAAGGTCACTGTGGAAGGTATCAGAAGCCAAGGCATGAAAATAAGGCAGGGAAAGCAGGGGAAAGTGGCAAGGGACAGACACAGGTCTCTCTCTCCACAACCTCATGCATATGACTGAAGGAAAGCACATGTTGTACCTTACAGGATTGAACACAGATCCTCAGTGCTGCAGCTCGTCACGTTCCCCACAGGCAGTGGCTCAAAGAAAGACTGCAGACCTCCTTAGTTCTGCAGCTGCCCCCCAGACCAAGCTCGGCTCCAACCCCATGCTGTCGTTGTGATGACTTCTCTCAGCTCATCTCCCTTCAGCACAGGCCCCCCAGCCGCACTCGGGAGCCAGACATGCAGCTCCCCTCAGTGCTGGCCTCATCCCTGGTAGCTTGGCCAGATTTCCCTCAGTACAAAGGGATGGCTCGTGCCTTCCCGATTTTCAGATGTTTAAATCTGGAGTACTGCCGAGATCCCACCAGGGGCCAAAAGAAGTTCGGGACACGCTGGAAGGGATGGGGACACGTGCAGGGGAGAGCAAAAGGGTTCACAATGAGAAGGCCCCAAAAGATCCACAAGTTCAGACCTTTCCTGAGGAATAAACAAGGCCCTCCTGTTCCACTCAGGCTGGGAAGCAGAGGAAAGGGTCTCTAACACACCCTAAGAAACCTTGAAAAGCTGAATGCACAACCAAAAGGCAGAGAAGGCTACAGGACCCCTCACAGCTCAGTGCATGTGAAAGGTGAGAAGAGCAGAGACCAACAGGTTCCACTGCTTGCAAGAGGCAGAGGGGAGACATCTGCTCTCTTCTCCCTGAATACTCAAACCTTGTCATTCCTCTGGCCACTTAGTCCCATTCCTTTGTCCAATCTTTTGCCCTATGCCTCCTTTCACGTTCCTGCATTCCTCAGGACACCCCATCTGCTGACATCACCCACCAGCTTCCATACCCACATCTCATGTACTCTCCTTCCACAAAGCTCATGCATCTCCTGCTTTCACCTAATGTTTGCTCCACCTTAAAAAAATAAAACAATAAAACAGCCTTCTTTGGTGAGCAGGTCACTGACACACACCTTCCCTCCTCTGATTTCTGCCACTGCCATGACACTAAGCCCTGTGTTTTATTGTAAGCACAATGTCCACCCGCTCCCCTGAACCAAGTTTTTCAAACCATGCTCCCCACCTGGCAGCTTCTCTGGCCATTCACCTGCCTGTCCCAGAGGGATAAGTACAGCGCTTTTAAAACCTCTGCTTCCAGATCCACTTCCCAAAACAGCAGTGATTCCTTAGTGCATTAGCTGCCAAAGGCCCTGATCAGGCAGATCTGAGCCACAATCTGTGCAGGCTGGGACTGAGCTAATCAGATGACTTCAAGTAAAGCATGGCTGAAGGAACTTCAAGAATTTGCATCTTAAAATGAAACAAAACAACAACAACCAAAAAAAAAACTTGCTAGAAAAACTTTAATTCTGAAACTCTCAAGGTACCCAGCACCCACAGCTGCCCTGGTGTCACACCACCTTCAGAGCAATGAGATAATATATAATTTCAGTGCTTTTAAAAATTACACCAAACCCTGAATAAAGAACTTACTGGATGTAGTAATTCTTTACAGGAGTCCAATTCATTTTAGCACAGCAAGATAATGTGAAAAACTCCAATAAATTCACAGAACTGGGTCTCATCATTGCATGTAGTGTTCTGTTACCGAACTGGCATTCAACAGAGAATATGTTTTCCAAAATAGACCCCAAAGCACCCTAATAATAAAATAATTTCTTCCTATAAAAAGAACAATTGTTACTTGCAGTGATAAGTCTTGACACTTACCTTCAGACACAGAGCTACCTTTCAAAGGAACAGAGACTGATGTGCTCAGAGGCATGCACACAACAAGGGCAAAGCATATAGTGAGCCTTTCTACAGAGTTGAGGTCACTTATTTCCCTGTATGAGAAAAGCAACCCTGTAGCCCTCCTCCTGCTCTTCCTGGGTGCCTGACCTTGAATACAGCTGCCCCTGGGTCCCTCCCAGCTCCCTTTGTTTTCATTTGTCTTAGAGGACTATATGTGCTCAGAGTACAAACAACCACCTAAAACCGTAACTTCACTTTATCTGGACTATTTTGGCTGAGAATAGAGTTTCAGAAGTTTTGCCAAGCCCAGCTTTAAAAGAGAAAGCACAATTGGAGAGGGCAATGTACCTCAGCAGGACATTTTAATTCCTAGACGCATCCCTCATTGCACCTGAACAAAAAATTATTTTCTGCAGCAAAAACACTCCTGCTTCCAACCACCTTTTCCTCCTTGTAGTTACCAAAGGCAGGAGTGTGCAGAAGAGACACAAATCTCAGGCTGCTCAGATATCTTACCAAAGCCACAAAAATCCAAGAAATTTCTTTACCTGTTTCGATGTCATCTATCGAACCAAGTCCATTGGAAGTGGCCTGAAAAGAGGGCATAGGACAGGATAGAAAATATCACCAGAAATTAATCTTTAAAACGATACTCACACTTCATAGATGAGACTGAGTACTCCTAAATGCACCTGGCCCTTTAGTTTTTCTTTACATTCTCTTCTAGTGCAAGAGTATTAAAACCAAATAACTTTCAGAGGCCATGAATTCAAACAGCCTATTCATTTTTACTTCCTGCAGTGGACAAAACCTGTTGCTGCAAAGGAATACCAGCCCTGCATAATATGCAACCATGTGAGCAAATCTGCACATAGAACAGAATTTTTCATGTGTGGATGAGTACACCGTGTCCCAAGTGCTAGACCACATCAGTCGGTCAGCCCAGTGCATACTGAGATCTGATTAGCCTGATCTTACAAAACCTCCCTTTTCTTAGTTCTTCTATTTTGCAATCTATCAACCACAAACTTTTACAGCAAACTCAAAACAGGAAAGGGTTTCCGCCAGGACAACTGCTGACTTTGGAGCTCCAGGCAAGGAACAAAATGAGCCCATATTTTACAGAAACATCAACAGAGGTAAGTACATGTGCCTTCAACTTAAACTTAAAAAGGCACAAGTAAAGTGTTACTTTTGAGATAGTAGATCTGTTGCAGTAGTTTTTGCAAATTCTAGCTTTTGCACAATTTTAATTTCTTGCAAAAAGTAAGATTTTTCCAGTTAAAAACCAGGCACTAAAGAAAGCTGACTGACTGTGATGGAAAAAAGTGAAAGCAAGTTACTGAACAGTAAGAAGTAAATTAATTCTTTGGTATCTTATCTTGCCCTGCGAAATGTCATCTTTTACAGTTTGTTTGCTTTAAGTGGTGTGAAGTACCAAATAGCCTGTAAAACCAGCAAGAATTTAGTTTTATTTTTTTTCCCTGTAGGGCAAGGAAATAAGCAATTTCTTATAATTTAGGTTACTATTTCTACAGTGCCCTGCCCAAGCTGTATCTCAGAGATGACAGGAAGAAGCAAAGAATATATAAACTATGTATGTACCCTGCTCAGTACCTGGCATAATTTGATACTGTGTGTTGTTCACCAGTTACACCTTCTGATTTCTACTTAGCATTGTCCTAACTACAGAGTAATTTGAACATTGAAACTTATTTCAAATGCAATAAAAAGCAAACATTCACAACAGATAAAAAAAAATAACCATCTTCAGTGATCTAATTACCAACATTAAAAATGTTGTTACTGTGTTTTCAAATGAATTGTTTTCTTTAGCAATATTCTTTATAAGGAGAAAACACTAATTAACACATTTCAATCCTAAAAGACAGCAATAAATTTGCATATAAACAAAAGTGCAAAGCATTCTAGCACTCCAGTCCATGAACAGTAAGAACCACAGGATGCAAACTCTACCTGGTTTGACAAATTGATTGATGTGCCATTACTGAGCAGTGAGAATGTCTCCAATTCCTGCTGCAAGGAAGAGAGAGGTTTTAGAACAGAGGCAGCCCATGAATGCTTGTAAACTAGGTAAAGCTGGGTTACAATATGGTTTCCTTCAAGGCACTGCCCATAAAAGAAAAAACACCCCAAGAAGTACCACTGTGACACAAGGGTACAGTTTTCTGCACATTGAAAGGGACATATTATTTGTTCTGGACAGCTCAGTGCAAAACACCTAACATTCAACACAGAATCAGAAAGCAAAAATTTCCCTGAGGAACATAAGTTTTTGCCTTTTTATTAAGAAATTACTACTTTGGGAAGGCATTATAGAAGTGGAATGAAAACGGGAAGCCAGCGCAAGAGATAGCAAAGTGTTAGCAAAATAACTGATCACTAGATTTCAAATAATAAAAAGCATTTTGGAGTTTTTAATTTTTATTTTTCTAACATACAGGTGGTTTAACAGCATCACAGCTGAGTAACATGACAGCAGCAGCAAAAAAGTGTCAGGACCAGCAGAATGAGCAGCTACAAAAACACCATTCCTGTATAAAATCTCCCTTTCTTTACAACAGAATCTTTTCAGAGGCTTAAGAACTGCTACAATGCCAAGGGCTTTTTGGGGGGTGGGCCAATCACACATGTGAGGCTGGTCCAGGAGAGGAATAAGATGCTACAGCCAGATTTACTCCAAAATCTCTCTCCACATTGGATGCTCACCAATCACTTCACCAGATCTCTGCACAGGTGCCCCTCTGAAGGTGGAACACAGTGGCTGTTCAACACACCACTGCACCCAGGGCTGAGGATGCTAAGGTCAGCCTGACTGACCAGGCTAGACTCAACTCCCAGATAATATTCGCTGCTCCTGGACCAGGGACTTTACCAAGGCAGCTTCAGACGAGAGTGCCAGCAGTGGCCTGACGCCCTCTAGCTCCAGCCCAGGGTATATCCAAGCACCAAAGCTACTCCAGTTCTGGCAGCAGACTGACTGTCTTGCAGAACCACTTAGGGATTCAGACACTGGGGTCAATTTACTGGACCCAAGGCTTTCTTTTTGCTGCTTTGTTTCCTAGTATCTAGCCAGATGCCTACTTGTCATTTTCCAAAAGCCTTTCCTCCACCATGAAAAAGGAACCCTTCATGACCCATGGCACTACAAAAGCAGACATCCTACCTTCTCATCCTGTTACAGGGAAAGGACTGTGATGCAAAACCACCCTTGGGATCAGGCCATATATGCCTCTCCCCACACAAACAGGAGCTCCCATTGCTTCAGAAGCCTCTCCTGCAGTACTGGCTCAGCTCTGCCTGGCTTAGGGGGGACACAGCAGCAGTGGGGTTGGAAAGGGATCAAGGCAACGGGAGGGTCAGGACAAGGAGTGCAGCCAGCAGCCTGCTAGAGAGGTCACAGGGCAGTGCATGTGTGTCTACAGCTCCAGAGCAGCACCTACCAGTTCTGCAAAAGTAAATATGAAAGAGCCAAAGAACAGTCTCTAAAGGAAAAAAAAGTCATACCTGAGGTCTTTTGTATGCTTTTCGAACCCTCAGTCCCAGCTTCTGGGCAAGCTCCTGTCCCAGCTGCGTGACGCTTTCATCCTGGGGACAAAAACCATTGGCAGGACACTTTCAGTTTTGGCTTTGTTGTACACACAATGAAATAAACCGGGCTGCAGTTACCCACACTGGGCTGTGCCAAGGAGCCTCACTTGCAGACAGCAGCAGGTGGATAGTTGCCAGAGCAGCCCTAGGAGAGCACATGCAACCTCAAGTGCTCTTGTCATTCAGCTTTACTGAGATACTGAGGCTGCACCAAGATCTCTCTCCACACTCTTCTGATGCTGCAGAAAAACAGAATCAAGTTCTCCACTTCCAAGAAAGCAAGGGTTCACAAGTCCTGATGGCAAGATGGATGAAGGAGCTGCCAAGGCTTGCTGCTAGCAGTACCTTTTCTGGGGGCTGCTACAGTTTCCACAAGGTCCCCATGTTTGGAAAGAAGGAACCTGTATGATTTTCTGCATGCACAGCCTGTATACTTTCCTTCTCCACCAGTCATAGAGCTAATAATCAGTTTGATAGCAGACAGTATTCATTAGCCTGTTTTGCATGTTTGTTACTAAAGCTGAAAACAAGTCTCAGTCTCCAACATCTCCAGTTCTGGTTAAAAAGCCTCAGCTTAGTCTAGGAGATGCTTCTGCCTTCCCTGCCGCATGCCATTAGCCATCCTCCCTGCTCTCTGCCCAGGCCCACTTACACACTATCCTGAGTTTCAGACAAAGTTCTGGAGGATGCTCCACCCCCCTGCATCATCCTCTCCAGAATCACCTGGACTAACAACCTGGCACAACCTTCTTAAGTTATTTATTACAAACATCTGTTTCCTTCTGCTTTACTCTTGCTCTCTGCAAAAACACTTTTAACAGTTTCTTCAAATAAAAAAAACTCTGTCCAGCCTATTGTGATATCCCTCCTTCCTGTCCCCAGATCTCCTCCTTCATGTCCAATCTTGAAGCTGCATTCTTCTCTCTACCTGTCATGCTGGTCTTCCAGCCTCCTTCTCCATCCTTTTAATTTTAACCCCTCACTAGCTTCTGGTTCTCCCAGCCCACAGTACCAGTAACTTTTTCTTTCAATTCAGAGTGCCACTTTCTGACTGTACTTCCTCCTCAGCACCCTCAACATTGGTCTTGCCATCATCTCTCAACCAAACGAAGACAAAACCTATTTTTTCCATTTCCTCTTTGCTCTCCATCTTGCATCCCCTTAGGATGCACCTTCTCCTGAAACTGTCCCTAAACCCTCCAGAGATCTCTTCTTGGCCAAACCTCATGGTCATTGCTCCTTCCCCACTCTCTTTCACCTCTCACATCCTTCTAACACCAATCATGCTTCTATTGCTCTGTTTGCCTCTGGTGATTCTGCCTTTCCAAATACTCCCTCAGGAGTCTTCTGAAGTCTGTCATCTTCTTGCTCCCTATGGAAAACTCACCAGAAGACCTCTGACATTGTTTCTTTTAATTGATCACATACCTACCAGGCTTACCCTATACAACTCCATATGCCAATGTAACTCCAAGATGTCTTCTCAGATTCCTGGACAAGATCAAGAATGTATTTCTCTCTAGTCTGCCTCTACTTGTCTTCCCGACAATACATAGCTAATTATTGCTCTCTTTGTCAGCAGGCCTGAAGTTTGAGAGTAGGGGGGTTATTTGTTCTTTGTCACCCTCAAAAACTTCCTTTAGCTTTAGCTTTCCTCAGCCAAGTGCCAACCCTGGGCACTTACTACCTCCCACCTAAATCAGGGGATGCTTAACAATCCATGCAATATGCTTTCCTCCCAACACCCTGAAAAACCACCACAACTTACCAAAAAAAAGCATACCACTAGAGGACTATCAACCTCACCATGCTGAGAACCTTTGCAAACTATCAGCACTGAGTATCTGATTCCAGAAAGAAGCTAACTCTGCTAGGCAGCGAGTCAACTGTGTGGCAGAGCCTTCATCACCAGAAGTTTTAATACATTCTCTGCTTTGACCACAGCAAAGTTCTTAGCTGTTCCAGCAATGCAAGCTGGAAGTACCCACGTGCTCCTGGGGCTTTGCAGCTGGTGTGATGGAAATAAGAATGAGATGATCAATAGTATGACTTGCCTTTGATGCAGAGAAGGCTTACGATCTCTGTTCATCAGGTAATAAGACAATGGGGTATGCTGATTTACAAAACTGCGTTGTTTAGAATAGGGAATGCAGATCACTCGTTACAGAGGTTGTAAGGCTGAACTTTTCTGTCACAGAGAAGTTTGATAAAATGTTTGTAGACCATGATTATTGTAATGATAATAATGTGAGATAGGTAAATATAAATATATGGTTAAAAAATATATGCAATTAAGTGGCTCAGCTGCAATGTGATATATAGTCAGATGTGGCTTTACATTAACACATATATTAGACAGGTTTTTTATTAAAGGATTTGTTTAAAAAACAGGTGCTTGGAACTCACTTATGTAGTACCTCTAATGAGTTTTGGTCACTGTTCTGCCAAGTCAAACAAACCAGAATTTATAAGCTATACAAAAGGAATAACTAACTGTTACCAAGAGTTTCAAAGATTGATACTGTAACACCAATAAAGTTAACTTTTTTTGCTGAAGTAATGCATTTTGCTCGTAAATAGCATTAGCATGACAGACTGAAGCCAAACTGAGCAAAGACAAGCAGTGCCACCAAAATCTATCTAATCATAGTCTGGTTTCTTGTTCAACATTTGGCCTAAAAGAATACTCAACAAAACCATTGTCAGGAAAATATCTAGGGCCTAATATATGCAGATAGCCCCCTCTGCAAAAATTTGCACATTTGTGGATATAAAAATAGCTATGACATGTGATGTCAAGGACACCTTTGCATGGCTGACAAGAAATAAAAAGGTTTACCAGGTTGCCTTAGCAATCACTAAGTAAAAAGTGAGACACTTTTATCTAAACCAGGAAAATGTATACATGTGCTCCAGCTCCCATTTGTCCCATTCTCCTAGTTATTCCCATCAGGCATATAAAAAGAGATAATTAAACAACCTTGTGGCCTTAATTCACATTTCACTAGGGTAGGGTTTTACTCTTCACAAATAGGTTACCAAACAGGCCACTGATCAGTGGCTGGCAGGTTCTGTAGAATGTAACTTGGACTGAAGAATCATGTGAGGTCAAACACCTTCGAGTCAGACAGACAGAATTTCTGGGCATAAGCATGTTCCCAAAAACAGCCAAGCTTCCTCTTCTACTATCCTCTGGCCTCACACGAAGCAGGAAGGTGATGAACCACAGAAATCAAGACAGGTTATATGGCAAAAACTTACATGTGGGAGGGACAGCAAACATCGGCTGTTGCACTCATATGCTTCTTTGTGTCTTCCAAGTTCATTTAAGCAGCGGGCTTTGCGGAACAGCGCTCGGATGTTCTCCTTGTCAAGACTTAAAGCCTTCTCACTGTCTTCCAGTGCCTTCTCATATGACCGCTGTATGGAAGAGACTGCCTTGAGTAAGCAGAGACACAGCAAACTAACCCTTCCTTCTGTCTGAATGCAAATGTTTTATCACTCAGCAGAACACGGGAATATAAAAGGCAGCTGGAAATACATATATTACCTCCTACACAGACCAGAGTACAGACACACAAAACCTACAGTAATAGAACATTTTGTTATGTCTTGCAAAACTCAAAACACTTCAAAGTCAGTAAATGCCAGAAGTAAGGCTGCTTAAGAAGCCTATTTTGGCACTACTTTGGGGATGTGACATATGATAGCCTTTAATTATGTGACCACTGCTAATTTTTTTCACAGGAGTCAGTCTCATTACAAACAGGATGGACCTGTTCTGGGGTTGTGCCATAAAGGAAAGCTATTGGATTCCCTCAAAAAATGGAAGCACATAGACGTTTAGCACCTAAGTATTTCAGAATGCTTTTCCATGTGTGTGCTGAAAAGACCCAAAGCTTTCTTGTAGTCTTCCAGTGCTTACTTGAGGATGCAGAAGCCTCCAGAGCAATACTCAAACAGTATTCCAGAGAAATATTAAGTACTGGAAGGCACTGGCTCTTTGCAATCTTCAGGTAATACTAACTCCTCACCAAGGTGGACCAGAACTGCATTGTCAGTACCCTATGCCTGGCCCTCTCTCCTTCACATCCTTCCACTGGTGAGATACAGAATGATAGTGGGGAGATATCAGAGTTTTCTGTATGTCATCATCTCCCACGGTGTTGAGGAAGGGAGTGGATAAAATCAAATAAAACCCCTACTGACATTTTTTCCAATTGCACAGCACTGCAACCTTGATGTCCTCCCTGGTCCCTGGGGATGACTCAGGAAGGTGCTCACCATAGCAAAGTGGCAGGCAGCTCGGTTGACGTGCAGCTTGCAGAGGAGTTCCTTTGGGATGGTCACATCATCGGAGGCTGCATAATCAGCCACGTTCAACCCTTCTACATACTGTCCAAGTGAAAGCTTGAAATTCTTCTCTCGAAACAAATCATTGCCCTCTGCAAACAAGTTTCTCACAAGCTTCTGCAGAACGGCCTGGGCAGCAGGGAGAGATCAAATAGACTGAAGTGGATATCCAAAGACAAGAGAGGCTTCCCCACTTCCCATGTCTTTCCATATGTTTTAGCAAGCTTCCAACCCAGTAAGATTCTCCTGCTTCCCCACCCTCCTTTAAAACATCAGTCTTTTGGTAGAGAAGAAAATCCAGTCAAATCTCATTCCTTCTTCAACATGTGTCTTCTCCTTTTCCTGAAAGCTGTCATTATCAGAACCTTAAAGCTTTAACTTACAGACAAATTATGACAGAGCACCCCATGGTCTCCATTTCTAGTATGTTAACTAATGGCTGTCAAATCTTGCTAACCAATGAGTTTCCAACTTGAAAAATAAATTCCTCATTACCTCATAATCTTCTTGTCTTAGGGGTAACGTGGACCTCAAAAAAAAGAAGAGAAAATTCTCATGAAACAGGCATTCATACAAAGGCTTTTGTCTGATGAAGAAACCATCTTTCTGGTTCCATATTGATGATATCAGTGAGCTGCTGAACAGTTTCTCACTTGAAATGCAGCTGGGGCAAAGAAAACACAACTAAGGAGCAGTGGACTCAGTGACAGCCACAGTGGTGTCATGAGATGATCAGATCCCAAAGGGTTTTGAAACTAGAGGAATCTTATTTTCAGGGTTTTTTTGCACATTCACAATCTTCTGTAACGTGCCTTCAGCCAGCCACCTAAAAAAACCCCCAACTATCTCTGAGAAAGTACCATGAAAAACTGTCATAGAGAGCGCACACGTATTTTAAGTGCATCTGGCTCTAATGAAAGGCACCAGACTGGCATCCCAAGAGCTCCTCTAATCATCTGTGCAACCAAAGACATAGAGTGATAAATGCAATCACTTTCCTCTGCATTAACTTACCCACATACCTTTAGGCCTACACAACAAAACTAAACAGGACAATGCAAGTTTGGAATGCCATTAACTCCAGATGCCTTGGTCACGGCTGCCAGACTGTGTAACAAAACTGGCAGTGATAACCCCTACCCCACAACAGAACTGAGACCCACATGAAAGGTTCTCTTCTTTAAATGCAACCATCCAGGTCATCCAGATTTGGATCACATGCATTTATTCTTTCTTTTTAAGGCAAAAACAAAAGGCTCTTGAGAAATCCTTAGCATCTTTCATGGTCCTCCTCATTTTTTAAATATATCATATGCATGATCTTATTGGTCAGAGAACAAACTTTTTTTAGATTTCAACTAATCTAATCATCATCTGCTCCTTAAAATTAACTACAGGAAATGCCTTGTAAGAAACATTAAGGCAGCTGCTTAATTGGACTACCCCTTTCACATCAAAAGAAGCCAACAAATGACAGTGCCTGGCCTGGTTTAGATTTTAAGATATGCTCCAGAAACATGAACAACACCCTATATTTCTAAATTCTTTTATTTATAATAAATAAACCTCACAATTGCATCTCTGAAACTGGACTCTCAGTCTCATTTAGTCTCAGTCTGGGGCAAATACATCATTGTCCTGTCACAGAACATAAATATGCAACATGGAAGATTTGTCTTCTTTTCCTGTTGTAGATGCACAGATTTCAGCCATGGTAACTGCAGGACTCAAAACTGACCTTAAGATACCCAATACAATCTCATTACAATCTTGCTGCTTCCTTACTCACCCTGGAAACTGGACCTGAGTCTGAGGCCTTTGCTAACTCAAGCCCCAGAGGGAAAAAAAAACTACTGTACTTTGTAAGGAAGCATTTGGACTTGTAGCTGCCCTTTGAGCAACAACCTCAAGCTCTAGAAGGCCACATAGTGTTTACAGAAGAGTGGCCTGAGGCATCTACCAGGTTGGAGACTATAAAAGAGCCCCGGGTCGTCTGCTTCTGCTACAGGCACTATATGGGGCACCTGGCAAGTAATTTCCTCTGCTTCCCCCACCTACAAAAGAGAAACACTACCCCCCTTCCTAAGAAAGGTGGCGTAACATTGTTGAGAGAGCACTCTGAGATCTTCACGCTGAAGATAAAATAGAAGGTCCAATTACTATTTGCATTATGCTGACTATAAAGATCATCCTAAAACTGCAGTGAAGGGCAAAACACGATGAAATTAAAATTACACAATTTTAAATTTAGAGAGATGCCAGGACAAGAAGCACCCTGAAGAACCACAGTGAAACTCTTTGGGACCATTATTTTTTTCCCATTTAGTAGACCCAAACTGGTGAATAGAAAGAGCTCAGTTCCTGCAGTCCTTGATACAACTGCCTCCAGAGCCCCAGGAAACAATGAGGTTGTCCACTTACTGAATGAACTGAAGTCCTTTCTCTATTTCTTGTTTTCTCTTCTGTCTCTCCATTATAGTTGCTGCAGAGGAAGAAGACAAAAAAAAAAAAAAAAAAAAAAAAAAAAGCAAAACACAGAATGAGTCATTATAGGTCTGGCTGGCAATTAAGCAGCACAGTATTTTGCATGTGCCTGAATTTACTACTAACAAAATGTTCTAGACCAGATGGCCTGAAAACCAAAGTCCATGATTTATCCACACAGCAGAAACAGGACAGCAAGTGGCTCATTACCAAGGGCCTGCTTTTTCTCACATGCCACTGCCAGTATACATGGGCAAAGAAGAATTACTTCAACTTAGCTCTCTATTTAGACTGCCAGTAAATATAGCAATGGGACCCAACTGCAATCATGACTGCCTTCTAAGAAAAAAAAAAAAAGGTCATTATTTCCCCTGCACTGTCAGTCATTTCAGGAATTTGTGATAAGATACTCCGAGTACTGGGACAGCTGGGACAGATTTGAAGTAGTTTACCACACAACATATGAAACAAGCAACCTATGTAAGGTGTCTAGAGGCATATCACAGAGAAAGATGCAGAGGAAGAAGATCAAATTGCTTGCTCTGGTCCAGAGGAAGTGATGAACATAAGTGATCTAAATTTTCTGCTGGATATCAGCAGACAAGAGCAGCAGAGACTTAGGAACACTATTTTGGAGAGGAGATGGGGCCCCATCATGCAGTGTTTTAAAGTGGGGTGGGCAGCACCTGAGGACCACTCTAGCAAGTTGTCCCCACCTAGCCAGGGATGCAAATGGGTACAGTAATTTGTCTGAGTTTGACCAAATCCAGTCTGGGTCTCTGCAAGTGCAGACAAGTAATGAGTACAATTACGAGTACCTTCTTGGTGTAATGTCCCTTTCCTTATCTAAAATGGGTTTGAATCACACCATTAGATACATAATAATGAAATGGCAAATAATGAGATGGCTCCTCCCTGACCTCTCTGCAAGGCAGTGGAGAACCTGACACACAAGGAAAGATTAAAGGGAAGAAGGGATGACACTTTGTGGCAAAACAGAGTTGCTGATGACAGCAAATTTCCCAGCCTGCCATCAACCAGCTGTGATCACAAACAATGTTCAGCATTTGAGGAACGGGTAACCTGGGGACACAGGCAGCAAAGTACAGAAACACAGAGATGAGATGGAGCTGAAGACACTGTGCCCTCTCAGCCTGGAACCACCTCTGAAGAGATTACATGAAAACCAAAAGTAATTTCTCTAAATTTACACTAACATAGCTTGGAGAGCATTATCACCTGGCTCCATTTTACCTTAAGAGCATCCATACCATTCTAAACTATCTTCTCAATATATCTATGGCATATTCAGTCCGGCACAGAGGGAAGGGACTTCTAAGGTATGTGAAAATCAAACCTGACAACACAGCAAGCAGTTATTGATTGTGCTCTGCACTATGCAAACTGTAGCAGAATTAATACCTGCCTTTTGCCAAGAGAGGTTTGGGGGGAAAGGGGAAAGGCAGGAGTGAAAGAAAGACCAGAAAGAAGTGGTAGCAGAAGGCAGCAAGAGCTTGAAAGTGACACTGTGCATTTTGCAAGTCATCAGACATTAAATTTGAGAGCAATCTGGTCCAAGCAGCAGGTAGAAGACTTTAAGCAGGTGCATTCGGAATGGGATGGGCAGCACAGCAAGAAGGGGAAATCCAGCTGACAAGGTGAGTAATGATCAGCATCTCTACACAGGCTTTTAACAGAAGCAATGGAGAAGAGCAGATCGACTTCAATATGACACCAACAGAAGGCCTGGAATGATTTATGAATAACCTGGATAACAAGCAATCAGGAAGAAAGAAGAAAACTTAACAAGGAGACCATGAGGTTAATATGATCCTACAGGCAAACAGGCTTGAGAGACAGAGAAAGTGATAAAGTCCATTTATTTTACATTTCTCCTTGCATGAAATTCTGCAAAGACAGTAGTAGTAGTAAGAGAGAATGGTCGAGGTAAAGATGAGCGTTGGGAGCCATTACCACACAGGCAGTAGTAAAAATCACGAAAGAGGACAGAGGAACCCCAGAGCAGTGTAATATAGAACTCTGAGGACCACATGAAACAAGGCTGGGGAAAGAGCCACCATGGGAAATGATAAGAGATGAGTTAGAGGAGTTGAAAGACCAAGGGGGCCCTCACATATGCTGATGGGGGAAAGGACAGGGAGGAGTGAGAAATTCTAGAGAAAGACTCTTAGTGTACTAACAGGCTTTAAATGGTGCAAACACCCTCACCTCGGACCTTCATCCACTCAGCTTCTGCCTATGGTTCAGGAATTCCATTTAAGATCAGGTCCAGCTACACTGCCTCATCTGAGCCATAATGTAGGTGCACCTGTCCTTAGTCATATCTCCACAATGAAGCTTGGACCCACACTGTAGGCAGCTTGTCTCCAGTTCTGTCTCTGGTACCATCCACTACAGTTCAACTTGCTGGGTAGACCCTGGACCCACCTAACCATTTCATCTTCTCTGGGACTGTTGATGCACTCCTGATATCAGCATCTTGTTCTGTCTGCCCTGTTCAGATGCAGTGGGACTGTACTCTACCTAAGGAGGGCACTGCTTGGTGGCTGTCATCACCTTTGGCTCCTAGTTTGTCCTCCCTGGAGAAGCAGCCCTGTTTTTGCTGCTCCCTGACCGGACCCACACTGGAGAGAAAATAAATCAGGGAAGGGAAGGAGCACCAGACAAAACAGATCTTTTGAAAATGGAGATTGTGGGAAATTATGGGAAGAACAGCTGAATGCTGGCTGGTCAACACAAAGTTAATGGCTGCACTCCAGAAAAGCTATGGCATACCTTCACAGTTGTGCATGTCCACAAAACAAATCATCACCTTGAAAAGCTTCTGAGCAGCCCACTTCAACCTCTGCTCCTGAGCTCAACTCTTAAAATACTATTGTGAGGAGTGAAAAGGAGATCAGTACCTGTTCTCATGGCTACCCTGACCCTACTGCTAGGATACATATCCTACACAGCAGGATGTGGGTACGTGTTACAAGGGGAACTGTTTACTGTTGCTTGCCGACAGAAAAGGGCATTTAAACATTTCTGACCAGAAGTTGGACTGGAGCCAAAGGACTATAGCAAAAGGCTCCAGAATGTCTCTTTCTTAGAGTTACCCAACTCCTCTTGCATCCTGCTGTTTCTTCTCTTGAACCAACACTGCAACCACATCCAACATGCATATCTCCATCCTTGCTTCATGTGGATGGCTGACCAACCTACTGCATCTAAGTCCCAAAATATACAGCCACCGTTTTGATCCTTGCTACAAAACCCTCACTAAAAAAAAAAACAACCTCTCTGCTCAGCATGCTGTTCCATCTGTACAATCACCTTCCATAGTGACTGACTGCTCTCCAACCCAGGACCTTCCATTACCTTCTTTAGACATGCATCACAGGATTGATCTCCCATCCAGACTGCCCCACATTCCTCTCTTCATGAAAGTGGGTGACCAGCTTCCTCTGCTAGGGCTCCTTGAACCTTCACAACTTTGTCACAACTTTGCAGGTAAAACTCAACTCCTGATGGCAAGACCCCCAAAATGCTCACCACATAATGCTGCCCTAAACAACTTCTTTCACATCTCTGAGGAACAACCACCTCTGCCTTTCAATCTGACTCCATACCAGCACCCTCTTCAATTCTGGGCAGACCTCACCCCAGTCCTGCCTGCCCCATTGCTGCTGAAGGCTACCATCCTGACTTCTCTTTTTGCTCCTTGTACCTCCTCCCCTGCAATCTCTCCATCAAACTCAAGGAACTTCTGTCTCCCCTTATTGTCCCAGCATCTTCACCATGTCTCATCTGACCCCCGGGACCAAGACACAGACCCATTACAACAGAAAACCCATGACACTGCAAGCCACCTGTAGGTGCAACAATTCATTTCTGCTGCACACCATACCATAGCTGATACATAATTAATTTTAAGCATGGAGACTACCTAGCTTTTGTTTTTTTAGTCTTTTAAATATTTTTAGAAACACACTGGAAAAGATTTCATGATGCAGTGTGCCTAAACATCTTTTCTTTTCCCTCGACAAAACTTGTTTGTCCAGACTTGTCTGCTCAAATCACCAGCAGAATTTGATTTCATAGTACTTATAACCCCACTACAAAGCTCTTGTCTTTTTGGTCGAGAGATGGTTATCCTCTCTGCTCCAGCTTTTAGAGGAAGTTTTATTCACAGTTTGCCAATGAGTTGCAAACTATTTGCCATACATAAATAATGTACAGCAGATAGATAATTTTTTTTCCTTCAGAGGGAAGTCAGTAAAAAAGAGTGACTCAATCACAAACTGTGTAGATTCACTCTATGAGACACTACAAGATGAATGGAAAGACTTTAATTTACTTATCAAGGACTGTGTGTTATTCCCAACCCTGCTAGTGCTGAATTTGGGCAAAGCTTTTCATACTGTATTTCTGGGATGGCAATGACTTCACACTTGACCGACTTCCAGGCTTCGGCTGTAACATTTCAGCCAGAAATAAGCACACCGAGATGCAAGTGGCAGGTTGTACAGCTGAGACAGGAGCTCAGCTCCAGGCTGCATGTGCTCCCCTCCAGGCAAAAGGCTCCAGGATGCACTGGTCTGCAACACAGAGTCTTGCACTGGCTGCAGTTCAGCCACCTCGGCGGTGCAGCAGGGGAGGTAAGTGGACTCACACCAAGCAGGGGACAAGCCACAGAGCCCATGACAAACACGGGTCCCCACTCACTCCCATGGCTGCTCACTGCCATGCCCAGATCCCTGGGTTTCAACACTTCCCATAGCTAACAACTTTTGAGATCACCACCACCACGCTGTTGATGGATATAGAATTAAATTTACATATTTTTGTTGTAATTGTGAATCTGCTTTATATAACGTATAATGAAATTAAATTCTATTTTATGAAATAATGTGCTGTATGAAATCCTCATTCTTGGGTAAATAACCACAAAACTATCAGCCAGCATCTTGGAGATTGAGATAAATCCTGAAGACTCTTTTCTGACACTGAACAACAAGATGTTGATTTGGGCTCATCTAAGCTCTGTCCGGGCCTTTTGCATATAAATAGATAGCAAGCTCAGGGAGCTAAGAACCTTGTAAATGGAAATTGGCTAAGACCACCTAGACTTGCTGCCCAACATTATGCATGTGTTGGAGAAGGGATTAAAAAAAGGAAGATCACTGAAGATCCCCTTTCCCCCAGCTAAGAATGCAAATATTAAAATTAATTTCAGGAAATCAGATAAATATTACCATTAGTTCCAGGGAATGTGATGTCTATCACAATGAGTTTTATACATATGTACCTATTAGTACAATATAAGTCATGCCTGTAGTCGCTCATGTCATGTATGACTTTGAGAACTCTCTTGTGTATCCAGCACTGCAATAAAGAATGCCTGCCTTCTAAAACTTAAAGACAAGTGTCAGAGGGTTCTTTCAGCCCACTGCATACAACAACTGTGTCTCTCCACCCCAGGGTGTCTCCATGGTTGTTCTCCCAAACCTGGCACCTTGCTAGTCCCACTCCTGCCCCATAGCAGGTTGCAACCAGCTTCACCCAGGAATACCTCCAGGAAATGCAGGATGAAGCAGGAATGAGCCCCTCACCACAGCTGAAAATAAAAGCATCATCAAGTGTTTTCACAGGAAAGCAAGGGAGGCAGTGGCCAAAGCCTCAAGAGACCAACCTGCCCTCCAACACCCTATTTTCTGCTCTCTCTGATGCTGAAAAGGACAGGACATCACGACCAACAGAAGGGGGGGCTTGCTAAGATTGTCTCAATATTAATATCACAGGGGCCTAAGGGGGGTTGGAGCGAGGAGGGAAACAGCCTCTTCTCCTCAGTACACTGTGAAAGGACCAGAGGGAATGGATGTCAGCTGCACCAGGGCAGGTTTAGGCTGGATGTTACGGAATATTTTTCCACTGAGAGCGCTATCAGGCATTGGAATGGCCTGCCCAGGACAGTGCCCTGGAGGCATTTAAAAGGCGTTTGGACTTGGTCCTGGGGGACACAGCTTAGTAGTTGAATTATGGTGTTGGTCAGAGGTTGGACTGGATGATCTTGGAGGTCTCTTCCAACCTAAACATTCCGTGATTCTGTGTCTGGAGCCACAGAAGCAGACTCCGCATCACCGGTGGCAGAGAACAATGAGTCCTCCAAACTCACCGGGAATACCCCCAGGGCGTTTTCAAGTATCGGCAGGAGGTAGGTCTCACAGGTAGCACAGAACAAGGAGTAGTTCATATAACTGGGGAGGGACCCCGTTCTGACAAACAAACTCGCCAGGCAAGTAGTTATCGGTGTATTTGAGACACCAGACAAACGTCCATTTTCGACGTATCAAGAGAAGCCCTGCACCACAAGGAAGGTGTTGCTTGGATTTGTGGGAGTCCACCGCTGTGCACAAACCCGCAGTAAACAACGAACGTCTCCTTCCTAAACGTGGTTCCAACTTAAAACGCTGACACCCGCAGCCTCTCATCCCACGTGTAACACCGTTTCCTGCAGCCACCCCACGCGTAACATCTCCATGTGCCGTGGGCCACCCCTGATTCTGCCCGAGGGGCACCGCATTGCGGCCGGGCCATGAGAAGGGGGGGACGCTGCCCATCCCTTGGCCATTTGCTCTTGGTTTCGTGCCCAACCAGCTCGCCCTTCCCCTCTATCTCTTTAAAAATTACATCCCCGGGACACTTCCCAGACGGGTGGAGCTGGAACTCCCGCTCGCTGCCTCTCCCCACCCCCAGTACTAGGCCACCGATCCCCGGCCTTGCGTAGCGGCCGCCGCCGCTAAAAGCTCCACCTTGGCCGGACAGGGCGGTGAGGGGCCGGCGGAGCCTCCAGCACTCCACGCGGCTCGGCCGGACGCCGGCAACCCGGCATCCCTTCCCCTCCCCCCCGGGTCCTGCTCAGGGGGGATGGTCTCCCCCGGCAGGAGATATCCAGGCTACCCTGAGAAAAGGAGAAAAAACTAAAACATGGTCTTCCTCCCTTCCCACCCACCTATCCATATCTCCGAGTGTCTGAGACACGACTTTAAGGAGGGGGGAAAAAAAGAAATTTTAAAAAGCTGACTTAACCTGCCACCCGGAAACTGTCTAAAGCATTAAAAAATTCTGACGGAAAAAAAAAAAAAAAACAAAACGAAAAAACCTAAACAAACAAAAATTGAAAAAAACCCACAACCTTCTTATTTGATAAACTTTACAAGCCCCTACGGAAGGTCCATCCGAAAATCTATTCCACAAGGGCTTCTGTGCTGCTTCATGAGGTTTATACCAAACAAGAGGGGGAAACTGCAGCCTAAACACGGATCTGAACACAGCTCTCAAATCTACAAACCGCAAACAGGCACAAACGCAATTAATACTAAGTTTTTCATACAAACCCAGGGGCTTCTCCCCTGGCTATTCACTTTTAGAATACCATCACATTTTTTTGCAGGGGATGGGATTAGGATCTCTGACAATTATGTTTTTTGCAAACCCCACATTTTTGGCGGAAGAGGGGGTTACCTTCAAAATCTCACCCATATTATTTTTCGCCGCTTTTTTTTTTTTTTAATTTGCAATTACACAACGTTTCATCCATGCAGTTACCATCTGAAACCTTTATTTTCTAATGAAGCAACATCCAGATTTTCTTGTTTCCCAAGTCCACCCCTTTCTACATACACAAACACAAATACAGAATTGATTCAAGACAAAAAACAATCCCCCAAAAATAATAAGGAAGGACTCACCTCTCCTCGGGTCTTCCCACACACACTATGTATAAACTTTCCTTGATAAATGGTATTGTATTACTAGAGATATTATTAATGTATTATTACTAGAAGTAATAATAATAGTAAGTGCTATTTAATTATAGAAGGCAGCATTCTGCTTCTGGATCGGCTGCCCCTGCAGCTCCCTCCATGTGCCTCCTGATCTCTTTACTTTCATTTCCAGGTCTCGCTCGCTCGCTCGCTGCTCTCAGCTGCACCAGCAGAGAAAATGCCTCCCTGCATATCCTCTGGGCCCTAGAGGCTACAGCTTCCCATTACAAAAATTCACAGATCTTTCCCTTGTGGTTGGTTTAGGGATTCTTTAAGGTGAATTGGGCTTTTTTTTTAAAAAAAAAAAAAAAAAAAAAAAATTTCAGAGAAACGAAAGCGCTGAAGCTATCGAGCCTCGGTTCTTATTTTAATGCAACGTTTTTATTTCCTGGTTGTCTTTGCTGGTACATAAAATACTGCCCAAAGACAGGAAAGCTGCCTCTGTGGAGTGATTGCCTGCATGGAAAGTGCAGTGATCAACTGAATTACGAGACACTGGCATTATCACATATGTGAAGCAGCGACCTTTTTGCCCACCCATATATGTTTGCTGGAAGGGGGCCAGAGCCATCGCTCACGACAGAGCAATTACCTGTTCCAGCCAGACCTCACACTGCTGCTCAGGGGGTTCCCTGTAAATAAGATCATGTGAAAACATAAATCTTCGGGTGGAAAGGAACATGCAGTGTATGTATATATAACATACTACTACTGTTGCTGTTATTATAATTATTATCACTATATTGGTTATTATGCAATATATATGTATATGTTATCTGTGCATATGTTTATATATTTATACATGGAAATACACGTTTCAGGACTTTCCTGGAACCAGATTTTGGGCTTGTTTTCCTCCCAAATCCCTCAATATTTACAGGAAGTGGACCGAATCCCATGTGGAATGGGAAACACCCCTGGAAGCAGTTGCAGACTGGAAGCAGGGGCCCAGGACATGTGTTATTCTGTGGAAGGAAATGGTTGTGAAAACCGAGGTGCAAAGACCACCTCATTTAGGGGGTTCATCCATTCCTGCCTTGCCGCACTACCACAGACTCCAGATAACCCTCTGAATTGAGTTTTCTGCTTGGCTACCAAACCAGCCCCCCCAATAGGATGGGTTTTCCTCTCCCTAAAGGATTCTGTATGTCAGATCATAATTTCCAGACTGACTCTGGTTTAAATTGTCAGCTTTTTTCCAATGTAATCAGTGACATGTTTACTGCTCAGTTTCTCACTTCCCTATTTACAGTGACCCAAAGGAGTGTGACATAGTGCTTTGCAGCTAAGCAGCTCTGACAAGACTCAGAGACAGGTAGAAGGTGTCAGCTGAAATATACTAAATTTGTTTAATATTCAAAACATGTTGATCAGAATTGGAAAGACTTTGTTATATTGAGTAGGACTGGCTTCTGGCAGCTCTGTCATCACAATAAACAGATAACTTATGAAGTACAGGTTGTGAATTGTATAAGATACTATATGACAGAAGAATACCCTCTTCTTGATATTTAATCAAAATGTACTTTTTTTTTTTTAAGATATACAAAGATTGCTGTTATTCTTGGATAGGGCAAAGATGATTTTATTTATCTGTTCAGATGATTTATTACACCTTATTTTTAGGCAGTGACACCATGAGAATGCATACAGACTAACCAAGCTGAGGAAGCTGCTGGGCAAAAGGTACATGAAATGCCACCACCCCTGCTGAGAGGTGGCTTTGGGTAGAGGAAAGATGGAGCAGGCCTGGTGGTGGAAAGCAAAAAGAGAGAGACTTGACATGTGAGGTCACACAGGGAGAGCAGCCCCACAGAGCATTAAGCATCAGATGAGTCAGAGATCCCAACCCTGCTGTCAGAGCTCTGAAAGGCACAACATCACAGCTGGACAAGAAGAGGGCTTGGGAGGAGTTGAGGAGAAAGAGGAACAACACCAAAATTTTCACACAATCAGGAGTTATACTGGAATAAGCACTATTGCTTAATTCAAGAACATTTATTTTCAAGACTGATTTTCCCCACTGAATGTCACACTGTGCTTTCCTCTGGCCCAATTTTCTCTGCCTGCAAGACTGAGAGGTGTTCTGCAAGGTCATGATCTAGCACGTGCCACTCCTCTCATGAAATAATGTCTTTCCTTAGCAGCTAGCATGAAGATTTTCACAGTTTGCAAGCATGGTTTTCTAGGTCTGGTGCGGAGGTCATGAGCAGAATCAAAATGCTGCCAATCCCTGCTATGAACTAGTTACAGTGTTTTAAAAATTACTTTGATTTCTAAAGCTATTAATTTAGGGAGAATGGACCTATGGATTTATGCTACATTGGCACAATACAGTTTAATGACAATATATCTGGGTCCACAGTTTATTCACAGTTTTATTCACAGAGTTTATTCTCACTAGAACTCTTCTGACCCAGTTAACTAGCCAATATTTGGGAGAAAAACAAGGGGAATTGGATTTATTTAATAGGATCCTGTTTGTTGCTAAAGATCATGAGGAACTAACAAGTACCAAATTCATCTCTCATATTTTCCAAGTTCAAGCTCCTTCTCAAGATCACACTAATTTATACCCTCATCTGCTCTATGCTGTCAGCTTTATGCTTCTCACTACAACATTAATCTAGTTCGTGCCTCAGCTTCTTAATTTTTTTTAGTTGCAACGGAGAGTCCCCTTACTATTTATGAGTTAGCATTTGCTCAAGTTTTCTATCTAGTTGCTGCACTGGTTTATGACTTCTATGCTTTCAGCTGTCATGCTTCATAAAGAAACTTAATTGCTTTTTGTATTCCTACAGAATGAAGAAGGTTTACCATGCCCTTCAACGTCAACACGTACAGGTCACCCTGGAAGAATTGCTGACATTATTTTTTTGGGGTCCACACAGACTTTGAATATTAAAGTCACAATTGGCAGAATTGTGAAAGAATGAAAAGTGCCTCTTATAATGTTTTGGGAGCAAATGGAGGAATGAATCCATCCTGTTACCCACCTTAATGCTGAGCTCAGCAGGTATCAGTGGCTGCCATCTCAAATGGGTGCCTTGATCAGTGTAAAATGCAAGTTGGAGAGATCAGCTTGTATCTAGGGGACCTGTGCAAACATGCTGCAGCAGCAAGTGGCTCTATGCAGAGCTCACCTTGTCCCATCAATGTACCTTTATGTCTGTACTGAAGAAGGAAACATCACACACAACATATCACATCAAACAAAAATAGATTCTTTTTCTGTTAAGTGACTGGGGCACTCCTGGATGAGGCGCTTCCATTAGCAGCACTTTTTGAAAGCAACATGTAAACACAAAGATGAGATTTCCAGAGACATTATGTGAACGAGGTTTCAGAGGAAGCGTCACCCGTGACCCATCCACACGTACGTGGGAGACCTACAAAACCAGAACTCTATACACTGACATCTTCCCTTCCCGGCTGTTGCGAAAGGGACTCGGGTGCAAAGCTCTCTAGCTCTGAAGAGGCCGAAACAGAAGTGGCCGAGGGCAGGGACAGCAGCTGCTATCACACGGCTCCACACCACGGGACGCGCGTGGAAAAGAGCCCGTCCCATCCGTAGGCCCCGTCCAGGCCGCCCCCCCACAGCCTTATCCGCACGAGGCATGCCGGGTACTTCCCCCCTCCTCTTCAGGACTACAAATCCCAGCGCGCCCCGCGCCCTCTGGCGCCGTGCGGGACCCGTAGCCCCGCCCCCGTGCGGCGCGGCCGGCCGGCTGCGGCACGTCGCTCGTCCGTCAGCACCCGGCGGGGGTGCCGCCCCTGTGACGTCACGCCGCGCAGCCAATCCTGGAGGGGAGAGAAAAACTGCCGGCTTTCAAATCCTCCGCCTCCCCTCCTCCCCCTCCCCCATCCTCACCGGCGGCGGCGGCGTGAGGGCTCCGGACGGCGCCGCTCTATCGATCTCCGCCCCACCCCCGCCCCACCCCCCTCCGCTGTCAGCGCCGGACGGCGGATCCCCGGCGCTGCGGAGGTGAGGGAAGGGGAGGTGAAGCGAAACGCCGGTGGCCGCGGGAGGAGGAGGAGGCAAAGGTGGAGAAGGAGGAGGTAAAGGAGGAGGAGGGGGTGGGGGGGAATGGTGGTGGTGCGGTGTGTGCGGAAGGTGAGGCGATCCCGCAGACCAACGCGCAGACACGGCGCAGCCGCCGCCGCCCTCCTGTCTCCTCGCGCGGGCGGCGGTAGGGAGGGGACGCCTCGCGGCGCTCCCACGCGCGGGAACTGCGCCCTGTCCCCCCCCAACGATGGACCGGGTGGTCACGTGGGCGCGGGGCGGCGGCGGCGGCGGCAGCGGTCCCGTTGTGTGGGGTCGGTCCTGGCACCGGGGCCGTCGGGTCGGGGCAACGTGAGCAGGTGGCGGCGTGGCCGGCGCTCAGCGGCTTCCCCTGGGGGAAAAGAGGAGCCCAAGGCCCTCCCGGGGGGGTGTCCAGGCTCCCACTCCCACCCGGGGCCGGCTGGACGGTAACCTTGGTCTGTCACCCAGCGCTCCCCGGGAGCCGGGTCCTGGGCCCTCCGCTGCTGGGAGAGCGGAGCGGGCGCCTTCCTCCTCCGGCTGCTGGTGTGGGCAAAGTGTTGTGATTAAAGCGTTTGCTGAGGTAACTTAACTTTTTTTGGCTGTCAGGAAGCGTTACAGCTTCATACAGTCTCTCGGTAACGAGGAAGTCACTCCTCAGACATTTCCAGATCTTGGTTTTATTTGCTAAGCATACAAATACTGCATTTTTTTTTTTTTTAATTTTTTAATTTTATTTTTTCTTAAAGCTTTCCTTGCGGAAGAACTAGCAGTAAAGAGACGTCTGGTAGGTTGACAACTGGGCGTGGCTGACGTGTTTGCAACTAAACATGCCTCGGGATGTGAGGAGGAATTCCTATGATGAAATTAGTCTGTGTGTAAAGTGAAGAGAGTAAATGGAGTTTAAGACCAAGAGAAGCAAAGGCAGCAAGTACACCTGTGGAGTACAGCAGAGCATCATATCAGAAAATAATTGATTTTAAAAAAAACCAAACAAAACAAAAAACCAAAACAAACTGGGGTGATGAGGTATTTAAAAGTAAATTCCCAACAATTTGGAGGCCAATTACTTCACACAGGGACTGATGTTCATTAAACATGCTGCTAGGCATGGCTAGCTGGTTAATGTGCATCTGTGTGGGACATCTGAAAGAACTCACAGACCCCGGACAGTATTTTGGATGCAACACACATGATTTTTTCAGCAGCTCGTTGGGTCTAGAGCTGTGCTGACGAGGGCACTACCAGGGATATCCCTGAAAAAGAAAAACAGCTGCGTTCATCCTAGCTTGATTCGGAGACCAGGGAAAATGTGTAACTAAAGGATAGCGTATGGGGAGAGGAGAGTGATGCATTTTAATTGTAAAAGTGTTGTGCAAAGAGTCATGTCTTCATGTCTTTAATCTGTAGCTTTAACTAATTGCTGTTTATGAAGTGTAACAGCTATCAAAACCCAGGTCCCAGCAGTATGGGAAGAATCAACACCATCTGGCTGGCTGATTTTGGTGTATTAATCTGGTCTAAATGCCATAAGTGGGCAATGAGGGAGGACACTAATGACACTGAAAACTCAGGCTATCTCAGGAACAGAAGAGACATTAGTGTTCAAATAAATGTGATTATTCATACAGATTATGCATTGTGTATTGTCATTTGCTTTTTTGTTGACAGTTTCTTTTAATTGACAGCTCTTAACATCTGGAAAAGCAGGAAAAATGGCATCAGAAGACATCACTAAGCTTGCAGAGTCACTTGCCAAAACCAAAGTGGGTGGTGGACAATTGAGCTTCAAAGGCCAGAGCCTTAAACTCAATACAGCTGAAGATGGTAAGAGAAAATACCTTGAAATTCTACCAAATTCTTGTGGTAACCCTCCTGCTAATCCTGCATGGCTGAGTTGTCATAATACCCGGTGTGATGGAAGGGTCTCAGCTACAGCTGTTTCTGATGACTGTTTCTGACTCTCCAAGTGCTTTTGACAGTCACTGTGTTAGAAGTCAGTACTCTATTTAAAAAGAGTAAGCAAGTGCATGACAGAACAAGCAGATACTCCAAAGGCCTGCATGAGGAATGGGCTGATATGTTAGTCTGCTGCAACAGGCCAGTTTCTTCCCAAATTCTGATCAGTTGGTTAGACTCTCATTGGGTTTTTTCTCAGAATATCTCTCTTGATGGTGCATGTATGCTTCCCAATCAAAAATGGCTTGCAGTGTCTGCTAATATAGTAAATATCTGGACTATATATTCTTAGATCAGTGTTTCTGCTACATTTAAGAGAACATGTTCTTCAGAGAGGTTATTTGCTATAGTGTGTACTTTTTTACTGATTTCAAAGATCATGCTTTTTTATATGCCATTTCAGTAGTGCAGTGGTCTATAGGGAAAGACTTTGGAGCTCGGGAACAATAGGAAGTGCCAGCAACACGAGACTCTGTAGCCTGCTCCTGTGTCTTGAATAGGATTACTCTAGTGTTAAATTATCCCTGACATATTTGTTAAACAGGTATCTACTTTTGTCAGTCAGCAGGAACTTCATCCCATTGTTGTGGCACCAATTCTCATTAACTTTTAGCTTAGTCCTTGCATCTTGGTGGGCACTGCACTCTAGCTCCTTGTTGAAGAAGAGTCTGAGCTGTGAGGTTTGGGCTGTACCCCTTCACTTTCAAGCTCCTTCTTAGAGGAGACAAGTGTGACGCATTCCAAAGTTAGCCTCCAACTGCAGAGAGAAGTTTGGACCCTCAGTTCTGTTAGAGATGGATTATTACAGCTTGAGTTGGAATACCTCCAAAGAGGGACCCTGCCTAAATTTCAATTAATCCATTTTACCATTGTATAAAATAATTTTGAATAATTATGCCATTGTCTACATCTTTTTTTCAATATTATTCCATGTGGCAAAGTAGAAGTTTAACTAAGATTCAATTATAGGAGTTCAGCTAAAGTTTAATTAAAACTATGGTCTTATCAATCCAGGGACTGATGTGAAGTCAAGTTGTTTATGTCAAGTAGTTTTCAGTTTGCCCAAATCTTAAACATTTATGGCCCAAATCTTAAACATTTATGCAATTAGTTTTAATATTCTTTAGTCAATCCATTAATCCCAATATTCCTATGGCAAATCCATTTCTGCTTTTAACAGTCCCACCTTTTGTTTTATTTAGCATACCTGCTAATGTTTCATCAAAAGTTCTTGAAGTTTTCCAAGGTGTCTTATTAATGTGAACATTTACATATAAAATGTTAAAATGAACCATGTACTAATGGCAGACAGAACTTAGGAGTAAGTAGGGAAACTTTTGCAAATAGGAGGATGGTGATCAGAGAACAGAACTAGAAATAAATTACAAAAAGGCAGGGTGGGGAATGGAGAATGTTTTCTCTAGTGAGCTGACATTTTAGCTCTGCTCTCCTTTTCTGCTTCAGGATTCTTTCAGATAATGTTCAGCTGTTTTCACTAAGGGTAGAGTTGACCAGGTGTTGTTGCATCAGTGTTGTTACTGTGATACCTAAGATGATAGTTAAAAAGCCAGCTGGACTATCTGATTTTTCCAGCTGAAGAAGTGATCAAGCAAATTGAAGAATTTGATGGCCTGGAAGCATTGCGCCTGGAAGGCAACACAGTGGGTGTGGAGGCAGCAAAGGTCATTGCCAAAGCCTTGGAGAAGAAATCGGAGCTCAAGGTGAGATCCTCAAGTGGGTGGTGGAGAAGGAGCTGAAGTAATATAGAAATAGGGGAGGTCTATCTATGCTCTTTCTGCAGCAGCCTGCCTTGAGTTAGCCCCAGAGTTTGCTTGGTTGTTCTTTTGGTAGAAAGAACAACCGTATGAAAATACGGTAGTACTTGGGTGTTGTGGGGTAGTGGGAACACAGTTCCTGCATTCTTTCCTAACTGTTCCAGTTCAAAACCTGTGAAGCTGTGAAGGAAGAGCCTCGTTGCAGAGATAGCATCTGTAAACAAAGAACTTTGGCAACAGAACTTAAACTCAAGTGGAAAAAGCTGGGACACATCTTCTAAAGACTGAGTTTTCAGAGAATTCCTGAATAGGGAAGAAATAATGGAGGAAATGCACAGTGTTTTTCATGACCAAGCTGGTTCCCTGCTGTGCTGCTCTAGCCTAATGTTAGAAGGATGCTGTGCTGCTAGAGGCACCTTCCTTTGCAGGAGAGGAGCCTGAAACATTGATTCATGTTAATCACACAAGTGTGGCTCTTCAAGCAAGTCCAGATTATTGAGCTCTCTACCTCTGTAAAATCTGCTTTCCTAATGTATCTCTGCATTTCCTGCAGCTTTTTCCTGTGGCAATTTTCTCAGTATAAAAATGTCAGCTTGAATGCAAGTGAGAATACTTGTACAGTGATATTTACAGTGTGTATTTCAGTGGCATTATGTCCTTGCAGGTGAAGTAATTGCAATATTAGTTTTCATAGCTCTATAGTACAATCAAATGGCAAGCCTGAGGGAAGGAAGACAACATTAAGCTGTCCCTAGTGATGCAATGCAGATTGTATATATAGACCTCTGTACAACTGTTGTCCTAAATATTCTAATGGTTTCTATCTTATGCTCTTAATTTAGAGGTGTCATTGGAGTGACATGTTCACAGGAAGGCTGAGGTCTGAGATCCCTCCTGCTTTGGTAAGTAAAAACTAGAACTGATACCACTGACTGATGTAACTTCTCACCTGTCATGCTTTTTGTGGGAGTATGCTTTTTAGCACAGAGCTGATTTTCATGCATTTCACACCAAGTGTCTCAGAATAGGTGAGTGATTCTATTTTTGCTCATTCTGCATGAGGTGGAGAAGAGATGATTAAAGGCCAGATGCAAGTCTGTGCTAGTGAAGGAGCTTGTCACTGGGGAAAACATCTTCGAATGATAACTAAACTTTCTGAATAAAAACATGGTTATTTCTTCCAGGAGCATTACAGAGGTCCCCTCCTTGAGTCCTGTGAGGCAAGAACATGAACTCAACAGAATGAAAACATTATTTCTTTTAGTAATGTAGAGGGAAAACTCACTTTGAAATGTGTGGTTTTGACCTAAAGGAATGGAATATAACTTCTTGGTAACTGCCTTATGTTTATCTCTAGCTTAATTTAAACAACTTCTTCTCTGGCTTTATCTGTAAAACTTTATTTCCCCAGGCAGCTTTGTCTTCAAAGTGAAAATTTTCTGCAGCATTGCCAGCTCACCTAGCCACTGCAGTGATACTGTCACTAAAAGTCAATCCAATCCCTCCCTCCCTCCCACCCACCCACTGCCATCTGTTCCTTTACAGATCTCTCTGGGAGATGCACTCATCACTGCTGGAGCCCAGTTGGTGGAGCTGGACCTGAGTGACAATGCCTTTGGGCCAGACGGTGTCCGTGGATTTGAGGCACTGCTGAAAAGTCCCACGTGCTACACCCTACAGGAACTCAAGCTCAATAACTGTGGCATGGGCATTGGTGGTGGGAAGGTAAGGGTTGTCTCCTTATCAGGAATGAAGTCAGGGCCTGGACTTGGCTTCAGACTACCCTATGCAGAATTACAGAATGTTTGAGGTTGAATGGTGTCTTTGATCATGTAGTTCAACTCCCTTGCTCAAAGCAGCTAGATGAGGTTGTTCAGGGTTGTGTCTAGTCAGATTTTTAGTATCTCAAAGGGAGGAGACTTCACAGGCTCTCTGGATGATCTGTCCCTGTGTTTAACAACCCTCATAGTAAAGAGGGGGAGGGAATTTGTGTTTCAATAGATTTTTTTCTGCATCGGTTTATGCACATGTGTCTGGCTCTGCCTTCTTTACAATAACTTCTCCCCTTGACCTTACTCTAGTATTCTGACTCTTCTTACACTTGGCTGAGATCTCCTCCAGAGTCTTCTCCAGCCTAAATATTCCTAGTTCTCAGTGCATTCCCAGTATGTTAAATTCTCCAGTCC
This sequence comes from Phaethornis superciliosus, assembly GCA_023637945.1. NCBI lineage: Eukaryota > Metazoa > Chordata > Aves > Apodiformes > Trochilidae > Phaethornis > Phaethornis superciliosus. The sequence continues at coordinate 61,103,623 of JAJQWJ010000001.1, read as the reverse complement.
CTTCATCTTTCTTGAGACCATTTGCTGGACTCACCCTTGTATGTCCACATAGGAGCCCAGAACTGGAGACAGCACTGGGAGGCATCTCTCAGGGCAGAGTTGAGGAGAAACATCTCTTCCCTTGGCCCACTGACAGTGTTCTTCCCAAGGGAGCCCAGTAGATTTTTTTTTTTTTTTTTTTTCCTGTAAGTACATATTTCTAACTCATAGTCGACTTCTCACTAGGATGTCCAAGTTTTTATCTGCCAAGCTATTTTGCCTCCATTTGACCCTAAACTTATGCTGGTATATAGGGTTATTTTTCCCCTTTTGCAGGACTTTGCATTTGTCTTTAAGCATCTGCCTTCCTGGACAAGGGGACTGAATACACCCTCAGTGAGTTTACAGGTGACAAAGTGCTGATCTGCCTGTAAGGGTAGTAAGGCTCTGCAGAGAGACCTGGACAGGCTGGATGAGTGGGAAGTATGACGTTTATCAAGACCAAGTGTTGGATCCTGCACTCTGGTCACAACAATCCTACAGGCTTGGGGAAGCTGGAAAACTGTTGGAGGAAAAGGACCTGGGGTCTCGATTGATATCTGTGTGAACATGAGCCAACACTATGCCTAAGTGGCTGAGAAGGCCAACAGCATCCTGCATTGTATCAGAAATGGTGTGGCCAGCAGGACTATAAAAGTGATTGTCCCTCTGTACACCACATTGGTGTGGCCAAACCTCAAGTACTGTGTTCAGTTTTGAGCCCCTTATTACAAGAAGGACATTGAGGTGCTGGAGTGAGTGCAGAGGGGGAAAACAAAGCTGATGGAGGGTCTGGAGAACCAAGTCTTATGAGGAATGGTTGAGTCACCTGGGGTTGTTTGGCCTGGAGAAAAGGAGGCTGAGGGAAGACCTTATCAACATCTATGGTTGTAGTGAGGTGGGAGTTGGTCTTTTCTGCCTAGCAAAATGTTATAGGATGAGAGGAAATGGCCCCAAGTTGTGCTGAGGGAGGTTTAGATTGGACATGTGAATAAAATTCTTCACAGAAAGAGTTATCAAACAGTGGAACAGGCTGCCCAAGGAGGTGGTTGAATGACCATTCCTGGAGATGTTTAAAAGGAATGTAGATGTGGTGCTTAGGGACATAGTTTAACACTGGGCTCAGTACTGAGTTAGATTAATGGTGGGACTTGATGATCTAAAAAAGGTCTTTTCCAACCAGAATGATTCTATGATTCTGAGATTCCTGTTGAGTCATTTCTCCATTTTCAAGATCACTTCCCTCTAGATGTTTTCCTGGATTAGTTTCTGAAATATGAAAAGCTCATCTGTTTTTTCCAGCATAGGAAAAAAGTTCTAGCCTAAAAATTAGCGTTCTTTGTCAGGAGAGCTAGTAGGCTTGGATTTGAGAGAGTATTATTACCAAGCTTAGCACTGAAATGGAAAACCAGGACTAACTGTAGTTATAGTTAAGACCCTGTATGTTTGCCTGGTTTTAGGATTTGGTGTTCTTAACGTGGTCTCAAAAGCGGAATATGTCACTCAGTGTGCAGTAAGCCAATCCACACAGAGTCAAGATACTTGCTTTAGTTCTGGAGCAGGGTGGTGATCCACAAAGTAAGCTCATTTTCCTGAAACACAGGGGCTACTTTTATACATAGAAACATGTAGAATTACTTTAATTATATTCTTTCACTTGTATACATGATTGGTTAACTAGTACTTCAGTTCCATTTAAAGTGACAGTGCTTGAAAATTTCACCATGCATGTGCAAAGGGTAGGAGGCCCTCTGTTAGCAGGGGTCCTCTAGCCTATGGGTGGGTATTTTAGTATGCTAATAGTGTGTTAATATACTGGAGAGATGTTAATACAGTGAGTCCAATTAGTCAGTGCTTTCCACCTAGTGCTCAAGGCTTTTGCCAAGATAAGTTGTGGGGAGTACTCCCTGTCATTCCTTTCATCTGTCTCGCATGCCTGTGTCACAAGAACAGGCTGTTGACTTGTTTTGCTCTAATTCTTGCTGTGTTGGTGTTATGTAATCTCTGTTCTTCATCTACCTGCCTCCTTGTTCTCTTTCATGCGCTTATTTTTTTCCCAAATGTTTACTTATTTCACCTAATAACTGACATAATTAATGAGGTCTATGTGTCTATTGTATATCTTACTGAAGAAGGATGTGCATTTTGGCAGTGACTTGAGTATTTCTTGAAAGCTGGATATATAAAACACATCTGGATTCTTTCAGAATGAGAGTGGAGATCATATAAACTTGTTTCATCTCTAGATATTGGCAGCTGCTCTGAAAGAGTGTCACAGGAAATCAAGTGCCCAGGGCAAGCCTCTTGCTTTGAAAATATTTGTAGCTGGCAGAAATCGTCTGGAAAATGATGGTGCCACTGCCTTGGCTGAAGCCTTTGGGGTAAGTACCAGAGCTTCTTGACATCACACTGTGGCAAGGTGTGCTTAAACAGTAATGTTAAAGATAATGCACACAGGCCTTGGTCCAGCTTGGAGGCAGTGCTTTTTACTGCTGAAACTGGAGTCTTCAACAAGTGCAATTAGAATTGATTGTTGAAAGTTTGTGATGCAAGCTTCTAAACATGTAACTAATTGTTGTGTAAAATAATTACTTGAGGGACAAATGGTAATCTGTTGAGTCCTCCTCTGCCTCTTCCCTGTGTGCTAATGGAGATCATCTGGCACTGGGGCAGTTGAACCAGCTGACCTCTTGAGTGCTGTTCTGCCTGGCTGTTCAGTCATCTGGCAAAAGGAACGTGGTGTTTTTGCTGGGATCATCCCATGAGGGATGTGCCAAGCTTTCTTTAGCTGTCACTGGCTATCTTGAACTTTATAGGAGGAAAAGAATTCACTGTGGTTGGAGCCACCAAATTTCCTTTTTCTTGCTTCACTTCCGCTAAAAGCAGTTTATGAATTAGAATACATATTTTCAGGTATATTAGCAAGGATATTTCAGGTTATAGCTTATTCTTTTTTTATAAAGACCTGTCTGGATGTGATTTTTGCCTTAACAGCAATCATGGCAAAAATAAAGCTTCTTAGATCCTTGAGGGACTCTTAACTAAGTAATTCATAAAGAATTTAGACTGAATGGCACTACCAAAATAGAATTTTTTTACCTTGTTATGTGACATGCTGTTTAGGCCATAAACAGTGTTCATGCTAATTTTCTAAAGAGCTTGCTTCTGCAGTCAAGGTGAAGGTCTTAATTTTAAAAATACTGTATCTGGTGATGGTGCTTGATTTGTTTCAGGGTTGTTGAACCACAAGTTCGACCCGTGACTCTTTGAATTGGGGGCTTTATGAGACTTGCCATAAGCCTCCAATTTCACTTAGATTTGCAATATAATTTTTGGGTAATAGTTCTAAGTAGAAGAGCAGATGAAATTTTGAATTGGAGGGACAGAATTTTAAGCAAATCCTAAAAAATGGAGTACTATGCTTTTGAGTTGAAGTATGTCTCCTAACATCTTTTTTTAAATCTGCATCCTTTTTCAGATCATTGGGACTCTAGAAGAGGTCCATATGCCACAGAATGGAATTAACCATCCTGGTATCACAGCACTGGCCCAGGCCTTTGCGATCAACCCACTGCTTAAGGTTATAAACTTGAATGACAACACCTTCACAGAGAAAGGAGCTTTGGCCATGGCAGAGGTGAGTTGTAAGCAGTTGCTTTGGGTTAGTCTTCTTGAATGTAATTTGCATTAGGAGCTCTGGGTTGGCAGAGCCACGTGCCATGCTGCAGTAGGAGAGATGATCTTCCAGGATTGATAGGACATTGGTTGATTTGCATTCCTGCACTTTCAAATTTGTGCTGTCTTGCAGACCCTGAAGGCGCTGAGGCAGATTGAAGTGATCAACTTTGGAGACTGCCTGGTGCGTTCAAAGGGCGCTGTTGCTATTGCTGATGCTGTTAAAGAGGGGCTTCATAAATTAAAGGTATTGTCTTCCTGCTGTTTGGCTTTGAATCTTTTTGAAAATACCTTCTTTTCTATTTCCTGGTTTCCTGTCCATCCTACTATTACTGGTTATTTTAAACTGGGATTCACTTCATTGCAGACTCTGTGCTCGCAACTCAAAAGCAATAAAGCTGTGTTGTGGATCAGTGGCATTACCACATCCCACTAAGACTATTCTATGTGGAGGTGTACCAGTGGTCTGTGTAGGCTCCACTTGATGTTTTTGAAGGTATTGGTTCAGCTCAGCAAGTGCTATTTAAGAAATATGATAGTGGAAGTGTCTGATTTTAGAACCTCTCAGAGGTCATGAGTGGGGACTGAGATGTTTTTCATAAACAGCTAGTAATTTCTATTGTTTCAGAGTTCATACAGTTAACATTTTTTTATTGCTAGGGCATGTATCAAATGGCCAATTATTTTTAGGTTTTTGGTAGTACCACAGCCTCCTACATCAGTATTTGCACAGGACTAGCATTTGACAACATTCTAGACAGGCCTAAGTCAGTAATGTGAAGTAGAACCTCTAGAAACACCTCATGGGTCACAATTACACTGGATGATGAACACATAGTTCCTAATCTGGCAAGCTAATATTTACTTACTTACGTGTACCTGGTACAGAAAGCAGTAGGTGCTTTGTAATGTGAGATTCCTTGCTCAGGCTTCTGCTGGTTCTACTGGAACTCGTGTGAATTTCCCAGGAAGACATAAGCATTCTGATAGGAGTGTTGAGATGAAGAGCTAGTAGTTAAATCCTTTTGTTTAAACCAGAATTGGTTAAGGGAGGCTAGCATGAAGCAATTGTAGCTGATTCATTCTGTTCAAGGACTCCTTCCCTTTTGCTGTTAATATTAAATCTCTTCTCAGGAAAGGATTGATTGAGCAAAATGTGGGATGGTGGGGGATGGGTACCTTGTTGTTAAATAACTTTTTACTCTTATTAGTCTGTCCACACTGTTTCTCTCCTGTGTTTGTCAGAAGTAGTTTACCTCATAATTTGTCTTTTGAAGGCCTTAACTTGAAATGTGGGTGTTCAAAAGCAGATGTGCAGTCCTTTCAGTATAGTAGCTACCCTTCCTTAGTAAGACTTAGTGGCCTGTGAATTCTGGAATGTTCTTGTGACCCTTGAGTAAGAGAAGGTCTCTAGTCATCTGATTGCTAAGGACTGAAATGGCTACTGCCTTTTAGCTGAGCAGTCAGAATAGTCTGGTATTTGTGGCTATTAATAAAAGTGGTAACCTTCAGTAGTGCTGCTCCTAACAATAGTATGTTTCAAAATTCCCCTTCCTAGGTATATGAAGTAGGAGTATGTGTCAGGTTTTATTTCTAATTAACAGTATGTGTTTTGTGTTTGGTTTTGGTGGTTTTGTTTGGTTTTCTAAAAGCCTCTTCGAATTAGATTCATTCCAGAACACTTGTGAGTGCACGAAACTTATGGAGATGATGGATGTTAACAGGAATTCTGCAAACCAATGTACTTTTGCTTCTTAGGAACTGAATTTGTCCTTCTGTGAGATCAAACGAGATGCTGCTCTGACTGTTGCTGAAGCTATTGAAGATAAGACAGAGTTGGAGAAGTTGGATCTTAATGGTATGTAAGTGCTAGATCAAAGAATTAGTCTGATCCCAATTAGAAACTACTAATGGAAGAATGTTGAGGTTCCTACATAATTTAGTCTTGCAGTTACCAGGATTTGCAAATGGTACTCTGAGAGCAGCTGAACTTAGATGACCTGAGGGCAGGAGGCAGTTATCTCCTGCAAGTTTTCTTAAGCCATGAACGCAGTTAATTATTAGAGTTAAGCAATTTTGGTGCACTTTCTAAGGTGAGAAGATTAAACTGATACCTACAACTCTTTTAAGTAAAACTTTTAAATTATTCAGATATTTCAAACTTGCATACAAAAACCTTTGTGCACGTCTCTGCAGAAGAGTGGGAGAACTTCAGCCAGTGATGGCTTTTGCTGTTCATACCTTGCATTACTGCATTTCAGTGGTGCTGTGTTGCCTGTCCTTGCTTTGTAACTGCTGAGAACATGAGCTGTTTATGGAACTAGCAGCAAGTCTCTCAAAGAGACTGAAAAATTAGAGGGTTTATCTTCAGCCTTTGTGTAATGTTGCTGAAATTTCTTTGACAGTGGTTTTATTCTGATAACTGAAAGCTGCATTACTGCCTCTGAGGTGTTGTGCAGAAATGACTGGTAACTGTTTAACTGGTGAAAGAGATACAAGAATGTACAGCAAAATCCTCAAGAATAAACTTGCATCTGTTAAGTCTAATCCCTTTCCCTTTTTCCTATCAATCTAGGCAACTCTCTGGGAGAAGAGGGATGTGAGCAACTCCAGGAGATCCTTGAAGGCTTCAATATGGCAGCTGTGCTTGGATCTTTGAGGTAGACATGGTTTCATAGTTTAAATCAGACATTTTTGTACAATTTTCATCGCTTTGATTTGCTTGTCTGTTTTAAAGTAACAACTGTAACACTGTTGATGGATGTTGGTCTGAGTGTGTGGTGGGAGCACCACTAGAGGATTTCATTAGCAGGAATAAGCCTTGTGTTGTTTCATTATTGTTTTCATTATTGGATTTGCCTTAATTACTGATAGCATTTGTTTCTCTTTGCTTGCCATTGTCAACTAAAAAAGCACTAAGATGTCCCCTTAATCGTTATAGATGGAGATGTACTTTTTGAAGAAAGACTTGAGAGGGGGCTGCTTTTTTGTTCTTGAAAGCAGTGTTCTGAGTTCCAGTGTACAGGAATTGCAAGTGTATAATTAACGTAACATGTAACGTGAAATCTAGTGATGATGAAGGGGAAGAGGAGGATGATGAAGAGGAAGAGGAGGAGGATGAAGATGAAGAGGAGGAAGAAGAGGAGGAACAGCAGCAACAGCTGAAGGAGAGAGGACAGGGAGAACAGGAGTCACTAACCCCTAAGAAGATAATTGATTCACAGGTAAGCTTCCTTCCAGATGCATTCTTATTTCCTAAACTGGAAGGGGTAGTAAATGGAAATGAGATCTGGAGTGAGTCTGAACTTAGAGTGCTGGCAGAAGTTCACATTCTTGCATGGGCTGGCACTCTAATAGCAGTCAGGGAGATAACCTGCAGGAAACAAAGAAAATAGATGATTTGGAAACACATTTTGTTAAAGTGTGCATGTGGACACATGCATGGAAGGAATGGCTGAGTTATGATTGTAACAAACACTGGCAGAAAAAAGTCTTCCCATGTCCAGAAAATGGTGGGAACGTTGTACATGCAATACCATGCAGTGGTATCAGTGTGTTCTGCCTTACTCCAACTCTGGACTCATTCCAGCCTCACCTAGTTTTCCAGTAAGGCATAACCTGACATGCCAGTGTCCTGATCTGCCCTATGTGCCTTTGCTGCTCTACCAGTTTCTTTACTTCTGAGAGTAAACTTGAGATGGATTCTGCCTGTTTCAGGATTCAACTCCAGTGCCATCTCCTCCTGTGGACGTTGCCACATTCCTTGCTTTTCCATCACCAGAGAAGCTGCTGCGACTAGGGCCAAAATGCTCTGTGCTGATAGCTCAGCAGGTAGGTGAGCCTGTGGTCTTCCCTCTCTCAATCACTTAATCTCCAGAGGTGATAACTTTCTCTCTTAAGACCTGGATTTGCATCTCCCCAGTGATGCCAAAGAACCTTATGGAAGATGAGGCAGCTAATGTTTATAGTGCCAGCAGAGCTTCTGGAGTGACTTTATTTCATAGTGCTGTTTATGCCTGTTATATGGTCAAGGCAAAACTGGTGTTCAGTCAGCTGAAGTCTGTAATTCTTGTTATAGCCCTAGTAGAGACCAATCTTCTGTAGCTGGCGAGCAGTGAGCCAAATGGTCCCTGATGTTTTGGGTTTTTTATAGGTTTGTTTTGGTTTGTTATTTTTCCTCTCTTTCAGACAGATACATCTGATGTAGAAAAAGTGGTCACAACACTCCTAAGGATATCTTCAGTCTTCAAAGATGAAGCTCCAGTGAAAACAGCAATTCATGAAACAACAGGTGACCGGATGTTTCTTCACTGGATGGTGTGATCTGCTTCAGACTATCAGGGACACTAGTGGGATGCAGTGGAGTGCCCCATGTGCCAGGCCATGGGTCTGTTCTGTCACTGGCAGAAGGAAACCCTAGATAACAAAGTATCAAACTGTGCCATGCTGTTGTGTGGACTGAAAGCAAAGATTCATTCTGAACTTAGCCTGGCTTGTCCTCCCAGAGGTGCTGGCCCTGAGGGAGCGCAGTAAACATTTGAACTAACGTTCTCATTGTGTTCTCATTGCTTTTGGTTTCAAATGAAAGGTGAATTCTTGCCTTTAAAATTTTAAGGCTCTAACTCTTGCTGCTCTACTTCATCTTATATTTAGATGTATCTAGGCACATATCACACATGTCAAAATACATTGAGTAGCACATTTTGTAATGCATAGGACTGAGGTAAAATTGCATCTGAAGCCTGACAGTGTGGGAATTTGAGGTTTTTTTCTAGTTTTGTTTGTTTGTTTGGGGTTTTTTTCTTTGTTTGTATCAGGCCTTGCTTACTTAACAGCTGGGTTTTATCTGTCTCAATATTTCAGAGTTTATACCTAGTCCCTCCAGAGACAACTGGAATCTTAGCAGATAGTGCCTCCCAAAACTCCTTTAACAGCTGTTATTCTCTGAGATCCTGTGTGCTCAACCTTGATCTTAAAATCTGCAACAGCACCCCTCTTTATTCTCTTTAATATGATGCATTTATTTCTCTTTAGATGCCTTGATGAGAAAAGCCTTCACCTCTCCCACATTTAATTCAGATGAATTCATCACAAACCTCTTGATCCACATGGGACTGCTTAAGGTAAAGAAGCAGGAAAGAGTTAAGTTATGGTCTGTGTAAGCTGTGGAAGACCAGACTTGGCTGGGTTTTGGGTAATTAGGTTGTCATGGAAGCAGCTGGGTGCCTGTGCATGCCTGATGCCCAGGGACAATGGAAGTCTGCAGGTCCAGCAGAAATGGCAAATTGCAAGGTTGCATTAGGATGAAGGAGGTGTCAGCTCTTCATAACTCTTCTGCTTAATGTGCTTTGCATTCTCACTCATCCCTTGCAGGTAGGGAGGATCAGGTAAAAAAATAGTACTGCTGCTGGACTGTGATGTGTCTAAAAAGCCATGTCCTAGAGTCTAATCTTAAATATTATTAGTTAATGTGGTTCTTTAGGATATTTCTTAGTGGCTCAAAAACACTTATCCAGCTACTCATGCTAGATAAGTAGCATTCAATATAATGCTTTGGAGTATCTTTGCCAAGTACTGGAGTCAAATATGTTGTTGCATGGAATAAATTTTCTCACTAGAAAAGATGTGCAGTGAGTAGGAAACCTGCAAATTGCAGTAGAATACCTATAGCTTTACTTTCAGTGAGATGATGGGAAGAAATTCTGACTGCAAAGTTAAGGAGCACTGTTGCCTACCTGTGCTTACACCACTTTCTCATTCCCTCAATACCTAGAATTGGAGAATGGAAGCTTTGAGACAATTCTAAGCTACAGAACACCTATAATCTGTTATGACAGCCTGCTCTTAATTAGGTTTATGGTTTTCCTTCCTGTAATATCCAACTTAGAATACAGACAAAGCACAAGCCTGTGCTCCAGAAGAGTGATTTCAGACCAGAAAGTGACATGGATAATGCAGCCCTTGAGGATGAGCCAGAGGATTGATTGTCTTCTGGTATAGAGGACTGTTGAGAAATTACATGTATATGGAAGAGGGAGCAGCTTACATCCTTTTTTTTTTTTTTTTTGTCCCACATCTGGGAGAACACAAATAACAGAGATTCTTAGTACCATGAAATACAAGGTCATACTTTTATGAACACAGATCCTGCCTACGGAATGAAGGGCTTTAGTTGGGATGGCAGTGGACAAATAAATGAAAATAACATGAGAGTTGGGACATGTAGGTTAGCATTACATTAGAAGCAATAATAACTTATGTATCATGTAGTCAGGGAGATGATTATTAGCTTTATCTTGTACATAATTATGAGAGCAGTTCTGGGAATACTGCATCAAGTCCTGGAGAAAGCCTGCTGAAGAACTGGAGACGGTATAGAAAAGGAGCTACAGAATAATGCAAGGAAAAATGTGTCATTAAAGAACTGAATTCTTAATGAATCAAAGGCAGGTGGAAGTCCTTGGGAGGACACTTGGACATAGGGCCTCTGAGAAGATTTGTCTGATTTGCAAGTTCATTACTTCCCTTTCCTTGTTGTTGCTGCCTTCAGTAACTAAGCTCTAACTGATAACTGGTAAGTAATAGAATGTCCTCAGTGCTGCTGTATTTCAGATGCTGGTTCTGGGAGGCTATGGAGTTGGCTACCTTTGTCTTGAGGAACATTGCACTTAATCTAGTGAGCACCTTTATCTTCTGCAGTGTGCAGCAGCACTTCATTCAATAGGGAATTCATTGCCTCTGTGAACTACAATGGATTAGATAAAATAGTGATTGTCTGATGTCTGACTTCCATCTTATTGTCATTTTTTCAGAGTGAAGAGAAGGTCAAAGCTGTCCCAAGTCTTTATGGTATTCTTATGACGTTGAACTATATGGTCCAGCAGGATTATTTCCCCAAATCCCTGGCCCCAGTTCTCTCAGCTTTTGTTACAAAGTGAGTATTGTACTTGCCATGCAGTCTTCTCCATGGGAGCTAGTGAAACTGTTTGGGGGCTAATAGCTACATGCAAGCTGTTTAGTTAAAGCCCACTAAATATCTACTCTAAAATCAAGGATTAATGGTTTAACTTGCCTCTGCTTTTATCTTGCTTACTCCAGAATGCAAGGTTTAGAGTAAAACAAAAATTAAATCTTGATCCTAAAAAAAAAAAAAAATAGTGGAAACTTTGCTTTGCAACTAGCTGGCTCTGAAGCAGAGGCTGCTAATGCCAATCACAGAAGAGGTGTTTTGAACTTAAGAAACCTGCTGGGTTTCTAACCACTGCTTGGGGAAACATGGGATCTAACTGCACCCTCCAAATCATCCTTCTGAATATAAGGGCCAGCAGGGCTCTATCTGACTTGTGATGCTGTGTCACACTGAACACCAGCAGATCAAAACAGTGTAAAACACAGAGACTAATCTTTTTCCTAAATGAAGCTATTCCTGCTGTGACAGCAACAATGCTAGTGTTACTACTTATATCATAGGTATAGAATCAACCCCTGTATCTACCCACTTTAGTTTCTTTAATGTCTTAAGGCATAGTGAATGCAATAGCTGTGGAAGCCATATATCTTTTCTGGGTTAAATCAGTGTAAACTTCAGCACTGATGTGACTTATTAAAAAGCACACCAAATATTAGAGCCCTCAACAGCAGAAGGATTAACTATTCCTCTTCAGCAGTGAAGAGGAGAAACAGTCAAAACTCACTTTAGGCAAAACCAGCAGAGGTCTGAAATCTGTTTAGAGTTTGGTGGCTGTTTGGCTCAGCATGGACCCAGATGCCAAGGGTGAGAGCAGCTTTTTAACCAGCCCCAGAATGAGGCTTAAGCCTCCCTGATTTTCATGGTGTGGGGAACATGCCAGCTATGTCTTGCTGATGAAGGCAGAGGCATCAAATACTTTTTGTTAGTATAAATGTAGGCAAGAGGGATATAGTCAGATACTGGTACTCAAGCTTTTCTTCGCTGTACTGGAACGAGGAGCAGGCCAGTTGTGATAGGGGAGAAGAATTTTTTCAGGCCTTGGTCTGGCTGAAGCTGTGTCAAAGCTCATGTATAGCAGTGGAATATGTCCAGCAACCAGCCATGCTGAGGTCAGTTTTGGAAAATAAAACTATTTAACTAGCTTGTTTAGACATGTGCAAATGGTAACTTTGAGGCCCTTCTGGTAGAACAGTTTGTCTCTTCTCTTTGGCTTGAACAGAACAAGAATTGTGCAGTTACAAGCCAATGCTTTACCAACTGAACAAATACACCTCCAGCTCAGTCATTACAGGTTTGAACAAGAAGTATCAGGACTTGACATGTGAAGTTGTTCAGCCAGATCACCAAATTTCTCCTGTTTCTTACTCTGCTGCCTGTGCTTGTGCTCTTGTTTGTTGATCTAATAGATATGTATAGCATAAGGATCCAATACCAGCCCTAGAACAAAACAATGAAGAAAATTGTCTTTCTTCTTCATCAGGCACTAATTATGCAGAGACACTCAGCTTGATCAAAACAAGTTTCACTTAATGTCTATCAGCCCCAGCCCTCCAAAGAAGATTTAAATCACTTGAAGCAGGGAATACAGAAAAGGAGACTTTGGTTCAGTGCATTTGACCCTTGTAATTGCTTATGTCAGATTCCAGTGCCCAGAGTAGTCCTGTAACTCAACTTGACATGTTTTTCTAAACAAATTTGCTCACAACAAACACTTGTTCCTTTCTCCCTGTCTGCCTGTATGAGCCTCTCTTCAGGCCTGCAAAATACCAATAAATATTTTTCATCTGTAGATGATGCTGTATGTGACAGAATGAGAGCAAAATTCTGGTCTTAGAACAAAAAAATTTCACTGAATCCATAGTGAGCATTTTACTATGAGAAGAAGAGGTGATAGTGTCTTTCTAAGAGAGATCATTCAAAGGTCCTGTAAAAGTTGAGTAGGAGCTCTCACATCAGGAGGCAGCTCTGTCTGCCTGCCTTTGGTATGTAAGGGTGCTAATTGCAAGCCTGCAGTGTCCCCGGTGCTGTGACTTTCTTGGACCTGAAGCTTTCTCTGATTTGCAAACCCCTCTGTTGCAGGGTGTGCTACTGTCACAGGGAAACTTGTGTCCTGTGCACCATAATGAGGCCAACGCTATATACAAGCAATATACTTCTGTGTTTTATGCATACATGTACTTCCTAAAATGTTTTCCCTTGAGGAACAAGAAGAACAGTTTAGTAAATTGTCCGGAGAGAGCAAGAGCAGTTCAAGAACCACAAAGTCCAGTTAAAAACAGCTTCTCAACCCACAGCTCTTGTCTTTTGCTTGTAATTCATTCAGAACAAAATCGCATCCTCACCTTAACTTGAACCACTGGCTGGGTAACCTTGTAACCTGCAGAGCTCACGGGGGCTCTGTTTCTGTAACAATTCTACTTCCACTCTGTCAAGCCTGTGAGTCCTTCACTTGCAGCAAACTGGTATGCATTTTTGAGATATTGTCCAGGGCTTTTTCCTTGAGGATTGCATTTGGCTCCTTAGGGCTTCTAGAGCTGTGATGTTCTTGTAGCTCTTTAGGCTAGAGCTCTGATGCCTTTTGCTGCAAGGGGCTCACTTCTGCAGTAGTCATTCTGCTCATTTCTTTTGTGACAGCTTGTGATGATGTGGGTAGTGTTCTGTATTCAAAAATAAAATTTTGAGCACTGACTTCTAAGCAGCATCCATCTTACTGTGCAGATGTCGGGCTGTATTTTATTTTGTCAGACACAAGAGGGTGCTGTTAATCCACATGCTTTTCCATAGCTCTTAATGTGGAAACAATGTATGTGGTTATCTGCCTGCTCCCTTGTGACTTTATGGAGGTAGTGGTGGTTTGGTTTGGGTTTTTTTGTGAGGGGTTTTGATAGGTGTTTTGGGGTTTTTTTGGCTACTCTTTGTTGTTGGGTTGGATCACATCACTGGCCTCTTCCAACAGCCTGTAGCACAGAGAGGGAGGCAATTTAGCTCCACAGCAAGTAGGGAGGATGCTTAATGTTAAACAAGACACAGTGTTAGCGGGCTGAGGGAGCTTGGTGTGATCAGGGTAGGCAGTTCAGGTTCTCTCTTTCTAAACGTGGGGAGCTGGTCAGACAAAATCAACCTGCTCATTGCAAACAGGGCTGGGTCTTCATAGAATCACCATGGTTGGGAAGGACCTTCAAAATCATGGAGTCCAACTCTGTCCTACATCACCTTAACCACTAAGCCATCTCCCAAACCTCACATCTACACAGTTTTTGAATACCCTCAGGGACAGTGACTCTACCACCTCCCTGGGCAACCTGTTCCAAGGCTTCACTGCTCTTTCAGTGAAGAAATGTTTCCTAATATCTGATCTGAACCTCCTCTGTCCCAACTTGAACAATAAGTCTCCCTTCAACCTCTTCCCAGCTGAACAGCCCCAGCTCCTACAGCCTTTCCTTGTGGGACCTGTTCTTCAAACCTCTAATCAGCCTAATTGCCTTTCTTTGCACCTTCTCTATCACCCTGATGCCCTTCCTATACTGTGGTGCCCAAAACTGCCCACAGTACTCGAGGTGAGGTCTCACCAAGGCTGAGTTTCCATCTTCCAAAGATTATAACTTAAATACCTTGCTAATTGTAATTGTGTCCTGCCTGTTCAGTGTGGGGCATTGAGTGGCTCTGGAGTGAATAACAGGGGTTAACTCTGCTCCAAAATGTACTTCTGTTAAACTGTACCATATATATGGAGCCCTATACTAAAGAACTGCTGCAGCTATTGCCCACAGACTATAAATCCAGAGAGGAACTTTTTGCTTCTACCTAGATACTCCCATCTTCATTTCAGCTCCCCCTTCATTCCCAAATTGAGTGGACCTCACTGCTGTTGAGGTTATCTTGCTGTGTTGGAGTGAGAGTATGAAAACCATTAATTTTACCTTTCTCAGAAAAGTGGAAAACACTGGATAAAAATTATTTGGGGGAAGCTCCCTAGTGGATGGACACAGGCTGTTAGAAATTTCATTGACAGAACAGGTAGCCTGTGGTAACAAAAGTGTGTTACTGGGAGGTGATGGGAAGGTTAGGGAGATTTAGCCCCATGTTAACCTTGATGTGACTCTGTAGTTCCATCATCTAGCTTCAAGGCAAGATATTGTGTGAGACAGACCTTGTTAATGCAGTCTCTGTGCCAGAGCCTTTTAGGTGATGTTCTGCAGGCCCTGTGGGCTTTTTTTAAGACACCCTAAAAGGTGGCCCAGCAAAGCCAGTCAGGTGTTACTTGACCTCTAGAGGGGAAGGGCCTCTTTTAAAGACTTAAGCCCTGAAACTTAAGTCACTGTGGGGTCAAAGGTAGCAGATGACTGAGTAAGAAAAGATTTGAGTATGAGCAGGCTTGTCTTCTGTGTTTTGGGGCCCTAAATAGTGAATCTGATGTGTAAAATTCCATTGCTGAGAGGGAGAAGAGGCTTCCATCCCCACAAATTTCCAGTTACCCAAACTGAGCTGCGAAGGTCAACAATCCACTGCTGGTTTTTGTGCCTGTGGAAATAAATATTCAGATTCTTGGTTATGATCTTGGACTTGGGAACAGGAGCTCTGGATGTGCAGCAGTGATTTGTGCATTGGTCAAGGAATGGTTTCTGAGGAGGGGAAAAGAGGTGGACTTTTGGGCATGCAAGCCCAAGATGTTTGAGAATATACTGTTTATTTGCTTGTTCAAAGTCAGATACAAAACAGTTCTTAAATTTAGCATTTTCTTTCCACAGACCAAACCGTGCTCTTGACTCCTGCTCATTTGCTCGCCACATGCTCCTGCAAACCCTTCACCAGCTGTAAAAGATGAGATGTGCTGCTGTGCCCTTCCCTCTTCATAGAACTGTCATCAGCAAAGATCTTGGAGATTCATTGTGGGAGAGGATCCCAGAGCTCATACAGACATGCTGTCCTTCTGTCCTTTTTTTTTTTTTCTTTTTTTTTTTTTTCCCTTGTGAGAGATCTGTCGTTCCTTCTGCTTTCATAAACTTAGAAAAATCCTGATGATTTTTTTTTTTTTTTTTTTTTTTTTAACTACTCACGAAGTGACTCCCTGGTCTGCAAGGCAGGTGTTTATGCTAGAATAAATCAGTGCTGCTCTGAGCTCTGCGTGAATTGAAGAGTCCTCCACTTTGGTCACCCTGGCAAGAGTGTGTCAAGATTAACACAGTGCCCAGAAAAGCTCTCATCAGGATCAACCCAGTTGTGCATTTTATTTTATCTTATTGAACTGTGACTCCTGCCTGATAGCATTTGGCACTCTGCAGGAGGGAGGCTCCGCTGATGCCACTTTTGTTTCTCCAGGCTAGGGGAGTGCTTGACCCCCTTCTGCTGCTGCTGGGCCAGAGGGGTGAGGTGTGCTCCTCTTAGTTTCTACTTTCAAGTCTTTTTGTGGAAGGCAGTATGTAACTAATTTATATATTAATGTACTACTCTCCTGCTGCTGTGGCTTGGAATATCTGCGTAACGTGGCTGACCCTGGTGGCCATTGCCTAAGAGAGCAAGCATATTTTAATTTTTTTTTTTTCCCCTTGCCTGTGGTGTTCCCTCTTCCATCCCTTTCCCTGTCCCTTTTCTTTTTCTTCCTAATTAAATAAGCTTGGTTTGGAACTTAATACAATCCATGAAATCCCTGTGGAATATGTGTTCCTTTTCTTCTCCTTTTAACATGACACTGAGACAGTGTGTGTTGTTCACATGTTGGAAAGCTGAGCAGGTGTAAGAGCACAAATAAATAGGGCTGTGTAGATAATTTTTGGGTGGGGCTGTTTTTTTTCTTTTACTGAAGGAACAGCAGCAGGTTTCTCTAAATCTCTGTGGGGATGATTGTCCATGTGGCTACACGTGTTTGTGGGATGTGTCTGTACCCCTCCTGAGCTCATAGGCTGGTCCTTCTCCCTCTTCTTTCAAGAAAATCAGCACATCTTTTTAGGTGGCAAAGAGTTGTCCTTTCCCTCTCTATATTCAGTTGGAGGATACTTCACCCTCCTTTACCTGACCTTGCAATCGACATGCAGTCCTCTTTTGTTGGATTTTGTGGACTTCTCCAGGGAGAAGTCAGGGAAAGGGAGTTGGCTGTGCCCTCTTTGTGAGAGGCACTGTGCACCAGCTTGGCCTCAGTGCAGGAAAAGCTGATGGCAACTGATGGGGTGTGCAGGCAGCACGGACAGAACAAAGGTCTGGGTGCACAGGAGTGAAATAAAGTGGGGCGTATGTGCAAGATCTACTTGCACACACTACTTATGTTCTAGGATGTGAGCCAGTTCAAGGCAGACACTGGTGAAATTGGGGTGGCTGAGGGGGAGGCTTTGTGTAGCTGTGATCTGTCAGGCTCAGGAAAGCAGTGGCTGTGGCTAGGGAAATGGTGGTCTTCATGTAAGAGCAGTGGCTCCTCATGGAAAAAAAAAAGGCTGCCCTGAGGCTAAGAGCAAAACATGTTTTCTCCTGGTTTCTGTGACTGAAGCTGGAACTCATCTGTCCAAAATGATAAAAATCAACTGAAGGGAAAATACCTGCACCTACAAAAGGAGCTTTAATCATTGTGGGCTGAGCCCTGGCTCCTTCACCTCATCCTGTTCTCTTTCTTCAGCTGTCTGTCAGAAAAGATCTGTTCAGTTTTGCCACGAGCTTGAGGGCAAAATCGAGACACCTGTATTTTCTGTAAGTCTTGAACCTAGTATAGCTTTCCTTGAAGCTCACTGATCTCTTGCTGCTCTCCATCTCCCTCTGCCCTGAAGGAGGCTCAGAGAGAAAAGGAACGTGATGCAGAGCAGAGATGCAAAAGTCCAGGGTTAACCTCTCCAGAAGACCATGATAGGTCCCATGGAGCACATCCTGTGAGCAAGGCTGGCTGGCAGAGCCTGTGAGGGTCAGAGAGGTAGTGCTTACATGAAGAGCTGTAGGCCAAGTCAGGAGGAACTATGTGGGAAGGTTTGAGTAGCCAAGCATAGCAGCAGAACAAGGGCGAAACGTTGATCCCCAAATTTCATTCAAAAGCAAATGTTATTTAGAGACAGGATTTTCCTGGTCCTGGTATTCAGTGTCAAGATTAGATGTCTGTAAGAAAAAGGTGTGTGTGAGGGTAGAAGCAACAGTCTCAGCAGAAGGGAGGTTTGCTTCTAGGTAGGATGTAGACTCAGAAGTCCCTTAAAATTGGCTTATACCTCAGGATTACAGGGAAAAAAAATAAGATGGAGATTTCTGATTGTGGTATCTATTAGAAGTTGTCCCCAGAGGATGGTTGTTTCTCAGCTGTGCCCTGGAGGGATGTAGAGTCATTCAAGTGCTCTTTTCAGCCTGTTGTGTGCAGCCATCGCATGGCTTCAACAGCATGGGTGTTGTCAGAAGTATTTTAAATTTGAACATTTTCTTTAATGGAAAAGAAAAGTATCTGGCCTGGCAGAGGTGAGTTAAACCCCCCAGGTAGAAATTTTAAGTGTGATGCATCAGAGAGAGCAAAGAATGTCTGCCTCCCTGCAGCCTTGGTAGAATCTAAAACTGGTGAAACATCGCTTGTTAAATGAACGAGCTAAAAGCCTGGGGGAGGCTGGGGAATGGTTAGATGTGACATCTGGTGCATGGTACCACACCTCGACCTCCCCGTGGTCTTCAATCAGAGCCCAGGCCTCTGCCAGGGAGGTGTTGCTGTCTGTGGGGTTGGCCAGAGAGAGATGGAAGCTTTTGGCTGGGTGACACCATGGTGGATGAGGCAGTGGGAAGCAGGGTGTGCTGGAGAGTGCCCAGAGTTGTGGTGATGGTGGCTGTGGTGAGTGGTTTCATGTCAGCTGGTGGATGAGGTTGTTGCTGAGATGGAGGGTTGCCAGCAGTGGGGCAGAGGAGGTTGTAGTTCAGGTGGAGGTGGTCAATGTTCCCCTCAGGCTTCTGAAAGTGCTTGGCCAGAGCTGCTCTACTCTGCTGCCCCCCCTGGCAGAGGGCAGTGATGTCCAGCAGGTTTGGGAAGAAGCTGGCCTCCAGCATGGGGAACAGAGGGTGCTGCAGTGTCATCTTGGTGGTGGCACGGGGGGTGGCAGTGAGGGCAGGCTGGGGCAGGAGCAGCTTAAGGGGGCACAAAGGCTCAAACACACTGGTGGCTCACAGGAGGGGTAGTGTGAAGACCACCAGCACTGTAACACAGAACAGGCACTGCTCCCTTCACCTGGCCACCCCTGTGGCCAACCATCACCCTGACATGGACCTTGATGGTTTGGTGCAAGCAATGAGCTCCCCATGGTGACTCCTGCCAGCCCTGAGCAAGTTCATTCTCTCTAGACCTACATCCTGAATGGTCCTCCCTGCACAGCAGAGCAGAGACAAGATGAGAGGCAGTGCCACCTAACCATCCAACCCATCAGTGTGGTTGGCTGGTCACCCTGTGTCACAGAATACCCCAGGAGCCTGCAGGGATGGGAGGGGATGCCTGGGCCAACACAGTGGCCAGGGAGGCTTTGGCCACTGGGGAGGCTTACAGCATGTCCATCACCCACAGGTGGCACTGGGGTGGGACATACTGGTTCTGGCAGCTGAGAGAGATGGTTAGGGGGGAAGGGCTTGTTCTGGGAGAGACATGAGTAACAACTCTTCCAGATTTTTGTTGGGATGCAGGGCTGCTCCCATTCCCTAGGAAACTGAAACACAGAGTCAAAAAAAAGACAAGTGGCAGAGTTGAGGATGGAGATAAAGGCCTCCATGTGCTTGGGCAATCAAATGAGTTTTCATACAGGCACTGCCACCACTAAGACTCTTCAAAACAAGCAAAATTAGGAGAGCTCAGGGCTGTAAATGTGGCATGACCTCACAGCCCACCTTGCCAGCTGTCTCTTTCCTTTGGCTCAGGTTTACTGCTGCAGTTGCAGTTTTTGCCTGGATGTCAACTTACTCCCCTCTGCACCTCCGCAGCTCCTCTGAATTATGCAGCCAGGAAAGAAAAGAGCCGTGGAAGCCGTGAGCGCAAATCCTACATGGGCTCTGGCTGGGATGGTGCTGCCATACGCCAGGATTTGGTTCCCCAGCGCTGGTGCTTCCAGTCCCCTGTGAGACAAGAAGGGGGAGGTGATGCCTGGGTCATTTGCCCTCTCTCCAGGGGAGCATTACTCTTCCTCCCTTTCCTCCTCCTCCTTCTCCTCCTCCCGCGTTTCTGGCTCCGTCCGGCGAGCGCTGCTGGGAAAGCGACACAAGGGAGCCCATTCAGCTCTGGCTCCTGCAGGGAGAGCAAACAGGAGCTCAGCAGCCACTGGACACTGGAGGAAGGGCTGGCTGCTTTCTCTTTCTTCGCCACTTCTTCAGATCCAGGTAACACACACCCCATCCCTCCCCCAGCCCCTGGGTGTACGAACCCTTCCCAGGTGTGTGGGACGGGGTGGCAGGAGGATGCCTGGCACATGGCAGTGCCCAGGAGAGAGATGGGGGCTGAGCAGGAGGGGACATCGCATTGGTGACACTCGGCGGTGGCTGTGCAGGATGGGAGGGTGACCGCAGGATGTGGGGCTGAAGGAGTGGGGCTGAAGCAGGGCTGCCTGGCAGCAGGAGAGCACAGTAGGGACACGGGACCATGAGGGATGATGAGCCACAGTGGGCAAAGGGATGGGCACCATGGGGGCTCCACAGGTTTGAGCCTTGCAGACCCCACTGCTGGAGGTCCCCAGAGCTTGGGGAGAGGGGGGTATTGGCCATATCTGCAGCCTCGCTGCCCCACTCTGTGCTCACCCCAGCCTTGGCCTCTCTCTGGCTCCTCCATCCCAGGGGCTCACTCCTGCCTGGCCAAAACCAACTTGTCCTTCCTGCAGCTAAACAGTGGAGATCTATTCCAAAAACTTCCATGAATAGTTTAGAGTAGAGGGGAAAGGGGTGGGCAGCATGCAGGATGGGAAGCAGGAAGTAGCCAGAGTGGTGGAGATGGGACATTTGCAATTAAAACGAAGCCAGAATGCTCAGCAATCGAGCGTGGTCACAACCCCTGGGTAGCCATACCTGCTCACCTCACAAAAAAAAAAACCAAACAAAAAACCCAAACTAACCAAAAAAACCAAACAACCAAAAAACCAAAACAAAATCAAAAATACCCCACAAGCCTTGCTTGTAGGAGGAATATCAACAATCTGCCTAGGTCAAGACAGTGCTCTGCTAATGATACATGAAGAAAAGGGGGGGGGGGGAGGGAGGGAGGGAGAGGGAGGGATGGTGTGTGTGTGTCTGCTTCAAGCTTGTTTCCCCCATGAGTGATCCTATGGTCCTGATGAGCCCCTTGTAGAAGCCCCCAAATGTTCCTCAGGGAAATAAGCCAGGTAAAAGCTGTTTCCAAGCAGAGAACTGCTATCTGTGGCCTTCAGTTTTAATTCTAAATATTTCTTTTCTCCTTCTTCCACTCTCTTCCTCATTTATATACCCTCATGTTGTCAGAGCAAGAGATGTGAGACCTACTCCACGAGGTCACAGCAATGTCCCCTACAGCACCAATAGCCACATAGGAGCCTGTCCCCACTCCTGGCCTCACTGCCATCTCTCCCTGGCCACAGGTGCTCTCTGCCATGAGGTTGTCCTGGGGGCTCCTCCTGCTCGCTGTGGCTCTGGCCCTGTGGGGGACAGCTGCAGCCCACTGCCCCGCACCGTGTGTCTGCGACAACCTCCATGCCCACGTCCTCTGCCTCAATGGGAACCTGACGGCCATCCCTGGGGCTGTCCCACAGGTGGGTGAAGGGACGGGCAGGGGAAGACAAGGTGGGAATAGCAGCCCTGGGTTAATTCAGCTTTTTATTTGTGTGACCAACAGCTCACCAAAAAACTGGACCTTCAGGGCAACAGTTTCACGGTCATCCCGCTGGGAGCCTTCCTCACCACCCCGTACCTCACACACTTGGACCTGCAGCACTGCAAGGTGGAGAGGCTGGAGGAGGGAGCTTTCCGGGGGCTGGGGAGGCTGCTCTATCTCAGCCTGGCCTCCAATGGCATAGCCCTCCTCTACCAGGAGTCCCTGGATGGGCTCTCCTCCCTGCAGCAACTCAACCTGGAGGGGAACCGCATTGAGGAGATCCAGCCCGGTGCTTTTGCCCATCTGGGTTCCCTCACAGTCCTTGATCTGAGAGCAAACGCCTTGGTCTACCTCCCAGACATGGTCTTCCAGGGTCTGCAGGCGCTCCGGTGGCTCCGGCTTTCCCACAACGCTCTCCACGTGCTGGGCAGTGAGGCCTTTGCCGCCCTTCCTGCCCTGCGCAGGCTGAGCATGGACCACAACGAGCTTCAGGCACTGCCTGGTGAGGCCCTGGCCAGGCTGGACGGTGCCACCCGGCTGGACCTGGGACACAACCCCATCACCTATGTGGCTGAGGAAGCCCTGGCCATGGCCTCCCTGAAGCATCTCTTCCTGGACCACGCTGCTCTTCAGGACGTGGCACCTGATGCCTTCACCCACAGCCCTCAGCTGCGCACACTGGACCTCCGCAAGAACCATTTGCGGGGGCTGCTGCCCCTGGCGGGGGCTAGGGGGCTGGCGAGGGTCAGCCTGGCAGGGAACCCCCTGCTCTGCTCCTGCCTCCTGAGACCCTTCCATGACTGGCTGGCGAGGGCACGGGTGGAAGCAGAGGGGTCCTGTGCCGCACCCCCTGCCCTCCGCGGCCGGCCCCTCGACTCCCTGAGACCCCCTGAGATGAGGTGCGGCCGCCCCCGGCTGCTCCCCAGGCCCCCCACACCATCGGGGCAGCCAAGGGTGCCCAGCAGCAGCAGGCAGTGCCCACAGGGGTGCACCTGCTCCCCAGATTTCCGTCACGGCTCCTGCGAGAACAGGAACCTGCGGGAGATCCCCGGGGGCTTCCCCAGAGACACCCGACTCCTTGACCTGCGCCGGAACACCTTTGGGACAGTCCCACCCGGTGCCTTCCTTGGCCTGAAGGAGCTGGTGTCCCTCCACCTGCAGAGCTGCAGCATCAGGGTGCTGCGCCCCGGGGCGCTGCGAGGGCTGGAGAGCCTGATCTACCTCTACCTCAGTGACAACCACCTCTCCACCTTGGCGGGCACCGCCTTTGAGGGGGCTCCACGGCTGGCATACCTTGACCTGGACCACAACGCCTTCACACACCTGCCTGCTGTTGCCTTCTGGCTTCTTCCCAACCTCATCTCCCTCCACCTGCAGCACAACGCCATTGGGGAGATGGTGGAAGGTGATTTAGCCGGGGCCCAGGGGCTGCGCTGGCTCTACCTCGCTGGGAATTCCATCGGGCACATCGCCCCCGCTGCCCTGGCTCCTGCCAAGATGCTGGAGAAGCTGCACCTGGAGGGAAACCACCTGAGCGAGGTGCCCACAGCTGCCCTGCAGGGTCTGCTGGCCCTGAGCGAGCTGAAGCTGTCCCGAAACCCCATCCAGCGCCTGCCAGATGGCGCCTTCCTGCCGCTGGCCTCCAGCCTGCAGCACCTCTACCTGGACAACATGGGCCTGGAGTGGGTGAGCATGGGGATCCCTGAGGGGCAGGGGTACCACAGGGCACAACCATAGGTCCCATCGCGTTCCACCACCCAGGGCTGGTGGTTACCTATAGAGCCATCTGAAGACACGTCCTCAAACTTTCAAGGCTTCTGCTCTCTAGCCTGTCCGGGAGTAGGGGCTTTCTTGGGCTCACCTGGAGTGTTGTCTTGCCCCAACCTGTCCCCTAGGACAGATCTTTTTGACCCTGGTCCTTAAAGACACCAAGTTTTGGTGTGGTCCAGACTGTTACCCAAACCACATCCTTCCCCTATTCTTGCCCGTATTTCTCCTGCTCTTAATACCAGCTGTCCTGCAGGATTCTTCACTGGTGTTACCCTGAATTCCTCCCTCCTCTCAAGTGGTAACATCACTCTCATAAGCACTGTGCACCTCAATGCTGCCCAAGGATTGCTCCAACAACTCCTGCATGTCACCTTCTTTCCAGGAGCAGGGTCTAGTGATTTAATTACAGTCCCCAAGGACATGTGCTGCTCTTTAAAACAGCTCTTTCCTGGGTCTGCCAGGTTCAGGACAGGTTCTCTTAGCTCCCCCAGCTCATGAGCAGTGCAGGGGAAGAGATTTGCTCTCCTGCTTCCATCAGGACCCCCTGACTCACCCTCATTCTGTTGCAGATTTCCCCCACTGCCTTTGCTGGCCTTGGTCCCAAGATTAGAAGCCTCTACCTGGAGAGCAACAACATGCGCAACATCCCTGACATGAGCAACTTCACAGGACTGGAGATCCTCAACCTGAGGGATGTGCCTTTCCACTGTGACTGCCAGCTCCTTCCCCTGCACAGGTGAGTGCCACGAGGGGGGATGAGGCAAGGGGACAACCTGGGTGACAGGTGGACCCCAACACACTGCAGGCATGAGCCTATGGCAGTGTAGGGAAAACTGGGGTGAGCAGACATTCAGATATTCAGAGGTCACCCAGTTGAGGCCCTGAGCAACCTGGCCTGGCTCTGAAGTGACTCATGCCCATGCATGGCCATGGAATTTCACCTCCCCCTTCTTTCCCTCCTGCTCCTTTCCATCATCTCCTGCCACATTTCCAGGTGGATCGACAAACTCAACCTCCACACAGGGGCCACCTGTGGGTCCCCTCAAGAAGCTCGGGGGCTGAAGGTGAAGCTTTCCACCACTTTCCAAACCTGCCCTGGCTGGGGACAAGTCGAGGCTAGGGGAGCCAGTCCTGACAAGGCCAAGGCTGCAAGCAAGAAAAAGAGATCAGGAAAATCACCATCCAGAGGCTTCAAGAAGAGCAGAGCTTAGGAAACGTGTGCAGGATGCCACACCTAGGGCTTGGTGAGCGAAGCTTTGATGGATTTGTCCCCATCACTGCAACATGGATATTGCATCAGGTGCAAAGGAGAGAGCCTGGCGCCACCAGAACCAATGCTGATTTGCCAAAGATGAAGATTTGATTTTGCAGGAGACAGAGGCACATCACCCTGGAAAGAACTGGTGCAAAAAGCTTCTGTAGTGTTTGCAACATCCTTTGATGACTCAAACAACAAAACCAAATACTTGCATTCCCTTCCTAAGGTTTCCTTCAGCCATGCAGGCAAGCAGGAATGCACAAGTTCGTTTCTGTTTTTAAGAGTGCTGTGCTTTGTGTTTTCATTTAAGAGCCCTTCACAGCTTTAGAAACAATTAAAGAGTCCTGAGCAGGACTGTGTACAGCACCAATTCAATATCCTCCTCAAATCTTAAAGCAGAAAACTTCAAACTTGGCCCCAGTAAAAACAATGCCTTAAATCTCATCAGCTCTTCAGAATTAAAGCATAAGCAGATTGAAAACTATTTTCTGCCAAAATTGAATGGTGGTTCTCACATCCCATCCATAAGTGATGTACCCAATCTATTCCCCATGGCAGGCCAGGCTGGGATCCCCCTGCCCCAGGGGCAACACAAGGTGATTCTTTGATTTCAAGTCAGAAGTTTGTTCAAATTGGGAAGGCTTTAAGAGGTAAATGCTTTTAGCTGTCAAATGACCATGTGGGGCATGAAACCATTACATTAAATCATAGGATGGCTACAGTTGGGACACCATCAAGATCCAACCCCACCCTGCCATGGGCAGGGACACCTCCCATCAGACCAGGTTGCTCCAAGCCCCATCCAACCTGGCCCAGAACACTTCCAGGGAGAGGGCAGCCATGGCTTCCCTTGGCAACCTGTGCCAATGCCTCACCACCCTCACAGGAAAGAATTTCTTCCTAAGATTTAACCTAAATCTATCCTCTTTAAAAAACTCCCCCCCTTGTCCTATCACACTGTGCACTTCCTCCCAAGCTTTCCTGTAGCCCTCCTTCAGGTACTGGAAAGCCACTATAAGGTCTCCCTGGAGCCTTCTCTTCTCCAGGCTGAGCAACCTCACCTCTCTCAGACAGTCTTCATAGGAGAGGTGCTCCAGCCCTCAATAAAATTCCCCCAACCCCCACCATGGTCACCCCATCATGGTTTCTCTCCCCAGGAGTCCAGGGGAGAGACTCATCTCCTCTTGTTCCACTTGTTTCATTGCTACCCCCGGAGCCCTTTTCTTCCTTCTCCAGTTAAAGGCTCCATTTGCCTCTTTAGAAAGGAAAAGAGGAACACTGCACTAGTTACTTCCGTGTTTTGTAGACCGTGAGCTTCCCAACATATGGTTGGTTGGTTTTATCATGAACCACCATGCAAAGTGGTCGTGCAAACTATTTTGGCATCACAAGCTCTCGCCTCAAAGCTTGAGGGGAGCATGGCCAAGGCAACCATTTTGCAGCCAAGGTGGTGTCCTGGGTGGCCACCACTTCTGTGTAGGGTTTGACAAAGCACTTGCCCGACAACTGGCCAGGCCCAGCAGTGGCACCTACAGACAGGGTGATTCTTCACCTGCAGAAAGTTCACAGGAACCTGCTCCAGGAGATTTAAAACTGGTTTTCATCACTGTTGCCACAATGACCTTTCTGAATTTTGATGGCCAGTCTGGGGAAAGAGAGAAATGTTACAGCTTTGCTCTAGAAACAGCATTTCCTGCCTTAAGTTACCTATTGCATCCTTGTGATACTCAGCCTGTACACAGAATTGGCAAGCAGAGAGAAGAAAAGCACAGAGAAACCCTACTGCATGCCTCAAAAAAACACCCTAACCACTGTTTACTTATACCAACCCACGAAAGAGTCCTCTTCTCCTTCCCACCTTAGCTAATCCCAGCATTTTTGGGACCTGCAAAACAATACACAAACCTTTGGCCTCCTCCTCAAATTTATTTCACAGACCTTTAGGATACAAATGGTAGATCAAATTTATAGAAGGATTGCTAAAAAATTAAAAATTCAAACTGTGAACAATTTCCTCTGCAGTGCTGGGTTCAGAAGCAAGAAATGATGACACTCAAAAAGGTCTTCTGTTGCATCATCATCCCTTTTTGTTTGTTTGTTTTTTTTTCCCACCTCTTTTCACTCTTCCTGTCCTGAAATTCTTGGGGGTTGCAGGCCTAGCCCAGGGAGCACAGCACCAAGGTCCTAGGAGGGCAGCTGATTTCCTGACACGTGTAACCTGCACACATCATCTCAGGCTGCAGCTCACCACCTCCACACATGGCTGAGAACCCAAAATGTCCCTTCGTGATCTGCCAGCCTCTTTTCCTGTTGGGATCTCTTGCTTGGAAAGGTGCCTTCAAAGCTGGGCACACACAACCCCAGCAGCCACCCTGGTCATGCTCCTCAGCACTCCTGCAGCCTTTCTGGAGTCTGCTTTCCCTATTACAAGTTGGGGGGAAATTTTCTTGCACATCAGGAAAGCAGATGCAATGTTGCAGGGTGGTCTGCCTCAAAAAGGGAAATCCCTTTTAGTCTTCTGCTTCCCTTTGCTAGGACTTCCTCCAAAGAGTCACAAGGTGAAGTGCAGGCTGCTCTGGGCAGCTAGGGGTTGCCCCAGGATCAGTCTGTGCCCTCCTCCTGCTTTATGCTGCTGACAGGAACAGGAAGCTCTGTAGCTACACACTCTGCTACTGAGGGGTCAATGGTTTCTTCCTTCACCTGCACAGCAATGACTAGCAAGAGAGAGAAAGGGAAAAATCAGTAAATAAAAATCAACCCATGCTGCCTCGCTTTACCTGCAGCACCCCACAACCAGCTCTTTTCATGCAGATATTCAAAATGTCCCAAGTTTTCCACCCCCTTCTTGAGTGTCCCTTACCACAGGGAGCCCTGTCTTGCTGGCACAAATCTATCCATGGTCACACCACTAAACCCTTGTGGCATATAGCTGTCTGCTCCCAAGAACAACTTCTCCTAGTGTTAAGGGTGGAAAAACCAGCATGGTCCATTCCCGATGTGCCTGGGCCCACACAGAGGAGATGAAACCTTTGTGAGCAGCATGGACCTTCACAAGGTGCACAAAGCACCTCACTCACCCTCTTCCCCAACACCCACTAGGGCTGGGAGGTGCCTCAGCAGCCAGAGGCTCTTTGTGGTGCTCAGCACGATGGGCTGTGTTCACATGCTGTGACAGCCCTTATGGGGACCAGGATGTGACACCACACTTTTGACATGTCTGTTTTTACTTTCCTCCCTCACTGACCCCACACAACCAGACTGCTCAGTATGGCAGCTAGGCCCTCAACAAGTATCAGCAGTACCAAGATAGCCAGATGGACTGGTGCCACTAGAAGATTCTCAGGAGGCAAACCTTCCAAGAAAAAGACAGCAAAGGCTTGGAGACCCCCTGTTTACAAGGAGTCACATGGACAAGACAAAGGGCAAGGGGCACAAGTTGATTGTGGGGAGATATCGACTGAAAACAAGAGGAAAATTTTTCACTATGAGAACAGCCAGACATTGGAATGGTCTCCCAGGAGAAGTGGTGGATTCCCCCATTTTGGAAAGTTTTAAGTCTCAGCAAAATGGGGCGGTGGGACATATCATATAAACAAGCACATTAGAAGGGTTGGACCATATGAAGGGATTTGAGGTCCTTTCCAACTTAACATTCTACAGTTCTATGATTCCATTTTGTCTGGGGAAGGACATTTGTCATGTGCTGCCTTTCCTTGTCTGGGGCACCCATGACTTAATGGCCAAGAGGCAGCACAGGCCTTGGGAAGGTGAGCAGCATGCAGGATGTGCACAAGAGGATGGCTGCTGGGTAGAGTAACCCATTCCCTTACTTTCATCAGGTGCTGGCTCCGGCACAGCCTGGCTGGAAGCTTTTGCTTCTCGTTTCATCTTCGGGTTGGAAGGCTTCTTGACAGTTTGCCTGATGTTGCGGGTTTTGGCAGATAATTTTTTTCCTTAACAAAGAGATAACAGAGCATGGGGAAAAGTGTTTCTTTTCTCCTGGAAAATCAGCAACCCTGCTCCACTGAAAAACCACACACCAGGGACCAGCACAACCGATCAGCAAGCTACATGGTCATTAGCTGCCAAGGTTACTCAACAGAGATGGCCTACTGGATAAAAAAAACTCTATAGTCAGTGTCTCAAAATACACTCCTCCATGTTCTCCTTCATTACAGACACGGCACTTCAGTGTGTGCTTAACTTCTGAGGAGCAGGTCCTGTTGGAGTCAGTCTGGAGTCACTTTGCTTACCTGTCTGGGTCTAGTCCTAGGCAATGAGCACGTTGGCTCCAAGGCACGGGCTGGGTAGCATTAATGTTTTGATTTTTAGCTGACGTTTTTATTTAGGTTGAACACCTTTATATTCTTTAGATGCCCTTTCCTCTCCACCCCCCAGGAAGGACTTTCTTGCCTGTCTATACACAATTTGCCACACCTACTGCAACAATGACAACAACAATGACAAGATGAAACAATAACATGGTCCAGCCCCACTAACAGCCTCTTCAGCCATCTGAAGGCCTTTTTCCCCTCAGCACAAAGCAGGCAGGGTTGCTCTCCAGCTACCCTCCAGCTGCAGCAAACAATCTCCCTCCGACCATGGACAGAGTGGGGAA
Organism: Phaethornis superciliosus; assembly: GCA_023637945.1. Lineage (NCBI taxonomy): Eukaryota > Metazoa > Chordata > Aves > Apodiformes > Trochilidae > Phaethornis > Phaethornis superciliosus. The sequence goes on along the minus strand of JAJQWJ010000001.1, from coordinate 61,074,555 downwards.
AGCAGCACAACCTCACGCCTGGAAGCAAGCACCAGCTATACAACAGAAAACAGACTGAGAAAAAGATCCTTCCCAAACACAAAGTCTTCTGCTCTCCTAGGTAATGGGGGGAGTTAAGGAGGAAGAAGCTGTGTTGCCAAACCCACAGCTGACTGAAGGCATCCACAGCACGAGAAGGCCTCTCTCCCCTAATCTGACAGGACATGGACAGGGTTCCTCTAACTGGGCCCAGCCTGCGAGCGAGCGGGAGGGCACTAATCAAACATCACTCACTCTTCTTTCCATAGGGTTTCTTCTTCCTCTTGGGCACCTCCTTGGCCTTCACTGGAGTTGTGGGCTCTGTCATGGAGACGAGAGGGAAACGAAAGCCAAATCCCATAACCAGTAGGTAACTGGGATGAAGTGACATAAGTGAGAAACAAGATACACCCGTCCCCCCGAGCCAACGCCCTCTTCCCAAGACAACCATCTGAGGGGAAAGCAAGGCTCTAGCCCAGGGGCTGTCTGTGCTTCCAGGCGAGGGCCCAGGGTGCCAGGCTAGGGGAGAGGCCCAGGAGAGATTTGTCAAGGGCAGTAAAGAACCAAGACTCGTAGCCTGGGACAAGAAGGAAAATATCTGCAAAGGTGAGGCAGTGGCCTCCCTGCGACAAGGGAAGGAACAGACTCTTGAGAGGGATACGCTCTTACCTTTTACAGAGAGAGTCAGAGAATTGATGAGAAAAGGGAGCAGGGGATCAGCTCCTCCTGCTACCTGCCCAAGGTTGTAGGTATGGCTTAGTAAAAGGGAGCTGTGCAGGGACAGGACAACCTGGAACTCTACCCAACTTCATCAGGAGCAACTCTCTGTTGGTGTGCACGTGGGGGAACAGAGGGAAAACAGAGCCAACCTCATATCTCAGGCTGTTTTCTCCTCGCAACAGACTCCTTTCTCTGCCAGCTGCTAGAATGTGTGGCAGCAGAGCAAGACATACGCTAGTGAGCGCAAATCATGGAGGCAATTTTCTCCTCCCTACAAGGCCACAAAAAAAGGAGAAGCCACTCACAGAGCAGGAGGAAGGAAACCTTTGCCTCTACTGTTCAAAACCACAGTCAGATCTTCTTCACTCACCTGGAACAACAGGTGGTTGAAGCTGATAGCCTGTCAGCTCACACCACCCCACAGGATAAATGTCTGGAGACTCGCAGTCCACCCACTGGTCATACTCGTTGTCCCAGCCATCAAAATGGATGCTGAGGAGACGATGGACAACGCGCTTCACCGTGGCCACGCAGATAAGCCGAGGCTCCATCAGGTCCACTGCTTCTACCTTCATGCCTGCCTTGAAGCCATGGTTTGGACAGTCCTGGGTATAGGAAAAGTGAAAATAAATAACCCACCCAAGGCCATTGCATCCAGCACAAACCTACACCTGGCTACCAGCACCCCAGAACAGCTACAGGCTTGCCTCTGGCTTAAACCAAATAGAGAGAGAGCAAGCCCACAGTCATGAAACAGAACCAACAAGCTGCATAACAGAAGAGGGTACATTCAAAAGGATCCAGGGCCAGCTGTGTCCTCAGAGCACCTCAGCTCAGCCTTCAGAAACAAGATCCTGACCAAGGGGAGCAGCAGTTAAGGGACATGCCATCAAACCCATTAACCTGAGACAGCCCTGGGAAATCAGAAAGATGGGTGCAGGCCAAGGTGCTGCAGCAGTTTTGCTGATGCAAAGCAGGACCCCTTAACGCAAGTGCCAGCTGCATGTCTACAGGCAACAAGCAGTGCAGAACCCACCAAGAGCCTGCAGCTCTTGGAAACACTAGAGAACCACAGGTCATACTCAAAAGGGACCAAGATAGCATTATATTCACAATGGCCTTGTCCCAACCAGACAAACAGGGGCTTTACTTGGAGAACAACACACTTCTGTGCCTTGGGCACTCCTCAGATATAAGTGCTGAGTGGCAGAGAAGCACAGTCCAAGTAGAAACACTGGATACTGACTGCCCTGAGTTCAAGAAGGCTTTTGACACTGTCTCCCATGAGATACTCTTAGAGAAGCTGATGAAAGCATGGGCTGGATGAGGAGACAGTGAGGTGGAATGAAAACTGGCAGAGTGGCCTGGCCTAGAGAGTGGCGATTAGTGGCAGGAAGTCTAGTTGGAGGCCAGTAATTAGCAGTATACCCCAGGGGTCAATACTGGGTCCAATACTATTCAACATCTTCATTAATTATCCAGATGACATAACAGGGTGTCATGTCAAACTTAGCAAGTTTTCTGGTGGTAGAATACTGAAGGAGAGACTGATGATATACTAGAGGGTTGTGCTGCAATTCAGAGGGACCTTGACAAGCTGGAGAAATAGTCTGACAGGAACACCTCATGCAGTTCAACAAGGGGAAATTTAAAGCCCCGCAGCTGGGAAGGAACAACCCCAGGCACTGCTGAGTGACTGAAAAGCAGCTTGACAGAAAAGGGCTTGGGGATCCTGGTAGACACACAGTTGAATATGAGGCAGCAACATGCCCTGGGGACAAAGATAGCTAATGGTATCCTCGGGTGCATTAGCAGGAAAGTTCCCAGCAGATCAAGGGAGGTGATCCTAACCCTGTAACTCAGCACTGGTGAGGCCAAACCTGGAGTGTTGTGTCTAGGTCTGGGGTCCTCAGTACACGAGAGACGTGGACATACTGGAGAGGTCCAGCGAAGGGTGACAAAGGTGATGAAGGGACTGGAGCATCTTTGTCATTAGGAAAGGCAGAGAGAGCTGGGACTGCTCAGGATGAGAAGCAGAGGCTCAGGGGGATCTTATCAATGTGCATAATAGGCTGAGGGGAGAGTGCAAAGATGGAGCCAGGCTCTTCTTCTCCATGGTGTCCAGCAACAGGACCAGAGGTAATGGGCACAAACTAAAACACAAGAGGTTCCCTCTGAACATCAGGAAACATTTTTTACTGTGAGGGCAACTGAGCACTGGCACAGGTTGCTGTGGGAGGTTATGGAGTCTCCATCCATGGAGATATTCAACAGCTGTTTGGACATGATCCTGGGAACCTCCTCTAGGTGACCCTGCTTTGAGCAGGGAGGTTGGACAGGGTCCCTTCCACCTCAACAATTCTGTGACAGCCTCTTGTGCTCCTCCTTGCTAACTGGAAGCATCCCTACACATCTCATTTTCCTAGAAGCACTCACTGTGTTGAAGAGCCGTGCTGGAACAGGTTTTGCCTTAGTCTTTTCCAGGTAACTTTCCCAGCTGAAGGTCTTTGCATCTTGCCCTGCAGCAGAAGTAAACAGTCAGACAGAAAAAGGCAGTCACGGGGCAGACTAGCTGGAGGAAAAGGCAGAATGGGCAGGAAGGAGGCCTAGCAACTGCTTGCAAAGCAGTTTCATTAACCAGCACATACACCTTGACTTTGGGAGTTAAAAAACAAAACAAAACAAAACAAAAACACACACAGACTCCATGGCAGCCCAGCACCCCCCTCCAGTGGGCAAATACGGAAAAGTTCAAGGTGCGACTGAAAACCAATGTCAGTCACAAATCCAGGACCACAGAGAAAGGTGAGGAGAAGCAAGAGGCAGGAAGAATTATGTTCAAAACACACCAGTAAGGCCAATCTTCCCCACACCCCCCCCCCCCCCCATCAAAGGAAGACAGAATAGCACTGGGTGAAAGTCTTCAGCTGCATTCTGTTCACAACACAGAAATTCTGTGTAGACCTTACTGGAGTATAATCAGATAAGACAGCAAAAACATTCCCAGGGTGAGTGGCCATCAGGATTTTTCAGAAATAGTGGTCTCAGATTTATTCATACAAGAATAAAGGTGACTCCTGACACTTTTTCAGTACTGAGTCATGCAGCAATGGCTCTGCCTTCCCACCCTCCTTGTCCTTTAAACCTTTGATTCTGTTCTGTTTGGGGATCATACACCTCTCCCACTGGTCCATCATCATGCCATTAATGCCCTCTGGAGATGTTACTTCCCTAGTCCCAGGACTTGGTATACGGGCAGAGCTCCAATGGACTGGCAATCGGAACCAGCTCTACCTCTATGAACAACAGGCAGCCTGGGACCTTGTGGTTTTGATTCACCTGAATTTGACACCTCTCAGAAAAGCACAGCCCAGCAGACTGCATGCAGGTTTGTACCACAGGGCAGTCCAGTCCCAGTCTCACCTTTTGGAGGGGTCAGATCAATGTTGTTCTTCTGACAGAAGTTGACAGGGAAGATGGCGTGCGAGGAGGCATGATAGCAGAACCAGTCAGAGCAATCATCAGATGTGGCTCCATCAATGCTGATCATGAGATACCCATCCAAGAGGACCTGAGATGGGAGTGAAGGCCATGAGTGTAGAGCTTCATTTGCTTTAAAGCCTCTCCCCTCAAACAATCCTCACAGAAGTCCCCACAGATGGATCACAATTGCCACTAGATGGTAAAATGCAATGTTATATCCTCCAGGGCATGCAGTAGCTTCTCCTTTTATGTTACTCAACACAAACCAACTCCCAAGGCATCAAATTCTGCAGGACTGGGACCAACACTAAAAGCTTTGTAAAAAGGACTCTGCCATAAATGGCCAGGAGCTCTGTTCTCCCTCAGAAACAGACTTTATTGGTGTTTAGAGACACTCTACTCCAGCCAGGTCATGAATTTGTTACTGGGCAGAAGGGGAAGGAGCCATCTTCAGACCTGCTATTTCCTGAACAGAAACAAAATTTGTCCCATCCTGTTACTAATTTGTAAATGGTGCCTAACCAAGTGTGAGAGGCATGTCCTCCTCTGCCCCAACTTCTTTACATTTCCAAATAATGGCTGAAGAGAACATTTTACAGACACAGAGAGCTTTGCTAGCATCTGCTTGCCAAACCCCAAGTGTCAAAGTCCTCTGCTTGGGTTCTACATGGGCAAAGAGCTTCTTGAGGAAACAGGAAAAGCCCCAGTCAATGCTATGCTTTTAGGACACACAACACACCTCACTGAGAAAACCTGGCCAAGCAATTTACTTCCCAACACTAGCACAAAAGCAAAGCTCTCTACCACCTAATCAAGAGAGGCTGCAGGAGACACATCCATCCCTAGCTTCCTACACCAGTGAATGCTGTCCATAAAGATACAACCCATTTTCCATACAGAGATCACCCCACAACTCTTCTTCCCACCTTTCTGACCTCAAGGTAGCACTACAGAGGCCAGTCTTTTGTTCTCCAGTTCTTGGGAGTGCAGAGTTTTCCCTACTACATGCCCAAGGGTGAAGTAAAGGTGGCTGCCAGTCACATACACTGGACAGTCAGCTTGCAGACCAAGCATGCTCAGCTTCATGCTGTCCACTTAGGTACACATGGACAACTGCTGGTCCCATCAGCTGCCAAAACTTCTGAGGTAACACTCCAATTCTCTTCTCTCCCTCATGCAAAATCCTGCCTGGTCTTATTCATTTGCAAAGACTTGGGGAGACACTGGGTTTTCTCAGGTAAACACAGCAGAGCACCTTCCACCCACTCAACTTACCTTGCAAACAGTGGCCACACAAATGTTGCCCAGATTCAGGGGGTCAATGGCCTCCAGTTTCATGCCTTGCTCAAACCATCCACCTTCAGCATAGACAGCTCGTACCTAAGGAAGACTCTGGTATACCATGTGCTGCCCAGGGTATGGGACCCTCTCATCCCAACACCAACCATGCCAAGTGCCAACAGGATTAAAGCTTCTTTACTTGGTTCAACCCAAGTTGGGAGAGGAAAGAAGAAAAACCACAAGAAATACAAGGAGGTAGCCAGATCAGAGCTGTGTTTGTGTCAGCACTCTCCTGCCAAGGCTCTGGTCAGTCAGAGAGCCAGACCCAGCACTCAGTCTCTACTCCACAGCAAAGCAAGCCTCCTTCTCATTTCAGTCCTTACTAGTATGATCCAGCTCCATGTCTGAACTGGCCCCTCCCACAGAATCATCTTCCTCCAACTCAAAAGTTTCAAGGAACTGCTCATCCTTCAATTCAGTTCCTCATTCTGTTCCTGTTTTTCAGTTCTTCCACCTTTCTGTTTTGACCTGCCCTTGCCCAGCCACAGCCTTGACACCCCAAACACCTCACTGCCCCATAGCTCTGAGATATATAAATGAGCTGTGCTCAACAATCTGCAGAGCAGCATAAATAAACCCAAGAAAGTAAAGTTCATTCATCCTTGTTTTCTTTGCTGTGGCCAACAGGGTAAGGCAGACTTGTCCTACCTTCTTAAACAGATAGGGGACAGCATCACAGTAAATCTTCCTGAAGGTGGGGTGGCTTGCCATGTCACTGCGTTTTTCTTCTGCAAGGAATGGAAGAAACAGAGGTGAGAAACTTGCAGTAACCACATTAAGAAAACACACTGGCTATTAATTATCTGTTAAGAGTTCAGCTGCTATAGAAGAACTAGATCAGAGACCACGAGAAGAATAATAAAGAGACCTCGTCAGTCCCTCTACACCTTCTCATAACATGGTCTGTGATGCAGGGCTTCTGCTCAAAAGCAGATGGATGATCTTCCTGAGCCCTAATGATGACATCTTGACATGAAGCTGTAATCATCAGAAGGAAGCAGCAAGGAAGAGAGACACAACCAAATGGATCAACAGGGCTCAAGACTTTGGGGTTTTTTTCTGCCCGTCTAAGCTGATTGATCAGCTGCCTGAATTCCTGTCAGGTCCAGAAAAAACACAACCTGATGGCATCCAGTCTTACCAAAGCCAGCATGGATTTCCTCAAAAAGTCTATAAACACCTGTAACATTGCAGTCTCCGTTCTCACACTGTGGGGATAGATTATTTGCTTCAGGTAAGACACCCTACAGTCTCACTGTCCTGACCTATGGCAGATCATTACTGGGCTTTTATCTACCTAGGGAGAAAACCAGCAGACACACAACTTCATAAACCTTATCTGTTTATCCTTATCCTTATCTGAGGCAGCTTCTTGGCTCCCACCGTGTCAAGACTGGTGTCAGCAGTAGAGTCCAGACAGTTCACAGTAAGTCAGAAGATGCTTGTGGCCTGATCCCTACCTGTCTTCTTCATGTTGTGTCCCACTCTTCGTGACCAGCCCACAGGATGGATGAGAGGACTCCACATGTGGCACCAGAAGTCATCATCGCTGTCACCGTCCTCATAGAGGAGTCTCAGTCTGCCCCCAATCACTGTGTCCACCACTGCCATGCGTGTCCGGGACACCTGGTTCTTATCCACCACCTCCACCCGCATGCCCTGCCGGAACGGGTACTTCATGCTCTCTGCCATCTGGCAACGACCAACAGGAGAGGTCACACTTGGTTTCTTCCTTCCCCAAACACTTCAGAGAACAGGTTTCCCCACAGACATGCTGGCCAACCCTCCGTGCTGCTGACACCTCTGGCAAGGGATGCATGGGGGTGCGTTCCTCAGGACAGGGAGCTGCCAGCCCCACGTGTGACAGCGTGGTGGGACACAAGCACCCGATGTCTTCCCTGTCGTGTGGCCCCAGGACAGCCACCTCCACCCTGGCCCAGCAGCTGTGCTCAGACAGAAATTTGAGTCAACGTTCAAAGTGTGAGAAACAGATGTCAGTTCTGCTCAGCAGCATCTGAGTGGGGAACTGTGTGCCTTTTTCAGCCATGGGGAAGGCCATCTGGGTTTCAAGGCTGGAAACAGCCACAAGTGTAGCTTCCCAAAAGGCAACAGAATTTTCAGCTGACTTAAAGAGGTCAGGCTTTTTTTTTTTTTTAAATCTGATCAGAAGTTGAGCAACACGATCTTCTATCTGCCAACTCCACCTCACACACCAGAATTACTTGTCAGACTGACCCAAAGACATGGGCACACAAGAAGAGTCACTGTCTGGTTTGTTTTTTTTTTAAACCTTCAGTTTGTTGATACAGCCTAGCCCTACTTATCTGCAAATATCTAAAGGTGTTTATAAAACATCTGACATTTCAGCACTGTGATGCCAGAATACTGTGCAGCGATGAAAAGCCAAAGCTTAAAACAGAATCAGGACACACAAAAGGGCCTACTTTTGCATCCAGAAGAACTCCAAAGGGAAAGTCTGTCCTTTCCATCTCCTCCTGTTCATTAGGTGGGAGTGGAAATGGTGGAAAGAGAAAAATACCAACAGCTGTGTCCCTCTACCACTTCCCTTCTAGCGTGAGCTCTCAGCCACAAGCTGAGGCCCCGGAGCAAGCAGCTACAAATTTCCTCTCAGCTTTCTGAGAAGGAAAAAGGGAAACCCAAGCTACGTCCATGTCCCCAGCTCAGCGTCACCAATTACCTCACACAGAGTGAAACCCCACATCTGCCTTCCTGCCTGCTGGCCCTGGGACCACCTTCCTACCTGTGGATTACAAAGTTGCCAGTGACTCTTCTCAGTGCAGGCTACACAAAACAATGACAGGAGCTACAAAGCTGGCAAGGCCATGGCACAGCTGCTTCCATACGCCTCAAAGGAGCCTGTGGCTCTCTCACTCTCTGCAGGCTGCTGTGCAACCAACACTGAAGGCAGAGGTTTTTCACCCTCAGAAACATTACCCAGCACTGAAATAGGACAGGGAAAGGCAAGGCTGGAGCTGCATTGGCCTCTCCCTTCAGCAAAAAAGCAAACTCTCCCCAGTATTTTCTGGCAATGGTTGTCATGACAACAAGCTTTCAAAGCCCATCTATGACCCAAAGAAGAAACGATTGTGCCGACCACAGCAGCTGTGCCATTACCTACAGGATCATGACAGCTGTCTCACTGCCCCTGTCCTGCCTGGGTTTCAAAGGGACACAGTTGTTGCCCACACCAGAAGCAGAAGCGATGTGTTGCACACCCATCTCTTGGCTCTGGCTTTGTTTCCACCTATAAAATGACAGCCTCACAACATTTACCTTGATGTGGAAATCCACTGGGATGGTCCTGGCTCCCACCAGCTTCTTCATGAGGTAACTTCTCCAATCAGTGAACTTGGCATGGATAGCTATGTATGGACAGGAAAAAAAGCAATTCTTTATGACCAAGGAATTAGAACACCACACTACATCATCTTTCTTCCTCCCTGAGAGTCCAAAGGTACCAAAAGGTCTTCTTCACATTCAGATCTGTACCTGTTCTCAAGACAGACCATGTTCTGCAAGCCCACCCTCACAACTGGCTGCAGGGGATCACCATTACAGGACAGACTGGACACCAGACAAGCAGACACCAGACTCCACTGGATGTGGAGGTGGTATTAGAGTAAAAATATGTGAGCCATAGCAATCAAACCTAAGCATGCCAGAATTCTGCTAAACTGGCATCCCGCTCTAAACTGTTAGTTGAGCAGAGGCTGGATCCCATCTGCTCGCTAAAGACACTATCCAGGATATAGGACAAATAAGTTTCCCCAAAGATTAAGTGTAGCCACCATGTGGGTCAGAATGAAGAACAGCCACCTGCATTAGTCTCTGTCCATAAGTCTGACACCAGGTCTGCATTCAGCACCCCCAGGTCAACCACAGGAAGGTTCATAGGGAGCAAAATAGTCTCCAGCTTCCCCAAAGTATCAACTGTTCCTTTTAACTCAAGAGCACAGAGCTGTGGTGTCACATACTGTTGGAGCACCTGTCCCACTGCACTAAACCAAGACTCCTCCATGCCCAGGCACATGCTGACCCCTCTCATTCCACACTCACTTTGCGGTGGTACCAGGATTTTGCTGTTGATGGCACACCAGCCAATGGGGTGAATATCTACTGTGCCCAAATTGCACCAGAAGTCATGGCTGGCATCATCCTCAAAGCCCTCGTATCGCAGAAGGGCCCTGTATCCTGCCAGGACAGAACAGACCAGAGAAAGGCATCAGAGGCCAAGAATTTCTCCTTTTCCCACACGACAGGCTTATTCCCTTTGACATGGCCTTCAGAGCTCTGCACAGGTTATCAGAGCTACTCCCAAACATTCTGGAGGCAGAACCACTCTTCCGAAGAGCACAGGAACCAGATACTGGTTTTCTCCCCCCCTCACACCATGGTATTTCCTATTCCAAAATCCCTCAGCAATTGCAAAGCTCCTAAGAGCTGACGTATTGCTTGACCAACTACACTTGGCTCTCCAAAGCTTCACTCAGAGGTCAGCCATCCCCAGCTGTCAGGGATGACATTGGAGACACACCTATAGTCTGGATGACGGATGCAATCCAGTAAACACGGCTGGGGAGCACAGCATCACTGTTCAGCACCTCCACTTTCATTCCTTTCACTACATCATCCCACTGATCGAAGAGGGGCACCTGCAGGTTTGAGACAACATTAGAAGAAGGGTGTTGACAGTCAAGAGAATGGCTCAGGCCCTCAGAACCATGTCTTAGGCACCTATACTTTCATCTGAAGCCTAGGTTTGCGTGCCTCACCATTCCTCTATCTGCTTGAAATGCAATCAAACAAAATATCTTACTGGGGTGCTCACAGAAGACACCAAAAGACAGAACACTGTACAGTAACACACATTTCACTGCCAGCTGCTCTATTATCCCACAATAGCTTCTTTAAGGTATCAAAATCCCTAGCCTTCCAACTGCCTCATCTTCCTGAAGTATTCTTCAAGAAACACAGTATTTTGTTAGTATTATCAGAGGTTACAACTCAAAAGGACCCTAACAAGTGAGTCTTAACACAGAGAGGCTGGCACTGCTGTAATATCTACTGTAATTTCCTCATGGTTCAGCCTTGGCTACTCAGCCTTCAAGGACTGCACATCAGTATGATAGGAACCAGACATGCTGGAGTGGCAGTCACACAAGCAAAGTTCCTTCCTGCACATCACCTTGGGCTGTGCTCACCCACACAAACTGCAAAGGCAGCTGAGAGCTTTCTGCTATCCCCCCACCAGTAAGAACTTATTCTGTCCCCAGCCAGCTCTGGGCCATCACCACCATCAGTACTTCTACCCAGTCCCCCTCTGCTTCGTCCTCCAAAACTCCTGGTCCTTCCGTGGGACTTCCATTCTTGGTTGTGAGAAGCCCAAACTCCTTTACATCAGGTGGGCCTCAATAACCAGCTCCCCAGCTCTCTCTCTCCACCACTTGTCACAGAAGCACAAGGGAGCCCCATGCACAGGGCATGTCACATGCACACTACGAGACACGGCAAAGAAGAACTCACATGTTTGAAACAGCTGACAGGAGCTGCCTTGAAGTCATGCTCCTGCAGGTACTTTCCCCAGTCAAAGCCCAGGACGAGTGCTATAAGCAGACATGAGAGAAAAAAAAACAGGCAAGATTATAGAAAAGGCACAGGGCACTCAGTTATCTCTGGACTACACACTTGGGATACAGCCCAGTACATAGGGATTCAGTGCTCCAGTGTCATTTCCCTGGTGAAGAACTGAACCCCAGAAAGTGCACAGGGACCAGCCCTAGCAGAAGGCACAATGTATTATTCATCAAGTCTTGCTGTCACTTGCTTTTGGGGAAGCAGGGTTAGGAGGGGCTAAAAAAGGGGTAAAACTCAGTCTAGGGCAGAGAGTGGAGACTGCACCATACCAGCATTAAACCACTTATCAGCTTTGCCTCTCAGCAGCAACACTGCAGGGTCATATCGCAGTGCTTGCTTCTCCATAGGGTGCTGGGAAAATCAAAGTGAAGCACTAGGATATTAATCCCACAGCCACTCCTGATCCATACAGCTCTGCTGCAGCAGTAGCCTGCTCAGGAATCCATCCCTGGGGCTGACTTTTGCCCTAGGGCAGCAGCTTGCTGCTCCTCCAGCTGCAGTGACTGTCTGCTCCTCAGGCTGATCAGTGAATGAGTGAGCTTAAATGCAACTCCAGGCAAGCAGCAGGGCAGCAAAGGGCTGGGAGCAGCAGGGTACCTTTAGGTCAGCTTTGCCAGCACCCTGTGAGACACTGACCAGAGAGCTTATGCTCCAGGTCAAGTCACACAAGCAGCAAGGATGAGGCTGTGCTAGCTGGATGGGCAGGAACTGGATGGGCTGGATGAGCTCTGTCAGCAGTGGCAGGGGCAGAGATGTGCCCTGTGTCCTGACAGCCTGTGTCAGAATGATCCACACACCCATCATTTCAGTACTCAGCAGGGCAGCACAGGAGAAGAGCAGCACACTGGAGAGCTTAGGGCCCCCCAAGTGTCCCCATTTCTGTGCTTCCAGTACCTCCACCTCTTCACACCTCCCATACTCACCATCCTGGCCTGTCAGTGTCCCATCTGCCAGCTGCCCTGTTCCCTGTGAATGGAGGAAGGCCCCAATTTTGGCTGACCAGGCTGCCTTGTGCAGGACTTTAGCTTTCTTCGTTGGTGGCTTCCCCTACAAAAGAAGGATCATTTAGGGGCACAGGGGAGGACACCAGTCCATACAGCTGGCAAATAGGGCATGCATCAGTTCCTTAGGATGATTTTCAGGTTACTACAGTTTCTACTGATGCTCACAGGAACACGAAGAAACAGCAGGTAAAAATATCAAGGTGTCCTTCCTCAGCTTCTAGGGAGCATCACCTTTCAGCTGGCATGCTTTCTCTTCAGGCAAGAAGAACAAAGTGCTGGTAATGGCAATCTGAGCTTTAACTAGAGAGCAACCATCCACACCTGCACACAGGCTCATCCTGCTCCATCCCTAGGGAATAAGGAAGGGCTTGGACTCACTTGCAATCTGGCCAGGATGCTGGCCTTCTTGGAGTTTGAAGAGTAGCTTCTGGAGCAGGAGACACTGCAGAAACGTTTGGTCTTGGAGAAGAAAGTCTCCCTGGTGCCCACAATCCCACACATCTCACATACAGCTGAGAAGGAAAGCATAAAAATGTGAATAGTTGGCAGGGCTGATATGTTACAAGGACAGAGCTGGGCCCAGGCAACCCTCATTACACAGAGCAGCACCCCCAGGAGGGAACCATTTTCTGTAGCCCAGAAAAATCCAATGTTGCTCAGTCCAGTGTTGCTCCCAAAGCACACTCAAGATGCAGTCACATCCTTGTTCTTACCATCACCCATGTGCTTTAGGTAGAAGGGGCAGGCAGGGCAGTACCTGGCTCGGAGCCGCTGTCCTCTGTGAGCTGTCCTGTGGATGGCTGGTGCATGGGAGAGGTTGGAAGCTCTCCAGCTTCCCGACCTGCCACCTCATCGTCACTGGACTCATCCAGGCAGGAGCTGCTGTCACTGCCCATGCTGCTGTTGTAGCCCCTGAAGCTGTCGTAACCCCCGGCAATGTCCAAATCATCATCCTCATCATCATCATCACCCTCCTCCTCCACCCGCTCCAAAGATGAAGTCTTGTGGCAGAAGGTAGACACCAACTGAAAAAAAAAGCCAGTCTGCTTTAAAACAAAGAGATTTCTACACCATACCCCACAACAACCCTGTTGTAGCCTTCACTGCTAGGAGGCCTCTTAGGACCAGGGAGAGGCCTCAAGTCTGAGCAATGAGTCCGTGCAGAGCTCAAAGGCAGGAGTCTGAATCCCCAGTGGGGAAGCTGTTAGCCCTGCACCAGGGCACTTCACAGGCTGCATTCTGCTTCCCAAGAGGAAGCAAACAACCACAGAGCTGCAGCCATATAAAAAAAAAAAAAAAAAAAAAAAAAAAGTTTGAGAAACACAGAAAGAACATAGAGGACTGCACTGCCACACTGCTGAAGACGGAAGAGACTGTGTCCTTCCAGACATTGTCTCTCCCAGCACAGCAGTGCAGATGTCACCAAATCTAAAGTCACCACAAACTCCTAGTGCAGAGCACAAAGCTGCACACTCTGCCCACCACAGCTCACAAGACCAGCACAGCCTGGATGTCAGCAGGACAAATTTGACTCCAGAGAAAGTTCATGTTCTTTGGATGCTGCATAGTCAGTATGAGACCTCAGTTCAGAAGCTGCACCAGCAGGATGACAGAACAACATTTGTTGCTTTGAGTTTTTCCCTACAACCAGATGTCTCCACAACTAAACAACTTCACTGTCACTCTGTAACTGCTGTTGCCATCAGAGAGAGGCAGTGATCGAAGTAAGAGCACAGAAATCCAGTGGCAGTTTCTCAGACTAGAATAACCTTGAACTGGTCTCCAAATAAGCATAAAAGAAGCTGGGAAGAGATGTTAGTGGCTCATGAAAGAGCAGCAAGAAGTCAGCACAAGGAACGATGGATCAGAAAGGTTGGATGGGTCAGATTGGAACAGGCACACGAGGCACCAGGATATAATTGTTCATCCAAGCAGTCAACAAAAAAAGATCAGTGGCAAATCCATCACCTTCCAGTGCTAAATTTCCTCCAATCCCTGGCTCCTGGGTATTATTACAGACACACAAACAGGAAGATCAGACTTCACTCACTGCTGTCTCTCCACATCCTCCCTGGCTTTCACAAACAACAGACCCCAGGTACCTAGGAAGACAGAGATGCTCTCCTGCAGATCCACATTCTCAGACAGTGCTCCTGACGTCTGAAAGGCCGGAACTCCTCAGAAAAAGCACATTGATCACTTTCCTCCCCCTTTCTGAGGGTGCACTTCCCTTCGGCTCATGGGAAGCGAGCATCTTAGGATCGCTGCTCTTCCAACTTGAAACTTGCACCAAACTTGAGGACGTGCTTACAAGCTCCCAGGACTGACAAGCGGGGACAGCACCACCCGCAGCCTCCTCAGAGAGGCGAGGGGGACGCAGATGCCCCTGGGGACAGACCCATCAACACCTCCAGCACCAGCCCGGCCCCCGGCAGCGCGGAGGCGGGGCAGACGCTCACCACAACAACACAGCGGCCAGGAGGAGGCGGCCTGGAGCTCCTGAGCCGCTGCCGGCCGCGGGCAGCCGTTACCTCAGTACCGCGACGCCGCTAACACAGCCTAGGCCTCGCCCGCCCTCCCTCAGGGCACCGAGGGGCTCGGCCCGCTGCCCCAGGGCTTCCCCCAGCACCCTGGGGGCTGAGTCCTGAGCTGTAGGAGCGGGCAGCCTTCCTCCGGCCCGGTTCCGACCCCAGAGGAGCCCCTGGCCCGGCCCAGCCCGGCGCCACTCACCTGCCCCTGATCCTGCTCCATGGCTCCGCGGACGCCGCTAGCCCGCCTCATGCGCGAGGAGCACACCCCTCCTCAGCGGCGCATCTGATTGGCGGGAGCCGCGAAAAGAAAGCCAATCAGCGGGGGCCTTGTTCTCGCCGCTCTCCTCCGCGGGGCGCGACGGGAGCTGTAGTTCTTTTCCCGTCGCGGAGGCGGTGAGGAGCGGCCATGGCGCCTCACGGCCCCTTTCGCCGGAGGCGGAGGAGGGGCCGGGCCGGGCCCGTCTCCCCGGGGCGTGGGGCTGTGGAGTGCTGGCGGGCACACTCGATGCTGCTTTTGGGTTTGGCTTGGCTCTCTGAGGCCCTGAAGCATATGTAAACAACAAAACAAGCAAATGAAAAAAAAAACACCACCAAAACCCCCACAGAATTCCCAAAACACCCCCCCCCCCCAAACAAATAAACCCCAAACAAACATAAAAAAACCCCAAAACAAAATCACAAAACAAACAAACAAAAAAACCACACACCAAAACAAACCAACAAACCCCCAACCTTCAGCCGGGCAGGCAGATGGTGATGCGTGGCAACCATCATCTTGTGGGTACAAACGCTTCAGGTGTCCCTGAAACACCCTGAGCCCCATGGAGATGCACAGCTGGAGCTGTGTGTGTCTCAAACATAACCTGGCTTCCTAGAAACCTTGGTAAGCAGGCTAAGGATTTGGTTTTAGAGGGGAGGAATTCCTTTACTTAACATCACACAAGCAAGACCACTGTCCCCGTCTTACCTAACGTCACAGGAGCAAGACCACTGTCCCCGTCCTCCATCACTGACATAAATAACTTGTCACCTGGGCTGGGGAACTGTCAGTGGGTGCTGGCAAGCACTGCCAGGCAAGTGGAGTGCAGAGGACCGAGAGCTCCCTCCTCTCCTCCCATCCTTCCCTGTTGTGTCCAGGAATCCCAGTAAATGACCCACGCAAGTTAATGATGCTGCTCCCCACATTTCTCAAATGACCTCCCTCAGAGATTTCATACATAAAGAGATGCTTTATTTCACAAATAAAGTGTTACTATGCAAAAGAGGTCTTCAAGTGCTTATTGGGCTATGCAATTGGTTTTAATTTTTTAAGCATTTAAAGCGTAGCTCCTTCATAGTACAAATGCTTCTCTTCTCTTTGGATTTTATTTTTCCCCCATGGAAAAGGAGTGTGGTCTTAGTGGTACTGGCAATAACATCCCTCACCCCATCTCACTGTCCAGAGCAGCCCAAAAACAAGTGTCTCTCTGTATGCCTCTGGCATTGATTCTCTTTTACACAAAATCCAAGTCCCCTGGAGTTTGTTCTATTTCCCATTCTACCCTTTGTTTTGTTCCCACCTTCACTGTGTCTACATCATAAAAAGGAAAAAAAAAAAAAAAAAAACAAAAAAACGGGGGGAAAAAGCAAAAAAAGCACCTGTACTGAAGGTTCCTCCGCTGTACAGACTTTGTAGTTATTAGCTGAATTAATAATATGTGAAGCACACACACAGTTCCTTTCTGTGCACCCAGTGCAGCCTTCGTTGCTGGTGAAAGTAAGGCAGGATGGAAAGGCTTGTTTCAAAGACTTAGTAATGTTACAAATGGACATGGATTGCTCTTCCAGATGACCCAAAGGTGCCAAGAAGAGGTGACAGTCTGTTGCTCTACATGCAAAGGAGCATCACCATCAGCGTGAAACACACTCATCTCCCCGGGTAGTGACTGGGGGTCACAGCCTTATTACAGAGGAACAGTACTGGGGAGCACTCAAAGCCTACTGACTGCAACTTGATCAGCAGGTTTCCCTAGCATCAGTGGTCCTCCAGGTTCAAGTTTTGCAAACAATCCTCCAGCATAGTTAAGGAACAGAAAAACACTTTCAAAGTATTTAAATAATGTAGCTGATAATTAAATAAACTACAGAAGCTGTTATTCCCTTGCAAATACTGCTTGACGGTGCAGTGCATGACAGACCGCAAGGCTGTTTCCAGAAAAGGCACGAGATAAAAAATTAAAGGTTCATTAAATCTTTCCACTGAAATAATCTTTCATGTAACACGTTGTGTGTTACATTGCTGGTGTGCATCCTGCTTCCTTCCCAGAGTGAAAGGAGTGGCACTGCTCCCTCAGGTCACAGTCAGGCTGGCTGAAGGCTTCCTGAGATCTTGAGCAAACAGGAGTTCTGTCTTGACATAGAACAGGTTTAAAGGCAGTCCCCATCCTATGGCTCTTCATTTGTCGTTGTGGTTTTAAATATTGTGGTGCTTTTTTTTTTTTTTTTTTTAAAAAAAAGGTATTTAAATTCTTTCATTTTAATTTGAATTAGATTCAGATTGATTAAGGAATACTTATACTCTTTTTAATAATAAAAAATTTGTTATGTAACATTAATGGTAATATCTTTGTAAAGCCAGCTCCTTTCTTTAGGGCTATAACAACCCTGAGATTGTCAAGAAATACAAATCCTAAAACTTGGATTAGACTTCTTGGGGCCTGCTGCTCTGGGCCTGGTCTCTGTTTTCATACCATCTGAAATAAAAATTATAGAAAAATAATTCTGAAAAGGCTGATGTCAGCTGAAAGTACAGAATGAGTCCAGGATGCAAGGGGAAGGATTATTGCTGTAGGACAGAGGCCAGGCTGTTTTCTCATAGCTAGCCACAGGCACTCACCTCCCAGCTGTACAGCTGGAGTTTTTATACTTCAGCACCTGCTTTGTCCCTCATTATCACAACTTTCTTTAGGAGCCATTGGCACACTGGGTCTTCGTACTTGTCTACTGGGACTGCACCCTCATCCATACTCTGGGACTGGGTGTAAATCCAGGCTTCATAAATCCATCCGCTGCTCCTCCAAAGCCTCCTTTTTCAGTTTTCTACTCTCTGTCATTTCAAAGAGTTCATGAGAATCCTGGTAGTGTATGGGCATAGTTTCACTTCCAGCAACACGTGGCAGCCATTCCAGTTACAAGGCCAGCTTCCAAATTCCTGAGTGCAGTGAGAAGAGGTACATGGCTTTAGTAATGCTTTTCCTCTTACTTCCTATTCTGACACCATAAAAAAAGAGAAAACACTGCAAAGGTTCAATTTCTGTCATCAGCACTGGAAAAGGCAGCCATTTTGAAGAAAAAATGTTTATAGACTTGTAGCCTTTGATCATAGGTTTATAATACTGCCCTCAAAAAAGGAAAGTAAGGTAGAACACCTCAGGAAACAACAGGCAAACAGAAGAAATAATAAAAACCCAACACATTCTGCTTAACTTTTTGACAGACTAATTTTACAAAAGTAACTGTGAAATCAAAAGAGAAAAAAGTAGCGAAATGGTCACCACCATGATGACAACGACAGCACAGGATTCCTCTGCCCCAGGTAGTCAGTAACCCAACAGTTCTCACTTGCAGACCTGTGGCATGCCTGGAGCATTTGGGATAATGTTTTGGTTCTGCAGCCTGGTTCTTCATTCCTCCAACCCCTTCTGAATCTTACAGACCTTCTCTGCTAGCAGGTGACAGTACTCTGCCTGTTGGGGAGGAACATGCACACACATTTTGCCTTGGCAAAATGCAGGGGCTGTTGTGCAGACAGGAGGGCAAAAAAGGTCACTGTGGGCAACCATTAGGCCAACACCAGACATTGCTCCTCTCCTGCCCAACATTTATTTGGAAGAAACACAGTGAAGAGCTCCAGAGATCTCAACACAAGTATATCTTTGCAGCAAGAAAATCTTCCAACAGAGCATGGTATTGCTACTGCTCCTGTGGGATGCTGCCCCTGTAGATGGCTTGAGCACAGAGTGGGACACTTCCAGTACAACAGCCCCAGTCCAGCAGATGCAGCTCCTTCTTTTGGGCTTTTCTCTTCTCATGGACCCTGACTAAAATCACTCTCTGGCACCCTAGTTTTGGAGGCTGGGCTTGCCCTACCCCACCCCCTCCAACACCTCCGAGGCAGCAGCTCACCAAATAGGAGATTATTTTAGTATTAGCCACTCACCATTTATGAACAAAGTAGTTTCAGAGATCCTGAGTAATGTCTTCATGCCATTGCTTCTGCCTCCCCCCTGACAGGGTGAAGCCTCCTGATCCCAGGACAAATATCTCAGGTTTGATAGTGACTTAATACTGCTGCAGTTTACCAGCTCCACAACACCTACTGGAAAAACATTGACAAAAATCTTCAGGGATGGAGTTTCCTGAGGTGGTGCTGGAGGGTGCGGAGGCTGCTGGCACTTGTGCCTGCCTGGGGCAGGCTGGGAGAAGGCAGGGGTGGGGGGGATCCCTCAGCCCACATGGTTGTTGTTGTTGTTAATTGATTAATTTATTTATTTAAATACCCCGTATAGATTTGGGTTTGTCACTAACCTCGAAAATACAACGTGCGTGCGTGCTGCATTTCCTCAAGCAAAGGTTGAGATTTAGAAATTAAAAAACAATTGTTTCCCAGTTCCAAGCCTGTCTAGTGAAAGGGAGAAAAGAGTTAAAACTGAGAAGTTTATATCCCAGATAGTTAAGTACTTACCCTACCTCAGTTCACAGAAAAATCTGGGTTTTGAGCACTGCCTGTTTCCTCTGCAAGCCTGGGAAGCATCACCATGCCCCATTTTCTCAGGTGGCTCACACACATCTCATGCTCCACATCCTGGGTGTTAGAGCAGGAGACTCAGCACCTTCCTCGCATGCACCTGATCTTTGAAATTTCTTTTAGCTATTTCTGAATGTTTGGGAACATTGAGCACAAGAGAACAAGGGCATCACAGGTACCTACTTTGAGTCTCTGGGGGGCCATTGATATTCTGCTTCACTCTCCACCCCAGTCATTTGGACATCTCTGGTCCAGCTGCCTTGGGGTCCCTGTCTCCTACACCAACATCATCATCTGCAGAGCATTGCCAGAGAGGCAGTGATGAAGTCCTGGTGCTTGAGCACAATCCAGCAGGACAATTACACCAGCCTCCTCTGCTGCTTTAATGTCTGTCTCCCACCTTGTGAAGGTCAGATGAAGCTTCAGCATGGCTCCCAGGGACTCCTGATGAGCTTGTCTTGCAGGTTGCAGAATGCCAACTGGGCTGGGCAGCGTGTGCTGTGGGTTTCAGTGGCTACACTAAACAAGGACAAAGACTTGTCTTCCCTTTGGGTTTGCATGTTTCAGTGTAGACCACAGACTGGAAGCTATTTTGGGATACCAGTGTAAACAGCAAGTTCTGATCTTTGTCTGGAGAGGGTTGTAATCTCCACTGCAGCTGTGATCAAACTGAATTAATTTCTTGACTTCAGCTCAGTAATGATCTAGCACCACAGTGGGTACCTAATGCCTCTCCTGTGACCTGTTGTCATCTCTCCTTCCCCTAGAGGAAGTTTTCTGATCTTCTTACAACAGAAAAGAAAATGTGCTGCTCCATGAACCAAGCAAGGTGCATGAGCTGCGTGGAGAAGGCCATCCCTTTGCTCCCTCACATGTGCCCACGTGCCCCTGGAATACAGAATCACAGAATTGTCATGGTTGGGAAAGACTTCTAAGATCACCCCATCCAACCTTTTTGGGCAAGACACCTCACATGGTCCACGGTCCAGGAAAGGAGCTGCCTGCTAGCTACAGTAAGTAGACTGAAAAAAAAATATGTCCGAAATACCTGCCCAAGGGTCCTCTTTAGAGAAACTTGAAGTTACTAATCTACTGCCGGAACAGCAGAATACATTTGCCCAGGAAGGACATGGGATTCCTTGACAGCTGCAACCTCAAGAAAGCAAAAGAATAAAGGGCTGAAGCACCTTCAGCTTAGGGAATTGAGGTTGCTATGAACAGAAAATGGGGCCCAGGCTTCCAATGTTATGCCTGCAGGCCCCAGTCCTGCCCCACAGACCCTACTCCTGTGTCCATTATCCCCAGCAGCAGTGTAGGGGGCTGGGCCTTGGCTTACCAGGCCTCATTTCCCAGCTAAAATTTAACACCCAAGTTCTGCATGCCAGACCCTTGGAGATCTTTTCTATACCAGCCAGGGATGCCCCTACATCTGAGCCTGTGCTTCACCAACCTCAGAGTCCCATGCTGCTGCAACTCTTCCTCCACAACATAGGCAGCTGTATTTGCTTTCTTTCCTCGTTTTAGGAAGGCTACAGCAATGGTGTGGGACAACAAAGACAACAACAAGTAAAAGTGAAGAAGGAAACAAATCTAAGTGAAGGACTTCCTGCTTTTCTGGGCAGTAGAAGGTATGCCCTTTCAGTCAGAGGAGCAGGGCTAGCTAAAAGTGTTACCCTTGGAATGCCACTCTCACTGCCTTCCCATTCCTGCTCTTACCCTGAGGAAAACAGGGAGAAGCTAAACACCCACTGACAGAGCTTGTGGTTGTATCCGGCATAGATCTGTACTCCCAAGAACACCAGAGCCTGCCACCACCCTGCACACCTGGAGAAAACAAGAGTCTGAGCCACACCAACTTCACCAGGAGCCATGAGGGGTTTCAAACATGGCTATGGGAGATGGAGCCGAAGTAATTCCTCCACCCTTCCTAAATCCACCACATGCCTTGCAAGAAAAGCCATGGCTGACTGGCCATTGCCTACCCACAGCACTGGTTACAGAACAGGTTTCCATTTGAAACATCCACTGTGTGTAGGATCTTCCCTGCTGGGAAGATACAACCAAGATCTTTTTCTAAGGGAGTGCAACTAGAACACCTCAAGTAAATAACCAAACCCTCATTTTTCTAAATGAAGTGCCAGATCAAAGTCAGTCAGTCAGTCAGGTGCCAATGTACACAACATGCCTGTCAAAGCTCACAGAGCAGCTCACTGGCTTTTCAGTCATGTTACATAAATAAATGATGCTGAAACCACTGCAGATGGAGCCCATTGTGCTCTCACACTCTCAGGGGCCAGGCTAGGGTCTGTCTCAAGGGGGGATCTATAGCAAATTATTTGTTCTGACAAGCCAAGGGAGGAAATGGCTCCTCCTGGAAACCGAGTTACCCAAGGGCTGTATTATATGAAGACAGCCACTAAGAGGGTTTGTGAAAACAAACATTCCCCAGCCAGGGCAACATATGGCTGTTCTTCAAAGAAAAGCTCATTTTAAGGGTAAAAGGCCTCTTAACACACATAGGCAGAATGAATCATTAGAAGCAGATGCTTCTGACCACTGCTGCCCTTCTGTACAAGACCTGCTCCAGACCCTCCAGAGCCCTTGAGTTTGTCTGGAACTTGGAAGAGCAGAATCAAGAGCAATGGTGCATGTAAGAAGTCCATCTTGGAAACAGGAAGTAGAGTTTCTTGCAGAGGAGCTAAGTGCCTATCAAACACTGGAAGAAGCATTGGAAAAGGAAGCAGTAGCTGGAATGGCTAACCAAGAGCATGTACCAGGGAGAAGCCTATTTCACTGCTGGGCTTAAGAGTGCAGCTCTTGGATGGAAAGCAGCTGACAGAGGCAAGGGTTTGCACAGTGGGGTGCAAAGAGAGGGTGAGGGTCCCCATGCTCAGCAATAGGGATGACATGTCATGTGGCATGGTCTCCTGCAGCCACTGGAACAGCTCTCCCTGTAACATCAGAGCCTCCATCCAGGCTCTCCTGTGGGAGGAAATGGCTTTGCAAATCTTGTGCTGAGGGGAGTATTTGAGGCTTCTTGCTTCGGCTGAGGGTCTTCTTGGATACCCTACAGTTTCAATAGTCTGACTCCCAATCTGTGCTGAAGGTGGAGTCTGTGCTCATCACTTTGGGAATAAGGGACTCCCTACATGATGAAGGCTGGGAGCTTTTTACTTGTGCCACCAGGAGGATGTCTCCTGGTCCACCTGCACATGTGCAGGGCTACAAAAGAATCAGTAGAGTGCCTTCAGAGCAGATGTGAGGCTGGGAGCTGTGTTCAGTGAAACTATTGAACTGCCTGGGTCTGAGCCATGCAGCAGCATCATGTAGAAGTGGTGGGTGCTGGTAGTGAGAGACTCCTTGCTGCAGGGAATGGAGGCCACCATCTACCAGCCTGCCTAAGGAGATGCACTGCTTGCTGGGTTCTCAGGTTTGGGATGTAATGGAGAGGCTGCCAAGGTTTGTCCAGCCCTCATACTGTTAGCCTCCCTTCTGCTTTTCCATGTGGGCACCAGTGATACTGCCAGGGGAGATCCAGAGCATATCAAGCATGACTTCATGGCTCTGGATGCCATAGGCACAAGCATAGGAGCCAAATAGTCTTCTGTTCGTGAGGAGAAAGAGCAAGAGGGAACAGATGCAGCTTGTGGTTGTGCAGTTGGTGTCAATAGGGATTCATCTGTTCTGACCGTAGGACCCTCTTCAAGGTTCAAGGACTGCTATGAAGAGGTAGGATCCATATGACCTAGGGGGCAAAAGAATCTTTTCTAAACAAGCAAAGGCTGCTCAGCCTGTGTAGAAGAACTGTAAACTAGGGACAATGGACAGAAGAACTGATAATTGAGTGAGGAAGTGATGGACTATCTTGGCAAGCAAGGCTTGCAGCGTGATGTGGACAAGAGTGATCTTGACATATGGCAGGTGGGGCCCAGCCCCCATATATGCATGAAAACAATGACATGCTGGGAGGACAGCTTCCCAGGGAAACCACTCCTGATGCTCCTGAGAAATCAGCACATATGTGTGACTCTGAAGTTCCCCACTTTTAGCAGTCGCAGTTCCCCGAGACCAGCAGGAATGTCTGGTGTGAGGTGACATTTCAAGGTGGAGGAAAGTTCCTGAGGAGAGCAAGAATGAGAATCCTGTCCAGAAGGAAAAGAATCTCGGGAACTACAGGCCAGTCAGCTTCACCTCAGTCTCTGGGAAGCTGACAGAGAAAAGCTTCCCAGAAACCATTTCCAAACACAGTAAGGACAAGAAGGTGAGTAAAGTAGTCACTATGGCTTTTTGAATGGAAAACCATGCTTAAGCAACCTTCCAGCCTTCTGATTTTATGACTGTCTTTGTGGATTAGAGTAGAGCAGTGAGCGCTGTTCATCTTGAACTTTAGGTTTTTGACATCATCTCTGACAAATGCCTCACAAACTGAAGAAGCATGGGCTAGATAAGTAGATACAAGATGACTTGAAGGGTTGGGATCAGTGGCACAAAGTTCTGTGGAGACAAGTCACTGGTGACTTACCTCAGGGATTAGTAATGGGGTCAATACTGTTTAGTATCTTTTCAAGTGACCTGAATGATGGGGCAGAGTACATCCTCAAAAGCTCACAGATGGTACAAAACAGTGAGGCGTAGCAGACACACCAAAGGGTTGTGCTGCCAAGCAGAGGGACCTCAACAGGCTGAAGGAATCAGCTGACAGAAACTTCCTGAAGTTCAACAAAGGGAAACCTCAAGTCTTGCACCCGGGAAAAACAACCCCATGCACCAGCACATGCTGGAAGGCAGCTTGGCAGAAAGGAACATTGGAGATCCTGGTGACAAGTTGAACAATATGCCAGTAACTTGTCCTGGTGTCACGGCAGCCAACAGCCTCCCCTTGGATCCACGAGGAAGAGTATTGCCAGCAGGTGAAGGGTGAGTACCTCAGCACTGGTGAGACACATCTGGAGTGCTGCATCCAGGGCTGGACTCCCCAGTACAGGAGAGCCACAGTAGACATAGTAGAGTGAGTCTAGCAAAGGGCCAGGAAAATGATGAGGGGATGGAAGCATGTGTCATATGAGGAGAGGCTGAGAGAGCTGGAGCTGTTCAGCCTGGAGAGAATCCTCAGTGGGATTTTATCCATGTGTATACATACCTGGTGGAGAAGGAATACACAGGGAGACTGTGGTACCTCCATCCTGCAAATATTCATCTGGACACAGGAATGTGCAACCTGCTTTAAAGGACTCAGGCTTTGAGCGGGGAGATGGGCAAGACCATCCACAGATGTATCTGCTCACCTCAGCCATTCTGTGATTCTGTAACAAAAAGTACCTCTGTGTAGAACAGAATTTCTACAATGCTAGAATTTGGAAAACATAAAAAAAAAAGCAACAAAAACCAAAACCAAAAAGCAGTGCAGACACAAATGGTCAAGGAACAACAATGCAGGCCCAGGGCCACAAGAAATTCACCGGTGGCCAAGTTATCAGAGTAACAAGGAGCTGGGTAAGTCAGTTTTCAGGGTAACAAAGAACAAGTATGCAACATAGGTAAAACAGCCCATAAAGAGTAAATTTATACATAATATGGAACAATGAACCAGGAAAGAGCAAAGGGTATTTTTTGCAGATTACCCCAAGACTGAGGGAAGAAACCATGGTTACCATCCTCCATGCAACTGCAAACCCTCCCCACCTGCAACTTCAGTCATTGACCCTAGGAAACAAAGAGGTGTTGGAAGGAGTAGGTGTTAGAAGGTTTACATCACCAAACTGAGTATTACTTTACTAGAAGCATTTGCATCACTGTAACTAGACAACAAATCTTTTGATTTGCCTGTTAAAATGTTGGGTATGAGGTTTTTTTTGCTGGCACAAGAAGTGAAACGACCTACCATAGTTTATATGCTACTGACTGACAAGAGCACACAGCAATGATACTGATAACACCCTAATCTTGTTGCCACCCTGAAGTCTGAACACTTCCCCAGTCAGCCACAGTATTTCCCCAACCAGTGGGTTCTCCTACAGGAGGATCAGGGAAAGCAGTGGTGGAGGGATGCAAGGGAAAGAAACCCCGTGCAAATTCAAAACCCTCACACATCCACACCACTTCAATAAAACATTTCAACTTGGCTCAGAGACAGCATCTACAAAGAGGGACAGAGCAGCTGTGCTGCCACATAAAATGCTTCATGGCATTTTTTTAAGCAAGTCACAATGTTGGCATTAAAAGTTGGAAGATCTGTAGCTCTTTCAATCAAAGTTACTCTGCAAGGTCTCAAAGCTTCTCCGCTCCAGCATAGACCAGATGTTCCTTCACAGGCTAGGACAAATTTAAAACATATTTTGTGCTAACGTAGCAAACAGCCTTCATCCGTGTCCCTGAGCGAGGATGCACAAAAAGCATACAGGTCAGAAAGCTGGGTATGCTTTCCACCTCACCAGCCAGTATGTGGTGCAAGGAAGCCCTAAGGCTGAAAGTAAAACTAACCTTTGCTTGGGCAGGGCAAGTAAAGAGTAATGGTTACCGTGCTTGATGTGGAGAACACGGAGCTGAACAACCCATCTGCTGCCCTGGCATTCAACATGGGCCTTGTTTTCTGCTCTACTTTTGAGCAGGTCAAGAGCAGTCCCTCCTAAAGCAGACCAGGTAGTTGTGGGTTTGATGGAGTCCTGGTCTGCACAGCCTGGGGGTGACTGGTATCAAGATCATCCGTGGGACACACACACACCAAAGCACAGGGCTCACAGTAACTTTCCACTGTCTTGCTGAAGGCTTTTTGCTATCAAGTACACCTTTTTAAAAAATACAATGTTGTCTTACTTGTACCCAAATATTGAGCTTTTCACTCCCATTTCGACAGCCTTGAACATCCACCACTTTTGTTTGGCTCTTGTCTGAGGTTCCCATCAGCTCAGGTTTCCCTCTCCATCATCTTCCGACCAGCACTTTCCTGAGGGCTGCTTCCTCATGATGTTACTTTCTTGGGAAATCTACAGATATGCTGATGCTCACAACACAGGCGGCGTTACGCATCTCTCTGGTCACATCCAGGTCTTCCACATGTGTAACAGCCTGGTGCAAGTTATTCCCAAGACAGCCAATGCTGTAGCTAAAATGCACAGAATAAGGCAGGATTTTGGAAAGCCCTCAAGAGACCAACTGCCCGCATGGTGCCCAGCCAGCACACAACGTGTTCTCAAGTGATGAGATTAACTCCATGTGCACATGACAATGGGCAGCACACAACCAAGTTTACTACACACGCTCCACTGCTGAAGCATTTCTGTTCAGGAAATCCCCAAAATATATATAACATATGACCACACATGCCCTACATCTGGCAGATCACCAGATGCTACCCAACGTGACAGGGCACCCACACACCATCTCAGTGCAGCACCTATGGGACATCCACGCAGGCTGACCTCACGCTCACACTTTGGTGCCAAAAGGTGTACAATATATATTCCAAGTGAAATAGGATCTTTTAATATCACATATCCAAACCATAGTTCTCATTTCAAAATGCAAAACAGGTCCTTTGAAGATCAGCTGCTCCCAGGCTGGGACACAGCTGACTGGCACAACTGCTGAGGTCAGACCTCGTTTCTTTGGTAAGATACAGGCTGGGAAAAAATGCGAATGCAGAGTTGTACCAAAAATGTCCATTTAGAAGACATTATGATTACTTCACGTCCCTTATTAGAGATTTGCATTTTAAAACAGTCATATACATTAAATAGCTCTCTGATGTCTAAACAGCAAACATCTGAACAAGGCAGCATCTATTCTGCTACCCCCACCATTTTAAGAACAAGCAACACATGTGGGAGAGAAGCGAAACATTAAAAACAGGCTGTCTGTCTCACACAGTTTATTTAACAATAGGTAATAAGAAATCAATTTTTAACAGTCTATACAGTGATCGAAAGTTCATATTTATAAGTAATCAACTTTAATTGCATGATTTACAACATTTGAGGGTTTTTTGCTTTCTATTTTCAAGTTTTACAGAAAGTGGAAGAGGGTGGGAAAGGGGCATGGGAGAGAGAAAGAAAGCAAGCATAAAGAAGAAACCCCAGGGACTTTTTCTCAGGTTAAAATCATCCCTCTGGAATTGTTTCTTACCCTCTTTTTTATTTTTTCCTTTGTTAGATGTAAAAATAACGAAAAAAATTCTTTCAAGAAAACAGAAACCACAATATATATACTACATCCATTTGGCAGCTGCCCCTGTGTATTTGCAAAAATGTTGTCTTCTCTCTACATGTACAAATTATTTTAATACTTGAAGTTTTTTTAAGCTCAGACTCTTGTATAGAAAAATTAATGGAGGACAAAAGTAGACTTCAGGAGGGGACCGAGTTATTTAATATTTTTACATTTTTCAAAGAATTGACATATTTCCAACCAAAGAGGAAAAGATTGGTATTTATTTTTATATATATATATTTATATATGTAATGTATTTTTAAAGCAACATTAACCCCTTTTGTCCTCCGGTTTTAGGAAAAGATTCTCCTGTGGTTTTCTTTTTTTGTTTTGTTTTTGTTGTTTTTTTTTTTGCAGTGACATGAAGAAAAACCAGAATAGGGAAAATGTTTACCATCTGCCTCAGTAAATAATAACTATCAATATTACATATTTTCATTAATTTAAAAAAAAAATAAAACCTATTGGAGGCATGAGTAGGGCATCCTTTGGTGGACGGCCAAAAGACCACCCTATTCTCCCGACCTCCCCAACACACACGAGGAAAAAAAAAAACCCAAGAAAAAAGGACTGGTTATGATTCCAGCCATAACAAAAATATATTCTTTGTACTCTACTGTCCCTCAGGTTCGTTGTTGGTTTGTTTTCAAAAACCACAAACTACTGCTGCAGAGTTCAGATGTGTTCCAGGGAAAAATGTTGTTTTAGCTAAGAAAGATTCAAAAAAATTCGTCTTCAGTACAAAAAGTCTTGAGAAAATAAGTTTTTTTTCTTTTTTTTTTTTTAATTTTTTCTTTTTTTTGCTCCCAAAATGCTACAACGTGTCTAGTGTATGTCTAGTGTATTCTGTGAAAGATTTGAATTCAAGTCTGAGTTCTCGGAGCTGAGCCCCAGTTCCGTGGCGCTTGTACCATGGAGGCCTGCCATGCCGGGATTGCTAGCGAGCTGGGAAAGCATTGCACTCTGGTCCGGGCTGGCAAAGTGCCCTTGATCCATGGGGTTCACCTGGGCAGTTACCAGTCCTGGATGTGGGGAGCTGGTCTGAGGGGAGACGTGGTGCGGAGAAGGCTGAGGTTGCATCCGGGGGGAGGGGCTGGAATGGGGGGGCTGGGATTGGGGCCGCGGCGAGGGTACAGGCTGCGGAGAACGCACTTGATTGGTGAGTGATGAAGGGAGCTGCTGGCCTTGTAAGTGTGGGGACTGGGCCTGATTGGGGAGCATGTGCTGCTGGGGGCTCATAGGATTGGGCTGAGCTGGGGACCCCATCTGCTGCTGGAGGAGCCTCTGCTGGAAAGCCTGCTGCAAACTGGCTCCTGTCTCTGCGCTCATGGCCTGTGGAAGCTGGCTTATTTGTCCCATGTTTCCTTGCTGCATCTGCTGCATGTGATGCTGCATTCGCTGCTGCTGTTGCTGCTGCTGCTGCTGCTGCTGGGGATAGCCGACGCCCTGGGGCTGCTGAAACTGGTTGTGGTTGGCCATCCCTGGCCCCAGTGCTGGTCCTGCTCCCTGCTGCTGCTGCTGCTGCTGGTGGCGCTGCTGCTCCATCATCTGGTGCCGTCTCATCAGGAGGTCTCGGAACTGGGGAGCCATCCCCGAGTGATTCATATTCATCTGCTGAGCCTGAGGATTCATCCCAGCCATGGCCTGCTGGGGCTGCTGCTGGGGCTGCTGCTGGGGCATGCTGGGCCTCTGCACTCCCGCTTGCATGGGGTTCATGTTCTGCATGGCTGGGTTGGGGTGCACCCCTCCTTGCTGCCCTTGCATGGTCTGCTGCGGCTGGAGCCCCGGCTGACCCTGGGGCATGCCAGGCTGACCCCCCATCCCCTGGGGGTTCTGGGACCCCGCGTATTTGGCTGCCCGCTGCTTGATGAAAGCGGCCAGCAGCTGAGGATTGGAGTGAAGGATGTTAAGCACCTGCTGCTGCTGCATGGGTGAGCTGGGAGACCTGAGAGTCCGCAGCAGGTTTTGTAAGGCCGCCTGGGGCAGGGGTGGTTGTTTGGGCTGAGCAGCGCCAGGCACCTGACCCATCCCCGGCTGAGGTGCCATATTCATTGGCTGACCAGGCTGGGCTACTGACATCATGGATGGCCTCTGCATTCCGGGCTGCAGCTGAGCTTGGGGTAAGCCCCCCTGCACCCATGGTGGCTGCTGCTGCATTCCTGCCGGCCCCATTCCTTGATCTATATGACCACCAGGACCTCTGCCGATCTGTGGAGGGTTCATTCCCATCGGCGGCATCTGGGGCATCTGGTGCTGAATCGGTCTTTGGAAGATCTGAACCTGTGCCATCTGACGCTGGGTCTCTGCCGCCCGCTGGATCTGCATGGCCATTTCCACCGCTGCTGGAGGAGGACCCTGAACGGGTGGTTGAGGCGGCTGGGGCGGAGTTGGAGGAGTCACCTGGCCACCCGCCTTGCCCTGGGACACGGCGCCGGGGGGCTGAGTTCTTGGCATGGTGTAGGGTGGCATACTGTTGGGAGGCGCCGGCTGGGGCTGCGAGGCAGGCTGGGGCGGAGGCTGAGGTTGCGGCGTTTGTGGTGTCGCAGGCTGCTGGCCCGTTGGAGTCGTCGGGGTGGCTGGGGTGGGCGAGGGCAAACCCTGCTGCTGGCCCACCACGCCGGTGCGCTGCATACTCGCCATCCTCCTTCGGAGCATCTGCGCCTGCTGCAGGCGGTGCTGGAGCTGCTGTTGACGGAGCTTGTGTTTGATGTTGAGGCAGAAGGGCACCGGGCACTTGTTCTCCTGGCAGTGCTTGGCATGGTAGCAGCAGAGTGCGATGAGTTGCTTGCAGATGGGGCACCCTCCGTTGGTTTTGCGTTTGCAGCCTTTGGTGTGCTGGACAACCCGTTTCATCTTCTGACAAGATGGCAGTGAGCAGTTGGCGTTGCGACACTGGCAGGCGTGGACCAGAGACTGGATGCAGCGCTGGATGCTGAGGCGGCGGGAATCGCCGGGGCTCTGGGTGGTTGCAGTCTGCTGGTTGTTGCTCTCATCATCTAGACCGAGGCCTAATTTCTCCATCTTGTGGTCATGGTTTTTAGTGTTATAGCAGGTGATGCACAGGTCGTAATCCTGGAAAGACAATGGAGGAAAAGTTATCACTGTTCCTGAAACTCCGTGTAACAAAATAAACAATACCGTATCATCTCGACAAATCAGCCCCACTCTGTTCCAGGCAAACTGTTGCTCTAGGGAAAAATTAAGTCCCTTGCACCACGTTGAGGTACTAGAGAAGGAATAAATCCACACTGTAGCCAGGGAAAGTGTGTGGGCGCAAGGTTGTCTGAAATCTACACAAATACATATAGCTTGAAAAACAGGTTTGCTCTGAGCTAAGGAGTCACACATTATTCATCTGGGCCAGGAAATTCCCTTTCTTTCCTGAGAGGAAAGGAGAAGAAAATGGCAAGAAACAAATAACTACCCATCTGCTGCTGCTTCAAGAGGGCAAGAGTGGCAGGGGAGGTGCCAATTTTCAAGGAAGAAAGGAGAATGAAAGCCAAGTTAAACAGCACAGTGTACTGGGCAGAAGAACAGAACAGCATTTATATTCTCTCAAAGCAACAACACAGGAGCTTGGCCTCAATATTTTATATTTAAGAAAAAGATCCAAGTCCTCAGGATCCATTTATCCATAGGAAATCCAGAATTTATTTTCTGGTATATACCAGCAAATCAGAGCATAGTATTTTAGTCAGAGCTTTTCAGAACTGTATCCAAGACAGTAATTTCCTTCCAGCAGGCTAAGAAATTAAGTTGCAAGCCGGTTAGTCCAGCTTCTGGAGGGCACAACATTGACTGGGCTTGATCTTCAAATACACTGGCACTGCCAACACTTCTGAAGACAAGAATGCTGTTTGCAGCATTCTACAGAAAAACAAGAGGATAGCAGAAGAGTCACACAAGTATAGGAGTCTGACTTCTAACACAGCAAAACCTGTATTGATGGAGATACCAACAGAGAGCATTATTTCTAGGAATACCTTTGTGCAACATTTCTGACTCTGGAAGAAGAAAGAATGCATTGGTCTTCAAGAATAAAAAAATTAAACAAATTCAGCTTACCATTACAGCTCAAGCAATCGCTACACTTCCCTATTGCTCAAGCATAAGTACCTTAAATGAACTACAAGAAATAAAATGCTACTATTTTAGTTCTTCACTGCTTTAAAGCAGAAGACAAAAATCACACCAAGCAGCAGACTGGTATCATTGACTGTTACGGAAGTGCCAGAAGATGAGCTGTATGCATCTTTATCCACCAGTTAATGATGAGAAATTAGTTGAGCACTCTGGGCACAGAGACAGGGGGACACAAACATACCTCACAAACAGTGCAGTGCCATCTGGTCTCCACATGATGCTTGCACTCATTGCAGGTGTAAACAAAGCGGTCTTGGCTCTGGGTATGCAGCTCCACCAGCATGCACATGGTTGACCACTGAGCTCTTCGCAGTGAGGAGAACTCCAGGTGCTTGTCTCTAGCAAGGGTTAGGAAAGCATCACGCCCATCCATCAGGTCACATGGAATGAGTGGGTCAGGCTCAGCAATGGGGGGCAGGGAGTTGGCTGCAGGGCCAGCAATGAGACGGATGACAAAGAAGACCTGAAAAGTAAGAAGACTTAATATGCCAGCACTTACCAAGAGGTTTTGGTCAAACTTTATTACAAAGAGTTTACAATTCCAGGACCAACTAACACTTGAATGATGTGGCGTTCTTGTACGAACGAGAAAACTTCAAACCTTTGGGTGCCCTGTAGGTTTAACTTCTTCAGAAGCACTGAAGAACATAAAAGGTAAGGAGCACTGGGCTGAACAGTAATAGTAAAACTGTTGTGAAAGTCTAGACTGTTAGTAAGTTCTGTACAAGCCCAGTTTATCCCCATGGCACTGGGAGCAAAGAGCACCCAGACTTACTGGTACTTGTCTTGTGCCACTCAAGTCCCCAGCCAAACCTGCATAATTTACAAGGCACAACTCCATTTGAAGTATCAAAACTTTGTATGACACTCTATTCAAGTAAAATACATATTTCTCATTTGATCAAATCTTACCTCCTTGTGCTTCTCCATAGTGGCATACAGCTTTTGGGAGAGGTCATTGGAAACATTGGGCATGCCAGGCTTTTTCTTATTGCCACGACTCAAGCTGCTCTTGTTCTTACTTGTCTTCTTATTGTTCTTCTTTTTGGCATTTTTGCTGTCTCCCTTGCTCACCTATTAATTTTAAAGGCATTTTATGTCAGGTATCTAAAGTCACACTATATCAGCATTTTATTATTTTCACATCTTCTGTACCTGCAGGACAGAACACACTTCACAATGGCTTACTCCGAAGATGCTTACAATGGTCCCCTGAACATTAAATTAATACCACTGGAATCACTCCAGAAGATACTGAGATCAGCAATGAATGAATAGTTCTAAAAACAATAAAAGCATAAATGCTCAAGAGGTGCAAGGGAAATGTTATTTACTGAAACACATTTGTCTGCTGTAGTTGAAACAATGAAGAACCTCTTGGAGAATCACAAAAGAGATTCAACAGATGGCTTCTTAACTCAATACTGGAAGTAACTGAAAGGTACAACTGATATGGCAGAGGTAAGAAAGACTTAATCCAGCTAGATATAGTTTGTGACAGCTCTCTGTTAGAGTTTTAATACAATGCATTAAACAGATTTTTGATATGAAGATGCTGCTGTCCTGAGTCCAAAAGACATTAGTGGTGCAATTTTTAGTATGCATCTTCCTCCTTGTCATACCTTCATCAGTTTGACAGAACATGTTAGCTTAATTCAAATTATAATCAATTAATAATGAACAGTTTATTCCTCTCTGTGCTTCTCAAAGGGCCCCTCAAAACTGGAGAGCATATGATGATCAAGGATCAAAAGCAATTCTTACCCAAATAAGCATTTTTGCTAAATTTAAATAAACTTTTGCGAGCATGGAAATTTCCAGAGAACACGAATCACTATCACTTAATTTGAGAGTACAGTTCATTATTGCCTCATTTTCAAGAAGGGATACAGAGGGCCAATAAAGAGCTAAAACTATTTTTAAAAATAAAGGTTAGATAGTAACATGCTGCAAGCTCCCTGTGTTGCAGATTTGGGACTGAACTGCTGTGAAGGATCAACTAAGTGTTGACCAGCCTCTCATGTTTCTGGTGTATCAGAGAGATGGGAACTTGCATTTATGTCAAGTGGAAAACAAACCTTCAAATAATACCTTCCTTAGTAAGAGGTTAGCCAATGCAAATCTATGAGATTGCCTAATTCCCATGTTACTCTTGCACTTAGCTTATTCAAAGTCCTTGAAAGGAGGTACTGCAAAGAGCAAGCACAGAACACAAATTCTAGTTGTCATGTTAAACCTCACTTTTTTGATTCAAAGGTCTTTCAGGAAAAAGATTAATTCTAAATCCCAACAAAATCTATTATCTAGTAAGGTCACAAAGCAGCAGTGTTTAAGCCTTCTACAAAAACGCTATACAGAATAAACTACCAAATCACAGTACTCTTGTTACTTTCTCAGAACACTGAGATTTTTAAGTCAGAAAGAAAAGAGTTAGCCACTATTCAAAAGCTAAAAGCTTAAGGAAAAAGATTACAAGTCAGGCTGAGGTTGCAGCATGAACATTGATAATAATTAGATTTCAGGAGCAAAATATTCAATTAGCAGCTCTTTCAATCTAATTGACTTTGGTAATTAATTAGGTTTATAGTCATATGAACAGTCACTGCTCATGCAAATGTAGTTTAGTGGTATTTAAATTTGCAATTTATAAATTTAGAAAACTGCAAAACTAATTTACCAAGTGTTATCATGTATAAAATGTAAAATTGAAACTTGTATTAGACAGGAGCTAGAAAGGTGAAAGAAGCCAGTTAACCAAAATGCCTAGGCATCTCCTTTTTTTTAATTAGCCATATATAATCACAACTTGTACATTAGATTATGAAATAGCAGAAGCGTTCTTACATCTGTGCTTTCATTACTAGTGTTTTCTTCTCTCTTCCTTTCTTCTTCCTCTTGCTCTAGTTCCTTAATGCTCTCCTCTAGAACATTAGGCCAGAAATCCCCTTCGAAGTAAGGTAGCTCTTTTGCACTTGTTAGACGGTCTTCTGTGGCCTGCTTAAATATATCCTGAAAAAGAGCAGAGACATTTGGTTACCACTGTTACAAGACATTCATAAAGGCAACATTTTCAGTAAGTGATTAAAGAAAAGGTACCAGCAGATGGAATAAAGGAGAGCTTAATATTTCAATTCATTTTATGAGGGCACACTCTAAGTGCAGATTTGACACTGCATTCATTACAGTTTGTCAAATACATTCCACATATTCCCACTCTGAAGAAATAAATCATTACCACGTGCTAGACTTCAATATCATACTTATCAAATGGGGCAATATCATCACTGTATTGTCAATACTAGCTGGAGTCCTGATAACTCCAGGGACTTTACATACTTCTAACTGCATCAGCAGGCTAACCCTGCAATTTTATTTAACACAGGAAGATTAAAGATTCCATATATTTTCTTAGTCTTAAAGAAAAGCGAATTGCTTTCTTTTACAGTGTTCTTCAAGAATTTGCTTTGTTCTAAAAAATAATTTCAAATCCTTGCTAGAAGAATTTCAGAAGTTACTTTCTTCAAGGAGGGTATATTTTAGTGCTCAATTCACTGAAAACTAATACAGAAAACTCCAAAAATCAGGCACAATGCATAAGGCAAGAAAGAAACCAAGACAAGACTGGTCAGCCCCCCCCACTTGCCTATCCCCTGCAATATGGACATACACTTAACAAACCTTGTAATCATGGACAATGCGCTCCGACACAGATTTGTCCAGCATCTTTTTGTACCACTCTTGCAGTCGTTTGGGTTTGGGTATCTTTTGGTCAGGAGGATGGCAATGGAAGATGTAGTCATCTCCTTCACTAGGTGGGCATGCCCAGATATGTCCAGTAGTGTACCTAGCATCATTAAACACAAAAAAAATTTTAAAAAATGCATGTGGGCTCGCACGATTAACACCAGAGCTTGATCTCTTCTCCACCACGAGATGGCAGCACCACAAAGTTGGCTGTGGTTCCCAAATGGACAACAATGACAGTTCTCCCAAGATTTTCATTCTAGAGCTCATTCTGGCTTAATTTATGCGATAGTATTACCATCTTCTCACTATTTTTTTACAAATTCAGATCTACATGTGGAGTAGTTTAAAGTGTGCACATTTTCCAGTCTAGATAAAAATCAACATCTCATATATAACCTCCAATGGCCACCTCTCAACTAATAGGAGAAAGGTGGAGCTTGGGTATTTCAGCAGAAGACAGAATTCTTTCCTTGAGACAGCAGTCATTTGTTATCTAGCAACATTTTAAAAACAAGTCTACTTCAACACAGTTCACTTTTCTACTGAAAATCCTCTGTTTTTTAACTTTGAGTATCACTTTTAAAAGGTTTCACCATTATAACTGGGACTAAACAGTTGCTGTCAACCCATGCTATTGGATATACAATTTAAGTACTCTGAAGACAGATGGCTTTCAAAAAGTAGCAGGTGAAGAGAATATTATACCATAAAGATCATTTCTTCATCCCCAGTCCTTCTCTATTAGTTTCTGAAAAGAACTCCAGTAGGAGGAATAATCAGATCTCAAGAGAAAAATAACCACCCTTGCTGTGTTGAGGAACAGCTCTACAGAATCCTACTTAAACCCTGGGAACTGCTGCCAGTTGTCATTCCTTCTTCCATGAGAAGGGAGAGATTATACTGTGTGTGTCCAATACTGTTCTCCTGAAATGACACCCTGATGTTCCCCATTAGCACAGAAAACAGCATTAAGGAAAATTGAGGCCTCAGCACTATGTAGTGATTTTACAGACTCACAGGTTAGAAAATACACGATATAAGTCCAACATATGCCTTTGGCATACTACAGGATGTGCTGCCTCACTGAGGCACTGAGCACAGTACCACTCACCTTTATTCTCCCTCTCCTAGATTTTCACATGCAATTACTCTAAACATTGTCCTTAACAATTTCTTTATTAATAACTCTCTGCTAAGCTACACTGGATAACTTTGACAACAGACTGCCTTTTCTCCTTTAAGTAATCATGGTAATTTAATTTTCATCTTTCTGATTTCTTCAGTTGTTCTGTGTTCTCTTTTCCGCTGTCCTGAATACACCCTCCTCTTCCTCTTTGAACTTTTCAGTTTCTCACAATTTCAACTACTTGTTCCATAGAGATTTCTTACCGGCCCTATAGAGCTGTTAGCTAATCAATACAGACAGAATACACTTACCTGTCTCCTAATAAACATGGGTAAGAACTCACTTGCCAGCCCAAAGGAATGACCTGAATAAAGCAGTGGCATGACACAAGGACTGCACTACCAACAAGGTCAGCAAAATTTTATGGTCCATATAAAAAGGCTAACTTATTCTTACTTAAGACTTAAGGAAGTTTTACAGAAGTTGGGAAACCTAAAAACACTTGAAGCATAGCCTCTCCTGAAAAGCCTGCAATCCCCTTGTCTTTTCTCCTTTTCAACTATGCACAGTTATTCGATTACTAGTTGATATTTACACACCATATCCCTGCACATTACCATGTAGCAATTTCATTTGCACTAAGAACTACCTGGCACAAATGCTGCACAAAGAAAAATGTTGAAGACTTACCCTAGTTTCTTGACATATTCTAGATATCCAATTAGTATCTCATGATAGACAGCAGTCCTCAAGCATTTGGGGCGGAAGAAATGAACACTGTCAAGGTAAGATATATACACTCGCCTATAAAAGAAAAAGGCATGATGAGAGAAGTAGAGATCTCAATGTAGTTCTAAAAGTTTATTTGTTGTTCTATGTTGTACATTTGAAGCAGCCAATACAACAGCAGCCTTCAAAGCCTCTGATCTAAATTTACCTCTACAAACTCAGCTTTGTGTTGATACTCTAGCCTCATCTCTTTAAAAACTATGGGAATAATTCTTTAAGAATACTGACAAGTGATCCTTAAGGCAGCGCTGACTGGCAGCCAGCACACCCAGTAAGAAGTGACTCTAACCAAGATACTCCCTTCAGAAAGCTACTTTGTTTCTAGAAGCTAACAGCACTAAGTCTTCACATACGTGACAGGAAAGCTCTATACAGAATGCCCGAAGGCTCACTCAGCTGAGAGAATACCAAAATAAAATGAACTTTCATGAAGCTCCTCACCTTTGATTGGGTGGAGGACAGTCTGAGCCATACTCCTGCACATGCATCCCAAAGAAGCACAAGTCTACACCATCAATCTCCTCAAAGGCAAAAAGCGCTTTTGTTCGATAAGGGAAAGACTCAGCCATCTCCCCGCTGTCTACAAACCTGTATGGATTATAAAGAGTAATGGGGAATACCAAATATATTAATGGATTAAAGAATACATGCCATTAAGTAAAGGCAACAATGGTAAAGGCTGTGTCGTTTTAGAGCAATTTTGAACTTGAATGCTTACAGACTACTTACATACAAAGCATCCAATTTTTACTATGAAAAAGATGATGCTCATCACAACCAATTAATACGCTGCTCTAATATCTATTTGTCAAGAACAGGTCAGCGATAAGGTTTTCAATATAACAGGGTAATTTTTCAAAATAGTGGCATGTGAGTAAAATTTAAAAAGTTTCCACTTTCTCAAAAAGAAAGAAAAATTAGAAACTGAAAGAACATACCTTGCTTTCATTCCTGGTTTTACTTCAACAGTTTTATCAGATGCATGTACCACTCTGACTGTAACCTCTCCTGCCTCAGGGTGATTCTGACGTCTTAGGAAATCATTGACTCTGTTCTCCAAGAAGGTACCAAGTCTTGTAGCTGGTAACCCTGCAGGAATAAAATGCAGATCTAAATATATACAGAACTCAACTGTTCACAAACAACTACTCAGATGCTAAATGAAAAGTAACTCTTAATGCATGCATTACTCTACCATAAACTAAACCTTTACCTTTGAACACTAAC
Organism: Phaethornis superciliosus; assembly: GCA_023637945.1. Classification (NCBI taxonomy): domain Eukaryota; kingdom Metazoa; phylum Chordata; class Aves; order Apodiformes; family Trochilidae; genus Phaethornis; species Phaethornis superciliosus. The sequence continues at coordinate 61,035,780 of JAJQWJ010000001.1, read as the reverse complement.
ACTTCTAGGTGGGGTGCACTGCTTTTCACATACAGGTACTTTTATGTATTATTTACATGAAGAGTCTGTATTGCAAGCCAATCTTTATCTGCCTTAACAGTCAATTACTTCTGTCAGAGTTATGTATCTGCCAGTCAGATTTTCACTTTTCCAATTTGACACCTTCCAGTAAAGCATCATTATATTACGTATGCAGTATGTCCAGGTTGCTAGAAACAAAAGCTGATAAAAAACCCTAAAAGAAGCCTTCCTGTATTCTGAGCGAATCTATGAAGTTTTCATTTTCGAAATTCTGGAAAAAAGATTCAGATTTTGAAACCATTCATCGAGTGGCTTGCTTTCATTTCATAAAAAGCTAAGAGCAACAATTTTTGTGACTGAACTGTAAGCTGGCCCCCAAATTTCAAGACTATTTTATAGTCCTTGATATCCCCCTTCCTCTCCCCAAAAGAGCTTAAAAAAGTAACTGCTTAAGATTACAGTTAATACTTGTTAAAATCTTGATGTTATTGGCTGACTGGGGATTTTACATATTTTTTTAAGCAGAAATGTAAATACTATTGTAAGAAGTACGCCAGCCTAAGAAAATACTTTGTCTGTAGAACAGATGGAGATGACTGCACAGATTTCTACACTGCCTTCCAATCAGTTGCCTTGATCAAGAGGAAATGTCTATAGACTTTTGTCACCAGCTGATGCAACCTTTGTCTCTATCAATGCTTGTAAGTGCAGCAGCAGACATGGTGATTTTATCATGTTATCATAAATTTAAGTTAAGACTGCAGTCACAGAGCAATTATTCCCCAATGCTATTAATACTGTAATTGGGATAAAAGGATGTGTGTCTGGCATTCACAGTGCTCTAAACAATAAGTTAACACACTGCTAGGGAGTATTAACCAATAACACCATCTGTGCATGCAAACATTTTGAACATCACAGAAACGATGTTCAGAACTGTCCGTAAGTATTTTGCCTTCACTCCAAAACCTGAAATAAATGCCAAACAAGCATAAAGGCCACCTCTTCCACATTCTTAACAATCCATTTAATATTTATTGGTGCAAGTGCCAGAATCTTACTTTTAGCAGAGAATTTGTTCTCTTTCCTGGTCCGTCCTGTTTTCTTTAGGCAGCCATCACAGACAAAGCTGAAGCAAAAAAAGGAGAAAGTGAAAAATCACCCCAAGTCAGACCATGAAGCTCCTTAGCATCTTATGACTAGATACAGAATCTTTCACCAGATCTTACTTGGTCTAGAAAAATACCTCAAGTGAAATCAGAAACAAAAGACAGCACAAAGAACTGTTTCAGAACCACAGAGGTGGATCTAAGATCCAGGGGGTGCATCTCCTATCATGTCACCACTTGCAAGCCCAGTAAACAGGGTCTCCCCTGGCAGGTCAAACGATATTACCTTAAAGCACTCTTGGAACACATAGTCCTGAACTCCTGTCTCTGATAAAGAAGAAATACCTCAACATATAAAGCAAAAAGCTGGGTCTTTTTTTCTAAACACCCAAGTATACCACAGCATGAAATGATGGGCACATTATTCCTCAGTTACAGGATATGTAAATACCCTGTTCTCCAACAAGGTGGATGGGAAAACAGAATGGTAAAAGTCATAGCTTTTTTGCCAAGAAAGGGAACATTTCAACTCCTACAGAGCTTCATTTACATATAGTTTTCTGGCTTTTTAGAAGTTTTTTAAGCAATCAGAAAAAACCCCAATATTTTAATCAAAAACTATGGAGCATCTATGTAAAACCAGATTGTTTTTCATATTTAATCTGATCATCAAGGTCAAAAAAAGTTAATTCACCGGGTAAATTCTTCAGTTGTTACAACATTTTTTGACAATGACAAAGCAGTATCACTTGTTCAGAAAACAGTTCAGTATGAAATTGTTACCAGAACTAAAAACATCTTTTAATGAAGGACTAGAAGTAAGGCTCTTCCACACACACGAATGTTAGAAACACTTAAGATTAGAAACAACTTCACCCACATACAACACTTTATGATGCCTAAATTTGATGTTACCCCATATAGTCTGTAAAATTTTCAGGTGGGAATGCAATTGATTCCCAAATATAACCAATACAGGGACATTTATGCACTATTTATCATATACTCTCTACTTAATAAAGAGAAATTCCTCACCCAGATGGCCAGATTATTTCATTATGAAGAACACAGATCTGGTGCATTTTTCTTCCACACTCTATACATTCAACGAATCTGTAGAAGGAATAAAGAGGGAAGGAAAGCAAAGTTAGTAGTATCATTACTTGCTTGTAATATTTTAAGAAAGAGTTAGAGCAAATAAGCTCCTGAGCTTATTTAACATAGAGGGAATATCCATGCTGAGAACAGGCTATGGTATTAAGAATTGGGCAGCTCAAGCCAGGTAGACAATGCAGGGACACACTATTATTACTATTTGCTTAACTTACTGCCATCTGCTTCAACTATTTTAAAAAAGTGAAGTCCATCTGGGGATAAAATATGTAAACTGCTTGTTGCTCTAATGAAGAGGAAAATGGATTCACAGATGTCAGAAGTGAAGAACCAGGAGAAATAGTTGGTGGCTAGTTGCCCCACTAAGCTTGATGTCTGGATTATATGCCAAATACACTACAGAAAGGTGGGAAGCAATGTAAAGGGAAAACAAGCAGTGTCAAGGTCACTTTCAGAAGTCTAGCAGAGACTTAAGGACAACTGAGGTAAGTGATATGGTTTGTTTCACAGATGCTGGTGTACAGATCTCTCAAATACCTAAGGTTGCTTCCATGTATCAGGACAATCTAACTCCTTTTGAATGTATCTATTTATAAGAGTCTGAGACTTCAAATGAATAGCTGTGATTTATGTAGAGCACATGGTAACATACTTTAAACTTTAGCTTGTATTCTAGTGTTATGCTGTATCTTTGTATGAGAAAGGAAGGAAAAGTTAGGAATTGTTACTGTTATCTCCTTCCCACAACTCTTGTAAAACAGAACAACTGGCTGACCCTTATGCCCTAAGAAGGATGATGTGGGAAGAATAAATATAGGTTTTTGCTCATTCATTTGAGAATGAAGTCAATATTTGCAGAGTAGCAGCACAGGTGTATAATGCAGGACCATGTACAGAGGGTTAAAAAAATCCCCTCAGGAATATAAAGAAAAGGAGCTGAGTCATAATCATCTTAACTTTATTGAATGTCTACAGCTCTGCTTCCAGAGAAGTGTAGAAGAATCAGCTGCTTCAAATTCAACAACTTTTTCTTCTACTACAGCTGCCTGTAAAGTGCAACTAGAAAAGCCAACAGCACCAAAAGAGCTCCTGGCAAATAACTCAAATCAGTTCAGAGACTTGTGTATTTGTCACAACAGTGTTTCAAAGCAGAGCTGTCTGCACTGATCCCTCTACTGAATCCACATTCAAGAAAACAGAATACAATAACTTTGGCCCATACACAGTGTTACATATTTCTCAAGTACAGCTGTGGTGGTTTGAGTTCTTGGCAGAGAATGCTGGATATGCTGCTTACCAAGCAGCCCCTGCTGGCTACGAACTACATGAAATTTGGAAAACATTTTAAAATGAAGATGAATAGGACTAAGTAACATCTCTTTTACAAAATAATGATACTGAAATGAGTATCATTCAAAGTATGACAGCATTACTTACAGTTCAGGGTCCAGTGTATCATTTTTCCTTTTTGAAAACTGTTCTTTGTTTATCGTGCTATGGAGAAACAGGCAATAAAACTCAGATTTAACACAAGACAACATACCATGCCATATCATACATATCCACACACCAAGAAAAAACTTGCAAGCAAAGTTCTGAAACACTCACTGGCACTACAAGGAAAGGAGTTGTATTTCATGAAGTAACAGACAAGTAAAGCGTTTGCCATCCTTAACTCTGTCCGTGGAATACATTCTCTCCTCTGGAACAAGTGTTTTAGACCAGTCTGATCAGTATTTCATAGCAAAAGAACTATGATATGCCTCACCAATATCCTGAAGGCAGAGAATTGCGATTATCTTTGATTACTGAGAAAGGAAGGTTATCTAATTTCAGATTCCCCTAGCCTTCCTCCTAATTAACTTCAAAGGATAAAATTAAGCTTCCAAACTCCAGTCCAGCCATTCCTCTAGCCTATCTCTACATTTCCTATAGCATCTGCAAGGTTAGAAATTCCATCCTTGAGACAATGAAGTCCCACATTGTTTTAAAACAATTTGGTTCAAGAGAGTCCAAAACAATTATGCAAGAATACCACAATCTTGAGAATTACCCTGAAGATAGTGTTGTATAACTTAAGATAGTACATGCCTCTCTGAGAAGCAATGACAGAGATTCAATTCAATTTGCACAAGGTACATTAAGCTTCCTATCCTTGTATTTCATTTTTCATTCATAACAGTGCCACCTGTGGAACACTCCAATCTCCTAATCAGATAAATGAGGAAAGTCCAATCTTCCAGTTACCTCGAATTATTATTATAATATGGTGAGCAGAACTTTAAACAGGACAATGCATACACACTCTTATTCTTTTTTACTGTTATTAATTTTAACTACAGGTTGTTGGAAGAGAGGAAGGGAGCAGGATCTCTATGGCCCAGTAAAATAATTTCCTAAGGAAAAGCCTGTAAGCAGGGGAGACAACATTCAAAACTGTACCTGTTCATCATATGCAGCCTATAGCCTTCATTTTCACTATACAAAAGTTTTTAAACCAGATACGAAAAAGAATACCAGAAGCTATAAGTATCTCCTTACCACTGCTTGTGATCAAGGACCAGTTTTATTATTGAAAATAAAAACAAGTATATCCAGCATCTGTGTTTCCAAACCTAATGTAAAAATCAAAAGCACTCTATGCTGCCTTCTACCCTGAGTAAAAGGTTCATGGAAAACCCTTCCAACTTAAGCCTATAAAAAGACTGTACTCTCTAGGCAAGCTAGACAAGCTAGCTAGACAAAACTTTTTGAACACACAGGAACGTATCTGCTATTTATTTGTACATAGATTTACATGTATATAAATAATTGGTTCTCTCATATGTAAGTACTTCATATCCTGAATGTTATATTTACAAAACTGGACAATACTAATTAAACTTTGGGGCTTTGCTTCCAATCCATGTGAACCAGTACTTGGTAACATTCTGGTAAAGACAACTTCAGCTTCCAGTCAAAGTTAATTCAGTTCGTCCAAATACCAAGTTCAACAACTCTCCCCCTGGATTCAAACTTTAACCTCACCACCTGTTTCTACCTGTGGTGTTCCTGTAATGCCATCCCCCAAATTGCTCTCTTCAACAGGCCAAAGAGTAACTGCATAAACTCTCATTTGTCCCTCAGACTAAGGGTTTCCTTAGCGTCCCAAAAAGCTGTTTCAAAATTTTTGGGGGGAGGTGGGAGAAGGGTACAGCAGGAGAGACTGTCCCAGCAGTCTCTCACCAGCATGGAAAAGACAACTAAATCCATATACAGCCTTTTACTGGGATCTCCTCGACAACTGCACAGCCTCTTTAAGCAGATGGCACTCAAACGGTAAATACTTGTATGGCAAAAGTTGGCTGCATGCTTCTGATCTATGAAAACAAGCTGAAGCTGAATATAAGTTTAATAGCATAGCCAGTCTGTAAGTAGAATGGTACCTTAGACTACTTCAAACTATGCCTGTCATCTACCTGTCTGAAGGCATAGTTATTTTTCTGTGGTAGAAAACTTTCATATTTCTTCAGAAAGAGAGTGATTCTCTTCTTTCCCCTCTATTGGTATAGTTGCAATTTTAAACGCCAAGTGCTTATCTGTCACTACAGTTGATTCAGTCCAAATTTTAAAGAAGAAAATCTACAGCACAAGCTCAGGCTTTTATGAAGAATATCTAGTCCACCTTCTAGCACAAAAACAGTGAGTGCTACCTAAAGACTAAACTCACTCCCTTTGAGAAAGCACTGCAGACCATGACATAGCTTACAAACGCACAGCCCAAGCAAACACCATAACTCACGTTTGAGGTTGTGATGGGTCATCTCCCAGGGAAACGCTCTCCCCTTGGATTTCGTTGAAGCACTTCTCACAGAAATGATACCTGTCAGCAAGAAGGCCATATTTGGGTGAACTGCTCCGTCCACATAACACAGCCCAAGCCAAGCAATGGAGCCAGCAATCACAGCAGGCCAAGGAAGGGACAGGAGCAGAGAGCAGGTCATCAGCGGCGACAAGGATATTCAGTGATGCAGATTTATGGGCCCCAGATTACGTTTGGTTGGTTTGGATTTTTTTGGTTGGTTGGTTTGGGGTTGATTTTTTTTTGCGTGTTTTTTTTGTTTGTTTGTTTGGTTTGGTTTGGTTTTTTGGGCAATCAAAGCCAAGTGCAGACAATGACAAGCATGGAGGAGAAACAAAAAAAATAACACACACAAAGAAATGGGGGGTTGCAGGACAAAAACAAAAACAGAAGCAGGACAAGACAACACAGAGCAGAAAGCCAAGGCAAAGCACAGATTAGCATTAAATTTCTAAAATGGGTTCACAAGCAGCAACCGATTAAAGCAAATAAACAAGAGTATTCCATTTTAGCATACCCATAACCCTCTTCATTTTAATAATCCATGCCTCGTAGCAAAGAATTAAAATGAGAAAGGGGGAAGAGCAGAAGGAAGGAAGAACTGCTACTCTGACTTGTACATCAGCACAACAGTTCTTTTGGCAGGAGGATCTGCAGAATATCAATGGAAGGGGGATAGTCTTCCATCTTAAATGTATACATCCTGAAAGGCCATAGGATTCTCTCCCAGTTAAAAGGGAAAGCTAAACATCAGAAGCTTCAAGAATAAAATCTGTCCTCAAAATCTTAGACTTTAATTATAGAACTATCAAACTGCACATTAACTAAACACCTGATGTTAACTTCACAGAGTGGTCTACAGTGATATGATTCTGCCATAGCCCAGTCTGAGTGTAGAATTGTCCAAATATTAATACAGCAAGCATTACAAGGAAAAAAATTGTTTGTAATTCAATAAAATAGTGAAAAATCCAAAATTCTGTCCCAGCCCTCAAAACTGTGACCTTGCCATTATTAATGCATGTTAATTGAGTGCATAGGATATCTAAAAATAAAAAGAAAGAAAATTCAAACAGGTTTATTGTACAGCCACACAAACCAACACTGTTAACAGCTGTTAAGCAAAAAAGACAGATCTCAATCCTCTCAGTTTTGATTTGAGATCATGCAGACAGAGAATGTCCATCTTCAGTTGTACACTTCAGGCTACAGATATACATACATGTGTGTACAACAGCATAATTTACACGTCACGTATGCACCGTTACAGTGCACACATCCCCTTCTAATGTTTGAAAACATGTCCAGCATGTCAGATTTTTCAGTAGTCTTTTGGTCCATTTAGTGCTTGCCCATAGATAAATGTAAGCAGAAGATACTGACATGCTATGAAAAACTCTACACTGTATGTTTAAAAATACAACAGTTATTATGAAATACTGTAGTCTTATTTTCTACTTCTTCACTCCTAAAAACCTGCATCCACCAGTATAAACCTTTACAAAGCCCCAAAAGGTTAAGCCATAACTCCTGTAGCTCTATTATTGCTTTCACATGACCAGGTGGTTACAAAAATAATTCTCACAAAAATCTTGGGTTTCAGGTAAAAGCCTTAAGTCGTTTTCTTAGCTTGGTGGGTTGTTTGTTTTAAGGTGATGGGAAGAATAGAGACCAGCAACTACATTCTGATGATGGGACAGGGGAACACTGAAGTATGTATTTCTCTGCTTCTTCCTGACTCCCTTCCCCAGCTGGCAAATATACACAAATATATGTGTGCCTGTGTGTGTGTGTGTATATATATATATATATATGTATATATATTCTCCGAAGAGCTGACTGTGTAAAGTGGCAACACTTTACACAGCTGTCGACAGCTACTTCCAAGGCAACTTCCTTAAGGAAACCAAGGGAGGAAAAAGTATGCATCCATCTACTCAAATCTAAACACAATCTTCTGAGCAAGACTTGCACCACAAAAATCAGTTTGTTCTTGGATCTTAACATTGTAAGAAAAGCAGAGACTTGCTATGTGTTACAAGCATTAATACAATTGCTGCATAGCCAACTCAAGTGTTACACATGAAAAATCCTGCTGCATAGCAGGAAGCAAAGACAACAGACATATACAGAATTTCTTGATAACAGAAGACTTAATTAACTGCAGGATAAAAATTTAGTAAACCAACACATTTCTGCAAAAAGTAGAGGAAGAGCAAAGGCTGCAGTAAACTTTTGCGAAGAAATCATTAACAGGTAATGCAGCGGTAAACTATTCGAGGGCACTTCCAGCAGATTTTTCTTAAAACACGAAGGTGTGCACACTTTAAGAGAGCATATGTGTAAATACATGCACACTTTTTTAACAGCTTGATTGCAGCATGCACAAAACTGCACCAAGCAAGTTCTCCTTACCTGTTCTGGTAGCTGTAGTAAGTGGCATCTCGAGGGATTGTGCACAGCTGTTTGCCATAGCAACACAAAGTCTGTGGTGAGAACTCCAACTGCAAAGAGGAATGGGTTGTCTCAGTACTTATATATGTTTTCACTTCCTCTCCATGGGAAGCAAGCGTGACCCAGACAACCATCATTTCAACCTTACTCTGTGCACAAATCTCACAGTATAGCAAGTGTATGAAGTTCTACAGTCATAACAAATGGTCAGTGGGCTGTTATTCTCAAGTTAGCTCTTCTCCAAAGATGGAAAGCATTTCATAAAAGGACAATGGAAATACGCAGTCTCAATATACAGTGACACAGCAAGCACTTCTGCAGTAACAAAACCACATCTGTTCAATTTGCAAGAGCAAACGAGTTTGCCCTAATCAAAATAAGCCTTCAGTTACCGACTTCTCCCCAATGACTTATATACAAATAGATGATTTAAGCACTAGATAGAGTTAAGAGATTCATAAAAACTGCAATATCAAGTTATTGGAATTGCTAAATCTCAGCAAATTTTCAAAAATTTCAAAACACAACGTAACTGCTAGCAACTGCTGTGTTTTTCCCCCTCCAGTATCAGGAAGCAAGCAGCAGACCAAAAATATGTATTTTCTTACCTTTCTTCCACAGCAATAACCAAGGCTTTGCATAACTGGGTCAATTTCTTGCTCAAAAACCTCTGCCAGCTTGGAACAGTACTTATATACCCGGGATGTCTTGCGATTATACAGCCAGGCATTATTAAACATCAGCCAGATGTCATCTACATATTGCCATGGTTCCTGATACTGTCCTGTGTCTAGCTTCCTCTTGATAGTAGAAAGGTCCATGGGGTTCTTCACTATGTCAAAATAATCCTGCAAGAATACGCAGTGTATCAAGACACTACTAGAGAACTATGTTGTGACATGACAGTGTGTGCATTCTCAGCACATAAATTCTCTGCAGTACATCAGGAAAAACAGGTTTCTCTCTGACTTGACTGTCAAACTGCTGTGACATGTAATAAAGTTTCTGTGTAACACCACATCACTCCCCAGTGCTTCCTTTTCATTATTCCTTTATTTTTCAGGCTTTATTGCTCTTCCACTTCTAATGGGATAAAGTAATTCTAAATCCAGTCAGCAAAATAAGTCTTACAAAAAGTAGGAAACAGCAGTGTTTTTGCAGCCTTTGTGATCTAAGAATATAAACAAGAGCATTAGCAGAAAGTTAGCAGAAAGTGACTGGTTTTAATAGGTTAGCCAACCTAATGAACAAAAAGAATTAACTTTATTAGATGATAAAAGATACCATGTCCTCTACAGAATGCCTTCTTCCAATCTCCACATGAGCTAATGGGACCACTTTTCCTACAGAAATCCTGAGAACATTACAGCCAATTGACAGCTTGTTAAACAGTATTAGCAACATTCATGCCCACTTATATAGCACAGCAGGCATGGAATTTTTACAGTATCTCTCCTAAAAAACCCCAAACCTCCACATCAAAAGCAAATAAACCTTTCAGGCAAAAGTAGTTTCCCAAAGCACCAAAGCAGTACTTCTGTGTACACATATTTCTATATAAAGATTAAACTTGTGTAGTCAGTCCAGAGATTAATCACACAAATCCTTGTAGGATAGTGATATCTTCTGAAGACAATTCTAGAACAAGCAGAAAACGCAAACTATACAGAAATTAAAAGCAGGACAGTCTTTTCCTTGTTTATAACATTAATAATCATTGATGGATTTGTTTTTTTTTAAAGTGGTCTTGATATGCTTAATTGCCTACATTTTTAGCCAAGTATTATATATGATGAGAAACCAATGGACTTCAACAACAGAAGCACAACATGAAGCAACATCCATAAACCCCCCCCCCCCTCCCCAGCACTGGGGATGTTGGTAATCACTTCTATGTGTACCTGCTCGTTTATGAAAAGAAACACAGAACCTAATAAACTTCTCAAAAAAATGAACTTTTAAAAGTAGCTTGTATGTTCCACTGCCTAAGCGACTCTTCAAATGCACCAATATAAAAATGCTAACAAGAAAGACTTAAGCTGTTCTCACACAGGTATTATCATAATATTGTAGTTTTAAATTAAAGTCAGGAGAGTATCCAGTTAAGACACTCACAGGAATTCCTAGCAGTTGGGGATCCACAGGCTGTCGAAATGGAAGAGACTCTGGATCCTGACGGTAAAGCGCCTCCAGTGTTGGCATAAGTGCCTGCCTCAACTCTTCTGGCTTGAAAACTATTGAAAAACAACAAATATTAGAAAGATAGCAGAAACAGCTGTAAGGAAGAATCTGCTGGAAAATACGAGGTCTGTGGAAAAATACTACAGACAAAGTTACTTTGCATGGCTTGCTTATCCTCTGCAACACTTGAGTTCTGATGGAGTACATCAAAATAATCACCTGAACACCAGGAATTGGCCAAATATTTAACAGATTCTTGTTTTTATTATTGGAAGGCTCCACCAGTTTAACAGAGCTGATTTACATTCCAGATATGGCCCTCTCAAAAAAACATCTAGAAAATCTTTTACTGAGGAGTATTTAAAATCCCTGTTGTACTGACAATTTTACAAAGACTTAATGTCTAGTATTAAAGCCTTAAAGAACTTGCCCAAGGCCAAGTACAAGCACTTGTATTATTAGATATTTTTGTCCAAAAGCCACAGTAACAATCCACATAAGCCTACTGTAAGTACCAATGAAGAAAGCTCAGTTTTTTCTCTGAAGATTTCTCATGGGAAGTACAGTGAATTTCAGTTAAAAAAATGTTCCTGCTTACTTTTTTTCTTTGACTGCCCAGCTGCTGGAGAAGACTGAGTAGCTGGAGTAGTAGGTCTTTCTTCCCCCTCTGGTACTTCAGTCTTCACTTCGCATTTCTTCTCCTCTTGCTCCATTGGTTCTGGTTTACACTCCTCCACAACTGGTTCTACTTTAACCTGCAAAGTAGTTTGAAGCCTGTCACTTAGCTTCCTGTGAAGTCACCCATTCACATTTCTGCCATTTAAACCTATCCACCATTCTGCCCACCACTCTTCTCTGGAATTTAGAGCAATGTGCAGTCAAAACTTACCTAAAACTTGAGCATATGCACTAGAGCACACCTTTAAGCACTGCAGTAATAGCAATTATGAGCTGCTATACAGTTCTGAGCTGCAAGTAGACAAACAGCCACTCATCCACATCTTCAGAGAGGTCCGACAGTGTCTCATACCCTGGGGCTGCCAGGATGGTGCTACTGGCAGCTCCACTTCTATCTGACATCAGTGACAAGTTGTCAGAATCTAGTAAAGCAGCCCATCATGCAGATACAGAATCACAGAATCCTCTAGGTTAAAAAAGACCTTAAGATCATTGAGTCCAACCATAAGCCTAACACTGCCAAGTCCATCACTAAACCAGGTCCTTAGCTGTAATATCTACATGTCTTTCAACCAGGGACAGGGACTCCACCGAGTGCCTTCTTACACTGGCATTTACCACAAAGCCTCACAGCTGTAACCCAGGATATCATGGCCACCAGCTTCTACCACCACTTCACCAGACAATGGAAACCCTTTATTAGGAAACAGCAGCAGCAGGTAGCACCACCTACAGCTCCCACTGAACTCTGGAAGCAATGTCTTGCCTAGACACAGAAGATATCTAGCAGCACTAGATAAAAATATTTTACCCAACAACTGGCCAAGAATCTCACCTCAGATTTCTCCTCTATTTGCATCTCAGTTTGTTCTGGTTCCCCTTCATCTGTTTTGATATCCATTTTCACTTCCTGCAAAGGTGGTTGCTGCTGCTCTGGAACAGTCTGTTGAGAGTTCACCTCTGTGCTGCTGGTGGATGGAGGGTTGGACACCTGCCCATCAATGCTTACAGCTGGCTGTGAAAGCTGAAAGAACAAAACATCCATTAGAAATGGGATTCTAACAAACTTTTTTGTTGTCTGATCTAGCTTTTGCCTTTACTACATTTAAACCAAGTTTAAACACACTCTAGTCCTACTTGCCTGAAGAATATTCTGCTGCACAGCTCCAACTACAGAAAAACATGTAACAGAAACATACACTGGAAGACCTAATATACTGATAATTATATACTGCTTTCCTACTGTACACCACCACTACGCATATGCAGACATAACTAAAGACTTCATGTTTCAGAGAGAATTCTGAAACATGCACAACTCTGAAAAAGACTCCCTTTTCAGGAAACACCAGATGATCTATAGACTCAATGCAAAAATGGTTAGTTCCTAAATGCAAAGAAACCTGTTTTGATACGAAACATGCCAGAAACTACCTCGGCTATCACAGACTCATGCAAAAATAACAGACTTACTGAAAACTAAGCCTTACACTTAAATATTTGAAGGGAAAGCACAATGAAAGCATTTCCTTACAGGTGTTGTGGGGTGCTGAGGCTGCAGCGGTGCTGTTGGTGTGGGGACAGATGCAGTGGTGCTCTGCTGTGACAAAGGCTGCTGCTGCTGCTCTGCAGAAGGGGTAACTGGAACTGGAGGCTGGACTTGTGGAGGCAGCTGTGCCTGTGGAGGTGTTGGAGTCTGCCTTTGAGGGGGGTGCATAGTTTGTGACTGTGGTCCAGGTGGCATTGCCTGAGGAGTAGGTGTGGAGGCAGTAGTGGCAGCTGTTGCTGCCTGCTGTTGCTGTGATCCCAAGCCTGGGGGCGTGTGGTGAGGTGTTGGGGTTCGGCTGGGTACTGGAGAAGGAGAATTTCGGTGCATGGGAGGCTGTGGAAGAGGTGGGCAGTGAATATGGCTCCCTTGAGAACCCGGAGCCATTGCAGGAGAATTCACAGGACAGGAAGCACTGGTCATTTGTGCCTGTGGGAAAACAAGCATAGATTTGCAATGATTTGAAATAGAAAAAGAAGTGAAATTACTGTCAAATGGCTGCTTTCTCACAGTTTCTGGCCTACTTTTAATAAAGCGACAAGCGATCTTTTTTGTTTTTTAAAATCCTATTTCAAAAGGAAAAAAGGTCTATTTGATTTATTTTTCTCCTCACAAACATAAAGCTGTTTTATAATTTGTTCAGCTCTGAAAGAGAAGTTTCAATAGCATAACTTATACTTGTTGATATATTTTTAAAACGGTACACCTACACTCCCAGTTCACCAAACATTTTTTTCTAAAACTATTTGTACACCCTGAATATGGGACAATGCACCACAGTGAAAAATTGCACTCAAATACACTTAGTGTGCCCATGCCCCCACCCCCAAGACTAGAAACTGAATTTATCATCAGAAACAAGTACAGCTGTAACTGTGCCATTATGAGATTACAAAAGAATTGTATTGGTCAAGGAAAAAAAGCTGTCACTCCACAATAATCTTGCCTGCAAACTAGGAAGAAGCATCAACGAGAAGCAAACTGACGTTCCCTACTTCTTCCTGGCCTGAAAGGTTCTTGCTGAAATGGGAGAGGGAAAGGACAGAAAAGAAACTGCTAGACTTTTAAGTTCAGCTCTTTAGCAGTGATAACCCTCCTATCCCCCAAAACTAGCCACACACAATGATCCTGGATAGACATGCCTTTTCATGACTTACTCCACTATCTCAATTTCTCAGGCTCTGATGCTTCACTGTTCAGCAAAATATTCTTAACTACTGCATACTGAGTAACAATTTCTTCTTTGCTCCATACAAATCAAACTTTTCCCAGAGCAACAACAAGAAAATGCAGTGTCAATAAATTAATTTGGTTCACTACTCTTCCAACAGCATCTTGAGAAAACGAGTAATTCTGCATTACTAGAAGCCAAACAATGAAAGCAGTACATGACAGAGCCCACTGACACCACTTTCAGAAATCAGAAACTTACTTGAGAAACTGGTGTCTGATTGCCAGGCTGAGTCATGGGCATGCTTGCTGTGTTCATTCCTGGGGAAGAAGCGGGGAACTGGGTCTGTTGTAGAAACTGAGTCTGACCAGAAGGCTGGCCAACTCCTGGCTGCTGCATACGTGAAGGAAATCCCATCTGTTGGAAAAGAAAAGAACTCATTTCATATAAAGTACATACATCTCCACTACGTTTGACAAAAACCCCCAAATTTATCTTGTTGCAGAAGTTGATGCTTATATGTAGGCTACAATATGGCTGCTTATAGCTCCTCTCAAAAGATAAATTATGATGATTTCCCATGTAAGCAAAGGAAAATGAAGTTGATTTCAGATTGGGACTGCGACTTGAGGTGGTGTTTTTGTTCCTTGTTTTAAGGATGCAACAGCACAAAAAGCCACTTAAATTTCACTTTTTAGTCAATTTTTACCAAGATCAAAAGGCTTACCAGACAAATCTTTTAGTGAAGAAGTGAAATGAGTAACAAAAGGGTCAGGAGACTGAAGAAAATTCTTGATTTTTAAAGTTTCTCTTGTTTACTGAAGGAAACCACAGCCAAGAGAAGCAAACCCTGGAGGGAAGGCGGACTGACCTGGTTCATGGCCCCGGCCTGGCTTAGCTGTCCAGGGTGCTGAAGTGGAGGGGTTTGCCGGGGTCCCATCGGTGACAGCTGCATGTTCATCTGCCCAAATTGATTAATTCCTGTGTATTAGTTTAAAAAAAAAAAAAAAAAAAAAAAAAAAAAAACTTATAAGCAAAGGCCTGAATTCTTCTTTGGGAACCACTGAACATTTGGAGAAGAAATGCCGACAGTTTCTTCCTAATCTCATTTTCTAGCAACCTGTTTTTAAGCATGCAATATGATAAAGTTCCAAGATCCCTTTAAAATTCCAGTAGCAATTTTTCATCAAATACTTACCTGGCTGTGCCTGCATGCGATTCATCATCTGGTTTGGCACATTGGCACGTATCAGGGTTGGATCAGGAAGAGGACCATCTGGAAAAAAAGATATTGGAATAAGATTTAGAAGACCACCAAATTTTATCCACCAAGCATTTTAGTGAAATTGCAGACTAAACCCCCGTGTTTAAAAAAAAAAAAAAAGAAGTACGGACAGAGTCCAGTAACTCTGAACAATCTTGATGAGTCCTCAAAGTGTGAAGCAAAACTAGAAACTTCCTTGAAAATAGAAGCACATCCCACTGACAGAAAGTCTTTAACTACAGTTGGCTTTCAGAAATTGAGGGCAAATTTGAGATACGTTATCAAGATACAATAATGAGATCAGTAGCTCATGAGCATTCCAGTCCACATGAACTTCTACGCTCAGAGTATTTATCAAACCTCAGAAGTTTGACAACTACCAGAATACATGCTAAATAACCAAAGGTGTCCTATCTACTGCTGAAGATCAACTTTCTGCATAAGTTACAGCTAATAAAGTCACTGCATCAACCTTTAAGAATCTTTCTTGGATCTTGGTAAAACCCAGTTCTGACTTCAAGCATAAAAGACGCAGAATTGGGCTTACCAAGATACGCTCAAACTTAAAGCAGGAAAAAAATAATTTGCATGAAGATTCTTGTAGCATATGCCTGGAGGATCTTTCTGCCCTGGTGTGAGTCCTCAGATGACTAATTCAAATTTTGACCCTATCTTCTTAGATAACTTATTACATCACTAACAACTACATATCCGTTTCCATGAAGTGTCTTAACAATTCTGTTCTTAACATGCAAGACTGAAAGAATCAAGGAGAAAAAGTCTTTTGAGGAGGAAGGGTAATACTCTAGAAAATATGTTTGTAGAATTATTGTGCTTCATTATAAGGAAGACTACTTCAGGTTCCAGAATTGTCAGAATTAGAAGAAAAAATCCCAACCACACATGGAAGCAGACTGTGGCTCAAAGAGCTAACAAAACCCCCCAAATGTTGTCTATTACAATTAAATCAGAGTATGGGATGGAATTTAGAAATGTACAGTTTTAAATCCCGCATTTCATTATTGGACTTAACTGGAAATAAAGGACTACAATGTCAGCAGATGCCTCTCTCCACTCTCTAAGCAGAAATACCACCCACAATAATTTGTGTTACCTTTTTTTATCTCTTGACCAAATAAAAATATACTAGACTCCTGACAGCATCTTGCCCCTTCCCAGTGCTGTAAAGAGATTACACTCTTTTGCAGCATGACATCTTTGATCATTAAACATGAACTACTGTGAAACAGAAGACAGATGTATGGGGGAAAAAAGTGAAATTTGGTTTTCATTGCATGCTGGAAAGGCCATTTGCCAAAAACCCACAAACAAAAACCCAAACCTAAACAAACCAAAACCAACAAAATGGCAACAAAAACCCCTTCATATCTAAACTTTCAAAGGCATAAATACCTGAACATCCCAATTATCTGCTTAGCAACAGAAGTAATGCAATGATTTTAAACATCACACAACTAAATATTATGAAAATATATTTCTCTTCAAGTAACTGAAGTTATTATTAAATTAATTCTGGAGGCAAGTATAATGAGACGAATTCTACAGCACTAAGGATGCAACTTCTATTTCCTCCACCATCAAAGTAGGCTTAAAAGTTTACAATATTTTCATTTGTTCAGAAGGCTTAAGGCTTTTGGATAAACTATAGTCATTAATTAACATATAAGCCAAGCAAAGATTTTGCAAGTACTTTTGAACAAAGACAAGAAAGTTCTGTTTAACTTTGAGCAAGTCAGGGACCTATGAAACAAGAAAGACAAAATAGTAACCAGCCTAACAAAATGACAACATAGCATTCCCCTATACCAGGTAGTCAGTAACCCAACTGTTCTTACTTGCAGACATCCCTGGTTGTGGCTGTCCCATATTGGGCCCTTGATTCATAGGAGCCTGTGGCATGCCTGGAGCATTTGGGATCATGTTTTGTTTCTGTAGCCTGGTTCTTCGCTTTTCCTCCAGCTCCTTCTGAATCTTATAGATCTTCTCTGCTAGCAGGTGATAGTACTCTGCCTGTTGGGGACAAATAAAAGTCAGGAAATGAGATGACACAGGCATGAACTACAGGCAAGAGGTCACAGTGATTCAAGCTTGCAAAACAGTCTCATGCACACACATTTCAGGAGCCCCTGAACACACACTCCCTCAGCCTGTGACTCTCATTTCTGCTTTCACTCCTATTCTTCCACAACTACAACGGGACTGAGGCAGACAAACATACAACTGGACAACAGAGGATGGCCCCTCACCCTGCTGTTTGCTGATTCATACATATCTCCTTCCACCTTCCGAGCATATGCCACCAGATTCTCCATACGCCGATCCTTCAGTGCTGCAGGGTCAGGAGTAGGAAATATGGCTTGGACTCTGGTCGAAGGGAAAAATGCACATGTGATTAGGATGTCCCCAGCCCAGGACATCAGCACTAACTCCACAGATCTGAACACAAAGGAGCAAGCAAATCTTCTGACAGAGCACAGCACCGGGCATGACAGACTGCTCCCAGGGATGTGCAGATGGCTCAGGTACAGAGTGGGACAGTTACAATGCAACAGCCCCAGTGCAGCAGATGAAGCTCCTTCTTTTGGGCTTGTGTTTTCTAATGGACCTTGACAAAACTCATTCCCTGGCCCCCTAGGTTAGGAAAGCTAGGCTTCCTCCTGCCCCCCCCACACCTCAGAGGCAGCAACTCACCTAACAGGAGATTATATTGGTATAAGCTACTCACAATTTATGAACAAGGTGGTTTCGGAGATCCTGAGTAATGTCTTCATGCCACTGCTTTCGAATTCCGGTATTGGATGGTTGAGCTGTTGGCATGGCTCCCAAACTGGCAACATTAGCGCTTTCACTCATCATGGGGCTTCAAAAACAGAGCAAGAATTGAGGGCAAAAGTCTAGCCCAAGCTTAGTCATCTTACAGTCGTAGTCTCTTTTAGAATAATGTTAGGACAAAGTGCTAGTTCAGCCATTCCCTAATCAATGGACAAACTCTGCAGGAATAGCTGCACAGACACCAAAACAACGCCATGAAAGAGTACATGCTGTCCTACCCAAGGATTTGGAAAACGGTAACAAAAGCTACAAAATCCAAAGGGAGAGATAGCCATCAATGGCATTTACCCCACTGTTTATGCAAGTACCACCATGAGATCACAACAAAATCACTGGGGTGCAAAGAATAATTCAACTTACTTTTGAGAATTCATGCTTGAATGTAACATTGAGTCAGGAAGCAAATTAGAGGTTTGAACCCCTACTCCTCCATTCACTCCCATTGGATTTGCACCTGGAAAACAGAAGAGTATGTATTCTTAAACAGTCCCATTTACTGCGCAAAATCACTGATTATTTTGCGATAACCAGGGTCTGTACTTTGTAGTATTTTGTTTCTTGTGAAGAGAGTTTAATCCTCTTCCTTTTACAATCTTAGAAAAAGGCTGAGGCACATCACTGGTGACATCCAAGTGAAGCATCATAACCCATTACTCCTCTGCACATCTCTCCTGAACTTCTCAAAACCCAAGCAATTACAATTTGCAGCAAGCACTATGGCCCTTTTATGGGAAACCCTAAATAGAGATTAACCACTACTAACCATTTCTGGTTTTTTTGTTTAGAAGCAATTGGAAGTTTTTGTCATTCAGAGGCTTAGGATACATATTCACAAAGGATTAAAAAAATTTAAAAAACCAGCTACCACCTACCATCTGACAAGCTCCCTTCTCCCCTGCTCCATACTTCAGGATCTTACGACTAACATGACAGTACAATGACTGTACTACTGAAGGAAAAGCTGACAATACTACACAGAAACAACCTTTATTATTTTGTTACATACCAAAATCTGCTTTAACAATCACAGTGTATCTTAACCACCAGAAAAAATCACCCGTTTTCTTCATGCACTACAGTTAAGACTCAAATAGCAAAGAAAAATGCATTTCATTTTTGTCTGTATCACTTTGTGAAGCTGAAAGTAGCATGAAGCCATTACCAGGCATCACATGTTGTTAGGACATCTGAATCTTACAGATTCTGTATTTCAAACAAAATTAGACACGTCACACAAGAGAAATCAACTGAAATCAAGTGGTATTCAGCTTAATACATACCTCTAATATCACAACCAAGTGCTTAAGTCTTTTCATAAAGCTGCCTACTGCCTCCAGCCTCCCTTCCCTTCCTTCTCCTTCCCAATTTTTTTTTGTCATCTGAGATCAAGCTGGTGTAGAACACAGCTGTCAACCTTAGCTTTAAGTCTCCCTTTTTAACTGCCAAAATCAAACATTTG
Organism: Phaethornis superciliosus; assembly: GCA_023637945.1. Lineage (NCBI taxonomy): Eukaryota > Metazoa > Chordata > Aves > Apodiformes > Trochilidae > Phaethornis > Phaethornis superciliosus. Next base: position 61,016,090 of record JAJQWJ010000001.1, on the reverse strand, counting down.
CTTGACTTACTTAGGCCTGCACCTTTCCATATTGCAGTCCTCACCATATCCTGCTACTTCTCCTAAACTAGCCCTATTGTTATGCAGACCACAATAATTCCTACCTCACCTGTTGTAAAATCATTTTTCTGAAGAAGATACTTTTCCCAGATGAACTTGTTTTCCAAGGAAGGCATCAGGGCCCCCTAACATTCCTGTTTCACTAAGCAGCTTGCCATGTCAAGTCAAAAATACTTCGAAGCCATAACGTTTGCAAATCAACTAACTGTATTAAGCTACTAAGTTACAAGAAACTGCATTAAAAATAGCATGGCAAAGTTGCCAGTAGTTTGTGTTTTAACACTTAAGAGATATACTTACTCATGGGATTCATAGGGCGCAGACCCTGGGGTGACTGTCCTTGTTGCTGATTCTTTACTTGAGCCTGGGGCTGCGTCTGCATCTGGTTGCCTTGATAGGTCAGTCCAAGGGCTGCGTAAGCTCTCTCAATGGAGCTGGGGTCTATCTGACTGGTAGTGTTTAAGCTGGGTGTTGTCTGCTGCCCCACACCCACAGAGCCGGTATTTGTAAGTCCTACCGCAGCTCCACCCAGTAGTGCTGGAAGAGATGTACTAAGTCAGTAAGGGCAGCAGGAGGGAGCCAAACTGGTCCAGAAAACAGGGAATGAACATAAAAAGTGCACCCACTGTTCCCAACTAAAACATGTCCTTCTAGGAGCATGCAGAGAAGACGTCAAGTCTGAAAAACCTGTCATGAAATGGAGACAAGTTTTGACCCAACTACCCATTTCAACAAAATGGTGTTCTCCATTGAGAGGAAATCCCATTTTTAAGTATTTAGGACATAAATGTTAGCTTCAAACTGAAAACAGAGGTGTACCACATCACAGAGGCTGAAGGCAGAAGTGCCTTCAATTGTACTGTAATACTTTTTTTTTCCCCCCTTTAATTTTCTTAAAATAGAAAGACTCAACTCAATTTCAGTTGACATGAGTCATGAGTAGAACCCAAATAACATTAAAAAAGGAGAAAAAAACCAACCCCAATGATCCAGGTAACACAATAACAAAAATCTTGCCAAAGATTTCATCAGGAAGAACAAAGAGACACAATGAGAAGAGTAAAGAGACATCTGATACAAATGATGAAGACATAACCAAATATCAGAGCTGAACTGACACAACTGTCTGTGTGTGCACATCTGTCTCCAGAATCTGGCTAACTGGAAGAGGTGGTAGTGAAGAGCTCATCATTTGTTTGAGAGAGGTATGACTTGTCTACCCTTACCATTTTCCTGATAAAAAAATCAAAGTTAGGAAGGTTCCATAAACACTAGCTATCAGAGAGAGAAAAATGCTCTGTAATTCTAAAGCAAGAGAAAAATCATATTGCATACTCCCAGGTTTGAGAGCATCACCACTATCACCTGGACACAAGGAACACTTAGTATACATTTTATGATTTATCCAATACACAGAACTCCTCAGTAGACTTACATTGTTGATTTCTTTTGTCCCCAGCATTTTTGAGAGGCAAACATACAGGACAGTCATGTCTCGTACAATTCTTCCAGTGTGAGATGATTTGTCGGGAAGACGCGCAATGTGCCACTGAAAAAGGGAGAGGAATGAAAAACTTTTACAAAAAAGTATCTTTACTGAGAGTATCTCCACATGATCAGCACAAATTCAGTAGGGAGCAACTGCTTCTCTCAGGGCACACATCTGTCTCAACACACATCAGTTAAGAATTACTTGAACAACCTGGGTACTAACTAGCCATGAAAATGCATCCAGGTTTCTTAAAGTACTATTAGCTCAACTAAAGCTTACTTGAAAACTCTTGTTATACACCCAAGCCTTAATTTCCATGGCTTGAAGGATAACACCATATACATCAAGCAGACTGAGATTACACCAAGCAAATGAGATTACCAGCAACTGGCTCAACCCAGATGAGCCTAGGCTACCAAAAGAGCCACATAATTTTCCTTAGCTACTAGGATAAACTAAGAGTTCACTAGTGTGAGTAGAAGTTTAATTCCTGGCTAGCCTGCTGCTTGAGATTTGTCTCATGCTTAAGGGAGACAGGTAGGCTCCTACTTGCAGATTCCTGCTTTGTGTCTACCTTGATTTATCAGTAGACAGCATACAAAAGACCTTATGGTGAATTACAAAGTTAAGCTCATGATTTTCGCTCACCTCTTTGTGCAATCTTGCCTGCTTTAACTTGCCTAAACTTCAAAGGCTCAGAAGTTTATGATTTTCATTTCTAAGGGGACAGACAGGTTAAAGAACTTCTACTTCTCAAGCCACCCACTAGTTCCCCAACTCTAAGAGCCCTTCTCATCCTGCAGATGCTGACCACACGCCTATAAGTGCTCCTCCACTTACCCTGGCAAGATTTGCCAGCCTGACAATGTGTCATGTGGTTCAGGACATTCTTCATGGTTCTGCAATGAGGAAGGTTGCACTGTCGCACCTCCCCGTTAGCCTGTTCTCGCCGCTGACACTTGTGAGCGTGTAAGAGGAGAACCAGTTGCTGCTGAATGAGTTTGCGTTTTTCTGGATCTGCTGTCGGTGCTCCAGACCCCATTCCTTGAGAAGCTGCTGGCCCCATCCCAGCTTGCTGAACTTGGGGGGCCTGCTGCTGGCCCTAGAGAAGGTGGAAAGGAAATGCTGAGAATAATCCATTTAGCAAGTAAACAACAACAAAATCAAATAAGAGAAACAACTACATTCTGTGATTAAGTGAATAACCCACCTATCTGTAGTTCTGGATGACTCATTAAATATACCCCTTAGCAACAGTCCTGGCAATAATTCTCTTGTCAGGGACAATTTCCTCCCCATATCACTCTCCTATTTCTAGCTATTGCCTTATCAAAGGCCAGCAGAACTTTGCACATGCTCACAGCTTAAATGTGCAGTGCTAGACCAACCAGAAAACGTTAGTAACACTTAAGACATCAAATCTTCCGATTTTGGAGGCAAGGAAGTTAAACCCACGAATCAAAGGTTCAAAATCCTTGCATTCACAAATGGAAGAAAGCACTTTTAAGAGTGAACAGTATTCCCTCTTCTTTCATGACAAGATGCCTCAATTTGACTGTTCCTAGAAGAGGAGAATAAAGGGAAAGTTATGAAAACCTTCTTCCATTGGGAAACTTGCACATAGGCATTTGAAAAAAGCATCTCTAGTCTCTGCTAAAGATGAAGCACAAGATCAGGATAATACATACTACAGAAGCACTGTCAAGCATGGCAACATCTAGTACTTCTTCTGTACTTTGCCTATTTCTTAAGACTTCTTTATATTTCTTCCAGGTGACACTCCAGGAGTACTCAGCAAAGATGAGAGGCTCAGGGAGTCTGTGTTGCTTACACTTCAGTTCAACAGCTTTCAGTTTCTAACAGGCTCCTCACAGATGTTTTTTGAGGCTATTTATGGAGAACACCAGATTTTGAGAGCTCAGCTACCTGCATTCCTAAGCCTCAGTTATCCCATGGCTCTTCAATACTTTTCATTTTACAAGGAGACTTGACCAATTACTCAAGTCCCCCCAGGGCTTGTATATGCTCCAGTTTGACCATAATGGCCTCCTTTGCAGCTTGTCATTCTAAGCCACAACTGAGATAGCAGCAACTTTTCATCCCTAGGTTCAGCTGGGTAGCAGTTCAACTTCAAAAGAGTTATATGCTCTGCACTGAACACAAGCTTGACAGCTGGAGTTCTGAACAGCAAGTTTTCGCTGCTTCTTTATTGGTTCACACAACCAACTGCTTTGCTAGACTTCTAATGTTTCATACTCAACTTAAGAAAAAAAAAATTAAAAAAACCCTCTCAACATTGAGCTCTTTTGAATTCAAAGGTTCAAAAGGTTACCTGGAAATGGTTTACTAAAATAAGGAAATACACCCTCCTGGGAGGTGTGATATTTGAACCAAGGAGAAACGTAAGTGTTATTCAGAAATGTGAATCTGTGTTCCAAATTAAAAAGAAAAAAAATTTAGTGAGGAAAGAGACATGGAAGTTGCATGTCATACCCCTAACCAACTTAAGCTTTGAAAATAAGAAAAATGCATTCAGCCACCAGTGTTAAGCTCCAGCTAGGGAATCTAATGTTAAGAACTGACATTTATAAGCTCAGACCACCCACTTTTTGGCCATCCACTTTTCTCACCAGTCTTACTTCCCTGTTCCTTAAATTCTGATGCACTAATGGGTGGGGAGGCAGGAAGGGAGGGAAGGGAAGGCAAAAGGGCTAACTACAGCAACCTCCAGTGAACAGCCAGGGAACCTCCAGCATCAGGACTGCTCTGGGTAATTCAGAACAGGAACAAACACATGACTGGGGATTCTAAGCCCTACCACACATATTGGAGAAGGAGTACTTCTCTCTCTCCCAAAAGCATTAGTGAGTACAAATGGGAAAATAATTCTCAGAACAAATCTACAATAAGGAGAAGGGGCCCAATACACCAACCACACGAGAGCAGAAGAGCAAAGATGTCCAAACATGTGTCAAAGCTCACTTTAGTTAAGGAGCTTCATTTTGTTCATTTTGTTTGTGAACAGTGTTTGAAGGGTCAAGAGTGAAGGTGCAGCTTACCAACAGAGAAAGCACAACTCAACCCTCTCCTTCATATCAGTCTTTTTAGGAGTTGAAGCCAAGTGCTTCCATTATGTGTGGATTCAGAGCACACACCCAGTACTGACACTGGCTATGACAGCTGCAGAAGCCAGCATCACAACACCAGAGCATATTGCTAAACTCTGGTCTATTACAACATTTCTAGAGACATCTTTCATTCTACTTACCATGTTAGGCATTCCTGCCCCAGGAACTGGCTTCTTGTCCATTGGAAATTGTGGTAAACTATTCTGCAGTCCAGCTTTATTCTGCATCTGTGGCCCAAGTCCACTGGCTCCAATCTGCTGCCCAGTATTCTGACTATATGGCTGACCATAAGGATTGGGATTGCTCATCATTCCCATCTAGGAAATAAAACAGTAAGATGCTCAAGTAAGATAGCTAAAGTTGACAATGTATAGGGTAAATGAATACTTCAGAGAAGCAAGAGTGATCACAACCACGAACCATCTGCAATGCAATATTGATCCTAAAGCTTCCCTTGCTCCTTTATGTGCATTTACCCATCACACCAGTCCTCAACCAGGCAGTTCCTGTAATCATAGCAAAGGCAATTTACCAGTCTTTGAGGTCAATCGATTCAGAACAGGCCTGATTATTTCTTTAGAAAATGCTTTTTCAACAGATTCCTCATTTCAGCTTTACCAATCACAAATTTGTATCGTGCACTATATCACTCAAGTCTGGAAGAATTTTTCTGCTCCCTGCATCTGTGCAAAGTCCAAACAGAGACAACTACCACCTACATTCATATCAGCAGGATTTATCCCAAGAACCTCCTATCCAACTGTCAGAACTCCCACAGCTCCTCTCCAGACAGTTTTAACACTGCACGTCTGCATTTTCAGTACACAACTGTTTTCAATTTAAGACTACAACACAGGCATAGGTAAACCCACAGGCATGGGGCATGCCACACACAGTCACATGGGGAAAGTCACTTGTTTGCAGTAAGCAGTACCAGAGGTCAAAGGAGCCAGTAGGAAGGCACTCTGCAAACAAAACAAATCTATTGAACCATTCATCCACAGGGGAAGTAATTTGTATTTCATACACTCCATGTATATTCAACAATTCTATGATACCAGAAGATACCCACTTGTTGCCTTAGAATGCTCCAGAACCTACAGAACACTCAGAAGTAATCTTGACAATAAAACTGTTCATCCTGTGACATGCTTCTTCCATTTCTTGAAGTCCCATCTGTTTTTCATGAGAAATATGTCCCTTTAGGACCAAAACAACTAGGCAAACAAACAGAGGACCAGGAAAACCAGGTATCTTTTTTTTAATTACGAAGTTTTCACCACTACTCAGGCTGGATCCTCAGGGAGCCATAACTCATTGTTATTGCCATAAAGGCATAAAAATACTTTAAAGACCTGTGGTGTCTCAACTCACATTAGTATTTGACTAGACATTGTTCAGCCTCCTCGATGTTTTATGGGTTATGTTTGGGCATTTTCCTGCATCCAAAGAAGTGCATACAAGCTCCTGTGATAGGTTTGTTTTCACTCACTCCTGCATTCATTCTCAAAGCATCCTCCTCCTAGTAGAAAAGCCTTGTTTCTGGTAATTTTGAAAGTACCAAGCTCCTCCAGCCTGCACAGAGATGTAACCTATGTGATCAGAGATTACCTGCAATTAGTCAAACACTTTCCTTTTACATGTTGTAACACCTGCCAATCCATTTTAATAGCCTTCAGTTTGCATTTACAAAGTATAGCAGGATCGAACCCAAGCTACAGGAAGAGGAACACAAAATTCACTTAAGAAGCTGCCTCTCTAGCTACCTATTATGTATGCACATATATATATATATACACACATATATGTACAAGTGAATTCACTCGAAGACAGCCCCCCCCTTCACACACAAGCAATAAACATTATCACACAGCAGTAATTCATTAGAGAGAAATTAAAAGTATCTCTACACATGGCAGATAAACTATGCAATGATCAGGCAGAAATAAAAGAGCTTCCTTTTCTCTGTCTCCCTTGGCACTACCCCTGCAATGAATACACATAGTGACCAATGAGGCAGCTGTTGCCAAACACTGAACAGGTAAGATTCAGACCTTTCCTACTTCTCCCTCTGAGTCCTAATAAGATCTTATGTGCAAGTTGAGCAGAAAGAGAAAGGGAGAAGAAAAGTGTGAGGACTCAGCAAACACACTTTCAGGAGTCTTCCGCATTGTCAATGCTGTCTCAAACCAACCGATTTAAACATTGGTGGAGGTCTGACTATGGAATTTATTTCCTTAAGAAAAGAAGATGTTTTCCTGTAAGATTGCCTGATCCCTTCAGCTCCAGAAAGTGTCTTGAAAGCAGGTATATCCTCAAAACAAGAAATTTCTAGGTGAAGTTCAAGTTCATTAACAATCTTAACCCCATAGTCAGACAACACCTGAGAACACTAAAGCACAAGAGTATGTTGGCTATCGCTAGAACTGCCCTCACACAACTTATGCAGCCTTAAAAAAAAATAAAGAAATCTAACCAAACAATTCAGAAGTGAAGGCTGAAGACATTTTCACACCCTGGGTGTGCAAAAACAGCCCCCTCAAAGCTGTCTCCGTGGCAGAAAAGAAGGACTCTACTTTTCCTAGGGCTGAGAACCATCATTTATCTCACCAAGGGACTTCCTCTATCCTGCTGTACCCAGCAGCAGCAGGACTACATGCCAGCTCACCAGCTGCTCCTGACATAGGTAATCCTCAATTCCCCATCTCAAGCCTACAGGAGAGACAGAGACCAGAGAAGTACAGGCCAGACTGGAGGGCAAGCACACCAAACTGACTCAGAAAAACTTGCACTCAGGTGACACCTAAGAAGGATGCTAAAAACCAAAAGCCTCAAGATCTCCTGGAACAAATCAGCAGCCATCATTTGGTCCAGGTAATACTGACACCTGCTAGGTCCACCTGCAGCTAAACCTCACAGCAATGTCCCCCGGCCCTACTGTCACAGACCTCCTAACCTGACACCAACAACATGCATGAAAACTCCAGACTGAGTCAAGAGAAAGATCATTTGTGAAATTCTTCACCTGGCACGAGGCTGCCTTATAACCCTGGCACAAGAAGCAGGAGCATGCTCATGTCATTTGCTTTGACATGTTAAGAAACATGAATATAACAAAAACAAGCAGAAAGAAATAGATGAGCTTGTTACTATAGAAGGAAGATAAAATAATCCTGTAGAATTTTATCAGTAGGGAACAAACAGAAATATTGACACATAGTTCATCATTATATTCATGAACTATTGGAAGTGAAGGGTAAATATACAAGTGAGTGCAGAAGACCCAGCCAAAGAAATTGCTCTTGGTACCACTGCATGAGACAAGTACAAGGCTTCACCTGCAATACCACACAAAAACACACAAGGCTGAATCACAGCTACAAGTTGGTGACTGCAACCTCTGCTCACTTCTTCCTGACCACCTCCTCCTTCCACTGCTCTTCCAGTTTCTCTTCTTATCCATCCCATCTGTTGTTTTTCCTCTCGTCACAGACTCAACTTGCTTTCATGATATATGCAAGGATTTGCACACAAGGAAGAGCAGACAGAAATACACATCTCAGTAAAAGAGGAGGGAGAGGAGGAGGAGGAAACAAGAAAAACAAAAAAAAGATGATGATGTGTGGCTAAGAGGAAGCAAAGGTCATCTCAAATGGCTTTAGCTTCTGCCTTGTCTGCCTCCAAGGGAAGCTGGGGCTATCACTACCAAAATGGTGGAAGATGTGCACCTATTAACATGTAAACAGCACGGATGACATGCTGTTCAGTGATGACATGCTCATGCTCAGTTCACAAGAACGAGCACCCTCAGACATGACTCCCCTTATGACAAGCTCCCCTTATCTGAGAAGAGCAACTACAAGGGGAAGAAATCCCCCTAAGTTTTGTTTTAATGCCATTAACCACATGCATCTTCAGTTTGGAAAACAGTCAAGTAACTAACTCTACTTCTATTTTCACTGTTGGACACTAAACAGCACACACTAAGGAGGAACACTTGTTACAGCTATGCACACAGCCATTACAATATTCTACCGTTTCTCTGTAAAAACAACTACTCTGTAAAAACAACTACTTCACTGACACTCCAATATATGAAAGACAAGGAGATATTAGCAACAAAATTGAACAATGACCAGTGTTAAGATTTGCAGAGATAATTTTATTTCTTTACTTCTCCATGTTCACATTTAGTTTTTAGTATCATTCTTCCAAATAATCCAATTTTTGCAGTATCAGCTATATATCTCTACCAGGATAAGTGCAGTGCATGCAATAGTTGAAGACCATATTGATGGCCTCAAATATCTTTCCATATCCACATGTTCAGAACTTTTCTGAAAAGGGAAAATTATTTTTATTAAATTCCATCTGGCTCTTTAAAAATGAGAATTTATAATTGATAAACTGCATAAATTGATAAAACTGGTATATGGTATATGCTTTTTTTTTTTTTTTTTTTCCAACTTACCTGTTGAATCAAAGAGGTATTTCAAATAATAAGGTAATCAAGGACACTGGTCTTCTACCTAAAATGTGACACTGGGCATGCTAACACTAAGTTTTGGGGTTTTTTTAATTTTCTTTAGCCAATTTTTGCAATTTGAGGATGCATTCATCTTCATTCTCTGCAGCTTTGAGCAGGACATTATTTTAACATTTCCTGTTTTACTTAAAGGAAGTTATAGAGATTCTAAAGTACTTGTAAAATATTGCCATCAACTCTTCTTAGCAGAGGTCAAACTGGTAAAACCAAGTGCATGCATTATAATAGAAAAGCATCCTGTATATACTCACACAGTAAGCCCAATAACAAAGAATTACTACTGGAATTCTAAACATTTCAGGTAATTTCACATGTGAGTGAAATACTCACATAGTAGAGGTAGTAGCAATGCCCTTACTAATCTGAACTGCCTTCGCATCCATTTCATGACTTGAGTAACAGAAAATTTCTTGATTTCAGTGGGAGATGAAATCTAAACTACCTATAGGACAGATGAACTTAGTCACTTTGTTACAAGAGCACTGGTAGCACAGAAATGCACACATCAACTCATACACAAAACACCCTCCTCCCTTGTAAAAGGCTGGACTGTAACTGGACTTTCTAAACAGAACACTGTGGAACAACCAACTGAAAGTTTTAATATAATAAAGCTGTAAATATAATTCCAAGTGAAGAATGGTTCAAAACAGGAAATACTAAGTTGTTCTTAACTTATTACAGAGCTTGAATTTGACACCTGTTTACTTCTAAGTTAATACTATATAGTGAAGTAGAAAGCTTGAAAAACACTGAAAACACTGATTATAATGGTTTGATTTTTTCAGTTTCCAAACCTCTATTTTAAAAGTAACAGGCATGTCTCTGTTGTGCTCTTAATTTGCACACAAGCAATCACATAGAAAAACAAAGAGCTATTCAAGAAAGCAAAACTTGGAACAATTCCTTCCCCCTCCAAACTTCTACAGTTCCTTCAGGCTAGACTTGCAGGAGCATTTTTAAGCTGGTACTGTGAAAAAGCAGAGTCTAAACCGTCCTTTGACTGGCAATATCAGCTCCAGTATCAGCTCCTTCAGAATGTCCCCTCCTTAACACCAGCACTAGCTTTTCAATTCACGAGTATGAACTGGATCAGAAAAACAACTCAAATTAAATTCTTTTTTCTCTATTTTTAATGACCACTTGAGTTTCAGGCCTAGATTAGTTCCACAACACAGCCTGTCATGCAACTGGCCCAGAGGTGGCGTGCAGACAGAATTGCTTCTTTGCGTGTCAGTGATTGCTCACATCACCTATGGAACAACAGCACTGGAGCACAGAATGCAAGTGGCAGATTATGACAGTAAACATTTCTGTACACCAGATGACCCCAAATCCATCATGTACATTGATGTATCAAGTCCTAAAAAGCAGCAACTAAAAAAGCTGAGAAGTACATAGCTAACATGTAAAGCAAGAGTTCCATTCTACTGCTTGTCTATGTTTCGGGAGGAAAGGAAAAAAATGTTTCAGTAACTCCACAGGACAACAGAACAAAAAAGACACATAACCAATTTTGCTTTCCAAACTGACCAGCCACTTCAAGCTCGTCTTTACTCTTAGAGGAACCCATCACCCCTCCCTCCCAATTAGTTAACATCACCTCTGCACAAACCATTGCAGACAACACATCTCTGTTTCACTGAACAAGAACTCAGAGGCAAACCTTGCATCACCTGAAGGACCTGGCTTTGGCAAGTTGATGAACACAACCAAAGTGTCTGGTCTGTTTATTTCCTCCTACCAAAGGACAGTTCCTGGATAAGGCACATTTTTTGCAGCAATTAAAGAAACCTACAGAAGCTATTACAGAAACTCCGTTTAAAAGCAACACGGTATTAAATTTACCAATTTTAAAAAAAAAAAAGACTTTTAGAAACAACTGCTTAGGGTCTTCTGTTTTCATCTACTTTTTGAAGATTTGTAGGTGGGAAAGAAACAAAGCAGATGGGTGGAGAGATGAAGCGTTCAGACATGACTGTTGTCAGATTTTGCTAACTCCACTGCATAAAGTGAAACACAGGCTCCCTGCCAAGAGCCAAACCAATTGAAGACATTCTGGAATTTCAGCCTCCATTTCAGACTGTTCTTTCTCATCCAGCAGTTTCAACTCCTGTATGAGGGCTATACCCACTGTAGTCACAAGGTTTTTTATCATCAATTAAAGAACTCCCAAGTATTTTTAACTACCCTGGGGCTATGAACTAAAAAACAGAATTTATCATGTATTTGGTCTGAATATTCCCAAAAGCACAATACGTTCTTATACTTTAGAGGTACAGCCCATTTTGGAACTGATGCAACTAAGACAGACAATTTGATTTTGTACTATTTCAGCCAAAAGCTTCATTTTGTGTCCTTTCTTCACTTCTTCTAGATAAATGAGTTTATTATAGTGCATAACCCTACTTTAGCTCTGGTAAGTGATGATTAAAAAACTGCATTTCATCCAAATACCAAGTACATCAATTTTTTACATCTTTTACAACTTTCTGAAGATCAAAGTAAATTTGTTTTTATATCCAATGAATAATGAACAGGACATTATATATTGTTATATGTTGCCAATGCAATAATATTTCTCAGTAGTTACATATTTATTTCTGCTGTAAACTGCATACAAATTTTCTACTGTAGCCATCAAGCTTTGCAACAACTTTCCTAATAGGCAAAACTACATGGAAGTGACCAGACCACAAAATTACTCATTACTAGACATGTTCTCAGAACAACTGATAGCAGCACACTGATCTTAAGCCAACAAAGACAAAAGAACTTAATAATTAATAATGATGCACAAAATAATTTTACTTAATACATAAGAGCATATAAAAGCATTAATACACAGCATAATTTAATTTATGTTTCAAATACATTTACAGATTTTACTTATCATTCCAAGCCTCACAAGCGGACTGACTTTTGGCACTCCAAGATATAGGCATTCCACTATAGCAAGTGGAAAAATGTTCCTCTTGTAAAACAAAAAACACACAAAATGCCCACCTACGGTGAAGTGAAATATTGAAGAATTTTCTATGCTTTTGATCAAAACACTACAAACTTTAAAAATACTCAAGTGGCTCCCTACTCTGAAAAAGCTAATTATTAATTACAAAACTTAAATTTACACACCTCCTTGTCTCTTAAACCACTAGGTTTCTTTCATCTTTTCAGTGACTTATGACAGGAACTTTCTTCCAAACTCTTAAATTACAGAAGCACACCTATTTCCCTCTCTAGTACATATAAAAAAAGATTAATTTTTTAGCTTTCTAGTTTACTCTCCTGAATATAAAGCAAGTTGCATTAAGTCTTTTAAGAACCTAACATTTGTCTTAAGGTGTTTACATGAGCATTAATTCTCTACCATTAATTCAAACAACCCATTTATTAATAAGGCCAACACACATCTTAGCACATCCAGTGGATCAGTCCATTCATACCTGTATGTGCCTCTTAAAATCTGCTACAGCATAAACACTGAGCTGACCTCAAATACTCTCGTACTTAAGCGTCAGACAGAAAAAAGTACCACAACTTCTAAAAGGTCCTGACGGATTCCCATCACACTCACAATACCAGCATCATTTTAGATGGGAAAAAACGTTTGTGGACAAAGTATGAAACAGAATATAAGAGTCAAGTTACTTTTCAGGATGGCTCATCTATACTGCCATCAGATTCCCAGAACAGGCTTTTTAATCTAGCAATAGTCTTGCTTGTTTTCTAAGACTCAATTTTCACCTCCCATGACTGACATAAATTGCACTTCAGCAGCAGATAAACTATTTACCACATGATCCAGAACTCTTGAAAGAAAGAAAATATCTTATTCTATAGAACCCATATTGCAAAAGGATTAATCTTACAAAATGAAGTCAACAACAAGGAAGAAGGTGATAAAGCCACATTTAGCTTGTCTTACCTTGTTCATGGCTCCAGGCTGAGGCCCCCTCAGTCCAGCCTGTCCTCCCATCTGTGGAGAGCCTTGTTGCAGTGTCTCAGCCAGCAAGTTACCAGCACCACCCATTCCTGGGTTTGGGTATGGCATATTAGGTCGTCCTCTGCCTGCTCCAATTGAACCGTTCATGACTTGCCCCTGCATCATCCCCTGTCCATTGCCTGCTGCCAACATTCCAGGATTCATGCCAGCATTCATTCCTGTGTTCATTCCCATGCCAGGTTGGTTAACTGGACTGTTCACTGTTGGCATCATTCCGGCTGTGGACTGGGCTGAAGGACCCTGGTTTGGCCCACTTGCACCCATTGCCATACTGGGAGAAGTCAACCCAGCCTGTGCCATGGGGCTTTTTACCATGCTGTTTAACATTCCCATTCCAGGACTGTTTTGCTGGGTTTGACTGGCCATGCTCTGGCCAGGGCCACCAACCCCCATATTGAGATTTGGGGAGCTACCAGCCCGTAGAAGTTCAGACAGCTGCTTGTGTTTAGAGGCTGCATCCTGTGCCAGGCCAAGGCTGGTCTGCAGCTGATTAATGTCACCACCATTGGTGAGTCCCAGTTCTGTGGAGCTGATCAGTTCATCTGGCAAATCGTGTTCCAGATCAAAGAGTGATCCAAAATCTGAAAAACAAAACAAATTTTATATGAGGTCAGAGCAACCAGTAGTGTCTTGAAGAAAAATCTTGTCTGTTAGTTTCTATTTCATTTCAAGTAACTAGCAAAAATTCACTTTTTATGTTCCAGCAAAATTCCCATATCAGTAATTACTGAAATTGATCCAATCTGTCATGATAAAAAGTAACTGCTAAACTTTACAGTCTAAAGTAGAGAAGACAATTCTACTTCTCTTCTGCAACACCTTGTGTTGAAAGATCACTGGGTATCTCAGACTGATCTTTCAACTTTAGAAGCTAAGGAAGCCAGTGGAATTAAACAACAATTATTGCAAAGAATTAAAAGGTTGATGAAGAAGTACTGTCTTCAATTTTTATTTTTTTCTGAATTCTGTCACTTTTGGTATAAAAACATAACTAATATAGTAATACAGTACAAAAGACTGTTTACTGTTCAGAAAATAATAAATAGATATTGGTGGGGTTTTCTATTTGTTTCATTTGTTCTTTGGGTTAGGTTTTTTTTTTAGAACCCCCAAATAACTAAAAAAACCTAAGCCACCCAACAAAACCTTCCATATCCAGTTACTTTCAGCACAGAATTGCAAAATTCCTTGAACTTCCCACAACAAACATTGTCAGAAAACAATCAAAGTTACCCTCCTGGCCACAAAGCTGAGAGAAAACACTATGATCAAAACCCAAATTCACATCTCAAGAGACCACGCAATGCAATTCCAAATGTAATCAACTGAAGAGAGATTACTATTTGGGAAATACAGATACAAGAATATCGCACAGTACCAAGAATCCATTTACTCAAGCAAATATGAAGTTCTTATGCCTACAGAAGAAGCAGCACACACCTTGACCTGTATTTTTAATCTATGGTAGGAAAACAAAAATAGAATGAAAAGTTTATGGCTACAAGGCTAAGCCACTGTGTGATGTAGCCATGCACAACCAGGCTGTAAAGCTTAGTATCTGGAATGTGAGAATAGCTAGTAAAGGAAGGTGTTTTTTTAATCTTAATTGTGGGTACATTTTAGTATCACTTCTGCCAGAATGGTAATTTCATGGGTGCTCTATAGGTAGTATTGTACTGCATTTTCAAAAACTTCCAATCTAGACAATACTCATTATTCTCAGCAACTGCAACTGTGTTTAAAAGGAAATGTCATGTCAATTATACTGAATTTTAGAGAGGATGGCAAGATGACTTGGTCCAAATAGTAATGGAAAAAGACTCGAGTTAAACAGCACATATTCAGAAAAGCTCATCAGCATTAGAAATCCATTCAAAATGTTTCACACTATACCATACCTAAACTGTCAAACACTCCATCACTTACAGGAGTTTCTAGAACTTCACAACTTTTATCACCGACAACATCATGACTTAAGAAATCTGAAAATACAGTATGAGGCTGGCAAGAATGAAGGTATAGCACAACAAAGGAGATTCTGTAACTCCATTTGTATATTCTTTATTACAGCACCAGAGACAGAATGAAAATTTCCACTAAAAGAATATATTTTAAACTATTAAAATCAGTTAGCCTATTCTTCATTAACAGAAATTTCATGCTAAAAATTATGTTTTGCAATACATATGAAGGACTGATCTTTCATTTGCATCAGTGCTAAAGAATACCTTTAGCATGACTGTTGTTTTTGAAAATTTGGAAGTGAAGAAAGATCGGAAGAGAAAAGCTTTATCCGAGTTCTGCTCTGTTTAAAATGATAAATTTAGAATTGTGTCAGTAGACTTATCTCAGAACAGACACCCTCTCCAAATTATTAAAATGCTCAGTGGTTAGCTTAGGAATTAACAAATAATGAACATGGGAAGAGTTACAGTGAAAGAGACCCTTTTAAATTAGAAGGGAGATCAGTGAAATAGAGAAGGCAAACAAAAAAATACATGGCAGTTCAAGATAGCTTAAACAGGCACCTATAATTAAAAAATTATACTTAATGAAAAACAAAATTGAAAATGAAAGACCATGAGCCAGCACAAACCCTGTACCTATAACATAACTGTAATGGAAGCACACAGCAAACAACCTCCCATCTGTAAACCAAGAAACTGATGGTAAGACAAAGATGCCCACATGGCCCAAAGGCCGGTTTTGTGGTCTGTCTGTAGCTGGGACAAGAACTTCTGCTCTTGAACAGATGCAGCTTCCAGGACAGGGTGAGACCCAAAACAAAAATCTCCACTTCATTTTTCTCGAGATCATACCATTTGATATTAAATCCTTCACAAAACCAATGGGAAGTTACCTATCAGTGTCTAAATATCAAGAATTAAATATTTTTTCAAACCACCAAAGAATATTTTGACAGGAAGATCCATTTAGATTACTTCAGATGTAACACTGCAAAGGGGCAGTGCAATTCTTGTTTTGAGATAAAGATTTCATCATCTTTCTCCGCAAGAAACTATTTTAGTAATACAATAATCGCTATAGTTTAATATATAGCAGAAATTCTTAATTCTATAGAATACACATCAGAAGACTGATCCTAAAAAAATACAATCAGCTACAAACTAGAAGCATAAGTAGTAAACACCAACAACAGAATATTCTTTTATGAGTTCGGTCTTTTTGTAAGTCACTTCCAAAAACAACACTTCAAAGTCTTCTTCAGTCACCAGATAAACAACAAAACTAGAAACACTTTAGTTTGCCTGGCCAACCATGAAAATTGTATTTTTAGTCAATTGCCAGGAGGCAGAAGTTTTTCAGATACAGGAGGGAAACACAGTCTCAGAAGACCATAAATATCTCTCTAAGACTTTGTGTATATCTAGCAACAGTAGCAATCAATTTCACAATCTTTTACATATAATATGTATCCTAAAGCCCGCTGCAAAGAATTCTATTTATGGCCAATCCAAAACCTGACAAGGCTGGGCCAAACAGCTTACATACAATGCCAAAATAGTGGCACATACACAAGGGTGGAAGGCATAGCTTAGGACAAGGGTGACAAATATCCAGACATCTGATCAACTTTCCTGTCAACTGAGTCAACTCCTAGCCTTGTAACCTGTTTCATTAAGGATACACACAGATTTCTTATTAACAAAATGTGGAAAGGCAAATAAGGCAGATCACTCCCACAAAGGTTTGTGTATCTGATTTATAATCCTTAGAGATCCAGGGTTATAATCAGACAAGAGAAAAAGTGGGATGAAACAGAAGAGTTTCTAGCCTAAGAGCTCAAAACATCCAGTCATACGCAGGCAGTAAGTGGTAGAGCTAAATCTTGATCTAGGTAGAGTGGCACAGAGTGATTACACATTATGTTGTTTATAGTAATACTAGTGTACTGCCTTCCTTAGGTAATAAAGAAAATATACAACAGATAGGAAAGACAGAGAAAGTACCTGCACAAAACAACAACTAAGTAGGTAATCAGAAAGTTTTAACCTGAGGTAGACTCAGCATTCAAAGGCATATAGTAGAGTAATTCTTTTTGGAAACTGCACCACTACTGAACATTCAAAGATGTCTTTTTTGTAGAGTCAAGAAACTGGCCTGACTTGACCTAGCTACATCAAATGTTCAGTGAGAAAATGGGTCAAAAAAGACAGTAGATGGGCCAGGTCTATTTCTTTCAATAGCAGTCCAGTTAGACTGGATTAAGCAATATAAACTGCAATATAAACTGTGAGAAAGCAACTTAAAAAAATCAGTATGCTAAATTGTGTTGCATGCTCTGGATTATTTTCGTAGCTTTGGATGCTATGATGAGCTGACTTCTCAGAAGGCTTTGACACTGTCTGATCTGAAAGATGCAAGGACACTGCCAGCCTGGGTTTGAAACCTACCTGGCACCAAAATGGACTTTAAACCAGTAGAGATTCAGAGTGTGCAATCAAAACCCCTAAGTCAATAAAACAACAGTGCTTTATCAAGTGATCAATTTTCAAATGAGTTAGAAAGTATTTATTTCAAGCTAGTTTTACTGCAAGAGCACCTGGCAGCACCAATGATGTAACAGCCTTCACAGCATGCAAGGCAAGTTCAGAGATTTCTGATAAATGGCTTACCATGAAAGTAAAGTATATACATACTTATTACAAATACTAACATAGAAAAGAAATTCCCATGTGGGTTCAAGCAGCACAGGATAGTTTCTTTTGCATGCTTTCTAGCCTACAGTCATTGTTTAGTTTCTTCTCATTTCTGGATTGCAACAACAAAACTTGATTCCCCTTTCAAAATAAAACAGGCATTTCTATCAATATGGAGATTATCTGGTTCTAGCAAATAAACTGCAGTGAATAATTCTAGTTCTTTAAGGACTTGCCCACATGCTACAGAGTAGCATCAACACTTCACTTGTGTATGGTAACCTCAGACTCAAGATGTTGAAGCGTTCAGTGTCAAAGAAGAGCTTGTCTACCTGAAGAAACAGAATAACCTGTGAACAGTCACTCCTGAAGCACCCTGCATGCAGACATGCTAAGACACCAACTTACTCCAGTGCTTACTTAGTTGCTGATCTTACAAAGGTATGAACTGTAAGGTTTACAGTTCCTGTCCCTGCATCCCATTTACTCCGAACACAGACGTATCAATATAGAAAGCTGCTGAACAGACACCTTTTTGCACAAATGTTTCTGGGCTCAGAAACCTATCAGTGGATCAAATTATATCACAGTCATTATGTTCACAATGAAACAAGTGGACAAGGCTTAATAGAGGACACCGAATACAAAGCATGCATGTGACTGGGTTGACAGGAGCCACAGATGATGTTGGACTACACAGAAAACATGATACCTTTGCTGTGCTTTCAGACAAAGAATAACAATAAGCTGCTGAGGTCAGTATCTTCCCTGCATGGCAACATGAAAGCTATCCAGGAATCAAACAGGGCCCAGATGTAACAGACAAAGTGCCCAGAGGATACAGCCAATATCCCAGAGAAACCAGCCATTCAAGCTTCCAGTCAAGCACCAGCCCTAAAATGTATTGTCTGAAGTGTCCGAGAAAAAAAAAAAATCAAAACCAACCAACCAGAACTCGAAACATAGAAATAAGAAACTGCAGAACAAGGTAAGGAGACACATTCTCACCAGATGATTCTCAGGTATCTGTGAAAATGCAGAAAGAAAGATGAACAGACATGAAACAACGTGCTAATGAAGAAAGCAATCAATTCCCAAGGCCTCTGAAAAGATGGGAAATATGGAACTTTAAGCTAGGAAATTTTATCAGAGGGGAAAAAAAAAATCTCAGAGGGAAAAACTCTAAGGTTCCTACCAGGTGGGTGTGAGAGAATTTTACTAGACTGCATTTTGGATGCTCGATTTATTCTTACCATTAAAGCAAAGGCTTTTCATGTAGCTCCTCTATGAAGCCACAATTACCCAATGGTAACACAAACTCTGCCAAACCATTTTTTCCAATTTAAAATGTGGAGTTAGTTTAAGTTAATCTACTCATTTTGTCTAAAAGGAAGGGGCAAAAATTCAACATCAGCCTAAAATGTCTAGTCTAGATTCATCACTGCAACTACTGCTTCCAAAATCCTTGGATATCAGCCCCTTCATAACCCTAACCATTGCTCATCCCCAAAGTGGAATTATGATGCAGAGCTCTTCCCTATTGCTTTTGCAACAACAACAACTGAGAATTCTTACTCTGTAATATGCTATTTTGGTAATAAAGCTTCCAGCATTAGGCTTTAGTATTAATCTGTTCCTTGCAAGAGAGTGGGAACCACTGCCACCTTCGTTTCTTCCTAATCCAGTAAAGTCCAGAATTTGTTCACCACATCAAGAAACTTGGTAATTTGAAGTAAGTCTGCAAACAATACATGCAGAAAGCACATATAAAAGCCCTGGAAGACAACAAATGCAAAGGCATAAAATATTCTAGCACATCATAGTAGTACACAACTTCAGGTACAGCTTTTTTTTATAAATAACCAAACATTTGTTGATCAAAGTCCAATTCACCATCTACAACGCACTATTTCATTAACAGTTATAACAACCAGGCACAAACATTTTACCATTTTACCAGAGTTTTTTTGTCTGCTTGTTTGGTTGTTTTTTTAAGTCATTCTAAAGCAGCAACAGCTTATCTTTCAGCATCTACTCAAGTCTTAAAAATTAGGAACTTATTGTCTCAATTTTTAAAAGGTATTCTAATTCCTATTAAAACACTGGTTTCAAATACATCAACTCTTAAGGAAAAAAAATCTCAATATTGCAAAGTATGAATAATCTACAAGGTTAAGTCATATTTGTCCTAAACTAGTATCAACCAGAATCTCAATTTTAGTAGAATCTTAATGTATGTTTTTCAAACTTCAGAAGAAAACTGTATTTATAAAGAACTCGTTTAATTTTTCTTAAAAAAACCCAGTATTTAGAGATACAGATGATAACAGGTGTTTACTACTGAAAAACATAGTGAAAACTCAATGGCCATATAGAACTGTGGCTGTTCTAGGGAAAAAGAAGTGGTGAATGGAAAAGACTGGGTACAATTATCAAGATAGGCTACGTTTAATGTTTTAACATTAATTAAGGCAGAATTTCAGAAACACTGTTGTTCATGTACCTGCCTATTCATGCTGTTACCCAACACAACGCAAAGGTACTAGAGTTTTGCCATCACTAGAGACCCAAATAAGATGTTTGACATTTCAATTTCAAAATGCTGAGGTCACGCCATAAATAATTTCCTTAGGAACATGTTGCTATTTGCACAAATTTCGTAGGGCTACCTTTAACTTTAGTGAGGAGGCTTTAAAATAGTATCCGTATTCCCAAGACTATCCTGTGTATGCCACTGAAATTCCTGTAAGACCACCTCAAGTTACCTCCTGTGGGTCTGTGGTATTGTTAAAGAGCACAAATGGAATTTCAGTTGGGAGCCTGATAAACTGTGGATCACCATGCACACAACCCTGGAAAGACAGAGTTGGCCTGACTGTCTGCTGCACTAGTGGGTAAAAACTAGGTACATAGAGATAGGGAAGGGAACACTACTAAGTGCACAAATGCACTGAATCAACTTCAATTTTGAAGTGATTACAAATCAGTTCAAGAAAAGAGTAAAGTTCACTACATTGTTGGAGTTAATGACAACTTTGAAATGATGCAATCTGCATATACAATTACCAAAAAGTCATGACAGTTTTCTGAGTGTTACTGACTCGAGTTCATTCAACATTACTCCCAAGTAATACCAAAAAGCAACAGTAAGTTTATATATAAAAAATATACAAGTAAACAAAAACCAGAAGTCGGCAGACCAGACTTCTGTATCTCGAACCAGCATTTTTCAAGAGCTCCTGAAATTATATTCAGGAAGTCAGCTTAGTTTCAGTAGAAACTTGTACTGAACAAGTTGCATACCAGCATTTCACCAGAACTTTATTTTTTATTAGAACTCTAAGAAAAAAACCCATGATAATTAAATTATCTTACTTTATTAACACAGTGAGTATGTGGCAAGAAAGACTGTCCATTCACCTATATTTGGGAGTTCTACAAGGCAAGAAATGGTAAATTATGATTCTGCAAGCAGATGGATTTCAAAACTCTACTTACATCTCCTAACAAGTATTCAAGCCCATCGTTGTTTCACACCACCAAACAGAAAACAGCAAATCTTTCTCTGCCCCATCTCACAACAACCAATATCAGAAATCTGGGCTGCTTTTGAAGGTTCTGTACCTAACTTACACTTTTTTGTGAAAACCCTGGTTTGGACCATGATTTTATCTCCTTGCTGTTCCTATAATTATTGGACATTGGCAATTAAACCACAAGTTACTGTGACTGAAGGAGAGTGCTTGAAGGATATAGCATGTCAAGTTTTTAAGAGAACTTCAAATACATTCCTTTGCCACTCAATTTTAATGAAACTTGTTGCTATTTAGAAAGAGAACAAAGTCATCTTGTCAGATATATCACTTAGTGCTCAAGGAGAGGATTTCTATGAACTGCTATAATACAAGTTCTACATGAAGTTCTACAAACTCAGTGTAGTGACAGAAGTATTTTTTTTTTGTCAGTGCATACAACCATATGCATTAACAGATGTATTTCAACTTCAGCCTGCTGCTGCAGTTTAAGGAAAGACAAAAAACCAAATCTTTGAAGACAGGTATGCGTTGTTTATCTGTCAGTGAAATCTACACAGCAAAATTACTCTATTTGTCAAATAATAAATCTAAATGACTTTTGGCCAAGCCCTCTCAGAAGGGGCACTAGTTCAGGTGATGAGAAAGGTAAAAGTAGTGTCATCACCTTTTTGGAACAAGCACTGAAAGGCTGTTCCTGCTAAAGCAGCTAAGCAAGGCACTGAGGTGACACTAGAAAACAATCAAGCAGCCTACAGAGAAGATGCAAGAAATACACACTAAATCAAACAAAACTAAAATCTAACATTAAAGCAATTTTCTCCAAGTTGTAGAGGTATGAGAAAACAGAAATCCTGAAGTAGTTCAGCATTTATCCCCAATACCTTATGAAACCCTCATCCCCCCAAAATGTACATCAAGTCTGCTAGACCCTTTCTGGATAAACTTTAGTTTTCCACAAATACAGGACTGACCAAAATAACCTGAACTAGGGCCACTCTAGACTAAAATCAAACCTTGCTCTAGGACTTTGAAGGACAAGGTGCAAAAGTTAGATTTTTTTTTTTTTAAATAATATAGTATTTGAGTTCTGAAGTTTAGCAACAGAAGCCTTTTCCGGAAATATTAAACTTCTAAACCTGCAGTTTTTAATTGGAACTCTAAACTGGTCTTCTAGTCACAACATTTTTTTATTGCAAGTACTCAAAATTCAGTTTTACATCATGATATGCATGGTCCTTGTGTACTAGGGGACTTCTGTTTAATTAGGTGCCTTTCTAACACTGCTCATGAAAAGTATATACCTATCTCAGAGGTTGAAAAGCCTACAAGATTTCCTTTTACAAGTTACTAAGCACCATATGAAAAATTGGCTTACTTAGTAAAGAAGATCTTGCAAACTTCTCTGTAATTTAAATTTATTCCTAATGGCATTACTAAGGCAAGGATGCCCATTTTTCCACACAAGCATCCACTACTGCAATACTCCATTTACATGCAATCCATCAAATAATATTTTAAGGCACCTTTTGTAACAATTAATACTCGGGGAAAAAACAGCAAAGAAAGTGTTGCTAGAACTAGAACAGAAAAACATTTAACTGATAGCTACAAGTTAAATGTGGCTAATTATTTGGTCTTACACATTAGCCAGAGAACAGATCTATGAAAAGTATTTGACTTTAAAAGTAGTTTATACAAATACTCGGAAAATAACCATCACTGTCTCAAAACAGGACTGAAAACCACACATATGCCTCTGGAAAAGGCAGCGAGACAAGTTTAACATGCATTCCAAGCAAAGAAGCATCCTGATCAATTTGGAACAAATAAAAGCTGAGTATCTGTTAAAACTGCAGTAGTCCAGGCAAGAAGTTTCATTACATGTCTTAGGTCATTGATATAAAGGGAGAGTCTGAAGCAGTTCCTGGGGGAAAAAAAAAAAAAAAGGAACATATAAACTTTGAGAGATTGAAGGTGTGTCACTACTCAAAAAAAAAAGCCCCAAAACACCTGACTTTTTGATACAGTAAACTGAGGGATATTAAGGCACATACCACAAATATGTACCCTGACCTCTGACATAACAGATATGGTAACTAATTGTAGAAAACTACTTCCAACATTACAGCAAGTCAGAAACACTAAGCACTTAAAATCCTGGTTTTGGATCTAGCAGTGCAAAGACATGACAAAACCACACTGCAGCAGAGATTATATTCCATTTCTATTCCTTGACAAAACACAGCAGTTCTGAAGTCACAGCCTCAAAAGCTTTGGCAGCTTACAGAAACCAAGTTATTTCTAAGGAGAGGCTGTGAAACAATTCAACTGTCCCTTCCTGAATACACCACATATAAATCTGTACATGGTAATTTCAGCACAGCTGCATTACTGCAGAAAAAAAAATGAGGGGGTCACAAATAAAAAGGAAAAAAATAAATAATTACTGGTTTAAGGCATCCAGTTAGAAACGTATCTTTAGAAATTACTTTCACTCACACAATTTTAAAAAAAAGAAGACTGGTGTATGCCAGTTTGCCAACACAATGTTTAAGAAAGTCTTGTTAGACTAGGTGCAACATAACAAACCAGTGTTTCTACCAGTAAAGAAAGGTAAGCAAAATGAGCCACACTGGCAAATTACTGATGTCAGTTGTAACCATGCTAGTCCAAAAGAACTGTGCCAGCATCCAATGCCGCAAACTCACATCCCAACACCAAGGACAGTGTACCAACAAAAGATAACCCTATGGTAGAGCTTCAGAAAATGTAGACATCTGAACAAGATATACGTAAGAATTGCCATTATTCTTTTCAACAAATTTAGCACCTAAGTAGGAAAAAAATAATTAGAGAAGCTCTGGCAGTTTAGAGGTATCTATTAGATGCTCCAGAAGCTATTCCAGAACGATCCAACATTTAGGAAAAATAAACCAAAGAAACAATTCAAAAATTATTACAAATATATTACACAGCACTGACAATAGCAAGACTTTCTAAATGACTTTAAAACATTCATTGCAACAAACACTTCAGTTTCCCTGTAAGTCTCTCTTATTCTTACCTCCTAAAGAAGGAATTTGCATTAATAAAGCAACTCAAAACTACATTAATGCAGCATGGCAAAGCAAAATCTAAGCAGGGAACACACAAACCATTTAAGATTTCAGGCAGATGGATGTACAGCACTGCAACAACAGGGAAATGCAGCTGTATTTGGCTGCTGACAGTGAATCAGGTGTATTAAGACAATCTTTGCTGACTTCTTTTTAAAAGAAAACCACGAACATTTGACTGTAGTACATTCCAAGCCCAGAATATTGGTATTGTCCAGGTCTATGGTGAAAATACAAATTGTATCGGAGATTCAGCTTAGTCTGCAATATAAATACATTTAACATCTGAAAGTTTAGTAGTATGTTACCTGGAGTCAGTCACAGTAATAGGTTATCTAGAGCCAGAAAATTAACAGCAAAAGGAACACACCAAAAGATCCACTATGCATGTGCTGGAAGACATTTCCTACGCAGTGCAAGTTTCTTAACTTTCTCCATCTACTGATGATGTGAATCTAACAGTTTTAAAGAGTGCTTGAGTAAGTACATAAGCACCATGTTAGTTATTTTCTATAATTAACTAATGAGTGGGGAAAATACAACAGATTCTATAAATGGAATTTGCTTAATGAAAGCTGCTTGTACTATTTCAAAGCAAATTTAAGGTGCACAAAGGTTAAAAATTTTAAATTTCAAACCAAGTCTCCCACAATAGCAAAAGTAGAACAAAAAATTGTAGACTCTCAAGCAGCAAATGAAGAATATAATCCCCAAAACACACTGATTGGTGAAGACGTTCGATTTTACTGAATTGAGCAGCAGATACATTATCATGCTAAAAAAACCCAACAGAAAGCGGCACTGTCCCAAATCCAGGTAGTAAGTTGTCAAGAAAAAAAAATAATCCAGGAGTAAGAATACTTCAACAGTTTCTACACATTGTCTACAGTGTTCACACCACCACAGACCTGTGCATAGCTATCAGGTGATGACAACCTCTACCACTTCAAGAAAAACTGCCATTCGTGCAGTACTCAAACCATCCAGCTATCTAGTGTTTCACCATAACTGTAAAAAGTTAATTTAAAAAAAAGTTAAACTTCCCAGTAAGCTTACAAAATAAAAGACTGCATTTTCTGTGAAAATCTACACCTATTAAACTGAAATATATTCACAAATTATCCAAACATTATTTGATCACAAATGTCTTAACTTAAATATGTGGGTTCACCTGAATCAAAACATACATTCAGCTTTCATAACTTCAAGTATCAGGACTTGTCTCACAAAATATTTTTTATTTCACCTCTCTAAACAAAGCAAGATAATCACCCTTAAGACAAAGTAAAAATATTTACTGATTTAGGCACTGGTCTAGCACAGACAAAAACCAACTACTAGCTCTAGCTAAATAGCAGCTTCTCCAGCTCTCTTCTACTCTCTTACTAGAGACCTGTTGATAGTAGGAAGAGACACGTCCTCCAGTTACAACATAATATTGCCCATATAGTAATATGCTCTGAAAGATGCACACATACTTTTCAAAATTAACATGTTATTCACCAAGAATAGAGAAAGCAAAGATGAAGATTTTTAAGATGATTTCAAGTAGAATCACATCCACTGCTCAACCAAAAACTGGCTACTAAAGCCTTCTGTACACTGTCAAACCATGAGCTTTTTGGAGAGAAAAAAAAAAAAAAATCCCAACAAACAACTCTTCTTTTTTCTTGCTATTTGTAACTGCACTGAACAAGACCACGAGTAGCATCAGAAATGCCACCACTCACCAGACTGGAAGGAGGAGGCCTCCTTCATATCCCACAGGATAAGAAGATCTAAAGTGAGTTCAAAGAAACTCCTGTGGGACAGGTAACCAGGTATTCTCATAGCAAAATGAAACCAAATGCTCATCTGCTCCATCAGAAACATGAAAAAGCTGAACAGCCCTTTGTTACTCCCTCCTCCCTCCCAGTACACCAGTTCATATTTGCAAGGGACTGGAACGCCCAAGATTTCCAACCTCTAGCTTGCCTTCACAGCATCACAGAAGACCTTTACAGGACTGCAGAGAAGCCTCTTTATCTTCACAGCCTGTAAGTGTACTGGGGAATTTCAGACATTTTGGTCTCGCAGCAAAGAAATGGGAGATGCAAGATGAACTGCACTCCATATTGATTCTTAATGCAAATAACATTTGATTTCTAAGAAGACGGGGGTCTCAATAGATCTTTTGCCACAAGCTTGGGATCTGCATTTTGGGGCTAGCTGTGTTTTTCCTAAAGTCGTTTTCTATTTCAAATAGAAAAGTAGGTTTTAGATATTTATCTGCAAGGAGGAATTATAAAAAGTAAAATTAAAAAAGCAGACTGCATGTAAGAAGAAAGAGAAATAAATCTCGTTTCTCAACGAGCTGTAAAAAACTGGATGTACATGCAAAATAAGAAACAAGACAGACATTTGCGTGTACGAATGTACAAACATATTTCAACAATGAAGTATACAAAACCATCATCTTCAGAACTATTTCGTATTTCTGCAACTGGAATTAAAGGCATACGCTTAGCAAGGAGCTCAGTAATAACTACTATTGTTAAAGACATGAAAACGACAAACTGGTAAGCCTTATCTGCAGTTGACCGAGAGCACAATAAATTGGACATCCTTGCTTTTAATCACTTCCAAAAAATTAAAAGGGCAGAAACATCCGAACACCCTTCCCTATGCCATTTACGCCAATAGGTCCAAACGGAGCGAAAACAGGAGGAACAGACTAGACAGAAAGGACTAAGGCAGGCACCAGTGAACAGCAGCGAAAGGGAGGAGGAGATTTAGGCAGAAGAAGGGAGAAAAGGGCAACAATTGCGGCACCGAAAGGTGGGGAGGGCCTGGGCCCCCGAGACTGACCTGTGCCGTCGCTGGCGGACACGGAGAGCGCCGGTGAGGAGAGTTTAGGCCGCTTGGCTGAAGGCGGGCCCGGCTCCACCACATTCTCGGCCATTTTTAATTCTTTTTTAGACAATCACTCAGAGCTGTGAGACGGTGGGGGATAAACCCCAAAACCTTCACCTTTTCTTCGGGCCCCGAGTCAACTGAAGAACAACAATAACGCCGAGAGCGAGCGAGGAGGATCTGGCGGAGGAGGGGGGCCAAGTTCCCCTTTTTCTGCCCCTCGGGCTCCGGGAGGGCGGTAGCGGAGCAGGGAAGAGACGGTGGGAGCTGGGGAGGAGGGGGGAGGAGGCCTCTTCCCTCAAGCGGAAGGTCTGAGCGAAGATGGAAAGAGCAGGTAAAAAACCCCGCCGAAAAAAAAAAAAAATTAAAAAAAAAAATTAAAAAAAGAGAGGCTTGATGGGTTTGTTGTTTTGGTCTGGTTTTTTTTTTTTTTGTTTGGTTGGTTGGTTTTTTTTTTTTTTTTAGTAAATTAATCCCGGCTGTTGCGCTGCTGGTGCTTCCTCGCCACCGCCACCATCATCATCTTCATCCTTCGGGGGGTCTCCTCCTCCTGCTGCCTCCTCACCGCCGCCATCAGCCTCTTCCTCCTCGGCGCCGTCCTCCTCCTCCTCATCGCCACAAGGAGGCGGGCGAAGGAGGGGAGAGGAGGAGGAAAAAAGAAAAAAAGATCACCGTCCTCTAGCCGCAGCTCCTTCCCCCTCCAACAGCACCCTGCAAAAAAATACCCACCGCCAGCGACAGGGCTGGGGGGGAGACGGCGGGGAGAGCGGCAAAGCCTGCGCGGGGTCCCCAGCTCCACTCGCTTCTTCTTCGCCCGTCACTAATGGCTGCAGAAAGGGGAGCTGTAAGGATGAGGAGGGTGAGGATAAGTCCCAGGAGTCTCCGCTTCACATCTTGTTGTGCAGGGAAGGAGGAGGGGTTGTTGTCCTGATGGAGGCAGCACCGATCGCGGGATGGGAAGGTGGGGGGCGGGTTTCAACACCCTCTCTGCCCCCCCCCCCCCCCCCCTCCTTCCCTTCTTTCCCCTTCCTCTTTCTCTCGCTCTCAGTAGCAGTCCGTTCCCCCCCTCCTCCAGCGCAGGCAGAGAGGCCGATCCCACAACAGCGGCAGGAGGAGGAGGAGGAGGAGGAAGAAGCCGGTCCCTCCCCCCCTCTCTGCCTACCTTCTCCCCTCCCGGGCTGCCGAGGATGGTTGCGAGCGCTGGCCGCGGGCAGGGAAGGGGCTGTTCGGCAGTCTCCGCTCCCGCGGACCCACGGGCTGCGTGGGGGGGCGGTAAGGGAGGGAGAAAAACCTCGGGCGCGGCGGGGACTCCCTCTTCGCCTTTGCGAGGGTGGGGAAGGAAGCGAAGAGGTCGGTAGTCAGGGGTGGGGGGTGGGGGGGAAGCCGCTCAGCGACCCCTCCGAGGAGAGGGGATAAAATTAAAATAATAAAATAGAAGGAAAATTGCGCCAGGGAAAGCCGGGGGACTAGCCCCGGGGTGGGTTAAATAGCCGGGAGGGGGTCCCCGGCGCTCCTCGGGGGGAGGGGGGGGGGGTGGGGCGGGACGGCGCAGGCAGCGCGGGGGCCGAGCGCAGGCTCCCTACTGCCCCTGCCTGGCGCTCGGCGGCGACCGCTCCTGTGGCGTGTGGCGGAGCGGACAGAAGCGGGGGCGGAGGGGAGCAGGGAATAGAAAGAAGTCAGGGAAAAGGAGAAGAGAGAAGAAGAGAGAAAAAGGAGAAAGAAGGGACAGGCAGGCTGGCGCGGGGTAGGAAAAAGGGGGGGGGGGGGAAGGGGGGGGGGCGTCTCGGCTCCTCGATTCTCTCCCCGTCCCCTGGCCGGGCCCCTGGGTCTCTCTGCGCTGCCCTCCCCCTGGCTCGCCCGGTCCGGCTCGGCCTCTCGTTCTCGCTCCCTCCCTCAGTCGCTCACACACAAACAAAATGGCGGCTGTTGTTTCTTCACTCTCCCGAGTCCTCGGAGGGAAGCGAGCGGCGGCGGCGGCGGCCGGAAATGAGCCAAGAGAAAAAAAAGGGGCGGGGCCGTGCCTGGGGGCGGGGCCCGGCGGCGCTGGCGCACACAATGGAACGCGGGGGGCGGGCGTTCGGCTGACGGAGGAAGGGAAGGGGGGGGGGGGGGGGAGGGGGAGAGGAAAGGCACTGCCGCCGTCACGAGACAGCGCCCGCCCAATCCGCGCCCGCCTCTCGCCGGGCTCTTCCGCAAACTCAACTGACTCCGCCCCTTAAAGGCGCAGCGGCTTTTTATTAAAATCGTAAAAAAAAAAAAAAAATTAAAAAAAAAAATCTCCTTCTTCCTCCTCCCTCTCACGCTCTTTTTCTGTCGGCCGAAAAGTGCGCGGTGGACCCTTTTGGGGGAAGGCCGGCCGGCCGTACCGTGCAGCCCAAGGGGCAGGCAGGGAAGTGGACGCTCCGCCTCATCCCGCGGCCCGACCCGACCCGGCCCGGTGGGCTGAGGGGTTTCTTCCACCGCGGCACTCCCTCGGGGGTTTCGGCGCCCTGTTGGTTCCCCGCGGTGCCGGTGGGCGGGGCGCCCCTCACGCCGGTCCCGGGGCCTTGCTGCGCCACAGATATGGCAGCCCGGGCCGGCAGGCAGGCCCCGCGGCACCCGGGCATGGGTGCAGCTCCCTCCCCTCCCACACCGCACCGCACCCCCGGGCTGGGAGATGCGGCGGTGGGGAGCAGCTCCCCTGAGGCTGTATCCCCCCTTCCCTCCGAGGCCTGAATGTACGAGCTCCCTGAGACACTCCCTACACACAGCTTCACTCGGGAATGCCGGAGCTGCGCAGGTTTCCAGCGCTGTCACCAAAAATACGGCGCCCCACTTAAAAGAAAACACTTTGTTAAAAAAAAAAACACAACAACAAAAAGACAAAAAACAAAAGAAAACAACCAAAACCACCCGCAAACCCTAACAAAAAAGCGAGCCCACTTTATTCCTAAAAAATCCTGCAAATGAGATAGAAGGCGTTAGGTGGTACGGCAGAGGCAGGGCAGGGGCCGACCCTCAGGCTGTACGTAGGGACAGGTTAATATAAATTTATGTCGTCCTTGATATGCCTTGATGCCTGCAAGCTGTTTCAGAGCTTGGAGACGATGCTTACTGGCATGCCAAGAGTTTTTCATCAAATATTTTGCTACTCATCAGCAAGGAAATGCCCCATCCTGGCTTCTCTCTAGCACATTAGGGTTCCTTCAGGCAATAGAAGTGGAAAGGAGACACCGTTTTTAACATTAAAAACATACACGACAGTATTTCCTTTGAACCAGGACAGAACCAATTTTCTTAGTAATTTTTCTTGTCAGTTAAGTCTCCTGTAAGTAACAACTTTCGGAAATTAACAGCATGTTTTTCAGTCAGTCTCGACTTCTAGAACTGATAATACTTGATGTTTATAGTTATCACTGGAGAATGGTGTGTAGAAAGGCTCTTGGCTTTTACATATTCCATTAGAAACTAAAGTATCTACTGGCTTCTGCTAAACTCATGTGCTGGAAGCGAGAGGGATGAAAAGATGTCACACCTGTGACCCTCTCCTGGAGGAGAGCAGACCAGATGGGTCTGCAACAAAAATTGATGAAATTAAGTGTTCCATCCCATATGCATCATACTTAGTATAAAGCCAAGGGATCACAAAGTTCAAACTTTTTTTTCCTTTGGCTATGGACAAAAAAGAACAGAAAAATCCAGATGGAATCTCGCCGAAATCTCTCACTATGCACCCTCAGGGCTGATATCTCCATGAGCCTGTGCTGAAGAACCAAAGAGGGCATTTGGGAAGAGCCTAGCCTAAACACCAGAATAAATATCACAGGCAATGAGAGAGAGCATGAGCAGAGATTCACAGCCCTCTTAACAGTTATCCACCAACTCCCTCACACACTCCCACACTTCAGCTTCCCTTGTTTGGGCTTTATTTCCAGCCAGATTGTTGTTGTCTTCCCTGACACAAAAGGGAAAATCCAAATAGGGGTTACTTCCAAACCGCTCCAATAGTGCTTAAATATTCTACACAAATTAGCCTTCTGTAGAAGTCCTTGAGCCACAGGCAGTGTGCAAATCCATACATTTTAAAAGCAGGCTGGAGAAAGCCCTGAAAGGACAAGTAACTAATGGGAAAATAGTCTGGAGAGCAGAAAGTTCGTTGGTCTCAGAAGTAAATCTGTCTGGGCTTCCAGCATCAAACCTAGCAGCATCACCTTAGAAACTATGTTACAATTCTCACAGGTTTTTTTGCCTTTTATTGCTGCCAAATTAAAAAAATATTCCAGTTTTAGAAGTCTTGTATTACCTCCATTTACTTATTTTGTCAGATTGTCTGTTTTCCTTGCTTGTGAAGCACTT
This sequence comes from Phaethornis superciliosus, assembly GCA_023637945.1. Lineage (NCBI taxonomy): Eukaryota > Metazoa > Chordata > Aves > Apodiformes > Trochilidae > Phaethornis > Phaethornis superciliosus. Next base: position 60,984,318 of record JAJQWJ010000001.1, on the reverse strand, counting down.
TCTTTAAACACAGCTGAGACTAATTTCAACCTTTTTTTTTTTTTTTTTTTTTTTTTTTAAAGTCTCCTTAGAATTAAAAGTTGACTGAAATAAGCCTTATAAGGTTTTCAGACTCTCTGGAGGCCCTTAAACCATAGCTCAATAAGGAATTAGTGCCAATTTTATAAAGACACCAAGGTGCACATAAACACCTAAATGCATTTATAAGTTGGGCCCTTACTAAACAACAAGTTTGGAGCAAAGCAGATGTTTCAAATAAGGGTATCGTGACACTAGTTCCTATCTAGAGACTTGATCCTAACAATAGTTGCATGTATGCTTAGTGTTTTGTAGTACATAGTTCCACGGAAGTTTCACTATACTACTCACCATGATAAAACTAAAAACACACATGTGCTTGCTGGAGCACAGGCTGAGAGACAAAAGTTAAAGAACTGTGTGGTTATTTGCTACTCCAGAGAGTATTTGTATGGATTGGTTTGTTTTAAGTGCCAGAAAAATCTGACAAACAAATTTCTTTTTTGGGTGCAGCCTCCGCTCTCCTCTGGCTACCTGTTTACCCTTCCAAGTGGTTCATAGTAGAAAACCTGAACTGAGGGAAACATGTAACATTTGGTAAATGCTGCCAAACCAGCATGTGTCTTCTAAACGTGACTTAAAAATCTAAGTAATTAACCAATATGCCAGTAAATCCATACCTCTGCCTACCAGGCTTCTTAACTTGTACAATATCTTAGTCCTTTACACTTTAGAAAGTCATATTCAGCTAGCTTTCTGTACTAAAAACTTAAATGCGAAGTATATAAAAATAAAAGAAAGCTACTTGTATTTTTTTCACAAAAAGGTCATCCAAAATACGAAAAGGAAAAAATAGGCTTAAGATAAAGCAAAAATATACATAAACAAAAATACCTACCCATTCAGCATCTGCTAATCTTTTCTAAAAATGCTGCCGTTTTCTTAAATGAACCTTAATGCATACACGAAACCAGCTGTTGCTAAATACTATCTGCCAAAACAATAACATACAAAATTACTAGAAAGCAATAATAGAACACAAAGGACACTAAGAAGCAAATACATAAAACCATACAAGTACAACCAGGAAAGGATTATACTAGTAAAAGTAAATCAAACCTTTTTCCCAAACAATTGCTCTTCCTTGCCTCAGTTTCCCCATTCTTACAGAAGGGGTAGCAGTATTCATCCCTTGAAAAACAATACCCAGAAGAATTAATTAGCTAATTAATTAGCTAATTAACAGCAGCCATTATGTACTTTGAGGTAACTGGATGAAAGTACCATAAGTGTACTAAAATGAGAATCCTCTCAGGAAAGCAATAAGAAGAGGAATGCAGGGCCTTGAACTTTTATCATGGGATCTCTTTTGGCCTTAGCTGGTAGTTACTGAAATTTGTAAGTGTGCCCAGCTGTTTTGAGGGCTATGAGGAACGAGATAAGATCCCCTTGTACTGCAAGGGTCGACACAATGCCCACAGCTCAGCATCCCAGCATCAGTGAGAGGAGTGGGCAGAGGAATAATCATCTCTCTTGGCTGGGAGGGGGCTGGGGCTGGGGCCTTCCCCTTCCAGCTGCTGGATGGAGAAGCAATGCGTGATCTCAAACCCGACCAACTTCATCCTTTCCCTAATGCTACTTGAGAAATCACTTATGCTAAAGAAAGCTTCCCTGCTTCTCTTTGGCAGGATTTGCCCCGCAGTCCTGTGGCTGTGCAGGCATCTCTGAAAGAGGGGGTCTGGTTGGGTGAGGGTGATGGGGCACTTCCATCTTCTCAGCCTTGTTTCTGCCTGCACTTTCCAGCTGTATTGTCTTTCTTTTTTTTTTTTTTTTCTTTTTTTTCTTCTTTTTTTTTCTTTTTTTTTTTTTTTTTTTTTCTTTTTTTTTTTTTTTTTTTTTTTTTCTTTTCTTTTCTTCCCCTGAGCTTTCTAGGCCTGCTGCCTGTGACTGGCAGGTAATTTCTCCTGTTCACCAGCTGCCTCCTGCCACTGCAGCTCTTCGCTCACACAGCACAGCTCCTGAGGAGAGAAGGAGGAATCAACCCCTTCTCCCAACCAAAGGGGAGATTTGTGCATGGAAGGTCCTTCCTTGCACAGGTCAGAGGTACAAGGAAATTATTTAAGAGTGCAATTTTTGCAAGTAATGTCAGGACACAGCTATGTTTCTGGAAAGCAAGAGCCAGCTGTGCCGGAGTGGAGAACACCGCTCAGCACAGTGTCATTAAAACCCAGCAGAATTTTGATACGAGACAAATTTTATTAAAACCATAAGAAGTAACTATCCAATAGCTTGTTCTTGCATCTAGCATATACATAAAAGAAAGGGCTGGCTCTCTGACAGCAAGCAAAATCATTTCAGTCCCCAGCCTCAGAAATCGGCTTCCTTGGTCATACAGTTTTCAATAGCTGCAAACACAGAGTTATGTTACTAAATGTTAAGGGCTCAGCTGTTTACCAGAAGAATGTTTCCTCCCTGGAACACATGGTTTTGCTTAAAAGAAGTGCTCGAAAAAAACCCACTTTATTTCATTAGCAAACGCAACTTTGTAGTCCTAACAAACATGCCGTGCAGTCTCCCCTTGCAAGAGTGAAAAAGAGGACAAAAATTGACCTCTCAATTCAGCAGTGAGACATAGATACCCTTTGCCTAGGAAATACTGCAGCTATGAGGTCTGGTGGTCTGGAGATGAATCTTGTGCTCTGAAATGTGTGTATCTTTATACATTGTTTTCATATGCCAGTTCTTGTTGAAAGCACAAATGTGGAATAGGAGTGAGAGGCTTGTCTGCCCACCCAGCTTTACCAAGGGCTGGCCAAATCGCTGCCTTTCACTTCCCAGGCTCAGCTTTCCCTTCTGTATCAGGGAGGTGATGCTACTTATAGAAAGCACACCCAAATCATTAAATGAAACTGTGGTACTCTTATCCTTCTAAATTAAATTATACCAAAATTAATGCATTTACATCAGCAGTTTATCCCAGAGTGTTATGGGGAAGCAAGCAAAAGGTTCTGGAAAGTACAGTATTTTTAATTAAGAGCCCTTGAACCTGCTGTGTGCTTTGAGCTTGTGGAAGGTGAAAAGATGGCAATTTTCTGAACAACTCAGTCAGCTCAGCACTACATTTACAATGATCTTCCCAAAATGATCATTGTGGATGGGGCTCAAACTAACGTAGTAAATCTGTGCTGAAAGAATCAGAGTTTTTGTAACAACCCTGAGGAAGCACGCTGTTCACATTCCTCTTACTTCTTTTGACTCTGGCATCCAATGGGAAAGTTCTTGATAAGCTTTATTGCACTGCAGAAGGTATAAACAATGTGCTTTGAAATCTGCTGAGCTTAAACCTCAAACTTATCATTTGTTTGCTGAGATGTCCCACAGATATGAATCCACTGTGCACAGTTGCTTATAAAGAACAAATACAATTCTTTCTCTAATCCCCTGCTTGTCTTTGCTGGGTTTTTTTGTATAGCATTCCTTAATTCAGATTTTTTTTTTTCATGTGCTACAACATTCTTCTGTACGCTGAACTGCAATGTGGTTTGTTTGATGTGTGCAATCAAAATGCAAAAAGGGAAAAAGTAACATTTTTTTCTGATTTATTAGTTTTCATCCTTCAAGATATAAAGTGATTCCTTCGATGAGGTCAGGCAAGAATTTATTCTGCAGCAGAGAAACGTACTGAATTGAGAGGTTTTCAGTACAGAGAGTATTGGCCTTCTGACGAAGCTAATGGGACACTGCTATTCACGGGATAATACACTTAGTTAATCAACACAATCTGAGCTGTTTTTACAGTTACCATGGAAGAAAAAATTTCTACAGGAAACACAGATCTGGTTGTTGGTGTTTTGGTTTTTTTATTCTTTTTCTGCTTTTTAAACAAAAAAAAAAAAAAAAAAAAAAGAAAAAAAACCCTTGTACTTTCTTGGCTTTTAGGAATGCTATAAAAGGCAATGCCTTGACCTGTGCTTTCCTTCCACATACAGATAAAAGTCGATCATTAACAACAAACAACAAAAGCCAATTGATTCTAATGTGAAGACTGTGTAAAACAATAGGGTTAATCCTCAATTCCTTACCTTCCTAATTTATGTAGGCTTATCCCTTCTCTTCCCAGAAGTTTCCTCATAGGACCTCACATTTCAGCTCCATGAGGTTTTTTTCTCTGTGTCAATCAAGGGATGCTGACACCAGGCAGCAGCTTTCTGTTTGCATGCTCTGACTGCCCCAAACATGAAACCTACAAGGCTCGGAGAAAGGCACATCAGCCCCTGATGGTGTTTTGCTATTAAAAGCCACCAAGAGAACAGCAAAAAGGCAGCAGCAGTAACAGCCTGCAGCATCACACTTTTCTTCCTGGCACTGTCACGTTGCTGGAAGCCCTGGAAAAGTCACTTCTGCAGAGCAGGGCTGTTTTTTTGAGGTGATTTGCAATATTTACTCCCAACCTCTTTTGCCACCTCAGATGCCTTCCCTGTGATCTCAGGTTTGACACAAAAGAGGGATGCCATAGCATGCAGTGGATTAAATACGCAGGGATGGACACAAGCAGCCTTTTGGTGGGACATCAGGGGAGGGCTGGTTGCCTGGTCCAGTGCAGGCACTGCAATAAGGATGCAGCCACCTGGGAGTAAAGCTGCAAATTTTTCTGAGGACTAGATCAGCTGTAATTAAAGCTTTCATCCACCATCAGGCCCCAATGAGAGGTGAACAGTCATGATTGGCATGATACTAAGGAAGTAAGGACTCAAATATCATTTGACTGCCTGAGAATAAAACTGATGTCTGTGGCTCAGAGAAAAATAGTGCTGCCTGGCAAGTCACAGAGGTTTCCATCCTTCCTCTTTGTGAAAAAAAACCTTAAATACAGAGGTCTCACAGAGCCCTCTGTATGCTCCTGTGTGCGAGGAGGGTGCAGCAAACATTGCAGATACAATTTTTGTCTGCATTTGAGAGAAGAGGAACTATGCTGAATCCGTCCAGGCAGCAAATCTCAGCTAACTTTTTCATGTGGCTTTCAATGTTCAAAGATAAAAAGCTTTGTTTATCTTTCCTTAGAGCTGAAAAAACATTTAGGTAACTTTGAAGGGAACATAGAGGGCTTTTCTAGTGATCAGAGAAGTAGCAATTTCAAGGTTGATGTTACTCCTCTTTTGTCTATATTTATATGACTGCAAATTTGTTGCTATTTAAGAGCCAGCTTCAAGAAAATAAAATGCAAAGTGAGACGCACAACCAGCGTCACAAAAAGACAGAAAGTTTGGTTCAGTCTTTCACTATTGTATATATGACTTGCAAATGCTTTGCTCATGTGTTTGGGCCCCATACAAAGGGGCTTCACCATGGTCATTCTGCATGATGCTGCAGGGCCAAGCACCAAGCCCCAGGAGAATTTTCCTGGGCAACCAGAGCTCTGACCTCCCCTGGACACAGAAAAGTTAATTGTCTCAGAAGGAGAAAAAAGGGTGGTAACATTGACCTCACAACAAATCCTTGCAATACCGACAACCCCTGGCTTCTGCTGCCCCAGATACTGAGCGTCAGCCCTGAGTTTAGGAATGGACAGAGGGGACTGTGCCTAAACACAAGAGATGTGCTCCTGGTGTGCCTGCTGTGTGCCTCCATGAGGACATCTTGATGGTGATGTCCCAGAGAGCTGTTCTGGCCAATGGACAGTGCTGGTGGGAATCTGGAGATGCAACACTTGGAATACCCGGGTGAGTAGCATAGCAGTAAAAAACTCAAGCAGCTGGATGTGCTGATTGTCTTGGCATCTAGGCAGGGTTTTGTTGTTTGCTCTGCTAAATGTAGGCATCTGAATTCCTACTGAAAAGAAATAGAGGTGCCTGAGGTCTCTTGTGATTCTGCAGTTTGCTGTTTCATATGTCTTTCTCAATGTAGCACTACCAGTGATATGTAAATAAATATATATAATATATATAATTATATATATGTGTCTATTTTTATACCGCAGAGGTACAGACATTACATGTGTTTTGTTTAGCATGTTTGTCCACCCCAGCATATTTAGCCCCTGAAAGGAAAATCTTTAAAAACTATTTGCACTGAAGTGAACCTCTCTCTCTTTGCATCTATTCCAGAGTGCATCAGCTTCCAGAAGGTGAGCCACATGTGGAAGATTCCCTGTTCCCATGTGAAGGAATCTATCCAAGGGCTAAAGACAGTGGCCTGGCACCACGATCCGAAGGGCCAGCGTCCCTGCACGCGAGTATCCTGCATCGGTGCGAAACGGGCCCGTGGATTCCTCTGTTCCTCCTGGGTATTTCAATTAAAAGCCAGGGAGGAAGTCCAAGAAAATGCCTAAAATGGCTTGAGTCCTTCCTCACGATCTGGAAATGGAAGTCGGTGGTGACTAACTCCAGCCCAGCCACCAAACCCCTCCCTCCCTGACTCTGCATCGCTCCGTTTGTTCCCAGCTCCTTCCCTGCGTTTGCAAACAGTCGGCACTGGAAGCCGTGCAGCAGCCTGGATTCCTACACTGAGAACACAGGGGTGGCATGTCGCTGCAGCAGGGACTGTCATCCACCCGTCCTGGTGTCTAACCTAGGAAGAAGAAGTGATTAAAATCTGACGAGGACAAGTGTTGATTATAAGTGGTAGGATGATTGTAAAAGAGGCTGCTGCCAAGCCTGGAAACAAAGCCCAATTAAATCTTGCCACTGACTTAAATTGGCTTCAAACCAGGCCTATAAGAGCTCCTTCAGTAAAAAACAAAAAAACTTGTTTATAATTTTGTAAGCCAGTTCAGGCAATGTCTTCCAGCCCCCTCACAAAGCTAACAGATAGCAATCTCCATAAAGAACAAGATTAGCTAATTGAGGGGTCAGTACAGCCATGTACCATATGCAGTGTGATGACCTCTGTAGTAGGTGGCTTTTTTCACTGCTGATCCAGTTTTGGCTATGCAGTTGACCTGAACTGCAAAGTATCCACCTCAAAAGAGGAGTCACCTGGACATTGGGAGCAGAAGTGTGTGTTCTGGTGGTGTGTGACTCCACCAACACCAGCCTGGTTCCTTCTCTCTCTTGCTCCTGTACTGTGCCAAGTGTGAATTCTCAGTCCTTCCACTCAAAATTTCTATCTGTCTAGATGCAAATACCTAGTGGATAGCCTTTTTGTGGGGTTTCAGCAGCCACCTTCCTTCCACCACCCATCCATCCATAAAAGTCCATCAAGGTTTTCTTTCTATGTGTACGTGCCTACAACATGGGGGGTATGATCTCTTATGATCTCGGTAATGTTTTATTGTTTTATTCAAAACCTGATGATTCAAAATCTCACTTTCTCTTCCAGTTTACTTTGAGCACAGCTCTTTCCCCAAGGACCTCAAAAGAGTCAGAGCTCTGCATGCTTGCATATGAAAACTAAGGGAGGATAAATCACCCAGTGTGGGGCCTGTCCTCTCCTCCTCGGTGGTGTGGCATGGAGAAAGCTTTCCTCAACAAGTCTGACAGCTTCTGAAACAATCCCTTCTGTACCCCTTGTTTGGCAGTGCAACAGGGTGTCTTCAGGAGATGCTAGAGATTGAATATGCTTGAAAATTATTTTATTTACAGGGTGTGTGAGGTGTTGGCTGGAGAGCTGCAGAGCTGAGCTGCCTGCAGATGCCTTACCCAAATTTACTGCTGCCTTTAGGTTTGTGACCTCAGTGACTATTTGATAGAGTAAGCCTGCCTCATATATTCCCTGCAGAGGTGATTAAAAAGGATGACTGGATGAAGGCACACCTGAGCAAGGGTATTGCTAAACTAATTCATTATTTTTACTACACTAATTAAAGGCAGACCAATGAAGTGATCACACTGAGATCATGATTAAGATTGAATTGATAAATCAATAGATTCAAATGACCGGTCATCAGATTATGTATCTGTCTATCAAAGTGATTTGTGAATTTGCCACTGAAGGAACTGCTTGGATTTAATCTTGTCTAGGGAGATTTCAAGAAGGAGGCATAGTCTTGTCAGGCTAAGACCCTAGTGAGCTTCCCAGTGGATGCAGTGATCCCCCTGGTGAAGAACATCAGTCTTCAAAGGATATAAGGATATATATCCCTCCTTTGAAGGATATATCTCCCACCCTTCAAAGGAGGGTGTCCGATCTTCTCTAGAGTTTTTTTGCCAATCTACATGACCCAGGTCACGCAGTAATCTTAACTCTTGTTTGGGCAAGTAACATGGTTGAGATCTCCATGGTAACTTTCTTTTAATATGTCTTACTTAAAATTTAAACTTTTTAAAAAATGCATTAGCATTAATTGTCTATATATTCTCCATTTCACAAACGGGTCAGTTTTCTCCACTGCTTAAGGAGAGGGGGTGGTTAGGGCAAACGCAACTGCTTCTGAATAATCTTCTTTTTGACTCTAACAACTACCACCCTAATTCATTCAACTTAGTCTTAGCAGGCCTCCAAGAAAAGTTTTCCTGCCAGCACCCGTTCACTCATTCATATCAACAGAATATAAGAAAAACAAGAAGTGAGGGAATCTATTCATTAAAGCAAGGGTAAAAATAAACAATATAATTTCATCTGCATCATTTCTTGGGGGTTTTAATTCTTGTCTGAGTTTCTTTTCTACTCTGGGCACAACACTAAGGCTTCCTTCAAGCACACCACCTGGAACCTGATGTGGTCCCAGAGTAACCTGCAACCCACGCAGCCCTCTCCAGTGTCCAGTTCATCTCCTTCTGCATGGGTTATCCAGTGCAAGGCAGAGATGTCTTAGTGTTTTTATTCTGGAGAACAGATGACACATAAGAACACCTTTCCTGCAGTGTTACCATTTGTGTAAGTGCAGCTTCTGTTTAGATCAGCCTTCAGGCTGTATGGCTGATGGGGCAGTTGTGAAGCCTGGTGTTTTGCATGATACTTGTCACCCAGATCTCTCACAAGCTGTGGTGAAAAGTCCCATCAGCAAATGAGCTTTCATTTTACCTGCTCGTACCTTCATCAGTGATATAAATACAGGGAGGTATGAGGGAAAGCCTTGTCAGGAAGGGAAATCTAGTCTTGCAGGAGGTAAAGGAGGTGTAACATGCTGTCAGCAGAAAGTATCTGCCAGAAATATACCTAGTATCTTGCTTAACACCCCTTCCCCTGATTACCTTTTCCTTGTGTCTGTTCCTCCTCCGGTGTTCTTAGCAGTTGCTAGAGTACTGTGAAATTTTTACAGGAGTCGTGCTGGGGAAACTAACTTGGGCAAGTTTTTACATATTCTCATGGCTTCAAAATGCTACAAAATGCTGCTGGATTACTCAGTATTTACCACTAGTTTTCTCAGGATTGACTTTAATTTGGGGCTGTTTTCTCCCCACAACCTCCAGTCCAAGCAAGGCTCAAAATGTACCTGAATTTCCAGTTCATGGAGGCTACAGAATTGTGGGTAATGGGGTGAAGGCTTTTCACAATTCTTTGTCATCAGTTTGAATTATAGCATGCCCGAGGTGAAATGGGGGGCCTTGAAAATAAAAAATGAAAATGTAAAATAAAAGATGCTATGGTTCCCCTTTTGCAGAGATGGAACAAATCAGGAGCTGAGCAGTGCTCAGGTAGAAAGCAATTTCCTGATTTAGGATGATATGTAGCTAAGGATTTTGACTGATCTCATCTATATGTATATTCAGTCTTTCTAGGATGCTATTAGTAAACATATCCAAAATCTGAATGTCTTCTTTTATTTTATAAAGTGTCTTTTTATATAACTTTTAGGGAGAGCTATCTGTGTTACTTGCAGCCCGATGCAGCTTTGGGTTGCCTGCAGGTTTAACAAACCTGATCTTTCGTCTTTCTTCTTTCAGGCAGATAATTTATATGAAAGCCGTGTAAGGGCCTGTGCCTGGAATGGATCCTGGCTCACCCTCACTCCATAAAGCCTTTCATTTTGAAAATGAATCACTGCTGAAGACCAGAGTAGCACTGGGTTTTGCCACCCGTCCTGTACTGGTTCCATCCAGCAAGTTTCTGTGCTTGCTTTAAGAGAGCATCGCGTGAGACCATGCCAAAGCCTGTTTGGAAATAAGCTGCTGCACATCTGGAGCTTCTCCTTTCACCCCAGCACCCACTGCTAGTCTGCTTTAGGAGGAAAGAGGATTGGTTTGGTATAGCTTGCACTGGGGAAGTTTGCTGCTTCTCATCTTGTTGCCCTCTCCTGGATTTTTACAAATAAATTGATCATTTGTTCCAGAGAAATTAAGCTGTCTGGTCTGTGATTGGCTTTTCTCCCTTGGCTCCTCTCACCTTCCTTTTTCTGTTGATAGGAACTCCTTCGCCCTTTTTTAATCTTGGGGTGCCCTGACATGTCTGCCACAATTTGCCAAAATTAACCATCTACCATTCTGAGATGATGTTGGTCAGTGCTGGGTGAAATTCCTCCTGCACAATGAGATTGAAAAGATTCACCTTATCCAGATGCTCTCTAACCACTTCTTTCTTCTAAGATGGCATCATATTCCCTTCCTTAGCTGCCTACTCAGAAGCAATATATTCATTGAAGGCCAATACTAAAAAAATTATTTTGCACTTTGACTTTAAAGACATTATTTATTAACAGTGTTTGCTATTTATTGAGTAAGAGAGCAATACTTTGCCTTACTCATTGTCTCTTTACAGCATGACATGAAGTCCTCTGTCAACTGAGCCCTGTGCTGGACTCAGGGGTGTCCAATGCTCTTCTTTTTTATAGGTTCATGATAGGGAAGACTCTGTGGAGTCAAGCTAGTTCATTCTGGCCTCTGTTGGATTTTTAGTATATTTGTTTTGGCCAGTCTCAAATAGAAATTTGGGCTGGAGAAGACATTGGGTTCATCTCCTCTGCCCAGTACTTGTGTTAAGCCCAGACAACTCAGTGGCTGCCCTAAGGCTGCCTGTCTGAGGGTCTCTGGTCAAGATCCCAAATCCTCACATCTGTCCAATGACCCTTTATGGCAAGGGGACTGGCAGGGGGAATCCTGTGTACACAGTCTCCCACCTGCCCCCCAAACATCTCCCTGAGAAGGACAACCCCAGCCCCCTGATAGGATTCTCCTGCTTCTCCTGGTGCTGTGGATGTTGGTGATGATCTTGGAGGCTAAGGCTCCCCTGCATCCTTTTGGAAGCCCCGTTGCTATGGTGACTGTGTGCAGCTTTACAATCTGTTTGTTGTCCACCGATTTCAATTGGAAACACTTCTGGAGTTTTTATATTATCATTTTTTTTATATTCAAATCACTACTGAGTGGTTTCAAATTCAAGAGGGAAACAATATGCTGCCAAAAAAAAACTTTCATAAACCTTTGTGGCCCACTGCTGTGTTGATTTTTTTTCTTTAATGACGAATAGAGCCTTTTTGCCAGTTTTATATCCGTTCTGTGTTCTTGTCACAGTGCTCTGAGGACATCTGAGAGAAAGAGAAAAATCTTTACTTTGTCCCCTGTTTTGTGTGCAAAACCCACCAAATGGCTCATGATGACCCAGCCAGGGTGGTCTGTGGCAGTGAGAGGTACAGCAGGGCTGCTCAGGGTCTCCCCTGCTTCTGTTCCTTGGGGGACAGGCAGGATTTGGTCAGGATGGGTCAGCAGCACTTCAGGGTCTGCTGCCTAAAGGTAGTTTTAGCCTGGAGCAGACCCACAGGTGGCTTTGGGGGGACCCCTTCTTGGTGCTCCCAGCTCAGTTAGGGGACAGATGGAAAGGAGAAGCGATGAAGGTGAAGGCTCAGAGTGTGCATGTGGTAACTTCATCCAACACAGAGGGACATTTCAGGACCCAGTGGTTGCTCCTTGCAGATAAGGAGTTAATGCTCTTACCTGTCAGGCTGTAGCAATTCCAATCTTGTGGCTATTTTAATGAAGGATCACAACTTGTATTTGCATCCTTCTTGGCCTGTTCCCCACCAGGGTTCCAGATTCTGTTTGAAAGAGAGAGCTTTTATTCTTTGTCCATTTGCTGTGCGCTTGCATCCCAGAAGTTGTGGCTGCCTCACCCCTGGAAGTGTTCAAGGCCAAGTTGGATGGGGCCTGGAGCAACTTGGTCTAGTGGGTGGTGCCCATGTCAGGGGGTTGGAACAAGATGATCTTTAAGGTTCCTTCCAACTCAAAACATTCTGTGATGCTGCCTGCTCCTCCAACTGCTCTGACCCCTGCCACAGCAGTCCCCTATCAAGACCCCAAGTATTTCATTCTTTTCAGCACATCTCAGGAGGTGAAGCGCTGCTCAGCTTTGACAAATGGCAGCACTTCTGCATTTAATAGTAATATTTTAGGAAGGTGTTTTCTTTTAAAGGCATTGAAATATAGCTCGCTGTCTCTCTCTCTCTCTTTCCCTTTGCTGCATTTCAAGCTTTTGCACCTGAGTGCTGACATGGGAAAAGCTGTTTGGTCAGAAACTCGTGGATTGCTCTGTAGGTTTGAGATTATCAACAAGGAAATCTCATTTCTCAACATGGAGTTTAGTAAGAGCTACCAGGTGACTAATAATAAAAATGTATGGATGTGAAATCAAGACATTATCAGGGAGAAAAACTGACTCAGAATGCTATCAAGAAAAGAAAATAAGGACTATGTTTACAGTCATGTTTTAATGTAGTTTGGTTACTAGTCTTCATTTGTTCTTGACAGAAAATATAAACTACTTTTTTTTTTAGATTTCCTAACTTTTTTATTTATTGAGCATGACATGATGCTTTTGGATTTGGTTGCCTAAAATGTAGCAGCATTCTTAAATAAAGCTGCTTAAATGGTAAAGGGTTTCCTATGTACTTCAACAGCAGGTTTTGATGAAGCTTTCTGATTTATGGTGGAAAAATGTGGAAAAATGTCAGTCTTCTCACCTTGCCACATGTTTGAGACTAAGGCCAAGCACTGCACCTTGGAGAGAAAATAAAAGAAATAGTGAGATGGAACAGAAATGCTCAGACAGCATTGCGTTTAAGTTACTAGACAGCACAAATGTGAAAAACCTAGCTGGATGCCCAAGGCAACTAGAAATGGTGTGAGGTGCTTTGGCTGATCACCCCCCAGACACTGTGGGTCCCGATGGGTGTCAGCCAGTTGAAGAGTAATGGTGGGTGCTTTGAAAATCCCCAAATGTGGTCCAGCCCTTGGCCTGAGGTTTGCAGGGAGCAACATGTGGTATTTGCCCTGGCTGGAGAAGGTGGTGATGAAAAGTCACTTCCCTGTTTCTGGCAGCTCCATGCTGGCTTTTGGGAGTCTGTTCCTACCAGTGATGAGCACACTCAAGTTGGCTCAGATGATATTAAAAAGCTATTCTGAGTGCTCTGGTTAGCTGTATGCATTAGTGACAAGATTATTAGCGTCAGAGGAAATCCCAACTTTTGTTAGGAAGAATGTAAACAACTGCTGTTCACAAAAGAGCTGCCTTATTCAGCATCCAGGAAAGGAAAAAAAAAAAAAAAGAAAGAAAAAAAAAAGAAAAAAGAAAAGAAAAAAAAAAGAAAAAAAGGAAAAAAAAAAAAGGAAAAAGAAAAAAAGGAGAGAAAAACCCTCATTGCTGCACAGTTGGCTTTCACTCAGCACCATTTTGCTCAGAAGCAGGGGGCCTGAAGGATTTTTAGGGATGAAATATGGGGTAAAAGCATAAACTTAGATACAGCAATTCATGAGGAAAATGCCCATGTACAGGTTTAGATATCACCTCACCCCAAAGCCAACCCCTGCTCCTCATCAGCCAAGATCAGACCATCATTCATATGTATATATATATTTATATGTATATATTTGTATATACACTTATAACCAAAGTTATAAGTGAAGACAGCATTTTCTGAGCTCTCAAAGATCTAGGATATCTGAAGGACTCTATATGAGAAGTGTGGAACTTGTTGTGGACCAGAGTCCCATACTGAGACTAGCATCCCCATCCATGACCTTGTGACAGATCTCAGTACATTGGCTCAGCGTTGCCCTTATCCTCTCCTATAAAAAAAAAAATTCTGTTTGAAAAATCCCTGTTTTCCTATATTTTCATCTTAGGGAGCTGAAAGAGCAGCAACTGAATTCAGGACAAAACAATGAATTATCACATATCTGAGGCTTTTTTGTTCTTATAAGTAGCCCATCTCCAACTATTAAAACAACCATCACCCATCTTTGCTGAAGGACCCAGTTTCAAACTATTACCAACCCCAAATCAGCATTTAATCAGGCTGAGACACTGGGTTGCCCTGTAGCATCTCCCCAGGTGTTTGTTTTCTGGAGCTACATGTACATTCCACTGTGGTGTGAACAGGATGACCAGAAGTAGACTGGGGTGGCTCTGGATGGGGTGGGCTCAGTGGCTGTTACTAATCCCAGCTTTCATGGCAGGGCATGAAACAATCCGAAGAAACCAGGAAAAGCAGAGAAGGACACACCTCCCATCCACACTATTTAGCAGTGCATGTGCTAAGTTGGGAAATAATTTGCAGACTGCTTCTGCTGGGGGACCTCCATGATGAGTGTGTTTGACCCCTTACTGCCAAGAGATGTCTTGGTGCTGGGGTCACTTATGGGATCAGGAGAAAGCAGGGATGAGTTGAGGTGTTTCAGTCCAGTCCCCGAGCAAATGTCTCAGCCCAGCTCCTCTGCAACAATGCCATGGACATTTTAAACCCATCATCAGATGGCAGCCAGCAATGAGGGCAGCATGTGAACAGATTGCAGAACTCACCAGGATTTGGAGTGACCTCTCAAGCTCATCCCCACCTTGGGATTCCTGTTGTGGTCTTTTCTGAGCGAGGCTGAACCCACAGCCTTTTTTACTACACTTGGGACTTTATTACTTTTAGAGTCCTTGAATCCCTTGAATAGAGTCATTGAATCCCATTGAATATCCAACAACAGTAGGTACTGCTGTCACAAAATTACATGGGCTCAGGAAAAAACAGAACTAGCCTACAGACCCCCCCCTGTAAGACCTCTCAGCTAGAGATCCTCTCTCTTATTTTTTCTGGTGCCATCTAATAAGTCCCTGACAATGTCCCACCATGCCAGGCAGGTTCTGGGCATTGTGCTGAAGCTGCGGGAAGAGCAGAACTCTTGCTGCTGGTGGACAAAACATCTCCAGGAAACAGCAAAGTCCGCGGGCAAAGGTGGTGTGAGGGCTCCAGTGGCAGCCGGGGGACCCCCTCCTCTCTTTGCTTCAGCTGCCTGAGGTTACAGCAGCTCTGGGGTGATTCATCCAGGACTGGGAGTAATTGGTGTTGGCTGCTGAGAAGCCGAGCCCTGAAACTGTTTCGTCATATTTAGCATTTCCCGCTAGATGAAACACAACTCTGCAAAGGGCTCTGCTTGGTGTTTGTGCTGTAGCACAACCCTTAGTCACCTCCTGGTCCCAGCAGTGGTGTGTCAGTCCTGGGGAAGGAGTAGGACAAAACTGATCTTGCAAGAATAGACAGATTACTTTCACTTGCTCAATGAAAAACAAAACAAAACAAAAAAACACACCCACAAAAAAAGAAGCAACACACACGCACACAAAACCCCAAACCCGAAACCCAAGAAGATAGTAAGAGGAAGTAAAAAATTTAAAGCAGCAGGATCCAAAGTGAGTTTCATTATTACAGAAAGCCAGCATCTACCAGCATGGTAATAGGGGTTGCAAGTGTCCAATTGATGGCAGGGAAATCTTTCTGTGCATGAAGATGCAGATCCTGATGGCAAAACAAGTAAACTGGAACTCTGCTAGCTGCTTGCTGCTGTTTAATCCATCAGAGCTCTCACTCAGATCTGAGAAAATGTGTGCCCTGGGGCTGGCTTTGCACAGTGAGCCTTCACGGGGCTTGAGGGCTGACAAGTCCAGGCTCTGACATACTCTAAGAAGAAATTAATCCTATAGAGAAGATCGAAGAACATTTAACTTTGTGTTGTTTTAAGATGTTTGGTTGCCTACAATGTTGGTGGGTTAACATTCCAAGCTAGACTTTTTGCTCGTGGGCACCTGGAGACCTTTATCAGGGTGTTTTCCTGACTGTGACTCACTGTCAGCCACTGACTCTGAAAAATTCACCCCCAGATATGAACAGGTAGAGGGTGCAGTGACTGTAGCATTCCTGATGGGAGACACTAAGCAGGGGCTCTTAAAGATTGCCAGGTCTTCCTATAGAGGACTGCCTGTACTGGAATCAGCCCCCCTAAAAGTGGCTACAGCATGAGCCCCCCAAACCATGGTACATCATATTACGGGACTCACTCTCTCATACCATCAGCCAGCCACACTCTGCAATTTGCTGTAGCCTCCAAATCATCTCCAAAGATGAACCTGAATAACCTCATTGGCAATTCAGCAGTGGGGAGTGCATCATCCTCAGCCTCAGGCTGTGAGACTTCCGCACCTCTGACAGTAACAGAAACCTCTGCTAACACTCCTCACCCTAGCAGCCAAATTTTTGGGCTGAAGAAAGTCTGGGCCTGCCATGATCTTCTCCCACCATAAACCAAGCAGGCTTTGTAGAAGTCTTCATGTCCCCGTTGAGATGCACCATGCAGCACATTTCTTGTTTGAGCTGTAGCTCCTGCATCTCTGCAGACTTCGGCCAAGGGTGATGCATGGTGCATCTCAGCCTATGATGAAAGACTGGAAGCTCAATTTATTAAAGGAAATAATCTCAGCTGCTGGAGCTGAGATTCTGATTTCATCACCTCGCCCCAGGAGCAGGGACCTTGGCACACATGCATAGCACCTATCTGTTAACCCAGCCTCAGAGAAGAAAGGAAAAAAATGCTTGTCATTTTGTATCAAACCAAAGAAAAAACTCATTTGGGGGCCTGCTCCTACCCAACACTCAAAGACCACTGATGCATCAAGGCCTTAGAGTGTTTTTTTTCTGCAAAGGTCAAGCACATGTTCCCTTAACAGAATGAGTGGAATAAAAATGGGCATTAAATTCTGTGTGACTAAAACCTTAGTGCAGAGCCACTGCGAGTGGAAACCCCAGAGAACATGAAGCACTGTTGTAGTTGTACTACAAGGCTTTGTTGAGTTTTTTTTTTAACTCTACCCCTTTGGTGCCTGATGTTCCTGCAATTAATTTTGTCTGTGTTTCTAACAGTGTGTGAGCTGATGTAGGGGGCAGGAATGGAGTATAAAGCAAATTGATTTTTCGTTTTCCTTGTATCCACACAGCATGATTTATTAAAGGTAGAGGTTACATTTTAGCATAAATCTCTCATGTTATGGCTAATCCATGAAAAAAAAACAACCCAAAGAGTACATTTTGTAGGGGTGTTCCTGCCCAGTCAGGGGGTTGGAACCAGATGACCTTTAAGATCCCTTCCAACCCAAACTATTCTATGATTCTGAGGAGGGAAAAAAAATTGAGGAGGAAAAAAGATTCACAGAGATATGCAGAGGGACCCATTTACTGTGACTGGTAGGACACAGCTGGGGACAGGGGCTGTGCATGGGGATGCTGGATGCTGGCACCAGCAGCTGCCTGGAGGCCACCCAGTGGGATTGCAAGCGACTGGTTGACAGACAGCCGAGGCCAGGTAGTCACCAATAAATTACTTCTGATCTCGCTGTGACTCACTACAGAGAGATCTCTACCTGAGCTCCTCTTTTCGAGACACCTCCACTGATGACTGATTTGTGGCGTTGGTAGGTTTTTTTTTAAACCCAGACTTAGAAAGCAACCCAAACACATGAGTGTTGAATAATTACCATACATGTTTAGTACCTACATAATAAAAGCGCTCGCGCTGCACTTTTCCAATCTGGTGCACCGTAGACTCTGAGTAATCAGTTCTAGCCATGTAGTACTGATGCTTATATCCCTTTCCCAGGCCTCCTGATGAGAAAGCTGAGGTGGAGGGTGAGCCTGATGTCCTGCAAAGGCTGCAGAGTCAGACTGAGAGAGTGTGGTTGTCGCTGAGATCTTTTTCTCTCTCCCTGCTGCACAAAAACTTTTCAAAAAGGCAGAACCAGGATTCGTTGCCTGTATGCCTGCTGCCCCTTTGAACATCATTCTCTGTGCAAATGGGCTCATGGAATAAATATCTCAAAGCTCATCCTTTCCAGGAGCTGTGCGTTACCTTGACTTTTCCAAGCTTCTGCATGACTCACGTTGCATCTGAACCAAAAGCATCAGTGCAGGGAGAAATGACGATGGAACTAACCTGAGGAAAGAAGGAAGCCAGAGCCAGCTTTTATATCTCCTCCTAGTGTGGGTGTGAACATAGACAGCTTGGAGGAAGCACATGCAGCCAGGTTGTTCATTTGCAGTGGTTTTGAATGGAGGAAGGAGGAGCTGTTGCCCCCAAAGTCAGCTATTTTCTTTGGGGTGCTCTGTCTGAGGGTTGGTGGTGCAGCCTGGCACACCACAGTGCCTGTTGGGTTGCTCTCCACATTGGTCCCTGAAGATGTTGGAGATCTTTGGTGCTCAAATCCCATAGTCACCTCCCACCTTGCCAGGACAGGCGGGTGCAGGGCTCCTTCAGCAGTGCCTGCAAGGGCTAAGGAAGCAAGAGGACGCATAGCCAGGGAAACAGGGAAGTGAGGAGCAGGGATGATGAACAAAGTGTCTTGCAATTGGAGAGAAAATCAAAATCCCATGAAGCGATGGGTTCCTTGCTTGGAAGGCTCTTTGAAGGGCTGTTTTAAAAGATTTCTCTAGTGGACCAAGGAGGAAGAGAACATTCGAGATGCTCAAGCTACAGCACATGTTACTTTCAGGTATGTTCATGAGGGATTTAGAAACAGCTTGATCTACTTAAAATGCAAAAGATTGTCCAAGATAGACTGAAAATCTGGAATGAAACTGAAGGACATTTTGTTGTTGCAGCCAGATAAACACTCTGTTCCTCTTTCAAAGATAAGTAGAATTGACTTCAAATCTTTCTACTTTCTATCTTCATATTTTGTACTTCTGATGAACTGTTGTCTCATGAGAAGGCAACTCCTCCATGTCAACGTTGCTGAAAGAAGCTGCTCCAAATTCTGCTGGGGAAGGAAATCTCCTTGAAAGAAGTTATCCATAATCAGTGAAAAGGCTTCTCAAAACTATATGGAGAGCCTTTAAGTAAAACCAAATAAAACAAACAAACAAAAAAGACCAGTTAAGTTAACCGCATGATAAGGAACTCAGCCTACTCTTAACTTTACTCCACCTGCAGCGCTTCAGCTTTGCTATTACAGTGCCTGGGAATGGAAACACAAATACATTGCCACAACTGTAGTCGGTCCAAAACTGTAAAACCTCTTTGGTTAATAGTTTTACTTCTGTCCATATCCAGTTTCCAGCCTGTAGAGCATTCACTTGTCAATGAAGTGTCAGTGTTGAGCCCCCAGCTCTGAACTGGAGGCACCTCATCAGGATGTCAGAGGTTTGCAGTCAAATGTTGGATAAAACTCCATTTTTCAAGGAGCTTCTTGCAACCTTGAGTCTCTTGATGCTTTCTGAGACTATTTTGTCCAAGGAAAGTTATTTTAGATCCATAATAAGGAGTTTATTCCAGACCTTCTTCTATTTTGTATGCAATATTTTAGTTCTGTCTATGCCCTTCCTAGCACCATAGGCTGTTATTTTGTCGTCGTTGCTGCTAATGAACTAAATAGCTTTGCATTCCAGCTCATGATAATAACACAGCTATATTCCTAGTTGGCCTTGGCCAAGACAAGCTATTAAATTGAGTTTTGTTTCTGAATCACCTTCAGGAGGCGTGGAGCTGGTGGAAATGCACTGAATAGGCTGGGAGTCAAAGGCAGGAAAAACATCTGGGATGAACCTGCTGCTCCAGGCTCCACTAGGACAAAAGCAATAAAGTTGCTTGTCTCCCAACACAATGTGAGAAAAGGCTCATTTTGGGTTGTGGGTTTTTTGGGTTTTTTTGGTTTTTTTTTTGTATGTGTGTGTGTGTTCAAAGCACAGCCCTTTTTTTTTTTTTTTTTTTTTTTTTTTTTAACCCTCCAGTTGCAATTCACAGTGAAATGCTTGCCCAGGCTGTCTGCAGGCTTTTGCTGCAGAGAGGTGGGCAGTGGAAAACACAGTGCTGGGCTTCACTGGGTGCTTTCCCCTTACTGGAGTAATTTCTGTTAGTGGTGTCTGTTCTGACAGGAGAGGGGAAAAAAAGAAAAAAAAAAAACAACAAGAAGGCCATTAGATTGTTTCACATGACTTGAACTGCACAGTCTGACATGATCATTAGAAAGCTTTGACTGTGTTATTTATAACTTTTGATGCTAGTGCAGCTTTATACACTCTCCTCTCTGAAGCTTCCTACCTTGGCAGCTGCCATCAGCAGCCTTGCCTAGCATGGAGGCATCCATGTTTGCAGTCACCGGTGGGGTTGGTGGGCTGAAGAGATCATCTTCACATTCACTACGTGAAGCTGCTGCTTCATCTTTGCTGGGGATGAGGAAAGCTTGAGACCTTTCCTCTTCCCACACTCACTACCACACCTGCTCCTCAACATAAGCTCATTTCTTTAGCCCTGCAGGGTTGCATCCACAACCTCAGGGTGCAGGATGGTCCTACTGATCCTGTAAGACCTCAGTATGGATCCAGCATTGCTCATTAGGTGTGGAAACCTGTTTTGAAAGGGACTCACAAATTTCAGTGCATGCAGGAAAAAAGCCTTCTCTTCATCAAAATAAGCCTCTGAGCAGCTGCCAGTTAGTTGCTGCTCCAGCTCATGATGTCAGGTAGTGTTTGAAAGCCACAGATTTATAATCCAAGGAAACATAAAGTCTATGGCAAATCAAATCTGTGATGGGGGGGAAAAAAGTGCCCATAATAATAAAGATTCAGCACAGGAAGTCTGATTGATAAACTGTTAATTTTACTTAGCATAATTACAGTATTCACATCTAGGTAGTGTTGGCAGTTCAGGGCTTTGATATTCTCTAATGTGATTTATGGGCAGCAGAAAGGAGCTGGGTTAAGGTCATTGCCAGGAACATCCGCTCTCCAGGAAAAGCTCTGGTGAGCATGTGCCTCCCCAGCAGACACAACCAACCACAGGTACCTCCCATCTGAAACAGAACAGTCATATACATCATCCACAGCATGGCATCTTCATGGGCTACTGCTCCAAGATGACCCTACATCGTGCTGACTAAATGCTAATGAAGATGTTACATTTACAGACAACTCAAAGAGCTTGACAAAGATCCCAAGGGATAAGCCAAAAATGCTGTACTGACCCTAGAGAAGTAGGAAAGGAGAAAGGAAATGAGGCCACCTCATCTTCTAGGAGCTGCTTTTGGTGCTTTAGTAGATGGCATGTCAACTGCAGCTTCAGCCCCAGGTACAAAAGAGGCCACTGCCATCAACCATAGCTCTGTTTTGCCAATGAAACCTACAGCAACGGGCTGAGGAAACAGCTTCAAAATGAGCAACAGCAAGGATTCTGACATCAATTTCCAGTACAAAAGCTGCTGCTGCCTGTGTTTTTGAGCACTGTCAAATGCAATAGGGGAGCAGAGTAAGGATGGGCTCAGTTTCTCCATCACCTCTGTCCGACAGTCTCAGGTTTAAAAGGCAGGTAGCATCTGAACAAAAAAAAGAGACTGTTGTATGCATTTATCAAAATCTGGTGACTGAAAAGAGGCTGATGCTCATGGGTGTCACTGGCCAAAAAAAACGGGCAAAAAATAGGTAAAAACATCCTGAAACAAATCCAGCACAGGTCTTTCCAAATTTTACCCTCCTGGAAGTGCTGTCCACTAGACACAGGGGGATTCACATTTACCTCAATTCTCTCAAGAAGATCCCATGTGAATAAAATGAAATCTGTCCTAAAGTGCTTGGAGAGGGTATGGGGCATGGGGTATCCCATTCTGCCTCCTGCCTTGGACTGCTGCCTCTTTTCCTTGTATCTGCCCCACAGGAAAGGTACACAGAGAGAAATCCAAAATACCTGTCTTAGAGGAGAAGTCTGGGTTTTCTCTCACATTGATCCCTTTAGTGAGTGGTTTATCTTGTTGGAAGGTTTCTGAAGAATCCAGAAGCTTAGGGGCAGTCCTCACATAGCTGCCCTCGTTCTTCATAGATTTTAACCTCTGAACAATTCAGAGTTCAGTGATTTATGAATACTTTAGATGTTCAGTCTCCACTTAGCTGAGCAGGGATACGGATGGCCACTTGCTCTGCATGGAGCGGTGGGATATAAGAGCCTTAGGTGCCTGGGGCCAGCTCTCACCCCCCAAACTGAACATGAATAAAAGGAGTTTGTGACAAGTGTAATGACTTACACACTGAAACAGTACAAAGACAAACTAGTTTTTCTTCCAAAAACGCTGCAGCTTTAGAATGAATTTTGGCAAACATATACCCTTCAAAATATTCACAGCACTGAAATTTGGGGCAGGGGGAAAGTACACAATATATCCAAGACCATATTTTGAATTTAAAAAATACTAATGTTTCATATCTAAAATGTCAGAATGGATCATTTCAATGCATCCAACACAATCCAGATGAAGAGACTGTTCCAACAGCATGCCACCTCTCTCACTGAGTGGGCAGGAGATGAATGGCCCTTTTGATTTGCATTGCAGCTGTGTCATCTAGGGCATGGAAGAGGTGGAAGAGCAAGGGGGATGAAAAGGATACCTCACAGGCTGTGCCTTTGGATTAAACCTCCCTTTAATCCCCTTCCCCAGCACATAAGGCCTCCTTGCCACCCAGCATGGGAAGACAAAGAAGAGAGGAGAGCCACCAAGGAAGAACAGCACAGCCAGAAGAAGAGGACATGTTCTCAAAGGCACCTCCAGGGAGTTGCCATCTTGGGATCACCCATGACAGTGGATCAACTGGGAACACCTACCAACTGCCCTGTGCTCACAAAATCCTGACGTGGTAGGGCCATACTGCTTTGCAGTCCCACCTTGAATTATGATACCTATCATGCTGGTACTTCTGGCACCTTTCCAGAGGGAGCTGCCATGCCCTCCACCTGTGCTGGATCACAGACCAGCACTCACTGTTCATACAAGGACCAAGAAAACAGGAGACCAAGCTGTGTTCACAGTCACACAGAAGGTAAAAGAAACAGGCAAAGTCCAGGCTGCTGCAGTGCAGCGGCTAAATTCAAGAAGAAGGCAGGCTGTGGTGTGTCCCCATGCCCAGATCTGGCCTTTTCAGAATCAGCAGCTGATAGTTTTCAACTGATCTTTAAATTAAAACCTCAAATGTGGTTTTGTTGGTTATGTTTGTTGTTTTGGTTTTTTTTCTGATGGGATTGTTGCTGGCAATGACATGATGTGAAGGCCAAGAGAGCTGCACCATCACTGGGCTGAGCTTTGGGCAGCATCCCCTCCTCTGTCCAACGAGGAGAGACTGGAAAGCAGATGATAAAAAGTCAGAGAACAGGCCAGTGTCCTCTTCTTGTAAAGGAATCAAGTAGCAGAGACACAAAGCAGACCTTCCAGCAATTTCTAGCTTAACTTCCAGGACTGAATGCCACTTCAGCTCAGGTGAGACAAAAATCATCCCACCGACCCCCTCCCTCAGGCTGCAGAGAGAGAAACATCAACAGTGCTGCCTCTAGGATCTCCATGGGAACTGGATTAGGGAGGGGAAGACTGGAAGATGAGAGCAGAGAGCGACCACAGCAACCAGTCGGGAATAAGGAGGGGATGGTGGTGGGGCAAGCGGCGTGTGGAAGCCATCCGTGTGGCCCTGGTGCCCTGCAGTGAGCAATACCAGGATGGCTACAAAACCTGCTGCATTTGGGAAGAAAAAGAAGCAATGCATGGATTATGTGTTGAGGGGAACAGCGCATTTTCTCACAGCAGGTTAAAGCCAGCAGCACTATTGGAGAGAGAATTTGTGGGGAAGAGCTCAAGCAGGCAAGAGCTCATTCTTCCACAGGTTTTGTGGGGAAGGGAAAAACAGGGTGAGAAAAGGCAGGAGGCAAGGGATGCCTCTCCACACCCATTCTCCTCTTCCCCTCCAGCCCCCTTAGGAACTTGCAGTAGGAAAATCTCTTCTACACTGTCAACTCCTGCTTTGCTCCAGCCATCCCCTTGGAGCTCTCACCCAGGTCGGGGTGAACAACCTAGGGTGCCGAATGCCTATGGAGCCCACCCAAATCCTCTTTGTTTGCTGCCAAGGGGCTTGTCCTTTTGCTGGGTGGCAAAGCAGCTGTTGTAAATCATAGTAAGTACAGGAGTTCATGGCAGACCAGAGAAAGGGCCAGTAGTGAGCTGGCTGAATGCTGTTCACAGGCAACAGCTCTGTACCTTGCAAGTGCCTCCCTGTTGTCTCATTACGGTATCATGTTCCTACTGCCCAAAACTAACGTGGCAGCATTCCCATGCTGAGGAAGAGAAGAGCTTGTGCTCTCCACCATCACCTGCACCTGTAGCTCACACTGCCTGGGATATCTCCTTGCCTGCCTTCTGATGGCAACAGCGTCTTGGGCAAGCACAAGCAGCAACTTAGTCTTGGTCTCTGACCTTCACAGTCCTCAACTTATTTCTCTTCCCTGCTTCTTTCTAGCTGAGGGAATGAAGCCCACATCAGTGTTAGCTGGGGAAGTGGTGGTGTTGCCATCCTCTGCCCTGATTCCTTTGAAGGAGGGAGTTCGCTGGACACAGTGATGATCTCCCTGCTGCAGGTATTCCCCTCCTGGAAGTTTGGCTCTGCCTGCACTGGCTCCCATGACACTGGTGCTGCAAGTCATCTCCACATCAGCTTTGCTGAGCACTTTATGGCCCCAGACTACTTCAGGATGCCATTAGCAGTGTGCCCAGGTGGCCCAAGAAGGCCAATGGCATCCTGGCCTGTATCAGGAACAGCGTGGCCAGCAGGTCCAGGGAAGGGATTCTGCCCCTGTACTCAGCCCTGGTGAGGCCACAGCTTGAGTCCTGTGTCCAGTTCTGGGCCCCTCAGTTCAGGAAGGAGATTGAGGTCCTGGAGCAGGTCCAAAGGAGGGCAACCAGGCTGGTGAAGGAACTCCAGCACAGACCCTACGAGGAGAGGCTGAGGGAGCTGGGGGTGTTCAGCCTGGAGAAGAGGAGGCTCAGGGGAGACCTCATCGCTCTCTACAACTCCCTGAAAGGAGGCTGGAGCCAGGGGGGGGTTGGGCTCTTCTCCCAGGCAACATTCAACAAGACAAGAGGGCATGGACTTAAGTTGTGCCAGGGGAAGTTTAGGCTGGATATTAGAAAGAATTTCTTCACGGAGAAGGTGATCAGGCATTGGAATGGGCTGCCCAGGGAAGTAGTGGATTCTCCGTCCCTGGAGATATTTAAAAAGAGACTGGATGTGGCACTCAGTGCCATGGGCTGGGAACCGCAGCGGTAGTGGATCAAGGGTTGGACTTGATGATCTCTGAGGTCCCTTCCAATCCAGCCAATTCTATGATTCTATGATTCTAGTTTCTACACAAGGAGCTAATGGGAGAGGACTGACAGATGCTGGCATCTTTGTCTGCCTGCACACAAAGAGGCTACTCCTGCCTCCCCTCTTCAAGGTGGATTTTCATACTTGGGAGTTTCCCACCATCGTGCCTGGCTGCAGAGTGGTGGGACCAGCTCCCAGGTCTCCCTCATGAGGGCTGAGGGCACGGGGCAACCCAAAGCAGTCTCAAGGCTACCTCAACCCAACTCAAACATCTGCACCTTCCCCATCCAACTGAGGCAGTAGTACACAACCATGAAGTAAGTTCACCCCATGGAGTGCTGCTGGAAGCCCGGCAAACTGGTTGAGGCTTCAGCTAAGTCCTCATTGTCCATCCCCTCCTATTTCCACACAGCCCAATGTGCCATGTGAGAGCCACATCCTGATTCTGGCATTTTAATGCAAGAGCAGCAAGGGAATTGACACTCCCAGCACAGCCAGTGCTGCTCAGCACCTGGAGTTCATTGCCTCCTTCCCAAAAGGAAGAGGAGGAAGCTGCTATCTGGTTATTTTGGCCTGCATGGAGCACTCTGTGCTGGGGCCTGCTCAGTGATGCAGCTCACCTCAGCTGACAAACTTGTGGAAAGCATCAGAAACGTCAAAATTGCCTTCTGCTCTGCAGCAGGTCTACCAGAGATTTGTCTTTCTCTAAGCCAGGCAGCTGCAGGACACAATAATCTGCAGTTTTAACTATCATCTCCTCCATATTTTGTTTTTGTGTGCACAGCTCAGACACATTCTCCACTTGTAAGACAGGCGCCTTCAAGTGTTTCCTCATTGTTTCTCTCCTGAACATTCCCCCTGGGATGCTAAGAAAGGGGTTCAGCTCCTCTTTCAACCCCAACAAGCAATAGCAAAATGCATGGGCTTTACCACCCCCCACAACATCCAGCTGAGATGGAGGTCAAACTCTGAAAATCAGGACAGAGTGATGCCAACCTGAGTGAACAACCATGCCCTGGAGAAATGGGGCTCTGTGCCTTTGGATAAAATAGATCCCTCTTACCTTCAACTTGATGCTACCTCTGCTGTGGAGTTTGTCTTAGGTCACTTGCTGAAGCTTTTATTCCCCAGCTCCGAAACACAACTCTTAATATGAGCTACAAAAATGGGGCTGCCAGCAGCTCTGTGCTGGAGCTGCCTTGGGTGGTCACAGAGCTCAGGCCCTTTGCAGCAGAACAACAGCAGGGCCATTTCAATGGGCAGCAGCTGAAAAAAGGATTTTTTTTCCTGGGCCTGTAAGCATCTGCTTCTTTACAGCCTGTATTTTCTCATCTGAAATAAAATCTGAAATCAAATTTAACACAGCTTTAAATGCTGCAGCAGAACAGAGGTTCAAAGGGTGAGGGGGAGAAGAGTGCCTGCAGCCTGCCATTTGGAAGTATCCATTAAAAAAAAAAAAAAAAAAAAAAAAAAAAAAAAAAAAAAAAAAAAAAAAAAGAAAAAGCAATAAAAAGAATCTGTCTTCTTGCAGGCACAGCCTCAAGCAAATGCACATGAAGCCACAAAGGAGAGGGGAAATGCCAGCACTGATGTGTCTGTCCCCAGTCAAAAACATATGCTCAGGGCAATGTACACAGACTGAAGAGAGACGAACCAGAATGATGTAGCTGGATCCAGAACTTAGTTCTCAAGGAAAAAAATTCCCTGATCAAAGAGCATCTGGGTTCCAGGTCCTGAAAAATCAAACAATGCCATCAAAATGGACAGTCATAAGCGGGGACATCAGACATTTTACTCAGCTGGACAGGACATTAAATGGGAGTTCAAATCCCAGGGAATGGCATTTAACCCGAGTATCCCACTGCCTTTCCCCCCTCTTCTGTTCCACTCCTGCCTCCACCACCAAAACCACCTAGCAAATTCAGGGTGAGCTATCTACCAACTAAACCTGGTAAATACACTGTTCTAGTAAGTACACTGGATTCTAGTTGCTTTTTCTTCTTTAGGGTGGAAACTAGCAAACTGTCTAATTTCAGAGCACTGACACCAGCTGATAAAATAATCCTGACATTTGCTTGCTGCAGATTAAAGAAAGCCCCAGCAATTATTGAAAAACCTGCAAGTTTTGGTCCTGTCAGTGACCATCTTTACTCCCTATCACTGTAGTACACTAATGTTTAA
Organism: Phaethornis superciliosus; assembly: GCA_023637945.1. Taxonomy (NCBI): domain Eukaryota; kingdom Metazoa; phylum Chordata; class Aves; order Apodiformes; family Trochilidae; genus Phaethornis; species Phaethornis superciliosus. The sequence continues at coordinate 60,956,834 of JAJQWJ010000001.1, read as the reverse complement.
CATCAGCTATCAAATTTCCCATCCTCAATAACTAGCAAAAAAAAGTTGATCCAAAGGTGGCATCATGAACAGCCAATGAAAGGAGTATAACTGTATCTGCTGCTGCTGACGTGAAGGGACGCAGCCTTTTGTAGCAGAAAGAATTTCTTTGACCTTGTTTGAGTTCTCAGCATCTGCTAAGGTGCCTAAATTTGATGCAGTGGGGAGGGCACTAAGCCATTTGGCATGGAAGATACAAAATAAAACATTGCGTAGTTTTCAGAGTAAGTTTTAGGCCAGGAAGAGGTATAGCTTGGCCTAAACTGGGTAAACACCAAGCAAGAATTAGGTTTTTTCTTACACTGCTTACTTTCCACTTTCCAGCCAATGTAGCATATGAATTTCCTGAGTTTATTTTCACCTGATACATGAAAGTGCTTTATAAGCACTGATAAAACATCTAACATTCAGGTAATGTCCCTCAAGCTGAACATATGGAACTTGGAAGAGTTATTGAACTTTTCCTCTGCAGAGAAGCTGGAATAGTAAAACTGAAGAGCAGAAGCAAGAGAGAGTAGCTTCTAATGACACAATCCCTAACTGTATAGGTCATAATTTCAAGCTGCATTCAGCTGCAAGAATGCATGTCCACATGAAATGCTATTTGCATAAACTACACCTAGCCATGCCGTGTCCTGCAAGCATTGCACTGCACAATGAAGCTTAATGCCAACCTTGCTGAGCCAGAGGTGTGGCTCTCAGCTGCGTGGGAGGAAGACCAAACCCATAAGTACGTGTTACTATGCCCCAAACTGGGCACAGTGACAAGAACTGCCTAGCCTGAGTTGCCTTGCTCAAGTCCAGTCTCCTGACAATTCTCCCTCATTCACCGACTGCCCACTCCCAAACACAAGACAAAAAACTTTGACAGGAAGCTCCAGCAAGACTTTATTCAATGGTGTACAATAGGGGGAAATTAAGATTAAAGAAGAATCGTATACATTACTGATTTTTTCAAGTTGGTAAAACAAACCCATTGTGACCAGAACAACTGAAGCTGACGACATAACAAGAAGCGTGGTGACCATCTCTCTAGTGTCCATACCTGCAAATACATGACATGTTAATACTTTTTAAAAAAAATATGTTTCATGCTAGATTTCATACCTGCTGATTTGAGCAGGTTTATGCTTATTCTACCACAATGTAATCAACATGTAAATGAGATAACGATGAAATGCGATGTTATGGAAACCTTAGGAAGCTCTCCACATTTCACACACCCCTCCCCCAAAGTCTATCCAGGTAGTACTGAGAGATTGAGCAATACATGATATCATATGCAAGAGACCTTCATCCTCATCAACTTTTGCCCTGACTCCCACTTTAAATATATCCTGCATGAAAATAATCTTGTCATAACCCCAGATGTATTACTGAGCACCCATAAGAAGATACACATCCATGTCTCCATTTCCCATCATGCTGCCTGTGCATGCTTAGGTCACTAGCCCAGCAACACGGGCTCAATTTTCATTAGGTGTTCATTAGAATTCCTTACTATCAAAACTATAGTACTCAAGGTGCCACGTTAATGACAGTGTGAACAACTGATTGTGAATGAGATCCCAAAGACAATCCTCAACAGTTACAATACCTGCTTCGCTTTGTTTTAATCTGGACTCTGGTCAGAATTTATATGTTTGGGGTTTGTTGTTTGGTTTTGGTTTGGTTTGGGTTTTTTTCTGTTTAAGGGAGTGGGGAGAAGGAAAATCCACAGTTGAGAAAACATTAACAGCTAAGCTATGCAGAATGAAACAAATGACTGGCAAACTCCCTAACCACTCTTAATGTACAATTACCTCCTGAAATACAGTTACCCCTCAAAAAACCCACCCATGGATCCCCTATAATTATTCTAACAACAGACCTAACAATACAAACCAAAATGAAGAATACAGAAATTATGGGCCAAGGCTGTAGCAATGGCTACATGGATATTTGATTTCCAGGCCCTAGGAAATGTGTTGTATTAATCTCTGAGCATACAAGTTACAAAACCAACAACCAAGATACAGGGGGATCTAATAAGATTTCTGTCACCTCAGTAGAAACACTTTGGAACACAAGCATCTAAATTCAGGTCATTTTCCAAAGCCAAATTGGTCATGCAGCAGTATAGTATTCACCTGAGGCTCTACTTTTACTGAACTCCAGTTCTCTTCTGCTCCCAATTCTTTAGAGAGAATGTCAATGGAAATCATTACTTCTTAACAGCTCCCACTTACCTTCATTCAGAGCTCATTTACCACTGGGAGAAAGGTCAGTGAGGTAGAGACAAAAACCTTTCCCAAAAGCACCTATACCCTCAGACCCACAACAACAGACAGACAGCAACACCCACATATCTGACATTGACAGTTTCAACTAATGAAGGACAATTGGATTTTTCATCTTAAAATCTGTGCAGGATACCTACTTTTGGAACTCCCATTCCCTGTTGTCCAGTGGACATACTTGGCGAGTTTTGAGCCAGCGAGAGATGCAGTGAAAGTGGAAAGCATGCTGAAAGAGAAAGTTCAGATCACTTTATTTTAGAATGTATGAATGTATCTCTACCACTGAAAGCATCACGGCGAGATGAGAGTAACAAGGAAGGACTTGAAGACAAAGGTGGGAAAGACTAATGAGCCTGCTCACTGGTAAATACCAAGGAACTGATCGACATTTTCAAAGAGGAGAGTGTAATGGCAGCAGAGAACCTGTTCTGCACTGCATGCAGTGGCAAACAACTGACTTCTGATGAAGGAGAGAATGCAGAGTTTAGCAGCTGCTAAAATTGGCAGAGCCTATGCTGATAAGATGTGTAATCAGAAAGACAAGAAATAGGATTTCATAGTGAGTAGCAGGGTTGATATCTATGTATAAATGCTGAAGCTTTCTGCCACTCTTTTGGACAAATTGAAGCCTGAATAAAAAAGAGCTTGCAAAATGAGAAAAAAAAAAAATCTCAATTTTGTCTTCAGTAAATACAACCTTTTCCACACCCCATATAGCCACATAAAAACAAGGTTTCGCTTGCGGTAAACTACACACAACATTGTAGTTTTGACACTAGAATATTCTACCATGGTTTCAAAAATTGCTCTCATCCTCTACAAACAGAATTGCAACATTTATAATCCTGTTCCAGCATTATCATGCTGTAGCAAGATGCCACACCACAGTGAAGATGGGACTGAGGAACAGGTAGTTACTCCATTATGGAAAACTGTATCTTCCAGCTCAGGCCCCGGCTAGCTAAGAGGTATGCAAGTTGGAGCTCACATGCTAGTGGGACCATGTATGAAGGAGTGCATGTGGCAAAAAACTGAAGAGCTGGAGATTACACAGTAGAAGAGATTAGATCTTTCTCCAGAAAGGGAAACAAATCACCTAGTTACTCCATATTGACTCCCTGAATCAGCCTGCACAAAGGCAAATCAAGCATGCTGACATCCAAGTAATCCTATTACCAGGAAAAAAGGCATAGCTCTTAGGCAGAACCTTGATCAGGAAAATCACACTCAGAATTAAAGATCTATTATTCCTAAAAGGAAATAAAAGCCTATATTCCTCCCTTCTCTTCTGTGTATTTCATATTATACCTCTCTTTCACTCTTTCCTCCTTTCCTTTTTTTTTTCCTTCTCTCTCCTTTCTACTCTCTACTAAATATATGGTGTTTAAAATGCTTTATTTCTGGTGGATTATCTGAAACATTTTATAGACCTCCTTTTGTATTGAGTCCTGAGTAAAGGGAGCAGAATTACCACACATGAATTCCAAAATAAAACATTTTCCTTACATTGCAGACGCCCCATGCAACTGTGCACTCTTCAGAGGTAGCTGATGCTTGGTTTGCTTGACATTCTATGCCTGTGAAAACAAAGATTAAACACATATAGGCACAAGCAGAAGACATACGTGCAACACCAACTGGTAGAATTCTTCATAATAGCAAAGAACAGGGAAAATTTGTTTTGTTGCATTTATTACATCAGAAGAGCTGTTGACTTAAGGTGTACTGTTTTCCTAAAAGTATCAGATTAAAATATATTTCCCTTTGTTTTCCTCCTTTTTTTAATATTCCAAGGGCAAACCATATAGCTCATCTACTGCTAGCACATCTGCTTTCCATATTTTAAGGACAAATATTTTTAATTTGTTATCCTGTGTTTTAATACATGTCTTTTAACAATCAGTTGCAGCAGTAGAGCTATGAAGGAAGTGTACTTGGTAAATTTCTTACCCAGGTTTCTTGAAATCTGAATTTACAGTCTTGTCAGAGTATTTTTTACTATAATTAGAAATTATTTTGCTCATGTAATGGTGAATTTTGCTGGTCTCTCTTCTATAGTCTTGTGACAGGTAAGCAAAGCCCCAAAATACAAAGCAGAAAATACAGCTTAGAATGCATTTTTTCAACTTCTTACACATTGAAGATGAGTACCTAGTATGATCCAAAAAAAAAAAAAAAATTCTATTATGGGCCTGGGATATGTTTAATATTTTGTGTCAGAGGGACACAAAAGGAGATGTGGAAGGAGAAGGAAAAGAAGGAAGAATAGCACTGAAAAAATAAATCCAGCAACCTCGTTCTCCATTCTGAAGCGTGAAAAATTCACTTCTGCTCTAGCTCAAGAAGAAATTTCATGAGAAAAAAAAAAAAAAAGATATTTCAAACTCCTCCAAAGCCAGCAGCATGAACCTGTGAGACCAACATTTTACTTTGTGCTAAATTATGCTTCCTTACAAAGTCAAGCCCCAAAAATTCAGAGACATGCTCATAGATGATCAACTTAGGACTTGACACATGGGCTGTTGCTTGTTTTGCAGATCTGTTTTTCCAGGCAAAGAAAATATCTAAATGAGCTCAGATTATCTGCTCACTTTTCGTCTGCCCAAATGTGTTCAGAGGAGCCTTGTTCAAGGCCAGGTTGGATGGGGCTTTGAGCAACCTGGTCTAGTGGAGGTGTCCCTGCTTACATATCGGGGTTGGAACTAGATAGTCTTTAAGGTCCCTTCCAACCCAAACCATTCCATGATTCTGTGAAAAGGGATTTGATTCACCATTTAAATAATTTTAAAACCCTACAGGTTTGGCTGAAAAATGTGATCTTTGTTTGCTCTACCCTCTTCATCCCTTTCTCCATTTTTCACTCTCATTCATGTGAGGAGATGAACAAAGTAAGAGGAAGGCCCATTTTTCCTGAGATGTGAGAGAGATCAGTTAACCTTGGTCATCAGGAACTGCCCAAAACTAGACTGAGGTTTAAAGAACTTTTATTTTATAGTTTATATTTATTGTATTTATATATATATGTTTATTATATTTATGGTATAGTATACATAGAGATATGACACACCACAGCAGGGTCCAAAGCTCAATCTCTAGCCTGCCTATAGAAGAGAAAAATGTAGTTCACATGAAATGTCCTATGTCCTAATTCCTTAGGCCCTCAATACATACAGCAATACAACTAAATCAGATTAAGAAAATGGAAGATGCTCAAGAACCTTCAGTTATTTTTGACATTTGTTTAAAATTTGACACCCCAAACCCCTGCAACAATTTTATTTTTACTGCAGTATGGACTCATGGTCTTGCTAAGAATCATGGGGCATATTATAGTTTTAAATATTTGGCATGAGTCTGTACTATAAAAGAAAATGGTGAGAAGATGAGTAGTAGGAAAAGGAGAGGAATTAATCTGAAGGAAGAAAATTCCACTTATAAGCAAACTTTAAGTCAAGAAGCTCCTTCTCAAAGCAAGAAGAAGGAATTTCTTCCAGCACACAATTTAATTATCTTGATTCTTCTCCTCTTTCCCTGCTGGAAAGAGGATATCAGACACACTAGATCTGAAGTCCATCCAGTACATTTTTATTTTATTTTGTCTATTTTAAAAAATATTTTTCCCCTCTAAGTGGCCCTAGCCTGTGAGCTGTATGCTTTGTAACACAATATTTTTTTTCAGGTTTTAAAGGACTTTGTATTTTGACTGGGATTGAGAGGGAAGAAAAGTGGCTTAGGTAAGAAAGAAAAGCAGCACTGGATCTCATTTTAACATTACTCAAACATTTGCTGATGAGCAAATAGTTTAAAACATGACAGTCCCAAAAGCTTCAAGAGGACAGATGAACTTTTGCAGAAATAGCTGAGGAGGAGTTCTCTGGTGGTGATGTAAGGCCCTTCCAACAAGACACCCAGATTTAACTCCCTCATCCAAAAAGCTCGATACTACTGATACCCTTACCACCATTGGCTGTAAATAAGGGCCTCCCAAAAGCTGAAACACTTTCTAGTCTCCTACTCACCTAATTTTGGAAAAGGACAATACGCCAACAAAAAGGTAAAACAAATGAACAATCTGTGTCAGAGAGTGAAAGCTGATGATTCTGGCTCTTGAAAGAAAGAGAAGCTATTTACCATCTGCTGACCCGAAATAAGTGGTAAGAGACAGTAAAAGGTACCAGAGGAATACTGAACAGCTCTTCTGTTGCCTTGCTCTTAACAGAGCATCTGCAGGTGAGGGAAGACAGATACAGCTAAAACCTGAAATACCTGTAAATAATTGTGAAAGATGCAGTAGAAGCATTTCAACTCAGGGAGTTACAGAAATGCATACTATATAAGGCCAACTTCTGAATCTTGGCACCTATTAAGAACCAACCCTCTTTCTATATAGTTTTTGTTGTAGATATTTAGCCAATAAGAAAAGCAATCAAAGAGTTAAGTAGCCATAATGGCAGGTAACAGAAATAAAGCACATGTCTTTTGTTCACAGCTACAGTGACAGCCCACTGAACTGGTAAATTTGATGATAAGAGCTCTTGAAAGCAGCTTATGATTGAGCAAGGGTAACCACTGTATGGCTTCCCCTTTCCCTTTATGTGTTGCCTTCTTGTTACCCCTAAAATGTAGCACTGAGCTCTCCAATATATTTTTTTTCAAACTTCAGAGAAAATTCAGAATTTTCGCCTTTCAATTCTCTGCATTTTTAGGGTGTTTAGCAAAATCCACAAATAATTCTTAAGTCATCTGTCCCCCCTATTCATATCATCATATGATTCCTTCTACTTATAAACCCCTTGTATGACACTCAGTATTTCCAGCTAGTATCACACTCTCAAAATATATGTACCCAGATACCATCTTCCACTCCTACGCATGACTTATCAAACTATATATACTTAGTTCTGGTTTTTTCTTCTATTTGTAAATCCAAAATCACTCGACCTGTTAAGAATCATGAGGTTCTTTTTGGGATTTTATGCAATGTAACAAATTTTGGGAAGTTGGAATATCAAATGTGGTACTTTGTATCTTACTATCAAATGAAGGGGACAGTATTTTGATCGCACATTTTACACAGTTCCAAACTATACCTATTACCTTACTACAATACTACACTCCATGTTTTAGACCGGAAGGTAACCCACTGTACTAAATGCAATGTTTAGTGAACATTCCCCAACCTTTCCAAGTTGCAATGACACCAGCAGAGAGCAAGTCTTCAAAGAATCAAGAAATCAAGTAAAATCTAAATAGGACCTGGGTCCTTCCAGAGACAAATAAAAACAAAACCCTGAAAATCTACTCCTTTCTGTGTACTGAATATAAACCATATTGAAGGTGGGGGGAATCCTTTGGCCATATTATTACCAAGTCATATTGTACATGCATGAGGAGAACTGCATGACACCTTAACACTGTTGTATCCTTGCTTTTGGATGCCTGCCTTTATAACATTAACAATCTTCCATTAGCATGGCTGGGTTCCTTATCACTCCTTTAATGTTCTCCCTTTCAAGGTCTGCCTTCATCACAAGGAAAGAGAGAAACACTGGCATCCTGCATTTTATCAAATTGAATCTTGTGTTGTTCTTCCCTGCACATTCTATTAATTTTTCCCCAATTTCCCATCACTTCACATCTTGTGTCTGAAAATCTAATTAAAGTGTTGTTTAACAACATTAATGATCTGTAACAAGGAAGTAAGTAAATCCAGAGCCAACACTGATCTTTGAACATCAATTTAGACACTTCTTCTACTCTGTATTCTGTCAATTTTGGTCTGTCATTTGCAGTATGGGCTTTTCATAGCATTACTCATACCCTAGCTAATGAGGTATTATGCTTGAGCAACTCAAAAAAAAAAAAAAAAAAAAAAAAAAAAGTTACTTATGCCCTCTTCCTCCACTGTTTTTCCTGATCTACCTATACACTCACAACCTCACTCAGATTTTGGTAGGATGTACTTTTTGTGGTTTAGTTTTGAGTTTGTTTCTTCTTGAAAGAACTGACACACAAAATTCACTACAGAAAAACAATCTCTCTCCATTCTCCTTTCAGCTCCTCCAACTGTACAGGTCCTATTTGCTATTTATTAAGAAAAAGCAAATATATCAGACTGTAGTTGGTCTCTCATGGGAGACTTCGTTAATTCTAAGGCAGATTCACAGAATGAAACACACAAGCATCCACTATCTTACAACATATCCCACTTACCACAAATAATTACATTGAATTACAGGATTTATATTTATTCTATATATTTGCAAATTCTATAAATCCAATTTAAGTTCTAACAAATCTTTAAAATTCCATTTACCTGTAGGTGACATGCTTTCCTCTCTAATATACCATAAATCAGAGACTAAGTAGTAGTCCTGTGTCCACATAAACTACTCTTCAAGATTCTACAGGTTAGAGGTACTTAGAGTGGAAATCTTTATATCAAAGAACCTCAGCATATTTCATAACCACTATCCCCCAATTGCTTCTCGGTAGTATTATCATTCCCTTTTTTAATTCCCTTTTCTTTATTCCCAGAAATAAACTGAGGCATGGATAGGCAGTAGCTAGCTCAAAATACAAATAGCTGTCCAAAAGCATAGAAGAAAACTTACCTAACACATTTTCAGCCCTGTGTGCTAGTGTGTTTTCTCTTCATTAAAAAAAAACACTTCTGAGAGTAGCTTTGTAATTGTTATTTAAATACTATGTAAAATAAGGTGCATCTCTCACCAGTTGTTACTTTAAACTTGAGGTCTCATTTCTCTGAATTGTTTTGTTTTCACATAGGCTTACTAAGCTAAGTTACTATTACCAGTAAGTTCCAAGGCCAACTGCATAAAACCAAAGCATAACAAAACTATCACAATGGAACCACAACAGGAGATTCCCAGGCATGGCAGCTGTACTTGTTCTTGTTTTGGGGGGGTTTCACATTCCTCACATATTAGTAATATACAACAAATAAGGCAAATTTCTAACTGGAGTATATTAAAGGGTCTTCCATCCCTCATGAGTGAAACAAGATGGACAGTTATAGTGCTACCAGTATCTTGTCAGTTTTGAGGGGAAAAAATGGTTTTGTACTTATTACCAATCCTTTAAGGGACCAAAAATGGTGATTTCACACAGGCACACCTATTTCCTACTAGAAATTTGCATACTTAACTCCATTTTCACCTTATTTTCCTACATAGCACGCATATTTGTTCACTGAATCATCAATACTGCACAGGAAAAATAATAATCAAACTAATACTAGCAATAGATTGTTCTTGATTTAGGCATTTCATTGCTTTCCTTTGTAAACAAACAATTAATCATGTAGGTGGCTACAAAATACCCCATACTATCACATTAACTAACTTGTATTATGCAAGGGAGAATGAGGACTCAAATAAAGTCACTGGTCCAAGTCTTTCCTGGACAGACATAGGAAGCGTTACAAAATTCCATTCTAATGAGTTTCATCAAAACTGTGAAACCCATAGAAAACATCCCCAACTCTAAAATCTAATACTTCACTTGATGAGCAATACCTGTTGATCCTGCATCATTTCAGTTCCTCCTGGCTCTTTAGTACTACTCCTTTTCCTCCTTGTTCCACCCAGAAAACACTCAGGAACATCATCTCATGTATTGATGTGGCAACCAAGTGTTTCTGCCCTTTACAAGAAAAGGGTGAAGGAAAAGTAGTATGCTGACAGAAGTCGCAAAAATGGATTACAGGCATTTGTCACTACATAAAATAGAAGTTAGAATTTGCACTGTGAAGACTCTTAACTGAAAGCTGCATTTGTTGAATTATATCCTCAACAGGGAAATTTCAGCTGTGTGTCACATACAAGTGAAAACTCTCAACTGTCTTCCCCACCATTTACTTACATAGATCCATAATATGGTTTCTGCAAATGGCACAGTTATCAACCACAATGTCCCATGCCCACAGAGCTACTGCATTCCACTAGAGAGAGGGGGAAAAAAAAAAGAAAAACATTGTTTTGACTCAATTTACAGCACATTGAAATTTTTATTATTCCTTTTTAAATTGAAAAGCTGGATTATTTGGAAAAAAAAAAAAATGAGTAGTTCTTTATGGAGATTTCATAAGTGTTACTAGAAAGTAGTGATACACTTCTCTCACCTCCCAGACCCAGTGTTTCCTTCCAACTTCAGAACGAAGGTAACTCACATAGTTTCCTTTTTTTGTCAAGCAAATGCAAACCTCTGCATTTCTACTCAAGACCCTGAGGCAAGGATGCAGCTCATGCCATATCCTCAATCCTGATGGAAAGGATAGTGTCCAAGAGAAAGACCACTCTGCAGGAGTTCTTTTAGTAAGCACTCCCCAGAGCAGCTGGTGTCAAGAACTAAAATAATCTTGAATGATACCCTTCACTAATTCCTGAACAATCTCCTCTGCAAAAAGGTAACTAACTAGACAATGACCTACCAGCAAGGCTGAAGGTAAAAATTTGGAAGTACTGTCCCATGCTCCATCCCATGCTACTTCAGGGGAAGAGCTGGCTACAAATTTCCATGGCACTTTCACAAAACTGATTCAGACAAGCTATGTAGAAAAGCCTTTTTATTCACTCCTTCCCCACAAAAGCCTAATCAGGTCTTTTGTAAATTCATGAAATAGATGGGCTTGCCTTCAGTATTCAAAGCAACCCCAAATTATATTGATAGGGTAAGCTGAATTTACTACTCAAGCCATCTAGATGTTTTGCTTCCATTTTTTCAGTATGTTTGTATTGCCTGTACTACAGTAAATCTTCTCTACTGTGCCCCATTTACATCTTGATATTCTTAATGCTCCCCCTCAGCTCAGGATTCTGAAGGAGGAATGCAGGCTGCCAAATATTATAGGCACTATTAACTTTGATAAGCATTTCAACTTTTCATTAGTACTGCAATAAAGGCACCACAATACTACAAGATCTTTTAGCAAATGGCTCAGTAGTGATCTCATTTTTTCCCCCCATCTCCCACCTTCAAGTCTAGCCAGGCTTCTGGTTGAGTTACTAATCTCACCAGGACTTCATCCACACTTCAAGGCAGCTAGGATAAAAACTCCCAGCACCACTGTCTCTCCCACATTCACAGGTACTTAATCTTTTGTCTCAACATAAGCTACTCTTGCAACTTAGGGAGGTTGTAGCCAGGTGGGGGTTGGCCTCTTTTCCCAAGCAACTTTCAACAAGACAAGAGGACATGGTTTTAAGTTGTGCCAGGGGAAGTTTAGGTTGAATATTAGAAAGAATTTCTTCACGGAGAGGGTGGTCAGGCATTGGAATGGGCTGCCCAGGGAAGTAGTGGATTCTCCGTCCCTGGAGATATTTAAAAAGAGACTGGATGTGGCACTCAGTGCCATGGTCTAGCAACTGCAGCAGTGGGTCAAGGGCTGGACTTGATGATCTCTGAGGTCCCTTCCAACCCAGCCAATTCTATGATTCTATGAACTCACAGACCTGTACCAAGTCACACATGCAACAAATCCACCTTGGCACCTTGCTACAGAGGAGGAACACTCCCAGCTCCTCTCGTGTGCTCTATCTGCCTGTTTCCAAAGCAGCAGCAATCATGTCATCCAAACACCTCCTTCTGCATAGGTCTGCAGCCCTGTGCAGAGCAAGGTTTCCATCATCACTGATGACAGCTGCATTTCAAACAAACTCGATCTACGAGCAGGAACCAGTGGAAATGCATGCCATTACCCACTCCAGTGGGTAATTTTTCCTCAAATTCTACCTTAATAAAAACCCATAGAGCCTTCCTACTTCTTCTGTGCCCACCTATAACAGGTTTGGACTATGACCATAACCCAAATGACAGAGAGACTGGTGGCACTTTGACAGACAAGCAACATTATGACTATTTTGAGAAAGCAGACAACGCCAGGGTGACAGGTGAGCATTTGCTAACGACACACGCGTTGCTATGCTTGATTAAAAGAATTATTAAAATAAAAAACAAAACGCGACCACACAAATGTGTGCGTAGCACCCCCAGCAGCACATGGAGAGCTCGGGTGACTGGGCCAGAGCGGCCGAGGCTGAGGAGAAAGAAGCACAACTCCACCCCTGCTTCGCGTTTTGGGGTGCCCAGAGGCTCCGGGAAGCCCGGTCCAGCGGGGCAGGAAAGAGCCGAGCCCCGGCAGCGCCCGAGCGGAGCGGGCGGCGAAGCCCCTGAACGGGGCAGCCCCCTCCACATCTCCCTCCGCCTGCCCCCCCGCGCCCGCTGATTGGCCAGCCTCCGCTCCACGTGCGCCAGCGCCCCTCAGCCATTGGCTCGGACGCACGCCAGCACTTCCCGCAGGCACCGCCCCCGCCCCTCCCGTGGCGCCGGTGCGGATACCGGCGCCCCGGTTACGCGAGAGGCGTCGGAAGTCGCCCTCTCCCCCGAGCCCCTTCGCCACTACCAGGCCGGCCCCGGCCTCCCCCCCTCCCTCTGGAGCCGGTGGGAGAAACTCGCCAGCCGGGCCTCACTTTCTTCACTTCGAAGCGCTTCTTGCCGGCGCCGCTGTTGGTGCCGCTAGGGGTGTCCACATCCATTGCGGCCGCCATTTTGGATGCGTGAATCCGCCTGTCCTGCTCTGCGCGCCTGCGCGGCGGGGCGGCGGGCGGAGAGGACGGGCGGGAGGGGGGAGTGGTGTGGGCGGGGCTCCCCACGGGGCCCGCCCCGGCCCGGCCCGCCGCCCGCAGGTGCGGGAGGGGTAGGGTAGGGCGCCCGTGAGGCGGGGCCTTAAAGGCGCCAGTCAGGGCGGGGCTCCCGCACCGCCTCCGGCGTTACCTCATCGCCTTCCTTCCCCGCCTCCTCTTCCCTCCATTTCCCCTCCTCGCTTCCCCCCCTCCATTCACCGAGCGGGGCAGCACAACGGGAGGGGCCGGTGGGGGAGGGGCTCTGCCGCCCCTCAGAAAAGCGGGGATGGGGCCGGGAGGTGGGGGGCGAAACTGGGGTTGGTACCGCGTCCCCTCCCTCTCCTTCCTTCCCTCTATCCCTCCGCCAACCCACTCGTCTACCAGCGCCGCTCTCGTTTCCCCGCGGGCAGCGAGCAGGTGGTGCGGGCCGAGCCGGACCGGGCCGGATCGGATCGGACTGACAGGCCTAGCTGTATCCCCTTCCTCCTGACGAGAGGGTTCGCCGGCCCGCAGCAGCGCCAGGGCCGTCCCTGGTCTCCCGAGTGAAGAGGGAGAAGGACGAGGAGGGGTGCGGCTCAGGAGGGAGGGAAGGGAGAGTGGGAAGATGGGATTCCCCTGTCCCGATTCCCTGGATCGCAGGCCCAGTTGGCTCCTGGGCTGAGATCGATTTGAAGCACAGCCCAGACCTCGCAAGTTGCTGTGTGGGGCTCTGAGTCTTGTGAAGTGTTTCACCAGAATCACCTGGGATGTGCTTCTCTGCTCTGATACGAAGGGTTCAACCCTTAGTAAACTTTTTCTTCGTTTCCTCTTAATTGATCTCCAAGGAGCTCAGAATAAGCTAGGCTTGCTGATCACTGTAGCCCTTTTGTTGGCTACAGTGTTGTCCTGTTTTTTGGGATTTTTTGTTTGCTTGGTTGTTTGGGTTTTTTATTATTATTATCTTTAAAGGAAAGCCAAATAACTAGAAACATAATTCACATTGTCCAGACTTCTCTTTTAGCACGCAAATTAGGCTAACAATAGTTATAATCAAATGGGGTTTACTTGCAGTGCTACAGCTGCCCAGGCCCTGCCTGCTCTTTTGCAAAGATGGAGACAACAGGCAGGAGAGCTTGCTTGTACTGGGAACTTCCTCTCTCCCTTCACAGCTTAAAGTACTTTCTGAGATCAGCAGTAGTATTCCCTGAGCTGTGGAAACCGAGGAGAAGATACTGCCCAGTGGGACAACAGAAAGTCTTGAAGTATCACCCAGCTTTCCAAGCCCTTGTAGACATACTATTTCTCCACAGAATCAACCCTTTAAATCCAATTTTGCATGTGAATGCAGGATGGAAGAGATAGTAGAAGCACAGCAAGGGCATTCCCTTACATATATATAGGCAAGCAATATCTATACTGTATGTATCATAAGCATTTGTGCCAAATGGCACATCCCAGTCTGACTGCGTTGTACCCATCTTGCTGCACTCATACAGCTTTTGCCTATGGCCCAGTGTCTGCTGGGATAGGATGTCTGACTGTCGTCAAATAAATTTTAACCTAAAGTAGGGGTAGATAATGACAAGAGGATGCTCCCACTTGATGTGTTGAAATCCCTTTTAACGGGATTCGTATTTGAAAGATGTGTAGCACTTGTGCCTTGAGTTAAGCACATATCTAAATGTTCAGAATGTCAGGTTGTGCCTGAAAGTTGCATACAAACAGTAAAAGTTAATTTGAAGAAGGCCCTCTTAAGAAGTTAAATGGAAGAACCATTTAACACCTAGTTACCTACATGGGAAGTTTCCATTTCAGTTGACTAGTCCTTTCCCCAGACGCTGTTCAGTTACAGTGTTTCTCTTTTTCCTAGCAATCAAACGAAGCTGCACAGATTCAGTGTTTGTTTTGGTTTTGTTTTCTTTCTTACTGTTACTTGTTTTTCAAGACTATAGTGTAGAGGCCATTGCAAAGGGCTAGTTTGAAAGTGGAAGATGGGTACCTGAGAAAAGTGATTTTTTCACCTTGAAGAAAATTGCTCTTTTCAAAGCAGAATTTGCAAGCTTTTCTTTTTAATAGAATTAATTTTAACACTAAATGTCTATGGCAGTATCCCCAGTGGGACATTACTCAGTAGGAATCCAGGACATTCTATAAACATGCACAGGAGGGCACGTGCATATCAGAGATATGTTAATATTCATTTTCACTTTAGATGACTGGTGCACAGTAAAATTATGGTCTTCCCACCAGAGCTGATGTCACCATGGGCAGATGGTTGCCAGTGGGTAAAACCCATGCAGCCAGCAATCATATGGCCTGGCTTTATCATTCTGTATCTGGCAGCAAAAAGGATACAGCAGTGCAGATCTTGAGTTAAGTATTGCTAAAAAGGTGGTGGTATTTCCAGGAGAAAAGATAACAAACGTAGTGCAGAATAGATCACACATCTGCATAGTTAATATTTACTGATTCAGTTGTGTAGATACAACTATGGGAGGAGCATTAAGAGCTTCAGCATGCTTCACAAAATGAAGTTAGTGATGGTATTCCCTAGCAGTCCTGCATTCCATAGAAAGGTCTGAGCTACTCTCTTTACTGTACACAGAATAATCTGTTTTCTGATGATTTTAGAGCTGTCTCTAATTTCTTTGCTCCTAGGAAAAGGGAAGTCCCTCAGACCACTTTTCCCCCTCTTAAGACTATATATAGGTGTCAGCAGCTGCTGCAGAGAGAAAGGCTGCAGCTTTGAAAAGCATCAGCCTCAAAAGAAATATAACACTGTGGTCAAAATTACCAGGGATGCTTTGGAAAATGGATCCTTTTTCAAGTCACTGGGATTTGTAGGGGAAAAAGAGGAGACTGCCAAGCTGAAAAGTCAGAGAGACAGGCAGACAGACTGGGTGACCCATGACAACTGCTCTGGATATGGTTAGTCCCTATTAAAATGAGACAAGCTCCCACTCCCAGCTGTCAAAAGCTGTCCCAAGAAGCAAGGAACCCACACACCTGGTGACTGGTAAAGTTACCTTCAAAAACCTGTGTCTAACACTTTGATTATTGTCTTTCTCCTTTACAGTCCTTCTGTTGGCATGTTTTTTTCTGCAGCCGCCAACATCTTCCTACGTTGGATTTATCCCCCAGATGTTTCCCCTCTGCCATACATGAACCCTTTTAAAGTCTGTGCCTGTCTGGGCTGCTGTAGAACTGCTGGTGGAGGGGCAGCTGCTCCTTTTTAGGGACCAGGTAGACAGCTTGGTGGTGGTACTTACAAAACTTGTTCCTCTAAAGCAGCAGAACAGAGGGATACACACAGCAACGGGAAGATTCCCCGGAACTGAGTCAGAAGGAAAATACACACAGGAAAGGTTGCTTTGCTTTCCAGTCCTCACTGCCTGAGCCTTTTGCATTCTGCTTCCCAGCCCCACAGACAAGGTGAGCAAATGCATCCTCTGCTAGCACAGCTCATTCTCAGTGAGCACACCAGTGCCACAGGATCTCCCTGAGACACTCGGGTCACTCTTGGGAATGAAACTGTTCTGAAGGAGAAGAGAGAATTGTAATGCTTTCAAGTACTTTTTAGAGCAACACCTTTGCTATACAGTCATGAGAGTAGGAATGGGCCTTCCAAGACTGCCAGGAGCAAAGAGTGGGGAAAAAAGGGGAGGTGGCTTCTTCCTAAGTGCTTACAAACCTCTAATTTTTCTACTGCCTTTCTGTACTTCACCCTCTCTGTGCTGTCTGTGTAAGGTGTGACTTCAATGGTCACACTAAGCAGTATCAAGCAGGGATTACCTGGTATATGAGACCAGTTCCTATTCAGTAGCTACAAACCAAGGAGTAAAAATCAAGTGCATTTTATTACTTTTTAAAGAACTATAGGGCTAGCTAGCTGGCCTCTAGTTACTGATGCTACTAAAAACATTTGAATTGACTAAGTTGTAATTTCTAGCCCCCCTTTGCTTTCAGATGCCCAAGCCCATGGGCTTGTGACAGCAGTCACAAAAGACCATCAGGGCAAAAATGGATCTGCTGTCTTTCTGTGTTGCCACAAAACTTCTTGAAGTTCACCAAGCAAGCAACCAACCTCCCACCAAGGTTCTGTAGAATCCCCAGCGGATTCAGTGTGCTTGTCTGAATTCAAAGAACAGAGCCAGAGGGGCAGATTAAGCAATACATCCCATAGATTTTTGGACCAGACTCTGCTTGGCTTCTTCAGAAAACCAAACCCCCTCTGATGCATGTTTTCTAGATAATGTTCATATTATATCCCACACAGTACCCCTGTCTTTGCAAGCCTCAGGAGAGAAATGGAGCCTCCAGCCTCCAGTAATCTAACTAGAAAGAACAGAGATTCTGTGAGAGGACCCAGTTGTAGCATTTAATGAGGTGATGACTAATTGTCGCTCTTCCTTTCTCAAGGCATTTTACCTAAAGCTGCTTGGTAACTTGCAGATAAAATAATAAACAAGCCTGCAGGTAAGTGGGTACTCGCAAAACCCATGATACTTACTACCTGTGCCCAATCTCCTGCAGACAGCCTTTCCCCACGCGTGAAAAAGAGCAGCTGGGGGGTGTGGCTTTAGGCTCAACAAATGAATCAGTCCCCACGGCGGGCATCTCAGCCCCACGCCACGCCCGACAAGAAGCAGCAGCCGACACAGAGAAAGGTGATCAGTGTGTTACGGTGAGGATGTCGGGCTGATTCCACTAGGACGGGTTTGAAGCCATCCCTCCTATGCATCCACACCCCTTGTACTCCCCATCCAAATCCTCGCTCCCACCGCGGGGCTCCACCTCGGGAGGAATCCCACACCGACCCCACCTCCTCCTCCTCCTCCTCCCTGCCGCCCTCTCGCAGTTCTGGGCGGTGAGCTGCTGATGCTGATCGCCTCTGGCTGTGCTGCCACCTCCTGAGAGAAACCAGCAGCATCCCAGCTTCTGCTGGATGGAGAGGGGACATCTTCCGGCAGCCTAGGCGGAGGTCCCCAGGGGAGCCAGGACTCTCTCTGCCGCTGGTAGCCTGGGGAGACAAGAGGTGGGCCCAAGAGGCACCAAACCCTAGGTCGGCTGCAGCCTTTTTTATTCACAAGGCTGAAGAAGAGGTGGGAGGGGTGAGGCCGTCTACAGCAACCAAGACAAAAAATGTACGCACAGGAAAGAGTGAGGGCTTGAGAGAGAGAGAGTCCCCCTTCAACCTGAAAAAATGTCAGTGAGACAGACTGGGGTTGTCAATCAGTAAGAGGACAAGTCTTTCAAAGGGTAACAGGAAAGCAGTAGCAGGGGGAATGGTTGTTTTTAAAATGAACATCCCAGAAGAGCTCTGTGCGGTGACAAGAGGTTGTGGGATAGTCCAAGAGCAGAAGACAGCACCACAAACCACACTAGAGACATCATGTGAGTACCAGGTCACAGTCTGGGTCTCCTTCTCTGCTGAGAGAAGAGTTTTCAAAGTGCCTTTTATCCTGTCAAGGAGGATTAAAAAAAAAAAAAAAAGAGAATGCTATTGGAACATTGGAAGATCTGCCAGGCTAATTAACAGTAGCCAGGAAAAACCACGAGAGTAACCAAAGTAGTAACACAGGCTTGTCTGCATATAAATCAATGAACTCCTACTGATTTGGGAAATCCACGAACCTTCAGTAACATGAGGAGAGGCAGTTCCAGACTGCTGTGTGGGAGACACTAAAACACTGTTTACAGATATTCTTATCTACAACTTCTCCCTGACAGTCTTGAATGTGGGGAGAGAATCACAGAGCAGGAATAAGCAGTAGAATCAGGAAAAAAAAAATATGTCAATGAGAGGTTCTGGAAGCTACCTCTATTGGGTCAAAGGTTTTCATGTTGTTTGAAAGCAGGTGAGAACCAGTGAGCTACAGCTTTGCATTTGTCTTTCCTCATTAATTCTTTGTTCTTTTCCTGAAAAATACAGCACCCCAAAATTCCTCTAAAGATCTCTTTAAAATGAAACAAGTTCCTAACTGCAGACCCAGCCCAACAGGACAAAATTTACTAGCTTCCTTGTTACAATAGCAGAGATGCTGCTATCAGTAAAAGTATTTGATTGAAGTCTTTGCCCAGCAGAGTCATAGCAAATTTACCACTTGGTAGTTGAAAACTGTAAAGATCCAAACGCAAGGTTTGGGGTCTTTTTGAAGTGGAAGAGGATGTGCAGCTCAACTGTGATTTGGGGGCAAAAAAAAAAAGAATTAATTTTATACCACTTCATCTTGGCAAGACACAAAAAGTGTGGTAAAAACAAAATAAGTGACCCACAGACAGAACATTTAGCTGCTATATGGATATTGCAAGAGAATCCAAGAGTGCAGGAGGCAGCAGTCATTTGCTTCCCATACAAGCATGAGCAGGAACAAAAAATTGTGTACCTAACTCAGGCATTTCTTAGAAAGCAGGCTTTCAAGGATTTCTTGCATTTAACTGTTGTCTCTCATTAATAAAGACAGCATACTGAGTTTAGTCTTATTTTGGGCTGCACTGTGAAGTTTATTATGGCACACAAGAGATGGTCTGTCTGACAGTTCTATACTGAAAAATAAATTAATAAACTCTAAGACTTTTTTTGCAGGTTCAGATACCCAGAATGTATCTTGCTGTGTTAAACATCCTCTCCTTTAATTTCAAACTCAACACAACATGATCCCCAGAACCCCAATGGGCAGAAGAGCCATTGAAAGCAGCAAGCTTTCACTGAGCAGAAAGCACAAGCTCCCCAATCCCAACAGCTTCAGGAAATGCAGAAAATAGGAGTCAACAGAGAAACAACTGTAAGGTGCAAGGCCTAGCACTTGGGTAATTTTTATTTTTGGTAATTTGCCAATACAAAATTATCTAGTCCCTTCTTCCCCCCCCTCCCCTAGAGACCCCCCTGTCACTCTGCTTTTTTTGTGTTTTCCTTCCTGTTCTCTTGTTATTTTCCCTCTGCTCACCATATTAACGAATCATATTTCTCACTTCAGTTTTAGGATTCATTGATGCCTATTTGTGTTGGGAGGAAAGACAAAAAACCCATATCCAGCACCAGGAATACTCTCCCACCCACATGCAAGCTTTAAAAAAAAAAGAACAGGGCAAGATTCAATAACTGCAGGGAGGGTTTAGCAACACACACAAGAAGTTCTACAGCGGATGAGAGTTTTTAATGCTTTTACCTCAATAAATAGAAATACTCATTAATTTAACATGGAAAAAATGTTCATGTTCATTTACATCCTATAATATTACATTAATCCCTGAAGCTGAGGAATATGTCATTTAATTAAAACATTTTACAGAGCATAAGGAAAACTCTTCACTTTCTTTTTCCTCTGCTTTAGAACAGGGAAAATATGGAGCAGGTGATATTTTACCTGGGTAAGAGCAGGGTGTGGGAGACTGAGGGACCAGCAGCCCTCAGAAGCTCACAAGTGCAACTTGCATTCCCATGTTATCTGTCTAATAATTAAAGTATTTCCTTATGATAAATCACTTTTATCTCATTTTACCAGACTATTTCCCCTAATTAATTCCTTTCAGCCCTGCTTTCTCTCATAGTTTGTCTTACCATATAATTCTATGATTCTGTGTTCGTATTTCACTGTTTTTAAACTCAGTCATTAAATCCCAGGTTGCAGATTTGTTGGTGTGGAGAAATTGTCAGGTAATCATTCCCTTCTAAAACTATTCGTTTCATTCCACTTTATTTGCATTTTGAATCAATATGGAGTGCAGTTCATTTTGCATCTCCCATTACTTTATTTGCAAGAGCAAAATGTCTGAAATTCCCCTGTAGACTTAGGAACTGTGAAGATCAAGGGGCTTCTCTGTAGTCCTGCAAAGGTCATTGGTGAAGTGTCAGGAGAGAAGAATAAACTACTCTGCAAAAACATCAGAACTGCTGTGAAGGCAAGCTAAAGGTTGGAAGCCTTAGGTATCCCAGACCATAGGAAGCACAAACTGGGGTTTTCCTTTAAACTCACTATGGATCTTTTTAGCCTGTGGGATATGGAGAAGGCCTCCTCCTGCCAGAGTCTGATGACTGGTAGTATTCCCTGACTTGTTCACTGAAGTTACAGCTGTCAAGAGAGAAAAGTAAAAAACATCTGTCATTTGACAGTGAACAAGTCTACAAATGCAACTTCCAGCTGAACACTGGATGGATGTTTGTTTGGAAACTTCTTGCTGGGGTTTGTTGTCAGCTCTCCTTTCCTGACGGTGATGAGCAGATTCCTCTCCATTAACTGCATCTCCTGTGGGTTCTCTGTTCAAGTTAAAAGGAAGTTCTCAAAGAACTTTGAGGGCACTTTTGGGACTCATGCACAACACAACAGTGGTTTGTTTGCAGCAGCTTAATTTAAATTGGATTTCACATCAATTCGTTGAACGGCTGAGGAACCCCGTGTGGACACAATTATTTGCCTTAAGAGTTGGCTTAAAATCAGTTCATAATCGATTTAAGCTCTGCTGATCAGATTTAAATATATATTTAAAAGGTCAACACAACCTTTTGCACTGATTTAATGAAATGATATTGAAAGCAACACTTGAGTAAACTGGTGCAGCTCTGTGTAAAAGCTGACCAAATTAGTGTAATATGGATTGTCAAAAGGTGGAGAAACATTTTTCCCCCTCAAAGCTTCCAAATTCAATCTCAAGAGAGAGGCTGATGGATCTCTCCTCTGATGGAACCATGTATTGATTTTATCATTAGCTATACAAAACAAATACCTAATTTATTGGTAGGCAAATTTTGTGCCTTCCGTTGGCATTGTTGATTTTAGCCCTATGTATTTATATTTTAGGTTGAAATCATATATATTACCTCTTCAGTATGAAAGTTCAAAATTCATGCTGGGGATTGTTTTTGAAATTATGATATTTGAAATATTATAATCTGGAAACATGAAACATTTTTTTAAATTTAGGTAAATAACAGCATGAAAGGATCACTTATGTCCGGAGCCTATTTCTCTGTTTAACAGGTGCAGATTTTCACCATAAAATAAATCTAATTTGTGCTGAGTGGTTGAACTGCTGAGGAATCACTTTATTGGTATGTGAAATATTTACTATGTATAGCTGGACAGCTTCCCAGGAATTCTGATGAAACACATTAATGCATAAGAAAGATACTTTCTTAAAAAAAAATGGGAAAATGTAAGTCTCGCTCCTTTCAGTATCTTATACAGAGTTTTAAAAAATTATCTGGGTTGTCCATATAAACTTATCTACAGTAACTATTAAGTAATATTTTTTTTTTTTTAGGTAGAAAATTCTCCGTTGAGGGAAGTTTCTGTTATAAACATGAATATCCAAAATAAACCACACCTTTATTTAAATAACATTTTTTGTCACTATTTAGAAGTAACTTTTTTCTTATAGAAGGGGAAGAAACTACATGTTGCTTAAAAAAACTTCAGATGCTCAAAAGAGAAGAGTGATATTGGTATCACTTCAAAAAGCACAGGAACTTAGAAGATAATTAACTTTTGGTTAGGAATTATTTTCATGTGTCCTTTGAATAAGAGGCATTATTTGCAAAGAATGATTTATTTAGACAATTCAGCTACGGTTTTCTGTATCGGTGGAACAACCAAAATATGGTACAAAGGTAGGAGAGACTTCCAGTTACTATCTAAAGGTTCTGGGTTCCCACCTGTAATGCCACCTGATGTCTGGGTTTACTCTGTAGAAAAAATGATCTGAAGGACAACTGCAGACAAGTTTAGCTCTTAGAGTGTGTTAAAGTATGCAAGAAAAGAGGACATCAAGAGCAAGTTTACAGACAACAAAAGTTTCAAACAAGTGTAGGCCACATTCCTTGCAGCTGAGAAACCACATAAAAAACCCAACTTAAATTAAACAGCAATAAAAACCAGTATGAGCTGTTATATTAAAAAACTAATACTGAGAGCCATGAAAGCTCAAGAGTTTACATGAGCAGCCTATAAAATGCTAATGTAACTAACACCAGTGAACTCCGTAGAAACCATCCCTCTGTAAATCCACAACTATATTAAAAAAAAAAAAATCAATCAAACTCTTTCCAGGACCAGGAATAACAGATGTATACAAATTTGCAAGCTTAAAATTTCCTCTCTGCTCCTGATTTCCCAGACATATGTCATCAAAGTATACATATAATTTTCAAGGACTTCTCTGTGAGATGAAAGCAAGTCCTCCATCCCACCTGGTATAAACAGCCTCTAAGTTTAATTTCAGGGAACCTGAACATGATCAGTACAATTGCTTTTCCATCCTCTAAACATTATGGCTATGCAGTGGACTGCTCATGATACTCAAGAACTCCTTTAGACTGGCTCTGAACAACAGAAATGTCCTCACTCTGAAGTCAAAACTTTCCTATTGCAATCTCTGAATGGTTAGGGAAGGAGTGTGAAAAAGAGGCAGTAAGTTTTTTTTATTTATTTAAAATAAATAAATAGAAAATGGTTGAGGGTCAATTATTTCAAGTCTTTTTCCCCAAGAAGATGCAAACTGCCCAAGTAACAAATGAAGCATTTCTCCACAAATACTACATCGGTGAGGCTGAAACCATTGCCCTAGATTATTTTGACTCTAAAAATTGCAGAATAAGTGAAGAAAACACCTCTATATTATAACATTTAGTATTTATTTGAAAGCAGAGCTGTGGCTTCTGCCACTAGTTCTAGCCCATTATATAGATTTACAAAAAATAACTTACTTTCTCCCCGAATGGAAGTCTCCTCCTGGCCCCATATGCAAAGGTTCACAGAGAGCTTGTGGTCTCAGTACATGCAACTAAGACAGCAGCAGTCACACAGAGTCCTTTGAGTACAGGAGTAGCCAGATCAGTTGGGAGAAAATTTTTCCATAATTTGAACACATTGGTAATACTTAATGTTTCAAATATTCATTGCAGTATGACAGAGCACATCAATCACTTCCAGCAAGACTGGAATTAATAGGAGCTGAAGTCCTATCCTAATAACTAGAACATTGCTGGGGTAACACTGGGAAGTCTTGTCCCTGTTTCCATAGGCTCACCAGTACTTCAGATGGACTTTTTACCAAAGATCAGATGAAGGTATGGTATGCAATAACAGATCATGCAGAAATACTTGCCAGTTAACTTCAAAACCACTTTAATCTCACCTACTTACTTTAGAACTTTTATACCTGGGAACAGTGAAAAGGATAATTTTAAACTTTTATATATCAAACAGTATATATATACAATTCACATTGTTAACTTTTCTATAGTCAGTTAATCTCCTCCTTAAAATTTTATTCTTTTTATAAATGTTTCTTGAAGAAAAAAGCTAAAAATAAGGAAACCACTTCAATTTTGCCCAATTTTATAATCCAAAAGTGTTTTTCATCCTCTGATTTATGTAATAATTTTGTTTGGGGATTTTGTGGCAAGGTTTTGGTAGCAAGGGGACTACAGCAGTGGCTTCTGGAGAAGTTGCTTCCCCCATGTCCCCCAGAGTCAATGCCAGCTGTCACCCAGACAGACCTGCCACTGGTCAAGGCCAAGCCCATCAACACCAGTGGTTGTACCTCTAGGGTAAAATAGTTAAGAAGGGGGAAAACAAAACCCTGCACAACATCAGCAACAGTCAGAATTGAGGAGTGATGCCTATCAGTGAAACAGCTCTGCAGACACCAAGGTCAGTGAGGAAGGAGGGGAAGAGGTGCTCCAGGATCCTGAGAAGAGATTCCTCTGCAGCCCATGGGGGTTAATGGAGGAGCAGATACCCACCTGCAACCCATGGAGGACCCCAGGCTGGAGCAGATGGGTGTTCAAAGGGAGCTATGACCCTATGGAGACCCCATGTGAGAGCAGGCTCCTGGATTTGTGGAGAGAAGAGCCCGTGCTGGAGCAGGTTTGCTGGGAGGAAGAGTGCCCTGCAGGGGAACCACGCTGGAGCAGTCTGTTCCTGAAGGACTGCACCCCATGGAAGGGACCCACACTGGAGCACTTTGTGAAGAACTCACATTGGAGAAGTTTGTGGAGGACTGTCTTCTGTGGGAGAGACACCAAACTAGAGCAAGGGAAAAGGGTGAGGAGCCCTCGCCCTGCTGAGGAAGTAGCAACAGAGACAAAACTGACTGCAACCCCCATTCCCTGTCCCCCTACACCACTGAGGGGGAGGAGGTGGGAAACTGGAAGAGGAGTTGAGCCTGGGAAGAAGGCATGAGTAGGGGGAAGCTGCTTTTATTTTTTTTTTATTTCTCATTACTATGCTCTGATTTGATTGATAATAATAAATTAAACTCATTTCCCCAAGTAAAGTCATTTTTGCCCTGACCATAATTAGTGAAAGATCTTTCCCTGCCCTTATGTCAACCCAAACCTTTTTTGTTTTGTTTTCTCTCCTCTTTAGTGGGCATCTGGTGTCCAGCCAGGGTCGGCCCACCACAAATTTCAAAGCTAGAAGAAGAGGATATGACATCTGCAACAAGCATAAATGTCAAGAATGCTTCTATTTGCCATTTGGTGCTTAAATAATTTTCCTTTGAAGAAATAATACACATAATAAATGAAATAATGTAAATTGATGTCTGTTGACACTGGTGACCTCTATAAAACTTCCTGAAACAGATTAAATATTATCATCAGTCCAGCTACCTGCACATAAAATGCAATTAAGCTTTGTGGAACATGCAGAATATGAGAGACTGGGTGGAAAAGCCTGAGCAGAGCAAAATTCAAAATGGAGCAAGGCATACTGAGAACAAAGTAAGGGTATGACTGACTTGAAAGGATGGAGGAAATAATGAACTCAAAATAAGCAACAGAGAGTGCCCCTTACTGGGTGCTCAGTGTGCAACTGCTGTGCCACACAGTCACTTCTCTTCGATTAATTACTGAAAAGAGGATAGTAAGTGTGTATCTACTTCCCCCTATTTGAACTGAAAAGGAAGCATGCAGAAAAGCACACAGTGGGTGTACACAGGCTCACACTCCTCCTCCTCCAGACACTGAATACAGCTCCACTGGGACATCCTCCTGGTAAGTGCTTGGGGCTGGGAACAGATGCCTGGGTCAGTCATCTCCAGACCTTCTCCAAACTTTTTTTCCTGGTAAATCCTGGTAAAAATTAATCCCTCCTTTTAACTGCACTGAGTGGCATTCGTATTTTCCAGCATGCAATTTGGGCCAAGCTTTCCAATGGAAATGTTTTTCTGAAAACATCAGGTGACAGGATGGAAACATCTCTTACCACAGCATGTTTGTTACCTGTTAGATATCAACACAAGTTTACCAGGTGGAATGGAAAAAAAGTTGGAAGTACATTATATTTGTATCCTGCCTGTTAGATTTCAAATGAGGGGCAAGAATTACAGACATTCAAGATTTCAAGGGAAGACCTATGCTGGTGAGGAGGTTTAAGTGATCAAATATATCACAGATAGTTTTAATTATGGGCCTTTTCTGAAACACCAAATCCTGAGCCCAGAATGTAACCTAAGACACAACATCAATTCATAGGCCTACTCAGTTCTCTCTTCTGCTCTTGCTCTTAAAGACTTGGATCCTGAAGATATTCTTGGAGAACTTGTTTTGTTGTTGTATTCTTTAATAGTGCTGTATTGTACAAATAAATGTATGCATTTTGAACAGAAGAGGAAAATTTTTGAGGACAGTCAGACACTGGAATGGTCTCTCAGGGGAAGCGGTGGATTCCCCCACTTTAGAAAGTTTTAAGTCTCAGCTTGATGGGGTGCTCACATTATGTGGGACATCTCACATAAACAATAATATTAGAAGGGTTGGACCAGATGATCCTTAAGGTCTCTTCCAACCTAACATTCTATGATTTTTTCATTCACTTTGCATTGGCATGAGTTGTTAGAGATCTGCAAGAACAGGTGATTGATGGAATAAATGGGACACTTAAATAATGTCTGGACCATGCTCATGTCCAGCACAATTGCTTTGTTTATTGGAACAAACATGATGGCAAAAAGAGGGGCAGGATGCAATGTAGTATGGATGTAGGTCCAGAGAAGCCATTTTGCAGCCCTTTTGGCAACTTTACATTTGATTTTTTTAAACACACAAAGATTATGTTTGGTACTCAGGAGGAAGAATAAAAAGGAGATGGCACTAATTACTTGATGATTTGATTTTTTTCTGTGTGTGTACAAGTGTGAGATCTTTTCTACCAAAGAAGAGAAATGCAACGTATATCTCTCTTCATTGCTTGTTTCCTTCCTTTCCACTCTGTTTCTTTGTCCTTCTGGGTTTGCTTTCCTTGCTAAACTGTGAACAGCCCCATTGTGCAGCTCCTGGGGACTCTCAGAAATGTGATTGAAGGAGGACAGGCATTTTTAGAGAAGTATAGTCAGAGTTCCACTGGCAAGGCTAAACTGAACCCAGGTCAGTTATCCAAGCTCTTCATTAAACATATAAAATCATTCCTATCCTCCTATATAATACCTGTTGGGAGGGGTGGGGGTAGGCAAAAAAAGGAAAAGGTGCTCAGATTTTTAATGATGGGGTGGTTAAGAGCTGGAGCAAATGACTGAAAGAAACAATTCTCTATCTCATCCTTCTCCCTCCCCCAGCCTAGAGATCAAGGCTTGGTGCCCTACTGAGGGATCTGCTGCTCTCACACAGAAGCTCCCAGCCTCAGCACTAAATTGAAGAGGTAAAATGCAGTGGCTGTAATAGGAAGGTGCTCAAACTGCTTGATCAAAGGGTGCCTCCTACCCTTTCATTCAGGGACTCTATTAGCCAAAGACAGGCAATATTCCAGAGGATTTTGAATTCATTCCTCTATTAGCTTGTAACTTATTCAAAACTGAGTCCTTAAGAAATGTAGCATTTGGTGCATTTCTTGTCTTAAATGAGCTTAGCAAAACAGCTTATCAATCTTAGAATTTATTATTAACATTAATTAGAATTTCAGAGAGAGTTGCACACTGAAGGAAAACAGCTCTTGTAATTATTGCTGAAACTGATTCACAATTATCAGTATATTCGAAATGTAGGTTTGCACTACAATCCTCTTTTTCATTAATTGATACAATTGTTCTATATTATTTCTCTAAGAAACTGAGTTAGAGTGATACTTTTAGTTTCAAAACTCACATAGTTTTACACTTTTGAATTTCAAGAGTAATTATCACATATTTCAGATAGCACATTCTCACCTTTTTTGGGAAGGCAGTCCTCAGGTGAGGGTGAAAGAATGCTGTCTCTTCATAAGCCTCATACTGCAGGGAAATTACATTAAAAAATGGAAAAAACCTCTCAGGATGGAGGCAATGCTAATGCTCCATGGCAGAGATTTACAGTAAAATGTATTGCAGTGATAATGCAATTATTCGAACACCAAGAATTATAAACCCAGGAAATTCCAAGATAAAATTAAATTTAGCAAGAAATCCAAATAAAGCATAAAGAAATGAAGAGTCAGATATCTGAACAATTTAAATTATGCTTGGAGAAAATATCTTGTAAATCTGGCTAGCTAGAAGTCACATTTGTTTGCAAATATGCATGTTTGTATAGATATACTAATACACACATGCTTCTGAAGATGAATCATACATTTTCACTTTATACTGTGAAATTGGAACTTCATTAGAAACCTCTCTCTGTTCTGCATGAAAGGGCAAAAAATATAGTGTGCCTTTAAAAATCTCTTAATCATATCCAAGTCCACAAACATAGAACTATCTTGATATGAAATGCATGCTTTTGCCTGGTTACAGTCACCACAGTAACACCCATGTAGCTGTTAAAAAGCTCATTTCCTGAGGAGAAAAAAAAAAAGAAAAAAAAAAAAAAAACAAAAAAGAGGAGGGTAAAGCATATATTAGAAAGCAATATCCATACCAGATATCTGCAATGCATCACAGGAACCTCAGCAGTACCTTATAGAATCTGACAGCCAGTACCAGGTCAGTGCAACGAGCAGGCTGGAGGCAACAGCTCCTTTGGCTGCAGAATGGTACCTCTGCTAGTCCAAAGGGGGAACACTTAGAAGGACAGTGGGAGATCTAAGGCCTGTGATGAGGGCAGCTCCATGGGACATGAGGAGTGGAGATTCTGGAGCTGTCAGTGGGGCTGAGTCTCTCTGAGCACGAGAAGATGTGTGCAACCGGGCTGAAAGAGCAGATATGTGGTGTGTAAGGGGTCAGCCAGAGCCTGCTCCACAGCCCTTTCAGTCCTGTGGTGGGAACATTCCTGACCCTTGATGCCATATATCAAACCTTGTCTATCCAAGAAAGAACATTAAAAATGTTAAGTGGTTGCTAGGTCAAAACAGGATCCTGATGGCAGATTAGCTCGACAGCACAGAAATGCCAACACAAATGACAAACTTTACAGAGGCAACTATGCAGAAGTTATGGGTCTGCCAAAAGGAGGTAAGAAAGGGTGTTTGTAGGTATCAGTTGCCTGGTTTTGTAGCCTGGTAAGAGACCTACACTGAGAAAGCTTAACCCCCATCCCTTCTGTGCCATTAACAAATATGCTTTCTCTGCATGACTACAATGCCAGGTGACATACCCACAACTGAGATGCAATACTGTTAATTACAGAGATATTGGTTGTAGCTCCCATAGGCAAAACTGATGTGATGTGTTTCCCTCTGGGTGCACATCAGACAAGAAAACCAAGGTATATTACCCCTGGACTTAAAGCACTACCTTTCCAAGTAAAAGATTCACATAATAAGAAGTTATCTAACATCTGCTATTTCCTCATACAAGAATCAGGCTGCTTGGTCTTAACTTGGATCAGTGGATAATGCCATTTTACATGAATGTCTCAAAAGTGAGCATAGAGGCAGAAGTGCTTCTCTGCCCAGGAAAAAAAAGAAGCTGAGCCTTTCTCCCTCTCACATGATATTGTTCATTTTGGCACAATTTACTGACAAAAAAACACAGTGAGCCTACTTCCCTGGGAAGAATTGGATTTCAACCAGTTTTGCTGGACTGCCAACTTCTCCCAGTTGGTCACTGAACCACAGTCTGAGGGTTCCCACCTTCTCCTGCCATGTTATTCCTACTCAAAAAAAGGAGATTCCTTTAAAAAGACACAAGCTCCTGTAGTACCACTCATTTTCCCAGCATCAAAAGGGAAGGAACATATTGAACCCTACAGAAGCCATTTTCACTCCAGGGTCTACAACCACCTTTCTTGTTAATGTTTTCTTTGCTCAAAGATCTGGTCATCAGGCTTGTCCAGACAGGAATTTTAAATTTTTTTGGTTTTTGCCATTGTTAATGGGTAACAGTCATAGTAGTTAAAAAGGCTTATGTGGTATGAGTCAGCAAGAGCAAGCAACATGAATGAAGGTCCTGGAAATTCTTCCTTGTTCCTTTCTGCCCATCTTCTGAAGAGTGGGTTTCAGCTAGTTCTTCAGAGAAGCAGCCAGGTAGGGTGAGGTATAACTTGTCCCAGAAGACAGGAGTTTCTTGCTCCACTTGCTGCCAGTGAGGAAGGCTCAGAGCTGGCAGCCAGTTAAGGCAAACTCCAAGCAGGTGAAAGGAGATGAGAGGGAAAAATAGAGCATCATTGAGCCCACTGTGCCTCACTTTCCATTTTGATCATAAATTCTGCCTTAAAATGTAACTTACTGCTACACCTCTGAAGTATGATGAATTTTTAAAGTCAGATCCACTCCTAGAGTCAGTGTTGTGTGTCCAAATAATGATTTTTAATCAAGTGGGGCAGAGCATGCATGTTGGGAACACATTTACCAGAGAGATGCTGTAATAACCTCAGAAAATTATAAACTTAAATGCAGTTTAGGTCTCCATACTAATGAAGAGATGCTGATACAGGCTTCTGGACAACTCAGTTGAAAAGAAATCAAAAAATGTCGATTTATTGCAGTGCAGAATTTCATTATCCAATTACATAAAGTTTTAAAGCTTTCAGCATAATTAAAGCATTTTTTTCATTTATCTCATATAGGTTTTTCTCTAAGTTTAACCTCAACTCTTTTTGCTTTATGGTAATTCTCCTGGGAGTAATTACTACATTTTCATAGCAGTAATTTGGGTAGCATAAGAGCATGTAACCTCAGTCTTACTCTCTACATCATAATGAAGATTTTGCCTAGAAAGGTACTTCTCCCCCTCCGCATTATTCTAAATATGACATATCATCAATAAAATGAAACTGCAGAAAACTTTCTCATATGATAATCTTATTGATTTTTAAAAGAAATAATTAAACTGACTGTTAAGACCAAGTTCATCAATACACTCTGACTCCTTTGTTCCCCCCTCCTGAGGAGAAAAAAATCAATCAGGGTCTCCTGGTTAGCATAACCAGTTTTCTGGAGCTATTGCACCACTCTGGCAACATACTGAATAGCCATTTTATACTCTTCTTGTTCACTCCTTGTTCTCACATCCACCTGCATGTCTCCCCAGCTCCACATCGCACCCTTCTCCTGAATCTTCCTTATTGCATTGCACATTCCCCAAAAAGCTCTACCTCCATTCTCTTATGTGTTTCCCTCACTTTGCTTCTTCCTACATCATCAGTTTCCTTTACAAAACGATGCAGTTCTAGGACAGACATACTGTACTGCTCACATGTAGCAGAGATAGAATGCCAGGTTGTGTTCAATGCCAATTTTCTTTCCCCTTTGATAACAGAAGAGTATCTGCAAATAAGCACCTCTGCTCAGAACAGGACTTTACTAGTAACTAGCTCTATGTAAGGCAAAGCAGGTCCCTTGTAGAAGGTGAAATGAGAAAGCCAAGAAAAGCCTCCTGAACTTCATCTGGAAGCAAAGCAGATTCTCCATGGGGATGGCTGGGTCTCATTTTCACTTGTACTCAAATGCCCTCAAAGACCTCTGCCATGGTTGCAATAAAACCTCTTCCCAAGTGAACTTACACCTCGATTTCTCTTTAATTTCCAGTGATTCCATCAATGGCATCATCAAGCAGCTCCTGCACCCAAGTGGCTGGAATGAGGAATCTTCTGTGGCAGAGACAGACTGTAAATCTGGCAGGACGGGACAAGGCCACTTGGGAAGGATGCCACAAGTATGTGCATCTGGAGAAGGGATTCTCTAGAATTTCTTTACAGAGGTCATGACAAATGTTTCTTGACAAATGTTCATGGATTTGGTTGTATTCGAGGGACAACAGAGCATGAGCGCAGGTCCCAGATGATACTCTGATTATCCACCACAACATCAAGTGAGAAAAAGCCTTCAAAAATTTAGGTTGGTAAGATTCAAATTTAATACACTCTGCAAAATGTGCTTTTCTTTACGTGGAACAACAGATTCAAAATATTAGCAGAAGTTTATGCTCAAGAAATGGCTGAGAACTGTGAAAGAATTAGACAATATGGGCAATGCACAGCATAAATCAGACTAGTTACTGTGATGGAGCACAGCAGCTCTATCAGATCCATTACTCCCCACTCTGCAGAGACTCAAACACTTCTTTGATGACAGAAACACTCATCTGCAACACTCACAAGATCTATTGCTGTTAGCAAGTTGCAGGATTTTCCTGAGAGGAGTAGGAATTAGGGTGTGCCTACATTTGGCAACGTTATTTCAAGTCCAAGAAAGATTACAGATGGTTTATAAATCTCCCTCAAACATAATGCTCTTCCTAGAGGTGCTTATATCTATTCAACAGCCATGCAACTCGGTGGCCCAGGAAATTACATTCTACAAGTTGTTTTATTTTAAAAATAACTTTTTAATATGTATTTCAAAGGCTTATTTACACTAAGTACAATTATTAACTGTTAGGAACACAGGCAGATGTGCAGATCAGCACACACACCATAGTTCTCAGGTTCATTTATCCACTTATATATGTCCCAAATCCAAGATTTGTCCCAGTTGACCTGGCTCTAACAGGTAGAATTGGAACAACAAATGTGTTATAGACCAGAACAACATCAAAAGTATTCATTCGTTCTGTGTCCACACTTAAGTCTTCCCTTTAACAATTTACACTGTACTTATAACTGCAGCACACAAGCATCTAACAAAGGCTTCCATCAAAGATTAGCAGATTCTCTTAACCAGGTGAAACTTTATAGACTAAGTCCATAAAAGCATATACTTTTCATCATGTTTAAAAAATAAAATTACGCATGTCTTAGGCTGCCTTTCAAGCACCAAATTCAAACCTCAGTTTGTATGCACGCAGCTTCCATTAAAAGCAGCGAGAGATGCAAGATGTCATCCACTTGACCTCCACTGAGTGAAATGAAACAGAAAAGGGAAAAAAAAAAAGTGGATTACAAAAAAAAAAAAAAAAAAAAAAAAAAAAAAAGAAGATTTGACTAGAAGTTATACAGCAACAGAGCCAGAGGCCAAACTTGGGATCCCTCACACCTTTACCCACATGCTTCTGACTATATTCACTGTGGGGAATAAGGGAAAATAGGGAAAAGGCAGTGATGTTGATTAGGCAGAAAAATGGATTAGGAAGCAGTGTCATTACAGTGGGTCAAAAATAGAAAATATAGGAAGAGAAAAAGAAAGAAAATTGAGAATAACACATAAAATGATGAAAGTTATAATCAAAAAGGAAGTAAGATGGTATGATGCAACAGCAAGCATAGATAACAGAATGTACACTGAAGAGAGGAATTTTTCAGACATGTTGAATAGCTAATTGTCAAAATATTTCCAGTAAATACACAGACGCTGCATGTGCCTCTTCTAAGTGTATTTACTACAGTATACAATGGCCTGGGTGGTAGGTTGATATTGAGGGATGACAACTCTTTTCTTTACTTGTCATCATACCAGCCCCTAATCACATGTGCATCTGCTTCAAAAATATTATCACAGAGCATTAGTTACTGACTGCCCTTGGCAAAACCCAAAGGCAGCTGCGACCACTGCCCACAGTGCTTTGAAAAGAATTACTTTATATTCTGTATAAAAGCTGCGTAAAGAGTTGAGACAGAGTCTCAAGGGCAGATACTTCAAAAATACACTGCTGAAGTTGCTGACAATTACAGCACAAACCAGAAAGGTGATAAGATTGTCTCAGAATCAGACACCTCACATCTAGGTGACAACCAGCAGCTCACCACGTGGAGCCCAGCCCAGCCAACACAGCCCTGCTGCCCAAGGTAGAACTGGGCTCAGTATGGGAGACTTGAGTGGACACTTGAGACAAAAACAAGTGAACATGGAAGATGGAAAGAATGGGTATGTCCAGCCTCCTGAGCACTATCTGTCCTTTCTGAAATTATCAAACACAGAAATAAGCTGAAAGACCAGATGAGATGTTTTTCCATGCTGTTGGCCTATTTTGCATATGTCTGAACAAAGTCCAAACACATCCTGTCCTTAAAATACTGGAAGTGTTCTCCTCAGGCTCCACATAAAATTACCTCCCAACCAAACCCACCTTTCTGACCACCAGAAACCCCTCCCCTCCAGGGCTCTACAAAAATCAAAGCTGTATGACACACTTTATTCCCCCAAAACAGTTTTTATCAAAGCTTCATTTTAAAAATGTGACTGCTGGGTAACTACAGCTAATGGGGAAAACACAAGGCTCTGTTTTCAGCAGTTGCACCTATGTAATTAGAGACAGACCAGGCAGAAGTCCTGCTGGTGTCACTGACAAAATTCATCTTTACAAGGACACCAGAATAGATGGATCCACACAGCAGAGGGATGAATCCACCCCCATGTCCTACAGCAGCACAACATCAACACGAATCAAATCAGCAGGAAAACACACAGGGAAAAAGTTGCTTTGTGTTTCATCCCTCAGTACCCAAGCCTTTTACCAGCCCAGTTCCCAGCCCAACTGTTCACACCCTCCATCACTTGACAACTACAGCCAGCAGTCCCTGGAGGGCTGCATCTTCTCTGAGGAGGATGCAAGTGGCAGAGAAGAGGCATCATGAGCTGCGGCCACAGATTTGCTCTATGTGGTAGATCTCCTTAGGACAGTCATCAGACAAGATGAGAGGTGCATCCTCTGTAATCACAACATCATCCTCAATGCGCACACCAATGCCACGAAACCTCTCTGGGGCACCAACGTCATCCTCAGGAATATAAATGCCTGAAAGAAGGGAAGGAAATTAAAACACACGACACTGTCCAGAACAACACCTTTCCCTTACTGTACCACCATGAGAGCAGGGTTGGATTTTTCAGCAACATGAGTTTGATCCTGAAAATTTTTAATAAGGAAAATTACTCTTTCCTCTCATTCACGGCAATTGTATCCTAAGAAAGGAAAGCACCCCTCAGTGCCTACAGACATTACTACCTTAATAAAAACTGCCACAATTACAGCTGTTTTGGGGTTTTTTTTCACTTCTTGCTTTCAATGCTATGTTGACAATGATGATTTTTATAATGTTCTGAATAGAGAGAAGAGCCAAGCATTTAAGTATCAGTGTTGAGCTGACAACTCCAAATCCATCATCAAGTAGAAAGAAAGATTCACTGTGAAATGTCTAATCTGCAAAGCTGAGTTGTGAATCTTCATAACTGCAGATTGCAATGCTTGGGACTCCCACTACCAGTGACTAGTGGTAGTTCAGTCACAACAACACAGAACACAGTACCAGTGGACTGGCCCTGCTTCTCTGCATCTCAATTGACCTCCACTGCTGTGGGTCAAACACTAACAGCCTGAGGTCTGCACTCTGCTGCACAGACACCTCCTAAGCATTTACTCACACGATTTGTCACCTTGGTTGTGTCTGGGAGGGAAATAATAATGTAATGATTTCCAGCTTTGACAGAAGGGGCCTGAATGCTTTGTTCTGAGGGACCAAATAACTACTGAAAGCAATACTGTTATTCTCAGTGTTGCATGGTTTTGTCCACCACTGACTGGATATCTTTTTACCTGGTTCAATGGTTATCACCATGCCTGGCTGGAGTGGAAGTGATCGGGATATATCTGGGGTATCATGAACATCCATGCCCAAATAATGGCCCACATGATGGGGGCAGTACTTTCGAACAGCCTAGCAGAAGACAAAACAAGTGTCATGGAGGCAGCTAAACTCAGTTCATTGTCTTGTTTTAATACAAAAAATGGGGAGGAGAGACACAATAGTTATGCACTTAATTAGCAACCTTACTACCATCACTAGGTCACTAGAGCCTGCCTTCTATTTATGAGAACTGGATGGCCCTCAAAGCCCACCTGTATCAGGTGCCAATTATGAGCACATTGCGGGCTGTCTTTTGCCCTCACTGAAAAGGACAGCCCAAGCCATTCACCACCTCAGCATGTTAGGCAAGAATTCAATTTTGGGCTCTCTGAGCTTTGCCAGACCCTTTCTATTCCTTAAAAATCCAAGCTCTGCATCACTCCTGCCAGCAAACCCTGACAACCAGCAGCAGCTGACCCAGCTGCCACACGATGTGGCAAAGTCGTCTCTTGTGCACAACAGAACAAATGCTGAGCTGATTTCACTTAGCAGCTACAGCAGGATTTTAGTCCACCTCTAACAGGACACAGAGGCTGCCTCCCCCGCCCTGCCCCGCACCATCCCAGTCCCCCTCCCTCCAAAGGGCAGCTCCTTGACAGCAGGAATCAAAGAGCTCATTCCTCCTCTGCTCCATCCTCCTGACATTCACTGGGGAGGGAGCTGCAGACTCAGGTCTCATCTGGCTGTGCTGCCGCCTGCTGAGAGAAACCGGCGTGGCAGCCTCAGCTCAGAGGAGAGAACGTGTGCACTCAGACCAGGACAATTAAATCTGGCAGAAATCTGTCCTGCTGCCAAAGAGGGAGTTCCATCACCTGGTTCCACCATCATTCTTGTAATGGCATCAGCAACCATGCAGGTTTGCAGGGAGTGGGAGCGGGTAAGCTTCTCTTAAGTGCAAACCCATCCAATTTCATCTGCAGGCTTGGCTCTCAGGCAGCCCAGCCTCCCAGCCTCCTGTACCAGGCTCTGCGAATCCCAATACTGACACAAAAAGGTGTAGAAGAGGCAGCAGGTAGACAGACTGATAAGAATAGGCTGTACCTTTTGGTGGCACTGCAGTTTTATGCTATGTCAAACAGATGACAAATCTATGACTAAGTGCCTGTGACCAGCTCTGGATGCAGAATTTTGTGTTAGTCTCTATGTCTCTGCATGTCCCATATTCTGAAGCTGCAGCTACACTAACAAGTAGTGCAGCCCAATGGGAATGGATCTGCAGAATGGAACAGCAAGTGCTGAGGAAGAAATACTCCTACTATGTTCATAAAACTGGAGGGTTACTTCAAACCAGATTGTGCACTAAGTGGTTGAAACACATCTCTAAGTTTAGCACTGAGAGGAATCCAGTCTGGAGCCAAGACCAGCCCACATGAACTAAAGCACAGTACATGGCAACAATTAGAAGTTACATCTCAAAAGCAGCATTACTGAGCCAAACTAGTAATGCTAGTTAGCATTACTAGAATAATAGACATAGAACAAAAAGAAAACAGTCAGGCCTAGTAAGGAAGAGTAAAAAAAACTTCAGGAACCTTGACAAAGTGGCTGTCTGTGATGCTGCTCTTTAGGATTCCCAATTCCTTCAGTTTCTGTCCAATAAGGCTCAGCATGAGGCTGTAGATGTTTTCTAGGCTCACGCCTGGGGAGCAGAGGCTCAGACAGGACTTCTGGATGTCCAGGACAGCCTGGTATATTTCTGCTTGGGGTTTGGTGAATCTGAAAACCATTGAAGAAAGGAACAAAGGAACAAAGGACATTTCTCACAATTAAACCTTTACCCAGAACTTATTTTGAGGACAGATGAAGTTCAATGTCAGAGCACGGAAAGTCAGAAAGGAAAGCAACTGGCATCACTGCAACAATACACTGAGTAGAGAGGCAGTGTTTCTCAACTGACAACCTAACCTCAAAGCAAGGCAAAGCTACTGCAGGAAAAAGAAAGCACTTGAGCAAAAACATACAGGAATTAAGCACACAACCACGGGGATATCACACCAGCAAATTCACTACTGACAGTTGTGTAAGGGTCAACTGAAGTCCTGTTCTCTTACACACAGTCAGCCACAGATGAACGCATAAACGCCCTCTCTGCTCTTCAGATGTGCTGTAATAGCTGAAAATAGCAGTAATCACAGATATTCATGCAGTAATTAATGAGGCAGTGGGGAATACATCTTCTTATGCTGAAAGATTAGTTTATATAATTTGATTACTCTGAAGATCCACAGAGTGGGACATGTTAAAACTACTCACACAGATACTAAACACGCATACACTCAATCCATCCATTATTTAAAAATTTCTCAAAACTCTCCAAAGCACCACAGCATACCTTCCATTGACGGGCCAGGTACGTGTGATGTCACTTACATAGCAGGAAGACTCACATCCACCATCTAACAAGACCAGTTCACCATCCTGGAGAATAACAGAAAAAAAAACCTCCCTGTGGATCAGTCCAGCTATTAACTGAATTGATTTTTCTGTGTGAGGGCAGGAAAGGAGATAATGAATTTATTTTTGCAAAGCAGCTGCAGAGAAGTGAACTCCTTTTGCAGAACACCTCAGGTGCAACTGTTTATAAATAGCTATTCCAGTTGTATTGTTTCTCTGCAAGGTAGTCTGACTGTCAGGCTTACCTACAACCCGAACATTTAACATGCTGATTTTCAAACACTTTGGAGTAAAAAAATTTTCCTTGAACTATTTTGTACTCTCAAACATCAGTCCCATTCACATCTAGATCATTTACTCCAGCAATTTATACTAGTGACTCGCTCCACTTGAAGTCCTCTGCTAGCAACTGAGACAGAGGAGTTTTTGAGTAAAAAGAGATTTCTGAGCTACCCACAAGATCATTACCAGTTAAAAATTTAGTCTTCTCATGATATCGGAGGACTCAGCAAAACCACTTCTCAGACAGTGTATCACTACTGTAAATACACTATTGAATCTTCCCTGTTCTCTGCTAGACTTCCTTGACTGCTCTAAGACATACTTCTGAATCTACCTGCTGATGAAGAAAAATCTTTTGGAGATGTGAACCTCAAAATCAGTTCAGCAAAACTGTTCTATGTCAATTAAATCACGGACTGGGTATCTTTCAAAAAGCCACACAGAAAAGACAGAGGTCCAGGAACAAAACCACTGCCTTGCTTTCCCTTCTTAAAGGCATGAACAACAAATACAGCAGTGAGATCTGTAAAAAGTCTGGATTAAATTCTCTATGGATTTACACTACATGTAACCCAAGGCCTTTTATAGGGATTCACTCCACAGATCCATGACTGTGCCAGCATCCATGATGTGGAAGGACAAGGAATAATGCTAGCACATTAGGGGAAAAAATAAGAGGCAGATTTTCACTGCTAGCACTACTTCCAGTGCCAGCTACCATCATTGTGTACAGTTAAGTACCACAAACACACATTAAATAAACTGGCAGAGAGCAAATCTCACTATGCCATTGAACAGACAGGGTACCTATTAAACTATCTACTAAAATTGCATATCTAACTTTTTCAGAATAGCTGGTTCTATTCTTTAAATAAAAAAAAAAATCAAATTACTGCAGCTAACCTCTTCCAAGTGATCAGACAAGCAAAGTTATAATTTGTTGGCTAAGGAAACTCAGCCTGTCATTTGATTGTCCTGTAAGTGCCTGATGTCATGCATCTTGTCCTCTTTCTTTAAAGCTGAGTCCACTAAGTGGTGGACTGAATGAAATCCACATGAGACCATAAGCAGCCTTCAGATACCTTCCAAATTAGACATTTTGTTAGTCTATTTGACAACAAGATCTGTAGGAAGTAGCATACAAAGGAAAAGAAAGAATCAAGTTTATGGGTTTAACCTCCTTTTCACAGTTTTGAAAAAAAAGAACCACCCCAAGAAACAGTCATTTAACAACTTTAACAGAAGCAACTCATGAAACAGGAGTTACATGAGCATGCCTGACCTTGGATGACAGTACAACAAAGGATGCTTCTTTCTGCCAAAAGCAGCCTGTCATATCTATTGTATGTCTGTCTCTGCAGATCATTTCAAGGTCTGCTAGCATGCCAGCTTCAAGAAAAGACAACTCTAGTGGGAAAGATTCATCCTGCATTAAGACAGAAGAAAAATATGTTCCTCTGAAAAGTGAATCGTGAGTAGAGCAGTGGGAGTAGAACTGCTCCTAAAAATGTTTATCTGAATCTAAAGGTCAGGAAAACTGGAGAGGGTTCAATTCAATCACGTGAATCTCCAAAATAAGACAAGACACATTAATTTACTTACAGCCATCTAACCCACCTCTCAACATTTACCACTGATCCTTCCTTGTTCCCCTTCCCTGCTTTGCTGGCCTGCACCGAGTTCAAAATGCTTTTCAGCTTCACCAGAGCAGGAATGAACTGTTGTGCCTTTATATTGCAAAGGAAGGACAAGCAATGCAAGTGACCATAGAAGACCCCCACAGTGCCTTCACTCTGCCTGCTGCAGTGGTGCCCCCTCCGTGAGGTCAGCAACCTGCCCAGCACTGCTGCACACCTCGTGGGAGCTGATGTGCTTGATAAATGAAGTTATTTGCAAGCTTATTTGCAAATCCTTCTACTCCAAAAGATACTGCAGGAAGCATAACAAGGGCAGAGACTAGATGGTGTGATGTTCATCTCCCACTGACAATAGAGCTAACCAGGACAGGAGTCTTTTCCTCTGCTCACCTGAAAATATATGCTTGAGTTTTGTGATCTGTTCAGTCAAAATGAAGAGCAGCTCAAGGACACATACAGGGACAGTGTGCCACAGCACTGAATTCTAGGTTACTGGCCAACATATGCTTTACCTTGATGAGCTGATTGTTCTTCACATAGTGCAAAGTGTTTGATCTGTTGCCACCAGCAACAACAGGGGGGTAGGCCAGGATGTCAGCACCACGAGCTCGACACTCAAATTCAAACTGGAATACCAATTCAGAGAGGAGGAGGCTGTTAGTGCCAATTCAGGTGATTAACTGCCCTGCAGCTATTAAAATTAATGTTTTATAACATTAGCACAAAGAGAAACTGAAAAGTCAGTTCACTAAAGGAAAGAAGCCTTGAATATTTTCCAAGAACTGGAGGAAAAATACAGAACTATTCACTTTTCAAGAGTGTTTTAATCCTGCATCTGGCCTCATAGAAGCTCATTCTGGTGTAACCTGTTCAGTCCTGCATCAAACATTCACTACGTTGTCATAAATCCAAGTGAGGATTTATTCTTATATAAAGTAATACTTCTAGTTTTCATACTTTACAAATTTTCAGAGATCCCAAGTGTCAGCACGACAACAGTGGTGTTTTGCTGTTGTCTTCTTAAATCACAAGATACCATCATATTTATAGCAATATCTATTTTCATGATTGTTGAACTAAGGTTTGGAAAGCATCCACTACATCAATGTCTGAGGGGAAAAAAACCAATCCAAAACTAAAAAAAAAAGGCACAAGGCACTGTAAGCCTCAATAATTTTACCTTTCTTGAGTGATGAAGCTGATGAAAGCATGGAAATGAATAAACTTACATCTAGAAAGACACGATATATTATCAATAAATTAATAGCATGTCTTTTCTATAATTACCAAAATCACATGGGACAGAACAGTCCACGATGCCTACATGTAGTAAAGTAGATCTTACAATCCTGGAGTAAAAAATTGATATATAAGATACACTTTAATTAAAATAATTTTCTTCAGAACTCAGTACTGCTGTTTAGTGCCATGTCAGTACAGGTCCATCTATGTCATAACACAGGGTCAAATCCTGCTGATGGTTCTCTAACAGGCATCTCACTGGAATTCCTTACAAAATTTCTTGAACTCCTGAACAAATGTGCCACCCAATTAGTCTGCATTTTGCACCTGAGAGGCATCTATACTGCATCATGATAGCTGTGGTCATCTGATGTAGTAAGAGGCTAGAGTCAAGAGAAAGAGCCTTTACAAGCAGAT
Source organism: Phaethornis superciliosus (assembly GCA_023637945.1). Classification (NCBI taxonomy): domain Eukaryota; kingdom Metazoa; phylum Chordata; class Aves; order Apodiformes; family Trochilidae; genus Phaethornis; species Phaethornis superciliosus. The sequence continues at coordinate 60,915,007 of JAJQWJ010000001.1, read as the reverse complement.
AACTAGTTTAATTCTGTATAATTGAAATGAATTATAGAATAAGATACTAACTGTATCCCTCATACAGCAGATTTTGTACTGAAATATAGTAGAAAAATGCATAAATAGCAGATAAACTTAGATAACCAGTATGTTCCTTTAATACTGGTATAGGCAGTACAGCAGAAGAATTCCTCACACCAGAGTTTTCTGCACATTCCAGGAACCACAAGAGTTGAGTGAAAGAGAAATGTGCTGCAGTGGGAGGTACATTATAGAGATCTGACATTTCTAGATTCCTGGAGGGATAACCAGCATCCAGCCTCTCTGTCTCATCTCCAGCCATGAAGTACTCACCTTTGCATAGAGAAAGGCTTCATCCACTGGGGATTTGCTGGCAAACATTGTCTCTATGAAAGCCTATGGAAAAGAAGGGCCTTTTAGTTAGCAAAGAAGCCCAAACTCGAGTGCAACTTTTTGGTTTTTTCTTTTTAAATGTGCTGTTTTTCAAGAAATGCCTAAAACTCAGCTTGTCTTGGAACCAGAGACAGTTGAAAATGCAGAGTGCTGTCAAGCCTACAACAAATTAAGATCTGTTTCCTGTGAAACCGCTCTTTGGGGCTGACTGACCTTGTTTTTTAAAAAATTATTAGATGAGTGAAGCTGGTCCCATTGGTTGGCATTTTACAAGTTGTCTCACCTATGGATTCCCCTGCATACAACAGGAGTGCCCTATGTACCTTTACCTTCAGTCAAGCTGTGCCTCTCTTTTCTACTTGGCTATCTATTTTAATAATATTCACAAAAACTCACTTGGAGGTTATCTGTCAGATATCTTTAAAACTGGTCAATGAATTAAAAAGGTTTTTGAGGCATAAGGGGGAACTGGGGACACATGCAGGTAATACGTTCACACAAATCCCATTTCCTCAAAAACAGGATAAACGGGAAAGAAAATGGTGTGGGGAAGGAGAGGGGAAGTTGGAAAGAGTAAAGAGGATACATCTGTTCCTGAATAGACATTGCTTTTAAAAAATTCTAACTGCTGCTGGCTTTTCTTCACTAGAGTTATACTGAGAAGCTGGAGACCAAGCAGTCTTCCTGTTCCTTCTTGTCTTGTGGAGGGAGCTGAGCCCAGCTGATGGCTGAGACACAGCAGTTCAGTAACAGATTAGACCAAAGCTGTCCTTCTGAACCACATCACCCCATCAACAACCCTCCCTTCTTTCTTCTTTAAAGGCATGCACTGGTTTATTTGGAGAACCCTTGACTCCATACCTCTGCTGTCACCCGTCCAGCTATCTTCATCCTTTCAATCTCTGCTGGAGATTTGAGCAGCCGAAGGTTTTGCACCAGGTGTCGGATGCCCTGGATGCGGGTTTTGTTCCGAGCTTTTATCTCTGCCAGGGGCTCCAGGTAGTCAGAATGCAGCCCTCTATGCACTGGTTTTGTCAAGTCATACCATACAATGTTTGACTCACCTGGAATGCAAAACAAAAGCTGACACAGAGGAAAATAAATGTAGAAATGTCCTCCCTGTACTGAACAAATCTCTCCTACTCCTCAGGCTGACGTTACGTTTGGGAAATTAATTTCCTCTGAATCTGCATTTACAGATCATACAGACACTTCTGCCGTCACAAGATATTGGCAATCTCTTCAAAATGTGGAAGATTACCAATGCATAGCACGTAGATTTGACAAATCCCCTCTCCTGTGCAAATGCTGGGGTTTATGATCATCACTGATACACACTGTACATGAGTGTGTACACTGATCATTACTGTATCTTGCACAGATCCATTCAGAGTCTGTGTACTGAAGCTGCACTTGTGTAAGCTAAGTAGCACCACACTTCAGCAGTGCATGTTCTGAATTGTTCTCTCATTTTGCCCATCCCACCTGATGCTGCAAGGCAATTTACCTTTCACCCACCTCATGGGATCAGAGTTATTATCAACTAAGCCTCAGAATATCTTTGAGGAAAAAAATCCTTGCTTAAGCCATTCAGAGAAGATGAACTTACTGGGGACAAACTTATTTACCTATGTAGAAATTTACTTAGAACATCAGAGTTAGCACCCACATTTTCCCCACAGGACTGTTTTAAATGGGAATGAGTAGAAAAGCCACAGCTGAGGTCCACCTAGGCCCTCCTTTGGTGACAGCAGCTATCAGCAGGTGCTTACAAAAAGTCTTTAAGAAACTGGGCATTTATGAAAGAGTATTTCCTGCAGCATGTCTTCCCCACTTCTTGGTTCCTTTGGTCCAAGGCTGAATCTTCTTAATGGTGATTAACTGATTAATGGTGATTAACTTTTCCACGGATGCCTCCCACACAAAACAAGAAACTTTAAGATGCATTTTTCCTTCTGACATTCCAAATCTTCCACAAATGATCTACAACTTAAAAACTTACAAGCTGTCAAAACCTGCCATCTGGTAATTTTATTTGGTTTTCCTTTCCTTTCTAAAATACAAAAAATAGCAACTAATAATTCCTGCTCATCCTCTCTCTGCCTTACATACCATACACTCTCTCTCATTCCTTACCCTCCATTTTCTCATTTTCAAACTGAGCATGTTTCTCCATGTTTCACATGCACATGTTTCACACACACTCCATACTTTTGTTCACCCTTATTGCCCCTTCTGTGACCTTTCTATTTCCAATGTACCCTTTTTTTGAAAGAAAACAATGACCAACTCAGCTGGTATTTACAACTCTAGCATTCACTCTTATTTGTTTGTGTAATACCCCAAGCAATTGCCTATTTTATATTGTCATAAACCTTCAGCTTCATTTTATAATGCATTTAAGTTCACCCTGGATTATAAACACTGAGGCTATATGGTGATGTTAAATGCAAAAAGAAGACATCTAAATGACAGTACTGTTTGTACTTAATTCCAGCATTAACATACACCTAAAGAAGGTGAATGGACTAACCATGTCCACGTGTGGCTCATTTTCCAAGTTTATTGTGAATAAAATACCTTCAAGATCCTTATGCTTCACCTGGTTCTGGCTCTGTCAGTAAAAAGATACAACTAAAACAGTACAACGATTTGCAATGCTCTCTTGTTTATGCTGTTCCTTACATTTCACAGATCTGCACACTGGCATTCATGTGGGCACACAATAAATTCAGAGAGGAGGAAAAACTATAATTTTCAAGACTGCATTTCCATTGGTGACCTTCATAAAGCTAGCAAGAACTTCCAACTGTCCCTGTCATCCTGCCAAACCCCCTGCACCTCCCCAAGCTTATGATACTCTTGAATTAGTGTCCAAGACCACCCACCAGACCCTGCAAGCCCCATCTCATTTAATTTCCCCTCCATTTTTTATTACCTTTCAGCTTGGCCACCAAATGCCTGAACTCCTCGATGGTGTAAGCTTCATCCACTCCTGTGAGAGCAATTGCCCCGTCAGTGCCTGATCTGGGCCCATCCCACAGCTCTCGGCTTGGGTCTCTCCGAGGCACAAAAAGTATGGATTTGTGGGAGGGCAGCGCTTTGCCAGGAATGCTCTGCAGCACCAGGATGCTGTCAGGCTCCTGGAACCCACAGAGGTACAGGAAGTTAGTGTCCTGGTGGAAAATGTAGGGGATGTCATTGCTCATGTAGTATGTGGGGTTGGATAACAGAATCACTGTGTGGTCCAATCCATCCCAGCCATGGCCTTCCTTCTGGATTGATGCCATCAGTTTGTGTCGGCGAAGAGCGTATTCCACCTGTGACAATCCTGGGGTTACCTCTCCTATGAACACAAAACAAGTCAGACTGAGAAATTCAAGGTACTTGTATTTTATTAGACACATGCCTGATTTCCTGCCTACTCCTTCCTGCCTTTCATACACGACTTCATTGTGATCCATCATTAGTCTTTCCATTGCTTTTCCATGCATCCCTTCAGTAGCATATCCTCACTCGATCAGCTCCTCCAGCATGCACAGACAGAAAATTATTTTAAAAAATCAGATTTTTTGTTATGGATCTCTGTGCAAAAGCAGAAATCACAAAGTCTGGTAGATCCAGACAAACATCCAAACCAGATAGATGTTTTCAGAAAGACAGGTAAACAAAAGGGAAGGTGAGAAGTGAACTGGACTTTGCTGATGGGATTTCATGGCATCTGGACATTGAACAGAAGATTACCCCATGAGATTGAGCAAAAACTTCTTCAGATAAAGCTAGAATGTCTACTCAAATATACACTAAGTCAACATGAAGTAACGAGTTCTATACCATAAGGGGTGGACTGAGTGTTACAGATACTGGGAGATCAGGCAGAAACAGAGAGGGTGCAGAGTCCAACCAGTCACAAGATTCCCAGCAGAAAGAAACCATGAACTGCAGCGTGGTGGCAGACACCAACTAAGAAAAGAAATGTTCTCCAGGTCAGATGTAGCTTTTCTCAATAATTAACAATTTTGATTTTCTGAAGTTAAATACTGTATTGCTAATGACCATAATCATAAACAAAGGATCTCTTAGATGAAAGCATGTTTTAAACTGCTCTGATCACAAAGGATATGAAGCACAGCGATCAAGACACTCACCAATACCAGACTGAAGTTGAAAGAACAACCCACAACCACTTAAGTATGTATTTATAAAAATGTGAAACTCCTTAACTATGATTTAAATTAATACATAAATCCTAATTGGTATTTTGGCTAATACCCTATTTTAAAATCAACTGCATTTTCATGCTATTAACTTTCTACTTTCATAATTTTTCTTCCTCTTTAGTGTACTACACAGTAACAAGTCAAGAATAAAAATTGAAATTTGACTTGTACTGTAAGTGGATTCTTGCATGGATGGGGTGGGAGGGGGAAGTTCAGCCCGCAAGCTGTCAAGAATGTTTTTCTTGACAATGTAAGAGTTTAAGAAAATCAGATGCACTGCATGTGTATTAAACTTTACAAATTTTCAACAACATACATCCTCAAAGCCTATATGGTGTAAATGTCTTAAAAAAACAAACAAACAAACAACAACCAAACTAAAACAAAGCCATCAAACTTGTTTTACTCTGTAGATATAGAAATGACAGAGCACACAGAAACTGCCTTTAACCAACCTGACCCCACATTTCTGTGATATTATACCTGAGATTTCCTGTGCTCTGCTGCATTCCAATCTGCTTTTTACTATCACAAAAAGCCCAGTGAATTTCAGGAGATGCAGTAGGGTAGGACATGTGAACTTCATTTGTCTTCCAACTACAGGGCCTGTAAATTCTCTGACTTAAAGGCATTTGCTTTTTGAAACAATAATTGCAATGAAACAATGTATTATTTAAAAAAAAAACCACCACTCTTCCATTAAATAAAAATTTACATGGACAGATATAATTCAGCTGCACTCTTACTGTGAGCTGTTCATCAGTGCCCTGAGCAACCTGGTCTAACATTGAAGTTGTCTCAGCTTTAAGCAGAAGGTGGACCTCATGAACTTCCTGAGGTCCCTTCTGATCTGATTTATTCTGCAATTAAATATATATAAATATAAATCTGTTCTCCCTGTATATGAAAAAATAACACAGAATCAGAATGTTTTCCTGGACATACTCTTGAATATATTTTACTTCTCATTTTTAAATTTTATTTACTGTTATACCTACATGCTCATTCTCACTATATGCATAAAACTGCACAGCCTCAACTCCTCTTTCATCAGTACCTTCTGAATTTATAGCCACAAGTCTGTTTGTCTGTTCCTCACAGCTTGAACACGCCTCTGAAGAGACTATGTTCTTCAGATGAGGGGTGTCTAACTCTCCATATCCCTCTCCTCAAGTCTTTTCTGAATGACAACTTTGTTTTGTGCTTTACAGGACATTAGATATGGAGCATTCTGGCAGTTTTAGTTCCACAAAGGACTCTTCCTTTGTATAAATTTTATTGTATTTGCAAGACAATGAGCTCCCAAGATGCCGACCCCATAAAAGATCTGCAGTACTATTAGGCCAGTGACATCAAGCACTCCATGAGAAAGGTAAGCAACTAACATGCAAAGCCTATTTTTGGAATCAGTATGATGTCAGACAAATAAATTAATTACTAAATATAATTACTGACTAATTAAGTTAATCATAAATGGCTCAAAACACAGACACCTGTACAATGCAGCAAATCAACAGTCTGCCCTAGACATCTCAGAAGAACTGAGGCAAGAGAAAATACCAACAATTGGCTCACAAAGGGCCTGAACCTAACCTGGTTTCAGAAGGTGTGGGTGTGTGAAGGGGCTGGGCTGGCCCAAATACCGGTTTGGAATCTTCTTCTGCTGGACAGGCTGGATGGAAAATCTTCGGAGAGCACATGACTTGCAAACTAGAGGGAAAGAAACACACCATGTCAAGGTAAAGCACCTTTCCAGTTAGCAAACTGCAGAATGATGCTCTGGCCATCTGACTCTTAGTAGCTATGATTCCCCTTGTGTGATACAGGCATCCCTCCTGCCTTCTCCATTTGTTGTCTACCACAACCATTATTAAACCATGTGCACACAACTCATTATGAAACATTCGAAAAACAGACCTGAAGAAATTAAATGTATGGTAAACCTGACAATCCAGAAACAAAACCCAGAAAAAAACCCACCTCTTACACCAATTTGCACGTGACCAAATTCTATACTTAGGGCTCTCCCTCCCTTTGCTTCCCTCAAATGCTGCAGGGCTTAAGACACACCTATGTGTGGTCTTTTCTTGATTACAGCTTCTAAAATGCCACCCCTGTCTAACAAATGTATAACTTTCAAGGCCTTTCCATTTTTTTTAAATTAATAACAATGCCATAAGTAAATCATCAATACAGGTTTATACAGCAATGAATTTTTCTCCATGATGTATCCTCAAAATTCCCTATTTATGTATTTAACTTACTTGACAGTAGCAGCAGGCAAATTGAAAATGCTTCCTCAAAAGTATACAGCTACACAGCCCACCTCCAAATCCTTATACACCCAAAGCAGACAAGTTTTAAATGCACAAGTGGGCATTTTTGGAGCTGGGGTGTGCACAATAAGGCAAAAGATAAAATTAAATATCATTATTACAAACTTTACCAGCTTTGGAACCCTCAATCACAGCCTTCTGCAGCTGAAGAGCTGCTTGTGCCTAGACAGAAACCATCAGACACAGGGAAGGAGAGGGTAACCAGTTCCCCAACATCTTCCAGCTGATGTTTTGGAAACTGCTTCTCTTTTATGTCACTTACCATGTGCCTACTACAATATCCCTTCATGCTGCCATAGCATAGCACTGGATTATTGTAACACACTATAATAATCAACCCTTTGCTACCATAAGCAAGTATAACACAGGCTTAAAAACTGCCTTCCAGGGAGCCGAGACAGAAACCTAATTTACATATCGGCTCTGTAGGAGACAGCGTGATTAGCCACTAACCAAAGATTATTTGTGCACAGCAATGGACAATCGCAACATCAAGCACTGACAATATGATGGTTGACTGGAGTAACAGTCTGGAGATCCAGGCAATGAAAAGTAAACTACAGCTTTTTGTGCAGTTTCGAAACAGAGGGTTTGCACTGCTTCTCTTCACCTACACAGAAAACAGACCGTGCAACAAGACAGGAGAACACGACAGGCACTAAATAAAGCAGTATTCTGAAGGTGCTTGGCACATGGTTGTTTTATTTTTCAGGTCATAAGCCGTTCATCCATCAGATTCAAGGGAATTCCCGTGACTGGAGCTACAATGCCACCGAGACGCTTTCCTGCATCGGAACGGAGGCGAGGGAGGCACCGCAGCCCGCCCGAAGCGGCCGTGGGGCCGGGAGGGCTCTCAACAGCGATACCGCCCGGCGTGCCCCGGGCCCTCAGTCACCAGAGCCCGGTCGCGCAGTTGGTTGAAGCGGGCCCAGCGGCACCGACTGGAGCTGCACCGCTGTGAGGCGAAGGAAGGCGGGTGTGGGGAAGAAGACGACTCTGACCTGAGCAGGGGCGCCAGCCCCTCGCCGCCGCCACAAGGCCCTGGGCCGGAAGGCGCGACATCTCCCAGGGACACGGCTACCGCGGGGCCTTCCCCCGCCCCGGCGCCATCTGATGACACCATCAACGAGCGCGGGCACCCGGCGCTGCTCGCCCCTCCCGCCTCGAACGAGCGGTACCACGCCTGCTTAGGCGACCGCGGAGCCCGCCTGTCTTTCCCATGGGGCGGGGGAGGGGGAAAAACGCGGAGCAACCCCGGGCGGGAACTCCGGCAGCGGGGAGAGGCGGGCGGCAGCACCGCCGGGAGAGCGATGCCGCACCTGGCAGAACTCCGCGGCTCGGTCGCCCCCACATCAGCTTCCAGAACGTTCCCGCCACAGCGGCGGGGCGGGGCCAGGGCTCGCGGGGGTGGGCGGGGCCCGATAGGCGGAGGGGGCGGGGCCTCCGGCGGGGTGGGGGTGGGGGCGGGGGCGGGCGCGGCGGGCTGGAAGCTTCCACGGCGCCGCGCGGCGGTTGGGCGGGGAAGCGAGCGCGCGCTGGAGGTTTCGCCCGCCGCTGCCGCTGCTGCGCCATGGACTCCCGCAAGCTGAGCGAGCTGCGGGCCTTCGTCCGGCTCTGCAAGCAGAACCCGGGCCTGCTGCACAGCGAGGAGCTGGCTTTCCTCCGGGAGTGGGTGGAGAGGTCGGTCAGGGGTCCGCGCCGCCCGTGGGGTGTCCGTGAAGGGGAGGGGGAGGGTGGCGGGGTGAAGGGGGGGAGGGGAGGGGGCGTGCCAGCGCGCGGGCCCGCCGCGTGGCCGGGGGGCTTGGAGAGGGGGATGGGGGTGCGGACTTGTAGGGTTCGGCCCGGTTCGGTCCTGTTCGGCGGTTTGTTGCAGGGAAGGGGCTCCGGTATGCTGCCCCCTCCCCGGCGCAGGGCGCTTCGAAGGGGAGGTGGTTTCCAACCGGAGTGTGCTAAGGAATTGGGGTTTTTTTTTTGCCTGCGTGTTGTGTGTTGTTGTAAACTCTGGCTATTCCCGTTGCAAAAGCCTGCCCCCCGGCCATCTCAGTGGCTCAGCTTTCCAAGCTGGAAAGCCCCAGAGTGACACTTACCCCGCTAATTCTCGCATTATGCAGCAGAGTTAAAAGGAGACGAGTTTGTGGGGAGGTGAGTGGCGTTGGTTTACATCCTGGTACTTCAAAAAAAGCCAAAACAAAACCCACAACCCAAAATACTTGACGGTTACAACAGCCGCAATAGTTCCTGGCAAAAAACCCCCAATAAAACAGAAAATTAAAAGTGTTTTGCCCCTTGGAAGTCTCACGTATCAGGTAGCTGACATCTTGCTCCCCTGTGAGGCCCTTCCAGCGTCTGCTGTTTACGGTGCTCAGTCCTCAGTAGACATGTGGCCTGTCACAGCAGATGGTTCTCGATGTAAAAACAACCTTGGGTTCCACCCTGAGCATCCAGGAACACCATCTGGGAGGGGCTGGAAGTCCTTTGGTGCTGGCACAGAACCCGTGGTACACCTGTATTCTAGCTGGCTTGTCTCTGTTGGCAAAGTCCTGCTGCTCTGAACAACTCCTGAGAACGAATAAAGCCAGTTCTTGCAGGTGATGCTTTGTACGAAGGGGGAAGTTGAAAATGTATCTAGTGACGAACTGGGATTTGTCTTAGAAAGTTTCCTTTGACATCTGAAAGTATCTTGACTGTGCTTTCTGCTGTGTAGTACTTGTAATGAGTTGCATAGAATAGTGGGTCTTTGCATGTATGTAAGTAAAAGCTGGCATTTCACAATATGCTGTATATTAAAAATGGCTACACTGACCTATCTGGGTGGTGGTTTTGTGTTTTTTTGTTTTTGTTTTTTGTTTTGTTTTGTTTTTTACAGGGATGTTTAAACGTTTTAATACATTCAGATGTTAACATGGTTGTAAAACCATTCCACTTCACTTGGTTTTGCAGTATTTATAGTACTGCATGTGTGCCTAAGAAGGAGATGCACAATTTCCTGATCTTGCTGCAGGTCTTCAGTTTATTTTTCCTCTGTGACAAAGACTTCAGTGCCTCACTCTAGGTTATTTCCACTCTTTTATTGTGTAATTCTGAAAGTGTGAATAAAGTATTTTGGAAGGTAGAAGAAGAACACTTGAATTCTTTAGACTAAAGAAAGCCTTAGGGAATGGAAAGGAAATCATCTGAACTTTAGCTTGTCTCCATGTTAATGGGGAGGATCTCTAACTTTCAGGTTATTTTTTAGAGTTTGTACTTGGTTAGTAGAAGAGTGCTTGTATTGCAAGTATGAAAATCAGGTTTTGAGCTGTGGAATGTTTTTTCCATGTAAAGTCTTCCCTTGGGCATCTTGATCTCGGAAATTAAAAAATATTTTGAAATAGAACCTTCCTGTAGCTTTCTTAAGTTTTGTGATTTTCTTCACATACTCAAGCTAAATGCTCGAGTAAGTGATACACTTGGATATTTGGAGTGGGAGCCAAATTACTTCTCAGGTCAAACTGCCTGGAAGTCTGGTGCGTTTCCCCACTGTCCTTCTGTAGTACTGTCATTTGCAATGCATTTCTTGGGTCTTCTCATTCTTTGGAAACTGCTTGAAACTTAGCATGACTGGGCTTCAGGTGGAAGTAAACTCAATGAGCTTTGTATCTCTGCTAGCCTTGCCTGCATTAGTCTGAGAGACATAGGTTTAGTCACCAAGGTAATGTTGTGAGTGATTACAGAACAATGAGTAAATGATGCTGAAATCCTTAGTTTTTAACTAAAATTCTGATGACTGGTTGTTTTTGTTTTTTGTTTGTTTTTTTTTTTCATTAAAGCTAACAATTTTAATTTGAATTATGCCAACTGCATGCAAAGCCAAAATGGGATGCTTTGTTTCTGACTAGCTGCTAATATTGCATCAGAAGCCTTAAGTCTTTCCTGTTTTCATGCATATTATCTTCTAACCTTTATTCTGTCTGGCTGTTGTTTTAAAATTCTAGATAGATGCTCTCAGTATTGAAGGTGTACACTAGTGTGTAATTGTTTGAAGTGTTTTAACATCTCCTTTAGTCATTCCTGTTTTATCATAATTGTATAAAAATCTAAGTATTTTGCTTGAATTATCGTTAAATGAGTCATTAAAGAGAACATGTTTCAGAAACCCACAACTGAGAAAAAAACAATAGCAGTCCTTAGTAGTAAAGCACAGAATCCCTAGTTTAGCAACAGGGCTTTTTGCCTTTTTTTGTTTAGATGCATTTTCACCCTTTTTGAGTTCATGGTAATCTAGTTTCCCTCTAAAGATAATTTTGCTGCCTGTGGTGAAATGAATGCATAAATAAAAGTTGCAGTTCTTCCAACAAGTCCTAAAAGCAGCACTTGTCACCACTGTGACTAGTGGAAGTACGGAGTCATTGTTGCAATGGAATTCTGGCAGCTCCCAAGAGTCATTACTGGAATTGCACAACTCTTACAGCACAAAGGTTTGGTTTAATAATTTTTTTTTTTAAGGGTGTGTGTGTGCGTTTATATATATGTATTTCAGCTGCCTTTTCCTACAGGGGTGCCTCATGTATCTGTATACTGTTGCAGTTAAATATCTTGCAAACTTTGCATATATTCTTGCTGTGCACTGAATCATTGTTATTGAATAATGATTTCACAGTAACTTGCTTTTGAATCGTTCTAGGATTATAACTCTAGTTTAGGGGATAACTGGATAGCAAAGACATTTTCAAGGACTAGGAGTGAAACTATTAGGCCTTGGTGGTTCATGAAATAGTGTACTACAAAACATCCAGGTATACATTAATTACACATATATCGTAGACCATTGTAAGCTTGAATAGTTTTTGGGGGCACATGAAGAGGGCAGAAGAGGCTTAGCAAGATGCATCAGCATGAGATGTTTCAAGGTCTGATTTAAAACAAGCTAATCCTGAGACTGATAAGCTATAATTGCCTAAGAATTTGATTCCTGCATGTTTTTTTAGCTTGAACTGTTCTTAAATACATATTGGAAGCTGGGAATGTTATTGACCTTTTAGACTTAGAGGGTTCTCAGTCTTTTTCCAGTAAGCCAGACTTTGAAAGAGTCTTGCTGTTTGTAAAGAGAAAAAAAAAAAAGTTGCCAACAAGCATTAAACAGTTCTTGAGAGTATTGTGTTAATTTAGGAGAAATAGTTGCTACATGTACTGTTTTTTACTAGCTTTACAAAGATTTGTCAGACTGCAGTTGTTTAGTCCTTGCAGTATCATTTAGATAAAGTGATGGCAATGTTACAGGGATTTATCTAGGTTTTTGCAGTAGCTTCAGAAGATGCTGGGTTTTTTGTAGCATGGAGTATTTTTTTCTTGTTAGTTTATTCCTGTAATCTAGAGTCAGTGTAGTGCTCTTTGTTTCCCTTTCGATGCAGGACCTTGTGCCGTGTCCTGCCAGTCCTGCCACCTTCTCTTGGCTCTTCTCTTCCCAATTCATCCCTGTCCTGTCCATGCCCCCCCATACAGGTTTGTTTTCAGCCAGCTTGGGGCCTGAGTTGTGAGATGGTTCTGGTGACAGGAGGGAAGAGGAAAGAGGAAAATGAGACTGCATCAGCCTGATTTGAGATGTAGGATCTCATCCTGAGGGTATAGTTCTATGTTGCACTAATTCCTGGAAGAAGATACCCTGCACTCTTCCAGTTCCTCCTGCCCACTCCTGTTTGCCCAGCTCCTTCTCCTCTCTCCTGCATCATGTCTAACCAGTTATGTGGGGCCCCAAGGAGCTGGTCGAGCCTGCTGAGTTGACAGAAGTGGGGTTTTTCCCCTTTGGAGTATGTATGGCAACAGCAATTGAAAATACCGGTTGATGGGAATGGTAATCCTTGTGGCAACCTGCCATTAGGTGTTATTAGATCACAGAACCATGGAATAGCTAGGGTTGGAATGGACCTTAAAGATCGCATTAAATGAAGCAGCTGGAGAATTCAGCATGTACTTATTTCTGTCTGCTAACCAATGTCAATATAATATAGAAAGTTATTCTGTATTAAAATAATGCTGTCTCTTAAGAGTATGCTCCTTTTAGTGAAGGAAAGGCGTGAGTATTGCAATACATAAGATAAATGATTTTTTTTTCTAGGCAGCAATTTTTTTAATGGCATAAGCATTATAGACCATTAGGGTTCTCTTAACTTGTTTGGCCTCTGTTCCAAAAATAATTTAAGTAATGTATGTAATACTAATACTTCCTCTTGATTTAAAACATGTTACATTTTCAGGACAAAATCCATTTCAGCCAAGGAGGCAGGTTTTCCCTTGAGAAAAGGTGGTGGGTGACGTGGGATGTGCAGTGGGGTGACAGTGAAGCTCTAGGTGAAAGAGCCAACAGGGAGAGCGTGCATTATGTTGCACTGAGAAAAGCATGGTGGGTGCATGGGGTTTTATTTGCTGGTTTTACAGTGAATGAAAGCAGGGATTAACAGCAGGATTTGAATCAATAATAGACATGTCACTGTGTTGATAATCTTATTGTTCTGTTTTTTCTCTTCTCTGTTTTGCTGAAAAGTATGGGAGGCACAATACCGCCTGCTCCAGCCAATACCTCTACAGAGGAGACAAACAAGGTAAGATATAAAGAATTTGTCATTGAAAAACAAACATTTGGACTCTGCAAAAATTATTGAGTTAGACTGAGGAGAAAAGTTGCTGTCAATCATTACTCAAATAGGGTAGGTGGATACACTAGGATGAGTGATCAGGAGAGTTCAGTCTGAAGCTTGGCCATTGCATGTTGTAGATGACTTCTTACTAATGGCATCCTAGTTTGTTTGAAGTGTTACCATGCTCCATTTCCTTAATCTTGAGTGGTTGATGTTCTGTGCAATCCAAAAGCCAAACAAAGCCCCTATTCCTATTATGTTCTCTGTTTATACACATCTTCTATAGTCATTAGTAATTAAATTATAATCTGCATGAAAAGAAATATTAGCAAGCATGATAGGTTGTAAAGTGAATAGATGAACTAGTTTCTTCTTAAGGCATTATTGTCAAGAGAGTTTTGGTTTTTATTTTTTAAGGAAGATAATAAAATTGGATTGTACATATTTATAGCAGAATTTTCCCAAGCTTGAAATTCTTTTGGAAAAATAGAATTTTAAATTTTTTTTTTCTGGTGGGGGGGGTAGTTTAACAAGATAGCGAATGGTGGTATTACTGACTAGTTAAAACTGTATGGAGGGGTTGTGTATAGGTAGTGAGTATAGTCTGTGACACTGAATATGTGAGCTTATGCCTGTGGTAACACAGGACATTCCATGTTATGGAATTTGGTGGGAAATAGTAATATAGTTACAAGTTGATATGAAAACATAAAAAAACCTTAAAGATCTCTGACCTTGGGAAACAGAAACAGTATTTTGGTCACTGACACCAGTCAATGCTAAAGGGCCATAGCTTAATAGTATTAAATTGAGGGAATTTATGTTTCAGAGAATGTGTAAGGGAGGGCAAGAAGCTTGGAATGGTTGGTTGGTGTTTATTGCAAAACTGGTTCTGAACTGATATTATCTGGATTATTTGATTTTTGGTTATTGAATTACACAATTTGAAGGACAAGCTTTACTAATAATAGAAGTTAATAAAAATTTTGGTGCTTGTTTTTTTTGCATGCATGATAGACTTAATCTGAAAATAGGAGAAGGAAATGTGTATCCCAAAAATAACACAGTTTAGCCATAGAGAATTTGAATGCTTTGAAGATTAATTTTGAATATATTGTTATATATTAGAGTAGGAACAGAATATCAGAGATTAATGTATGCTTACAAGTACATTTCTCTTTCAGGGCAAAGCAGAGGAACAGCCAGAGGAGCCAGTTAAACCACCTGAACCAGAAAGTGATGAGAGTGACCTAGGTGTGGAAAATGGATGACTTTGTTATTTACTATTTCTATTACTTTATTATTGGTTTTATTACTATTACTTTCTACATCAGCAATTTGAATGTGATTCTGGAAATCTTTTCTCTGTTTGTAGATAGAGCTTAATCTTGCTTTTTTTTTTTTCCCCACAGAAATTGACAACGAGGGAGTCATTGAACCAGATAATGATGACCCTCAAGAGATGGGGGATGAAAATGTGGAGGTAAGCAGACTGTGGCAGTAGGAGAGGTTTCAAATTTAGTCAAAAGGTGTCAGCTGAGGGGATATAAGTACCGTACTAGCTAGGTAGATAACTAGCTAGCTAGTGTTGCTTTGGCTCTTTTCATCCTAAATAGAAAATCTGCTGGCTTAAAACCACCATCTTCCTTGCTCAAGGTTCCATCAAAAGGTTCAGTAAAGAAAATCAGGTCAGAAAACACAAAAAAAGGGTATCAAACACCCAGGAAAACTAGCTATGTAGAAATATGCCCCTGTTCAACTTCTATTTTGAATGCTTTCTAGCTAAAAATAATGGTGGCTAATTTCTCTAAGCTCAAAGCAAAGTTGTTTTTTGTGGAGTTTGTTTGGGTTGGATTTTGTGGGGTTTGGGTTGGGTTTTTTTATTGTTTTGTTTTGTTTGTTTTTTTAACTGTAATTTCAATGCAAGTTAAAAACAAGATTCCATAATAAAAAGCTGGAGCTTCCTTCTTTGGCATTGTTTTAGCATGGTAATTCTGGCCTGGCCTACACAGCTTTTAGGTTTTGTGCATGTTTTTTGTTTTCATTTTTTAGGTAACTGAAGAAATGATGGATCAAGCTAATGAGAAGAAGATAGAAGCAATCAATGCTCTAAGTGAAGGTGATACATTCCTTTTTAATACATATTGAGAATATTAGGTTTGTTACTACTTTTAAAAACAGGAAGTAAATATCTTGAACCATTTTGAATACTTTCAGGGAAAAGAAAGCCCTCTTCCTTTTGGGTATCCAAAACTATCTAGAACATGAAAGCTTTTTAAAGTGTTGACTTCCCAATATCACTATAGTTTTGGGCAGAGCAAGGTGAGGTACTGAGGTACTGCAGCATCGTAATCACAAATGGACCAATGCAGTACTTCCCTACAGTGGGAGTTGGACTCGATGACCCCTAAAGGCCTCTTCCAACCTGAACCATTCTATGATCAGTGTCTCTAGTAGTTGGTCTTAATGCAGTGAAAAGCTGTGTGAGGTGACTTCCCATTTGATTGCACAAAAAGTTGAATGTACAAATTTAACTGGGAAAAGTTTTTACTCTCCTCAAGCAATAATTTTGGAGTTATATGTCAGTAACATAACAAGATGGAGAAATTTATTTTCATTTGTTGATAATTTCCATTTGAGAAGAGTCTAAGGACACTGACACCCTGAGAAGCAGGTCTGGATGTAATTCTACTGCATAATGATTGAAACTTTACTGGTACTCATCTTCAGGTGAACTTCAGAAGGCTGTTGACTTATTCACAGATGCTATCAAGCTGAATCCTTGTTTGGCCATCTTGTATGCCAAGAGGGCAAGGTGAGTCATTATAGACTCATGTTTTGTGTTTCTGCCTGTTCTGTCAATTTTCCTAAGCAACCTAAACACAGTGGAAAAACCCCACAAGAGGGAAAGAGACAAGCACACTTTGTGCATTTTCTCTTAAATTTGATTAACCAGATTTGCTGAAGCAGACACATAAAGAATCTTGATAACAGAGTAAGTAATGTTCCAGAATGCATTGTAGTAACATGGCTTTTGGTGTGTCGAGTAAGAATAATGCTTGATTACAAGCACTTGCAAAATCTTAAAATTTATTCTGGGATTAAGATGATCACGAAAATTGTCCTGCTTTGATGTGGAGTTGTGGATTTGTGATTGTGAGTTGTGATTGTGGATGGTCTTGTACCTGCTAAATGAATTTGTTTGCTGTGAAGTAGACTTGTTTCTGAGTCTGGTGTTTGAACAGGACACACCTATTTCTCAGCCCATTCAATACCCACATTACTGCTAATTATGTCTGCAGCACGGCAGAGGATGGTTCATTGGGAACATTGTTAGATTTGATGTGTGGTAGCCCTAACTTGATAATGCACAAATATATTTATCTTCCTAGTTCTTGAGAAAGGCTGGGCAAGTATGGTTGCAGAAGTTCCCATAGATTTTTTGGGTTTTTTTCTCCTTTTACACACATAAAATCACACTGACCATCAGTGATTTGATAGATTAGTGGATCTTTTCCATAGCAAGGTGTAATTCAAAGAAATGTGTAACTTTTGACTTTTGTTTAATTAATTACTATCCTTTAACTTTTCCCATTCTAGTACATCTTAACTGGCACATGCTTTGCTGATTTTTCCTTTCCATATCTAAATTTTCTCATGCAGTGCCACTTGCTGTTGCCATCATAATATTTTTAAAACTTTCTATAAGAGCTGTATCTTCTCAAGACTGAGATTTGTGAAAAAATAAGTGTTAGGAGAAGTTTAAAAGTTGCCCCGATTTGGTGTATTGTAGAAATCAGCAATCAATATATTAGGATATTTTAAGACTTGCAATGTAGCAGCAGTGCTCATGAGTGTTGTGAGTAATCCATTTCTCTGGTGGAACTGGATTTTGGTTCTGGGGGGGGTGTTGTGTGTTAGGGAGATTAGGGGTTTTGTGTAGCCAAGTAGCATTGTTATGTCTGTCATTGGGAAGGTGTAGCTTTGAGATGGTTTTCTGACACATTGCCCACCTGTTTCTTTCTAGAAGAGAATGTGTGACTTGGTGCTTGCTTTATAACAAGCCTTAATGATGAAGTTACAGGCACTCTAATTGATGATAAATTGCTTTCAAGAGGATGTGAAAAGGCAGATGCTCTGACTTGAAGTATCAAATATTTTTGTCATCTCAGGAATGTTTTCTAGTGTTTCTCATTTAATTTGAAATGACTGAACTTCCTAAAGTACTGCCATGCTAGCTAATCCAGTATGCTTGTGTACCATAAAATTTGCACTTAGTTCACTTAACTGACACAGGTTTGTGGCTAGTTTTCTGGGTTATTGTTTTCTTTTGTCTCTTCTTGTTTTGGTGACTCAGCTGGTGTATCATTTTATAGCTCCTGATGATGCTAGCCATTGATCCTTGTAGCCTGTATGATAATGTGTGCTTTTTTTGTCTTGCCATTTTAAAGACTCCCTGATACAGCATGTGTAATGTGATTGTTGTTGTGTTCAAATTGCTAGTTTCCATTGGCTGTGGAGTCCAAACACCATGGAATTGAATTGTCCTTTGGTTTTGTGTATCCTTTCCTTGTGCACTAAAGTTATTCTTGCTGACAAGGCTTGATCCTGAACAATGAGTGCTTTTGCTTCTTGCTAACTATTCGTTTTCAGTGGTGGGGGGTGGAAACTAAGTTTCAGTGACTTCATTATCACTATAAAATCTTTTTAAACTCAGCTCTTCAAATCTGTTACCTCACTAGCTTGCCTGTTAGTCATCCAAAATTATTTTCAGCTTAAGTTAGTAACCTGGTATTTCAGTATGTACAACAAATGTTCTTGTTTCCACAGTGTTTTTGTGAAACTACAGAAGCCAAATGCTGCCATTAGGGACTGTGACAGAGCCATCAAGATTAATCCTGACTCGGCACAGACCTACAAATGGAGAGGGAAGGCACATAGGTAATGAACTGCACCTGTAGTTGATACTCACTTTACTTACTTATGTGGAACAGTTCTGTTTATGCATCTCTCCTTTGTGTCTTTGAACTGCTTGTCTTGTACCTGAGAGTAGTAGCCATGAGCCAAGAAGCCATAGTGCTGTATGTATGGCTTACAGGACAGAAAGGATGATGGTGATGTATTGATGGCAATTTATGAGTAGTACTTCTGTCACTGGCACTTAAAAACCAAAACCAAACAAACCCAACAAACAAACAAACAACCCCTGTGTCTTCTAATGGCTTACTTTAGCGTTTCCTAATTATTTGCTAAAGATCATGAGTTCTAGGAGTGTAGCTTTTATTTGTTTGGAGGTTTTTTGTTTTCACTTAGTTAATTTTATTTACTAACCTGAAATTCTTAAACGTTTCTCTGCTGCCTGTATTTCATTATATCCTGGAGATCCTCATTTATATAGTAAATTAAACTGCCGTGTTACTAAGGGAACCACTTGTTACATTCAAATAGCGGTATTAAGCAATTGATGTAATTATTCATAATGTCAGTAGGCCAGCATGCATCCCTCTAAACTATAGTTGCACTTTTTAAAAAAATTACAATAAATAAGCCAAAAACCAAAAAGGTTGACACATATAGGGTCTACATAAAAGTTGAAGGAGTAAATGTTAATGTGATGTATAAGAAAAGGCCTTTTAAACAGTATTCCAAGAGTAGGTTGTCTTTAATGAAGGCCATGGAGACTAAGAATGGGAAGACTGGTGCATAGTTTGGATTAACACCTCTGTCAGTAAGCAGAAGGGTTTTTTTTCCTTCAGGGGTACCACCATTTGCTTATATCTTTTTACTATCAAGCATTTAAATAAATGAATAGTTAAGAAGTGCTTGTGGTAGCTTGTATGACCTTTTAAACTAAGACATGATGCATCCAGTTAGCTAGGATGTTTGAGTGTTTAGTGGTGTAGATCTGTACAGAACAGTGAATGTGTAGTTTTACACTGAATGTGTGCTTAGGGGTGCAGAGTATTTTTATTAGTTCGCTTCATGTGTTTAGGTAGGATACTATTCCCCTGTTAGAGCCTTCTCATTTATAGCAAACAGTAACACTTGCTGATTGAGGTTTGGTTTCCTCCTTTTTACTTTAAGCAAAAATGATTGTAAGGGTATGAAGCAAGCAAAGCATCCTGTAATGGTGTTGCAATGTGCAGGTTAAAAAAACCACTATGATTATTAAACTTCTCTGAGTCCATGTAGCTACAGGTAGAAATACTGAATGTCACATGCTTGTAAATACTTTGAGAAACTGAGTTCACTTTCCTTTTGCCTGATGCATGTTGGTGTCTTCTGAATTTCAGACTTCTGGGTCACTGGGAAGAGGCTGCTCATGATCTTGCATTAGCTTGTAAACTGGATTATGATGAAGAAGCTAGTGCTATGCTGAAGGAGGTGCAGCCAAGAGTAAGTGGGGAGGCCTATAAGAGGTTCCTCTTCTATTTGTTTGAGTGATATTGCTGCCTTCAAATTCTTCCAATATGCATTGTTTTGTGGGAATGTGGTCATGTGTCATCTGACACTGCAAACAGAGTTTATAAATAATTCTGTCTTCAATCACAGCTGTTTGTGGCAGTGTGTTGAGAAATAGTCTCCGTGGCTGGAAATGTAACTGAATTATGAAATAGTAAGTTCCATTTAAAAAATCTTAACAGAAGTCTCTGAAGTAGTTAAACTTTGCCACGCATTTTAGGATCTAAACTAGAACATTCAGAAAAGCAAGAAAATGCTGATAATGGATTCTTTAAAACAAATGTTTCTGAATTGATCAGGAGATTCATCTCAAACAGGTTTTACAAAGA
Organism: Phaethornis superciliosus; assembly: GCA_023637945.1. Lineage (NCBI taxonomy): Eukaryota > Metazoa > Chordata > Aves > Apodiformes > Trochilidae > Phaethornis > Phaethornis superciliosus. The sequence continues at coordinate 60,894,653 of JAJQWJ010000001.1, read as the reverse complement.
AAACATGCTTTGCTGTGATTTGTACTTTTGTTAGTCTGCCCCATGAGGGCAGCATGATCTCTGTAAGATTGGTTTTCAGCTTTTATCAAGTGATTGATCCCATCATTCTTTTAAGGAGGAACTTCTGTGTAAAAAAGTAAGAGTGTTGCTAGCAGGCTTTTTTTTTTTTTCATCTGTTTTGCAAATTTCTTTAAAGTTTTTGACAGACCATGGATTACAGTATTACATTGTGTTGGGTTTAAATGGCAAGGTTGGGGGGAAGTGGAGACTGCAGGGCTGTCTTCTCCTGTAAGGAGATAGGGGGCTGCACCTATGTCAGACAGAGCTGGTGGTGCTTGCATGATAACATATGTAAGAAAGGGTTAAAAACTGCAGTGCAGTAGCTCTGAGAGAGAAGGGAGTAAAAGAAAAACAGGAGAGAAGCAACCTTGCAGACAAAAGGATCAGGGAAGAAGGATGGGGAGGAGATTTCTCTGCAGACCATGGAGAGGACCATGGTTAAACAGCTCATTTCACTGCAGCCTGTGGAGGTCCATGGTAGAGCAGATAGTGACCCTGCAGCCCATGGAGGGTGCCACACCCCAGCAACTTACGACCCTCAAGGAAGCTGTAGCCTCAAGACTCCACACTGAAGCAGGTTCCTGGCAGAAACTGCAGCCTGTGCAGAGGAGCCCATGCCAAAGCTGTTTTATTGGCATGAGCTGCAGTCCTTGGGAGACCCATGCTGGAAAAGTCTTGTTTCAGGACCATACTCTGAGAGAGACCCATGTTGGAGCAGTTTGTGAAGGACAGTATCCTGGGGGTGGGGAGGGGGTGGGCTGTGCTGGAGCAGGAAAAAAAGTGTCAGGTGTAAGGAGTGACAGAGATGCAGTGTTACAAACTGACCACAGCCCCCATTCCCCTGTGCTGTTTGGGGTTGAGGGAGGCTGTGGAAGAGTGAAGAATAAAAGAGTGAAGTTGAACTTTACTAATAAGGGAAAGGGATTTTTAGTTTTGTCTTTGTTTCTCATGATCCTACTCTTTTTAATTAGCAGTGAAATAAATTAATTTTCCCTGTGTTGAGTCTGTTTTGCCCATGATGGTAGTGGATGAGTGATCTCCCTTTGTTTTATCTCAAGCCAGGAGCTTCTCCAGCTTGTTTTCTCTCCCTGTCCTGTTGAGGAGAGGGGATGAGAGAGCAGCTTAGTGACCATCTGGCAACTAGCCAGGCTTAACCCATCACCTGCATAAAAATTCCTGTGTCTGGTAACTTCATCGTTGATTTTTTTTCCCCATGTCTTTGTAGAAGAATGTCTCAATCAAACAATCATGGAAACCATCTTGCAGCCTATTAGCTTATGCTAAGCTTGTGAAGCAAGAGGACAGGGGAAGTGGTTTCAAACTTGAAGAGGGGAGATTTAGGTTAGACATTGGGGAAAAAAATCTTCCCTGTGAGGGTGGTAAGATGCTGGAACAGATTGCCCAAGGAAATTGTGGCCGCTCCCTCTGTGGAAGTGTTCAAGGCGGGGTTGAATGGGGCTCTTGAGCAACCTGATCTAGTGGGAGGTGTCCCTACCCATGTAGAGGGGTTGAAACTAAGGTCCCTTCCAGACCTATGATTCCATGATAATTAGGTCTTGGGTCTCCAACTTTTTAATGAGATATATTTAATGCTTGGCTGAGGGGGAACCTTTTATATCCCAGTTAATGTGCCCATGCACAGAAACAGCAGAATATGCCTGTGATACATTAGTGTGTAGTTGCCAGCAGTGTGGGAACTTGTGTTTGTATCTCAAGGAAAAAATGTATTGTTTTTTCATGGGTGATTTTTTTAATCTTAACGTGAAGATGATTTGTTCCCCTAGTTTATTAACTTCCAACTTTCCTAGCACTTCTTAGTTTGGAGCGCTTTCAGCTGAAAGTCTGAATCAAATTCTAAAAATGCTTAGTTCATCTTTAGCAAATTGTAGAAACAACACAAATCAAAACTTCGGAAATATTTTATGCTTCATTTAAAACCAAAATGCTTACCTCTCTTAATCAACTATTGAATGGCCTGTTACTTCAGGTTCAGATAACATGTACTGCATTCAGTATCAGTAAGTCCTAAAACCTGCAGTGTATTTTCTCTGACAGATGTTCTTCAAGAATGATGTGGTATGGAATGAACATCTCCTTGCTAAAAATAAGTTATATTGAAACTTCACTACTTAAGATTTCTTCATTTATAGAATATTCTGAAAGAATGTAAGAGTATCCATTGTAGTAGTAGTTAGTACCTGTGTTCTTGAACTTTGATTGTTTCCTAGTTACAGGAGTGTTACAGGGTAACCATCATACACAACTTGTGAAATCATGATCCAGTTTTTGTAATGCTATGTAAGGATACATTCTGGTTTCAGGAAAGGAGTTCTGCACTTAGGGTTCTATTGTTAAAATGGGCCCTGAGTGAGGAGCTTTGGAATCATTACTATCTGCTCTCTTCCATGGGGATTGCAGATTTGATAGATTTGAGAAAAAGCTCTATATAGAAAGCAAACTTTCTCCCCAATAGCCCATTCTTATTTTGGTTCATTTCTCTGGTCTACTTATATCAATCTAGATGTATATGCTGCAAAGGCATCTGGAACAGTAATTAACACTATCTGAAATGTGTGTGTACAGGGGAAACTATACCTCCTGTTGTTATGCCATTGAAAATTCCCTTTTCTGGCACACTTGCTGGTTTTTAGCCCAGGAGAAGATAATATTTTGAAGGGACATGGAAGGATAATGTGTTTCATTTCTAACTATGGTACAGGTTGCTGAGTTGTATAGCAAAAAATCGTATATGCATATTCTGAATAATCCAGTTAGGCCCAAGTAGACAAGCGGAACAGATTGACTCCTAAAACAAAGGGGCTTTTAGGATGTGAAGATAAATCTTATTCTTAAGAGTGTATTGATATGCACTGTGAAATATTCTAGAAATTTATATGAAATCTGGTATTCTGTTGTAACAGGCTCAGAAAATTGCAGAACATCGCCGAAAATACGAAAGGAAGCGTGAAGAAAAGGAGATAAAGGAAAGAATGGAAAGAGTGAAGAAAGCACGGGAGGAGCATGAGAGAGCACAAAGGGTGAAATATTTATTTAATAATAAGACTTCAATATTTCTTAATCCTTTGAAGAGCATCATAGTTATTTTGGTTAAAGTTATTTTCCCCTGTAATTCATTTTAAGTCTTAGAGTTACATTTTAAGTAGTTCAGCCCTGTCATGGTTACTTGACCAATAATGAAATCTGGAGAAGGGGCATTGTACTGCATCTGCTTTTATTGCTTATGACAAAATCAGGCTCTGGAATCTCAACTAATCCTGTATTTCAATGTCAATTTATAACTGTACCAGAATAGTTGGCACTTAAAGTATTTATCTCTCCCAGTGTGTGGGGTTTTAAATTCAGGATAATGCCTTGCTTCTCTTCCTCATTTCTTGGCACAATTTGCTTGTTTTTTTCATGCCTTATTGGTTTATTTTAATATGTTGGGGGTGGGAGCTAGTTCTAAAAATGTAATTGGAGGAGCTAAAACAAGTCACAAAATTCATATTCAGTAAAAACTTACTCTATTTATCTGCAAAAACATACGAAAGTAAGAGTAAACAGTTGCTATTTCTTGACAGTGGTTTTGTACATAGTGAAGTGCTTTGTTTATTGCAATAGCCTACTTGCCTGCAACAGTTTCAGCTACTTATTTTTTTTTCTCCTAAAACCATTCCAGCAGTAGAAAACAGGCTGTAGTTCCATTGCTTTTGTGCTTTCATCTGCAGGAGGAAGAAGCAAGACGACAGGCAGGAGGAGCTCAGTTTGGTGGTTTCCCAGGTATTTTATTTTCAGACATCAGTACTCATGACTATTACTACCATGAAGAGCATTATAACCACAGTTTTTATAGGATTTGTTCTCAAGACAGAAAAATATTTTATGAAGTTTAGAACTTGAATACAAATAACACTGAGCCCTTGGGGGAAGAGGAATGGGATTCTTTCTCCTAAAGAGGATTGAGGGGTCTAGATCTGAGAAGGCAGCAAAAGTGTAGTATTTGGTTAGTATGTGCTGAAAAAATGGTATAAAAATGATTTCTAAATTACCCAGAATGTCTTGGACCCATTCTGCTTAAGAGCAGTAGGTTTAAAGTTGAAAACTGGGTTTGCATGTTAGGGAAATCTGTGCTGGTTGCAAGCTATTGTTGAACAGAATAGCTACTCAAAGAAAATAGTATACAGTTTACCTTATAGAAAAGCTATTCTTGAACAGTTCTACAAAAATTGGGCTTTTCTTGTTGTTTTTGGTGTACAATAAATTCCAGAGAAACAAGAATAAGTACTAAAGCTCTTGACGATTGAGATGTAGATGAGGCAGGCTGAATGCATGCTCCAACCATATCAGCTTGTCAGAGAGAGACCGTATCTACTCTGCTCATTACAGCTGGGGTATCTGCTGTGTTCAGGATTCAGAAATGGGTCTTGAAGCATTTAGCTTCAGGAATACTTTTTTTTCTTTGGTGATAAAATTTTTGCAACCTAAAGTTCTCAGTGAATGTGGAATGTGTCTGGGACATACTACTATTGATCTGCTTTTGAATTTTTGACCTTGGGCACTCAAACTGAGGCTCCTGGGTTTGAGACCTACCCGATTTAAGTTAACAAGAAAAGGAACTGCATCTCTGTACAAGGTGCTAGAATCTGCCACTCATTACAAACCTCCTATTCAATTGGGTTGAAGACATGGATGAAGTAAGATGTAGGTCTCCACACAAAGAGAAGGTGAAGATCCTTCTTTTCATTTAGTGGAGCATCTGTAGCCTTACGGAAGGCATGCCTTTTAGAGGTGTAGCAAAGGAACAAGGTCTTGTTCTCACTCAGTGAGCCTCCTGTATAGATTAATTAAATGTTTTTCATCATGCATTTTTCTTGGGTTTGCAGGTGGATTTCCTGGGGCTATGCCTGGAGGTATGCCTGGAATGGCAGGTATGCCAGGGCTCAATGAAATTCTCAGTGATCCAGAATTTCTTGCAGCCATGCAGGTGAGTGTACTTTAAATTCAAAGCTAAATGTTCTGAATGAGGGAAGAACAGTGGCTGTGAGATAAAAGGAGGGAGAAAAATGTGAATCTTCTGGGTAGCAATGGGATATATTGTTTATTTCCATTGTGAAATTCTCTCCTTCTGTGTTTGGCACCAGATTGCCTGGAATTAGTGTTGGCTGTTTTTCAAACTGGTGGAAGCTTAATTAAAGGTGTCCCCTCCCTGCTCACCTGTGATAGGCAAAACTGTGTTATATTAAGTTCAGCTCTTTAAAGTCTCTGGAATGTTTATTTGCCACGTGGTATGATTAAATTTTGCTTTTTTTTTTTTAAATCCACATACATTGTGGCAAGATAATTATGCACAAACAAAAATTATTCTTAATATTGTTGCAACATAATGTATTGCTGGCAGTATTGATATGAGAATTGCCTTTATATTTAGGGGATTAAAAGTTTGGTTTTGCCAGAGGCAAAATAGTATCAGAGTATCAGATGAAAGTGTCATCTTTGCTAAATTCATGTTCAGAAAACTTACTTTCCCATTGCTTAATTAGAATTAGTTGCTCCATGTCACGATGACTTTCACACAAAAAAATAGTCCAGTAGATTAACTAGAATGTATCTGACAACATCAGTTTTTGGAGCATACAGGGTCTTCTGTTAGATTTTCTGGATTGCTGTGGTTTAACCAGACCTATGTGTTCTCAGCTCATTGAATGCCTGATCCCCATCTAAATAAAAATATCACAAAGGACCATTGTTTATTATGCTTTGAAATTGCAGAAAATGCATCCCTTTCCATGCACAAGTTTGTGGGTTCTCTTATGGCTTCTGGCATTAGGAAGCACACCTTTACTTAGGCTACCACAGGCAGTAATGTTGACGTGCATGCAGCCCATCCAAAAAAACCCCCATGATTGTAATTGTATTTGTTACCTGGCTAATGTATTCTGTAATACAGGAATTTGAAAGAAGTGTTGCTGAAAACAGAGCCTTGGGGTGCAGCAAAGCATGAAGCGCTTGCCACATGCTTTTAATAAGACTCCATTGCATGCTGATTATATATACCCCAAGTACTGTAAGTGCAAGAATGTGTGTTGACAGTGGTTTCTGATAATGCAGGCAGGCTTTAACATGTCAGCAATGCTGTAAGTCTCTTGCTGACCTCTTTTGTACAAACCTTACATCAAGATATGATTTATTCAGCATTTCACCTATATCTATGCCCCTGCCTTTTTCTAAAATGTCCAGCTGACTACATTCTGGTCCTCTCTGAATTGGCAGCATAACCTCTAGTCTCAAATGGTAGTTTCTAATGCTTGGCTTTTGCTGAGCCCAGCTATAGAATATGTTGACGGATAGTCATAGCTGAAATGGATAAATTCAGCTGACAGCTATTACGTAGTCAATTGGACATGTTAAAAAAAAATGAAGATACTGAACTGCACAAATCTCTCTCCCAGATGTCTGATCTTAAGATGCTTTTATTACCTGACAGTATGTACAGCTTCCCTGTTGTGAGGGAGATGAAACACTTAAATTCTTCTAATATAAAAGATTAGACTTGACTCTTGGTTCCCAACATGTATTAAAACATGTCTGAACCACGTGGGTGATTTCAATTGAGTTCACACCTACCAAATGCAGTCTTGGATTGGATTTGTTGGACAGTTTTTGGCTGTGTCTGATGCTAGAGTAGATAGAGGGTGGTGGTGGTGTAGCACAGGAAGCTCTGAGGATACCATTTGTTTTTTATATTTTCCAAATAATATATCTGTGGTAGCTGTTGTTTAGAAGTCTAGGAAAGATTGTATCTTTCAACTAGACTACTTAAATGTGATTGAAAGACCAGCAAGTGAAATTACAGCTGATGAAGATGATTTGTGTTGTACATGATAAACTGCTTGCAGTTGAGCTGGATTAAAGAAAACTTGAATCTTTGCAGAACTTGCTTATGTTCGTAACTTTTTTCCAGGCTGAGATGTAAAATTGGTCTGTACAGTTTTATTGAAGGGCATCATTCAAAACACATATGCGTAAAATAAGTCAAATCAGTTCTACTTCAGTGAAGGCCAAAGGTGTACAGAAAAAAAAAGGATTAATGCTTCTGATGTTAAATTGAGATGATGAAGTTTATATTCTTTCGGCCACTAACTTTAATGTATTTGTGAATGAATGTATTAATTGCAACACAGTAGTGTGATGAGAAATAACTTTATCTTCCATTTGTGATTTCTCAGAGGAGGTAGGGAGTGACTGAGAATTAGATTAATTTTTTTTTTCTAAGTCAAACATTGCCACGTCATCTGCTCACAGTCCAGCAGATTAAAATTTTTGCTGCTAGGAAGAACAGAGATAAAAGGGACAAGTACCAACTATTGTTCAGAAAAACAGTTAACCTATCATGCATGCTACTTATATACAACTCCTGTTTCCTTCAAAATGCATTCAAAATATGTCAAAGAATTTATCCTCTGGATGTATCTGTGTTCAGTGGCTCCTGTTTTGGGGGAAAAGAACTCTTACCCCTTCTTACATATTGTGCTATTACTATAACAAGTTCAGTAAAGATTCTGGTGTTCTGTGATACAGCATTAACAGCATGGGTTCTTTTCAGAGACATCTTGCCCCAAACTCTGATCTGGTCTTCTCATATTGAAAGATGAGCAAGACTTGATTTGTGTTGGAACTGCTTACCTGTAGACTTGTTTTATAAATGTTCTAATTTTTTTTGCTTTTTGTCCTGCAGGATCCAGAAGTTATGGTTGCGTTCCAAGATGTTGCCCAGAACCCAGCAAATATGTGCAAGTACCAGAATAATCCCAAAGTCATGAATCTCATCAGTAAATTGTCTGCCAAATTTGGCAGTAAACCGTAAGGTTCTTGCTTCTTAAAAATCATACCTGAGTGGGATGGATTTAATTTGGCTAGCCAGTGTTGCAATAAAAAAAACCATTGTACCTCTGATCTTCCTAGGAAGAGAAATGGGGTGTTCTAAGGAGAACTTCTCTCTAGCCCCAAGTGGTGAGTTGATTCAATGATTGGTTTATAGTACTCTTAATTACATTCAGATGACCTAGTTTCAACCATTCCTCCTTGTCCAAGAGATGCAAATTTTTATAGGTACTACAGACAGTTTCCTCTGAATTAATACTCCTGTAAGAAACTAATATTCCAGGAGTGTAAGTGCTGTTGTGTTGTTTTGGATTTTTTTTTTTAGTTATTCCCACTAAGCCAAGAGGAGCTTTAACAGTTGAAGTCTGTCTTATTTCTCTTAGGACAGAAAAGTTGGCCTAGTCACAAATAGCAAGGTGGGACAAGTCTGAAGAATTAACTGGATAAAGGAATTGTCTGTAAATACAAGGGGGTTTTTTGTTTTTGTTTTGGGGTTTTTTTTAGTGGGTGATTGACTTTATATAGCTATTAAAAATATCAGTATAACCATGCTAGCTAAGTACACACTGGAACTTCTGGCAGTACTGCAAATAGTATAAAAATTTGATCACCACAACTGTATAGCAAAGGTACTAGTTCTATCCTTTGCTTAACCTGGCATGAAGTACATACTGCAGAGGCCACAAAGGTTTTTGTTACAGACTCAAATCTTGTCCAGCACCTTTACATAACATTTTATCAGTCTGGGTATGGGAGAGCAGCTTACTGTCTGTGCTTGTGCTCTTGTCCTTTCCCAGTTGGCATGTCCTCTGCTGGTTGCACTTGCCCTTTCCTGGGGCCATGCTTACCAAGTTTCATCTATTTGGAAACTTTAGGCAGGGAATCTCATTCCCATCACTACCTCTGTCCCACTAAATGCAAGCCATCCAGAACATGTAAATGTAGAGTTACAAATCAGTGAAGGGGAGAATAGCCAGCAAAATGGCAGCTCTGGGTTCTGAGTCGGTTTGAGCCCTTACATGCTTATTGATTAACATTTCCTGGCCAAAGTCCTGCTGTCTGTTTAGAGGTGGTGACTCTTCCTTCACCACATACTGTAGTCTTCCAGCTTTTTCTTGTATCCTTTTCTTTATAACAAACAATACAAAACAAAAAACCCTAAAACAAAAAGCTTTTGTCATGGTTTTGTACTTCTGTGTTTTTGAGTCTTGTGATACAGAGGAACAGGTGAAGTAGCTGGAGCAGACAGAACATTCTTCTAACACTTGTGGGTTACCAGCATGTATATCCTTGAAGGCAGTGTCTGTGCTGATGACTTTCAGTTGATTTGTCTACCAGTAAAAAAAGTTATTGCTTTTGTTTGTCATAGCTAAGACACTATATTTCTGCAGAAAAATTACCATAGTTAGCTGTTCGCCGCTTGAGTCTCAACGTTTGTCTTGCTCATTCTGTATCTTAAGCCATAACTGTTACAGTTTTAAATAAATCCAGATTGGTGTAGGAACTCAACAGCAGCTGCAAAAAAAAAATATCCCCAAATGCTTTTTCTCATACTTATGACCCTGCAGAACAAAATGTGAATCTTTTTGCCTAAGAAATATAGTTCTGAGTTCTCTTAGCCTTTAAAAATAAAGTATGGTTTTGAAAAATGAAGCTTTTTGGGTTTGTGTAACTCTCTGATAAAACCTATTACATTTAAATGAAATGTAGAAGTGCATCAATTAAACAATATATATAACTTGTGATTTGTATTGGAACTAAATATCTAAGGGCTTGTCTTTAGGACCAAATGAACTCAAATGATGATTGAGTGTTGCAGTGTGCCTGGCTTTTGGTCATAATCTTGATCTTTTCCCAAGATGAGGTACTTGAAGTAGGGGGCCCATCAGTATGGGCTGAAACTGTTTCTTCATTCAAGCTACTGCATGTGTGCTGTGTGTGAATTAGAGTTTCTCAAATACAGATTCATTCCCTGCAGTTTCCTGCTGATTGTGCATGTCTATCCATGACTAGTCAGAAGTAGGAAGATGCCCCTAGCCTAGTAAAAATGGTTGTGTCTGTGTCCTGCCTGCTTGCTTACCCATGAGTTGCCCTTATTCAGAGCTGATGGACTTGAGAAGAAACATTCTCCCTAATTTTGGTGTTAACGGTAGCAATCTAGCTTAATTCTTGTGAGCCTTTGGGAATGCACATCCCATGATTCTTGTGGTGTAATGGTTTGTTTGTTTGTTTTTAATGTTATCTGTTAAGTTAATTGAGATGTCTGGGCCTCATCTCAGATCCCCAAGTTGGCATGCAGAAATCAAAGCAGATAAACTGGTTCGAGCAGATGTACAAGTGCAGGAAGTTAACTGCCCAAGAGATGAACAAAGATGATGGGTTCCAAATGTGGGATATAAGTAACTATATGAGGAAGTTATTTTTCAATGCTTGCTCCAATATTTCCTGTCTGCTTCTTCCAGTTATTTGCTTCCATTAAAGCACAGAGTAGAGATGATTCTTATAAGTACATTGGCAATAATCAACTCAGATGATAATTTGACTCTAAATTAAACACTTGAGCTGCCAGTGTGTATGAATCATTTAGTTCAGTGTGGTGTCAGAGGTGCTCACCCAGGTTCAGCTGTGCAATTGCTGCCATTTGAAGCAAGTCATGAACTGCTCTGTTCGTCCAGTTTGATGCTGCAGAACTGAAGATCTCGTCTGCCAGTGTATGATGGTACACGTGCAGCTGGCTGGTAGTCAAGGGTCATAGCCCTGTTACTGTGTGTGTGAGTCTGCATGACTTGTCTGTCCTTTATGTGATTCATCTGCTGCCCCAAGGGAAAATGGAAAACATCAGGTTAGGTGCCACTTCTGGACTGTACTATTTCGCCAGGAGCCCTACTGCACAGTAATGTGGAGAACAGAAGTCTTGATGCCTTTACCAGAAGGTTTTTCTAAGATTTCTCTTGCTTCAGTGTTGGGCTGTGAATGAAAGCCATTTGTTGAAATGGCTTGGCTTGTCTTTGCTAGCGGACAGTGATCACATGGGCAGGAACAAGACTGTCTCAAAGTTGGATGAAGGCAGGTGGGACAAGATGGGGCAAAGCAGTGATAGGCCAGAGGCAGAATGGGTCAATAAAATAATATTAAAAAGATACATAGAGGTAGAAATGTGTGGTAGAAACAGCTTGTTGCATGTGGCTAGCAATAGTATCTGTAGTTTAAAATAATCTGTCTTTAAACACATCATTTTGTTTTTCTTGTTTGACACTGTCAGGGCTTTTGCGTCAAGCTCATGCAGGCCACACTTGATTATGCCTGTATGTTCCTCTTCTGTGAGATGTAAAAGCAAATAATATTGTTATGGGAGCTTATAGCAACAGCTGTCTGAACAGAATCCTTCTCCCAAAGGAATGGGAGATTGTAGAGATAGCCAGAATGAGCTGGAGCCAGGTCAGCTTTGGCATGAATCTTCCTGTGGAGCGTGGCATATTTCTGACTGGAAGTGTTTGTAGGCCTCTTGAACTCTCAGAAGGCATCCAGTGCAAGGGATAGAGCTGTGCAATCAGGGTTGTAGGGCAGGTAGATTGTTTGAGTAGTTCAGGCCAGAGGGTCGTTCATCAGCTGCAGGGGAGTCTGATAGCAGCTGGTATTGGTACAGCAGTGTGTTGGCATCCTTTAGCCAATTCACTGGGACTGTCATAGCAGTATTTTCTTCTGATGTCTAGAGAAAGGGATCTCATGAACCTTAATCAGAGCTTTGAAGTGGTGGGCCTTGGCCTTTCTTCATACCTGGTGGGAGTGAGGGCAGCATTTCAGGAGGGTGATTCTGGATTAACAAAGAGCTGATGTGGAGTGAAAATGGCAACTTCCAGTTGGATGCAGAGACTGCTACAGTGACTATCATCAGAGTACTCAAGTAGTCAAGTAATCAAGCTATCAGAGGGCAGTAGTATGATATTACAAAAATGAAAGTACTTGGGAAACAAACAGCTTTAATGTGACAAAGAAATGAAGCAGGTCATGTGGTGGCTGCTGGACCTGTACTATGGAGCAACAAAAAAATTCAGGTGATTTTGGGCTCCATATCACAAGGTTCATCACCTTGTGAATCAGAGCTTAGGTAAGTCATGTGTGCAAACCTCTTTTCATCCCCACTGATTGGAGGTCCTATTGAATGTAAATACCAAGGACTTTCCTGTAAATCTTTCCTTGTTGACTAACAAATGAAGATGTTGACTTGTCACCTTTCTAACAAAGTGTTATTATTGTAACTGTCTGATGTACAAATGAACTTTTGAAATGTATAGATAAATGGTCTCAGACAAGGTTGAGATCTTGTCAATAAATAAATGTATTTGCAGAATGTGTTAAGATTCTTTTTGTTAAGTGGGTAACAAACTTTGGCACCTTTGCTGCACACCACAGTGTTTTTACATTTCAAGTGGCTACAAGGAGTACAAGTTGGTATTACATGTAAAGAAGCTGAATGTGAAAGATGGCAGGATTGGGAGTAGCAGTTTTTCTTGGCATTTATTTGTGAAGTACAGAAGCTGAAGCAGTCAGATGGGATGAATAATTTGTGTAGAAGAAGGGAATTCAGAAGGAGTACTTACTTGTAAACTATAAATAACAAGGAGGCGAGGTCCAAAGCAGTTAATATTAAAGGCAATGCAGTTACTGAAAACTTCAATTTTCTAAATACAATGTTCTCACTTTGGAGGGGTAGGATTTCATAGAAATTAGTTCATATTTTGCATCTTAGAAAGAAAAGTACCAGCAGAAAATCAGACCAGACACCTAACAACCAGTGAAATATTTAATAAAATTAACTTTTAAAATAGACTGAATGTACAAGCAATTAGGAAATCAGAATTAGATGGAAAAATATCAAGCTATTATATTGAGAATGAAGTGGTTGAGCTGCTGCTGCCAATTGCACTGCCTCTCATTAGAGAAAGTTTATGCTGTAGCTAAGCCCACTAGTGTCTAGTTTTCATCTGGAAAGAAAATCAAGTGCCACCTGCGCTCTCTTATTTTGGGTTTTACAAAATTGATCTAAAAAATGGCTAGTCACTAACCATTTGTAAGAAAAAATGACCACAACTGTTAAAAAAAATTGACACTAGCTTTTTTGTGTATTGCCTCACAATAAGAGTAGGTGTTTGAGAAGAAAAGACATTTCAGAAGCTGTTTGTAATCAGTGATGTTTTTTCTTTAGTATCTTGGGTGAAAATTTTTCAAATCTGAAGAAGAAAAAAAAAAAAACAAAACTGGAATGAATTACAAGCCTTTAAAAAATAAAAAATAAAAAAACCCACCACAAAAATGTGCAATTAGAACAGAGGTTAGACATTTATCAAGTGCCTGGGGAAAAATACCAAAACCAAGGCACCAAAATTTGTTTGTCAATTACTTAGTCTATGTAATACTAGTGGTGGGTAAGGAGCACCTGGTCTGAACTAGTAAGGCTGGAGATTAAATGTAGTGATAGCAAATGCAAGTAATTTAAACTGAAAAGCCTTTTCACTTCTCTGATGTCCCTGAGCCTAGATGAAGTGCAAAGGGAAAACTCTTGAGGTATTCCAAAAGGTTGGTCAGAATCTGTTCAGACAAACTGCACATATTTTTAAGAAATGGGGGGTTTAATATATTCATGATTATGTGCTTGCTTCTTGTGATGGTCTTTCCAAGATCTTAAACCAGATCTTGCCAAGTTTGTGTGATGAAACGTAGCACTACTTAATGAATTCAAATTGTCAGCACATGCAGTCTTACTGTGTTAATCTGTAGTTCCTTTGATCCACGATGTACTGGGAATATGAGCCAGTTTATCAGCCTTTTCTGAAAGGTAGAGTTTTGTAACATTCAGAAAGTCCTTTTGAATTTAGTAACTAAATCTGTCTTAACAGGTTTTGGCTCTCTAATAAACTGAATTTCTAAGCAAAAAAAAATAATTTCTAAATTATTTTAAATTGTTAGAACAAGGAGAGTAATAAGGTAAAATTCTTAAATTCAGAGTTCATTCCTTATTTGCTGAGGTAAGACACACTGCAGAAGCAGTAAATTTGAGTCACTGGAGTCACTAACAGTGTTGTCGTTCTTCAGGATGAGTCAACCAAAGCTGTGAGCTGGCAAAAGAAAATCTGCTAAGAATAAAGTTTCTCAAGATCTCTTACCTCCTTGTACAGGAATTGCCAGAATTAAAATCACATAAACAAGTTCTAAGATGGAGTTCATATTCAAAGAATGTTCTCATTTGTAGTTGTTTAACTATGTTCGCTTCTTGTATGCTTTCAAGTGCAATTGACAAATTTGTGTAAAAGGAGGTAATTTGGGCCTCTGTCCTTCCGTGAGCTCCACCTGCATGTTTTTTCCTGAAGATCCACTGAATCTTCTAAAGATCCAGTGAAGACACCTCAGGACGTTTCTCTGTGAAACTTTATATAGGTAGGTTCCATATTTTTTCCCTACAGAACACACTGACGCATCTTATTTAACTTAATCTGGAGCACTTAATTGTTTTTCTTGGACAGCTTCACTAGATCTGTATGTCTCAACAATTAAGAAAATCAGGCTTGTAATATTGCAATTGTTGCATTGCCCGTTAATATTCTTTTGCAATTTATACAGTGCATACTGTTGTATGATTTGGGTGCACATACATGATGGAAATTAACCTGCAGTACAAACAGTAGGTGAAAACTTCCCTTTGCACAAGAGGGACAGAACCACAAAGAACAGCAGTAATGTGAGCTAGTGTCTTGCTTGAGGTGTTTCTTCAAAAAGCAGTGTACCTGATTGTGCAAAGTTACTTGGTCTAACTGTTACCTGTTTTTCTAAACAAGTTGTTCCTGTTTTTTTTATGCCAGGAGACAGCCAGTGAAGAGTATATACACCTTAATTCTAAGGTTTGAGTCTTGCATGTGTGTGTGGGCTACAGATGAATGAAGTCATCATTGTGTGGTTAATTTCAAGTGCTTTATTAATTCTTAAATGAAAATCAAATTATAATAAAAAGTAAATGGTAATTGGTTATTAAGCAATAATTGAATGGTAACTGAAGAGAGATTTAATTTACAAACAGTGGTCTGATACTGGATAACCTGGTGAAGAAACGACATCCCAAAGGGAAATGGCTTTATCCAGCTATGCTGTAGTGAAACTTGAAAATGTGTAATGTGCTAACTGCCCTGTCTCTGTTTAGATAATGAATTGTATGGTAATTCCTACCACACCTGTAAGCACAAGCTCTTGCAGCTCAAGCAACATGGCAGCTGGAGAGTTGTGGTCAAAGAATGAAGAATTACAATCTGCTCAGAACGTCAGACTGCCCATGGAGTATTGTGTTCAGTTTTGGTTCTTGCTGTACAAAAAGGATGTTGACAGCCTGGAGAGGGTCCAGAGAAGAGCCATGAATATGATCAGAGGAGCACCTGCCATATGAAGGGAGGCTGAGAAAACTGTTCAGCCTTGAGAAGACTTAAGGGAGACCTGGTTACCATGTTCCAGTACTTAAAGGACAGCTACAAAGAAGGTGGAGATTCTCTACTTACAAGGAGTCGGATGGACAAGACAAGGGGCAATGGGCACATGTTGCTCCAGGGGAGATTCTGACTGAACACAAGAGGAAAATTTTTCACTATGAGGACAGTCAGAGGGGAAGGATTGTTAACACAGGCAAAACCTTTAAGTTCTCTGGAAATAAATATGTGACATGAGAATAGGGAAAAATAAGGATAGGAACAGGCACAGATATCATCCCAAGTGATTGTCCAAACTGTGGCATGTCCAAGTTAATTTCATTTTCCCCAGCTCCTTCCTCCCTTGCAGTATCCCCTTCTACCTAAAAGGTTAAGAGGAGTCAGTAGGACTCTTGCTGTTTTTCAGACTGTGTATTTAATATTCTTTCCACTCCACAGTGCTCCAGCTGCTTCTGACTGTGGCTACTCTGTTCTTTGGCCAGCTACTTAGGTCTTGTCCTGTCTTCGTAGCATTTCTCATTCCATCCCCAGCCAGCAAAAGGAGGGAGAAGCCTGGAGATGTTGTTTGTAATGGCTGCAGGCACTGGGCAGCCTCTCAGCCTTGAAGGCAGAGGAGGAGGATTAAGAAAGGGTTTATGGACAGGGAAAAGGCACAAACAAAATAGTTGGAAGAAGCAACAAGCTTGGTCTGCCCATGTGGCACAGGAACTAATCAATGATTGGCTTGAAAAAGTGTTATTTTAAAGATACTGGAAAGGGGCTGAAGTTAGAAAAGAATGTTAAATACTGTCTCCTCTTCATAATTAAATGCTTATGTTAAATTTTGGGGAAACATGGTGGGCAGAAAAGGTATTATTGTACATTCAGAGGAATGACCAATGGATTTCCTCAATATTCCCAGCCTCTACCCTCAGTCTGTATTTTTCTTAAAGCTCCAGCAATTACTCTGTGCTTCAGTGAGGTGAGGCCTACTTGGTGTGGAGGAAAAAGCCGACGTACACGACTAGATAAGACAAAAAAAGCACTTCAGACCCACTATCCCAACTTAACAGCTTTTCAGTGCCCCGGGTTTCCACTTGTGCTGTGTCTCTCGGGCTTGCTCTTCTCTTGCTCTCTGCAGCCGCTGTAGCCAGGTGGGGATCGGTCTCTTCTCCCAGGTAACGAGAGATGGAGCGGGAGGAAATGGCCTCAAATTGTGCCAGGGGAGGTTCAGGTGAGATAGCAGGTAAATTTTCTTCACTGAAAGGGTTGAGAGGCACCGGAAGAGGCTGCCTAGGGAAGTGCTGTAGTTACCGACCCTGGCTGAGGGTATTTAGAAGCCGCGTAGATCAGGCGCTCAGGGACACGCTTTAGCGGTGCCAGCTGACGAGGGACGGACTTAATGACCTGAAAAGTCCTTTCCAACCAAAGCGATTCAGTGGTTCTTACAGCTCCGTGCTAGAACTCCCCGCTTGCCCGGCCTCTCCCTCCGCGCCTTCTCGTGGGGGGCATCACCCGCGCTCTCTGTCACCGTCCCCTCACGGAGGGACCGCCCTGTCCCACCCCAATCCCGGGGTCACCGCCCCCATAGCGGCTGCGGGCGGCATCGCGCATGCGCGGCTCCCGCCTGTGGCGGGGCGGGCGGGCGGTGGAGGGGCGAGGCGAGGCGCCACGTGACGGAGGGGGTGGGCGCCATGGCGCGGGTCGGGGCAGTCGCCGCTAACCGGGACCTCGCCGGTACCACCGTGCAGCCGGGCAGGCCGGCGGCGGAGCCCGCCAGAGCCGCGGCGATGTCTTCCATCGTCTCCTACGAGAGCCTGGTGCACGCCGTGTCCGGCGCTGTGGTAAGCGGAGCGGAGCGTTGTCAGGGCTTCAAAGCGCGCAGCCCTTGCGGGCGGTGCCGGGTTTGAGGGGAAAAGAGGGAGGGTGGAGCGGGTTGGAAGGGGGCTTCTCGGTGGTGGGGCTGCGGGGGTGAGCGGCCTGGTGGGGAGCACTGAGGAAGCCGTGGGCCTCTGTAAGCCTTTGTTTGGCCGAGGGGCCGTGTCTGAGGGGGGCCCAGGGCAGGGCGGGAGGATGAGTGGAGCAGCTGTGCCCCAAACCTTTCTCCGTTACGGGGAGAGGGGATGTGGGGTGAGGGACTCCCTGTCTCAGACCCACCTCCCATCCTGTGCGACCAAAGACCACCTTGGGCTTGTCATTAGTTTTGGGTGTAGGGTTTGAGAAAACGGGAGGCTGTCTCTCTGTCGTCCTGGAGCTTCCTCGCAGCCCAACAAGAGCTGCTCCCTCAGGAAGTGGGGCTGTAAGTGTGTGAAGTTGGGCATCAAGGTAGCGGTGAAAATGTTGTGGACCCGGTCCTTAGGGACATGGTTTAGTGGTGAACTTACAGTGGTGGTCAAAGGTTGGACTGGATGATCTTGAAGGTCCCTTCCAAACAAAAACATTCTGTAATTCTGTTAAGCCTCCCAGAAGTTGGGGCAGAGGGAAGATGCGTCCAAATTCTTTACTGAAAGGGTTGTCAGGTGCTGCAACAGGCTGCCCAGTCACTATCCCTGGAGGTAATTAAAAACAGTGTGGATGTGGTGCTTAGGGACATAGTTTAGTGGTGGAGTTGGCTGTGCTTGGTTAATGGCTGGAGGTGATCTTAAAGGTCTTTTTCATTCAAAATGATTCTATGAACATAAGAGTTGTGCTAAGCATCAGAATTCTGCATTTGTCTTTAAAACACAAGCTGTGAAGGATAAGGTATTAATCAAAACATGAACCAAGTGTAGCACACCTAGAGGAGGCTTGTACCATCTTGGGTAAGATGTGTTAATGGGTTTCAAGCAAGTTGATGCAGCTTTATTCACATTATTCAAGACTGGCAAGAACACCTAAATAAATATTTTGGCAATTGTTGATCTACCATTCTGGCAAAACTTACTGTTCTAATTTGAACCCCTAAAATAACTCACAATGTCTTGAAGCAGATGAAAGTTGTTTAATGTTACTGAACAATAAAGACTGATGCTAAAAGGAAAAACCAAGACTAAGGATTGTTTTGTCTATATCATAAATAAACGTGGGACTATTGTCTGCTCTTTAAAATCTTTTAAGTCTGCTTATTTGAGCATCAAAGGCAATGGGAGTTTTATTTCCACACTCAAGACATGGAACTCTCAAATTATCTCATTGAAATACTGCTTGCCCTCCTTTTGCTGGCTTGTGCAGAAGCTGGTATTGCTGTCTAGCCCGCAGTGTTAGCTGTCTCACTCTCATATACAGATGTGTAGAATCATGCTGTGCTCCTGAACAAAGTTTATGGAATGAACCAAACTTATAAACCCAGTCACAAACTTAAAACATGTGATAAAGTGGTATCTTAAGTCTCTCGGTGGTATTAATTAATAGAAATTCCTTATTGTATTTAAAAGAGGCTTATATTTCCACCTCAATAATATTGCTGTGATGGAAAACATAACTGTTTGGAGTTATTGGAGATTTCTATTTGCTGCTGTAATACATAAATTTTCGCAAGATCTTTGACATGGGTACTAACTGTTCTGATATGGTCTCACCATCAGTTTAAATTGTTATAAAGCATGCAGATGCAAGAACTAAAAAAAAAAAAAATCAACCCACAGAACTGTGCTGAGGTAATGAGTCAAAAGAATGTCAGATCACAGTGTGATTATTTTTGTTCATGAGTAGTTTTGTGAGCAGCACAAAGTGTGAATGCTGATTTTCTGTGAACTTTAACTGAATTATATAAGTATTCTTTCTCTGCATATAGCTACTTTATAGTTACTTTAGTAACCTTCCTGTTCCAAATGCTGTAGGACTAAGACCTTCATAGTACTATAGCAGCTTTGTTGTCAGCCAACATTCAGTATGGAACATAATTTGTTTGTTTTAGGCTGGGGTTCTACACACCTCTTTTTGGATGCATCTTCTTGGAAGCAGTTACCTCAGGCCACTTGGTCTGGCCACTTACTGCCACCTCTTGGCTACTGCACAGTCTGTGGTGCTACAGATGAGCAATGAGCTGATCTGACTGAAAAAAAGCCCAGTGGGATTTTTTTTTTTTCCCAACCAGATTAGTTTCCTTGTCTGCAACATTGTGTAGGTGTCTGGAAAGTTACACCACCAGTATGGGGGTTGAAGGGAGGCAAATAGAGTTGACCAAGAGCTGGGATTGCTCAAGCTGGTTTGTACCTGTTCTGGTTATCAGTAAGCAATACCATGACTTGACTTCGCAACTGCTGGGATTCAGCACAACAGGGAGGTGCTGGGAAAGCAGACAATGAAGCCACACCCTTTCAGTATGTACAGGATCATACATCTTGGCGTGTTTTCCCACAATCAGTGACATAGGTTACTTTCACTGCTGGTCCCAAATATGATTCAGTAAGGAATCTGAGCCCAAGAGTTTTTGTTTCTGTGAAAAGAGCTGGTCCTGCTCATCCCTTTTACTTCCCTTAACTTCAACCCATGAAATCCTATTTCCTTCATGTGGTGCTCCTGGCAGTCTCCTCATGCTGTAGTTTAGTTGTTCCATGTATGAACCTAGGAGAAAATAACTGCTTTTCTGAGTTTATTTCCCTCAATTTATCAGGAGTGGAGAGGATACAAAATCTTTCATTGGCAGTTACCAGATCAACTGTTTTAATCCATGGCATTTTGTTCAGCTATAGTTTTATACATATTTTAAGCCAGTTTTAAGAAACTTGTGAGGCTAACGGCGTTGGAACAGTTCAGAGTTGGGCCAGGGATGTTAGGAAGCGCGTTAGGATGTTAGGAAGCGCTTCTTTACCAAGGGGGTGGCCAAACTGGACCAAGCTCCCTAGAGCTGTGCTTGATGTCCTAAGCCTGCCAGTGTTTACAAATCATTTGGACAATGCCCTTAATAACATGCTTTATTATTATCCTTAACCAGAGTGGGTCAAGCAGTTGGACTATGTGATCATCGTAGGTCCAACTGAAGTACTCTGTTCTGTACCTTGGGTCCACTCCTTTGTCCTGTGTGCCTCTACCCAAACAGATTCCTCATTCCTCTTTGCTGGTTTTGAGTGCAAGTGTTTGTGTTGCTTTATGGTGGATTGCACTGAGAGTGGGATTGAGGAGAAATTTCACTTTGGGAGGATGGAGGCAGGATAAATTGAGCAGGAAAAGGCTGGAATTTGCAGTGACTGCAGTTGTTTGCCTTCTCTGTGCATGTGCCTGTGTTATTATGCTTTGAGGTTGCCTTCAGAGTTACTGTAATGTAGCTGTCATTAGGAGGTATATTTTACCCCTGTGGCACTTTTTTGTGTTGGTACTGGCCTTCTAACTGAAATTTCTTTTTTGTAAATTTTTACTCTGATGTGTTCATTAATCCTACTTGCTGTCAAGGTGTGTACGTTCTTAAGTACCAAGAATGAGCAGACATGGGATCAGTACATGGGAGAACAGAACCAGTCCTTTTGGCAAGAGCCCAAACTAAATGGGTTAAAACAACTAATTAGTTATGGCCAAGTGTTTCCTCTCATCTGCTGCCTGGTGTTATGAAAACTGGAGAAACTCGTATCTTGTTAAGATTTCCACCAAGAGTTGTGTTAGTGAGGAAACACTACCCGCAAAATAATCCTGAGTTGCTGGTTGTATGAATAGGTCCAAGCAACCTGATCAGAATCTAGAGTGTTCCCCAGGGCAAAGTTCACTTAAATGTGTGGCATAACATTGCTCTACTGCTTTGGGGTATCCCAGAGCTTTCCACCATTTAAACAGTTTGCATGGTTAGTAACAGAAGAGTGCCACAGCTTCAGCAGACACTTAATGCATTTAATATTGCTGTGGAGTGTTAAGAGGTCTGCAGCAAGCAAGGAGCTTTTTGAGTTAGGTGTCTTTCCCCGAAGCTGTGTGCTCTAATGCTACAGTACTGAAGACTGGAGAGACAAGGAAGATGTATGTATCTTCCTGTGTGGAAGATAAGGCCATTTGCAAATACAGTATTTATGGGTGCTGGCTGTTCCATTTGGAGACTTTTAATGGTTGGATTGCATGGGAAATGAAGGGAGAATTTTGGATACACAGAAAGTGAATCTGGTGACACCTAGGTAGTGATTTAAATCATCATGTTTTTGATGCCATGGGGATTGTCTTGGTTGGTTGATCTTTATTGCCTAAACTGAAAGGCATTGGAAAGGCCTGCCCAGAACAGTGGTGGAGTCACCATCCCTGGAGGCATTTAAAAGGCATTTGGACCTGGTCCTTAAGGACATGGTTTAGTAGTTGACTGTGGTGTTAGTCAAGGGTTGGACTGGATGATCTTGGAGATCTCTTCCAACCTAAACATTCTGTGGTTCTGTGAAATATAGTACAATATAGAGTAAGTCCTGAAAAACTTGTATTGTTAGTTTTTAATTGACTAAAAGGTGTTGTTGTTGTTGTTTGTTTTTGTTTCCTCTTGAGTCAAAACAAGGTAATTGTAACAGGGCAGTTGCTTGTGTCATTTTTTTTGTTTGTTTGTTGTTTTTTTCTTTTTTAAAGCAGAAATTGGATGCTGAGGCTAATGGGACATAAAGTACAGTAAGGTTTTCTCCTGATAACCCAGTCTATCAGCTCCCAAGACTCCAAAAGCTTTCTCTGTTGTCAAAAGGCTTCAATTTCATCTTGATATAATACAAGAGAGAAAAGCCTTGTTTTTTAAGTGTGGGACCAAGAAAGACATGTCAAAGACATGATGTAGACATGGCATACATGTCAAAAAGACATCTGGAGATATATGGAGTTTATCCTCATTTTAAACTTACTCATTACACTGGTTTCTGGGTGAGAAGTGAAGGGCTAAGAAGAGTAGAGTCTTGACAGACATCTATACAAGCAACTGATAGACTATATAGCCAGTTTTATTTTGTTTTTCAGGGCAGTATGACTGCAATGACTGTGTTTTTTCCTTTGGATACAGCTAGGCTTAGACTTCAGGGTAAGTGTCAATCTCTAATTTCTTTGTACAAACTCTAGTTTCTGTTCATTTTCTATTGGCAATTATAAGGGTGGTTGTAGGGGGGTGTAGTTTGTATGAACAGGAATCTTACCTGTGTAACAGTAGCACGATGTAATCACTAACACAATTTTTCCAGCTGAAGGCAGTTCTCCCTTCTGAAAGTGTTGGGCAACCTTTTAATTAGCCAAAAAGGCTAATGTGATGTGTGTCCAGATGTGGCTTTTAAGTGGTTATCTAAGACCAAAAAAGAAGAATAACATAGGTCAGATTATACAGGATTACTTTTGTGTGCAGCTGCTTTTGGCTGCTGAGAACACTTAAATATGCATCGACAGTATCATGAAAAACTAACTGTGAGTTTTTCCTGAAAAGTGATGTAAAGAGAGAAGTTAAGGTTAGAACTGGGAGCAGGAATGTCAACTTTATTGTTCTAATGCTCTCAGTCAAAATTTACAGAATTATCAATGATTTTAGCACTGTGACTAAAGCACATCAGCTGTTGAGCAGCTTTTAATGCAGGAAGAGATGGTGCTTTGCTAAGGCTCTGCTAGTGGTGCTAGTCTGGAGTCCAAGGTACAATTTTGAGAGCAGCTAGGCCCAGTTCTAATTTCTTACCTAAGGTGGGCTTATCTTCAGTTCATATTACAGGTAATGGTTAGGAATTGGCATCTGCAGATACTTTGGTGCCCTACAGAGCCTGCTAGTCTGAAAAACAGAATTACCCTTACCTAGAAAAAGAAAATAAGGAGATGCTTTCTGGAATTGCTGCAGCAGTAGGGAATGTCTGTGTTCTGTGAAACAGAGGAGGCATGGTATTCTGGCATATGTTCAGAATAGGAGGGATAAAGAGCTGGAAATGAATGCTAAACATCAGAATAATCTAAAAGTTTATTTCTTCTGTTTTGCAGTTGATGAGAAGCGAAAGTCTAAGACAACACCAGCAGTCCTATTGGAAATAATCAAAGAAGAAGGCCTGTGAGTATATACTAATTTTTCTCTTGTCTTCATGAGGCAACCTCTAAAACTAATTTGAATTTGCTGTTAAAGTGGAATAATAGCCTGCATAGACAGATTCTTACTTTGAATTGAAATGTCTTCATATAAGTGTGATGTGATTTACGTAATCTTGTGTTCATCTTGAGCTAATTCTGATTAACATTCTTGAGCACCTTATGCAATCAAGTTGTTCAGTGATGTAACTACTTCCATTAGGGAGGTAGTTGTGGCTTCTCAGAAATGCAGGTTTGTATGCAAATTTGCCTTCAGGTACCTGATAAACCAGATTGGTCTGGTTCTTGGGTGTGTCCATTCTCATAACCAAGACGAAACTCTTGGTCATCTGAGCCACTTTCAACAGGAGAATTGAGACATGTTTCCCAGTTGGAAGTTTTTTTCATTTGGAAGCAAACAAGTAAGTCCTGGTGCTTGCAAGATAGAAGATTTAACTAAAAGCAGTTATCCTCAGCAGTGCTGTGCTTTATCTGTCACACAGGCTGAGCTGACATGGCTGAGAAAAAGTTACATGTGTGTCCTTTTTATGGATATTTTCCTAAGTGAATCCCTGGAACACTTACACAGACCTGAGCTTTCAGGACATTAATGTTGACAAAAGTTTAGCTTGGCCAGTGATGTTTTGCTGTCTTTGAACTTCAGCAGCTGGCAGTTGTATGCATGACTACACCTCAGTCAGTTGGTAATATGTTTTGTTCCCATTCCCGCATTATGTTTGTTTCATAGGGGTATTAAAAAAAAGGAAAAAAAAATTGAAAAGAAAAGTTAAGAGGTTTAATGAAATGGAAAAACTGCAAAAGTGGTCATCCCACTTGCCGTCTGAAACAGAAAAATCAGTAATTCTGGCAAGAGGTAAACATTGTTTCTTCCAAAGGTATTGGCAGGGCCTGGCTAAGCAATGATACTAGTTTTAGAGATGTCTGGAATTAAAAAAAAACAAACAAACCCTAAACATCAAAGCCCCACAGGAAATTTGAAATCTCTGATATGAGATCATAAACATTTAGTTCACATTAGCTTGTAGAGTCTGGCCTCATAGTACACTTCTGTTGAGACTGCTTTTCTCATCTGGATGTACCATAAAGAAAATAGATTTAGCTAAAGGACTTTCTATGGAAACCTTTACTGTATTCCCTGCTTTTTAATCCTTTTCCAGGTGTTACAAAAGGTGTTTATTGGTGTACACAGTACTCAAGTGTGCAGGAGGATTTGTATGGGAATTACAGACGCTAACATTGACAACATAAGTCATTAAAATAAACTCATGTATTTGGTCATAGTTTCCTGTTTTGTACTCTAGGAAGTTTCATTTAAGAATGAAATTATGATTTTCAATAAATCAAGCAAAGCCAAACTAGCACTCTCAGTTATAAGACATGGTCCCCAAAGGGTGGGGGATTTTTTTTTTTTTTTAAAGATCATTTTAATTCTACTTGTGATTATCTGTATAGTTAGTTAATTTGTAACTGTAGCTGTTTTGTTAGCTAAGCCAGTAACTTCATAAACAGTCATAACAGTGTGATGTATTCTCAGCTACATGGGAAGGAGAAACACTTGTTACATCTGAGATGAAAACCTAGCGTATACATCCTAAGAGCACTCAGATGATGAATTTACCAGCCTTGTGCCTTTTACTGTGTCCTCCTTGGAGATCCTAATATTCTGTATATTCCCAGTATTTTATTGAATACTGAGGAGCCTCCTCATTGACTGCTGGTCAATGAGTTTTCTTACACACTTAAGATGATACCAGTTCTCTACCTGGCCTGTGCAGTTTCAGTGAAGGCACATATTGTCTTTTTTTGGATATATTTTAGAACATGTTGGAGATATATGGCAGTTGTTGAGATGTCCCTGTTTTACATGTTCCTCAGGCATGTCAGAGAAGGGAGCCTTGTTAGTCAGCTATTATGAAATCATTCTTAAGATAGATTTAGGTGCTATAGAATGTCAATTATTCACAACAAAAAATAAGATAGCCATGAAACATAAGAGGGTATTCAGTTTGCCATCTGTACTTAAGCTAATGAACTTTAAATAGGTGAAGTATTTTTTCTCACTTACCAGACTGATTTGCAAGGCTTTTATTAGGAATTCTTCTGACCTGTATATCTCATGCCCCAGGTTGTATCCTTTGGAAGACTCTCCTTGCTGGAGTATATTTATTTTGATAACTAGTCTTCCATCTTTAACTTTTATGCAACAATCCAGACAGATATATTTTTTTATTTCCTTGCTCCAGGTGGCTTGTTTTTTTATTATTGTTATTTCATATTGAAGTGGTAGCTGGAAAAAAAATAGAACATCTATGTTAAGCATTGCTTTGTTTCCTTGGAGATGTCAGCATTTCTTTATTGAGGTATTACCTTTTGTATTGGACTGATGACTCTGTTTCTCAACAAAAATGAAAATCCTGCCTGTGCCTTGGTATGTCTTAGTATATGGTTTGTACTGTCTGTATTGGTCTGTGTGTTAGCATGCATGCTTCAAATATCTTTACCCCCTCAGTGTTTGTAGTTCATCTCTGGCTGTTGGTAGAGAGTAAATACAGGGCTGATACTCACTTCTGGAGTGAATAGGCCCCAAGCTTCTCACTGTAAATACATTGTACCTCTGCATCTCTTTTTCAATGGAATCAATCCTGATTACTATAGTTTATAAGTGTGTTATTTTTTTAGTGGTAGGAATTTGGTATGGTATGATTGGTTACCATTTGTTACCATTAATGATAAAGACTTATCTAGTTGATATTATCTGCAATATTGAGTATTGTATCTCCTGGAACGTCTGTAAAATCAACCAGATCACATTAGTACTTTGCTCATACAAAGTACTTACCATGTACTTTTTACCATGTACTTACCATGACTTTTTACTCTCCATTAGGTTGGCACCATACCGAGGATGGTTTCCTGTTATCTCCAGCCTTTGTTGCTCCAATTTTGTTTATTTTTATACTTTTAATAGTCTTAAGACTCTCTGGGTCAAAGGCCAGCAATCAACCACTGGAAAAGACTTGGTTCTTGGGGTTGTTGCAGGTAATACTTAAATCTCAATTGCATCAAAAATGTATTTGTATAATATTCTGTGTAATATTTTTCTTACAGAAAAGTCCACTGGAGGTCACATGGAGTACTTAAATCTCCCACCATATGCAGACCTGCTTCATTGTCAATGTTGGCACACAGCACAGTGCTGTGAGAGCCTAGAATTTTATTTGTGTCTGGTATATTGTTTACCATGATATCAGCTTTTAGATGTTGAATGCATGTGGCAGTGAGTGGTGATACTTGTTTCTTCAAAAGGAAGATATATGCCAATTCTGAAATATTCTTTATTAAGATGAGTAAGAGCTGTTAACTTTATGTCAGTTTTCAGCCTTGTTTTTGGAATGTCATCTGAAAGTGATAGTAAGTCCCTAGATCTGTGCAGGTATGTTCTCTCTCACCCCTTCCTGTCATCTGGATGTTACAGTGTCTTCTTTGAAGGGATGATGACACCAGTGGCTTTTCTAGAAAATCAAGTGTGAGAACTTACCACTGTGTGCCTATACTATTCCACAAGAACAATTGCTCATGCAACCACACTGGAACAAACTGGTTTTTAAAAAAACTGCAGAAAAAAACAAAAAAAGACCTGTGGTTGTTTGAGGGGAGAGGGAATGTTGGTTACTTCTTAGTTTCTTGTACTTCCAATGAATAGACACAGTCACTAGCTGAATAGTTGGGGGAAAGTAAGGAAATAAATTTTTATGTTGGCTTTACCATGGGAAGAAACTTTATTATAATTACATTCTGGAACAAAAGCTTACAGGAATTGGGGTAATAGCTTTCAGTTAAAGTTCTTCAGTGTTCATAGGTTATATCCTTATAATGGAATAATACCCGGTATAGTTAAAAAATTTCATCTGGGTTTTTGCTAATCCTCCTTACCATCTCTTATTCCTCCTACTGGTAGCAAATACAGATCAAAAAAATGTGTTTTTAAAAATTATGTTGCTAGTCTGAAAAATAAAGTTTTATCTCCTGTAACTGGGTCTGGGTGAAAAATAAGTATATTGTGCTCTAAGCTGTTGCTTCATAATATAATCAATTTGCTTAAGAGAGATTAATATGGCTTGCCTTTTCTAGTGCTTGATTTTGCTGAAAACTTTTTCTTCAGAGCTGCTTGTAGTCATTATGAGTGATACTGAATACTTACACATTTATATTCTGCTTTCCTGAACCCTTTTAAGGACAATAAAAAGAACAGGCATAATGTAGGTTGTAAAGTTTCATCTGTTTCAGAATGTATTGTTCTTAATATATTAAGACTGTGTCCATCTTGATATAACGCAACAGTTCAGTCTGTTATTCAGCCTCCTACCAAAGCAACCAGTGTAGAAGCAATTGCTAATTTCTGTGATGCAGAAATATTGATAAGAAAGATCAGAACCTTGTCTTGTACATAGTTATTTCAAAGTAACTGCCTCAGTCATTACTTAAAAGAAGAGACCTGTACCAGGCAATGGCAGAAGCAGTGTCACTTAATCATTTTCTGTGTTAGTCCAGAAATGTACTTTGCAACACTTCTTTATTGCAGCCTTATGGATTTCTGTTTCTCCTCCCCCATCCTACTTTCTGATATCTTTTGAACTTTGCTGTTGAGATTCATTATTGTGTGTAATCTCTTGTTGCTTCTAAGCCTTTCTTAAAATATTGCAGAATCCTGTGTTTTCCACCCTGAGCAAACTTAGTGAATCTAGAAAGTAGGTGTTCTCATTCTTTTGGCACTGTACGTGCTCTCTTCAGGTCAAGCTGCTTGCATTCATATTTTGATCTCAAAAAATAATCCTTCTAAGCTTGCCATTTCATGTTTCCTTCTGAAAGTAGGCAGGCAGCACGTCATCTTGGAGTAAGTAGAGCATAAAATAGTAGAGTAGCTTGTGCTGCAGTGTGGTGTAGTATCCAGAAGATGAACAAGTTCACTTCAGATTCCTTCAATGCATTTTCTAGAAAATCCAGTGTGAGAACTTACCACTATGTGCCTGTACTATTCCACAAGAACAATTGCTCATGCAACCACACTGGAACAAACTGTTTTTTTAAAAATCTGCAGAAAAAAGCAAAAAAAGACATATTTGATGTGTTTTGTTGATTTATGGGTTTTTTTGGTTGTCTTTTTTTGGCTTAGTCTTGTGGAGGAATAGCAGAAAAGCCTTCCCACTGCGTGCAGTCCGCTGGCAGCTAATTCATGGAGGAGCTTTGTGTCTGGGTATATACCTGAAGTAGCTTATCACAAATTACCAGTTTACTTTTGCCCTTATGCTGTGTTAATTTTCCCCATCTTCTTACCAGTAATATCTGTAATGTGTGAATTAGGGTTAAAGGGTATAAGAAAACATTTGAAATCTTCTGGTTCTTAATGTTCTGGGGTGGTTTTTTTTGTGCTGTGTTTTACATTAGGTGTAGTGAACGTCCTATTGACCACTCCACTTTGGGTGGTAAACACACGTCTGAAGCTGCAGGGAGCAAAATTTAGAAATGAAGACATTGTACCAACCAATTATAAAGGCATAATAGGTAAGCACCTGTTGTTGTCTTCAACAAAAAAGAAGTTCATTAAATGAAATATATCAAGGACTTTGAAGTCTGGAGACTTTTATTTATGTAGCCAATTTCACCCTGGAATCTATGCTTCCCTATAACTTTGCAGTCATTGAGTTTTACAAGAAACTGGACTTGGACATTTCTGATGGTAATTAAGAATTTGTGTTATGCATACCTGTAACTAAAATGCCTTTACAAAGGCAGATGTCTTGTCATACAAACCCTGGAGTAGCAGTGAGCCCAGTGAGGTGGTAGCTGAGAGTCTTGAGTTTGGACAATCAGCAAATTAAACTTCACTTGCCTTAGTCTTTTAATCAGCCTCATGTTCAGGCTGTCTTCCTTCTAATATTAAGTAAGTAAAAAAATTATTGTTGTTTAGAAGATTTTAGTGTTAAATTTTGAGCTTGTACTAAAAAGAGTGAGGTGTCTGTGCTGATGATAAACTTTCTTTACAAGTGATGTGAGCAAGAACCTTCTTTGTTGCTGGTTTTCCTTTAACTTACAGATTAGAATGGAAGATTTTATAAGTTCCATAAAAGACTGATGTAGATTTTTGTACACCTTGAATATTAGGCTTTAAGTGTAACTTTTCTCACCATCTGTGGTCAGAATTTTGTACTGAAAATTTGATATTTTTTTTTACTGCCTTTCTTCTCAGATGCCTTTCATCAGATAATACGAGATGAAGGAGTTTTAGCTTTATGGAATGGTACTTTTCCATCTTTGCTGCTGGTCTTCAATCCTGCCGTACAATTCATGTTTTATGAAGGCTTTAAACGGAAGCTTTTGAAAAAGCAGCTGCAAGTGAGTATGTTTTGAAGCCAGCTGATGGACATTCTCTTTTATAAGACAGGTTCTTTGACATCTGTTTTTGATCAAATTCAGAAGTGTAGGTTTGGTTTTGGTTCTTGTATTCTTGAAGCTTTTTTTAATGTAGTGTATCTTCTAAAAATGATGCATGATTGTGAAGTGAGACTTGAATCTTTCATGTCTCTAGGGAACAGACTTCTGTGATTAATTCCTTTTTCTATAAAAAAATCAAACTGTACCTCTCGTCCATGTTTGCTGAGATTTGTTCCCAGGTATTGATTTAGAACACAGATTTCAATTCTAATGCAACTGTTTTATAAGTATGTACATACAGTCTGGTTTGAAGTCACCTCTTTTACCCATTCTTCTGTATGTCAAGTATATTGAGCCTTTGAAGTATCACCAATTTGTTTCCGACCAGGTCATTTTAATAACACCTGAAGCCCTTTTTCCAAGGGTAGACAATAGAATTGAACATAGCATTCCAACCGTACCTCCTCCATTCTCTTCAGAGGCAGAATCACTTTTCTATCCCTCCTTTGTAGCCCCCTTCTTTTTCTTTTTTTTCTTTTTCTCTATATCAGACACAGCATCTCACCTGAACTCATGTTCCTTTTATGTTCTAGCATCCTAAAAATCATTTTAGGATGATGTCATAACATGCTGTATGTTTTAAGCTGCAGTGTTTTACTGTGCATTTGTGATTTCAGAATGCAGCTTCCTTTAGTAAAGCATTAGCTCATACCAGTATGTTATAAAGCCATCTTGCTTTTTCTCAAGACACAGTGACTTAACTTCACGTGAGATTTTGCATCATAATCTCATGTGTGTTTTTACCATTTGTAGTTAATACTGCAGCTGTAGCACTCTTATTTGTGCCTGATGGATCTGTCCAGTTATGTTATGAGTAATTTATTTGCATGACAAGCTGAGCTTCCCTGTGCATTTTTATTTGGCTAATTGCCAAATAAAAAAATTGTCTTAAATTACTTAGTTCTAGCTTAATTAGAGCATGCTTTGTCTATGATCAGTAGAGAGGAAAAATACTTTTTTTTTCCCCTAGCAATGGTCATCTTTATTTTGAACAGCATTTTTCTTCCTATTTGATCTTTTCCTGACTGTGTTAAGCACATGAGATTGTCTTATTAAAGGTGTGCATATTTCTGATTGCAAATAATATATGCTGCAAATTGGGCGCATGTTTTGATCTATGCACCTACTTATTTTCAGTGATTAAGCTGATTACAGTGCATTTCAGTCTAACAGTTTGAATTAGGCCATAATAGTGTATTTTGGTGCATTGCAGAACATTGTGGGCTTTGGAGGAGGGGATGGTTTCCAGCAGGTCTGTTTAAATAACAGAGGATGAGGTTTTTTTAGCCTATATCATTGAGATTAAAAGTCTGCCTGGTAGCATAGTGATTACATCTCAGGAATCTAGAGTGATGCTCAAGGAGTATGTCACCTTCCCACAAGTGCTGTGTGACTTGCTAGTTTAAATATTGCAAAAGCTGAAATGCTTATGAATTGATAGTATGTTTAAATGCTACTTTTCTTACCTTCTGTTTACTCTCAGTGCTTTAAATTGATACAGTCGTATGGCTTTGCCTCCACTGTGTTATAGTAACCTAGTTAAAGCAAGAAATTCAGAAGTTTGTGGGCAGGTGGAAATTACAAATAAACTATTTGTGGGAAAGTAATTTGGTTGAACTGTAACTCTTTAAAATGAGAAGGCCCAAAGACTTCACTGAAAACTTGATGCCAAAGATACTTAGATAACCCAGTAGCTGGTACTACTACCGAATTCCCAATCACATAAAGGTGACTGGCTGTTTTGGTACTATGTGGAAGTAATATGCTCTTTTCCTGTTGAACAGCTCACTTCTTTGGATGCTTTTGTCATTGGTGCAGTAGCCAAAGCAGTTGCCACCACCCTCACTTACCCTCTGCAGACAGTACAGTCAATTCTGCGGGTAAGTACCAATTTTATTTCAGGGTAACTGCCTCTGACTTGGTCTGTATAATGCATGTCTTGTTCAGATGGTTTGTTTTCCTTTGCATTTAATGAATCTGTCATTTTGGGAGCTCCTTTTGCACAATGCAGGTCACTGAGAAGGATGCCTCTCTTCTATGATCTTGTACAGACAGGTTCTGGTACAATTGGTATTACTGGTGGTAACTTGACATTGTTTCTAGTAGGTGGTGGGGCTGACAACATAGTACATCAGTACAGCATCTCGCTGGAGGTGATGCACCATACTACTTTTAGGCTCTAGAAAATGTAGATTTCCTTCTTCAGATATAAATAGAAGTTGTGTCAAGAAGTTAAAATTAAATCCTCAAAACCCAGTTTGCTTCCAGATTGGTATTCAGAATAAAAGGTTGTCTTCATAAGTTTTGCTTTATTCGGATGATGTCTTGACCTTGTTGTCAGTAGCCAGAATGTGATTCATCAGGGGAAACTGAGCTCCCTCATAACTGATATCTTTAACCACAGGTACAAGGCCAATGACCTGGTCTTGTACTCTAATTGTAGTGGTAATGGAAACATCTCCATTTGTTCTGACTTGCAATTTGTATGTATGATGGACTATGTAGCTGCCTTCCATATGTACCAATATTGTTGTAATACTGAGACAAGACAAAGTTGGGGGTGGGGTGGGGAAGAGACCTAACCATACAAAAGTAAGCAAATTGTACTTTAATTTCTGTGCTTTTACATCCGTTTTTTTAAGTTGTTTCTTGGTGTTTTTTATAACAGTTAAATGTTAAAAAATGTTTCCACATGATATACAGTGCTGTTTTTCTAAGTAAGGTGAAACCCTAAGTTACCTGTGTGGTAAGCCATTATGTATGTTCTAAAACTTGTATAAGTTTGAAGAATTAGGTGAATAATTGAACACGAGTCTTCCATGCAAAGAATGTCACTTTTCAGACTTGTCTAATCAGGGATTTTTCGTGTTACTTGTTCATGTGGAGATTAACTGTTTGTCTGTTTTTCATGGAAGCTTTGTAATTATTTTAGTTTTTCTTCTTATTTGAGTAGACTAAATATATTTGATTTTTGATAGTGTGTAAAAAGATAGTTTGGGAGCTATATTTTGAAATAAAAGGATGCAAATACTGTGTGGTTGCTGCAACCCTGAAAAGACACTAGATAAAACTTGTGTCTGCACATCTCTCTGCTTCACCCCCCTCATGGTTTGCAAAATGGCATCTGCATTGTAGATGTCAGCTACATAGTAATTTTGTCAGCAGTCATCTTTTGTGAAGTTTTCCTAACTTCTAATGATCTAAAATCACTGAGTTAGTGCCTTAATTCAACCTCTTATCCTGTTGTAACAGTTTGGAGACCTCTCAGAAGTTAAACTAGTAATACAGACTTCTGTTACCAAAGTGACAGAGGCAGAAAGACATTTAAGCAAATACAGCTTTGTTTGGATCAGTTGCAACATCAGTCTGTTTTTAATTTGTGATGAGTTTTCTGCTGATGTGAAGGATAACTGGAAGGCAAGTTGGAGTGCTCTGTTTGAGCCTTTGCCTTGCACAGCAGTGCAGTTTCCATGAGGCTGCACCAGTGCAACAGCTTCAGCCCTCATTCCTTTCCATGGTTGCTACAGAAATGGTTATAATCTAGTGACTGTTCATGTTTTGTCTGTCTCCCTTTGGCTTTTTGATCAAAATTCTTCTGCCTCTTGCTGACAGCATCATTCTTTAAAGCAAGGGCAGCTCTGGTAAGTTGTGCTGCCAGCCTGATGTACTAACCAGCTGCTGCTTACTGCTCACTGCAGCTGAAGTCACCTAGTTCACTGCTGGCTTGCCTGAGCAGTGCTGGGTTGCCTTTTTAGAATCATAGAATCATAGAATTGGCTGGGTTGGAAGGGACCTCAGAGATCATCAGGTCCAACCCTTGATCCACTACCGCTGCGGTTACCAGACCATGGCACTGAGTGCCACATCCAGTCTCTTTTTAAATATCTCCAGGGATGGAGAATCCACTACTTCCCTGGGCAGCCCATTCCAATGTCTGATCACCCTCTCCGTAAAGAAATTCTTTCTAATATCCAACCTAAACTTCCCCTGGCACAACTTAAGTCCATGCCCTCTTGTCTTGTTGAAAGTTGCCTGGGAGAAGAGTCCAACCCCCCCTGGCTCCAGCCTCCTTTTAGGGAGTTGTAGAGAGCAATGAGGTCTCCCCTGAGCCTCCTCTTC
Organism: Phaethornis superciliosus; assembly: GCA_023637945.1. Classification (NCBI taxonomy): domain Eukaryota; kingdom Metazoa; phylum Chordata; class Aves; order Apodiformes; family Trochilidae; genus Phaethornis; species Phaethornis superciliosus. The sequence goes on along the minus strand of JAJQWJ010000001.1, from coordinate 60,860,679 downwards.
TCCAGGCTGAACACCCCCAGCTCCCTCAGCCTCTCCTCACAGGACTTGTGCTCGAGTCCCTTCACCAGCCTGGTTGCCCTCCTTTAGAGCACAGCTAACTCCCTGTGTCCTGGTGGTGGTAGGGTTCAAGGGTTCTTCTCACAGTGTGCTGTGCAAGAGAGGCCTATATGCTACTTCTCAATGCCATTCCATCCTTTCCCTGTGATACTGGTGAATCCAAAGATCCTGTCTCCAGTTCTACAGGCACTAAGGGCAACTTTTTTCCCTTTGTCCTTAGAACCAATAACCATTCTCAGTAGCCAGAAACCCTGAGCCCCTCTGGAAAGAGCAGTAGAAACATCCATCTGTGGTATCTGCCCTGTTCAGTTCAAACTTGCACTACTTTGTAGTGTGTTTTCTAATCTGAAGGCAGCAGTTATATTTGATGAAGTGTTTGTTACACTCACTAAGTGATGTTAAGGAAAGAGTTAGGGATCAAGGTTTAGTATTTTCAGAAATAACATTGAGTATACTTGGTTGTATAGTTATGTAGTTTTTCTGAAACAGTTTTTGCAGACTTATACACAAGCTAATACCAGCTTGATATAATTCATAAAAACGTCAAAATTAAGTTCTATCATCAAAGATAGAACAGGAGTCTTAGCCTTTTTGACCTTAAGCCTTTAAAAATTTACTATTGTTTGAAAGTTGTCAGGCGTCATTGTAGTGAAGTCTCCTTTGCTTTCAACTTTTTGGTAGTGTTCTTTCTTCCTTGTGAAGAACAGTTAACCTGTCCAATTGATAATGGTAAGCAGTTTCCAGCCTTAGCTTTTAGTATGTCTGTCTCCTTTTTAAGTCATTAGGAATATGTGGCACTGGTGTCACTCATTATGCACTGAAACTGTTCTTTAGCCTATGTGTTGGTAAACAGTGAATAAATTAAATTTGCCTCTAGAGAAATACCAATACTGTTAATGTTCTCGGTGATCATGGGTGAAAAAGTTCTCTTTAAAACTCAAACCTCTTTCCTCTAGTGTAGAGAATGCTAGTACCTTTGGGGAAATCTTCCAGTAGCATTCTGATGCTGCTGTGTCCATCTGAGCTTAAGACATATTCCAAAGGCATTTGTGTCATCCTGGTGTTTTCTTGTAATTTCTGAATCTTGCTAGATCTGCTTGCACACTTTTCCTACCCTCAGTTTTAACTTCTCATGCCTAAGAAGTAGCATTTGCCTGAGTAAGTTAGGGGAGAAACTCATCCACTGGCAGTTGCCCAAGTTCACCTTCCTTAGCACAGAAATATAATACAAGCTTCAAAAGCTGTTTGGCTATGTTGTTACAATAACAAAAGGGCGAAACCTTGTATGTTAATAATTCATAGTTACAGTCTGCTGATGGTATTGTTGACCTGTATCAGGTAAGGGTATCAATGAATGCTAGAAAAGGAGTTGCTGAAGTTGCAAGTTTAACTCTATGACATAGAACAGCAGCAGCTATCATATACACTGAAACACAACTGGGGATAAGCAAGTTCATTGAGTAAAAGAGAAGTATTATTTAGGCTAGGTTGATGGATCAAACAATTTTGGAGTCTTCCACATCAGTTCACATGTAAAGGTTTTTTTGCTTCAAGACTTGAAGACTATTTTTTTTTCAGCTATGCAATCTCAATGTTATAATGGTTTACAGATGCATGAGGCTTCGAATCTTTGTCAAATGAAAACTCTGCTAGCCACAAGGAACTTGTTTTGAATGTCATTTCCCTACTAATACTCAACAAATTATGCTTTTGCAATCTTGAAAACTGTTTCCTCCAGAGCAACTGAGAGACATCAAATATGGCCATGCATTACACTCTCTTAGAATCTGTCTTAAACCCAAACCCAATTACTGTAGTGCGTACCAGTTTAAAGCTTGCTTTGTGAAGTTCAAAAATGTGAGCTTTGGCCTCAGTTCTTCACTTATGGGTTGGTATAGCCTGGAAAATATCAAAAGAGGTGTAAGATAGGCTCTCCAGATTTTCCACGTGTTGTGTTCTCTGCCTTGCACAACAAAATGCTCTTCTTTTCTTTTCAGTTTGGACGCCACAGATTGAACCCAGAGAACCGAACACTAGGCAGTCTTAGGAATGTTCTTTATCTTCTTCAGCAGAGAGTGAGGTGAGTTTTCCATATGTTTTGTCTAACATGATACTGAAGACTTGGGTATTGTTAATATGTTGAAAATGTTGCAGGACCTGACTTCTGTTTGAGTCAATCTAGTTTTGTAATAAATTGCAGAATGAGTATACAAAACTAAATTATCTTAAGTATCTGTACAGTAAGTAGTATAAAGGATATCTGTAGATATCCAGCTCACTCACCACTTGTCTGGAAAAGCAGCGAGTTTCTTACACAAAAGACCTAATTTTCTGCAGATTTTTTTCTTTAAAATATTATTTTAAATAGCTGGCAATTAAGTGATAAAGACAAATTCTTACAATTGTCATTAAATTTTGATATTCTTCTTTGTAGTGTACTGATTTACTTACAGAAGGCTATTCATACTTATTTTCTTTGGGTTTTTTTTTCCCCTCCTAGGCGTTTTGGATTAATGGGACTCTACAAAGGCCTTGAAGCAAAGCTTTTGCAGACAGTCCTTACGGCTGCTCTTATGTTTCTGGTGTATGAGAAACTGACTGCAGCAACCTTCACAGTCATGGGATTAAAGCATTCACGCAGACATTGAAAAAGGAACCTATGCCAAAGATTATGGGGTCTAGAAAACACATTCCGTTTCTGAGACTAGACTGGGTAACAAAGGGTCCTCACTTTCTCTGTTTCTCTTTCCTTTTAGCCACCTCCATCTCCATTATTTGGGGAAATTTGGAATACACTCTATTGGACCTGTTGCCATGAATTCAGGGATAGCCATTCCCTACTATTCTGTGGACTTGCTGTGTTAAGAAACAAAGTAGAGACCTTATTTAAGCACTTGACATGAAATTTTAACTGCTATAGGATCTTGTTGACATTCTTGTCAAGAATGCCAATCTGTTGTTATGCTTTCTTGTTTTCCTTCAAATCATCCTCAACTATTCTCCTATCTTTAGCTTCTGTCAGCAGCTGGTGGGGTTGATTTTATGTTTTTTTCTTGACTTGTGTTTATATCACTTCATATTTTGTTCATTAAAATAATGAAAAAAGAACAAGAGTTTTGACATAGTTTTCTTTTAACTTCAAGTGTATTTGTGGCACAGAATGACAGTATATTGCCCCAAAGACCTGGTGGTGAGATTTCTGAACTGCTAGAACGTAGCTGACCAGTCAGTAGGCATGCTGCCTTCTTGAGTCTATTTTGAATCTTGATTTTTTTGTCTAGCCAGTCACTGGCTAGACAGGAGGAACATAACTTCTTGCTTTTTCAGGCTGAGTACCCCAAGCTGCTTCAAGAAAATGGACTTGCTGCAGAGAAATACATGAAGTTCTGTAACCAGGTTCCTTGTGGGAATATGTAAATTCATGCAACGTTCTTATGCAGACGGAGCATTACCCTATACTTCAGAAGTGGCATTCCCTCTCAAATTGTCCTTTAATTATTTCTCCACTGATCTTCCCAGACACTTTCTTGACCATAAAGCATAAATGTTGTAATTGTCCAAGTTAATGTAACCATATATGTTTCTCTATAGTATTGTTCAATAGTCCTAGGCCATAAAACACAAACAAATCCTTTTGTGTCCATTGTTAAGTTTGAAGTAGGATTGTTCCGAAGAACACTTTTATATTTGAAGTATTGAGAAATTTCACGGTCATTTAATGCCAAGAATGTCTGGGGGAAGAATGAAGTGCTGCAGGAAATCTGAGTTAAGTAGCATCCTTTAATTGATTCCATTCTTAGTATGAAATTGGAATGAATTCTGCAGATAATGCTGTCTTATACAAAAGAATAAAAACCCTTACACCGACTGCTTCTTTTTAAAGGGTATTGGGTGTATCTGTATACAAGGAAAGTACTTCTCATTCAGTGCTGGATGCTTTTCAGTCTAAATGGGATTTACATATGACAAGAATGAAAAAGCATAAAATGAGCTGTAATTTGACAGGTGACATGAAATGTAATGAAAGACTGTAGATCTCACAACCAGAAAAGAAGCAACCATGGTCAGTAAACATATTCTTACTAAAATGAGTTAACCTCTGGAAAGATAATCTTCTGTATTTAGTGTTTTTAATAAGTTTGTAATCAGTGGCAGGGCTCTTGATAAGCTACTTCACTTTGAAATTTCTGCTGTTGAGCTAATGTATACCTTCAGGAGGTGTTATAGACATGATTCAGCTAATCTAGCTCTGGTTAGGTCATTTCACTGGAAAAAAGTTGTTGTAGGAGAACTAATAACACATTGCTATGACAAACAGCACAAAACATACAAGCATTCTTTTATACAAAAGTGACTCCTGATTGACGTGGTTTTGGCATTTGAAGCTGTAGGTAGTCATAAGGGGGCCAGGGTATATGAGGTGGTGTGGTACAGAAGGTCCATTATACCCAAGTACTTGGCAATGAAAACCTTGACTCTGGGACTTGCAATTTCCAGGGTGCTGCCTTCTGCTGTGTGGCCAGTACCTAACTGCATGTTCCTGCCAAAAAATTATGTCAGTTCACTTCTAGAGAACCTAAGAAAAAATGCAGAATCATAGAATTGTTTTGATTAGAAAAAAATATTTAAGATCATAACGTCCAGCCAATAACCCACTGCTGCCATGTCTTTAAGCACCAGATCTACACATCTTTTAAATGCCTCCAGGGGCGGTGACTCCAGACTTCCCTGGGCAGTCTGTTCCAGTGCTTGACAAACTTTGGTGAAGAATTTTTTTCCCTAATATCCAATCTAAACCTCCGCTGGTGCAACTTTAGGCAATATGCTCTTGATTTATTGCTTGCTGCCTGGGAGAAAAGGGACCCCCACCTTGCCACAACTTCCTGTCAGGCAGTTGTAGAGAGTGATAAGGTCTCCCCTCAACCTCCTTTTCTCCAGGCTAAACAGCCCCAGTTCCCTCAGCTGTTCCTCACAACACTTGTGCTCTAGACCATTCAACTGTTCCATTGCCCTTCTCTCAACATGCTCCAGCACCTCTGTGTCCATGGAGTGAGGGGCCCAGCACTGAACAGAATACTTGAGGTGTGACCTCACCTGTGTTAATTACAGGGGCACAGTCACTTCCCAAGTCCTGCTGAACACAGTATTTCTGATATAAGCCAGGATGCTGTTGGCCTTGGCCACCAAGGCACACTGCTGGCTCATATTCAGCCCAGTGATGATCAATTCTCCCAGGTCCTTTTCCTCCAACAGCTTTCCAGACATTCTTCCCCAAGCCTGTAGTGGTGCATAGGGTTGCTGTGACACGAGTGCAGGACTCAGCATTGCTGAATCTCATACAATTGGCCTCAGCCCATTGATCCAGCCTCTCCAGGTCCCTTCTTTAGAGCTATTCTATCCTCAGGCAGATCAACACTCCCACCCAAATTGATGCTCTCTGCAGACTTACTGCAAATACACTTGATCCCCTAATCCAGATCATTGAAAAAGACTTCAGAGAACTGGCCCCAGCACTGAGCCCTGGGGAACACCACTGATGCTGGCCCTGAGCTGGATTTAACTGCATGTACCACAGCAATTTGGGCCTGGACAGTCAGCCATTATTTTTACCCAGTGGTGCATGCACCTGTCCAAACCATAAACAGCCATGCACTTCATCTTGAAGTGAAAAAGTGACCTTCTTCCTCTTTTTTTTTTTTTTTTTAAATTTAATTTATATACCATTTTTGAGGGAAGAAAAAAGGGAAGCATGATTATGAAGGACAGCAGCAGAGAGGGTAATCTGTCTTAGCCAAGTTCCATTATGGCTAATTCTATCCTTGGCCGAATTGAGAAGATTTAAACTTCTTTCTCTCCTGTTCTTTCCCTTGCCTGTCTCACATTTCCTCCTGAAGCTAGGAGATCCCTAAGGCACCATAGAGACTGGTGTTCCTCGTGTCTCTGTGATGTTTGTGAATAATTCTGTTCCTATTTGTGTTCTGGGCCTCGCCTCTCATCATTACATAGATTGTTTCCCTGTATAAATAATAAGACAGTATTTAACACATGTTGGCTTCATTTTAATGTTATTCACTAAGTCTCAGGTTAGAGGTTGAGAGCTGATGGAGTCTAATTTACTCTTTGTCTTAAATAACACTGTTGAATTGCTGAATGTCACTAACTAGCAGTTACCTGTTTCAGAGCTGGTTGTACTTTGCTGAAGGGGAGTCACTCCATTGTGTGGTTTGTCTTTGCTGGCTGCACCAAAGAAAATGCTTAAAACCTGGACCCTGGCACATACCCTGTGTGGGAGGAACAACGAGATTTACCTCTAGTCTGTCCAAGAGGAATAGAGTGTGCTGCACTGCAAAGCTGCTCATTAATCCTTCCATTACACATATCTCATTACTTATCTGCTTAGGCAGGAAAAGGGGACCCTGCTCCTTGCTGGCCTTTCATAGTACAGGCAGACAAACACATTCAGATAAAATCGGGTTAACCTTCAAGACAGGGATATTCCTGCACAGGTACCTGTTGGCAGACGTAATTAATTGTCACCATAGAATCGTAGAAAGTTAGGGGTTGGAAGGGACCTCGAAAAATCATCTAGTGCAACCCCCCAGAGGCTGCAGAGCAGGGTCACCTACAGGAGGTCACACAGGAATGCATCCAGGTGGGCTTTGAATGTCTCCAGGGAAGGGGACTCTACAATCTCCCTGAGCAGCCTGTGCCAGTGCTCTGTCACCCTCACAGTGAAAAAATTCTTCCTAATATTTATATGGAACTACCTCTGCTCCAGTTTATAACCACTGCTTCTTGTCCTATTATTAGTCACACCTGAGAAAAGCTTTACTCCATCCTTCTGGCACTCACCCCTCATTCTCCTTCAAGCTGAAGGGACCCAGCTCCTTCAAAAAAAAAATCCATCAGCAGAATTATTTTTCCATTTCTTGTGAAAAATATTTCTCAACTAATGCACAAGGGGCAGGAGAGTAGAGAGCCACATAAGAGTAGAAGCTCTTTAGGAGGCCAGCAGTGCTTACGCTTGTGGTTGGGATTTATGTCTTCTTATTTTTTAATCAATATAATTTAAAGCACAGTGTTAGATGAGGAAATCTAAACCAGTTGGTTTTGTGTAATTATTTAATTGCCTAATCTGAAAGGATGAATTCTGTGTCAACAAAGGCTGTTTCACACAGCAGGGAGAAGATGCTCTTGTCATAACAGATCTTTCTCTGTTTCTTGGAGTTTCTGTCTCTTGCAGCAGAAATTTCTTGATTTTAAGGCATGACCTGATGGCATAGCCTACAAAGACTTCATCAAAGCAAGTTTTCATGGTATGGAGAGAGGTCAGGTCCATCACTTGCACAAATATAGCTGTGCATGACTCTGTACTCTGCACCAGGCTGCTCATGCAGAGCCACTGTAGACCCAGTTTATAACTTCACCAGTGTGTAACATCAAGATGTTACTTACTCCATGATATTTATAGCTTACTGGTTTTGGTAGCACTAAATAAAATAGTAAAATTAGTTTAAGAACTCAACAAACAACAGCAAAAGAGTTTGTTTCAACCTGTCACTACATCATGTGAGAAATAGCCTGGTACATAATTAGTTCACTTCTCTCTTACTCCTTTGGTTTGTGTTAGAAAGAAACAGACTCCAGAACCTCCCAGAAAATAGTAATTTAAGAGCGATATATCCACTTGCTCTTTGGCTAACAACAGTTTTCTCTGGTGTTCATAGCAATGTAGTGAATCTGTTAAAACAGCTGGAGGATAGAACAGCCACTTCAAGGTACAGGGCAGAAGCTTGTGCAAAGATAAATTTATTTCTGTGTCCTCTGCAGATGGTGAGGTGCCAGTGCAGTCACTGTGGCTGGAGGAATGGGAGGAGCTGTAATCTGGCTGGTGGTTCAGATCAGAAAGCTCAGCAAGACAAAAGTCTGCCCCCATAGCAAGCAACTATGGAGATGTCCATGTGATAGCAAGAGCAAAAAACTATCTGAGGCATTCCCAGGTGTCCAGCTCCAGCAGCTAAGAGCTCCTGACACAGTACATGTGCAGTGAGCTGGGCTCAGGGGGGTGCTGTCGCAGCACTAATGAGTATTCATCTTTACAATCACTGGCTGAAAAACTGGATGTGTATTCTTCTACATCTGGAATAGTCTGGATAGGTTCTTTTCTTGCAGAATATCCCACTACTTAGTGCTTTGAATTTGCAGTGCTGCTTGCTGTGATTTTTCAAAGCAGCTGAAAGAAGTTACATGTGTGGCATGATAGCTGGGATTTTTGCTTTGATTTTGGCTGCCCAAATTGCATTAAGCTGGTGAGGAGGTCCTGCAGCCATGCTGGTATGCTAGGTGGTGAGTTGGAAATTATTTAAAAGGCACATGGTTACAGGTCACACTGGGAACAGGTTTTAACAACAGGGAAATCCTCTTCATAATGTTGTATTTGTAGCTTATCTCTAATGCCAATCACCAGCTGGACAGATGTCTGCTGGGCTCAGAGGCATTTATGCAGAAGTGGCCTTGGATCAAATGCCATCAGCTGGCATCAGCAGCAGTTTATCCATAGGAAAACACATTTTTCTGACTTCAGCCAGTGTTCAGCTCACACTTGGAGAATTGTGATGGTTCGGGGTTGTTATCCTGCTGTCGTCACAGCAGACGTCAGGTTTATTCTTAGTAACAGCTAATCTCTTCTGTATCCTTACATCTAGATATGGAGGATGCAGGTCGTGTTGTGGGTTGCAGTGGTTTGGGGTTTTTTTGTTGTTGTTGTTTGTGTGTTTTTGTTTTGTTTTTTCCCCAATAGGGTTTATTTGCAATTAGAGGCAAATGCCAACCAGGCTCTGGCAGGTTTCAGTGTGGCTTCTTAGTGAAAATTGTTGCTTTACAATTCTTGGCTTGGTCTGCCTGATCTTAATCTGTGATGGACAGAAGATTTCAGCATGTCTGGGTGATTAGAAATGTGATGGGCCTCTGCTAAATGTCCTGTTCTCTAAGCTGAGTGATGGCACATCAAGGCCTGGAGCTGCTGTTTTGAACAAAAACAAAATCTCTTGTGTTTTTCTTAGGAAGTTTGTTGTTCTTTTAATGTCCTTGAGGAGCTGTGATGACTTGCTGATGTAAAGGTTTGATGAAGCACTGCCTTTCATGAATGCTGATGTGAGAAAACTAATTTGATGGATTTCTCTCATCATCTTTCCTTGTGCACATGCCCATGCAATCCTAAGCCTTGGAGTCATCCACTGCATACAAAATAAAAGTCTTCTTTTCTTTGGCATTATTTCTCCTAGGCTTGCCTTGTGGCCATGAATCAAAAAATACTTTGACACCACAGTTTTATAGTTTTAGCATTCCCCAGATTACAGCAGGTAATGTATGAAGTTCTTATAATTTTTCTCACAAGAGAAGACAGCCTGTTATCTTCCTGTTGCATTTTTACTCTTTCTGTGAGATTGTGAGAGGTGCAGGCAGGAGACTTGCTATGCTGCTTTCAAAACTCCAAAGTATTTACAAGAATAAAACAGGATGTTCCAAGAAAATGTAAACATTGTATTTAGTGTTAGGGGTTAAAGTGGGAAATTTTTTCTCCTTTCCTCATAGGCAGAGGATAAAGACATGGAGAAAGAAGTAAAACCTCCTATTTCCTCATTGCTTTTCCCAGAAACAAATACATATAAACTTTATCAAAAGCTGACAAACATTTATGGAAGTCTTTTTGAGATGGAGTGGCATGTTGGCCTCACTTCTGAGAAGGTGTGTATTTGACTGACCATTTAAAACCAAAAAATTATTCTGGAGACCTTGTAGCTCCTTGTCTCCAAACTTGAGCATTCATAGCTGAGTATTAACTATTGTGTGAAGCTCAGCACCTACCTTATCACTCACCTCCTTGTGAAGTCTGTTTTATTCTTGCTGAGTTAGAGGCGGCTCTATCTGGGGAGCTGGAGAGCAGTGCTTGTATTTTGGGCTATTCTGGGTTTTTTTGCATTTTCGGTGTTTTTTGGCGTGTGCCCAGACGAGAAAGGCGGCCGGACACCAGCAGGCGGCAGCCAAGCCCCGCTTCCATCCCTGCTCTGACTTTTACGTGACCCAAAAGAAACCAAATTACAACCCAAAGATTTTGACCCTTAGCTTGGAGGAAGGGCACTCCAGACGCTGGAAATGAGGACAAGGTCAATACCATTCTGGGTAGAGAAGCTGCCTGACCTTGCTGAGGGAGCATGCTTGCTTTGGGGCTATGCTGTCTGCAGCATATGCTCATAATGTTTTATATATGTTTTATAATGTTTTTTATATGTTCATACAAATTGGTGGGGTTATTTTTTTTCCTTGCAGTCATAGTAAATTAAGATCCGAGACAAACTTAAGGCCTTTTTTTTAATATGGGTAAAATGGGTAAAATTTTTGTTTGCTGCCACATTAGAACATTAATGAATTGAATGTGCTGCCTATTTCAGTGAATGCTGATGGGAAAAAAATGCTCTAATTGGATAAATGTATGCTGGACCAAGTGAGAGACAGTTTGGTAAGAAGAAAAAGAAGTAGCCAAGTAGTATGTTTCAATGCAAAACATTTCAGAGGCAAGAGAAAAGTCCAGGGAGTTCCATGACATATTAAAGATTAAGTTGCAAGAAGGAACCATTTGTAAAGTGATTGTGGCAAAAGGTTATATCCAAATTCAGGACATCCCAGGGGTGTGGTGTCATGATATTTTTATATCACTGCCACCACCACCCAAGCCTGCTAGCTCATTTCAGTGTAATCTTTATTATGCAGATTTGGCATGATTTTTCAAGACAGAGTGTATTACTTGGGCTGGCAAAAGTAGATGATGTTGCTACATACAATTATTTGCATTCTGGGCAGGTTTCTTAGTAGCACTTGGCTGAGAGGTATCACCAGAACAGTGTCACAGTGCCACCACAGTGCCACAGTTACTTTCTTTGTACCATTGAGTCCCTTCTGATGAACTGAGCCTGAGCCACCCTTCCTCTGCCTATCAGTGACTTCACCACAGCTCTCACCCCACCTAAATATGCTAATTTATTGATTTAATTTTCCCTGAGGAGTTTGCTTTCTGGTTGCAATAGAAAAGTCAGAGGTGAATGAAAGAACATGGCCTGATAGCTGTGGGAACATGTAAAAGCCTGTGCCATTTGCAGGGTGGTTGTAGTTGGATTTCCTTTGGTTGAGGCAACAAATGAAGACTTGGAAGTGCATCAATAACTTTCCCAGGCAGCCACCTCCCCAGTTGCTTTTCAGAAGCCAAAGGGATTTAGTTTACTTGCCGCAGGGTGGTTATTTAGCACTGTGTACAATGGAAGAAATGTGGAGGAAAAGTCAAAATTATCATCTAAGTGGACAAGCACAATGACCTTGAGCTCCATTTTTCTGTCCTGATAGATCTTTGTGCTCTGTCATTTTCTGTTGGTGCAAGGTGTGTGTAGGCAAAGGAAGGGGGAAACAACGCAGCCTCGCCCAGCCAAGGCACATCAGCCAAGGGCAGACGTGCTTCTCAAAAGGCTTCTTTGCAGCAGTGCTCTACAAAAGTAATCAATGTTAAAACCACTTTAATGAATCTCGACTGTCCCTGCCTAGCTGCTGGAGCGGCTGATGTGATGTATGATGTGCTGTCTGAGTATGAAGCTCAGCTTTCCAATGCCACACAGAAAGACATCTGACTGCCCTTGGCAGGGGTGCAAAGCAGAGCCTCCCCAGACCCTGTTTGGCCAGCTGCCTTCAAGATCAGAGGCATTGGCTGTGTCCACTGGGTTGGCTGTGGTCCATCAGAGCAACTTCTCCTGCCTGGGGCTTCCTCTTGGCACCTCTCCTTCCCAGGCATCTCTCAGGCACAGGCTGGAGGAATTGTTTTCTAGTGTTTCCACCCCACAGGCTTCTTGGCTGAGGACCTCCTGAGCCCCTTTACCATATGTAGCCAGAAGTGAAGCTGTGCCCTGTGGTGTGAGGATGATGGGTCTCATTAAATGACCAGCATTTGTGTGCAAGCCGGGCCATGCAATTAGTTGTGTGTGCATTTCCCAACACCCAGCTGGCTCTCCCCTGTGATAAAAAAACGAGCACAGGCAATATAGTGCAGTCTGGTCCATGTGAAAGAGATCTTGAGTAGTTCCTCAGGAAGGTCTGTGGGCTACCAGACTCAACACTGTGGGCTCTGTGATCCTCCAGCTGTCTTTTTTCTGTTGAGATCATGTTGTAAACCTTTCCCAAGTGTTTCATGCTGTGTAGAAAAGGAAATGTGCTTAATTTCACAGAAAAATGTGGTGGTTTTGTCTGTCTCATGATTGGTAAGATGAAGATAATATCTGAGATATTACCCAAGAAGAGATGATTAAAATAATTTCATTGTTTAGTGTTTCCTTGGGGTCAGTGCAAATGCCTTGTGAATGTGACCTGCTTTTAAGCTTGAAATATAAGCCAATTCAGCGCAGGCTTGTGGAGCAGTCACTGATAATAGAATAACATCAGCTGGCCAAGACGTGGCCAAATTAAGTTCAGGGCAAGTTACAGCAAACCAAGTCTGTCTCTGGCATCTTACAAAGCAGGTACACTCTCATAACCCTGTCTACACTGGTGGTACTATTGAGAAGACAAAGCAAGAATTACAGCTTGATGCTCCTTACAATGCATTGCTTCAGTCAAGATACAGCTTCAGAAAAAAAGCACATGGTCAGAGATGTGAACCCAATGAGTCTCCTGCTTTTACTAACCACAAGTGGAGATGCTTAGAAAAGCCTGGGTATGGTAGTTTAACATCTTTCTTCTCTTGCCCATGATGCAATTTGTGGCTGGGGGATTGTGGTGAGCCCTCACAGCTGGAGGGGGACCTTCAGGAGATCTCCCGAACCTCCACAACTGGAGGAATTGTTTTCTAGTGGGCAGAGGCCCAGAGATATTTTAAACCTGGAATTCACCCTGAGATGGTTCCTTTGATAAGCTAGGCTGAGCTGTTTGGTGCTTCTGGACAGGAGTCTGTGCTGTACTGGCACCATTAGAACTCATCATGGTTTATTTCTACCACATCTTACAAGGAATCTGGTAAGAGGGCAAAAATAATAGGGACTATGAAAGGTGCCTTCCTTATGGTCTATTACTGGTGGTCCCTTGTGTGATGTTTCTCTTATGGTGAGTTTGTATTTTCTGTCTGTTGCAGTGATCACTACTATGGAATACAGGCAAGAAATGCAAGTATGGTTTGAATTCACTTGTGATTTTTTCAGCAGTGAGCCCCTGGAAAGGTGAGTCTGGTGTGATGGCTATGCAGAAGACATCAGAGATCTTACTTGCTCTTTTACTGAAAAAAGATCTGGCAGGAATGAGAACTGTCTCCCCTGAGCCATTATTTTACATTTCTCCTCTCTAGTGTTGACCATTTTAAAAAGATGCAAACAGAAAAGGAAAGAAGGGCCTCCTTTCCTCTTCCTACCTTCACTGTACAAACCTCTTTTTATCACAGTAGTAGGTGTAAACCTTGAGCCTTAAACACTTTGTGATTAAAATCAAATGTGAAGTTCCTGGTTTCATTTTCCATGTGTTGCTTTGCTAGGATTGGCATTAGGCAGAAAAGCAGACAGAATACATGTAGTGGAAAAATAGTTTTCTTCTCGATGTCTGGAGTTATCTGTGCAAAATAGGGGCATACTTCTCTCTGCTTTGCAGTCTTAGGATGTGAAGCTGGGATGAAGCAGGATCTACTGGCTGAACTAATTCTCCTCAGGAATGAATTAGTAATTTTACAGAGAATGAGTAATTTTTCCCCTCATCCCTTTTTATAGTGGATCCAGAAAAAAAAAAAAAAAAAAATAGTATGGGAGCTAAAAATACTTATGCATTTTTCTTGTGGTCATTCTCATCTGGACTATCAGAGCACTCAAGGGATCTGCAGAATTGCAGATGAATCTTTCATAAGCCAAGTGGGATGGGTCAAGAGGTGACTTTGGCCAGGATTGCCCAGCAGCAGAATGTTCTCTGCTGCCTTGCCCAAGGTGGAAGAAAGTGGTCTGGGATAGGAAATGAAAGACACCACGAGTTCAGGCTGGCTCCTGCACACTGATGAAAGCAGCTGATGAACACTTTTCATCTGCCCCTTCCCTGTGTTCATTACTGGTTTTCACATCTGACTTGCTTTATCCTTCTTCACAGGCTTGCTGCTAAGCTGGGGCAGGAGCCTTGGAGAGTCTCTTGTAGAGTGGAGCAGTTTGTGGGTAGATAGGAGATAAGGAGCTCCCTGTCCTGAAGGGTGGAGGCCATCACCTCTCCTGCCTCCTTCCACTACTACCAGGTGAGCCTTTATCCTAAGGTGCTCTGCGGACAGAAACATCTGAACACTGTCAGCATGAGGGCAGTGGTCAACTTCTAAAATCTTATACATGCAAACAAAAGGGAAATAAACTTGTGGCTTCTTCTGGAACACACAAAAGAGCCTGGGACTCTTATCTGGATTGACAGCTGGTCTTGTGAAATTTGGATCTTTCAGTGAAAAATAGATACAGGATGGCTCCAAATTGTGATGCTGATTGAGCAAAACTGTGGGGTTGGGGTTGATTTTTCATAGCAATTATGGCTATCTTGTTCTGGCTTAATTCTCAGGCGGGTCTCTGGATTGAAATTAGACAGCAGCCACTCTTCTCATATTAAACAGTATGTGTAGAGCACTGGTGCAAAAAATCTTGTATTAAATACTGTGTATAGATCACTGATCCCAAATCTATACCTGGTGCTTTAAATATTTTTGAAATACAAGATGTGGGCCTGTCACTTCAAGACTGACATTGAAGTGCTGTAGCATGTCCAGAGAAGGGAAACAAAGCTGGTGAGGGGTCTGGAGCATGTAAAGTCTTACAAGGAGTGTCTGAGGGAACTGGGGTAGTTTAGTCTGGATAAATGGAAGCTGAGGGGAGACCTTCTCACTCTCTACACCTACCAGAGGGTGAAGCAAGGTGGGGATTGATCTCTCCTCCAAGGTAATGAGGGTAGAACAAGAGGAAATGGCCTCAAGTTGCACCAGGGGAAGACTGGATACTAGGAAAAATTTATTCACTGAAAGGGTTGACAGGCACTGGAAGAGGCTGCCCAGGGAAGTGGTTGAGTCACCATCCCTGGAGGTATTGAAAAGACATGTAGATGTGGTGCTCAGGGTCATGGTTTACTGGTGGAGTTGGCAATGCTGGGTTAGCGGAGGGACTTGACCTTTAAGGTCTTTTCCAATCAAAACAATACTATGATTACTTAAAAAATTTCCCTGATGACTCACATACATGTGAGTCCCACCCCTTTTCGCAACCTAGACCCCATCTCCAAGCATTCACAAGTTTAATTCTTGGGTAGATCAGTTGCTCATCAAAGCTGATCAAAGCCCGAGGCAGGTTTTGGCACGCCAGCTGGTGGATGGAGCCCGCACAGGCAGGGCAGGAGAAGCTGTTGCTACATCCCTGTAAGGTGAAGAACGTCCAGACAGAGCAGCCCCCAGTATTCACAGCCAAGACAGGCAAGGAATCCATTTTTCTCTTAAAGGAAGGTCCCTGCAGGTTTCAATGGTTTTGTAAAAGTGCTTTCAGAGTGGCTCAGTATACTCTGAGATTCTCCAATGAGAGCAGAGGAAAGAAACCTCACCAGGTCTTGCTTACATAGGAAGGTATTCAGGAGCAGTTGATGGAAATTGATTTCCTGGTCATGCAGTTGCAGGAACAGACGAGCTCACACATACCATTTAAATAAAGCCATCTTACTCTTTAATTCCTTTTGGCTTTGTAGGTGTTTGCTATGGGGCTGGTGGCCTTGTGGCAGAGTGAGCCAAGGACTCTCCTGCTGCCTGAAGGAGGTGATACCCCTTTGACTTTTCTAAGCCCTTTCTTCTCATAAGCCATACTTTCTTTAATCAAGTAAAAAAAATGAAACAAAACAAAAACATCAATAACAAAAATTAAAAAAAAACAAAACAAACGCAGACAGAAAACAACACAAAAAAACCAAACAGGCCTCAAATGAAAAAACAAACCAAAATTTTCTTCCTGTAAATGTAAAAATACATGTGAAAAATTAAATAACTGAAAAGCAACCAAAGCAACCTTTCTGGAAACTGATTTCTAATGCTACAAGCAAAACACTGGCAGCTACACCCCTTCCCATACAGGCAGGGATGGTGCCAGGCTGAACTCATAGCCTTGCCTTTTGTCCCAGGTGGGAACCTGCTGGGTAGAAGAGGCACATGCTGTTCCTGGTCATCTGTAACAAAAACAGGCAATTAATCTGTGTGAAAACCTGCTGCCATGTCTGCCCCATGCTCGTATGGCTGCAGCCATTGCCTGACAGCTCCTGCCTCTCAGCCTGGAGGCCCAGTGAAGGTTGGTATCACCATCATTGCCATCACTCTCTCTGCCTTTGCACAACACGTGGCTTGAGGGACTTTCATACACCCAGACACCCACCTAGGGAACTGATAAAACAATAAATCCTTTGGCCAAAGCCATCTGCACTTTTTCTTCCCCTGCACCTGGTCCATTTAGCATCCCTGCCTTGACAACCGCTTTGCAATCAGCTCCCAAAAGCAGTATATTTGAGTAATTTGGGACCAAGAGGGGCTCTGATGTTTCCACCAAAGACCATTTCTCATTAAGACCATAAAACCAGCTGTGCCTTCATGCTTGCAGGGACCCGCAGTGCTGCTGGCTCTGCTGTGATTGAAGGATTGCAGTGATGTGACACAGCAAAGCCTAAAGAGAATGGGCCTGACACCATGTAACACTTCACAGCCCAAAGCCAGCCCAACTTGGCTGATCCTTCATGCATCTGCAAATGCAATGTCCCTGTGTGATTGTGATGAGGCAATCTTGGCTGAAACAGAAAACCTGCTGTATGGGAACAGGGGCACAGTCTGCCCAAGTTTCCTCCCACTCGCTTCCATGACATCCTAACTTGCACAGTGCAGGGGGGGCCGTGCTGTGCCTCCACAATTCTAGTGATGTTTACGGAGGAGCAAGAGTTTGTGGAGCTGTTAGGAAGCTGTGATGAGGAAGGATCCTGCCTCATCATCCTTCCCTACCTGCCCTTGCTCCTGGTGGGCTTCCTGCCCACTTCATACCAGCTCAGTCATCACCAGCTCCCTGCTCCTCTGTGCAGAACATCCTACTGTCCCTCACCCATGGAGCTTGTTGCTGGCCAGCTGCTCTCTCCATGTCCTGAGTTTTTCTCCTGCTTCCCTTTTCCTTCTTCTTTGATAAACTTGCCCAATGATAGCTCTGGCAACAGCTATGGGACAGTTTGCTGGAGGGGAGCTGCTGGCCAAAAGCAGTTCTCTTCTCCTCTCTTCTCCTTTCTCTTCTCTTCTCTTCTCTTCTCTTCTCTTCTCTTCTCTTCTCTTCTCTTCTCTTCTCTTCTCTTCTCTTCTCACATCAAAAGCTCCTTGGAGCAGCTAGACAATAGCAGAATGAGTTTGTGAGGCTTTTTTATTTTATTTATTGGTAATTTTAGCCATGGCATCACTGATTGAATAGCTTAAATTGTCTCTTTAACAGTAAAAGCAAAGCTTTATTTCCCACAGAATTTTGCTTTTGTTCTTTGCTTAAATACTCTTGCTTAATATGCCCATTGGCTGTTATTAATTACATCCAGAGTTTTCTAAACCAACTTAATCTGTGGAAATTAGAGTCTGCAGGGAAGGTCAAGATCTAGTACAGCTGAGAGCAATATTTCTGTCCCTTTTAAAAATAATTAATTTTCACTGATTCTTACAGCTGTATGAAAACAAAATACAAACCATACAGCAGAGGATGCAAATACATGCCAAGTATTGAAGCCAAGTAAATCTTAACTGCTGTGGGCTTTGCCCTTCCCCTCTCTCCTGGGAAGGGCTTCGTTGCAAGGCTCATAAACTTAGGTGTGGGCAGAAGGGCATAACAGTAGTCCTCTGTGTTTCATATGGGCAGAAGGACAAAATAGTTGTCCTCTGTATTATAAAAGCAGATGGCATTAGATACTGTCAGCAGCCATTAGAAAGATGCTAAGTTGCCGTTTCTGCTATCAATCCACTGTGCTTGGCATATTTGCTTTCAACACATCGAAGAGTCCATCACATGTGATGCATGAGCATTCAAACAATCTGACTAATCCCCAAAATAGGGACATCATTATTTCATTGAGGAACTCGATTACAACTGAAGGGAAAGGTAGTAATTCATCTGTCTGAAAACACAGCTTTTTAAAACCAAGCATGAGGTCTCCCCTAGGATAGTGTGCTCGGTTCCTGCAAGGGTATTACTAATTACATTTGCAACAGAAATTGATATTTTGGCTTCTTCAAAGAGGGAAAAGCAGAACCCCAGCTTCTTTGGGATAAAAAAATCAGCACATTAACCTGCAGCAGAGCTGCTGACACTGTAGTAGGGGAGTTCCCACCTGTATATTCTCCGGGCTACAAAGATGTCACAGCCAACATGTTTCTATTATTATTTCTAAGCAAAGCTGCCTACTGGGGTTTTCATTACCCCAGTAATCTCAAGAGGTCAATGAGGCAGTGGCTGTAGGCGCATAGCTGATGCAGATGCTGCTGAAGGGGTCTGCGTGGTTTCTCAGTGGTTTTTCTTTCTTCATCTGCATCGCATGAAGGGAAACTCCCAGTGGGTAGAAGTGCACACACAGGGCTTTTAAGACATTCACCTACTTCAGCTTGGTTTTTTAGCTTCCATTTTTTACTTCAGCTTTGATTTTTAGTTCCCTGATGGTATCTCAGACTGAGCTGACAGGATGTCATCTTTGCAGTGTGCAAAAGGAGAAGGTCATCATGAAGGTTTTTCCCTGGAAATCTCTTGGTGCTCTCAAGGGCAAGATGTGTGGGTGGATTTGGGGTACCAGTGGCACCTAGTGCTCACAGCATCCACTCTGCAGAATGCTGCCAGCTGTAGTGCTTCTCTGAAGCCAGTGTCACCAGGTACCACTGGGTGCTACCCATCTTGCAGCTGATGCTCTCTAAAGCCACCCATGTTTGAGTGTGGACAAACTCATCCTCAAGCTCTCTTTTCTTCTCTTCCCATAAAGATTTAGCCAGCACAGGCCAGCTGGCTTCCCCACCAAGCCCATTTATCATGCCGTGTGGGACTGCCGACAGCAGCTGGTTGACATGACAACTGCATTTCCCAGCACTGGAAATAGTGTTTCCTGTTGCCTGTCATTCATTTCTGTAATCCCAAGGGGAGGCTTTTACTCTGATTTTATTTTCCTCTGGAGGAAGAAATAAACAAGTCTTAGTTTCCTGTTTGGAGCAAAGTGGCCAAGTCAGAACCAAAACTGCCTCCAAGTGCCTGCTTGGAGTAAAGGGGTGGTTCAGGGCGGCTGCAGACTGTTACTCCAGTTTCCTCCACTCCTAAATTCACCTTTCTATACTCTCCTGACAGGACTTGGCACACCCAATAACCCTCTCATTTCTTACGCTCCCCATCTTTCAGCTAGAGAGCTCTGTACAGCTGCAGCCACTAAGCCAACCAGCCCTGTGAACATCATTTCCAGCCAACCCTCTGGAGTCCCTTTCTCTCTCTGAATTACAGAATCAGAGAGTCATTGGAGTTGAAACGGACCTCTAGAGATCATCTAGTCTAGCCGCCCTGCTAAAGCAGATTGCCTAGAGCACATTGCATCCAGGTGGGTTTTGAACATCTCCAGAGGAGATTCCACAGCATCTCTAGACAGCCTCTTGCAGTGCTTTGCACCCTCACAGTAAAAAAATGTTACCTCATGTTTAGGTGGATCTTCCTGTGTTACAGCTTGTGTCTATTGCCCCTGCCTGGCTCCATACTCTTTACACTCCCCCTTTAGATATTTATAGACATTGATAAGGTCTCCTTTCCATCTTCTCTTGGGGCTAAACAGTCCCAGCTCTCTCAACCTTTGCTTGTAAGAGATGCTCTAGTTCCGCAGTCATCTTCATTGCTCTCCCCTGGACTCTCTCCAGCAGTTTCCTATCTCTCTTGAACTGGGGATCCCAGAACTGATATGGTCTCCCTAGGGCAGAGTAGAGGGGGAGGATGGCCTCCCTTGACCTACTGGCTAGACTCTTCTTAAAGCATCCCAGCATCCTATTGTCCTTCTTGGCCACCAGGCCACATTGCTCAGCTCATGGTTAACATTGTCTACCAGGACTCCAAGATCCTTCTCCTCAGGGCTGCTTTCCACCAGGTCAACCCCTACCAAGTGTTAAATTAAGTGTAAGAGAGACATTTTGTGCTTAAAGTTCAATTCAACATTACTTTTCAACATGAAAACTCACACTCATGAATTTACTATGCCCCCTGCTTTTTAACTGCAGTGTGAGGAGGTCCGACTATCACCGGTTATTTAGCAGCAATATCTGCCAGGGGTTCAGCCCTCATCCACCTGTGGGCAGCTCTTTCAGGGCTGTGGTTGAAGCAAGTGGTAAAATTCAAAAGGACAACCACATGCAACAACCTATTTCATCAACTGAGTAAGCAGAGTTTGGGCTGCAGGAGGCTCTGAAGTGGGTGCAGCAGTCAACTGCAGTGACCCAAAAGCCACCTAAGAGGAAGCTGAACTGCAAATAGAATTGGGATGCCTGACTGTGATGTGAAGGATAGGTTTTATTAAGACATAACATTGCGAGTGCCATCTGCTTCTGGGAGTTTTTGTATTTGCAAAATGAATTTACCAGTGAAATCCTGTGCAATCCTGGCTGTTCCCCTATTGCTTTTGGAAACTTTATCTTTGACCACTTCTGTCCAGCTCTACAGAGAGACCTGGATAGGCTGTATTAATGGGCTGAGGCCAACTGTATGAGGTTCAATAAGGCCCAGTGTCAGGTCCTGCATTTCAGTCACAACAACCCCACGCAATGCTACAGTCTTGGGGAAGAGTGGCTAGAAAGCTTCCCAGCAGAAAAGGAGCTGGGGTGCTGGTGGACAACCAGCTCAACATGAGGCAGCAGTGTGCTCAGGTAGCCAAGAAAGCCAAGAGCATCCTAGCTTGTATCAGGAATAGTGTGGCCAGCAGGAGTAGGAAAGCGACTGTGCCTCTCTACTCAGCACTGGTGAGACTGCACCTTGAATGCTGTGTTCAGTTCTGGGCCCCCCACTACAAGAAAGACACTGAGGTGCTGGTACCTATCCAGAGGAGATCCACCAAGCTGGTGAGGGGCCTAGAGAACAAGCCATACAAGGTTGCATGGGTTTGTTTTGGTTTTGGTGTGTTTTGTTTGTTTGTTTTTTGTTGTAGGCTTTATTTGGTGGAGAGTGTGTGGTGTTTGTGTTTGTTCAGGGTTGTTTTTTGGCATTTCTTTGTGTGTGTATGGTTGGACTTGGTGATCTCAGAGGTCCTTTCCAACCATGACTATTCTGTGATTCTATGATTCTTTCTGCCCTGGGTCATCAGTACCTTCAGCAGCATACAGAGCTCTCGCTGGTCTCAATGAATCCATTTCCCTTCCCTCTGCTTTCTTCTGAATGTTGCTGCAGCTGGTGTCTCACACAGCTGCTCCTTTTTTATTATCAAAAGCTTTATAAGGGAATCAGCTTGCTAAGATCTGAATTTCTGACACAGAGGAAAAATTGAAGGTGAGGAAGGGCACTGTCCTAACCACTTTCATTCATCATTATATAGAGAAAAAAGTGGAGGCAGAAAGGCAGCCCCTTTTTTTTTTTAATCCATGTGAAGATTATCCCTGAACACAGGAATGGACCTGATTGGTGGAACAAATGGACGCAACCATGCAGACAGGTTTCTTATGGCACATTTGCTTTTCCCACCTCAAACAGTTACCCAGATTGCCTGTGGGCATTTGTCAGGGGTTTCCAGCCCTGACCAGGCTTCAGGACGTCCAGAAATGTGGGTACAGACACAGGCAGTACCACTGCTGGTACTCACCTGCTCTGTCAGGGAAAGGCAGGCAGGACCAGGAGAGACCCATGCTCCCACATCCAGGCAGGACTGGTCATGCTTCTGGCTGGCCATCTGAACCCCAGAGGTTTCATTCTCCTGAAGGGCTTTTTTATGGCAACACCTGTTCAAAGAGATCTAGCCTGCTCCCTTCCCCTAGCATACTGGGTTTTTGGCCTGGATCACTTCCCTGATGGGGTTCAGTACTTGGGTCTATAATCTACTGTACTGATGCTGCAGAGGTGGTTAAGCTGTGTTAAGACACAGCTGAAGGAAGGAATGAATAGCTGGACACATAAGGGGGAAGCAGTGACTCGAGGAGCATCAGCATTGCGAGTGAGGACCTTGAATCCAGAGATGATGGCCTTAGATTTCTCTCCAGAGATCTGCTGCACAGGCTGTAGAAATAAAGCCATGGAGCTGGATCTTTTTCCCCTAAGGACCCCTAATACTGAGCCCCTTCTATCATACCCTCAGATGGCTCTGCTGCTGAGGACATCCCTCTGCAGAATGAAGCGCTGGATCTCATGCTGCTGGGTCACTGAGCTCCGCTCACAGCAAATACAAACCATAAGTAAGCATGGACTGAGACAGCCCAACCTCTCTGATGTCTGTATTTTGCCTCTTGGTATCACTGGTGGAACAGCTCTTGAGCTGGCAAATACAAAAACACTTAGTTTGTTTTGGACAGTACTTAATTTTCTCAGGCTATGGATGTTGGAACTGCAAGCAAAGAGACACACCCATGTCTGTTCCTGCTGATTCTCACTGGCAAGCACAAATCCCATCATTGATTCACCAGTGTCACAGACTCATAATTAGCAGCAATATGAGAGGTGGGTGCTCAGAGAGGATGTAGGTGTTCTTCCGCCACATTACAAGCCATCCTGCTGGACATCCATTGTCCTTTTACATTGCTGCCTCTGCCACAAAATGAAAAGGAGAGCTAAATGTTACAGCTTTCTGAAGGTATGTGGCTCCTCCAGTGTGTTAGGCTGCTGATACGGCAAGAAGAACAAGGATAGATCTCATTACAAGAGCCACAGGGAGGAATACTAATAGCTGAGTTTACCTGACCCTTTGTCTTCTCAAGTCTTATTTAAAGTTTTTGACAACATTGACAAATGGTATGGGCAGAAAGTTTCTGTGCTGGTTGTCTGTCCATGGCCTGTGTTGTGTCAGGAAAATTTCAGCTAGAAAAACCTAACCATTTCTTCAAAGCTGACTAAGGAACACCAGCTCCATTAGTGTAAAAAGAAAACTAGATAATTTTTCATTAAGACTTTCTAACACAGTCCCATCTTGAAGCAGGAATTTGAGGCTAGTCTGTTGACTACCCTTTGCCCCACTCCTGCTGAGATTATAAACCTTTAAATAGAAACACCAGGCTCCACCATCTTGGTTCCTACATCTCCCTCTTCACAGCCAGGTGATGTCCCCAAAGCATGTGCCATCCTCGGATGGAGCACAGCTTTCCTAGGAATTGTTCCTCCCAGCTGTAGGATAATGTCATGGCCATTATTTTATATGTTGTTTTATATTGTTTTTTATATTCTTGTAATTATTACAAGTGTTGAAATAGTTAGTGTTGAAAGAGATTGGCTCCCAGTATCTGTGTTCATGTGTAGGAGCCGGGTGTGTGTTACTGGTGGGGGTAGAGCAGTTAAAGCAAAAATCAGGTGTGGGACAAAAAAAATCAGTGGCAGAAATTTGGGGAGCAGAGAATAATGAGCAGGATCTGAAGAGAGGAAAGGGTGGGGCTTGGGAGGGAGAGGACTGTGCAGCACTGTCACCCCGGGGCTGCTGTGCTGAGTGGAGAAAGAGCAGAGCACTGCTGGCAGGGCACGTCTCCCCTACTGCCAAGGGCTGGGATGGGGCCAGCCAAGAGCTTTCCCTGCAAACAACACCCAGGCGCCGCTTGGAACATCAATTTCTGCTATCTCAGATGGGATGGCAAGCGCCAGACCCGTGGGCTCTGTCTGAAGAAAGATAACCTGCACTGGTGTGTGCTGGTGGCTTCTGGGCCCCATACATCTGCCTTCTAAAACATGCAGAGGATTTTCCCAGATAGAAAACAATAAATAAATAAATAAAAAAGAAAAAGGTGCATTCCTTGGCAGACAGTTGGGTCTTCAAAGGCTGGGCACAGAGTGGCTGAGAGCAGCCAGGCAGAAAGGGATCTGGGAGTCTGGATTGACAGGAAGCTGAACATGAGCCAGCAGTGTGCCCAGGTGGCCAAGAAGGCCAATGGCATCCTGGCCTGGATCAGGAACAGCGTGGCCAGCAGGTCCAGGGAAGTGATTCTGCCCCTGTACTCAGCCCTGGTGAGGCCACAGCTCGAGTCCTGTGTCCAGTTCTGGGCCCCTCAGTTCAGGAAGGAGATTGAGGTCCTGGAGCAGGTCCAAAGGAGGGCACCCAGGCTGGTGAAGGGACTCCAGCACAAGTCCTGTGAGGAGAGGCTGAGGGAGCTGGGGGTGTTCAGTCTGAAGAAGAGGAGGCTCAGGGGAGACCTCATTGCTCTCTACAACTCCCTGAAAGGAGGCTGGAGCCAGGGGGGGGTCAGTCTCTTTTCCCAAGTAGCTACCAGTAAGACAAGAGGGCATGGACTTAAGCTCTGCCAGGGGAGGTTTAGGTTAGATATTAGGAAAAAATTCTTTATAGAGAGGGGGATCAGGCATTGGAATGGGCTGCCCAGGGAGGTGGTGGATTCTCCATCCCTGGAGGTTTTTAAAAAGAGACTGGATGTGGCACTCAGTGCCATGGTCTGGTAACCACAGTGGTTGTGGATTAAGGGTTGGACTTGATGATCTCAGAGGTGCTTTCCAACCTGGCTGATTCTGTGATTCTGAAATACACTTGAAAACATCCTGAGAGCATTGCCCATGGAGCAAAATGTCCAAAAGATCAAAAACACAAAGAGAAGGGAATGAAGAGTGGTGCCATTATGATGGCAAGTTCCTATCACCTGCCTCCTCCCTGCCTGCAGCACTGTCCTGCCCTGGGCCCAAAGCTTGGCAGAAGGGTGAGGGCTGAGCCTGCTGCCTTTGGTGCAGAAACCAGGGGAGTGGGAAGGAGCAGCATGAAGGCTCCTTAGGGCCTGGACCTGCTGGGGACTGGTAGAGCAGGCTGGTGTGGGGACTTGGCTGCCCTTTTACAATTGCCATCCTGCTTTCCAGCAGGAACCCCAGGCCTTCTTCATCAAAGCAAAAACCACGGAACAATGAGTGCTCATTGATTGCACATTTGTTTGTTTTAAGACCCAGAGTTTATACAGTTTAAAACTTCCATGTACTGCTTCCATGGGTGCCTCTGCAGCCTGGTAACTTGTATGTGACAGAGAAAAATAAGCAGCAGAACATTTTAGCGTGATCTAATAGCAGAGTTATTTGATTTGGGGTTTGGTAAGTGCTGAAAATACCAGTGATTATGCAGTGTGGACATGGTACAGCAGCTCCTTGTCCTGCCAGTCATGTCAATGCTTCATAAAAATGAAGAGGATGCTCTCCTTTGCAGCGTATGTCCTGCTGATCCAGTGACGAGCCTTGTTTTACACACTCATCCATCAAAGCACAGATATCAGTATTTCCAGCCTTCATTTTAAAAACCTGTCTCAGAAAATAGAATTCTGCCTGGGAAACTTACCTTTGATCTCTGTTTTTGACCATTAACCTGATTTTCATTTTCCATGTCTTTAAACACAGTTTAGCTACTACCACAGTATGCTAATATAATGAATCTATGTAAAGACTATTTCTGTTCTCTTCTGTTCTCTTAACATTTCCTCCACTTGGATTGAACATGTGTTATCACATCCCCTAGGGGCCACTACAGTGGAGAGAGAGCACTATCAAGGATAAAACAGTGATATTTTCTCAGTGTCAGACTCCTGGTTTGCACCAGACTCTTACCCGGATCAGACAGGTTTTTTTTTTCTCTGCACTTAAAGGTCAACAGGGAAAGGAGTGAAGAAAAAAAAAATAAAAAAATTCTGTAATAAACCCCCAAATCACTTAAAAAAATTCTGTAATAAACCCCCAAATAACTTGACAAATTTATGTGTCTATGCCTGGAGGAAGTACTTTTTATAGACTTTTTATTCTAGACATGGAAAATCATGATGTGTCTGTAGTCTTCATACGATGCCCAACAGAAATTGTGCCATTTACCATATGTGTCATTTACTGTATGTGCCAGGTTTCTGCTCAGTTTTCATTTACTGCTTCTGAGGGGTTTCAGACTCTCCCTTTTGGGAATTATTCAAATCAAGCAGAGATTATTGTTGGCTCTTTCCATTTTAGGCAGCCACCATTACCATCTTTTTTGGATTGATTCCCATATAAAAATTCATAACAAGAGTGAAGCTCACAGGGAGCTCAATGTAGTATCTGGTACTTCTCTTTCAAAATAACTGCTTGGAGGAAAGGTTTTGTTTGGTTTCTTAGGCTTTGTACAGTTACTTATTTTAGATTGCTTTATTTATTTTATATTTTTGTTCCTTGTACTCAGCCAAAGTTTTCCTTTTCTCAGATTTACTTTAGTCCTCCTGGCTATCTGACCATAACTACTCTCTCTTGACATTTACATCCTACAGAGTTTCATGAATTACTACCACATTCTCTCCTAGAGTTGTCATTCAACCAAATTATATATCTGTTTTGTGTAAACATTTTAAAGTATAGATTCACGAAGGAAACAAACACCCTTTTATAGTATTTCTGGGCTTGAGGCACCTGCATGCAATGCTTTCTGTCCCCTTTAGATCAAATACTTTTAATCTTTGGCTTGCTATTTGCCTCCTGGCAAAGCTGTGGTCAGTCTCTGACAGTCCTGGGCCACAGACCTGACAGAGGTGACAGCTCTCAAGACCCACAAAATACACAGAGGGGACAAGCCAGCTCGGTGCACAGGGTGATGGGCACTTGCCACGTCCAAGAGCAGATGAAGATCAGAGGGTCAGTGTCTAAGTATCTATGGCAGCAAATGCTACCTTGCCCAGCAGATAGAGAAGACCAGACATAGAGCAATTGCAGTCTGTGTGCTCACTTCACTCTCAGCTGGGCACTTTGCTGAACAGCTCAAGCAGAAGAGACTTAATCTTTTGGAGTACTTGAATGCAGACAGCATCATAAGACAGAAACTCTCTACAGGTAACAGAGTAGGGAC
Source organism: Phaethornis superciliosus (assembly GCA_023637945.1). Taxonomy (NCBI): domain Eukaryota; kingdom Metazoa; phylum Chordata; class Aves; order Apodiformes; family Trochilidae; genus Phaethornis; species Phaethornis superciliosus. Next base: position 60,833,571 of record JAJQWJ010000001.1, on the reverse strand, counting down.
AGCAAATGTCAGAACCTCTGGAACCAGAGGCTGCCAAGATCAGTGGCAAGATAAACCTGCCATGGATCCAGACCAAGGTAATGCTGATGAAGATTTGCCTACATGAGGCAAATGATCAAGTGAGCAAGAGGGTATTTCCAAAATCCTAGGCAGAAGATTGGTGAGCAGTGGCTAAATGATCAGTCTATGAACACAGCAGTGAGAACAGGGGTGCTGGGAATTCTTGACGTCCATAGTAGAGAGAGCAAACACTGGGTATCTCAATATGCCAGACCACACTGCCCATACACTGACAGATTCATAAGAGGAACTGCTATGGAAAGACTGAAGACATCTGGAGCATAATGGCATTAGAAAAGGCTGCATTGCCTCTCTACAGCAGAAATGTCAATAGAGACAATACCCAGGAGATGCATGATGCCCAGGATACAAGGTTGAACAATATTAACTTAAGAGATGTTCTGAAGACTGGGTCACGATGAAAAGAACCATAGTCACAAGATGCAAAGTTAATAATTTTTTTCCTTATGTTTTGAATAGAATTGAGTGGTGGAAAAAAACTGCCAGTCAGTAAATCTCTGTCTATGTCTGTCACGCTTTTTCTGCCAATGTAAGTGGCCTGGGAAATTCCAAACTATACCTTTACTAACACACCCCAGCAGTAACAAACATACCGAAATAAATACCCCTTCAGGCTACTATCCTATCTATGACAGAAACCAGCAAAAGATGACTTGGAGAAAAGCTCAAGAGAACAGGATCATTTGCCCACACAAGAAGTTATTTCTGAATAGGCTTTCTGAAGTTGCTCTCTGCCCTGAAGCTAGTGGGATTTTATCCCTCAAACATGAAAGAGAGAAGAAAATTAGCAACCTCTAATTATCCTCTTTTTTCCTTCTTCTAATCCTACTAAAGACTTAAGCTTACTTGTGTTCTCAATGATGGCCTGTATAATAACTGTCATAAATAACATTATTCTGTAATAAATAGATTTCCTGTACACACCTAACATTATTCTGTGATAAACATATCTCCTGTTAACAATTTCAAAATGTATCACCTTTCAGGTTCACTGAGTCTTCAACTTAGTACAGCAACAAGCAGCACCCAACAGAGCATCTTTATAGTCTTCAGTATTTTCTCCTTTTCTGCTACTCTCCCTTTTCTGAGTATCTCCTAGTAAACCAAATAATTACAGGGGGCTCCAGCATAGCAGTCTTTCCCTCCCTTTAATCATACCCATTCCTCAATTCCCGACCTACCCCCTTTCTCCAGTGTCCAGATTTGGAAACAAGCTTCCCCAGATATTTCAGGCAAAGCTGCCCCCTGATATGCTAGCACCATGCACATTTCTGGAGAAATCAGCTCTGCAGAGAGCACTTTATCACCAGGCCCTTTACCCAGATGTTTAACTCTGACAAATAGCTCCCTGCAAGCATAGGGAGTAGCAGTGTCAGCATCCAAGATGCTGAGCAGTCTTTAATGCTAGCCAGCCGCCCACAGGTGCTTCTCTGATTTACGTGGGCTCCATCAGGAGAGCCCTTGCCAGGAGCCCATCACTCTTGCTACACTGCCAGCAGCTGGAAGTGTCTCTGGTGTCTCTGCCACATTTATCTTCCTTTGGGAGCAAATTTGTCTGCTTAGTTTCAAAACTGCGCTGCAGCAGAGTGCAGCAGAGGTAGGGGAAAGCAGCTCCACTTGAATTGCATTATTACTTCCTTTGTTCGTCCCTTTTTTTTTTTTTCCTGGGACGCTCATTCCTGGGCTGGTTATTTTGTAGGGACAATCAGGCCTGTTTGAGAGAGGCTGCTGTTCTGTTCCCTAGACAGCCTTAAGCACTCATTCTTTTTTTTTTTTCTGTCATTTGATCCCTTTTTTCTCAGACATAAATGAGAATACTCTAATTTCCCTCCAGAGCTTTCCCCTTCACTGCTTTCAATATATATTTTAAATAATATTTTAAACTGTTTATTATCACAATTGTAAATCTTGTTATTAAGGCTGGAAGGCTAAATGCTATCTTAAGCTGTACCCAGACTAGGGAGAGTTTTAGAATTACCAAGCATGGTAGTTATGTTAAGGTAAACAGATAAAGGAAAACTGAGGCAGAACAGGAACCTGGAGCCACGGTGATGAATGTGAGCATGTTCTGCAATTGTGTCCCTCAGTTTCCCTGTGCACCATCTTCTTCTAGGCACTGCCAAATTCCTGCTCCAGGGACTATTTAATGCAGCTGAGCAATGTGAAGATGATTGGTAAGATCAAATCATCCAAGAAACACTTTCCTAGTGGATGGCAATACTAATTTCTGTCCTTGCAGTCTGTTTGCTTTGAAGCCTGCAGAGTCATGGCAGTGTCCAGTTTTTCCTCAACCTCTCAGACACTCTTGGACAGGACACCCACTCTCTCTAGCACCAATTCCAGAGAGTGGGACCCCTCACTGCAACTCCCTCGAGCTCTGAAAATAGCTCTGAACTTTCCCAGCCTCTGCATGTGTTCCTTGGAGCTGCAGCCCTGCTGGATGACTCAGCTTTTTCGGGATGACTTTGTGGCTTAAATCAGACCTAGACTTTGCAAAGAGAAATCCAAAGATCCTCTTGTACTCACTCGCTCCACGGGAAACATCTAAACAAAGATGTTCCTCTCCCCATGATGATTACTCACCTCTCCAGGGACCACCAGGGTTGTGTGGGGATCAAATCCCCTCTTTCCAAATCCTCCAGCTGCACTGTGTCTAGCAATGAAAGGAAGTTGGAGAACATAACTCCTCCATGAGCAAGCTTTGGAGTCAGAATGTCAGCTGGGAAATAATACAGTCCTGATGAGGATGTGCTAAACCAGAGTGGGCTCCAGCACCTCTTCTTTCTTCACAGCAAGCTACTGGAAGAGCAAGCTCCACCCAAAAGACTAGTGTGGCACCAGAAAACTCTTCCTAACTTCCTCAGATGTTTTATTGTCACAAGCTCTTGCTGAATGCCACGTGCCTTTGTGAAAAGGGATAAAGTATAGTGACTGATGCAAATGCAGCTGTAGGCATAGAACCACAGGGATATAAAATCATATGCAGATCACTTCTTCAGTTGGTCACACATTTGTATGACTGCCATGTTAGAGACACATAGTCTCTGTGTTTCAATTAATCCTTCAAAATGCAGCCTGAACACTGAATAGAAGGATAACAAGACTGTCTCTTTAAATGTAAGGGGCTTTTGAGAAAAATACCTCCTTTGTGGTCTTTCTTAAAAATGAAAAGCTAGCAAAAGGGCCCTCTGTCTATACAGAAAGTTGACTCAGGTGTTTTCACACTCTGAAGTCCAGTGCAATGAAACCTGTTGCCAGGTATATAAAATCAAATTTTAAATTTAAATTTGTGCAAATATTTACTCTTGCCCCTTCCTGGGACATGAGCAGCTTAGCACTATCCTGAACAGAGCTGTGAGTACACCTTCCTCAGCTCTTGAAGTGAGCAAAGAAGTTGGAGTCAGTGTCAGGAGGATACCTATGTTTCCTTACTCCAAAAGGCTGGAAACACTTGCTTCTCACCTTGTTTGTTTTTTGTTTTCTTTTTTTATTAAATTGCTGTAATTTAGCTATCACTTCACAGGTGGCAGAAACTCTGGAGTTCAACTCTGTTCTCCAAAGCTCCAACTTTCCATTAGTCATCGCACTAATCCCAAACATTTTGCAGTGGAAGGCCAGAGTCACAGCACCTGGTAGAAAATAATTTTGCCCAAAATCACAGTGTGGCAGTGGAAGGAAAAAGCCTCCAAAACGTTTCCGGAGACCTTGCCTAATACCTAATCCATTCGATATGCAGAATAATAGACCAATAGCCAAAGCTGTGCTGTAACATGTAGTTAGGAAGGTATTATCTGGGACATCCACCAAACATTTCCCCTCAAGGTCTGTGGGATGGTCAGTGTCGAATTAGGGCTTCAAAGTGTCACTGCCTTTTGCTGTTGCACGGTGGGGACAGACCTGGGAGACAATGAGACACCATGAGAGAGTCAGCCTGGGGGAAGGGTCAGGAAATGGGACCTGGGGACACATGACAAACTCTCCTACTGAAGGGCTTTGTGGCTTAGAGGAAGCTGCTTGCATTGCCGGTGAGCCATTCAGCTGGACATAAGTTTGGCTCCATCTGTGGGAAGCGGTGAAATACTACAATAACCCCTGGTGCCTCTTCCAGTCCTTTGCAAGCCAAAAGGTTATGGCCAACCTTCAGTTTGCCTCACAAGCCACAACGCATCTTTACCACTGCCCTTTTAAACCGGTGAGTTTGTAAAATGTGAGGTATTACTGTAGTAAACTACTCTGTAGTAAATCTGCCCAGGCAGATCACAGCTGGGAAACGACAGCCTTAAGTTAATAATTTACATGTTATTTGACAGAAAACACTCTTAATTAAGCCTGAACTCTGATACTAGTCACGGTTTAACACTGGCCTGGCAATTAAACCGAGTAACAGATTTATATATTAATCTCTCTCTCCTCACTGATAAAGAAAAGAGAGAGAATAAGGAAGAGAGACTTATGGGTTGGAAACTAAGCTACACAACTTTAATGAAACAGTAATGATAAATAGGAAAAAATACTAAATATATACAAATATACAGGAAAATTGATACCACGTTCGTCCTCCCTTTTCCCCAATAACTCTCACGTCACCACTGAGGCTGCAGGGCAGCCCTGGGAAAGACCAGGCTGGAATCCTGGAGTCAGCAGCAGTTGGGAGCTTGAGGCAGGAACACACAGATTCAGGCTGGCACGGATCAGGACCACAGGCAAAGGAATGTAAGCAGGAAGGGCAGGAAGAAGGGTTTGACCCTTGTGATCCCTCAAATTTATATGAGTATGACGTGTATGGGATGGAATACTCTGTTTGGTCAGTTCTGGCATCTATCTTGTCCGGTCCTCCCCAAAGGAGGGTTTCAGGTGGGACCTCCTTGCTCCTTCTGGAAGGTAAAATGTTCCTCAGAGCTGAGCAGTGTCCTTGGCTCTGCACACCAGTCTCTGGCAGTAACTATAAACATCGAGTGTTATCAGTCCTAGAAGCAGACACTGTCTGAGAAACTTGCTATTAATTTCAGCAAGTGCAACTACTTACAAGAGACTTAGCTGAAAGCAAAAGTACAAACCAGAAAATCACCTTTATCCTGGCCCAAACCAGAACAAGCCCACACAATTTTTACATGCACTTACCACTTCCCCAAACAATTTCTTTATTGGAAATTCTTGTGCTTGGTGTTGGCCAAAAGGACATTAAAAAATATTTCAGTTGCTTTTGCTTTTGCTTTCCCTTTCCCATGTATCACTCTTTCTTTGAGCAGTTCAGCACATAGAACTCTCTTTTCTTGAAAAGAACAAACAGGAAGGTAGCTCCTTTGCCCAGAAAAGCTTACATTAACAGAAATATGTTGGTGTTTGCCAAACTAAAACTGTTTACTCCCTTAAGAGCAGAAAATCCCTAGCAAGACAGGAAAACTGGTGGTCTGTAAGGCTTTGAACACAACTATTGAACTACCTCCTTATAATGCTTATGTCCACTCCCAAATCCTTTCTCAAGAGGCACTTGCACACTGTGGATTATAGGACAGTAACCAGAAAATAAGAATGAAATTACATAAAGAACACAGTTCAGTTGAAAAAGTGGAAGACACTGGCATCTCTGAAGGCAGGGAATCGTGTCAGTCACTTGTGCCACTCATCTCTTATTCATGCTTGTCAGGACTTGGCTAATCAAGGCTGAAAACATATCATCTCCTCCTAGTTTTACAACACAACCCCAAACTCACCTGCTGCCTTTAAATCTCCCCCAAAGGCTCCTAACAGAGCAGGACTGCGGCATCACCCTGGCTGCTTGCAGCAAATGCCTGCTCAGAGCTGGCCCACGTCCAGAACGGTGTCTTTACACTGCACTCCATTAGGAGCCCACTCCTTGCTCTCTACAGCCCACTGCTCCTCCTATATATCCATCTACATATGCCTGAACTCCATTACCCATCTCTGCACCCTCCTATTCCTTTCCCTGCCCATCCCTCTCAGGCACACCTTCCTCATCAACCTCTGCCCTGCAGCCTGAGAGGGAAGTAAGTAGGGGCTCTGGCTTCAGGCCATACACAGAAAATAAGCTGATCAAGCAACTGACAGTGCTTTGCCTGGTGGAAGAGCTCATCCAGCTTCCACACAGGCAATCATGTCCTGGTGGAAATCATCTATATGCAAGTGCTCTCCAGAGCTGCTGGGGGAGAAGCCCCACAGAAGTGGTTTCCCTTGCAGCCCAGGTCAGTGCCCTGCAGGAGCCAGGCCAGGGCAGATGGTGTCTGAGCCCAGGGCTGGCAATCACTCCCACTTGGCCAAGTGCCTCCGGAGGAGGCTCCCCAGGGCCCTGGAAAGCCCCTTCACACTCTCTCTTTTGGGTGCACACACACAGAAGCATCTGCTGCTGTGGCCCATGCAATCCACTGGAAAACTTAGGATCTTGCTCAGCTGCTAAGATGCATGGCACTAGTCAGAAGCCAAGACAGCAGAATTCATTACTTTCCAAAAAATTAAGATGGAATAGTTAGCTGTGCCAACCTGGTTCTTCCTCCATCAGAAGACAATTTGACCGTCAGCCTAATGCCAAGACAATAAACGTTATTAGGCATGTTCTGAGTTGTTGGGTCACTAAGGTTTCTTTAATAGCTTATGGTTTTAAGCAGATTAATCTCTAGATATCTGAAAGTCATCCAGTCTTTAAGGTTAAGCTTAGCATTGAGCCATTTTAAGAACTTTATCTTTAGCAAGACTTTTAAGGATACCTTTTAGCTTTGGTCTCTTTTGGTGTTTCTTCCCCATTCTTTGTGCTTTTCTTTAAAGAGAAAGGCAATCCAAATGCAAAACTGAACATAATGCTAAGTCAGTGATAACTAAAGCATCAGATTAGGAAAATCTAATATTTCAGTGCAAGATTCCAAGCTTAGTTGCTCATGGCAGGCACCAAGTCACTTCATTTTTTAATTATGCTGTGGAGTTCGGAATGAGTTTGCACTTAGAATCAGTCCCACTGTAACCAGACTGAATTCTGCTGCACTGTTAAACCTCACTGGTGCTTTCTTTGTTCAGTGTAAATCTTCACCTAACATTAAATCAAATGGAAGTAACTTAATATACTCAATCTTCAGCATTTACCAATACTGAAGACTCTTTTTATGTATCTGTTACTGAAATGTGAATTTAGTTCGTTCATTATAAGTTGTAAGGAAACTGAAAACTACTGAAAATAACAACAAGGCCTTCAAAATTAAAACCAAGAATACAGCTTGCATGTAATAGGTGTTCTTCACGTTTCATTTTTGCTGTTGAAGAAATCAAGCTATTATGGGCAAGCAGATTTCTTACTTTCCATTTTTCCCTACCGTATCTTTATCAAGGTCTGTAAATACCTTTGGAACTTTAGAAAATGTAGCAGTAGATACTGAAACCAATCATTAATATGTAGACTTATGCAAATCATAGTGGCACTGGCAAACCAATGAAACCCAAGCACTGAAATGAAGGGAAAGGCTTCCATCCCTTAAATGTTCATCTGTTTGAAGGAAGATGTATGCTGGTCAGTAAGTCTCTGGCTTGTGAACTGAAAATGTGGGCATAGCTATGAGCTTGGCTGTCAATTTGTGGTATGCAAACAAACTTGGTCACATCATCTCTCTGTCCACACTGTAAATATTTATCAACAAGTCTCCTAAGCAAATAAGCGCACGAACAAGCCCTGCACTGTTCTCCTAAAACCAGCAATGTAAACCAGAAAGACATCCGTGCTTTCTCATCGCCTTGGAGCATTTATCTCGGATCCCTAAAGAGCTATTCTGATAAAACATTGGAGAAAAGGAAGGTAAATATTCCTGATCGTCAATAAACATAAAACTCCCAGAATTACCGTCATCCATGGGAACATTACATGTTTTAGGCTTTACTCCTTCACTAAACTACCTCTGGAGGGCTAACCCTGCCAAAGAGCATGGAGAAGAATTACATTATATCAAGATTTATGTGCGCAGCCAACACTGAACTGGATCCCTGGGAATGAAAAGCAAAGAGCTGTAAATGTCAGGGTTAGAAACTAGGGCGAGATAGTTGCTGGCTGGCAGTAAATGTCTAACTGGTTCTTTTTAAGATTCTTGTATTATCAAGCTTCTTATCATGAATTTCATAGGTTAATTGTACATGGCACAAACATTTTTTCCTAACTACTTCACATACATTGTTTGGCAGTTATATCATGCCCTCTAATTCTTTGACTACATGGGAGGATAAAGAAAGGCCAGTCTTGCCTTTGTTATACCATTTATTATTTTATACCTTCACTGAGCATTGTTACAGCCTCTGTCATGGCTCATGTGTGTAATGTCCTTTTAAGATACAATAAGCAAGGGTAAGAATAACTTCGCAGGTAGATGTTCACCAACTATTTATAACAGTATTATAACAGCTTTAACTGTGATCCTCTGTCCTGCTCTTTAGGGATGCCATCATTCCTTTGCTTTTTCAACAACCCTGCCCCAGTCAACCCAAGTTTTCATTACGGCCACTTCCCAATTTGTCATTTCCCATCTTTACTCTAAACCAAAAAACCCACACACTTTCCCCAAAAAGCACAGCCCCATGACAGACATTTTGAAGTTTCAGCCACCAGAGTGTCAGACGTAACCTCCCAACCACCTGAACCCCAAATTCGGTCACAGGTGGGGGCACAGATGGCAACACGGCAGCCAACCTCTCCCCACCACCTCTGGCGGGGGTCACCCGCTCCCCACGCCTCGGGGCCCACCCCAGGGGTGACGGGGTGGATGGTGTTGGGCAGGAATGTCGTGGAGCCAGGGAAGGAAGGGAGGGGGAAGGGAAGGGCCAGGCTTGCACAGCTGGGCCTCGCCTGGCCCCATGCAGCCATCTCGGGGCCAGGCCACGGCGTTCACACCGCTTCTTTAAGAAAACATCCCCTTACAAAACACTAAAAACATAAACCACTAAAAAACCGTAACCCAAATAAAAGTTGTTGCCCGGCTCGACCCACAACATGCCCACCCCCCCACGGTATCCACACGCGGGCCGCTGTCCCTTTAAGAGCCAGGACACGCCCCCTCCTCGCCCCCGCCTTCCCGGGCACGCCCCGCCCCTCCGCCGATGACATCACTCTCGCTTCCCTCCCATTGGCTACCCGCCCCGTCCCCGCCCCCCTCGCCCTGCCTCGGGCCCGTTAGCTTCCCCAGGTGCTCGCAGCCCATTGGTGGGTGTTGCTGGCACTCACCGGCGCCGCTCCCTTCTGATTGGCGGCGACCGGCGCGTGTCGCCGAGGCAGGGAGGTGCGGGGGGCGGGCGCTTCCGCGGTTACGAGGCGCCGGGCGGCGGAGGCGAGGCCGGGCGGCTGCGGGGCGGGCGCCTTCTCGGCGGGCAGCGGCAGCGACGGCTCCGCCAAGGGCAGGCGGGGTCGGAGCAGGATGGAGCCGTGAGCGGGTGAGCACGGAGCGCCAGCTTGGCGTGAAGCTGCGAGACGACCTTTGCCGCCCGCCGGGGGCATAGCAAGCGGGTGGGGGTGGGCGCGGGCGCGGGCCTCCGCCCCGCAGCTCTCCTCAGCGGCGGCTGTAGGTGCGGGGGGGAAGGGGGATCCTGTCCTGCTTCCCTCCCTCCCGCCTTCCCCCTTACGGGATCCCCCCTGGGCTTAAGGTGGGTGCCCGGCACGGCTGGACAGCTCCGTTCCGGGGGGCCCCCGGCACGCCCCGAGGGGCCTCCCCTCGCCGGGGCACGGCCGCTCCCCTCAGCCTTGGGCCGGCGTCGCGGTTGTTTCCCCTCGGGCTCGGGATGGCTTTTCCCCGCTCCGGCCTCTCTCCGACGCCTTCTCTCTCCCCCCTGAGGGCGACTGGGCGCAGCGTTTCTCCTCTCCCGTCCCGAGCGCCCGGCAGCTTGGCGGGGCTTCTTTCTTCCCCTGCTCTTTTCCCGATTTTGCAGGCATGGGAGTAGTTTACAAGGGGTTTGTGCAGCATTAATCTTCTTTTATCCCCACCGCTCTGGGCACGCACCAGACGGTATTAAGCGGGGTTCGTTTTCCCCCATGAAAAGATGCTTGTCCGTGCTGTGCCCAGATGCAGTGTTAAGGTGACATCCCCGTGTCCCAGGTGTCGGTCCAGTGTGGACTAGATCTCCCTCTCTGCCACAACAGAATCTTGTATTAACGAGGACTCTGATTTCACATTTCTGCCCATCAAGGATGGACCTTTTGCCTTGCCGTGTAAGTGGAAATACCCTCCTGAGACCTTCATAGCCTGCATCTGTGTCCCCTCGCACTGCATCGTGCTAACGTGGTTCTGTGTGGTTCTGTTTTGCAAGATGAGCCTTGGGTGGGCTGAATATGAGGTTACAGGATTGCTGCTGCTTACAGCCCTCCCTTTTTTGTATCGTGTTTGATCAGACAGTATCAGGGCCTCTGCTGGGAAACTCCATCTTGGTCTAACATCAATAGAAAATACATTTTGAAGGCATTAAAAACATCTCTGTTTAAGTCTAACTTCTCTGCTGGATCGTGGAAACCACAGTGTGCCTTTTATTTCTTGGTAGGATTTGAAGACACAGCTCTGAATATTTGGATAATAAAAAATGTAGCTATTCTGGACTGAATGTGTCTATCCCAACATTTCCATCGTGAGCCCAAAGACAATTCAGTATGCAATTCTATCTTAATTTTACATTTGCATGTGCTGTCGGGGCTAGTTAGCTATGACATAGGTGACTTACTGGAAGTGTGTTTTCTAGTTTTATGTTGGCTTTACTTTCAAGTAAGTATACAAATAAACTTTCAGCAGTGCTTTCAAATATATCTTGTTGCTTGCACAAAACCCATCAGTAGGCTTTTGTAGAGACACTGTTAAAATCTGTACTGTAGAGCTTCTATAAGTGTGACATATCTAGGTCCTCAGAAGTATTGCCAAAAATACTTCAGTCACTTCTGAATATGAAATGAGAGGGACACCCAATTGTTCCCATTTGCTGCAGTGATTAAATGAATGATCTAATCGTTGTGATTAAATAGAATCTAATAATAGATTTTTAAATAAGTGTGTGATCTGAGGCTGACTATGAACTCCTTTTCTGTTTCTGAGGTTTGTGCTTTATGCTGAAAGGAGAAGGATACAGGGCTGAAAGCAAATGCCATAAATGTTCCACAAGTAGGTGAATTTGCCCATCTTGATTACCTGGTGTTAACTCACTGATCCCTTTTCAGTCCTTCCTCACTTACAATGTGGGTACCAAATGTGATTTCAGGAAAACAGTGAAATATTGCTAGTTGGTGCTTCTTGGGCATTGTATTGTTTTGTGCAAAATGTAAGTGGTGCTGTGTTTGCTGGTTCCAACAGTTGCAGAAACACCTTTAATTTCTCTTTAATTAAGGCTATCAACTATAGCATAATGTGGGAGAAGACCCCCAAATCTTCAGGCAAAAAGCAAATCATGAAATAAAATACAGAGAGGGAGTACAGACAACGCTTGACATAGAGCTAAGAGAATATGGGTCTTTTCCAAAAGCAGTCTTTAAATTTTCCTCTCCTTGAATATGAAATAATAGGAAACTCTTGGGTTTGGGCAGGAGTGCTTGCTTGTTACTCTTTTTCATATCTCTGACTTATGCTGGCATGGTGAAGCAGCAGCATTTTTCTCAGACCCTTTCATCCTTGAACCTCCAGGTGAAATGTGCATTCAGGCAATCAAAATACCTCATAATAATAATAATAATACCTACTGAATTTCTTCCACTGTTGAGCCATAATTACATGACTGTGTGGTATTTGGTGGGAGGAAGGGGCAGCTGTACTGGATATAGAGGAAAGTCAGAGCAGAAAGGGTTTGGATGTTAGAGTAGAAATTCTTAGGATATGTCAAAACATTATCCCAAGATTAATTGTTATACATGTTTAGAATGTGTGAGCTGTCTTCATATGTGCTTTTTACCTCAAAAGCACAATGTATAGCAACTCCAAGAGTCTTCTGTCCTTCTGTCTTTATACTCAGATGTCCTTCCTGTGTTGTAGATGATGAAGTCAGGCTGTCTCAATGTCTGTTTACTTACTGATAACTCAGTATTATGATGAGATTCCTTTTCAAGAGTACAGTTAATTTCCTCCGTGTAAAATGAGGTAACAATTAGTAAACCTTATTATAGTTGCACAATACTCGTTACTTTTTTTTTTTTCTTTAACTAACTCTGTCCTAAGGGTCAATGTCTTTTCCTGAGAAACTGTTAAAGAGGAAGCAGAAAAAACAACTGTTCAGCACTCTGAAACTGTCAAACACCTTCTCTGGGAAAGCCAAATCTAATTACTTCCTGCTGGACACACTGCTGAACCAAGACTAGAACAGAGGATGTGGTTACCACACAGACATTTCTCTTAGTGGTGGGGCTGTCCTGAATAGCTCATATTCCTATCTGCCTTTTTTCCCCCCTCCCCACTGTGTGCTGCTGCCACCTCAGTACTGATGATCTGTGTGGGGCTGCATGCTGAGCCAGGCTATTAGAGACCTGGTTCTGTGCATGTTCTGTTCTCCCCATCAGCCTCCCCAAATAAAAGGGGAGGGAGGACTGTAGGAATGCCTAACCAGAGTGGAGGGGAGGAGCACAAAGGATGATTAGTAAGAGCTACAGCTAAAGGGAGCATTTTTAGCACCATAGTTTAAAACTGTTCCTATGATTCTTCTTTTATGTGTGCGTGTCAAATAGATGGAATGGATGAGTTCATGCAAATTGAGAAACTCATTCCTTTGTCAAATACTTTGTTCAGTTCTTCACGAATATAATGTGTGTGGTTAATGTGCCCATTTTGCCTTCCTTCCTTCGAGTGCTTTGTGGAGTGTAAACACTGTTAAGTGGCTTCTTCAAGGGACATGAATGGCAGTGGGGTGAAGACTGTTTACATTACCAGGCTTAGGTATGTGGTAGTGGTCAGTCAATACTTCGAAATTTTTAAATGCAGGTTGTCCTTGTGGAGGGTAAATGGTGCATGCAGGCTTACACAGGAATCTGCCATCAGTCTCATACTGTGTTTCCCAATGTTAAGAACAATTCTGGGTAACACTACCTCCCTTTCTTTGATCCTTTTCTGGTTTTTGATATGGGACACTTATTTTCCACATAAAAAAGTGGAGAGTTGTCACAGAGCAAGGTATTGTAATTGTTTAAATTGGTTTCTATTTCAGAAATTGAAGTAATGGATATAGTTTGTGCAGCATTCCTCTCCCCTTCCCTCCCCCACTTTCTTGTATGTGTGCAGCATCATTTTTCTTGTGTGAAGAAATATTTTGGATTAAGGCACACAGCCGTATTGATAGCATCTCTGTAAGAAGATGAAATTTAACACACAGTCACAGGTCTTTTTAAATCTTGAAAACTAAAGTCTGAGCTTTTAAATGAGGATTTTCTTTTGCACCTTAACCTCATGCCATCCATCTGCTTTTGTGTTCTCTGGCCAAAAAAATAGCATGTTGGCTACTTCTACTTATCCTTATCCTTCTGCTCCCTATTTCAGCTTCTTTTGGCCCTGCTGATCGAGAAAAGCAGGGGTTTTGTGGAACAGAGCAGACACAGTGTGGTAGGTGCTGCTGCATGTGCCAGGATGTTATTTGTTAACAGCTGATCATTGGGGACTGCCTCTGTGGAAGTTCTTAATTCATGGAAATAGAAGTTTTACCCTGGATATGGTCAAGAGCTGCTACTGCTGTTATTTCTGTTTGTCACAGGCATATTATTGAAGTGTTTATGTATCACAAACTGCATAAAGCAGTGCATAAAATTCCCTATTTATATTTTTACTCACACATCCTCTTCAGAGTATCTTCATGTGAGGGGAACAGGAGACTGAAATGATACATTTAGATTTGTGAGATCGATTCTGTTTTGGAATGGGAGTTACATCGCAAATTGCTGCAACCTCAAATTAATGCTTCCTGTAGTATAAGGCAATTATAACAAGTTCTGGCCATCCTATGGAGGGTGTGTGTGTACACTGTGGTTCCTTGAGCTCTACCCTTTCTGTGGTTTGGTAGAGATACTGAGGATACGTCTTCGCTGCACGGTTGATCCATATGGGCGACACCCTATATAGGGCTACTCAAATGAGATCATCTTCTATACACACATTCTTTCTGTTTATGTGTGGAGGTAGAGTTCTGAGCAAAGATGAGACAGGATTCACTTTCAGTTGCAGGGAATCTTTTCTTCCATCAGGAAGAAACTTTTGGAAAAGCATGGGTAGTTTCTGCTTGGTTGATTATTTAAAAAAAAAATTTTTTTTTCCTTCTCTTCTGATTTTCATAGCAAAACAAGAAGTTTGCCAACAGAATGTGATTACAGTCTTCTTTGTAGCTTATTTTCTAATTCATTGTTTAAGAAGGACTCAGAAACCTGAGTGAGAGGTTTCTGTGAGTGGTTGGTAGGGCCAAATTAATGTTAGGTGTAATACAACTTTCTCTGTATTTGCTGTCATGCATCCTGTCAGGCATGCTCTACAGCAACAGATTGTTTGGAGTCTGAATCTTTTCAAAGCCTACATCCGAGAAGTAGTATGTCTCTTAGAAAGATGGGATATGAATTCTGCATTTCTGTGTTCAGATCAAACTTGTGAGTCGTGTCAGTGAATTTCTGTGTTGTTCAGACATGCTCAAACTCTAAGTCACCAGTGAAGGCAGTAAGACATTGGAATCACTGGAATAGCAGCCATTTGGCTTGAACATGTAAACACTGACGTGTAAACATTTCCATTGGATGGAGAAGTTTATCAGCAAGATGAGACTTCTGCATTTCTTTGAGATGACACCATTTTTTCTTCAGAAAATCTAGGACAGTAGTGTTTTGCCTGTGTTGATGGTATAGTGAGAGTAAAAAAGAAGGGTTGGAGGAATGTTTTGATTGGTCTATAAGTGAGGAATAAGAAAGCCAGTAGAAACTGTAGAATTATGCCAGGAAATGTTTCAATTATCAGATTAATCACTTGCTTCAATATAGAAAAAGCAGTAAAGAGCTCATCTTTCATTACAGTTATAAGGCTGTTCTTCTAAATTTTTGTGAGGTTGGACTTGTTATTTTGAAAGCAGGGTGTGTCTGTATTTTTTCTTGTTCCGTCTTCAAACTGGATTGAAATTCCATGGGGTGTCTGAATGAGGATAATGACAGAAACACATTATACCTGCAGCATCTCTTATCTTAGTGGCACACATATTAAAAGAAAAGTTGATGACTGTCCATGCCCACTGGAAGCCAGTTTGTCTTCTGCTTGGGGTTCAGATGACTAAGCAGTAATTCAAAGGATGCAGTACTTTTCCAGCTGCTAAGATTGAACAGGAACTTCCTTGCCAAATAGGACTGTAAGTTTTAAAGTTGGCTTTTTATTGGCCAGAGTGTCTGGAATAAAAGTTTAGTTAGAGTATCTAGAATAAAACTTTAATTCTTAGCAGAGAAAGGAAGATAAATAGATGCTGTCCTGAAGGATGAGTTATGTTAGGGAAAACAAGGATCTCTGGACACCAGAGCAGGCTAATGGAAGTTCTGAAAACTTAGAGGTAATTAAACCAAGGTAAGGAACTTATTGAAATAAATTTTTCTGTCTTCTGTGTGTTTGCATGTACACATATACACTGACACATGTTCTTTTATGAAGGATAGTGCTAAGTTTTTGCTGATATGCAAAAAATCACAGTGTATGTGTGCATTTGTTTTTTATCTTCATGTATGCATTAAGAGGTAAGGCTTGAAGGTCTCTGTATTTTGCCAATTGGATGTCTGCTGAGTCTGGTGTCTCGTGTTGACCCGTTGCTGGTAGTGATTGCCTTGGAAGGGATGTAGAACTGCGGGTGTATGGAGAGGTTCTTCCCCCTTCTGCCTCACCTTGCCAGCTAATTAGGGATAGCCTGGTATATTCTTCAGATCTGGAATATTCATCAATCTGAGGTTTTCCAGAGAAGAACATGTGGAAGAAAATACCAAGATTTTCTGACTGGTTATAGGGCCCCACTGCTGTAAAAGGGTAGCAGATGCCCTGTATCCAGGGGTGGGACAGGCAGACCAAGAAAATGTGCAGTGTTGCAGGTGTCTTAACTCCAGTGAGATTCAGGAGCATATGGATCTTAAATGCTGGAAATGAAATATAGCAGCATGGTGATTGATGAATTTTATCAGTGCTGTTGCAATCTTAAATTGGAGAATAATATGAGGTGAGCTAAGATTACTGGAAACTAGGGATTGGTGGGCAGAAATCTTCAATTGAAGTGCTTCTCTGTCTTCTCTGCACCTCCCATGTGTGCAAAGCAGTTTCAGCAGTACTTGTCTCAGAAACACCACCAAAACCTGTATGGATACATTTCACTCATAATTTCTGATTTAAAAAACCAACACCATCACAAGCAAGCATCCCATACCTAATTTTTTATGTTAATATGCTTAATGCTGTCAAATGAATGTGCCAGCAAAATTATTTCATCAGATTGTATAATAAGGCACTTTGTTAATCAGATTGCAATATCAAATTATTTACATTGGTCATTTACTGTCTTTGTTAGAGACTTTCCTTTACGTCTTGGGGCCTTTTAGGCTTGCCTTTTAGGAAATACAGGATAAACAATTCTGTAAAAAGTGCTTTTTAAGTATATACTGGGTTTTGTAGCCTAGTATCATATTTTAATTACGGTTATATCAGTTTTGCTGCTTTATTAAAGAAAAAATTACTTTTTATAGGTTCTCACATGAGATTAATTGTGTAAGTGGTTGTAATTCTAAATATTTCCTTGATGACAAATCATTGAGGTGACTTCTTGATTTTCTGGTAGTACTGTGATTAATGTGTGCTGACACATTTTATTCAAAGTAGAACCATTCTCTGAAAGGATTTGTAATGGTAGCAGTAGCATCTTTACTTTTCAAAAAATGTATATTGATATTTTAAATCTCTTCTCTTGCAGACTGTTAATTGATGTAGAGTTGACCAAATAGATATACAATTTATTACCAGTAGCTGCTTTTCAGTCTTTCATTTGTTGAGGAGCACGGAACTCTTTCAAGTTTTGCAATATGCTGATTATCCAAGTATCTAGCTATGGTCATTCTTTATTTGGAAGAGACTAATTAGGCTAATTGGTCTTACTTCTTCTGATCTTAAAGTAGTAGACAGGTCATTCTATTATTTTTTTTTTCTCAGTCCAGCTATGTTAATGCTCATGTTCTAAGTCCATCCAGTCTGAAGTTTGTATTTGGGGAGGTGCCTGGATTTTTTTTTTCTTCTCTTATTGACAGATTATCATGGCACCTTAACTGTAGTTCTATGCATCTGGTGTCTAGGAAGCCCTAAAAGTCTGAAAAGCTCAGTGGAGGTAACGGAATGGCAACTCTGTTAAAGCCTTCAAATGACGCAAATGTTTTAAAAAAAAAAAAAAAAAAAAAAAAAGGTGGCTAAGGAAGAAGAATTGAAAGCAACTACAAATCAAGTTCTGACCATTTTTATTGCTTTTTGAGACAATAGTCTTCCAGAGCCTCCAAAGTAATTATTTTCTAGTAAACTACTGTTGTGCACATCCATTAAAACTGTTTTGTCAAAGGAAAGCAGTGGGAAAGCAGTGTGTTACTTCAGTACATTTGAGTTTTTACAGTGTGCAGGATGGTTTTCTCCTCCCCACCTCTGAAATGGGATTCCCATCACAGTCTTGACCAATCTCTGAAATGTACTTTTTAACCTTTCCTCGCTGTTTCTGTTTGCATGGATAACATGGTGTAATAAACTAGTCATAACAATCCCCAACTTCTGCTCTCCAGTGTTTAAGAATTATTTCAGTACAAGGACAGGAAGACTGAGCATATCTTTTGGTGAATATTCTTGCTTAGTAGATCTCAAACAATGCATTCTTCAGAACTGACAAACTAATAATCCTGAAGTAAAAGCTGTGCTCTGCAAGTAGCATGGGTATGTGTATATAAGCATGGCAGTCGTTATAATATTTCAGTCCAACTTCTTTTGTATGCCAAATAGGTTAAAGATCATAACAAAAAAAAAATAAATCCTGGGTAAAGGATTTCTCTCCTTACTCTTAAAGGAGAAAATGGGCTGTGGGTTTTATTTTCTTTAAGATCTCTGAGTATTTGTATCCTTTTTTTCTTTTCAGTGACTGAGGAGAGAGCTGCTGGCATGGAAGTAAGCTGGGTTTGTCCGTGGGAACTCTGAGTAAGGTATGTATTGTGTTCACTCTGCTGTCTTTAGTCTGCACCTTTTCTTCTTATGTGCTTAACTGAAAATTCATTGTGGGCACTAAACATGGGGGATGGCAGTATGTTAGAGATAGAATATTTTGGATTTTCACTAGCATCAGGTGTGACAGCTGTCTAACAAGGACTTCATAGTGTAAGAGTATAAATTACACCCTTGTTCCCTTTTCACTGCTGCCTAGCAATTAGTCAGACTTCACAAGTTAGCTGGTACTGAGTAGCAAACTTTTTTCTGTGTTACTAATACTTTCAAGTATTTAAAGGCAGTCAGTTGCATCTGTACACTAAAACTGTAATGTCTGCAAAATGGTGTGATACAGTAGCACTCAGAAGAGAGGGTGACACATTCAGACATTATCTGTGCTCCCAGAATGTGTCACCAGACCACAAGTCTTGGTTTAGATGCTCTTCTTCTGATGGTTCTTGGTGTTGTTGCTGCAAAGAAAGGCATACTGAAGGTTGAATTCTGTATCCTTTGAAATGGCAAAGGACATCAGTAGTACTGATTTCCCCCACCCTTCCACCATATTCTTTACCCACATTCATTTAAATGTTAGGGAGCATGTCTTGAGTACTTACTACTTCTCAATAAGCTGTTTAGCTTGGACAAGACAATACTATTGATATAAACTTCTTTCTTAATCACTGAAGAAATTTTTTGCCTGTTTTTCAGTAGTGAGGAAATCCAAAGGGGGCAAGTCAGCTCTTGTAAGGGAGGAAGGACAGAGAAGATCTGGTAACTCAGTCTCAATTGCTGGACTTTCCATTTAGATAAAAATCATGCTGGATAGCTGAACTAGGAGATGCCAGTTTATTCAAAAGAAACTTGGATTCCACACTTGGTATCCACTGATGGGGAGGAGCAGAAAAATAAATCCAGATTGGTTTAATTTCTGTAGACAGTTTCATACTGTTATGACTAAAGAATGTGAATGGGGTCAGAAAAATTTTTGCAGACTCTGTTTCAGGCTTTGTTTCCACATTGTACCTGATGTGAGGTAGCTGAAAGCTGTCACTTTTCTGTGTGTCCTGCTCATCTGTTTTATTTGGGTTTTTTATGACATCTGGTCAACCTGTATCACAAGGTTCAGATTGCTAGCACAATGGGAAAAAATGCATGTTTCAAGGTGTAGCTTCATCGTTTCAGAATGATGGAAAACAAATTGACTTTTTCTGTGGTTGCAGAACCACTGGATTTGAGGAAGAGGTGAGAATTTTGAACTGAAATGAGGCGATGAAATATGGACCTACACTCTCAGTCACAGCCCGTGATCAGACTGAGATAGATAAAACGTGAAAATACTTCTTTAGGCACAGAAAAGTAAGTTACCAAATACCTGGCCATGAACTCCTTAACATTCTTAAGTTCTGCAGTTTTGCCTGCTGCTTTATGCTGGAATGAATGCTTGTGCTGGGAACTGAGCTGACTGAAATCTAATTACTTCACCTTTGGTTTATTTCCTTTTAAAAAAAGTATTATGTTCTTGCATTTTAGTCTTTATTGGTTCCCTGATATATCAATTTCCTTTCCCGAGTCACCACCTTGTTATTCCCTAGGTCATGCAGCTCATGTCTCAAAGTTCAAATGTGCTGTACTTGAAAGCACATTGTTTCTTGTGAGCTCTTACTTCCACTTTCCATTCATCCAGTGACTTTCTTGTCTCAGTCTACCCTCAATCCACATTCACCGTGAGTTCCTTCATACTTTCTCAGACCCTCAGTTTTCCTGCCTTGAGTTTCCAAGTCAAAGCTCACATCTGGATGCAGATAGTCAGCATTCCCTTTTCTACTTCGCTGCAGCCTCCCTGCTTCTGTTGGTTGTTGGCACCCATTGCCACATGCCTTTGCTGCTGGCTGAATCCATTGCTTCATCTGCTTGCCCCTATGGGGCAGGGAGGAATGCTGTGCCTCTGCTGTGAAGGAAATTTTAAAAAAATGCATCAGACAGCAATTGCAAGGAAGTCAGTCAGAAGGTGGTGAAAAACAGGCAATCCTGTTCTAAGCACAGTGTAGTTCATCATTTATTTCTTTGGCACCAGTACAGGCTTAAACAGCTTGCTCCCTTTCACGGCTCCTTCTGTTTTGCTGGCATAACTGTTTCTGTGGCCATGGTGAGCCACTCTGGGGAACAGATCCTTCTGGAAAGAAGTGGTTTTTTTTCTAGGTTATTTTTCATCTGGTCCAGTACATGTTGTCTCCATAAGATTTATGCTAGTTTCACAATGAGGAAGGTATGAGAGTGGGAATGTGTAACAGACTGCTTAAGTTGGCACCACTGCTAGATGTTTAAGTGTGCTCTTTGACATTAACAGTTGTGTTGATCTTTCAGGGAGCTGCTGTTGCAAAGGCTGGTCAAACCTCTGTGCAGTGCAGTTCTGCACCCCTGCTTCTTCCTTTGAGTCAGAGCTAGTGATTGTGCAGCCACAGGGCATGTCCAGCTTGCTGACTGATCCTGTAGAAAATGGTTTCTAATCTTTTGAAGAGGTAATCGTCTGCTGGTTCAGCTGACCTGAGTCGCCCTGTGGGGTGCATGCTCATTAGACCAGACAAAGGGGAAGCAACAGTAGCAGAAGGCTGGATTCCTCTTTTTATTATGATGTTCAGCTACATCATAACCAAGGCCTAAAATAAACAAGTGTAGCTGTTGACATTGAGACCTGAACATCACGTCCTTTTTTGCTCTCTTTTGTGCTTTGGATTTCGGTTGAAATTGTTATTCCTCAGTAGCTGTAATCTTTAGTCTCCCAAACTAGAGATTAATTCAACCCATTGAGAGGTATGGTAGAATTATGTGTCTGCTTCACCAGTTTAAGGCTCAACATTCTCTGAAATTAGAAAGATATCTTCCCTGTTCATGCTTTATGCTTAGATAAGAACTTCAGAAATTGGTGGGGAATTAATTCTTTTTGAGCAAAGACTGTTTATTATAAATATCGGAGAACTAGCTTTGCTATTATCAGTTCTTTTGTGTACCCAGAGTTGTATGAGCTTGAGAGTCACACAGTTCCTCCAAATACATACTGAATCATGAAAAGTATTTCTTGAAAAACATCTGGAATGCCAAACTACATTTCTTAGCCTGCTATTTGTGGTTTTAAGAAATGAATGTTTGATGACTTTTTGAGACCTCTTAAAAACTGAGAGAAACAGTGTCTTATGAAGGAAGTAACTAAGTCACGAGAAATACAGTTCTTGATGAGTAGTTTTTAAAATCATGTGTGAGGCAGTGTTTGTTTGCAACAGAAATCATGCATTTGATGGTTTTGTGCCAGGTGCATTCTTTACATCTTTCCCCTCTCAAGTCCTGACATCTCTATATAGCTCTTTGTGCCCTTTGTCTGCTCCTATTTGCTGTCCCAAGCATGTTTTTTGACTCTTGTACTGATAGACTTGCTGGAGATGGTAGTGAATAGACTTCTGGTGCTGATTAAAATATGTCCTCTCTTACTGTAGTGTTTCTGGCACAGTATACATACAGATTCAGATTCTTTAACCCTGTATAAAGTTGTACTCATCCATGTTTTACCAACATCTTTGTGCACATGTATTGCAGTCTTTCCATTTTTTTAATAGGGGCTTTGTAGGGTAGTGGCTTGTGATCAAGGTAAGATGGACAATTTACACCTTCAAATCACTGGTTCCAATCCAGAATGAACTACTAACTCTTACCTCCACCACCCCTCTACCCCCCCAGTTATAAGTTGGTGACTGTTTCATTTTACAGAATAGAAATGTGTTTGGAATATGTGTGTTAAAATAAAAATCCATAATTAAAGAACATCTCTCTTTAGTGGTCTGCATAGTTTGTTTTTTTAACTTAAGTTGGTTCCTCAAGAACAAGCTATTTCATTGTCAGGGTACAGTCTTTCTGATGCTTACCTTGTTGTGTACTATACTGGAAATACTTTATGGACAGTATCATCAGTTTAACTCTTTATTACCTGGAGACATAATTCTGCCAATAGTTATGTGGCTGGGTTAAGATGACCAACAGTGAACTAAATTTTTTTTAATATAGCTTTGGAGGTCTTCATGTTGGTGACTTTGACATTGAAAGATGAAAGGAGTATCACCCACTCTGATTGTTACAGCTTCTCAAGCTAATGTGATGCTTTGGCTTCCATCAGCTGCAAACCTTACTTCTTCTGGGTTGTGCTTTTGATGTTTGATGACCTAGGAGGTATAGCTGCCTCTGAGCATGTCATCGCATTCTCTTCCTGTCTTCAAAGATGGATCCTCTTTAAGCCACTTTTGCCCTAAGATTGCTTCTTCTATTGGCTGGATGATCTCAGCTAGTATAATCATTGAACAGAAGGCTGCTCTTAAGTTTAAAATAAAAAGGCCTATATTCTCAAAATAGCCCAGCTGCACACACGTGCTGTTGCTGTTAGGTGATTCAGGTTGCTTAGCAATTCTTAAATTGGTAAGAAATTGCTATTACTGTGGCAACTCAGCCCCAAAATGCAAACAAGGGAAAGCTGTTTATAGAGGTGTCCTTGCCTGATTTCTGATTTGTTCTCCTTTTTTTTTTTTTTTCCTTTTTTTTTTCCCCCCCCTGCACCTATCTGTACTGTTTACTTATGTATTTTTTCTGTGTTTTACTCAGGTTATTGAGGCTTCATGTTAAGGAAGGTGGTACTGTTCTTTGTCTCATTTAAATACCAACTGTCAAGATCTTAATTATTCTGTGAGTGTGAAAAATGACAAAATGAAAGGGAGTCTTAATACATGAAGGCCTAGTGATTGTGTCCATGTCCAATGTGAATGCTGAATGAATTAAACTATATCACAGCACCTTAAAGTGATACTGCTACCAAAAGTAGCCTCCTGGTTTTTTATTTCTATGTGCCTCATTATCCTTCATGCTAGCCCAAGTTTTTGTGTGTCTGGGTGGCAAGCTAGGTCAGGAACTGATGCAGGTTAAAACCAGTAGTTTGTGTGTGTGTGGCCAGATTAAATTTAACACAGGTCAGTTCCTTCATCTGGTTCAGCCTATGTTTGCCCATAGTAGAAGAAGAAAGAACAGGCTGGACTGTCCCTTTTGTTGTCAGTGCCAGTTTGGTGTCTAACCAGAGGATGTGGTTTTATGATACAGCTAAGTTGAACTAAGCTAGCTCTTGTCAAAGGGGATGGTCTTGGATGCATGCCTTTGTGGTTTCCTTGTGCCAACATTGGTGCTTGTCTAGCCTTATGATGGAATGATTAATGAAGCTAAAATGGCAGGGAGCTAATCCTAATCCCTTTTCTCCCTCCCAGTTTTCATTTAGCTGTGGGAACTAGTTTAGTGGGGGTCAGATAGGTTTCTGCACTGCATGTATCTGTCTGTTTTGCTTCCTGTTTGCCTCTCAGGCTTTGAGTTATTCTTCAAGGAATCTGCATGAGCAACTTTACAAGGAGTGTCTATAAGTAATTTTGTAATATGATAAATGAAAAACAAAATACTTTTTTTCACTGAGGACTAGTCAGGTTTACTCTGTGTTTACATGGTGTTGCAATGGCAAGAGTATGCACCTAAAAATCTACCACATAGAAGCTGCAGAGTAGTTTCAGTCTTTGCAGTTTGCAGGTTTGATAGTGTTTTTCCAAAAATTCTTACTGGCTTTGGTTATTAGTCTTATACCTTATGTAAAATTGACTCTACCTTGTTTGTCTATCTGAAATGGAAGTTTCTTAGATGTGTTGGGAGGTTAGAAAGGGGCAAAGATTATTTATATATTTACAATTAGTGTTCAATATTTCTTTTGAGCAGCTTCATCTAGCTTTTACCTAGTGCTGTGGTCCATGCTTATGTCTTTGTGGCAGTGGTTTTGTGCTCTATAGCAACATAATTTGAGCACTCCTGGCTCTTGAGAGCTCACTGTTGGCTCTGCATGTAGCTGGCAATGGACTAGACTGAGGAACTGATTTTGCTGAGTGCCCAGGAAAAATAGCTGATTTTCAGTTGCATTGATTCCCCAGTTGGGGAAGAGGGAGTGTAAGGACAAAAATGAGCAGCTGGACAGCAGAGGACTTGAGAGTTGTTTGAGTTGGTGTTGCTGCTGTAGAACATCTGTGGGATCACAACCACTCTTGTACCAGAAGCATCTGGCCTAGAAGTAGAAAAATGCCATGATATAAAGCTTTTCTACGGTTAAGCAACAGATAGAAATCTTGAGGGCACTCACCCTGAAACCCTTATTGAGGATAAGAAATAGTTGCTCTTAATACTGTCCATCAGCTTCTGGATGACTCACTTAAAGATCATGGGACAGCACGTTTCTTTATGGGAAAGTTCCTAGTTTGTTCAAAAATTACAGGAAAACAAACATTAAAAAAGTTTAATTAGGTTCTAAATATTAATGTGTTTAGCTAACTGATTGATCATTCTACAATGACAGTTATAGAGTGGTATAACTGTCTGGGAAGTCTAAAAACAGCCTTACTGCTGATTGCAGAAAAGGATTCCATGCCTTTCACAGGACTTCCAAATAACACAGCATGGATTATTATAAATCCTCAAAGCATCTTCCAATAAATCCTCAAAGCATCCTCCAAATCCTTCTGTGTTTTCATCAGACTTCTGATTGAAAACATTAAATTCAAACTCAATTATAGATGTTACTGTAGTCTTGTGGACTGGATGTACTATTTTTTTTTAAGATGGGGATAGGTTGTATGCTAAGATTTGGCACTGCTCTGAAAAAAAGTTCCCTTAACGTTAGGTAGTGGCTGGAAGTTTGGATGTACTGATGATTTAAGGAGATTGCCTCCCCTGTGCTGTGCTGGCACAAGGTGTGGCTGTGTAGCAAACTGCACCAGGGTCCTGGTTTAGGTGGAATGTGAACCAGAAGACCACCTTTTCCACCTGGGTCCATTTTCCTATTGGTTTATCTTGTGTCACTGCTGATTCTTGTACTGGCCTGAAATGCGAGGGGGGGGCACAAAGGAAGGAAAAGGCAGGATTTCCTAATGGATTTAGTGGCTCATCCCAGTTTAGTTTCATTTGAGCTTCAACCCTACTTGGAGTGATAGAATTGTTGTCCAGGTGCATAAAGTCATACTGATTTTTCATTTTGTGGCAGTGTTCCCCTGTACTGTGCTGGTTCATCTCTGTCTTTTATGGAGGAATTGATCTAGATGAAAAATAACATAGGAAAAATAGCATTTCAGCTGAATCAGGTTTCTGATGAGGTTCACAGTGTGACTCTACAAGCAGCACTGCTGGCTCAGTGCAGGACAGTGGCAGGGCAAGAATGAATGGCAGGGCAAGATTTGCTTAAGCTGTGTTACCTTTGATGTGGAACAAACACTGGATGACATGTCAGCTAGGATTAAGAGACCTTCAACCTATGTTGTTCTTCTACACAAGTTAGGAAACCTGCAAGTCCAGGTACAACTGTAGTGATAATCCAGCCCCTGTGCTGAAGTTTCATTGGACAATTTACTGGAGAAACTAATTTATAGTCCCAGTATCAATTAACAACACTTAGTGTTTTGGGCCCCTCACTATAAGGAGGACACTGAGTGGCTGGAGCATATCCAGAGGAAAGCAACAAAGCTGGTGAAGGGTCTGGAGCACAAGTCTTTCAAGAGGTGACTGAGGGAAGTGTGATTGTTCAGCCTGGAGCAGAGCAGGCTGAGGGGAGACCTCAGTGCTCTCTACAGTTACCTGAAAGGATGTATTAAGGTGGGAAATCAGTCTCTTCTCCCATGTAACCTGTGATAGGTTGAGAGGAAATAGCCTCACCTTGTGCCAGGGGATGGTCAGATTGGATATTAAGGAAAATTTATTTACTGGAGGAATGGTCAGGCACTGAAACAGACTGGCCAGGGAAGTGGTGGAATCACCGTCCCTAGTTATGTTCAAGAAATGTTTGGATGTGGCACTTCAGGTCATGGTTTAGTTGGCTGGTGGTGTTGGGTTGACTGTTGGAGTTGACAGTCTTGGAGGTCTTTTCCAACCTTAATGATTTTGTGATTCTGTGGTATGGTGTTTCCCAGGGTTATTGGTGTGCAAGTACTGCTCTGCTCTGCGTTGTGGCTGGCTGGGCTAGACTACTTTTACTGTAGCTTGGTACTGGGCTTTTGCATGAAGGATATAGTTTCAGTGGGTTGGCTAATGTCAGTATATCTAGATTAGGAAAACAGATTCTCTTTTACAACATTGTTGTTAACATGGTGTTTGAAATGTGACTTTTCTAGTTTCTCCAGGTTACAAATTCCTGTTTAAAATAAAATCTAGTATGTCAGAAGTTGCTAAGTACATTTGCCATTTGCCTAGGTGAAGCAGATCTAATGCATTTGAGATGTGTAAAGCTTTTTTTCTCCTCCTGGGAAGAGGAAGGAGTTTTTTCTTTTCTAGGTTAGATTGAGGAGGAAGGTTGCTTCCTGCCATTCCAAATCCCTGCTGGTTGGGTGTTAGGTATGTCTGTCACTTGTGGATTCAGGCCTAGCTATTTCTTCTCTTACATGATCTAATCTAGTGCTAGGCATCATGTGTTACTAGGAGAAGTGTAGTGTCTCCAGTACACCTCCTTTGATAAAGCCATTTGGCTTTGGCTCCTCTAAGATGGTGACAGAAGTCTTTATCAACCAGCCTCTAAACCAAACAATTACTCTTGCCTTTAGCCCCTTTCCACTGGCCTCAGATTGCTACATGGACAGGACCCGAGGCCTATTATATTGGTCTTGGTTTAAGTCTTTTCAGCCTTTGAAAGGATTGGTGTAGCTTACTGAAGTCTACTGTGCCAGATCTATGGTTTGAGGGTAATTATTTTCAGGCTCTCTGTATCCGTTGTAAAGACAAGAAGGGCACAATCCAAATTTCTTCTCTTCACAGATTACCATTACAATTTGCTCTGAAGTGGGTATGAGTGATGTTTACTCTGGACTGGAAATATATCAAGGAGGAGGCAGGCACTTTTTAGCCAAATTTTAACTGAAAGCAAATACTTCATATGGCCGTAAGGTTTGGCTCAGTCTCTTTTGTTTTGTTGTAACAAGCACCAGCTTCAGGTTTTTTTGTTTTGTTTTTTTCCTTCACACTTTTTCCTTGCATCTCTTCAGATCATGACAATGGGGTACTGGGAATGAATGTATGACAAAGTGGAGGATGTAGTTTGTATTCATTACCAGCAAATTTTTACTGTTGCCTTGAATATACTCTTAATAAACTTTTGAAACAAATGTACTACTATGTGTAACTTTGTCCTGGGAGAACAAAATTACAGTGTTACTAATCAACTGAAGTGCAAAATTGGAATGGAAGTGGGGAAAATTACTATTTGAACCACTTTATCAGCTATTAATGTGATGAATGTTGTCACACTCATTAAAGCTAATGAGTGCTAAGTAAGGAACACTTTAAAACCTGTATTGCTAAAATTGTTGCTTCAAGTTTACACTTTCTGATTGATTTCTGGAGGATTATCCTGATGGTTTTTGCTTTGCTTCTTTGCAGTTTGTTTTACCTTCATCTTTCTGAAGTTGAAGCTTAGCCTCTGGAAATACCTTTTGCTTGGTAAATGACTGCAGTGCAGTGGAGTTATGTAGTGGTTGTCTTCTGAGTTTAGACTGGTTGAGACAGCAGTGTACTTGGAAGCAGGAGACTTTCACCTTCGTTAATCAAACCCAAATAGCCCTTGTATAATGTCCATTAGTGTTTGAATGTTGACACACAGTAACCATGTCACAGGAGACTTCCAGCTGCTTTGTTTCCATTTCAATTACTGAACATAAAAGAATTTTAATTATAACATACTGGTGGCTTTAAGTACTTATTTAAAGAAATACAGAGATATCCTGAAACATTTAAAAATTGTTTATTTCATTAAACACCTTAACATATTGCACATTTCAGTTAGTATAGCTGAGGTTTTAGGCAGGAAAGCTTTTTTTCTTTACTTTTATGTGGAATACTTTTCTTGCATTCATTTTCACCGACAGTGAATCGGGGAGAGAGAATTAGGCCAAGATGAATTATTTTTTGAAATGCAAGTGATTTTATTTGAAAATCCTCATTTGTTTTTCTCAGCTGTCCTTCCATATTTGTTATAAAGGATTACTTTACCTGAGCAGTTTTCAAATTGACAGTTGTCCTGTTAAATTACTCCTGTTGGTTCAAAAAGACAGTAATCAAGAGTTCATCAAGCTTGTAGATAAGCTGACTTCACTAGAACACCTTAGTCTTTGTCTTCTCAAGACTGGGTTCCCAAATTACCAAAAGTTGAGAATCTTCTCACATGTTTCAAGAAAATGATAATAATCTGTAGTTTCATTGGTAGTTTCTGCAGTTGGAGGTTTATTGAAGTTTACAAACCGCTGAGTTTAGCAGTCTTCAGTCACCAGTTGGGTTTCATAGAATCATAGAATGGGCTGGGTTGGAAGGGACCTCAGAGATCATCAAGTCCAACCCTTGACCACTACTGCTGCGGTTACCAGACCATGGCACTGAGTGCCACATCCAGTCTCTTTTTAAATATCTCCAGGGACGGAGAATCCACTACTTCCCTGGGCAGCCCATTCCAATGTCTGTTTGAGCTGATGATGATGACGCAAACGCTGTGCTAAAGAAGGTGTTCTTCTAGCAAACGGAGACCCCGTGATGAACTGGACAGACGGGCTAAGGCTCTGACATGAGATTTATGGTTTGTTTCGCTCTGGTTTGTCTTGCAGGTCGCCATCACGAAAGCCAAAGTGGATTTCTCCGGTGTGGTGTGCCTGCCCCCTTCCGTCATTGCTGGAAATGGGCTGGACGGAGGAGGGGCTGGCGAGAATGACGACGAGCCGGTGCTGGTGTCCCTCTCGGCGGCCCCCAGCCCCCAGAGCGAAGCTGTGGCCAATGAGTTGCAGGAGCTCTCCTTGCAGCCCGAGCTGACCCTCAGCCTCCATCATGGCCGAAACCCCAACCTTCCTCCGCTCAGTGAAAGGAAGAATGGTAAGTAGTGCAGGGCACTCGGGTCTCAGCTGGTGTCTCCTCACCAGAGAAGTACTGCGGGGTTGCCATGGTGTGCATTCTGATGGCTGTGCTGCTTCTTGAGATGTTTTATTTGTTTGAAGAACTAATATAATATTAGCAAAAGTGACCTACTTTATTCGATGGGAAGGGTTGATGTTCCTGGCTGTGGAAGTTCCAGAGAGCTCCAGTGATAAATGCTTTAGATTATTGTTCTAGGTGAATCCCAGAAAAGAACTTCCGTGTGCTTTGTGGTAACGAAAAATTGTCCCAAGCTGAGATGCTCAGTCAGAGGTAGTGTTAGCTCATCTTCAGACGATAGCCATCTGTAGATTTTGTTTTGCCACCTTGGTCTGCACTTGCCAAGGGTGAGTAACTTTCTCACTGCAAATAATCTGAAGAGTTCTATCAGACTTAGAAGGAGGAGTGAGATCTATTGTAAAAAATGAAATATACCAGTATGCCTTCTAATCCTGGAGTGAGAATGACCTTCTATGTTTCCTGAGTTGTGAGAAATGTATGGACAACTACGGTGAGTGACAATGGAGTGGCAGAATACAGGGTTACATGGTGACCAGAATTCCTGGGTTTGGAAGAGTGTGAACTGACTGAAGCTCAGGATCACCAGGCTGCCATGAAAACCTTTGCAAGTTCATCTCCATCCTGTACCCGACTGATGGAATGGTTTCATAACTCGTCATTTCTTTATGTGTATTCCTCTTGGCCTCACATCCCTTCATGGCACCCTTTGGTGTATATGTTGGTGGCACTTGGGAATATAAAGGTCCCGATAGGTAAAATTGATAGCAAGAATTTAGATTCTGTCAAACACTATGAATCTATGTGTTGCTGATCCTGGGTGCCTTATAGTGTTTAACATTATGTGTTGCATTACATAGAGTTGCATGGTGCAGCATACTGGAAATGCTGGGGAGCTTTGGAGTGTCTTTATAGCCAGAACATAATGTATGGTAAAGTCATTTAAAATATGTTAACTGTGGGACAGTAATTTGGATTGGAAGTATACCTCACTTGATATGTGCCTGGTTCTTTAACTCCAGAAATGGAGCATGTTCTTCTCTGAACAAGTTACCTCTATTTTGCTAGTTGAAAGAATTAACTAAGTTCAACCCAAAGCACTGTTTTTTGTTTTTCTTAAGAGGATAAAAGGGTTTCTTCATTCGTATACATTATATTGTTATTATGTGATAACAGTCATGTTTACAAGCCTTAAAACTGGAGAAACTAGAAGCTTCAAAAACAGCACAAAGCTTCTAATCCTTAATGTTTGTAGTCCTGCAAGTATAAGATTAAAGACAACCAAGGGAGATAAAAGTAGTGGTGGTAAATAAAAGAGAAGAAATTGGAAGATTAGTCAGCATAGTAGGTTGTGATCTCAGCTAGTGGTGGACTTAGATATTTTATTGTTATGAAGGTAGGAAGAGATTTCAAATTAAATTTAGCTGAGGTAGTTTTGAAACCATTAGAGAGGCTTCAAGGCAGCACAGGGAAGCATGTGAGCCATTGTTTTCAAAACCTGGCACTTGGTGACCTGAAGGTGACATTGTGTATTTACTGCAGTCACAGTTCTTCTCTTTTTAGTAAATAAGACATGATAAAAGATCCTGCACTGGGAAGAAGCAATTTATTCTTTTTAATGCTATGGGGAAAGGGAATAGATAAGAGTACCTTTTTAGGAAAATGAAACTTGGAGCAGCACTTCTGTTTCAGAAATAGGAGTCCTTATATGATTCAGTTGCATGAGTAGGATTAAAAAAGTAGTGTTTGGGGAATATTTTACAGAAATGTTTTTCTGTTATTGGAAAAAAAATAATTTGATAGATTCCACCTTGAATGTTTATCATTGTAGGCTGCAAATTTGCTTGACTGAGACAGGTAAAATATCTGGGTTTTAAAATTATTTGAAAAAGAACACCTCTACCCATACTTTTTGCCACAGAAAATGAGGATATTCCCAGAAATTACTCGCTAGGTGGGTCTCTTCAGAGCTGATTATTTATCAGGGCTCAGCACAATAGTGGGAATTTTACTGCTGGAGGTGCAGCTTTTCAGACAAGGCATAAAGTCCAAAGTCCCTGACCTAGTCTACCTGAATATTCCTTATCTTCAGAGGTATACAATGCTCTTTTGTCCTAGGGTTGTTATTATGGGTTGTTAGTACATTCATTAACGTATTATGGGACAGAAAAGTACTGTTGAAATACAGTTATCTGCAAACTGTCACAGCATGAAGGGAGACTGAGCTTAGTGAGCTGTTGAGAAAGAAAGCTGATGCATTTTGAATTAATAAACTTATTCTCTCAAATGGGAACTTTTCAGTGATCTTGGGGTGGAGGTTGCACAGCTGCTGAAAGCCGTTGAGCTTGTTGAAGGTCCTTTTTTTTAATCTGCTGCATTTCTGTTGTTGTGCCTTTGGCTTCAAGCGTTAAATATTTCGAGATGATCTGTCAGTCGAGATGGCAATCTGCTTAAACATTTGAGCAATCCAAAGTGGTTGTAGAAGCATATCTGGTGCAGCGAAACTGCCTTTGTGACAACCTGCCAAATTCAAGGTATGAGGAAGATTCAAGCCGAGTGGAAGTGGGAGGGGAGAAAATGGTAAATAGGAGACTTGCTGGAAGCTGCCTATCTGTGTCAAAGGGTCTCCTGTTTGCAGCTCTGGACAGGCAGTGCTGACTCACAGCCGAACTGACTACTCAGGCTGAGAGCTTCTAACAGGTTAACCCTTTGTATGATTTTGACTCGCAGAAGACTTTGCTTATCTGTAGATGTCTGTGGAAAAATATTACATGGGTTTGTACTGAATTCGTTACTGCCAGCAGTTTGGGAACCTAAGCTACTAGCTGGGGTAGAAGAGAAGTTTTGTTGGCGTGTAAAGCATCATAGAATTATGTATCCCATGGGAGAACTGGGAATGCAGTCCTGGATGCACATGCTGTCATGTTCCTAGGACAGCTAATTCCTTTTTTTTTTTTTTTCCCCTGCCCTTGGGGAACTGAAGAACAGCAAGAGACAGTTTCTGGGGGTTTTCTTGTTAATTTTTTTTTTTTCCAGACCCAGAATCTTCTTAATATTCTTCTATCTTATCATAGCTACACATTATCCTTGTAGGTTTGTGTACCTGCAAAGCTAGGTACAGATGGGTGTAAAGACCTTAAACATCTTGACTGAACAGTTGTTACTAAGTTATGTTAAATTAAAATGCAATAAAAGCTACTAAGGATGTGTATGAAGTACATACCAGATAGGAAACAACTTCTTGTCACTTCAGTAGAAGGAAACATTCTCTATAGTAAGTTCTTAAATATTTTGACACAATTATTAGGTTCTATTCAGATATAAAAATTAAAGGAACATTTAAAGTGTAGTTATTTAATTTGTTGTTCTGCTTCACAGTGAATTTTCCACCCAAAATTTTAATTCCATTTTTTTTCCATGTTCGTCAGGGCCTCAGCTTTCTTAAGCTGTGAGAGCCTACCTGTGACTGACTCATTCATGTCCATGCAAGCCAAAAAGAGGTCATTGCAGAGTCATCTGAAACTCTTAAGTCTATCTTGATTTTTCTTAGTTGACTATACTAAAATGCCAAGTTAACTTTTCCCAGCCCTTAGGGCAGAGTTAGAGCAAGGCCCTGATTAATGTGGTTTCAAAAAAGGAGAAAAAGTAGCCAGCAACTACACAAATCTTACTAAGTTTGATAAATGCTGATCAAAACTCCATTGGAGGTTGTCCCTGCCCATGCAGGGGGATTGGAGCTAGAAGATCTTTAAGTATCCTTCCAACCCAAACCATAATCTGATTCTGTGATTCTATGAAAATTGTCCTTCTATGTAACTTTCATTTTAAATTACAATAGTTGCCCCACTAGCTTATTGACCCTCTCTTCTTGACCCGTTTTCCCCAGATGAATTCAAAGTTATCTTTGTCCAGAGGTCACGAAAACCATTGTGTTAGAAGCCTGTGATAATCCTGGTTTCTTTTCACTGTAGGCTAGTTTAAGATGAGGTAACATTCTTTGGAACAAACTGATGCTTTTATGATTACAGGTTTGGACAAGCTTGTACCAGCTTGTCATTTTTTGGGGTGTATTTGATCTGGGATGCTTCCCTTCTACAAAATACTGTATGTGCTGGGAGGAAGGAGACCAGTTGGAATGTGTGGAATTTCAGTGTGACTCAGTCATATGTGCATGTGCTTTAGGTATCAGAAGGTACAGTAACTCCTGTTACTGTAAAGACCCACTGCTGTACAAAGCATGGGATTAGTTGTTGCCACATAAACTCTTGGTGATTATACTCATTTACAAATTGCAGAGTTTAACTTTTAAAATGGTTCTGAGGAGCTAATGTAGTGCCTCTATGCCCATTTACTGTTAAAAGACCAGAGTAATATACCTTGTTTTATTTTAAAGAATTGTGTAGGTGATTGCTTTTTTTTTTTTTAAGGCTATATGTTCCTCTCTCCCTCTCCATCTTTCCCATTCCCATCCTGGATTTTGAGTACATTGAATGCAGTCAGATTCAGAATTTATTTCAAATATAAATTATTATTGTGGTTTTGCAGATTTTATAGCTGTCTTCTTGCTACTGTGACTTGGAAAACATTGATAACATTTTCTTGAAATCATGTCATTTAAGAAGTTGGGGTATGCTTCTTTATCAAAAAGGGTGCTATTTTATTCCAAAAGGGTTTCAAAGAAAGGATTATTCTGAAATCAGTTTCTCAGCATTTGTTTTGTTGTTTTGTTTGTTTTAATTTGTGTTTTTGTTTAGATTTTTTTCCCTCTCTTTCTCCTAGTGTATATCTGACTTCTGGGATAGTGTGACTCAGAGTTACATTTAATTACCAAGTGGTGGTTACTTCCTTATCCAGAAATTATACGTGAAGAAGATGAAGTCTGTGTTCTAACAAAAGGACTAAGACAGGAAACATACAGATTTTTCTGTCCTTCACATACATTCCAATGGGACTTGCTGTTTTCTCTTGTGTGTGAGTAAGAGGAGTGGTTGTTAGAATAAAAACAACCACTGTATCTTGGGGTAAATTCGTGTTAAGCGACTTCATATCCCAGGAGACTATAAATTTAGCATGTTGTCTGAAAGTTTCTAGTAGAGCTATGAGATTCAGAGCATGGTAGAAATGACTGGGAGTCATTTAATCTAATCACTGATAGGAGCTACTAAACAGCTGAGAAGTAGTAATCTCATGAAATATTTAAAACTTTTAAATAGTGATGGGGGTCTAGAGCTGGAAGGGTTGATGCCAAGGGCAGCTTTAATTTGGAGGCTTTAACAAGTTAGCTCTCAACACAGCTTTTGCTAGTTTGTGATCAAGTTAACAAGATTATAATGCACTTTTCCAATCACTGGTTTATAATAATCCTCTCCCTTCTGTTTCTCCTTTCCAGTTTCTCTCTTACTTCAGTTTGCCTTTGAGGTTTCAAGGTGCAGGGCTGATTGATGAACGCTAGACACATAATTTGATAGCTATTTAAAAAACATTCCTTTTTCTTGAATTTAAACTGCTTGCTAAACAAGTAAGGGCAGCTGTTTTGTCTTTGTGAGTTAGGACTTCTGTTGCTGGTTTTGCTGCTTTAAATATTAAGGGTAATAGTGGCGAAAGGAAGTCTGGCTCTTGAAAGGGAGCATGCCATTCAGCAGGATTCTCAGTCTGTTCTATTTCAGCAGTGAGTGGCTGCTTCAGGAAAGAAAGATTGCACCATTTCACAACAGCCACTTGCTGTTGGTACTTAGCAAACTGAATCCTAGCTTTGGGTGATAGAGTGCTTCTGTCATGTGTGGCTTTCCTCATGAGAATTTCAAGTTTTCTGTAATTAATTTATATTGCTGTACTGTCAGCCACTTCTGCAGGCTGTAGCTCTCCCTCTGTCCCAATCAATACCAATGAAGGAATCTGTCTGAAGACATTTGGTAGTGCAGTCCTCATCTTCCTTGCTGATCAAATAAGCAACAGCTTGGTTAATGCTTGAATTTTCATCTTGCTGTTTGTGGTCACTGCCAGCGCACATGTACGTACTGCAGGGAGTTAAATCATGTTCCTGGACTGTAGGAAAGATTTCCTTTCCTCTTTGCCTGTACTGCTGCCATTTATATTTCCACAAATCACCACAAAAATAAGCATACATTCTGCTTAAAATCGATGGGTTTTTTAATTTATGATGAATGTGGGTATTTAAGGTAGGTGTTGAAATGAATCACTTGGGTCAGTAGTGTCTCTAAATTCTCAGAATATGGTTCCTTTTCACAGGGATTGGACAAAAAGAATGAACATTTAGGCCTGCAATTTTTGCCTAGTCTGGCTGCAAATGTAGAGCAGCATAGGTGGTGTCTGAATATGAAAGAAGGCCAAATCAACTAATTATTTTTCTTTTATAACACACTACTGATGCAAAGAGTATGGAAATCAAAGAAATACTACAATATCATCACTGTAAGGGATTTTCCTGTATTGTTTAAAGCTGCCAAATGAGTCTCTGCTGCCTCTTTTGAAGCCCCAGGTATGTTTGTGTGTGGGAAGAAAGGTAATGTTGCTCAAACCTGCCATGCTTTTCTCTCAGCTGTCAAGCAGCTATTGGGGAGTTCTTGCATCTGAGTGATAAAGAAGCCCTGAAGTGCAAATCTTTGCAGGTACTTACATAGGTGACCTAATGAGAAATGGCAGTGTGCCTTGGGGAAAGATAGGGAATAAGGGAAAGGTGCTCTGGGGACAGAACTGTTGGAATTAGTTTGTTAAGATAATTAAATTATCTGTTGGGCAAATTATTTGAGACTCTTTAGAGACTGAAACTGAATTTGCTTTCTGTTGGGAGCTAGAATCACCTAGTGAGGAAAGACTTAATTCTATATTTATCTTTTTCTGAAGAAATATGTGACCATAAAATTTTTGTCCACTATCCCAAATAAAGTGAAACTAAGCATCTGGATGTAGGAAAATGATTTGGGTTTTGTTGTTTGTTGTTTTTTTTTTTTAACCTCTAGACAGGTTAGATGGAGGGTGAGATCCATAACTGGGAAAATCTGAAGGAGAAAAGGGCATTTTGTATGTTTCTTTGTTTTTAAGAAACAGATGCTATTATCTCTTTGGAAGAAGTTCCAGTCCTTTGTTAGCCTAGCTCAGGTTCAGTGGTCAGGAAGGAGAGTTGATAGGGATATAGAAATAGTGCAGCTATTAACAAAAAGGACTGGTAAAGATGGAAGAAAAGTGACTAATCTATCAGCAGGATGTATATGTTTTTGGCAATGATGTTTCAAAGCTGAGGATGTCTGCATGTTTATGTTAACACTGGGTCTCCTTGTCCTTGGAATGAAATTGCCTCATCAGCAGAGCCCCTTAGGGTATTGAATGTCTACCCAAGACGTCATCCTTCTCTTTTAAAAGGGGAAAAAACTGCGAGTTCCAGTGTCTCTGACCCCTTCCTCCCCCCTCCCTTTTACTTACAGAGCATCAGGGGGAGGGCAGACCTTACGTCTACAAACTACACATCTTGTGTTCCCCTTTGAGTATTCATTTTTGTCCTAGCAGTAATTTGATTCTGGGCTGTTCCAACTTGCCTGTAGTGAATAAGCAGAGAGCTGCATGTTGAAAGACTGTGTTTTCACAATAGGCACAGTTTTAGTCATGGAACTATTAAGAATTTCTTGCAAGTTTTGATGCAACTAAAGTTGAGAGATCCTCTTGAATGATCTTGTTTTTTTTTAATGTATCTCTGGCTATACATAGGAGAGGTCTTTAAGGGATTGTAACTGTTGAGAAAAGGATCAACATGACACTGCTGGAACCAGAAATGCAGATGACAACACTCCAATCAGGTATCACCCAAGTGTATCCCATGGGTAAATTTTGCTAGTGAATCATGATTGTTGAACTACATAGGAAGTGCCAGGAGTCTATGTGACTTTGAGTAAAGGCAAATTAGAGAGCTGTTGTACCTTTGTGTGCAGGTTGCAGATGGATACTAGTTGTATATTAAATACTGATCACTTTAGAGCTTCATCAGAGATAAAATTATCTTTCTGCTCTTCATTTGTTAGTCTCCAGTGGTAAATGTTAAGTGCCTCATGAATATTAGAAAATCCCAGTCAAATCTAGGACTTGCTCTAAATAAATTTTCTGTTTAGCTTTTGGTTCGTTTATGTGGTTTTATTTTTAATTGTCCTATGATGAAACATATTCTTGATGCTTTGGGAAAAACACTTCTACTTTGCCACTTACCAGTGCTTGTTTTATGTCTTGAAAGACACATCCCTTGAGATTGAAAATGGTTTTATGTTGATAATATTTTCTGCTAAGCACTAAAGTCTCTTTTGTGGTACTGTGCATACCTGTGAGATATGTACAGAGTTGTGTTTCTTATGTGCAAGACGTGCTAGAGTGAGAATTATGTTTAATGACACAATGTTTTTCTGAGGCTTCAGAACATTCTGTTGTCATGAAACTTATGTACAGATGTGGATGTCCTCTGTTCTGTGGATGAAACAGAGGCTGACTGTAACTTTTGTAAGATCCAACCGCAAACTAGTAGTAGCCTAGGAGTTTGGGATTGCAGTTGTGTATTCAATCTCTGGTACAGCATTGCCTGAAAAGCAGCACATACGTAATGCCAGAAGTGTCAACACAGATTTGTTTCTGAAGATTAAATGCTTTTTCTTTTCCTTAAGTAGCAACTTGAAAAGAGAACTAAACCAATAATTTCACATTTTAAAATATTTTTTTTTTGTTGGTGTGGGGGTTTTTGTTGTTGTTTGTTTGTTTTTTGTTTTGTTTTTTTGGTGTTTGTTTTTTTTTTGTTTGTTGTTTTTTTTTTTTAGAAATCGCTGTTTGGTTTGTTTGTTTGCTTTTCCTGAATTTGTCCTATTGATTTCCCTAACTTTGAGTCATACATTTTGTAAGATATCTCTGAAGATTCTGTGTCTATAAAGATCCTGTATGGCCTTTATTTCACAGTTCTAACATGTGGTTGTATTCTTTGTTTACAGAACCAAACTACTTTTTTTCACCTCCTGTTGTAGATAGGAAAGGCAAGAGAATTGTTACAGCAGGGCTACATGTATATGGAATACTTCGCTTATGTCTCAATTCACAAGGAGTGCTGGGGCACAATACATTATTCTCCTGCTTGAACTTTTTCATTCTGTGAATTTTGGAGGGAGGATCTAGACATTATTAAGGTGTTTGGTGTGTAAGATGTCTATGGCAAGATAGTATCTAATCTGCCTTCATTGTAAAGAAATTAATTTTTTCTTAACAATGACAGTTACGTAAAGGCCTGAAAAAGTTTTTTACCTTAATGTGCTTTGTTTCTTACAGCTTTTCTAATCAAGTTAAATTTTTTTGCAGACAAGAGTGAGCCATGGAATTTATACTTCAAGGTTATTTTAACAGTTTTTTGCACTATATTTTGGGGATACTCACAGAATCAAGTAAGAACTGTTCAAATTTGGGGAACAGCATTCAAATTAGTATTACTTTTTCTCAAAAACAATTTATTTTTTTTTTGTGGCTGTGTTTCTTGTTTCTTCCAAACTATGAAAACTCCTAAGGCTTACATTTATAATACTTGGGTGAGAGTTTCTCCCACTAAAGAGTATTGGTATGTAGCTTTCACTTAAGTCAGCTAACCCTAATCTGCAATTATTCAGTGGCATTCTGCAATGCTGGGGCAATTTGCTGGCATGTTTAGCTTACCTAATGAGAGATACAGATTTATTGCTTCTCTTCCATCAGTGGCAGCTCTCTTTTCTCTGGGATCACCCACTGCTAGACAAATATTAAGACGCAGGCAAACATTTATGTAAGTGGATTCACAAGATCAATGGGGACATTAAGTCTCACAACAGGATAGAACCATATGCACAGTTAATTTTAAAGAATGGTCTTGAAAAATGGAAGTGTATATTACAAGCTTCTAAATAAGAAAACTGATTACTTGATGCTGAGATCAAGTTTTCCAACATTTTTTAAGGCAAAAATGAATAGTAATATTTAGCAACTTCAGCTGCTGTTCATTGCTACTGTTATTTAGCTTAGCAATGTTATTATCTGTTTGGCAAAGTACTCGAAACTATTAGAGACTGACATTGTATCTCCTTTCTGTTGGGAGCTAGAATCATTTAATGAGGAGAGATTTAACTTCTCAAGGCTTCATAGTCTGTATGTTCATCTTGAAAAGCCCTGCTTGAAAGATGGAAGCTGGAAACAGTTGTCCCAGTCAACTCATCAAGGTTTCTAAATAGCCATTGAAGAATTAGGAGAATCATGGCCTAAGCTGGGTAAATAAATTATCCCGATAGACTTTGCACAGCTTGCACTCCACAGAGCAAACATTGCGGGTCATCAGACTGTGCTTATCTAATGCAAAAACTTTGATACTAAGTTTGACAAAACATTCTTAAAATTTTAGAGAAAGTACTGAGGGGGACAATATAAGTTTATTATTCTGGGAGCAGACTAGCTTAAGCAGGGAGGTTCTATTTAATCAGAAGAAAATGTAAGTGAAGCAGGAGCAATACGATGTGTGACCTGCATATTGTATTAAGCAGAAAAAAGTAAGCACACCTATGAAACCAAAAAAGGGAAGAGTAAAATATCAATATGAGTGATGAAAGCTGAGGAAGGAAAATTTAAAGTGAAAATCAGGCTGAAAAGACATTTCAAAAAGGAAGTAGACCAAGAAAAAAACTGCAAAAATAAGAGAAGAAACCCAACCATTACATTTGATACCTAAATGGACTGACCATTTTTTAAGAACTGGGGTATTACACACAAGTGAGGCAAAATTCTTCATTCATACTCAAGAATACAGTTTTAGAAAGAGCCTTATGCCAGTTTGCCTGTTTTCATTCTGTTGAAAATGAAGCTCGTGTTCAGGTCAATACCAAGCACTTATCAGTGGAAGCTCCCTCATGGACTTTTTTCTCCAAGAGCTGTTTTTTTGCTGCCTTGACTCTCTTAGTGTCTGACTCATTTGTTTTTATATTTATTTGCTGATTCTGAAAGCTTGCTGTTTTCTTCTCATTGTCTACTTCAACCTAATCTCCCTATGTAGCCTCTTTTTGTGTTCCCCTGAAAGCCTTTGTGTTATTCATGTCACTACCTAATTATCCCATATGGAGATCTTGCAA
Organism: Phaethornis superciliosus; assembly: GCA_023637945.1. Lineage (NCBI taxonomy): Eukaryota > Metazoa > Chordata > Aves > Apodiformes > Trochilidae > Phaethornis > Phaethornis superciliosus. The sequence goes on along the minus strand of JAJQWJ010000001.1, from coordinate 60,793,205 downwards.
CAGCAAAATTCTTTTGCTGTTGGTCACTACTCAGCCAAGATATGGACAGAGTAGTTTGTTGATATGACCTGGCTTTATTCTGACAGACTGCTTGCCCCACTGAAAGGATGAATCATGAGTGGGTTTTTTTGTTTTTTGTTGGTTTTTTTTATGAAGTGGGAAGGGTGCCAAAAGGATATTGTTGGATACAATCCAGTAACACTTAAAATTCAAACAGTACTTTGAGAGACTTGAGCAAGTTAGACAAATCTCAGAAGTCTTGGGTGTGCTGCTGGCCTCTAGGTGCAACTTTTGTGCTTAAATGGTAAATAAACTTTCAAATATTTTAGCTTATTAATTAACTTTTTTAGGTATTAATGTTCACAAGTGTCTTTTTTTTACTTCTAGTGGATGGCTGAGCAGAAATGTTTGTGCAGTCTACATATAGATGTGCAGTCATCCAGATAAGCCCTAAATATCAGATAGATTTTTGCAGATGTTTTGCATGGGTGGATAAGAGCTATGGCCACTTAGGGTTACTTTGGGTCTAACAGTGCATTGCCAGAGTTTCTGGATGTTATCACTTGGCCAAATGGCTTCTTCTGTTAATAAATTCCATTTCCTCTAAATATTGCTCTCCTTAAAATCTTCTTTGTTTACTCTTCTGGATACCATTTTTTTTTTTCTGTGTGCTCCACTGTGGTTTGCACTGCCTTGGTACATGTTGCATGTCAATAATTGTCTGTCTCTTCAACACAGTGATCTATTGGATATAATATTCAGGTTTTAGTATGCTGTTCCATTGACCTGCTGAAAGTAAATAATCTTGGAATCTATTATAGATTGAGCCAGGTATGCAAACCAGAAGAAGTTTGTTCTAAACTGTAAGAAGTGGGGTTCAGATGAACAATTGGGTTTTTTTGCATGCATATTTAGACAGCAAAAGAAGTCTTGTTTTGAAATCAACATAGAAATAATTTAGTTCTCTGTAGTGGATAAAACCTGACTTGTCTGGTATAATTTGCTTGAATCCAGTTGACTCTGAAAAAGGAACAACAGCTTCAGTTGAAAATTAGTGTCCTCATGAAACAAACGTAAAACTTCACCCATTTTGCGGTGAAAAGCTATGGTTTTTTAGCTACTTTAGCAGATTAGGGATATATTAAACTCAATTTAGGACAAACTGATGCTGATCCCATTCATTCTTTCTTTCAAAACACAGCTCCCAAGCTCTTTCTCTTTCTTCTTTAAAGGATTTAAGTGTTTTAGGATTGCCAGCTGCTAAACTACTTTTAATGGAAAGAAAGGGGACAGCATGTCTGTGTATTCATAGAAGGGACATGTCCCCCTCTTCAGCTCTGTGACAGATGTCAGAGCTGCAGTTTTTTGCAGTTGTTTTTGTCTTTTTCCTGATTTAAATAAAGCATAAGTTCAGTGCTGGCTTTTGGTACTTGTAAGAATAACCTCTCATTCATGCACTAAAATGCCTTCTAATTTCATCTTGTCTTTTTCAAGCACCTGCTAGTAAGATTTATTTTTTTTTTTAACTTACTGTTGTTTTAATTTCTTAGTTCAGTTTTTCTAGCTGTGAGTTTTTTCCTCACAGGAAAACCAGGATTTTGGTTTTGGACAGAGGGTGGAGGTGAGGGGAAAACATTCCTATCTTTATACATCATCAGCTCTTCAAAAATAGAACTTTTTATTTCAGTTTGGAATCCATGGCATTTGGAAATGTAACCTTTTGTATCTAGGTAGCAAGTTCCTGGGTAGTGTAAAGAGTTCCTGGTTGCTGGTACAATTCCCTGAGATGTGTATATTCTGAGTAGTGATAAAATGACTCCTCACTGGCTTTTAACCAGAATCCTTCATGTGATCCAAAGACTGAACAAAGTTATGTGAGCTTCATCATCATGCAGTGGGAATTCTTTCCGAAGCAGCAAATGGGACGTTCCTGAAGTCAGCTTTAAATATGGAAATTTTTATTCCGGAGCTGCTAACCTCATGAAGTTCTGAGTTAGCTGTTACAAGGCATAGAATGAGGAGTGCACAACTATAAGCTGCACATTACTGAGTTATTCCATTCATGAAAGATTTGAACATAACCTTTTGAAGCCTTTTATTCCTGTGATTGAGTAGTCAAAGTGTGATGTGTTGGCCATCTAGAGTTAAAGGATTGTACTGATCTAAATGTATAAAGGATGGGTTTGATTCTTGGGGGTGTTAAAAATGACACCTTACAATGAAGATTGCTCATTATAATCACTTAATTGAGCAGTACCTGTTTCCACTGACCATTTAAACAAGAAACTTATGGAAATCTATTAAAACTGGGGTATTTGTTGAAGTGTTAAATTACCTTTTCAAAAGAGTATGTTTTCTTTATCTCCTTTGAAAATACTTTGTTAACTCCATGCAGTGAGTATTATTACAGGCTTAGAAAGAGGAAGGAGAAGAAAAACACCCAGGCAGCTTTTTGTCTTTATCTATTCTGTGAATGTAGATGAACTTGCTAGTGCACACATAGGCTGCATTTGTTCTAAGAAAGCAGAGATGTGGCAGACACAAAAAAATTACTCACCGACTGCTTTGTTTCCTAACGTTTCTTTTGCCTCAAGCTTACTTCAAAATGTAACTATTGAGAAATAACTTTAAGGGAAGAGTGTGTGCGTGCATGTTAACCAGTTTCCAACGTACTAAGATTGTCATCATCATATTGCATTTTTTGTATCATGCACCAATTGTTATTAGAAATTAAATGGAAGTTTAAAATGTGTGCAAACTCATGTCAGGTTTTATATGCCATAGCTTTAATGAAGGCAGAGTCTTCCTTGCTGTGAAATTAATGCATTACGTATGATGGACCCTATTTAATTGCTGTCATCATAGTCTCTAAGCTACCCGTTCATTTATATGATGAATATGAATCAACCTTTCTTCAGAAACATAGTTCAAGTGCGTGAGCAAAATGAATTAAAAAATAATACTTTAGATCAGCTGCTTATTTGGAGTCTCTGGGCACAATTGTATAAAAATTAATGATTTTTAAAAAATACTCAATCGTTGTCATCTTTGTGGCTCAAGACTGATCATCTTTGTGGATTATCACATATTTAGGGTCTGGATTAATATCTGGATGTGTGTTATGATGAGTCTCTCCAAACTGGTATGATGATTACACCATGCATGCTTTGCCTAAAGGGACACAGTGCAGACACACATCCGTTCTGTCTTCCAGTTACCTGGTTACTCCTTGCTATCTGAGTGTTTGCCAGATTTAAGAGAATGACTAATGTTTAACAAAGTGCTCAAGTTTCCATTCATGTGTGATAGCAGGAATCTGTGTTAGGGTTTAGATTCAAGACTTCTGATTTTCTTGTTTTAACTTTTTTTTTTTTTTTTTAATAATGGCACCCATGTCTACTCTACATTTTGATTAGAGACATTAAAATATGATATTTAATATTTAAGCTTCAACATGAATCAGTCTTCAATGTATATCCAGAGATGTACAGGTCAGTGGTGGGGATTATAGGTTTTGGGAATGTCTTTGGTGCTGTTGTGTGATGTTGTGTGGAAACTGACATAGACAAATTTCAGTATTTAACTGCTTTCCAATTGCTTTTACCAGCCTCAAATGACTGTGGTAGCACAAAACCCCCCCAAAACCCAAACAAAAAACCCCATGAAAAAACAACCCCCTAAACCTGAGCTACCTACATCTTCTTGCATTTGGATGCTCCTTGCTGCTGAGCTAATGCACCTCAGTTCAGACTTAGAGCACCCTCTGCTGTTCTGACCTCAGGGTTCTTCTAAGAAGAGGCATATACTGCTTTCAGATTGTCTTTTCAAATGGAGAAACCTCAGCTGGCTATCTTGAGGTGGTCTGAACCTTTTTTCATTTGTGACTAAGGAAGCATGAGTCCTGCCTTTTGGAGGCGAAACTGGAGTCTTTATCTTAAGGAATATTGACCCCTTCGCCCCTCTATTTCTTTCTCAAGAGATTTTTACTAATAGAATCAATATAGAAAAGCAGCTTAATTACATTGGCACAGCTCCCTTTTTGATTAACCTTAGTGTTAAGATATAAGAATGTTGTATAGTTTGGCAATAGTTCAAGCAGGTGAGTAATCATAAAGAAACAGAACTGGAATTACTCTTCAGGGTCACAGAGACCACTTCTCTGCTGTTGCCAGTAATCAGGTCATACACTCCATAATTTTATCAAGTTTAAAAAAGTGTTTGATTTCTCATGTGCCAGCAATTCATATTGAAAATTGTCCTACAATTTTTCTCTACAGTTACAAATCATATAGTTTTCAATATTAAATGAGTGTGTGTGTCAGCATCTTTTAGTCCAGATAGCTTTTTGTAGTTAAACTAATGCAAACCTTAATGTAGGCAAAATATTTTCACTAGAAGAGGCTGTATCCACTTGCATTGTCCTTAAGTAAGGAAATGCTAAAGTAGTGTCTGTTAATGTGACCTACTGAATACTTTTTTGTGTTTTTCTATCATGATGCTTCATATCCTCTTAACTAATATTGGTGATATTTCCTAGGTATTGTGCACAGTTTTGGAATCCCAACAGGTTAGGAACCTAGTTAATTATCCAGTGTGAGAAATAGGTTGAGAAATGTATTTATGGTTCTTTGTAGTCTTTTCCATTTTCTTTGCCCTGATTGTTTTTTCTCAGAAATGAGTGTATTCCAAATAAAGAAGCTGGAGGTTCCAGTGAAGCACAAATTGGCTTGATCAGCCTGTAATGATAAATGACCTTGATGAGATATTTCCCCTCCTCCCCCTCTTTTTTTTTTCTGCTGGGTACACTGTGGTCAAAGCTCATTTTCCTTGTGTGTATCTTTCAACATTTGGGATTTGGATTTTACATTCACTGTTGAAAACTCAAATATAAGATCTGCCTTTGAAAAATAACTTCAGTAGTTATTAACTGAGACTGAGTTACCAGCAGTTAAAAATTACAACTCCCAAAACTTATGGTTAACCTCTTCAGAAAGTACCTTGGGCTTGACTTATTGCAAAACACTTACATGGCTTAGAACCTTCTTTCACTAAAGTTGTTTCACTAAAAGATGAAATAAACAGCAAAGATTTTGCAGTATGCCTTTGCTGACCCCATGTAACCTCAAACCAAGCTAGACCAAGATCCAGATTAGTAGGCTCTTTATGGAGAAACCTTTATTGCTAATCTTATCTTGAAAATCCAGAGACTAACATGTGAGTGTCTGGAACAGTGTAGAGTATGAAGAGTGGTCTTTCAGGCAGAAAAATTTCAGTCCATTTTAAGATCAAAGCATCTAAGTTTAAGCAAGAAAGGTAGTGACAACATAAACATACAAGGAAAAAATTGAAATTTTAAACAGAAATGCGATACTCTACAGACATTTAAGTTGTGGTGTTTGGTGTCGTTTTTTTGGTTTTTATTTGTTAATTTCTCTATAACTTTAAACGTTTTACACACAATCTAATATCTGGTCTTCTGTGTTTTGTTTTTTTTGTGTTTTGTTTTTAATTTATTTTTATTTTCTTTTTTCTTGTTATGTTTTGTTCTCTTGTATTGGGCTTTTGCATTATGGCAGAAGACTGTGTCTGTGTAGAATAAGAGTTTGCTCCACTCCTCCCAGTTTTCCTCAGAGAGAGGCACTGACTGTTTGCTGTGGTTGTTGATTTAGTGCCTGGGAAGAATGAGGTTTTTTGGACCACTTCCTTGTCACTCTCTCGCTAAGGGAGCCTGCGTCATTGAGAAATGTTTAACCTTCTGGCCCTGAAGCAGGGATGGAAACTTTGCTGCAAAATCTCGAAGCTAAAACTAGATCTTGAAAATGTTATTTATGCAAGCTACTCTTTCCTTTGATTTAATTAGGACAGGATACTGCAGAGCTTGATTTAGAGTTTTGAATAGGTAATAATTTGGATAGCAAGCGTGAGGGCAAAATCAGTTCTTTAGTAAAGAATGGTGAAATAACTGGTTTGTTAAAGGAAGGAGAAGAGTTGGGGGCAGAAGATGGAAAAGTGTGGGAGGACTGCGCGGGGAAAGGCTGTTCTAAGATCATAATTCTGGCATTGTCAGATGCTTAGGTAATTCTCTCTAATTGGTGTAAGGAGGGTGTGCATTTTTTATTTATCTAACACTGATTTCAAGATGCTGGTAGCAGAATTGCAGCCTGAAAAAGTATTGTGGAACATAACTTTTTGTACTTAACCCTGAAGCATGAGTTGGTTGTAGAAAGCTATGGGCCTAAATTGTGGGAGCTCTTATTTCCCGATGTTTAAGCTAATAGTGGATTAGCTTAAACTATCTTTCCCTTTAAATTTTGGTACGACTACTTCATATCTGATTTTCCCAGACTGTCCCCTTTTTTCCATCCTCTTCTCCCCTCTCCTCTCTGGACCACAGGAGTTCTTCTAAGACCTGTGCAGAATTTCCAGATACCTGGCTGCCATGCTGGAACTACACCCCAGTAACTGGAAGAACAGAAGGCATTCAGGAATGCCAGACATTGCTGCAGGATAATCATAATAAATCTGATGGATCTTGAAAATATTGTGCTTTTGCAAATTGAGTATTTAGTGTGTTTGTAGTACAAAGAGTAATCCTAGCATATCCACATATATTGGTTTTATTGTACATGCTCTGTTAATCTACACATCACATGCTTGTATGTTTATCTTCAGAATATCCCAAGCAGAAGCATGGCAACTCTGTCTCTTGGGCTCCAACCTCTTTATGGTAAAGAAATTCAATCTAAAATGAAGAAGCTTAACTCAAGGGTGAAATTTAATAGGAGATAGTTTGAACTGCCCCTATGGTTTGTCATGACCAATTGAAGGTGAAGAAGCTGTACTTTTCTTCACTCCTCTGTTTTTCATCATCAGCAGCTCAGTGCACCTGCTACTTAGCCCCAGCTGCCTTGGATGTACATTGGACAATTGGACTGTTTTATGAGAACTATAATTTCTCTTGAAAACAAAGCAATTAAAAAAAAGTTTTCTGCTGGCTCAGTGAGCTGTTAATTCACTGAACTTTCTTATAAAGCCTGAAGTCATCAAAAAGAAGGAATGATGAGAAGTGGAACAAGATGCTCGATTATTTCATCTGGCTTGGGTAACATCACTTAAACTGTATTGAACAGTGAAACTGAGGCAGAAAAGAAATAATTTCATCTCTGAAGTCATCAGCACAATGAGAGCTGCTGAACACTACATCATGGAACTAGTGAGCAGTGGCTTGGCAGTACGTTTAGGGAAGAGAAAAGATCAGGCAGCAAGGAAAAATATAAAGTGCATGACAGATTCAAATAATTAAGAAATGTATGAAACTAGAAGTGGGTGATTTTATTTTTTTTTTTAAGAATAATAAAAATATGTGCATTCCCCATTATGAGAATTGTCCTATCAGAATTTATTGTGTTTGGTTTTACTTTGTGTTTGTAACATATCTATGGAGTCAACAAGCAAACCACTGGAAAAAGGATGATTACACCTATATCACAGAGTGGTTGAGACTGAAATGAATCTCAAAGTCATCTTCTCTGGAACCCCCTCCAACCTCCCAACACATACACACTCAGTCTAGGGCCACCTAGACGCAGTTGTCTAGGACTGTGTTCACATGGCTTTTGATTATCCCTGAGCATGGAAATGCCACAACTGCCCTGGGCAACCAGTGCCAGTGCTCAGTCACCCTCATAGTAAAAAAAGTGTTTTACATAGTAAAAAAAAAAGTAAAAAGTGAGGGAATTTCCCATGTTTCTGTTTGTGCCCTCTGCCTCGAGTCCTGTCCCTTGGCATCAGTAAGAAGAGCCTGGCTCTGTCTTTGTACCCTCCCTTCAGCTATTTATATACACTGATAAGATCCCCCTGAGCCTTCTTCAGGCTGAACAGTCCCAAGTCTTTCAGCTTATCCTCATAGAAGGGATACTTCAGTCCCTTCATCATCTTCATGGTGCTTTGCTGGACTCCAGTATGTCCATGTCTCACCTGTACTGGGGAGCCCAGAAATGGACACAGCCCCCCAGATGTAGCCTCATAGTGGACCACATAGTGGCCTGCTGGGAACCTTCCAGCTACCATATGCTTTCTTTGTCCTGAGAATGTGTTGCTGGCTCATGTTCAAGTTGGTGTCCAGCAGGGTCACCAGGGCATTTTCTGCCAAGCTGCTTTCCAGCCATTTGGTCCCTGCAAGTGTTGATGCATTCTCTGGGTCCATCTCACTGTATCCTTATCCAGCCCCTACTTCCATCAGCTTCTCTATGAGGATCTTACAGGAGACAGTGTCAAAAGCTTCACAAAGCCAGGGTAGAAAATAGACACTGCCCTCCTCTCTTCTACTACAGCTGTCTGTCTACATTGTAGCACAACCCTGAAGACAGTTTTGCCCAATAGCTGTCTTGCTCAGGCAAAAATACCTTCTGATAGGAGAGAATTGTGAGTTTGTAGTAAATTCTGGACTTACCATAGATTGGTTGCCAGTGTAAGCACATGGCAATGTCTATCCTGCTGAAGTCGGTTTTGTTTTAAAGAGTTTGTTTGCAAGTGACTTCTGTTAAGGCAGCTGTTAAATGCATCAGGAGCAAGCATCCAAGTCCTGTCAGATGCTAAGAACTGTCAGGCATGTAAAACTGTAACTTTTTCAGATACATGCTTGTCTATTCAGTTAAATCACCAATCTGTTAGCTTTTATGTAGTCCCACCTTAATTGTCCCTGTCTTGTGTCTAGATTCATAACATACATTTGTCAGCCAAGGATTTCTAATTGCAGTTCTGATACACATACTCTGTGTTACGTGTGAATACTTCAGCTTGTTTTATCCCAGCCTATCAAGCAAAAAGGTATTAATAGAACTGAATTGTCTAGAATTGATGAATTTGAAGTTTTGACTTTGGCAGTTGATAGCAAAACATTGAAAGAAGTTCTTATAGGGGTGTCAGACAGCTGAGGAAAAATAGGGACCAAACAGGCTTCTCTGCATGTTGTTTCAGATGAGCTCACAGATTTAGGAGGAGGGAAGCAGAACAGAAAGATGAGACCCAAATCAGAACATGCTGTTCCAAGCACAGTTATCTTTACAATCATAAGTACTTATGTTATGTGCCTTTTAATGCTTTTAAGTCAGTTAAGGATTAAAACTCTCAAGGTTTGGCAGGTTTTGCTGGGACAACAGAAGAGGGTACACCCTCCTGCTTACTTGCCTTTTCTCTTTGCTCTTATAGTTAGGATTACTAGAGCTCTTGGATCTGAGAGCAAATTTGTTCCAGAAGTAATCATCTACCTTGCAAAAGGCCTGTGTTTTCTTCCTCCCATTCTGACTTTCTTTTGGGTAACCAGGTTAGATCAAACTACATGCAGAATTTTATATGTACTTTCCCTACTGCTCTGAAATATTTTCTGTGGTTTTTTGTTTGTTTGTTTGTTTTTTGGTTTTTTTGTTTGTTTGTTTGTTTTTTTTTTTTTTTGTTTTTTGCAGTGATGGTAGTATCATGGGTACTTAGAAATTAGTGTCATATATGTGAAAAGGTCCTTGAGGCAGAGATTTGGAACATGGACATAGGTAAAGTAAATTCAGGATGTAAAGCTACAGTGTTACATAGCAATTCTTTGTATGTGTGATGCTGAGATACCAAACAGAAAAAGCAAGGTAGATGGCCCTGCTTTTCACTGAAGGGAGCTCTTGTATTTATGGCTCAGTCTGCAAAACTACTGTTCCTTGCTTGAGCCTGTTTTTTGGTGAGCCTTTTTCTACTACCTAGAAATGGTTCTTTTAAATACTTGAAAAATGAGATTTCTCATTAATTGCATGGATATTTTAGGTCAGTTCGGGTTGTTTGGGAAAAACACTGTTTTCATTTGTTTCTGTGAGTATTGTGACCAAGTCACTGGGGAGAGGTACAAATGATGTGTGAACTGAAACTGTACTTTCACACCAGGAGTCTGTCTTCTGTTATAGCCTTGAACAGCTCCAAGAAAAGCAAACCTTTGGTTTGATTAATGCAGAATACAATTTATGCAATACAATTTATATAATTTATACAATTTATATAATACAATTTAAAAATACAGTGTATGGAGAAAGGGTGGTAGTACTGTCAAAACTGTATCTTCCTGAAGTGATAAACAAGTGAGTCCCATGAAGGCATCAAAGGACTCCTTCCACCATAGCATAACCAGGATTCTTTCCCTACTAATCAAAAGCTGAGTAATTTAGTGGCATGCAGGTAAAAACTATCCCAAATCCAGTCTCACTATGTCTGTCTTGAGGTTTTACGTAAGGTCTGAAATGTCTGCATGTGTGTAGGGGGAATGAGTCCATACCAGACCCTGGAAGCTCTTTCCAAGGTCAGTACAGTCCCTTCCATGAGATTGAATGTCTGCATGCCTTGACATTGTCTCAGGTTATTTTATGTTGCAGCTAAAGATTAAAACTCAAATGGGCTATACATCTTTATATCGGAAACATAAATTTAGTTGTTGAAGCTGCTGTGAAAGCTTGGGATTGGCATCTATCCAGGGGACAGCTGAGAGTTTCAGCTCTAAAGGAGGAGTTTGAACATTTGACATTGGAGTTGATTTGTAGATCTTTGGCAATGCAAGAACTGAATTTTACATTCTGCGGACAAAATTATTTCCTCTCTCAAATAATCCTGACAATAACCAGTTTTTTACTGTGGGATGGGATGAGAGTCTGTGGCAATTGAAAAGGAGACCAGCACTTTCAGTAGCATCTAACCACTGAGTTGGTTTGTAAATATTGTAAAATTTCCTCTCCTGCTCCGCCTCATCCAAGATGCCACTACTACCTGACTGTGACAAAGCACTTGGGCAATTTTTAGTGAAAAAATAGTGGAAGAAACCTCACATCTAAAATTATTAACATTGGCTACCAACATTAAATGAATGGGATGGTTTATGATCTTTTTAGAATTCTGCCTCCATTAGTGCATAGTTCCTTCAAGCTGGGAAACAGTCTTCTGCAACCATAAAGAGTAAATAGAAAATCTAGACTGGGGGATTACAATTCTGTGTCAGATTAACTAAGAATGATTGTCATATTGACCCTCAACAGTATTTTTATTGCCCATTAAACTGTTGTATTTGGAAAAGGAACAGTAATTTTCTTGTCAAAAGTCACAAACCCATAGCAAGGGTTTAACTAGTAGCTATTCTGCTAGTATAAACTGAGAAACAAATTAAGGGTTTGCTTCTTCTGTCACAAGCAGTGCATGAACATGAAGTGCAGCCTGGCTATTTTCTCTCTTGCTTGGGTAGTTGAAAAACAGACTGCATTTTCCAAGTGTTTGCAGGTAGACTCTTTGTGCAGCAGGAAGGTTTAATAGAGAGAAAAAAAAAAACTTTTATTGCCAGAAACTGAAGGATGTGGGAGGGAGAAGTGTGGGATATCTTCAGCTCAACAGCCACAGGAATTAGTGACATAACTTCTCAAGCTCTTAGGCATGCCTTAACATGAGGGAAAGGGTATCTTTCTCCTGTCCTTTCCTAGTTACTCCTCCTAAAACCAAAATGTTGGTTTAAGACAAATAAAAAACTGCCTCACTTCCCACTCTGTCCTGTTCACTACTTACCTAGGTCTGGAAGCCTGAACTTCTTTTTTTTTACATTCTTGAGAGCAAAACCAAATGTTTTGGTGTTTTCTGCTTTAACAAGTTCATAGTGTTTTTAATTAAATCCTGGAATACCTACACGAGGCAATGTATTGGGAAGTCTGGTCTTCTGTGCTCTGTGTTCTTTGCTGAGCCCAGTTTATATTTATTCTTGTATCAGTCTTCCTGCAACCTCTGTGTGTGGTGGTGGTAGTATGGAAATGCACATCTGCATTCATGTGAGCATATCTGCCTACCCCTTGAGAGGCTGAAGTTATATGGGGTCCATGTGGGTGAACTGAGAAATCTAACTGTAGGTGGGAAGTCTAATAAGAACAATTTTAACTTTGTTGAGTCTTAGGTGACTTTCTCTGGCTTGAAACCTTTGATTCTTTTCTAACAGGTAAACTGTTCCTCTCAGGTAAGAGCAGGGAACTACTACTCTTACTTCATTTGGTCTAAAGTAGTTATTTTAGAGCTCAACTAAAAGAATAGATGAGAATTCTGTTGCAGCTCCAGCTGGAGCAGCTCTTAGTTAATCCCCTCCACTGGAGATGCCCACCCCACATTTGAGATGCCACACTTGATGTGTAAGCTCTCGCTGTGGAGCTCGTTTGCTCAGCACAGGTAGTGTGAGCTAATCTTCCTAACTTTGCACTGGAACAGGGTGTGAGCATTCATACAGTGAGTATTGGAGGCTCGGCGGGAGGGTGGTAGCTTTGGACTATAAAGAGGTACATTACAGTGTTTGCATCTAAGCAGAATTTATTGACCAAGATGATGAAACAAACAAACAAAATGTGTTTGAATATGTGCTTTTAATTTACTTGCTTGTTCTTGTTGGGTATGAGCAGTGGACTGCAGTTGTTTGGGAACTAGCTAAAAAACTTCTTTCTCTTAATTCCTCCACTTTCCTCCTGCCCTCTTCTGTGAAGTTTTCTTCTGTGGACAAGGGTCCTTCCACTGAATTAGCCAGAGGAATCCAGCTACTAATTGCTTTTCTTCTAGGATAGAAACCTCTACCTAGGCAATACTATTTTGTAGTGTAATTGCAGCTATCTAGAGTTCAGCATTGACAGAAGTGTTGCCAGTTTTATAAAGAAAATCCAATTGAATAAAGTGAATTGAACTAACTTGTCATTAAACACTGTCCCACTTCCCTTGGCTCTGTAGACAACATGTTCTGAGTGGGTGTAACTCTCCCATGTAGTAATATCAGAAGCATGTGCTGCATGATGCTTTTGTTTTGGTATGATCTAGAGTGGGGTAGGCTTCTAGACCCTTACCTGCTCTTAATCCACCACACACACACAAACACACCCCACGACTTCCTCAGTACAACAGGTCCTGGTGGGTGGGAGGGAGGAGGAGAGGCATGGACCATAAAGTGAACTGACATCTCTGCTTCCTCTCTGCTCCCTCCTTCCTCTCTTCTGCCTCGTAGCAATACTACTGCAGTCTCTTTGCAGTTGGCATTTGGTCATTAACACCGACTGAGTGAGCTTGTCATTTGGGGAAGGGAGAAGAAGTGGGAAAGGGAAATGTTTTGGCTTCCTTCTTCTGGCTCTCCTTCTTCCTGAGGTCTGTGGAGCCTCGAAGAGAGGCAGGACTGAGTGACTCGGTGTGAGGGAGAGGGGGCTGGGGCATTGCTGCTGTTGTCTCTCCACACCTCACTTACAATGTTGACTTGCCTCGCTGGTTGGAAACTGCTTATCTGTGGAGCTAATCAAATGCATGTCAGCATTGCATTCCTTGGGCTGAGAACCGATTCTTCTCACTGCTGTGTTTTAAGAGAAAGGCAAACCGACATCCTGGCTGAATCCCAAGGAATGGGGTGGGTGGCAGAGTTTATATATGTGCTGGGGGTTGATTTGGCTCTAGCTGCTGTGTGAAGTCCACTGTGGCAGCTGAAAGATGCAGAGAGAAGCACTTTCAGAATTAGAGCTAGTGAGGTAATGAGAAAGTGACATAGGAAAGGAAGTGGTGTAGGGGGGGAAGGGAGGGCTCAAAAAGTGCCTTTACATCATCTGATAGGTTTTCCAGCCTGTGCAGCAGCTATTTTTATCCTTTCAACTCTTAGTATTTACAGCTCAATGACAGCCAACTTGCCAGAAGTGGGGGTGATGGTATATCCCAGAGTGGGCTGGGGGACTGAAAAGCCACTCAAAAACTACGGCAAAGATCCAGATCCCAGGCATGTCTGCTGCTATTGACTTTTTTGATATCTGCATGGTGGTTTACCTTTGGCTACCTGTCATGTCTAGGAGTTTTCTGCATGCTGAGTGCAGCAGTAGCTGTCATCAGCTAGTTGAAAAGATCAAAGGATGTAAACTTCAGGCTCTTCCTGAGGGCTGGAGAAGCAAGAGAATACAGTGCTCCCAGCCTGGTGTTTCTGCTTCTTCCTGAAGGTCATTGTTGGTGGGAGGCAGGATCCTGAAAATATCGAAAGCAAACTCATATTACATAAATGTGATTTTTAGATGAAAAAAAGTAAGCAACACCAGTGTCAGTGTGAAGCCTGTATTTATTTTGAAGTATGAAATTAATAGAGTCATATAACATCAAAGTTTTACAGTGATGAAGGTGCAGCATTTTCCCTGCTTTGGTTTGCTTGCTAGAAATATCAGAGACAGATCTTCAAATACAGTGGGCTCGTATGTCTTTCTAAGGGTTAGACCTTGACTGAGTGTGCCTACATTGCAGCTGTTTGCCAGTTTTTAGCAGAACGTTGTTTGGATTTCATCTCTAAATTGTGTGCATGCAGATCCTTGCAGGCATTTTGTCATCTGAGAATGTTATTACTGGGGGAAGAAAGATGGAGAGCCTGCATCAGGGAGGACTCGAGGTGAAAGGAGGGGAAAAAAGCACATTTTAGGTTGGTGTGAGTGGTTTGTCAGGAAATTTTCTATCTGCATATTAATTTGAATGATATGTTCATTTTAGAGGATAAAGTTAATGATGCGGTTTTGTGTTTTGGTTAACCTGATCCAAAGTTTAGCCTGTGTCAAGTCTGGTGTAGTCTCTCTCTTTTCCCCAGCTGTGCTCCCCAGCCAAAAGCTCTGGTGCTTATTTTACCTGTTGGTATATTGTTTATGCTATTCAGTAGGTTGAATCAGGTCATTAGATACCAGATGAATGTCAGAACTGTTTTTAAGGAGGCTAAGAGCGAGTGTGTGTGGCTGGGAGAAGGACAGAAGAAGATGAACTGGGAAAGATCGTTCTGGTGGTAGCAAGCTTTAAGCTGTAGCATCTTGCTGGTGTGATGCTAACTGCATAGGCAAAATTTTGTGTGCTCCTGGAACAGGATAGTCAAATATCTACATCAGGGTTAGCACTTAGCTTGAGGGTGGTTCACTCTTCTGTATTTCATTTCTAGCCTAGAATGTGAATTTTAAAAAGATGCTTCTTGTAGTGGCTTTTAAGGATAGGAAAATAAAAGTTGATAAAATAAACGAATTTGTTCAAAATAGTAAGTAATGATAACTGATACAAACATTGCATTCTGTTCTCACTAGGCCTCAGAAGTAACAGCAGCAACATCTGTGCAAACCTTATGTTCACCTGATGTTACTTTTTATTTCTGTGTGAGGGTATAAGTAGTAATGCCACATCTTGAGGAAAAATACATCCCCACAGCCTGTATCTCATCTCATACTTGAAATTCATAGGATGTAGGGCTCAATAGATGTCTCATGGACAGATTATGAAAATTGAGCTTGATATTTTTCCAAAACAGGCAAATACATCTGTGGTTCTGTTGATAAAGGTGGTCTTTCTGGTGCCAGTTCCAGGGTAAAGGTGGTGCAAGTCACGGATTGTTAGACATGTGTGGGGCTGATCCTACTCTTCTGGAGTCATTAAGCAACTGAAACAGTTGTTGGAAATCCTGCTTCTGCTGTGAAATGGATTTCCCTTTCTACCCTGCTGATTTCCAAAGGCCTTACTTGTTCCTGTAGTTCACTGACACTTCTATCCATGTGATCATTGATCAGACTTTCAGATCTCTTACCAATACATCAGGATCAAATAGAACAAATTAAACATTTGT
This sequence comes from Phaethornis superciliosus, assembly GCA_023637945.1. Lineage (NCBI taxonomy): Eukaryota > Metazoa > Chordata > Aves > Apodiformes > Trochilidae > Phaethornis > Phaethornis superciliosus. Next base: position 60,777,562 of record JAJQWJ010000001.1, on the reverse strand, counting down.
TTTAACTTCTTAATGCTCATCAATGTCAGGCAGTACTGTCAGTGTTTCATACAAGACAGGTTGCTTTTGGTCTCTACTCATCTATCAGCATATGTATTTTGCAAGGAGTTACCTCATAAGTGCCTGCTTGTGTTGAATATATTCTCTAGCATTAACCCTTTGGAGTTTGTCTTTTTATATAGTATGTAGGGCATGATCCAAGTCCTTTCTGGAGTGTTCTGGCCCTTCTTTTCTGTTTTGGATAACTGCTCCTTCTTTCAAAACATTAAATATCTCTGTAGGATGTATTTGATGCTGTAGGAAAAAAAAAATCAGAGTATCTTGGTCAGCAAAGACTTTTCTACCTACTGTTGAGCCAGTCAGGTGGTTTTCTTCCAGGCTGTTTTCAGCACAGGAAGAAAGGTATATCTGCATACTTACCTGCAGCTCTCAGTACTGCATTGAGAGGATCAAATCTTTGTGAAGTTGGAGTTGGCAATTATAGCAGCAGAGGATTGGTTATATCATCAGATTGCTAAAACTGATGATACATGTCAAGTTATTAGCTGTTTGGTGCCTCTTCATCAGACCTTGGGCAGCATCTTTGGGCTTTGGCACTACCTGAGTACTGGTGAGTAGGTTGGAAAGAGCAACCAGCTCACAAGGCTTCCTACACTTGCCTTGTACACTATAGTGAGCTGCTCAGAGGCCCTGGTTGGCAAATTAATAGCAGTATTCAACATCTGTAAGTGAGTCTTGTAATTTCCACCATCCAGGTGGTATACTGCTTGCCACAAGAAGTAGGACTCAGCCTGGCACAGGGTAGTTGTTCCTTAGTTATTACAGTAATTGTGAGACCTGTCTGCACAGAGTATCATCAGGCCTGATTCAATGTGCAGTTGCACATTGCTGCTGAAAGGGGAGATCTGGACCTTCTCCCCTCCTTCATCCTGGCTTTAGCACTCTTGCCAGGTCAGCTTCCCAAGGCAGCTCTCTGCAGGGTCACCACTGCTACTGCTCATGCAAGAAGTGGGCTCATCTATTTATGCAGTAATCTGATCCTATTGGCCAAAGTTCATTGTGAAACTGAACCTTTACTTGACTTTTACAAATCCTAAATTTAAGACGAGAGTTTGTGTTGAGTGTACATTTGTAATTTAGTAACAATGTGATTATGGAGCTTTATATTATTGCCAGAGGGATCCAACTTCAGTTTGGATTAACTTCTGCACGATGGCTGAACATTTCAAAGAATGAGATTAGTGTTGTAGGTACTCAGAAATGTCATTGATGCCATCTAGCATCATAATTTAGTAAACATGTAAAAATCTGTATATTCACTTTTAGTTTGTAACTTGAAATATGTTAGATTGTTTTGTTGTGGTGCAATTTGTGGCAGAGTTAAAGTCAAGCTTTTTTAAGTTTGGTTGAACACCACTTTTCTTTGATAGCATCTTCATTATTAGAGACCTTTTCTCCCTGGGGTTGTTATTCTAGCTGTGCTTAATAGAACAACTTGAATGCATCTCAAAAATTTAGATATGAGAAATTTTTGCCTCAATTTGTGACAGTGAGGGGAGGCAGAATATGAAATGGAGACTGTTCCGATAGTGTTTGGAGTATTCCTCTTATTTTTTGTAATGTCCTTGTGGATATCTTTGCTTCAGGTTTGTAGGATGACACAGCTTACTATTAATATTTTTTTTTTCTGGAAAGATAACATAATACTTTTATTCAGGTGTGTGTATTCACTGGACAACTTTTTTTCTCCCTCTTTTTTCTTTTCTTTCTTGTTTTTTTTTTCTTTCCCCTCCTCCCCTCAGACTTCATCACACCTTTTATTATGTGTGCTTAGGGAGATTAAAAATAAAACCCAGCAAAGCCAACAGCTGGTCTGGGGAGAATACCTCCTGGCTAGTGCTTGGATGGAGTGTGCTCTTCCCTGGCCACTGAAAATTCCAGTGCCATGCTAGGTGATATGTATAACCATAGTTAGTCAACCTTATGGCATCTGCTCATGATGCACATTGAATAAGCTCCAGGTAAGGTGATTGCCTCCATACATGCACAGATTCTGAAGTTTTAGTGCTTGCAGTGGTGGATTATTTACTGGGGGCTGCTGATTATCTTCAGGTAGGTGTTTGTATTAGGTTGTGAGAAAGGATGTAAGGGGAGAAGAGGTAAGAATGTGCACTTGTACAGAAGTAGCCTTCTTTTACTTGCACGTGGTCTCAGAGCAAAGGCATCTAATAACCCTTTGTTTCCCAGATCATCAGTTTAGCTTTCTCCACAAAGAAAATGCCATTTCTAATAGCTTAAACAGGAAGGGACAAAAGGCAGCATGGCTTCTGCACCCAGGGTGGTGGTGTTCTCCTGGCTGTGTGCACGGCGTGCTTGCAGTCAGGAGTGAAGGGGGAGAGAGGGTAGGGCTCAATCACATGATATTGCCTGTCTGGCAGGTGTCTGTAGTGTGAGTAGAGGAACCAACTGTTCACTATTTTGGGTGAATGAGGTTGGCTGTTACTGCCAGTGGCCCCACGGAGAAGTCCACGCATCTGTTGATAAGCAGCGCTCTGCATACTGGGATCCTGAATGCTTATAGCAGCTTGCTCAAACAGTGAAGCTTCATTCTGAGGTCTGAGATAGTAGGAAGAAAAGTTCTGCTTAAAAGCCTTGCTGATTTTAATCTTTAGATGTTGGCTGTCAGGATTTGTCTGTCCCTTGAGTACCTCTCTGTTCCTATGCAAGCACAGCCTTGGAATCTAGCTGTAAAATAATTTTTTTTTTCCCATTCTCCCACTGGGTGCATTCACCGAAACTTGGTAGAGAGGGATTGTGATTGGGTCTCTTGTGAGGATTAAGCACCCCTTCCAGTAGCCTGGGACGCCTCCTGTGTTACAGAATCAGCCTTCAGGAACAGGGATTTCCTCTAATATGTTGGATAAAGCCAAGACACTTCAGCCTGCCTATGTTGGGATTGTGCCGCTTGCAGAGACTGTGTCAAAGCAGGGGAAGAGCTGTTCAAGCACGTATCAGGATTCATACCACAGCTTACGAGAAGGTTAGCAGGCTCTGCTTTCTTTGTTTTAGGCACTGTGTAGTTGTTTTGTGGGTTGTGTATTTTTTTTCCCCTTTTCTCTTTTTTCCCTTTGCATACTGAATCTGAGGGAATTTTTCTTTTCTGGGCAGTAGTCCAGATTTTGGGTTTCCCACTGACTCCTATGACCTATTGTCTCCGAGGGCACTCGTAAGCATGTCACAGAATTATTTTGGAGCTCTGTATGTAGTGATTTGCAGTGGCTGGACCTTGGGACAACTGCACTTGTGTTTGAAAGTTTTAATTTCAGATTTTAAGTTTCTACGTCTTCTCTATGTCTACAGGACTCTTGTGAGCAATGTTTTAAGGATGTTTTATTAAGGGTGTTCTGATGTGGGAACTCTGAAGGGGTGAGAGTATCGTGTTTTGAGTTTCAGTGTGTTGCTGTTTGGAGAGCGTGGAAGGAGCTGGGTCTGTATATATAAATGTGAATCTGTTTTACAAATTGTATTCTTCTACAAATACATGTGATTTTTAAGAGGGTTTGACAATTCAGAAAGATTATGTAGAGAGAGGTCAAATTTCAGGGAGTGATATCTATGAGGAAAGAAGATCTGTAGGGACTGAGAAAAGATTGAGAAGATGAGAATAGCTATCCATTCATAGTGTGCAGCATAATAAATAGCAACAAACAGGAATGGGGAAAAGATTACAGGGAAGAATGGCAGAACATAATAAAATGCTAATGGCAAACGTAATCAGAGTTACATTTTATGAGAAATACTGTATCTGTCTAGTTACAGGTGAAATTTGAATAGAAACTTGGAGGAGTGAGTGAAGATCTTGAGCACAGAGGCCTCAGAAATAAGGTGATGACTAATTTTGAGAGCAAGTAATGAGATCTGAGAGGAGTGGACAATGACTTTCAGTGACATTTTGGGCAGAAAAGGGTGGTAGGACTTGAGGACAAAAAGCCAGACAGAATAAGGCCATGTGTTTTGTGGAAAGATGACCAGTGTGTGGAAGATAATTTTTACAGTTTGATTTGGAGGATTTTCCTCTCATATGCAGCTCTAGGCCTGCTGAGTCTGCCAAACAGAACTGTTAAGTTTCTGCCCCTATTGTCACTCCCCTTACCAAGCTTCTTCAACAGATACTGAGATACGACTTGTTGTTAGATTTTTAAAATATTACAATTTTTGTTGCTTGTTGTCATTGGAATACTCTTTGATGGAAAAATATGGAAAAGGAAAAGCAAACTGAAGTCACAGTCCTTAAATTCAAGTTTGGGAGTCATAAATCCATTAGTATAGGCAGCGTTCCCAGATTACTTTGTCAGCTCTGGAGGCAAAGAACTGCAGCACATCAATCTTCGGTGGAAAAAAACAAAATAAAAAAAAACAAACCCAAAACCCAAAAGCCAGAACTTGCAGCTGTCTTGTATTTGCAAGGCATTGATTTTCACAGAAGGTGAACAATCTGTGTTTGAAAGTGCCAGGATACATCTTTCATCCAGTCACTAGGTATCACAAGCTCTACAGTTTGATAACATGTAGAATGAGGAAAATGAATGCAATTCTGTAGTACTTCAGTCAATATAAAAATGTTTGCTGCAGTCCAAGCTGGAGTGAATTAAGGTCATTGAATTCTTGTATAAGTCTGGTTATTGAAAAAGCTGTGTTGTTTCTGCAAAGTCAAGCAATATCATTAACCTACCCATGTCTAATTCATATGTGATGATGAAAGCTGCTTTCTATCAGGTACCAAACAGGAAGGGTAAGGAAGAGAAATAAATGCTGCCAGCTTCTTTCATGTCAGAAAAGACAAACCCTGTAGCTTTGCTGCAGGTCCATTGAAGTCTCCTGCAGCCTTGGAATGCTTTCTGTATTTATGCTGTAGCATGCACTGTATTTTAAAGAGCCAAATCTTGCAGGCAGTGGAGAAGCAGATACACTCACATGCAAACCCTTATGGAAGCCCTGGAATTCCAGAATTAGCATTGAGCTGAAACTGTAACAACTGTTTTACCTTAGTTTTGGTCCCCCTAAAAACGTGACATCTTAATTTTGTTATTGCCCAGGACAGAAAATTCAAGTGCTTCTCTTCCTCTTGTTATCACACAAAGTTGAATGGGGTGCCAGTCTGCTTTCTGCTCTTCATAAATTCTGGCAAATAAGAAGAGACTGTATTATGCTAGCTATGCTCATACCTGTTCTCTTAATGAATCTCATGAGAACAGGTTATCTGGAGTAGACTTCATCTTGTTTTCTTGTCTGTGGACAGCAGATAGTCTCCTAAATCTGATTTATATTTTTTTTTAATTGGGACTTGACATTGAAGTTTGGGAACTGCTGATCCTTTGCACATAGAAATGGATTTGACGTGGGGAAGTATTTTTCAAAGTGTGTGGTGAGGCAGTTATTTCTAAAATTCCTAGAATTCAGGAATCCATAAACATGTTTTCTGTTCAAGAATGTCTTGGAATTATTTAGTTTCCAAATACCGTAGCCCAGTTTGTAGTTCCTAGACCACTTAACACATTATGGTAGCCCCTCATAAAAGATATGAAAAGGGAATTGGAAGCTTTAGAAAATTTCAGAAAGCTGCTCAAAAACTGATTAGCATTCATGTGAATTTAGCTTACAATTAAGTGGTTACAAAAGAAAATTCCAACTTTTCAACCTCTGTGCAACATCTTCCATTCATTGTTCATAAACTAAAATGGTTTTGTGTTTTTTTTCTTTTTATGTTTTTTTATTTTTTTCCAAGTCCTGTCTTCAAAAATGTTCAATGTGACACGGGGGCTGACAGTGAAATTCACCTGTCTTTTTCCAAGATTTGTGTCTCAGGGCCCAGACACATGAACAAGTTCCTGCGTGCCATCTGATCTGCAGTAACTCTGTGCACATTCTTGGTCCACAGCAAATGTGAGGTAATTTGAGTTAGCTTAGCCTTTGATTAAACTATTAATATCTGTCCAGTACTTTGAAGAGATCAGGAGTCATGCAAGCGCTTGTTAACATATGGCTTTCTTCATGAGTGATCTAGACCTTATTGTCACATCTCCTCTGGGCACCTGAAGGTTTGGTGGCTGTACCTCACCCAGCAGAGGGCAGAAGAACCTTCACGTGTAGACTTGGAAGCTCTCAACACCAAGGAGATCCCCAGCAAAGAGGGCAGCCCCTTTGTCTGAGGCATCCCAAAGGAATGGAGGGTGACATTTTTCTGTAAAGACTGACCCTTGTCTTCCTAGTTTTGTGTGAACCTGAAGGTGATGTGGGAGATGTCAAATTGAAGCCTCATGCAAATTGCATGGGTAAGGAACATCAGAAACCTGTCACAAAATGTAACAGGCACATCTCTAAATTACACTAGATAAATCCCACAGTTCAGAATATTTTGTGCAAGTGCTCTGTCACAGAAAACCATAGAAAATGTGTTGCATTTATGAGGGGCTAACCTGCTGTCATTTCTTATGGCATATCCAAAGGCAACCCAAACATGTATGTAGTAAGACCGTGTAGCATAGTGACTGTGATGATGCTTTAGAGGTAAGAGGTGCAGTGACAGTAAGATGATGATACATTAATGCAAGGTAGCTCAAAGTTGGCAGTAAGATGACAATTTAAATTTATTTTTGCCTAGTACCCAATGTGCCTTCTTTGACTATGAAGGCTTAGAAATATTTCAGCATGTTTGTCAACTTTCTAACGTGAGTGGAAAGCTTTGGGAAAGGGTTAAGACTGAATGTGACCAAGGTTTTTATAAGTTAGTCATTGTCAGTGGATGGGGAAAGTTGTAGCGTTATCCCTGGAGCTGAATTCACATATTTTTTTGGTCCTGCTGCCCTAATGTCTTTTTTTGTTTTTTTGATATGACATATTTTCCCCTCTTGGAGTTTACTGAACTATTCCTGTCAGTGTAATGATCCCCAGCTGTTGCTTCAGCCCTGGCTATTTTCATGCTGGGAATGGGAGGAGGAGGAGGAGAGCAACACAGGCTAGCTTGTTTACCACTCTGTGATCTACTTCATTTGTCCAAAAGCATCTACTATAATTCTTTAATGCAAAGTAATACTAAAAGGAAAGAGTTGTAGACTGGGACCTGCAAGGACAAGGGGCTGTAAGTACTCAAGGCATGCAGAAAAAAAAAAAAAAAGAATAGAAACTGGGTGTGGTGCAATGAGTGCAGCTGTCAGTAGCATTTATGCAGACAATGGTTTGAACTAGTAATACCAAGTAAAATTTGCAGTAAGTACTTTCCTGCCCTACCAACTGTATTCTCTTCACAGATAAACTGTGATTCATGTTCATCCACAGTGGTGCTGGGGTACTGATAATCCCAGCAACTGGGAAACATCAATAAGGTTTGAAAAAAAAAGAAGTAGTTTTCAAATTATTCACTATTTGAAATTATCTATTTGGGATTTTTAGAGAAAATATCTGTATTTATAGTTTTAAACAGTGAAGGCTGATGCTTAGACTTCCTGGGAGCTGCTAAAAAGCAGATGGTTTTTTGAAAACAGAACTAAAGCTCAGATTGTCTGTTTTGCATCTAGAACCAGCCCCTGCAGTTATAAATAATGCTTGTTCAGAATCCTTCCCAGGCAGATGTCACTGACACTGTCCTGCCCAAAGAGGATAAGAGTCAGCAATAGCTGTGGCTTCAGCTTGTGTTTTTGGATCCACATCAGGCTGCCTGTGTAAATTTTATCTTAGTACTTCTAAGTACTTCATCTATAAGATGTCACTAGTTACCTCAGATTTTTCAGCATGCTGTCACACCTGCGAGTCATTGATCAACAATATCTATACCAAAAATAAATGCCTACTTAGATCTTTCCTTTCGTGTCCTAACTCACATCTAACCAGTCTTTTCTGAGCATTGGATTACTGATCTTGTCACCTGCTGCATCAATAAATTTCGATCCAAAATGTTAAAGCAGCACATTTCTTGCCAAGAACCCCTGCAGCCTATGGTAGGGAAAGGGATATGGCTCCTGATCTAGCTTAGGTTTACCAAACAAAAACATGCAGAGAGCCTATGAAACAAATTGCTTTATTCTTTCTTGCACGAGGACTGTAAATGTATGCATAATCTGCTGAATGGCATTAACACGGAGCAGAGCTTATGTTTTTCTTTCAATTACTTGGGCTAATGGAAGTAGATACAATGTTTTTACCTGGTGGCAGGTAAAATTTCCTAACCTAATACCTAATACTTCTCCAAACGAAGAGCAAACCTGCAATAGCTGAAATACATTGCAATACAGTGATTACTAATAAGAACTACAAAATGGTTTTTGTTCATCAGTGTGTTCAGGATATTTCCTGCCTGGTGTTCAACAAGATGGGTAGAACAACTGTGCAGGTAGCTTAGTGCCAAAGTTTATTTGATACGTGATATATAGTAAGCAGTCTTCCAAGAAAACAAAGGCTTGAACTTTCTAGTCTGCAGCTCTGCCTTCTAAAGTTAGACTATGACTAGTTAGCCCAGTGAAGCTAATGTGAAATTTCTAAGAAGGTAAATTATAAGGAGGAGGATATATTGCTTTGGGACATGGGTTGTTTCCAAAACTGACAGTGAAAAATGGTGAAATCCAGGTTTTGTAGATTGTCTCATTTTAGTATGGCCTTTCAGAAGTTAGCAGCTGTTAAGAAAATATTTTGTAAAAAAAAAATTGCTATTTGAAATTTTTCAGTAGAAATATCCATAATGGATTTTTCTCCGTGGTAGGGATGGAGATCATCTGTTGCATCCTTATTTGTACTTTTAATCCCAAAAGGCATCTCATGGACCTGAAGCATAGGCAGGAGTGTGAGGGTCTGCCACCACTCTGAGTGTATTTCCTGTGACATCTCTGCTGCACCCTACAAGCTGACACATTTAACATCTTTCTGGTCACCTTCCTCACTGAAACACTTATCAGGGCACTAACACTGTGCTGCCCAGCTGAGTTGTTGGGGGAGAACAGGGATGCTCTCTGGATGGCAGAAGGAAAAGATCCACTGCTGACTTTTCTCTGCGTGGAGTTTCCTCAACTTCACGATGCTACCTGTTTCGCTAGTATTAAATGCATGGAGGCTACAGCTTTGTGGTTTTTTTGTAGGAATTGAATGTGACAGTAGCTGTGTTCTTTGATTACTCATCTCTGCAAATTTCACAGCAGTTCTGAAAGCCAGGATGTACAAGCTCCCACTGTGTAATTGGTCAGTATTACAAGCAACATGTAACCTGTCCCTGTAAGCAGTTGTGGGTTTTCTGTCTTATTTTGGTGAATGCTCCTTGTGATGCTCCTTTTCTTCCCTTCACTTTTCTAAGGTTCCATGTCTCTTTCTGTAAAATACTTACGTGTGAAAGTCCTTCCAAACCTGCTTGCAAAGCCCACACCCTTTTCTGTATTGTGTTGTCAAATTCTCCCTTCATAGAAGTGGAAGGCAGCATTTGAGAAGTGGATGCTAACCTAGTAGTACCTTTGTGCCTCACTGAGAGACCATTTTGCTGCTACTAATAATAGCTGTCACATTGACTGCAAGTTCAGAAGGAGGATTGTGTCTTCAGAACTGACATGTGACCATAAATCTAAGTACAGAGGCTGCAAACACTGTCACCACGTAGCTGTCTCCCCTGCCTCTTTGCTGGAGGGGGGCAACAGAAAAGAAACGTGTTTGCCCTTCACTTGATTTTTTTCTTTTCTAATAGACTAACGAAAGCCCACCTCAATTAGCAGTTGGAGAGAACCTTCCACTCTGTGTAAGGAGTGTAGGAGTACCTGCAGCTGCTGGCAGTCTCCTCTTGTGCCCTTCAGAAGAGGACTGAGCCAGCAGTAACATTTTAAACATCTGTAGAATTTGCCCACCAGGTTGAAGTGAGTGGTCATGCAAGGTGTTCTGGAATGCTGAGTTTTTGAGTTTGCTGATTGACCTGTTACACAGAACTATATTATTTAACTATCTATAGCTATGGTAGCACTTAAGAACCACGATAAGATGCATAGTTGGATTTGTTTTCAATTCTGTGGATCTTCCCTCATGGAAAAACCCAAGAAAGTCAGTCCTGAAGATCTGGTCTAAAGTTCTGAAAGAAAATAAATATTCAAAGAGAAGGGAAGTACAAAGTAGTAGGTAGATGAGTGGTCACAGTATAAAGATTTCAAGGGAATTCAGTGTGGTTTTATGTGTAATGCTACCATATTGGGCTGCTGTGAAGGAACTTTTCATGTTGAGAGATGATTTTTCATGTTGAGAGATATGATGGCCGTAGCTGAATCTTGTAATTCTTTTACAAATACAAACAGAACTGTAATAGAATTTCTACTTAAAGTGCATAGTTGTTAGTCTGTTCCAGTAAAAGGCTGGGATTTTTATTTCAACTTCAAATGCCATGACTGTGGCATGTGTGTTATTTACAGTCTTTGAGAAAACAGCAAAGATGTGTCTCACCACCATCAATTAAAGAAATATTGTAATTCCTTGTAGCATCTACCTGAAGTTCTTGCTAAGAGAGAATGCTGGGGCTTGGACAAAAGCTGGTGGCAAGAATGCTAGACAGGAATTCTCCAAGTCTTTATTTTGCATATAATATGCATGTTGGGCAAAAAGACTCTTGTTCCATGGAGCAACAGTCAGCACAATCAACCAGCTGAAGCTGGGAGATGCTCAAGGTAGCTGATTTAAAATTTTAAGTATCAGCTTTCTGAGTTCCCTTTATAAATGGTTAATTCCTTCTTCTAAAGAACTTCTGGGTTTGTATTAAATTTGCATGCTGAAATGCTGTTGGAAATACAGAGTTATCTCTCGTTTAAGTGGAAAACCCCAAAACACAGCTCATATGTTGAGGCATTCCAGCTGTTGCCACAGGACTTCTGTGGTATCTTCTTGACCATTGAATGATTTCTGTGAAGGGAGTTTTTAAAGTTTATCTGGAGAGGATACCCTGTGGCAGAGGGAAGGCTGAATCATTGCACCAACACCGCAGTCTCAGAGAAATTTTTGAGGAAGTTGTTGGAGTGCTGTGCTGTAGCAGAAATTTCAATATGGGAGGTGAGCTGTGAATTAAAAATTTTACACTACGTCTCTTATTGGTGAAAGAGGCATGGAAGGATTTCCTAATCAATTTTAGGATTTTAAACATGTCTAATCAATCATGTGTTTCATGGATATGTCTTGGCACTATCTCAAGATTTTTTCCTTCTAATTAGAAATACAAAAATATATTATCCCTTGAACCCAGAGATTTAAATAAAATGAAAAATTGCTCAGATTCTGATGTATCTCCAAACAACATGTTTATCCTTTTTTCTTCTAATTTTTCAGAAGAAAATATGAGCAATTCTCAGGTAATCTTTAAGGCAAATAAAAATGTTTGCAACTTTTTCTTCTTATAAGCAGAGATACCTCTACCTTTGCAACAAAATAAATAAAAGGGTTCAAACTTGTTTTTCCCTTGAGCAGACTGACTTTTTTGCCATCACATTATTAGACAGCTGTAGATCTGATTGTCAGGATATTTCTACCCATTCCTTCTTTTTCCTTCATTTGTCCCCATCTGCCTTGTCACATTAAGTTATCTTGGAGAATTTTTTTCTAGGATCTTCTTTGCGTGGTGGTTAAGGGCAATGTTAGTTCCTCCTTGCTCATTGTTTCATGGAAACATACAAATTAGTATAGACTGTGAGGCATGTTTACATAGGAAATTGGGAAGTTCTCTGTTTTTCCTTCCTCGAGGCTTCTCTTCCAGCTATAGATTGTAACAATGGATAGATAGAAGGCATCAACAAACACTGATTACAGATAATATTTACTGTACCAGTGTGTCAATTTTAGCTAGACCTTTACAGCTAGGTGTTTTGTTACAGGTTATCTTGTTGAATCATACATGGCACCCAGATTCCATAGATACGGATGTGTGCCTAGTTATTCAAACACTTAGTTTTCACCTAACCAGTATTACTAGGACAGAACGATTTCATCATACATTATACCCAGCACAGAAAGCAAACCAGCTTGTCCTGTTGAAAAACTTGTTGCACATTTTTACATTTTGCATATTTTACTAAATATACCAGGTTACATGTATTTCGGGCTAATTCTTAATGTCCTAGTTTAAGAGTTTCAGTGAGTGCTGAATTGGACTATTAGGTGTACCAGGATTGTATTATAAAAGAGTGCTTCTCTGTATTCAAGAGAAAGACCTATGTACTAACACTAATACATTTATCAGATTTAAAAATTTTCCATTAAAGAAGCCAAAGCTATTATTGCATTAAAAAGTAGCAATGATTAAAACGGCATTAAACTCCTCCTAAATTTTACATGTTTAATGGAAATGGCAGGAGTTGAATCATGAAGGAAGACTGTAAAGGCAAGTGCTGTAAAATGCACAGCAGCTGCTATTGTTTATTTGAAATAAACATTAAAAGAACCCTGCAAAATATAGCATAACTTTCATAGTAATAAGCAAGTTTGCGCATATTTAGCCATACATGCATGAGTAGCACTCAAGAAATAAATGTGTTCAATTGTGTGTGGTATTGAGGAGTGGGACTGTAAACTTCTAAGACTCGGAACTGATTCTTCCTTTTTATCTGCACATTTCACCAGCCCAGAATGCCAATGCTGACTTGAGCCTTTGAGAACCCCAACAGGAGTAACAATTCTGTCCTGTCTGGAGGGTAGATCGTATGATGTCATGATACTTGGGCCATGCTACTGCTTTTGTTTGTTTTGTAATTCTGTGTCCTAAAAAAAAAACCAACTTAAAATGCTGTGAACTGTGGCTTTATCTTCTAAATACAGTTTTTCATTACTATTACTTTGGTTTCCACGTTGTATCAAGTTTGATATGAAGCCTCAAAACTGCATTGCTGAGGTAGCTGGCTGTTCTGTGCTCCTGGTGTGAGTCAGCTACCTTGGGGTAATACAAAAGAGTGAAAAGAGATCCCTTTGCTTTTGATTTTGTATTTGCTTCTGATTTCACATTCTTTGGGGACCAGTTTCTTTTGTAGGCTGGGATCTTTGATTCTGTTAAATTAACCATGTCAAAGAGTCTGCATTTGTCTGTCTCCACTGTCAGAGCTATTTACTGCTTTATAACATTGACTCATTAGAAGGATTCTGTTATCATTAGAAGATAATACTTCTATATTAGAACACTTCTATACTGTTACAAGTATTTCCTCATCCTTTGAAAACATTAAAAAATTTCGTATTTGTATTTTATATTTCTCTTGCAACAGTGCCCTCCCAACAAAAAAGGGACTATTGCCCTGTACCTGTTTTTTTGTTTCTTGTAGCCAAAAGTAGTCTACTGGTACAGAGTCATATAGACAATGCATCAGCAGGCATGTCAATGATTTTATGTCACCCAAGAACGTTTTGAACTGTAGAAGCCTTTTGAAGAGTGTGATTTTACCAAGAAACAAGCCTTTCTTGTCCTGAGGGTTAGAGTCAGTTAATTCTCTCTTCCTCCTATTTTCATGTTCTTAAATGACCACTCATTCCTTTTTCTGTACTTTTCAGCTGCTTTTAAAAGCTACTGGGCATTTGAGAGCCTGTAGGCTTTCGGAAGTGCTGAATGGAAAATAACTACCCTGGTGTTATGTGCCCCACGTTACATCCTTGGACTATTACTAGCACATCTGCTGTGAAATATTTTGAAACCTGTTGCTTCAGAGGTGACAGATCTGTTCTGGTTTTCTAAGAATCTCTTTGATAGAGGTCTTAGGTCTACGTCAAGCAGAACTGTGCTCCTGTTCCCACCTGTAGTAATTTTGGAAGCTTTCAAAACCTTCCTGAGAGGGTAAGACAGAAAAGGTGGTTATGAAAGTTTCAAGTCCTCTATAGTAGATCTGCCTTTCATGTGTCTGTGTAGCTTTCTTGGTTGAACCTCCTGTTTGGCTTTGTGCCTACAATCATCTCTGTTGGACAAACACAGCTGGGTAAGTTTATCAGTGTCCTCCAAAATTATGTGAGACACCTGCCCATCTAAGCATATTGCCTCAGGACGTGTTGATTTCTGCAGTGCTCCTAAGAAACCCACTTTCATCATTCATGTGACCTGGAATAGGGAACTGCTTCTGATCCTGGGTTTGTTCCCTGTTCAGGGTCTCCTTCACAGAGCTTCTCTTCGGGTGCAGGGTCCCAATCCTACTTCTTAAAAAGAGAAGACCACAGCATGAATATAAACAAGTGGCTTTTGCCTCTACTGTGAAAAGTTGTTGTAACAGTTTAAAAGACCAAAACAAGTTTTCATTCTATTCTTTACCCTCCCAAACTACATTTTCTCTGTAGTATGGTTGCTAAGGAAGAGATGAGGAAACTGCCTGCATTTTAATAGCAGACATTGTTGCTTCAGTAGAGAAAAGAGGTAGTGGAACATAAGATAGTCTCAAATAGTAAAGAAATAAACTTCTGCTTAATTGTCCCTTTGCTCAGCCCTGCTCCAAGCTGTTCTTTCAAATGCACTGAGAGGAACTCTATGGCTGCTATTCCCAGCAACAGTAAATGCTTGCAGATTGTGAGGGTCAACAGTGTACCTGCAGCTTCTCCTTCACCCCACAGAGGGACACGAATTTTTGGCATCCCCTTCCCAGGGCAGTAAACTGTTATATAATCCCTGCAGTTTGGGTGTCATTTACAGTCTGCTTCACTTAAATGCTTCTCTGTTAACTGCACAGTCTGCCTAAATGCAAAGCCAGTGTGTATTCCCCATCAGCAGTTAGTGGATTAAAATGCTGTTAGACTCAGAAAATTGCCTTTAAAAAAGGCCTGAAAAGTTGGCTTTTCTTTGTTGGTTACCCCTGTTCTAGTGCATTCTGTGTGATCTGGGGAATGTTTTCGACAGTGCCAGAAAAACACAGCTCTGAAAAAAAAGTAAGTTGTCCACCTCAGCATGTTGAGTTATCTTCAGAATTGATTTTGACCATCGTGTACTCATTCATTGATCACAAACTACCATAGCTGAATTTTTCATGTAGCTTCTTGAGATGAAATACTTGGTAATACTAACTGCCCTTTGCTGCTTCTTTACAGAAAGGTGTTCCAATTGGAGTTTAGCAGATGCTGCTCTTGCTGCTGTGTGAACCAGAACCTGATCTGGCTTCCCACTGAAGCATGAAAGGGCTAGTGCCATCCAACATTCATTTTGTTAGCAAGCACAGCTGAAAAATGCGTAGAGACCATTTTCGGTGTGAGGGAAAGGCTTTCTCACCCCATCTCCAAGGGACTGAATAAATCATAAATGTAAACAATCTCCACTGAAAACAACTGCTGATGTGCTACATATTCCAAAGCTGAATTTGGCACTGGCTCCTTGTCAAATGTGACTACTTAATCAGAAACTAGGAAAAAAATTCTCAGTGTAAATGGAACGGCTGCTGCTGACCGAGTGGTAAGCAGAGAGGTGGCTTCAACCTTCAAAGCAGTAGTTCCATGGCACTGATATTTTAAGTCAGAGGCCCCTGTTCCACACAAACAGCTGTGATGATTTTGTTGAACAAATACTCCGTGTTGTCAAAGTAATCTTTTATGGTTGCATATTATAATTAGGTTGGCTGCATAGAAGCTGTTGGTTTAATCTAATGGTAGCTCACACATTGCACTGACAAACTGAAAAATATCTGTGGGCTGCAAATGATAGCCCAGTGCCACGTTTCATTAGGCTGGGGTCTCTGACCCTCACAAAGTGAACCCTGTCAGACCTCAGTGCTAGGCCAGTGAAAATTCTCTTTAAAAAAAAACTTTGCTACTCTGAAAGGTAGAGGTGTTGATGAACTAACTGCCAGGTTTACATCATAATTTGTGCTTTATTAATGCTTTCTTCTCAGTTAAGTGGATGCTCTAGCACTGGGCTTTCAAATGGGGTGTGCAGAGGTGCTGAATGGCATACAAATAAATTACTGTGAACCCTTATGAGCACTAAAGTGCTTAGCTTGCTTTTTACTGCTTTTACTTACACTTGCACTTTCCTCGTCCCAGATAATGAAATTAGGCTAATTTCACTTGTTCTTCAGTAGTTTCTCTTTCTAATCACATGACTTATTGATTGGGTTGGCAAGGATAAATTTTTCTATCAGGCAGATTGCTTTCACAGAATTCCCAAAATCAATAAACCTTGCCTGTGACCATACAGCCAATCTACTTAATATTTGGTTTGTATCTTGCACTCTTCCTTTTTGCACAGGTACCCTAGCTCAAATTCCAGGGTGTTCTGCCTCCCTTAGCCCCTCTACAGGGTTTCATTTGGCTATAGCAGCCTTCCTCCCTCCTTGTTCTGTGCAACTACTCATTCTGTCATTTGTAACCCGCCATACGGCTGTGCTTAGTGATTACCTTGGTTGGGTGACCTTGAGTATCACTTGGGATTCCTGAGAATAGATTTTATAGAAATGTGAATGCAGAGTCCCTTTGGCAGTAAGTTTGTATTCAACATACTATGCGCAAGGCCCCACCATAAGTTGCAGTTTATAGCTGTGTGCTTTTCTTTGCTGGTTTTCAAAAAACAGGAAACGCAGAATATATTTTTAATTTGTTGTCATAAACCTGTCCTGGTATGTGACACAGTCCTGAAGATGGGATTTTTTTTTTTCCTCTTGAGATGCAGAGGCTGCAGTCTATTTTCTGTAGCAGTTCTAGTCAAACTGTTGAACATCAAGTGTGATTTAGAAATAGAAGGGCTTACAGGCATGCTGTTCCAGATTTAGATGATGAGCTGCAAAAACACCTTAGGTCATCGTAAATATTAGTTGCTACTACTTACTACTAATTCACCCCTGGGCTACAGCTAGAGATGTAAGTGTCCTGAAAGTATCCACATAGGTGCACCCTCTGTATGCTAAGTGTATACTGCTCTGAGCTGCCACCAGCTATGAGTAGGCAGGAGTAAGCTCTAGTCTTGGAATATGCTTGTGTGTTCCCTGTTAAGGCACTACTATGGTAAGGTGAGCAAGAAAATAGTCATGACTTGCTGTATTTCACTAGCAGAGTAAATCTATTGCTAGAAGCTGTATTACAAAGTTTTTTGTCTCTTAGCATGCCCCTCTCCCCTAGTTCTTCTCTACCCCTCCTCTGGCAGCAGTGTTTTATATCAGCTTCCAGATTCCTCTGGAATTTTACCAATTCTTGGTTCATTAGAGATATAAAAGCCGTGTCCAATTTTAAATTATATTTCAGATTTTTCCATCCTTTTGAAATAAATAAATTATCTTCATTTTTGGGTGGGAAAACCACACAAGCAAACAAAGCTCACAAAATGTTGCACAGACTGTGACACAAGTGGAATGAAAGAGGTAGAAAGGAAGATACCAGTATGGAACTCAATTTCTAGCCAGCAGAGATAGGTCTCCTTTACATGGCCTGATTTATTCTTAATTTGAAAATTAAAGGTTAAGTAGAGGGATAAAGGAAACAGATTTTTGGTTTGTGGTTGAAAGACTTACTCTCCAGTCTGTCTTTGAGTAACTTTGAATTTCTCTGGTCATACTAGAACTTTGGCTGAGCTCCATGTACAACAGTCTTGGATTGGCTCTTGGGCCATCTGTTAATCTATATATAGGATTCACACACTTGCACACGTAAACAGGTGATCTCCTAAATATATGAAATGGTGTTGGGAACTCCAAGTACTGATTTAAGCCAAAATGAATTCAGGAGTGAACTGAAAGGATCCTTTTTGCCCTCCTCCCCGCCACAAAAATATTGGGAAAAAAAAAAAAGTAGATTATTTACTGATTATAGCTTGTGCTTAATATGTAAGTATATACATTCACAAATCCCAGGAATTACCTAGTGCCTTTTAAAAGTATGCTGAAACTGACCCTTTTCCTTTCTCCAATTTAGTCCTCTTGACTGTTGCTAGTTTCTTGATGTGAAGGGACATAATGTTTAAAAATAAAAGGTGCATATAATGGGTAGAGAAAAAGGGTAGTAGATGGTAACTGGTACAGAATAAGATATATTTAGAAAATTTGTAAGGGAAGCTGAAGTCAGGAAGGGAATTTTAAGTCATTTGATGAAGTCTCTAGCTGACTGGCTGAGGCTGATTTCTAATAAATCAGGGAACATCAGGGATACTACAGAAGAGCTAAAGACCAGTAACCTTTTGCCTCACTACTGAAAAAGGGTGAGTGAGTAAAGAGTGGCTAATCTGGTATCAGTTCCAGGAAAAAAACTATGGAAAATTTTATGAAGAATTTAGATGGTATAAGAATAGCAGTCTAATCATTCTATTTAGCTTTTCAGTTTGTGACAACAGGTCTGTTCAAATGCAGTTCTGTTTTCTGGATATGTGAAATCTGGTTGCTAGGAGTTTTGTCTGGGTGTTATAAACTTTTATAAGCTCTTTAACTTCATAGTGTGATATATATTTTGTTTTTTAAAACTATCTTTGAATTTAATGAAGCACTCTTTAAGTGAATTAAGAACTGACCATAATCAAAGAAAGCAGAAAAATAATTCTAATTGGGTTCAGCCAGGTGTGATCTGGAAACAGACAAGATGGTAATGGTGTAGATGGAGCAAAGATCAGTGGAGGCATAAATAATGACATTTAAAATTGGTTTAGATCACTAGGTAAACTGAGAAAGTTGGGCAAAATTTGACTAAATGCAGGTGAGGGCAGAGGAGCAAATACATATGCACCAAGAAGCAAAAAATGCCTGTCTACCTGTGGAGTTTTTAGCTGAAAATCTCAGAATCTGGAAGGTGGAAGAAAAATAGTAGGTTTAGTTGGAAATGGGAGGGAAAGTAGATGGTCCTAGCAAATAAATATTGAAGTGTCAAAAAGGGCTAACATACATTTCTAGCTGTGTAAGTGGGAAGACATGAGTAAGAATGAGATTATTTGCACTTAAAGCTGTGGAGATAGACCTGATGCTATGGGTTTGTGCCTTGCCTGTACCAATTAGTGAGATATGCTAATTTAGGCTATGAAAAAGAGTCCCTGAAATGACTCACTAGTGGAAATAACATCATAAAGTAAGAGATTTAATGTGTTGTTACCTAATAGGGATGAAATAACTTAGTGGCCTACTGCTGCTGGGTGGATGAAGTCTCACTCCCGCCTTCTGTTAGCATTAGGAAATACCTGGCTGTAGGGTTGTCCTTGTCAACTCACTGAGACAGAAAACTGTTCTCCCTTTTGTTTGGGCTGTGGTCTCTGTCATGTCACTGAGTGCAGCCACCAGTCAGGGGAACATGAGCGATGATGATGCAGGGAGTAAGAGATTTGATGCCACCAGGAGAAGCTGTTGGGTCAAGATGGTGCAGATGTCTCAAGATGCTGGTGTAGATGTGTCACCACCTGATCTGGGTTTTGATTGCCTCCAAACCTTGCAGATGAAGACCTCTGTGAACAGGCTGGCCATGAGACTGGATTAGCCCTCACACTAGCACAGAAGTAGGAGTGTGATAGCATGCTGGGTGGGAGGAAGGGTCTGGGACTTCCACTTCTGTTTGCAGTTTCACGGCCAAGCAAAGGGTCTGTTCCTTCCCCTCTTTGTTCTCTCCTCATCACTCTGTCTCTTGGCTGATCCCACACAGAATTAGCATGGTGCTCTGTACACCCACCCTCCCTCTCTCCCTTCCCCATACTAAAGGAAGCAGCTTCCTGCCCAGAGTGCCTATGTTAAGAAATTCTAGTTTGGCTTAAGAAAGAGGAGTGGTAACTTGATTGCACATTGTATACAGAAGTACTTCCGCAGGTAGAAAATATATTCTCACTGCCATAAACCTTTTAAAGAAAGGTACATCAAGAGCCAAGAGAAGTGAAAACTTGACAAATCAAAGTGAAAATGTAAGTGAAGGTGAATAGCCACTGTGCAGCCAACCAAAGAAGAGATGGATCTCTCCTGAACATCATACAAAGACCAGGGTCCTTATTGTAGTGTTGCCCGAACTGAGACACAAACCAACAGAGTTAGTTTATGCGGTGCTTTATTTTAAGGGCCCGGGAAACCTGAGGACTAGCGTCCCAAGTCAGGAGTCCACCGTTCCCTATTTTGATTCCAGCTTTTATACTTTTTACAACCTTAAGTTACAGGCAGAGTTCCATATAGTCAGATCACAAACCAGTTCCATTAATCATGTAAATAACAATAGCTTGACATCCTTATCCTTTAAATCTTCTACCAGGGCTTATTGTTTAACTTCTTCCCACCACCCGAACATAACATACCATCTAGTACAAAGTGTCAGTTTACCTATGTTCTATATGCCCTGCTAGTTACTTATGTTCTACATGCTCTGTTAGTTCCTTTGATTATTGTTCCCCAGAATCAGCCCATTCTTTAGGCTAGTGTTTGCTATGATTTGCAACCCCGGATACTTAACCATAGATACATTAATACATTTCTTTAAAAAAGTCATTTTTCTTGCAACAAGTCCCCCCTTTTGAGCATTCTTCGACTTTTCAGCAAGAATGCTCAATCTTCATGCCTTTATGGTTGAGGGGTGGAAGTGATATTTCCTCTGGCGATATTACTTCCTTTCGAGTCATTGCCTTCATTACCCTTCGGGTGTGCTTGGTTTCTTTAGCAGTCATACCTAGAAGACACTTATACATTACGATAATCACTACTACAATTATAATTATTGTTATCCCATATTGTATTATTGATGATATCCACCCAGAGACTTGTATTCCCAGGGAGCTTAATATTGCTCCAACCCAGTTATGCTCCGCTTCTTTTTGTACTTCATGGACTTTTTCCTCAATTTGTTCTAACTGACTTATATCTCTTTCCACCTCCTGGGTAACATTCGGGATGTGTACACAACAATGCCCTTTCTTCTCGTGCAAGTACCCACAAACCCCATGCTCCTTTAGTAGCATCATATCTAAGGCCATTCTATTTTGTATGGTCATTCTGGTGGTGGCTTGTAATTGCAAATTAAGATCTTTAAAGCCTTTCTTAGTTACCTCCGCCAATCGTTGTGTTTGACCTAATAATTTATACAGCATTTCTCTGTTCCGGTAAGTGGAAATCGGTGCGAACAGAGATTCCAATACCCATCCGAACTTTACCCCAGAGGAGGGTTCATGCCACTCATCTCCCTCATCCAAATCCTCATTAATGCCCCTCCTCTCTCTTTTCCGTATTTCTTTTGATGTAAGTTTTGACTGTTTCCAGAATGGGCACAAGGTGGGCACACCCAAGGTAATTTGTGTGATCATCCCATCCAGGGGAAGATGGGACGTCCATTGTCCATGTCCCAATACCCACACCAAATTCCCAGGACTATGAATAGCTGCACGCTCACAATTTATTGATTCTGACCCCTGTCCAACCCCTATGTCGTGACCATACCCCCTACACTCGCATCCCCATTTTAATGCCATTTTTACTGGTACCAGCCCGATCTTATCCTCTGGAGTATCACAAGTAAATATTTCTGTGCAATTCCATTCTATCACCTGAGCTTTCAACTGCCTAGAAGAGGTAGTCGTGGCTGAAACCGTATGATGTGAATGGTTTCTGCTCCCTATCCACTGAATGCACCATTGTACTTTCCCAAGATAAGTGTAATGTTCTAAAATGCTAGGTCCCCACGCTGTCTTCCAGTCTTTCCAAATGTCCGAATTTCGGGTGGTATTTTGACAGCTCATCTCGTCCCGGGTGGATTTAGTTGTTATAGTAATCTTATCGCAAGGCTCGTTTATAGGAAAGCCAACCAAACATCTCCTAGTATTTTGTATCCACCCATAGTAGTTAGGTCTCGTTTTGCATTCTATTTCGGACATCGTTCGGATAGTTTTGCATACATCCTTCTTTACCATCTCTATTTTAGGGACTAATTGGCACGACCAGGAGACATCTTTCAGGGATTCTGGCATCTCAGCTACTGGTATTATTCCCCATGGTATAGGTTCCCCTGCAGCTTGGGGCAGCGGCAAGCACGCTGTGATTTCTGTCACATTCTGCATGAGACCAAAGTCCCTGATTAGGCCGATCACCAGATTCTCTTGGCCTCTTGCCTTTACTATCTCCCCATCACTTATCACTTGACTAGTTACCCTCCCGCCAATCGGTCTGGGTTCTATAATCATTTGTACATCCCCGTATCCAAAACTATCCCGAATCAATACTATACAAGTGTATTCCCCCTCATTTTCTCTGTTTACCCTGGGTATCTGTAGAACAGTTTTTCCTTCCTGGTGCAACTTATCCCAACTGGTTTTTACCCCATCCATGAGCACCCTGTCCCCCGTTACCCATTTCCATCTTGCCACAATCTCTGCAAATTCCACTCCCTGATCATCAGTAAATAAGCAAGTCAGATTAGCATCTGATCCCTCCATTATCGATACCCGCGGTTCCAACACTTTCACCCTCACCAAAGTTTCTGCAACCGTTATCAGATTAAAGAAAACTAATAGTCTCAATGTTTTCCCCGGAATACCAGTTTGGTTGGGGACAGATTCCACCGACCATTGAGTTGGGACCTTCTTGACCCTGGTATAGTGGATCCAATTTTCGATCCCGTCAACCTTGACAGCAGTGTAAGTGGTCATGATTGCTTGATGTGGTCCATCCCATGTTTCTCTCAATGCCTCCACCGACCAATTTTTCACATAAATTTGGTCTCCAGGTAAGATGTCATGCGCTGGGTTCTCCAGGGGTAAGGGTCGATTCCACTGCAGTGCTCCTCTGAGTGCTGTAAGAGTCTTATTTAAAGACAATACATAGTTAAATATCACCTGATCTCCTATCAGATGGGGGTCCCCTTGGTATGTAGCAGCATGGTATGGTTTGCCATACAAGATTTCATATGGGCTTACCCCTATTCTTTCCCTTGGCTTAATCCTAATCCTTAGTAAAGCTACAGGTAGTGCCTGCGGCCACTGAATTCTTGCCTCCTGACAAATTTTCTTAATCTGATTTTTCAGAGTTTGGTTCATTCTCTCTACCTGACCACTTGACTGGGGCCTCCAGGGTGTGTGCAGATTCCAGGTTATTCCCAATATTACCGAGATCTCCTGCACAATCCCTGCCGTGAAATGAGGCCCCCTATCAGAAGATAACCCCAACGGGACCCCAAACCTAGGGATGATTTCCTTTAGAAGTGTTTTTACTACTTCCTTCGCTTGATTGGTCCTGCAAGGGAAAGCTTCTGGCCACCCCGAGAATGTACATACATATACCAATAAGTATTTGTATGTTTGGGCCTTTGGTAACTCAGAGAAATCTATCTGCCAATAATCTCCTGGTTGGGGACCTATTTGTAATTTTCCCATTTGTACCTGTTTCCTGACCACTGGATTATTTTTGATACATACTGGACATGTGGCGTTTATTCTTTTTGCTAAAGTTAACATCTGGTTTGAGGATATTTCATTTTTCAAAAACTTTACCATTGCTTCTGCACCCCAATGACACTTATTATGTTCTGTCTCCAGAACCATCTTCATGACCCGTACCGGTAGAATCACTTGCCCTGTGGAGGTTACATACCATCCTTTAATGTTTTTACGTGCCTGCAACATCCGGGCCAGCTTTTCATCATCCGGTGAATAACGTGGTTTATCTTCCATGTATGTATCTGCAGGGTTGTTTCGTACAGGTATCAAGGCTAATTGAGTCCATACCTCTCTTGCGGCCTGCTTCGCTGCTTGGTCTGCTAGCCGGTTCCCTTGGAACTCCTTTCCTGGATTGTTCTGATGTCCTTTGACATGCATCACCGCAACAGCCGATGGTTTGTAGACCGCTTCCAGTAGCATGCTTATTTCTTCCTGGTTCCCTCTTCCATGAAACTGGATCCATCCGTGAATAGCTCCCAATCAGGATCCGGCAGTGGTTCATCTTTTAAATCACTCCGGCTGGCGTACACTTGTTCAATTGTTTCCACGCAGTCGTGTTCCAATTTCCCTTCTTCCTGTGTAGATCTGAGAAATTCTGCTGGATTAAGATGGTTAGTTATCTTTAATTCCACATCATCTTGTTCCCTCAACTGTGCCTGGTATTGCAGCATCCTACTTGATGAGAGCCACTGACCCCCCTTTTGTTCTAATACAGTTATAACCATATGAGGTACATAGACTGTCATTCGTTTACCTAATGTCAGTTTACGTGCCTCTTGGATCAGGGTTACCATGGCTGCTACTGCCCTCAGGCACCCTGGCCACCCCCCGCTTACTGGGTCCAGTTGTTTGGAGAAATATCCAACCGGTCTCTTCCATGATCCCAATTTTTGGGTTAGTACCCCCAAGGCCAACCTTTGCCTCTCATGTACATATAATTGGAAGTCCTTGGTTAAATCCGGCAGACCTAAGGCAGGTGCTTCCTTCAGGGCTTGCTTTAACTCCAAGAACGCCCTCTGTTCCCTGGATCCCCACTTGAATTCAGGTCCCTTCATAATTTCATATAATGGTTTGGCCGTCAATCCAAAGTCGGGGATCCACAGTCGACACCAACCAATCATTCCTAGGAAAGATCTTAATTCCTGGTTATTACGGGGTGTGGGGATGGCACATATAGCCTGTACCCGAGTCGTTCCTAGACGGCGGGCCCCCTGGGAGATCTGACATCCCAGGTAGATGACTTTCTGTTTGACCAACTGTGCCTTTTCTCTGGACACTCGGTATCCAGCCTGTCCCAGCATATTCAATAAGGCAATGGTTAATTTAACACAGAGGCTCTGTTCTATGGTACCCAGGAAAATGTCATCCACATATTGCAATATCACATAAGAGAAAGGTGAGTCTTTTACCTGGGTGGTTTTCCACTCCTCAAGCTCCTTGGCCAGTTGGTTACCAAATATAGTAGGTGAAGATTTGAATCCTTGAGGAAGTCTGGTCCATGTGAGCTGATGTTTCCGTCCTGTATCGGGGTTCTCCCATTCAAAGGCGAAGATATTCCTACTTTCAGGTGCCAAGGGTATGCAGAAGAAGGCATCTTTCAAATCAATTACTGTAAACCACTGAAACTTCTCAGAAACAGATGTTAACAGTGTATATGGGTTTGCCACCACTGGGTGTATATCTTTGGTAATGGTATTTACTGCTCTTAAATCTTGTACTAGCCTATAGCTACCATTAGGTTTTTTTGACTGGGAAAATAGGGGTGTTGTATTCAGATTCACATTCCTGCAAGATTCCTGATTGTAAGTACTGAGTTACCATGGGGGCTATTCCTTTCCTAGCTTCCAGGCTGATAGGGTATTGTCGTACTCTCACCGGTCTAGCCCCTTCTTTTAGTTCTACTACCACTGGTGTTGCTGCTTTTGATTTCCCTGGGGTTCCTGTTTCCCAAACCCATGGTACGACTGCCTGTTCAATTTCTCCTGGTATCTTTTCCTCTTTTACTTCCTTGATCACAAATAATTTTGCCAAGTTTTCCTCTGGAATTTCTAGCTTCACTCCGTCTTTTTCAAAAATTATTCTGGCTTGTAGTACTGAGAGTAGATCCCTTCCTAGCAGAGACTCCGGACTGTTAGGCATATATAAAAATTGATGGTCAAATTCTTTTCCTCCAAATCTTATATCAAGTGGCCGTAGAAGTGTTCTTTCCTCCACTTTCCCAGATACCCCTACAACTAACACCGTGGAATCACTTAGAGGTCCTTTTAATTTGTTCATTGCCAAATAACTAGCCCCTGTGTCTATTCTAAACTCCATCGGTTCCCCTTTGACCTCCAGGATTACCCTCAGATCTTGGTCTAGTCAGCTCTGATTCTGGTAGCTCTCCATCATAAAGGCTTGAGCGACGCCTTGTGGACTTTCCACAAATGGGTTCATTCTATTTGCCCCATTACCCGGAGAACCCCTCCCCATCAGAGGTCCCTGATTAAGGGGACATTCGTTTTTCCAGTGTCCCTGTCCCTTGCAAAAGGCACATTGGTTGATTCCCAACTTCCCGCGTCCCATACTCTGGTTCCCAAAACCCCCAAAACCTCTTCCAAACCCAGTGCCACCCCTTCTCTTTTTATAGGTTTCAGCATCAACAGTCCACAAGCCTCTTGCCATTCAGGCTTTCCTTTCAAATAATAAAACAAATCCAAATACTGTATCTCATCCCATTTTTCTGATTCCCGTAAGAAATTCATCATGGGACTCAGTATTTCAGGAGTCATTGTCCCGTTCCATGGCCACTGCATACCCCCTGTTCCATATTCAGGCCATACATGATTACAGTAATCAATCAAGGTTTTCTTTCGCAATTCCTGCCCAAAATTTCCCTCTTTCCAATGTTTCAACAAACAACCCAGAGGTGAATCCTCTGGGATATCTTTATCATTACATGACAAGGCTCTAAAGGTCTTAAATGGCAACATATTATTCATATATATGTATACAACTTATTTATAAGGTTCTTATAAGGTTCCTATTCCAAATACCATATACCAAATACCAAAAAAAAACATATACCAAATACCATATACCAAATACCAAAACCATATACCAAACTTGCCTATACTTGTCGCCACAAGTGGCAAGTACTGGATCTGCACAGTTTCCACTCTGTGTCTTACGTCCAGTGCCTAGGCTTCAAAACCACCAACCCTTAATATTATTCAACCTAAATAAATAAAGCACCTTTGGGCTTACCTTTATGGTTGTCCGTCAGGCGCGGGGTCGGGCACGGGTTGATGTCTCCTCCAGGAATCACCTGGTGCCGGCTAGGAGTGGATCAGCACGTGAACCGCCCCCGTCACCTCCGGAGTCCCATCTGGGTCGCCAGAAAACTGTTGCCCGAACTGAGACACAAACCAACAGAGTTAGTTTATGCGGTGCTTTATTTTAAGGGCCCGGGAAACCTGAGGACTAGCGTCCCAAGTCAGGAGTCCACCGTTCCCTATTTTGATTCCAGCTTTTATACTTTTTACAACCTTAAGTTACAGGCAGAGTTCCATATAGTCAGATCACAAACCAGTTCCATTAATCATGTAAATAACAATAGCTTGACATCCTTATCCTTTAAATCTTCTACCAGGGCTTATTGTTTAACTTCTTCCCACCACCCGAACATAACATACCATCTAGTACAAAGTGTCAGTTTACCTATGTTCTATATGCCCTGCTAGTTACTTATGTTCTACATGCTCTGTTAGTTCCTTTGATTATTGTTCCCCAGAATCAGCCCATTCTTTAGGCTAGTGTTTGCTATGATTTGCAACCCCGGATACTTAACCATAGATACATTAATACATTTCTTTAAAAAAGTCATTTTTCTTGCAACAGTAGGATCTATCTTGGTCAAATACAAACTGCAAATAGGAGGCTGAAAGGAACAGGTAAAATGTGATAATGTATGTAAGTAGTTGAAGTGGTATCTTTTCCTTAAATTTTTTGGTCCCTACTTTAGGGAGTGTGCATTGTAAATTTGGATGTAATGTATAAAACGAATGTATTGGGCCAGAAAAGTCCTTGAGGAAGGAAGCATAAGGATTATATACTTGGATTATATACTTGGACTGTTGAGTAATTTTGCTGTCTGGTGGTTCCACTTTGTGTGGGCTTCTTTTAAGTGGACCATACAACAGACAGAAGCTTGACAAAGAAACTGAAATGAAAATGGGAAAGATGCCATGCCATTCATTCTGTAATATTTTATGTTGAGTATTCATAAGAGCTTGGGCTTGATTGCAGACCGGATTCAGTATCTATTGATGTTCACTCAGGTTGTCCTAAACTGATGTGTATTGGCACATGCATATGTAATTTTTTTTCTTTGGGCTTGTGAGGTCCCTTTTGTATGGAAGCTGTCTTTGTAAGAACAATCTAGAATATTGCTTTGATCGAGTAGTTTAAAGACAAAGTGCCATTATAATTTAAGTGTTGAGATTATGACTACTCCAGGGATTTGCATTAGAAAAAAAAATAGCGTTTCATACTGGTAATGAATATGTTCTCCTACTCTAAAATAAACAGGAAAAATTGTAGTGATAAGAGATTCCTTTGGTGTAGAACAGGGACACTTCTAGATATATCCATAATATTTCACTTTCACTAGATGTTTATGAAGGTGAATTTCTGGGTTGAGGAAATCAGCCTTGTAATTTAGAGTAATGACCAACAATTTTGTCATATCAATTTAATCTACACGTGGTAATTAGAGTTTTCAGGAGTCATTAGCAACTGGAGTGTCACTCTGTGTTTATTGGAGGACTGTCAGTCAGTTGCTGCCCTTTGTTTTTTCATATTAATGGTTTGGAAAGAAGTTGGTGCTCTAGAAAGAATTGAGAAACAAGGAAGGCTTTGCGGATTTTTATCACCCTGCCAAGACCCTGCGCAACTTCCTCTCCCTTGCCCGCAGCAGAATACGGAAACCTGGCTGCTGAAGGCCACTTCTGCAATTGCAGGGGAGCAGGGTGGGAGGGAAGGATCTTTCTGTTCTGCTGCTCGCTAGCACCTTGGCATCCCAAGAAGAAAGCAAGATGTGTTTGAAAATGTCTCTTCAGTTGTTTCTTGCACTGATGGGTTTCCCTCTCTCCCCTCTCTCTGCTCTCGTGCAGTGCTGCAGTTGAAGCTCCAGCAGCGACGCACACGGGAGGAGCTGGTGAGCCAAGGGATCATGCCACGTAAGTGCCACTTAAACTCTTTGTCTTGGTGCTCTTATGCATGTTTTTTTGAGTGGAGAAGGTTTTCAGGTTTGATTTGAAAGATCAGATTCTCCGTTTCTGGATGAAAAACATCCTGCTTAAGAGCCCCACCCTGTCCCACCCAACTTGATCCTTCTGTGGTGTTGGTACCCTAGGTATGGAGCCACCTCTGATCCTGAGGAAGAGGCTGATGGCTCCAAGCCTCACTATACTCCAGAAGAATGTTTATATTTCATCACAGTGGAGAAGAGTCTTCTGGGTAGCATACTATATTAGAAGTGCCTTATACACTTCACACATGCTGGTAATCACTATTTTAACAGGCTTCCTGCCTCTGCAGTTTCTGTTCTTGTTTGTCAGCTCCCCAGGCCTCTGAGGCAGTTTTAATTTTGTAGGTATACATTCCATGAAAACAGGCAGTGTGTGCAAGATGTTAACCGAAAGGGGCCATGTTTTCTGTTTGTAGCTAGAAAATGTAGCTAGAAAGAGTCCTACAGGCATCAGCCAGTATCCTTTCTGCACAGGGAAAGGCAAAATCTGAAAAGCCATAGAACTTTTACCAAGCTTTAATAAATTCACTGTGTTGAAGAAGGTGGTTTGTATTTTTTTTCTTTTTTTGTTCCCCTCCTTCCCCTCAAAATGCAAAAAGATACTGACAAGTAGTTTTGTCTTGCTTTGGTACCTCGGATTTACAGGTAATAACTTGAAGCAAGACCAAAAAGCAAGTGTTTTATTTTTGAGGTTGTCTCAACTTAACAGTTTTAGTAAAAGGCAGTGGATCAGGTATTTGTTTTCATCTTTCAAGAACTTTCCCCCGTTTCATGAACCTTATTTGACAACATTGTAGTATTGAGGAGTTTCTCCTTTCTTCTGTTTCTAGGGTGCACACTGTAATAAGACTCAGTGGTGTGACTTAGACTTTGCTGAAGGTGTCAGGTCAGGCTGTGAGCTCTCTCTGAATGAAGAGAAGCTGTCAGCAGCACTCTGTCAGCTGAAGTGGCTCACTGCAAGGCAGTGACATGCTAAAGATGTTTCTGGGACCCCCACTTGAAGTTCAGTTACCAAACGAAAAAGGAAAGATTGTCCTGGGTGTAATGCATCATGCCTCTTATTTTTACCTAGGGAACTAATATATGTACTTCTATAGAATACCATTTTTTGCTTTTGGATGAAAAACTAGTGCCCCAGTGACTGTGCCCTTTTACTAATGCTTGCCAGAAGAAAATATTCCTGACTTCTTTGTGGTCTCCTGCTTTAGGTGGATATGTATTCAAATGATGTATTAAATTATATTTAGTACTTCCTTTCTTGAAAGTGTGGCTGGACAAACTTTTGATTCCACAGAGGGGTCTTTTTTACAGACCCTTTGAAAATCAAGTCCTTGCAAGTAATTCCAGTAAGGCACCCAGAGTAGTTAGTCAGTCTTAAATTTACTTAAATTACAGCTTAAACAACTAGTCTTTGCAGACTTATGTCCTTAATTGCTTCATTTATCTCTCTTACATGTGAGTTTTTTGACAGACAAAAGAAGAATGCCCAGTGAAACATCATCATGAAAATACTGGTGATGCATGAAAAGATTCTTTCTGCAGTGGAGAAAAACCACTTCAGCCAATCCATTCTAAACGTGATTTGAAATTAATTCTCTTCAAATCATGGTATTATTTACAGATACCTGCCAACTGCAAATAAGTGCACACAGGGAAATGTTTAAAACATTATTTGTCTGGG
The DNA here is from genome assembly GCA_023637945.1 of Phaethornis superciliosus. Classification (NCBI taxonomy): domain Eukaryota; kingdom Metazoa; phylum Chordata; class Aves; order Apodiformes; family Trochilidae; genus Phaethornis; species Phaethornis superciliosus. The sequence goes on along the minus strand of JAJQWJ010000001.1, from coordinate 60,747,280 downwards.
CCATTTTTAATGAGATCAGATGTGAGATAAATTGTGTTAATTAAAGCAAATGTCTCACTTTTAACCAGAGGAGACAGGGATGACTAGGGACTATGTTCTTCCTGAAGACATCTCAGAGCCATGACAGCTTTGCTTCTACTTTCAGCATGATCATTTAACAAAAATATAAAAATTGAGAATCCAGAGTATGGTTTGGTGCTGAATTAAATGATTTAGAGCTCTGTTTCCATGTGAAATGATGGCTGACTTCTAGCCTTTATTTTCCATCTGGAGTGCTTTAACACTCTTGAAAGAATAGTGGCAGTTTGGGTTGTGTCTACATTAGCATTACAGCTTGCATCAGGAAGGTGAAGCTTTTGAAGTGAAGCTCCTTGTTAAACCTGCCTACTGTACCTTGCCTTGCACCTTGAAATGAAGTTTGAGAAATAGTTAAAATTGGGAAGAAAGAGAACTGGAAAATATTTTGTCTACAGTGAAGACACATTCAGTCCATGAAACCAGCCTACAGCTTGTCTGGCACAACACCTCCCATTTCACCTTCACTTGTGCAGTGTGGATGTCAGTTCCTCAGCAACTGTTCCTCTGTGTAGATTTGTTCTGACTGTGCTATTCTGCATGTTCCTTTCAACTAGCCTCAAATACAGATAGGTTCCTGCATCTTGTAGCCAAACCGCCATCCAAAAATCCATGAAACAGATAGGGCAGAAATAAAATGTTTTGGTTTACATTAAAGCTACATATAGTGTGCAAAATCACTTTGGTACCTTTGGTTCTCCTGATTGCAATGCTTAGATTCATCTTGGTGCCCTAAGGGAGAAAATGTATTTGAGGCTTCCATCAACGCAATGTTTTTGGACACTGTAAACGTAAGGGGTGGGAGAAGACTTGTTGGTGTCCCATTAAAGTGAGAGTCACAGCACTCCTGCTGTGCTTGTTCAAAACAGAGATGGAATTGCTTACTTTTTTCCATGTGGAATTTTATTCACATTTACATGGTAGAGGAAAAAATGGCAAACATTTCAACATTTTTTTACCTTGCTTGAATAACCTTTCCAACCCACCAGCTACCTACAGTAGGGCTATACTTCACTAAAAGATTTGTGTATTGTAGTAGGATATAAAGCAATGTCAGAGGATTCAAAGTAACTGGGTTTTATGCTTCATTAATTCTTCTTGCTTTTCTGTTATCACTTTGTGTAACTTTTTACTAGTAGAAGGATTCATTAGCTGAGGATTAGAATTCTCAGTTGTCCATAGAAAAGAGATGGGAATCAAGTCTTCATCTGCATCTGACATACCTGTGATTTGAGCTAGGAGGACAGTATCTAGAAGCAAAGAGAGATGAGTTTTTTTATTTATTCAGGTCTTGGTCTTTTGCTATTTGCATTTTTTGTAGGTATACTGAAGTGATTTTCATCTAATTCTCATTGAAATGCAAGCTAAACAAAAACTGCTGTCTGATCAACTCTGAACTCTGGGATGCTGTAGAACAGTCAGATGCTTTCAGTTTTTATAGTGTCAAATTTAAAGGTTACAAAGATTGTAAGGTTTTTGAGGGGAATATTAAACACTCAGTTTTTCACCCTTGAAAAGAATATTCAAAACAGTAGCTAGCGTGCATCTGAGTAGAAAGACATGCGGCAAATATCTTCAACTAAAACAGCAAAATCTTTTAGATGAAAGATATTTGGCAAACATAACTATAATCCGCTTTACAATATAAATTGTGTTTTTTTCTATTTTGTAAGGTTCAAAGCTTCAGATGCCTAGTGTTTTATCCATCAGGATTATTTGGGCTCTGGCTGCAAACATAAAATACAAGCAAGCATGAAGGTTGTCATGTGGCAAAATCTTGCACGAAAGCAGTTGTTGTGGCCATCAGTTTCACCTAAGCAGGTGAAGCAGAAATAGATCATTTATTGGAGCTGCTCCATAGCACTGCTTGGTGAATAGCTGAAAGATGACACAGGCAGCCTTTGAAAAGAGCATATTCTAGCCTGAAAACTAGGAGGGTGGCTGCAGTACCAGCAGAGAATTTCCAGAACCTTCTTTTTTGGCTTCAGTGTCCTGTCTGTTTGCCAGTTTTTGTGCCCACATCCAACTACTCTGACTGTATATTTGTGTTCAGGATGTGATGATACATGCAGAGTGCATGAATGTTCACAGAATCCCAACAGGATGGATTCTGTGCTGTTTTTCTCATCTGGCTGTTTTTACAGGCTCTGAGGGGTTTCCATGCTGTGTCTCTGCATCACTTGGATGCAGTTTTCTTCTTGGACCTGTAGCCTCTTAGTTGCTTGAGCATATTTTGAAATACAAGATTGACGAATCTTGTGCTGCTGGGTCTCAGACTCTGCTGAAGAGAATGTGTTTTCTGTCTGGACTGCATGAAAGGAATGTGCTATAGATTGCAACATGTGGCTATTAGGAATTATTGTAATACAGCAGGTGGTTGAATAATTGTAGTATCATTAGGCCTCATATCACTAGCTGCATTTGTTTTAGCCATAAGGTGAATAGAGAAAATTTAATACTTGTTATAAAATAAAATAAAATAAAATAAAATAAAATAAAATAAAATAAAATAAAATAAAATAAAATAAAATACAGGCATTTGCTTTTGAGCAATTAATTCTAAAGGTGTTGCCATTTCTTGGGGTCACTTAGGAACTTGAGGATACAGAACACAGGTTATACTTTGGCATAGCTGAGTTGATCATCATCGAGACAAAGCTTGTAAATTGTCTACTGCATCCAGCACAGCTACCCTCACAAGAAAACAAGGATCTTTGAGGTGCTGATTTCAGGAAGCAAAATGCTTGCCACTTGTGAGTTTTTAAAGTTAAAGAACTTTAAAACCTCAAGCCCTAAATTTGGCCATAAATCCTCACTTGTGTTTGTACAGGATCACTAAAAATGGTATTGCTACTTTAGCCTTTACCTGATAGTCTAACCACTTCTCGATTTTAAGTAAGTAATTTGTTTGATGAAAATTAGGCCCTTCCAACTTTATTGCACAGCTCTATATCTATTATTGATGTTCATATTTTCTTATTAAGTTGTCAGTTTTAAGCCTGAAACTTGTTAATACATTATATGGGGGAGTAGTCAAAGAAGACCTGTCCTTTGAGGATATAGTCAACTTCTGGTTCCTGTCACAAGCAGTAGTTACATCAGAACATATTAAAGATTTGAGTCAGAAAAAAAAGAAAAAACCCTTGCTTTTACAAATTGCTTAAGTGTGAATTGTGAGATAGGAGCATCTTTTGATGCATGCCAAAGAAAGGAGAGGCAGTAAGCTGTTGAAACATACACAGTTACCTTAATGTACAGTATTTTTCATGGCAAGACTCGTTCTGCAGTCATGATGAAGACTTCAGGTACAATTCTTTATGTCTCAACAATATTTTATCTCCTATGTAAAGGCTAGGATAAAAGATGAACGGTTAGCCTGTGTGGAGTTCACTGATTGGAAGTGTTGCAGTGAGGCTAAGCAGTTGACATTTTGAGGTGGTTGTGTGTTACATTTGAACTGCAGATAAGCCAATTGCTTTAACACTCCAAAAGAGCTCTTCCTGCTTCACCTGTCTCTGCTGCTTAGCATGCTCTTATCATTCTCTAACTGCTTTACATATTGGGTCTTTGTAGTGATGTTCCCTGTAGTTTTTTTAATGTATTTATAGTAACAAAACAAAAACACTGTTTTTAACTTCCCTGCCATCTAGTGTCTGCTGTTCTCCCCATTGGTGACTGCTTCACTTTCATACCTTTTTTCCACCTTTTCATACCTTTTTTCCAAACAAGCTGAAACTCTGCTTTCTTTTAGGATAAGGAGTTAAAAACAAATGTATGGACTGTAAATATCGTGATCTCCAGACTTGTTTATTAAGATGTCCAAGCCTGTCAAGCTTTTATTTTCTGCAGTTTTCTGGTTCATTGTGTATAGAATGGGACCTCAAAAATAGAGGCTGCAGTGAAACTTTTAATATACTCGATGTCATGCTTGGAGAATAAGGATGGGACCATAAGCAGATATTGTAAAACAAACAAAAGCTGTCGAAGGCACGTGCAGTTACATTTCGGTTTGTGGCATGAAACACAGGAATCTGTAACTGGTTTTATTTTAATTCGATCATTCATTTACTTGCAGCATGTCTCCCAGGAATTATTTACTGGTTCTTTGACTTTGATCTCTTCTCTTGAAGCACAATTTCAAAGCCTTGAGGCTTTGTGTGGAGAAGGAGTCTGTGAATTTAAGCCTAGAGCCTCATTGTCAGGGGGCTAATAACTGCACCTGGTTTGTTTATACTTTTAGATAGCTGCCTGTGTTTGTTTTCCATGTGTTTATAATGTGTGATTAATGAGACATGATTGGAGCTGGAAAGTTAATTTTGTTTGTAATGGAGCAGTGCTGTTTGCCATTTATAGTTGTAGAAAGGGGTTTGATAAACTGCATTTGTTCTTGATCCCTTAAATGATAAAAGATTTAACTCTGCCAGTTGCAAGAGAAATACAGTAATTCAGGGGGGTAAAATTTGGTATGTAATACAGATTTCTTCCTTCAAGTTCCCAAACTCACCTTGGGTTCATTCTTACCTGTTGGCTGGGAATGGTCTCCTTTTCCTTCTCATGGCCCCACACCTCCACATAAGTCTGGGCACTACTTAACTTGACTTGTCAGAAGAGTTAGCAAAGGGCAATTATTTGTCCAAGAAGCAGGCATTAAGTCTGATCTAGGAATGCATGTATCTAAGAGTTCTCACTAGAAGTTCCTTGCCTCCTTTTTCCTCTTAATTTTGGAGGTGGCATGATCTTAAGTGTAATAAAGCTTTTTTTTTTTTAATTATATTTCAGTTCAGAATTTAGGTAATGTCTTTTGAATACAAAGAGTTAATGGTGATAAACAGAGCAGGTTAGACTATGTGTTGTATTTGTATTTGTTATTTATAATGCATCCGTAGCTGTTGTAAATGTTATTTCACACAAAGCTGTATCCATAGTCACCCAAAGATCTGATAACTGTTACCATGGGTGACAATTTCCACTTTGCTTCTGAAGAGGGTGTATAATTTCTGAGAAATTATACATATCTATAAAGAGATTTAAAAAACTCAGTGTTTGGCCTTGAAAAATCTTATCCCTTTCTGTCAGTAATTTTCCATGTTTGCTGCGACAAACCTACACTCAGGCTTTTCAGTGTTGAAACTAATGAAAATCTTACATTTCAGGTGTATCATAAAGAAGATACTGCTGTAATAAAGCTACTGAAGGTTTTGCTGAGTTGTGAACATGAGCTCTGGGGAGGTGCTTGGTTCAGGTGTTGGAAGCAGCTCGGATGGTGCACAGCTCCATGATAAGTGGGTGCACAGTCCCACCTGCATGGATGCTTATGCAGCCCAGGCAAGCCCAGTTCAGGGAGCTGGAAAGTCGATTTTTGGGGGGAGCAACAGCTCTGTGAGCCAGGCTTGTGGGTATTGATGCAGGAGAAGGGGTGGCTGTATGAGGTAGGGTGTAAAGGAGGCAGGATTTCTTCAGCTCTGCCCTCCCCAGTAGCCTGAGCATCACCAAGCAATCCAGTCAACATGACCTTTATATCACTGCTGTCTTCTGTGCCTTATCTCTCTATTGATTGGAAAAGCATGTTAATAGGGAGGACACTGTAAAGTGGTAGCACTGTAAATGTAATGTTATGTTTTGGAAGTGCTGGCAAGAGTAACAAGATGGGGCAGAACTTTCTCCAGCCTTTCTTCAGTTGGGGAATAGAAACAATCTTAATTCTTTAATAAATGACATTGGTTTTGAAGGACATCACTGAAGGGCAAAGCTGCATTTGTTGGGGTGCCAAAGATGTGTCTCTCATATTCATAATAATATTGGGGGTTTTTTTCTATTAGGTGAATCTTAATTTTGAAGTTTCTGAATTTATATATTTTGGGGTTTGAGTAATGAAAAATTATCAGTTGTGGCTTCTTTTTTTATCCTTAACTTGATACTCAGATCCTAGACTTAATGCAAGGGCTCTCAGTGCCAGGGGTATGAAATCAGCAAGAATTCTCTGGTACGGTCAGGTTTGCCTGCTGGATGCCAAACTGCCTGGAGCTGTGTGAGGGGAAAAGGGTGCTGATGGAGATGTCTTTTCAACCACCTGGTATTCCCCACCCCTTTTTCATATTTCTATAGCAACCTCCTATTTGATACTGCCTCACTAGTAAGTAAATGGCTCTTTTCTTTTTCTTCCGTGCCACGAGAAATGCCTTTTAAAAGTGGAGTGAAGATGAAGAGGGGGAAGAAAGTGCCAACTGCCTTGATCTGTGGCTCAAGTGTTGTGTCTCTTACCAAATACTACACGCCAAATGCTACAGGGTGAGAGCCCCACCCTAAACCTGACAGAGGAAGTCATTGAGCCTCCGTGCAGCACCGTATCTCATCTTACAAAAGGATAGTAATCAAGAGAGAGAAAGTAGAATTCAGCTGAGAGCAGAGGTGAATAGCTGCAGCAGAAGTCCTTCTGCTGTTCTAAGTCAACATGTCTGAGGTTGGGTTTGGAGATATGTTCTTTATCATAGCAAAGGGAGATTTTACCTTTCCCTCAGGAACCAGTCTAACTGAAGAGCCATTCTTGAATAAGTAGCCATTCTACAAACATTGCATTTTGTCTGACCAACTGATCTGCATTTCAAGTATCACTTTTTTGTCTGTGATGAACTAGATACTGTGGCTAAGGAGGGCTCATGTGCTGTCTCTCCTCTGTCAGCCTATATGTCTCATAGCTTCCATCAGTAATCTTAGCAATGGCAGAAGTTTTTGTGGCCTCTTCTTCCCCCAACACACTTAAGTTATGAAGGTCTGCAAAGACCCTTTTGTCTTTCTTTCTTCCCTTTGTTTGGTTCCTTACAAACCTTAGTGTATTCTGTTGGCTACAAAAGCAAATGCAAGATGTACATTTTGTATTTTTACAAATACCTCTTTTTTTTCAGTTGGGTCAGGACCCTTCCATGGCTATGTTTCATTCTCAGAGCGACTGAATTTGGGTCTGATGCTACTTATTTCTTATACTAGTCAACAAAAACTTGAAGATCTGCATATGACTCTCTTTGAAACCTTTGCAAGGCTAAAATTTGCAGAGTAAACCCTAAAAAGACAATGTTTGAAACATTTTGCCTGGATTTGTGTATCTGCTGTTGTATTGGAGTTTGGGTTTAATTCCTTGACCTTGATTCAGTCTGCTTATAGAAGCACCAGTTTGATGCTTTGGGGCAGTATCTCAATTCATGCATTCCAATATTCAAAATGTGACTTGGACTGAGGGAACACTGAATTCATGCATTGCAGTTTTGGACCCTGTCTCATAGAATTTGTTTTGTACATTGCTTTGAAGCGAAGATGAGCAAATTCCAGCTTTATGTTTTTGATAGAGATGTGTGCATTATCATAGGTGGTCCTCAGTGCTGTTGCTTAACTCTGGGGGTCATATGGAAGGCCAATAATTGAAATGTATAGCTGCAGACAGTTTTGAAGCAGGGTCGAGGCAGAGTACAGTTGCTTCATTGGTCTTCAGGGAGGTTTCTCATGGTCGCTAAGAGTGTGAGCACAAAGATACTAATGCTTCAGGAATTCTGGTGCATCAAAATGCTTTACAATAAGTAGCAGAGAGCCCAGAACCTAGGTTGCATGTGGTAGAAACTTCATGAGATCCTTGCTAGCCAACACATCTGTGGTAGGAAAACCATGTTCTGCTGTCAGTCATCTACAGGTGAGGGGTATCAAGGACATCCTTGTAATAGAGGATGTTACAAACAGCCAAGTGGCTGGCTGAGTGGGACAAAAGCATTTACAGCTAAGTCAGGGGGTACCAGCTGGACTGTTCTCTCCCAAACCCTGCTGGTGATGCTGTTGTCCCTTCTGTTCTTTCCCTGGACGTTTTTCAGTGTTTGCTTGTCCATATGTAACATCAGGCAGTTTCCCTAAGGTAGGTGGGACAGCCTGCAGCCTTGGGGGCTCAGTTCAGCAGCATGGGGGGCTTTAAACCCAGCCTCTGCTTTTTTACTTTGTCACGGAAGGTTTTTTGCTCAGTTTTGCTGACACTGTTCTTTGTGGAACTGTGCTGTAAACCAGCATATCAGTCCAGGTTAAAATAACTCGTTCAAAACAATTGTGATCCGAGTCCACAAACCGTTTTGTCAGCATAACTGGGGGCTAACATGCTTTGTCCTCGGCCTGGGTACAAGAACAAGGGCAGAAGTTATCCCTCATCAAGGGTGAAAATACCACATATATCATGCAGAAACAAAATCAGAAAGGCAGGCAAAAGGTATACTTAACTGAAACTTGGTATTGTAGGAGTTACCCCTGCATTCTTAAATATCCCAGTAGCAGAGAAATATCAAAGGCTTTTTTTCTGCATACAGTGGAAATCAAAACTCAGTTACTGGCAAGTTTTTGTGTTGTTTTGGCTTTGGTTTTTGTTTGTTTGTTTGGGGGATTTTTTTGAGCTTTTTTTGTGGTGGTTTTTTTTGGTTTGGTTTGGTTTGGGGGGTTTTTGGTTGCTTTTTTAGGTTGGTTTTTGTTTTTTTATTTTTGTGTCTCTGGCAGGACTGTATTCTCATCAGGGGCTTACCCAAGGTGTTGCTAGCAAAGCTGGTGAGGCAGATCAAGGATTTGAACTGAGTTAACTAATACTTCTTTTTGGGGAAAGGGCAAGTGCCATGAGGAGGTGACATTTCCCTAGCACAGCTCCCTGTGTGGCACGAGTACAATTGGACCATCAGTGGTCAAGCAGAAATGAGTGAGATGTGGGAGAAGGGCAAGAAGAGGTCATTACCTACACTAGACCTACTGCCAGGCCAAACATTTGTTGATCAGCCTTCCCAGGAAGTCAGGATGTTAAATATCTTTTTGCAGTTCTTGGGTTTAGTAAGGTGCTTGGCACAGGCTTGCCTGACCTTTTTGTAAGCAAGCTGGGATTACTCAAAGCTACACGTGCAATTGGGGAGAGAGAGGTATTGGATTAAAGGCTTGGAGTCACATTGGGACAGGCTGTTGAGCAGGGCTTCTGAGTGGCGAGGAAGGAGGTCCACATCTGATGCTATTTTGTATTTTCAGTAATTTGATGTGAAAAAGGGAATAGTGTGCATATTTAAAAGCTTGCAGGGTAGTAGGCTGGGAGGAGGCCAGGATTGGGACTCACAGTATTTGGGATAGCTGAGAAATATGGGATAGAACAAAAGAAGACCACAGAGTTTCTATATTTTGGTACCTCTGATCAGTAGCATGAGTTGAGGATGGAGAATGGCTGGGTAGATAGCTGTTCTGCAGAAAAGGATTGGAGACACTTCATGTTTTGTGGGCCAAGCAGAAGTAAACATGTAATGCATTTTATGTAGAAAAAAAAAGGCGAACTGACTGGGACATACAACTTAATATTCAATAATCATTTAACTTTATAAAAGCTGAAAAAGCCTAGGCTGGAATAGGTACCAAATTTTGGATGCTATACCTCAAGAAAAATGCAGATAAGGAGTCAAAAAAAGAGCAAGCAAACAGAGGTCTGGGAAATATCTGTAAGGAAAGGTTGAAACAACTGGCTTTGGTAAGTTTATATAGCAGAGGACTAGGAAAGCCAAGGTTATGAAATATATAGGGATAGATGAAAGGAGGAAGATTATGAGTGTAAATTGTAGGAAGGGAAATTCAGAAAGTTTTTGAATAGTAAGGTCATCGATGTAGTGGGATAATTTCTCTGCAATAATATTTAATTTTTCCATGAGAGGTCTTCAAGAGCATGTTAAACAAAGTACTGTAAGGAACAGTTTAGTATATTTTTCCAGCCTGAGCAGTCAAAGGATTAGGTGCTTGGAGTTTCTTGAGCCTAATTGTCTGTAGTTGTATCTGTTGCTTCAGGTGCCAAGGGCTGTGATCTTGAATCCTATGGTGGGGATAAAATTGCTAGCCCATACCTACCTGCTTGCTCACTTGCATATACTGTCAGTGCAAGCCAGAAAGAATACTGATATAGCTGAGAACAGTAGAGCTTTGTCAAGAAGGGTAATTTTGAGTGGAATGGAGTTGTTCCACAGCTCTGGGCTATGTAGTCATTCCTAAGCCAGAAAAATATGCAAGGCTTAGTTAACTTCTAATGGAGTATGATTTTACAATAGATACCCTCTTCGGACATGTCAGCTCCATCCTAGATTGCTGAGGGAAGCAATGAAGGATTGGTGCCCTCTTGACATTTTCAGAGGTCGAATATGAAGTTCTCTGTCATGTTGCCAGCTCAGAGCTCTACAACCCAGTGCTTGTTTCCAGAGGACTGAAATTGTTCTTTACAAAATTCTTCCCGAAGCAGTTTTGTATTACTTACTATTTAGTGTGTATGTGATTTGGGAGAGGGATTGTTGGTTTTTTGGTGGTTTATTTTGTTTTGGTTTTTTTCTTACTTTGAGATTATTCTTGCTTTGTTCTTCTGTATGCAAAAGTTCAAAAGTTTTCTTGGATTACCTGTGGAATCAGTTGAACTGCCGTTGTTTTTCCTGACCATTTGCTTTGGTCAGGGAAATGTCACTTAAAGTTCATGTGCTGCCAGCAGCGACCAGAAGCAGGCAAGAAGAGGAGAGTAAAGAATTACTGCCATGCCTGCACATTCCAGGGGTAGTGATCTTTTGAAGACTCAAGATGAGACCTGATTTGCTTATCTCCAGGGTAGATTTTTATATTAATTTGCATATTGTGTGGTGGTTTTGCTCAAGTGTTCCCAAATTTCTATTTCACTCTTCTGTGATATGCATATAGTGAAAGAAATGCATGTTTAAGTTCAAGCCATGTGCATATTCACAAGTGGTTCATGTGGCTTGAAAAGAGTCCTTTCCAGTATTATTTGTTGCTTGCTCTTCATTGAAGTGTGATGGTCAGACTGCCCAGGAGTTCATGGCTCAGTTACCCAGTGAAGTTCTTTGTATTATTTTTGCAGTTACTGCAAAATCATATCTCTACTCTTACATAGCTTTATCCCTAAGTGCAATCAGTGCACTCCGATTTCACAGCTTGCCTAACTTTCTCTGGTGATTTCTTAACTTTCTCTGGTGATTTCTCTCCATGATCAGATTGTACAAAACTGTCATTAATCTGAAGAGGAACTATTTGCCCCACTGCTGTATGGGTCTATATACTCACTTGCGATGGATATTCAACAAATTATTCTTCATTCACTTCTGTAGTCCAAATCCCAGTTATGATGCCCTGGTGTATTTAGAATTCCCAGCACGTGGAATAAGTTCTACTTTTTACCCTACTGATGTGAATGTAAAGGGACTCTGTCTATATATCACAGAATATATGTCTGTCTTAACACTTTGCCTTTGGCTGTTCTATTTTATTCTGTAGGAAAGACTTTGGAAGTCTGCATATGAGTAAGAAGTAGATTCTTACATTGCATTTATGCAAGAGCTTTTATTTTGAATAGCTTTTTGAGATTTCATTGTGAAGTTGCATTTGAGAAATATTTTATAATTGGTCTTAGGTTAAAAATAATATGAGCAGACTGTATTTCATAGGACCTAGATGCAATACTTCAGTTATTAACTATACAAGTTCAGATTTCTGTCTTTGAAAGACTTTCGATTTGTCTTTAAAGCTGATGTTTTTTTAACTTTGCTGTTGAGATTGGTGGTAAATTAGAAACTTCACCAGGCAGTTTTAAAAAATTAGTTTTTCAGAAATACAAAAAGAAGCTATCATGGTCCCTTCAGCTAGTTCTGAATACAAGCCACAATGTGATTGTTTTTTTAAAAAGACAAGCTTCTTGCAGATTCGGTAAAACTGTGAGGAGCTAGTGACACTCTTGCTGAGTTTCAACTAATGTCACCCTCTTTCTCCAGTTTTCCTGTGGGACGTGAGCTTTGTGTGCTCCAGAGGAGCCAGGCAGAGTGAGAGATTCCTCCAGGGTTAGTTCGGTCCTGGACAGCAGAGGATCAGTTTCTTAAAACATGATCCATTTTGGCTCTGGTTTTACACTGGGCCTGAGGGGGCGAGGAGGTCTGTTATATGGAGAGCTTCTTGTTAATTCCTCAAGTCTTGGTTTTCTGTCAACAGACAAATGTATTTTCCTGTCCAAGTGTTCCTGTTCCCACAATAGTTTATCTTACATGGAACAATATATGTGTCCTGTGGACCTGGAGAATTTGTAACCAGCCATTGCATGTACACAAAACACATGTGCAGATTAAGGAAAGACTCGCAGCTTCCTTTCATGTTAAAAGATAGTAAAGGGGATTTACTGTGTATGAGGATCCTCCCCCACCCTTCCAACCATTTAATGTATCTCTTCAGTGTTTCAGTGCCCTTCCCTTACTTAAGGATCCTGAATATTTTGCTCCTAGTTGAAGCTTGTAAAAGGCATTTGCTGGGGGGCTGGGGGTTTTGGCTCACATTCTTGGCCCCAACTTTGTGAACAGTTGTTAGTTCAACTAGAAGTGTAGTCTGTATTACTTTCACAAGTAGCCCACAAAAAGAGTCCAGGTTCACTCCTGCACTATCAAATGGAGTCTGTCAATTCACCAGGTGGAGATCTGGTCCAGTGCATTGAAAGATGCAGGAGGCAGTTGCTATACTTGCTAACTTAGATGGCCTGAAGGGAAATGTAGTGAGAGAACCTCCATCATTCTCAATGATTCTTCAGTTGTTTTTCTCTCAACAGCTCTGAAAAGTCCAGCTGCATTTCATGAACAAAGAAGGAGCTTGGAGCGGGCCAGGGTAAGATGTAATATGCTCTTTAATGTTTTGGGGCAACTGAGAGTAGCATGGCTTATGTTTTGGGCATCCTGTAGCTGTTAATGAGATGCAGAAAGAATCAGTTCATATTCTGGATGTAACACAGCACTGTGCAGTCAGAGATGTATTGGATTGAGATGTTCTTTAGCTTGGATGTGGTGGTGGTTAACCCTCAGTGAACTAGTTGTGCCTGAAAACTATTGAATATAGTGCCTGGATTTCCTATGGAGTCTTCTTTCTGTAAATCACTGATACTCTTCTTCCCACTGTCAATATGCTTTACTTGTTTTATTTTTGTGGTGTCTGTTTTGCCCTTAAATGCTTCTATCATGTGGAACTCAATAGAAGTTCTTGAAGAAGAACTCGGTTCCACTTTGGAGGAAAGTGTATGGTTTCTCTGTTATCTGCACCTGCACTTGTTTATCTAGGACATTAGAAATCAAAATTTTAGTAGGGAGGATAACACACCCCCACACCCCCAAAATCTTCTAACATTGAATTCACAGACTTCTGGCTCTATAGAAAGAGGAAGCAAGGCATCACACTTCATGACAGCACCTTCGCTAACTGAGGGGTTTCTTGATGATTTCTGTTCCTCAAAAGGCCTCTGGGGATAGTTTTTGTTTTCTGATTAGCCTACAGGGGAATAAAACCTGTTGTGACTGCTGGATTATGTTTTGTTTTAAAAGTGAAAGCAACGTAAGGAAAAATATAACAGTTGTGAGGGAGTGTGAGCATTTTAAACTATGGAAGAATTGGAGCAGTTGACTTGGCATTACCAGTGTTCCAAGGGCTTTTGCTTCTTCCTCCTCTTTTTTCCTAAACACTTTTTATTGAGTTACTATTTTAGTGTGGGCAGTTGAGCTGTGGTGCTGTTTTCTGATTGACTTCAATATTTATTTTTCTGATGGCCAGTAGTCACCTGTCTCTTAACCTACTGCTCTCAGATTCCCATCTGGCTCTGGTAAGGGTAAAGTGGTCAGCCCAGGACAGGGTCATCTCTGTCCATTGCTCTGTAGTGCATTCTCCAAAGACAGAGCTAAAAGCAGTTCTGAAAACTAAATAGGCCATAGCATTTAGATTCTACCTGCCACGGGGGTGTATGTGTTCTTTAGCTTAAAAAATAGCATATCTTTAAACAAATAAAAAAGTATGCCCAAACCACAAGTCAGTCTTGAATACCAGCAGTATGTGAAAGTATGTGCTGTGAACAATGGAACTAGTGCATCTATCTTTAATGTAAAAAGAAATGCCTTGAATTTCACCCTGACACAAGGTAGGGGTGTTACAGAAAAGGGGAAAAGAAGGCTTCAGCTCTTGAGGAAGTACTTTCCAGTTTCTGTTCTGCAGAGCAGCAGTGCAGCCTTATACTGAGGTGATGTCTTCCTTAGAATACACTCATGTTCTGGATGCTCTGCAACAGAAGATATGCCCCTTCTCTGTTCTGTGTTTACTTACTTATCAGTAACAACTAAAGATGCTCGTTTCTCTTGTTTGTGCTGCCCAAGATTACCTCCTTTTTTGTCTCATCAACTGAAATTGGTTCTTGCTTGTCTATTTTTGCTGCAGACAGAGGACTACCTGAAACGGAAAATCCGGTCCCGTCCAGAGAGATCAGAGCTGGTTAGGATGCACATTCTGGAAGGTATGGTATATGTTAAGCAGGAAAACATCAACAATAAACTTTATTGTAATTATTTATTTAACAGCTTTCTATTTTACCTCTGACCTCCAAGTCTGTCTTTCAGTTGAGAGGGGGCATGATTTCTTGGGAGTCATTCAACTCTTTTTACATGGAGATTCTCAGAATAACGTTGTGTGAACCGAAATTGTGCAGTTTTGTGTAGCTGAGCAATAATGAAATGGAATGACCATGTATTGCCTTTCTACTAAGGGAAGACACTGTAAAATATCGAAGAGGAACTGAGGCAAGTTTTGTCTAATTAGTCAGCACCTCAGTTTCAGAGTGCTGTGCTTGTGTGCAGTACTGCATTTTTGGACACAAGCAAAAGGAAAATGATGCACGAGAATTGGGTGACACCAGTTTGACAACATTGAATTTTTTCTATTCTAGAGTCACAAGACATAGTATAGTTATCTTTATAACTTAAATATACATTACAAGATACGTATAGTGCATAGCTGTCTATGTATTTTGCAACTATTTTTCTGTGTAGTTATCTACAGTTACCTTTCTGAATGGCAGTAAAGTACTGCTGAAGTGCACAGGTTGACCAGTGCTGGACTGATGCCATTTTATTTACTTTCCCCTGAACAGAAACCTCAGCTGAGCCGTCCTTGCAGGCTAAGCAGCTGAAGTTAAAGAGAGCCAGACTGGCAGATGACCTCAATGAGAAGATAGCGCAGAGGCCAGGTCCCATGGAGCTGGTGGAGAAGAACATCTTGCCTGTGGAATCAAGCCTGAAAGAAGCCATTATAGGTAAGGCCAGAGGATGATCTGTGTTGAGGGCATTTTCAGTAGGCTGTGATTCCTATCAATTCACCTGCCTGTCTAAGGGAGTGCAGTTGCATAGCAGTTTGGGTGGTTTTTTTTTTGTTTTTCCTGCTTCAGAATCACAAAGATTCTGAAAAGCAGAACTCTTTCTCTGACCCAGATAGCCTACTGACTATTGTCATCCCAGAATTGCTGAAAGCAATTTTATACCTAAAGGCTTGAAAGACTGTTGAAGATTGCATTCTCTAGATTCTCTCCTTAAAAATCTCTGTCTTGGTATAACATGTCAGCAACCTTGGTCAGGGAGAACCCACTGACTCGCATCGGGGAGAGGGGACAGAACATAAACAGGTGTGATGAAACAAAAGCTGTCTGTGAAGTTAAAAACTTCAGAGGATTCAACCCCTTTAAAAATAAACCAGAACAGATGTAAATCATGCCAGTGCCATTCCAAGGGCTGAAAGGAATGCTGAGGAATAGTCTTCCCACTGCCTCAGCAGTGCTCTTTCCCATCTCCCCAGACTGAGCAGTCTGTGTGTGTCTGTGGTTATTCATCCCTCACACAGTTACTTTAAAGACAAATGGAACACAACTGTGAGAAAGACAGAACAGTTTTAATGGGAAAGGAAAAGCAGAGCGAGCAGAGGGAAAAGCAGAGGGAGACCATCCTTAACTATTGCCCAAGAAGTGGTTGAGGAAGAGAAAAAGTGAACTTGTAAACTGAATCATTAGGGATGTGGCTCCCTTCTGACTTTGACAGATTTCTGTTGCCTTTATGTTAGGTGCAAATGATAGTATTTTCCTGTTTACCAGGATTAATTTGAGATAATATAATCGAAACATTTGGTGCATTAAAAATGTACACTCAAGTGAATTTATCTGGACATGTAGACAGACAGAAATGTAGTCAGAGCCACCACTTATATCCACAGTCCTTGTTACTTACAAGACTAGAGGACAACTTGGGATTCTTTCTTCTTTCTTGGGATTCTACCTTCCACCACCATGTAGGTGATGAACACCAGAGAAGCTGTGACTCAGCCTTACACTGTCTGACCTTCTTCTTTGGTGCCAAATGATAATCAAATAATCCATGCCACAGATCTGGGATTGGGCAGAGTTCAATTGCTCTTGTTATACTTCCTGATCTTGTCTGGCTAAAGGGAAACTGTTCAACCCAGTCTTCATCATTTTATTGTACTGATAGCAGAGATGAATGTAAGCCCTTAAAACCAGCCCAGTTTGGGCTGTTCTTTCTTTCTTTCAGTTGGTGCTTTAAGCACGACTCAGACACAGCTCTCTCCATACCTTCATTATCTTTGTGAAACATCTAGTAAAAAGTGAAATAATTTTTAATTCTGCTTTAAAGGCCACAGTTGATGTTTGTATTTCTAGTTGGACAGGTGAACTACCCAAAGGTTGCAGACAATTCCTCCTTTGATGAGGACAGCAGTGATGCCCTCTCCCCCGAACAGCCAGCCAGCCATGAGTCCCAGGGGTCTGTCCCATCACCAATGGACTCCCGGGTTTGTGAGCCTCTCCCTAGCACCACTGGCACATCGCAAGCTCAGGTGAGAATGTGGTGGCCTCCTGCAGTGGCCTGGAGCTTCACAGCTACTGCTAATTTGTAGCAGAGGATTCTAAAAAGTGAGACTGAGGGATCCTTCAAAGGTGTGGTCTGCAAGATCTCACAAGTGGTCTTAGCTCTGTTGGTGAAACCCCTGTAGTGGTGCCACGTGGGGGTACAGTAATTTCTGGGTGATAGACCCTGTGTTGGTGCATGACTGATTCTGGCAGGCAATGCTGGGAGATATGGCTGGGGAATTTTTCATTCCTTTTCTGCCCTAAGTTGTGCTGCTTCTCAGGGACAACTGGAGCAGTGTGTTAAAAAAGTGTCATCAGTGACTAGAAACCCATGCTGCTTCCCTCTAAGTGGATGCTTCCTGCATTCTTAAATTGTTTCATTCCTCCTAGGTGTGTTCATTGTGCCTTTTTCTGTCCCAGCAGGGCACATCCCAATTGCAGATCAGTACAGACTCCAGTGAAACACTTTTCCTACCTGAACAGCCACCCCCTCCTCTGCCACCTCCACCTCTTCTGTCTCCTAGTCTTACCAATGGAGCAGCTCTTACTGCTGCCAAGCCCCCACCAACACTCATTAAGGTACTGTATTGTCTGATTTCTTCATTGTTGTGTAGTTTGAAGGAAGGTAAGAAGGGTGCTCTGAAGGCATTTTGGAGTTGGAAGTCTTGTGCTAACAGATAGGAAGGAAGGAAAGCTTATTTGGTACTAGTGTTGTCCTCTACTAGCTGCGATGTATTTAATAGGTTTTCCTGTCCATGATGTTTTCACCCTCTGTGAAATGGGTCCTGAATGCAAAATGTTTTCAAACAGTCAGAATTATCCATAATTAGAGTCAGTGAGTCTGCAAGGATGAACCAAGTGATCTGGTGTGCTGGGAAAGATGACCTGGTGCAGCTGCTGCGGGTGCTGTGACTATACTGTTGCCTGAGTTAGGGAAGCATGGAAAGACCCTGAGGTCAAATCTGTAGAGTTTCTAAACAAAAATCCCAGAGAGCATTCTGGTTTACATGGGGTGTTACATTGTTTCAGTGTTTCCAGTCTTATTTGCTTCCTCCTTTTCTTTTAAATAGCAAAGCCAGCCCAAGTCTGCTAGTGAGAAGTCTCAGCGCAGTAAAAAAGCCAAGGAGTTGAAGCCGAAAGTCAAGAAGCTTAAATATCACCAGTATATTCCCCCACACCTAAAGCAGGACAAGGGAGCTCCTCCCATGGATTCATCCTATGCCAAAATTCTCCAGCAGCAGCAGCTCTTTCTTCAGCTTCAGATCCTCAACCAGCAGCAGCAGCAGCACTACAACTATCAGACCATCCTGCCAGCTCCACCAAAGTATGAGTCCTAAATGGCAGCTCTCTCTTAGCAAGCCCTTGCTTCCCCAGTTCTGTTACCAGAGTCACTGTGATCTGGGTGTGAGGTGTGGCGTGGGGTGTAACACACTCAAATCTCGTTCAGTTGCAGTGGGATGCAAAAAGGAACAGTGCTGGATGAGTCAGACAAAAGCAGCTGAAGTGAAGTGGTTGGCTGGATCAGGGGCACGGATGTAACCGAAGGCACTGGCGTGCTTTAATGTCTAGGGTGGCACTAGTGACCCAGATATTTCTGAACGTGTATGATTGTTGACACTGAGGGCCTCTGGTGCCTTTCTGCCTTGGTTTTGATGCCTGTGTTTTTTCTTTCCGTGCAGGCCTCCAGGAGAGCAGCAGAGTGGTGCCAGTGCCCCTGCTGTACGCAACCTCTCTGCCACAGTCAGCAGCCCATCTTCAGTATCCTCTGGTTCCGGTGGCCTGATGCGACAAAACAGTAATGCTGCAGTGGGCAAGCCTGGCCCTCTCCCTGCCAACTTAGATGAGATGAAGGTAAATGTCCCGTGAAGCTGCACAGCCCATTTTTTTGCCATTTGCAGTGGAGAGGGCAGGAACTGAGCAACTGATGTTGCTACCCCAGAGCAGCTCTCTGACAGACAGGAGTTAGTGATAGCATCTGGTCTGTACCTCAGGTGCAGGTTTGTTGGCCTGCAGGAGGGTCAGTTTAGTCCTTTGCCCCGTGGCTCTGGTAGCAGATAAAGAGCCAAAGTGTATATTTTCTTATATTGTTGCCTTCTTTTTTTCCCCTGTATCAGGTAGCAGAGCTGAAGCAAGAGCTGAAGTTGAGAGCTTTGCCTGTGTCTGGGACAAAGACAGGGCTGATAGAGCGTCTCAGAGCTTACGAAGAGCAGAACGGTGCAGGCGGCCAAACAACCCCCACTCCCAAGCCCGGCACAGCTGCCAGGCTGAGTGCAGGTCCAGCCCTGGTCACCACCAGCATCGCACCAGCAGAAGTGGTTGTGGCCACAGTCACCAGTGGAGGTGTGATGAAGTTCGGCAGCACGGGCTCGACTCCTCCTGTTTCTCCAACTCCTTCAGAGCGCTCACAAATAAGCACGGGGGATGAGAACTCGGCCACCGGAGACAGCTTTGGAGAGATGGTGACTTCACCCCTGACCCAGCTCACCTTGCAGGCGTCTCCAGTGCAGTTCCTGGTGAAGGAAGAAAGCTCCAAGTCTGCCTCCTGCAGCGTAAATGCGGCACCCAGGTTGGAGCGGTGCGGCACCGGTAACAGCAGGGATGCAGAAGTTAGGGACAAAGACCAGATGCTGCAGGAGAAGGACAAGCAGATCGAAGAGCTCACCCGCATGCTGAAGCAGAAGCAGCAGCTGGTTGAGATGCTGAGACTACAGCTAGAGCAGGAGAAGCGCTCTCAGCAGTCACTACCAGCCCCGGCGGCGGCAGGAGAAGGAGCAGCCCTTGCCTCCAACCCAGCAGCGTTTGGCACCCAGGTCAAGAGTGAAAACGGTTTCCCGAGTTGCCAGTCTGCAAAGCAATCCAGTGGCCAAACAGACCAATTCAGCCCTGCGCCAACCGCTAGCCAAATGGACGCTTCGAATCCAAACCCGGTGCCAAAGCAAGCCGTGATGGTGAAGCAGGAGGTGCCGGCCACCGAAGCGGAGCTGCCGTGCCAGTCCCACAGCCCGCGGCTTTTCCTCGGCCAGCAAGGGAGCGCCCTGAGCGACCTCATCAAGGGCACCCCTCCCCCCACCCTCATCACCGACTCCACAGGGACCCACATCGTCCTCACCGTGACCAAGCAGAGCCCCGAGAGGCAGGGCCTCTCGACCCCTGGGAAGGCAGGGAGTAGCTGCCCAGCCTTGCAGGTAGGCATGGGTCAGATCACATCCCTGCTCTGGGCATTTGGGTTCCTCTCTCCTTCTTCCAGGTCCTATTGTTACCCCGTGGTGATTGACCGCGGTGGAAATGCAGTGGAAGAACTGCTAAAATGGCTGAGTTGCTTCCTGTGGTGGCTGGTATCTATAAAGCAGAGCAGTGCAAGGAGGTCTTTAGCAAAAAGGCTGGAATTTGACAGTGATGAACTGTGTACAGCAATGCAGCACTGACTGTGTGCATCGTAGGCTGTTCAGCATTCTTCCAAACACATGGTTCTGCCTTTTATCAGGCAGGATCTCACACTTGGAGGACAAGGGTTTGCTGCTACGTTTCATTACTTTTTGAAAGAACAACTATGCCTGTGGTATTAAAAAAAAGCAGTGTCTGTTTCACCTCTTGTCCTTTATTAGGGAAATTGTAGTTGGAGTGATCGGTCATCTTGCCTGCCAAGAGCTGAAATCAGACTCTGGGACCAGAGTTTTTACTTTTCAACTGCTCTTTGTTTTAATGCATGTCAGTATTTCAGCACTAACAGTGTCTTTTGTCAGAGATGATCTACTATTCCCCTGTTGGAATGAGCTCAGCACTTAACAGAATTGTTCCATGTGTTTCTTCCAGGAAGGGATAAATATGCCCAGGTTTTATGGCCTGAGTCAAACCCTAGCATATTCCGTGGCATCAAAGATTTTCATTCTCTGCTGCCACATTTCTTGCAACTTCTGCAGAGCAAGTGGCAGCATCTCCCATCAAGGCAGGCACTAAGCAGGCTGCATTTGCTGTGTAGGAGATGAGATGCAAGCCAGTGGCCAGTGGCCCCCTTGATACCACAGAGCCTCTCACCTGAGCTCCAGCCACTGCTCCAGAAGGGCAGAGATCCTGCATGATGTCTGCCAGCTCCTGTCATGGATAGCTCATGGATTTAGGGTGGTACTACCTCCTCTTTTAGAACTCTGAATCCCACCTCATTCTGGTTTCTCTGTTTGGTGAAACAGAACGGTTGACTGGAATTTCCTAAAGAATGAAGAGTAGGGAAAAACAGACTTCATAAATCCTTTGCGAAACACAAGCCTTGCTCCTTGTTATGTCTGGGGAATAGCTTCTCAGGGGTATTCTTTTCTTTCCAGAGAGTACAATCGTCGCCCACTAAAACTTCCAGCCAACCGCCGTGTCAGCTACCTGCAAGCACCCCTCAGCAGCCCACGCAGCAGCAGCAGCAGCAGCAGCAGCCAGGAGGACTAAACCAATCAGCCAGAAAGGTAGCTTGCTGCCTGCTCACTTTTCTTCCTTGCTTTTCTTTGCCTGCTGCCAGGGTTTGTAGCCGCGGTGGGAAGAGGACGCACAGGTGCACAATCCTGGTCAGAGACCATCATCACGAGTTAGATATCATGGCAGCTTCTGCCACAGCTTGCAGCTGCATGGAGTGCTTGGTTTTCAGCTTGAATTTGGCAGCAGAAGGGGTGCCTGCCATAGCCTCTCCATTCCCCTGCCTGCTACTGAAGTAGCTGTGATGGAGAGCCCATCAAGCACAAAGTTTCAGGAGCACTGAGGGTCCATGAGGTCTTCCCCCACTGGCATGCTTGTGGAGGCTTTACAGCAGAAAGCTCTGGGTTGTCCCCTGACAGTTTACTGTTTTCTGTCCTTTGGTCCCACATCTGGGCAGGATACCAGCTGGTGTTTTAAACAAGCATTGTCTGTAAAGTAAAAATTATGAGAGGCTGTAGTGGGCAGCCCTGCTTCATGGTGGCATCCCTGATTCTTGAAGGAGTGCTGCTGAACTGAAAAGGTGGCTACAGCATGGAGAGTGGGTTGTGTGGGCACTATGCCTGCTATCGTAGGTAGTGTATGAGCTCTGAGAGGGGCAGAAGGATGTGACCTTTTACTCTCTGGTACTCAGGGACATGCTGTGATTTCCATTCCTGTGCCTTGAGCACGCCTGTTGATCATCTCTTGAGAAGTGCAGTACAGGTTCAGGAAAGAGAGCACCTCTGTCTTTACTCCTTCTCCAGGTGGCACCTGTGCATCTTCTTTCTACCCCACTTAGCTCTCTCTCTAACATGTAGTTAAGACACAGAAAGATTACTAGGAGTTTTTAGAGACTGGAGAATCACTTCTGAGTCAAATGCTGGAAAGGATATGAAGACAGGAATAATTCCTACTGTAGTCAGAAAGGGATATCCATTGGAAGGGGTCCCTGCTGTGGCCTGCTTTGACATCTTTGAGGAAATGCAGAAGGTAAATGAAGACACCTTTTCCCTCAGGCTCGCTTAGCTCATGTGCTGTGGAGACATCTGTAGTGACTATATTAATCCTGTCACCTCCTTGTAGGGTCAGAAGCAGGTCTGCAGGTGGTCACAGGCCAACTCCCCCACCCCATATAGTATTTCTCAGAACCTCCAAAGCTGCAGCCCTTCTTGCCCAACAGTTTCCCCAAATGGTTCCTAAAAATTGGTTCTCCTGCCAAAGCTGTCCCACCCAGTGTGTCAAAAAAGGTGCTCTCCCAGGACATCCCAATGCCCTGTGCCACAATGCCAGCTTCCAGTCCCTCTCAGGAGATAAGCAGACACCAGAGCAGCTCTGCTGGCCAGGACCTGGGGTCACTCCTCTACCTGCAGGTCACAGAACAGATAAAAAGTTTTCCAGGAAAACAGCATCAACACCTACAAGTGTTTGGCACTGGCATTAAGCTACTGCCAGGGGATCACTGCTCCAGGGAAGCAAGCTTCAGCATGGAGCACCCATAATTGCTGTAGAGGCAACGACCTGATCCATGTTTTAAATTTTCTTATGAGCAGTTGTGTGCTGATTCATTTGGTAAAGCTGAGTCATGAGCACCACTTCCTGCAACCCATGGGGTTTCCTTTGGAGGTCTGGTGCTACTGACCAGGCTGGTGCTCTCCACCCACCATCATGCTGTGAAACTTGCTGCTAGCAAAGCTTGATTGTGTCCCCAGAGTAGGCACTGAAGTAGAAGAGGAGTGAAAGGTCCTGGATATGTTGTGCAGAGTAGGCTGAATATAGCAAGGGAAGTGCTGTTTCTCCCCTAAGTGCTGAGAGGAATCCCCTGCTTGCACAGCTCAGGCTCTCCCCATCCAGCAGCAGCCTGGTGGTGGTTTGTGGTGTGGTTGCTTTAGCATTATATACATCAGCTGAGTATTTCCAGCTGTGAGGTGGAATGGAAATCTGCCTTCCTCCCCTGCAGCCAGGGCGTAGTGCAGAGAGTACACAGAAGGAGCCAGGCTGCTGGGAGCAGAGCAGTGCCAGCCTCTGTGCAGCACTCACTAAGAGAGGGGATGGTGGTGAGAAAGTAGTGGTGAGACTGGAATTGATGTGGGCTTTCCCCTGATCACTCCTCCTGCCTGTATTCTGAACAGCCTTCATCACAGCCTGGCTCTCCTGCTGTCCCTTCCCCATCCCAGATGGAGCTGGAGCAGAAACAGCACACGTCGCTTTTTGGGACTCCTCCACCTTCTCTACCTGTTTCCTCAGTTGCAATGAAAGAGCCACCAGGCTATGAGGAGGCCATGAAGCAACAGCCAAAGGCCCAGGTGAGAGCAATTCTTCTCCCTGGTTTCCTTGGAGAATAGGTGAAAAATTACCATTGTAAATCATAGAATGGTGTGGGTTGAAAGGGACCTTAAAAACCATTGAGTTTCAGCCCCCCTTCATGGGCAGGGACACCTCCCACGAGACCAGGTTGCTCCAAGCCCCATCCAACCTGGCCTTGAACACTTCCAGGAAGGGGGCAGCCATAGATTCCCTGTGCAACCTGTGCCAGTGTCTCACCATGCTCATAGTGAAGAATCCTCAAGTCTAACCTAAATCTACCCTCTTACAGTTTAAAGCCATCACCCCTTGTCCTATCACTCCATGCCCTTGTAAGAAGTACTTCCCCAAATCTGCTTACATTCCTTATCTGTGATAATAATTGAGAGTAGAGTCACAATGTCCCTTTACACCTTCCTAGCTGAGTTCCTGCTGGAGGATTTAGGGCAGACCTTAAACCTTAGGTAGAGGTACCAAGCCAGTCTCTACCTGGTGCTAGTACAGCAGCTGCTGACCGTAGCTGCCCATCCAGAATCTGCCTGGGGTTATGGAGGATTCCATGTGCTTCCATGTACTCCTTCTTGCTAGATAACATCTCTGGTGGAGGTAAATAGGAACCTAATCCTGTGCTCGCTCTTCCCAGGAGAATGGCTGTGCCAGCCAGCAGATGGATGACCTGTTTGACATTCTGATCGAAAGCGGAGGTAAGGAGGTACTGCTGGCATTTCCCAGTCTTTGTTTTGAGCCCGGGAATTACAGAACACTGAGCAGAGAATCTGTCATCTCCCAGGTCTTTGCTTCTTTGTCTGTGCCAGTGCCTTTAGCACAAGCAGAGCACAATGCCTTGTCATTAAATTCCTTTGTGTCTCCTTGTCACAAAGGAGAGATCAGTCAGGCATTAGTATGATAAAAAGCTTCTCAGTGGCTCTGCTGTATCAGATCTGGACACACGTCCTCTGCAGTAACAGGCAGAGCTTGAATTCCCCAGAGGTGGGCTGAAAACTCCCCACAGCAAGCCAAATGTGGGCACAGTGTCAACTTCCTTCTCCCAGTTGGTGGTCAGTGATGGCTCAGTCTGGGGGTTCCCTATTGCCCTGGGTGGGTGGGAGGGATCTTTCTGATGTTAGGCCAAGCTTTTTCCTCACCCCTACCTTCTCATACGTTCCCTGCACAGAGATTTCTGCTGACTTCAAGGATGAGTCGTCCCCCACTGGGAAAGAACCACCCGTGGCCCCAGCCTGCTCCTCACCACCCAGCAGCCACCATTCCCCCGAGCTGGCGGTGCCGGTGTCCTTGGGGCAGCCGGTGCCCGTGGGTCGGCTGGAGGACTTCCTGGAGAGCAGCACCGGCCTCCCGCTGCTGACCGCAGGCCACGACGGGCCAGAGCCCCTGTCCCTGATCGATGACCTCCACAGTGAGATGCTGAGCAGCTCGGCCATCCTGGACCACCCGCCTTCACCTATGGACACCTCAGAATTGCACTTTGCTCACGAGCCGTCTGGGGGCATAGCCCTGGATCTGGCTGAGGCTAACTTGGACAGCATGGACTGGCTGGAGCTGCCGGGGGGGCCCGTTATGAGCCTGGCTCCTCTTAGCACTGCAGCCCCCAGCCTCTTTTCCACAGACTTCCTTGATGGACACGACCTGCAGCTGCACTGGGATTCTTGCTTGTAACTCTGTGAGCAGAGACTGAAGGGAACGGGAGTGGGAGGGCAGGGGCATGCAGGGGGGAAGAGGCCAGTCAACCAAAAAAGAAAGAAGAAAACCAGAAACTAGCTCCTAGGGTTTGTACTCATCCCCCAACAGTGTCCTTCCTGCACGACGCCAAGCAGTGATGGCCAGGGCAGACCCACTGCTCCAGTCACCACTGCCTGGGCAGGGAGAATGGCTGCTGGGGGGCTGGGTAAAAGAGGCTGCAGGAGCTCTGGGGCTGGTGGCCTCCTGCCCCCTCAGTGCAGCTCGGGTGAGAGCAGAGCCAGCAGCCTCGAGGCTGAAGCGATGATGGCAGCGCAGGGGGTGCAGTGCTGCCGGGCACAGGTTGCCTCACGCCAGGACGTGGCACAACTGGGCCTGAGATGTTTCCAGGAGCAGCAATCCCATGCCTTGATGGGACTGGGAAATAAAGGGGGTTGTGCTCCTCTGGCACAGGCGATTTAGAGGTTGCAGAAGGGGATTCTACCTCTGGAGCAGGAGGCAAAAGTGGGAGTGCTGCCCTCTGCCTCACCCGCCCTCTGTCAGGGCAGGGTCTGATCTGCTGCCGGGCTGCGAGGAGCTGGGCAGAACAGGCACCTTTTCTGAGTGTAGCCAAAGGGAACCAGGGTTCCCCACCAACCTGGTAATGGCTAAGCTGGTTTCCCAAATATCTCTGAGCTTGGCAGAGGCCCGCCTGCTTGCTTCACTCACTTTGGGCTGCAAAACAGATTTTTTAAGGTGCTAAAAATCCAAGTCTTTCTATGTTAAATCTGTCCTTTGCTGTGCCCTAATCTCTGGCTGTGCCTGGAGTCTAGCCCTCAGGCTCCCTCCTGTCCCCCTCCCAGCTTCCACAGCCTGTGTGACATCCCCAGGTGAGCAGGGCCGTCAGTCTGCAGGGGGGGGGTTAGAGACAAGACAGCGTCCGTGTGTCCCGGGGCCTGCGTGAGGGGCACAGACAGCAACAAGAAACATATCATTAGGGGCCATGTGCAATCTGTCTCCTGCCTTCAGCTGTGCTGCTGCCTCCCTGTAGCAGGTGCCCCGGTGGAAAGCAGCAGCTGGGGATGTCGGACCCAACAAGCGGTGCCGCAAAGGGGGTTGTGTGGCACAGCGGGGTTCCTAGTGCAGTAGGGTGAGTGTGAAGGCCTCTTTTGGGAGAGAGGTGGGACCCTTGGAAACATGTCATGGGCAGCTGACCTCTGTTCTTCCCATGCGCCCACAGGGTAAGAGGCAAAAGCAAGGGGCTGCTTTCTGTCAGCTGCTGTCCTGTGTCCAGGCAGCTGCTGCCCTGCAGGGCCCCAGTCTGGTGTCTCGGGGTAGGTGCTGAGTGACAAATGGGCAGAAGAGGACCCCAAGCCCACAGAGCTATGGCAATGCTTTTTGTTGTGCAGGGTTTTATGTTGAAAACCCAGCCCGGGGGTTCTCTCTGTCATAAATTCCAGTGTAACTCACTGCCATTATTTAGCAGGTGAGACATAGCCCAGCAATGCCCCATGGCACCGCCTCACCGCACGGCTCCGCTTCTCAGGCCAAGAGCTGGGTCTGGGCTGCTGGGGAGGTGGGGGCAGCAGTTCACAAGGGCAGAGCTGGAGGCAGTGGCTTTTGAAATCCTACGGACTAAAGTGCTGCCCCTGCTCAAGGCAATGGAAAGCCAAACAGCCATCCTGGTCAAACCCCCTCGATGCTGACCCACTTTTCCTCTGCTCTGTGCTGCCTGCTGCAGAGGGGTGGATGTGGGTGGGCACGTGCTGCTTTCCTGCCCCTTTGGTACTTCTGCTCCATGGTGGGGCAGGTGAAGGCCAGACCTGCACAACTGTTCTCTATCAGCCACTAAACTGGCAGCCAGGTAGGGGGGGTTCATGTCTGTTCTGCAGCTGGAAGAAACTCCTGCTTTCCTGAGCCCTATTTGCTTGTTAACTGCATGAGGAGCCACTTTCTTAATCATTTGTAGGGGAGCCTGCTGGCAGCTTCCTTTCTTTCTGCCCTGTCTCTCCCCTCTCCTCTGGGCCCCTCAACCCCCCACAGTTTAAAGCAAGTCTTTTATCTAAAGCAAGAGCCTTTTATCTGCCTCCCTCAGTGTCCAGCTTGAAGATGATCCCCCCCCCCCCTTCCCCACTCCCCTGCCTGCTTTCTGTTGGCCAAGCTACTGTGTCATGTCCTAAAAGTCTGAATAACTGGGACTGGTGTACATCTCCCCCCCTTCTTCCCTCCCCAGCCCCACCCACTGCCCTCCCTCCTGGTGCAGCCTTGCTCCACCTTGGTGGTTGTGTTGTGTGTATGGGGAGGATCATCAGCAAGCACCTTACAGAACTTCCACCACCCCCTCAGTGCAGCTGCCCAGCTCTGGGGCCAGGTGGGCACACAAGACGAGTGGTTTCTGAGGAGGGAAGTTTCTGAGTAGGGGAGCTTCTGAGGAGGGGTTGGGAGGATCTTCCAAAAGCAAAGGGGGGAAAAAGTAAGGCTGCCCGTTTGTCACACTCAGGCAAAAAAAAGACCTTATTCTAGCCCACAGGGTGCAGCAGCCCCAGCCAAAACCAGCTGTGTCATTGCTTTTGTACAAATAATTGCAAGGGTGCAATGAGTAAATGAAGAATAAAATTATTGCAGTGCAGTCACCTTCTAGAGGAAGGTGGGAGCACTCCAGCTGCAGTCCTGGCCTGACTCAGCCATGGTTCCTCTCACTGGTCAGGGCACCCCACTCTTTGGTGGCAGATAGAGATGCCAATGCCTGTTACAGCTTTAGCCCTTTCCAGGGTTGATGGTGAAAAGGCTGAGCTCACAGGTGCCCCCTTTCACCTTCACCCACCCACATCTGTGATCCTTCCTAGGCATTTAATTCTATTAGATTTGCTCAACATACTTGAAATTTGCCCTGAAGGAGCCCAGACGATACAGAACCATGAGCCTCACCCTCCTGAGGAACCCAGCTAACCTGCCAGAGCCCCCTCTGCACAAGGAGCTTCTTCCAGGAGAGCACATGATAATAACCCTGTGCCCGGGGGCAGTGGGGAAGATGGTGCCTCATCCCAGGAAATATTAGATGGTCTGTTCCCCAAGCAGTGCCCACAGCAGGCTAGCCCAGTTCTCTGCTTTCTTACTATTATTTGTTTGAATAATAGTTCAATAGTTCTTTGTCAGAAGAGGTATTCCCCTGGACATACATTTTTTTGCACCTATTGGGAAAAAAAAAAAAAAAAGTCTGATGTTCTGCCTCTACCTTGAATGTAATCCTGAATCTTTCTGCTGTAACCACTACCTGTTTGTAATGTGTATTTGACTAGCACGCACTCTCCCTTCCACTATGCAGCCAACAGCAAAGGGGTCATCAGCACCATCGGTGACGGATGGTGTTGGGGCACTGGATCCAGAGCGAGTATTCAACTGGAAAAGGATAAAAGTGACAAGTTAACGGGAGAGAATGGATCTTTAAATTGAATTATTTTTTCAGTTACAAATATTTGAAAAAAAAAAATCCATTTTATTAAAAAAATTCCAAATGGCTACATGCTCAAGACATTCTCTGCTATGCTGGTGGGAGGGCTTGGGGGCCACTCTGCCTTTTCCAGCTAAGGGTGGGTGATCCCTCTGGGTCCTTCTCAAACCTGAAGGAAAAAAAAAAGAAAAAAAAAAGGAAAAAAAAAAAAAAAAAAAGCCTGAGTGGCAGTGCCTCATTTCTTGATTGCTGGGAGAGTCCCTCTACGTATGGAAATTACCTACCCTGCAACCAGA
The DNA here is from genome assembly GCA_023637945.1 of Phaethornis superciliosus. Lineage (NCBI taxonomy): Eukaryota > Metazoa > Chordata > Aves > Apodiformes > Trochilidae > Phaethornis > Phaethornis superciliosus. The sequence continues at coordinate 60,718,317 of JAJQWJ010000001.1, read as the reverse complement.
CACAGGTCTTATGGTGGGAGAGGCACAGGCAGTTTCTGCAGTCTTTCTCAGCCCTGGATGCTGGTCTGGGCACCCCCACCCAGCTGCTACAGTGGTGAGGTGACACTCCAGCCTTTCTCAGCCAGATGCCAAACTGGAATTACTGACAGCTGAAAACACCCATTTTCACATCAAGTAAATACGCTGTGACTTTCCCTCTCCCATGAGTCTGGGCTTCAAAACACACCTCCTGGGGCCTGTTGCTGTCCTGCTTTATAGAAATATAAATATACTTCACCTGCATTTCCTGCAGCAGCTTGTTACCATGCAAACCACACTGATGTCCAACTCCCCCCCCGAGCCCTGTTTGCTGCCCACCCCTCTTCTTTTGAAGGGTCCCACATCCCTCTGTTTTGACTATTTCTTCTTTTTCAGGGAAGCAGAGCTGTGCTGCAGGGTGGGCTGGCAGCAGAGAGGCAAGGCAGGGCTGCCACCACTGCCACCACAGCTGCTCCTGCCCCGGTGGCCTGCCCTGAGGCAAGGCCAGTGAGGAGCCCCCACGGTGCCAGCACAGGTTGAGCAGAGACCTCAGCTTGATACCAGCAGGAGCCAATGCAGAAATGGTGTCATAATTCTCAAACAGCAGAACTGAGAATGAAATCTGGTCCTGTCAAAAAGAAAACCAACAAAACCGAAGCCCAGCACTCTCCCAAGATGCGTTTTTATTTACAAACCCACTGAATAAAGGAAAGTAAGAATCTAGTGTCATTTCATGAGTAGTTTGTGCTCACAGACAAATGCTTTCAGTAGAAAGTCACAGACTCCATACCCAGAGCCACCACCATAAAGCAGCAATTCTCCACTCCTGACCTACATCCCCCACTGCCACCCAAGGGCAATGAGGACAAGTTAAGTCTCCCTGAGCCAGCTCCAACCCAAACCCCGTCCTGAGCTACAACAGTGCCAAAATATACACTTGGAGTTAATTTACAGCTTTTTGGTTAACAGTAAAAATAATCCAGAGACTAAAATGACAGCATGAAACACTGTTTAGGGGACAGGTGGTTTTTGTCTGCTCCCAGAGGAGACAAGGTCCATCCCCTAAAGCTGTTACAGTGGCCGGTGCAGTTGGGCACCTCTTGTCAACACCCCACACCCCAGTGCCAGGGAGTTGGGCTGAGGCTGATGCCAGTTCCCCCATCTCAGTCCCGACTTCAGGGCACAGGATCTTGTCTGAATCCTTCAGGTTTTGCCATCCTTTTCCCCAACAGCCCTTGGGTGCCACAGGGGATATCCTTTGCTCCCAGAGTCTCTCACCAGCCCCCACAGTGCCACCTGACCACAGACCGGACCGGCTCTCCTGGATCAAAGCCACCCCCAAGGCACAGCAGCAGATGTGCTCACACACCCACGCAGCTGCTGTTCCCCACATCCATGGGACAGTGTGCAGGGGCCTGTGGGCCAGGCTGCTCCCCCCAGGCACCGGGGGGTTGAGGCAGGGCTGAGGCAAGAGGAAAATGGAGGTGGCAGAGGTGGGGGAAGTTGGGAGGGGGGGCACTTGTTTTTTTGTGGCCAGAACACATTTGTCCCTTTGCAGCATCACCCTTGACCATCGCTTCCCTCGAGTACGCAGCGCTGCTGCCATCTGTCCCAGGTGGCCTGGCAGCATCCCCCGAGGGGGATTTTGTCACAGATACAAGTGGGTGGGGTGGGGGAGGGCAAGGGATGAGACAGGATGGGGGTGGGAGACAGGAGTCTGCGCCATCTAGAAGGTTCCCCAGGATGGGGTGGGGTGGGGGTCACCCATCTATGTCCCAACTGAAGAGATGGTGCTTCACAAGCATGTCCTGCACCCCTTCCTTCAGTGGCTTCTTCTCCTTCTCCTGCAGGATGACAGAGCGACTCAGGTCAGTGCACCACACCTAGAGGAGCACCCAAGCACACCCAGGTCTCCAGCACCCAAACAGAGCAGCCTTCTGCACTTCCCATCCCCTGCAGCTGACACAGGGAGAGGCCCTGCGGTTTGCAGAGCAGCGAGGCAGGGAGGGGCCTGCTGAGCAGGGGCAGGCAGCACCCTCTGCCACACAGCTCCCATGCACAGGGAGGGAAAGCAGCCCCATCCACAGCCTCTGGTGCCCACTCAAAAGGAGGCAGAGGACGGGCTGGAGCACAAAGCTGAGAGAGGTAAGCAAAGCCCCTGCAGCTGGGGGAAGGAATTGAGAGATGCCACCCACTCACCTCCCTCTTTATTGGCAGCTCCCAGTCCTGAGAGAGGCTGAAGGCAAATTTGCAGAGGACTCTGCAATGGAAGAGAGCGATGGTCACACACACACACACACCCTGATCACATTTCCACCCCACGCTGCTCTCCCCCAGGTACACAGTTGCACCAGTTCCTGTTTGCTGCTAAGCTTACAAGGATGAAATTTTTGTTTGTTGGTGTTTCCACACCATTCATCCCCTGAACATCCCCCCTTTCCCTTGGGCTTCACATCCTGCCAGATCCAGACTGGAAAGAGAAGCTTGAAGTTTGACTCAAGTGCAGCCCCTACAGAGCCTGGCAGGGCAGTGCAGGAAGGTACCGGCAGGTTCGGCCCGGCGGGACCACAGGCACAGCTGAGGACTGCAAGCAGCTGGCAGCGGGGCGGGGGCTACAGGTTCCTCTCCAGAAAGCAGACTCCTGCCAGCAGCACTTCAGAATTTCAACACCCTCCGCCCTCTCCTTGGTGCCAGAGAAGTGTCCCCAATTCCCCCATGCACAAGTGCTGCATGGGGATGGTACACGGAGCTTGCTGTACCCAGGCAGAGTCTCGACCATCTCCCTAGAACAGGGATGTTGAGCTCAGAGCTCCAAGTAACAAGCCCATCAGCAGTCCTACAGGCACAGGAGAAGCTCCCGAGTGGGGGTCTCCAACTCCTGCTGCAGTGGGAGAGCTGGGCTCCTCCACTGGGAGAAATATGGCATAAGCCTCTACCCCTGCTCCCCAAAAACCTGGTCCTGGCCCTGAACCAGTCCCACCCGGTCCTTTGGCTGTGCTGAACTAGCACAATCCCACCCCTGCTGCAAGAAAGCAGCCAGGAGACACAGCAGCACACTGTGAGGTGAGGAGACTCCCTCCATTCAGCAGCATCACCAGGACAGCTGAGCACCCCGAGGTGTGTACACACAGGCCTCCTCCTGGCTACAGATGCTCCCACTGGGACCAGAAGCAACAAGGCATGGACAATAGCCAGCTTCTGCAGGACAGCAGCAGCAACAGGGCTGGAGTGGTGGTGGTGGTGGAGTGGGGGTTGCTCTCCAGCTACCCAAGACTGGAAGTGTCTCTGCAGAGCCCAGGAGGGCCAGGAGCAGGCAGCGTGGATGTGTGCCCCGGGTCTCCAAACTATGGGCTTAGTGAGTTCGGCCCCTGACACCACTCCCTTGCTTAACCAAGTGAGGTGAGTGCCTCCTTCCTGGCGAGTGACAATTGGAATCTCTCTCATCCCCTGCTCGGTCTCATGGTGGCTGGTCAAGGATCTAGAGAGCAGAGGGGTGGAAAAAGCAGTCTCTCTACATCAGAGAAGGTGCAGAGCATGGCAGGAGGTTCATGCAACGGCTCCCCAGGAGCCAAGCTCTGCTCTTGATCAGGCAGGCGCAGTCCATTGCACTGAACTGTCTAGACAGCTGCTGCTGCCTCAGCACACAGATGCAAATTTTTGTAGGGAGGATGTCTGGGCAGCCCACACTGCTATTCACTGGAGAGGGCCCAAAGCCAGCCACTGTGAGGGCCCCATCCTGCAGAGGAAGAAGAGGAAATCCATTCCAGACCCTGGCAAGGTCCATGGGGACAGACTCACCTCAGCTCACATTTGATCTGCACCCAACCAGGGCTGCGCAGGAACGACCAGGGATGGAACCATTTCTCCACAGTCTGCAGGCTTGAGCACAGCACCTCCAGCCACAGATGCAGCACCTGCTCACTGCAGTGATGGGGCAGAAACATTATTATTCGGCTGAAGCCAGGGGAAGAAGCCCCATCCTTTTGGGATAGTCTATTTTCAGCCCAAGCCTCGACCCCAGTCAAGCCCTTGGGCCCCCAGTCCTGTCTCCAGTGGGTACAGGATAGCCCAGGAAGCTCGTGTGAGCCACTCCATGCAATGAGATCTACTTCTTCCAGCCAGCAGCCATGCCAGCATGACGAGCAAGAAAGGAGCAGGTCCCACTCTGACTGCAGTGAGAGGGCAAAAAGATCCTGTGGCCTAAGGTAGACTGAAACAACTACTGCACCTGAGCCCACTGTGCCCCCTCCAAAGCTCCTCACACCCACGATGCTGAGGGTATCAGGGCTGGATCACTCACTTGAGCCCAACGCAGATGAGGGAACGAAGTTTCACATCCATCTGTGCATGTGCAGCATCATGTGTCATGTTCACAGCCTGAACTGCCTGCAGGGTGGGAAGATGTGGTTACCACCTTCTCAGCTTAGCCTCAGACTTGGGCTGAGCAGCCCTTTCAACCATACAGCCAAATGCTACAATCCCAAGGCTCCTCACCCTCACCCAGTGCCACCTGCTGCCATCAGAGGGGCCAAACCCTCCTGATGACTTCACTTTCTGCCATTCCCCAGGCATCTGGTCCTTCCCATCAGGGAAGGTCTGGGAGGCTCTTGAGCATCTCTCCAGAGAAAGGTACCACCCTCCAGCAGCCTCCATAGGAAACTTCCATGCATAAGCTGTGGTCTGGCTGGGCTGGGGACAGCACTCACCCGGTAAAGCAGCTCCTCTGGAGTGAGGACTTTGCCATCTTCATCAAGCCTGCAAAGATCACAGCAGAGACCTAGCTAGCTCCAGAAACATCCCATGCACATGCAGGCTTTTCCCCCCTCCATTCCCCAACAACTCTCTTGCTACTGCTGAGCCCACAGGTGACCCTGCAGCCAAAATAGAGCAAAAGACAGACCCAGAAGCAAATATGGGAGAGCTCAGGGAAGTAGAGAAGAGCCACTGACAGCCCCGAGTCAGCAAACGCACTGTAGCCTACTGACACCACACCCACAGGAGGATGGGGCAGGCCATGACCCTTTCCCGGGTGGAGAGCAGCAGTTTGGTAAGCATGCAGGAGAAGCAGGGCACAGACCCAGCCAGCTGGTCTGAATAAAGTGGATTTACCTGTAAGTCTTGCAGAGCACAAGGCGAGAATACACAGAGTCAAAGTCCCGTTCCACTTCCCGGCTTGCAGCCTAATCAGACAGAGGGACAATCAGTGCACTCTGCCCGACAGCCCCCCCATCCCAGCCCTCTGGCAACACACCCCTACGAAGGGAACCAAGACATCTCACCTCTTCAATGAACAGCCAGGGATGGCAGGCTCCCCCCAGCAGAGATGGCTTCTTCAATCCATGTTCAAATATGGACCTCAGGGCTGGACACAGCGTCCCTCGCACCAAGTCCGTCACTCCTTCTGTGACTGAGTCATCACCAGCAATGGAGTACTGAGAAAGATGAAGACCCCACTCTCAGCATACCAGTGAAAGGGCAGAGCATGGGGACAGTCCACTCATCTACTCTCAGGTTAGATATCACCCTAACACTCTGTTTTCATGAAGGCTATTCCAAAATGAGGATGAGGGGGATTCAATCCATTTCCACAGCTGGGAGGAGACCTGCTCAATGGCACAGAGTGCCTTTATACACAAAGAGGGGATCTGCATCTAAGGACCTAGCCCTGAGAAGGGGTGAGGAAACAAGTGAGATATCACTCTAGGGGAGATGTCACTCGTGACCTCTCTCTAGGGGCTTCTTTTTGAGGTCAGCCTTTGAGCCATTCCTCACACTCCAGATACTGAGGGGGAGAACAGGCAGTTCTCCACTTCCCTTGCAAATTGCCTAGGCCAACAGCTGATGATGCTCACCTTCTATCTGCTACCCCCAGCCTTGGGGACATATCCAGGTGTCTGCTCTAAATTGACAGCATCTCACCATTGCTGATTTCAAGAGGAACTGAGGCAGAGTGCCCCCTAGGGCACAGCTGTTCAAGGAGAATCCACTGTGGTGACTTCTAAGCATGAGCAGAATCCACAGGCACAGCCTCAAAGGAGGAAGAGAGCACAGGCAGCAGAGAGCAGGTAGAAACACTGCCTGGAGGATCCTGCTGCCTACCTGCCTGCTGCTTTCTCAGCTTTCCTGAAGCTCATTTCTATGGTCCTGGCAAGCCTAGGCATCACATTAAGCTACCTGCTTGCAGCCCTCTGCGGCCCTCATTCTCCACTCAGTCAGCATGAGGACACTGAGCAAACAGGCTTAGGAAGATCAGCTGCTTGATCACATCACTAAGTGCTCAACAGCCAGAGAGAACAAACAGACTCGAGGAAGGAAAGATGTGGCTTTTTTCAAGTATGTTTTTTCAGCTATGATGTGACTGTTTTTGTTTTTGTTTTTTTTTTTATGGTTTCTTTGTTGCTGTTGTGCTTTGTTTTTTTTAATTACCTCTTTGCTCCGCTCATCCAAGATCTCCACAAATTTTGCAGGGAACCAACCTATAAAGAATGGATAGTGAGCCTGACACTGAGAAACCACTAACACAGACAAGCCCAGTTGAAGCTGAGAATAATATAAAGTTCATAGGGTCCAACCCCACAAAAGGAATTGAGCAACCTCAAAAATCACAAGAATTAAGGCAACTGTAAGAGGAAGCTGATTACAGTACCCTGCCCACAAGCAGCAGAGATGAACATGCACCCAACCATCCTACACCAAGAGAAGTCTAAACTTGTTATCTGCAAGAGGTAATCAGGAAGATGCAACACTCCTCTCAGACCCTGACTTAATATTTCCCTTGTGCCCCCAGCAGATGTTCTGGGTGACTGGCAGAGCCTTTGCTGCCAATGTGCCAGAGCAGTTCCTCCACATGTGGCCTCACCTCTCAGTCCATTCAGCTCTCCCACCCAACAGTGCTCGTCCTTCTGGGAAATGATCTGAAAAAAAGGGAGTGGAAAACACTGGTTGAAGAGAAGGTAGTGCCAGGAGAGCTACAGCTGCCTGGCTGTGTGTGTGCACAATGAGAAACTTTCTTCTTAAATGTTTTGCCAACGTTCTCTTCTCACCTGGCACAGGGCAAAAAGTGACTGCAAACATGTTACCCCTGCTTTCCCAACTTCAGATGAGATGCCCACAGCTAAAACAGAAATGGATGCTTTTCTAGTCTTACCACAGCTTAGTGCATTGTGTTGCACTAAGACCCAGGTTGGTCCAAATTAATCTCTTGCTCAGCTGTATGGCAACCACCCAAGAAAGGGACTTGGTGATTGCATTGAGAACAACCTACAACATCACAAGAACACACTGCCACATCCCCAGGCAGCTGCCCAGAAACACCAAACTCCTTCCCTTCCTCCTAACTGGGCTCTGAGATGATCTTCTCCCTCCTTCTTTCCACAGAAGAGGCAGCGCAGGGTCTCAAACCAGTTGGGTCTGAATGGTCCTGCCCTGGTTCTGGTCCCACGGGCTGACGTACCGTAATGATGTCGTTCTTGCGGAAGCCCAGCTCGTCGTCGTCGTGGCGCTCAAAGTCCAGCAGTGCCTTAGCGCGTCGCCGTCGGTTGCGGGAACAGGCCACGTAGTTCTCGTGGTCCTGCTGGTGGCTCTCCATGCTGTAGTCTGGAGTCAGGTCCTAGCACGCACGTGGATGAAGAGCAGAGGAATGAAAAGCAACAGATGACTCCCAGCTGGTCTGTCGAAGCTTGCAAGCCCCTGTTCCCAAACTTTTTCCTGCCCCTAGCAGGCAGACAAGCTCCTGGTGCAGCACTCCCCCGCCAGGGATGGGTTGAGCAACCTTGATCCTCCACCCATTACACCTAGCATATTCTTTCTTGAGCTCAAAACAGGAGCATTTGAACAGCCCTCTCCTGTGGTAGACATGCAGCACTCGTGCCTGGAGCACACAGCAGTGCAGATCCAGCTGTTCCTACTCACAATGCTGCAGTTCTTTGGATCCACACACTGGAAGTGCCGTGCCACCTGGAGAATGGCCTCACGCAGGTCAGCCACCAACTCCGTCTGCTTGATGTTCTTGGCTTTCAGTGCCTCCAGATCATCATCCCCTGGAGAAGCCCACACAGTGATAGGGAATGTAAGGAAAGGAAAACAAGTATAAGGTATTTATTTGCTTGTTAAATTAGAAATCATTGATTCTGCAGAAATTAAAAAAAAACAAACACAATGAACCTTGACATCAGAAGTGCCTACATTAAGGCAAGAAATGCACTGCCAGTCTGGTCAGTGATGTAAATAACCTATATCAATTTGACTGGCTCAGATTTTAAGGAGTGGATATTACAAACCCAAGTATGGAACTGGAAGATGCCATCTTTGATCTGTCTGGCCAACTTAGTATACCAAGGTTCTGTGTACAGCTTTAGAGAAGGGTGTAGGCATTATATAGACAGCTGAGTAGTGTGACACAAAACGAGGGAACTTTCAAAGATTCTCTTCAACTGAAACTCCCTTGAAACTGAAACATCTCTTTTTGAACAGCACTACTTCTGATTTTTGTGTACCTCATAGACTAAGAGCTTCTTCTTCACTGAGTCTTGAAAAAGATTTGAAAAACCAAGACAGACGTTCCTGTGTCAGTCTAGAAGTCAGAGCCACAAGAGAAAAGCCACCCTCTGCTTAAGTACCCAACTTCCCTAAGAGTCAGATTTCAAACGTTTAGAAATGTTCCTAAGTGCAAAGTGAGAACTGCTAAAGCATCCTTCAATTGTCACTAATTCCCATAGGAATTTTGACAGACTATCTCCATTCATGCAGAAAGATACATCTGGTGTAATGGATTATTTAGGCAGTTAGTTTATCTCAACACCTTAAAAATTGGGTACATGATGTTCAGGAACAATGAACCATTTGTTTCTTTGCCTAGAAAAAGTTAATTTTGTTTTCAATTGAAAGTGTATTTTCATACATCTACTTTTGCCCTCTCTAACATACTGAAGATGTGATAGCTTGATTAACGAAATCAATATTCATAACAATGTATTTTTCACTGAACTCCTATTTTTATATAAACACACCTTTTATGCAAGATTCAACTAAATCATTGGCTAGGGTATTACTACTCTGTTCAACTTTTAACAGCCTTACAGAAACCAATAGGAATAAAGTGTGGCCAAAGCTATACAGCTGATTCAACAGCTTCTGCTTATTGAAAAGTGATCAAGAGTATCTTTTAGTCACAAGTGAACCCAAATAAGAAGTCCAAAACTTTAAGAAATATAAAAATAGAAGCAGAAAGTTAGATTTTAAATTATTTTAATAATTGTTTTCAATTTGTTAAGTTAAATTATTAAAGAATCAGACAAACAAAGCTTAAGAGAAAAATTAATTTAGCTTCTGGGCTAGAAAAACCATAAGACTCCCTGTCCAAATAACAAAAATTAACAAAACCTCCTCAATAGTGGCCACGGGCAGGAAATAAAGAAGTCTCACTATAGATTTAGAGATACAAATACTGTAAATAAGAAAGATGTTTCAGTCTGTACTGGCTGCATGATAACATTACATACATTGAGCACAGGTTGCACAAGCAATTTCCTGCATTTCTTCACTTCTGCAGCAGCATCATTGGTCTTCTACCACAACTTTTAAATGTAACGTTGCACGTGCTTGTAGCAAGCCCGTGACAATAAATCAGCTTCCTGGGAAACATCAGAAAAGCTCTTCAGGCCATTTCAACCACAACAGAAACAGTGTTTGAACCCAGTAAATTCAGTAAGATGTCTTCCTCCAGAAAAAAAATTTCTGTGGTGAAACGTGGCTATTTCAAGAAAGCTAACTAGTTGCATGAAGGCAATGACAGTGTGGCTTACAATAGAAAGGGGCTATTTTAGAATCAGAGAAGCAAGTTACTTTTAAACCTAAGCAAAACCTATTCTGTCTATGTGCTTTCTGGACATGTACTGGCTTAGCACATAAGGGAAGAAAATTAAGACTTTGAAGCATTCACAATATTGAACTCTCAGAGTAAGTATAGGGGAACATCAGTGATGTTAGCATTTATAAATTCTGATGGGTGACACACTGGACTATCCTGCCCTGATCTTCAGAGATGCTTCTGAATATCAGGAGCAGACAGTCTCCAGAGGAAGATGAGGAGAGTAGAACATGCAGCCTGTGGACTGTATATGGTATGCCAGAAAATGTGTTTGACTTATTGGTCAGTGCAAGAAGGACACTACAGCTGGGCTGAGCTGTTAGCCACCAATTAAGGACTGACCATCTAACACTTTCTCTAACACAATCTTTGCTTTATGAGCTCAGAAAAAAGTAAAAGACTGCACTTTGTCCTCTCATCCTTTAGTTCTGGCTCTATCCTCTTCCTTTGTCCTAGTGTTTCCCTTCCCTCCCTCTTAGGCTGCTCTATCCATCAGGAAAAGCACTGGACTGCCCTTACCAAAAAGCAGAGAGGTGATGCCAGATTTCCTGCGCTGAGTCCTGCGCCGCACAATCTGAGGGAGAGGACAGAGAGAACAAAATTACCACATTAGTACAGGTTTCTGAAATAAAATAAAGTGATTCTCTACTCAGGTCACCTCTGGGAACCTCTGATAGCTGCCAATGGAAGGGGCTTGCATGTGAACTGGACATTTTAGACAGGATTTGTTCTGGTTCTAATGCAATGAATCAGCTCTAGCACTTGATCTGCTCCATGAGCAATGGGTTATTTATAGCTCAATTATTTGGAAAGATAATTGAAGTTCACAAATCAACTATTATTTAAGCGAATAACTTTGGTTCTAATTCTTCTTGCCAAAAGCAATTCTACATGTAATTATATGTATTTCTAAGTGGATATTTATTCCTTTTTAGAATTGCAGGAGTGTCTTGTGATTAGCACACAGATGAGCATCAAGAGTATATCTTCCACAATGGCTTCACAAATAGGAGCCACTACATCCACAACTGCAGACTGTAGCCCAAACACCAGTGCATTTTTTATTCAGCTCCTCAAAGGCTGCTGCTGTTTTCTGATCCAACCTCCCAGAGCTACTTTAGTGTATCGGTTTCTTACTGATGGATTAACTCCAGTTCCTACTCTGCATGCTACAAGCAAATTCTGCTAAAAGCATCTGTTGTTTCTTTTCGTTTCCATTAATAAAATATGCTTTCTGTCATAAATCTCATTAAAGATAATTACAATGAACATCAATATCCCTTTCACCTGGGGTTTATCAACCAAGACAGATCTGGCAGGATTTCATCTGTACAGAACTCCTGCTCACTTCCCAATAAATTTTCTCCACTGAATGACCAAGTCATCCTGGAGCCAAACTCCTCTCAGACAGGAGGACATCTTACTCACAAACAGCAATTGTGACGGAACACGTAAGGGAATGGTAAAAACAGAGCAGCAGAGGCAGGTGGGACTTGTGCACTCACTTTGGATAAATTGTTGACAGTGGTGCTGGAGTTGAGCAGCTGTCCTTGGTCAGCAATGAGGTAGGCCAAGTGTTTGCGACGCTGGGTCTCCACCGCCACATCTGTCAGCGAGCCAGCCACGCGCATTGCCTCCCGCAGCAGCACATCTGCATCCTCCATCTGACTTGGGATGTCCGAAAGTGTGTTGAAGATTGAGGCAGAGTTCTCGGACTGGATTAGCTCATCCTCCTGCAACAAGGCAGTCATTTTGCCACACAGGACAGTGAGTGCAGCAGCTATGCTCGCAGGGCTGCTAGATGCAGTTTTACATTCAGTGTACAGCCGGGGCGGGTACAATTAGAATTCCATAAGGAACATCAGTGAGAGAAGTCCAAGCTACCCCTGGGAGAGGAAAAGCATCTTTTACTGCTCTACTGCACTGAGACCTCCCCTCGAAATACTAGCTGGCAGGTTTCTGAATCAGAGCATTCATAACTGAAATGAAGTCAGATCAGCAAGGAAAGACAAAACCAAAACTATTCTGGTACCTACCCACTGGTAGGATCTCAACAAGCTCACCTATATCCTGCACACAACAAGCTGAATTACAGAATTATCTTTTGCATAATAAAGAACAGATTAGGATGGTTAAATGTAAGTCTGCCGTATCAAATGTAGTCAGGACATTGTTAGTCTCTTGGATTATTAACCAGTGCCATCAAAAGCACTCCGGATGACCACAACCTCAGCTTTATAACTGGGCTCATAGATGGTGCAAATATCAAGAGTCATCTCGCTTTAGGTAAGATGGGCCCTCTGGATGGGATCTAGAGGGAAGAGGGGGACAGCTGATGGGGTTTAATTAGGAGGGAGGAAATGAGGTAGGCAGGGGAAAAAGCAATCCCTGATTCTTGCGAAGTGCCTTGGAAGGTCTTCACAACATCCAATACTGAAGAAGGCAGGAAGTCATCTTCCCTGGCACGCTCCCAAACTCCATAAAGAAAATGCATAAAAAAGCCTTCTTGACCCTGAAACTCAGAATTAGGCACTGGAAGTGTTATAAAGGAGGAAGAGGAGATGAGAATTACCTTCAAACTGAGCATGCCCAAAGTCAGCTGGAACAGCACCAAAGACCCCTGGTAGAAAAAGAGGTCCCAAATACGCAGCAGCAGCTTGATGTGGACAACACTAGCAAAAGAGGTGAGGAACCAGTGCAAGGTGATCAAGGAGAGCTCTGTGAATAGAAACACAGAAAAAAGTGACAGCAGAAGTCAGCCAGACAGTGAGGATGGACTCTCCTAAGTGCTGTCCTTCCAGCTTAAGGATGACCATGAACTGATGCAGGACCAGTAGGTTTCCTGCTAGCCCTGCTGCTCTTTATGAAACAAGAACAATAATCTTTGTCTGCATGTCACCCTGGCAAGAAAAGATGTGGTTTCTAGGGCACATTTTTACCAATGTCATGCTCCTGGAGCAACTTGTCGAGGCGGGGCAAGTACTGCACGATGAGCTGTCGCAGGACACGCTGGTCTGTCTGCACTCCCATCAGAGTGGTGCTGAAGTAGGAGGCAGGAACCAGTTCCTCAATGATAGCACACATCATCCAGAAGGCATCTTCTTCCTCCAAGAAGAGCAGCAGAGAGGCAGCCACCTAGGATTTTGAAAGAAGAACTGTATGTCGTAAGAAGTGCAAAACTCTCTCCCAATTTCCTTACATGGAGAGCTGGACCAGTTTCTAGGTGATCAACATCTTCCTCTGCAGTGGCTTTCCTGCAGTCTCCCACTGCAGGGATTTCTCCTCAGTGTAATGCCTGTCCCTCCCCAACAGATGGGTGGAATTCTTCCACCTCTTTGGATGAATGGTGCTACTCCGCTCTCCTTTCCCTAGCAAAAACATTCCATGGGGAACAGATTTCCCTTCGGCTCATTTGAAGGCCACAGTGTCTGTCATGACTGCCTGAAATCACTTGCCCAAGCATAGCCACCACAGACAAAATGATCCCTATCACAAAGACACTCTGAAAGCAGGTTACCATGCCAGTGCCTTGGCAATATCCAATATCTGGGTAGAGCCAGGCAAGTCCCCGTAGTATCCTGCGTAGCCGCGGCACCCCGATACTGTTCATGTTGGAGAAGCAGGCGTTGCTGGGCATCGTGCGGAGCAAGTCCTTTTCAATCTGCCAGACAGCCATAAACAAGAGCAGGGTTAGCTAGCAGCACCTGAACAATTATCTTCTGCTCTCAACAGTTCTTCATGGCCTCAGGGAACTCTGTTTCCCCACACTCATAGAATCATAGAATCATAGAATAGGCTGGGTTGGAAGGGACCTCAGAGATCATCAGGTCCAACCCTTGACCACTACCGCTGCAGTTACCAGACCATGGCACTGAGTGCCACATCCAGTCTCTTTTTAAATATCTCCAGGGACAGAGAATCCACTACTTCCCTGGGCAGCCCATTCCAATGTCTGATCACCCTCTCTGTAAAGAAATTCTTTCTAATATTCAACCTAAACTTCCCCTGGCACAACTTAAGTCTGTGCCCTCTTGAAAGTCCATGCCCTCATGCCTAGATCCATAGGCACCAAAGAAGATGGCCCTGTCCCAGCACCTGGGGTTGGTGTAACAATCTTCACAGACGTGAAAATGCCAGTACAGACAGTGACTTGGTGTCTCCTAAGAAATACTTGCCTAAACTCAGCCCCAAGCTTCACCACCAAGAACAGCAGTCACACTGGTTGGGAATTCCATCTGCTTGGATTTCAAGCAAGGCATCCCAACAAACCTACCCCAGAAAAAAAACAACAATCTGGCCACATCTGTGACAGGGAACTTGGAGGTGAACAGTCCACAGGTTTCCCTTAGGTACAGTTCCTCCGTTCCTCCTCCCAACCATCCTGAGCTTAGCTTAGAGAGGTGAACATGGGCAGAGCTCCGTTTCTTTTCCCACAGTCTTTCCCTCCTCCCAAAAAAAGGAGAGGTCAGAGGAAGAGAAAAAACACCCTGTAACAGTCTTGCTGGTGTTTAGACACTTTGTATTTGATGGAACAATTCTTTCTCTGGAAGAAGCTGCCACTACCTTAACCAAGATGCATCTGTCAGTCTTTTCAGCCTCTACTCCCCTCGGTGAGCAGCAGGATGTCTGCCCAGATGCAACTGCAGCACTGTTTTCTACCCTGCATGGGTCCAACCCCTTCCCTGCTGTCCTAGGAAGGAGGGGAGCTGCACAGTTGCTATTCCATCAAAAAAAGAAGAAATATGCCCAACAGGATTAAGCTTTAGCCTGATTCAACCACGTGTCCTCTCAACTGTCCTGCTCCAGGTGCTAGGCAGACATTTCTTCCTCCTCATACCACAAACCTTGCCCTTCTCCCCACTCCCTTGTACCTACTCAGCACTAGGCAGTACCTCCTACCTGTTTGGCAGCAATGGTTTCATCATTAGAGCTGTTTTTCACGATATCCCGATATGACATTTCTGAACTCCTCTTCTTCTGCAAGGCCCCGGACAGACGCATCCATAGCTGAAGAGAGAGAGGAAGAGTCACTAAGACAGACACAGAAAGCCATAATTTGGCACCTTCTCAACCAAAAGAAAGCAGTCTTGCTCCACTGACTCTCTTAGGAGAGGCTGCCCAGGGCAGGCAGCATTCTCACCTGTGGCCTCATGCTGTGTGGTATGCCAGCTAGCACCAGGGAGCGCAGCTTGTCTGAATGTGGTAGGGTGACCTCAATTTTGTCCCAGGTGAGGTCACCCACATCATGGTTGTGTGTGAATTCCAGGTGAGCCTGCCACTTGAGCCTCTGCTGTGGCTCCTCTGTCAGTGGGACCCCCAGAAGCTTGCTGGAGTTTGGCTCAGCACCGTCTGCCTCGGCAAAGGGAGGACAATGGAGTAGAGACAAGTGAGAGGGAAGAGAAGGAAGAAACATAGGTCAGGGTGGGGAGTAGGAAGCTTATCTGAAAAAAGCACATTAAAAAACATTCACATCTTCCAGACACAGCATGAAAAGGTAAAGCTAAAGCTTCACCAAGCAACAAATTTTACGGTCATAAGCAAAAGGCACTGGGGCCTTCAGAGCCAAGAAGCTCTCAGTAGGCTTTGAGTCTCTACTTATTCATGATTTAGGGCAGAGTGTGGCTGGAATTTAACAAGATCCCTGCAGCAGCCATCCTGCTGGGTTTTGTAAGGATCTGTAAATCAGGCTGACAAAAGCATAGCAAGCCTGAGGTTGCAAGCAGAAGCTGTATGCTCATGCAAGTAATGAGGTGCAAAATGTTACCTTGGAGATATTTAATCACCAAAAAGCTTTAATAGGGACACTTCCAAATTCACAATGAGAGAGTACCTTAACCTGAGGCTGGCTTTCTAAAATAGATACTGAAGCACAAGTACAGGTTTGATGTAAGGCACTCTGTCCTTCAGCATCTAACACATCCCAACAATGTAGTCCAAATCTTTTTGCTGATTTTATAATGCACATGCTTATCAAATGTTCTGGCTGAAGAAAACCACTGTGCCCTGTCCTCACCTCCAGGGCATTGTTTCAAAGGCAGTCTTCTATGATCCAAGGTGCTTCAAGGCACATAAGCAAACAACTTCTGCCCTTGCACTGAGAAATGTCCTCTCAGAGCATATGAAGCAATTCTTCCACCCCAATCCTTTCTCTTCCTCTTTGCAAAGGAACCAGCTGTTGCTGTTCAATGCTCAGCTGCAACAGCCCTCCACACCTCCTTCTAGTTGTTGCCCACCTCTATATCTTGTAAAAAAACTAGGATGCAACTCTCCCTGCACTTTGCCAAGCTTCTGGGATGGGTAGAACCCATACTGCTGCCTCTCACCTTAGCTGCAAGGTTTTCAACAGACAGCAAGTGTCACTGTGCCTACAATCAGTGCTTACAGTCACCCCCCAACTGTGAACTGAGAAATTTGCCCTTCCCCAGCATGCAGCTGCTAATGGAAATGGTAACTTCCTCTTCATTTTTCTCTCTCTTACCCATGGCACAAGCGTAAGAGTATGGAAATGCCTCTGCTGCATAGTTCATGCTCCAGCCTGCCAAAAGATCAGCACATCTAATGCATTTGATTACAATGGGAGGATACAGAAAGATGATTACAGGTGGGTAGAGGACACCTAGCACAGAATGGCTGCAAAATCACCCTGCCATACTTGGAAGCTCGGCAAGGGCTGGACACAATGAAAGGAGGGATGGGACTGGCTTTACCTTCCTTATCAACTCGAAAACCAAATTCATCATAGTGGAACTCCGGCTGCTCAATGGATTCTTCTTTCTGGAAGATGTGAGGCAGGAGAACAGACACTTTCAACAGTTTAGCACTGAACAACTGGACGGAAACATGTGGATATTGTGCCATCCCACCACTGTCTGAACTCTGCCCTCTCAGCAATTATATTCCTTGCCTTTCTGTTTTCAATGTCTCCCACCACAATTCCCAGTTGGGAAGGTGTTTCTAGTTATTCCCATTTTAACATAACCATGGAAAATGTGAAGCTCTGCCTTTACACCTGCACAGATTTTCCCAGCAATCCTTTCTCCAGCAGGGCTTGAGCACAGCATTACATCAAGATCAGAACTTCCCACCTGGAGGGGCACAGCCCTCCTCATGGACTGAAGAATCCACACACACCAGCTGAAGTGGTCTCTGCTGTTTGCATCTCTAATTCGTAGCACTTCTCTGTTACCTATACACACACTGCAAATTCAGCTCCCTGCATTGCTCCATCTCTTGCCAGTTGCTTTCAGATTTCTTTGGAAGGCAACAGGCAAAACTGTGATTTGCACCTGTGAAGCAAACCCAAATTATAAGCCATAGGAAATTATGCTCCATGACCCAGATCTCAATGTTCCTCATCTATGCTCATGGTTGGTATTGGGGTGTACACACTGGGCTTTTTTTTAATACAGTAAGGCTTTTTGTAAAGGAGTGAAAGCTTACAGATGTCTCCTCGTTTCATTCAAGCCCCCTTGCCCTGCCTGTGTGGTCTCACAAGCACTGCACCCAGGCAGTGCCCACTAAGCATGCTTCTAGCATAGCTCCACAACAGGTTCCAACCTGCTTCACTGGCCTCAGCTGCCTTCAGCAAACACTGTGGGTAAGTTACAAAATTCCATGGTTGGTTGCTTCCTTCCCTTCTCTGCCTGCCTAATGACAAGTCTTGAGGCTAGCATTTCCTGCCATGCACAAGCCATCCAGAGTAGCTTGATGGTGACAGAGGCTCCATGAGGGTGTCAACATTTTTACAGTGGAGCAATAGTTGCAAAACAGCAATTCACACAAGTTTCTTTGTGCTCTGCAAGATCCTCTTGCAAGAACACAGACACAAAAACAGAACACAGACACATCAACTTTAAGTAGCAAACAAGCATTCATTACCAAACCATCAAAGGAAGAGTGCATCTCTCCCTTCTTTTCTCTCTGGCTTTCAGAAACCACCAGAAATCACCTTTAGTTTCACGCAGAGCCACAGAACACCCCTACCCCACACTGTACCTGTGTGTATTTTGCGAGGATCTCCTGAGGCCAAATGCTGGGAGTAAGTGCTGAGAAGGGACCCCCAGCAGAGGGAGTGTGATGGCCTAAACAGAAAGAGATCAACACAGAGAAGTGAACACCTGGAAGGAATCCCTTGGAAGACTCACACTCCATAAACACTATTCCAGCAAGAGCATTCTCTCAGCCACTGCCACTCTCAGACTGACATTCTCTCAGTCACTACTGCCACTAAGACAGCTCCCACTTCACCAGGGAAGCAAGTAATTTCAGATGGTTTTCTCCCTTTTCATCAAGCAAAAGAAGCAGAAAGGCTAAACAGCAATTGCCTCTTAGAAATAAACTTTTAGGGAAGAGAAATAGTTCCATGGGATCGTGTAATCTTTCTTCTACTTGGAAAAGCTGTGCGGTCAGTGCCAAGCCACAGGAATGATTAAAAAAAACTATTATGGAGAAGGAAAACCCTTCTACAGTCACTGACCCCAGTAGCACCAACAGTCCAGACATCAAAATGGGAAATCAGAGGCCCCAGGAGCTACAGCTTTGATAGTAGGCATATCATCATGGCCTTTTCTGTTCAAGGTAGGCACCTTCCCAGTCTCAGGTCTGAACAGCTTCATTTGTAGCAACAGGAGATGTCAAGTTTTGCAGTTTAAGCAGATAAGCATGACCAGCTTTCTGCTATGCAACAAAGTCTTACATGGCTCTGAAGTATAGTTTCCCTCAGGGCTGTATGGCCTGAAATAACAAGCTGCACTGGGAAGGAAGGTGTACACAAAAGTATGGGGCAAGAGAGTGGGCCACTGTAAGAAGTGCTGGAGGAGCTCTCGTTTTAGTTAAGTTTGTAGCTCACAGTTGAACTCCAGTAATTCTTCAGTCTTCTGCCTGGCCTAGAGCTACCATTTTACAGAAAGAATCTCTCAGACCACAAGCAAGCCATCTGCTTTGGGGCAAGTCTTGGGAAGGGAACAGAACAGAGCAAATCTTAAGAGAAATGGGGAAGGCAGACTACATTTCAGCCTCTTTCTTCCTCTGCATTCAATAGCTGAGGCAGCTTCAGCACAGAGTAAAAGAGGAAACTGAGTTCACCCTGAGTGAAAAAGCAGCAGAGTCACACAGACTGTGGTAGTTTCTTCTCCCCCAGTTTGACCACACAGCAGGTTAAAGTAAAGAATGTCTCCTGGAACAAGTAATTTTATTTTACTAAGCTGCAGCTGAAGAAAGAGCATGCAAACAAACAAGAAAATGCTGTGTTCATTTTTATCTGCTTACCTGACATTGTGTTCGGTAAGGCTGAGTAGCAGAGGCTGTCAGCAGGCTCCAGAAATGCTGTTCTCAGGGATGAGAGGTCACTCTACTATTATAAAAAGAAGGAAAAAAACTAACCAAACAAAAAAAGGTGATGAGAGAATTCAATTAGCATCTAAAAAAATAGTGAGGGACAAACACCCCTCACACACAATTTCATCACAGGAAAATTAAATCCCTTAGTATAGACTTATTTTAAGAAAATTCAATTCCAGGGCCTGGAATTTCCTCTTTTTTTCATACCTAATCCATCAACTAGAAAAAGGATGCTGTTATTTACCAAATTCTTTGTGACAGTGACAGCATTGCTGAAAGAATGGCAAAAATCAATCTCTAATTACCTTTTCCACCACATACTGTGATTCTCATATTTAATTATAAAAACTAAAAACCCCCACACCACACCAGACCATTATCATCCTGGGAATACAGTGCCCATGGAAAAGGGACCAGTATGGTAAAAAGGGCACAAGGGAGTATCATTATATGCAGTCACCCTGAAAGACACTTCAGAGGCTGTACCTCAAGAGCAAAGTGTATTAGGCTATGGAATACAGCTCCCTGAAGGTTGCTGGGAAGGATTCTGACAAGGATTTTCTGTCATGAACTGCACTAGGTTATGGACAAGATGCAATTGAGTACCTCTGCAAGAAGTCAGGATCCTCTAAACTAAATCTGGTGATAGAGCTCAGACAATGAAACAGCCCCCACACATGCCCTCTTTAATCTCCTGATACCAGTTGCCAGCAGATTTTATAGGGGTTTTCGAGGACAACTATGGAAGAGTTCAGTAATCAGAGAGGCATTTTGAACTTTAACATCACCCTTATAACTGCCTGGGAGACATCTACAAAGCAGATAAAGATATATCCCAGTCACTTGCACTTGGGAAAGAACCTGGGAGACTAAGATTTGCACATCTGGGTTGGGTTGTTTTCCAGCTTCCTCTTTTCAGTAAGGCTACATATGACTGCAAACCACTACAAAAAGGAACCCCAGGGATTCATCCAGCAGGCCCTGTCCCAAGTTGTATATTGTGCTCAGCTGTAGAAGGTCATATTGGCTTTGCATCTCAGTGAGCTTTCTAGTGACCACTTGAAGGCTGGAAGTGGCTTGCTACAGCACTCCAAGATAAGCAGCTGTAAAACACTGCAAAAGCATAAAAAGCATTTGTGTTTGAGGACATAAATGATAAGGCCTCTTCTTCCAAGATTTAAACAGTTCTCTGCATGATAAAGTCTGGCATGGATGAACAAGCACATTGATCTTCTGACAGAATCTCAGGGCAAAAAGGAAAAAAACAAGCAAACAAAACAAAAAAAGTTCAGCTTTTGTTTCTGAGAAGTAACACTTCTGCTAGTAATCAGTTCTGTAAATGCTCCTCTGCTCTTCCCATCAGTCCAGCCCCACTTGTTCTCTTAGCACCAACTTCTTCCTGCAGTAGCTGAAAACATAACAAGCATTACAAAATGAGCACCTGCAGACTCATTTTGAATGAGAATACACACAGCATGGACACCAAGCAGATAAATCTGCTGGCAATACTTACTGCCCTTTCAATATCACTGTGAATGTATTTTTTTTTTCCAGGCTTATCACTGCCCTACCACCACAGCTGCTCTGCTCCTGAGCCTGCAGCATATCCCTCTCCCCTGCCTTCTCCTAGCCCAGTTTACTCTGTTTCCAATGACTTTTATTAGGAATGCAGTCACTGTTTCAGCCACATGGCACCTCTGCCATGCTGTGCTCTGAATCTGTGCTCAAGCCTCTGGTAAGGATAGCCCCCAGTCATTATTTACCTTCCTTGCAAGCACAATCACTGCCAAACCAACCTGCTGTGGAGGAGCTGGGCCAGTGTGTTAGGTACAGAGATGAGAAAACACCTCTTACCAAGGGAATTTACCACGGTGCACGGGAAGCAGGGCAGGAGAGTGCTGAGTCTGAAAGTCCCTCCTCAACTCAGGACAGGTGTAGCAGAGGGGAACACCTTCCCTTGTCCACGTCATCACATGCTGGCCTCTGCCTTGCTGGAGATCATTCCCCTGCCTGCTGCCTGCCCTCCCTCCTATGTCCCTGACATGAAAGAACTGAACAGGTTTTTCCTGCCCCTGGTTCCTATAGAAACATTCCTGCAAGCACCCATCTGGGACTGGGCCCAGAGGCTCACCTTGCTGCTGGCACCAGGGTGTGTGGAAGGGCAAGGTGGTGTGAATTACACCAAGAGAGGGATCCTACCACAGCACAAGGAGGTCTGGGGACCACTGCGCCCACCCTGCAGGTCTTCATCACCCTGTTTTAACCCTGCTCCCACTCTGCCTCCAGTAAATCATCACAGGAACTGGGAGGAAGGTTACCTGACACAGTCAGGCACCACTCTGCAAGCCAGGAGGAGGATATCCTGGTATTTGGGATCAAACCAGTAAGTTCTTTCCTCTGACTGAGGGATATAAAACTAAAGCAACTCTCAAACTCCCCTGGCCAGGAGACAGCAAGTTACAAAAGAGGCTCCCATGAAGCCTGTGAAATTACATTCATGAAATTGCTACATCTAACTTAGCTGTTATTTGCAGAGTACACAGTTCTGAAAACAAGCAACAGGGAGCGATACAAAGGAAAAAAAACCACATCAGATCCAACACGTACCAATGGCACCTCCTAAGCCCTCAGAAATTAAAACCAGTTTTCACCCACATGGATTAAGAAGCACCTTATGTGTTTAAAGGCAATTTAAGGCTATACAAAGTGATTTCGGTCGCAGAACAGGTAGTCCTCACACTCTGAAAGACATACTTTTTGTTAAAATGCGAAGAAAATGTTATTTGTGGTCTTACTTTTAGAGTTCAGATTCCAGACTGCTAGCAGACAGCTATGATGACAGCATGTGTACCTGATAAAGAAAGCTTCAAGGGAAGCACACTGTCAGCATCAGGTACAGCCACTCCAGATGCAACACCTTTATTGGAGTTGCAAACACACATCATGCAGAATTATATCCAATTAGCTTATTTTCCAGCACGGGTGTCCTTTTGAAATTGCTGTTTGCACAGGAGACCTGCAAATTTGCTTCTCCTTGGCAATATCAAGCCTCCTCTGGATGCACTTGCTCTTCCTAACAGCTGTGACATGAGATATTTCAATTACCTGGCTTCTTTGCAAACACCAGGTAACAACCTCCTGCTGCCTGTGTTTTACTTCCTTGGCATCTTTAGCCATGTGATCTCCACTTCACTCTGCTGTGGTAGTGCCTGGATGTGCTAGGCATGAAATGATGCTGTCAGGACCCTTTCAGTAGGATCTTTATTTTGGGGAAGAAATCCTTTTTCAGGAGTGTTCTTCCCTGGCTGATTTTAGCCAAGGGAAAAAAAAAAAACCATCCACCAAACCAGGCAACATACCTCTAGCAGACAGAGTGTGCAGAAGACAAATAGTTTGCAAAGTAATGTTTTTGTTTGCTGAAAACACTGCAACTAGTAACTATGCAGAAGCTGTCAGTGAACATCAGAAGGACCAGAACAATTCTTTCTAGAATTATTTCCATCCACTGCCATATGAGCAGCACATACAACACGTCCTCTAACAGAAAGCTATCATGGGGAAAAACTCTTCTTTCCATGACACTTAATTTGAATATGAAGTAACACTGCATGCAGTAAATCCCATTGCTACCTCTGGACTGTCAGCTCATTTCCACAGCTTTTCATTCTCTTCATTAAAAAAAAAAAAATGTTTTGGAAGAGAGAAAAAAGCAAAGCCACAGTACTCATTCAGAGGCCATGCACTGAACATACACTTAGGTGTAGTTCTAGAAGCCTCTCTAGCTCAGCTTTTAGGATCAGCTTTCTAAAAGTGGATTACACCCAATTTAACATCTAGACCTACTCTTCCTCTATCAAAATTCAGAAAAAAACCCCCCAACACTGCACTGAACTGGAAGTTCATTTCTGTCCTTGCTCACCTAGAAAGCTTTGGTTTCCTAGTTAAAATCCTGACTTGCCCAGTGAGATGCACAGGGGAGCTCTAAGCAGGAAGCCCTTGACATCCCCTTCCCCCTTCTTTTTCTCCCTCAGGCCAAGCAAAGGCACATCCTGGAGCTGCAAATGCCTTTAGTCCCGCAAGTCAATATTTGCTGTTCACATATACAGTCAGAAGAAAACTCCAGCTTCACAAACAATTATGCAAGTGAACAAAGCACAGACACACACCTGACCAAGGGGCGAACAAGATGCAGGTAATTTCTACCCCCTTGAACCCTTGACACTGTGGCTTTTTAAGTGATGCTGACTGCCATGCAGACACTGACACACACCAGCTCCTGCTCAAGGTGTGTGTTGTGGTGGAGGTGAACATGGCTGTTCCAGGAACTCCCTGTTTGAGGCTTACAAACCACGACCACACTGCTTTGAGCAACACACTACAAATGTGGGAGGGAGGTGCTGAGGTATCCTTCATGTTCATTTTCTACCACAAGACTCCAAATGAAAAGTTAAGGAACTTTTAACAACCCACTTCTCATAACAGAGAAAGTGCATCAGAGATAAAAGCCAGTGGCAGACATGGAAAGGGAGATACGAGACCTGGAAAGCAGCAAAGGTGCTTCCTGTGACTGCCTTGCAGAGCCATCCAGGCAGGCAGGATGGCAGACTGCTCAACAGCATCATGTCACTGATTGCAGAGGCATCAACTCAGGCCTCCAGTTCTGCCCAGTCAGCAACTGGGATCTCATGCTGACTGCAGTCAGCAGGAGTGTGTCGGGGCACACTCCTCCAAGCTGCCCCAGGGCACCCTTAGAGCAAGACATAACAGAGACAAAAATAAACTGGAAATCTGCATCTCCTGCCATAAAGCACCTTGCAGACTCCTGGTCACACTGGAAATGTATTAGATATCTAACTAGAAGGTAAAACAGACCTGCTCTCTGCACCCATCAGTGTCTAGCAAGTCTGCCTTTGGTAATGACGACTGCCCCACTGCAGCTGCAGGTGCTGAGCCATTTCCAGTTTATACAAAAGGGGGAGAACAAGCATATCCATTTCAACTCCATTTTGAAAATAAGGATGTGAAAAAGAAGAATCCTGGTTCCTACTGCTTAACATATTGGACCAATAGACTGCATCTGGACTTCCTGATCATAGCTGAGCCCTTCTGAAAACAACTCCTACACAACATTTAGGCACAATGCAGATACCCTACATATCCACATGCATATTCTTTTCAGACCAGAACTCCCTTTAATTTATCTGTCTCCAAAGCAGACAGCTGGTCCTTCATGCAGGAAAAGGCTGAAGGTCTTTCTTCTAAAATCTGGAGATAACAAAAGCTTCCCACATATGGCTCATGGAAAAAAAAACAACAAAACAACAAACCAGAAATAAACTTATGGATGGCTCTGCTGATTCCCTGCGTTATTAACACAAGCAACCACACTTTGAACCCTGGAAAGCAGAGGGTGTCTATTCTTACACAGCAGACACTGAGTACCTGCTAAGCACAAACTGCACTGCTGTGGAGAACCTCATTTGCCAAGATACTTGGGATCAAAGGAGAAGGAATCTCCTCTTTCCTGATGCTCCCATTAGTTGAGTGGTTAGAGGATACGTGATGGGAATACAGGGCGTTCCTCCCAGCTTATACTGGGGGGCTACAATAGTTGAGAACTGGAACAACAGTTGTTTGGGGTTTTTAATTGGCATTGAATAAGGATGGGAAAAAAAAAAAAAAAAAAAGGCCAGGATACAAACTACCAAGGTGTCCACTGTCACTACACAGCAAAAGTTCTCCTCGCTTCCAACAGAGAGTGGAGAAAGCCCATGCAAGTCAAAAGGCAGGTCTGCAATCACCCTAGCCTTCAAGGCTTAGTTTAAAGGAGATTCCACATTAAAAACTGTTATGAAAATATAATCCAAATGTTTCTGATAAATGTTTTAAGGGGTCCCCAAACATCTCTTCTGCGAGAGTAAATTTCTGCACAATAAACGGATACTTTCACCCAGATAAACTTGGTGTGTGACCAGGACACTTCTGCAGATGTCTACAGAAGCTTATTTCCCTCAAAATTCTCCAGAAGTAGTTTTTACCTTCTGGTCCATGAAGACCTGCAAGTCTACAAACTACTTACAAGATGTCTGTGGAAGGTAATGGCAACTGTGCAGTTTCATTTGCTATACATAATTTTTAAAGAAAACATTTGTGTTAGAGATGCAGGGTTATACCAATAAAAGAACATCTGAAAGACACTGTGGACAATTATTTAAAGACACATATTATATGGTGTCTTATATAAGACACTCCTGCCCTGAGCAGTGACAAGCAGTGCCACCCAAGGCTCTCTCTATGACACCCAAAGACAGCCCCTGCAGGCTCACCCCAGGTTTGACTCTCAAGCTGGTCTTATCCCACTGGTCCCAGTGACAAAGGAACAACAGCCTGAAGACTGTCTCTTCCTTAATACAACTTCCATTGCCTGCTGATCAGGCAATGGAATGGTCTGCCCAGTGAGGTGGTAGATTCTCCGTCCCTGGAGACATTTAAAAAAAGACTGGATGTGGCACTCAGTGCCATGGTCTAGCAACTGTGCTCTGGTGGGTCAAGGGTTGGACTTGATGATCTCTGAGGTCCCTTCCAACCCGGCTAATTCTATGATTCTATGATTCTATGATTCCAATGGATTTATAAAGCTTTAGCTGTCAGGATTTGCCAGTCTCTTGGTGAGGCACAAGAAAGACCGTATTCAGGTCACTCTCTGTCATATTACTTGCTCCAGTATTCACAAAAAACCCTGTCAGATTCACCTAGTAGGAACCTAAGCAAATCCCATGTAATTTGGCTTCAGAAAATAGCTTTAAAAAGAATGTGTATCTCAAGAGTACTCAAGAGTTTTCTCCTTCGGGGCTCTGTCTTTCCAGAACTCAACCTTCTGAAGAGGCTTGTAACACCAAAAACACCTCTCAGGACTGTTTGCAAAGCTCTTACCTAGCACATGTTATGACTACTTAAATTGTGCTCCTGCAGAAATTTATGGCCACAGTTAACTCAGAAAAAAAAAAGGCAAAATATACAATGATCATTAGCATCTGTAACACAAAAAGGCAAAACTCCTGATATTTCCTGTTTCTGGGGATCAGGAAGATTTCTTTTCCAGAACAAAACAACTGCTGCATTATGGATATTTTCTCCTATCTCTGAATCATCAGGTACCTCCCAGCCAAGCAGTACTGCACTGACTGGGCAGTGACAACTGTTTTTGTAGTCATACTAATACCAATATGCTAATCTTATGTCTTATCTGATAGAACACGTACGTTTTCATTTCTTCCAGGTTTTCTTTTTTTTTTTTTTTTTTTTTCCCCTAAGTCAGAAACAGAATCACTCTATTACCAGTAAAACTTGTTGCTCTTCAGTTAGAAAAAAGCTGAGACTTCCTCAAAGACAAAACAAATGTGACAGAACAACATCCTTCTCTTCCCTCCCTGGTCTCAACAGTAAGACAACTGAGATTTTCCCCACTGCTCTTAGATAACTACCCTGCATAAGCTTTTTGGATTAAAATCTTAACCATGTTAAGAAAGGTGGTGTAGAAAGAAATGTAAAGAAGTCTTTGTGTTGCTGAGGATAAAAAACCTGAGGTGACAACACATCTCCATCTTTTGAGAAACATTTGGGACACTGCACCCCCTGTATACAATGAAGCTATTTGTCTACCTCATGCTCCTTGAGAATTACAAAATCTCTATACTGTATCCATTTGAGCCTTGGTACAACCCAGGATCAGCAGTGTGATCCAGACCACCAGCTAGGATCCCCACTGATTTAGTCAGAAGAATGATAAAGTTCCAATACTCACTAGTTTGGGGTTTTTTTTATTTTTAAAGTTTTCTTTCCTTCTTGTGTTTTGGTGAGAAGTTTCCAATTAAAACGCATGAGGACTGACATTACCCCAATCATTTCCAAAACAGTTACAACCTCAAATGTGGTATCACATGGGGAGAAATCACTGATTTCTTTGCTAAAGCCTCCTGAATACCAAACAGGGTAAGCAATTTTGCAACACACAACCTGATTCACTGAGAATGGATTGTGACTGGCAGCTCATTTCATGCAGATCCCTTAACCAATAACCTTCACTGTCTCTACACCAGCTAAATATTATTTCTTATCTTTTAAGATCATCAAGATCTTTTAGAACACTGATATTTGCAAAAGATACCATCATGCAGGAAAGCAAGCAACAGGTTAGAAACACAGCAAAAAATAAAAACTTAAATTACATTAGCAGAGACTCAAAACTGGACAAACATTTCAGTCCTGAGCAGGTGTGCACTCCTTCTCTCACCTTGCTAGGTGATGTTAACTCTATCATCCCCTGATCAGTGCAGTTCCCCCAAAAGATATGCCATTCCTTTCTGCTGTCTCTCATAGATTCCATTTGTTCTTCTTCTTTGGAAGCTGCTATGAATGGTAACTCCCCAACATTAAGACACATTATCAAAACAGTATTGTAAACAGGAACCAAGAAAAGTGGCACCTGTCATTTTAATTGGTTAAATACAGAATTAACGTAACTTTATATTATGTCCCCACCCTAACCTTTTAAATTACATTATCACACATGCCTCATCTCACACCCTTCCTGCCCTTTCACACTGTGAATTCTCCAGGATACGAATCCAACCTTTGTTTCTCCATAGGGAAAGCCACACACAGAGTGTGCGTATCTGGAAATACACAATGAAACAGATCTTCTCTCCAGCGACTCTTTCTTTCCAGCACACCACTCCAGACTCTGTAGCAGCTGAAAAACTACTCTAGAATTCATATTTTCCAGCAAGCAATTCTATTCTGAGCAACATCTCAGCTTTTGCACAGCAATGCCCCACACTTGTTAGGCAGGTAGCTCCTTCTACGGTGATTTCAAGATCCAATCTCTCACTACTGAATGAACATTTACTATTCTTAGTTCCTGCAAGACTGTTTCTCTTCCCCATCTATTAGCACTAAAGGATCCTTCGATCTCTGCAAGGCATTTTTTCTGCTTTATTCCCACCACTCTGCCCCCAGCCTCAAATATCACAGCAGGGCCACACATCATGAAGTAGGAAGCTATGACATCACATTAAATAAAACCACATATCAACAGTGAAATCTTTTTGTTTAGAAGCAAAGTACCTATCTGAATTCAGACATCCCTCGAAACATTAGCAAGGAAGAAAGACACAAGGAAGAAAATCTTCTTCTCCCACCCTTACCAGCTCTGTGAAGAGAGAGCAGCTGTCCTGGAGCCCACAGCCAGTGTCTGCAAAGAGATTTATATCCGTGTCACGGCAGCTCTTCACTCCCTTGAATTTACACCACCAGGTAGGAGGATTTACATTTGTCTCACGACTTCCTTCTTATGTTTATTCCAGCTGACAATCACAGGGCCTGCAGTCTATTTATGCTCTGTGCCTAGAGACCACTGCCACATTTCCATCTCTGTTTCGTGACTGTTCCTTGCCCAGAGCCAGACAGCAGACAGACGGTCTCTCCTCTGGGGCACCTCCGAAAAGATGCGGGCGTGGAGGGGAAAACCGAGGGTGGCAGAGCTGGATGGAGGAGAGCACCTGAGAGTCAGAGAGCCAGGGAGAGGAGAAAAGACAGGTTACGGGAGAGGCACAACCTGGGGAGCAGCGGGGGGGTGGGTGTAGGGAGGGGAGAGACAGCCAGCAAAGCCTGGGGGAAGGGGGAAAAAACAGGCAGAGCACGCCCACAGGGAGAACGTGCCCGAGGAGCCCGGCCTGACGAAAAAGCTGTGCACAACATGAGTCACTGGCTGGAGCCCAGACCCTGCGTCAGCGCAGCAGGTGAGCGGGAGCCTGCCCAGGGGCCGGGGGCTCCTTCCCTCCCTGCCCCCCGCTCCCACCTCCCCCGGCAAGGGGCCGGAGAGCCGAGACGCAGCCGCGCACCCCCCGCCCCACCACGTACAACCCCATCAGCAGGGTCGTCCCGGCGGGTTGAGTTCCCTTCCCTGTCCGGGGGGGCACCCCAGGGGTGTAGGGGAGGGATGGGTGCTGTGGGGAGGGTTTGAGGCACCTGACAGGAGGCGCAGGGCAGAGAGCCCCGGAGGGCGAGGGGCGGCCCGCCGAGCCCTCCTGCCTGTGGCCGGGACCCCCTTTCCTTTCCCCCGCCTCTCCCAGCGCTACCTGCCACCCCCGGCTGGGCCGCGGCAGCCCCGCTGACACTCACCTGGTCTCGTCAGCCCTTGTCCCCGCCGCCAGCACCGCGCTGTCCCCTCCGCAGGGACGGGCGCCCGGGCCCCAGCCGGCGGCCCCACACACGCTGCTGCGGGGGGCGGCGCGGGGCGCATGCGCGGCATCCGGGCGGCGGCGCGGGGCGCTGTGGGGGCTGTAGGCCGCAGCCCTCCCAAGCTCGGTCCTTCTTTGGGAGAGGAGGGGGAGAACGGCAAAATGGTTTGGGTTGGAAGGGAACTTAAAGACCATTTAGTTCCAACAGCCCTGCCATGGGCGGGGACACCTCCCGCTACAACAGGTTGCTCCAAGCCCCATCCAACCTGGTCTGGAACACTTAGAGGGAGGCGGCAGCCACAACTTCCCTGGGCAACCTGTGCCAGTGTCTCACCACCCTCACAAGAAAGTTGTTCTGTCTGACATCTAATCTTAATCTACCCTCTTAAGAGTTTAAAGTCATCATCCCTTGTTTTTTCACTATATGCCCTTACAAGAAGTTGCCCTCACATTTCATGAACATAGCCAAGGAAATGGCTTGTTCTGGCTGCCCAGTGTATCGCCATACAGCCATTCCACACCTGATGCCTCCTCAGACTTCTTCCTACGGCTTGGTCTTTCCCAACAGGAGCTGGTGGAGCTGTCAGCTTTCACTCTTCCACCCCCACAGCCTTCCTTGGTCCCTCCACAGAATACAAATGGGCTGTGCTCCAACCCACCTAACAAAAAGTTACAGGTTCCCAATATCCCAAGCTTTCTTTCAACAACTGATATCCCAGGGCTCCAGGAGTCTTCATTATTTTTTTTTCAACTTTCCTGTAAAACAAGTCCAACGCCTTGCAGGCAGTAGCCTCTACCTGGCACAAAGATTTATTTCCAGATGATGAGAAAAGATACGTTGTCCATTCCTTTTCCCAAAAAGGACTTCCACATCTCTTTTATTTTTCAGCTGTCCATTTGAGTAGTAGTTTGAAAATTACGAGTATTCAATTGGAGTTACCTTTTCCAAAGATGGCTAATTAAATGTTAACAGTATGAGCAGCTAAAATGTTTCAAACACCATAAAGCTCACCAATGTTTGAGACATTTTGAATGCCACAGTCTAGAAGCAAGGTAAAGCCAGACTGATTTAAATCGGGATCTTCAGTGGCCAGAAGCCTCCCACTTCCCTGACTACTTAATATAGACAAATCTCATTCAAATGTACTGTATGTTGAAATCATCTTTAAACAATGGCCTCAAGAGGAGCAGGTAGCTTCTTCCAGTTAGTTCTGCTTTTGTTAATACTCTCCAGCAATCACACTTGAAATGAGAATCAAGTAACACTGATCATGTCATCTCTGAGAGTGAATAAGTAACAGAGGTAAGAGGGAGCTTTTTACTGCACTCAAAGCAAAAGAAATGAGCTGTAATATAACAACACTGGAAGAAGTGGTAAGGCAATCATTCCAGTTTAAGTCAAAGGGAGAAGAGTTTGGTTAAGTACTGAATGTCCATCAAAGCACAGGCATTACAAACAGAACACTGAGTCAGAAATAAGACTAAAACTCTCTTTGGTATCCAATGAATTCCAGCATAATTTTTCGTTCCTTATCAGACAAAACTTGCTGTAGAGAGTAACTTCCACATTCCAGAGTCCATCTGCCATTCAGTATCAACACACCTGGAAAAGTAAATCACAATGGCTGGTTCCTAGCCCACACTGTAAATATGACTTTCAGAAGCTTTAGGAAGGGACCACAGAAGGACTACCAGTTTGGTAAGCCCAAAAGTTCTATGGCCTCTCCCTTTCATTTTTCCTAATTTTTTCCCTATTTGTTCCCCAAAGCACAATACTCAGAAAGCCTGGACAACCTTTCACTATTTTTTTGACAACTGAGGAGAAAGTTTAAGAGCAGATAAACAAAATGGGAATGGGCTCAGTCCCTGCTCTTCAACAAGTCATACATCAATGTCAGGCAGCACCTGGCTTTGGTCTTGAAACAGCTGGCTGTGCTCTGCAAGGGGCCAATGAAAGGTACTGTGATAAAGTTACCTTGTCACAAGCATTTCTCAGTAACTCAGTACACAATAGACGGAGGCTTGATTAAACAGCAGATAAAGAATGAAAAGCCCATCTGGAATCAAGGTGGCTATAAGCTCTGGGGGTTAAATGTACTGTAGAGAACCAAAACAATATGACAGTAAACAGACCTGGTTCAGTAAGGCTTTTATTATCCTCCTGTACTCACACACCTTTGCAGAATACACCTAAAGTGCCAGCTCGATTTTTCCACCCATCTCGCTTTGGTATGGAACCAGTGCTGGATGAACTTCCTCCTTCAGGAACTTTGCCACCTGTTCAAGAAATAGAAAATGAGCCAAATAAAGAGTTCCTTTCACCTCCCCATGGTGAGCTGTTTCAGAGACAGCTAACAGTCTGATATGTCTAGGGTCAACTGTGTCAAGCCTACAGGGAAGAAAGATAAGAAAGCCAAGGAAAACAAACAAGAGAAATATGTCTGCCTTAGAAGTCTGGGCAGAAGTACATAATATGTACACTC
This sequence comes from Phaethornis superciliosus, assembly GCA_023637945.1. NCBI lineage: Eukaryota > Metazoa > Chordata > Aves > Apodiformes > Trochilidae > Phaethornis > Phaethornis superciliosus. The sequence continues at coordinate 60,686,368 of JAJQWJ010000001.1, read as the reverse complement.
TCTGGCAGACAAGAGGATGTGGAATTAAACAACACACAGCATTACAACCTGTAGCCTCTTTCACTACCTGATGAGGAGCACGTCCAGTGAAGGAGGAAGGATCCAACAGGCTTTCAAGTTGTTTATGGATAGGGCTGAAGTAAGAATCAGCGCGTACACGGGCAATGAAGTCATTATCACCCCCTTCCTGTTTTACAACAGCAGCTGCTTGCTGGGACAGAACACGAATCTTCTCGTGGCAATCCTATAGGAGACAGGGGAAGAGAGGAGAAGAAAAAAGTAATTCCATTGCTACTGACAGAATGAACACGTTCTTCCTGTTACCTTGTGTGGGAGGGAGAAACATTGAAGCGGACTGTGCTGGACAGCATACAAATAGAACATAGCTTGGACTGCAGTCTCATATACCACTGTATTAAAATAAGATTTTCTTCATCCTTTCGCATCTGCCAGTTGAGGCTAAAATAGTCTGAATGACACATACATTTCCTGCTCACCTACACCACAAACTTATGACACTGGAATCTTTACACTTCCTCAAACTCCTCAAATCTCTTAGGAGTCACTGAAGGATTATTATGATTATTTTTTCAGTTGCTCTATTCCCTACTTGCATGACATTTCCAATGACAGACTATTATAACTGTTCCCAAAATATTCTATGAACTCTAGTAAAGGAATTCCTTATTCACCACTAGTCATCCCCTGCATGGAACATCTTGGGAGTGTAACAGTGTAAAATCTCTACAGGTTTGGAAAAGAACCTGTCTAACTTAATGAGGACTGAGACTATGTAAACCATCATTTACATAAGGACAACCTGAAGGGTAAAAATACCTTACAAACCTGTGAGGGCCTTAAGCCATTTTCTCTTGAATAACCCCCACATGACAGTAAGACTGGCAAAACCATTATAACAATTTTTCTGAAACACTTCCTAAGACCTTGATTTTCTGTGGAATCAAAATGTAAAATCAAGGGGATCTTGCATAATCAGATACTGCCATGCTGGCTAAAACACAGTCATAGGGTTGCATTTACAGCCATGTAATAATCTTCTCCTCACATTTATTATCCTTGCCCTATAATTAGGAGGGAAATGATCTCCTATTTCTTGTTCCCTCCATCTACAGGCCATCTAGCTCCTGCACTGACCTGCCTCAGGTGAACTGATCTGTCTTCTGGATGTTTAGGGGAGGGAGTTGTTCAGTGGTGCAGGAAGCAGGTAAGTTTCTGTGCTATTAGGTGGGGGAGCATAGAAAATATGCTAGATTGAAAACAGAATATAACAATGTGAATAAGAACAGATTTTATAAGCATAATAAACTATATAGATCTGTAATCAAAAAGCACCAGAAAGAAAGCAGCCCAATAGAAAACAGAGATTAAATCCACTCTTCATTCCAATAAAAATAGAGAGGACTGTTCAGGTAAATATAGGATACTTCAAAAAGAGAACCAGCTGAAAAGATAATGAATCAGATTGACATAGTGTGACCTTTAATACCTTTATTTAGGAAGCTTAATGACTGACCCAGTGCTAAACATCAAAAACACATGGGGAGAAGAAAAAAAAAAAAAAAGGAAAGAAGATTTTCCCTAACTAACATCAAGAAGTGTTTCAGAGAGCTAGAATTAATCAGAGTTTCTAGCAATCCCTTTTGCTATTACTATCTTGCAAGCTTACTTCTATCTCTGATGTGTAAATTATCACAGAAGGAAAAATTACTTTTTAAAGCTAAATGGAAACAAGCTGTTTTATTAAGATATAAATTTGATTATCAGTTTTAAACTGAATTGTGAAATTAAATGATAAGGAAATAAATTCAATGTGTGTCTGGATTTATTTACTAAGGAAAACATTTATTTTCAATTTGTTTGAACATAGAAAATGGAATGAAGGACCATAAGCGAAGTTAATAATATAAAGCACTATACTGAACTGGGGAAGAGTGACACATGAATGAATGGTTCAGAATGGTCTTGCTTGCTTTTTTGTTAACAGCACTAATTCATTCTTTTAATTTTAATTTTTAAGGTAGCCAACCAGCAACATATTCTATTTAAAGAAGCCTGGCCTGTGTTCCAAGTTTCTTCAAACATTTACAAAAGGAAAACGCCTACTAGTATCCAACATAAAAATAGGATTCCCTCTTCAGCCAAATTAGCTCAAACACACAGTGTTCCTAACAGTAAATATGGATCTCCACAACTGCTCTCTCCTTAAAGTCTGGCTTTGCAGCACCAATGTAGTTTATTAGTTCTGTGGGAGTAGGCAGAAAACAAAGAACTGTGAGATGGTCAAGCCAAGAACCCAGGTACTTTTTTTTTTTTTTTCTTCAGGAATGCAATGCCAAGCAATGAGCAAAGGTAATTTTGACTGCATTTGTACCTGACGATTGCCCCCTGCTTTCACCATCGCCATGATTATGTTCTCTGTGGCCATGAATGGCAGCTCCTGCTGGATCCTCCTCTCAATCACCTGAAACAAAACAAAAAAACGAAACAGAAACAGCATTATAGCAATTCTGTAGTCAGTGAAGTTTTCCTCTCCCCTTGAATCTTTAGGACTGGACTGTGATGCAGAGATAATTATCTTTTTGACCTTAGCTATGGGAATCTAGGTACTGAAGATGGTAATACTTAGAATCTGTATCTGTAAGGGACATTACTGTGAAAAAGATGTGGAATGAGGTATTTTTTAACCTGTAGGTAAGCTATAGGACTGTACGAGATCTGCCTGGACAGTATCTTCTGCCAGTGAATTCTACTGATCCGTCATGTAGTTCAGAGAAAAACATCCTTTTAAAGAAATTTTTAATTTACTACCTTTTGGCTTCAAGAAGTACCCCTTCATGTTTGTCCTGCAAACAGGATATATTGAGAGCGAATATATTGAGAGCAGAGAACAAAATGCAGAAATCGTTTGAGCTAACAGATCCAAATGTAATCCTTTGAGTGGGAGGATTTTTATAAACTTTGGCACAGCTGCAGTATTATCATGGATGCAGCACTGGACACATTATCTCCTGCTTTACCTTTGGATATACCACAAGTCCCTCGGAGATATTCTGCAGTGTACTCAGAATGATGTCAGCTGTGAGGAAAGCCTCAGCCAGACACACGCGCCTATGAAACACACATACCCAGGGCCCCAGTTAGCAATAAAGGCCATGTTCTGGTCCACATCAGATCCAGCTCTTTAGTTTCTGTAAATAATACTGTAAATAGTATTTCTGTGGACCTAAAGCTGGAACCGTCCTCCTTATAGGTGCTTCTTGTTGCTTAAAGGTCACAATCAGGAAATCACTATCAGTAAAGCTAAAGAACATCTTGTAGCAGGAGCCACAAGGGTTGGTAGGGGGGTTGGTCTTTTTTCCCAGGCAACTTTCAACAAGACAAGAGGGCATGGACTTAAGTTGTGCCAGGGGAAGTTTAGGTTGGATATTAGAAAGAATTTCTTCACGGAGAGGGTGATCAGACATTGGAATGGGCTGCCCAGGGAAGTGGTGGATTCTCCATCCCTGGAGATATTTAAAAAGAGACTGGATGTGGCACTCAGTGCCATGGGCTGGTAACCGCAGCGGTAGTGGATCAAGGGTTGGACCTGATGATCTCTGAGGTCCCTTCCAACCCAGCCAATTCTATGATTCTAATTAGAGCACCATTCATCAGTGACAGCAGTGCCTGGTCCATTCTAAACCATGATCTTTAAAAATATACTAGTACTTGGGGCCTTGTGCAATATTTAAGGCCTCCAATTCTTCCACACTCTGCTCAAAAGGATTTTCTGTTTTGCAAGTTGATTGCATTTTCTCTGGATTGCTTTCCTTTCAAGACACTACAGCTTTAACAAGAAAATTTAAGGCATGGAATTTTTAAACTGGATTATGAGTAAGTCAAATGACTCTTACTAGATGAGGTGAAAACAAAATTTGAAACATTCCAGTACATGTCTCCACATTTGGTGGCTATTGGGAAATAAGCACACCACATCAACCAGTATCCAATTTCTTAAACTTCCATTGTTTTCTGCTGCCTATGCAGCTCTTTTTTCAACCAGAATAGCAGCTGTGGAGAGAAGCCCTTTTGGGAAAAGATCTTCTATGTTTTCATTTTCATGAAGACATTGTGTTTGTGGAGACATTTTTAAACTAACTTTCTCATCAACAATCTGAGCACTAGTCTACAGCCAAAACTACTGTTGTTTACTGTTCCACAAGCCTCATACCTTAAAGACTTAAAGAAGTCTAAAGACTTCTAAGACCGAAGACTCCTTTGAAACGAAAACATTTCAAAGGTAAATATAAGCTTTATGCAAATTTACAACTGGAAGGTGGAAGCATTGACTTTGATTACTATAATTTACTTGAAAAACACAGAAATCACAGAAAATTATGGGTTGGAAGGGACCTCAGAAGATCATCAAGTCCAAACTCCTGACAGAGCAGGACCTACATCCTACAGGAAGTCATGTAGGAATGTGTTCAGGCAGGTTTTGAGTGTCTCCTGAGAAGGAGACTCCACGGCCTCCCTGGGCAGCCTGTTCTAGTGCTGTCACCTTCACAGTAAAAAAATTTTACCTTGTGTTCATATGGAACCTCCTATGCTCAAACTCCATTGCCTCTTGTCCTATCAATGAGCATAACTGAGAAGAGACCATCATCATCCTCCTGGCTCTCTCTCCCTTTACATATTTATAAACACTAATGAGGTCACCCCCCATTCTCCTCTTCTCCAAGATGAAGAGACCCAGCTCCTCCAGCCTTTCCTCATAAGGGAGATGTTCCACTCCCTTAAAACATTTTGGAGGCTCTGCTCTGGACTCTTTCAAGCAGTTCCCTGTCTTTCATGAACTGAGAGGCCCAAAACTGGACACAATATTCCAGATGTGGCCTCACCAGGGCAGAGTAGAGGGTGAGGACAACCCCTCTTGACCTACTAGCCACCCTCCTTCTAATGCACCCCAGGATGACATTTGCCTTCTTGGCCACAAGGGCACATTGCTGGCTCATAGTCATCCTTCCATCCATCAGCACCCCCAGGTCCCTTTCCCCTTCACAGGTCTCCAAGAACTCAGTCCCCAACCTGTACATGGGGTTGTTCTTTCCCAGATGCAAGACTTTACACTTGCCCTTGTTGTAATTCATTAAATTTCTCTTTGCCCAAGTCTCCAGCCTGTCTATGTCCCTCTGAACGGCAGCACAGCCTTCTGGGGTGCCAGCCAGTCCTCCCAGCTTTGTGTCATCAGCAAACTTTCTGAGAAGACACTCTGTCCCATCATCAAGGTCACTGACAAAGATGTTGAACAGCACTGGACTCAGCACTGATCCTTGGGGGACTCTACTAGTCACAGGTCTCCAGCTGGACTTTGCACCATGGATCACCACTCTGGGCACTATCACATAGCCAGTTCTTAATCCATCTCACTGCAGATTCTTCTGTCCCACATTTCATGAGCTTGCTCATGAGGATGTTATGGAATACTGAGTCAAAAGCCTTGCTAAGGTCAAGGTAGACTATATCCACTGGTCTCCCTGCATCTAACCATTCAGTCACAACATAGAATGCTATCTGATTAGTCAAGCATGATTACCCCTTGGTAAATCCATGCTGACTACTCTATAAAACCTTCTCTTTCATGAGAATAATTATATATAATTATATCTATATTTATAGATAACTTCTGCTCATCTCAAAAGTCATGATGAAGAATCAGAAAATAGAGTAAAGTTTGCTGAACAATACTGAAAGACCTGTACAAGTTTTCATTAAACATTACTTAAAAATAGTGTTTGCACCCTACCTTTAGGACCTGAATTACTTTACAAAGAGATGAGAAAACATTTCGTTAGATTATTTGGAGGGTTAAGGGATTACAGATAAATGTCGAATTATGTTTTTAAGAACTGAAGTGGAGCAGAGGTAAAAAAAAACATTCAGAACAGTGGGGGATGAAAATCTTGAGAAATGTAAGAACTGCTATAGTATTCTGTTGAAACAAAAAGATGACAAGAGCAACTTATTACCTTGGCTTCTGCGTGCCTCCCTCTCTCTGTTGCTTGACTCCGCAGAAGATCTTGATGTTAAAAAATCCTAACAGTTTTCATCAGATCTTAGAGAGGAAACCAGTTTGTAGTCTCTAGATTCATAGAATCATAGAATCATAGAATCATAGAATAGGCTGGGTTGGAAGGGACCTCAGAGATCATCGAGTCCAACCCTTGATCAATTACCACCACAGTCACTAGACCACGGCACTGAGTGCCATATCGAGTCTCTTTTTAAATATCTCCAGGGACGAAGAGTCCACCACCTCCCCAGGCAGCCCGTTCCAATGTCTGATCACCCTTTCTGTGAAAAAATTCTTTCTAATATCCAGTCTGAACTTACCCCGGCACAATTTAAGACCATGCCCTCTTGTCTTACTGAGAGTTGCCTGGGAAAAGAGACCAACCCCCGCCTGGCTCCATCCTCCTTTCAGGTAGTTGTAGAGGGCAATGAGGTCTCCCCTGAGCCTCCTCTTCTCCAGGCTGAACAGCCCCAGCTCCCTCAGCCTCTCCTCGTAGGATCTGTGTTCGAGTCCCTTCACCAGCTTGGTTGCCCTCCTCTGGACCTGTTCGAGGACCTCAATATCCTTCTTGAACTGAGGGGCCCAGAACTGAACACAGTACTCGAGGTGTGGCCTCACCAGGGCTGAGTACAGGGGCAGAATCACCAATTCCATTCAGACTACTTTCCATCAATGTGGTAACATGTAGTTTCAGTTTAAAAATAGTACACCTAAATACATCAGAAGACTTTCCTGCACAAGGCCTTCCAAAACTGCTGCACTGCATGACTGAAACAAACCTGTTGGCACTGTCATCCAACGTCCTCTCAAACCACTGCACAGAGGCTGTTTGGAGGGGATCCAGCACCAGAGTCATCAGGTGTCGAGCCAGGCTGCAGCAGCGTTCGGAACGCATTGGATTCCTCTTGTAAGGCATAGCACTTGAACCTGTGAAAGCAGAAAGAGTGGTGGAAACAGGACTTAGAAGTAGTGTGTTCAGGAAGAAGAGATGATGGTCCTCCCCCAGATAAGAAAAATGTGTCAGGAATCATGGTTTTGACTATAGCCTGAAAATATGATGACACCACCACACTTCCCCTTCAGATTACAAATATCCAAATGTGGGAAGCAAAAACCTGAGAAGGCAGTTTGCAATTCTGCAAAACAGAAGCATTAGCACTTAAAAATAGTAAATGGACTTAATTTTTAATGCAGTATTTAGCACCATCTCTCTAGGCTACCCATGGCAACTTCATCAGTTCAATCCCATCTGCTCAACAACCTTGTCCTTCAAAATCAAGTATATATACTGCTGCCTGGTGAGCAGATATTGAAGCCAACCATAGAATGTAGAATCATTCAAGTCACAAATATGACTAAGGCTTTATTTGCTGATCCAATCCTATGCAACCATTTAGGGTGCCTGCCTGAACTTTCTCCCAGCTAAGAGCCAAAACTCTCTATTTCCTTGTCCCCTTCTACCAATATCAGAGTCACATCATTGGTATTCTTCTGGCAAGGGTCCAGCCCAGTTTCATGGCTCCATATTTGTCTGTTTACAAAGGCCAAAATGCTGAGTCAAGCTGAAACCTACAGCTCTGGTCAGTTGAGGAATGGAAAACACTAAGTCCTCCTTAGACCCAAGTCTTCCTCTCTGGGGAATACATGTCTGCTTCTACTATTCCCCCAAACCCAAAAAGTGCAGGAATACAAATCCGATTTAATTACTTAATATCTCAAAACCTTTGTGTAAAGTCCTTTTTTTTTTTTCCTTTTGAAAAGGACTCAAAATACTAACGATGTCTAGCACCAGTTATTTTAAAGCAGCCTCTGTCAGTAACATCTCTAAGTTTCCTTAAAAGGCTGCATCAACATAAATGAAGATACATACACTGGTCCAATAAATGCCTCCCATCCCTTACCTATCTGCTCTTTCTCAAAGGGCTCCTCAATCTCCTTCAGGTTGGCCAATAGACGAATGTCAGTGCAAATCTAGAAAAAACACCAAGAAATTAAAAACCAGAACAAAACTAACACAGACCAATATATACCCTTGTTAGTTTCCTTGGATAAATGTTTGCACTTGTTTCTGAAAAGTAAACGTGAGGGACAGGGAAAATTTTAATAAAAAAATTTGACATTGCAACCATATTTCCTGGCTGAAAAATCCCAGTCAAGAAAACATAAGAAAAAAACTTCATCCACTATATTAGAATAGAACAGGACTCCAAGAAGGGTACATGTTTGCAGGGAATGGAAGACAGACCAGAAGGGAACACTGAAAAAGCATAACAAAATTATACAGTGATTTGCAAACATAGATAATGTGTGCTCTCTGAACCAGCCAGCCGACAAAACTAAAACAGAAGGAAATACCACAGATCACTTTAGCCTCAGAGAAGGAAGGACAGAACAGAGATAAATCAATAAAAAGAATCCACGAGGACAGAGAGGAGAACACCATAATCAAAGAATCAATTAACTGGGAGGAAACTGTAAAATTTAAAAACAGCACACCACTAGCAGAGACATTTACTCCAATTTTAGCTAACATTAGACTAATATCTGGTGTGGGATTTGCTAACCCAACTGAGAATCTGTTGAGTAAACTTCGTTTTCTTGCCACCAGTCTTAAGATCTGTGAAGTTTGATTACTATGCATAAACCCAGTGATGAATTTACATGATAACAAAGAGAACAGATGAACAAGGAACAACAATTAATATTTCCTGAGAAGAGCATTCTGCACAATGAGCACCTTCTCTTTGAGATCAAAAATTTCTCCACCTCTGCCTAATGTATAGAAATAGGGTGCTCACCTTGTGTATAGATGCCCCCAGACTGGCCAGCACAGACAAGACTTCAATATCCACCTTTCGACTGTATGTCTGCCCTGTGACCATATAAGCCCTAGAAATAAGCACAGAAACTGAGTGCTGCAGACAGATACAACTGAGCCTGAGCAAGAAATGACAGGGTTCTTAAAAGGGAGGGCTGTCATTCTACCCTGATAAGAACAATTTTGGATAATTTCTTTGGGCAGCATGCAAATGGGAGAGAGAAAAGCAGAGGGAAAATGTGTAGCTGTGCTCTGACAGGGAGACAAGTACAAGCAGTCTATTTAGGAGGTGAAGTTTCCTGTGGGAAGCTGCAACTCGGAAGGGAAATTGACAAGGAGAACACTCAACAGCAGCACAGATAGCAACTTGGCAGCTAGAGGAATCTGGGACAACAGACAGCGGGAGTTACACTTTGTTAACACCAGATTTAGATGACTAAACATGCTTGCAACTTACCGCTTAAATCCTGCCTTTGCAGTCACTAATCTGTCCAGCTCTTCAACCTCAGGGTGAAGAAAAAAACAAAACAAGCAGAGCTCAGAATGCAACAACTCAGGAAGGCCAGCAGAAGCAAAGAGGATCCTTTACTTTTTCAGCTTACTGTCAACAAATGTTATACTAGCTGGGAAGCACTCTCTCTACATATTCTGCTCATTTTTTCACAGGCCCTTGTTAGTGGACCCTAGAGAGAGCACAGTGCCCTTGTGGATTTGGTGCCAGAATTTCCATGTTCTCTGAAAGAGAACAGCATTCCAAAGAGAAGAATTGCAAAGACTGCAAAGTCTATGCCCTGGGCTGCCTGACTTACTTTACTATGGTCTCCTTCAAAGAGCTGCAAGAAGCTGGCTTGAGTGCCAGTGGTGCCTTTTACACCCCGAAAGCGCAGGTCATCCCGAGCCCGTTGCAGGTTATGCAGGTCCATGCACAGGTCCTGAATCCACAAGCAGCAGCGTTTCCCCACAGTGGTGAGCTGTGCAGGTCTGAAAACAACCAAGAACAGTGTGTGAAGAATTAAAAAACCTTGTAGATGAGGCACTTCAGGACATGCCCTAGTGAGTGATATATATATATACACGCACACTTTATTGGGGTGAGGTGTTGACAGTTGGATGTGGTGATCTTAGAGGTCTTTTCCAACCATGACAATTATGTTATTCTGTGTGACCCATTCACAGCTTGCACAATAACCCCAGAAGGGCTGCACTTTGCTACTGAGTTGACTGTTAAGGGCTCTTTGCAGACTGCTCTGCCTAGGCAGAGATTAAAGAAGTCTGGTTTATGCAGGAAGACGTAACAGCACGTGTGTATCACCACTGAATGGTACTTGAGGATATCACCATTCTTTTCAGGATGAAATTACATCATGACAAAACACTCGTAGATTCTGCATGTGTTCGGGGCCTATGGAAGCAGTGAGGACGGGGGCTGCTTGTGGGTGGTTCGCTACTACAGCTTGTGAGTTTCTAAAAGCAGAGTGACCTGAGGCCTATAGGAGTCACAGAATCTAGAATCATAGAATTGGCTGGGTTGGAAGGGACCTCAGAGATCATCAGGTCCAACCCTTGATCCACTACCGCTGCAGTTACCAGCCCATGGCACTGAGTGACACATCCAGTCTCTTTTTAAATATCTCCAGGGACGGAGAATCCACTACTTCCCTGGGCAGCCCATTCCAATGTCTGATCACCTTCTCCGTGAAGAAATTCTTTCTAATATCCAACCTAAACTTCCCCTGGCACAACTTAAGTCCATGCCCTCTTGTCTTGTTGAATGTTGCCTGGGAGAAGAGCCCAACCCCCCCCTGGCTCCAGCCTCCTTTCAGGGAGTTGTAGAGAGCGATGAGGTCTCCCCTGAGCCTCCTCTTCTCCAGGCTGAACACCCCCAGCTCCCTCAGCCTCTCCTCACAGGACTTGTGCTGGAGTCCCTTCACCAGCCTGGTTGCCCTCCTTTGGACCTGCTCCAGGACCTCAATCTCCTTCCTGAACTGAGGGGCCCAGAACTGGACACAGGACTCGAGCTGTGGCCTCACCAGGGCTGAGTACAGGGGCAGAATCACTTCCCTGGACCTGCTGGCCACGCTGTTCCTGATCCAGGCCAGGATGCCATTGGCCTTCTTGGCCACCTGGGCACACTGCTGGCTCCTGTTCAGCTTCCTGTCAATCCAGACTCCCAGGTCCCTCTCTGCCTGGCTGCTCTCAGCCACTCTGTGCCCAGCCTGGAGCTCCCCATGGGGTTCTTGTGCCCAAAGTGCAGGACCCGGCACTTGGCCGTGTTGAACCTCATCCCGTTGGAATCAGCCCAACTCTCCAGTCTGTCCAGGTCCCTCTGCAGAGCCCTCCTGCCTTCCAGCTGATCCACACTTCCCCCCAGCTTAGTGTCATCTGTGAATTTGCTGATGATGGACTCAATCCCTTCATCTAAATCATCAATGAAGATATTAAACAGGGCTGGGCCCAACACTGATCCCTGGGGGACACCACTGGTGACTGGCCACAACTGGATCAGCACCGTTCAGCACCACTCTCTGGGCCCGGCCCTCCAGTCAGTTCCTAACCCAGCACAGGGTGCTCTTGTCCAGTCTGTGGGCTGACAGCTTTTTCAGGAGAATGCTGTGGGAAACAGTGTCAAAGGCTTTGCTGAAGTCCAGGCAGACCACATCCACAGCCTTCCCCTCATCCACGGGGCGGGTCACCCGATCACAAAAGGAGATCAGGTTGGTCAGACAGGACCTGCCCTTCCTGAACCCGTGCTGGCTGGGTCTGATCCCTTGCCCATCCTGTAGGTGCTGTGTGATTGAATGAGTTTCACGGTGGCTTTTTTTTTTTTTTTAAAAAAAAAAAAAAAAAAAAGGTATTTATTTTTAAACGTATTTCCCCCTCAAGAACTCTATTAAGCAGAAAAGCCTCAGCCAGTGCCGACTATCGCGACATCCACACCTCCCCTCCCCCTCCCCCCCGCCGCCTCAGCAGCTCCGCAGCCGCGGGGCGCCCCCTGGCGGTCGCTGCAGCGCCCGGGGCGGAGCGAGAGCGGCGGGAAGGGAGGGGGGGGCTGGGGAGAAGCGGGGGGCGGGGGGGTGTCTGTGCATCTGTCCCCCCCCTAATGGTGATCGCCCAGGGCAAAAGGGGCACCCCGGCTAAACCTATAGCGCAGGGGTGTCACTCCCTGGCTGCGGCAGCACACCTGCGGACGCGTTGTGATTTTGAATGATTTGTGATTTTGGATGATTCCTCTGAGGGGATGCTTCTTTTTAGTCATGAGAATGTGTTACTCAGGCTCCGGGCAAAAGTATAGTAATTTTAAATTCCATTAGCCAACATTTTTTAGTAAGACCTCCACCTTGAAGTAACTATCTCTAAGCTTTAACCACACTGTCCCCATGCAAATATTTTGAGGACATTATGGGGGTATTATGCAGAACCTAGAAGTATTTCAAATTATCACAGAATGGTTTGGGTTGGAAACAACCTTAAAGGTCAACTAGTTCCAATCCCTCAGCCATGGGCAGGGATACCTCCCACTAGACCAGGTTGCTCCAAGCCCCATCCAACCTGGCCTTGAGCCCTCACAGGCAGGGAGAAGCCACAGCCTCCCTGGACAACCTATGCCAGTGTCTCACCACTCTTGCAGGAACGAATTTCTTCCCAATATATAATCTATATCTACCCTCTTTTAGTTTGAAACCATTACCCCTCCTTCTATCTGTACACTCCTTTGCAAAAAGCCCCTCCTCAGCTTTCTTGCAGGATTATTCACATGAACTTCAAAGATAACCTCTGTACTTTTTCAGAAAAGCACATGAGCAAGATGCTCCTGATTAAGCTCAGGAATCAAAAGGAGGCATACAGGATGTGGAAGCAGGGATGGGTGATCGAGAACGAATATAAATAAATGGTCCAACACTGCAGGGACATGGGGTTAGGAAAGCCAAAGCCCACATGTGGTTTCATCTGGTGTGGGATGTGAAAGGTGACAAGAAAGGCCTTGGAAAAATACGCCAGCAGTGAAAAAAAGGCTAGGGACCACATGGGCCTGTTCATAAAATGGGATAGAGGCCCTGCTGACAAATGACACAGACAAGGTTGAGGTATCAATGCCTTCTTCACCTTTGTTTTTACAATTTCACCTTGCATACATACACTTCTTGAACACACCTCTGTATAAATCAAACTGAGCACAGAAAATACATCTCTGAAAAGCTGTAGACAAAGAAGGACCCAGGACTAGAGCTGATTGAACTGACATGGCATATACATAAAGACAATTCATCAGAGACACAACTTCTGACACAACCTGTGCTTCATTTCCATGCCTTTGGTGTTCTCTATCACTGGGGTAGAAGATCCAGGTATACAGCTTAATGTCTCTGAAAGCACACATTCTTCATGAAACAGCAGATTCATCTACCCCAATGTCTCGCTGTCCTTCTGACCCAAGTAGCCTGCCTAAAAGTATCTTATTCTATCCTATTCCATCCTAAAAGCCACCAATGTCAGAAGTGCTGCACAAGATGTATAGGTTTTGCAGGAGACAGGAAACAGTATTATGCTGTTAAAACAGCAGAAATTCTTCCTGATTCTTCCTAGGCATCCATAGAGGGATGTAGGAAAACTGGTTGATCCCAAATCATCCCTTTAGAAGAAAGCTTCAGCTACAGTGATAGAGTAACAAGCTGCTGTAACAAGTAACCAGTAACAAACTTCCCTAAACTGCCGCTGAAATTAATTTAAGTGACAGAAATGCATACAGAAAATGTAGCAGGAAGACAGGCTACAATTCCCAGTCATGACTATGAAAACAGCACAGAGTATACCTGGAAGTCCTTCTTTATGAAGCTGTGTCAAAACAACTGCTGATAGCTAAGTTAAGCAAAAGTTCCATTTCCTAAGACATGGCTGGAGTTAGGCATATGCTCCTTTTCTGAACAACCAACAATGTATTAATGACATCCAGCAGTACCAGCTGCCACTGGGCAGAGATGGGGGGAAAGAAGGCTGAAAGAAAGCAGCTGCAGGCCAACTTAACCAAAGCATAGCAGACAAGATGGAAGCAAAGGCTGATGTCTACTTACTGGTAGTGAGTGAAGCCCAAAGTAGGCATGTCAGCATACTTCTCAGCAAAGTCGGCCAGCCGGCTGATCACCCTTGCAAGCTGGTGGATGTGGTAAGGACAGAAAAGGTGCAGGATGAGAGAAAAAAACCATCACAGCAGAAGCTAGCATGCTTAAGCACAACAATGCTGTGAAAAAAAAGGGGAGGAAAACAACCATGCAGTCCTTGAATACCCCACTCCAACTGCAAAATGCGGTGCGTTTCATTTTTTCAGGACACGCACAAAATTTTTGTTTGCTACAGAACTCAAGCAAGAGATGACATAAGACTTCAGCTCAAACTACTATATTTTCTTTACTCCTGGAGTTGTTCAGAAATAAAGCTGCCTGGAGTATAATTAACTCATATACAGTGCAGGACGAACTGGGTGCCAAGGCACTCAGGTCAGATAGACAACAGTCCCACTATATTTGACTTGAGGTAATCGTATTACATAGTTTCTTGAATATTAACATGCTCCTAATATAGTTGAGGGTATGTCTAAGCTCATCCTGCAAACAATACAGTTGTTACTTAAAACTAGTATCTGTGGCACAGGTAAACAAAGAGTTGCTTTTAATTCCCATGGTAAGCAGAGAAGCTTTGGAGAAAGACTTGAAAAAGGAACATAACTGTTCATTTCCTTGAGAATAACCCACACAGACAGCTCCCTCCTAGCTTCCCAGCAAGGTTTAGGAAAACCCAAGTAAAAACACATGCTATTCACAGGACATCAGTACTGTCCACTTCTAAACACCATGCACCTTCTCACCTTGGGTAGCAGCAGGTTAAACCCATCACGAAGAACAATCAGATCCTGAAAAAAACAAAGAAAAGAAGTTTGAGAAGTTTGGACTGTGAAGGGTCAAACATGACGGCTTCTCTCAGAGAGGACACAGATAATTAAAACATGCTTTGTCCACTCAAAAGTGTCTTCTTAAAAAGAAAGCTCTGCTTTCCTTCTTGTACCAGAACTTGCAGTGAACTTCCTTATGACAAAAGTGCTGGATGGATCACTGCTCCTTCTATGTTATCCCCAGAAAGTCATACTGGGCAAGTGTAACTGATTATTTTGAGATACTCCTGATGCCCGTGGAATAAAACGAAATCATTCATCCCAGGTAGAAAATGCAGGCACTGTAGGCTAAATGTGGCAGGAAAGTAAGTGGAATAATGAGGCAGCAGTCACCTGCAGTCCTTCTTTTGGAACTGAGGTACAACTAGGTCCAAGTGTGACAAGGAAGGGGGTATTACCAAAAGCCAAGCAGACTTGCAAAGGAGTAGGTTGAAAATAATCACACAGCATCTTCTCATACAACAAAAGTGGATATTAAGTTGCAATGACTTGGACAAAGGGGAATGACAATGCATAATGACAAATTAGGCTTTAGTTTGCACTCAGTTTTAGACAGGCATTTCACAAATACTTTACAGTATTCCACTTAACACACTTAATCTATTCTCTTGGTGACTACAGAAACTTTATTTACCCTGAATTAATACAGGGCAGATCCAAGCAGCAGCTGAAAGATCATGGGCTGTGTATATCAAAAGTGGCCTTGCTTTTTAAGTCAGTGAACTCTTGTCTTGTTGGCATAACTGACAGTTCACATGCATTTGCAACTCGACATCTCTTATCTCCTTGAATATTTAACATGCAAGCAGAGATTAGGGAACAGTTGGTTTCCAGACAGATCTTGCTTCATATCAAACCCTCCTAGGGTAGTTAGGATAAAAGCTAATTAACTTCAACAGTAAAACTAATAAAGATGTCTGAAAAACCTATTTAATATTACTTTATAAAGAGGTATCAAGTGAATAGCTTTCTGTTACCAAACTCTGCTGGCAGGGAAATGAAATTAATTTTATTACCGTATTATCTCCTACGTAACAGGAAGTTGCTCCAAGGTGAATGATGGCTGCAGCTTTTGGACAACAGTGGGCAAAGGTGTGAACATGGGCCATCACATCATGACGCAGCTTCTTCTCTTCCTCCGCTGCCATCTTGAAGTCGATGTTGTCCAGATTTGCTTCCATCTCCTTTATCTGCTCATCTGTGATAGGAAGCCCAAGTGACTGCAAAGGGAAAAGAACTCTCCATTTATGTCATATACAGACAACCCAACCTGAGACAGAAGCTGTTTAGATAGTTTACTCCCATATGACATCTCACAGAAGTGTGGCAATGTGGCATAATAAAAAACTGTGACAAGAAATGCTTTCACTTTGGGGTTCTCCACTCTTTTCCAATAGCATAGGACAGTGTCCATGTTTAGATGATCCTCCTGGGCTTCATGCTTTCCTCAACCATGTAACATCCCTGTTACAACTACAAAAATGAGACACACTGAGAAAAGTGATACAAAAATAGTATTGTTTAAACTTCTTTTAAATAAATTAATCCTTTGGGTAACAAGCCAGCTACCATGTGACTAGATAGCCTGTGTCAGAAAGAACTCTGTGAACCTCAATGTAAGCAAGCAGGCTTAGAACACATGGAAAGGTACACGTTTTCATACCTTTCCAAGACTTACAGTATTAATTTCAATCTGAATCTGAAAGCTTGGCAAATCAGTTGCTTGACTGGGAAGCAGGAGACAAATGCTCCCAGTTCATGTTCAAAAATAACTGCTAAACCTTTTCAGCACATGGACTTAAAAACAGAGTAAGACATCTAACCACAGAATTATACACTGGTATAACTCTTGCACAGCTCTGTACTTGCTCCAGCTAGCTGAGAAAAATGATACTGAAATGATTCCTGATAGTGAAAGTTTAATAGTCTCACAATGAACTTGGCATCACTGTTCCAAATCAAAATGCTATTGTCTTGTGCGTTAGTAATTAGAAGTCACCAGCCAAGAAACTTTAAAGATCAAAAGTATTCCAAAAGTTGTTTGCATTCAGAATCAGACTGATAAAATGCTTTGCAGATGTGGAATCTGGAACTGTAGGAGACAGCAAGTGAAGCAGATGTGTCTCCAAGGTTCTCACCAGATAATTAGTACCCACACAACTTAAAATATGATGCTGCAAATCTATAGACAACCACGAGAGTCCAGATAAAAAACACCTGGCCCCAGACTGTTGTCTGAGGTGTACTGATACAGATCATAGCTACTTGAAAGCACTCAGGCAAGTCAGTATTATCTTGGGCCAAGATTAAAATCTCATGCCTTGTTCACACATCCATGAACTGTTGGGAAAAGCTGATCTCAGTGTGCAGTCACTGACAGCCACACAGAGAGGAAAGAAGTAATTCTGGAGAAGAGGGACTACTTGCCATAGGAATACACACAAGGTACAGTAGTGCCAAGACAAATGCTGTTCTCATGCATCCACAAGCATTATGGGAGGCCTCTTCACTATGACTTTTTGCTGATATTGACAGTACCTCAAGAAGAAAGCAATCAAATAGCCTTCAGACCTGTGTATCTAAGAGAATGTAGGAAAAGTATCCAAGAGAGAACATAGGGTTTTCTCCAAAGCACTAGAGGTCAGGGACACGCTCTCTGAATTGAGATTATAAAGCGTCATTCCTTTGAGATTGTTCCAATACTTTGATGTGCCACTGTAACAACTATGACTGTTCATTCCTATTTCCTATGTTCATTCCTATTCCTATGTTCATTCATAGTGCAGAGCAAAGCAGGCATATAACATAGAACATCTTTCTGCAAACAAAATGGGAATACTGGGCTGCTCATCTAATAAAGAATCTATGACAAAAAATGATTACACTTCAACTGGACAAGAAAAGTAGACTGAGAGCTAATATAAGCTCTTATAAGAGATAAAATATTCAAATTCCACATGTGCAAAGCATTTTATTAGTCAGTTTGATGCTGCAGAGTGTCAACATTTATTCTACTAGAAGGAAGAGCACCATGAAATTTATACCTTGAGTCAAGACCTCAAGATTATAAGATCATAATAAAAAATGAGGTTTTTAAGAGAGGTATCATAACACAAAATATTTTTTGTTCAAAAAATAAACTACAGTTTTGGGATGGGTATGAAATCACACCCTTCTCTTAACCCAAACTTTAACAACTGTCAGTTTGGAAGATTCATATAAGGAGTTCTCTCTTACTAATCACACCTTTTGTTGAGTCTCCTCTTTCAATCTCCTGGTTGTCCAACTGCCTGCTGTAAAGAACAAAACACACACTATGAAGATTTTCTGTCTAATTAAATTTTCATTGAAATAATTTTTCAATACTTGCTTCACATATGCCATGCTGACTACTTGAAAATTTCTCCCACAAGTCAGGTGAATATTGAAAACATTTACCTGGCCCTGCACCTCACCTAGAATTTATCACCAAACTGAACATTTACTTTTACTACTTCCCTGCAACTTTCAGAAAACCTATGGTTAGATCTTCCTACTAATCTGCTTTACTGCAAAATAGGCTCCTAGTATCACTGGAGAGGCTTGAAAGATGGTGAGTATTACCCAAGTAAATATTGCCCATAGTTTAAAAGAAATATGTACCCTCGACAAGGAACCTAAGGAGATGGCTTATATCTATCACCAACTGGTCACTGACAGAGTTAACAGGTGCTGAAAGTAGCTGAACTCTTCTTCTTTCAGTCCAGAGCTGACATCTGAAGACAAATCTCTTTGGAACGAGACAGATAAAAATAGTAGTCTCTCTCACCACACTATGAAGAGGGTGCTGAAGAAGCTGCAGGATCAGTCTCTGCTTTCTGGGAACAAAACTCTATGGGGGCAATAGGAGGGAAAGCAAGGGTCAAGAGACAGAGGAACCTTAAGTTTCAGGAAAAATAAGCCTTGTTCACTCTTTCAGAAGCTTGCTTGCTCTTGTTGGGCAAGCCATGTAAAGTATTTTTATTATTCACAGTAGTAAAGGTGATGATTTATCTGCTGGAATCAATATGACACTGCTTCACTTATTATGTTTTGAACAAAGAAAACTCCTTAATCATTCAGTCTTGGTATGACACTTCCTGTATTAGGTGAGATTTGCAGTCTGCTCGCTCCAACATCTCAACTGTGACAACACCTAGCATGTGTTATTTCAGAATGCAACTCTTAACAGAGCTGTACAATGACATCCTTAGCTTCTGAAACATCACACTTGGTGCAGCATACCATTGATGAGGCTGCTGTTGTGGTACCCTCCTTGAACAGCAAAGGAACAAGTTAATGACACTGTGCATTGCTTGCTCATTCTCCAGTGTGACGTTTCTCTGCCCTTACACTAATAGAAACAGCCAGACCCAGTGCATGGATTACTTCTTAACTCCAGTACTTTGAAAGCAGAAACTGAAACTTTGTGCACAAACTACTTTGGACAAGTATTGAGCTTGAAAGTTAAAACTATTCTATCAGAAAGCTGGGTGGTTTGGCTTTTTTTCCCGCTCTTTGGGAACATACTACAATGTTTCCACGGTCTTCCTCTCAGTCACAAGGAATTAAGGTAGCTTACCTTAAAAACTACAACTCAGCTAAACAGTAATAATGGGCTGTACACATACCCCTGTCTGGGACCAAAGTAAAAGTAAAAAGTTTTAGCTTAAACTACATTTTAAAAATGTTAACTGCACAGACTCTACTGTAAACACAACACCTTGCAGTCATGGGGACACATGCTCAGCTGCTGCTTCCTCGTAGCTGAACCAACACCAACCTTTTGTGCTACCAGGCTTTTTTTATGGCACTCAGCCTGTCAGAAATGTCATAAGGATTTCTGGGATAACTGCTCTGCTCACTTCAGCCAAAAGGAAACTTTTCTCAGAAACAAGGGCTTTCTAAAGACTACTGGCTGCGGATGTTAGGGTGGTCCAGTTGTCACAGCCTGACAGTGATCTGATTGAAAGTCTCATCAGTCACACCTCCTGAAGAACAAACAGCCAAGCGCTAGAGAAGGACAGTGGTGTTTGCTCAGAAAGCAGCCGCCCCCCGCAAAACTGCTTAGCAAAGCTTTTGAAAAACCTGACTTCACCAAAGAAGGCAAAAGTGCAAGGGGGAGGGCATGAGAGAAGAAGAAGTGATTTGCTGGAGGCTGACAGGTACACGTGGAGGATTGCGCACAAAGGGCTGTGTAAAGCTGCGCTCGCACACACATCCCCACCCCACTCCTATCCTCCCTCCCCCGAAACACACAGAGGGTCGCCTGAATGTTGTTTTGATCAGGTACCCCCCCAAACCCGAGCAGCCCCAGGCCGCTGCTCGGTCCCGTTTCACAGATGCAGCTCCGGGAAGGCGGGACGGGCACCCAAGGAGCGGCACAGGGGCCCAGCGCCCCACGGCCACTCCGCGCCCCACCGCGGGCATCTCTGCCCCCTCGCACCCCCCGCCAGAGCCCCTCGGGGACGGCTGAAGGGAAGCGGGACGAGGCCGTGAGGCCGTTCCGCGGCGGCAGCCCCCGGGCCCATCCCGGGAAGGAAGAGGAGGAGGAGGAGAAGGAAGGGGGTGTCTCTCCTCAGCGCCCCCGACCCGCTGTTACCTTTTCAGCCTGGGCGAGGTAGAGCCAGAGGCGTCGCCAGGTGCCGAACTTTTTCCTCTCGCTGAAGTTGAAGCCCATCTCGGGACTGGCATATCGCGACACCAGCGGAGAGCGATAACGCGACATCGGGTCCTCCTCGGCGCCGGGGGCGGCCATGGCGGCGGCTGAAAGCAACGGAGCGATCGGGGCCTCCCGGGGCAGGGTGCCCGCCGGTAGCAGGGGATAAGGGATGGCGGCGGCCCCGCCCCGCTGTCGCGATGCGTCCCGGCTCTCGGCGCGGAATACGGCACCGCGGCCGCGAAGGCTGCGCAGAGCCAAGATGGCGGCGGGGAGAGAAAACACCGAGCGTAGCAGAATAAAGGGGCGGGAAACACGAGTGTTAAATGCTTAGCAGCCAAACACATTTATTAGTCTTTTTCTTTTTTTTTTTTTCTCTTTTTTTTTTTTTCCAGGAACCCAAAAATATTTTGTAGTTATAATGTAAGCAACTGAGTTGCACATAATACAATCATATCTTTAAAAAAAAAAAACAAAAAACCAAAAAAACAAAAAAGCTGTTTAAAAGCCCCCCCAAAAAACAAACCAAAAAACCTTCAGAAAACTTATATAAGTATTACACCATCTCTCAGTTTCAATGAAATGACGACGACTTAATTCCTTATTACTCTTAAACTTTTCACACTCCAATAAAACATCAGCCTTTCATGTTTTTTTCTTTTGCTTTCCTTTTTTTTCTTTTTTTTCTTTTTTCTTTTTTTTTCTAAATCCAGCATGAGAAATACAGTACCTGCTATGGCAAAAATACACATAAAATGCAACATTTCAGCTTATTTGTACATTAGTAGAGTTTAAACATTTTTTTTTCTTTTTAAGTGAACCAGTGATTTTAAGTACCACTATACTAAAAGTAAAATAAAAATATAGAAAAGGAGGAGAAGGGGGGCAGCTGGCCGTACAAGAGCACCTTCTAAAGTGCCAAGTTTCTGTGTCCATGGAAAACCCTTAGGAAGTTCAAATACCTGTGAGTGTACAGGATGGAGATCACGATGAAACCTGGATATGCAAGACATTGTGTCATCTCCCCGTTTGTCCTGTATCTTTACTGCACAAGAGAGAAGGAGGGGAGCAACCAGAGCTACGGTAAGAGTTTAGGAAAGGAAGCCATTTCAAGTATAAGAAAAAAAAACAACCAAAACCCAAAACACAACACTTACAAGGTAACTTGCAAATAGCATCAATGCACAGCCACTAGTTTTATTATTACATCTGCTTCTGGGGGACAGTGTTTCAGGCAAGAGGACTTGAGCTGTACCTTCCTGTTACCTATTTATGTGCAAAATAGAAAAGCTGCCTTTTCTAATCCAGCCATTTTGGACATCGCTGATTTTCTGTTCTTCAGCCTCCTGCCTCAGTTTTGGAAGGAGGCATTATTTTACAGAGAAGACTAGATGAAATGAATCTATTCCTCCATTCCTCTTCCAGACACTCTTCTCCCATTACTTGTTTGCATTTAAGAGAAACTTGCCAGAACACCCGATGCCCACCATTAGCCAGTTTCCTGAACAGGTAGAAGGCATTTACCTTTGTAAACATTATCCCTTTTGTTTGTGGAACTCAGAGCAGCATTTCGTAGCTCCATCCAAGTGGTGGAGATTAAAATAGATCAGAACGCTCCCCATCACTGCTTTTCCTTTTCTCCTTCTCTCTCCCTGCCCCTAGAAAGGTTCCATTTGGTTAATTTTGATAGAAGATGTGTTTTTTTGGTTCTTTGGGGAAAATACATAGTGGATTATTCAAAGTAAACATTACAGAATTACCACCAGCAGAGTCATGCTGCTGTTTGTTCTGCTTTCTAGATGAAAAAGAAAAAGCATCGTGCATCAGATACTGTGCATGTTTTAGACAGGGTGCAGCAGAAATCCAAGATACGTATGTGTGTAAACCCTAGAGGTGCACATGCATCATTTCAGTTTACTTCTTTGCAGAACCACTGTATGTTTCACCTTGAGTACTGGCAGAGATGGAAAGGGTGGCATATGGCAATGGTGGAGAGGTGCTCCTAAGGCCACAGGGGAGCAATGCAGGACAGAAAGGACCAGGGAGTGTCAGATAGGAGAAGGTTTCAGGTACAGAAACCATATTCTTGGTATTTCAAAGGCCAAATTCCAAAAGGCTTGGGCTCATATGCACATCCCTGAGACGCACATCCAAGAAAGAAGAAATGGCGACCATGTGATTGGGGAGGGGAGAAAGTAGCAGAGGTTCCCTGACAGCTGTGGGCTTTACCCAATGAAGACCTCTTCCCCCACCACCCCCCCAGAGACATTCTGGGGGAGCTGTAAGGCATCTACACAAGCAGCATCTACTATCATTCCCTCTGTTCCTACATTTTACTGGCAGGTGATGGCTTCTGTATATCGTGGACAAAAAGAGACACTGCGTTTGAAGTGTCACTGGTAACACACTGAAATTAATTCAGGGAAGAAAACAGAAAGCTACTCTGCCCTTCATCCCTGGAGCAGCAGCATAAAGTGGCAAGGTTCTTCATATTACAGTCTCCTCTCTGGAACTACACACCACAACCTCCCCTTCCTGATGGCAGGAAAAGATGTGCTGACTGAAGGATGACATTACCAAAATCTCTACTTAAAGGCAGGGAAAGGTACACAAACTGATTCCAATTTGGTGATCTGGTGAAAGAAGCAGCAAGCTCAAAGTACTTTAATCAAGTTTATTTAAAAGTACATATGACCTGTAGCAAACACTGGCATAACTATGTAAAGGAAGAACAGGAGAAAGAAACTGGCGTATAGACAGAGAAGGAGTATGAGTAACTGAATCTCAATCAACTATTTAGGATCTCTGTGTCTGATGGCTTCAACCAGGACAAAAAAAGAAAAAAAAAAAAAAAAAAAAGAAAAAGTTATCTCCTTCCACACAAGCAAACAGTGTAAAAAGAATGAGTGATCTTGCTGTAAAAACCTCGTAATACTTCTATAATGCTTTTTTCTTTTAAAGCACTTTTACAAACATTTACTTGTTGATCCTCACAAAACCCCTGTGAGGTAGGTATTATAATCACTCCTGCTTTATACATGAAAAAACAAAGGCAAAGAAGTTAAATAACTTGCTCAAGGCAAGGGAAAAGTAAGGGCCAATGTTAAAATTCAGGAGTTCCAGGCTTGTGGTCCTGCGCTCAAAATCACTAGTTCAAATATCATATTATAAAGGAGATAACACCAGATGGAAGTAAAAGTCCATTACGTTTAGAAGAAAAGGTAAGATTTAAAAGGTTACTTAAATCAGAATGGGAAATGTACCACGAGGTATTTTTGTAAGTTTAAACTTCAGGTTTGTTTTTTTTTCATATTTTTTTTCTTTTTTCTTTTTTTTTGTTTTTTCCCCCCCTCTCTTTTTTTAAAGGCAATCTGACAGAGTGGAACCCTGATAAAATCACATCTGCAAGGCAGGCACAGATGCGAGAGTCATCATCAAGTCTATTACTTATTACAGTACTATGAACATCAACAAAAATGAAATTGCTGCATGAAAACACTGAATACAGGCAGGATAATATCTCAGTTTATGATACGACATCTAAGATAATGCCAAGGATAATGTAAGTACCATGGTATGCCATGGACAAAGGAAAAAGTCAAGTCAAAGGGTCCCTATTAAGATGATGAAGAGAGCAGCGAGATCTACATTTTTCTGAGGAGACTGCTCCTGAAAGCTCAGCAAGCCTCAAGGACACACATAATTCACAATAACTGCATTTTGGAGATGTGAGGAAGCAAATCCTTTTTTCAGACCACTATGATTTACCTTATAGTAAAAAAAGGATCATGTCTTAAATAGAGGGCCTTGTCTACAGATCAGTCTGCATTCCCTGAAATTTCACATGCTGCAAACATTAGTGCTAAGTCACTGGCAGTCACACTAGACAACAAAGCATAAGTAGCTGCTGATGTTGAAAGAACCACAGTCCTTGTGGTTGTGCTCTGATCAGCACGAGAAAGCAAGTACCACTTCCACCATCTTGTCTATAGCTGTGCTGTCACTGCATAAGCTGTGCTAGAAACAGCAGCAAAGAAAATTTTAGGGAGAAGGAAGAGTAGACATCAAGGACCAGCTGTGTTCAAACTCTCCTGGAAGAGCACAAGGACTGCTGTAATGGAAAATGAGGAGTAAATCCATAAAAGACAGTGCTTGCAGCACTGTGTTTCCTGAGCTTGACAAAGGCCAGAACACAGGAGATGGCAGATAGCTTCCCAAGTAGCGCTGGTGTCCCGTTCACCTTACTGGCCCTGGGTTAACACTGCACGGCTAGAAGTCACAATCCTGCACAAGGCTTAGAGTGGATTTTTTTTTTGCAGTCAATGGTTTTCCAAATCTCTGCCCAGTTACCTAATGATCAACTTCTGTAAAAGAAGTTCTTACCAACTCCATTTTATTTCAAAGTCACCGCCTCCCCACTTCCCCAAACTATAATGGATATACCATGGACACAGAAACTCTTAATACACTTCAGCAGAGCTATCTTTGTCCCCTACGCCCCCTTTGCAGAATGCATAGTTTACAATTCACTTACAAAATAAAGAAGCAATGCTGACCACACATGGGACCTTTTTTTTTTTTTTTTTGAAAAAAAGAACAAACAACCTCTTCTTAAGTTCAGTATCAAAATTCACATTTGCATAATAATACATTTCAAGGCCATTAGAGAGGAATGAGAGCGAAGCAAAGAAAACTGCAGAGTCTCTCCTCTCTTTGTCTTCCTGAATAGAGCTGCGGGATCCCACTGGAGTTTCTTTTCAGGGTGGGAATTACCAAGGGCTACAGCAACAGCTCGTTATCTTGTACACCTCATGTTTTGGGTGGGACGAAGAGGTGAATTAGTAGAAAAAAAAAACAAATGGAAGGAGACACTGCAGATTTCCATGTTTAGCTACAAACAGCTTCAAAGAAACAAAAAATTACTTCAGGTTTTTTTTCCTTTTAAACACTTCTACCTCACCATTTCAAAAATTCTTTTTTTCTTCTTGTGTAATACCCTGTTCATTTAAATGGCAACAATAAGTGTGCTGGAAGTTGAAGGGTTGAAAAAAATAAATTTTCCTGTTTCTCTTATCAGGACAAGGACAGAGAGGGTAAAAGTGTGCCTGCACCCACTATTTAACAGAAGCTACAAAACATCATCTTCTCTACACGTATAAATCTGTCTCAAACATCACTGTGTTTCAATTCTCCAGTGCTTACAAAAAATAAAGCCACACGCACTCACACTCACGCACACAAACGTAAAAGAGAAGCCACATAATACATATACAAACTCAACCTGCAACAGCAGACTAGCCTAAAACTATCAACAGCTTTTGTGCATCACAAGACATCCCTTCACACCCCCTCACCCCATCTCTACCACATATGAATACGTATTGTGCAGTGTAGACACCAGCCCAAAGATGCTGCTTGTCAAAAGGGACCAGTGGGCTGGAATCTCCATGTCTGACCTCTTGAAAGAATAAGTTGACCATTGTCTCCCCTCCAGCCCAAGCAATCTCCTCAATTAGACAGTCACTATACTCACAAAGGCACATTCATAAATACCACATTTAACTTACTGCTTGTAAAAAACATAGGAGGAAA
Organism: Phaethornis superciliosus; assembly: GCA_023637945.1. NCBI lineage: Eukaryota > Metazoa > Chordata > Aves > Apodiformes > Trochilidae > Phaethornis > Phaethornis superciliosus. Next base: position 60,660,264 of record JAJQWJ010000001.1, on the reverse strand, counting down.
ATGTTAAGCGCTTATACCCCAACCCATCCTTACTGACCCAGCAAGAAGTATCACAATAACGTATCACTTGGTGAGACCTTACTCTACCTTTAGAAGGTACATATTAAAGAAGTCTTCCAACACCTCTTTTTAAAAATTTTTTTGCATAAATGAATGCTTTTTTTTGTTTGTTTTTGGCTTACATATTTTGGAATACAGCACACTCACTATAAAGCTCTGTTGTAAGGCTACCCCCTAAAGTAAGGCTGTTCTACCTTGGCTTGCATTTTTCACCTCATTTTGCTTTGTCTCCATATGTCCCCAAAACAAAACAAAAAAACCCACACAGCGCCTTCTACAGAAAGGGTAAGCCATATCTGGCAGGAAGAGGGAGGGGAAAGAAAGCACATATCTTAACCTTGTTACTAAAATAGCTATTCTAACAAGCTGTGCAACCTGCTCTTACTGCTCAACAGTAAATGATGAAGAAAATGTTCACTTAGGGTTGTGTTTCACCTGAAACAAGAGAAGCTTCCACCTTGTATCAATCAATTAAATCAAACATTAAAAAAAAAAAAAAAAAAAAAAAGAGGAAGTTAGTTCTGTGAATGCAACAATACACACTAATACCCAAGGGGAGGCATTTAGTGCTCAAAGAAACATTTCTTTCTAAGCACTGCCTCCTTCTATCATGCATCCATGCAAAGTTCTCCAGTCTCTTCTCTTTCCCTTAGCCCACCACAATCAAGAATGTTTGCTGTGAAAATACCTAATGCTGGCTTGCACAATGCATTCTTCCTTCCCCCCCCCTCCCCGCCCTTTTCCCCTGGAGTGCTCTGTATCAATTACAGAAAGGCTGTCAGAGTGAAGTCAAAAAACTCCCTTTCTCACCACAAAGTTAAGAGGAGCCCTAACACTGCTGAATGTCACCAGTCCCAGCTGTCACACATACAGGGAAAAATGGCTCTTTACAGAGGGCACTTGATTTGCTAGAAGCTTGCTTAGATAGCACAGGATTCTGGGAGACTGAGAGAAAAAAATTTCCTGCATAGCTCGATGAAAAGCAACACGCATGCAGACTGTGGATGTGAAAGGATGTTGTCTGCTGCGTGCCACAGATGAAGTTGCATCTACCTTGGCCTGACAATAGTTATAAAAACAGGCTCCAAACCATCAGGAGCTGTGTGGTGCTTTTTGCAGCACAGAAGTAACCTTAAATCACTTTTCACATCAGGATTACAAGCTAGAGGTACTACATCACAAAGTTTAAAGTCTCACGTTACATCACAAAATAGAGAGCTGTATTTTAAACAGGACCCTGACTCAGTTTTAACAGCAATGTAGACAGACCCATGAATTCTACTGCAGTGACTTGTGCTTGGTGTGTCACTGAAAAATGGACCTGTTTCCTATTATCTACTGCAGGGGAACTTTGGTAAAATTCAGCAACACTGATATTTACAGTGATGGGACACTTATGGAAAACATCGTGAGGGACATGAACTAGCAAGGCTGCTAAACATCTCCAGTTAGGCTCCTGTCATTTAGCCCAACCAACAGCTCTGCTCCAGTATAATTTTTGCTTTGAGTTTTAGGTTTTGACGTGAATTCAGGACAATAGGGAAAAACACCGTCTACATTGGGAAACTTTACCTATTTCTCTCCACTTCCATAAAAACCCTTCTGCCACAGGTGGAAGCCTTGTACTGGAGGTGAAGGAAAAGGGAGTTTGGTTTCTACACTTCTGTATTATGATCACTGTGGGAATGACTGATATGATGTAACTAACAGTAACAGTTCCTAACATTGTAAAATAGTAGAAAATTTAAATTAGAGAACTAAAATTTTATTTTGTGCAAAATCAATTTTGACAAACAAGTTCTGCATATATTGTTTCAGACTCAGGACCAAAGTTGCACTTCAACAGCATTTGTTTGGTGTTTATTTTTATTTTCCTTCAAAACTCACTTCAACTTAGTTTTCTTGGCATTCTTTCCTGCCCACAAATACATGCATGCATATTTACAATCAAGAAAGCTGCTTCTGCTAGGGGAATCTTAGCTCTTTAAAGAAAAAAACCCACTACCTTTTCCTTCAGTCATGCCCTGAGATGCTAACCATCCACCATAAACCCAGCATTTCAATCCACTTGAGAAACATGGTCATATGATTTACAGTGAATGTGGTATATGCAACATAGGTATTTGCTGCACTGGAAATACAACAGGTCCTCCTTTGCTACCTTGGCCTGATCCTGGTAAGGTTCACTTACACAAAGAGCATGTACTCATTTAAGGTCAGTGGGACTAATTCACTTGAGGATCACTCCTGATTTCCTGGACCAAACTTGGCCAAATTTGGGCATTTCAGATACAGAAACAGTACTCCTCTTGAAGTCAACAGGAAAACAGTATGCACAAACAAAATTAGAAGCGTAAGAGGTAAATGTTATAAAGAATGAAGCAAAAAATCCCAACCAAACAAAAAGAACCCTACAGTATTGTCTGTATGCACTAGTAAGACACAGTGGAAAATGTGTCAGCATTTTTAGAAAGAAGGAATGGGGCAAAAGTTCTAAGGAATAAATGCTTAGAAATTCCGTGTCAAAACTAAAACAAAATGGTAAAAGAAAAACGGAAAAAAGAGGCCAGCTTAATATAAAGGTTGCTATTTAATTTTTAAGGTGGTTATCCCAGCCAGTTTGTTGAAAACATCATGTTTACCTTACAGAGGAAAAACATAATATTCTTGCTCACTTCACAAGCCACTTAATGTGAAGCTAAATAAACTTGTAAGAAAAACCTGACACCCTGTGGTTGGAAAAAAACACAAACCAATGAAAAACCCACTCTCAAGACTGCTGGGCAAATGTCCTGGTAAAAGCATAAAAATGCTGGGAAAAGATGGCATGTCTTCCAAAGTACATGGTACTAAAACTGCTTTCCAAAGTAAATGTCAGTGGTTCCAACACAGGCTTCTGAGCTGCTTTTTGTTTTGTTTTGTTTGCTAGATGTTGTCACTGCTACAATGAAATACTGAAATGGAGCAAAGAATTATCAAACCCATTAAAAAACTCTCAGCTGGATACACACTACAGGTGGGGTATGCAAAGTGTCTGGTAACAAATGCATGCTTGGTTAGAAGACTGCTAAAATTATGATTTTTTAAAAAAATGAAGTAAGTACTGAAGGATTCAAAACCAGGGAAAAAAAAACAAAACAGGAAAGCTGAAACCACCTGTGAAGTGTATGTATGTTTTAACTGTATGACCTAAAGAACCAAACACAGGAACAAAATTATAAAAAGTCTGTCTATTGTTTGAGAAAGTAAGAAGCATTTCAGTGAAAGATATGTTGCTTGATTTTTATCTGGAAAGAGAAGCCCAAAGTCTATTCCAAGCTGTGCTTTCCCCAGCTTGTTTTCCCTACCTGCTTTGTCAATATGTCTAAAAAATATTCTGCCACTGGTTCCCTCCTTGGAACAGTTTTGTTAAAGCCCAGAACCATCTATTCCTGATGACTTCTCGCTGTTCGGAGCTTAAATAGTAGCTGAGTACTTAAATATTAAGCTGTATTTGTCCCCAGAAGATGAGCCTGGTTAGCACAAAGCTCAGAAATCCCTTGCAATGGCTAGGAGTGCCATTAATAAGGTATACTAGCAACATCATGATTAACTGCATATAAATTAGAGAGGAACAGAACTGCCATCTACATTTAGAAAGTAGTAATATTTATGTTGCGTTAACAATTTAGGAAAACTGACACTGAGGAGACAGGTCACTAATATTTGCAGGCCTTCACATTTTTAGAGACAGAAGAGCAGACTGTTTACTACAAAAGGTTTGGACCCAGCATACTGCTGAAGCTCCAGACTGCCAATCCTTCAGCAGCAGTCACAACCCACTTCCAAGTGACTGTCAAGTACCTGGACTCTTTTTCACTCCATCCTATAATTTCCTCTCTTTTAGGACACTGCTGATTGAATAAAACACACCCTCTGGAAAAAAACCTCAGAAACTCTCTCCGTAGAATAAAAAAGCATAATGGAAAATCCCTAAAAAACTCTTCCTCCACTGGCCCATGACAGGATTTTTTTTTTTTAAAGAGTATTATTTTTGATGCATTAGTTGCAATACACACGTATACATTCAGATGTACACGCAGACAACATGAAAACACTGGGCAACTGATATGAAAAGGACAGGAATTTGGCATCAGATTTTTTTTTTTAAAATCATAGAAAGTTATTTCAACAACTTACGTAACTCATTGCACAACACGCTAATGCAGCACTCTCTTTTTCCTTAAAATGGTTACATCTGTTTCTATGAAGTGGCTATACTGACTTACTTTGCCTTGTCTCTCCTCCCTTCCCGTACTCTAGGGCATGCAGGTGCATATAGAAAAGGCACTAGTGCGGTTTTTGTGGTTTAAATCTGGCCATTTCAGGCAGAATAAGCCCCTGACCCTTAGAACTGTGAGACAGAAGTTGGCCATCCCAACAGCGAACGCTGAAGTTCCAGACTGTAAGCCCTGGTAGCCAGCAGCAACAGGGTGAGCAGAAGAATTAAACAGGTACTTCCCTTGTATTAAACAAAACAAAGACTGGGGAGGTGGAGTGGGTGAAGAAAAAAAAGCAAGCAGCAAATCTCCAAGTGGGGAATATAACTGACCAAATAGATGAAAACAGGAAAGTTAATTTCTAACTTAACAATTTTGGGGAGTTTTTTCATATTTTTCTGCACTGAAAAAGGCAGGATAATAAAAGTACTTCATCACTGGGTATTCTGTCAGCACTGGTTTTCTTTAGCACTGCTTAAAAGTGGTTTAGAGAAGCACCACCATCTATTTCCTGCTAGTCCTCCTAACTGAGAACTCTTTCAGTTAAACTATACTGCATTATAATTAGGCTTATAGTTTCTCTTTGTGTTTAAAAAGGTGCTTTGAAGAATATTTGTTTAGTTTCAATCAAGAGGGAACAAAGTGATATAGATTTCCATTCATACACTTCTCTTCTCCATGCAACCACACACATTTGCATGAGTAACAACAGCACTATAAATGGTAACCCTTCTTCTCCCACAACTTTTTAAAGATTACAATGAATTTCTGTTGTTGATATTGAGAAGTTTTCTTAATGTATTTGAATTTACACAGTCTTTAAAATTTTTGATCCCCCACTTGACAGTAACATTTGGAGATTTTTTTCTTTTTTTTCTTTTTATTATTTTTTTTAGCTTTTTTATTTTAAAGTAAAAACTTTCAACTTTTTGAAGATTCAGGAACTTGTAAAAGTTTATCAACAAGAAACAGCCATCTATCTAGGATAAGGTTAAATAAACCATCTTCAAAAAACTGGCTTCCTACCCTAGAATTCCTGAGAATGCTTGCAAATTTAAAGCAGGAAAATAAAATGTTAAAATAAAACAAAAACACTGTTAAATGCTCCCAGAGTTAGTCTTCATCTAAAATATATATGCACTTTTTGGTCTTTTTTTTTTTGTTTGTTTCTTTTTTTAGTTTTTTGTTTTTTTGTTTTTTTTTTTTTTGTTTTGTTGGTTTTTTTTTAAATGTTTTAATTTTTTTTTCCCTTTAAGCTTACAATGGAAGAACAATTTAGCTTTTCTTTTTAAATATTTCAAATCCCTCATTATGTCTTGTAAACAAGAGGGGCTCTAGCACCCGGCTTTCACCGTAGTATCGCAATGAACTCAACTAGCCCAAAGTGCAGGAAAAGGGGCCTTAGGGCAGGTTGGGAGAGAGAAGTGAGGGTGGAACACAGCAACGAACCAGCATGTATAGCACATCATGTGACAGAACAGATACTGGCTTATTTGGGCCAAAGGTGCTTCACTAGGAAGTACTGCTGGCACAGGACTTTTAAGAACCTGCTCTGTGTATCTGAGTGTGGCTGGTCTTTGAGCAGAGACTAGCAGAAACAAAGCTTTATGGATGTGTGTATGTGAGGGGCACTAGCTATCAGGAGCTGGAAGAGAGCATTTTGTTTCTTTGTGCATGGTGATATGAAGGAGACACGATAGAAAAGTATATTCAGAAGGGGCCAGAGTATGCTGCGCACTCCAGTTTTCTAAACAAATGCAAACCTACACGTACTTTTTGTCACGTAACGCTGTGCATACAGATCTACAGCCATGTGTACATGCAGCATTTCCCTCAGTCAGCCTTCCTTGTGACATTGGGTTTACAAAGAAAGGGCGAATTAAAAAAAGCCACGCAACTCCCCAGACCTTCCCCCCCCACCCCCAGCACACAGGCATACGCACGCACGCACACACGCACACCCCTAACGTTACTTGAATCTGCCTTTGCTTCTCCCCACCCAGCCCATGCTTAGAGTTAAATGTATTAGACATTGTTGTATCCTTCAGTGAAAACGCTGAAGACAGAGACTTCCCTATCCTGCCCCCCCAGGTAACAGAGCCTGAGCACTGCTCCAGCTGAGGGCTGGAATGGACAGGTACATGCTGGTACAGAATGCTGGCACTTTGTCAGACAGCATAACAGCTACACAATGCCACATGGTAGTCCTAGCACTTACAGAAAAAGCACCAGCATCTCTCTTCCCTCTTCTCCCAGCCCCACCCGCCCCTAAATACTTTGCACTTTGTGTTAAGGGATGTTTCTTCAAGTCTGCTACGAGTCTTTTCACAACAACAGGTCTTAAAAGTTTTGTTCCCAGCGCACACATGCACACACACACTGGCTATCACTGTGGATTATAGGTCACCCCTATCCTGCCCAGAGTACTATTACACTGATGCTAAAAAAAACCCAAACCTTTCCTTAAATACAGAAATTAAAAAGCAACAGTACAGAAAAAGTAAAAACAAAACCCAAAAAGGTGCAATACTTTTTTTTTTTTAAAAAAAGTCTTTGCTAGTTATATACCTCTCTAAGCAAAACCACGTACACAGGAAAAAACACAACACAGAGGAACAAAAGGAAACGTTTTGAAGTACACACTGGTTTAAGAACATTCGTAAGTAAACGTTTCTGTCAGTGATGGTCTGGTGCTGTAACACACCAAGGCCTGGCACAGGTAACGCTCACCATGAAGGACGTAGGAAGGAGTAGCTGCATGTGCTTTCAGGAGATGAGGCAGGCCGGCCAGCAATTTGCCGACATGATTTAGTTTTTGTCAGTTTTAATACAAGCATTAAATCAATTAAAAGGCTGATTTGGTTGGGCTGGTCTTTCAAACTTTTGATGGATTTTTTCAAGAATGAATATGGGTGCCTATTCTTAAGTTTTGGGGAGAAAAAAGATCTTTTTCTAAGGTACTGAAGTTTGTGAGACTGAATTAAGAACATTTGTCTTAGCCGCACAAAAAATGGCAATGTCTTCTTTCCTCCCTTTTTCCCCTTGTTGGAAGAAAAAAAACATGGCTTGCATTATATCACAAACATTCTAGGGTTCATTCAGTACAAAACCCCCACATGCAGACATAAATAAATAAATACACTGCTACTCAAAAGACAACACTGGCTCTCCTCTCACCAAATCCTTTGGATATGGCAGTGTTCTGCTCTACCACAGGGTTAGAACAAGGGCTAGGAAGCAACTATCTACTCAGTATGATCCACAGACTTGAGATAGCACCCTGCTAAAATGAATTTTTAAAAAATCTACTGACAAATTTTAATCCAGCCCAACTGGATTCTGCTTCAGCCACAGGGACTTCACCATGCCTGTCTTGTTTTCTCAGAATTAAGACATGCAGATGGCCAGCCAGCCCGTAGACCATCAGCAATGCAGCGTTTCAAGATTATATATATAGAGAAAAAAATGCACACACACAAACATGTGCACACACACTCACACAGAAACAAGCACACGTGGGCAGTTACATGTGCCAGAACACACTGGTACTTATCAACCAGCCAATCACAAAGTGTTGGTTTTTTTGTTTTGTTGGTTTTTTTTTTTGTTTGTTTGTTTTTTCTGTTTTGTTTTTTTTTTTTTTTTGTGGGTTTTTAATTTTTTAAAATTTTTTTTTAAGTTTTTTTGTTTTTAAAGTGAGGCTCCGTCAAGTCTTTCCCAACCCCCCTCCCTTCTTTTCTTTTAAACCCCTCCCTTCCCCCATCCCAACATGGTAGACCTAAGGACGGAAACACACCCAGTGCAAACAAAGTTAAAAAGCTATTTTTTCAGTATATATGTTTCTTAGCAACAACTTCCGTATAACATGAAAAAGTGAAAAACTAGAAACTAATTTTTTTAATTTTTTGTGTTTAAATTTAAATGGTATGTGTACTTGCTTCACATTGTCTTTCTAAGTTGGCGTTCATGATTCAAGTATTTCAAGAGTGATATGTTCTCTTTTTGGATTCATATTCCAAACGAAAAAACTGAAGTTATATAAGGGAGGCAACTATGTGCTCAGACAGTCTGTCAATGACCCACCTTTTTTTTCTCTCTCCGTTTTCTTTTTTCCTTTTATAAATGTATTTATTGCAAGTTGAAAAAAACGAAAAGGTCAAGTTAGTGCTGCTGCTGTTCCAAAAAAGGTCACGAGGTCAGAGTTGAAAGTTCTAAGTTCAGATTGAATCCGACCCTCCTCCCAGAAGGTCTCCAGGTAGTAAGGGAGCAGGGCTGCCCATTCTGTGTGGATCCTCTACGCTTGGGACCCCCCATAAGCTTGAAGAATAGTTTGGGGGTCCCCACAATGAAGCGCCAGTGAGATCACCCCCACTGCTGCTGCTGCTGCCACCACTGCTCCACTGCCCAAGCCCTGTTGACCCACCAAAGAGATTCAAAGCAGGTCCAACTGGATCTGTCTGGTTCTGTCCTGTCTCCAGGGATTGCCAGCCTGCTGTGGGTGCACTTGGGGTTGCTGCAGGTGTAGGGGGCTGAGCTTGTGCCAGAAAGCGACTAACCTCTTCATCTGTGGCAAACTCAGCCAGGATGGTAGTGTTTCCCAACACACACCTAGAAGACAAGGTAGAGGGAAGAAAAGAAATATTCATTAGAACTGGAAGGTACGGGCAAGGGATTCAGAGAGCATGGAAACAACACTATTAGGTTCCCAAACCACTGGAGATTATCAGCTTGCTACAATGGAGCAAGCACAGAAAACCAGCTGTTCTCAAGAGTGAAAGTGACTCAATGCACAACAACTTTGATTTTATAAGGTAGGGGGGGATCCCAAGACAAATTAACCATCCCCTTCTCCCCAGCATTCAGTTGTTATATGCTTAGCGAAACCTTTCTAAATTTAAACAAAGGTCCTGAACATTAACACCAAGAACAATAAAAGTGCTTATACAGTGTAGCTCAAATGGTAAATGCACACACGCCACCTTTTAAACAAAACAAACGAAGAACAAGTTAAAAATTTGTGACATTCGGGATAAAATTCGTATAGTTTGTAAGTTTTCACTGAGTTTACATGCTTACATCACCACCCTTCCCATGCCTCTCAAAAATTTGTTTCAAAACCTCCCATATTTTAAAAACATACCAGAGCCACAGTCAGTTCCAAAAAGCTTATGAACAGGAAATCTCCAGTTTTTCAAATAAGCTATTTCAGGTGTCTCTCAAAACTACAGCAGTTTACCACACATTTGGATTACGCATGCAAAAATGTTTTTTAATCTGAAACAACTCTGAAGCTTTTATAAACCAGCCAAAGAGGTACAGCAACACATACTGGCCACAATTCCATCCTATTTGCACCTTCTTGGATCTGTGTGTGTGCCAGTTTGTACCAGCAATGAAGTAACACAAACAGAAGGCATCTTTGTGTCTTGTCTTCCCCGCCAATGAACAGAAGACGTCCTTCCAACCATGATACTTGAAACCACTTTCCAATGCATAGCCCCAAACAGACATTTTTGTGTTTGTGACTAATGTAGTAACGAAAAATGGACACTGGACACGGGTATTGCTTACATGTGCAGTGCAGTCTGGGCCTTGGCCGCCTCCTGTTTGGTGTTATATCGGATAAGGGCGGTGCCCTGGGTCAGGTTCAGATGGAATGTCAGCAGTGGGCCGTGCTGCATGCAGATCGTCCTCAAGGTTGACCCATCGATCTGAGGAAGAACAGTCAGCATAAAGCAGATGTTTGGGATGCTTTCTTCAAAGGTACTTCAATCCTAACTTCATCTCAGTAATTAAAAGATAATCTGCTCTCAGAAAGGAAAACAGGTGAAAGCAATGGGACAGAATTTAAGCAAAGGTGACAGAATTCAATTTTCAAACAGAACCAGTATGCCTTGACTTGTCATAATTACAATGACTTCACTTTATGGAATAAAATGACTTATCTTCCCTGCTTGCTTGCACCTTTAGTCCATTTCACTGAGTTTCTTCCATTATCATTACTCTTATGCTGGCAGGTTTTCCAGTAATTACACACAATTTGTAATGCTCACTACCTTCAGCCATCAGGATTTACAGCAAGGGAACCAGAATGTCTTCGTTGCCAGCACTCTGGTTTCAGTAGAATTTAGATTAACCAGTATTTAAAAGTTTTTTGCAAAACTGGAAATATTACCTCTACAATGAGGGTTTTTAAAAATTTGTTTTGGTGCTTTTTTGTCATTGTGGTTTCTGAAACATTAAGTCATAGAAACAGTCAGTGAACTTTCTGCCAAATCCAGCTATGCTCGTTCCTCCTGAATTCATGTTTTCACAGCAGTTGCTGCCTACATTCCTTCTGCAGCAGTAACCACTTGTTACTTACCTCCAGTAACTGATGTACTCTAAGGTGTTCTGTACAAACAGATTCCATTCCTGGTATGCTACAAGAACATGCACACATGAATGGGATCCGTATGTGCAGATACTTAAGGAAGTGCTACTTTCTTCCTTTTCCCTTTCCCCCTGATTATATAATACAACCTCAAATGAGGGAAAAGGAAGTTGTGTGTGTATACAAAGAGGGGATGAAGTTAAAATTGAAAAATTTGAAGATATTTAGTATGACTCCACCTTAAACTTTATACTTCCTTCTGTAGTATAACCCACAATGAATAGAGGATTTCCTATGGAAGAGGCAATTGTAATCTAGTCTCTCGTTAAATGCCTTCCAAATATATTCTTCTTCCATTAAAAGATTCCTAAAGTATTAAACTACCTTGCACAAGGGAGACTTAGAACCATGCCTCTTCATCACATCCCTGTGATTACTTCATCATATCACATCAAAGAAAACAGTCTTTTCTATGAAAGGAGCACCAGTTTGCCATTTTGGGTGATCTGAAGGAGACCTTAGTTTTTACTTTCACAATGATGTTTTCTTAAGACTGTATCAGGAACATGGTAAATCATCCTGCTGAACAGAGAATTGTCTATCTATACCTCAGAGTGTTGCTGATAATCATACAGGCTCTTCCTAAGCCTTGAATGTAGACTATTTGGGATTGCTGAAACCAGACTCTCCACAGAATTAATCTTGAAAGGAAGCAAGGTTGGAGAATACTTGCAGGAATAACTTAACTAGACTATTTTTGGCAGGAGCGCTGGAAACATTCTGTGGCTTCACTATGGAAACACCAAAGTGAAAACCAGCAGTTACACCAGCTTTCTTATTGACAACATCCCAAAGAACAGTCTCTCTAACAGCTATAAACCATTCCACATGATGATCATGCAACTTACCCTCACTTCTGAGAAAAATCTTACTGTTACAGTATATTTTTTTAAAACTCTAGATAACTAAAGATTACAACGGTCATGTAGCAAAAATTAAACATATTAAAAAGTGGCTGAAGAGATTACAATTGAAAAGCCAATCACAATGCAGTCCAGTTTAGCAGAAATACATCTTATATATGCTGACAAATCTGAGTTAGTTTGATTTTTTTTAAAAGAGAAACAACTGAAGAATGCACAAATTAATATCCCAGTAAAGCAAACAAGTTTGCAGAAGCAACAACAGAACAATACCTGTGGAGTGAGATTGTGAAGAACCAGCCAGTAGCTAGGACGAACTGAGCCACCATCACTCCAAGCAGATGCTGCAAATGAGAAGACAGAGCAATCAAGACAGAACTGACACAAAGAAAATAATTTTTCTTTCTAGTCAGGTCTTTGAATCTCAGACAAATCAGCACTATCAATCCTGTGACCACATGAAAGCCTTATCTTCATTCCTGAAAACAAAAACACATCTTTCCTCACATTTCACATCAAGATTAATTTTCTACTAGAGTCTATCTTTGAGGACTTTCCCACCCACAGAGAGGATCTAGCCTTGGAGGCCCCATGTATTAGGAATTCCTTCCTGGCAGCTCTCCACCCTCCTCACTCATTCCCTGCAGCAGGACCTGGGATTCCACACACCACCCCCCATCCCAACTACTGACAGCAAACTTCTTTTTCAAGAAGGAACTTTTTTGTTTTGCTTTTACCAGACAACTTCAACTTTCTTTCCTCCAAACCCTTAGTGCTGTAAAACGTACACTCCTCAGGTCTGATCAATGGTGCTATCAGTTGATTCTTCTCACCAGAGGCAAGCCTTGAGTCCTGTGCCCCCCAGCCCCTGACCGATCGGGGTGCTGTGCTGTTCCATGGAGATGATGGTTTGGGGTTGGTCAGGCCAGGAGGCGGGCGGGGCAGCCCTGTAGTGTTCCTTGAGGAAATATGGTTTTTCCACATCTTGTTGGAGAGATGAGTGGGATTGTGTCCTATGGGATCTGGGGACCACGTTGATTTGTAATCACTGAATTTTGCTGGAAGATTAAACAAATTGTACATATTACAGAAAACTTACGAGATGCAACTAGCCTTTACTTGTACTATGGCTGTAAACCCTCTGACCACATTTGTATCTGAGACAAGCACAAACCACAGAAACCATACAACATTTAATTTACCATACCAAAAAAAGGTCACATTACATGTAAATTAATCTTTGCTTTTCTATATGCTGACAGAAAAACAATCCTTAGATAATTTAAGATAATATAACCAGTCATGGTATGGTCAGTCATTAACAAGATGAACTGCAGCTTCTCTCCATGCTACATTTCATTTGAGAAGTTGAGAATTTCTTAAAAGTTTGGGCACTACTGTCCTTTAATGTAACTGAACCCAACACAAAAATTAAGCAGAGGTAAAATGTTGGTATGTGCTACTCCTTTCCTCAGGCTACGAAACAGATTTTTCATGTCATTGGAATGCTGCATACACTGATACTGCTTCAAGCCAAAATCACCCAACAAACTGTCAGCATGAACACTCTTTTTCTCAAGGACTAAATAGGATTTTCAACACATTCTGCAAAGATCCTGAGATTACCTATGAACACAGCTTTTGTTCAGTAAGATGTGAAAAACAAAGTATAGGCCAGTTGCTCCTCTCAGCTACGTTCGTCACTTCTGCTATTTACACACAATTCTTCAGTTTTAAGTAGCTGTCAAGTCTGTAAGGTCTCAAGAGAGAACTCTGGCATTTAATTGTAAGTTCAAAAATCTACATGCTTTGTTTGAAGCAAGCATTTCCAGCATCTTGCTCAAAGGTGTCTTCAGAAACCATTTTTCACAAGAAACCTTTGGAGACCTTCTTACCAGCGATCTAAGGCACATATATAAACTACTATTTACAGGCCATTAAAAGCCTAAAGAGGAGCCTAGAGAGAGGACTAAAGGCCCATTCTCTTCCCAGGTTTCAGGGAATCATGAGTGCTGTAAAAGGTGAGACAAAAATTCTCCCTTCCCAGCACTCCAACAGTCTCAAGTTAAAATTACTAAAATCACTCATCTTATTACTCCAATTCCTTAACTTAGAGACAGGAACAGACGTGTTTCAAGAATTATGAAAGTCCCCCAAACCCTTACACATGTCAAAAGATTGTGCATGTAGCATGTTTTTTTTGTTTTGTTTTGGTTTTTTGGATTGGTTTTTTTTTTGCATCTGCTGCTCACTGCTACTATAAATTTAAATTCGCATAACTAAGAATTTTGTATTGAGGCTGCAGTGAAGGGCAGAGGATCTTAGTCCAGTTTTTAAAGCAACTACAAGAGATTATTTAATCATCATGAGGAGAACTATCTTACTACCACTCAAATACTGAGTTCCTAGAAATTACTGCAAGACTAAATATGCAAAGTGGAACAAGAATGAGTAAGGAGAAAATGCTTTATCCAGTTAAGTTTTGGAGCCCGCATACCTGAAGTGCTATGAACGTTGGTGAAGGAATTGTCAGAGGCACTGTAGGGCCAGGCACCAGGTGAAGGCAGCGAGGTGTTGAGGGAAGAATTAGACCCTATCAAAGGGAAAAGGAGTGAGAAAGAGTAGGCCAGTTTCATAGAGTTTTTGTAATACTGTTAAACCTCAAGAAAGCCACAATTTGTACCAACGATAAGCTTTCAAGTGATACACAACCACAGTGAAAAGGCACATAGGCTTCCTTCTTCATGAAATTCAACAGACTGTTACGCTGTTATGACAGGAACATCATTAGAATGACTAAAATAATCACATACCAGTTGTTCACTGTTTTACCTGTGGTGTTGTCCCGCAGAAGTTGGTGGTCAGTATCTACAATGGGAGATGTGGCTGTCCCCCCCAGCACACTTCCAGGGGTCACATAGGGATCAGATTCAGGGTCAATGTTTTGTATACCTTTCCATGGCACTCCTGGTTGGAACTCTGGGAGAGGAGGGAAAAATAAATTAGACACAAACACAGAAATGCCATTAACTGGAAATAATTGACGAACATATTTTAGAAGGGTAAATAACAGTCTACACTGTTCCTCAGAAAAATATATCAGACTTTTCTTAATTAAAATCTGCTTCACACTTCCTCCCATGACACTATCTCTAGTGTCTGAATACAAGTCTACACTACAAAAAAGTGGTGCACATGCATATGGTATTCCTTTAGCTATTCCTGTTTTACTATATTCAGATGAGGTTTCAATTAGTTTTACCTTTCCTCACTACACTATATATAAGAATAAATTATACATTTTTAGATTCTGAACACATACTTTTGTGTGTGTGCAGAAGCCTTTTCCATGAAAATGCTACCTACCTTATGAGTTTGTAAACACAAAATTTTACACTTTACACTGCAGATACACACACACTTTATACATTACCTATCAATACTGAGGTAACACTAAAGTGTATAATGTAGGTTATACATAGTCTTGGAGTAAAGGCTATGTATACACTCATTGACATTCTTCATGCTTCACAATGAGATGGAACATACTTAAAACTCGGGTTTCCGTTCAACTATAGCTCCAAGCATGCCTGATTTTTATGAGACGTATGAATATACAGAAACTCCAGCTACTGCAAGAAACATCAG
Organism: Phaethornis superciliosus; assembly: GCA_023637945.1. Lineage (NCBI taxonomy): Eukaryota > Metazoa > Chordata > Aves > Apodiformes > Trochilidae > Phaethornis > Phaethornis superciliosus. Next base: position 60,645,001 of record JAJQWJ010000001.1, on the reverse strand, counting down.
CAATATGGTTCCTTTTATGAGCAGATGTGCAATGAATAAAGTGCTGTGGTTAATTCTGGAAGCAGTGTTACAAATTAAAACTGCTGAACACAAAAACAAGTAAAGAAGCTTCAGACATTACATGACAGTCCCAGCAACTGTGAGGAGTGACAAGGTGGCAGATTCATCCTTTGCAGATACAAGTCCAGGACAGGGAACAATACCTTTATTCCCAGTCTGAAGTTTTGAAATTAATTAATGAATATTTCAGAGTAGTTAAAAATCCATGATTACAAAAGTGTGAATATTATGATGTGCTCTCTGGAATGAAACCCCATGGGGTGAATCTGGCAGAAAAGGGTTCATTTCAGTCATCTTTGTAATGGAGAAGCATCGTCAAGACTATGACTTTCACAGACAAATACAGAAGAAAATATGATAGTAATGGTTATAACAATTCACACAGCAGGGCAGTATTATTACTGTGATAATGCACTGACAGGACACCTCAGAGAAAGATGTAAGACATGCCCCAATGGCTCAGAACTGTGATCCACTCAGCCCAGTATTCTGCTAACAGTATAGGAAAGATACCATTTAGGGACAGAACACAAACAGGGCCACTACTTGTAGGCTGCTGCCCTAAAACTCTTCCAGAACCCACAGTCCTTTTACCCAGGATGTAAGAAATATTGCCCTCTAAGACTTGCTTGTGAATCAGTTTATCCAATCGCTTTCTCAACTACCTAGTGCCATCTGTCTCTAGAAGCTCCAAAAGCAACACATTCCCTACTCCAGATGGAAAAAGAACCCAACTCTCATTTATTAAAAAATTTATATCCTTTGAAATCCAGCATTTGCACCATGGCTCTGGTGTTGTAGGACTCACAGAATTACAATTCTGCATTTATCTTATTCATCACCTTCATGATTTTGTTAACCTCAAATCTCCCAATCTGTAGTAACCCAGTAAAATAATCTAGGATACAAGGTATCAACATTTCTAGCAGCATGAGCAATCAGCAAGGCATCAAGGAAGGAATCTGCTCAGCTATTGCCAAAATAGTGCAATTCGCTGACAAACAGGGCCACCACATGCTTCAGGAAAAAGTAATGAAATTAATGCAGCTATTGAGTCTAGTCAAGGGATCATCTCTGTTCTGAGATAAGAATCCATGAACACAGGCTAGGACCTGAAAACTATAACTCATTTGAAAAAGAAAAGAAAAAATAAAAAAAGAGAGTTAAGTCCAAGTCTTGCCTTTGTAAAGATTTCTGAGAATTAGTGAGACTGACAAGTGCATAGCAAGATCTCATGGAAAAGTTAAGGAGTATTTGAACAAGGCTCCAAAGATCAGGCATATTGTATACAAACACATTGACTCATCAACGTAATCCTAGTCTGGAGAAAGCTTTTCTCCTTGAACTTCAACATATTGACAGATTTCCAGACTGTCCTTTGGGACTGACTGTTATTCTCATGCACAATCACCAGCATGCCCTACTAACATGCTCCCTTATTTCTAGATAATAAAGAAAACATGAAATGCATTTCTCCTTCTCATCTTTGAGAGGTCCTCCCAAAAAGTTCAAACACAAGATTGTTAGGAAAGCTATGACAGACACATCCAGGCCAGTTTGCCTGGAATATATGACTGAACTGCTCTTGAATGGGAAAATTACAGTCTAGCATTACCTATGGATGCAAGTCTGTGTGACACAACCAAAAGATACAGTTCTCACCAATATAGCAAAGCTTGCTCTCACCTTCAGCTGTGATATCAGTTTGATTGGGCACCACTTCATTTATCTTTGTGCTGAACAATACTGCTCTCTTGAACGGCAGAATTTCTGCAGCAGATGGCATTTAGGAGGGAAACGTGAAAGGTGTAGTCAGGGTGAATACTGAGTGACCACTGTGTTCATTCAAAGGAAAAATGCACCTATTTTCAGAGGTTTTCTCTTGTAAATTCTTGTTTGTTAGAACCTAATTTTGCAACACTAGAAAGAAAAAATTTATCTTCATGTCAGGAATTGACAGTGGGCATCATCTACATGTTTGCAGAGAAAAAGGACCTGAAGTATAAAATAATGTTGGGATTTTATTCTTCATTGGAGTGTTGATGAGTTGGATGATTATCTCGGCTAAGCTTTCCTTCTTAAGGAAGCCCATAAGCTAGAGAAGATGTGAGACAGCTTAAGTGGCTGATGATAATGGGACAGCAACACTTGTCCCAATAGTCTATGGACCTCATAAGAGAGGATTAGCAATACAGCAATAACTGCATAAAAGCCACATGCCAAAAGCCATCATCTGTTACATGACATCTGCAGTCACAGGGATGAGCTACACATTTGCACGATAAATCAGGGATGGCACTAATCATCCCAGAGAGAACATTTTTGAACTCCAGCTATCCTCTTGCAGTGGTGAGGCAGTCAGCAACAGCAAAATTTTACTTATTATTGAGAGCAGCACTGCAGGTATTCCTAAGGAATACCTTGATCAACAAAGCAAAGAGCAGTTATTGATTCAGCTTCTCACTTCTGTAACAGCCTTCTGGTACACCAAGACGTTTTGCTAGAGCCAGTGGCTGCTCCAAAACTTGGAAAAATGGAAGAGCTGATCCTCACCCCCCCCCGAACATTCCAAGCAGTCCTGTGTTTCTCAGTATTATATAGGGGAATGGTGATGAAAGAAATTTCAGCAACAATGAACTTATGAGAAAGGTCTGAAAAAATTTAAATTTGTGTGGTTATGGTATTATGAACAGTAACTCCATCCCAAGAAGCTGAGTATTTAACAACCAGGCTGACAAAAATGTAATCCAAATACACCCCTAATGAGAGCAGTCAGTGCAGATGTTCTTAAGAAAACCAGTTCTTTTATTCTGCTAGCTCATCAGAAAACATCTTCTTGCCAGAGTTAAGACATTGAGGGGTACTACATTACTACCACCACTTTAACTCCTTTTTGCAGGTTTCATGCAGTTGTATCTGTCACACAGATTCCTAGGCTTCCTGATGCAAAGTCTGTGCTAGTGGCTTACCCAAGAGATGCACCTGCACCTTTACTTTTTTGTGCCTAAGGGGATACACAGCGGAGTATCTGCAGTTAGGAATGTTTTCCTGCAATGTAATAAAGAGTCTTCCAGGCAGAGAAAAATCACAGAATCCATTATTTGCTGAACAGCACTGGTGACTAATCAGTGCAACTTCAAGGACACCACTCTGTTCAATTAATGTTTTATACAGAATACCATGTGCATGTTCAAATATGTATTTTTCCTAGATACTTCACAGTTTTCTAGTAGAAAAATTAAATTCTGTCAATGAAACTCAAGTAAGACTTACAGAATATGCTACTGCCTGTAACTCAAAAAACAAGGAGCTTCTACTCAAGCCACAATTTTGCTGAGCAGTACTGAAACATGACAACACTCTTCTGTGCTTTATGCAACGTGAGCAAAGCTGAACCACAATGGTGGAGCACACACATTCTATACAGATTGTACCAATACTGCAGGTGAAATAAACCTTGTAGTCCTCTAAGGGACGTTTATAAATAATAACAGAAATTCATGCTACATAAAATACAGAAGTCAAAATAAAAAAAATCTTGTTTCCACCATAACAAAAGCTTTCATGTGTTTTCTTTCTGATTCTATGCTATCAATCTGAATTTTCACACCTGTCAGCCTAACAAAACTAAGCAATCAATACAAGAGGAGGGAGCTGTAACTGTATATTCCGTGAACAAGTATCCTGGTGAAGGTTTCTGTAAGTGTAAAGTCACCAAACTACAGCAGATCAGAGTTCACTAACAAATACTATTCCTGCAATTCAGCAGTTAGTTCATATTTGGCCCAAGAACTTTTTACGGGAAAGTCATGTTTTATGTTCTAATTTAACACGGAAGAAATTTAAAAAGCAACACAGGCCAAGCAAATCTTTTCCTTACAGTGGTAAGTAAGCATGATGAGAAAAGGTCCCAGCACATCAGCTCTAAAGCTAGGACATAACCCATGCCCTTATGTAATACCTGGAGGCCAGCTGGCATTGCTGGATTTGCTTCCGATCTTGTTTGTTGGTGGAGATTTGGCAGGTAACCAACTATCACCAGCAGGGCCTGCGTGGCTACCCAGTGGATCACCCTGAATAATATCAAACTGGTTGTAGGGCGATCCTCCACGAGCCTTTCCAGGGGGCACTATTGCACCTGAAGCATTAAAAAGATAGATTTACACTCAAGAAAGGATGGGATCTTTATGAGAAAGGTATACTAAAAAAAGTAATATTTAAGATAATAGTGAGATAAGACATTCACTAACTTGAAGATAGTTTAATCTGTAATATTAATCTCTCGGATGATGATATTGCAAGGGCATTCCCAAAATAGACAGACCCTTTCTCACCATTTTTGTGCATATTGGCATCTTGTGAAGCCACAGAGGGCAGCCCTTCCATCATAGTCCACTGCTTAAAGCGGGATTCTGTTCCAGCCTCTTTCCCTCCCACCATGCCATAATCCATGCCACTTGAGCCAAAGCCTGTGAAACAAACAAACAAAACTCCATTATCAACTGCTCTTTTTGGTTTAAATATCATCACACTGGGAATCATTGTGATCATAAAGGTAAAATAAATCAACAGTAGCAAGTGAAATATTCAAGAGAGAGCTTCAAAATAAGATAGCTAGGTCAGCATGTAATAAGGTGTGCTTTGTTATTAGGTCTGTTTTTCTCCCATGTAATGAAAAATAATGTAATTTGATCAAGCACTGACACCTGTCATAACATTTGCTCTGGTGCTTACACATAAATGGCTAATTTCTGGACCCAGACATATGCAATTACCATATTAAATACAGTAAATATAAGCAATGCACAGCAATGCACCAAATCTCTTTCCACAGAACACTTACCTGAACCGTATCCAGGTATTTGACCTTTGGTCTGTAAATCTGAGAGACCCACATTCAAAGGATTGGGTACCATGCTGTCTAAATGTGGCTTAGGCCCAACAGGGTGGGACGGTGAATGCTTCATGCTAGGCTGCCTCTGTTGCTGCTGCTGGAGGGCACTCACCATACGAGCAATCTGCAAATGAAAGCAAACAGTGGGGATTATCTACCCTATATTGTAACACAGAATTACAGCAAACATGAAGTGACTTGAAAGAGATAAGAAGGACCTAGCTCTATGAAAAGTGCAATCTGATAAGAGTGGGTGAACATTACTAAAGTCAGCATTGTCTTTGCTAGAGACAGTATCTTCCCAGCACACTTGATACTTCATATGACTGACAAAACCAGATGCCACACCTGTTGTTCTTGCTGTTGTCGCACAGCTTGGGATAATTTCCTCTGGCTCTGTAACAGTTGCTGTTGCTGCTGTTGCTGCTGCTGAAGGAGAAGCTGACATGCCTACAAGATAAGTGGGGGTAAGAAGAGTGAAAATACAGAGCTCACCAAGTGAAACATAATTATCAGGTGCTATAGTCACAAGCAAATACTTTGCTCAGAATTTACCGAAACTGTTCCTCATTCTACACACTCAAAATGACAACAAATGCATCAGAAGAATACTATATCCTCCAGTTGTTTCTAATTTAACATCATGCAACAGTATTACCCATATTTGCATAATTACCACGTACAACTCTGAAGAAAACCTCATTGAAAATCAACAAACAACTGCTTTCTGTACAAAGATATTGTTTAGAATCATTACTAATCCACTGCAACATTCACAATAGTTAAACAGGCCTGCTTGGTTTATCTGCTGCCCTCTAACTGGGCTGTGTTTTCCCACATAACAAACGGGGAGCACTTGCACCAAAATAAAGCAATACCAGCAGAATTAGAAAAATCGTAAGAAGAAAACTTTCAGCATACAATTTGTAAACAGTCTGTCTCACAAGATCGCTAGTTACTTACTAATTGAAACTGGGGAATCTGTGGTAGCTGGCTCAGCATGGCAATCTGTTGTGGAGAAAGCTGGGGGCCCATATTGAAAAGACCAGGATTCAAGCCACTGTTGGGAAACTGTTTGAGCATGGAGGCCGAAACCTGCATGGAAACCAGTTACACATCCTCAAGAAATGCACTGCTATGAGAAAAGATGGTGAAGTAGAAGTATGTTTTATAAAGGAATAGGTAGGACACCAATCTTAAATGGTGGTCTGGGAAAAACATTACAGATTTATTTACACATCACATTTAAACATGCACAATCTATGGCCTGAGCGGAGTGAACACCTCACTTGATTGACAATATACAGTACTACATGTGCAGATGCAGACACACACACAAAGATTCTTCCCCCAACCAATCGATTACTAGAGACTGCACTAAATTAAAATACTGATACATACACAGCTAACCAGTGATCACAGTACTGCACTGTCACAATAAAAATGTACTGCTTGACAAGGGAAAAGAAACGCATTCAGGCAGTCAACCGGAGCAAAGGAATAGTGCCTCACAGAAAGAGTTAATCTCTTTGTATGCTGAATAAGCTATAGTAAAAGATAGGAGTAGGTGGAAAAGAATCCCTCCATTTCTCCCTGCATTATCTGAGTCTTACACAAGTAGAATTCAAGAGAATCTCCAGAAGCCTTCAACAAGTCCAACGCAAAAAGTAAGCTTGTGCATTTGGACACCCTGTGGTCTCAGAGCTCTGCAATGTAAATGGAACATCAGGCCTCTCTTTCGGGGGGGAAGGAGCACAGGACAAGACTGCTTGAAAATAATTAAGCAACCTCTCACACTTCAGGTAAACTTTCAGCTTTCACTTCTTAAATACTCTGCAAAAGCCTATGCAAGACAGGATTCCTGAATCTATTTTGAGGTTTAAAAATATACTGGTAGCCAGCATTTACCATCAACTGCCTTGGCATAAGAAAGAAGGCGAATCCTTCTGCACTGAGTTTTAAGCACTTTCAACTATGAATTTTTATTTTTTACCTTATCTAAGTTTTTGATTTCTTAAGTCAAGACTAAGATGTTTAAGTAACCTCAGTGATGTGCTCTGAAGCCTGTAGCTCTACTTTTTTACAAGTAATCAGTTACTATAAATTCCTTACCTGGGGAGAAAGAAATTGGGGAGGCACTTGCGCCCGGATATTGGGGGAAGGATTTAGTGGCTGCACTGGTGTGTGCATGCCCCTCGATTGTGCTGTGCTGTTTCCAAACAAACCATGATTGCCACCCTATAAAATTAAAGCAGTAGTGAGAAGATGAAGCTTTCAGGATAATGGATTTCTATGCTATTAACTACATATCAATAACAGTGAGGCAAGTACTGACTTCAACAGACTTCCCTTACAACTACTGAGATGTTTGCCCTAAATCAGTAATTTTCTATCTGGGTTACAACTGCTGTACTACTGAGATGCAAGCTCTGAGTTTTCCCACTTACTCCAAAGCACACGACAAAGCTAACGTTTTATATTTTGCTTTTTACGTGTCAGGAAATAGAAAGTTGGAGTATAAGCAACATGCTCAGAAAGAACATTCCACTGGCTTAAAAGTATGGCAAGACTGTGTCAACAGAAATTTTGGGGCATAATTTTAAAAAAGTCAGATGCTTTTTTTGAGTAGATTACTGGGATATCACTCATAAGGTTATTACATCCTCTGCAGGCCTTTCACTAGCTGAAACTAGAACTAAAAAATTTTATTATTTTTTCTTCTTATGTGAAAGCTTCAGCATTCTAGTCTGGGATGTTTTCTTCTCCTTATTTTCCCACTAAGATGAAGAGCAGGAAAATTTTCAAGTGAGAAAAAATGCTTGTGGGTTGGTTTTTTTTTTCCCTCCCAGTGATTTATTTCCTAAAGCACGAAAACGTGCTGTTTCTTTGGAGCTGGTTTTTTTGTTTGATTATTTTTGTATTTTTTTAAATGAAAATTTTCTAATGCTTTATAAGTAACTTCTGTAAAAATAAGCCCTACTGCATGAAGAAGACACTAGAGAATTCCAGGTGTTTCACTCTTTCAGACTGACTCTGAGCAGACTGCCTTTATTTGTAACATCTTTCAACAAATGCCACTGGAAATTTTATACATAGTCTCCTACACTAACTATTGCATGCTGTTACTTCTCAAAGTTGCAGCTTGTAATCCAAAAAGGTCATGTGCCATGATTCTATCCTTAAATTTTCAAGACCCTCAGAACTTCCCATCTTCTGCTGTAAATCAGGATGTGTATGATCTTCAGGTACCTGGGGATCTAAATAGTGTATTTTTCACCCCTGAGCTATCATTCTCTGTTCTCCCTCTCCATACAAGCACTGCTGTACCAAACAAATTCAAAAGTATTCTAAACTGAGACTGTTCAGGTCTTCTCCAAAACCCTTTTTTCCTTTATATGCCAAGACTTCACAAACTCTGCCTTCCTTCTATCGTAAGACCGTGAAAGCTCCACTACCCTTTTGCTAAAACAGAAGTCTCTCATCCTGCTTCTATACTGGCAGCATTATGGATTGTCTGATTCACCTACATCACATTTCACTTCCTTAATGTATCTTCCCTTTCAGAAGTAACTCCATAAGTCCTATTGAGCCCACAGGAGGATAAACAGAAAACCCCAAGAGTGAAGAGTTTTTATTCTGGAAGAACAAACTGTAGTCAACTACACATTAAAGTTGGAGACATTTGAAGCTGCAACTAGATTCTCAGCCTTCCCTAAATCTCAGCAGCGTTCTGCACACCACACACAAGAAAATGTCTGCAAATTTTGGAATTAACCTCATGCTCAACACTGACTCTGTGGCACAGAAACAAAAAGACAACACAAAGAAACACCATCATGTTAGGCATGTGACTGTATAAGCTATTTCGGTTGCAACACTTAGGTTCTATTCTTTCATTTCCAAGTATGTCTGACACATAGACATAATGCAAAACATAATAGCTAGAAATTCTCCCAAACTGTAGTTACCCACTTCATTTCTTCCCCACCATTCCCCTGTATACAGAACAAAAATACTGCAACTTCAAGTTTTAAAAGGCTGCTAAATCAATCCTTTCTTTGGGCTGTGGAGAAATAGAAACAGGTACAATGCAAAATCAGCACCGATTTTTAAAGGCACATTTCTGTGTACGAAGAAGTAATGTGGAATCTGGAAGAATTCAATGTCAGGGAGTGATGGGGCAAATCAACAGCCTCTAACTGCCTTTTAAAACAGCATTTAAAATATAAATGTTGCCACTGACTTCTGAAAAGCACATCTATCTTGCTGCTGCACTATGACTCAGGAAGTAAGAGGCCATCAAAAGCAGATGGAATACATTCTGATGATAAGAACTAAAGTGGATTGATTCTCAACAGCCTCATATAGCTGGTATTTCCATTAACAATATTAATTTATTTAGTAGGAAAGCAAATGCAAGCAACCAACTAACCGGGATTAAGCCCAGGTTGCAGCCTTATAACAATGCATCTTACAAGGTGGCCTGCTTACTTGTCTAGCAGCGAAGTTTTGGGGACTGAGCCCTGAGCCGATTGCCCCAAGGCCGACGTTGGATAGTGTGGAACCAGAGGGAGACAGCTTGTAGCTGGGAGAGGGGGAGAAGGGAGAGCAGGGAGCCTCATCCCCAAGGCACCCATCTTGATTGGAGAAAGGCAAAGTCAGCTGAAGCAGCAGTTAGCCAACAGCAGGAGTTGGTTAGTGAAGCAACAGAACGCAAGAGGAGAGAAAGAGGGATGGTGAGTGACTAGGAAGAAGCAAAGTTAACTTGTAATAGCAATTACCAGGACAAAACTTCTGACTCAATTAAGATTTTGGTCCAAGGAGATAATTGATAAATTCCTAAAGGTTTCTTTTTAAAAACACATTTTGACCTCTCATGAAGTTTATTTCTGCCATCTATCACCACTACAGAAACAAACAGATCGTGGATGAATTCCTCATGTGAGCACACACCTCTGAACATAATTTTTTAGGAATACATTGTCTCTGCTAGTGGTAGGTAATACTTAGGCCACCAGATGGATTTGACAAAGATGGTTTTTGGCCTGTTAGACCAAAATGGAGGAGTTAAATAATTGGCAGTAACATGCCTTCAGCAACATTTCAAGCAACATTTCTTCTTCATTTTACATGTGATAAACTTGAACCGTGTTAAAAAGAAAACCATCCCTAAAGCATTCTAAATCTACTGAACAATCTGCAATTTATAATGTGAAGCAATTAATCTTCAGTAATAACAGTGAAAGTTTCTGTTTAAAATATGCAAGAATAGGAAAGAAACACTACCATAACACAGAACAGATGTCACAGAAACAGATGTCATACAGAAGCTTACAGTACATGGACACATAGCATAAGGGTTTATAGAATTTAGAAAGGTGTTTTTCTAATGAACAGACATAAAAGCAGAAAAAAAATTGAAAGACTGTAATTACTTATGTTTGCTTAGATCTAAACCAGTTTTTTAACCATTGATGCTAGTAGTCCAAAGCCAAAAGAATCATTGTGATGAAAAGTGTTCAAGGCCCGGTAGGATTTGGCTTTGAGCAAACTGTCCTTGGCTACGCAGGGGATTGGCACTAGATGACCTTTGAGGTCCCTTCCAACCCAAACCATTTTGTGATTCTATGAAACCTATAATGAATTTTATTGCTACTAGCAGTTTACCCTTCCATGGAAAAAAAGAAAAAAAAAAATAAAAAAATTTTGTTCTATCCATATTAAGAGTAGTCTGTACTAGAATAAAAAGTCTCATTATTCCCAGATAATTTAGTTTTTCTATGCACACCTGACATCTCATATACACATTCATTCTACAAACAACTCCCACACACCTTTTACTATTGAGTTTGTCCAAGCTTATGGAATTTTTAATACATCCAGAGGAATAGAGTACAAACTAGGATCTCAAACATAGAGGCTGAAACTGATTTATCTAAAGGTATTTCACTCACCTTCTCAAAATAAGGCCCACTATCTGTGGTTCCCATGTCTTTGGAATTTGGTGGACGGAACCCAGATCGATCCTTTCTCATCATGTCATTGAAATCCCCAAGATTCATGGTTCGTTTATCTACCTCAAACTTCTTCTCTGGGAGACCACCTGCAAAAAAAAGAGGAAAGAAGGAAACATTAGTGTCAATAATCTCTAATGCATTTAGTGACAGCAGGATCATAGCTAAAGAAAGTATCTTTAGGATCAGGGGGTAAGTTGGATCTATCTTAACAACTTAGCATGGCTTCAGCTGATATTAAAAGATGCCCAAAAATTAAAGGAGAAGTTTCACTTTTAAGACCAAACAAGCCTGTTTAGTTTAGAGAGTTTAATGTGAATTATCTCAATTTATGTGCAGATAAATATATATGCTTTCCTACAGCAGCCTAGTTCAACTAATGATGTTTATTGAGACATTATTCTCAATGTCTTCCAAAACTCAATTTTATATTGGTATTCAGTACCTACAGAGACTCCACGGTATGCTCTCCATATATTCTACTTAGCCTTTACTGGATTTGGCATTGGGAAATAATTACTTGAACTGCAAGACCACACACATTATTTGAACACAACTCTCCTACAGTCATGTGAACTTAGCTCTTGAACACCACAGATAATCCTAACTTCCAGAGAGGTGACCAATCTCCCTCAGACTGTATGCAATGATTACACAACCAGTAACAGAGATACTTTTCAAACAACTCCTATAGTCTCCTGTCACTGTTTAATGAGTAATCTCATGGAACATGAGGAAAGTATGTTAATAAGAGATCATCAATCCACACCATACACAGTGAACAAGACATCATCTTTCTCTATAAACTTAGCATCAGCCAAGCACTGACTGAAGGCAGTTTTCTACCTTACACACTGAACTACTCCCAAGAAACTTTTTTGTTGAAGTAGTTGGAGAACCTCTTTATTTCAAAATATGGACAGCACAATGGAAATGAGCTTTATGATGGAAATGAGCTTTACTGGTACTTTTGGTTTTAAATGATTTTGTTAAGTAGCACAGACTGCCTTTCCAAGAACAGTTTAAAAAATCTGTCACCATTTAACCAATATCTAAGACACTTCCAAAGGAATTTGGTCACAGGTATCCAATCCTACCCCTGACAAACACTAAGTCTTTATCAAACAGAGCAGACAGCTCTGATACCTTCAAAATACTTATCTGTTCCTCAAAAAGTTTCTCAAAGCCAGCATCTCTTCTTAATGTCCAATCGTAAATTATTAATATTCATAGGTATGTTATTGCCAAGAGCCTATGAAATCAACCATGAACTACATGGCTTTTTCTTGCCGGCACAGCTTTCGAAGTTGGTCCAGCTTCATCCTCTCAAATGCCTTCAACATCCCTTACAATAGCATCACCTACGCATCTTGGCCTGCAACTAGAGTCACACTGATCTGGATGAGCTCATCCTTTTCTAACACATCCTAAAAAACTAGAACTGGTGCTGCAAAAGCAGCCACACAAAATGTCACATACATCTCTATCCTGTCAATACTTCCATCTAACCACTACACACAATGCCAGCAGTGCACTACCAAAAGGCTCGTGTGCTTTAATTACAGACAGGAAGCCCAGTCCATTTGTTGCTTGAAAAGAAACTGAAAGCAAGACAGAGTTGCATCAGTAGCTGAAATGAAACTGGGTCAATGCCAAACACAAGATGACTAAGCCACAGAAACACCCTTTTGTCTTTTCAGTTATCCTGATGATCCAATCAACTCCTCAAACATTACTAAATGATGCCTTGTAAAACAGCTTGCTAAGTAACATGTAGAGCATTAAATAGCACCTTTAAGGGCTTCAAACATAGGTATGCAAGCCACTTTGTGCTGAGACAGCTGCTTAAAAGTCAATATAGACAACAAGGCCTTGCTAAGAGAGATGATAGCAGTCATTTATCTCATTCATAGAAACTTTTAATGTAACCATGAAACCTGTTGTGTGAGCCCATCTTTTGCACTTGCCAGAAAAAGCTCAACCAATGCACGTGGCTGAAGCTTTACTGTACACAGTGCAAGAGGACTGAAAAAACATGAGAAGTTTGAATTTCACCCTCTAGTGTAAGCAAGAACACTTGTACATTAATAAATATGAACCCCCAAATTCTCTATATGGAGAAATACAGAACAGGTTAAAAGTTCAACCATCTTCATAGAAGACAACACTCCATCAGTTCTTGGATTTTTCCCACTAAAAACAGCTGTGAGAAAGCCTGTGAAAAACGCAAATTAAAACAAGAGCTTAGAAGATGACATTCACATCCTAGGAGAGGGAAAAAAAAATTAAATAGATCTCCTTCTCACATATGCTTAAAGGAAAACTGAAAGGGAAAAAATTGGAAAGCTTTAAGGAAAACTATAAATCTATATGAACAAAATTACATAGTGTGATCTATAGCGGGAGACAGAAAACAGAAACCAGTGTAGAGCAAAGGTGTTTAAAATGTTTGCAAACCAGAGACTCAGCATGGAGAAAATACATACATTCAGTAGAGTTACCTATATAGGAAAACACATTTTAAATACATTTTCTGCTTGACCACAAAGACACTTCAAAGATACAGGGTTTATGCCTTTGCCATAAATCTATGTCATCCAAGCCTACTGAACCAACACAAGCACTTAGATATCAAGGTGATGTACCTGAATGCAAAATCAGGCTATGGCTTTGTAAGACACAGACATCTGCATGAATTTCATTTGAATCAATATATATTGGAAATTAATTTCCTATTCCTTACAGGTGATTTTAGAATTCAGTGATCAGCGGAGGTTGCAATTAATACATTAAAAAAAAGAAAAAGACAAAAAGGTGACTGTCAGATATTAACTGGTTCTGACAAGCTATTGACTGTAGTGAACTTAATTCCTCAGGATACTAGGAGAGATTTCAATAAAACAAGTTGTATTCTATTTTGAAACTAAAGTAAACTTACCCATTGAATGGACCTGATAAGAAAATAAAGAAAGAAGTGGATTTGCCTCAGACTTTCTATTGATCCACCTCTTTTCTCCCTTGGTCACTAAATAAATAAATACAACACATTTTTCAAACAAGGAAACTCAGATCGATGTAGTAAGAATGACTTAGTGACAGCGGGACCTATTTTGTGATGCATAATGATCCAAAGTGCTCTGTGCACACTGAAGTCCAAGGTGGTTTTTTTTTTGATACATGTAGCCTCTGATCACAGATTTAACTTTTACATCAATGTGTATTTACTCCTATACTGGGAAAATATCATGCTAAAACCTGGTATGTTGTAATCTTGACTGAAAACTAATTAAAGAATAAGACTACCTCATAAAACAGTCTAGCTTTTGAGGTTCAGAAGTAGATACAGGCTGAGCAAAACAGCTTATCGTTTTTGACAAGCAACTGCCAGAAGCAACAAGAGCAAAGCTGCTAAGCAGAGAAGTAATGGAAAACTCTCATGAAGATCTGCTATGTTCTTAGTCTTTGAAATGGAATAGAACTGTAAACAATTCCTATGCCAAAGACCAAGGGTGCTACCATTAATGCACATACTAAACTTAAAGTAGTGCAACATATTAAGATTGACTATTAGAACTTTCTACACTGTTTCACAAACATTTATGCATCAGCCATCTTTCCTAGACAGTCTGACGGCTGTAAGGACCTTGAGAGCTTAAAGTTCTTAAGGATCCAAAAGCTTAATTTGGAGATAAAGAACTAAGCAAACTGTAATCAGCATAATCCAGGCTACCATCCTCTTGATTTCTATTAGAGCTGTTCTTTAACAGCAGCATCTGAAGGTTGGTAAAAAACCTAACATCCAAGACAACGACTTATCTCTATCAGTAAGTATTTTAGAGAAGCATGATATAATCAGAGCTGAATTCTACAGGAGCTGTATGAGGCCAAAATAGTGATGTCCAAAAATTCTGTGACATTCCCCAGAACGGTGTTGTACTATATAAATACACACTTTAACATCTCTTATTTAAATCTTTATCTATGTAGAGAAAGAAAGTGATTTTGGGAAGAATTAATTACTTAATCCTCTATGAAGTGTGAGGCACATTTTTAGAATGTAATGAATTCTAAGATGAGATATATTGCAGCTACTCAGATTGCATTAGAATACATAACGTGGAGCTGATTTTAGATGCAACTAAGTTGACTACCACAACTCTGGTGTTGGTACCAACAAAAGGTTAATGGATACCCATTAAAAAAAGAGGGGTTTGGTCAAGAAAATCCTGATGCTGTCATCATACGTGATACTACAACAGATGCAGATGCAGTACTAAGGCATGTGACTGGTGCAGAGAAAGTCAACATCAGACCATGCTTCTTGCAAGGCATAATACCAGAATAATCTGGTCAACAAGAGCAGAAAGGCACCAAAAGTGTCAAGGAATAATCCAAATGGCAAAAAACTTCAGCTATAGCACACTGCTCAGGAACTTTCTCCTTTAGTCCCTAAAATCTAAGATTCAAGTAAAAGAACATATACTCTGCTTGCACTTGCAAGGCTGGAACTTGTGCTATCTGTTTTTTCACTGCTCCCAGAAGCTTTCATGACAAAGATTCAATTTCAATCACACGGCCATTGTATCACTAGGAGAAAAGACACTTTAAAAGAAAGTAGTATTTACTACCAGATTACTTTCTAGGGCAGGGGGAACACAGCCACTGCTCAACTCTCTGGACAGCTGTAAAAATACATAACTGAAGGTGGCATTTATCTAGGAGCAGAACAAACAGCTCTTGCTACTATGTCCTTCACTACAGTCACTACTTGATGTATAGATAGAAAAAAATAATCAAGCAATGAAACAAATCACAAGTTGCCACAATGACAAGATCCAGCGCGCTTAACTGCAGATGTACACAATGATGGAATGTTAGACTTCTAATATACACCTTAGGAATATTTTAGGGAAAGCAGATGGCAGAAGATTTCAGAAACATGGGGTACTTCTATTGCAAGACAATGATAGTGAATATTCACAGACAATTCAGAGAACAGAATGCAAAACTTAACCTGCTCTAAAGATAAAAAATTTGCGAGTTCAGTACTTAGTTTGCTGAAGATGAAAATCTTGACAAATTCTAAGGCGATCAGACAGGATTAATCCAAGTGGTCAGTTCCAGCCCTCAATAAAGGTAGTGTTTCCCACACAGACCATCTCCCTTAAGATGTGCAGTATTTGTGGCAAGAGTGAACAGTCTAGTACTAATGAACAGTATCTTGTAATAGCCTGAGGCAAGCAACTGAAGAAATAAATAAAAGAATATAGTCTTTTCCCTCACGTCACATCTATGGAGCTGTGGTAATTGGTATGTCCTACTGCCAAGAACTAAACCAGTCCTCCTCTTCAGATGAAAAGGGACTCTTCACTTTCTTGAAACCGTAACTGTGAGTACAAATGAAATGGATCAAAATAGTCTCAGAAGAAGTTCCTTCCACAAGTTATAGCTCCACAGGGTACAGGTATCCATCCCCATCTGGCATACACAGCTGATGCAGCTGTGTAACTATTTGAAGCCTACAGCCAAGATACTGGATGCTATAATTCTATCTATTATGAGGAGTGCTAAAATAAAGGATTGAGCCTTTCCAAAGCACAGCATGCCATCCATATAAAAAACTACTACACATGGATCTTGTATTTCAAATGCATTTAAATTAAATTATACGCACCTACAGACAAGTCCATCTTACTGCCTGGAATGTCCTCGGTTTGACTCTGGGGAGAAAAAAAACCACACAAATCATGAGTTACGACTTCTATGAAATGCTGAGGAATGTTTCAGAAAGCTGCCCTTGATGGTCTAGGGTGAAATGAAGGAAGGACATGCTTGTGTCAGTAAGAGTTTAATTTTGAACTAAACTTTTAAACTCGACAATTCTTCATATCACTCTGGACACACCTCACCTCAATCCCCTAATGTGGCAAGTTTATTGCCTATATGAAACCAAACACAAGAACACATGCAACAGAGAGAAAGATGGAGAGACAGCTGCTCTGTGAAGTTAACTTCTGTCCTCATGTTCCAGTGGTTAAGGGATGAAACATTTAAAAAACAGTGGCCAAAATGACAGTTCATCCTCACAAGCTGTCAAGTCATCAAATCCTAAAATATGCTTCCGAATTATGCTTTAGCTGGCAGTCTGGCACAGGCTGTTCCCAAGGCTTCATAAGCACCTATGGTCAAGTCGACCAAATTTTGGTCTTGGGAGCCAACAGACATCATAAAATAAGCCTAGCATGTCACTGGCAGTTTGTGAAGTCCTGGGCTTCCCACAGAACCTCTGCATTATTATCTTTTGGTAGCCTGATTACACACCATTCCTGCTTCACAGGATGACAGCTGGCACAATATTGTGTAAAATGTTTTACAAATTATGTCATAAAAGTTTTCAAAAAATGTCACTGCTTTTAAGGTACTTCCCTGCAGATACCTTTTCTCTCCATGATGCAATTTATTTATTCATTTTACCAATCAATCTTTAAGTACTCATTAATAGGAAGACCTTTTTGTCTTAGGAAAATGCTGCTGTACAGTATTTAAAATACAAATTGTTATGGCAGATACAGAACCACGTATCTCCTGTTCTGATTGGTGGTTGAGATTAAGAATAGTCTTAGACTAACTTCAGATGCCTGAGCCTACAGCCAGGAGCTGACGCCTCTACTTTGAGTGCTCTGAACAGCATGTTATGAAAATAAAAGTAAAAAAAAAAAAAAATTACATATAAAAAAAATCCAAATGTTATTACTTGCAAGGAAATGGCAATCTCAGAACAGCAGCTGCCTTAAAGTAACTTCAAAGAGTCTAAGTGTATCTGGTTTTTTTCTCAGAAGTCATTCTGACTAGCACAGAAATGCTGAATATCCAGGCATTATAATTAACATGCCAGCATAACAAATGCAAATAAATAAAGTACTTACATACCATGAAACAGGTGATCTTTTGACTTATTTAAAGGTTACTGCATTTTTAAAAAGTTGGATTTTACATTTAAAAATATTTACTTACTAGCAAGCCCATATTTGAAAACTGTTTGGATAAAGGATTCATCCATGAATCACTATTCCCTCCTTTTAATGAGCACTGAAAAAAAAATAAAAATTAAGCAACATTTTGATTTCTTAAATTCTGTTTCATCCTTGAGATGCAGAAGTCTCAAATAAAGAGCCTGCTGTAATAGAAATCAGTATCCTGGAAAAATTACTTTGAAGTTTTTGTGTGTCTGCAAATATTTCTTTCTTCACTCTCTCAAAGAACTGCTCATTGTTAGGTATACCAAACTGGATGAACACTTCCTGTGTAGAACATTTATCACACTTTGAACTTCATTCTGGGATCTGGAAAGCTCTGGGAATGGGTTTGTTTTTTCAGGGGTTTTTCTAGTTGTTTTTGGTTTAGTTCTTTTCCCCTCGTCTGTTACAGTGTAATACATTCTTTAATCTACTAAACAGAGGTAGATTTCTTCCTTGGCTTTCTTCCCTTAACTGTGGATTCTCTTACATGGCCACAGTGCTGACTTGGCTCTCCATTTGTCCTTACTGCAATTTACAGGTGATCAAAACCAGAACAGGGCACAGAAAAGATACGGATAAAAAAAATGTTTGGATATTTTCCGTGGTGGTTAAAATAAAAGTTCAAGTGTGAAACATTTTTGCAAAACAGTAATTGTAAAACTCCATACCATGTCACAAGAGTATTCTCACATCCGAGGAAGTTGCTCTGAAACTGCCTTTTGAGTTTGCCCTGCCTATTTGAAGTAGACAAAGCATAGTCCTTCTAATGTTAATACCTTCTAATGTTAAGGTCTCTAGTATTACTCTACTAGAGAACTTTAAGACAAACAGGCTTCAGAAAGCAATTACTTGGGACCAAGCTCCTTCTCTGTGAGGCTAAAGGTCAGTTACAACCAATGCAAGTCTGACTTGCATCCAACAGTCAATAGAAATAAGTGCATGTGCCAATGGACTGTGGAATCCCAACTTCAGCAGGCAATGCAAGAACAGCAGCAATCTAACATAGAAAGATGTGTCAACAAGAGAAGACTAATAGCCTTGGGACACTTATTGCTCAGTTTGATTTAGTAATGGCTCTGCAGCCTACATACCAGAAGAATTTGACACCTACTGGCAGATTAGTCACAACAAGTGTAATACATTAAAACAAATCCAGAAACCTCACATCTTTAATGCAGGCACCTTTTAATCTGAATTTTCTAATACTTTTTAAAGGAAGAACTATCACAGTGCTCTAAAAGGTAAATACTGCTTCCAGACAACGCAGTGAATCACTCTGCATTTTGAATCACTCAAGCAATTTACCTTCATTTGTGTTTTCTTTCCTCCCTGCCCCCAGCTTGTTGAGTTGTGGGAGGAACTGCTTCCCTGAGAGCCTGCTGTGTTCCAGACTCCTCCCTCCTCCTCCTCTTCCCAGCTGGAATGACGCGTTCCTGTCACTGGCCCATCACTCTCCCCCCAGCCATCTTGCATAGATTTAGAACCTTTAGAAAAAGAAAAAACCAAAACAAAACTAAAAACCAGGCTACAATACCATGCAGACAGTGATTTGACACTGCAAGAGCAGCCAAGATCATCAGAACTCTAAAGGACTGAGGTGTGGGGGGAAGTGTCGTCACTCTTAATAACTGTGCAAACTTGTGCATGAATCCTAAAACCCAGGAGATTTGGTGGCATGCTAGCATGTCATGTTTTGCAACTATTTGAAAGCAATGTCAAACCCTTAGAGATATAACAACCATAGGGACCACTTCTCTCATACAGATGCAGCTGTGTTTCATTTTCTTTAAAAGGCAACTTACTATTTTCCAGTGTAAAGGAATTCAAGAACACAAAACCCAAGTGTGCTGAGGATTCTGGTTCAGGTAGTTTATCAATTATTTCCTCTTTTTCTTCATTATTGTAACATTTGTCTTGCATTGAATTCTTCCACAGAATTACAGAAACAAAGAACTTTAAGGATTAACAACTAAGTAGAATCTTGAGAGGACCTGACATTGTACTCTATTTTATGTAACACCAAATGTAGTTTAATGTGGAAAAAACCCCAACTTTCCATCTGAATTTCTGTTCTTACCAATGTCACTAAAGAGTAATTAGCAGTGCTGTGTATGTAGAGCTTCTGACCATTTCGTCATAGCATTTCAGGCTATGGACATTTAACTCTTGGATTCTTTTTTTTTTTTGCTGTTACTCTCTAGGACCAGCTGTCAGGCAACTTAAGAATTCTAAATTCTACTGACCCAAATCCTCATCTTGCACATTGTCCAACTGTTCTTCATGTTGTAACTCTTCATTCTGCATACCTACTCCCCAAGCATTTAACTCCCTTTCAGAAGGATTTCTATCACCATCACCTTTTTCGTAACTAATTTTTTAATTTTCTGGCACTTGAGTGTGGAAATTTGAGATAAGAATATTAGCACATGTAGCAGAATTTGAGTATAAAAAGGAAAATCACAATTAGTATAACTAGGGGAATTCTACCCTTGATTTAAGGGCTACCTTAAAATACACTTTAAATAAAAATTAAGACTCTTCACAGGAAACATAACTTTTAAAGTACTTTCATTTGTGCATCCAACTTCAGTGCTGATTAGGAACCATTATAGTCCAAACTCAAAAATTTACCTCTTGAACCTCTAATCATGATACTTACACAGAAAAGGCTGCATTTAAGGATTATTACTGCAAAGTCAAGAACTTGATCTGGAAATGTCATATATTGGGTAGTCCTTACAGCTTTAAGTTATTTGTGGCCACAGTGTTTAAATTAGTACTACGAAACTGGATTTAAGTACATAACAGTAGATTATTTTTCAGCAATGACAGCTCTCAGGTCTGAGATTCCTGAACATAAATCTGGGCAGTGGTCTAAAAATGACTTGTCTGTAGAAGTCTTTAAGATCTTGGAACTTTAAGATCATCAGACTTGCTTTGTTTTCTCTTTGATGAGTGAGGAGGCACAAATAACTACAGTAGAGCCAAAGAAATTTCCACAATTAAGCCAAAATAACGATGTTACAAAAAAATGAATTTATTCCTACTGCTATCAGAAAATTGCTATGCAATGCAGGTAAAACCACATAAACGCATTTTTTGGATACAGGTGGGTAAATGACCTGTGCTTCCCTTCTTTGGCTCTAAACTAGTTTTCTTCTTCAGTCACTGCTAGTCCCTGCTTCCTGTCCTTACCTTCAAAAATAAACTATGCTTTTGCAGGCTCTTTGTCCCAATTTCTTCTTCTGACTTATCCAAGACAATATCTCCCCTTACTCCACTGAATATGTAGCTTTCTTCTTCATTCCCTCTGGGTGCCATTCAGAAAGGAGTTGAGAGATCAGCCACAGAACACAGGAGAAGGAAGATCTCAGCTTTTAACACTGGTGACACTCACTACACCACAACCTAAAACAGCTGTGATGAGGAAACTCTCCATGTATTTTTTGCTCATCTAGAGCTGGAGATAGCTAATGTAAAAAATAGTACATATATGCTGCAGCCCTTTGATTATGTCACACATGCAGACCAGTTAGGACAAGTAAGTGACCATGCATAGTCTCTCTTAACAAAGCCAAATAATTTGTAATGGATCCATTAGCATTTCAGAGACTCTTTCTTTGGTTATATTTACATAGCTTTTTACAGGTGAAAGAAGAGATCATCTTAAAAAAGGTCTAGCATATAGAAAAGCATGGCAGTTCATGTGGCAGGCACAGGAAGCACTACAGCCATCCACAGAAGTTTGCTATAATGTTCACACTACAAGCAATTGTTTTTCCTGGTTTTATTTCATAAATGAACAATTTAATTGGGCTGGAAGGGAGAATGACTCAAAAGCATACGATCTGTATAGAGCATTTCATTCCAAACAGTTACACGTTGCTAAAGCAACTTGTAACTGGAAACAGTTCTAAAGTGGGTATCATCAACCAAGTACTGTAATAGTAATGTATTATCAGTATTTCCTACTGGAAACTTCATATCCAAATGTTCTTGGCTTTGGCTGTGACATTGCTATGTTTTACCAGCAGGCGATTGCTTTTGTTTGTTGTGTTTTCCCTAAAAAGACTGAAATAAAAATTCTAATAACATCCCGTATCAGCAGGAATAGTTTCCACAAAAATAAAACTCTTGATACAACCAGATTTTAACTTCAATTTAAAAAAATAAATTTCAGCCTCATCTCAGTCATGAAGAACATAGCTGTAGACAGGTAATATCTAGAAAACAGTCATCCATTAAGGTTCAACAACAAAAGAAAGTTTTGCTTAAGACAGACACTCATTATATAATAAGAACCCAAAGCACAGATTACCATATTACGGCCTACTCAATTGAATTTGTCTGTACTGTGCATTAATTTTTCTGATATGATCAGGAAAAGTGATTTATCACATAGCATGTTCATATGCTAAGTAACAAATGGGCAGCCTGAGAAGGAAAGACATTTTGAGCAAAATACACATTTCCTCTAACGCTTTAATGTTTCAGGACTTCCTCAACTTGAAGCTGACCATTTAATTGCTTAGTTAAGACGTTTTCAGTAACTTAAAAGACAAAGTTGCAGTCATTTGTAAGCACTTAATCACTCATCCATCAAAATCTTACAAGACATTCAACACTGCTTCTAAGCCTCAGATAACAATTCCTCCATGGGTAACCTATATTAAAAAGGCCAAACACTAAAGATCTTCAGGACCATTGCAAAGAAACTGGTATCTGGCCTATACTCACTAGATTTCATAGCACTCGGGGCGTTGGAAGGTGCATTCCCCCAGCCTGTTGTCGATGTTCCTGTATCATCTACTTCACCCCACCCGGGACTGGTTTCATTTGGCTCACCCCAGGCAGACGTACCATTATCTGGAGCAGGTGGAGTGCTTTTGCTCCAGACTGCACAAAGGAGAAAGAGTTTTTGTTACAGACCATTTAGACAACAAACTATTTACTGTAGTGCAGCAGCACGTCATCATTTTACTGCTTCCTTCTTTCTGTTGAGGACTTCAGATTCTCGATAGTGTGGGTGCAACAGAATTAGCAACTGTTCCAATCAAACTCAGAGAGGGGCATGCCCTCTAGGGATGAAAAAGAAAAGAATGCTATGGTAAGTAATATTTTTCTCCCAGGCTAAACATGAACCCCACATCTAATGCTGTCCTCCTGTCTGGCAAACTTTTGTGACTAATTAAAGGCACCAGACTCAATCAGGGTTTTCATATACTGAAGAAAGGGTAAGGACATACCTAAGTACATATTAAAACAAAATAGTATTCTTTGAAGCATGTTTAGTCAGAGATTACCTAACAATAACATCTCAATGTATTTCTAGTCTGCATAACTTTTTTGTTGTCCTTATTTCACAGTAGTATTTTCCTAACCATTCTTTATCACAGAGCCAAACTGATCTAAAAACTTTGTTCACAGACTTGCTCAATTTCAATTGTTAACTGAGAGCTTCAAAGCAAACTGAGAGCTTCCCATTTCTCCAATAATAAAATATTAAAAAAGTAACTTAGTCTGGAGCAAAGGAGGTTGAGGGGAGACCTTAATGCTCTCTACAACCACCTGACAACAGGTTGTTGCAGTGTGGGGGTGGGTCTTTTCTCTCAAGTAACATGCGATAGAAGAAAAGCCTCAAGTTGTGCCAGGTAAGGTTTAGATTGGGTATTAGAAAAAAAATTTATCCAACAAAAGGGTTGCCAGGCACTGGAAGAGGCTGTTCAGGGAAGCAGTAGAGTCACCATCCCTGGAGGTACTTAAAAGACACGTGGATGTGGTGCTAAGGGACACGGTTTAACAGTGGACTTGGCAGTGCTGGGTAGAGGTTTGACTTATCTTAAAGGTCTTTTCCAACCAAAATGATTGTATGATTCTATAATTCAACCTGTGAATAAGAGTTCAGACGGAATATGCAGATTTGTCAGCTAACAAACATCTTTTACTGGCAAGCTGACCAGTATTCAGATCACAGTTACGAAAGCACAACAAAGGACTGATTCAAATTTTAAAGACACTGTAAAGACAGTCTCAAGTATTCACATAAGCAAATGGTTGTCTTTATAGAATCAAGACTACTAAGAATAGAGGCTAGATGAGTATCTCATACATTAAGGTTATATTTATATACAGGAGCTTGATGAAGAAAGGAATGAGAATTGTACCTGATGCTTGTGATTTGCTAGTCATTGGAGTAGGCAGGCTCTGCTCCCGTGGGGCCTGTCCTCCTTGCGAGTTCTTGTCCCACAGGTTCACATTCTTGTAGTTATAACTGCTTGGATCTCCCCACGCTGAAGTGCCATCATCAATATCCATTTTTCGACTGATTGACTGTGGAGAAGGTTCTTCCCAGCCACTAGGCTCCTCCTCTTTGGAGGCAGCTGGCTGTGGTCCGCTGTTCCAGTTTGCGTTTGGAGGTCGCCCATTACTTGGAGTTTGGGGTGGTGGACCCCAAGAACTGGAAGCCTCCTGCTGTTGCTGCTGGTGCTGCTGCTGCTGCTTGTTCCAGGAGTTGGGCTGTCGACCCGTCTCATTCCATGTTGAAGTTCTTTTACAATCATCCCATCCACCCTTTGAAGCAGCGCTTGTATTGGCACCGTTACCCCAAGTTCCAATCTCATTTTGCCCACCTTCACCCCAACCAGACACTGGCTTGTTTCCTGCACTTTCCCAGTTGCTGTTTTTTGTTTGGTCAACTTCCTCTCCCCAACCGTTCTTTCCAGAAGACCAGCCTTGACTAGGTTGCCTTCCACTCCACCCCTGATCCTTACTAGAGCTATCATTCCAAGAAGATGACGACGATTTGTCTTCTGGTCTTCCTCCTCCCCAATTAGAAGAATTTGGGTTCTTGTAGTCATTCCATCCTCCAGTATTTTTGGGGTCCTTCCACTCTGTTGGGGTTGAGAGCTCACCCCATCCAGACTTGATTTGATTGCTTTGGCTGGGTACATCACCCCAACCCCCTGAGTTCTTTGTCTGTGTGGCAGAGCTCTCCCACCCCTCAGTTCCTTTATCAGACTTCCCCTCAGGCCGTGGCATCTCTTCAATATCCCACACAGTATCTTGCTTAATTTGAGTTTGGCCCCAGCCAGTGTTTGAAAGCACTCGGGGGTCCAAATCAGTTCTGCTCAGCAAAGTCTGCAAGACAGCCTGGCAATCGGGATGCGTAGGCCTATACGATCGACGTCCAGAATTGTGACTGTCACTACTTCCTGCTTTGTGGTTGCTTCCAGTGCTTTGACCTCCAACCTCACTTCCTGCAGAGCTGGAAGATCTTCCCCAACAGGGAGCCTGGGAATTGCCTTGGTTTTCAGGAAGAGGGTGGCCTTTTTGATTGTCCCATGCTCCAGTGCTAGAATTTGGTTGGTTTGGACCACTCCATTCTCCAATCTTCAGTTCATCAGACCCAGACAGCTGTTTCCATTCTCCCTGAGAGACCCCAGATGTTAATTTGTTCCCTTCACCCCATTTGCTTTCATTTGCATGCTGAGGGCCAAAGTTCCAAGACCCACCACCCGTAGACCGGTTATTGTTATCCCAAGAATCACTTCTTGACCCATTCGGTTTTTGAACTGAAGCTCCTTTCCAGGAGTCCTCTCTCTCCTTTCCACTGTTCCCATGGTTTCCAGAATTACTCTGTCCAGAGACTGTCTCAGTTCCAGAAGACCCCCTAGCTGTACCCCAAGATCCAACATTCCCAGTCTTTCTCTCTCCAGTGCTTAGTGAAGGGATGTCAGTGCTCCTGGAAGGGTTCCCCAAGCCCATTTCAAAGGGCATTCCCTTATTCTCCATAGGGTTTGGTGAACTTAAGTTCAAGGAGTTAGTGTTTCCATTTTTTGGTCCATCAGTGTTATGAATTTGAGCCTGTTCTCTGCCAGAGACAAAATTAACACCCGCATTTTCCATCTTTGACTTCTGTTCCCTAGAGGTCTGACTTACTGTGCTAATCTGTGCATTGGAGCTACCACTATCAGATTCCAAAGTCCCTTTCCTAGAATTGCCCTCTTGAACCAGTGCTGGCCAAGCAGATGGGTTGCTATTTGGGTTAAAGTTGCTGAAGCCAGAACCAGAACCGATTCTATCTTGTCCACTCAAGTTCCTCCAGTTACCTAGTCCATTGTTATTCTCGGCAGCAGGGTTGGAAGATTGAACAGCTTTAGCCTTGGGATCAGATTTCCAGGCCCCAAGATTACATTCGTTTCCAGCGCTTCCAGACTGGCACTGGCTTCCTTTTCCTTTGTTACTAGTGGTGCTTCCTGGCAGGGCATTCTTCTCCAAGCCAGGGTTCGAGGCACTGTTGTTATCGGTGGTGTTTTCGGAAGAAGACTCAGCATCTTTGCTGGCAATACAAGGCCACTCTTCCATGTCAGACCCGTCTACAATCACCTTGTCCCAGATGTGAGTTGGGTTGGCGTTGGTGCCGCTGTTGGAGGCTGCAGGACCCCAAGTGGAATTTGCATAATTTGAAGCGGCAGCACCTCCAATTGCTGAATCTAAACAAACAAACAAACAAACCACACCCAAGAAGCCATTAATAATCAGTATCATTTACAAGCACTGAACATCACATTTTTTACCCCACTGCTCACTGTTTTCATGAATAAGAATCTTTCCTCAAATGTGTAAGGAAGTTGCTTTGGAATAATATCAGGCTGGAAAACACCATTGAAAATACTAATAAAATACACCTTTAAACACACTCCCCACAAGCATTTTGTGGAGATTTAAATTCACTGTTGACTCAGTACTTCTGCTAACAGTCCAGCTCTAAGTTCAACATAATAATTATAACCCAGTTAACAAACCTGCATGGTCTTTATTCATACTGACTGTAAACTTTTCAAATACAGATTTAAAATCATGCTATATATAGAACAAGAATGTGTGTATGCACACATTCATATGCATGTGTGTACACACAGGCAGCTGTTGGTCTGCTACTCAACTGAATCAAAGCATCTACAATTTATTACAGATTAAAAGAAGATTGAAGATAAAAATTATCTAGCCAATATATAAAGCTGAAAATGTCTATCCTTCAGCTTTGAGTATCTTTTTCAAGATACTAGATGCAAAACTAGTAACATTATTTCCAAAAGTTACTGCAGAGACCAAATCTACACAAGCTTCATTTTTTACATAGTCAGCATGTAACTGCCTCACATTTTTGTCACTGCTACGTTTATCTTAGAAACTACAGTTATCAGTTTTGTGAACATCTAAGCTGATCTCTCAGCTACTAGGTGGAGGCTAATTAGAAATACCACTTTTTCTTCTCTCTCTCTCCAGCTCTACCTTCTTGTAAGTTCCTCAAATTTCATCTCTCATTTGTGACAGCTGTGATGGCAGCTAAGCCCTTTAACTATGTCACTTTTCACTAACTCAACACAAAACCCACTTCTTGATGGGTTACTTTTCTGCTGGCCTAGCACATAGTACAGGGTAACCCCTCCACATTCAATGAGCTTCAGTTACTATAAGGAAATTAACAGGATGAATGAAAATGAACAGGGCCCCTTTATGTCATCTGTGACAAACTATTATTATGTCCTATGTAGTATGACTTCACATGGACAAGATATTTGCATATGGTTTTAAAGCTCACATAAACTAACAAAGTGCCACAATGGATGAAGTTTATGTGCTGGCAGCATCATGTGTGCATATATGTAGACATGTTATCATTAATTTAAAATGTCAGCCATTCCCTTGCCTTCCACATAATTACCTCTGATCCTCTAAATAATTTAAGACCATTAGTACTTAAGTGTTGTTCTCCATATAGGGTCCCTCTCTATTTTCTATGTATTCTACCTTAATAGTCAGCACCACAAACTCCCACTGATGCAGACTGAACACTCTCCCTTGTACTAAACCCTGACCTGACTCAGTTATCCCACCGACACAGTTTAACTTATTTTGCAGAGCATGAAGTTCATAGTAACATCTACATCAGTATTCATACCTGAATATATATAATTACTACTGGCTCATATGACAGCTTCCATGAAAATAAGGCATAATAATCTTAGCAGACACACCCTCCCACCCCCACCTCCCCAAGTTCCTCTGTTATATACTGGAACACAGGTTGCCCAGGGAGGTTGTGGCTCCCCCCTCCCTGGAAGTGTTCAAGTCAAGGTTGGATGGGGATTGGACCAACCTGGGAGGTGTCCCTGCCCACGGCAGGGGGGTTGGAATTAGATGATCTTTAAGGTCCCTTCCAACTCAAACCATTCTATGATACTGAAAAGTGAAGACAACTTGTGGTTGCTAATATTTTTAACAGAAGACAAACATATCAGTTTTCAGTAACTGTTTCAGGCTTTCAGTTCACCAACTTTATCACTGAACAGAGGCCCATCAGTAAGATTCTGACTTACCATCAAGTCTAGAAGTCTCTTGTAAGCTTTGAATACTGATGAACAGAAGTTTGTCTTTATCCATGAAAACCTAGCCGCCAATATCCAAAAAACTAAGCAGTTCTCCATTCCCTCTGTCACCTTCATCTCAAGAGCAAACTCAACAATGGTAAGAAAAAGTGACTCTTCACTGATATTTTTATCTACCTTTTTATTACACTCCTCTCAATTAAAAAACTTTGATTAGATGGGTCACAGAAAAAGATTAAGGAGGACAGCCAAAGACAAGTTCAAAAGACTGCAAGGCTGTCTTTTGAACTTAGGAATGATTCAGCAAATGAATAATGTATAGGCAACTGCCCACTTAGCAAGATTTTAACACAGCATTTCAGATTTCATTGCTGTGAGGACACACTAGAAGCATTAAAGATTAAGATGCTTGCTAACACAGCATACTGGAACACAATTTAATGCACTGTTCCATAAAACCAGCCACCCCCTTCTATATTTAGAATCACAGAATTGTTTGGGTTGGTAAAGACCTCTAAGATCATCAAGCCCAACCATTAATCTAACTTTATGAGAACAGTGCTAAACCATGTCCATCTTTTAAACACCTCCCAGGACAGTGATTCCACCACTTCCCCTGGGCAGCATGTTTCAGTGTTTGATAACCCTTTTAGTGAAGAATTTTCTTCTAATATCCAAGCTACACCCCTCCTGACACAACTTGAAGCCATTTCCTCTCATCCTATCAGTTGTTACCTGAGAGACCAACCCCCACCTCACAACAACCTCCTCCCAGGCACCTGTAGAGACTGTTAAGGTCTCCCCTCAGCCTCCTTTTATCCAGGACAAACAAAACTAGTTCTCTCAAACACGTCTCCTAAGACTTGTGCTCCAGACCCTTCAACCAGCTTTAAATTAACTTTAAAAGACAGCCTGGGTTAATTTTATTTCAAATCAGCTCCCCAGCCCAGCTATCTATGTAATGGTGCTGAAATCTAACGGTGTGAAGGAGGTCTGAAGGACCTGTATCTGCCTTGGCAAAAATCCTCACTTGTATCAGGATAAAGCAACCAACCATTGCCACAAAAAGGTGCCAAAATCAATAAAATATAACCATGTAACTTCTTATTTGTTAACGCACCATTAAACTAAATGTAAAAGTAAAGAGAATTAATCAAATCAAATATCAATCTCAAAAAAACAAGTATTAGGTGTAATTATGCAGAACTTAAGAAGCCTCTACAATACTTAAAAATGGTCCTCATATAGTACACACTATAGAAAAAATAATGCTATTCATGAGAAACTCTGTAAACTTCTCTACCACGAAGTCTCCTTTGTCATTTTACTACAATCAATGTGAAAGTACACCAAAGCAGACATGGGGTGGGGCTTTTCCCCCCCATCTTTCAGGTGTTTTATCAAAATCGGCCATCTCCAAGACATCTGGTTTTAAACTGATTAGCCATTTGGCCTTTCCCATTTTAGTCTGAAATTAACTCCCTACCTTTATTAAAAAGGCAACAAGACAGACAAGAAGATAAGTAATCTGTAAAGCAGGCATTTGCCAAAAAGGAATTTAAATACTGAAAAAAAGCAAATGGAATTACTACTTTTTCTATAATCCTTTTCAATAAAGACAGTTGACCCACGTAGCCTACTTGATTCTGGACTTGCAAGTCCTGTTTTCTATTCTGAACCATAAATTCTTTATTATATTTTTTCTTTTTAAAACTGTAAGAAGCTTATGCTCTTCAAAAATCCCATCCCATTAACTCTGGTATGGTTTCCAAAGGCAAATTCAGACACAGTGGTATCATTATTTTCTTCTTTTGACTTTCAAGCATTTATAACTACTTTTTAAAAACATCCTTATTGTTAGAATTGAAATTGTCCTTGATTTTGTAGATACTCTTAAGTTTTTCTTCAGAAGGCAGGTGACTTGAGTGGAATTTTGTTTGTTCCACTATTATAACCTAAGAAGAATATATTAAAGTTACAGCAATTCACTAAGGGTCTAAAAAATTCAGGATCGCTCCAACTTCCCCATGCTCGTAAAACAATCTGAAAACCAATTTATCTACTGGACTTGAAAGTGAACACAAAAGCAAAAACCACAGTCCCTGCTTTTATAAAAGTGCTTATCTAGGGTGAAAAACAAGATTAGTACTCAAAAAATTCAGGAGTAAAAGAACCTTTGTTCTATTTAATCCAGATAAGAAGTGTCAGACACCTGCCATTTGAATGATATCTGCATGTGTCTTTTATCGCATCATGTAAAAAAGTTAATAGATAGGAAATTCTTGTCCTCAAAGAAACCTGAAGAGCTATTAAGGAATACTCAATGGTAACCATCAAACACAGGTTATCCATGCACTGTGTTTACATTGCTGCTATCTTAAGAGCATTACAGCACCCGATTCAAATCACTCAAAACATATTTTTAAAAAATTAACCCTCTTTTTCTTGATCCATCTAATAGTAAAAAATGCACCAATTGCTGCTAACAAAAGCAAAGTCTATACACTAAAATAGCAGAAGTGTCCTTCCCAAAAGCAACCTGAGGAGTTTTATTATATAGCGATACATTTACGCACAATTTTAGTGACTCCTCTTCTGCCCCGTGCATACACGTGCTCATTAAATTATTACCTTTATTATTACTATTACTTGCCTGTTGCAGTCCCACTGTCACTCTGCAGCAGTGCTCCTGTCACTGGTTGTGCGTTGTTTGGGTTTGCTCCTGGTGCTGTCGGGGGAGGAGGCCCTGCTCCACCCCCAAGGAGCATACAAGATGGCGGAGGGGGCTGCCCACGCTTCAGTAACACTTTGTGGTCCTGCTGGCAACGGAATCGCGGCGGCACCTCCCGAGGCATGTAGCGGGCGGCGCTTGGCGGTTGTCCGTTCGGCACTGCCACCCGTTTGGCATTGTTGCCACCATTGACTGGTGGCGATGGAGAGTTGCCAATTGGGCTGGCAGCCACTGGTTGGCTTAAGCTTGGTTTCGTCACTTCGGGCACTGAAAAACAGGAAGAAGGAAAATAAGAATGTTTTTCTGCTTAAGCCTGCGTTTGCTATAAGAACTCAATACGACTCTTTCCTTTCGTAATTTCATTTGTCTCTGAAACACCATGCAACTTCAACCTTATTGAAGAACAATTTAATTAAAGAAGCAGGAATAAGCAGTAGCCACAAACCTCTTGCTTCCATACGCAACTCAGTACCCTGGGATGAAACTCTGACCTCAATAAGTATTTTGCTCTAGGCCCCAAATTTCTTAGAAATGTAAACTTGCCAAAGAATACCAGCCTGAGCAATGAGTCATTTAAAAATATGAGTAGTCAAATATAACTGATTCTGTTCTGTTCCCTGAACTTCAATTCATTTTCTGATTGCTATGCATCACCCTTACAAGAGGCCTGAGATCAGATCTCAAGTTTTGACCTGTTTAGTAGGTTACATGGCCACTGCCAAAACACCCCAAAAAAAAGGAGAAAAAAATCCAACCTGCCCTCCTCTTGGTTTCAAAGTTAACGAATCTGAGTTCTCTGCGCTGCTCTTAAATGAGACAGCAGTAGTTCACTCTCACTGAATAGGCAGGTCTATTTACAGCATCCTTATTGGGCTTGTCTAACATTTCTTAGCTGGTCACCAGGTGCCCC
The DNA here is from genome assembly GCA_023637945.1 of Phaethornis superciliosus. Classification (NCBI taxonomy): domain Eukaryota; kingdom Metazoa; phylum Chordata; class Aves; order Apodiformes; family Trochilidae; genus Phaethornis; species Phaethornis superciliosus. Next base: position 60,612,982 of record JAJQWJ010000001.1, on the reverse strand, counting down.
TATAAGCAAGGACAAGCTGCTACTGAAGGCCATTACACACTGAAGAAGAGGAAAACCACAAAAAAATTCTTGAGGGACTGCCACCATCACAAAATTTGCTTATGAGACTGTAGAATTGTGACCCCTTACACGCATTTCCAGGAGCTTTTTTGAAACAAAGCAAAAGAGATTCTCAGACAGGTACCTATAAGGTTTAATTGCTAAGACATCAGACTTGAAAGGCAAGGAAAATTTAATGCATCTAGCTCTAGCCTTTGCTGAATATTAATACAAGAAAGGGATGTCCAAGATGCCCTTGCCAGCAAAGTGAACACAACCAGTAAAACTATTCTCCTACGTATGTTGAGATCAAAACAATTGAGTCTCTCCTAGGCAACACGAATGCTTTATTCCCCACACTTTATTTTCATATGGGTTTTCTGATTGCTCTGTATAGGGTCCATTGCCCCCCAAACCCCAAAATTGTTAACTGACAAATCAAGTTACCATATGAAGTTCTCCTATGTCAGTAATAGCATCATTTTTAGAAAATCGGCACACAAATGAAGATTAATTTTATTTTTAAATCAGCTAAATAAGCTTAACTTTCAAGATGCTCACTCATCAGTTGTGACTTACATACTGGACTTTTTAAGTGCCTGAACTTCTCAAGTTTCCATTAAAAAAAAGAAATTCTCTCATTTTGGTACCTTGGCGTAAACAATACTCTTCCTGTCTTTCATTCCACTTATACAGGTAGTTTTAGTTTTTGGTTATTTTTTCTAAAACCTCTGCAAAATCAAAAGGCTAAATATTTCAGATAATCTACTTCTTCCACAGTCCTCATTTCCTCTTCAAGTATTCTGACACTGACAACATGGGTAGTTTTAGATTCTCCATTTTAATCACCTCAGCTTTTACTTCTTCTGAATACACATCTTCAGTATTCCATGCTGACTCATAATTCCCCTTCCTTTTCCAACAGTTTTGATTAAGATACGAGTTCTGGCTCAAGTCAATAAAAAAACTGATGATTAAAGTTTAATCATCAATGATTAGTAATTAAAGTTTAATGATTGAAGTTTCTTACCTTTGGTTTTTTGATCTGTGACCTGCAAATTAAGAGCAAGAATGTAAATACAGTTTTAAGAACCTCAAAACAAATATTGAACAGGCTGCACTAGATCACGACCTTTATTTATTAGCAACAAGATCACTATTTGTTGCATGAAAATAATCAGCTGTTGAACTACAAGTCTAAACAATATTCCTAGTCATATATACAGGATTTTCAAGTACACAACAGACCCTAATACCTTTGCCTCATGTCAGGCAGAAAGAATAACTTCTTTACTCATGATGATTTTTAGCATTCACCCGCCTTCTCACCTGAAACATGGACTTCCAAAGCACAAATAAACAGACCATAGCATTACAGTTCTTCTAAGGTTTTGGAGGTGAAGTATTACAGCTAAAGCGTAACACAAATTTCATTCTATAAAGCGTATCCTTACAGTAGACTGTTTGGGCTAGCAAAGGAATTCCCACAGAAGTAACCAGAGGTGAGTAGCAGTCTGTCTCTGCCATCTTCCCATTTCACCTTTCCTACGACATCTCTTCCAAGGAGAAGAAATCCTAAACCTTAGAGGATTCATTGCCACAATTACAGCAATACCTATAGAGCACAAGACTTCAAAACCTCTTGAATGCAGTAAGAACCTGATGACTGAAGTGACCCTGTCCTACTGGCCAGGCTACTCCATATGTGATTTTGCTGTACTTCCACATTCTTTCATCATAGCAGATTACACGCTACAGTAGAGACAAACATGCCACTGGTATATTCTCTGGAATCATGTGTATTGTAGCATGTTTTGAACCTGTCGATCAGGAGTTACACTACACAATAATGGAAAAACCCTAAAGATCATCATGTGTCAGGGTCTATGACACCTATTCTTAAAAGAAATTGCTGAACTAGTCCATAATTCTGGAAAGCACACAGTGACAGTTTAGAATAATGAAAGCACAAGTAAAAAGCAGTTTGTTTAAACCAACCAGGCCAGAACTCCTTTGTATGGTAAAGAACAAAAAGATAATCTGCACTGAATTGCTACGGCATTATTTACTGTGTATACTGCAGTGTTCACCTTTGCAAAGAGGAACATTCATTATAATACAAATTCTTAAGCATCACAGCTTCACATGTAATGTAATTCAAGAGTCTCCAAGACACTAAAAATGCACTCGTATCAAAACTGCAACTGTAACAAGCCAGGAATCAGTTTTCACCTCACTTATGAAAATTAAGTGCTTCAAATTAAGTCTTCTGTAACACAGTTTAAAAAAAGGAGTTAAATGACTCTGGTACTTCAGTATTTAAGAAAAAGGAAGAAGGGGACAAAAAATTACTTGTGAATTTGATCTGGTAGTGCTGATAGGTTTTACTATGGTCAAGAGTAAACATGTTCAGTAACTGAGTAACTTGTCCACCTGGAAGAATCCCATTTTTACAGATCTTTAAAGAATTACTACGGTTAGCTTTAGGGGGAAAAAACCCAAACTTACTTCTGCCTATACTGCATCTCTCTCCTGGTAAAAAAAATCTAGTCTTGAGATTATTTTTCTTTCAGGTCTAGAATACAAAAGCTGAGAAAAGGGGGCACTATCTCAGATTCACAGCTGTTGTCTCAACTCTGGGTAACCTACAAGTATCCTCAGGGCAGAAGCAGCTACAGTGAACAGGAAGATAGAGTCAAACAACCTTCTGATGAGCTACCAAACAGACACTAGCATGCATGCTAACCACAGGGATTTAGTCTGTGAATCTGCTTGCACAAACTCAATTGAAGTTATCTTTTTATTCTTTAAAGTTTCAGAAATCCAGACAAAAACAAATAGAAAAAAAAGTTACATGAATTGTGTCTGAAAAAGGTATCCCCCAATCATTTGTTGAACAACTCCACAGTCAGTAAGAATGAACACACACATTTACACACTGTTCGTGTGGTTGCCTGTTTTGCTCTTCCAGGTATCCCCAAGTATTACTGTTAAGTTTGGTCTCTAGGATATTAACTTATTGTTTATCGCTACCAAGATTTTGGCAAAATATCACAACATTCAATAATACTGAAAAACTTGGTAGGTGAGGGACCACATAGGAAAAGTGGCAAATCCTTGTATTCAAAGCATCAGATCTTCAGTAAATATGCAGCACTGTTATCAAGATAATCAGTACAACCTTTCTGAGTTTCTTTTGTGTCACTGACAACATACAGAATGGTTTTTATTGGAAGGGACTTTAAAGACCACCTAGTTTCAACACCTCTGCCATGGGCAGGGACCCCTCCTCCCAGTGTGTCCAAGACATCACCCAGACTAGGATGCTCCAAGCCCAATCCTACCTCTTTCAAAACACTCTCAGGAAGAGGGCAGTCACAACTTCCCTGGGCAACGTGTTCCAGTGTTTCACCACCCTCACAGTGAAAAATTTCTTGCTAATGTCTAACCTAAAGCTACCCTCTTCCACTTTAAAGCTATTACTCCTTGTCCTATCTCTACATGCCCTTATAAAAAGTCCCTACCCAGTTTTCTTATAGGCTCCCTTCAGATACTGGAAGGTTGCTTTAAGGTCTTCCTGGAGCTTCAATCCAGTAGTCTGTATTAACCAAGGTCTGCTCCTCCTCCACATTCTTACACGTACTTTTTGTATTTGAACATTAAACAGCAGCAACACTGGGGCAAAAAGACACTGAAGAAACCTTACTCTGTAATTACTGAACTTCTGCAGTATTATTGGGCATGTACCAACACAATGGATAAAGAAACACAAATACACCAGCTTACCTATATCTAATTTAAACTGATAGACTCAAATTGGTGAAAAAGCCACAACGAAAATTTAAAAAAATGTAAATGCATTGGTACTGGTGGTTGTCAGCAGAAACCTATTGCATCTAACACAGAGTAATGTCTGATCTTTCATAGAATCTACTGTTACTGAAGCAACTGCAGAACAGAAAATAGAGAAAGTAAAGGCTTTTGCTCTCAGTTTCACAGATCAATTGAGGTTGGAAGGGACAGCCAGCCACTTAAGACCTAGTCCCTAGTTCCCACAGCTGTTCCCCACCTGCCCCCAGGAGCCCCCTTGAATCAAAGGGAAGTCATCAAAACCAGACTGCACAGGGCCACATCCAACTCCTTTTTAAGTATCTACAGGGATGAAGGCACCAAAATCTCTCTGGGAAACCTGTTCCAGTCGTTGCCCAGTCACACACATGCACAAAAAAAAGTCATTTTATGATTAAGTGGAATTTCCTGCATTTGAGTTTGTGCACAATGGCTTTTGCATTGTCACTGGGCAACCACTGAGGAAAGCCTGATTCCATCTTCTCCACTCACTCCCACGAAGTATTTGTATATACATTTATTGGTAACATCTCCCTGAGCCTTCTCTTCTCCAGATGGAATGGTCCTAGCTGTCTCAGTCTCTCCTCATTTGTCAGATACTCCAGTTCTTTAATCATCTTGGGGACCTATTGCTGGAGCTGCTCCAGGATGGTTACATCTGTCTTGTACTGTTAAGCCCAGAACTACACAGAAAAGATTTTAACGGCAAAAAGCATGGATAAAACTACAAGAAAGGCCAGTTCATCTGTCAAGCTAACTCCTAGAAAAACTCACTAGATTTTCAGCAAAATAGCAAGCTTCTAATACATCGGGTGTTCAAACCCATTTTCTAAGTAAACCAAATTTTCAGTGAGTTATCAATTCTCCACAGCTCAGATTTGAACTGATACACGTCAGCAAAAGTGCTACTAGCTATCAAAAATGTAAAACTTAAAATGATACTTTGCAAAAAATAAAGGGAGCCTTCAGAAGTAAATATTTGATATAATCTTCCTAAAGGACTTTAGAAAATATTTAGTCCGTTTTACTGCAAGAATTGCAAAATCCTGGAAGCATTTCTATCCCCAAACACCTCAAAACAGCAAGAATTGCCTAAGAGTCAATATTCAGTACATTAATTCTTTATATAAAAAAACCTTTTACTTCATGTGACACATTAAGGAGAAGAAAAGTCTAAGTTAACACTTCAGTTTCAAAAAATGATGTAAAAAAAGTCTTCAAAGAAGCATCACTCTAAAAAAATCAAGTTTTAAAGCTCAAATTACATTTAACATCTTACCACCCCCCACTAATTATGTTCATGCTGGATAAAAGAATTCAAATATCAAAACCTACCTTCTGAGCAGATTCCTTCTTTTTCTTATCCTCTTTCTTCCTTTTCTTGTCTTCCATTAACTGTTCTTCCCTTTCTTGCTCCTTCTCTCTGCCAAAACATTAAAAACAACAGTATAAGCACAATGAGATTCTATAAGGAGAGCCACATGTACTGTATCCTTCTTCCCTGCAGGAAAGGCAGTCAAGATACTAGATTCTTCTCATCATCATACTCCATTTGCATTTCAGATTTACAGCCTAGTTGAGATAAGAAAAGCACCTTCTATCTCAGTGTGGCCACAATCACACCACTTGCTGCATTAAGGAGAATTCCTTTATTTACATCAGGGCTTTTATGGCAGTACCCTATATAAATTAACTACATGCCTAATATTGGAAAATATCTTCAAGACATTTTGCCAAGTACCCTTTTAATTGGGCTGTGCTTTTATTTAATGAACAGTCTCATGAATCTTTTCATATGGTAAAAAAGGGGAAGTTGTAATTTAATATAAGATGGTTTGGGCTGATACGACATTTATCTTCACAAGGGGAAGAGATTATTCTATTGCCTGTAGCTATGTCACTTGTAAGAGACTAGAAATGTCATATCAAATCAAAGCCATCATTTATTATACAAATTACTAATTTAATTTCTAGCCTATTGTACCCACCCACAGAATTTTTGTGATGAAACTTGTAATATAAATTACTTTCCAGGGAATCTATTTTTTCCACAAGAACATTCTTTCAAAAAAGGAAGAAAATATGTGCACCTGCTATTGTTGTCAAGCTATCATCTTGTTGCTATGTTTCATATCAAATATGAAAGTACCAGAAAATGGTTAAATTACTGCCTATGTGCTATTGGTTGAGCTGTTTCTATGGTGAATCACATTTTTGTTAACCAATTCTCTTCACATCCCTAAAAGTAAATTTAAGATCATGTTTTCAGCTCACTTGAAGCTACTTCTTTTTATAGGGGAAGACAAAGACAATCAATGTAAAAAGACGATCTGACAAAAGAGGGAGAGAATTAGAGAAGAGAGATCTGTACAAATGGCAAACTACTAAAACGATCTTTCAAAACAAGATTCTGTTAAAAAAAAAAACACAGAACAAACCAGCTTTTTAAACAAAGCTTGAGTTTATACTGAACTATTTATTATATTTATGCACACAAAGCTCTTTTTTGACAATTCAAAAGGACTAGAGTTGAGTTGGCTTTGCTGTCATATCATTCAGAATTTTCCTCCCGTTTCATTTATATGGTATAAACTAAATACTGCCAAGTCACTGTGAAAAGACAGTTACTTAAGCAATGAATTCCTCCAAAAACATTTTGAGATGTTAGGTGTTAAGAGCCTCCTGATTGAGGACTTCAAAGAAAGATTCTACAGACAGTAATAAAACCTTTTCCTGGTTTCCTAAGGTTAGGGTCTCCTTCTTCACAAACGGAGAAAATGTGTAAAGGCATGATGAGTCGTTAGTAGCAATGTCCTGAGGTTATTACCAAATGCAATTCATACATAATGGCAAGTTCAGTCTGCATTTAACAAAGATTGAGGCAAATGTTTCACATCATACAGAACAGTGTTTATGCACTCCTGGCATTGCTTAAGCCAGGTCAGTTATTACTCTTCTCTGTTCTCTGTAAAATGTCAAAGTACACTTCCCAGCACTCAACTCTGGCAAGGAAAAACCTTGTAGGTTTTTTAGTTTTCCTAACAAGATATGGAGTGTTAGGGAGCTAAGTATACTTTGGATTGTCTGTCATGGCACTGAGAAAAAAAATTCTTTTTTCTTTGAGCCATAGATTGTAAAGAGTATGAAAAAGCTCCAAAGTGACACTAATGTTTCAAAGTTACTGTCAAAAAGTTACCTCAAAATATGTTTTTACTATTATTGTACTGTCAGGCTATGTGTGCCTTTTGGGCTGTAAGGACACTTACAGGTCCCTGCAGGCCAAATTATATTACTTCCAAAAAACTTTCTCGCGGTAGGCAAAAGTTTAAGAGCTGTCTTTAAAGAGCTACTGAAAGGGTAGGATCAAAATACAGAATGACTTCTAGTAAGTGCCTGTCACATGGACAGTCTTCTACTTAAAAGCATCTTCCTCATTTTGCAAGCTGAAGAGCAGGGAATGGAAAAACTTGAGAAAAAGGTCATATTCACAATCAAAGCTGAAGCTATGGCTTACAATGAAATGTTAAACTAATATTAAAACACACCAAGGACAGAAGACCCACAGCCTGAAAGCAGACACATACTCATGATAATCTCTATGGTAAGTGCAAGACAGGGAGATTGCTACTGCTGCTGTCTTCTTTTCATACAAACAGAAACAAGCACCTGTGGTACTAAGGCTGCAGAGAAGCCCTTTGTTTTGCATGACCATCTCTCTCTTTGCTCTTTTAGGTGTGACGTTCATTTAATATTCCACTGGGTCCATCATCAGCAACTATAATACAGCAATAATAATAATATAAAGAAATATATATATAAGACCTAGTATCTTAGGCTTAAACTTAAGCACACATGTTAGTTTTACTGAGGGGGAAGTGATCCATCTGAACATCTGGGCTGCATGACATGTCCGAGACCATAAAGTTTCTGACAAAGCATAACTGAGACCTCATAAATACGTAGGAAGTATAAACTTGGACTTTCCAAATGAAATAAGCAAGAATTGATGTGACAGACATGCTAACACAGTACCCCTACATTTAAAGTTCACTGAACTAGGGGGAAAATAGCTTATCACCATTTTGGGTATCACAGGTGCCATCTTCACATTTTCACTACTCAATGCATTTCACTAATATTTGAAGTTTTACAATCCATGGTTTCCATTTTTAGTTGTATGCAAGAAGCTTGTTAAATACAAATTTAACTTCAATGCTAAGTGCTTCGATAAATTTACCATAAACAAAGATTTCAAGTACATCAATTAATTCAGAAAACAACAGCGCCTATTAAACAACTCTCATTAGGCTAAAAGATAATGCCTTCTCAACTCATCAAGAAAACCAGAGGGTCCATGATGTACATTCCACAAACTAGCTGCTTACATTGACAAGATCAACATAGGGAGAAAATCTGTCAACTGCAAACAAGTGAATTTAGAGTAATAGACTGGGGCGTGGTTCCGGTTTTTGTAACCAGCCCATACTAATGGGAACATGGACACACCACAACCCTGAAGAGGAAGTTCACTAAGAATTGGCAATCAGCAGCCAGCTTTCCACTCTAGCCTTCTTAAAAAAAAAAAACCAACCAAAAAAACAACCATGCATTAATCTTAACATTGTGACCTAGTTGCACTTTATTATTGCTCAAAAAAACCCCAAAATCAATGTTAGTGAAAAGTATTTAAACAGCACATCACAGACTTTAATTCTGAATATTTCAAGTAAGGCCCAGTAACACCTTAATGAAAACCATAGGTTGTAACCTAAAACTTTATTGCGTTTATTAAATAAGTAAAGTAAACCAAAAAACCTAGGACCTATGGTGCAGTGAACACCATGCCTTATCTACGTTATTGTAACAAGACAAAAGTAATAATTTCAGAGCCAATAAGGAGTTAACTAGAGAAGTAACAGAAAATTCTTGAGAAGTTCAAATTATTAAAACACACAGCCATTTCAGGAAGAAAAATAGTTATTCAAGAAATGTGCTTTTCTCCAAAACAAATTACCAGCTTTGGAAAATGTTTATTTCCTGCAAATTCCTAACATTAATTTTTCCAGAAAGCTCTATTTTAAAAGGACTTATTCTTGCAACATATGGGCTTGAGGCAGGGGTGGAGGACAGGAGTCTTCAAAGATCTTGCTGTCACAAATTGAACTGAACTAAGATGATGTACTTTATACTACATACTATCTGCTATGTACTTTATATTACATACTATCTGCTGACAACAGGCTTTGATAGGTAGAGATAAAGCACCACAGAGAGTTATCAGCCTATACAAAAAGCCCACGGCACTATGAAGTTACCCGCTAACAAAAATTACATTAAAAACTAAATAAAATAAAAGAAGTTAAAACCCCTGGAAACTCAGGAGTGGCACTTTAGAAGGTATGCAAGTCCCAGCTCCTTCCTGTTCCTCTAGGACAAAAGCGTAACAGTGTTTGGAAGTTCCTCATACAAAGATGCTAACTAGATACCAGTAACAAAAGTCATCTTCCCTCCTCTTGACTCCATGCATTACTTCAGTATATTTAACTTTGTTTAGCTATAAGACAACATAGGAGTGACAGTGAACTTCTATAGGTGCATCCTGTTTTCTGCATTGCAATAAACATAGGATGATATACAAATCTGCTTCCGAATTTTGAGACAAATTCTCCTCTTTCAGAATACGGAGGATTTCAGAATTTACAGGATTAGCAGCACTTCAACAGAACAAGCTTTTCTCTGCTTAGCTACAGGGTCAGATTAGCAACTGTTGTATGTGCCCTAAAGTTAACCATGAAACTATCCAGAGCTAAAGGTCATCAATTTATGTGAGATAATGATTTGCATGCACAGACCAGTCTCACTTAGAGGCAACACTTGAGCTATTAACTCACTCTTTCTTACAGGCAGGTCTCTGATGATCCAAAATATGGGAAAACAAATACACTTTTAATAGTTTAGAAACTTACTAAACAGACTAAAAGATTGGGGGACCAAACAAAAACTTTATTCTACAGTAAAGTATCCAACTTTGGTCATTATTTGAAGCAAAAGCATTTGCAGTGAGCTCTAACTAACAAGAGTTCAGCTAAGTTCTTAGTATTTATGAAAGGTTACTTAGTATCATCAATTTCTGGGCAAGTTATAAAGGCTGCATACCAGCAGCATCAGGTGTCTCAGATGCCTTTCAAAACACCTGTATAAAGAACTCAAGGCCAGGTACACTTTCAAGGCAAAAGCTATTCTCAATATATAAAGGGATGAAATCTCTCAGAGAGAAGTCAGCTTTCTCCTGAACAGCTTGCTGTAAAGAACATGTTCAAAGGAACATATTAAACTGGGTTGCATTGGAATTAAACTGCACTTTATTCTATCACACCCCTCTGCACAGCCATCAGTTAAAACTCCACGCATTGTATCATAAGATTTACTAGCAAAAGGGAGTGTATTTCCTTTTAAATCAGCTCCTATTTTGCTCTAATATATTAAGGAGAATGCTTCCTCTGGACTATATTTAATTCTTTATCTGATAACTGCCTATGTGACCCTACCACTACCACCTGCATCACTATCACTTTTAATTTTAACAGGGGCTTTATTGATACAATCCTTAAGCACAGAGGTATTTATATATAAATACATTAAAAGTATAAGATGATTATAACTAAGGGTCATGAGTGATGAAGAAAAAGCATACTACAAACTCTCAAATGAGTTCTTGCACCTTGAGGTGCAAGTCCTCCTTGCTGCAGCAAATACTGGAGGCTACTGCTTCAAATGCTCAAGGTGGATGAATGTTTTTAAATCACATCTGGATATCAGACTAAAAGCAAAGCAAAATTCATCATAATCTACTTAACAGAAACACTCCATTACTTCAACAGGATGAGTATGTCATGTCCAAACATGCAACTGTGCTCCAACATATTTAAACAGAACATCAAACAGAAGCCAGATATAAAACAGTACGGCATAAATCCCAGGGTTGACAGAGCCTACATTCCTAAAGGTAAAATTACTTCCACAATACTACACCATGTAGAGTTATGATCTTGCTGATCAAAAAATTTAAATTTAAATTAAAAAAAAAAAAAGCTTAAATGCACAGCTTCACAAAAAGCTGGTCAAATAGGAGAGATGGACACTTAGCTGAACTGACAAAAATGGTGTATTTTGAAGTTACTTTCAATTAAATTAATTCTGATGTTTTTATGGAAAAAAAGAAGAGCACTCAGAATAGCATCCCTGAAGACTCAGACTGTAAAAATCTGAAGGAAAAAAAAGAAAATTGATTGTTTACTTGAAGTAAGGCTTCAGTTTAGAGCATCACTGAACAACTGCAATATCAAAGTGTGGTACAAACTGTGCAGTTTAAAACCAGATAGTAGAAGGATGATCATCCCACACTATTTGAGTGAAAATGAAATCAAGATACCAGAACTCAGCCCTTCAGTAGAGTATGAGATTACAGGTTTCATATTTGGAACATAAATGTACGTAGAGTAACACATCTAGGACAACAACAAGAGTGTGTCACACCACACACCCCTCACACCTCCAGGGCAAGCTGCAGATTTAATAAACACACAGTATACACATCACCATGCATTAAATGAAAATATACGTCAAAGTGTGTTTTCAGAAATGCTCTGTACAGCAGTGTTTTCGAAAGGCTAAAGATATTGCTCATCAAGGAGTTAAGAGTAAGCTGCATTTTTCTTCTCTTTGGCTGAAAACCAGCACAGCGTCACAGCAAGAGTTTTGCTTACTTAAAATAGCATATCTGGAACAACTGATAGGCCTTTATCACTTCAAAACATCAGTAATTTGAAGCTGCCATAGAAAATAACCAACTTTGAAACATCGGCACACTGACTTTGCTAGAAGTACATTTTTCTAAAGAAAGACTCTTTACAGATTGCTATTGGACTTTTTAATTAAGCAAAATTAATTCTTCATGGAGTAGTCTACATTTATGCTCGTTACTTAAATAATAGAAAGAAAACAACTCGGATGATAAAGGGCTGTTTACTTTAGAGCTAGACAGTATAAACCCTAGAATACATAAATAACAAGGTTTGTTCTCAACACTTTAGCAACTGGTTTTGGAGTGTGCCTATTTCTGCTTTAAGAGTCTCTTTTTACACAATCCAAGGGGTTTAATTTATTAACAAAATAACTGAAATGTTTTTAATATTCCATATGTCTTTCCTGCACTCCTTTTAAAGAATTGCTCTTTCCAACTATACCATAGACATCAAAAACATTACTTCCAGGTATGACAAAAATTTCCCAATGCTAGCCACAGCTGGTAAAAAGGAACCTTTAGAGGAAATCAAGAGCTATAGCCAAAGTTCCAGAGCCTAAGACCTGAGTGAATTTTCTCCCCTACTTCAGTCTTTAAATGCTTCAGGGCTCTTGCAGATCAGTAGTTATTATTTCATTGCATGTTCACCCATGCATACCCAAGGCACAGATAAAGACTGTGTAGAGAATTGTGAAATGTGGGGAAAAAACAGCCCAAGAATGGCAAAACATGTGATTAGAAATCCACCTGTAATTAAAATGCTCAGTAATTTATCATATCGGAACATTTGTTGAGAAAGACAATTCTCTTCAGAACTTCAAGGTTATACGTGATGATCAACTAACCTTGTTTTCCTCTACAAACTATTCACATGTGCAGAAAGCTCCATTGTCTATAACTGTTGACCAAGAAAAATATTTTTGTGGTTCTGAAAGCCACAAAGTATGCAGATAAATAAATTCATAACAAACAATATGGAACAGCAAATGGGTAACAGCTACAATAGAACCTCAATAAAGAACCTGTCTCTGCTATAGGCTTAGAGAGAAACAAGTCAGTTCTTTTGACCAGGGAAGAGCTAACGATCCTCACTACATAGACTTAAGATCTCTCTTCCACTATAAGTACTGACCCTGGTAACATGCACTCTTTCAGGCCCTAAGTTCTCATTAAAACCACAATTTCAGCTGAAAAGAAAGACTACATAGCAAAAATACTTCTTTGCATCTTCTGCTAAGTGAACTCCACTTTGCACAAGACACTGCATTTCATCACACCATCCTAAAAGAACATCAAAGTAGCTTGCTGTGCATACAGAAATACACCATGAGTCCTACTCTGCCACAGACCACAGTGTCTGAAATGAACACAGGATATCTGGGAAAATTGCCAGATATCAGTAACAGCATCATTTCTTAGACTGCAAGTGTAGCATCCATAAGTATTTGCCAGTATTGCTTTGTATTAAAAGATTAAGAAATGAAAACTCTACCAATTTTGTAATCTGAAATGGTTTGCATGTCAGGAGAACAAAGTGATGCTTTCTGCACTAAATTCATGATACTCTTGCTGGTCTCGACATCAGAATCACAAGTAAAATTAAGTGGGCCTCTGGAAGTCACCTGGAGTCTGGGCTAACCCCACACTTTAAAGAGAGGCATCCAGAAGGTTGGCTTAGTACCTAGTAACATTCTGAGAATCTCCAAGGACAGAGACACTACTCTACACTCACTATGTAGAGCCTATTCCCTTTTTGTTTTGCTTAAAAAACCAACCAACCAAAAAAACCCACTGATTGCATTTTCTTCCTCCAATATGTAATCAGAATTTCTCCCCTGCAATTTGGGTTCACTGCCTTGTCTGATCAATGCCTCACCTCTGAGAGAGTCTGTCTCTCCATACCCTCTCATTAAGCAGATGAAGACAGCGGTAACTTTAGCCTCCTTAGCCTTCTGTTTCTAAGGCTGAACAAATCCAGCCCTCTCAGCCTCTCCTTGTGCAAGATTTTCTTCAGAACACCAGTCATCCTAGCAGACATTTAGTACTTTAGAGTCTTTCCTGTATATTGTCCAGAACTGGACAGAGTATGTCAAAGGTGGACTTGTAAGTGTTGCATAGAGAAGAACCCCTTCTCCTGACCCACTGCCTGTGGTCTCGCTAATACAGCCCAGCACATGGACAGTTTCTGAACAGCAAGAACACCCTTCCTGATTTACCTTCTACTCTTTTTTTTTTTTTTTTTTTTTTTTTTTGTCAGGACCTTTGAGTGTTTATTATGCAGAGCTACTTCCTAGTCAGTGGATGCCTAACCTATGCTATAAAACAGGGTTATTTTGCCCTACACGCAGTATTTTCCATCTGCATTTGCTGAGTTTCAAGATTTCTGTCAAGACTATTTTCTCCAGTCTACTGACCTTCCCCTTAATAGCAAGCTTGCCCCTCCCAGAGGTGTCAACCACTCATCCCAGTTCATCATTATCTTCCAATGTGCTGAAGGTACATAGCATCTCATTGACAAGGTCATTAATATAGATACTGAACATTTTTTTTATCAGCCCCAGCACTGACTCCTATGGAGCACCACACTACTTAGCTGCCAGTGAACTCTGCATCCCTGACCATAACCAACTCTTTAGCACAGACTCTGGCAATGCATCTCAGGAATCCTTTAAAAAAAAAAAAATTACATTAGGGTAGAAGAAACACGTATTTCTGTACTTAGTGCTCCAGTGAGCAGGGAACTTGTTATAGATGTTTTCTGCAGAAGAACTGCAACAGAGTCCATTATGTGAGTGCCCTCTTCTTGAGGTGCCTGTATCAGTACATCACTGACTTCTGCAGCCCAGATCAACTCTACAAGTCAAGCTCAAAACTCTGTTGGCAGCTTTACCAATGCCTCACTGAGGCCTTGAATTGTTCACAAATTGTGACATGAATGAAGTTGATGGGCATTACTGCCATCTTAACACATTCCAGTACATTTGTATGTGAAGTGCTATTAAAAAACCTGTTTACTGTTTATCTGACTGCACTTTAAAAGTAAATGCTAACTTCTGCTTATGGTGCAAAAATCATATGAACAAAAGCAGCTCTGTACCTTTTTTAGATTACAAGCATCTGTCTTAAACACCAAGAATATAATTTTTTGAACACACACACACAAAAAAAGCCCCAATAAACTAATCTATTTGCTATGGTAACTGTCATAATTCGCATAATTACAACAGTTGTTTTAATGTCAGAATGTGACATTTTCAGAAAAAATACTGAAAGCATGTAATATAATTTAATTAAAAGAACCATTTTCTGACTACCATTTGTGGCACCAGCACAGGACATGTAGATAATAAAAAACCTGGATCATACAGAATCTTTGACAACAGAAGTTACCTTTATAAAAAACTTCAATGTTTCTTGGTTTATGACTGGCATTTTTGTGTTTCTCAGTTAGAAAAAAAATTCCATCCAATTCCCAGCCTGCTAAAGATGCAAACTCTCTGGAAATACAGGACAGATTTTTAGGGAAAGGTGGAAATAAAGCAAACATTAGATAATACCATGCAACAGTGTTACTGCTGCAATTTCACACATTTTAAAATATTGGAAGTTTTTTTAACTTCCATGGTATGACACTTCAGGAGGGATCAAGAAAAAAACAAGTATACATATGAGTGAAGTAGTTTCTATTTAGTAACAGTTATATTACTGAAAAAAAACAAAACAAACCCAAAACACAACAACCAATCCCAGACTTTTAAGCATTCTGCTTAAAAGCAGCTTCTATTAAATGATGAGGTTCCTGGACCTTCACCTACCTGGGCATATTATAAGGATATCCTCACAGCATCAGAATGGTTTAATTTATATTTCATTTTAAAAGCAATCTGTTTGATTACTTTTATTCAGTTTCCAGAGACACACTCTAAATTCACTTGCTATAAACCCTAAAACACTTTATGCAAGTTAATTAATAGCCTGACAAAGCATGTTACATACCTCCATATTTGTATAATATTGTAATACTTTCCATATACAGTGTTTCAGGGCACTGTAGTAATGAAAACAGAATTTATAAATCTGTCAGTCATTATTTTAATTATACTAAATCAAAATACTAAAAGCAAGAATGTTTTTTATTTTATCAGTGGGAAGTTAAGAACAAGTTTTTCCACACAAAGTTGTTATTCATCTGTTGTAGACCTAGCTGGAAGAACCAGCAATCTAAGGTTGCTTGAACTAGATCCTAATTCATATCAGAAAAATAATTCTTGCAGCTTTTTCAGATCTTCTTGGCAAAGGTATTTAAGGTTCATATTTTCTATTCCAGTTATTGCTTATGGCATTATTTATTTTTAACAGGTAAGAACATCCATTCAGCAACTTCCTGCAAGTATTCAATTACAAAGTTTCAGGACTGTCATGATCTGTATCAGGAGCTCTAAATTAAAGGCAGAAAAAAAAAGTAAGCTAGATATTTTTCATGTGTGGGAAACACTGCATAAATCTTGCCAAATTACTGTCTCTTCAAACAAATCTATCTGTCTATGTTCTGTATATTCAGCTGGTGTTGGGCAGGTAAATTCTTAATATTCCATTACTACTAAGCATGCTGCATTAAGGCTTTTAATTAGGGTGGTAAAAAGATATTTCCTTCTGCTCAATAATTTCTGTTCTTAAAGACTACAAACCATTGTTCATACTCACTGAACAATTCAAACATCATTCAAACATTGTTCAGTACAAACACTATTCTTCATTTTTACACCAGCTAAGCTGAGTACAGCACTGAAGCAGAACTAAAGGAAAGTAAAAAGCCCCCAGGAATAAGCTATACAACCAGCAATAAAGCAGGTTAAAAGATCCAGGTGCTTTCAATTTGAATCTACCATAATGCAAATGCACAAATCAACACTTGCAATCAGCTATGCCTCACACTTCACTGGATAAGTTGATTCCTTCCTAAAGTACTTTAAACAAATATGGTTTAAAACAAGGGACTTCAAAACTGTTAAATGTTTTGTGCAATTAGTAAAATGCAGATGTAGCATCTCACATGAAGCCAAAGGATGAAACTAAAACTCTGCACTTGCATGCATGAAATATGGCAAATAACTTCATTTAATGCTATTGTGCCTTATATAATCAGAAAAATGGCCAACTGGTTAGGTCTTAAACAGATGTATACTTTTCAAAAAGTTTATATGTATCTTGTTATTGTAGTAACAGTGTATAATCATAACCTTCCTCTGTCAGATGATGGAAAAACCACACTAGAGATTGATTATATATATTGTTATGTAATGGCCAAATACTAAATGCTTCAAGAGTGGATTATCAATTTTGGCAATCACAAAGCTCAAACACAGACAGTACTGTCCGAATAAGAACTTGTTTACCAGCTAAATCTAAATATCATGGATTAGTGAGTGAGTTCTTAGAATGCAATAAAGCTTCC
Organism: Phaethornis superciliosus; assembly: GCA_023637945.1. Lineage (NCBI taxonomy): Eukaryota > Metazoa > Chordata > Aves > Apodiformes > Trochilidae > Phaethornis > Phaethornis superciliosus. The sequence continues at coordinate 60,595,835 of JAJQWJ010000001.1, read as the reverse complement.
ATACACTCACTTCACCGTGCAGCTGGGGCTAAGTGCTGTGCACACTGAACTTCAGTAAGAAATCCCTGTAACAGGCAAAAATTCAGTCTGGTTAATGACCAGGTAATACATGATCAAGTTCTCATGGTGACTCTAAAACAACTTTTGCATTGATTATGTTCTCACCCTCTGCTACTTTTAGTGATGTATTTCCTTAAGAAATACCAGCTATGCTTAGCAGCTCAGTGAAGTTGTGGTGGTTTTGTTTGGTTGGTTGTTTTTTTCATTTAGAATTGAGTTGGGGGAGGGAAGGAAGATCTTTAATAATACATGCCACGCTACACAGAGCTTTCCCAGGATATGTTACAAAACAAGACACTGCATAGCCTGCTCAAGGTTACAGAATGACTCCATTGCTCACTCTGTATTAAAAACTGGTATCCTTCTGACACCTCCTGTATTTTCACCAATAAAATAATACCATTACCGAACAGAGTACTGTGCACTCTGTTCCATCACACATGTCCAAGGTCTCTATAAATATTAATTAAGCATTGCAACAACACTAGGAAGTATGTACAATTTAATTCTTCACATGAGTAAACCCAAGCAAAGAATGCATAACTTGTTCAAAGTCATACGACAAGTCAGCAGCATGGAGAATAAATGGCTCTTGCAATTAAGGAACACTCCATTAGAAACAAGGACTTAATTAGTACTCCAAATGTGATGTGAAGTGTGCAGCCCTTGATCACCAATACATTACTAAAAAGCCTTGGTCATGCTCAATCCTGTAAAGATCACATGGAATTCCAACCAGCACTCTCAAGAAGACACAATGTTTATTTTACTTCCTCCAGACACAGAAAAGGAGTTCTCATGAGATTCTTAGCAAAATTCTGGTTTTCTTCTCTGGTAACTTTCCTTAGAGAAGACAGGTGAGAGTATGATATGCTTGGAACTTAAAATTCACAATTAACATCAAGCTGAGACACAACCTAAATATTAATTCACAAATTAGAAGTGACCCAATGAAAGCAAGCTACTACCTAACAGTGATGGACTCCAGTAATCAGTGAAATGAAGTACCAATTTCTATAAACAACTTGCCATTCATTCTCAAAAGTAAACTTTACAAGTCCAAAAATAATGTTTTCAGGGAACTATATTATAGCAGTCACTTAAATCAAGTACTTCAGTGATCTACAACTTAATGCTACGTGTTTCCTGATCCAGTGGGAGGTCTCCCACCCCATGGCAGGGGGGTTGGAACTAGATGATCTTAAAGGTCCCTTCCAACCCTGAAAATTCTATGATCCTATGTGCACACTTAGACTGCTACAGGCATTATTCACATACTTTAATTACTTTTTCCAATGATGATAACTATAAGACACCAAACCATAACCCTCACTGTTCCAGCACGAATCAATCATGCTAAAATATAACAAAGTTGATTTGTTTCTGTGTGCTGCCACATTTGCAGACTTTAATGATAGGAGTCAGATGAACTGTTAAATTTTAACATTCCTGTTAACCTTCTGAAAAGGCACCAAAGGTGACAAGCTCTGAGCTCCAGAAGAAATTCTATTTTAAATTCAATTTGTGAATCTAACATAAATGTGACCATAAAAAACACTTGTTCTGGAGAAAGACTACTGTTTTCTACTTAAGACAAAACAAATCAAAAGTTGCGCTGAAAACAACAAGAAAACCATTTGCAGATTACCTTCACAGTGAACCCTATGTTAAAAAAGCCACCATTGCTGGTACAATGTCAATTAAGAAATTAAATGAAAAACGGTGTAATTCATATTTAAGCCCAGCAGCAATTTTTTTTTGTTAGGTTGTTTGGGGTTTTTTTGTTTTGATTTTTTTTTTTTTTTTGAAAGCTCAAGCACAAATTTGACTTCACATCAAAATACCAAGATTCAGTGAAGGCTGGGAAATAGGTAGCAAAATGAAAACCAGGGGTTTTTTGTGTGTTCTAAATTATGCTATGATTCAAGCATTAGGCCTTCAACAGAGGACTGATGAGATTTAACAATTAGGCTTCAATAATGTGTGCACTACCCCCAGCAATTCCTTGGAAATCAACAGCCTAAAAGTTGATGAATTTTCCTGGGTTAAACTAGTTACCCAACCTTCAAGTAAAAGGTCATGATGATCCTCATCGATTCATTGCTTCTCAGAAATATGACCAAGCTCAAGATCAAATACCCCTGAGATGTGTCCTAATGTACCTGGAACCAAAGAGGGAGCAACCATTCTGTCTGACACCACAACAGCTTTATGTGACTGGTGGTAGCAGTGTGCACACTCCAGACAAACCATAACCTTAGGCAAGTAATCAGATGTCCAAGTCTGGAAAAGCACAGCTCTGTGATCCCTTTGTTACAACTGTTTTGATTTTAACAATCAACCAAAAATCTCAGTGGCTTATTCAGTTCTCAGTATTTTATACACAAAGGTGCTGATCCCTAACTTCTAATTCCTATTATGGATAATGGCTATCCCATGCAAAACATGTAATTGTGTTGGAGCATGTTCTTACTTTTAAGAGACTCTCTGTAAGTCATGGAGGATCATTTGTATATGAAGGAAAGGAACTAGAACTATACTGTTAGAGATCATGATTGTACCTGAGGTCATCAAGATTGCAATTGGACAACAATAAATTCACAACTTGCCACGTCAGTATGACAGACACAGCAACTACTGTTATCACTAAAACATCCTAATTTATAAAGCTGCTATTCAATATTTGTTGCTTACATGGTAATTAGATGATGAAAAACTAAAACTCCGTGAAATAGCAGTGCTAAATTTTAAACCAAGTGTTTCACAACAAAAAAAGCTTAAATACATTCACCACTTTAAGTCTCTAATTGAAACAGACTGTTCTGTCACACATCAACTTTGGCATGTATTTACATACTCTCTACAATATACAAACTAACAAAACTTCCTCCCTCCCTACTTTTGTGTGAAGATTTAAACACTGATGAAAGTTACCTTGAGAAATTAAAGCAAGTCAGCTGTCTCCTTTAAGCAGCTTTTAGAATCAGATACACACCACCATTCATACAACGGAGTGGTATTCGTAAGATGTATACATGACACTGAGCAATTATGGGAACAGTAAGCAATTTTGTTAAGAGACCAAGGCCTCTTGTTCTGTGGCTTGCACCTGCTGTTAGGGCAGACAGGCAGGGATCAGGTCTCATAAAAGCCTCAATGAGGGTGAGAAACTGCAGACCCTGCACAAGAAACCAGGTAAACCACAAGTGCATTAAGTCTTCTCCTTGCTGCATTGCTATAGATACTGCGAAGGCCAAAATGTGAGAATTAAGTGGGATAAAATGTGATTAAATGACAGGTGTGGACTTTACTATGGAATTTTATAATGCTTGCAATCCATAAATAAAATTGGATTCTATTCCACAGCAGTTCAGTGAAAATAAAGAAACATGCTAGACTTGATACCTACTCTGAAGGCAGCAAGACCTTTGAGACACTCAAAAATAACCGTGTTTGATTCTTAAAAACCTTCAGACATATTAAGCACACAAATTCTGTGCAGAGCTGGGTACAGAAGCATTTGTTTTCCAGATGAATGCTTCTCACCCTCCTTATTCCAACCAGCTGGCCACCTTTTTCGTTACTCATTTTCCATTCAACAGTGAGACTGATAAATCATTATTCAAAATATCACAACTCAATACTTCATATCATGATTCGTGACTAATTAAGATGTAAGCTGTAATTACTCATTGGCACACAGAATGCAAACTGCAAAATTGTAAAGAAAAGAAGTGTAGGAAACAGGAAAAACGAAAACAACACCACAGTACAAGTGCAAGACATGACTTGTTTTGAAATATAAGCAACTAATAATCCTTCCTCATGAAGTTACTTAAGCAGCCAAAGAATTCAAAGCCTCTCCAAACTTGTCTCCTCACATAATCACTTGAGTTTTGAGGACATAAAGAAAATGTGACCATTTTGATCTGGCATTCCAAGACAATTATTACCTAACATCTTAAAATGGCAGAAAGAACTTAAGCCCTCACCAAGACATGCAGCATCAGCAAAAAACTTCCACTCTTCATTACCTAGAACATTATTTTTCTCAATCTGCTGTAGTGAATTCTGTCATATGGAATGCTGATCACCATCCTGAATTAACAGCATCATACCAACATTCCCTGGAATCTAGTGGTTTCCTATTTACTCAAGATACTGTCAAAAACAGTGAGAGGAAGACACAGCCAACACTTACTAGTAAGTAAAAACTGCATGGCTATACACGCTCCTAAGCTTCAGACGTTAAATTGCTGCTGTGTGAATAATTAATTGCAAAACGCTTGATTTGACATTCAATGTACACCCTTCTTTCCTCATGGAGAACAAATTCTTAGTAATTCTAAAGGCCAATATTAAATTCCAAAGCATACTGTAATACAGATCTACATTTTATGACATGACTAAATCTGTATCAAGGAGAACTACTTCTGTTTTAGGAGTCTCCTAGGAAAACGTGTACTTGAGAAAGCTAATAAAAATCACTTTCCACATATAGTAAAGAAAGAAAACTTACACACACCCACCCACCCCCCTTTGTTTTTTTCATTTCTACAAGAACAATGTATTGGCAGAGGGCAAGTACAGAACTGTAAAAGCACCTCACTATTTTGAAGTTTGCAGCATCTCAAACCCTTAAATTTCTGGCTTCTAATTACTTGCTTCTACTAACTGATATGATAGAAAACAAGAATTCCTATGTAAACATCTCAATAGTTCTTCATGGTGGTGGTGTTCCTGTTGGAGTTTTTTGAGGAGTGGGAGTAGTGTTCAGTGTTGTTTGGATTTTTTAAATTTTGAATTCTTGTTTTGACAAGCTATATTTGGAAATATAGGGACAGCTGCCAGTTCTCCATAGGACGCATTATCAAAAATTATATTAGAAGTTCAGTCAACCAAGGTTAACGCTAGAAATAGTACTTTTTATTCATATGTTTTTAGTGGCCAGTGCATTACAATAAAGTCCTGTCATCCTGAATTGTGTGCCTTCCTGATTTAAGTGGGAAAACACAAACCTTTGCTAAACACAGTGCATCTCACCTGTAACCTGTGCAGGTGACTCAAGACATCCATACAGTGCTACCTAATAAACTGCATAAATGCCTCTTTTTCATTCCAGGAGTAGAAAAGTGTGAAAAACAGCACTGTGCAGGCAATCATACCTGTTTAGCAGCCTATATAAAATTAAGCAGCTACAATAGTTATGCGGTAGAAACAAAGGAAGCTCTAGGAAATAGCCCATTAATAGGGAGAGATTATTGCTGTCTCTCTGGTTTAATAATCTGATAAACTACTTCGGAATAATCCATTTTTATAGTCCTGATACTGTGCACCGCTCCCTAGCTGTGTTTTAAAAAAGTTGATTTTCTTTCATTCCTTCTGGAAGTAAAGCACAGATTAAACCTACCTAGTCTAGACCTGAAACTCTTACTAATTGCTAAAGTAAACAATCAGTTCCTTATTTCTTAAGCAAAGACATTAGAAAGTTTAAGTGAAAAGAGTACACCGTATCCTCAGGCATTTAACTAAGGATAGTCTCCCACCAAGGAAAGAATTTCTTTTAACTGTGGTTATTTCTGTGGAATTAGTGTCTGCCCAATCTCAGCAGTCACTAATCTGAGAATCTTCCCTGTTTGTACTGAGTGCAGGAGACAGGATTTTTGAAAGCTTGATTGAAGGTTATCATTCCTTGTCTCTTTCTAGGAATGACAATTTACATCTTAAGTGATGAATTTTACTTGCTGCTTATGTCATTCACAGATACAGTACCAGATTAATTTCTAATTTTAATAGGATTTTAATATATTTTTTTAAATACAGTGTCTTGAGGTAACAAATTTTAAAAAAAAATGTAAGTAATCAGTCTGAGGACTGGATAAATTCCTCACTTGAAAAATCTACTGTCCAAATATTTTTAAATTAACTATACATTCCATAAAAGAAGAATGGCCTCTTGTAAACTAACTCAGCTCTAAAATATCTGTATTTCAGAATTCTTAGATTCTTTTCCAACATGGAAAATTGCTTTAACACACAAAAATTCTAAGGTGACAGAAACTTGCCAACCATAAAGAAAATAGCTATGGTTAATCTACCACACATGCACCACTTCTTCTGGTATGGAAGAGTGAAAAAAAGTTGTAAAGCAAGAAACTAGAAAACTAGAAAAGAATCTAGATGGGGAAACCACTGAACTGCTGCTTAAGAGACTACAAAAGAGCATCAGTACAATGGTACATAGAATTAAAAAATGTAAACTCACAAGGGAAAAACAGGGGTGGAAATTTTATTTATGTTAGTGAAATTTACCATAACACATTTCTACAGTCCCAAGACTATGCTATTTTGTCCTGTTAAATTATAAATCCAAGTAACGTTTGCTAGTTTTAAGTAATTCTTGCCTTGTCGCATTATGTAAGATTAGTAACTTATATTTAATGAAAACCACACAAAGAAATATACAAAGCTAAAGAGATAACTAACAGATGTCTCTTCCTATCTATTGATGAATTTCATAAAAGTGGAACAGAGCAGTTCAGTTTTTTTAGACACTATGTAAAACCAGTATATGATGTCTGACAGAAATGTAAGATATTCACTGTTCCACAAAGAATTTCACTTCTAATCTATTTAAACTGTCTCTCTATCCTCTTTAGGAAAGGTGTCTCTGCACAAAGACAGGTCAACTCTTCGCTGCTATATAAAGTTGAAGGTTAAAATGCGTAAGCTGATGTGGGAGACTACTTCCTGCTGAAAGAAAAGCCCTTTAAACACTAGAACCTCAAATCTAATTTGTCAGCTTATTGATGCTTCCACACATACTTGTCAGTTCAAAGCATCTACATTTCTGTCAAGTCACAGTATTGAAAAAATGGTCAACACTACCTAGTAAACAGGACAGCATGACCTAAGTTAAAGTGATACTCACTTATGTTTTTAAAATTCAAAATTTCTCATAACTAACACACTGTTTTAGAGAGGAGGAGAACTTTATTCTGCCTCTGAAGCTTTCTCCACCAACTTTAATTAGGGGACAACACAGCTCAGAACAGAACATGCTCAGCTGGGTCTCCTGAGAGCCATAATAAGAACCTAGTCCTTACCACTGTTTTAGGGGCGACTGGTAGCAACTCTGCTTTAAAAAGCTCAGCCACTCATCACTATAAGGTTACAGTATTTCTGTTACACCTGCTGGGAAAAACTATGCAATTTAATTACAACCTATCACCGGAATAATAGGTGAATAAAGCAAGAACTGCCATTACAATGTCAGTCTCTGAAGTGGCTGAGGCCTCTGCGACAAACCTGACAGACACCCCGTTTAAATGTCTTCCAAAGCCACAATCAAAGGGAATGAGCACTTGTAAACTCTCAAACAGATGAAATTGAAAGGGAAACTTAAGAAGCATTTTCCATCTGGATTGGTTACCAGGGTGCACAAAAATGGAGAGAGGGAGTTTAAAAAGTAGATGACTAATGCTAAAATGAATCATTCTGATTTTCGTTAACTATCAATTAACAGTTCTAGATGCAGGCTCAGAGTGCACACCACTTGGCAGCAATTCTCTCTGAATAGTGAGATGCAGTCTACTGCACGTGCCAGGAGACACCAGGGCACTGTTGCAAAGTGAGGGAGAAAACAGAAAGGAGGGCTCAAGTTCTCCAGTCCCTCAAAAGTGAAATATTTTATTATTAAGCTTTCAATACTTTGACTTCTTTTTGGAGCTAGTTAATTTTTTTGTTATTTTCAACAGACAAAATTAAAATAACTTCCTGGTAAAACAATGAAGCTTTTTTTGTTTGTTTTGGGTTTTTCAGTTTGTTTTCTCTAGCTAGGTTCCAAATTAGGAATTTAGGAAAATATCCTTCCCATACATTGACACAGGATCTCATTCAGGCAGAAACATTACACAGATAAAACAAATCTACAAAGGGAGAAACCTCAAACCCCATTTTACTTCTAGAGCCTGGAAAAGCAAGTCCCTTTTACAGAGAAAATGGATTTACTACCCCTGCCATGACTTTTACCAGTACAGAAAAATAACTAGTAATGGCGATTTTCATTCTATAGTATTTTACAACAAAATCTCCCCCCTAAAGGGAACTCCTCAAATAAGCAAAACTGTCCATACCTTCAGTAAAATTTACTCAAAGCTAAGTATCTATTCCAGGAAGAAAGAAAATACCAGCCAGAGAAGGTACAACAGGTTTTCTTTCATACTGCACATAAGAATAACAATGTTTAAAGCCTCATTAAAAACTCCACAAGTAAATACAGAACATGGATTTCAGTTTAATAAATAGTTACTTCACGAACACTGCCTCTGAACTCAGTTTTCACTTCTATTTTACAACATCATAGAAAACCATGTACTTTCCAGGGATTTTTTTTTTTTTTTATAACATTAATATTTCCCAAGGTGGTACACATAGCAGCTTTTAAGCCCCAAGTTCCTCTGCAAAAGCCCATAGCCTGACCTCAAGGTACTGCACTCTATGATGTGTTCCAATTTATGACCCAGCTACAGTATTCATACTCCTTGGTAAGTGGAAATACACCACTGCTGAATGCAAGTTTTTTAAAAGAACAGAACTTCACAAGTTCTGAATTTTGAGAAAGGTGGAATACACAATTCCATCGTTTTACCCACATTAGAATTCTAGTTAAATCAGCTTTTTTTCCATAAAGCCATCAAGGAAAAAGAAAGCATAATGCTATCCACAATTCAATACAGCTGTATACCACTGGCTACAGCCCCAGGCCAGAAGCCAGGAACTTCTGAGTTCAAGTCTGGCTCTGCCACTGACTTTCTGTGTGGCCTTCAGAGTGCTGCTACATTTCTCCACTGCTCGTCCTCATTATCTATGCTTACCTTACAGAATGGCCTTTGCTTTGTCTGTGCAGGTTTTTCCCACATGAAAAACTCGATTTGACTTTGAGAGTAATTTTTAATACGGCTTTAAGGCTCACTACGAAGTTTTCACATCAGCTGATACCTGGTAGTTTTTTAAATGCAAACATATACATACAATACATGAGACACACACAAATATAAAAACTTGTAGTCAGATGGAAAATAGGTGATTATTTCAAAGTCTTTTAATAAACATGACCAAAACAAAAAAAAAAACTAAGTTATCTGGTATGATTAAATTAATAATGAAGAACAATAACCTTGTTCTTCCACCAAGCTATTGATAATGTCTTGACTTAAACACTTTAAGATTAAATGCACAGGGCACATAAGGCTCAAGCTCAAACAGTTCCAACAACTAAGATTTTGGAATATTACTTTAACAATAACAAAACAGCCTAGGAATGTGGAAGGGGATATGGATTTAAGTTAATCAAGTTACCTAGCACGAACTGAAAGATCATCTAAAAGGTAAGGTTTTTTGAGAAAAGTATCAAGTGACATAAACTTAACTAACCATACTCTTCCAAGTCTGTGGTAGATACATTTCACTTCACATTATCTAGACTGAAGAAAGAGGTAAGGGAGACTGACACTTACTAACCTGAGCTTCTCCTGATCTGCAATGATGTATACCCTGCCTTTAAATCCACCTCTGGGGAAATAAAGCTTGTCCCCAAAATTTTATCAAGACAGGTGACTTTCCAAAAATTAACCTGTTTGGTTATTCACAACCTCAGAATAGAGAGCTAGCTTATAGAAGTATGAAAGCTACTTTCATGGTACGTTAAACTGCCAACACAAATCCTAAACTCTAATCCTAAAGGAGTTTAGCCTCCACCTTTTTCGACTTGTTTTGCCTAGAATCTGGTAAGAACACACCTGCTACAGTTTGTCTGCACCACGCCAAAGATTTATTTGTACAAAGTGGTACGAGTAAAGAAAAACTGTCTCCCAATGTACAACACAGCAACGAGAAAACTGTTTTATTTTGTGATAAGCAGTCACTCAAGGGCGTCATCAGAAACAGCCATTCCAGAAGGGCTACCATTCAAAGATCAGCTGGTTAAATGCAAGTTCAGATAGCCTTTGCAACAAGGAGGACTTGATTGGTTCAAACTGATGAAAAATTACCAGCGTGAAAAAATTAAAATTCTTTCATGTCAGGTCATTTGTTAAAACTTTCTACTGTAATTCAGTGGTTTTGAAAGCATATTTGCAGGTTAAGCTCTAGAAAGTTATGAGAAATTAAATCTATACACAAATAAGATTTTGGGTTTTAGTTTATTTCCTGCATCACGCTACCATCAGATGAAGCAGTCAGTAATACTACAGCAAGGCCAGTATATTGGTTAGCAAGCATTCCTGCCAGGAAAATCCCAATCTGCTCTAAATAGCCCTACAGGACACAGGTAAAGGCACAAACCCAGAAATAATTCCTATGCCTTGTCCATTTTCTCTCTCTCAACACTGTTTGGTCTGGTTGAGATGTAGCAAAGAGAGAACCTGGACATTACCTGCAACGTAACAGAAAATCATTTGACTCTGTAACACAAGGCTATTTAATATAGAATTCCCATTAATACTCCTGAAACTGAATTCTGCAGCATCAGCTGGAGCCTTCCTTTACACTAGGTTTAGAAAAGCTTGTGGGGTTTTACTTCAAATACCTGGGTATTGCTTCAGGTAAACAAAGCATATTCACAGACAATTGAACCTCATCAACATACAGGCTTCAAGCTTCAGTAAGTATGTAAATTTATAATCTTATCCACTCAGAAAAACAGAGGTAGATACAAAATGACACATATGTAACCTACATAAAATATCCTCAATTTCCATGTGGTATAATTTGTAACCAGTTTTACATTTTAAATCTTTTTATAGCATTTACCATAGAAGTTCCCTTGAATAAAATAGTGGGGCAAAATAACACTATTAATGATTTCTGTTTTGCAGGACAGCCAGTTCTTGGTACACATACAAATAAGCTAAAAGAGGATGTTAACTAAGTTTTGGTTCCTTTTGGTTTTGGTTTCATCTCCTCTCCCCTCATACAGAAGGTGTCTGTTACTGTCCTCAAACCCTCTCCAGTAAGAGGGAAAATATCCAGCAAGAGTTACAAGATCAGAGTTTCCAAGAACGAAAATACCACAGTTCACTTGTACGTTGTGATCAAATCATCCTCCCTATAAATTTTCAGCAAAAGGCTGAGCACAAACACGCTGCGTATTTGGCTGGCAAAGCGATGTATCAGAATACATCAGTATCAGTTTAAATGATGAAATTCTCAGCAGTAGTCATCTTCTTGCCAAGACAAGTTATCTAGAGTACTGAGACAGAGTAAGAACCACGTGTTTTAAATCAGACTCTGAATGTAGCATGTTTGCTTAACCGAAATTATATACAATTAAAAATATAAATGCTAATACAGCAGTTGCAACAAGAACACAAAAGCTACTGCATCAGGACTCTAATATTAGTTGGAACATCTTCTACAAACAGCAAAACTTGAACAAGGACAAAAAAGTGGAAGAAACATGGAAACTCACTTTAAAGAAAGTTTAACTGACACAGGACACTGGATCTGGGAGAATTGGATGGCTTAGGCATAACCAAGCTCACAAATGTAGACTGCACCATAATGACAACACAGCAGTGTGTATTTGCCACAGATGACATGTAAAATGGGAGCTCAACTTTAATTAATGGTTAAGTGGGATTAACACTATATATATTAAGCTTTCCTGTTTTCATATAGGTCAACTAGCCCAAAAAAGCTCAATCTGAATGGTTATGTATACATGCTTCAAAAAAGGAATCTGATTCAAAAATTAAGACTATGTTCTGCTCAAACTGAAATCAGTTTTTGGGTTCAGCTGTTACACCTGCGTATATCTGTTCTCCAGGAAGCCAGAATTCTGCATTTCCTAGAAATGTGGAAAGATAAGCACCCTCCTCCCCTTATTTCATAATTTAAGGATGCACAGTGAGGTTTTGTATCCTGTTAAGGAATGAAATAAATAGCCACCTCTGTTTAAAAATATAAACACCTTTCTGCTTTTTAGTTACTGAAGTAATTACCCAGTTCAAAGCACATTCAATTGCAATGTGTCTTTCAACACAAATTAAACAATTGCTTACTCATTTGCAGAGAATGCATGTATCTATAAAAATAAACTCAAAAAGCTGAGGTGTTTTTTTACTAGATTGCCTCTATTATGTTTCACTGCTCTTATTTGAGGTACCTCAAAATTTGTTGACGTGAAACACCATTCATACTGCCCTGAAGTTAGGGCCTCACAGGTACCATCCTAAAAAGAGGAGCATTTCCCTACTAGCATGAAATAAAACACAGTTGGACCTTGATGCTTTGTTTTAATTTTGCTGTTGTAGTAAATTCCAGGGCACACTTCACTTCTAAATGTCTCAGTTTAACACAAACTGGTATTAACGCACATGCCTTGGACTTTTCAGCATTTTTTTTCACTTCTCAATATCAAAGTACTTTTAGATACTTTTCTCTGCCTAACATACACCCATTTAATTAAGTTCAGACACAAACCATAGCATAAAAAGGAATAGGACTCAGCTGTCATGCTTACTACCTGTGGTTTTTAACAAGACTCCCCTCAGTAGTTTCTCTTCAGGTCTACTAGCACACATTTTTCCATGCTGTTTAACCCTTCATTTGATTTGTTCTGTTCTTCCTTTAAAGAGCATCTCATGGTCATTAATGTCTCTTCTATTACGTACCTGAAAAACCTCCACAGTTTGTATCTTGTTTTATGTTTTCTCATGTGACTAAATGCACTGATTTAAAGTAGTCCTAGAAGTACAGTATTTTGAAAGATGGTCAAGGATTGTCTTCCAATTTGCCCATACTCCAATATCCAAACATCACAAAGTGGTTCTTAAAACACAACTACTCAGAAATTATTATAAATATGTAACTCTAGCAGCACCAGGACATTTCACCCTTGAACTATAAGGCCAGCACACTGTATACAAACAGAAAAGCTACCTCTAAAATTACAACATGGACTAAGCCTTAGGAACTTATTTCACAAGTGTGTCAATAGCATTACATATATATCAGCGTTTGTGTATGCTCAGGCTCCTCCCCCCAAAATATTCTGTGTCTACAAAAATGAAAAAGCAATTACTGTCTGCTAGGGATGGAAACTTATGTGCAAAGGAGAAAAAGGATTTAAGCAGTGAAAAGTGCTAGATATGTAGTTCTGGAGATGGAATTCACCAATACAGAATGGCACCATTTCTCCTCTGCTCTTCAAATCAATTATGGCCTCATCAATACAACAAAATAGAAATTTTTTCAATATCTAGTCTATCTTTATCTCAATGTCTCTACATTTGCCCTCAACACTGAAAGGGCCAAGAAGTGTTACCTTGACATGCAACTTTAGGTATCTTCTTTGTCCAGTATTTGAAATATGGCACACTGGATCATACCAACTAAATGCCAATGATACATTAGCAACTAAGGCTGCAGTTTACTAAAACTGAACTTGTCTTATTCCAAGAAGCAATAAAACTTCACAGTAATTGGAAACTAATTTTACGTTTACCAAATTAATTCTGCAGAAATAGTCATAGTGAAATGTTAAAAGTTTAGCCATTTTAAATCTAACCGGGTTCCTCAGCAGGATTTCTTTAATCAAAAAGACTTCTTATTTTTGCCCTGCACATGACACACTACCCCTTACAAGACTTTTAGGAAGGTAAACCTAGAACCCACATACCCACACTTGATCCCCTTTGACAGGACACAAAATAATGGCTTTTTAGAGCTAAATATTCTATGTATCTTATTTATCTGCTTCAGACATTAAGCTGTTCAAATAGAAAACCAATAGTTAAGCTAATACAGCTTTAAGGAAGTAGGGCAGACTTCTTAATTAAAAAAACCAAAAAACCCCCAAACCAACCCTCAAACTTTTCCATTATAAAACCATTTCCAGCGGAAGATAATGCCAAATATGCAGATTCCAACAAACACTGTTCCAAAAACTGTATATTAAACTTTCCACCTTTCATTTTAGTCACAAGAAGGAAAGTAGATCCATAATGATCAGAATAAAAGAACTATGCTTCAAGGTGTAAGCCAGAAGTTTTTGCACAGGTACTAGGAAAGGTACAGACAAAACTTATCTTCCATCAATATTCTACTTCTATAAATTTTAAACCCTTCATAGATTTGTATGCTTTGTCCTCTATTCAGCCATCTATTAATACAGTACAAGACAAAAACCTCAAAAGGTTAAGTTTAGCTGAAACCAGCCAGCAGAGAGGGTATGATCTTATGAAGTTCCTTTTTTTCCTTCGCAGCAGGAGAGACAAAGGCTAAAAAAAGCTGCTGAAAGTAAAACCACTGATTTTTCAGACACTTGTTTTCCCTGAATTTTTTCCCCATTAGAACTGCAGACTCACGTAAAATGAAACTCACTGGTAATAAAGCTTTTCTTGTCAATTAACTCTCCAGAATCTCTTAAGATGTAGAGCAAAAAACTCCAGGGGCTCTGTTGACTACCAGCTTCACTGTAGTTTTCAGCCTACTAAAATATTCTGTTTTGCATAAGGACTGATTCCTGCAGATACCAGTAACAATTGACATACAAATGCAAATTAGAAAATGAAATAAAGCTTCTGAACCCAGTGTCATCACTGTGAACTGAACAAAGCAAAAAAAAGCTTCCCTGCCCCAAAACTTCTGCAAACTTCAAACTGATCTAGAAATTGCAACTCCACTTATGTCTCTCAAAATGATTTTAAGTATTTTGTTTCCTTTGTACTGCAGGAACGTACTGAATGCAAACAGTATTGAGAACTGCCCATACTGGCACTTTTGAAATTTTAAGACTTCACAGGCTTCAGAGTCCTCAATACACTCTACACTAAGATTTCATGGGTGAAAGATATATTTATATGAGGAATTATTTTAACTGGTCCTTCCTATTCACAGTGTACTGTCTCACAAAGTTACTTAAATGTTTGATAACCTCTGCACTAGAATAATTTCTGTTATTCTCAATATTCACTTTTTGTCTGATCCATGACAACTTTTATAGCTATGAACAATTAAAATTATAAAAAATCCTTTATTTCATCTTACTAGCAATCAAACTATACTGACAATTACACCACTTGGAAACGTGTAATATAGACAGAAATGCACAAAGGCAAAATATATAAAAGGCAGGCAAGTACTTTGCTCAAGTGCAGATTCTGAGAAGACTATGTCTCACAATACTGCCACCTCAAGATAAAAATCACTTTGTCACTACTTCCTCAGTTCTGCCATTCTATGCATGACAATTAAATTGTCATTTAATTTTCTGGTCCACTAAGTATTATGGGCTCCAATATTCCAATACCTGAGAATACTGCAGTTTTATATCGCATTTGAAAGCAGTTCTAATGTCTAACTAAAGTTTGTCAATCTACAGGTATATTTCAACATGTTCTGACTACATCAGGATCTCCACTGAGCCCAAGAAGGCAGCAGGTCACACACTTACACGTTTTTATAATATTTTTGCACGTGTAGGAATGCCTGAAACACGAGGGTAGAATCTAACAAGTTCATTAACTCTGACCTGGGAGAATGAGTTACTTCATACACCAAGTGGGTTATCCATTATTACTAAACTTTTAAAGACTAAAATTATCAGCACAACACACTGTACCAAGTTTGAGTGGAGTTTTTTTTTTTTATTGGCTAGCTCTAATTTAAAATTAAAAACCTATCTTTAATTTCCAAGAGAAACTTAATATACTGCAGAATAATTTCAAATATTTGCTTGCCAGTGGGGATACATAATGCTAGCTAGTCCTGATATATACTTTTACAACCCTATAATGAATATAACCAGATATCTTTTCAGTAAATGTATATAAGTCTGTGTCCTATGATTGTATTTAACTGTATAGATGTATGCCACAAAGAAATAGAAAATATGACCCATCTTGTGGGTTTATAAAGTCGACCTGCTAACCATAATCAATGTATATGTACACTGCAATGCGAGAGTACATTCAAATGAGTATTGTAAAATTATCTGTCGTTTAAATACCCAGCTGCAAAAAAATATCAGAGTCCAAGGCCTACCAGGAAAGGGTGAAGAATAACATATACCACCACAGAGAATTTTTTTCACTTAACCTCACAGAACGGAGCATTACATCACACTCTTACAATGCAGGAGGAGGGGCCTGTTCTCTGAAAGCAAGCTTCAGCTATTTCCCTTCAATTTTCTGCTTGGTTCTGGAGGGAGATGCAAAAATGACTTGGATTTAAATTTTTAGTAATACAGCAGTCGGGGGGAAAAAAAGCGAGAAAGCAAAGCTTTTAACCTGCATTTACCGACATGCAGATGAGCGCTCCTTTTCCGAGGAAAACGGCGCAAAAGTCCCCAAAATATCAGAGGCACCCAGCACCTTGCATTCGCAAGCGCGCATTCCTAAATATCTGCCCCACATTTTATCAGACTCCAGCAGAAAAGGTTCCTCCTTACTCCTGGGCACGGAAAGGCCATTTGACAAACGCCGGCACTCCCGATGCCACCATGTTCGCGGGTCAGCACCATTTGGTCCCGCGGCGGCGGGGCTGTGGGCCCGGGGAGGGGGAGGGGTTCGGCAGCCCCAGCCCGGCGGCGGCGGGAGCTCAGCTCCGTCAGGTTCTGCCCGCACCGAACCTCCCGAACCCCGCTCCCGGCCCACACCGGGCACGGTAGGTAGCTGGGTGCGGGGTCTGAAGGGTGTTTTTCGGTTTTGTTTTTTTTTTGTTTTTTGTTTTGTTTTTTTACTTCTTTCTGCCTCGGAAGGGTGGCCCGGTGAGAACACTTCCCCATCTGTCCCTTGTCGGACCCAGCAGCAGAAAGAATGCAAACCCGGTTTTATATATGCAAATTTTTGCAGCAGATTTAAGAGCTTCGGGTGCTGTGGGGAAGAAATCGCTGTTGAAGACGCCTCTATTTAAATAGAACAAGATTTTCAGTACTATCTGGTACTTCACCAGCTTGCAAAACACAACCCATCTCCTGCAAATCTGCCTGAGTGCTTTAAATTACAGATCTCTTTAAAATCCACAATACACTTCTACGGAGATCTCCTTCTAAAAAGCCCTAAAAATCCACTAAAAGTGCTTTACACATAAAAACAGACAACATCCGGAGCAAGTGTTCGTGCTAGAAAAACCACCTCTGCAAAACCACGGATGAAAACGATCAGCTTAAAAATCTACTGATAGGTAAAAACATAATAATAGGAAAATATAAACGTACCACTAACCTCATAAAGTGCAGCAGTGCTTAAATCCAGCGAGTTGAGGCATACAAGGTAGAAATGGAAATGAAAAAAAAAAGATCCAAAAATGATTTTGTGGTTTTGTTGGGTTGGTTTTTTTGTTGTTTGTTTGGTTTTTTTATTATTATTATTTCAAATGTTCAGAAACCAGCAGAGACTCTGTCGGCCATTTTGGCTTGAACTCCCTCACTCCGCCACTCTCCCTCCCTCTCTCTCCCTCTTGCTCTCTCTAAAGGAAGAAGCGTTTTGTGACCTTCAAATAGAGGCAGGTCACGTGACGCCGGGCAGGCTGTCAATCACCCGGCGGGGACCGCCTCCTTCCCGCCTTAAAGGGACAGCGCTCTGCCGGCACCGGGCCGGGGGGCAGAACCGGGACACACCACGGAGACAACTCCGACAAACGATGCTGTTCCACCCGCTTGATTCCCCCCCCCCCCCGCTTATCACGCAAAGGCAATGCACAACCAGGGTAAAAGATTATGGAGAGCAGGGGGAGCTTGTCTCTTAAACTAGAATCATAGAATCGGCTGGGTTGGAAGGGACCTCAGAGATCATCAGGTCCAACCCTTGATCCACTGCTGCAGTTATTAGACTATGGCACTGAGTGCCACATCCAGTCTCTTTTTAAATATCTCCAGGGATGGAGAATCCACCACTTCCCTGGGCAGCCCATTCCAATGTCTGATCACCCTGTCTGTGAAGAAATTCTTTCTAATATCCAACCTAAACTTCCCCTGGCACAACTTAAGTCCATGCCCTCTTGTCTTGTTGAAAGTTGCCTGGGAAAAGAGCCCAACCCCCCCCTGGCTCCAGCCTCCTTTCAGGGAGTTGTAGAGAGCGATGAGGTCTCCCCTGAGCCTCCTCTTCTCCAGGCTGAACACCCCCAGCTCCCTCAGCCTCTCCTCACAGGACTTGTGCTGGAGTCCCTTCACCAGCCTGGTTGCCCTCCTTTGGACCTGCTCCAGGACCTCAATCTCCTTCCTGAACTGAGGGGCCCAGAACTGGACACAGGACTCGAGGTGTGGCCTCACCAGGGCTGAATACAGGGGCAAAATCTATCTATAATCTATAGATAATCTACTATTTATAATCTATAATTTTCTATATATAAACTATAATTTTCTCAGAAAATTCTGCCAGTTCGACATGAAGGCTGCAGAACCTGTAGACGGTGAATGGTGAAATGCAGAAGTCCCGCTAGCCAGACGCACTCTTCTGCAGTGTACACGGGGACACATCACCCTAGCAAGGCAACCACATTTCGAGAATCACAGAATGGTTTGGGTTGGGAGAGACCTTAAAGATCATCTGGTTCCAAACCACTGCATGGGCAGGGACATCTCCCACCAGACCAGATTGCTCCAAGCCCCATCCAACCTGGCCCTGAACACTTCCAGAGAGGGGAGAACCACAGCTTCCCTGGGTAACCTGTGCCAGTGTCCCACCACCCTCACAGTGAAGAATTTCTCCCTAATGTATAAACTAAAATCTCCCCTCTTCTAGTTTAAAGCAATTACCCCTCATCCTCTCCCACCATGCTCTTTTAACAAGTCCCTCCACAGCTTTCCTGTAGGTCCCCTTCAGGTGCTGGAAGGCTGCTATAGGGTTTCCCTGGAGCCTTCTCCAGGCTGAACAACCTGAACTCTCTCATCCTGCCTCCTAGGACAGGTGCTCCAGCCCTCTGACCCTCTTCGTGGTCCTTCTCTGGTGTCACTGCCACACGTGATGAGTCTGTGCTTGATCCCACTGTCCATGTTACCGACAAAAATTTTAAACAGCACCAGTCCCAATACCAACCCCTGTGGAATGCCACTTGTCACTCATCTCCACTTGGACATTGAGCCACTGACGGTGCAAGGAAGAGTGCAAGAAGAAGCACCCCATCCTGACTTAAGGACACGAAGAGGTTCATTTTCAGTCCACAATGAATCCAGACTGTAACCAGTCTGTTTACACAACATGCACACATAAACCTGAGATTAAGGTTCAGAGGCATGGAGACCTGCAGGACAGCAAAGCAAACTGGGTCTCTCTTATTGCCTTGACTGTTACATGTCTCAGGGCACAATTCAGTCATTAGGCAGATACTTGATAATTTCTTCCCACAATTTTCAATAATAAACGCTGCAACAGTTGAAAGACAGAAGCCCATCATGCTGAAACACAAAAAATCTGCATATTTCCAGGCAATATTTTGGATATGCAGAAACAGCAAAGAAGATCAGAATATCAGAAACAGTATATGGTAAATGCAAGTATGACTCTGTTGTCAGGAAACTTGCTCCTTAGTCAGCCCAACACAGACAACAAATGCCTGAACCAACTGTATAATGTAACCATGCCCGGTGAGAGAACTGACAGCAGCTCAAGAAGCTCATGGGAGCACCCTCGGGATTGAACACTTAAAATCCAAAAGTTTTTAATTCTGTACAGTTTTGCACTCTAACTGTGTTGAAATTAAAGAAAACCACAGTAGCAGTGAAAAGTACCACAGAATGAAATCAGCTTGAGAATTCAGGGGGAGGCATACCACAGGACTTAGGAAGCAGAAGCTGCACATTTTAAAAAACGAGAATAAAAGCCATTAGTGCATATTATCATACTAGGTAAGTCACTAGCTAAACATTATATTTTAATCAGTAAGGCACAGAAACTCAAATGGGCTTTCTCCCAGTGAGGGGATTCCTTCAACAGGACTACAGCCTGCACCCTAACCTCCCCTATGTCTATCCCTGTAGGCTCATGAAACTCTGGAAATAGCTAATGTGTGTTGCATTTACTGGTACTGAATGAAACAGAGCCACCTGAATAGCTAGCATTTAACTGTTTTTGACAAAACCAGAGCAGAGATCCTGCAAAGCTTGTGATTCTTTGTGGCAGGGCTAATCCAAACATGGCAATTCAAGAAATGTGGTGAAATCTCAGGAAATACGTTCTTATTTGTGGCAAGACCCAAAGAGAACACCACAATTGCTCTAAATATCTGAAGACAAAACCCAAACCAACTGTTAGACATCTGATTTATACAAAGTTTCTCAAAAGCAAATATGTATCTGAAAAATATACCCCTTCTGAAAAATCACATTAAGTATTGCAGCTGCACATTCTATACATGTTCACACTGAGTCAAACAGCCTGCACTAAGCTACAGATAATTTTACTCCTTCTCAAAAGCCAAATTGTTTTACTCAGACCTACAAATCCTCTTAACTTCAGTAAGGCTTGCCAGCTCTCTTTTCTGAGGCCCTCGAAAAGTTTTAACTTCAAGGAGATGATAATACTGTGATAACTTCAAGCAACCAGCACTCAAGTTGCTGAGCATCAAATGTAAATCACTGCGATATAATTTGACCTTCTCAGTGTTCTACAGACAAAGTTTTTTAATCAGAAAAATTATTTTGGGGTGAGAAAATCATCAGTGAACCAGAAATATTTAGGGATACCAGCATAGGCAATTGGGAGGGAGTTGTTTGGTTTGATTTATTGTTGTTATGGGGGTTTTTTGGTTGTTGTTGTTGAGGTTTTGTTGGGGTTTTTTTGTTTGGGTTTTTAGTTTTTTTGCTTTCTGTTTGTTTCAATTTATTTTGGGTTTTTTCTGTTGTGTCTTTTCTTTAAAGCAGCATTTCTACAACCAGAATGGTGACAGAAGCAGCAGCACTGTAGTTCAGAAAACAATGGAGTAGAGGATAAAAATACAAAATCTGCATATCCCATTTCAGAGGGCAATTGCTCTTAAAACCTTACCCATTAAGCCTTCTGAGGCTAACAGTGCTGTTAATAGCTAGTGTTAACAGGTTATATCCTTGTTATGTGCTACTACCAGATCTAATTACAAACACTCCATTTCTAAACACCTTCCATCTGTGGACCATAAAGTACTTGAAAAACTTTAATGAAGCTTCACAGTGCTCTTTTGAGGACAGTATCCAGTATGAGAGACATGTACACAGATACACACACATTAAGAGATGCTTACAGACATGGATTCTCCGCACTTGCCTCAACTAAAATGGGAGTGGGTATTTTAATTCACATTAAACTGCATTGTGAGTCTAGTAACAGCTCATCCATTCTGATGACCTTTTGGTAAGAATCGATAAACTAGGCTTCAGCATTACGTGCAGAGGCATGCTCCACTGTTCACTAGACTGATAATAATTTTACCCTCCAGTTGTCATCTCAAAAAAGAGACTTGGCCTATGTGATCTGTAGAACTTTACTGAAGTTTAAAAGGGTTTGAAAGAACTTGCTGTCTCATGAGTTGGTATTTTGTTTGGGCTCCAAGGCCTACAATTTGATGTCATATCTTACTTATTTTGAAGGCTGTGCCCTTGTCATCCTGCAACACTGGACTCCACCTGCTGGGCTTTCTACATTGCCCATACACATGTGGCAGTAAATTCAAGACTTTTTTGTATTAGCAAGTTCTTCATAGCTGACACTATTCAAGTCAAAAAGTCAATTCAACTCCTGACAATACAATTCCTCATCAGAAACCTCAATTATTAACAAGTTTCTCATGGCACGAATGATTTCTCACCAACTGTCCTTTCTCCTGCTGGTTAAGAACTTGCATCCTGAAGCATCTAAGGCAAAAAGACAGATTCTATTTGCCAAAGTTAACTGAAGCCTACCTGCCTTCTATCGTCCTGCAGTTAATTAGTTAGCTATCCCTAGACTTCCCTCCCCCAACCTCAGAAAGGGATGCAGTAACAGATGCAAGATAATTGGAGGCTCCCCAACCAGTCACCAGTGGGAAACCAGCCTGGATTACAACCCTAGCAAATGCACCTGTTCAAGTTTACAGGGGTCAGAAAGGTTCCTTTGTGTTTCCCAAAATGAAGTTAAACTTTTAACTGGTAAAATACAGACATGTCAGTGGGGATTAGGTTACATAGTTACACAGTTTTGAATAATAAAAAGCAAGCAGAGAACTCCCTAAAGTAAGAAACAGAATCAAGAGCCTTTCTTGTATCCTCTAACAACTGCCATACAATTTTTTCAAGAGAACAATTAAAATCATTAGGGTTAAAACCAGGAGTTCAAAGCACCTTGCTTCCTAGACTTGGTAACAATTAGAACTTGACAGAGGAATCTCAGTCCTGGATAAGGGATAGTTTGGATCACTTGTAAGTTATTTTCTCTGAACAGACAGAGATGCTAAATGCCCATAATTTCTGAAAATTGAAGATGACAGCTAAATCTGATTGTATCAACACACTACTTCTTTTGAAGTCCCCACAGCAACTGCACATAAGCCATTGTGAAGAGGAATGACCTCTTCTTCTGCAGGACTGCAAAACTTTAAAGTGTTCAAGCATTCTTCAAGGACAATACTCATTCCTAAGGAAAACTAATTCTGTTTTGGAGTTCTCTCCCATTTCCCATATGCTGAGACATTTTATGCTGCAGAATCCTGAAAACAGAGGGGTAGGGGGGACAGGGGTTTTTAGCTATAGCAACCAAAAGTATAATGTAAATTCTTTCTTCAGAGAAAAAGACCATGACGAAAAGTGTCTGACAAAGGCAAAGCTTGCTCAGTTTCTGAAAGGGTTACAACAGCTTTTGCGTCCCTTACACAAAGGCACCTATCAATACAATTTGGGGATGGAGCACACCATCATTATTATTCAAAACTTATATTGTAACAGTGCTTTAGAGACATACTAGAGCTCAGGTGTTGTTCATATCTTGGCAGGGACAAAAAATGGAAGACCTCAACACTCCACAGCATATTAAGTTTAAGAACTATACATGACTTCAAGGCCACGCCGAAGTTCGGACCCTAAATATTAATGAAGGGCTCACAGATAGGTAACAACCCAGAAGGAAAATTTAATTCACCAAACTTTGCAAACACCCACTTTTCCACATACTTTTTCCTTATTCTGCCACAATACTTTCCCTAGTTGTTCAGCCTATAAATAATCCATCACCATGCCTCCACTTTTTCAATCTCCTCAAATGCCCTTTTCAAACTGGGGAAAGACTAAGCTTTCTAGCTGCCTTTTAACAAAGTTGTTCCACGAACAATGGAACTGAAAGCTCATTTCCTTCTGAATCTCCATAACACATCACGGAACGACTACTTTACTGCACTAATCACAGCTTCCTGCACAGCCAGTTCTCCTTTCGATGCCAAGGCTTAACCAGTATATTGAGCCCTATGCAGATCTCTTCACACAGCTTTTTTTTTCACCTCTTTCAGTACCTAGTAAAAAATAGCGTATGCTGCAGCTAATCCCAAAACACACACAATGATTAGCAGTTAACAGGCATAATCTGAACAGATAATATTTTGGTTTGTCCTGAAGCCCTTGTTTTGGTAGGGAAATTAATTTTGGTTTCTCCTCCAGGCACATCCTGGTGATTAACCTATTGGTAATTACAACTGTATTATAATTTCTTACTCCTCTAGTTCAGTTGACCAAAGCTCAACAAGAGACTCCAAACGTACTCAGGAAAGCTACAGACACTGAAAGCAACTGCATGAGTCTTAAGTAGTCTAAAAACAGAAAGAATACACCCTAAACATCATCTCCCATTCCATCACGTACCCCCAGTAAATGCTGAATGAGGTTTTATGGTCGTATCTTTGCAGACTGAATGAGTACTTTCCAGTAACATAACAGGCAAGGGAACTTCTAGAAATTAGTATTTTTAGAATTTGATTAACCTGCTTGTTACTATCATCTCAGAAGCTTCTTGATGTTGGATACTGTAATCCTACCCTAAGAGGTTTCTCTCTTCAGTTTGTAAAATCCTATATACTGCCAAAATGTCAATGAAATATAAAAAGTATATCTGTTTCAGGCAGTTCTATCTATGCTGGTGAAAAGACAAAACACTTCAAAATAAATACATGTTCAGGGAAATTGTATAAAATATCACCCTATGCATATATACAAGCAAGCAGTTGCTTTCTCATTGTTATTTACAGCGTGTGAATTACCATGCCAGTTAGATGATCGATTCAACTGACCTTCCATTAACAATAGCTGTTACTATGCATGTCAAAAGTAGTAATAATCTTGTTGGTTAAACTGTTCCTTCCCCTTGTTTAAGCCTTGAAGCTTTAAACATTTTAAAATAGCAGCAAACATTTTCAGCTGACCAGGCTGGAATATTTAATGAAAAACTTTCTCGTCTATATTAAGTTTACCACAACAGGACTCTTTCTTTAGATGGAGCCTTTAGACATACTTCTTCTGAAATTCAGCATACTCTGAACATAACAAACACTCTGGTTTAGTTTGCTCACGCAAAGCAGCTTTCTTAAAAATACTTATTGGAGGTCTCACAAAAAACAAGGAAGATTTCTGGACTGCAAGACTTGGCCCTATTCTAGTCTAATCTTCTCGTTCCTTTCCTCCACCTACAAGGAAGCTGTACTTCACTTAGGTATTTAAATGTTTCTCTTAGTTATTTTTTAGTTTATTATTTATTTCTGGTGAGACAGATCAGTACCTCTCTACAAATGGTTCTAACTTGCCCTTAGTTTTAGTACGGAGAATTCAATCACTGGCCCGGAAACCTCTGAGCAAAGGAATTTCTGGCATCTTGGTTGGAGCTGGCACCAACCCATTTTCCTTTGTTCTCATTAAAGGAACCATAATATGCTAAGTTAAATAAAAAAACAAAACCCCAAAGTAAAAGCAGAATACAAAAGGAATGCATATTCAGTGGATTACTGTAAGAGAGGATTTCCCTAATTTGACACATTTTTCTAATAAAAGCACTATTTATTGCAGCAGAAGTCTGTAAACTGATCTTTCCAAATGATTTGACTTGAACATCTTCCCCAAGTAATTTGCCTTCGTGTACAGCCCTTCAGTCTGAAATGTCAGGAAAGGAACAGCTAGCTATCCATGCAGAAAATTCTACAAGCTGTAGCTGTCAGAAATATTCAAATGCATGCACTAACCTAAAAACACCATGACCCCCAAATATCATAAATTTTGATAAAGGGCAAAGAGTTCAGAAAATTCAATCTACATAGGTAGGAGTAAAATAAACCATATCATCTTTCCAGATTACAGCATGCCAGAGGAGCAGTGCAACTTAAGAGCTCCAAAATATCTCTGTAAACAAGTTTTTAATTCATCACGTTGACCACAGAGCTCAGTGTTTTTAGTCATACAAAGTAAATCAAATCTTTTATATTGAATAAAGAGCTTGGTTGTTGTTGGTTTTTTGTTGTTGTTTTTGGTTTTTTGTGTGTTGAGGGTTTTTTTCCTCTCTCTCCTTCCCTCTTCTTCTTTAACCAATAATGGTCTCACTTTGAAGGGTCTAGATGGAACCTGCAACTTAGTACCCAGTTCTTGGACTTCTAAGACCATTTATCTTTTTTATACTTTACCTTGGGGAATCTCTAAGCCATGGAGGGTAGTCACCAAAATTTCTATTTTCTGGACAAAAAACCCAACAAGAGAGCACAAACTCTACCATAACATACAACCAAGACATTTTTCCCTTCCACTCATCACCTCTTTGAGAGGAAGGTTCAACCATTTTTCTAGGTGTACACACAAAAACATCAAAGACTTAATGAATCTTTATTCTTTGGAGAACATGAAGTACGGGAAAAAAGCAGCAATCAAGTTAAATTGGATGCAAAACGAAAAGAAGTAGTTTTTAGGACTGTAATTCATACATGTTTATAATGCTAGTGACTTGTGCCAACAGTCCAGATGACAAATCCTTTAGCAAAGCAAGATGCATGAAACTTAGATGGTGTAGATACCACAGAAATTTGTCTAAATTAAAATCTATTTTTATATTAAGAATATAGACAAAATACTCATTTAGACGAGACTGAAAACTATTAATAGCTCTTAAATTATTTTGCTTAGTCTGTTACCTTACTCCTATGTAAGATGTCATCCAACAGTTGCCCTCTCTAAAGAGCAATGAAATGCTGAGAAGAGAGAAATTTCCATCTGCCCATATAAATGATAAATCTTAGGGCAGTTATTTCAAGCAGATCCTGAGAAAGTGGCAACATTGGAGAGGGAGGAGAAACAGCCACTACTCAAACAGACTTAAAAAAAAGATTTACTGGACAATGAACCTGAGATGTCAATAGTGTACGGTAGATAGATTGCTTCCTGGAAAGGGACTAGAGGGCAGGTGGAAGGAGATGGGTGGCAGTATCTGAAATAAAGAGGCTTCAGGATTTTAGAATTTGGTCACTATGCAAATAGTCTCCCCTTCAAAGTACAACAAGCTCTTCAGGGCAGCAGTAAATTAGAATACCCTGCTTTTCTGGTAGCAGTCACTAATGCTACTAACTCTACAGACTAGAGAAACCTGTGGTATCAAGGATAATATGGGACACCACCTACTCCGGGTATTTTGCAACTTTGTATTTATGAATCAAGAAAGCTGGAATGGAAAACAGACTTTTGTTTTGGAAAGACAAAAAAATGTAAAGAAGTCTCTTGATCAGATGAGACTGCAAAGTCATAAGCAGGCTTTGTGCTCTTCCTGTGCAGGACAAACACAGAACTTGGTCGGGTGGGGGGATGAGGGTGATTGTTGTGGTGCGGGGTGGTTGTCAAGCAGGCAGAGAAGAACCCAAACAAACCAGCCTGTTCTTACCACAAGACATCTGGAATAAACCACGATAAAATTATAAAGAAATATAAAACTATTCACACTTACAATGTACACTGTCCACAAATCTTCTCTCAATATTCAGCAACACTGTAACTTACACATATTGAAATAGTAAGTTGCAACTCAACTTCCAAAGTTTACATTTCTCCGTGTGATCTCCCATACTATCGTTTTCTCCTCCACAGTCATCTGGCTTCTGCTTTTCCACATTCTGAGAGTATACTTCCTAAATAGCAGTACAAGTGGTGTAGGTTAGCCGAGGCCTGTAGAAAGCCCTGTAGCTGTTCATGACAATATAAAATGTACAGTGCTGTAAGCTTTACTACCTCATAATTTATGAATTAAAGGGAAAAAATCACCGAGGTGGTGAAATGGGAAATCCTAAAAGCCTTGGGATAGCAATTGAAAATATTTTCAAGACTAACTTGCAGAAGTGAATACCTAATTATAAATTATATTTTCTTAGAATACTCAGACTGGAGTTTTCCTGTGGTACAAAAATTACAGGATAAGAATATTAAAATGATAAAATATAGAAGACGATGGAATGTTGTGGCTTTTTAAAGTGCTACAGTTTTAAGAATAAACTGCATATTTTTGGCTACATTGTTCAGAAGTTATGTAAAAGGTACAAGCCAGCTTTTGCAACATTACTGAGTTACCCATCTTATAGCTAAAAGGCAGCTGCTTCTAGAGATAGGTAATTCACTGCTGCCTCACCTCAGTTGCACAACGAAGGGAAATTCTTTTCCCTGTGCCTCAGGCCCCCTTCTATACACAGGTAGATACGTCTTCAAATGCAAAAGTGTCCTGCCACTTACTCCACTCTGGTGAGTAAAGACTTTTACAATATGAAAGTGAAAAAAGTAGTCCTTAAATCTTAGCTGGTCCGGTTTCCATCTTAAAATTTAGTCTAATGGTTTCGTTCTCTCAAATACTCTTTCAAATCTCCAAGGATGCGAAACAAAAAACCATGTTCAAATCTTAAGCTCTCATAATTAGATGCCAATACCAGAGCTTACGTAAATTATCACTGGAACAGAAGTGTATTCTTACACACTAACAGAAGAACTGCAATACCCCGTGTCAGAAGTGTCTGGTTCAGTTGCTGCAGACAGACCACACGTCTCTCTCATGGCTTGCTAGGATGTTGGACAGAGGACTTCAACTTTTGGGGACATGTCTCCAATGAGCTATTTATCTACAGACATTTAGAACATCCAGCAATGAAAAATCAGCTATGTCTTTACTTCTGAACATAACTGCTGATGTGTTCAAGGAAAGGCATAACTTGCCATGAATTTCAAGAGAATTTGGGGTGATACCCATATTTGACCCTAAATTTGAGTTGATAATCTGAATTAGGATTCAGAGGCTACTTTGAAAAACAAAGCATGAATCTTCTGAAAAAAGCCACCTGCTGAGGTTGATACTGTCAGTAAATTAAAAAGGTGCAATGGTACTCAATAACTCCTGTAATATGGAACATTCTTAAAACATCAAACAATACTCCAGTTATGTAAGCACCTGACTTGTTCCTTTAAATTTTATAAAAACATAAGACATCATGGTACAGGGACAGAAGCTATGGCTAGGGTCCTGCATGGGATTTTAACATTAAAGAAACCCTTTCAAAAGGATACTACAGTACTTTATTATTATAATGTCAGGCATTCCCAGTAACCACAGCAGACATCTTCATGCCACTGTAGCCTTTTTTACAGTTTTCAGCAACAATATAAAAGAGTAAAATTGCTTGCTAAATGTCACCTTAGCAGTGACAGCTACAAGTGCACCCAGTGTCCAAAGGCTGCTGAAAACAAAGACAAGACTGGCCTATTAGCTGGCTCTCTTATTTAAGTACAAGGAAAGGCTGATTGAGTTTGTTTAGCTTAGTTTTAAAATGACTCAGTTAAAAACTAAGCTGAGGGAAGATAATTCTTCTATGTAAGCAAACACAGAAGTTTTAATGAACACTGAGTCAGATTTTAAGATGTGCACACTGGAAGATGAAAGGCAATAGATATGAATGGTAATAAGGAAAATTCTTACTGAATATTAGGAAATTCTCTGAATATTAGGACATTTTCTCATCATTAGGGTAATCAAACATTGTAAATATTGCCCAGAAAGGCATTAGAATAATTCTGAGCAGCCTGACACAACTTAGAAATTAGATCTCACCTTCAAATCTGTCCCTCCTTTGAGGGATTGGGCAAGATGACTTTCAAAAGTCCCTTCCAACATCAATTATTTTATTAGTCTATGATTTCCCATTTCCATCTTAGATAATTGCAGCTTCTGCTTTCTTTTAACTGTTGTGTCACACAAATCTAGGAAGACATTGAATATTCCTGCTCAAATGTCAAGAAATAATGTAAGAGAACATTATAAAATTTAAAAAAATGATTTTGTGGTCCCTACTGGTTACAATCTCTTCCTGGCATAACTGCAGTTTTAGAGGGCGTCATTGAAAACTCTTTGCCTCAGAATCTATATATTTAAACTATCAAGCCAGGGAAAAGACCAACTGGTAGGTTTAACCAATGACACTGCAAAATTATGGAAATTAGCTTGTTTTGTTATCTTTATTACAATATGAACCACTTCCAGGTGTACAAATTGCCAAGACAGTTGAAGAGTTTTCTCCCTCATTACTACAAAACAGCAGGTGGGGAACAGCCAGATGAGTTACTTCACACAGCAGTAATAGCTTGGCTTATATTGCTAGTAAATACGAGTATGAACTTGGCTCACTTTTTGTCCAAATAGCTACTGTCATACAGACTTCCATATGTGTAAATCTGGAATGGTAAAACATTAACATTTTTCTTATAAAAATGAGTAGGTTTTCATTACACAATCCCTTTCACTAATAGATCAGGGTGCATAAGTTTCTGCTGGTGACCACAGGCAATAATTTATTAGCACAGGCCGAGTTACAAACTAATGCTGCTAGAACTAGGAGCACAATCTCAGTTCATGGACTTAAGTAGAATATTTTTTTGCTACCCCCAAAAAACTGCACAAACAGAATCTCCTCTGCTCATCAATAGAAATCTTGACTGTTTTAGAAAGATGTTTCTGGATCACAGCTGCCTGTCAATCTTTGCTTTAGCAGTGAGTGAGAAAGTAAATGCCTTGTTACAATTGATAAGGCAGTAAGAAGCTACCACCATGTAAAATGTATTTCGTGAGAAGATAGCATTTACTCCTTGAGCATGGCAATTCAGGTCATCCTCTTCATAATGGATGAAAACTTGAAAGAATGCCTCAAATAGAGTGTCCATCTGTAATTAAGCATGATGATACTGCTCTTTCTCCTAACTTTTCCCTTTGAAGGGAGGAAAAGGGGATTCTTAGCAAACATATTCGTGACATAAAATAATGTGGCCCAGTGTAACAAAAACAGCTATACCACATACTAGAAATCGGAGAGGAGGGAGGAATTTACAGAGTACTGAAAAACTGAGAAGTAACAATTTCTAAGGGAGTCCATTAGTCCTCTGCTGGAGCAGAAGCATGGTGCAAGACAGACATTATTACCTCCAGTAATCCACAGACTCACTGCTTTTGAAGTGTGGATTTTAGAGGAAGTGGCAGACCTCACTGCTGCACAACCACGACAATTTCGTGAGACAGGCACCACATATGAAGTGCAAGTCTTTCACAGAAACTGAGAAAAGCATGCCTATTCCACATTTCATTCATGCTAAGGATTTTGAATGGTTAATGTTTCTTCATAAATAATTTTAATTCAATTTATATTTATGGAGTGGAAGATTTCTAAAGACCTTATATACAGTCTAACACAGTAATTCCTCCCCACAAAACGACAAGATACCAGCAGACAGCAGTTCTCAGGTACTGTCTACAGTTCAATCAAAAGAAACACCAAACTTAGAATGTTGCAATTTTAGTACATTAAGTCTGATCAAAAGAACTGTTCAGTAGAGCAAATGAGGTTTTCAAGACTGAAGCAGAAGTACTAGAAGGTTCTCTTCCAATTCCAAGTTTTTATCCCTGAGTCAAACTGAGCTGCAATACTTTGTTTTATTTCAGAAATGAAGTGCCAGAAACCATACATGGATGCTGGCTCCTTGTAATCCATTATGAAGCTGTTCTTTAGCAAAGGAAACTTCACGTGAAACTGAGGCTAGATAAGAACTACTGCTTCCACTGAAAGTTTCTCAGAAATAGTTTTATTTCTCTTCTTCCATTGCCAGGGGCAACTTGTCAGGAAAGCAAATTAGAAGCACTTAAAAAAAGATAATCCCATCCACATAGCTACAGAGGCAGCGAAATCTAGGGAGTCTGATGAACAGCTGGAAAGGGAAGGAAGCATATTCTGCTACTGCAGTTATTTCTGTAGTAAACATCTGACTACTTTCAAACTTATGATCTACTTTTCACTAACAAGCTCCAATCTCATTTCAAAATATCTAGGACAACGGTAAACATAGGTACATAGAATCACAGAATAATTGTAGATTCTGAGTTTTTCGATCCTACTTCTTCGCTGAAAATATGGTTAACTACGGCAGGCTGCTCAGGGCTGTGTCCAGCTGGCTTTTGAGTACCTTAAAAGGATGAAGAAAGCACAACCTTTACAGGCAATCTGTTCCAAAGATCTGCCTGAATTTCACAGTAAAATAAAATAGAAAGTTTTGTTTTGTTTTTTTCCTTATCTTTGAGTGGAGTTTCCTGTATTTCAGTTTATGCCTATTTCCTCCTCACCAGGCACCACTCTAAGAGTTTGGCTCAGTCTGCCTTAGTCCCCTCATCAGGTACCTATACACATGGATAAAATCCTGCCCCAGGTCTTCTCATCTCCAGGTTAAACAGTCCCAGCTCACAGCTTCTCCTCCTGTGTCTGATACTCCAGTCTCTCTCTTTGGCCTTTCACTACAGACACTCCAGGATGTCCAACTATTCCCTAAAAAGCAAGTATGCAGTAACACAAATTGGGAATTTCAGATTTTTTTCTTTCAAGATCTGCAGCAAAAGATTTTAAATCAATGCAGTTGTTTAAGAATACAAATTACTGATTGTTTGTGTGATTATCAGTTGTTTATCTCACATGCCAGATCAATGCCACTTCTAGCAAGAGCAGACAATTTGTTAGGTAGTTGAAAATCTGATACTGTGGGTAAGAAAATATTTGATTTGATTTAAATTCAACAGCAATACCCACAACAGAATTTTGCTTGCATTATGCTACAGTGGCACAAAACAAGTACCTTTCTCTCTCAGTTGCATTGCTAAAATTGAAAGTTCAGACTTTTATCAAAATATTATTAAGAACAATATTAGGACTAATCCATACAAGCAGGATCTGTATATCAAGATCCCAAGTGCCACTTGAACAAAAATTTTTTAGTTAAAAAATTACAAATCCTGCCTATCACTAATCTTGTATTCTCTTTCTAAGAACCACAGTTTTGGAGAAGTAAGAGAGAGAGAAAGCTGTACGACATTTGAAGAGCTGTAATTAGAAATCAGGTCAGCTGTAAAGTAATCCTAGCTTCCACCTGCACCTAAAGTAAGACAGCAAACACAAGGCCATGATAAATCCAATACAACATCCCTCATATTATTCACTACAATCACATTTCATTATATTATCAGATATCTAAAGAAACAATATAGAGTAGCAGAAATCTGCCTCCTGCTTTTTATTTCTGCACTGATTTTTCTTCTGGAACTTTTTGAAAGTTACTACCTCAATAACCTTTGTATCTCTTGGTATCACAGTAAGTTGGGCAGCCCGAATACAAAAAAATAGCAAGCAATTACTTTGAGAAGTTTGGCTCACTTCCATGGTGGAAAGAATGTGCGTGTTCAGCACTGCAACTTCCCTGAACTCATCTTGGCTATCTCAGAAATGGTTTCTCACTGTATCAAAGGCATTGGACTTACATTTGCTAGCTTAGAAGACCAACTTCAACCCAAATCAAATCCCAGTCTTTCGGCAACAAGTGTACTGCTGCTCAAGGAGAACTTCCTCCTTCTCATGAGGACACATCCAATTAGGCATAGGAAAAATACAGATTTCTGTGCTGTGGATTTCTCCAAGACTATCTAATTGCTTGCTCCAAAAGGCAGGTCAGGAAAAAACTTAATTTTGGTACCAAGATTGAAATACCATTGCATTAACTAAGGAAAAGAATACAGAGGACAACATCACCATAATAGTTCTAAACAAGGCTCTGTTCTTTCCATCTGAATAAAAACCCAGAAGACAAACCCAACCAGATTTCAGTTTGAGATCATATGAAAAAGCCATTTACTACATGCTAATGGAAATCTGTCATTCTCATCTCTGGTTAGGTTTATTTCCCAAAAGCACTGTGTACCAGTATCTTAAAATCGCTCATCCTTGAAAGAGCATTTTGTTTATGACTTCTGTTCCTTTATTAAAATGCACTGTAAAGAAATAAGGCTTGTATATTAAAGAGGACCGATTACCATATGCACATCAAAAGGAAGGCCCTGGTTCTATCATATTACACATTATTTCTGTGAAAAGCTGTATAAAAACTCATGCACAAGCTCACTACCTCAGTGCCAACCTTCCAGAATATCTATCCCTTTTATAACAACTTCTGATTTACTTTCTGAAATGGTAATGTTTATTTCTATCCTTCTTAATTTAAGATAAGTCAACATCCTGCTTTTGGTATGTTTTTTTTTTCTCAGCCATAATCCACTATTTGATATGGGGATATTTAAAGAACCAAAGGGCGAGCACCAAACAAACCACCAGTGCTCCCAGCACATGTAAACAAGAGTGCTTCACACCATTTACTATGGTAAGGCCCTTTTTAAATAAACGTGTGACTCACTGTTTGTTTTCTTCACCAGGAGGTGGAGTCTTGCCATGCCCCTCCATTACAAAATCCTCATGTTCCATCTGCAAAGGCAAGCATTGCAGGTCAGAAATCGGTGGAGCAAAATGCACATCACCTAAAGTGGCCCTTTTCCATACACAAGAACTTAAGACAGCCACTTTATCACAGTGGCTGGTTCAGAACAGATCATGTAGTTTCTTAGCAACATATGCACGTCTCCAACCCATCACTATGGTATCGTTTTATAGCACAATTTTCAGGAAATCCTACAAGGGAAAAATAATGATTTAATGGCTAAAGCAGAAGACTCGGTCTGGGCATCTAGGTTCTATGCTTTACTCTGTTAAGGACTTCCTTTGCCATTCTGAGTAAGTATGGCTTCTACCACTTCTTCCTTACATATAAATCTTAAAAAGTTATTTTTATCAACATCTCTGGAGAAAAATCAGAATTTTCAAAGAAACTTATTAACCACAGAATGAAACTGCTGTGAGAACAGAGTATTTCTTGTGAAAAATAACTTTTATATGAAAACGAGACTTTCACTGCACATGCATAGCTTAGTTAGCAGGGTAAAAAAGAGGCCTAAGGGAACTTCAAATAGATGCTGTTCCAATGACAACATAAGGTAGGCATTTCCTTTGGCTCACATGTTACAAGATTCCAAGGGCAGTAAGGAAGTTTTCTGTTTGTTTGCTTTTAAAATACAGTTTTAGCATACATTTTCTGAAATTTCTTTGTCCAGAATTACATGATACATGATCACTAATTAATTAGGCACTCATCATTTAGTTGCTTCATTTGCCCAGACTTTTCTGCACAGGTAGCAAAGTATTCTTCTCTTAAAAAAAATCCAATACATGCACTTAGTATTTTATATAAACATGCAGACATACAATTAGCAATGCTCTACTTCATGTGAAGCCAGCAAACAGGCCACACTGCAATCCCCAATAAGCCATACAACAGAAACTAAATCATAAAATCACACACAAATTGACAGTCCACTACATTAAACTGCAAAGAGGAGAGAAGCACTGTTCAGTCAGTAAACATAATATATCAGCCTTTGAAAGAGGGGAAAAAAAAACAACAAAAACCCCACCAAAATCCAGAAACCAATTGCCCTTGTGCCCCTACCCTCCCCCCAAAAGAGTCAAGTTTAGGCATTTGTATCTTGATCTTGATGACAGGTCAAAAATTCAAAAACACATCTGCATATTGACATCTAACAAGGGTAACATAAACGACGTTATTCTCTGCACAGACACAGCCTGGAGCAAAACCACAAATGAACTGAGAAACTGATGAACTGTAAGGTGGTAACGACATCCAGAAGACAGTCAATCAAATATGTGTAAGGTAATTTTGCGTATGTGTACATGTACCTATGCAACCCACAGTCAAAACAGTGTTTTCATTTAAAAGCAATGCTTGATAGCAAGAAAATGTAGCATTACAGTTTTGTAAATTACTTGGATTTCTGTCCACCTATACCTCAGTCCACCTGATTCATGAGAGCACTGGTATCCAGACTCAAAACTGAGTAGGCAACAGAGAAAGGTACTCACTCCACAAATTCTGTTGTTGCAGATGTTAAAATATAAGTGACAACTGGTAAAATGGTTTCAGATTTGTGGCCACATAGCAAAACAGCATGGTTCTGTGAGTAAGGGTAAATATTTAGCGGTTACTCCTACACAATGTGAAATCAGGGAGTATTTTAGCCTGTTGCTGGTATGAGACAAACACAATTCACTGGAATGGCAAGCAAGGGAGCAGTTTGTGACCAGTACTGGGAAGACAGATGAAATACAGCATTGGGGAGTTAAGCAGCACTCCATACAGCATATAGTGCTAAACTAACAAGACACGCATATAAAATAAGAATTCAATTTAGTGAAACTGTAGAAACAAAGAGATCATAAAAACTGAAGAATAAAGAGGGAATTATTTTAAAACTAACAAAAACTTATAAAGGAACAGGAAATTATTTTATTAGATTATAAACAAGAAATTCAAATGATAACTGGAACATTTAGTAGACCACCACCAGGACAAGGCAATTACTGAAGTGCTGATAATAAAACTGTTGCTTTAATAAGAATTTTATACATAGAATGCTAAGGACATAATGGTTACAGACATATTACCATCTGCATCAAAATGCATACCAAAATTACCATTTCAAAGAGAAGCTGGCAAATAATTAAGAATAACAGAACACCTGAGCTAGAGACAAGGAGATTGTAGGTCTAGGCATAAGCCCTTTCAAAGCAACTAAGAAAACCACATCTACTTTAAGAAATGTTATTCAGCTTGCTCTATTTCAGGCAGAAGCATCTGAAATGACCAAAATATCAATTATAAAAAAAATGGAAGAAATAAGGTATGATTATATCAGCACTAAAAAAAACCAACTAGGATTCTTATAACTTAGAGAATAGCAATGACAAAGTTTCTCATGACAAGTTCACCAACAAAATTAGTCCCTGAGTGGGAAAATACTTAAACATATGGATAAGGTTCAATGCACCACATTAAGATCAGCTGGTAGGTTTTCACTGATAAAAAGCTAACACTAAATTGCATCAAGACAGTAAATGATGACATGGGAACTTTGAGAAATAGAGTATTGGTGAACTCAAATTTCTTTTTAGAATTAACATGTAGGTAGGAAACAGTTGTCAGGTCTCAGGTCATGCTCAGCAAATGCTGGTCACTGTGTTGCACACTACCTGGAGGTTGGTATCAAGTGGGGTGCTGCACAGGTCTACCCTGGGACATGCCCACTAAATAGCTTTACCAATGAGTTGAAGGGATGGGTAGGGTCAGACGACCTAGACAGGCTAAGAGGAACGGACCCACAGGAACTTTATGGATTCAGATAAAACAATCAAAAAGTCCTCCACCTGAGAGGCCATGGCAATGATATAGGCTGGAGACTGACTGGGGAGCAGTTCTGTGGAA
This sequence comes from Phaethornis superciliosus, assembly GCA_023637945.1. Taxonomy (NCBI): domain Eukaryota; kingdom Metazoa; phylum Chordata; class Aves; order Apodiformes; family Trochilidae; genus Phaethornis; species Phaethornis superciliosus. The sequence continues at coordinate 60,559,093 of JAJQWJ010000001.1, read as the reverse complement.
AAGGTTTAGGCAGATAAGCAAGTTAATCCTGAACCAGCAGTGTGCCCAGGCAGGAAAGAAAGGTCAACAGTATCCCAGGCTTTAAAAAAAGCTTTGCCAGCAGATGAGGGAACCAATTGTTGCCTCTACTCAGTGCTTATTATTCTAGATATGATCTAACACACTTCATTCTGTGGGCCCCAATACAAGAAATACATCCTTAAGTTGGCCACAGTAGGCCACCAGGATGCTCAGGAAGCCAGAGGAGACATGTGAAGAGAGGCTGAGGGAGCTGGGCTTGTTCAGCCTGGAGAGGAGATGGCTTTGGGGAGACCTAACAGCAGCCTGTCTGTACCTACAAGAGGTGAACAAGTCACTGGTGCACTGTGACAGAACGATGAGCGTAAGTTGAAATAAGAGAAGTGCAGACTGGATGTAAGATGACACATTTTCACCAGGAGGACAGTCAACCACTGGAGCAGATTGCACATAGATGTTTTGTAGTCCCCCTGCCTTGACATTTTCAAGGCCAGATTGGACAAAATCCCTTGTAACCTGGCCTGACCTCACAGCTGACCCTGCTTTGAGCAGGAGGTAAGACCAGAGAGCTTGCAAGACCTCCTCCAACCTGTATTTCCCAGCAATCCCATTAATACAAGAACAGATTCAGTTTGAGAAAAACCCCTATGAAGTTCCAAACCCTGCAAGAACCTGTACTTCAATGTGGAAAGGACCAATAAAAATATCTTAGAAAATTATACAATCAAAACCCCCCCCAAAATAAAACAACCACCAGGAGAAATTAAACTACATCAAATGGTGATACAAAAAGAAATATGGAAATGATTGTAGAAAAAACACAGTATGCTCTCTTTTAGAATACAGTCTATGAGTACAGACAGTAAAGACTCAAAACCCCCTCCACCACACTCTCAGATGTGAGGGCTCAGAATAAAGAAAAGTCTGAGGCAGAGAGAAGATTTTATACAAATAAAACACAGTATTTGGGCTGCAGATCTTGGTCATTGAAAGATAACCCCACTGAGGCAGACACACAAAAAAAGAAGCACATTTTTAGAATTTTGTAATGTTTATCAACCCTTTGCTACCACTATATAAATAAAAACAAAAAAACCCTAACATAAGATGTTATGCAGTTACTTGGAAAATATACTGGTAAGCAGACAAAAAATTAGCTGTAGTACAAACAAATTGCAGGAACAAATTTCACAGGTCTTGAGGATTTTATATTTTATATATCTATATGTATGAAGATTTGCTTTTTTATCAGAGGATTGCAAACAACAGCAATACAAGCTCTTGTGGTTTTGATGCTGTGATAATGTTTATAAAGTGACAAGAAAAGGTATATATATATATATATATATATATAAGCACGATCCACACTTCAGTGGAATGATTTTTGCACTTTAAAGAACCTCTAATATTCTTTTGCTTGTCTACATATACTGAATATTTTCCTGATCAGTAATCTGCATTTTTTCACTTTACATTTTTTGGGTTTTAATTGTTTTGTTCTGTTTTGGTACAAAATGCTATGCAGTCTATTTAGTGTTGAAAGAGCACAGAATAAACTTACAAAGTAATTTCCAACTTTCTCTGACATTTAAAATTAAAAATTGATTTACCAGGTTCACCTTAATTAAAAGAGAGGTATCTGACAAAGAGCCTTCTGAAAACAGCTATATAGCAAATTGCCCCAGTAAATTTCCATGGTTATTTTTGCATTTTCCTAAAATTAGCTCTTAGATCTAGTTTTCTATTCATTAAAAATAATGTTCAAAAAGAGTACTTAAAAATTAAAGTATCTAGGTCTTATTTTCTCAATGACAATAGCAGCATACCACTGCAAAAAGGATGAGAACATCATCTTTTAAATCTTAAATACCTGAGGATGAACTGAAGAGAGGCACAACATGTAACAGACAGCTGAAAAATATTTTCCTTTCTCTTCACCGCAATTCTTATAAAATTTCTATGCACATTTCTTCTGAATAAGTCTTAGTTTCTCCTCACTACTATTACTATAATATGTCCAACATAATTTCAGCCTTTTTAAGGAAGCTGAAATCCAGAGTGCTACTAAGTTTCAGCCATACTGACCATAGAGAAATAAACCAGATGTGGTTAACCATAAGTATTCTGAAAAGGTGTGTTCTAAGTCTTTAATCCATCTTGACTACAAGCCATACAAAGGAAATGCAGCTGTCCTGAATATGTAGAAAAAAGAGTGCAGGTGGAGGTATGACAAAAATCTAATACCTATGGTATGAGATTTCCTCCAGAGGAAAGAAAAAAGGTGAAATGGCAGAGGATCTAAGACACCATAGTTTCGTTTAAAAGGACTGCAGAGGGAGCCATTGACTCCAAGAGGAGGAATCAAAGGAAGTGCCCCCCACACCTGTTTCTCCTGGCAAGCAATGGAGAAGGCTTCAAGATTCTGGCAGCTGGAAGTAGGAACCAGAAATAGAACTTAAAACAGCAGGGGGGGAAGTCAATAGCAAACTTGCCCTTTTTAAAACAAGGAGCTGCAAACTGTTGAACTCCGTATTTTATTATTTCAACACTTGGTTTTTTTTTTTCCCCTTAAAAATCCAGACACCTATGAATATCCAAATTTTGACAAAGAGTTTATATATGAAGTGTTCTAAAACATAAAAGACAGATTATTTTATGTAAGTCAAAAAAGCTACTCACAATTAGATACTCAATACTTAGGGTTTTATAAAATTAAGTATACCAGGAAGAGCTTAGACATAATAAGCAACTGCTGGGTTTTTTCCAGAAGTGTAAACACCAGTTACTAGTTTCATACTATTCTTTCTAAAAATATTTTCATTGAGAACTCAATGGATTTGGTTAATGTATAAACCTAATCTGAATTTCCTAGATAAATTCAGCCACACTTTGAAGGGTCAGAAAGTTTCAATGGCAAAAGTCTCATCTTTCCTGAAGCTTGATGTCAGAAAGCACATTTTCTTATAAGATTCAGCACCTTCATTAGATATCCAAGCCCACCAAAACTGAACTGAGAGTAAGAGAAGTCAAACATTTTCTTGGGAAAAAAAAAAAAAAAAATAAATGGACACTTCTAACAAATCCTATACTTCTTATAAAAAGCTACTAAAGTGTTTTGCATTTCTCTCTGCACTAGTTATAGGAACACACTAATGCAACCTCATCAAAGAGCTACTATCACTATTTTTCCCCACTCATTCCAGAGTTCTTTTTCGTTGTTATAATGTGTTCTATTCTATAATAAATAGTTCACCTGTGTGAACAGGAGATGAAGACTCTCATGTTTTTATCATTTGCTAGCATTAGAAGCACACAAAACCTGAAAACCTGATCTAGCATACAACTAGACTCTGGTAAGTCCTGCCTTCTACAGGTTGTGGCAATTTATTTCCAGTGCTTTACGTTATTTGTTAATTTTAACACCACCTCCTGCAGGCCCAGTTAAGGACTGAGAAATTTGGTGTTTTGTCCCAACTACTGCTTTACCACCAGCGTACCTTCCCAATCGCCATCAGCAAGAGCAGTTACTGTGAACAGGTCATCAGAATTTCTTTTTTATCACTAATACTTTGCTTTAAGTAGAATTGCACATCCTAAACAAGTAATCAGACACTACTCACTACTGCCAGCAGTGGTGGAATCCCTGTAAGTACCAAGCAGTTACAAGAACTTGTTAGAAATTCCAGTGACAATTTGAGGTTTAAAAGAAATGCAATGACTACTGCAAGTGAAAGGAAGGCTGAGTTACCTCTCCACCTAGTTTTGTTAAGTGCAGTTTGGGCAAAATGCATTGGAAAATATCTTACTCATTAGAAAGAGATTAAGTAAATTTTTAATTTAACTTCTCTTAATAAAAATCAATGCAATTTAGCTGCAAACATGTTAATAATTTTCTTTGGAATAAAGTAGTGTAAAGTTATCATCTCAAATCATGCACAGAATAGCACAAACTGGTTAGCAAAATTAGTCCAAAAATGTAAGATTAAATCTTAATGGAACTTGGCATAAAAAAAAAAACCCAAAACCAACAAACAAACAAACAAAACAAAAAAAACCCAACAACCACCACACACCTTAGAAATAGTGATTTCAATTTAAGGAATTAAAAAAAATACCTCTTAAAATGAGAAAAAGCAAAGCATTTTTGTGAACTACAAATGTGAAAGTCTTAAGAGAACAAATATGCGTGAAAAAGTTCTGAATATCTGGTTTCAGGATTTTGTGGTATTGTATAGCATTGTGATATTGCTAAATTTTTGTTTGAACCTATTTTTGAACCTACCATCTTTTTCCTCTCAATTTTGCAAAGAGCCGTCTCAATATATAAAAAATAATAGCACAAAACATAAGCCATCTCCTAGCCTACTCACTATTTTCTTGGGAGTTTCTAATCATCTAGAGTGAAATGTTCAGTGCTATTATCATCGTGCAGTCCTAACTCGTTTTCCTGTTAGTCAAAAGAAAAGTGAAAACTTACTAATGTAATCCTACTGCTAAATCACCATATTCAGTACTCCCTAATAATAATTTTGTATGCTGACACACTTCAACCACATAAAATTACTTTTAGAAAGCACTAATCTAATACCTATGTTTGGTATATGCAGCCTCGATGAAATATTACAACATTAACTATACATGCCAACACATCACAATGTGTATCATCCTTAAAGAACAGGTAGGCAGATTGCTAATGACATCTTCATTAATCATTAAGAATACAGAAGTTATGTAACTCAGAATATAAATTTAAGTTTGTGCTGGTTTTGGCTGGGATAGTGGTAATTTTCTCCATAGGTTTTGGATTTGTGCTGAGAACAGAGTTGATAATACAGGGATGTTTTGTTTACTGCTGAGCAGTGCTTAGACACAGCCAAGGCCTTTTCTGCTTCTCACACCACCCCACCAGCAAGTAGGCTGGGGGTGCACAAGAAGCTGGGAGGGTCTCACAGCTGAGACAGATGACCCCTAAGGGATATTCCACACTATGTAAGATCACGTGCAGCATATAAATCTACAGGAAGGAGGAGGAACAGGGGGACATTAGCAGTGATGGTGTTTGTCTTCCCCAGTAACCCTTATGCATGATGGAGCTCTGCTATCCTTGAGATAATGTTTCACCTAAATAACCACCAGTGGAAAAGCTGAAGAGGTCAGGATCCCAGCCACAAATCGTACTTTATAGAAAAGAAAGCTTACATAATTTAAAAAAAGATATTTTCTTCTTTTTTTAAGACACATTGCTTAGCTATAAACTACTTCAAAAAACAACTCACATACATATATTTAACTTAATATGAAGGCAATTTGAACTACATCTAGCTGTTTGAAGCAAGACACTTTAACCAATAACGCCTTCAACTACCAAAAATAAACATTTAGGTCACTCAAGTTATGGTATGGCAGGATATCTAGAAACGCTACCTGAAAGCTTAACTCTGAAGCTGCCAAAGCAGATCTGAGTAACAGTTCAGCAATCTCAGACACAAAATGCACACAGTATGCATGTAAGCAAAAGTGCTCTCCTGTCCCTCCATCAGCTGATGATGCCCTCTATCCATTTCTTAGTGTGTTCTGTACATGCATAGTATGGATCTCAGAAAAATCTGAATTTGGTAAGACACTAGTAATTTCCATCTTTTCTTTAACTTTCTATATTATTCTTCACCTAAAGATCATTAATGTTTCACAAGTCATGAATTCTTGCCAACTTCTGCAACTCTGAAAATCTTTTACACTTCTCTAACCGATTTTTTACACTTTCCATATAGGGGGAAAAAACCAGCCTAAAAGCCCTTGAACAGTGCATCTTCCACCACTACTTTTAATAGCCACAAGTATGCAGCCCAGTGACTCTATTTAGTCAACTCATTTTACAGTTAATTTACTATTTATGGTGCAGACACACATAAACAAGTGATAGCAGTTTAAGCTGACATTGGTTAAGTAGCTGTTATTTTGGTGCATATATTGTTAACCACCCTGACAGAGAAGAGAGAAAATATTAACTCCTCTCTTCCACTTAGATTTGGAAAGCTAGATGACGCAATGCCATGTAAAGATGGCAGACTGAAACAACAAAAATAAGATTTTTAATGGCTCAAGAAAGTAGATGATAAGCAGAATTACTGAAAACTAAATTACACTTTAACATTACACTTTCAATTACCTTCACTACTCCAGATACTGTTTTCAGCTGTTTTTTAGTACTGACTGAAAGTGACATAAACCCAGTGCACACACAAAGAGGTCCTGAAATTATTCTGCCTGAAGAGACCTGACCAGATGGGCAAGGAAGAAAAAAAAAGAACTTTTGGGGGATTTTTGTGTATTCTAAACACACAGAAACTGACAGTGGCTCAGAAAGCTCCTGAGCAACAAACAGCCAGAGACTAAGAGCAATTTGTTACAAGTATATATTAACACTGCTTTAAACCTGTCTTAGGTATCCACCTTTGACCACTCTCAAGAAGGAGAAATATAGGCTATTCACACTCTGAGTGTACAGCTACATCCCAGTTTCTCCAGTTACCAGAATGTAAATCCAAACTAATTTTAGTCACAAGGGAGCCACTGACAACACTGCTTGCTTGTATAATTTTTCCAAATTTCTCCAAATTATTAAAAATTGCTAGATACCTGACAGACCACCAAACCATTAATACATCCTCTTGTCTTTGGGACAGAACCTGGGCTTTTCTTGCTCACATACAATAAAATTTGCCATCAAACAAAAACACACACACCACAGGAATAAGTTATTTCTCTAGGAATCACACATGGTAACACAGTACACCTGTTGAAACCTATCAATATGATTCCAGAGTACCTGGTATATCCTTTAGCAACCCTAATTCCATACAGGCTTACTGCACCCGTAGACAACTATGTAGACATTCTCTGTTCTTCATAATACATTATCTTGTCTACTATCCAAATGCCTCTGTGAACACACTTTACACCAGTGACAGGAAATGCTGGCATGCTTTTAATTGTTCTTTTGCCCTTAGGGAAACTGATACTGCACAATGCCTTTTGGCAGAGTTCAAATGTCCTTAGTTGTCCACACAGCCTCTTATCCACTGTACTGATAATGACCATCATACTGTTTTTACTGTTAAGAATGAAAGGTGTCACCCACAAAACCCATATCCACTTGTTGCATACACAATAAGAAGAAAAAAAATTTGAGGAACTGAAACAAGTTCATGCCCATTTAGTTCACTAACTGAAAATAAAATTGTCCTTGTAGGGTCATAAAAATATGTGAAGTTAACAAGACCAGTGAGTTTTACACCTTTCAGTTATTTAGCCAAAATAATCAGCCTACAAAATATTTGGAAGGGTAAAGTAAGCTTTTACTCTCTGTGGCTCAAATTTCTCCTCAAATACCCATCCTATCGGTCTGAAAGAAAAGAAGAAAGTCAGATTGAAGATATTCAATACTTTTGCATCTCCAAGATTTTATTTTAAATGGCTGATTATATAGCACTCTAGTCTGTCACGCTGACATGGACTAAACCCCTGCCAACAACTCCGTAAAGCCAGTACTGAATTGAGAGATCAAAAGGCAACATTCTAGAAAGTAAAAACCCCTCAAACTGTGTACCAATAGTACCCCTGGATAACACGAGCCATTTTGGTGGCAGAGCAAACATTCTCAACAGTTTCTATTGCCTAAATCATAGTGGAATTATATCATGTTAGCTCTCAAATGCAGAACTGCTTTTTGATTTTTCTAAGGAAATATTATTTTCTCTTTTTGTCAGTTTTGCTAAGGATTATAAACTGCTGTAATCAAGTGAAGATGCCATTGGCTGAGAAAAAAAACAAGAAAACATGAAAAAGAATAAACCTCTGAAAGAATAGCAAAGGTTAGTTTAAACTGAGTTTTACTTAGTACTGAAGCATTTTTTCCTTTAGAAACCAGAGATACATACTTGACCACTGCAATGACTTTCCATGCCATTACATTTCCCCCACATGAACTGTACATACGAAAAGGCTGGATCAAATGACTGTATAACATATTTGCAGATCTCAAAGTCAATTTGGCAGATGATGGTACTTTCCAGGAGAAAGAAAATGAAATATTGCATTAACCTTCTCTTCTATGATTCAAAACCACTTCAAAACCACTTCAAGGTATTAGGAGATTAGAATACAGAGAGAGACATCTTTCAGTTTAGCATCTATGTTTTAGTGATGTTAGTCTTCACTATTGATAAGTGGGTTTCAAATGAGTAACATCTTGCCTTTGTAGAAACCAGTACACCCAACTGGGAAAAATCTTGCACCTAATCCTGAATGTTCACGCACATAAGCCATCCTTTACAATCCTTCAAGTAGCACTGTCTGTTCAATTCCATGTTCTTTTCTGCAAAGTCCTCTACAATTTTACCTTGTTTATAACAGCTGTTTTATAAAGCCAGCAGATCCTGACAACACACTGAACTGGTTTTTGGCTGGGATAGAGTTAGATTTCTACTTCGTAGCTTTTTCTGCTCCTCAGACTGCCCTAGCAGCAAGAAGGCTGGGGGTGTACAAAAGGCTGGGAGGGGGACACAGCTGGGACAGCTGATCAAAAGAATATTCCATACCAGAGGAAATAGTACTTGGCAATAAAAGAGATCAGGGAGAGTATGTGTGTGTGTGTGGATAGAAAGTTGAGTATAAGTATATAAAAATAAATATATTTAAAAATATATAAAAATAAATGATGCAAAACATAAACAGTTCCTTGCCATCAACTCATCTATTTTTTCTTGGGTTTCACTTCCCTCTGTAGTTCCCCCCCTTACTGTTGTGGTTTGGGCTTTTTTTTTTTTTTTTTAAATGATTGGTTTGTTTGGGGTTTTTGTTTGTTTTTGCTTTTAATGTGTTTTACCTCAACCCACTACTTTTTTCACTTTTACCCTTCTGATTTCACATGCCCCCCCCTCCTTAGATGGGGGAAGGAGGGAGGGGAAGGCAATAAGCAAGTGGCAGTGTGGTGCTCAGCTGCCAGCTGGGGTTAACCACATACCATAATTATAGCTCTTGCCGCAATGCCCTGAATTTTTTAAATCCAAAGTTATAAACCCACAAGGTGTTCTGTTTTTTGGGGTTTTTGCCCATGTAGAAAGGTCCAAGACTGTAACATTTTGTAGGGAAGTGTTACTAGGTTCCTTTGTTGGTCACAGTGTTCAAGTTCAAAACTAAAAAGTAACCCAAGAATTGCTGTTCCCTCTAAAAGACTATATGAATTTCTCTTCAAAACAAAAGCATGACATAACACTTTTATAAGCTTTATTAACATCATTAAAAGGGCAGATACTTTATTAACTTAACATTTATAGTAATTTCACTCTTTACTGAGAAATTAATGGATTTCATTAAAAAAATAATTACAGGCAAATATTTTGGTTCTGAAATTACTCAAGAGACTTGTAGCATTTTCAGGCTCTAGAAAAATTGAAGTTAGCAGAGCATCATGATTATTACACATTGGATTCTGTTAAAAAAACTATTTTGGGCTCAGATCAGTTTTCAAGCTGCTATCTTTCAGGTGAAGCATAAGGTAAGTGTCTTGGTTAGGCAGAATACCCTCTCCACTCCCTGACTTTCCTGAACCCAAGGGAGAAGCAGCAGCCACACAAATGAACTGAAACCTACTCTGACTTATTTGGTATTCTTAAGAAAAGCACACTGAGGCTTGAAGTTCACATCCTCATACTTCTTAACAAGCCCAAGTTTTCAGGAGTAGCAGGGATTCACATTGTGGAAAAAACATCATGTCTGAAAGCACAGCATAATAGGCCAGCAGTAGACTGTAAAACAGCTTTTTTTAATTACAGTGAGAAAGCATTTTGTTCATTTCATTACTGTATAGGCCTTCAGACTCAATGGTTTAAATTATTTAGTGCTATCTGAAAAGAAACCCAGTTCCGTATCACTTATTATAAGCCCCAGAGATGTAGGCGTCAAGGTTTTGAATGCTGTGTTAATTATGCAACTAGGATTTTCTTTTTACTATAATAATTCTAAATCCCACTCAGTGAAAGCACCAGCCTAACATCTGCACTACTGGGCAACATCAAGCAACATCCATTATGAAAAAGGGAGCACAACTTAGCCATAAATGAATGTAGTGAAACACTTGTGCTTTTAAGAAAGATGCCTCCTGAGTGGCAAGACTCCCTCCTTAACAACACTTCCTTCTGAATTTTAAGTTTGTTTATATAAACATATAACTTAACATATCAAATACAAATACTACTCAGGCAGGCTTAAGTTTCTTTATGCAGTGACCACAAAATGGTGCAATCCAGGATCCTTATGGCAACGAGGAGGGTGCACAGCAAGCTCACAACCATGGACTTGAACAGACTTTGACCTCTTCAAGATCTGCCTGTTAGGGTAGCATTGGATAAGGCCCTGTAAAGGAGAGCAGCCCAAGCTGGTCAGTATTCAAGGACCACCTCCTCCAAGCCCAGAAACAATCGAGTCTCAACAAAGACAGGCAGGCAAGATAGCCAGGAGACCTGCATGAATGAACAAGGAGCTCCTGGACACACTAAGATGTTAAAAGAAAACCTACTGAGGGTGGATGCAAGGACAGGTAGCCTGGGAGGAATACAAAGAAGTTGTCCGAGCAGCCAGGGATCAGATTAGGAAAGCTAAAGCTCAGACAGAATTAAATCTGGAGCAGGACACAACAGGTAACAAGAAAATCTTCTACGGGTACATCAGTGATAAAAGGAAGATTAGGGAAAATAAACTCAACTTCTTTTGCCTCAGTCTTCACTGGCAAGGGCTCTGGCCACACCACCGAAGTTGCAGAAAGCACAGGCAAGGACTGGGAGGAGAGAGATTCCCCCCACTGTAGGAGAAGAGCAGGTTTGAGACCACCTCAAGAACCTGAAAGTACACAGGTCCATTGGATCTGATGAGATCCATCAGTGGCTCCTGAGGGGGCTGGCAAATGAAGCTGCAAAGTTGATTTCTATCATATTTGAAAAGTCATGGCAGTCTGGTAAAGGTCCCACTGCATGGAAATTAAAACATAACCCTCATTTTCAAAAAGGGAATTCAGGAAGACCTAGAAATACAGGCCAGTCAGTTTCACCTGTATCCAACAAGATTATGGAGCAGATCCTCCTGAAGGCACATAGAAAACATGGAGACAGTTGGTGTCAAGCAACATGGCTTACCAAGGGCAAATCATGCCTGATAAATCTGGTGGCTTTTGATGATGGGGTCTCAGCATCAGTGGACAAGAGGAGATCAACTGAAGTCATCTACCTAGACTTGGGCAAAGCATTCATTGTTCCAAATGACATCCTGGTCCCTAAACTGGAAAGATATGGAGTTGATGGATGGACCACTTGGTGGATAAGGAAATGGCCAGATGGCTGCACTCGAAGAGCAGTGGTTAGAGTCTCAACATCCAAATGGAGGCATGTGACAAGTGTCACTCCTCAAGAGTCAGTACTGGGACAGGTGCTGTTTGACATCTTTGTTGGTGGCATGGACAGTGGAACTGAGTGAACCGTCAGCAAGTCTGCTGATGACACCAAGCTGTGTGGTGCAGTGGACACATTGGAGGGAAGGGAGGCCACCCAGAAGGACCCTGAGAGACTGGAGAGGTGTGCTCATGTCAGCATCATGCAGTTCAATAATGACAAGTGGAAGGTCCTGATTATGAGAATCAGGCTAATCCCAAGCATTGCTACAGGTTGGGTGGAGAACGGACTGAGACCAGACCTGAATAAAAGGACTTAGAGAGGGTGCCATTTGATGAGGAGCTCCACATGAACTAGCAGTGTGCACCTGCAGCCCAGAATGCCAACTGTATCCTAAGCTGCATCAAAAGAAGCATGGCCAGCAGCTCAAGGGAGGTGATTCTCCCCCTCTGCTCCATTCTTGAGACTCCACCTGCAGTACTGTATCCAGTTTGGCAGTCTCTAACACAGGAAGGACATGGAACTGTTGGAGTGAATCCAGAGAAGGACAACAAAGATTATCAGAGGGCTGGAGCACCTCTCCTATGAAGGCAGGATGTGAGAGAGTTGGGGCTGTTCAGCCTGGAATAGAGAAGGCTGCAGGGAGACCCTATAGTACCTTTGCAGTATCTGAAGGGGGCTTACAGGAAAGCTGGAGAGGGACTTTTCACAAGAGCATGTAGTGATGGGATAAGGGAGAATGGTTTCAAACTGAAAGAGGGTAAATTTGACTTAGATATTGAGAATAAATTCCTCACTGTGAGGCTGATGAGACACTGGCACAAGCTGCTCAGGGAGCTTGCAGCAGCCCCCTCCCTGGAAGCATTTAGGGCCAGGTTGGATGGGGCTTGGAGCAACCTGGTTTAGCGAAGGTGTCCCTGCACATGCAGCGGGATTGGAACTACATGACCTCTATGGTCTCTTCTAACCCAAACCATTCTATGTTTCTACAAATTTTTCTGAAGGATATTTTGTAAGAATTTAGTAATACAGTTCAGTTCTTTTCCCTTTGTCAGGATCTTTTTTTTTTTCCTCCCCTCTCAATCTCTTCCTGGCAGAGGACAATTTTTTTTTGGAAGAAGTTAGTTTTGTCAGACTTTTCATCTGTTTCTCTAGGTGAATGTTTATACCACTATTTTAAGTACCAGAGATCCTTTTGAACCCCATTCAGTTTACTCTGTGTTCTCAAAAATCCCATAATATAACTGTTCTTTTGCCTTGACTAGAAATTTTTTTCTTTGAGCCTATAAATGATGTCTACAGAAGCCATCATCTTCTAGTACTTTATTTCCTATCAATATTTAAGAAGGACATGGATTACTTTGTATGTTAGCAGATCCCTTGGAGCTCTTCTCGTTATAGAAGTTGAGTCTGCAGCTCATAGGCTTAATGATATTAGCTAATGTTGATTAAGCACGTCCCAAATTTTTTTTAAGAAATCTTCCAGGTGGGGTCTCTTGAGAGTAGAGTGGGAGAATCACCTCCCTCCAGCTGCTGGCCATGCTTCTTTTGATGCAGCCCAGGATACAACTAGCTTTCTGGGCTGCAGATGCACACTGCTAGTTCATGTGGAACTCCTCATAAAATGATACCCAAAGTTCTTTTATTCAGGTCTGGTCGCAATCCATTCTCCACCCAACCTGTAGCAATGCTTAGGATTGCCCTGACCCTCATGTCAGGACTTTGCACTTGGCCTTGTTCAATTCCACTCACTTCACTTGGGCCCACCTCTCAAGCCTGGCAATATCTTTATCCAAATAGCTTGCTAGATCATGTAAGCATTATCTAAATTGAAATATCCAAACTCAGACTAAAAGATCTGGTTTAAAATTTAAGCTCACTGAACTTTTTGAACACCTAGTGCTGGAACAGAGACAAAACCTTTGCCATTACACCCTGTGCAAGAATGGAAAAATAAAGTTACGTGTACATACATACAGACACAGGAACCTTTGTTCATATAGATACACATACATACAGACACAGATTCTCTCTAGTGAAAAGAGAGCACCAGTAATCATGGTAATAAACTCAGTAATTAATTGGACCATGATGTTTCCTCTTACATATCTATCTCTCCCACTGAACCTTGTAACCACATCCGTGTCAAGAGATGCATTCGATACTCTGGATGGCTGCAGGTACATCCACTGATACATTTTTGTCAGCTCCTAATCTAGTGAGACTTCCTTTGAAGCTATTTATTAACACAATTCCTGAAATATTTGTAGGAAAACTGCCAAATCCCCTCTCTAATAATTACTCACCGCCTAATTTGATATCTACAGTTTAAAAACCGCATAATTGCATGAAACAATGATAATACCTTTAAAACAAAAAAGCTACAGCTATAAAATAACCAATTTTAATTTAGTCCTTCAGTTTTTCACTTTTTGAGCCAGTCTCTTACAAGAAACTACAAGCAAACTAACAAATGATTCATGTTTTCATGAAATATAGGAGCCGTATTTTAAATACAGATCAATTGCAAAGCTAACACTAACTTCTTGAGACAATCAAGACTATAAAATAGATTTATAAACCTACAGAAGAACAACAGTTAGTATACCATTGTGCAAATCAAACTAATGACTCAATACATGCATCTTCAGGAAGCAAGCAAAAAGCAGAACAGAACCAACATTATATTCAAGAACACACTTTATAGCTTCTTGTCCCAACAAAGTATATTGAGAATCAGGGGTACCTTCAAAAGCAACATATTATCCATTCTCAAAACTAAGCACACAGAGTTAAGTAGAAGGAAACAAGAAATAGAACACCTTCAGTATTAGATCAGTCAGCAATCCACAAGCCCTGAGACACTGCACCTAAGGGTCAACATACCTAATACTGTGAGTCAGTAGAGAGGGTGGGTAAGACAAAACAAGGGTACCATTTCTTTACAAGTTTCCTCTTTTCTTCCGGGGAGTGCTCCAAGACACATGTTCTAATATTTAGTAGACAGCAAAAAAAGTCTGTCTTTCTAAAGGCCTTTAAAAATGTGTTTGTTTGCTTTTGGGTTTTGTTTGTTTGTTCTTATGTCTCCAGAGTAATAAATAGTAGTTACTTGCATACAGGTATCTATTAAAAATACCACCAGCAGTCAATGTCCACTCCACATATCCCCCATTTCAGCCAAGCAAGCACTTGTTCCTCCAAAACAGTGGCATTTATCTCACTGACCTTGGGACTGCCTTCCTCCAGTATTTCTCCCTCATCAGTTTGCATGGGAACAGGATCTGTGCAAAGCTCTGCAGAAATGCAAAATACTGCCTAAAAAATAAAAAAAAAAAGATAGTTTTAAAAAAATTATTTTTCTACCTTTAACAGTGTTATGCGAGATTGTGGTCCACATAAATAATTCCAGACTGTGACCTTTAATGTTCTCATTCTGCACATATCGTTGAATTTGTATGTTTTACACAAATTAGAAAACTGCTACACGGGACAAGATATAAGTTTACTTAATATAGAGGGGAAAAAAAGCACCAAACAGGAATATACTTTATTTTCAATTTTAAAATGCATCATTGCTGAGTATTTTACATATGCATTATGTTTACTCATTAGAACTACAGTCAGTAAGGAATATTCACATGGACTAGAGCAACTTTCACCTGTTAGGAAATCACTTTTGTGCACAGCT
This sequence comes from Phaethornis superciliosus, assembly GCA_023637945.1. Lineage (NCBI taxonomy): Eukaryota > Metazoa > Chordata > Aves > Apodiformes > Trochilidae > Phaethornis > Phaethornis superciliosus. Next base: position 60,543,943 of record JAJQWJ010000001.1, on the reverse strand, counting down.
TCACAGATTTGGCTTGAAAAATTGTTAGACTTTCAGTGATCCCAGAGTACCTCTGCGTTTTCTTTAGGGATTTTTTTCATTGACCTCATTCTAGAAATAAATATATTCTAGGTTCTAAAGGGAACTGATGGTGTCATTCATCTTTAAATCGACATTTCCAATCTAACTCAGTGTTTCCAATATTCAACACTATTTGGTGATTCTAAAATCTGTTTGAAAGTATCAGTGTAATTCCAAGTGAAAAAAAAAAAAATCTACACTTCAACCTCCATTCTTACAATTGTTAAGCAATTAACAGAAGAATGCAGTACAGTTAAGGAGACTGTGGTTACAAAGATTAGAATGTCTTCTACTACAGAGGATGAGCTATCTTTCAGACATAATAGATCAAAATAATTAAGTTAGGAGTTCAAACACGCCAGCACAAATTCAGCAGGAGTCTTTGATTCTCAAAATGCAAGATATAAGCTATCAACAAATCTATTAACATTCCAGGTATGTCAAAAATAAGGGCTCAGGCTGCATTAGGAAGTCTCTTAAAGCCAAGAACTGTGGATCTGTAAAAGCAATCCCTTTCAGGATGCTGGAACTCTTCAACTGCATCAGCATTTTAAATTAATTTAGTCTTGCCACTTCTTTTCTGCACCTGACTGTCACCTTCACAGTAGTAACTCTGAGACTGGAAACTGACAACTTTGGGAGGTTGGAAGCTGTTCATCCAGATGTACCTCCTTCACTTAAAGGAGCCTGTTCATAAGGTAAGACTGCCTGCACTACCAGCTTCTTCTGTATATGAAGAGGTAGCTAAATCTTTCATGGTTATTAAGTGGACACAAGGAATGAAGCCTGAAGCTACAAAATCTTACATACAACTCATAAAATCTTATAATGAACAACCTGTCAGGATCATCATATGTTCTCATGCAAAGTATGAGAGCTGTAAATACCTACATCATAGTAATTTCCTTATTTGGGGAAAGAGGATGAGCAGAACTCTCACCCAAATTCTCACATGCAAAAAAAATATCTTGGGTATTAAATGCTAAACAAGACTTGTGCCATGCAACTATGTCAAGATCCTCCTGTATATAACAAGTATTTCCCACTGCCAGGCTACCTCCAGCTCTGCATCAGGAGGAGGGGACAGACCGGGTGGTCCCTGTCCCTGGTACTTCACCACCCTGAGTCAGTGTCTGAAACCCACTGCTGAGCCTCTGGAGGTGGGAGATTTGGAGCATGGGCTTTGCAATATCAGTTTCAAGTAACTGGGAAGCTCCACAGATTAAACAGAAGCATCAGAGTGAAGGCAGATATTCTGATGTCTTATAGCTGAAGCAGCTTCGGTCAGAAGGATTGCCATGGCACTGAACTGTTTAAAAAAAAAAAAAAAAAAAAAAAAAGACCAGTGGACATCTGCCATGTTTATTTTCTGAGATATTGCTCACTACCAGAGGAATGGAATATGACAAAATCTGACACCAGCTTTTATATATTACTCCTGGAAGACAAAAAGACCTACCAAACAGTGTAGATCAGAGAAAAGAAAAAAAAAAGTTCAGTAGAACTAGGAAATTAATAAAAACAGAAAGAGTGTAAGAACAGATATAAACAAGCTCTCTCAGAGAGGAGATATTAAATACACTGGAACTCTCCACAGCTCAGAGAGCAGAGTGAAAAACAGAAAAAACCAGAAATCTATGTAAAAGCAAATGTAATGGAGAAGAAAAAGAGCATTTCTTCACTCACTCTTCATTTGTCCTGTAATTCATGTTTTATCAGCTTTAATTTCAAAACATAGATCATACTATTTCTTATCATGCTCAGGGCGAACTCACACTGCATGGCAAGAAGTTTTAAAATGCTCTGTTATTTACTACAAAAATTAACAAGGGGAAAATCAAATCCACCAAAACCATCTTGCAGCTGGTGTAGTAAGGCCCTAAGCCACAGACTATAAGAGGAAGTTTTTCTGAACGCTGCTACCCTCCTATTACGCTTCCTTCCAACTTTTCAGATGACAAAACATCAGGCAACAAACTACAAGTCCTATTCAATCCTATGATTTTTATGGTCTTTCTGCATGTGTGGCTCCTTGATTTGCTGTATTCTTGATTACTTGCCAAATATTTATTGCCAAAAGCAGGCATTTGAGAATTCCTACGTCCACGGGAAACTACCTCTGTGACAGACTTTTATAGCAGTCATTTAGTAGTGAGGATGACTTCTCAGTCAACAAAGTAACTGCTTTGTGCCAGCAAGTGAAGAAACAGCACACTTAGTTCATCTTGTTGACACCGTTCCTTCAGCTCACTTGCTTCTGAGTAAAGGGCTAAGAGTCACACATAGTGTAGTTTACTTCGTACACTAAGGAAAGACAGGCAATCAAAATTTCTTCTAGTGTCCTGTAGGATTGGAAAAAACAGGGAAATGCAAAAAACCATTTATTTGTTTCCAGTATTTATGTGACATGCCAGGTTCCCAGGGGATAAACATATATAAAGCTTATAGCCATTTAGATTTTCATATGACATCTATCAAAGTTACCCTTGGAAAAGGTAAAAAAATATCACAATTCTCTTATTCCATTCTTGCATATGCCTACCAAAACTATCTTTTTATTTACCTCATGTCTTCTAGAAAAATTAAGCAACTTTGGGTTGAGTGAGGACTCCAAGGAAAATCTGACAAATAGCAATGCACAGATATGCTGACATATGATGCACGCCAAAGTCTGTAAAAGCTTTGTCTGTGAAATATCACAGTGATAAGAATCTATTCTCAAAGGTAAAAACACTTGCTAATACCAAACTAGTGGCAATTCTTAGGAAGTTTAATAGCCCCTGTAGCACTGTCCTGTTCTGAAACAGTATGACTTTGGTAAATCCAGTTTGCTATTTAGTCCTAATTATGATCTGCCTCTTTCTGCACCAAAGATACATAGATTTCATTAAGTAGTATCAAGATCATGGCATCTGCCAGTCAAAGATTCAGTGTAAGCAAAACAGTGCAGAGCACATTAGGGAAACTCTTCACTACTGCATTCTAGCTTACTCTAGCAAGTAAAAGCCATGTCAAATTTCCAAATACTTATAAAATCCTGAAAAATAGTATCACTGAACAAGGTATGTTCCAGGCCTCATTTTCCCCTAGACAGAAAAGACCACTGTTCAGAAACACAAGTTCTTCATTAGCAAGGGTGCTGGAATTGAAAGGTCTTCAAATTTTCTGTTCATCAACAGGCACCACTGGAACTGAGCACCTTATCTAATACACAGGACATTCATTCAGCAACACTTTTTCTTCAGATTGCCAGCAGCAATCAAATACTGACTAAGGAGGAAAACTGTTCTTCATTTGATAAAGAAAAAAACTACTTTAAGCTTCTGAAGAGTGCAGCTGCAAGACAAATATTTATTAATATAAAACCATTTGTTTCCTGTCAATTACTAAGTCTAAAATGGATATGACCCACTGGAAACCCCCTGAAGGACATTAAGGCTATGCAAACTGTCACCACTACAGACAGCAAGCAGAAACTGAGGGTATGGCTCAAGACACAAATACTCCTGGGTAATTTTTTGAGCACATAACAGGCACACAAGGGCTCTTCAAAGATACTCATCTTGTACACATAGCATGCTTGAAAAAAAGCAGTTGGATCAAGGCATGTACTGCACTGAACTATGCCTTAAGTAAGACTGCGCTTGATACAATTATATTGATCTATCATTGCAATCATTACTATCTGCCTAGGTGGTCATACAAAAAAGTGATAAATTTTTAACAGATGGTCTAGCCATATTACATCATACTGCTACAGCTCTATATTACATCAAGTTTGTTAAGAACAGACAAAAGCAGCATAAAATTTAACACACGGAAAAAGAGGAGAATATTTCTGTCACTTTACATGCAATTTGACAGGTACCAAGATGAAAGTAAAAGCACCAAAAGGATAAGACAACACCTGGAGGCAACTTCATTGCTTGTAGGAACTAACCACTTACTAATTCCAGTAGCTTCAAAAGCTCATAATAAATTAATTATTAAAAAAAAAAAAAACAAACAAAAAACCTAAATCACTACATGCATAAACTTCAGCAGAAAAAAAGCAAGCTGCATCAGGCAGTTACAGAAGAAAAACACCACACCGAAAGCCATGTGAAACAACATGCTAGAAAGTATATTAAAGCAATGATAAATCCCATAGTTTGTACAGAACTAGTATAAGCTAATGTACTTCTCACTTCCCACTTTCAAGAATACAATATTGAACTTCGGATGATTTTTACCTTTGACAGTTTCCAAGGGCTGCCAAAGCCCACAGGGATCTGTCCTGGCTACATTCAGTGCAAAAATGAAACCCTAAAAGGAGACAAAAAAAGAATTTAAGAGGTTAGCCAACTGTGGGAATTACTAGGTAAAAAAAATGTAAAATGAAAGTCAGTTGTCTCTAAAGCTCAGCAATCCTCACATCCAAAGCATTTAGAAAAAGCTGTATTTGTCTTAATAAAATCACATACAGTAAACAAAAAATTGTAAATCCCAAAGAAGCAACACAGTCCCATCTCCTTCTCCTGTAACTATGCAGTACTGGGGAGACAGGTGGAAGGAGCTCCAGTTCAGGTTAGAGTTAATGAGAAAGGTATTTTTCTCCTCACTATTCTTCCACTTCAACAGCCACCACAGCCTATGAAGTTGCTCTTCAAAGGCATGAAATTCCCAGATACTAACAGATTGAAAAAAAAACCAAAAAACCCCCAACAAACAAAAAACCAAACCACCACATTCCCTGAGCCTTAGGCTCAAAATCAGGCTCAAGTTTTAGCAAATTTAGGCTTTTAGGAAATAAAGTTGCACCACTGCTGGCAGTGCATTTTTACCTCGGAGAAATTGTTAAAAACACATATGCAGAAGCAATAAACAGTCCATCACCACACAACTTTAACCAGGTCAGTTTTGAGAAAAAAGTAAGAATCTTTATACTGTGACCCACCAAACCGTTTAAGATGTACCTTTTACATGTATCTATAGTATTTAGTCTGCTGGCTGATTAGCTCACATGGAAGCTTCACAAAATATTATAGTTACAGGACTTACACTGAAGTCTAACTATGCACCTTGTACAGTGCTGCATGACACAAAATTCAAACAAATTCAACAGGAAATTTGCATTTGAGGAATTCACTGTTGCTATTAGTTTCTGTAAACTTTGCCACTAGAATCACTTGGGGAAAAAAAAAAAAGGCCAACAAATATAATGAAAATACTGACTAAAATGAATGCCATCATTTAACTGGGCATTGCAAATTTTATCCATGCTGAAAATGTAATTTTTTTTGCAGCAAGTTACAGTTCTCTCATTAATCATCATATTATCCTTTTCACAACAGCTTTGAACTCTTTAGTTACTATATGTAGCTACAAAACTGAAATGTTTGTTTTTCATTCAGAAATGAACACGCAGTCAAAGCAATTTCAAAGCAAAGATGCAAAATACTCAGTCTTCTCGATCACTCTGAAGTAGTTTTCTAAGTGAAAAAACTACATTAAGTAGTTAATATTAATAAATAATAATAACAAACAAATAAATATTAATAAATCACCTTAATATTATGATATGTCAAAAGTATTAACAACCCTAGAGTCCATACCTAAATTTAGAATGCTTTTACCAGGCAAGGCGTTTTAAATCCGTTAGAAACTATAGCTCTTGAGACAGAAGTCTAATAAAACTCAAAGTGTTGATTAGCTTTTACACTAAGTGAATGCATACCCTGCAATGAGTAAGAAGTCATAATATTTACTACTTTATAACTGTTCCTCCATTTAAAAAAAAAAGCACTGCTTTCATCTTAGTGAACTAAGTAAAGCAAGTTACATTTACTTGACTTCACTAGGCAGTAGGAGATGAAGGAAATAATTCTACTATTGAAATATATTGAAAAAAATGTGGAGCTAAGAGCAACCCACTTTGTTGTCTTTACCTAATAATTTCCTAAACTATAGGAAAACGAAAAATTGATTCTTTAACTGAATGTTAAATAATCATCCATCTCCCTAATACACAGTAAAAATACACTGCCATGCCATTTAATACACCATTATTAATCTATATAGTCAAGTACACAATACTTCATAGGTGGAGTCTAAGGCTGTTGTTGACTCAGCAGTTTTATCATGCATTTCTGACCCATACCTCCATCCAACTAAGGTATCATCCATAAAGCAAGATTAATGAAGTGCCTGTGCAGTTTTTGACAGTGTAGAATCTGAAGCTGGAGGATAGGAAATGTTACAGAAGCTGGTCAAAACCCAGCTTTCCCCAGAAAGGGATTGTTGCAGGCTGGATACTGAAATGCTGTGGCATTAGTGTCTAGCAAAAAACATTCAGAGATTCAGCCAAACCACCACATGCTTATGGACTACTACTGTTTCCATGGGAAAAGACAGAACTGCTACTAATTATACCAATTATCGGTTTTATAATCTGTTTTATATTATTACAGAATCTTATTCGTGAAGGAGTATAGATACCAACCCCTAACTGAAAAAAAGCCTCTCATCAGTACCTATTTTGTAATAGATACAAGAAAAGACTCATCGTCCTCCTCCCTTACTCTGACAAATTTAGACCTAAGTTTCTAGAGCAGGAACAATGTTAATTAGCAAAGACAAAGTGGCACAAGAGAGTAGAACCCAGTAAAAACAGTTTGGGTTAAAGACAGAATATCAAGTGTAGCTAAGCAGAACTACAAAGATGTTACAGCAAGGAGAATCCCAGTGTCCACCAGTCTGAACAGAATTTAAATATTGTGGATACATCCCCTCCTAATTCAAATCCTCAGAATAAGTATCTACTTCTGCTGGCAGCAAGGGCTTTAGGTGGCATTAACCAGCTTGCCTGGACTGCATTGGAAAAACTTCAGCCATGAAAGCAGACACAGTTTGATAGGTAGCCAGAGGGGAGGAAAAGGAAGAACAGTCAAAAAAACCACTCACAATTTATGCACCATTCCTCTTCTGACAGAACAAAGAGGAGAACCTCCCCCCCCTCCAAGAACCGTGACAGTTTCTAACCAAGTATTAATCAGCTAACTACAACATTTACTTATTAATTCATGCACCCAGACACAATGAAAGATCACACTTAGTCTCTATTATCTTGCAATAACAGAAATAATTCATGATACCTACATACTCCCAGCTTAGATATTAAGTCCTGCCCTGACAGACTAGAACTGTATGTGCACAGAGTTCAGCTCCCCCATATATTCTGTGTGTATTTCTAGTACCAATACAGTCACGCTCAGCAATTTTCTTAGCTGTGATAGGGAACCTATAAAGCAGAATATCCTGTACTCCTGGACAGGACTCCTAAAATAGCTTTTTTTAATTATTTTTTCGGGTACTGCACATCTTACCCATTTGCACTCCAACTTCATTACGTTCAGCAAAGACCTCCTGTGTAATGAACCTCAAATAAGCTGCCTCTTTAAGAACACCAAAATATTCCAGGAGCACAGAACTGAAAGGAACAGGCTGCCATCAGGAAGGTATTTTCTAATTGTCCATCACAACCTTCCATCCTAATCTGGAGAAACAGTGAACACTGGTAGCATGTGTGACAGAATTTCCTACTATGAGGTAAGACAGTAAAGTGGGAAGATCTAAAAATGTAATTTTTATTCACAACTGGGAAAAAACACAGGGCAAAACTGAATTCTTGTGTAAGAACTGACAGAATACATGCAAATGTGTTCAAGGAGAGTGTTTACACAATTCAATAATAACTCCTGAATATTAAATAATGTGTAAAAATTAATCCCATTACCTATCAATTGTTGGGTATTTAATTCTGTTTTGAAAGAATAACATATCAACAGCATGGAACTGGCTAACACTCAAATCCATTTCAAATAATTCAGAATCCACCACCCTGTCTTAACCACAACAAGAATTAAATACTTCAATTTTGGTTTTGCAAAATAGAACCAACTTCCAGGAATGAAAAGAGATCCAGAACTACTGGGGTACAACTACACATCCAAGTTAACCACTAAAATCTAAATTCTTCCAGTTGCCATTATTAAGGAACCGTAAAAGAAAGGTTTGTTGTGAAGGTAACAACAGGTGGCAGGTTTCTAAATTCAGTCGTATCTTGTTGGCTACTGTTCATGCTTAGTGTACGATATTATCTAAAGACAGATCATTCCTGTCACTGGACAACTAGCTGCCCTATTTTCTTCCTGAGCTTCTAGCACTAAGAGCTTTCTGGGAATTATTTCAATTGAAAAAAGTTCTGACTAGCAACAGTACATTTGAAGACGACAAGAGGGCCTTTGCTACCAATGTGCCTTAACTGGCTGTTTGCTAGGTGGGTAAATAGTCAACAGTAGCAAATTCTCATTTTAAACATAGTTCTGACTACTGTTGTGGAACGAGTCTGATACAGCAACTAAAAGCACACTCTACTCAAAACGCCTCAGGCTGTCTAAAATCACCTCACAAAACCCAGCTGCTAACATAACTACACAAAAACATCACATACGCACTTAGGATATTGCAAAGTTGGCTTCAAGTCATTCACAGCTCCAGAACAATACAGAAATATTTCATGCTTTTTCATCTACAGCACATTGTCACTGTGTGACATGATTTACTACAAAAATTATCAAGGACAATCCAGGTCTCACTGTAGTATTCCTTTTCCACTTCACTTTTCAAGACTGAAGAGACAAATGTAACTTGTAATAAATTAGAAACAATTTGGTAGGAGAAGGAAAGATTCTACTGGTACCCGACACAGGATTTATAAGTGCTTTCACACCATTTAGAACCACCTCTTTGCTTTAGTTAGGGGAAAGGAAACACAGGAAGATGCACTTGAAGAAAAAAGGAACTAAAGCTATGCTTCTAACAAAACAGCTGGGATGAATGCAAAAAAGAAATACTCAGCCTCTTACAAGAAAAAATAACAGAACAGCATTCAGCAATGGCAGCCAAGTCTCTACAAAATCACTGTGGTGGTTTCTCCAGCAAAACATGATTCTGGACAAAATATCCATTATTTTAATTCAAACTTGGCCACACAACTTCATATTTTGTTCAATTTTAAGTTCTCTGCACTGATGTTATTTGTAATATAAGGAAAATGGTTCAGCTGTTACTGTAGATATGACACAGCTACATTCAACAAGATAAATAACTGTAGCTTGAAACAGATATGCAGCTCTTCTAAGGGAAACCGAGAACAGAAGGAACACAGAAATTGTCATTAACCTACATGTACAAAACATAAGCCTTAATTCATAGTACTTAGGTCTTTTAAGATCAACAGCCCAAATATAATTAGCAAGCTACTTTATAAAATAGAACACTCTTGAAGATGTGTTTTTGTTAAATGGACAATTATGCAACATGAGCAGGTCAAGACCATGCAATCATTAGTGAGTGTGGATTTTTTTCTGCTAAAGACTGTCTCCCTTTTTGACTCAATGTTAAGGACAGGAGGATGAAAATTTTACTTCTCAAATCATATTTATGGCGCTTTTCCTGAGCAAACTAGCAACACTTCTAGTGTCTACATAATCTTTAGAAAAACAAATTTTTCATTCACTTGATCACCTGGCTACTAGATCAGCAGTTTCAAAAGCAAGAGTAAGAAAAGGCAGCCTTGGAGTGCACAAAAAAGGTCTTAAGGCAGGCTTTCTATTTAGAAAATCCTGTTTCTCACTCTTCAATCTGAAGACAGCCTTGAAACTTGAGCTTAAGACAGAACATTGCATTGCCACCTTCCTAGTGTTCCAAAACATTTATATAAACAACATGTAAGGTGCTAAATATGCCTCCTCTCACTAAAGGAAAAATAAATTGAAAAGTGTATTTTAAAAAAATGCTTTGCTTACATCTTTTTGCCACTTTCTACTGCAGAGAGCAGCATAAAAATTCACTATCACGCTCATGCTGGCTTTGCTAAAGAATCCAGTAAAGGCTACAGTAAACTTAAAAGGTATTTGTCTCTGCTTTGCCTTAGCAGCCTGTCATACATTATGCATCACTTCTCAACTTTAATCAGCCCAAGGCTGTCCACAAGTTAAGTTTTCCAAAGTCCTTTGTGCATTTTCACACTCTTATCTTTTCAGTGTGGCTGAAGCATATATACACACTCTCATTTATATACATATAGGCATTCATATTTGTGTGCATATGCATGTTTATGTAATAAACATCTTCAAAACTATTTCTATTGTTTCTCCTTGAGTCCTTCAAAACTCCACACTGTAGTTAGAATTACTCCCAATTCTTCAATCAGATGCCATGTGCATTTATTTCTTCTCTTTGACTGTAAGCTCTTTAGAGCATGGAACATTTCCCCTGCTCACTCTTCTCTCCAACCTACTCTTGACAATCAGCATTATACTTAAGAGCTTTGGGGATGACTGGAGCATATAGGAACCAAAACAGGATGAGCCAAAAATATTGGCTATTTCTTCCTCTTCACATTAAAGCTTTACCCAGCCCACATAATGAAAGAATTTTTTTGCAAAGTTGGAAATAAAAAAAATCACTATAAAACACCTCATTCAATTGTTCATCCTCCATTCTCTTCGGTCTTTTACACTAATGCTTTTCAGGCACAAAAAAAAGAGCTATTACACACTACTAACACTGTTTCTGCTTGTTAAGGGCAGCAATGCTCTGAATCCTAATGGCACAGAAGCAGTCATTACCATGCATATTGCAACTGTCATGTAATTTGATGATGCCCTGATGGCAAAAATGGGGGTGCAGTCAAGATGCTTGAAGTGCTAGCAACTGATGTATATAAGCACTCCTAATACTTATGCAATGCTGGAGCATAACTAGTACATTGGTAGTGAGCCTTTATTTCAGGAAATTTACAGAATTACAGAAAGTCTTCAGAATACAGAGGAGCAGAATTTCCAGGAGGAGAGGTAAAAGGAGAGAAGAGTAAAGTTATGCTAGACCAGAGACTTTTAACAGTTTTGTCCATCTTAAGCAAAATGATATGAGAGAAGTCTACTTCTCAACTGCTCAACTTTAAACCTGAACACTATAAATAACTATACCACTGATAAACCTAACAGAATCATCCCATTAGGCTGTTCATACCACAAAAGGCAACTCACGATCAAAGGCTTCCTTTGGAGCCAAAAGGAACAGCCAAGTCCTATGTAACAGTACATTTATCAAACCCAGCAGCAGTAAGTAAATTAAAGCTGATAAGGTAGTAAGCACACATGTGCCCAGAAGAGGGGGAGGAGTGGCTTATCCAGTGAAACATTTAAATTACAATTTCACCAGTTACAAGAGTTAAAGACAGCACTACTAAAAATCATTCATGCACATGACAGGATTGACTTTAGTTCTTACTATCTTCCAGCATTATAATTGGAAGGGAATCAAAGTTTCCTGTAATAAATCATCCTCTTTGGGGTTTTTTTTTTTGTTATCTTTTATGGTAGGAATGACATTGCTAGAAAATCTGCACCAATGCAGCAGTACTGGCGCTAATTTCCTGCAGCAGTCATGAAACACAAACATGTTGAACACAGGTTCTAGAAGTTCTAGATTATGGCACTACATCATGTAATGGAGCTTTGGGTTGATGTTTATAGCCAGACCGAACCAAGACAAAGCCAGGAGGAGGCAGCACAGCATGAAGCTTAAGTCAGAATTTTTTTATTTTTTACTTCACTCTTTGATGGTTTCTACCTCAAAATTTTCCAAATAAATGCTCTGTATTTATGGCATTTCTAATAATTAAAAGCTGGGGTTTACACTTTATATGAAGACACTCCAACTTCCTACTAACATGATTATACATGCAGAGAAGTTCAAGACCTCAATGCTATTATTGTCAAAGAAAACAAATATTGAGCTGTTAAGCAAATAATTCTGAACTGTAACTGCAAGCACCAACTTTCAACATAACTAGCTGACAAGTTCATCTTCTCCAATACTTATAGCTTGACATGAGTTTGAACTGTACTTCTCAGCTATTTGGGCACCTGAGAAAGGAACCAAAAGCTGATTTTCAAAAATATGCTCTATATTCAACAATGTTATTTCAATCTTACTCAAAGAAATGAGGCAATAAACTCATTTTTATGGCTAATTGTTTGGGGTTTTTTAATTTAAAAACAAAACCAAAGTTCTTAGTTATACAATCCTAGTCTTCAACACTGCAATCTCTGCTAACCATGCTCAGTTAGAACTACTGAATGGGGAACTACTTACAAAAAGAGTTTTAAACTGCTCAGGGCCTAAAACTTTCCCTTTTGGGTTTGGCACAAAACAGTTCTTCAGCGTTCACATCTAATTTCCTATGAAAGTGGGATTTTAAAAAGTGGTTATCTATTATTTCTGCCCAACATACACAAGTCAACCTTTAGGACACCTACTTGCAATACATGACAACTGATATTAACAGTTAGCCATTCCCACCATCATCTAAAAAACTAACTCTTTATATTTGCTCCTAGGTTTCAATATATTAGGTTTCCTTCACAGTTTATTCAATATGAAACTGTAGTATTAAAAATTCTCAGTTCTTTTTTTGAGTTAAAACTTTATAAAACTAAAGCTACTTGTAGTATATTTACAAACCCAGCTGAAGCAGGGGTAAGCTGATAAAAAGTATCCATACACAAGGCAGTACCAATTTATCTAGTTACCTAAACTGGTGGAAGTAACATTATACAAGGTTGGATAAATACAGGGTTAGAGCTGAAGACAGAAGAGACCAATTATGTCACTGTACTCTTGCCCTGAGGCCACCACTACATTATGCTGTCAGGAGCGTTTTCCATTGCTTATTAGCCAATGTTAAAAGTATTTAATACAATGGGACTTAAAGCTTTTTTTCCCCTGAGACACTTACCAGAAGCTAATTTACTTTTCAACCAACAGGAAGTCTTTCTCAATTTGAATCATTTTTCTGCAATACAAGAATTGACAAGGACAGGGAAAAGAAAGTAAGCTGGTCTTTGAATATGAAAGAACCTGAGGACTTAACTTGTAACAAAAAAGAAGATTATCAGCTGTCTTTAGTTGCTTCTCCGTGTGCTCTAAGAATTAAAAAAATCAAAGTTATAGACAGCTAATTTACGAACACTACGTAGTTTAGAAAGTGAGTAAAAAAGCCTAGATGTGCAGTAAAAGTGCCATCAGAAATGTAAGTAACATCCTCTGAACGTTTTATTAAATACAATAAAGAAACTGAACAACAACTAAAATCTATATTTGTTCATGCTGTCACAACCTCATCCACAAAAAGTGGATGAGCAGCTCCAGCACTTTTCCAAGGAAAAAGTAGTTATATTTTTAAAAGTTTACCTTTAATAACTCAAATTGTGTTTGGGATAAGGGGCAAGGGAATACTAGTAGAAAGACAGTATTCACCTTTAAAACCTTCCCAATGTGAGAAAAAATTCAATTTTTTTTTAATGCAATGTCAATGAAAATAGTCTGAATCTTGATAAACACCCCCAAACATCTCAAACAAGCACTGTGCCTTGATTCTTTTTCATTCTTGTTCTCAAAGAGACTCAAATGCATTGTTAATTGCAATAACAGACACCTGGTATAATGCAGTTGAAATCTTAGCCATTGGACAAATACAAAAAGTAAAAATAATTTGAAATATTTTTTTTTTTTTGCAGAACACAAATACATACAGAAGGATATGAATTTAAATTACAATGGCTGTAATTGTAAAATGTCCCGTGTGAACACTCACTTGTGCCACAGTGCTCTTTTTTAAGCTTCTTTCTTGGAACAGCTTACATTCAAATTAAAAAAAGTACATTTCAGAATAAGCATGTTCACAACTGAGTTAAACTGCTATATTGACAGCAATATTATAACAATTACACAAACATATCTGGGAAAAACCTTAATGAATAAAAATCCTTAAGAGGGTTACAAGTATAGATACTAAAACCCATAAAAGCAGTTGGCATTGTTGTAAAGCAGCTACTTGATGCAACACATATTATGGCTTTCTTTGTTAAAGTGATTAGTAGTGGGAAAACAAAATGTACTTAATGGCATTTCAATAGTCTCCAGATAGAGCAATCAGATTATTTCTAAAGATTGAAAACATGTCCCAGGAGAGAAGTGAGCTGGACAGCCTGTGTCATTTCAGACACAGAAAGCTCATAGCACATCCAAGTTTATAAGCAGACCATGCTGGCACAGGGTTGCTGGGTAATAGGTACCTCTTCATTGTAAGAAGCAGCAAGACATCAGGGCCTACTCCTATACTGGTGTCCAAATAGGGACCAAAGCATGTTCAGCTTGCAGTCAAGAGCTTTTTCAATCTCCTAGAGGTGAATCCCTTTCCTACCACACATGGGAGAGACCCCTGAGCTGTTTGCAGAGGACACAAAGCTGTAGAAGTTGGTAATGACTGCCTTGGAGTAGCCCAGACATTTCTCTATGCTGGTCATGTTCAGCCTTAACAAGCCATTCTTAAAACAAGATTTGCAACATAAAGCTTTTTAAACATTTATCTTCTTGATTTATAAATAATTCTTTCAATGACTTTCTCTAACCTTGCTCACAAAGTCTGTTTTTGCCACGTGAAGAACATAGTAGAGAACTGCAAGACAAAATCAGTCTGATGTAAAAAAACACAAAAAACCTCAAGTAGGAAAAAAACCTGCAGCCCTGTGACAAAGATGTTGAGAGGAAAAGGAAGAACCATTTTCAACTACCAAAATCAAGTTAGAATATAAAAATATCTAAACTTAACAGAAGTTAACTATCTTCATTAAAACTGTTCTTTGTAGACCACTACCAAACTAAACAACATAAAAGAATAAATTTATCCTAATACAGAACAGACTTCACTACCAAAAAAAAAAGAACACACTACTGAAAAAACCTTTATTAGGTTGTGTTTCACCATAGTACTTTTTATAATTTAATCATAGCTCTTGACAGCCTCATTAAAATTAAATGCAAGTAAAAACACTAAATGACTTTACTACACATTTAGATGGCTCAGGTCTTCCTCTCACACAGGCAACTCGATATTACTGCTTTACCTTTTGCCTAATCCTCTGTCAGGCTATCTAAAATTATCAACTCTTTGTTTTGCAACTTTACTTCTTAGCCTTTCATCCGCTAATTAGCTTTTCAGCCTTCAATCTTGTGCCTAACAGGGTCAAAATGTATTGACCATCACTTTATACTTTACACATTTATTCTCACTGGTGTACTATAGGATGCTGCATGACTGGTGCTTTATAGTACCACCCATTTCTCGTGATAAGCAGCATGTTTCTCCACAGACCTAAAAGCTGAATGGCCTAAGAGCTACTTTCAGAACCATTTTACCCTTTTAAATAGATACTTAACAATTTTAAGCAGTGGAGGTCTCCACTAGAACACCAACTTCTTTCCAGTTTTTTTCACAAAGGAGCTATTGTGTTATTTCTAATCCACAGACATTAAATCAGGAAATACATGCAGGATATCTGATTTCAGAACTACTAAAGCTGGCAAGGCCCAGAAAAGCAATCCGTACTGACTAGCTGAATCTGGAAAAGGTCATCTCCATAGCTCACTACATGGTAAACACAGAGAACATCCAAACTCCAACCACAACCCTTACACTGATGAAAACTTTAAAACCTCAGAACATTCCCTTACAACACGATGCAAACCATAAGTGCAAAACCACCCTCTCCCTCTTACTGCTATATGAAGGCAGTAGGAAAAGTTATTTACCGTACTTGCTGCCTACTGCTCTAAAGGAGAAAAAACAATAAAATACACCAACTCTTTGAAGCAAAGTGTCCTTACTTCCCACAAGGAAAAAGCATTAAGTGCAATGCAAAGGCATGAACAGTGCAGCAGAGACATGTTAAGAAGTTTCCACCTGCTGAAAGTTGCAGGGAGCAGCAATCAGAGTATCAGGATTGCTATTACCCTAGTCACCTCACAAGCAGAAATACCAACAGGCAACTACTTACTTGTCTGACAGTGACAGCTGGCTCAAGTACCAAAAAGTGCCCCTATTTTTATTAGCAGATAGCAGCAGAACGTTTTGTTTGGATTCACAAAAATTAAAAACAAGTCTTCAGTCCCTATTCCAGTGTTTGTTGAAAGAACAAGCAAACTTGGCAGTTATGTATTTTACCTGAAAAAGGAGAAAGACAGTAAATATTAAGCTAAGGAAGACTATCAGAAAGAATCCACATCATATGCTGCAACATCTATAAAAACAATTAGAAATAAACGTTACCATGTGCTCAACACCTCTGTGCTAAGTTCTTGCTATTAGACTGATGTCTTCTTGCTGTTTTTTCCCAAGATCATGTGACATTTCACAAGTAAAATTTCCAAAATTTCAACAAATAAATTATTAAAAGCAATCCCAGGGATTACAAACACATTTTGTAAATACTGAGATGTCAGTAAACTTTTAAGTTTTAATTACTTGTATATATTTGCTGGTTTTAGGTACTTACATCCTTACCTTATGTGCTAAAATATGCTTAACTATAATATAAAGATGAATAACGCCAGTTTTTCACAGTGACACATTTACTGATCCAGAAGTTATACGTAAAGGCTGCATAAAAAAAAAGAAATCTAATAATAAAGAATTGGATATCTGTAAGCTGCAAGATATGCTTTAAGTAGAAGTATTGCGAAATTTGCAAATCTTCAGTATAGACTCAATTGGTGAATCTAATAGTGGCACTAGAGAGCAATTACTGAGGAAAGCCATTGCAAAGAAGCTGGAAAATTACCGTTAATAGTTACTATTACTATTAATGCACAAACCAGACAATACCTATGCATAAAAAGACATTCCAAGAAAGTAAACATAACAGCAATAAGAGACAATGTGCATCCAAGCGTTCCAGAAAATGGAGAATAAAGTAACTGAACCATTAAGCAGGCTATTAATAAACTCATTCAAGTCAATAACTAAGCTCCTTAGACTTCTTCTATGATTTCCAGTTCCAACTGCTTAATTGTAAATCCAGTCTCGTCTGGAAGCAGAAATGCATCAGCTTTACAGCAGAAAAAAAATCAGAAGAAAAAATCACCAAGAGAACAAGCCCCATTTGATCATAGTTTCAAATGACTTCTTCTACAGCAGTCCTCAAATTCTTTCAACCATTCTAGAAGCAGCTATTCATCCCATTGTTGTACACACAGCTCTCACTCTCTTATGATGTATATTCTGCAAAACAAGAATTTATTTCTAATTTCCTGCTTCTACAACAGGAGCTGACCTAAGGTAAAATACATTACCTATGTAGTGTAAAATTATGTAAAATTATCTCCTGAAGCTCTCTTCTCTTCAACTAATCCTCCAACATCAAGTTTTAATGATCAAATTCACAACACAAAGCAAAGCCATGATGCACCTTCTATCTAAATGCTTTAGTGGATTATTAACTCACAAATATTCTGGTAGATGAAGCTGCTTTTTAAAATTCAGTTTCAAAATTTTTATTTCCAAATCTTTGAGCTTATCATTTAAATGAAAGCTTAGATTTCCATCTACATTTGCAGCTATAGAGAAACTGCAGTAAAGCATCAATTCATAAAGCTACCTAATCAAGAGACACTGACTGCTTTATGATTGAGTTACATTTTCCCCCCCCCCAGTACTTCCTCATTATGGGATTGAAATGATTCCCTTTACTAAGCATCCTGATAACATTATGAGAAAACAGAAACCAAGATCAAGTTCACCGAAGTTCAAACATTAGAATCTACCCATTAGCACTGAAATTTCTTAGCTAATTCTAAACATGTATGTAGTTTTACATAAAATTGTATACTCACAAAACATTTATGTGCAATATAGCTAACCAAGATGAAATTAAGAAGTATAACGATAACACCAGTTTCTAGAAGAAAAAATATGCCTGCATCTTACTGCCTCTAGAATTTCCCAGCAGAGAAGTTAGCACACTTATGTCATTCTCAGCTTCACTCATCCTTCTCCAGCCTCAAGTTTTTCCAGGGTCATTTCTTCACTGCAGAATTGATGAATTTTACTTACAACTTCGTTAAGCACAGGTGAAAAGTCACCTTTAAGAACAAGTCCTTAAGATACATCCACATGCAGTCCCTGCACTAACCGTGGATCATGTAATAAAAATTGACCTTATCTGAGTCCAAAACCTCGAGTAATTCAGCAGAGGGAGATTCAGCACTTAACAAGCTTCTCAACCGTGCGCATGTTCCAAGGAATCTGTACCATTAGAGTCACCACAGGAGAGGAAGGAATTGTTGAGCAACTTCAACGTAGACTCACTACAAAGCTGCTTGGATTTGTGTGTATATTTAACAAGCCTGCAAATTTAAGCTATTACCAATACAAATCTTGTAGCTGAAAGTAAAACCCAATTCACCTGGACAATTATATTGCTAGAAAATACTAAGTAAACCAGGCCTTTCAAATACAGAGCTATACAAACTGCAAAGGTCTACATTTAGTTTCTTAGGAAGATTCAGTTTTTGTAGAGGATGAAAAAGCAACACTGAAACTTTACAAGTCCATGATTAAGAAATAATCTAGGTCGTAAAAAGAAAAGTTACCTTTTTGTACAGGTAACAAATACTAAGGTTATTGAAATGTTAAACAGAAAAATGAAGTAACGCTTACAGTAGTAAGCGAGTCTACTTTAGCTAGGAAAACACTTTGCTGAAACTTGGTGTTATTCAACAAGCCTGAGCTCTATCCTGCAGTAGATACTCCTACAGGCATTTTCATAACGCAGACCTGAACTTACAAGATACCATGCTCTCAGCGGCGTTATCTACAGCCAATGAAGTGCCTCCAGAACCTAACATTCGCTCATTTTTGATACAAACAGCTCGGGAAACTTTTTTTTTTTTTCCTTTTTTTTTTTTTTTCGTCTGGGACACACCTCTGAGCACGATCACTCCTCCCACCCACCGACACACAATTTAACTAGCATCACATTCAACACATCCAGTGCGGTTTGTAGTGGTATCAAGCTAACCTCAGGACCATCCCCACGCCACACAAAAGCACTTTCTCCCTAGCCACAAAAAGGCTCCTCGGGGTCCTTTCCACCGCTGTACATTTTACCCGCTCGGAGCGGACGGCTTTTCCCCCGCCTCAGCAGCCAGCCGAGCGCAGGGCGCTGCGCATCACAGCCGCCGGGCAGTGGCGTCGGGGCCGCCCGCGCGTCCCGCCGGGGCCCTGTCGGGAAAGGGGGGGGAGGGCGGCGGGGGGGGAAACGCAGCCGCGGCGGGCGGCGGCCGCACGTGAAGACGACGGCGGGGAGGGGGCGGCGCGTCCCCCACTCTGCCCCGGGACAAGCGCTCGCCGAGGTGGAAAAAGGGAGGGGGAGAAGCAGCCCCGGCGCCGTTGGGGCAGCGCCCTTGAGCGGCCGCTGGGGGCCCCTCCCGCCGGCCCGGCGCCCCTCTTCTCTCCTCCCCCCCCACCCCCCCCGAACCTCCCGGTACCGCAGCTCGGGGAGGGGGGAGGCGGGAGGGGGCGCGCGCGCTCGGCGCCAAAGGCCCCGTCAGAGGCAATGGAAGGGTCCTTAGGGCGGGAAGGGCCCTGAGGGAGGCCCGCAGCCCGACCGACCCTCCCCCCTCTGCCCCAGGACTGAAGGGAGAGAAGGAATGGGGGAGGATGGGAAGGGGGGGGGGGGGGTCCGGGGGCCCTGTCCCGCACTCACCGCTGAGGCACCGCCGCGGAACGCTGAGCCCCCTTCTTCTCAGTGCCGGGGGCGGCTCCGCCCGC
Organism: Phaethornis superciliosus; assembly: GCA_023637945.1. Taxonomy (NCBI): domain Eukaryota; kingdom Metazoa; phylum Chordata; class Aves; order Apodiformes; family Trochilidae; genus Phaethornis; species Phaethornis superciliosus. Next base: position 60,524,163 of record JAJQWJ010000001.1, on the reverse strand, counting down.
CTGCCCGGGAAAGACGAACCCAGGACACAAACGCGAAAAAGCTGCGAAAAACGCGTCCCGCCCCCCCGCCCTGCAAAAAAAAAAAAAAAACCCACCGGAGAAGAAGCCAGGGGGGGGGAGAAAAAAATTAAAAAAAAAAAACTTTCCTCGCCGCCGTCTCCCTCCCCCGAGGAGCACGAACCCAAACACACTGAGACACGCCTCCGCCCCGCCCCTCGCGCAGCCCATTGGACAGCGCTCCGCCTACCCCCTCGCTGATTGGTCGATCCGCTTGCTCGTCTTCTCCTTCCGCTCCCCTTTCCGCCCCTACAGGCTGCCCATTGGGAAGAGCCTCGGAGATCTCTCCGCCCATTAGCCACGACCCACGTCAATCACAGCGGAACACCCGCCCCCCGGCGCTTCGAATTGGGCTGTCGCGTCGCTACGCCCTCGCTGATTAGCTGCACTTGCTGACTGTCATCGGTTAACGTTACCCCCTTCGCAACCCTCCCGGCCCCCCAACACCTTTTTCCTTTCTGACAGTCGGCTGCGAGATTTGCCCCTTACATGGGGCACCCGCTCGCCCGCCCCTTCTTGCCCCGCCCACCCCCGCTACGGAGTGGGTTGCGGGTTGCTCCCCCGGGCGCCATTGGGGAACGGATGTGCCCGTAACACCCTAACAGCGCGAAAACCCGCCCACCGAGCTGCTTTCCTCGGGGGCCTTTTCGCGCCGGAGCCGAGGCCCTCCTCAGCTGAGGCGGAGAGGCTACGTCAGTGCGCCTACTTCATCTCCCGGCCCTAAGGGAGGGGCGCTGTGACAGAGGCACCCGATAACGAGTGCGGCCGCGGCTCTTGCCGCTCAGCGGCGCCAGACACCCCCCCTCCCCCCCCCGCACCGCGGAACAGCAACAACGCCACAGTCCCTCTCGTCCGCAACGACATTTACCCCTTTGCCCCTCCCCCTCCCTTCAGGGACACTCCCGCCCCGAACCAACGATTGGGCAGGGCAGATGTCAGTCGTGCAGCTCCCGAGGCCATTGGCGGGAGGCGGACGCCTCCGCACCCTCCTGGCAAACCGGCCCCGATGTCACCCTCCGGATGACACAGCAACCGGAGACGGGAGGGGGGGGGGGGGGGGTAAGGGAGGGGAAGGGGTAAGGGTGAGACTGCGTTTGATTGGTCGGTTTCGATGTCAATCTCCCCGGAGTGCGGCGACGGAGCGGGGAAGACGGGGCCGGGCCGCGTGAAGGGGCGATGGTTGCGTGCCTGCCGGGCCCCACGTGTCCCGGGCTGTCGCGCACGTGACGGGGGCCCGCGAGGCGTCCGCCGCGGGCGAAAGGTGGGGGAGGGGCGGATGGCGGTGGGGCGGATCGCATCGCAGCGCTCCCTACCCTGCCCCCTCTGTCGCCGCCTGTCTCCGCACACGGGCGGTCGGGAGCAGCGCCTTGAGCTGGGAGGGAGGGAGGGAGGGAGGGAAGGAGGGAAGGAAAGGAAGGAAGGAAGGAAAGGAAGGAAAGGAAGGAAAGGAAGGAAAGGAAGGAAAGGAAGGAAAGGAAGGAAAGGAAGGAAAGGAAGGAAAGGAAGGAAAGGAAGGAAAGGAAGGAAAGGAAGGAAAGGAAGGAAAGGAAGGAAAGGAAGGAAAGGAAGGAAAGGAAGGAAAGGAAGGAAAGGAAGGAAAGGAAGGAAAGGAAGGAAAGGAAGGAAAGGAAGGAAAGGAAGGAAGGAAGGAAGGAAGGAAGGAAGGAAGGAAGGAAGGAAGGAAGGAAGGAAGGAAGGAAGGAAGGAAGGAAGGAAGGAAGGAAGGAAGGAAGGAAGGAAGGAAGCTGACGGTCCGCTTCTCGCCCGCCGGGCTTTGCGTTCCCTCAGGGTTTGATGTGGGGCATGGTCCCCGGCGGCCTGGGAGTAACCGATAATCTGGGCTCACCTGTTTACCCCCCCCGACACCTCTTTTTTACATGGCACAGGAGTGAAGTCTGGGGTTCGTCAGGGACGAGAGTAGCTCCGCCGTTGTCCTCTACGAAGCAACATTTTTAATGCTTCGGGAGTCGGCTGCAGACAGCTCAGTCCGGAGTATCTACAGTCCCTTTGCTGTGCAGGCTCTCCAGACTGAAAATTACTTTTGTACTTTTCAGATGGAAGCTGTGCATAGCAAGAGGGAAAAACCTGTGAAAAAATGCCTTTGCAGTGACTGTAGGATCATTCATAAATGTGCTTGCTCAAAATAAACACACGTCTTCAGTATCTATGGAGTGGGCTGAGCCAGAAATAGGGCTGCAGGGATGGGGCAGTGGGAGACTGAAGCAGGGGCTGACCTGGAGGGGTTTTCCTGGGAGCTGAGGCAGGGGGGGAGAGCACAGCCTGGGGGTGAAAGGGTCCAAAGAACAGGAGTGGGGTAGTGCTGCTGGATGTCAGCAAGAGAAGGAAGAAAATGGGAGATGTATAAGCAGGACCTACGTAGGGCTTGGGATCGGCAGAGCAGAAGAGTGTGGCCAGAGGAATGTGTAAGTCTCCAAAACTGGGAGAGAAAGCGCTGAGGGGAATGCATGGAATAACAGAAGCAAGGGGAGAATACAATGAGATGAGAGAGGGGGCATGCTTGCTTGTACTGAATCTCTATGCTCATTTTCATTATTCACTGGTGTTTTTGAAGACTGCCCTTATCCTCAGGGCTGTCACTTCCTGACCTCACCTAGGGCTGCATCCCAGTGCGGTGTTTTCACTTGATCTCTGGAGAATCCTGTTACAACCTGATCAACAGAATAGTGAGGCAGCTGAAAATACTGTTTTGGTGTTGCAGAGAGAACTATAAAGACGTGATGTGCCTGTCACAGTAGTGAACAGGTCTGCGCGTGGTTCAGTGAAAACAGAGGCTGTCTTGGAAGAGCTATGGAGCCCTTGACAGATGAGTCGACACCAGGAGGGACAGCTGCCAGCAAAATAACGTGTGCTGGTGGCAGAGACAGGAGACAAGGTCCATGTTAACCCAGGCTATGTAAGTCAGTAAACTGCAATGAATGTTTTGTTGACTTCCCCATTTGATAATGGTAATTGATTTTTCTTGGATTGGCAGGGGGAAAGAGTCCCAGACTTTCTACTATACATGTTACTGTAGTGCTTTAAGGAATGCACAAGGCACTGCATAAATCAATATCAAATAGTAGTCTAAAGTGGGGCTGCACCTCCCCTCTTTTCCTCATTGTTTACTCACTGAGCAGGAACTGTCTATATCCATGTGTATCTTTTCTTGGTGTAAGCAGAAATCACCAATATACTGAAGCGTACATGCTGGGAGAGAAGGATATGTCCAAAATGCTGACCTTGTCTTTGCCATAAGAAAAAAAAACAAACCAACTTTAAAATTCCCTGTTTAGATTCCCTTTCGTCTTACTGGTATTCTTTTGCAGGTTTCCCTTCAGATGATTTTCCTCAGGGTTTTGATGAGCTTATAGCAGGGCATGGAAAGCAAAATGAAGTAATGGGATTTATTTTGCATAAGCCTAGGAAATCAGACATTTTTGTTTCAGAGGGGAAAAAAATACCATGCTCCATTGTCCCTGTAGTTTCACTCAAGAGAACAAATCTGAATTGTACAAAGCAAGCAGATTTTGTTGGTTTGTTTGAAATGACAGTGGATGACTCAGAAATTTCCACCTGGATTCACCTTTGGATTTGAGCGGGGTCACAGCTCCCAGACTAGTTTCTGGTTCTCATGAAGTCCAAATGCTTATGAACAAAATAAGCTCTTCCTGTTTTTTCATACTTTCCCCATTGCCCAAAAATGGGACCAAGCTGGCTAGTGAAATGGATCTGTTTTTCATCCACTGGATGTCAGTATTACTCTGTTGCTGTGGTGCAGCTCCAGGTGCTTGGAAAGGCTGGGTTTCTTCGGGTTGAGGGCTTGTGGAAGATCTTTCCCCTGCAGTGGATGAGCCATGTGAGAGACTACTGCAGGAAATGACTGTGCTCCCCCAGCCTCCAAACCTCTTAAAGTACCAAACCTCAACGAGAGCTGTAGCCAAGGAGGCACACGGTACTGGGGTCAATACCACAACCCCTTGATATTCCAACCTCACCTCCTTATGCTATGAAAATGCATGGCTTTTTTTTTTGTTTGTTTGTTTGCTTGTGAAATCAGAGTCAATATTTCTGTACCTGACAGGGATTCAGTAGAAGAAAAGGCTTCCTGAAGGGGACTTCTCTAAACAAACAAGTGCTGCCAGTTTGGGACAATTCTGAATGCAGGAATGAGAGGGAATAAAAAACTAGAAGCAGCTGTGATATCTGGAGCTGAAAGTCAGGGTTGTATTAGATCTGACACTGGTTTATTATTTCCAGCAGTGCCATACATAATTTTTATAGGCTTGTCAGGTTTTTAAATTAATGTACCTGAATAAACTCTGGAAAAGTCAGTCACTAAAAGTTACTGATAACTGAAAACCACTCTTTCCTAACCCTGCCTTTTATCTACTTCAGACACTTTAAGCAGCAACTATCTAGTGGGCAGAGAAAATAACGTGCTTTGCAATTAAAAGATAGGTTACTTTTTGGAAGGCCACAGTAAAATGTATGCTGATGCTTTTCATGGTGCATTCTGCTTAAGTGTTTTGTTATGAACTGTGGCACTTAACACATACACTGCTGCACTTCTGGGACTGAAATGCAGGCAGCATTAGAAAAGAAGGTGGCTGTTGTTAAAAAGATGATTAGTAAAAACATAACAAAATAATTGATGTTCTCTTGTTATATATAAAGACAGGCTTATGAGGTTATTCCTTATTTCTTTCCCCTGGAAGGTGATCTTTTTACATATCCTTTTCCTAGAAGACTTCCGTGAAATTCATGAGGCATATGGCATCAAATATGAATAAAATACTAATATTTGTAAACTTGTTGATACTGTTTAAAATACCAGTTATCCTAATTTAAAAGTATTTATCCCAATAGTTAATTTCAGGAAAGATACATGCTAAAGATTAAGCATTTATGTTCCTTCAATTGAGTGGTGAGGAAATAATATCTCAACCGTTCTCCTGCATCCCTAACACAGCTTTTCAGAGAACAAGCAAGAGGCAGAGGAAGTAATACTTCCTATGCCTGGGAGCTGTAAAAATGAGGATAGGAAAAATAAATTTGTATTTAAAATAGAGAAGAGTAGATTTCAACCCAATTGTTTTTTTCCTTTCTAGGTCACCTATAACAGCAGAGAACAAATACAAAAGAGCAATTTAAGGAAACAAGAAACAATGAATACTAGCTTTAAATGAAATAGCAAGAGGAAATTAGGGAGATAACATCAAATGCAATTTTCAAATTTGTACATCAGTCAGGTGATTTGATTAGTGCTAACATTCCTGCTTTACAAAAACAAAAAAACCGAAACACAACACATGAAAAAATATCTTTAGTGACTGTTAGTGTTCAGGATCTCAGCTTTCCATCCTAGTCAGACATCCCCAGTCTGTAACTGTTTTTAAGATAATCGGCTTATTTTGACATTACCTATTTCTATGTGTCATATGCAGGAAAGACATGCAGTTGCAATAAAAACAAGAGCAGTTTATGCATTTCTTGGGCAAAGAGCTTAGCAGAAGTTTCAATTTGTTGTACTGCTGCACTTACATAAATACTGTTGGAAGGGGAAAAGAAAAGGTTGTCAGCCATAGCTGAAGGGAAAAAATTACTAATACGACGGCAGTGTTTTTAAATGGAAAACAATTTATCGTAGTATTTGGTTTGGTTTGTTTTTCCTCAAGGCAAGATTAAAACAATGCTTCATTAACATTATTTGAAGCTATTTTAAATATCACAGTTTTCAGCAAAGCAATGTTAAGTTGGAGTTTTTTAATGGAAAAAAGGCAATTAGGAAAATATTTTTAATAAAATTGTATTCTTTTACCCAAGCAGTATTTTTTTGCCCATTTTTTCACTATAACATCAGAGGAAGAAGCCTGCTTTGTGCTTTCGGTGCTACAATGAACCAGTATGTGTATAGGAATTATTGGCTAGGACTGGGGCAGTTATACTGAGGCTAGAGGTCATGTGGTTCTTCAGACAAGATATTTTTTACCTTTTAATCTCCCCATTCCACCATTACTATCATACCATAGCTATGATACTCAACACCAGCAGAAGCCTGGGCAAAACTGTTTTGAGTCACCTTTAGCTGAACTTTTAAATGAAAACTGAAGTATAGGTACATGAAAGCAATTATAGTATTTTATTGACCTCCATCATTAAAACGTTAAGAATTTTACAGCTCAACCAACATGGGATAACTGCTACAGGCAATTTCTGCCTCCATTTTCCAAGATTCAGATCTACACCATAATTTTTATTTCTCCCAAGTTAGTCAGTTTCATGTGCAGTACTGACTTATGTACCGATTTATGTCATACAGCCTCACCACAACAAAGGAATCAGGTTTGGAAGAAAGAAGAGGGCTAGGCACATTTCTGCCAGCTCCTTCCCTGTAGGAAAAAGGATTTCCCTTTAGCTCCCTGTAGGAGCTATGGATATGCATATGCTTGCTCATTTGCAAGAGAAGAATAAGGAAAGTTACATTTGATAGTATCACATACATATGATCAATACTGATGCTAGGGAGAGGTCTCACCTCCGATTCTCTCCCAAACTTCTATTAGGACAGCAAAAGCACATGATTTTTTTTTTTTTTAAGTTATTATTTTCTGGGAGTTGCAGCTGTATAAGCTGTATAGTAATTTAAGGTGGCAGCTTTCCAAGGCTTTGCTGTGGTTCTAATTAATTTGGTATGCTGTTTAAATTTTTATTTTAACTGAAGCTTTTCCCTTATATTCAAAAGGACTCCCATTGCCCTTTATTTTTAATGAGATGAAAGCAAGCAGAACGGCTGCCATTTCTCCTTAGTTTGTGGAAGTGAGACTGTCCATGGTGAAAAAGTGCAGTGCTGCCCACACTGCTCAGCAGCCCTGAAAGCAAATACCCTCAGCAAAGTGTCTGCTTGTCCTTGGTCTGGTGAGCTGGACACAGGAGGTGAGTGGGAGTAACGCTCTGCGAGAAAAGCAGATGGGAAAACAGGGAGTGGGGCTGGGGAAAGAGGGGATAGACTGAAGAGATGCTGGAGGATGGGGTAGTGGAGCATGAAGAAAGCAGGGCAGAAAATCTGAGAGCGAGGGAAATCAATCTCCTTTTCTTATGAGTGGAAAATAGTGCCTCCTTCGGACAGCCCGAGTGAAAAAGAAAAAAGAAAAACAATCCCCAATCAAAACTGATGGCAACTTTTATGGTTTTAAAGCTACACTTTGACTGTTTAAACTCTCCCACACTTTGGACTGTGGCTATATTCTTCCCCCTTCACAGATTTCCTTTTCTTCCCAAAGTTTCTACAACAGAAGTTTGATAAGGAAACATTTAAAACAAACAAACAAAAACACACAAAATCCTTGTCCCTGACCCCCAACCACTGGACTGCTACATGACACTTGCCAAGGGGCAAGAGTCAATCATGGCAGGACCTGAGGGCAGAATGTGAGAATTATTCAGAAAGGGACTATCGTAAGAAAGGACGCTGGAGAAAACAAGGTGAAAGCATAAAACTGAAACTGGTGAAAAATGTGGTTTACTGAAAATTTTTGTGTAAGCAAAATGAGGATATTGGTGGGAAAAACATAGGGAAGATATTATGTGCCAGGGAGTGGGAAGCTATATAGGAAGTTTCTTGGCTCTAGGGCCAGCGTGGCACGGAGGAGGGCATATTTTGTCTCTCTCACAGTGCTCTTAACAGCTGCAGTCTCCTCCTCACCCTTGAGTCATCCCTGATCAGCTGCAGGGAGTCCCTTAAGAAGACCTTGCAGAGAGAGGCAGAAAGAAGATGGGCCACAACAATGTGCTATGAGTATTACGAGAATGAGCAGCAAAGGAAAATGGCCCAAGGTCACCCCACGTGAGGTGGGGTGAACCATGAGGAAGGCTCCAGAAGCTGCTGTTCCTGTGACTTCACCTGCATCAGCTGCAGGAACAAAGCACAGCAAAACTGGGTGGGCCAAGCTTGCTTGCTTCACTACTCAGACCTGATTTTTTGCAAACCTCATGACTCACTTGCTGTCCTAGCTCTGCTTCCGTAACCATTGGCAGCAAAGTAAAACCCAGGTTTGTGAGCAGAGCTTTCTGTGTCACCTCCCTGATGGAAATCTGCCAGTAGCTTTACTGTGGTTGCCACAGGATCAGCTCCTTGTGAGTCTGAGGTGGGGCTGTGTGCACACAGCCCTTAGGCTGACTCCTGGGAGCAGATTTAAGAATTCTTGGTACTAGGAGATGATCTCTTAGGAGGCCCTGATAAATTGCACGTGGGCACCAAGGGAGAGAGGCTCATTGGATCAGGGATTACAGCATTATTTGGCACACTGTTGCATTTTCTTTTTGTGTGAGGAACGAAAAGTAATAGAAATCCCAGCGGATTTCATCATGTGCAAACGTCATTCCCAAAACACCAGGTTCTTTCACCCTCACTTGGGAAAAAGCAAGCAAAAACCCCAGGGCTTTCTTCCTAATTTTGCTGTAAAGCGACTCCCAGATTGCTAGAGGAAACTCAGCACTTTGTTGGGGCTTGCTTTCCCTTTTTCCTCAAGGAGAGCAAAATGTTCTCTCTTTTATGACTGCTGTTCAGGATTCAAGGACCTCGCTAAAAAGAAAGCGTGTTCCCTCTCAAGAGCCCTCAGCAGCTCAGTTCTAGTCTGTTCACTTTTATTGCTTAGACCACACTTAGTTTCTGTTGCTGGATTGCTTATCATTGTTTAGGCCCTTAGAGAACTTAAACCAGCCCTGGTATCTATTATAACCTGTGGTCCTGCTTCCACAGGGTAGTGCTAGTGCACAAAGAGCAAAGCAAGTACACACTTCAGCTACTCTTTGAACACATTCCAGACCAGGGATGTGATCTAGAAAACAAGTAGGCTGTGTTTATCAAAAAAGACCAATTCCTGCAGAAGACAGCAGCAATATTCAAAGTAAAGACCCTACAGCATTTCTAAGGGTTTCCTCACGTTAGCAATGCTGTGCATGTGTGAATTCCTAATTACTTATAGTAAGGACTTATGTGGAAGATTTTGGAACAAGATGGAACCTGCCTGGAACAACACCCTCCTTTTAGCTGCAGGGTACAGCATCTGTAGCTGGCGCCTCTGCTTGTCTGCCTCTCTCTTTGTTCTTGTGAGGCTGTCTCTCTGGATGCAAACAGGAAGCTGTTGGTCATACCATGCTGTCAGTGACTCCAGTGTAAATCCAGTGTAATCCCAGTGGGTGCAGGGAAATTAACCTGGAGTTGCAGAAGCATGACTTTAGATCTGTGGCAGAATAAAAAATGACTTGGAAACTGGTAAGAAACCAGTAGAGACTGCTCCAACTTTTCCTTCCAGAAAACTTACGATTTATTGAAATGCTGCAGTCATAGAGAACAAAGAAAATGCACATATTACTGTGTCCTCATTCTGAAAGGCCAATAGCAAATACTTTGATAAACCAGGAGACAGGTTGTTGTTTCAGTGCAATGCCTGTCAGAACATCTACCCTACCGTACCTCTCAAAAAAATTCTTAGCTTCCTTCCTGAGATTTATTAGACTCTGAAGGAAAATCTCCAAAAGGTGGTAGAATAATTTACCAAGTCCTAGGAAAGGTGCACTGGTGAACTGCCTTGCATTGTACTTGGCCAATGGACCAGACAATCTTGTGGCCTTTTTCATTACTAATGCCTATGATTATCAAAGTTATACCTCACAATACTAAACAGAACCATTTTCATCCTTTCAGTGGCAGAAAAATGTCACTAATGGCCGTGCAAAATCGGAGCCATTTGATCATTCTGCAGATGTGTTGTGCACTTAGAAAGATGGCTATAAATGATCCCACTTTTGTTTAGATTTGCTATTTTCTGTTTCTGTAGTGCAACTGCTCAGCACAAGTGGACTGCCAGCCAAGAGAAAGAATTTCTGGTAGGAGATTAAAGACAACTAAGGAAATGGTTGCATGACCTATAAAGGAAGGCTCATAAATATTGCAACAATAAAACCAATAGCTCTTTCAAAGTTTAAATAGCTTTTCTTTTCAAACACTTGAGGTAAGTGCCCTTTTCCCAAGGTTGTCTAACCCTGAGATTTCACACAATTTCACCAAATATACTCTAATTTCTCAGGGAGCTAGCTTATACTTTTAATCATCTTTCTTTGAGGAATTGTCCCCTCTGCAGAGCGTGATCCCAGCTACCTGGAAGTCCCTTATTGCTTCTTTTAGTACTGAAGTTTCAGAAAAGCCAGAGCATGATAATAATAAAATAGCCCACGCATTTCTTAAGCATAACACTCACCAAACAATGCAAGGAAGGACGAGTATGGGTCTACCCTTTATAACCAAGAGGCAGCACTTACACCTTTTCTTGTGTACCAGGGGGAACCTCAAACACAAGGGTCTGCCTAGATAAACACGCAGGAATAATGTTTATATCTTCACAATCCAAAGTGTGAAACCCCCAAGACCCTGGGCTGCTGCAGCTCTGCAGATACAGACAACTGATATTCCTATCCCACACATCCTGCTGGGTTGCAAGACATAATATTTGGTTTTGATGCTTGCTGTAGAAACGAGCTCCAGAGCAAGCAGCCTGCTCTCTTCTGTGTTCAGGTTTCCCCTCCATTCCCTATCCCATCACTAGTCAGTAGCCAGGTTAAAGGGAAGCATAGACTGGAAATGAAATATTCAGAAGCTTTTTTTGCTTCAAAATTAAAAAGACAAAGGACCCCCTGAATTTCACAAACAGGAAATACCCTTAACCTGACCTCCCTGATCCTTCCCTATACTATCGTATGTATATGCACTAAAACCAGCTCTCATTTTTATGTTCTAGGTTTCAGGCTCTCTGCAATAGCTGAGATCCTTATTATTCAAATGTTGTAGTTAGGCTCTGTGCTTTCCGCACAAATTATTTTGCTTGTGTTTTCCTGGTTATGTGCAATTTCACATACCCAGTGTCTATAAAATCATAGCTTTCAACATTTCCCATCATCTAGGAGTTGTTGCTTTCCACCTGAAATAGGCAGAAGGGCCATTTTATGCCTACAGTTCTCCTAAAAGGGACATACCTAATGTTTTAGAAAAAGAAACCTAACGAGTCGTATGAAAAGGCAGAAATTTCTTCTGCAGATAGACACACTGGAAAAAGAGAGAAGCAGTATTAGAAACATCTCCAAAAATTTAGACTTCGGCATGTAATATTAATTTGGGATACATCAGCTACTCTGCCCTAAGTTCTTGTGCAGAGACTTCTCAGCTACTGTCCCTTACTTCCCTATCTTGCCAAAAAGCACAGGAAATTTGCCTACATTGGGAGTGAGAATGGAGTATCTGGAGTGCTGTGTTATTCTATGCTACTCTGTACCCTATATCCTCAAGTACACATGTCCAGGCTTGCAAGAAAAATCAGAAATAGTGTTGTGCAAAAAGTGGGGTAAACATCTGCCAGCCTTGCTACATAAAGACTTCCCCATTTCATCTACATCCATAGGTTTCTTTTCCAAGATGGTTCCTACAGTCACTGACTGGGCTTTTCCTAAGCCTTGCTTACAAATGAGGATTCACAAATTAGCATTTCTTCAGTAGGCTAAGGACAGAGGTTGTAAGGTCTAGGTACACAAAGAGATCATTCATTCCCAGACCGCTCCCTGATTTTAGAAGACCACAGACAAAAATGTCAGGAAACAATAGAAAATGTAGTAATAAAGCATCTACAAAGTAATGCCAAGGTCAAGTTTCTCTTACTTTCCTGGAGAACCTCCCTAAAACAAATGCAGAAAAAAAATGGCACAAAGCAATGGTGGTGCTAATACTATCAAGAAAGAAGCTCAGAATCTACAGAGCCCTGACATGCCTTGTGAAAAAAGCTTGCATTAGACAGACTCCTCTTAAACAGTACAAATGCTATGTGGACTTCAAAGACTGAAAGGGTAACCAATATTTTGTTTACTGCAAATATTTTTAATGTACCTGAATGGTCAAAAGTAAATTAGAGGCTGGATTTATTCCGAAACATGTTCAGGAAATTTTAAAAAGGGCTTTTGTATAGACAACACAAGGGAAACAAGAGCTTGGAATTTACTTAAATGTCAAGGATTACATTGTACCAGGTAAAACTGAAATGTAGCAGAGGGACTTAGTTTCATAAATGAAATGTCATTGCTGATAGGTACAAATTATGTAAGAAAGATGGAAAAGGAAACAGAGGTGGCACTTTGTCAGAGGCATTTATAGCTGCAGCAAAGAGAGCAGTAATTAAAAATAAAGAAACTAAAGAAAAACTGAAGTGGACATCTGCTACAACCTGCTCCAGCAACGCAAAAGCAAGACTGAATTAAATCTCTTGTAAGGTACTCAAAGCTACAGGACACTGTACATGTGGGGAATTCACCTGCCCACGTATCTTTTAACAAGCATTGCCAAACACTGGCAAAAGATGTTCCTGTGTTACACAGAAACCTGCTCTAAGCCAGACAGCACAGGTTCTTAACAAATAAACAAGAAAAATCCCCCAAACCCAGGAACTGTAGCTGAGAAATGAAAAGCAACACCAATGAACAAACTATATGAATGTACCATAGTAAAAAGTTTATTTGTTTGACTTAGAAAAGATCTCCACCTTAATTCACTGGACACATACACATAAATATACAAATGCACACCAGAAGAAACCCAAACGGCACACATTCAGAATCACTCACTATTTCACACCAGAAAGAGCGAGCCGTGAGCCCCAGCTTTGTTACTGTCTGTCCAAAACCAGGACTACAAGTGTAGGCCACACAGATTAGCAAATCTGGGCTGACAAGCCAAAGATGAAACAAGATCCAAAGAACAGGCATCCTCTTGGGATTGCCCAGAGTTAGAACACAGAAAGCTAATTTTGTTCTTTAAAATAGTAACTGAACACCAATGTCTCCTATCTCTCCTGCCCCCTTGGGAGGTTAGTGGCTTGGTTGCAACAGATGGCATCTTGGACAAGGACCAAAAGACAACTTATTTGAAGACAGCTGCAAGTACTACCTTTAGCCTCTGCTAGTGGACTTCAACAGAATTCATAACCACTGCTCCTTGCCCCCCAGCACCATCAACCACATTTTATTTGGAGAGCAATAGAGATTCATCTGACAGGTCACAGCCTCAGGTTCTTAGCACTCATCAAGAACCACAATCAGCAAAACTAGTCAAAATAAATGTGGTCATCTCACTTAGACTCTGATCTGTTGCCATAGGAGTAGCCAAGTTCAGCTGATTTTATCTTCAGTAAAGAACAAGTTCGACCAGTGCCTTAAACATCCACTTTGGATCAGCAAGGTTGCACGCATCCCCAAAGAGTCACGCTGAGCTTAAGGAGCAGATTCATGTAATGCAAGAAAGCAAGTTTGCTCTCTCAAATTAAGTAATTAAACAGTGCATGATAAGCCTAAGGAATTCTACTAACCTCCAGAGTCAAGGCATGAGACCTGGCTTCTGTGATAGAGGAAGGGATTTAAAAACAAGTGAAGACTACCTTTCAGGAACTGATGTGGCAATAAAACAGAAGACCAACAGAACAGGGACTGCAAAGAAGAGACTGGTAGTTGGCAAAGTTAAAGAAAAGTGCTCTCACATCCACCACAGGAAAGAGAAAGTAAAGAGCATTAGTAAGTAAGCACAGAAGGAAAGGAAGGGCAAGTGAAATCATCCTCTTGGACTATTTGTAAAGTCACTCCACCCAAAATGAAGCAACAAAGACATAAAGACAAAGTGATAGAGGACTTCCTGGAAAACCTGACCATATGTATCAACATGGTACTAATTAGTTAATTAACCTATTGCACAATTAAAAAAATAAATATTTTAAAAGTCTGGGAGAACAAGGAAGCACCAGATGACAATGTTCTTACCAGAACAAAAAGTGGAACAATGTTTGCCTGCTAAACGTATATCTGATTTCTGCTAACAAAGTAAAATACATATAAGGAGAAAAAAAAACCCTCCCAAATTTCTGGAGAACAATGGAAGTATGACAAAATCAAACCATTTTAGACAATCCCACAAACATACAGAAAGTAGCTTTTGGCACGTGAGCAGTACACCTGAAGCCAACAGGATAGCTCATGTATTAAGTTACTCCTACATCCAAATGATGGTGTAATTTCCAACACCTCTTTTCTCCCATTATCAGGAACAATTTTATAAAACACTACTGATGATAGGAGCTAAAAGACCCAGCTGTAAAACTACAGCTTGTTCCCAGAAGGCTATACAGAGTAGCAAGTATTTAACCCTCTGTGTAAGGATAAATACATTTAAAAGAGAAAAAGAGCACAGTACCTTTGGTATTTTCGGATCTCAGAACAAGTAAACTAAAGGTAAACAAACAGGGTAAACTCAGAATAAAATGGCCCTGCTTGCCATTCAAGTTAAATACATTTCCAGGAAAGGCAGCTGATCAATCAATCAATCAATCAATCAATCACATTTTATCACCAACTACAGACAGCTGTTTCAGTGTAACAACTACAACTGCAACCCAGCACCTAGATGAATGTTTGGAACAGCTTGTTCTGTGTCAGGAGTACAGCAGTTGCCACTGGTGTGAATTCCATGTGCAGTGCAAAACCCAAATGGCTTCTCTAAAACTAAGGAAAGAAAACTAAACCTGTGTTTTTCTGGTGTCTGATCAGGTTTGGGGGGTTTTTTTGGCAAGTAGGTATGTTAGTTTTCAGGTGTCTACTTACAATTAGGAATTATTTTTCTTAGGTGTCAGAAGAGGGCTCATTTGTGATAGCAGAGTGTGTAATTTACATGGCAAGAAAGCACAGTGGAACATCAATTCACACACTGAAGAAACAAAAAACACCCCTTTCTCTACTCTGTTTGTGGACAGAACTGGAAAACAGCCAATGAACATGAGGACAGAGGTGTCAAACAGGTCCCATATAATGAACAGGCATGTATACCATGAATCTGCAACTTAGAACTAAGTGATGACTAAGGACATATATGATACAAGCCTGTAAAGCCACAAGTGACAAGGAGACAAGGACTAGGGGTTGTTATTACTACATCTCACAGTGGAAGAATTAGGGTCACTCAAGGAAATCATCAAGAAAAGCATTAGAACAGCCTGACAAGTTCTTTTTCATACCACACAATAAACTCAGGGTTCATTGCTGCAGAACACTGTGGAGGCCAAAAGTAGAAAAGGATTTTTAAAAGGGGACTAAGTGCATTCATGAATGCCAGATCCAGAAAGAACTGCCAGTTCAGAAAGACCATAGGCTGCTGAGACAGTGTCAGAGAAAGACCTCTATATACAAGCTTTGTATTTGGTGCTTCTTTGATCACTGGTTACTGGCTATCATCAACAGCAGAATAGCAGATCAGATGGCCTTTGGACTGATCGCATGCAGTGCTTCTTATGGATCAAAACTCTCAATTTTTGTATGATTTCGAGTCTGGAAGGGTAAATTTACAAAAAAAAAAAAAGGGGGATCGTTTGAAAAGCTGGTATGCTTGTATGCCTCCTCTGCTTCCTCTTTTCCTCTTTCAGCCCTCAAGGCTGTGCTCCTTAAGCATTTGTTTCCATGATGGGTAAAGTATTGCTGAATTAGCAACAAGCAGGATTTTGTAGCAACTGCCCAGACCCCCTTATAGAGCATTTCTCCTGATTCAGTCTCAACAACAGGTTAAACATCCCCTGTATTCCATTTTTTTCTCTTTACTACATTCTTGTAAAATCACCTTTTTTGACTGCTGTATTTATGTATTTATGTATGTATATTTACGATACTGGTATTTTTGCCTCTGCTAGCTAAAACCTTCTCCTAGACCACTCATTTCCATGGGATAAGTGACAACAGGAAGTCTCCTTGTGGACAAAGGATTGCTACACTGTTTGTAAGCATCCTTATTTCACCTGGAATTTGCCACTTCGATTGGATTTAGCCTTCCAGCCAGTCAGACCAATACATTTCTGCAGTGCAGGGGAGTAAACAATGCAAAACAGTGACTGTGTCTGTAGCTAGACAGACTGAAGTAGCAGCACAAATAAGTCAGAATATCTCCTGCATTTATCTGGAAACAGAGCAAGCTCTGAGACCAGTCATCACAGTTGTTTTTATATATAAAATAAGTGTGCACACAGACACATGGACTAATAACATTCATCACTAACCCTCATTTAAGAAACTGATAATCCTATACTTCACCCAGTAAATGTGCTTATTTAACTGGGGGTGGCAGGTGCATTCAGGACCACATGGTGGCTTTACAGACCACTGCATGAGGACATAGCTGTAGGTTCAAAATCAATCAAGAGGTTACTGTTCCAGCTTGTTCAGTCTTCAGTTCTCCAGACGATCCTTCCCAATCAAGATAACACACAGGTAGATTGTTTGTTTTTTTCGCTCATAGTGGAGTTTAGACCCAGGTTACCTGGAATGAAAAGAAGTTAAAGTGTTGTTAATGTTAAGTAAATAAGACCTAGATAAAGTTGGGATTCATGCTTCAATCCTCTCTCATTGTTTACTACACACTTTGTGTCAGACCTACATTATTCTGCACTCTCTTGTGGTTTTATTTCCTACTGCTGTGAAATTAAGAGATTAAAATAAGAGCAAATTCAGAGTATATTTTAGAGAAAACCACTGGAGAAGTATTTCCAGGCTTTGGCCTGTATCCAGACCACCTTCATTATTATTCTCAGGTCCAAGTTGGCAGTGACAAACAGTCTGTCCATGACTTGGGTGGGAGGTTTTCCAAAAAGTGAGGTATGAAAAAAAAAAAGTCAAGTTATCTCACCTATTTGATCCTCACACACACTTTTCACTAGAGGTTTTTTCACATCCTGGTTTAAACATCCCAAGGGACAGTATTACCACCATTTATTTTCCAAGACAAATCCCAAGGCCTCAGGGTCTCTCAAGTAGCATAGCGTGCTGCCCCAAATTTTAATCATCTTTGGTTCTTTTGCTCACTGTATGGATTCCTTCTGTACCTGTACTTTTCAAGCCTTGTGCTGCTGTATCATCTTCTTCATTACAACTATATGTTGGTCTGGATACCCCAGCAAATTTTATTCAAGCACCATACTTGTGTTTGCAGAGGCTTTTGCTAGCAAGGCAGCTCTGCTGTGCTCAGAACTCAGCAAGGCTTACGTGACCTATAGCCCATGACAGATCTGTACTGAGAGGGGCTGCCACGTGGCTTGCAGTCACTCTGAACAAAGGTGGGCTCCACATTTGTACAGAAAGAAGGTACATGTGCATCTCCCAAACAGCTGGGGCCAGTGGCTGGAGCCAGAGTAAGACCCTGCTGCAGGTCATGGTGACATGCTACTGAGAAGTCTCCTTGCTAAGATGAGGGAGCTTACAAACCCAAGCATTGTCTCTAGACTTGGCTTCACGTGAAACATTTTTCACCTCTTTCTTGAGGAGATTGTTCACTGTTTTCCTCACCCATATGTGATGGGGAAGAGAAGAGCTTTCTTCTCCTCCCCTCCTTCTCTCCACCTTCTTCCACACTGCAATTTCTTGACATCCAAGCAACTTCTTGATATCTGTGTGGGAGGCTGCACTGCAACCTGCCCCCATTTTTGTGGCTGCTCTGTATGCTACTGCCTACTCCCCACACCTCCCCATGGCATTTCTTTCTACTTCCTGTGCCTTCTTTGACCCACTCTGTATGTTACTACTAAGTTTATCAGTACTCCTGTCTCCTCACCCCTGTTGTTCCCCTCTCAGTCTGTATCATATTCAAGACCCTTAAAGTTTACTTTCAAAGTGTCTGTGCTCCTCTGCTTAATCTCACTCTCAACTCATTTATTCTCACTTTCTACTCTTCTGACCTTTTTCTACAGATCCCACTACAGTTAGAGCAAAAACCTTTCTTACATATACACAACAACATTCCCTTCTTTCTCTTTAGAAAAGAGGCTGGAAATTCCAGTTATCACCCATCCGTGATCTCACTTAATCTGAAAAGTACTGGTGATAACTAAGTAGCTGTTTCTGTGGTATTGCAGCTCCCGGTGTAAATCCCATTGTTTCAAGAAGCACACAAGAGGGAAACACAAAATCCTGCTATTAAGCATATATATTCTGCAACAAGCACTCAAGAGGAGTAAAGGTCACTGCATGGAGCAACTCAAGATAGCAGACCTCTCTAAACAAATCCACTTTGCTTCTTGCAGGGGAGAAAAAAGGAAAAAAAATCTACTGACTTCCAAAAGCTTTCAGACCCTTCCAGTATTTCCCAGAACCTGCACACAGACATGTTTTTGCTGATCACAGTCTGCCCAGCAGCAGCTTAAAATTAAGAAGATTCGGGTCAGGTTCAGAGTTGCTGTTGTTGTGTTTCTAAGCGGGAAACAGTGAAATTCAAGAGTTGTGTCAGCTTGATGGGGTGGCTTAAGAATGACTTGTAAGACTTAGCACAGTCTCTGTACTGTGTGCTAGGACAATACCTCAGGATGTTCACTCAGATACTCAGTTTGAAACATTACTAGCTCTAGCCTTTGTGTTTTCCAGACTCCCAGTTCCAACTTATAGGTATGCTTTTCTATAGCATGTAAATACTGAGTCAGATTTCCAGATTCTGTTGCGGAACACGCTGTCATCACTCCCCTTCACAGTTCAGACTCTTTATCACCATTTTCTCTTACAAGATTTAACCTGACCTTTGTTTAAATAATGTCTTTCAATTACTCTGTGAGCTACTCAAGATGCGGGTCTGGTCTCTATGCATTTGCAAGGTGGGATGTGCCTCAGTGGTACTACAGAATTAACAGTAACTTTGGAGGCTGTGTGCACAGGCAGGCTCACAGGGCTTAAGTGTGCTGTTTCATCTTTACAAAAGGTAAGGGCAGCTATATTAAACTGTGAAGCTCTGAATTACTGCCTCCAAACCTTACTGCATACCAAGCACCTTCTCCTCTCCTTCATTTCCAGTTCTTACATCCCTTCTCTCACCCTGAGTATCACAGCATCAGTTTTTACTAGGCATGCTCAAAACCAACTTAAACTTTTAAAACTAAGTCAGCGTCCTCCAGTTAACAAAAAGCAAAGAGCCTTCCTTTTTTGTCTTAAATCTGGAACTCTATTTCATGCCCATGTTCAAGAATTTTTATTAAAACCTAATGAAGCATGTGCTACTGATCAAGTAGCAGCAGGATCTTCTGGTTATCTCATTTTTTTTAATCGCTTTCTTATGGTTCTCCATCTTCCTAATGTGCCCTCTACCATTTCTGTTCACATGTCACTTTGGGACTATTAGACTGAAGAAACTTTATTTCAAGAGCAGTGATTCAATTCAAAAGCAATGCACTGGCAGAGGTCTCCCTCCAGCCTTTTACAATGCCAGGGGACCTAAGTCTACCTACACTGTACTTCAAAAGCTGTGGAATCTCCCATTGCTACCATGAACAGTCATTCTCAATTTGCATAAAACAAACAAACAAAAAAATGCTTGCATGGACTCCTTAAAAAGACCTACCAGGTCAGGAAGAGCACAGCAGGAAGGCTGGTGTACTTGACCTTCCCCTTTATCAAAAAAGGTGGCAGCCCTCAGGAAGCAACAGTGGCAATAAATAAAACCTGAACATAATAGTATGATTGTGTCTTTGTGGAAATGGTCCAGACCAAGTATCAGACTGCCTCGCACAGATCCACTGTGTTAAAAGGAATAGGGACATCTCTGCTGCCCTGACTGTGCAACACCCCAGCAGGGCTCAGCACCCCACAGTTCATCTACAGACACCCATCTCTTTCGTGGCTTAATCTGCGCCTGATTTCATCATGGCACTGCAAGGGATGGCCGCTTTCTATCAGCTGACAGCAAGAAAGGCAGGGAACCTCCGATATTGCCAAGTGCTGACAAATCAGAGATGACACAATTCTCTGCTGCTGTCACTAGAGGGTAGTGCAAGCCCTCACGTCCCTTCCTCCGGGCAGAAATGCCCACACATCTCTCTGTAGGTCTTCACCGATTTTATCTTTCCTGTCCATGAGGAATGGAGCCCAGCAGCACATAATGTCTTTGATCAAGAAAGTAGTGATCTGGAGGGAGGCCCTCTTTAGCCCAGGGTTTACTTCTGCCTTCTCAAATGCCAAACACATCTTAAAATCGGTCTACTGTAGTCATAAATAAATTATCAATGCCTTCTTATAGTTTTTGTGTTCATTTGGCATTTTTGAGTCTGTCCTTACTTCAGCCAGAAATATTTCCAAGAACCTAATCAGTCACTGTTGTTGACCATCCCAAAACTTTGCTATTCTTTTTGATCTCAGGAGAATCACAGAGTCATAGAATGCAAGGTTGGAAGAGACCTGCAGAATCATCTGGTACAACCTTTCTAGGGAGGAACACAGTTTAGATGAGATGGCCTAGAACTTTTTGTTTCCATGTTACAGCACAGCAGTCTCAAGGGAACTCAGTGTCTCTATGCCTGTATTTCACATTCATCAGAGCACAGAAAGGTCCCTGGCCAGACAAAGTGAGGAGAAATTTTCTGCCTGGAACTAGTTTAATTTCCTGCTGGTGACAGCTGTACTGACATGCAGCACAGCTCACTGAGAAAGGAAGACAATCAGGATGAATATTCTGTAGATTTACTTCAATCTGCATCTGCAAAACATCTAAAATGTTGGGAAGTTAGCTATGAACTCATAAACTAGGGGAAAACCTTTATCATTTGTGTCTTCAATCTGATGAAGCCTTAGAATGATTTGGTGAAAATATCAATTGTGTTATCAAAGACAGAAAAGCTGAGATCTAGTTCTTCTCCATAGGTTCTATTTACATGACTTCTGCCCCCATTTCAGAAGGTGATAAAGGAACAAACTAAAAAAACTTCCACCTTCTCCTCTACTCTTTGCTCCCTCACCTCAATACGAATGCATTTTCCTTTGCTCTCCACCAGCAACTTGTCACAGTAAACACACCCCAGTAAATCCAAATGCAGAAAGGAAGGGTTAGATTGGAAATCAGTCTGTGCTAGCCACCACAACAGTGAACATATTGCTGTTGTTTATTAGGTCCATGCACTTAATGAACTGTACACACAAACTGTTTTACACAGGGAGCCATCCACCTTTCCCTTTCTCCATACCCACCTGATGAAAAGTATGAGAAAACATTTAGGTTTTACATTTACCAACTTTACAATCAGCCTGCTATTAAATTACCTTCAACTTAAATTACCAGTACCATTTCTACTCTTGTTTGATCCTGCTCATTTTAATAGGGAAGAAATAATGGTATCTATTCACAGGTGCTTTATATTGAATACCTTTGCAACAGTAAACCAAACTCAGAACAAGCAACACAGAAGCAGAATATGCTGGTAGAAGTTTTACCTGAGATGCCTCCAGTGCTCCGAACACTAGCGTGGCCAATGCTGAGCCGCTCATACTCCAGTTTCATGTTCCCAAGGTCTTCTCCTGAATGTCCTTCACTGGCAAAAGAATTGGCCTCAATGCTTGAGCCTGGAGACCGTTTGGCCTTGCGACTGAAAATCCCACTGGCAAACCGTTTTCCTTGCTTTGAACTGGCCAGTACATCTTCTTTCTTCACATCACGAATAGACTCCCTGGATTTGGATTTAATTTTCAGGTCCATCTGGATCCGGGAAAACAGTTTCTGAGGGCTCCTATTCGCTTTGATCAAGTTCTCCAGAGGTGGATCAATTTCAGGGAACTCTTGCTCCAATGTGATTAAGTCATTCAGAAACTGATTTAACCGTTTCTTTGACTCACTTGTTTCCTCCTTTTCCATGTTCCCCTGATTATTCTGCCGGTGTCGTGAAGCCCAGAGCATCATATCACCACGAGTTGCCCCTGCCACTAAACCATACTTGGGGTTAATAAACTTCCGAGCTACAGTGGAGGAACGAAGGCCTGGCTTCCCAATTCCGAGAAGGAATGGGTTAGCAATACCCAGTTCCTTGTAGAAATTTACTTCTTCTGAGATGGCATAGAGCTCACGAAACTCAATGTCAAACATCTCCACATGCTGTCCTGTCAAGACTAGCAGGGTGTTTCTGTCAATGTGGGATGAACTCCATGTGAAGCTAAGAATTGGAAACAGAACCAGCATTAGATTTTTGGGTGCATACTTGACCCAGCTCACCTAACAATATGTTAGATGTTACATGGGAATATATATCATTGTGACATTCATCCATATGTCCTTGACAAGGTGGGTCAGGATAGATACATGAAACTCTTCATTACTTTTCTTTACTAGGCATGCAGACCAAATCTGGAAGAAAAGGTCCTAAAACTCTCAGGGAGTGTTCACCCTTATATAAAAAGCACCTCTGCATGAATATAAGGCATCTTCACAATGAAAACCTCACTGAAAATTACTGAGTACAGTGGCTGCTGGGGAGTCCTCACAGGCCACCCCCGACGTAGCGTGGAACTCCTCTCTGAACTACCTCACAGAAATGGTCCACAAGTATGGGAATGTTCCATACTCTCAGGAGCAGTTTGTGCCCTGTGGCACCTTCTCTGTCATTCCACCTGGATTTCTGCAGTTGCCACACAGATGACGAACACTGGGATAAGGAAGGGAATGACATGGGATGAAGAGTCTCAAGCAAAGCCACAAGCCATTCTTTACACAAACAATGTAGCTTTGCCTTAAGCAAGAGTGACCCACCTGTATGATCCAGTGGCCACCTTTTCACCATCCACCATGAGGAATCGGGATGCCAATGTGCCTTTGATCTTCCCCGCTGGCATGTAGAACCCAACTCCTGTCACAGAACGTATGCGGATATTCTAAGAGGGAGGTGAAAAGACAAAGCCTCACAATAAATAGGGCAGAGAATTAGAGAATTGCCAGCTCCAAGTCTTAACATGTCACTCACATTATCTCACTACTTCTGGGACTACAGCTCATGTTGTATCAGCCACCAGAAATCAGAAGGGCTGCAGAAAGGAACACATAGTGCTGTAAGACCTGTTGTCATCCCTGTTTATGCAAGTCACTCCCCTCCATTAGTTTATAGCCCTGTCCAATGGGTCAGCATCTTTGTAGCCCTGCCTGCTGTCTTCAGATATTCATCTTAGCCCACTGGCAAGATAATGCTTTCAAATTCAAATAATCCTCCATCTCCAGTCCTGTGCTGTAGCTTGGAAGGCCCATCCCAGTTCAGGGGAATGAATCAGAAGCAGCTCTGAGTCATGCCTGCACTCTGAATCCACATCCCTATTCCATGGTAGCTCTTCACCAGGTTACATTAGCAGGACCACAAAACAACTCTGCAACACTTCTTCAATGTAAAGGACACAGTGTACTTGGAGAGTAATGCACGAGATGGGTCTATATTACGTTCCTTTTGTTCTTGTGCTCTGATTCCCAACAACACATGACTTGACAAAACTGGGCAAATTAAAAGACTAGAAAAAGTAATTATTACAGAAGAAAGCAGGAAACAATTCTGTTGCTCAGAAGACAGATGTATCTTCCCTGTTATAAAAAAAGGAGAACTTTGACCGTTATAATTTAGCTAAGAACCCCAAATAGTTACAATGTCCACCTAAATTCCTCGCTGTTCAACAGGGAGTGAAAAAAACACAGAACTTTTTTTGAACAAAAGGATCAGGTAAGTGTCTCTACTGATGCCTGAATAGATCAGCAAATAAGAATTTCTGAAGAATAGGAAGAAAAAACTTTTCATTAAATGAACTGAAGCTGTTGGAAAAAGATAATACTTCTCCCCAAACCTCCCTTCTTATGCCCTTTGGCTCTAAAACCTACAAGTCATAAAAAAATGCATTACTAAGAAAACACAGATTTAGGGTTACATGGTTTTCAACAATGGATGTGTGCCTGCGCTTACTCTAAGAATATATTTGAACATTGGACTGAATTCTATTCTGCTCATGGGTCCTGGCTGCACAAGGCTGAATTACCAAACTGTTTAACATGGAACACACACTCTATTCCCCGAAAACTCAAAGGCATTGATCATCAGTATAGAGTAAATTATCTTGTCATCCTGACACACAAATTTAGACTGTTTTCTTTGTTCCGCTGTGTGTTACTGTAAGAATTCTTTAATAATGGAAAGCTAAAAGGCACTGTGATCTGGAGTAATAAATCCAGGGTTGGGAGTTAGATAGTCCCAAGTGTAGTCACAGTTCTGATATTGTACCATGTGATGTTCCGGGAAAGTCAATTCATCTTTGCCTCATTCTCCCCCTATCTACAGAGCAGGAGAATCATGAGGATTTGGCTAATTCTAGCACATCCTTGGATCCCACAAAGAGCCGAGTCCTATTATTATAAACTTTCCTCACAGCTTAAATACTGATAGGCTACAGAAATCAGCATGCAGGAACTAGTGATTATAAGAATGCAGATCTTCTCTTAAACAAAACCAACATTTTTCTGAATATAACTTTTGTTGTTTGAATCTGCTCCTATTTTCACCACTAAAATAGAGCAGTGACAGTACAAATTCTGACTAAGAGTAACTGATGATACTAATATTTCACATTCATCTATTGCTTGATCGGTCTAGAGTCCTGTGTGGGCATTAGCTAATTAATGCTCCCAACACTGCCAAAATTATTATTACCCTGTTTTAAAGATAAGGAGCCTGAAAGAGAAAAAGATGAAGTGACTTTCCCAAGGCCCAGCAGTGAGTCATATGTGTGGGATGGTGAGTGCAGACTGGGCAGAGCACAGGAGAAAGGGTGCCCTTTCCAGTATTTAACATAACACTTGTAGTTGGCTGGCTAAACACCTGAAATACTTTTTTTTTTAAAATCCCTTGATGAGTGAAGTTGGATTTGGGATTTGCCAAATCATGGAATATTGACTGGAAGTGTCAAGAAGGACCTCCATTTTTCACAGCAGTCAAAAGCTCTGACACGTAATGTACCTTTGTGAATCAAGAAGTGACAGCCTGTGTGAGCAGAAAGCTTCCCAGCATGCAACAAGTGTGATTTTACTGTTTGTACATATATGCTATGTGTGTATAGATATATATGTCTATCACCTTCTTCTGATGGAAAGAAAGCACAGCTGAATATCTGCAGTAATCCAGCTACACTTGGAATGCTTGGAAAGGTACAGAGGGGATAGAAACAAACAGCTGAACACATAAACCTCCTTGAATGAAGTAGGCACAGGAGTGCATAAATACATCTTGAAATGCAAAAACCAAGCACAAAGTCATATAAACATTGAGTCACTTAACAGGTTATTTGTATAGTGTTTTCTGCCTTGAAGGATCTTGGAGCACATGTAGAATGATATATCAAGCTGTACACAAGGAGGAACAAGCTTGGGTTCATGTACAGAAGACTATATAACAATAGAAGAGGAAACACAACTATAAATGAGATGAGACTGCAGCCATTTTAGGAGGCATTAGTGTTACATTAGTAACAAATATTTTGGGTATAGGATCAGTTTGTTCACCAGATAGAAGTGACTCCTCCACATCTGTATTCTTGCAGAAGCCTGTTTAAGGTTTGTCATCCCCTGGCTTATGGAAGCTGCAGGCTGCATTAAATTACCACATCTCCTTTACCCAGGCTTGCACCACTCCTTATCACAAGCAGTGACTAACGCCACTCTGGCAGCAATTTAATATGGACTGCTAACAGTCAAGCCTGACAGAGCATCCTAATGCAAACAATGAAGGAATCAGTTTTTCCTGCTTTATTAGGACACAATTTTAAGCCTCACCCCGAACTTTTTAAACAGAAAGTTAAATTAGATCCAGTTTAGAATGTCAGTAATAGGTTGTATTATGACTGACACTTAGTTATCACTTGACAGACCTGGGCAGCAGTGAACACAAGCTGGGGCTGAGTAGGGGACACAAGACTCATGCTCTAAAGGGAAGCATTGCCAAGACTTCTACCAGGGAATCCTGTGTGCACCTTCCCTCTTAGAACAACCACTGATAAATACATTGCAAAGCAAGCAGGGATCTTTACTTCAGGTTGGGATGGATGACATGAACAACAACTATAAACTAACAGATGTAAAACAGATGAAGGAGACACAGCAGACAAAAGTAGTAGCTGATAGATGGCAGTGACTCAACAGTTCCTTATACTGTTTTTTAAAATGTGGAGATCCCCTTTCTGTTGTCCCTGAAAAAAATCAGATCCAGTCACTACAATCTGTCAGGGTAGCTTCTGTCCTTTGTTTTCTTGTACTAGTTTCACCTCAGCGCAGTGATGATGAGGAGGGCCCAGATGCCAATTATTTCCATTCTTAAATCCTAGCTGGAGTTAAATGAAGAGGAAGAAACAGATGAGGTTCATGTGGGCAGAACCATAATAACGTCTGTAAAGGAATTTTTCTTTTTCAGCCACAGTATGGAAGGAGCCAGCAAGTAATGCTGGGAAATATTATGGGCTTTTCCTATGTGTTTGCCCTGAACAATTTTAGAAAAAGGCAGGCTTGCTGACAAAAACTTGCAGGTATTCCAGTAGAACAGGATGGAATGAAGCTGGCTGGAATGGGCCTGCCAAGGTCACTGCAGGGTATTAGTTATTTACATCTTTGCAAAAGAGAGCCTCGTAATTCCTCATTTTCAGAAGGTCACAAGCAGCCTAGAAGAATTCTCTAACAGATAATTAAAAAATCAACAGAACTGTATCTCATTACATTCAGCTTCTCCCCTGCTTCAGTTAGGAATCCATAAGGAAAGACATAAAATACTGACATGAAATTCCAAAATTTCTTAGGCAGAAAATTTTAAGAATTTCTAGAGTGAGGGGGAGTGAGGAACTCCATCCATGTTGGGAAAACAAAGGTAAAAACTAACACAAAGGTGAACTTCCTGCAGGTAACTCATTCTATGGGCTTGGTTGGAGTTCTAGGTGAACTCCCTATCTTTAAGCAGGAATGTCTGTCACTGAAGTCTCAGCAGAAGCTGGGGGAGAATGAGAACTTGTCTAAAAACTGGTGAGAACACTCACCCTCAGGTCAACAAGGAGAGGACTTTTTGTTGGGCCATGACTTTTAGATCTCGCAGAACTCTGATTAATTGTGATTTCTGAAGAACACTCCTGTGTCAAACGTAACAGAAGTCTGGCAAACCATGTCCTGTAGGCTCAGGAAGCCATATGACTCATGCACACATGACAGGCTCCTACTAATATCCCAGGATGAATGTACCAAGAATTGAATTTAAATGCATTTCTAGTGATCTCTGGCCTTCAGACAAAAAGTGAGGATTTCTCATTTCATGCTTGAAGTTAGTAAAGAACTTTTTGTCTTTGAAGAGTCAAGTACTGTTTCCCTACTGTGAGTCTGCCAGCAGGTCATGATACCTTGCCATCTCAAAATGATACAATAGTTAAGAAGTTTTGTCAAAAAGCCCAGCTATGTATGTAGACAAAGAGCAAAATCCAGTGTTAACACTAAATCTGCCTGTATTAGGACTTCTGAAGTATTCACTCTGCATAGGATGAGCAGGGCAATGGAAACAAAAGGGCAGGAATCACGGAACAATGCAACCATCTGGTGATGACAGAAGACAGAAGAAGCATCCTGACCCCACAGCAATGACAGCCCATGGCTGGCTTGCCCTGGGATCAGAACTTGGATCTAAAACTTAAAAGTTACATGCCACATTGCTGCAACTTTCTGATAAAAGGCCATCCTGTAAATCTTGAACATGCATTCCGAAGGAAAACTGGGAAGAAGGGCAGGAAGGAAGTGTATGTAATTCCTTTGCTGACATACTGGTGAAAATCTTTTAGAAGAAAGCAAAATGGTTATGCAAAACGAGAGTGCAAGGAGAGAATGCTTACCCTGTTGCTCATCACAGTATAATGATTCCTGCCATACTGACCCAAGCCGCAGCATAGACACATCCAAGGCAGCCTTGGGCAGGATACAAAGAGACCATTTTCCTTGAAAGGTAAATGACCTGTTGCCCTTTACGGGGAGACTTCCCAGTCCTTCTACAGTATCACAAACAGAAGTAAACTGCATTGACCTTAACAAAAGTAACTAAAGCCTTAGCCACACTAGAAAAGGGATACAAGAACCTTAAAGGGAACTTAAGGTACAGCATAAAATGGCTGGAAAAGAGTGGAAAATGTGGAAGAACAGCCCTCTGTGAGCTGTAGCTCTGGAGAACAGTGAACAACTGGGTCAAAGAAGGATGTTAAGAAGTTCTTTTCAGTGGACCTCCTTCAGGTCAGCTTCTATCTGGACTTTTTTAGAAAAAGAAGTCTGATGAAAAACATAGCAAGGGCTACTGTGAGAGAAGGGAAGCACCGAAAAGACACAGAAGAGTTTCTTCCTGCTGTTGATGGCCTCAGTTTGAACCCTGCCTCTTTGGAAAGGGGAACTCAACTAGGCTGTTGTACTAGTTGCTGCTGTGGCATGGCACTGTGATTTTTGGTTCTGGAGTGCAAATTCTGTGTAGGTACCTATGGAGAACATGGTAAGAGGAGGAGGAAAAGGCAGATCGTTTATTGTCTAAAGACAGAGAAAGCACACAAAAAGGAACTCACCTCCCCAATAGCATTGCAACTTTTTCTAAAATGCCAGGGCATCTTTTCATTCAGTCTATCCAGGAGTTAAAATATGCAGTACTGAAGGCATCAATCCTGCACACAATGACATGGTGAGAAAAGTACTGGGAAACAGGTACTGAAGCAAATGGAACTACTGCTGTGATTTTACAGTTTCGTACCAAAGAGACTCAAGCCTAGGCCCCAGAATCCTGAAGCTTGAAACATGTCTATTACGATGATGTCTGTCTTGCTTTCAAAGACATCAGAGGAGAGAAACTTCCATCTCTGTTTTGGAGAAAGATAAGAAAGCTGCTCTGCTGGACATCTTTTTTTGATGAAGTCCAGAAACTCTTGAGGAGAGTGGCAGTTCACAGGAACACTGTTCAGATATATGCTTGTTATTTTCATCCAGATTTAAGATGGTTCTCCTAAAATGGTTAATATGAGCCTCTACAATCTTCAGAACTTTCTGAGTTTTAGTTATGTTTTAAAAAAACTATTAATTGAGTATTTTTGGACTACTTGCCCTTCCTCCAGGCAAAAAGGCAGGTTTCCTGCCACTGCTGCTCAGAACAGTTGGAACACAAGAGAGGTGAGTCTGGCATGAGGCTGTTTACAACCTCACAACATTTCCAGTATTGGGAACAAGTCTGAAGTAGTAACTAAAGCAAACATGGGAAAAAATCCAGGGAATACCATATTAACTATAAACACACAAAGGACTTCAGTCTGTATATAAGGGAATGAGATGCTACTGACCCTGCTTCTGCAAGCCAAGCTAGGCAGGCTACTCTGCTGTGCTGCATGCATTATATGAAGGTATACTCTGATATGAACCTGTGGAGGACCTATGCTCTTCAATCCCATGTATTCTCAGGCAAAGGAAGATTACAAGTTCATTCATTCCCAGATGATCACTGCTGGATAGAAAAGTCTTGATTTCACACAGTGTATGTGTCCTATAACTGGGATTCACGCAAACAACTCAAAAAGCTATACAGAACTATACAGAAGACCCATAGGAATGTCCTCAGATAATTTTCCTCCTGAATAAATTTTTAGGACACAAGTAGTTTCTTGTCCAAGAAACTGTACAAACCCCTGTCTCAGATGAACGTCAAAACCCCCAAATATTTCCCTTTTCTTTCCTTCTATATTAGTGAGCCACTCTCTTATACCTCTGTGTTCCATCAGTGTCTAAGTGCTGCGATGAGAGCTGCAGGGAAGAAGAGATGTGTTTGTGCATTCAACTGAGTTCCAAGGTTCATTACAATTGGAAAAAAAGTCATGGACCTGCAGGAGATAATGGTTCAGTATTAAAAATCTTACCCGGATCTGCAAGTCATTGAGCTCAAGGCATCTGCACATTTCCAGGAAGAGCTTCACACTCTCCTCATCTAGGATTATATAGACTGGGATCCAGCGCTTATATGCTGCATCAACAATATCACGGAAGATGTCCCGGTCTGTAAATACATCCATGACCACTGCAATAATCTGGAAACAAGAAGATGGTAGACAGACAACTGAATAAAATATTAGGAACTGAAAGGGAGGCCCATAACAATGATGCAGGATACAGGAGAGCACTGATACCAGAATATGGAGAAGGAAGACACAGGGGAGACAAAAGTACAGGGATGGACATGCCCAGGCACTACCAATAATGTTCTAATTTTCTGGCTTGGCTCCTGCTGTATTTTGGAAGGACCTTACAAATGTCTTTGACATGTCTCCTTTTTCTAGGGGAAGCAACCTGAGGAACATCAAAGCCAAATTAGATAGTTTTTCCTCTGTTTTGTGAAACTTTTGTTGCCCCTGTAGGGAGGCACTTAAACAAAGAACACTAAAAAACAGATTGAACAAAATGAATGAAAAATGCAGCTCTAAGACTTAATCAGAGGATCAGTAATGGAGGAGTGAGCATATAGAGGAATCAGGGCTTGAATCCTCAGCCTTGGTGCATACTGCTGACAACAATAATTTTTCCCTTTTTCCCAAATCCCTGTCAAAAGTCTGTTCGCAAGGCTGGCTTCCTGACAAATATCTTATGAAGCTGAAATATAAACACCCTGTATTTGACTGGAACATGTGCTTAAGACTTGGAGGCAAAATTATCATTCCTTCTCTCCACATGTACTTTTTTCTGTATAAAACTAATCCCTCTTTTGGGCATAATTTGACATAAAAAACAAAAGGTTTCACTGGCAAGACAGACAAGCCTGAACATACATAGGATGAGTAACAACAAAACCAAGAAAGTTATGGGCAACTGCTGATCTTACATATTTTGTCTTTTTCTCCCTTTCTGTACCTTTGAAGGTACAGAAGGATCAATTAGAAGGATCAATTCACTTTTCTGCCTTAAAGAGTTATTTTGTCTGGCATTAGGAAGGCTTTGAATGAAGAAAGCTACTGTTTTGCTAGATTTTCTAGGAAACATCAACTTGCCAGCTCTCATGATGACCATATACCATTCAGAGAGGTGCCTAAATTTTAATTACCCAGGTGCTGGGGTCACACTGATGAGCCAAGCTGTGCTGGGGACAGCACATACAGGTGTCAGTAGAGCTGAAGACTGAATCAAACAGTAGGATTTTCTTCACTCGAAGTTTGGAAGTGCAAACTTCCAAGATTAAGTTGCAGGTGCCTCCCCTGTAGAATGGGGAACAATTCTCACCAAAGACCTCCTTCCTTTGGAAAACACCCTTGAACAAATTGCTTTTGGGAAAGTGATGCCACAGTAAAAATCCCCTTACTGTGTTTGCTGAGTCTCTGCTTGCACGGCCAACAAGAACCAATACATCTGCTCTGTCAGGCCCCTTCTGTCAACACAGCTTACACAAGCTTTTCTTGTGTAAGAAAGAAGAAAAAAAAAAAAGAGTTGACATTGTGCTTATGCTCACTATTTACATGTAGGTTCTTGATACAGGTGAACTATTGTGAAGCTACTGTATAAATTAATATTATGTTCCTTGGTAGCTTCTACTAGACAGACCTGGATGTCAGGTCCTGCCTTGGCTCTCATTTCCCAGCACAAAGCAGAGATGCTCGGAATGTTAGTAGAACCTCTGAAAATTAAAATACAGTGAACTTCTACCACTTTATTCCTGAACAACTTCACTTACAGACAGATTATAATTAAATGTCTTAAGAGTTCATGCATTAATCCAGACCTGTTATGCTCCTCTCCCCTCCACACACCTTGGTATGGACGTAGTTATTTAGGGGTAAGGATGCCAGATACTATTCATTTGAAACAAGAATATCCACGTAGAGAATCAATCAAGAATAGACAGTGTAAGTGTCGATTTCTTTTCTTTCCATCCCCTCCATTTGCAATGACTCCAGAAATCACACCATGACCTGGACAAACCACTAATTGTTTGTACTGGCCTTGAAATATGAAGGGATGGTTCCCTCCAGGCTTCAGGGCCCTGGGTCACTTTAGGCATCTTTGCAAGACCGTGGACGAAACCCATGAAAACCACAGTCCTACAGGAAATGTAGATGAGCTGCCTCACAGATGGCATTTCCAAGCCAGCAAAATGTGAAGTGGGCAACCCCATTGCTAGTATGTTTGTCTTCTCAAACCCTTGCCACAACTGGTCACGTGTGAAGATTTCCTAGGTGTGTTCCCAAATACAGCAAGTCAGAGCATGAGTATCTACCCTAACAAGAGGTTTTCCCCATTCCTCTTACTTATCTTTATGGATAGTGCCTTATCTGTTAGGCCCATAGGTGTGCCCAGCTCTTCACAGGTATTTACAGATTGGCAAGCATTAACTTGTCAATCTCATTGCGGCAAGGTAGTTTAATTAACATATGTTTGTAAAACACTGATGATAACCCACCCACAGACATGAGCCTCATATTACTAGTATTTATTTTCACCCCATACCCCCCAGAAAACCCAATCAAAACCTACTCTCCTCTGCTGAATGAAAAGCTGCTACCTGGAGACTTTTTTTAGTTTTATTTTTTGCCAGGGCCAACTCAGCTGAGCACAATAGGCATAGTTACCTATTTAAAGGACCATTAAACACTTAAATGGCTGCTCAACACAAAACCACCTTTGGGCTGGGAGGGGTACAGTTCGTTCAGTCAGTGAAAAAAATTAAAATCTGCAAAGGAGTTAATTACTTTTAGGTGCCAGGCACAGCTATTGAAAAGAACAGTTTCCCAGTCCTTGCATGGTCTGTGAAGGCATATGCAGCAGCACAAGGAGGATGTGAAGTTGCACTAAATCAGAGTGTAAGCATTTTATGGCTTCTGGCATTTCTGAAGAACTGATCACACCAGTCGCTCAACAGGATTATGGGGTGTGCATGTATTTCTCCAAGCAGGGAGCTAAGAATACCAAGTGGACTAATGCCTTTCTAGAAAGTTTGTTGTGTTCGCCATCAGATTTGGTTTTAACAAGTCTGCTAAGGTTTTGTGTATAGTGTGTGCTGGGGGAGGGGGTTGGGGGAAAGAATGGGTGGAGAAGGAAACAACAGCTGAATTATAAAGAGAAAAACCCATAAAGCAGCAGAACTAAGAGCAGGAATGCAGTCTCTCATTCTTTTATTCCCTTTCACCAGGGAAGATGTGAGCTCTTCAGGGGATCATTTCCTGGGTAGTCTTCTCCAGAAACATTGCCCAGGCCTAGAAAAAAACTCCTCACTGCCCCCCTACCTATTCAACACAAACTCTTGTAGCATCAGAGATGTTTTTCTTGCCAGAGATGCCCTGTCACCACTGCCAGTCCTTTGTAACCAAAGATAAAGAGGAAGAGCAGCTGCTTATTGTCTGGACTCTAGCTGCTTGCAGTCAAGGCTGAATGGTGTTGAGAATACACACAAAAAGTAAGCCCACTCACTACCCCACTAACAAACTTGCTGCCCTGTCTTTAACTTGGTATATACACACACAGGAAGGGGTGCCTGGCACAGCACTATGACCTGTCTTCCAACCAGCCAGTGAATCACGAAGAGCAAAACATGGGTACAAAAACCTCAATTTAGGGGTGTGGGGAAGGTGGCTTTAACCCCATCCTGAGCATCAGCTTTGGCAAGCCATAACACGACTGGCAACAAACCTCAGGACAAGCTCTGCCTGGTGGACACCAACCATTTGGTTGGGTCAACACACTCCTCGCCCCTTGGCTGGGGCCATTGAGGAGAGCAGCTGGGGAGCCCTGCCAGGCCCCTCGCCTCCCTCCTGCCCCTTGTGCCCCCCCAGCCAAGGAAGCCCCAGCCCAGGGGTGAAGGCGAGCAGGGTCGTGGGGTGGCCGGGCCCTACCTTCTGTGCCTGCTGGATCATCTCCCGCACCACCTCCTTCAGGTGGGGTGCGTTCTCCTCCTTGCGGGGGTGCGTGAAGAGGGCCACCCGGCTGATGCCCCGGTAGAAAGTCCTGTCGGTCCAACCCAAATCCAACGGGGGCACCTCCGTGTCCGAACACTCGGGCCAGTAAGCCAGCGAAAGGGTTTCGCCGTCGGGCCCCCGTGCCACCTTGCCCCCCTCCCGGGGGTCGTCGTATCCCCGCCAGCTGCCCCGCAGTGCCTGCAGCTCCCGGCTGGAGAGAAAGTCGCGGAGCTGCTCCTTCCTCAGCACCTCCTTGTAGGCCGCTTCGCCCCGGGTCACCAGCGCCTCCAGGGCCCGGCGTTGCTCCTCGCTGTAGTAGAAGCGGGCTTGGACCTCCGTCACCTTCTCGTTGACGTGCGAATCGTCCAGCAGAAGCACCTGAGACTCCGCCATCCTGCCCGGCACCCCGAGCAGCGCCGGCCGGCCGGGAGGCTGCGGAAGGAGGGAAAGGCAGAGCCGGGACCGCCTCACCTGGCCTGCCCGAGCCCGCCCCGACGGGTGGAGCGGGCCGCACCGCCCCCTGACGCTGCCCTGGCTGCCCGGGGACACTGCTGTCCCCTCTGTCCTGCTCCTCTCTCCCAGACC
Source organism: Phaethornis superciliosus (assembly GCA_023637945.1). Classification (NCBI taxonomy): domain Eukaryota; kingdom Metazoa; phylum Chordata; class Aves; order Apodiformes; family Trochilidae; genus Phaethornis; species Phaethornis superciliosus. Next base: position 60,489,723 of record JAJQWJ010000001.1, on the reverse strand, counting down.
CGTGCCCCTGGGGGGGACAGGGGCGGTCGCACCCCGCATGGCTGGCAGCGAGACCCCTGGACCACAGCGCTGGGAGGAGAAAGAACCTGGGCCACGAGTGTTATTTTGGGGTGGGAATGTAAAAGTCTATTGAAGGGGGGTTCCCTCCCCTTCCCCCTCCCCACCTGAGGGTGCTCATGGAGTAAGGGGAAAGGGACACGACACGACACACGAGTGGGGGCCAGGGATGCGGGCAGAGCACCGTGACAGCCGCAGCTCATCGGCTGCGGGACGGCCCGCTCCGAGTTGGCTGCCGGAGCAGCAGTAGCAGCTCGGTGACTCCCTGAAAGCAGGAGATGGGTGCCCTGTTTACAGATGAGAAAATGTGCCCCAGGCCGCCCTGCAGGCTGGTGTCAGAGTTGGGAATAAACCAGACCTCCCTGCTCCCCAGTCTCGGGCTAGGAACGTGAGTAACTACCCCCTGCTTCAATACACGTGTCCCAAGCAGAGGGACTGTGATGTTAAATGATGATTCCTGCGTGGTATGCAATAGTTGCTAGGGGCTCTAATCAAGATTCAAGCCCCACCGCGGCTGGCGGTGCTTTATGCAAAGGATAAAAAGCAGTGATTCCCCCTGGCAGCCCAGGGACAGAGCTGGCAAGGGTGAGCAAGGAAACGGGGAGAAAGGCAAAGCAGTGGTGAAATACAAACATTCAGAGGCTTTTTCAGTGCTTTAAGTATGTGATTAGCCCTAAGAGCTCAGATGCAAAAAACCCCTCTAGGGACAGAGCTGATGGAGCTCCTTTTTTCCTCCTCTCTATCAACAATCACCTGCTCTCAGTGTGAGTTGGTTTCAAAATCCTAGGATGAGCTGGGGCATCCAAGGATGAGCTCATTCTTTGCTGTTTCTCTCCTAGAAGGGAGAAATTTAGTATTCTAGACTGTCATCAATAGCTTTTCCTAGCATGAAATTCACTTAAAATTTGAAAATGTACTTTGCAGAGATCTATTCCTCCACCTATCAAGTCCCCTTTAAAAATTACTTTCAGTATAGGTTCTTTTGGCCTGATTTTTGATGGAAATGAAGCTTACGTGGTCATGGTGTCTACATCTGTCTGCCTGTCTGTCCATCTCTCTAACAGCTTTTGGACCCACTGGCTGATTTTGAGCTTCTTGTCAGAAGTGTAATTACATCCCTCCAGATTTTTGTGAAAACAAATGGCCTAAGCAAAAAAAAAAGACCCCATCACAGGTTCCAACAGGGGAAGTTACAGCATGGGTTTGTGCCTCATTAAATTTCAGATATTCCCTAAAAGTGAAAACACTCATAATTGCACGATCTGTATAAAAATCTTCAAATGAGTTTTATGCCATCTTAGACACCCTAGTCAATCAATTACAATATACAAATACACAGGAGGTGAAGCTTTGTTAGTTCCAGTGCTCACTAAACCAGTTGTTGGTTGGGTTTTTTTTCTGTACTGGAGGCTGCCTGCCATCAACTCTGCTATTTCATGTGTGGCTGAATAAAATCTCTTTAATCCTAGGTGCTCTATTCATTCATAGCTGCACAATGTAATCCTTTGTTTTCATTTAAGGCTCCCACATGAAAGCAAGAGCAGGTTCACAAATATATCTTCAGTTTTATATATAAAAGCAAGCAAATATTTCCCACATCCAAGTAAAAGTAGCAGAGATTTTTCAGTCTGTTGTGATGAAATGTTTCGCCCCTATCTCTCACTCTCAAAGACAAAGTGTTGCCTACGTGTTGATTTAATAAAGAGGGGCAAGGAACTGAGCAAAAGCTGAGAGAGACCCTTTCCCAATGCATGCATATGTCTTGTCTTCCCCTTCCTATTCTTGTAGTAATACATTCCAACCAAGCATATTTCCTATGTGGAGTTTTTATTAGGTGTGATGATTCGGTTCCTTTTGATATACCCTGACCCATGGGCTGAGTGGCCTCACCTCAAAGAATGGTTAAAAAGAGCTGTGCAAAGAAGCTGCCCTCTCTGTCACAGGGGAAACCCAACCCTTCAGGACTGGAGAAGAAGGAACGTGGCAGGCAGGGTTTGGGGGAAGTACTTTTGCCCAGCTCTAACCCTCTGGGAGGGAGGACTGGATTCCAGTTTCCACTTGAGAAGAGGGTCATTATTGTTTCAGCTCAGGTTTTCCTCTCTGCCCTTAGCACTGTCTCAAGAGAAAGCAGAAAGGGGAAAGCTGCTTTTGAATTGGGCTGAGGCAGCTGCAAATCCACCCAGAACTGCACTATCAGTCCTTTGATTTATTTTGTTCCTGGGGATTACTTGCTGGAGGGGCCACGCGTGCGGAGGCAGGGTTGGGTCTCTTTGCTTTTCACCTTTGTTTGGGTGTCATCCCAGCCAAGTCCTAGTTAAGGTCTCGCTGACTTTTCTGGTCTGGTTCCAAAACATTTCCTAAAGGATGTAAACTAACCTATCAGGAAATATTACCTCTTATTGTAACCCTCCCCCAACCCCATTACAGTGTCTTAAATTTTCTGCCTTTAGACACCTCCCACGTTTATTCTGGTTCCTTGGGCCTAATTGCTTCACTTTCCTTTGTGAGGCAGTGCAGGTTATGTATTAGATAAATATATGACACCTTATATTTAGCATTAATTGTAATTGTGCTTGTCCTGAGCATACATCTTTTTTTCCAGTCCTTTCTGTGTAATTTCAGTCCCTAAATAGCCCACCTCATAATATATTCTTTCATAAATTTCCCAGCAATGTTTTCCTTCTGCTACAAGCTACAAGAGCTACAAGCTCTTGTTATCAGCATTTGGGTGCTCAGCAATGTAGGAATAAAATTCTGATGCCTTTCCCTTCACCTTTTCTTTACACCTTGTTTCTCCCAGGAGAAATCTACCTGTGAAATACAAGTAAAACCAGGGGAAAGTATTAAAAAGAAAGTATCATTTTGTGATAAAGTGGTTGAGAGCTGTACAGCCAAAGCCTTATTTTCAGGGAGTGTATCCTCCAAAACAAACCAATGTGATTTACCAAAATGTCTCTGATCAAACATACTACCTTATTCTCCATTAAAACCAGCAACTGGTACAAAATGAGTTTCACAAACTAAACAGGATGGCTGCAGTGATGGAAGATAGAAGAGAATGTTTTCCACTTCTCGGTTGTCCCAGCTGCAGGTTGCCCTGAGGCAATGAGGCTTTGCTGTCTTGAAATGGAAGGGTAAATAAATAGGTGCCTGTGCCATGGTTGTTATTAAACACTACACTCCTTCCCTGTGCTAGCTGGCACCACAGCAAGGCTTGCAAAGGCTTGGGGGGGACTGCAGCTCCTCGACTCTCTTCTCTGCAGCCAGGACCCAGGAATTTGTGGGGAGACTACGAGGTGCATGGCAATCTGCGCTCTGCTCACCCCGACTTGCAAATTTCACTTGCAAGAGCTGCCAACTCAGAGCAGCAATGGTCTCGTAAGTCAGGCCCAAGTATTGGCAGAGCTAAAAAGCCTGAAACAAGGTGATTTCAGGTGGAGAGGAAGAAGTCACTTCACAGCCTTCACTGTTCTCCCTCCAGTGACCTGAAGAGCTGCAGGCAAGTGGAAGGTAGGTGTGTCACTTCTGCAGCAGCAGTGACAGACTGCAATCTGGAGGATGAAGAAATGCTTTCAGATGCTTCCTTTCTGTCATATTACACTGCCTCAGGGAGAAAACCTAGCTGCTGAATTGGAGAATTGCCGCAACTGAGTCAAGTGCTTCTGCCCTCCCACTCAGTTTTTCAGCTGTTGTTTCCATGTGAGAATAAATAGGTAAGAGTCCTCTGAAGAGAGCAGAAAGGAACAATTGTGTTTGCGGGCTCATTTCTCGCAGCAAAGTATATGCTGACTGAGCACGCACAAAAAGGCCTTTAGCTATTTTCCCGGCTGCTCCCATTCATAGGGCAACAGTTTCCTGTAAGAAATAGAGCTGACCCAGGTCTCTTGCTTAATCTTTCAACTCTGAAATAGCCAAGGGCTCAAAACCAGTTGCATTTCAGAATTCAGCTGAACTCCACCGTGGAGCCTTGACTAAGTCATCTGCTTTGCCTCAGTTTCCTATCTGTAATACGAGGAAAATACTACTCCTACTTCACAGGATTGCTGCAGGGAAGAGCTTAAAAAATAAAAATCCAGGCCAGCATCACCTATGTTTACTTTGGTTTCTCCTTCAAGGATGGGAGAGGGGAAAAAAAAAGACAGCTGTAGAGTCCCTTTGCACATGAGCCAAAACCTGAATGGAAGCTCTGGCTAAAGAAAACAGCGAGGAACAAGCAACGCAGTCTCTGAATACGATGCTTAATTGCTGCTATAATTATGTAGCTCTCAAATTACAGCATGCTTTATAGACAAAGGAACACCAGGAATGGGGTCACTGATAAGTTAAGGGAGCAACAAGTCTGCAGCATCATGTACTTACCTGTGTATTAGCCACCTGTCTGTGTGCATTGCTACACATTGAGAAGAAAATGCTGAGGTGAGAGCTGATAGGGAGAGAAGTGAAGCACACAGGGAAGACATAGAGGAGTGTCCTAGGCAGAGGCTGGAAGAATAGGGAGCAGACTGGCAGGAAGCAATTAATGGAAAGATGGTGAAGCAGGCCAGTAGCTGATGTGGCAAGGTGAGGTGGGGAATGGAGTTATGTGCTGATGACAGGGACAAGATGTTCCAGTGCTATGTGGTGGATAAGAGAGAGACAGTGGAAGGAATGCAAGAGACATAATATGCCCAAGAGTGATCAAATTTGTTTGAAAAACTGCAAATCCTTGGAGGAAAGGAGAGCTGTGGGAAGCTGAGATGAGGGTCTGGCATCCACCACCCTGGAAGATGTCTGAAAAAACACATAGCATAAAAGGAAGGCCTGATTTTTTATATTGAGAGGGGAAAAAGCGAACTGTGAGGCTTGGTTGTGGGAAGAAAAAATTAGAAGTGGGCCCTAAATTAAAAAAAGGACAGGTAGAATCAAGTTGGTCCCCACAATAAATGGAAAGCTGTATGAAGGGAGCAGCATAGGAAAGAAAAAGGAACCCTCTGAGAGGAGATGCAGAAGGCTTAAGTGTAGGCTTAAACCTAAAGGTGGAACAAGGAGGTCTGTGATTCTGGAACATAAAAAAAAAAAAAAAAAAGCAGCTAGATTTTAAGATGTGGTAGCAGTGTATTTACTTGGTTTGGAAGATGCCCTTTACTGATAGACATACATTGGCTTCTGATGTGTACTCTGCTTAAAAATACCCAGAGAGGCAATGCAAAGAAGAAATCAGCTGCTCGTGACCTTATCAGAGGCACTTCTAGTTCCAAAGGTTCCTTGCCTTTCACTCACTGGTCTTTCTATCCAGCAATGCCTCGGTGGAAGTGGGTGGCGTGGGTGCAAGAAACTCCCATGAGTCAGAGGAAACAAATAAAAGGAGCCAACCAGACCTTCCCCCCTGAAAGTCTGTTTCCAGAGAGACGTGTTGTAGGTGTGAAAGCAAAACTTTACAGGAAGTTATGCTCGAAATCTGCTGTTTAATTTTTTTTTTCCATATAAATTCAGAACTATTGCCATTAAAAATGTAGCAGGTGGCATCCCCTGCCTGTCTGCTCTTCCTGTGGACAAAGCGCCCTTTGATGTGACCAAGACACTGCACAGCAACATTTATCCCAGGTTACAACACCACTCCAAAGTAGGGGTGCTCTCCAGCTACCCCAAAGCCACACAAGGAGAAACAAGCATATTGACTATGATACAGGAGACACTCCCACTGGGGACTTATCAGAGAAGAGCTTCTAAGCCAGCCAACCTCACACATGGTGATGGTCCTGAGACTGTGTCACAGTGGCAGTGACCCAGGCCATTACTCTCTGGGTGTACAGAGAGCTGAATTCTGCCTTGGAATATTGTATTTTCAGATCAGCGTTGAGAGAAAGATCTGCCTTTGAATTATTCCAAAAGCAAAACCCACATGCATAATATACTTATGTTCCTCCAGTGTCTGTTTTTAGGCCCATTTCTTTTGCAACTCAATTAATCAAGATTTTGCTGCTCATTTTAAAATAAGTGGCATTTCTCTTAGGAAATTTATAGCTTTCAGTCTTAGAAGTTTAAAAATAATCCAATGGATTCTGATCTAATCTAGATTCACAAGCTATTCTTGTCTGTTAATATCTAAACACTTTGACTCCTTTCTCCAGAGGGATATTTTTCAGACAGATTGTCCCCCACTACTCTTTATTTTGAGGCTGCAATAGGTTACTGTGCTGCACTCTCATGCAAAACACATAGGAGGAAGGAGGGGGAGGAGGAGATAAAACATAAATAAACCTCAGCTCCAAGCTTATCCATGTTTCTTTTTCCCCTCTTCCCCTGATGGTAGAGAATCTGTAAACCTCTCCCTGTGCTTAGCCTATCCTCCTTACCCCCTCCTTTCTATTTGCTCTGCCATCCTTTTGTAGGATCATTTAAAAATCTTCCCTTGACAGTGACCATGGGCATTTTCCCTTTTACTCTTCCAGCAAGGCTGTCTCAGGAACATGTTCCTGCTAGTTAGACCCCTAACACCTTCTTCCCCACCCTCCTTCTGTTGGAGAGGCATCTGCAGCCCCTGGGGAAGGGTGCAGATGGCAGATCCCCATCCCTCTCAGAGAATCTCTGCTCTGACAAGCAGGATGAGAGAGTCCAGTATTCATGGCCTTACTTCCACTTTGTTGAGGCTGCCAATTAGTAGAGGAAGTGATGATTGGGGTTTTTTTCCCCCATGCTGACAACTGACCTAAGCCACAGTAAGGCAGGAAATGCAATTAGACAGCAGATGATCTTGGGAAGGACTGCAACTAATGGCCTAGCATTTTGCATTTCTCACAAACATTTAATTTATCCTTCTACTCTTCCTGCAAGTTGCCTATGGGAGGTAGTGGGGTCATTTCATCCTCTCGTGTGTGGTAATTGCCTTGTGATCCTCTTTCACGCTGCAGAGCAATGTGAATAGCAAATTACAGCTCAAATATCACTCATGTCAAGGCTTGTGACAAGCAATGTGAGAGATTTATTGGTGGTATTGGTCATCAGGTAGCATGGTGGTTCCCAGTTAGGCTTTATCTGAAGGGCATTAGCTGCAGCAAGGTTATTTTGAGCTTGGGGCAAAAATCCACCATGACAAAATAACATCACAGCCTTTGTCCATCACCTCCACAAAGCTCTGTCTGGCACTCAACATTTCATGATATGCAGTCATGATACTCACAGGAGAATGAGAATCACAAAATGGTTTGGGTCAGAAGGGACCTCAAAGATCATCTAGCTCCAGCCCCTCTGCATGGGCAGGGACACCTGCCACTAGACCAGGTTTCTCCAAGCTCCAACCTGGCCTTGAACACTTCCAGGGAGTGGGAAGCCACAACCTCCCTGGGCAACCTCTGCCAATGTCTCACCATTCTCACAGTCAAGAAATTCTTTCTGATCTTAATCATCTTTGAGTTTAAAACTGTTCCTCCTTGTCCTATCGCTACATGCCCTTTTAAAAAGTCCTTCCCTAGCTTTCCTGTAGACCTCTTCAGGTACTGGAAGGCTACTATGAAGTCCTCCCCTCTCTTCTCCAGGCCGAACAACCCCAACTCTTTCAGCCTGTTTTCATAGGAGAGGTTCTCCAGTCCTCTGATCATCTTTGTGTCCTTCTCTGAACTCCCTCCAACAGCTCTGTGTCCTTCTTTTGGGGCTCCAGAACTGGACACAGTACTCCAGGTGGCGTCTCATGTGAGCAGAGCCAGAGGAAGAATCACCTCCCTTGACCCGCTGACCAAGCTTCTTCTGGTGCAGCCTGGGGTATGGTAGGCTCCCTGAGCTCCGAGCACACATTGCTGGCTCATGTTGAGCTTCTCATTAACCAATATCCCCAAGTCCTTTTCCTTAAGGCTGTTCAGAATACATTCTCCACCTAACCTGTAATTGTGCTTGGGATTGCTGTGACCCATGTTCAGGACCTTCCATTTCTCCCTATTGAACTTCATTGTGTTTGCATGAGCCCACCTCTCAAGCCTGTCGAGGTCCCTCTAGATGGCCTCCCTTCCCTCCAGTGTGTTGACCACACCATACGGGTTGGTGTCGCCAGCAAGTTCACTCAATTCCACTGTCCACGTTGCCAACAAACAAGTTAAACTGTACTGGGACCAGTATTGATCCTTCAGGAATGCCACTCATCACCAGTCTCCATCTGGACACTGAGCTGTTGACCACTACTCTTTGAGTGCAACCATCCAGCCAATTCCTTATCCACCACGTGGTCCATCCATTTATGATCCCCAGCATGGGAGACAATGTAGGCCAGACATTTAGGGTGAGAAATGGACAGGTCCCTGTTCTAAGTGTTCAGGACATGAAGATATAATACTGCCATAGGACTACACAGCAATTCTGGGCAATTAATTCAGTTGGCTGGAAGAGGGTGGGTTTGGATAGGTAACACTAGGTACTAGGTACATACAGCACTAGGTACCCTACTTTTATAAATGCTGCTCTGGCAAATTAGTTAGATCAGGGTCATTCACTGCCTTCATCTACTCAGTGGCCTGCCAGTCCCTTTTGTTTTGAGCTCATCTGCATTTGGAAGGTAAAGAGGAGGTGCACCCACGGTGACCTTTAGAACTAGAAGCTTTGACAGTTTGCATAACACTGCAGATATATATGCCACGATAATAAATAAACTAGGGTAATTATGGAATAAATCCTTGCCCCAAAGAGATGCCCAGATGTGAATGGTGGAGCACGCTGCCAAACACAAAGTATGTCTCTGGAGAGAAGCATGCTGCAAACAGCCAGGGTTTTTAGAAGAGGAGGGAAGAAAGCCAAGCCAATGTGAGCAGGCTCCAAGGGCAAGCTGAAAGGAGTCACAAAGCCAGCAGGAATGAGGAAAAAAGTGAGATGATGATTAAGAATGTGAAATGTTTAAGCACTGCATGTGGGTAAGGGCCCAGTGACAGGGATTGTAAGAGATAAGAAGAGATTTTTTTGTTCACATAAAGATAGTCATGGAAAAGGAAGAAGAGCTTGGAGCTTGAGATCCATGGCTCTGGCATTGCCCAGCTATGTAGCCTTTGACAAATCACCTTTTCCTGACTTCCCTCCTCCACTTTTGACTCTTGACTTGCAAATTTTTTGCACTAAGACCACAAATTCCTCAGGCATATGAAGTCCCCACAGCAACCAGGCCCTGAACCCAGCTGGTGCACCTGTATTATGAGGGATGGCAAAATGCAATGGAAGATAAAAAGGTGTTGCATAGCCTTGGACCCAGGCAAGTTGTGTCTGTTAAGAGGGACTGACAACCTCTGCTGTCGGGATAAAGGAGAACAGGCTGCTGGAAAGGAAAGGCAACAGCAGCCACCAAGAGCACAGCTGGCTCATGGCAGCAGGATAAGAGAAAGAGCAATGCAGAGAAAGAAATGATAAAATCATGACATGTGGGCTGGGGCTTGGGAAGTGAAAAGCCATGGTTCAGTAAAAAAGGCAGGTGCTATTTTAATCAGCCTGGGCTAATTTCAGCTCTGATGTAACTCCATTTACATCAGTTTTAGTCAGCTGAAATTCACAAAGGATTAATTTAGGTCAGTGAGTAGAGGCAAGGGTGAGTCAGCCCCAAATAAGTTTTGGGGTGCAAGGAAGAGATGTGAAACAAGGACCAGGTGAAGAGCTGGAGCCGCTCTTGGATTTGGAGAGCAGTTTAAGAAGGGAGGGTGGGGATGAGAGAGGGCAAACAAGAGGTAGGGTACCAAAGGCAAACAGGCTACAGGGCCTTGCAGGGATGTTGGCCAATGACTTCCATTCCAACTCAGGATCATTTTCAAAGAAAGACAGTCTGCTCCCTGAACTCTGCAGTGCAGTGATTATTTACCCCTATTCCTTCTCATGGTCCACCTTCCCTTGCCATTCCTCTAGGCAGCTCACACATCACATATCATACCCAATAACACACACCATACTCAATGAGAGGTCATTTACAATTAAACCTTGGTGTTTTGGGGTGGTTTTTTTTTGGTTCGTTGGTTTGGGTTTTTTTGTTTTGTTTGGTTGCTTTTTGGGTGTTTAATCACAAAACATTCCAGGTTCAACTTGGAATGGACTTTGGATTGGGGTTTCACAGGGCAATAGCTGCATTTAGCAGGGAGAATGTGTCTGATTCACTTGTGGTACAGCTTCAATGGAGTTGATAGAAATGAATTTGTTGCATTAATTCTCCAGAGACATCATGAAAGCCAAATGAAATCAGATAGAGCCATTCTTAGGCTGACAAAAGCATCCACATCTTAACTCTCACCAGCTTGCCTATGGAACACATGGAAAAAATGTCTACAATACTTGACACCATCTTTAAGTCCCACCCCACTTTGCAAAGAAGGGCCTCTGAACAACACATAGGAAATAAAAGAATGATGCCATTACACTTAATGAAACGAAAATAAAAGATAATTAAGAACATCTCTTGTTTCCTTCCTATTCCACTCTTTTTCTTTCCCTGCACAGGCTTTCCATTAGTTTTTTCTGATGCCTCTTTTAAATTGTTTACTTTCTTATAATTCTGTATACTGAGCTAATTTAATGCCATGAATCCCTGAGGCTTATTTTCTTTCCTCTGTTCTCATTTGCTCTGGCTTTTATTTCCTGTTCATTTTTTTTTTTTTTTACATTTGTGTTCTCAGAAGTCATGATTTTCACTTGTATTTTATTTTCCTGTGCTCTATAGCTTGGCACATTTTTCATTCCCCCGTCTTCTTGTCCCTTGTTAAGCATCAGCTTTAGTTAAGAGAAGAAAATCAGTGGGCTATAAGGGTAAAGATTAACCAACTCTTTGACACCTACTCCAACATCAGCTCCCTCACTTACCCACCTTCCACAAATACTTGGTAGCTCACAAGAAATAAACACCTACAAAGTGCTCTCATATTCAGTCACCATAATAAATGCAAACTCTCTTCTGTAACATTCAATCATTATATTTAGTCTTAATATCATGCTTTTCATCTGAAAACACCCACACAAGCATTGGTTAATTTGTCCTTACAACAGCCCTGCAAGGTAGGTAATTACGTGTTATTATCTCCATTTTACACATAAGGAAACTCCAGGAGAAATTATGAAACTCCTAACAAGCACACATACCCACAAATCTAAAGAGGTACTAACTATATCTGCTGCAAACACACACATACACACAGTGGTCTACATACATATTAGTGTATACTGAAAGCAAGGGACCAGCAAGCCCACTGTAGGACACGGGTAAGACTCTTGACACATTACATCCACCCAAAAGGAAGCTTCTCAGAACACGAGACTGATCTACATGCTAGAGGAGAGTTGCAGGAAGCAAACACGAGCTCTCTGCAGCATGCTTTTTATTTTCTGGACAGCATATCATGGCCTCCCTTCCCAACAGCTGAGCAAACGTGCAAGGTGAACCCTTCCTTGCCCTCATGTACTTCCTCTGAAGCACCACAGAGGTTTCATGTTTGCAGTTTCACCACTGGTGACCACCCTCGCCCTATCAACACTGGTTTCTGACAAGAAGCTGGGAAAACACAGTCATGCACAACCCCCAAGTGAGCTCCTGACCTATCTGAATGTTAATTATCTCTTAGTGCTCTGTCCCACTCGTTCTACTGCCTATCTAGATGTCAGGATGGGAAGATAATAGACCTTTGGACCACAGGCAGCTGCACACACAAACCCATAGAAATATGGAAGAAACATTAGTGGGCAAACCAGAGAAGGAAAATGAAGACATGTGTAATTAACTTGGATCCAGGATGTCAGCAGTCTCTGCCAGAGCATCCTGTGTGCAGCAACTACCCTCCACCACAGGGACCGGATGCTGTGTTCCCATCCCAGACAGTAATCCCCCACACTATTCCTGGCAACAGAAGAGGCTCCAGGGACTCTGCAGGGCCTAGCAGGGTTCATTTTTCAAGGCCAGATCCTCAAATGTCTCAAATTTAGGCATTTAATTCCCACTTACGCAAGGGAGCTCCACTGCAATTAATGGGCTGAAGATGCTGTTGATATAAACAAATATGTGAAAATAAAGATGTCTGTAAGGGTTTGGGCCTTCATGAATTCCCATTTCATTGTGTCTTCAAGTGTGTCTTCAATGTGATAGTGGGACTCTCGTGGACTTCGGAGTCAAGGTTCAACGAAAACTCTCCTCTTCCCCCTCAGGTCCTCCTGTCACATCCTGTCTCAGCAGAGGTACGTCCAGGAAAACGCTTTCAATATTGTTTCAATATTGCTTTCAATATTTCAATATTGTTTTCAATATGCTTTCAATATTGTTATTCCTGTCACTCCTTGTTTTGGTGGGACGAGGGACCAAACTCTAGGACAGAGTTTGTCAAGATGTATACACATTATGTATTCCATAACAACTGGCAAAAGGCCCTGTCTTCCCTATAGCAACAAAAATATTGTTAAGTCTGTATCATTGCTAGAGTTTTTCCTATTCCAGAATTCCTTAAAATCCTTTACTGTTTTTAGCTTTTTCAGCCAGGGCTCTGTCCTTGATGTACTTGGTTTTCCATGGCAGTTTTCTGCATTTCATAATTTCTACTGTAAAACAATTGTGGTCTCCTTTTCTTTTCCCTAGTTGGCACTTGTTATTTTTTAATTTCTAATTGCTGTCTTGAGCTCTGCTACTGAGCCAGCACAGGCTGCTGCTTCCTAAAACACAGACGTTGATGCCAAGGCTGAAACTTCATAGAGTTCTGCCAAATCTGCTGACTCTGGATTCCTGCATCACAGGGGTCATCTCAGCTTCATCCCTTATTAATTACAATCAACCATTCATACCACAGGAGTAAGTCAAGCTTCCAGACTAGTTGATGACCTGAGTGTCCATGTGCTGTTTTGACAAGGAGGGACGGTCATCCCTGTTTCACAAACTACAAGCTGACAAGGTGAGGCAAAATTATTGTTCCCAGTCAAAATCTCAGTGCTACATAAGTCAGTGTCCTTTGCTTTAAGGATTCTCCTTTCCTTGATGCTCTTTAGTTGGAGGGTAAGGGATCGGACTGCCAGCAGAGCTCCTGTGTTGGCAAGGTCATGACAGACTCAGATGGGTCAAAAATGCTTTGTCCATCACACTGACCTATCCTGCCTCATTGCTTCCTTGAGCTACTCCTGTCTGCTTACCTGTACCCACCTCTTAACACTAGCTGGAAGCTGCAAGACCTCTGGGGCATGGCCATAGTCCCAGCAGTACAAGGTCTTGGTCTTGATTTAGCCTTCCCAAAGTGCTATGGCAAGTTGAGGGAGGAAAGAAGAAAAAAAGAAAGAGCACACCTATATCCATGATAGGTTTACAGGTGTAATAAATAAAATAGAAAGCAAATCTACACACTCTTAAGAGAGGTGATCCAGGATCAAAAGAAAGCATTTGATCTGTGGATGTGGGATGAAAGAATTAGAAGCTGCAAGGATTAAGACATGAGCTTCCAGCTAATGTGTTAGTGCAAAGGGAGACAGTGGTGGGATGCAAATGGGAGGTAGATGCGATTGCAGTGCTGACCCAGCCAAGCCTTGTCTATATTGGCAGTATGCATCCTATTAGAAAGGGTCTTGCCCCCGCAGTCTAAGTAACAAGATGCTCAATATAAATTTGAATTTTGCATGAACAAAAGATGGCTGCATTAAATATAGGTTAGTCATTCTTGGTTAATGTTCTCTGAACACAACACCTGCCTTATAATGTTAGGCTCCAGCCTCCTTGAGCACTGTATTCCTCAGAATGTTAGCTCTTCCTCATAATCATTCCTCAGAATGTTTATGCATATTTACAGCATGGTGGTTCTTCACTGATGCCCCTGTGTGGCTGGTTATTCTACACTGGACAGGCCTTCACCAAACACAGTGTCCTTCACTTCTGCTATGTGGACTGCATGCATCCATGCAGGATCCTTGGCTTGACCACTTACTGTGAAGCAGTCAGAGCTCTGTCATCAGCTTCAGTTACTTACTGAGATGAACTAGCTCTTAAGTTAACCAGTTTTTTTTCCTAAATGACACATTTTTCCTGTACAGACATGAGTGGAAAAAACACCACCACCTTTTTCAATGAGCTGGAGGCTGCAGAAATAAGGTAGAAAGAATGAAGCATAATAGGAAGAGTAGGTTGAGAAGAGCTTAGGAGCTGTGGTCAGCTTTGTCTGAGTCATGAGAAAAGAAAACCATGAGGCTTTGACCATATTAGACTGTCTTATACAGGTAAATATAAAGATTCTTTAAATAGATGAAAGATGATAATTATCATTTCAAAGAGGAGTAAATCACTACCCACACCCTTTGGCTCCCTATTTGAAGATCTTATCAAATTAATTTATGATCTCTTTCTGCAATAATGAGGTAGAACCTTCGCTGGTAAAAATCAGAATAGCTCCATGGACTCAAAACCTACAACAGTGAGTTACTCAGACAAAGCTCTGTCCCATTTGCCTGCTCAGATGTCTTCTCAGATGGTCTGCTTCTCCCAGAGTCATACTCAAGCTTGCACGTGCCACAGTAGCACAGTCAGGCTAACACAGGCTCCTATTCAGAAACAGCTTTCTCTAGACCCAGGGAAGCCAGCACTTCAGAAAAATAGGCTTCATATTTGAATGTTTATTGTAAGGACAATAACCACCACCAGTCATTTGTTAACAATGGTACCTCTCATTATAGTGGTTGGCCTTCAGTTCATCAACAGAGACAAAGGAAAACTGCCCCAGAAGTCTGAAGGGACAGTCATGATCATGTTCTCCAGCTTCCCATAACCAAAGCCAGAGTATTTCACCCCGTAAATCTTGTACCCAGCCCTCTCGCTGGCCTTAAGCTTGAAACTGTGGCAGAGACCACAGCAAGCTTCCTATGATGTTCAAGTGGTTATGAACCTTCTCTTTTAAAGATGCAGGTTTTATTTTTAGTCAGAATTTGTCTAAGTCAGTGCAAACCACCCATTTGTGTGTCTTGAGGCCTTACCTCTTATCTTTGGAGTCCTGAAGTCACGATGTTTACGACTTCTGTTCCAGCGTGCATTCTGCTGCGTAAGTGTTTGTGAAATATCTGTGCTCTTCAAGTCATGCACGTTTTAAATGACAATATGCAGCTATCATTTTGGTCAGCTGATGCAGAAGATTGAAACTGGTGTCTTCTCCAACCTGATAAACACGACTGATAGCTGCACCCCACCCAGAAAGAGAAGCATTAGCAACAAGTGGCACTAATATAGCTGCTTCACAGGGCAGCATGATGCCTCATGCTATTATATTTTGTCCTCCTGAAAACTATTGTGCATGGTACATTTCTCTCAGAGTTTTTATTGATAATAGCTTGAATGACTGAGAATTTTACTGTTGTGACCATTTTAGGAATTATTTTTTCCTGCTTTAATTTACAGTCTAAAAAATTAGCAAACTCTTACAGCTTTGCTGTTTAAATGAAGTCTTTCATGGAGGAGATGAAGGACACGCTATTTTAGCTGATCTGAGTTCTTTCCCCCTTTCCCACACCCCCAAGCCCCAATCTCCCAAACAAGCTTTAAAAGGAGGATTCCATAGTCATACAGAAGCATTATGGCAACCTTAAAGACAAATTTTAATTTTGCTGAGTCTACAGCCTAGGATGATGTGATCTAATAGCTCTTACTGCCAGAACTGGGAGGTTCCATCTTTGCCTTTGCCCTCCTGGCTGTGCATTTCTACTGCTCACCCTGTCCTGGCTCTGGGCTTCCCTGTGCTTCCCTGGGTGAGCTGACTCAGCTCGTTAACCTGGCAGAAAACAAGTGGATGATTTTCTGCAGGGTGGCAGGGAGCTGTTAGATTGACTCACCTGCTCTGATGAAATCTTGGCCTTTGTTAGGAGCAGACCACCTTCATCCGATAACAGGCAAATAGCTGCCATCACAATGGCAAGCTCAGATGTGCAGATACCCAGCCTCAGAGGGGTGATTCTCTGCTGCCACAATGTCCCTTTTATTCACGCCTCCACCAAGTGAATGTAAAATGCTGCTAGCTCAGAATGAGTTGTTGAAACACCTGCATTCATCTCTGATGAAAATAAGGGGCAAAGCAAAGGGTAGTTCCCCTTGATACTGGTAGCAAACCTGCAATTGACATGTTCTTTTTCCCTCTCACAAACTTCTATGAGATAGCAAAAAAAAAAAAAAAAAAAAAGTCCAATGCATTCTTCTTCTAATTCAGCATTTGTTGGCATGCTCCACCTGCCAGAAAACATTCAGTCATGGGAAGGGCTACCACAGACTGGTTCCTGCTCTTTGTTATTATTGACTGGTACTGCAGTAACACCATTCTTGGAATTTGATCAGAGAGAGAGACTGTCCAGGACCTCAAGGAAGAAAAAGTTATGGTCTGAGTCAGAGCCGGTACAGCACAGCCATGAAAGGTAAAATGCAAATGACCTCCATATCAGCAGAGAAGGTGCCTCTTTTTTTTTTTTTCTTCCTTTTCCTCCTTTACTTTATCTGTGTCTGGAAATCACTGAATGGTTTTCCGGAAGTACCTCATAAATGGGGAGTCAAATTTCAGTCATAATATTAGTGCACTGTCACCATTTTATAGCCTTAAGTGCATAGTAGTAGGCTGATGTTCTGAAATGCATTTTTTATTTCCCCCAGATTCACTCTTATTCTATTTGTCACTAACAAACTTTCCATGGCTGTATCTTTCATAAATCCTGGTGGAAATCAGCCTGGACTAGCAGAGAGAAACCGCAAGATATCTGGAGATATTTTTATTTGTTTGTTTCTTTTTCCTCCCTTTGTTGCCTGAGCTAATTTTATTTCTGCATATCTACAAGCATCCCTGCACACCTGCATTTGTAAAATTTTGCATTTTCATGTTAGTAGGCTGGACATCTGCCAAGCAGCTCTCACTTGCACAATGACAGCAGAAAATGTGCTTTGAATTTTCCCTCTGCACAAAGGTCAGCAAACTTTTCCTACTCACCTGCCTGTACCCCTGCTGTCCTGTAGTCTACAGATAAGTTCTTGGCTATTTTCTGCTCTCAGATCTGCTTATTTGAGAAACAACTGCACTTGATGCAAATTTAAGCCTCCTGAATTCTGTCACATGAAAGCTGCCTTTAAAACCTGGAGAAATTGGCAATGCTCTGCCCTCTTCCTCAGTGCTATTAAAGGCTTTATCACACAGTCAGTTCATGATATCCTGATGAAATGCAAAGCTTTCAGCAGCAGTGAGTGGCTGGGTGTCAGAAGCTCTTTAGTTAAGGAGTATGTTTTAACCAGCAAATATTACTGCCTGGACCATCTAGGGAACACTAGTGATTTCAGCTGATCTTAATAGGGTTTCATTTGAAAGCAGCAAAACCAATTGCTGGGCAGGAGGCTTTCTGGTGTATCCAGGGCCATCAAGGTGATGGGCTGGAGCTGTGGTGAGGTGCAGTTAGGATTCTTGCCTTACTGGACAGGAACAGCATTGCCAAACACTTTTCACACCTAGTCTGGTGTAACCCAGACTCTTCAGCAGAGTTGCAGAAACAGAGAGTCTAAGCACAGCCCTAGCCCATATGCTACAATTCTGTCCCACCAGCCCTTCTTGGTGTCCATATGATGTGATATTGATATAATTAAAGACCTACTGTGCCCCCCTCAGGTTAGAGCTCACCCTTCACCTCACTGCTGGGCTAAATGGTTCTTGCAGTGTCCCAGATGGTACCACATTGATGTTCAAGGCTGATTTCTCCTGACCATATAGTCCTTGCTTCTGGATCTTTTATTTCTTGGTTGCTCTCCACATTGGCTGAAGGCAAAATAGCCTTCCAAGAGCCAGCAGCATCAGGGCCCCACTGGGAAAAAAAGAATGAGAGGTGCTACTAAAAAAATAAACATGTGCCTGTCATGAAAAGCACGACCCACTGGAATTGAGAACTACTTTCAGTATTAAAAAAACCAACCAACACCACCACAAAATACCCCACAACAACCCAGGTACTTGTTGTATCCCTGGTACAGGCGGACTGGCCCAGCAGCCTGTCCAGGTACTGCTTTGTGGCACCACTCCCTGGTACTCTTACAATGTCAGCAGTCAGATGGGAATCAGCCATGTTCCCTTGGTTTCTGTAGCACACTCCAGTGAGTGCAGCTGTTACAGTAAGCATGTACACCAAGACAGAGACATCTCTATTTTGTGGCACCGAGAACCGCCTGGACAGCTTTTACATGAAAGGAGATTTCCTTTTACTGTTTTTCACTCAGCCTTATTAATCACAGAGACATTTATAAACAAAATATGGATCTGCAGCTGAACGTAGGCTCAGCTGTGCTCGTCAAACTTATTTTTCCATGTGCAGTCCAGCTTCCTCTGTTTCATTTTTAATAATAATGTTTGCCTTCCCACATACTTTTCCTACTTTTATCTCTGTTTACAGTCTCTTTTCTCATGAACTGCCTTTCTCACTTAAGAAAAATGCCAAACAAAATACTTCTCTGGGTTCCTCTTTATACCTTCCCATTTTGGCTTCACAGCAGGCTCCCTCAGGATGTGTTCAGGAGGGTTATTTTTTTACAAAACCTTGACAAATGTCAGGTAAAGTCACTGCATCACACTCAAGAATCTTAAGGCTCCTGTCCTACATTGCTAACATGTGACTCTTCCACGGGCAAGAGAATCTGAGGTTTTCACAGAACTGCTCGAAGCAAAGCACCACAATATTAGCAAGGATTGTGCTACAATCCAAGTCTGTTGGATCAAGGAGCTACAGCACCTCATACCCCAGCAAAACTCCCCATTTTGCCCACACCTCTCCTTGAACCCAGAGACTCCACTGATTTGGGAAAGGCCATGGGTTTTCTCTGTGCTTTTGTTTTGCTGTGAAGAAAACAACTACCTGCTCCTCAGAGCAGAAACAAGTGAGACTGGGTATGCGAACCAAACTGAGGCAGTGCAGAACATGGCACCTGTATGGTTATCACAGATGCCATGATACCTTTGCCTCCTAATAATTTTGGCATCATTAGGTGCTACTCATAATGAGAAATAATGATTTTACTCTGGTTCTGGTATGTTGTCCATAATTAGTGTGCAGACCTTTAACGCTAATTACCTTACACATTAATTCCTTAAACATCAGTTTAAAAAAATCACGTGAAAATTTACCTGTTCCTCAAGCGAATCATAAGTTAACATGGGTGTACTTAAAATGTACTACTTAGACTTGCTTAATTAGCTAATCTCTGTAGAGGGGTTTAAAATGTGTGAAGAGCTATCAAGCTGCTAAGCGCATTATCTTCGATTAATTTTGTGCAACTACATCTTCACTACAAGAGAAAAGGAGACACTGCTTTTAATTTTAAAAGTAACTCATTAAAAAAAACCAAAAAACAAACTATTAACTGAAAGATGATTTGACATGCTGGGAGTAAGGGTCAACATACCATTTCTTCTGTTTCAACCAGACCCGAATATGAAAAATTCATCATTCATATCCCTCCTTTTCTTGTGTTGGTCTCTGATTGCTTTGCTTCCATCTCCTCCTGGTCTTAATCCTCACTTTGACTGAATTTTAATTCTCTCTCTTCCAAATTTGATATTACCTTAGGAGCAAACAAACAAAACCCCCAAACAAACAAAACACCTAAAAACAATTAAAAAATCATAACAAAACACTCTTCAAACTGTGAAGTCACTGAGGTTACACCCTTGCAACAACCCAGTAATAAGGAAGCTTGTTCCAGAAGAAGCCTCATGGATTTCACTTCAAAAGAAAATACTATCCAGAACATAGCTCCCACAAGAGAAAAGGGCCAAGTCCAGCCCAGGAAGTCATATGGTATTGCTCAGTTTCCTGAACCACCCTGATAGCTAGTGGAGATAAGGTCTTAATGTGTCTTTCAAAGTTTCAATTCCACTTGGACCTTATAAGCCTTGTTAATTATTCCCATTTTACTTCACCAACTAAAAATTTACTTTTGGTGGAAGTCTCTCAAAAATGTGACACTGGGTTCTTTCTGCTAATGCTCTGTCTATCTGGCAGCTTTATTTAGCCAGCTGCATTGGATTGGACTTCACCAAGAACCAGCTTTCGGGATTGTTTTTCTCCCACTTGGACTAGCAAAAGATAGGAACATTTTTCTTGATGGGTCTGATTTGTTTTTAGACTTTTTCTTTCTTACCTTTTCTTTCTTTTCCAAAAATGATAAATCATTGCATCCTCCAGCTGATGGCTGGGAATCCACACATTGTAAAAAAATCAGGCAGCTTCTTTAATATCACTTTGTCTGAGCAGTGGTGGTGCAGAAATTCCTCCTTCACAGGGTCTGGATCATTTTTAATGTGCAGTCTAGTTGTGTCAAATCTCAGCATTCACTCAGCAAAGATTTGAAAACTTATTAATTTACTTCTTTCATCCAAAAGAAACTGGAACAGAGAACAGGCTGGCCACAACTTTATTTTCTGCATACTGTAAAGCAGCAGCTTAACCTGTTGGATGAGATATTCTACTAGTCAGAGCTGTGCACGCAGTGATCCTCAATGCCCCATGTTCTCAGGGAAAGAACTTCTGCCACCAAACCAGAAAAACCTCTTCTCTCCAACTACTCCCCAACTCAGTTTTACAAAAAGAACCAGGGAGGGATACTCATTGTTATCAAATCCAGTGGATATTTATTTAGCTGAAGAGCCTGTCCTGCTCTAACCAGGATGTCTAACAGAAATGTAGGTACCTCAGAGAGCAGCTTCAAAATGGGACAGGCTGTTGTTACGGGATGCAGAAGGAAGAGCAGGACTATCAGAAGAAGCAAGTAAAGTATCTTCTCACCCTCCCATGCCTTCACCCCTGGTTTGTCTGTAAAAAAGCTTACAGGATCCTTTCCCTTCATCTGGTGTACCCATACATGTAGTCCATACCCACAGAAAGTTCTAGAGGAGTAAGCCAGAAACTATTTAGAAAAGTCAAGATTGCCTTGCACCTCAACCTAAACCCCCCTCACTTTCTTCCCTATCTGAAGGATGTGTGATTACCATTCGATCAAACGATCATTTAATTAACCTGTGGCGTTCCCCTGCCTCTGAAATAAAGGTGAAATGGAGCCTGAAGAGACTACAAGTGCTACCAGGCCAAAAAAGGAAGGGGTAGGGTTGCCTAAATTATTTGAGGTGCACTTCCACGTAACAAACCTAATTGTAGGAACACAACAGGAAGGACCCAGTAAGGTCTCAGTGAACAGTCCAGGATTTTTCTCCTTCTCCTTCATGTAAGTGAAAAACAGGGGAAAAATTTCCTATCATCCTCAAAGGGTTTCCTTTCATACCAGCATTTTGATTGCTAATAAATTAAGACAACCCCCAAAACACTGTATATCCTGGGGGCAGGGGAAGATGCATTCCCTCTCTGTCCCTGCCATGTCAGAAGAGCAGTTCCAGTGTGGCCCTCTGAGGCATGCCGTGCCCTTACAGGAGCACTGGTGTGACATAGTTGGCAGGGAAGAGACCCAATTCTCCACGCAGTCGTCCTTTCCACCATGATGGGTTGGAGCTGTCCAGGACTTCTAAAATGTCTCCCGTGCGGAAGCCCAGCTCATCATGCTCCATGGCATCAAAGTCATACAAGGCACGGACCCACAGGGTTCTCTGGAAAGGTGATAGAGACAAGCAGGAAACAATGAGTCACAGCTCTTAAAAATGATCTTCTCACTGCTCTTATGCCCCAGTACCTATATTTGCTAAGAGAGGAAATGCAGTGCTGAAATTGAGACCACCTTCTAATTAAACCAGGAAGTGATGGAGATGCCAGGAACGAAGGACCAATTGACTGGGACATCCACACCATGGTTCTTGAGTTCTCTGCAGAACTCAGTATTTTCATAGGTATTCACACCATAAGGTGAAAAGTCAGACTGAGAGCAGGTCCTTAGAAAAAAGTGTTCGTATGGGTCTTTCTCCACCCTGTAAGACCGGCCATGTTTGAAGCCTGCAGTGATAGCAGAGAGAAGAGCTCCTGCTTGAGTCCTTGTTAGGCTATACACTATAAGCAAATGGCTATAGGGAGGCAGGCTGGTGTTGGTAGGGATATAGAAATGTGTCCTTCACCAGCAGAGGACTGTGAGGGATACAGCAAGAGAGCCAGCACACAAGCAAGTCTAGTGAAAATTGTCCAGAATGATATGTGCTCTTTCAAGCACTTCTGCAGTATAGGGGGTGTGTGTGTGTTTGTCTTAAATCTTATTTGGACTCTTCCCAGGGTCAGCCCCCTGGGATCAAAAGGATTTAGGAACTGCTTGGGTGTATCTGTTTATCTTGGGTTTGTACTTTAATGAGCATTATGGTCAGATTTTTTCTTATAAGAACATCATCATGAAAGAATTTGCAGTAAATCTCTCATTTTGACCAGAAATCAGATTTTATAGGACACATGGTCTAGTAACCACAGTGGCAGTGGATCAAGGGTTGGACTTGATGATCTCAGAGGTCCCTTCCAACCCAGCTGATTCTATGATTCTATGATAGCATGGGCTTATACGAACTATGCTCATATAAAACCCTCAGAGTGCCCCAGAAGTGGCTGTGAGAGTCCTGAGATTCAGAAACATTTAAGGTTCGTCCCATCAGGCTTAATACACTGTTCCTCATGCAACCTCTACAGGTGATATTACCTAGACTGCTTGGCCTTTGCTAAGGGATGCCCTGAGTTGGGCAAATTGAGACTTCTAGGTATGTCACATACCGGTGTCTGCTGGTACAGTGGGTCTGTATGTCTTCGTTGCATAGCTGTTGCACTTCCTTGGCCATGTTCCCTTAGTCCATACAGCCCATCTTTCCTGTCCAAACTCCCACCATATCTATCCTAGAGAGACAACAAGAGAAAAATCATGAATATGCTGAGTTGTATAAATGAGGGGCTTTAAGAGTCATTGGTGGCTAGAGAGTCAGGGCTCAGCTCTCAAGTAAATCAACTTAGATATCTGCTTCCAATACAAACCCTGTGCTGCAGTCCTGCAAGCAATGTCCCTCATGGAAGAAGTCTCCTTAGGCTGCTCTATTTTGGATTTTTCTTCTAGAAGTTGAAAGTACACTGTGCTCAACTGTGTACCACACCTGCTGGGAAAAGTGGTTAGAAGGGGCTTTTTTGGACTCTGTGACTTTTGGATTAAAACTGAGGATGCTCTAACTCATGGTTGGAAAGCCAAAGGGACTTCTGCCAGTCTGGAGTTAATATGCCCCAGTCCTGTCCACTCCTTGCTCTTGCTCTGTCCCACGTGCTAGTGGAACAGCAGTGATGTTGAAGCAGCTGACTATATAACTGAGGACTCTCTAATTTACTTATTCTTTGGGCTGCTCCATGAAAGGGAGTAAGACTGAGAATCCAGTAGCCCAATTAACCAAGGAGAAAATAAGGTTCAAAGAAAAGAAGCCATATGGCCACACATTTGTAGTCAAATCAACACAAATCATCCCAGACAGATGAGGAGAGGAACCAGGCAACATCTAGGCAGTGAGTTCTCTTGTCTGCATAGCCAAGAGGAGCTGAGTATCTTCATCCCTTCAGGCCCTTAGTACATGCACTAAGCTTTTTTATGATGATAGCGTGACAGAAGCTGTTATCATGTTAGCTCAGGTCGCAGCAGAGCTTCAGTAACACAGGCTCTGATCAGCTGTGTCAACAGTGGGAGAGGAAGAACAACAGCTCGTGTTTGCTGTTACTTGTAAATAGCTTTTGTCCTCTCCCTCTGGCTGCTTCCTTTCTTTCACCTACTTTTCCAAAAACTCCCTTGGTCTCACTTGCACCTTTTTCAGCCTAAAAGGTTGCTGATCTTCCTGGGACTACAACACAATTTGTACCTCACCTGTCCCTGCCAGAAAGTGCATGAACTCAATCTGCCTTTGCAGCTGCAAGACTTACTGCATGGACACTTTACTCCTATAAGTGTTTCTCCTCCTTATCAGACATGGCTCATGCATAGACTGTGGTCCAAAGAGTGCAGGCCCTTTGTCAGAAGCTGTATTGTTTCATCAGCAGTCCCCTGACAGGCGACACTGCTTGTCTGGTAAGAGAACAGACCTTTCACAATTGTCCCCAGCCTTGCTGCCCAAAGGGACATGGCTTGGGATTTCTTTCCTTCAGCAGGACAAGTCCTCTTCTTGGATCATGCTACACTGTCTCTAGCTAGAGACATGAGTCAACCTGAGGAAAACTATTTTCTCCCAAATTAGTCAGGAAGAACACTGAAGATAGAGCACCAGGTACTAGTGGTATCCTTTCCATTCCTATGCAAGCAAGTAAAGAAACCTCACAGATCAGGGATGCAACATGCTGCAAGAATGCAGAGAGGCCCCGGAGTAGAGAGGAGGAGGAGGAATCTTCTGAAGGAAACCAAAGTCTCCTAGGGTTACCATAGTAATTTCTCATCTCTGTGTTGTGTTTTGTGGTGCTGAATGTCAGTAGCACAACTCTGAAAACCAGAAACAGGCAGCAACATTCCATTTATACTACAGACTACAGTGGAGTTTCTGAACCCATGTGTATATGTGCATGCAAGCTTTGGGAGTGATTTTATTCTCTCTCACTGGATGATACTTTATGTCCTTTTATAAGAAAAGCAAGAACATGACATCACTCCTTGTTTTCCAGTTTTTGGGATGAGGCATAAGAAATTCTCAGCAGTACTCCCAGGTTCCCAGTGAAAGGGCCACTGTACACTGACTTCTATTTTTTGCTGGCTTGTCCATCAGTCATGGATCACAGAACTAAATAAAAGCTTACATATTTCTTACACATCAAAAAAGCTATGCAGGCCAATACAATCATTGCTGCTATTCCCACACAAAGGCCTCACTGACTGCCTCATAAAGCAGGTTCAGGATGGCAAGTTTTTGATAAAGTGACTGTTCACTTCTACCAAGCAATTAAGGCCAATGTTTCATGTGTCAGGACATGACATCCTAGCCCTTCATTCTTGGTAGTACCTGTTGCTGCTGCAGTATGGGGATAGGGTGCTCTGTGTATCTCTTGGCTGTAGAACGATCTTCTCCAGCTGCTGCATCCAGGTGGAATCCTTCCCAACCCATCCGTTCCAGACTCCCACCATGCCTCTCCTGGTGAAAGAAAGATCACAAAAGTGATCACACTGATCACTACCACTGCCCTTTACCTTAGAGGCTCTTCCAAAGGAAAGATCCTGCCCCTCTGTACAGAAGGACAAATCAGGAATGCTGTATTTTAGACGGTGCTGGGCTGTAAATGTGGCCACTGATCTGGGGACTGGCACAGGATCCTATCATTCTATCACATGACTGTAGCATCTAGAAATTTGAATTGTAAACAGAAACCCTACTGTGATGAGGGCTAAACATACCCTGCTGAGCCCATCACCATAACAAATATACAGTGTTTGCCAAAGCAAACTTGACTCCTCTTCTTTCATTTGCCTGCCTGCCTCTTGAAGTAAATGCAGTTCCTTCCCTTCCTGCTCACAGTCAGCACAAACAGGTTGTTTTACTGATATACATGCATACAGTCTTCCTTTCTCCTTTTCCAGACAATACTTTGCTGTCATCTCTCATAGGTCCCATAACCTCTATTTTATACCTTACTAATGTATTTTTAAAGCTCTAGAAGCTAAGTGCTCTAGAAGGAGACAATAACACAAGCCTCTTCTTCAGACTGAAAAATAAATTATTTCTCTTTTGGAGCCAGCAAGAATGACCCGCATGCAGCCTATAAAACTTCACTGCTGCAGTGAGCAAGTCATGTACTTTCTGCTTTGCCTCTGCCCGCACATCCTGGTAATTTAAAACCAGATTCCGTTTCCCAGTAAAGCAGGAGTTTGGTTAATGCTGAGACCAGGCATGCTCACTCCCAGTACTGTGTGTGCAAGGCATAGCAGTCTCTACTGCGTCATTTGCTTGTTCCCCTGGCACAAACCCAGGCATTCACTGGACTGGGATTTCCCTTCCTTCTCAAACATCTACTACATCTCCCCTGAACGCACAATTTGTTCCCATATCTGCTATGTTCTTCTCAGCAGTACTTTCCAGTTCCTACCAGCCACTGCTCCAGGTTCTGCCCTCCATCCCTCCACACTCCTTACGGTGTTCACTCTGTAACAGAGGACAGATGATTCTTCTGAGCAGACAAAAGTAATAATAGCTGCAGTCTGGGTACATCCAAGGACGCTGGAAACCAGACTCATTATTCCTACTCACAGAGTACTAGCCAGCTGAAATTGAGACCACCTTCTAATTAAACCAGGAAGTGATGGAGATGCCAGGAACGAAGGACCAATTGACTGGGACATCCACACCATGGTTCTAGCCAGCTGTGCACCTGCCCTTATGAAATCTAGGCATTTCAACAAAGTAGACTCAGATTCCCATGGATGTGTAAGGCATCTTAGGATTTCAGCTCTGGAGCCCTAGCACAGCTTTAGCAAAGCACCTCTGTGCAGATTTGCAGCACTGCCTATTGCTATCCAAAGTAGAATCAGAAAATTCTGCTCAGTTATATAGCACTATGTACCAGTGACTCTACTAAGAATGCATGTTGCAGGGTCCCCCAGTCTAGTGATGTGACTAGGTTTCCAAGGACAGACTCCCTCCCACCGAGAAAATTTCTTAGATTGAATTCCCTCCACAGAAAGGTTTCTTAAAAGAAAAAAAAAACTCTTAAAGACATCTTGCCTTTACCTTCTCTTCCTGGCTATTGTCCCTCAGTAAGATCTGCTTCTGCCTGGAGATGGAAGTTGTCTTGTAGTAGTCCACCAGCTTGTTTAGTGAGTGGAATTTCTCTGTCCACAAGTAATAGTTACCCTTTGAATCCCTCATCACTTTGAAGTGTTGCACATCATCTTCATGCCTGAATCAAATTGGAAGAGAAAGAGATCACACTTTTATCTTTTTTGAAAAAGTCTTTTCTGGAAAGCAAAGTTTCTTTCTTGGACAAATCTTTAACTCTGGAAAGTAAAGCAATGGCCATCCTTGTGTGTACTGAACCTAGATATTGCTCTGTATTTCAAAAGACTCATCAACTTACAAATACGGAGTGCTGCAGGGCTGTGCAGTCACAAAGAATTATCAGAACAAAGCATAGGATTTTAAAGCCTCTCCTTTGAAATAAAAGCCAGAGGATCTTTCAGGGCCACAAATAGCTAATAGCTTTATTCTGTACTTTTTATGAGAGACAAAGGTGTAGTTGTAGTGTATCCACTTGCCTCTGCAGGTTTCTGCTAAAACCCAGTCTGCATTGACTATAAGAGATATATTACACCTTTTCACACCACAGGCATCACCACTACATGCAGACGCAGTCACATGAAGCCATGCACTGAGTTTTATAATCAGTTGCATAGTATCTAGTGTAATATCATTGCTGCTGGTTATCCTCCCTACCCAAAAGAAAAAAAAAAGGAATTTCTAGTTGCTGTCACAAGCCAAATGAATAGACTCAACCTTCTGCCTCTGTTCCTCCCTGCAGCTCCCCTCCTCCTACCTCTAGCCTTATTTGGATTTCTCTTTGCACCAGATGTGATCTGGTTTTGGTGTCTACCTCCTTGCTCTCTGCAATGCCAGGAACTCAAAACATTGGTCTCAGAGGCTATGTCTGCACAAATAAACTAAACAAAGACTAGGCAGGAACTGTGTGCTATCCTGGGGTGATAGTCACACGGTAAGTCACATGGGCTGTTAAAGTGTCTGTGTGGTTTTGGTTTAAGTCAAAAATCCCTCCCCTAGATAGTTATGGGCCACATTTAGGGGTAGAGAGTGGACAAGGAACTGCTCATGGTGAGCTGCCTGAACACAGCTGTTCTGTGAGGTGAAGAGGGCTTAGCCATACCAACCCGGGCTCTGCCAAATGGCTTGATCTCAGGGCTAGAGAAAGAGCCTGACTTTGGTTAGTTTGTTGTGTGGATGTAGCCAGAATGTTTTCTTGAATTCCTCCCAGATACTTTTTGAGTTCCCTGAATCAGAAACTTCACACTCCTTGGCAAAGACATTGCTATCCACTACTCTAATTTACAAAGTGATTATCAATTGCTTAACTCAAAATCGGCAAACCAACCATCATTTATGAGCTCTGCTTTGTAGTGAACACTCTGAGAAGAGCTGGGCTACAATAAATTGCTGAAATGTAACTGGGCTGGAAGGAACTAAAACCCATTTCTGTCCAGTGGCTGTTTATTAATCTGTGGGAAGTAAGTTAACAATGTAATAGTAGTCTCTTACTGGGTCCTAGTGGAATTCTTGTATTCAGTAGCCAGAGCTGTCAGGGAAATAAATCAAACAGAAGACACACGTTTTGCACTATGGGAGATGTCCTATGTATCATTCTGCTTTGCTGCAGCTCTTTGCAAGAAGCAGGTCACGAAGGGATGCAGCTTTAGAATGGGGCATTTACTGTGTTACTTGGAAATTGGCAGAAACATCTGGGAATCTGATGCCTTATTTATTCTCCTTCACAACACAGCAGCATTTCCAGTGGCTGGCAGCATGCAAACTTCCCAAGTGGCTATGTCACAATAGGAATCCTATCAATAGGAGGCAAGGGATGCCATTAAACAGGAAAAGAAGCAGGAAAATGGTGTCAGAAGGAGATACCTGACAGAGATGGAAAAGTCACCGTGAGAGTTCTGACTGGCTCGGACGATGAAGGAGCCAACTCCTTTGCTCATGAGGGTGTTCTCTGCTTCGTGGCGGGATATCTTCTCATCAAACCATCTGCCAAGTGGGAAAAATTGTGGAGACATGAATAAGGAAGATGAATTAAGGTTAAGAAACAGAAAGGTTGAGGTTAAGGAGAATGTAAATAAGTAGGGTGGAGGAAAGGCAAAACAAAAGAATCAGAGGAGCCTATATGACTATTCCCAGTGGCCATATACATGCTAAGGTGCAGGGTTTTGATGCATGCAAACCATGTTCTCTGACCAGTAAAAGCACATAGAAGAAGAGAACAATATATATTTTGGCCTGCTAAGAAGCAGCTCTCAGCTGAAACTGTAATTACAGGCACAGTACAGTAAGGTGTTAGTCAAAGATATTTTAAATTACAAATATATATGCATACATATATATACACATAATTCTCAGATGTATATATCAAATTGCTTTTGGTAAGCTGACTGAAGATTACTGGACTGTGAAAGATATATTGCAAGGAACACACTTAAATTTTTAGCAGAAGCAAAACATGAAAGTTTTAGTACTAATAAATTGGTTCCTGCAAGTGTTATAATAACTCACATCCACAGAAACACAGCATACATAAGCAAACTTATGCAAGTTTAGCTAGTCATAACAAACAATAGTATAAGGCACTGCACTAATGATGAGAAAGTCACCATAAATGGTAAAATAATACAGTGTCCATAAGGATTTTTCAGTAAAGAAAAAAATAATTTACACTCATATATGACCACTCCACAGCTAATAAGACAATCTGCAGTCTTCTGCTTTTACATAATGCTTAATTGCCTGTATTGCATTAAAATTAAGGACTGGTGGTTTCATAAGCTCTAGAATTTCCACTTGTGAGCTTTGTTATACTTCTCCTCACTATCATCACAATTTACCTAGGTATCACTAGCAAAGAGAAGTAAGAATTTAAACAGCACTGATAAACAGTCTCAATGATTTCTTGGCAAAACAAAAATGTGAAAAAACAGCCCATCAAAAACAGGAGGCAGCTTTCTTCCCTGCATCTGATTGTAACATCTGGCCTGAACTGCTTCGAAGTGTAGACCATCTACTCTTAGAAGAGTGTCAAAATGGAAATGTTTCTTTACAGCTCGTGCACAGAGGAAGAAAAATGTGTGTGATAAAAGAAGCTGCTCGTGTCCCTGTGTTTTGCCACAGCCCTGTGAAAGAGTGGACAAGAACAACTGACTGGAATATACCATTCCCATGAGGCCCAAAAGTATATGGACATATTTGTACAGCAAACTAATAATGTTCTCAGCTCAGTCAAGCAGGATGGCTTCAGTCTGAAGAAGCTGGCAAATGCCATCTCCAAAGGGGACAGTGGCACTTATCTATACCCACATAACCCATGTATGCCCCCAGTTTGCCTGCTCAGAGCACAAGTGTGTTACAGCTGTCAGGGCTGGGCTTGTTGCATACTCTGCCCATTCTCTCCTGAAATGCTGCAGCACTTTTTCAAAAGAGGAGAATTAGAAGGGCTTCGGGGAGCATTTCTGCTAGCTAAAACGAAAAGGTTGTAAAAATGCCATGCATTGTTGTGTTTTTGGCACAGGGCCGGACAGCTCATCTAAGACCCAGCCGTCCTTTCTGGAAGTGCAATTGCCGTCTCCGTGGGAAGAGAGAAATGAAGGTTTGCGTGTCCTCTAAAAGGTCCGTGTTTGGGCACGCAGGCAGGAAACGTGGAGAGGGATGTGCGTGTGTGTGCGTGTGTGTGTGTGTGTGTGTGTGTCTGCATGCGTGGGGAGCAGGGCGGCTCATCTGGTCTGTCACCTGTCTGTCACCTCTGTCAACCCAGGAGTAACAGCAGTGTCACATTTCATGCAGCATTGCACTGACCTCTAGTGCATCCAGAGAAACTCGCACACACTTTGTGCGGGGCTGGGGGGTGGGAAGCAGATGGCAGGGTGGAAAAAAGGGAGTCAATGTAGTTCGGAGTCGGGAGGGGGGGAATATTACATTTTATAATTAATTTCCAGAGGCATCACTTGCTTTTCCTTTCGTGCTCAACCTCTGTTGCCAAGACTTCACATCAGGACTATTCTTCTGTCTGAGAGGATTTAAATGCAGTTCCTGCCACATCCCAGTGATATCCCTCTGAGCTGCAGTAACAAAGGAGTCACTCGGGAGTGATAGAGAACACTGAGAACCGTTCAGCTCTGAAAGAACAGAGGATGCTTCAGGGTAGAAATAAGGTGCGGTGGCAGAATTACATATAGCATCATGGCAATCCTTGCCATCCTTACAGTGTAGCACGTTCTAACCAGTGCTTGCTCTGGAATGTCTTCCCACCCATGCTTTTGATGGCACTCTGTGGAAATGGGCAATGGTGGTGCATGTAGTTTCTGTGAGACTTACGGGGGAACGTGGAAATCAATGAAGTTCTTAGGAACGTAGCCCTCTTGACTTCTGAGCTCAGCCTTGTACCACTCTTCCTGGGAGCTCAAAACCTGAAATGGAGAGATGGATGGAATAAACCTGTCTCCTGAGAAAGACAAGATTCTGGCAGAAAGGTAGAATTTCCTGTAAGAATAGTTAACTCCACATATACTCTACTTCCCACCCACTGTGCAGCAAGGTTAGTACTGGTGACCACATGAGAGCAAACAAAGCAATAAAGAAGGCAGAATAGAGTTAGAGGGATTGCTTGCTAACTTTATCCCTTCATCTGAACGCCTATCCAGGTACCTGGGGACAGCATCTGCATGTTTCTGATGTCTATGAAATGGAGAAATTCAGCTCTGCAGGACTTAACTGGGGCTTAAGGATTTCTCCTCAGCACTGCTTTTAATAGTTTGTACTGGAGCATCTCTGTTTTGCAAGGAAGGAAAAAAAATCTGAAAACTCCTCTGCTATATGTAGGTATGGAGGCACGTACACATATCTATGTGTGTGTGTGTGTGTGGTATGACTACACAGATGTTACCACGTCATTTCACAGAAGGTTATTTAGTGGGCTAAGTCTTCGGCTACCCTGACTTTAGCCAAGGTAGATTAAAGGAGGTGGCAAAACAATGTTTTAAAACCACCATTACACTTAAGAGATTACAAGATGGCAGAAAGCCCATCCTAAGTGCACACTGCAGCAGCTTCAAGCATGCTTACATTAATATTGACTGTAATAGTCCTTAGGGACTGCACTGCTGGCCAGGGACTGCCCAAACCCACTGCTGCCTGGCTTATGTCCCCTAAGTATAGCCCTAAGATAGAGGACAGAAGACAGAGATACAACCACATTGTGATTTTACTGAAAATGTTGTGGTCTTTGGTGCTTTTTTTTGACATTCCAACTCCTGAGATGGAATTCCACTTTATGAAATAGAACATGGTTCTGTTCTCTCTGGTTTTGGAGAGAAGCCTGAAAGCATGAGCCATGACAGTTCTAAAAGGAGAAAGGAAGTGGAAAGGACAATTTAAACTCTATTGTTAACAATAATAATACTTGTTTTGTAAGCCAGTCTCCTGGGTTTGGAAGCCTAATGCACATTCTAACTACTCTGCGTGTGCAACAGGATGTTACTGTCTCTGGGACTGATTCTCAGTTGCCCTGTCTGCCACACAGGCCTATTTTATGCATTTGGATTCAAAAAGGTTGGGGAACAGAAAACCGTGGAGTTTCTTGTTTGTAAAATCACCGTTTCCCGCATCCCTGGGTGCCAGATTAAGACTCTTTTTTGCTACTGTGGCCAACCAAAGGGGGTGATAGCTATTCTTTGCTCACTCTCAGGCCCTGCCCTGTTGGCAGCAAGGTTTCCAAAAAGACCCACCTGCTGGTTCTTGGTGTGGGGCTGGCAGGTTTCTCTCATGATCTCAGAGAAAGATGTGGAAGGTGTGCATGTGTGTAAGAGGGTGGGTTTCCTCCTGTCACTGCTGGTTGAGGGCCTCATGTTTCCTGTTTCATAATCTCTATATCAATACTGTTCATCTTATCTCCTTTATAAATCAGTAAAGACAGCCAGCAGGTAGTGCAGGCAGCAGGAGGGGGCTCATGACGGGGTATGAATGTATGTGTACGTATGCCAGAAGACAGATGTTACTCAGGCTAATTTACTGTTACTAGGGCTTGAGTAATTAAAGTATTATTTTTTTTACCTCAAGGATGTTATAGCAAGAAGCAGCCTGAACTTTCTGCTAGAGAAGCCTCCACAACAACTAATAATAATACTGATGTGTAGTGTTATCTGGCACCTTTCACCACTAGCTTCCAACATACTTAAAAAGGAAGCTTTAACTTATAATGATTTTACAGGAAGGGAAACTGAGGAACAGAAGGAAAAGCTGTCTGGCCAACACCATCACCCCAACCAGGGACTTGATTAAACCACAGTCTCCTGAGAAAGAGGATCACAAGGTAAAGATCACAAGATAGCATGGTTGCGAGGGCTACTTTTACCCTAAAGAAGAATTAGAAATGAGAGTGTTCATCTATGCTGAAGAGAGGCAGTGATTTCTCAAGAATCTTCTCACAGGTCTCTGGAAAATCCTGGTATTTGATCTTAATGAGTTCTGAGTGCCATCAGCTTTGTCTAAGCTTCAAGAGCTAAAAGGCCAATAGAATAAAAATGGTAGTGATGGAAGATGCAAGGCTGAGCCCAATATCTGTTTTTTAACTGGAGTAGGTGGGACTGTACAGGGAGGTAGTGAAGGCTCCCTGGCTAAACAAGCATTTAAATCCTACTGTTTTACACAATCTCTTTGGACAGTGGAGAAGCCAAGGTTGTAGAGGGGTGTTATACTGAGGTATTTTCAGCTGAAACAGAACAGCTACACTGAGGGCTGAGAAGAGGATAAATAATTAGAGTGGAGCAGTGTGTGATTTCATCTATGGGACTTTCATATGGTCAGCAAGAACTGTTCTACTGTAACACCTGAAAATCAACTTGAAAGAGACTCTCACATGCTCTGCATTTTATGTGATGACCTCTACTTCTGCCATTCCCCCACTGCTAAATTCCTGCAGGGGTGTATATACTATTATTAGTCCAGGACCTCTTAAACTCTTCCATTATGTGTGTAACAAACTGTCTCATGGACTTTTCCTCTTCAGTTTGAAACTGCCTAAAACTCCTGCAACTAATAGGAATTACTGACACTAAAACGTTGGATATAAGGTCTATAATGCATGATAACTATCTTTTAAATGGTTTAAGAGATGGGAATAGAGAAGATGGCAATCTCCTTGGACCACATTCCTCCTGCCTTTGGACATAGTCATCCTAAATGTATCCTAGACTACCTATATAGTCAAGGAAAACAGATAGGGCCCTTAAAATCTGTCTGCCAAAGAATTGGATCTCTACCCTGACAAAGGTACTTATCTGTCCCTTCTGACTACTAGAGAACTGTATGGCAACTAGATCTATAGTTTATGGACCTAAAAACAAATGAAGTGGAAAAAGACTCTTGTGAGCCGGGAATTGTTGGCTGACAGCAACCCCTATGGGTAAGGAATATCTGGCGTTTGTATCCCAGTTTATAGATATCTGTCTTCATGTGTTTGTTCAAAGCATATGAAAGCATAGAGAGATCCATCAGGACTCTCAGAAATGCTGCTTAGTTAACCCTGGGGCTGCACTTACCTTCAAAATATCCCCAGCCTGGAAGCTCAACTCATCCTCTCCAGATGCACTGAAATCAAACTTGGCGATAGCTTCCATACTGTGGCTTGGTGGCAGAACAAAGCTGAAAGAAGGATATGCTTGTCAATATCTGTGAGCTGCTGGGACTGCTGAGTGTAGCCTCTGGAAAGCTTATAGGCAATGCTGTGATTTGTACATGGATGAGCACACACCAGTCATTGGTAGATACTCATTACTAGACATGGAAAGACAGTAGCGGGTAGAAAAGATGGCACAGCCAACAGGCTGTAGTTAGCCCAAGTTAGTAAGTCAGACAACCCGTTGTATATGTTTATTTCAACAGATCTCTTTCTCTGCAGCAGTCTCATGGAGAAGTTTGCCCACATCACCCAAATAAGCTGGTATCAAGGAAAAACCTGTGTAGAATGACCACTACTCTGCCACAGTTCCCAATAAAGCAAGTGACTCTGTCATGCAAAGGAAGAATGATTTTCCCTCTGCAGTGACTTTATCTCAACAGCAAGACAAATTGCAGACAAACCAAACAGACTGTAATAAATGTAACTTTTTTCTTAGGCAGGGACCACAATACTGAAAGTGGAAATACTGAAGTTTTCTCTGTGATGGCTTAGCATGGGTAACCACAGTTTTCATCTAGGAAAAACTGTTTGCAGAAAGGCTGTATTCCCTACTTTGGGGCAGGCAGAGAGCAAAACTGTAGCACTCACAAATTTAACGTAGTTACCCTACCTCAGTGTTAGTCACCCAGGAACCTGAAATGTACCAGGCAGCCAGCCTGCATACCAAAGCCTGCTCTTCATCAGCAAAGCAGATGTGGCAGGGGAAGTAGCAACATGAGCTTCATGTCTTCACCACTTCCTGCTCATGTAACTCAGATGTACCCCAGCAGGACCACTTCTATAATCAGGAGAGTTACTCATTTCCCATGGCTGGTGCATGGACTCTGCAGCCCAGTGGTAAAGCTGCCAGTGATAAGACAAAGAATTAGCTGGTTGGTACCACGTTAACCAAGTGCACTGCTGGTAGATGCTCTTGCAGCCCAGATTGTAAAGGCCGTTGGAGAACTCCAACATAGAAATATTTTTTTAAGTTTATTCATCTAGGTTCCATCTAGGAACAACATTCGTGAAGCCAAGGGTTCCATTACTAACTTCACTGCTTACACAAAACATGCAGACTTCACGGCTTGAGAAGAAATGCCAACTTGCCAGATCCAAAACATTCTTAATCAGAAAGCCCTAGAAATAAATGGTATGAGCAACCCCTGTTAGAGGGCTATTTCTTATCTCCTGTTAGAACTGAGACAAGATTTGCAAAATATAATGTGCTGATACTGAGTAAGGTCCATAATGATGCTACTTCAAAATCAACAGGCTACAGCTACTGTAACCCTCCTTCTCTTCAATACCTGCTGTAAGCTTCCTTCTTTGACACACAAGCCAGGAATTTTACTACCTTTATACCAAGGATGCAAGGCTGATCTCTGATACAGTGCAACTTGACTCAAACTGCTGGGAATGAGTTAGGAGAAAGTCTGCAGGGCAAAAATTACAGACAGAGGTAGGGCTGTTGAGATGGCACCAGCATTAGCCAACATGGAAAACACCAACATGGGAAACACCTACGTGGAAAGATATAGATTCTCAGAATAAAACCCCCAAACCACCGGAGGTTGATACGGGATACTCTAGCTGAGGACCAGTCATGAATCACTGGGTCACTGAGATGAGTTGTCAGTGCCATCACTCCTGACCCAACTGGGGGCAGGTGCCAACCATAGAGCCCAACATCTCCCTTCCCACTGGTGCCTTCCTCACCTGCAAAGACTCTTTGGATGCCTTTATGCAGGTGCGGAGTGTGGTAATGCTTAGTCTAATATTTCATTAAATCCTACCTAGCTTCTGTGTGTGTTAACTGTATAAAGCATTTTTTTATTGGCTAGGTTGTGTATTTCTTGCTTGCAGAGCCCTTTCACGCTTGATGAAAGTTGCCTGGATAAAGTGATCCACAAGAGGGGCCATAACATCACTAAAGATTAGTTCTGAGATTTGTCACATCTCATTTCTAGTTATAAAATGAACTTCACATGCTTTCTATTGGATTCTGTTAGTACATTTTTTTAGCTGCTGATAGGTGAATTTATATTCATGTGACTGATGTGAGCTGTGCGACACCAAGGCAATTTTTTTAGCAGTCTACAGACAGCTCTGCTCATCCTGCATGAACCTGCCCTACAGCAACTGGGGTTGTTTCAGTGTTGGGGCCTCCATGTAGGTTGAAGCTCTTACTTCAGCTGTGATCTGCTATATGGCTGCTATTCTACCCTGCTGCCTTAGGGTTTTGTCAATACACATTAATACTAAAATCTAACACCCTATGTTTTACTCGTATGCTTTATTCTCAGTCTTCAGCTTTCCAGCTATGTCAAACATTTTCATACTCTTTTCTTTCTGTCAACTCGCTGATGCTCTTTCACTCTTACTTTGGACACCCTTTGCAGATTTGCAAATATAGATTAGGTTTCCCTTCTGATTGCCCCCACTCTTCTTCCAGGAATTGGTGTAACTCTGCAGATGCAAATCAGGCCTGATCTGAGTACTGTCCTTTATTCTTACATTGGGCATTTTTTGAGATTTCAGTCTAGATCTGCTCTCTGCCTGTGTGAGCCCCTTGCTTGATAATGGAGTGTTACAGGTATTAAATCAGAGGGGAATTAACCATTGAGGGAACTAGTTAAACACTGATACTCTTTCATAGAAAAGAACTAAAGAAAAATTTATTACTTTAATAAGGGGTGTTTTTTCAGTATTTTATCTTTCAGTGATGGGTTGCTGAAGAGAGATCAGAGCCAACAATGCAGATGAATCCTGGAACTCCTTAGTGCAGAGCATTAATTGCAACTTGAGAAAAAACAAAAGCACAACAAAACCACTTAAAACAATAAACTGTTTAAATACAAATCCTATCTGATTTTTGCCCCTTGCTCACAGAAGAGACAGTGGTGGTTCCCTCTGCAAGGGGCAAAAGGGCAGAGAACCTTTCATTTTGCACTATTGTAACCATTAAAGATGCTATTGGAGTTGTGATCCCCTCAAAAGAAGGGTGTGTGAAACGGTTAAAATCACCTCTTTCACCTCCTTTTCAATTTCAGCAATTGCAACCTCAGGGAGAAACCAGGAGACACATACCTCTTCAAACAATCTAACACATGGATTAAACATGCTTTTCATTGCCAGCAGCTGGATTTAGAAGTGACTCAAATACCATACACAGTGTTGGCTGTGTTGATAAATCAGCAATGCAGTAATGCTGGGGCCTTAAGCTCTTTCTCCACCAACAACTAAAGCAACACTAACCAATAATCCTGTCTTTGAACTCCAGCCTACCACTTTTCATCACCTGAACTTCAAACTGGCTCTGTTTTTCTGATCCTTTTCCTTCCTTCATCTGTAACTTGAGAAGCCTCACTTCACATGGGTCAGTACTGGGCCCTCACTAAGTCTCCCCTGCTAGGGGCCCATTGTTTCCCTCTCTGCATGTATGTGACTTCAAGCACCACCTTATGACACAGGGAGAGAGGAATTTTTTCATAACTTACATTTCTCAAGCACATTTATCCCTTGGACAGCACTGCAGCATGCAGACAGAGAGCCAGGTTCTGCTTTTAAATGCCTGGTGCAACTCCTTTAAGCTTTCAAGTAGCCAAGGACAATTTTAGCCTGTGCGTAGTATTCTCTGTGAAAATCCCCTTTGTACAGAGTTTATCATGAAGCCTATGAAATGTTCAAAGGAAAATTTTTCATTTCTCAGCATGAGCTGATCAGCATCCTACACTTTGTGCTGGCTCTCTGTATGGAGTGAACTTTCTCTGTGGTTCCCCATTGTAACAAAGAAGATTCAGGGGGCATACCACTGCAGTTCTGGCAGTAGAAGGTTCATAGAAGAAGTGAAAAGCAACGTGGTTTTGAGAGCATTAGGTATTTATTTTACTTGGAAGAATGCAATTCCCTGAGGACGAACATCAGCATCTCTGTTGATGAAAAGAGACAAGGCCTAAATCATGTCAGCAAGCAACATCCTCTGACTCTAGCATCCCAGAAAGTTTAACACCATTTAACATGTAGAAGTGGCACTCCAGGACATACTCTAATGGGCATGGTGCTTTTTCTAGGTTGATGGCTGGACTTGATGATCTTAGAGGTCTTTTCCAACCGTGATGATTCTGTAATTAGCCTACGTCGAGCTGGGCCAAAATTCAGTAGCAGAAATGCTAGGGAAGGTCACCACCTCTGAAGAGTTCACCACTCAGGGACTACCCAGGCTCAGCCTTACCCAGTCTCACTTATCGACAGCACAGAAGGAGGGCATAGTTGCAACAACGTACCCACTTAAAGGAGCCATATGAACTAAAGTTTTAATTTTTAGGCCAACAGCCCACACATGTCCAGCCTGAAGGTCCATCTGGTGAGGTTCTGCACTGAGATACACAGCATGATCTGCTTTGTCTTTCTTCTGCTCTGCAAGAACAACCTATTGGACTGACAAGCAACTGGGGAGAGAATTCAACCCTGAACACCTGTATAGAAACTCTAAATTACATTTCATCAGAAACAATAGAGAAGGGACTCGTTATCTAGAAGACCTGTGGTAGATAAATGCTTTGTATTCGCCAGCTAAGCCACATACAAGTGGCATGGGAATATTTTGTTCCAAAAACGCAAACCTCTTGCTATGGAGTTAACGGTGCAGCTCCACTGACTGTCAGTGATAAGAGGGTAAATTTATAAGGGAGAACAAGTCACCAAAACACTCAGTACTGTCTCGGTTAAGTCTTGGCTATCCTGCCATCTAGAGCAATGCATGGCACGGAGGCTGAGCCTCTGCACACAAACAAAATAATCCTCCTAGGAACTGGACTCACAGAACAAACTTTCAGGACTCTAACCAACAGCAGCTGATACATAATGCCCCAAACGAGGATGGTCCTTAATTCTCCCTGGAAAACTTGGGTCTTCTGTGCTACTTCCAGTCATGATAGAGTAGATCTGTATAGCACCATTGGAAGCCTGTGCAACAGTAGCTCCAAAGAGAGTAGCACAATATGCACAGTACTATGAGAGTATAAAATAATGAATCTTTGCTGTGCTGGAAGGGCTGGGTGTGGAGGACTAAGGGCTGGGTGTGGGGAAGCACCTTCTTTGGTTTGCCCCCTTCCTCCCTCAGTTTCTAGCTGGTCGGATTTGGCACAGGGATTTGTCCAGAAAAAGCACTCCCCTGTTGTGGAATATGATGAACAACACGGCATTAGGATGTCATGTTCTTCCCCCACCACACAGTACTTTACCTCTCCTTCAAAGCCCCTCTTTCCACCTTAGTACCTCTCCCACACAGCTCCCCCCCACTCAAGTCTGAGCCAGTCTCACCCCATACCTTGTAGCAGCTCTCCTCTTCTCTGGCACTTTGCTAGAAAGCAGGAGTCCTGTTACCATCTAAGGGAAGGAAGTGAAGGAGAGCTCAGCCTGTACCAAGCTCCTCCTACAGTGTCACTGTGCCACATCATTAACAGGTCCACGTGTGTGGATGAGGACCCTCAGGAGTGGGCATAGGGGACAAAGGCAGTGGCATAGAATAGTGTCTGTAACAGGGTAGAGTGGGCTGCAGGCAATTATCCATCTCTAATACTGGAAATCTTTGGTACACTGAATATTTAAAATGGTGGTGTCAGTTCAAAGGGACTTTGCTGCCCTCTCAGCCCAAGCTGATTTAACACCTGAATAAAGGAGGGTTCTGTCTTTCAAAAAGTGCAAGTCCTACCGAAATAAGGAAAACAGAAAAGAGCACAGATCTGGTAAGTTAAATGAGAAACTGTAATAAGTCTGTTGAAAAGCATATCTCAAAGAACAAGTAGCTGAAGACATAAAAATACCTAATAAAATTGTTTTCAAAGACAACAGAAGCAGGAAGTCTGCCAGAGTGTCTGTAGGGCTGACAGATGATTGAGATGTGAAAAGAGTGCTCAAAGAAGATAAGGATGAAGTACAAAGGCTAAATGAATTCTCTGCATCCATGCATCTTCTGTAGGGATGTAAGGAATTCCCTGCACTGAGGATTTCTATGAATAGAAAAGCCAGTGGGGCTGTGTCAAGCTGAAGAATTGGAAGAAAAGGTTTTAGAAAAAATCAGTTAATGTACATGAGTAAATCCAAGGGTTCCATATGTTAGAAATCTTGACTGAAATTTGAACTGGACAAGAATCAATAAAGGCTGAGTAATTAAACAGGGGTGTGCAATGTAAGATCTAATCCAGCCTCATTCCTAAGAGAACAAAGGAGTAAACACAATTGCAATGTTTAAAAAGTGTTTTGAAGGGATGTAAGAGGCAGGAGGTCTAACTTCTTTACACCTGAAACTGGTAGAAACAATAACAGAGAAAAGAATTACAGGGCATAAAAAAGAAATGGCATAGCAATTGCCCCTCACAGAGCTTTTGTAGAAGGAAATCGTACTACACAAATGTGATTGAGTTCTTTGAAGACACTGATGGTCATGTAGATATGGGTGATCACTTTGATAAATCTTTTATTTCTGAATCCTTTCTGATTAAGTTTCGCTGAATACTCTTAAACTTTCTAAGCTCTCAAAGAAGACGATGGAAGGCCCTACAGAGGATTAACAACTGGTTAGAAGTTAGGAAATTACTTGAATGAACTGTTCAATATAGTAATAAGTGATCTGGAAAAAATGCAGTGAGATATGAGAAAAAAACCCAACAAAACAGTGTA
This sequence comes from Phaethornis superciliosus, assembly GCA_023637945.1. Taxonomy (NCBI): domain Eukaryota; kingdom Metazoa; phylum Chordata; class Aves; order Apodiformes; family Trochilidae; genus Phaethornis; species Phaethornis superciliosus. The sequence goes on along the minus strand of JAJQWJ010000001.1, from coordinate 60,448,689 downwards.
ATAGAAATTAAGTTAGACCACAGAGACTAGCAGATGATTTTCAAAGTTCTGTTGAGATTCAAGATAAACCTCAGTGCTGATGACTGCAAAGTAATAGATGTGGGAATAAACAACCTTCACTATATGAACTGGGCAATGAACTTAAAGTTAGCAATTACCATTCAGGAAAGATACCTTGGAACTGCTGTGGATAGTTCTAACAAAGTGTCAGATCATGCGAAGTCAGAAAGGAAGGTGAGGAAATGTCAGGAAAGTGATAGAGAACAAAACAGAAAGCAACACCATGTCAAATGTTGTACAAATCTCTGAGGCACCTATTTGAACATTTGTAACTTGAATGCAGCAGCTATTTCTCATCCCCCCCATCTTAAAAATGAAGACAGTAGCATTAGAAATAGGAGGGATAAAGTAATTAAGGATGAGCAAAGGAATGGAAAGTCTCTGAACAAGGAAGGACCAAATTAAACACACTAGGATCCTTCACCCTAGAAAAAAAGTTTACAGAGGATAGATGCAAAAGGAATGTAGAAAATTATGAGAACCATGCAAAAAGCAAACAGGAATCTTTTATCCATCTTTTCTGATAACATAATCTCTAGGAGCTCATTCTCAAGAGTGTTGGGATTTGGGAAGCCCTAGTGAAGGAAGCCCTGTACTTCTTACCCTTCTTCCCCAAACTCCTGTTGCTGGACACAGCATCATGGGCTTCATAGAACTGGAACGTGATCTAATTCATATGAATTGTGGTATTTCACAAAAAACACCACAATGTGCTAGGCTAAGGCAATCCATCTAGCAGCAAGCAGTGGCAGTCCCCTCACACACCACCCTTTTAGTAGGCAATAGTCTCCCTGGAATAACTGTTAGTTAAAACAGAGAAAGGCTGTGAATTATGAAGCACTCAAACCAGTGAAGGGTAGAAAGAATGAGAATTCCCTTTGAAGATGGTAACTCCCGATATATTTTGCTGAAATATATACAGGTGCAGAAAGCAGGGGGCACTAAGAAGAGTACACAGCTACTCTTGTCATGTGAAAATTTTACATGTGGCTATCACTGTAGATACACTTCACAAATATAAACTTCTGTACAGGCAGGTGAGAAACCAATCCTCACAGTCATCTTGGTTTTAAACTACATTTGTTCTCATGCTTTGTGAATGGCCTGACAAATTACATTATGTTGCACATTAGAACAACCTATTTTCTCTGTTTCTACCATGATGTAATCTAATGGACTCCCCAGAAAGAATGCTGCTGTGAGCTGTCACTCGTGATTGCTGCCTGACAATGTCACAAAACACTGTCTACATTCCTGCGAGGTGTCCAGAACTATTCCACAATAATATTACATCTATTTAATGTCAAGCCATAAAAGACATGGATTTCTGTTCTGTAAACAAAATACTCAATAGTGGCAAGATCCCAACACTGGGAAAGGATAAGAAATAGGATAGGAAATAACCTTACTTCTCAATTTCTATATAAGCATCCTCTGTCACAGGCCTGGTAGTATGTTAACCTCTACACCATTTCACCTCTACATGCCTCACAGCGTTGTTAAAAAAGATGAATAAACATTCAGATACCTCAGTCATAATTAATGGAAACAAATATTGTAGGAGGGGTGTTAGACTCCATGCTTCCATGTTTTAGTCAATCTCTATTCAACAACTGGATAAGGTCCAACATGGGCAGATAGGTTATTCCACAATTATCTTCTGAAGACTTCTTATGTTGTCAACTATAACTGGCACAATCCAGATGAGACAGATGAGCTATGACTACGTTAGAGTCTAGGAAGACCTGAATTTAAAAAGCTTGATGCAGGTAAGCTTACACCTGATTTTACACTTAGGTGAATGACCCAAAATAGATATGACTGCAAACATGTCTGGAAACTGCCTAGAAGTATATTAACTCACAAAAATTTTAGTAATTTCTTGTGGGGTTGGAATTCTCAAGAGAAGTAACTTTTTCCAAGGCATCTTATTCACTGTAATTTTTATCTGGGAAGCATGGGAGCACCAGGAAAGAAAATAAAAGGGAAAAGAAAAAACAGAAAAAAAAGAAAAAAAAGGGAAAAGAAAAAAAAAAAAAAAGAGAAAAAAAGGGAAGAAAAAAATTATTTCCAATTAAAAAAATATTTCCAATAAAACATATAAATCAAATATTTTGCCTACTTTGAATTCTTTGTGTTGATAGTATATGAAAGATTAAGTGGCCAGATTTTTTTTGTCCTCGATGTAAACTACTTCCCCATCTTCCTGATTAATTTGCCTCCAGAAAGTAACATTGCCATCAAGGGAAACAGAAGTCAAAGCGTGGAAACAAGGGGGATTTCAATTGCTGTATTTTTCTGTAAGTAATAAATCAGCATCCTTGGATAGCGGAGCATCAGGGCTGTAAATCTACATAAAGCTGAAAGTTATGAATGGAAGCTGTCTGGTCTTTCCCGATCTCCCATCTATTCCTGTCCCCACATTCAGATGTGTTCCACACTCAGCAATTCATCCTCTCTCACCACTTTGCCTTCTGCAAGCAGCTGCTCAGGGTGTCCACACTGACAGGTCATTAGTGGGCAGTTATTTTTTTTCAGGACTGAGCACACAGGAGTGCCAGGGCTATAAAAGCTTCCTGGCACAGCTCCATGAACTGATTTGGGCAGAGCTCTGTCCCAGTCTGCTATGCTTCCTGTTAGCAAAGATTGTCTTGAAAGCTCTGAACCTTGTTGCTCACCTGCAGTGTTCCTGTTTGACCGTGCCCTAGGATTTTCAAACAGCTCAGTCAACAGCATCAGCTGCACAGCTATCGTTATTCTTGTGCTGATCTTGCTGCCATCACCCTCAGAAACCACATTCAGTTTAGCAGGTATGACTACAGCCTACTGTGCTTGCACATTGTGGTACAACTATATCAATTAAAGGTGTGAAGTAATTTCTCTTACAGGAATAAGCTTTAACTGGCAGAGAACTGCTCTAATTCTATGGTTGTGCATGTACTACAAGGAGAAAAAAATACAGGAATCAGATGCTTGGGCCATTATGACAATAGCTAATTTTTGTTGCCACATTATTAGAATTTGAATTGCATATAAGCCAAGCAGGGGCTGCCTCCCTATGAAGCCTAAATAGACATGGGCTGCGTGAGCAGCTGATTTTCTTCTTTGCTGCATGCAGGTGGCAGAGGGGAGAAAGGAAGCAAAAGAGAAAAAGAGACTCTTTGATAATTTGAATCCAGTGCCAGAGCATTCAGCCAAACATGCCTTTCCAGGATTTAAATTTTCCCTTTGATGAGCACCTAGTGACTCAGCAGGATTTGCTAAGCTTCCATTTGAAGACAGAGAAAAGTAATCTCACTCCTTATTTCTTCCCCTCCCTGCGATACACCCCCCTAATCATGATAAATATATCTAAACATGCCTGATTAAGCCAGACAGACAATGTGCCCCTAATCTGAACTGATCAGGGCTCTGGAGTTGCCAGAGTGAACCTGCTGTCTCTCTATCAGACAGAGCAATAAGGGGTCGGTACTGCAGCTCCATTAACTGCTTCCCACAGAATGAATTTCCCCTGACTGCTCCTAAAGAGCAGATACTTGAGGAATGCTGCCTGATGGGAAGTTGCTTTGAATGATCTCTTTTGGCACAATTGTTGAGCAGCTTCTTCTCAAGCCCTCCAGACAAACAACTGAAGTATGAAAAATGTAGCCACTTCCTTCTTTGCTACTTCAAAAAAAAAAAAAATCTCCTCATATCTTATCTGGCTAACTGCCTCTCAATTTTTCTCATCCTTTTTTCAGTAAGCTTCAGAACTGGATGATGTGTTTGTACTGCAAGTGTGGGGTTATCAGAATAACAATCTAGTTCCTACTGTGCATGTGCATATGTATGCAAGGGATCTGCTTTTGTGTAGAGATAGATCTTGCACTTTGTGGATTCACAGAATTTAGGGCCATGACAGACCACTGTGCCAATATACCCTACTGGTATAACTACATACCATGTGCATTCAGTATGCTTGTGCTAATATTGGAGGTTCATTGGTGGATAAATGGATCAGAACAAGAGCAAGAACAAGAACATACACCTCTGAATTTGCTCCTATGCATGAGTGCATAGATCTGCTTCGATGTGGGTGTAGCTCTCTATGATCTTTATCCTCTGAGAAGATCTACTCGTAGTAAAAGACTGCAGCCAAGAGGGATTGAGGGGCTGAAATCCTGGGACTAATTATCCTAAAACTGGTCTTTCGTATAATTACAAATACCTTCAAAGCCTCTTGGAATCACAGAGCTGTGAACAGCTCCAGGGAACCATTCTGCAAAGAGCAAGATGGATGGAGATTTATAATTCTCAAACTGATAATATAAGAGACTATGATGGAGAGTGATATTGTATTTCAGACATGTTTCCTATTAGGAATGACTTCCCAAAAGTCACTTCCAAAGCAAAGGTTCAAAATAGAATCAAGAATGTGGCAGCATGAGACATGACTAAAACCAGCCAACCAACCAACGAACCACAGACAATAAAACACATCTACAATTAGGTCCTGGTACTTTCCCTGTATATGAGTATCTAAATATAGGGAAGGATACTCAAGATTGATTATTTCCATCTTTGACTGCCAGAGAGAGATTTCCAAAAACTACATAGTATCCAGCATGCAGTTCTGTAAATCTGAGTTCTTGAACTGTAAATAAGAGATGAGCAATTCTGGTGTTCATGAAGGTCTGCAAATGAACACTAACTGGATGTGCATGTGAATGGTAAATTCCCTTTGCCTGTGCACAGTCATGCATTTCACTGTGGGAAATGGATATCCAGGAAAAAAATAATCTGTAAATATTTGCGCTGAAGTAGAAGCAAGTTTGCCTTATGTCCTTGATTCATTTCCACAGCAGTTAAGAAACTCCTCTTCTTACATATAAAAGATGAAGGATGCAGCAGAGGCCTATAATTTCTTTATTTCTGGGCATAGCACAAGCTAGAAAATTAATTACATTAAGGCATTAATCTAATCTGGTAAAAATATTTTTTAATCTTACATTGGACTCTCACAAATAGCAATACACATTGAGTGGGATATGTGAACAAAATGGTCTGAAAATATGCTAGTGTATACTGCTGGATTCATGATATTATATTTTAAATTAATTACTCCATGTTTCTTTGGTCAGGCCAGATGGTAAAATTTTGTGTAAAATAGGAAGAATAGCAAGATTAAACTGCTATTTCCCCTGGTATTATTTGTTTGAGATTAATTCTAGCGGCACAGATAGCTGTAAAAAATCTGGAACTCTTGTACTGAACTTACCCTGTGTACCAACAGATACGATTTTTTACAAAAGCAGAACTGTAGTTAGCGCAGTAAGAAAAGGTAATGTTTCTTTGTCCTTTTAACCACAAACCTATTTTTGTACAAAATTGCATCTGACTGCACAACTTTATTTTTTTTTACTGAAAAGTTTATTTTCCCTTATATATTTTTCTCCTTGTGCTTTTATGAAAGAATGAAATATAAAGGATTAGTTTAACATAAATTTAGCTATGATAATGTAAACATAAATGTAGGAAATAATTAGGTTCTCAGCTCCTTCTTGGACATGCTGTACATAATTTCATCTCACAGCCACCTTTGTCTGAGAAGATGATCTGAAACACTTCATATACAAAGCTTTACATTTGAGTAAGGACAGAGAATTTGAAATGCCACTAGAACTATCTACCATGTGGTATAATGAGCACTGCTGCGGTTCCTTCATAATGTCACCACTTGCATATTTACCTTCTGAGACTCTGTGTTGTATTAACTGTTTTTTCTGCTTAATGGATCTTCAGGGCTCACCTTCCAAGTAAACAAAGAAACTCTTTTACAAGGCACAAGTCCTACAGAACAGCCTTTCTATAAATTAAAGTCAGCCCATGAGCATCTGCATTTGGAATGATTCTGAAAGGGTTTTAAAAGCAACTAATTACAATAATTCATACGTTTAAAGATGCAGCTCTGACAGTCAATCCAACTTTTCTTCTCATTATAAGGTAAATGTGAATGTCAACTTCTTACCATTACTGGGGGTTGTCTCTGCACAAGCAAGTGTACAGCAAGCACATCATTTTAAGTAGAAGTGTGGAACGTATTTCATGTTAATCTCTGCATTTTTCAGTTCACTTGGATTATGATACCTTTGAAATTAAAGTGCAGCAGCAGTTCCTGAACGATTTAAAATGTAGACTTTCTTACTCTGAAGTAGCAACAACTCATTCCTCTTTATCTGCATCCAAAATTCAGTTCTATTAAACTGAAAAAGGCTCTCATCATCTGGAATAAAAATACCCTGGTGTAGGAGCATTGGTTACTGAACTAACATGCCAACTAAGACTTCATAGAATCATAGAATGGTTTGGGTTGAAAGGGATCTAGGTGCAACCCTCCTGCACGGGCAGGGACATGTCCCACTAGGTGAGGCTGTTCAAGGCCCCTTCCAACCTGTCCTTGAACAATTCCAGGGAGGGAGCAGCCACCACTTCCTTGGACAACCTGTTTCAGTGTCTCACCACCCCCAAATTAAAGAATTTCTTCCTAATGTCTAACCTAAATGTCCTCTCTTCAAGTTTGAAATCATTTCCCCTTGTCCTCTCACTACACTCTCATGTAAAAATTCCTACCCCAACTTTAAGAATACATGAAGTTCCTAGAAGTAGACTTCCTATGTTTGCTGTTCCTACCTTGTGGATGCCTTCATGTCTATCAAGCTAACTGGAACATCACTGTGCAACCCCTGTATGCCTGGTAAAAATCATAATGGTCTCAGTGAGCAAATGATTGATTGCTGTTTTGCAGCAGGGAACCGCAGAGCCGTCAGACTGTTCAATAGATTGCATGTGGCAAAAAGGGAACACTGCGCAAAGGGTGTGAATGAGTCATTTGACATTTCAGGTTGACTGAAGTCATTCTGTTACACTTATTTCTAATCTTGATGTGCTATCCACATTTGCATGTAAGCTGGATGGGAAGAAATATATTGAAATTATTTGCTACAACACACGTTTGGAAAACAGCAGCCTCTGCATGTGCTTGAGAATGTGGGATTACATGCATGACTGGGTGAATGCAGCATCATGTGAAGGGCTTTTTCTGTCCTCATGCAGGAAGCAGGCATTCTGCCTGCAAGCCTGAACACATCTGTGAAAATGTATGTTTGAATAATTGTATCTCCTGGGATCTGATCAGAAGTGAAATATGTCAATTTGCAGCATGCCTGAAGGGAGGAACAGAGGTCCCATGAGCATGCCTCAGGTGACACATATCTTGTGTTTTTGTTGGCAAATACAAATCTGAGCTACTGTGAATGAGTTGGTCTGTGTACACTTTGAGGCTATGTACAAATGTGTGCACATCAGTGACAAAGAGCACCCATGAGCATGACCAGGTGTCAGCTGAAGCTTGAATTTGTACACTAGTCAAATACCATCATCAGCAAACTGCCTACTTAAAGATTACCATAGCAAGAAAAGATGGCAGCCTCTCAGAGTGTGATCTGGCCTAACACTGTGCTCCTTCACTCTTGGTCATACTTCCACAGTATGGAGAGACTCTGACTTCTTATAGCTCACCCTGAAGTCTGATCCATGCCTATTTAGCAACTTTAAGCACCAAGCCATTTTAAAGTACATGCTCACCTCCAAGGCTTAGAAGCCTCAGTCTGAGCACTTGGGTTTGAAATTCTGGATGAGGACACTGACTTAGCTCTCATTTAAGAAAAAAAATAGCTGGTGAAATGCCTCACAGGAAATATTTTCAGAGAGTGAAGAGGCAAACAAAAAGATACTTCAGAAGGCACTTGAGGCTGTGTCACAAGGACTCAGTGCTTTGAAAAGTGAGAATCTGACTCTAAATATGGGATCAATGGGATACACAAGAACTAATTCTTGTGGAGATGATGTATCATTTGGGTGGGGCAAGTAGAGCTCTGATATCTCACCTTAAGTTAAAACCAGTCAGGTCAGATTTTTCACAGAGCTAGCAACATATTTGCATCCAGAGCAACAGACTATTAGCATGTCACATAGCTAAAAGACACTGCCAAGGTCTGCATTTTTATTTTTTTAAAATTTTTTTTAAATATCCAGTTTATTGTGTCCTTTAAATTATTAAGATTTGCTTACTGCAGAAAGCACTGCAGATCCTCCTCCTCTCCTCTATTCTTCAAGTTATTCATACCACACTCAATTAACCCTGTTGAGTGAATGGAAAATGGACACTGTCTCACTCAGTTTTAGTCCTTTTTTCTCATTGCCATGGTTTGCATACAAGCCATTGAATGACGGTACTTAAATCTCCAAGTAAAATTGCTTTAATGGAAACTAAAGTGCACATTTATGACATCTGTATTCGTATTAAGTCTCATATGCTTTGTATCTGAAATCCTCAGCATTGGTCTAGTCTACACAGATTCTATCCTATTAAATAAAGAAGTGAGTGGAATTCTGGTTCAAAAAGTTTAGAGAAAATGCAGTCTTACATTTCTTTGGGTGAAAACTGCTGACATATAATTGCAGTTCCAACTTGCTCACTGTGATTGTAGTGGTTTGAGATTCTCTTAAATGAGAGAATTTAAAAAGGAATGAGATGGAAATCCAATTTTTATTATTGAGCCCACTCCAAGGCACACCTATTGAGCTACAAAAAGGTCTAGTAGCCATTGGAACTTATGATCAAATATGGGGAGACTCCATATAAAAGGACTCTGTAGAACTCATGAGTGTCTTGAGTAGCAGTGGGAACCCTGGATATGCTGAGGATACCACAGTGTAGGTAACTGGAGCAAAGGCACAACATTACCTACAGTAGCTACAAACCAGTTCACAGATGCCCTGAGAATTGGGTTTGGTCCCACTAGCTCACTAAAGTGTGTAAACACAATTGTTTTACCTCAACTTTGTTCTTGGGGTGAGAAATGTGTTTGTATTCTTTTAAATATGCTTGCTGGTGCATGCAACATTGCATTATAGTTTATGAGGGGAGGACAACCCTATTTATTCCATAACACGATAAAACATCATACACAGTTATTCCTACAGTTATGCTTCTGAATTCACTGTGCTGATGGCAGTGTTGTAATCACCTCATGAAAAAGAGCTGAAAGCAAAAAATAAAAGTCAGGGATTTGGTATCATATTGAAACTCTATCAGATTGGTTATTGTGTTTCTGTGTTACATCTCTTTTCTTTACCCTTTCTCTGTCTTTCCTATTCACAAGACAAACTGCTATAAAGAAATAGTACTTGTCCATATGGTGCCACTTCAGAAAAACCAATAGATTGTGTCTGTGTATAGAATCAGACAAAAATTACATTAAAAGGGATCTGTGAAGACCATCCAGTTCAAGTCCCTGTTCATATATCCTGAGAATATATCCTGATTTTTCTACAGTCACTACTCTAATGGAACATCAGTTTCATGCAGGCAATGATATAAATTATGTGCATGTCTAGATCAAAACATATGGAAAATCACTTAGGTAGGAGATCTGCATTAAAGGATTTGAGATTTCCTTTCAATATGCAGCCTAGAAGGTTGTACAAAATTTTCATATACTGACTACAGTACCAAACTCCAATTATACAGCCACATAGTATCAAAACACATGCTAAAATGAGGCTAACATTACAGTAATTATTCCCTCACTTCTATGTATTTAACACCCTCATTATGTAACTTTAAAAGAAAAGATTATTCATAGATAGAATTCAGAAAAAAAGGCAAAAGAGAAGGAGAAAATTCCTGAATGAAAAAAAAAAAAAAATTACTCATCTAGACATTATTGAAAAAATTACCAGGCTAGACACTGCAAAATGATGTATATCATGTTCCTCGTATAGTCTTCATGAAGGTGTTCTTCTACATACCTTAGAACATCTACAGAATAAAGTTTTGAGAACTGCAAACTGTAGGACCCATGCAGTTCTTGCCCTTCAAGATGCACTTCAAGATGTGAATGTGGTAAGATCTCTGCATCAAGAAACCTGCCATTGGCAAGAATTATTTGAAAGACTTAAACCAAGCCCATGCACTGCTACAAGGAGATTGAACTCCTCAAAATCGGGAAGAGTCTGATTAATTCTATGATGAACGAAGTGAATTTCATCTAAATTGAATACATCTAAAAATATTTTCAGTGCTTCAGTTCGGCTTCCATATAAAAAAAAAAAAAAAGATCCTTATGCTCACTGCACTTCCATTTTCTGTTCTGCTTTCTATCAATTTCTGCTACTCATATCTACTTAATTGCTATCAGATTTAAGGAACTGCAACGTTCAGATACATTACCATTATGTATCTTGCTCTATCTATTGCTCTGATTACAGTAGCCTGTTGCTTTTGTCTTAAAATTGAGCCTTGGCTTTTAACTTAGTTTTTTTTTAAATGTTATATTTAATAAAGTGATCATCTTTGTAAACTCCTAGATTCCCCAAAAATTCACTGAATTTGGGACTACCATTTTCCTGGTTGCTTTGTCTGAAAGTGGTTGGACTTTTCTTGTCTCTGCAACTGGTCAAGGGAAGAGGTAGATGCTGAGCCCCTCCACAGCTCAATTAGGCATCTGAGATTGAATAACAGAAGGTAATGCTTTCAAAATCAACCCCTTAAAAAATGACATGCCGGGATTGTTTACACTGAACAATATTTCAAAAACACATCCTGCTCAAAAGCTAAAAACCATCTCAAATTAAAAAAAAAGTAAAACTAAACTTAGGAAACAGAAAATGTTCAAAACAGCAGTAATTCATTAAGAAAATAACCACTGTTAACCCCAAGAGATTCCAAATGCATTTTACAAATAACAAATTGAATTCAGACTCACTTTGTATTTCTGGTATCCTGAATAGGCTTCATCAGAGGGGGATGCAGCAGTGATGGGCAGTTTCTCCCTGGTGTGTTTTAAAGGATTACAGCTGCTGCTTTGGCTTCTCTTGCTACAACTACCCAGCACTTTAATTAAGAAGCCTTATTATGGGCTCTTTTTTTTTGCTGCAGTCTCACTGAGAATAATAGTTCTCTGGACATCTTTAGTGTGGCTTCGCTGAGCTGGTAATCCTGAATATTAAAATACGATGACTGTGTGCTTTGACCCCAGCTTTACCCTGGAGGGTACCTCTAGTCTGGCTGCTTCTTTACCTGACTCTGTATCTGATTCCTTCACCTAACAATGAAATCCATCCTACAGTGCTTTTCAGCAGTGAACTGAAGATTGGGAGCAGAAGCAACAACTGCCCAATTAAAATCAAAATGTCAGATGTGCAGAAGGCAAACTGAAATCTTCCTGGGCTATCATCAGGGCAAGCACCTTTAGACTCATGCAATTACCTCAAGTAAAATTGATGACCACAGGCAATCAACGTGTGGTTGTGGGTCTTGTACAAGAAATGTGCTAGTGCATGTGATTCAGCATTGACTCAGAGGAAAGGGCTCGATTCTCTCTCTGAGTCACTAACACCACCTCCTGAAGTGCTGCAGGTCTCCTTAGAATACTCCCCTAAATTACCAAATAAAATCCCAAAGTGCTTAGAAGATTCAAAGCAGTGGCTACAAGTGTGCTACCACTGGCAGTCTCTCTGTAAGTTATGGTGTACCAAGAACAGTAAAAGCTCTTTAGCTGGCTGTGGAGAGGAAAGGAATCATTCAGTTGAGAGTGGTACCCCTGATGATTTATTACAGACAGTAATAATACAGCAAAAAGCAGGTGTGAGGAGCTTTGAGGAACTACCAAAGAGACAGAAGTCAAGCCAGAAAAATGAATTCTCATTCTGGAGTACCAGTGGCTATCCAAAGAACTGTATTGAAACAACTGCCCTGGTACAACATTACTGGGAGAGCTCTTTCCCACTTTTCATTTATCTTTCTCTTTAGAATGAGAGTATGCTGAGGCCTAGGTTTTCTTCTGCTATGACTTTGCCTGTACCTCAAGAACTGATGTGTTGTTTGTTTGGTTTTAAAATAAGACAGCTACTGCATAATAAATTCACAATGGAATTACTACAGTGATGTAGCTGTTTGAGGTACCTTCCAGGCTGGTGTGTTGTATTGAGCACAGCTCGCTGCACTGCCATAAAATCACCTGCACTTTCTCTTCCCTGAGATTCCACGCTGAGGAATACACCTGAAGTAAACCACTTGAATATTAAAGCACTGTTTGTTTTTCTCAACGAAGACATAACCTCTGTCAGTGCAGAGCAACCCCTGTCAACAGTGTCTGAAAGTCAGTTGAAGGCTTTCTGTAAAAGAACTAATTAATAATAAAACTCAAGATGCTTAAAGAGCTGACCCTCTGAAGCCCCGGAGATTTAAGAAAATATTTCTAAACCTACTCTGCACTTGCTGTTATTACTGAATTATTAATTTCTACAGACATCATCTTGTGGTGCTTCAACCTTGTTTTCCACAGTGACCTCAGCAGTCAAGGGGAGCAAGTCAGAATAGTGTTGAAAAACACTTTAAAAACAAAAATAAAATTAAATAGTATCAACTATGGAAATACTTGTCAAGTGTGTGTACTTACAGCTAATCTGAGTTTTGCAATTGAAATAAGAATTTGGTATGCTTGCTATGTATGAGAAACATGGCATACATTCAAAATAACAACACTGACTGTATGGGCACATAATGACATTTCCTGAGAATTTACAAGTAAACTTATTAAATAATTTCTTAAGTAAAATTTTTCCTAAATTTTTTTTTTTTTTTTAAGAAATTTGATGCTTTGGGTTTGATCTTGTTTGTTTACATATTCTCAATAATGGAATAATTCAGATTTTTATTTTACTTAAAGATCACAAAAATTTAGCATTGATAGCGTATGAAGATTTTACCAAGATTTTTTTTTTACTTGATACTTGTTAAAAAAAATTATCTTCAAGAAAGCCCTGGTGCTTAATTTATTGCTTCAGATGATGCTACAAATGGAACCTTTGAGATATGTGGGCTGCTCAGAGCTAGAATGGCCCTTTCAAAATGTTCATCACTTCACATCAGGATTCTCAGTAGAGAGTAGACCCTCCACCACCTTTCAGCAGGGACATTTGGCTTCTCTTTTGCTGGAAACAGAGGCAGGCAGCTGCTGCATGATGAAACTCTGTGACCACCTGTATCAACCCCACTGAGAATGAGAACTGCCTTGTTGTGATGTCATGGGAAAGGAAAAATATTTTCTTGAACATCACCTAAAGCTAATGTGACAACACAAACATTCAGAGGCTTTGATTTTGAGGGGCCCATTACAGTGAAAGGAGAAAAAAGCATTAAACCCTTTAGGCATGTAGGTATAATTGCTTGGGATGTAGGAGCAATATATGCTACATCAAATCAGCAGGCAAAGGATGCAAGTACCTTATGGCGTTTGCTGAAGGTAATAACACCTATATAATTTAAGACATGTAATATGCCTATTCTACCAAGAATGTCAAACTATGTGATGTCTTCAACAAATTAAGATTCACCTTCTGTTCAAGATGGGAAAGTACTTTTAGACTAGATTAAGTTCTCTTTTATAGTAGAGTAAATCATAAGAATTTCTGTTTGATTTGATAGATTTAATCTCAGAAATCTGTTACACTATTGGGATTACCAAGAAAGGAGAACCTAAGCACATAATGGTTCAGCAGGGGCTTTATTACTGCATGTCAGTGTAATGATAATACAGCTTGAAATTTGATAATATAACTTGAAACTGTAATCTAATCACCCTGTTAGAGTTAGAAAGTGTTTGTTCTATCCCTGTGTAGAGCTCTGCACACTTGGCTGATAGAGGGTTTGCTCCCCTTTCACAGAATCATTATCTTTTGACCTCTATTTGGTTAGCATACTGGACGTGACAGATGAGTAGTCTGATGTACAGCAAATGTTGTGTACAAACAGGTAGAATGCCTCCAGTATTTTACCTTTATACACTATACACTTCTACATGAAAAAACAATTGCCAGGGCACATTCATTCACAGAGACAATATTAGAAGTCTGTCCATATCCTAAGATAATCTCTGTTTTTATTACAGTGTTATGGAGCATTTCTCCTGTGCCAGAACTCCAGTGTAGCTTGGAGTGGCTACAACCTGGAAACATGATTTTTTTATATAGCTGTTTTTTTTTAAGCATACAAAAGGAATGCCAGAGCTCTGAGAATTAAAGTTTGTACTCCAAGGGTTACTGGTGGATTTGTTTTGGTGAGATAATAAAATATTGAGAAACGAGAAAGGGAAGTCTAGAGAATGGGAGGCATGCAGTGCCTCAGGGAAAAGAATGGCACGTAATTAGTACTGTACAGTGCTCTGGAAAGATAAAGCTGTATGTAAAAAAGGTGATAGAGTTGGGGAGAGGGAGGATGGATGGATCTTGGAGCTCCAAGAGAGGGAACAAAGAATTTCACCATGTATTGGTGCACACTGTTCATTTAGGTATTCCAGTAATTTTCTTTCATCTTGTAGTACTTCACAGTACTGACCTGTAATCTTAGTGCCAGGCTAATACATCCATTTTTGGCCAGCTTATTCCTCAAAAGTTAATTTTCCCTGTCTAGATGTTATTTAAATGGTACTTCAGTATGGTTTTCTACTCAGCAGAATAGTTTAAAAAATTAATACTAAGAAAAAGCTCAGAGCTTTCCAAGATAATTTTTTTTTCATTTTTGTCTATCTGAAATCCTTCTAGAAACAGTATTTACAGCAACTAAACTTCCAAGACAGCTTTCTGGAGTAAAACCAAAAGAAAAATATTATACCATTCTTCTCACCCAGATTACCCATCTGGGTAAGCCTGACAGCTGTGGGACGGTAGTGACCAAACATCAGAACTATCTGAGTTAAGTATCAACCCACCAGAATGCCTGTATCATGGGAATCAGTTTGTACATTGAAGCATGAAGACTGCAGTGCATATATTCGTTAGCCTGGCTATTATCACAACCAATTCTACTCATGTTTGCCCAAGTGTCTCTCTCTTACTTCCTTCTTTTAAAAAAGTGCTTATTTGAAACCATATTTAAAATGGAACTCTCCTACAAAATGCAGAAATGAGGCAGCCTTGTGTAGTGATGAAGAAACAAGACCAAGAATCCTGCTTCTAAGCCCAGCTCAGCTAAATATTTGCTTTGCACCCCTAGCCAAGTCATTTCTCTGTACTGTAGGACACACCTAATACATACAGCATAGCCATACATGGAGATATTTAAATGGAATTGGATACTGAAAGCCATAAGGCTTCATTCTCGGAAGGCCAGTATGTTTTTGCAGGTTGTCAAGTTAGTTAAGCAAGTAAAGCTTTAGTGCTTCTGTCATCTCAGTGTCATTGAGTTCATGTACGTGGGCCTGATTACAGTTAGAAAGTGAGAGCATTCATACTCACTTGTCTTAAGGGCAAATGGGCAAAATGCCCTTCAGTAGGCAAAAATGTGTGTGGACATTAAGCTGAAAGGGAAGGTTACTGATATATAACCCCTGATGGTAGTAAATTTCCTTGGCTGCTGCCCCCATATACAAAGAATGGTGGAAAACTAAGCCAAAAAGACTGTCATCTTCTTCCAGGGAGCTGCAAAAATAAATATTTTTTGCTAGATACCAAGGGATTTATGGATACCATCTGCACCGACTAGAATATGGCTTGCAGCCAGCCAGAGCTTCAGGTTAAGTGTGTGACAATCACTATAATGTGTCTAGCAATTTGAGGAACTGAAAGAAGACAGAATAGCTATGTTCCTCTTAAACCAAAACCAGACTCTGGAGAGAAGGGAGAAAGGTAGAGGAAGACAGAGCCTTCTTATATTGTAAAAAGTAAAGAAACTAAAACAAGCCCCAAGGACACAGGTGTATCAAGTGTTGATGGCAATACTTCATTACTGGTAAAAAAGTAGAGGGCTTTTCTCCAACTACAGTGGGTGGGCCCTCCTGACTAATATCAGAGACTGTACATGCTAGTGAGTGTATACTATGGTATATATCTTGCAACTCCACTAAGAGGAGAATTTCTGGTGAAAATACTGTTAAGGGAAGAAGCATAGTGAGGGGAATGAAGATCATTTTCACTGTGTCTGGCAGCTGAAATAAATCAAAAGGGACTGCCTACAGCAGTAGTTCCAGACCTGTGGCTTAATAGCAGCCTCTTGCCTGACAGATTTTGGATATAGGATGTGGCCACAGAGAGCTGCTGTCCAGCTGCAAACTGATGAGGAGAGCAAAGTATAACATTGTACAGAGGGCATTACATTCTCACTGCTGTTCCTCCGTTTTTGAATCAGCAAAAATGGAGAGCACTGACATATGGCTGCAAGAGCAGAAGGGAAGTGTGGGGAAAAAATAAGAAATTCTGTGTGATTAGGTAAAGGAAGACAAAATTGAAAAAGGGAAGTCATGCCTTTTATCAGCGTAATGGATATAACACAAAACCCAGAAAAGCTTACAGACATGCTATACTTTCTGCAAACTAATGTAAGAGGGTAAAAGAGATCAGGACAGACAGCTAAGCTGAGCAGCAGAATTTTGTTTTTCTGGAAGCTGTACAAAAGTATACCTTGTGAAAGACCAATTTCTGTTTTGCCCAGGTGCATCCCTCAGTCTTAAAAAATTTAGGACTTGTGAAGAAGGCAGTAGTAGAGATGAAACAAACTTCAAAATCCAGACAATAAAACTAAGCTTAGATGTGTACATTTCACATAGCCTATCCGTCCACCTTCAGGTTATTCTGCTCTCTTGGTAAAAATGAGGGTAACATACACAGCTATTCTGTGTTTAATCTCTTATCTGTGGGATTGTGAAATCTGAATGCAAGAAAGAAATAGAAGTGAATGTCACTAGATTGGAGAGTAAGGAGAATTGCTCCACTGGGACACCAACATTTTTTCATCAGGCTGCTACTAAAGGAACATGTTATCTCCAAATCTTTTCCCCAACTCATTTCCTCATCACAGCACAGACAGAGTTAATGTCCTATTCAGAAACCTGGGAGCAGAGGTTAAAGCATGGGCCTCCTTCTCCTTCCACTTACAGGTGGATGGCTGTCATTGTTAGTTGCATCAGCTACAATCTTCTATATGGAAACATAACTGGTGGGCAACACTTTCTCACCCCAAAACCCAGCTCCTCCTGACATTCCCATTTACTAAAACCTCAGTCATTATAAAACCTTTTTTCACCAGACAAATACAAATGGGACAATTTCCCTGCTGCTAAAGAGAGTTTAGATTCATTTTTCTAAGAAAATTTTGTGCTAAGAGGGAGCTACTAAATCATGTCTTGGAGACTGATGCCCTTTCGCTCACAAGTTAACTGCAAGATAAATCAAGCATTCTGAATTTTTGTATGCACATAAACATACACAAAACATACAGACCTTGCCATAAAACTCTATAGCACAACATTCTAAAGAAAAATCTCGTGAGAATACATCATATTATGCTTCTAGTGCATCAAGAACCTTTACAAGAACATTAAAAGCAACTGAGGAGAAACTACATTCATGACTGACCCTTTGAAACCTCACCACAATCCATAGAATGAAGAAATCAAAAGGATGGTCAGCGATGCCAGATCTGCAGTTGCTATAAGCATTTTTCTTTCTAGGCATCTTGCCCTAAACAGTATGATCACACTGGTTGTTTCAGAGATGCAATAGTCTGTGTCTGAGATACAATCTCAGAGATACAAAGATATGTCTCTGTCAGAGCAATTTTAAAGTTGCTGAGAAATCTGGGTATCTCTTCAAGTCAGAAGCACAAAGCAAAAAATAATTCCCCATTCACTGTTTTCTTTGTTCCATTAAATACCCTCCTTCTGAGCACAGTCTTGATCCCCTATTGTCAAGGACAAAAACTTTATGCACCTGTAGTGGAAATGAAAACATACCAAATCTTGACCCTTGCAGCTAAGACCTTACTTGTTTAACTCTGCAGAAAATGTGTTGCTAATTTATCCAGTGCCTCTACTCTTGTAACCTCCCAGTGAAAGAAGCAAGCAGCTGAGCAGATCTGTACCTTTGAGGAAGGTGGTTGCACTCTGCTGTTTCAGGATCTGTGTTGAGATAAAGCAGTGGGGAATGGCACAAGTCCTGTAGTAAGATAACCAACTCACCTCACGTCTTCAGCACAAGTGCATAGCAAGGGCCAGATTCTGCAGAGGCACGTGGGACACACAAATCCTCACCATGGGACCTTCTCCTCTTCCTCGTGAAGCACAGACAATCAAGCTGGCAGGGTGAAAACCACAAACCATGCAGGAACTCACAGGCCCAGCAGCTTACTGAGCTGGGTGTGAAACTCAGCTTAGTGTGGTTTATTCTCTTACTGTGAGGGCTACAGCTGCACTAGAGCAGTTTCTCTGAATTCTCCACCTGTTTGCTGCTGCAGCTGCATGTCATACACTGGGGCACCCCATAATTTGCTCAGCACTCAGTTATTTTATGTATTAGTCCGGAAAGCATTTGCCCCTTTGGACACAAGCAATGATTGCCAGGGGCAGAGATGGTGAAGTTCTTCTAAAGTGTTCCCTCTTCTCTAACACCAGGCATTTCAGGGAAAAGTAAAAAGGAATCGACATCAAGTTAAATTTCTCCCTGCAGCCATCACTTGTATCACATTTAAAATCATAGGCTAAAGTCATAATCTAAATTGTTTCTGGTAAACTGTCAACTAGGAAAGGGCCATTTGCTCCTGATGAAATAGATTCATAAATTATCAAGTATTTAAACCAGTGAAACCATTCCACATGCCCTAATACAGAATCATAGAGTCATAGAATGGTTTGGGTTGAAAGGGACCTTAAAGATCACATAGTTCCAACCTGCCTGCATGGGCAGGACACCTCCCACCAGACCAGGTTGCTCCAAGCCCCATCCAACCTGGCCTTGAACACTTCCAGGGAGGGGGCAGCCACAGCTTCCCCAGGCAATCTGTGCCAGTGTCTCCCCACCCTCAATTTAAAGAATTTTTTCCTAATGTCTAACCTAAATCTCCCCTCTTCAAGTATGAAACCATTTCCCCTTGTCCTCTCACTACATACCCATGTAAAAATCCCTACCCCAGCTTTCTTGTAGGTCCCCTTCAGATATTGGAAGGCTGCTATATGGTCACTTTGGAGCCTCCTTTTTTCGAGGCTGAACAACCCCAACTTCTTTAGTCTGTCTTCATAGGGAGGTGCTCCAGCACATCGATCATTTAGTGGCTCTGCTCTGGACATGTTCCAGGAGCTCCATGTCTTTCTTATTCTGGGGACACCAGCAGTGGATACAGGTGGGGTCCCACAAGAGCAGAGTAGATGTGGAGAATCATCTGAGAGAATTGCTGTCTGTGCTTCTTTTGGTACAGCACAGGACCTGGTTGGCTCTCTGTTGGCATCAACATCGATGGCTCATGTTGAGCTTCTGGTCCACCACTACCTCAAAGTTCTTGACTTTGTACCTGTTTTAGGATCTGGATGGGATTCCATTTCCTTGAGTATGGTTCAGAGCCCGGCCAAATGGTCAGTGCCTTTTCCAGACTGCTGCTCAAAAGCAGCAGAAAAAAATTGTTGTAACTCCTACTTATTGTGGGTTTGAAGAACAAGCAGCCAGCTTGCTGAGATTCCATGTGTGTCATTGAAAAGAGCACAGGTGTTACAAAGAGAAATGGGAAAATTTTAGTGATAGTATTGAAAAAAGTATTCTTAATAATATCTTTGGTCTGAAACATTACAGAGAGAGAGTAAACTATTTTGTGAGTTTCTGTTAAATAACCCTTTCACCATTTTTAATAATTTAAGTATTTACAACATGAACTGTTCTGATTTTTGAGCTTAAAACAGCTCTTTATGTCAAAATTTACTTTCATATGAATAAAAACAGTAATAATACCTTAAGCAATAAAACGTCATTTTTTGGCAAAACACAACATTCCAATTAGCCTAACATAATATACTCACAAGTATTCAGCCAAAATGATTTTTTGTTTTGTGTTGGAGACATCAATCTTGCAAACAAACTAAAAATTAGTTATATTTACAGCATTGTAGCACTAATTACACAATTTGGCTCAAGAACAAAGGCAGAGAATGCAATAATCAGATGTTGATGTCTTGTCTACTAACATTAAGACTTGCTGTGTTCAGCTTGGTTTATATTACATGATTTCTCTGATATTAAGTGGCAAAAAAAAGTAAAAGATAGGAAATTAATGCATGGCTATGGCTAGGCTTCAAGTCTTTATAGTCTTAATGGCTCAATTTGAATATTCATAGATTCATAGAATCATAGAATCAGCTGGGTTGGAAGGGACCTCAGAGATCATCAAGTCCAACCCTTGATCCACTACCGCTGCGGTTACCAGACCATGGCACTGAGTGCCACATCCAGTCTCTTTTTAAATATCTCCAGGCATGGAGAATCCACTACTTCCCTGGGCAGCCCATTCCAATGTCTGATCACCCTCTCCGTAAAGAAATTCTTTCTAATATCCAACCTAAACCTCCTCTGGCACAACTTAAGTCCGTGCCCTCTTGTCTTGTTGAAAGTTGCCTGGGAAAAGAGCCCAACCCCCCCTGGCTCCAGCCTCCTTTCAGGGAGTTGTAGAGAGCGATGAGGTCTCCCCTGAGCCTCCTCTTCTCCAGGCTGAACACCCCCAGCTCCCTCAGCCTCTCCTCATAGGGTCTGTGCTCGAGTCCCTTCACCAGCCTGGTTGCCCTCCTTTGGACCTGCTCCAGGACCTCAATCTCCTTCCTGAACTGAGGGGCCCAGAACTGGACACAGGACTCGAGCTGTGGCCTCACCAGGGCTGAGTACAGGGGCAGAATCACTTCCCTGGACCTGCTGGCCACGCTGTTCCTGATCCAGGCCAGGATGCCATTGGCCTTCTTGGCCACCTGGGCACACTGCTGGCTCATGTTCAGCTTCCTGTCAATCCTGTATTATTTAAATACAAATATCTACCAAATGTTATAATTCAGGGTTGTTGTTGTTGTTTTGTTTTTGTTTGATTTTTTAAAAAAATTATTTATTTATTTATTTATTTTCCAGGGGGAGATTTTAGGCTAATGACTTGGTTTAGTTATGATTCAACTTCTGAAATATTTGCATCCCTAGCATATCCTACCCTTTTAGCATCTTAGAGTACTGGGTACATAACTACATTCTTGTAGACTAATAATACTCTAATACTCTTGTAAAAGAGTACATAATTTGTCAATGTAAGTGTCCTGTTTGGTATTGCCCCCAAATACTTGTATTGTGATGCCATTTCACTGTAGTATATACTTTTTTATACCTCTCAAATATTCCTGAGCTCCTGAAGTGAGAGGGAAGTAAATGCTCACACTGATAATGTTCTTTTTGGATGCATATAGAACTTCATGCTATCACCATTGGACTTTTCACCATTTACTGAAAACAAAGAAGTAGATGAAAGCATGGCACACCCACCAAAATCCTAGACCTACAAACATCAAACTGAGTGGGCATCCAGCTAAGGAAAACATAGGTACTAAATTTTCTGTTAAAACAAGTTAGGAATGCAGGAGTATTATCCAATTGACTTGTAAAACAAAGGAAATCAATGTATGCTGCCATATAAGCAGTGTCACAGGGCAAATCTGACTGACAGAGAGAGAGAAATATACAAAGGCAGAAGAGGAATCTCATGATTGAAGTTTTTAATAACTTCATTGAAAAATATGATAAAATCAGTTTCTCTCAGCAGGAGAGAGAGTTAAAAATGGACTCCATTTGAAGTGCAAAGAACAAAGAGACACAGGGAGTTTTAAAACATACAGCACCATCCTCATAAAGATCCCACTTTCTCTTGGCTCCAAGTGTTTGCAACTGTCTCTCCTGGTGAAATCTTAATTAAGCCAATATATTTCCCATCTAAGTAATTTGAAGATGTGTATAGTTTGATAAAAAGGTTAATTAGCTCTATTTTTAAAAAAATTTAAAAAGGTACCATTTGATCTTCTGCTTGAAATTCATGCCCATGCTTGCATGAAAAATATCCCTCAACATGGATGTTGTAGCTAGCAGCCAGCAGCATGCTTGTAAGTGGGGTTGTGGGGACTCAGATGGAAAACAGACATTTATTATTAATTTTGACATTTTTACCTTTTATTCTCATGAAGTGCATTACAGATTGCCTCCCTTCTCGAGGCTGGGTGTCTGTCAGGGCTTGAAATCAAACTGATACATGATGAACGCAGAACCTTTTCTGGTGACTCAGCTGGGAATTGCACAGAAATCTACCCAGCCTGATGCTAACTAATAAAAGGAAGGAACGGGAACAGGAGCATCTCATAGAGCTATGAAATGACAATTCACAAGCATAATTTAAATCATTTGGAGACTGCATTCCCTTTTTATGCTATTACTACATTGACTAAAATGCACCTCCTGTTGAGTATACCAGCTGTGGAACATGACAGATCCAAGGCGAGCAGCCTAGAAATACTGTTGTTACAGCTTAGCAAAGCAATTCACAGGCAAATGGAAGCCCTTGTTCTAATTCCTTCACCTCTCTGCCCTTGTTTAGAGCCCTGGAACAATTCTGTAAACAGAAGGGATGCAACAGATTGACACGAGACATTTTCTTCCCTTCTCCCTCATTGCAGATATTGTCCTTTTCTGTAATGTAACTTTCACTGG
The DNA here is from genome assembly GCA_023637945.1 of Phaethornis superciliosus. Taxonomy (NCBI): domain Eukaryota; kingdom Metazoa; phylum Chordata; class Aves; order Apodiformes; family Trochilidae; genus Phaethornis; species Phaethornis superciliosus. The sequence continues at coordinate 60,426,045 of JAJQWJ010000001.1, read as the reverse complement.
GTCTGACATTTGCATTTGGATCTTGTTATAGGTGTGATCAAAATGCTATGGTAGTATCATAAGTCAGCTGAAGCTGTGGTTTAATAGCAGAAGGTGTTAGGCTACATTTAAACAGGCTTACTAGAGAAGAAAATCAGCAATTTCTTCTTTTATTTGCTAGTGGTTTCTGTGTTCTTGGTTGAGTTTTCATTGGAAACACACAAATATGGTGTTTTCAAGCTATAGATATCAAAGTACTTAATTTTTATTGTATAGAATACTGAGTTGAATCAAGCTACTTTCCTTCTAGTTTGGTGATATACTGGTGTCAAACACTGAAAAGAAAAGCTAGGCATATTCTCTGTATTTTCTCCCTGGGTCTGTCATTGATGCTATATTTTTGGTTAAGGATAGGTGAATGGGACAGAAAGGTTATTGCAGATAGCAGACTATTCTATCTTCTAGTTCTTCAATTTTGCTACCATGGAATCCCAATGCTGGCTGACTTTGGCAGGTGAGAAATGGAAAATGAAATTATTTGTGTCTCTGCTTCTTTCTCCAGAGTGGTATCATGTTTGAGCTGTTACTTTTGCAGAACTATGTTGAATTTTCTGATTTGGAGAGTGGAATAAGCACTATGAGAAATGTCTGGCATCAGTTACTGGCTCTAGATGCAAAATAACATTTTCACCTTTTTTACCTACAGAAACAGGTGGCCCAGGGAGGTTGTGACTGCCCCCTCCCTGGAAGTGTTCAAGGCCAGGCTGAATGGGGCTTTTAGCAACCTGGTCAAGTGGAAGGTGTCCCTGCCCATGCAGGAGAGTTAGAATTAGATGATTTTTAAGGTCTCTTCAAACCCAAACCGTTCTATAATTCTATTATACCCATGGGACTCAGGAGGTACGCGAATAACTTTATGAAAAATTATTCTGAGGTCAAAGTAAAAGTCAGAGAAGCAACCTCTAATGATCCCTGCCTTCCACTCTTCCCCTCTCTTCTCCCTCCTTCCCCTCCTCCCCAACAATTTCACTAATGTGAGAGATCAGTGAATTAACATACAGTCCAGTTTCTGAGTTCATGGATGTTGGATGACACTGGATGAATTACTGCAGAAAGAACTCGTGGAAGGTGTGTAAGTACTTCACACCATTGGATTATTTTGTCTGTAACAGATCAGAGAAAATCAGACACAAATGTCAACGGGACTTCTGCAACACTGAAGAGTTTTCCTTACAGGGATAGAACTGGAAGGAATCAGTGGTGACTTGGGAAGGCTTGACTACTAAAACTAGGAAGTTTGGGGGAGGAGACTATTTAAAGTAGTTGCTCAAGGAAAGGCAGTAAGTTATTAGATCTACACAAAGAAATCACAAAACTATCAAAGAAAACCAGATTTTCTGCAATATTTTCAGAAAAAAATATTTTAAAACGACAGCATCTTTACAAGTAAGAACTTAGGGAAAATTACATCACTGCTGACTTCAGGCTTCCAAATCAGTAGAAATATCTTTGAATAGAAAGACAAATGAGCTGAAATGTTGAAAATTGAAAAGAAATCAGCACCCCTTTGGTTTTTCTGAAAATCAGTGGCTTGAAAATATGCAAGGCAAACTAATATTTCCTGGCTCTAAACCAGATATTAAAATAGATTGTGGTTTATATTGCTCTCTCATAGCAGTATTTTCCTGGATTAATGAAGGGAATCGCATCAGAGAAGACAGAATCTGCATACACAAATGCCCATTTACATGAGTGGTAATATAAGAATAGGGTAATTAATGTGGTTACTTGGTGCAGTGATAGCCCTGACAACTTAAGTTCCTAAGCAGCACCCCAGGTGTTTTTGGCAGTTAAGAAGCAATTGCTGAAGCAGTTTCAGCCAGCAGGTTAGCTCATTCCATGGTTCTGACAGATGCCAGGGATAGAAACAAGTTGGTTTTGAAAAAGAATGTCGTTTTGCCAAGAAATCATAGTACAGATGCCATAATGCACGCAAGAAGAGTACAGCAGTGTGCAGGTCAGGCATAAGGCACATCTGGCTCCGTGTTTTCCAGCTGAGAGTGAGAATAGGTTCTATTTATGGAAAATGAGCAGGAAGAAAAAAAACCTTCTCTTGACATTCCTTCCAGGAATTGTTCCCTGCAACAATCTAGGGACTTGTTGAGCCAGAGACTGTATTTGAACAATTATGTTTCAGAGTCTCTAATTTTCTGTAAATTTCTTCTACTTATGTTTTTGCCTTTCACTACAGTTTGTGTGGGAAAAAAAAAAAAAAGCTCATCAATTTATTAAATTTACAGTATGGAAGAATACTTACTTCATTTTGTTTAAAACAACTACCTAGTAATTTCAATAATGTAGGTTTGTTCCTCCTGGAGAAGTTAGGTTATGCTAATAATTTAGCATAATTAGCATGTTATGCTAAACATGCTATTAATTAATAATAATTTTATTATTATTGCTAATAATTATTATGCTAATAATGGACTTCAAGTCAGTAGTCCAATGAATTTTATATTTAAAGACAAGACTCAATGTTTACCACTCAAACACATTTACCATTGACATTTAAGTAACTTTTGTTATTTCATAATTAATCAAATTGCTTGAGAAATTTTGTAGTTTAGGAAGCCTGTAACAGCATGAAGCAGCTGTTGTCTTTATTTTCAATATCATCTCTAGATATTGTTTTTTGCTCTGAGTCTGCAAGAAATTCTTAATAATTACTAACATGTTTATGGTGAAAAGAAATGGAAATGTCAATCAATTCATAGTAGAAAAGTATCCACACTCCAAAGACAATTATCCAGTTCATATAAATTATTCCACCTGCTGGCAATCCTGCAGAGAATCTGAACACAAAAGGGCCTATGGAAAGTGAATTTCTTATTGTTCACCCTATTGTATTGTGTTTCTTCTTGCACATTACTGACACACTGATAGAAGAAAAAGTGTCATGTTCTACTCTTGCCCATATGATAACTCTGACCAGTAGATACGGTATCTACTTGGCAGAGAAATGTTTTATTTTAGAAATTGTCATCAGGCGTATTAGATGAAAATCCAAATTTTGGAAACTACTTTTTCTAAGGAAAAGAAAGAATGAAGCACAAGCAGACCAATAGAGTTGTCATTGAAAAGGAAATCAAGGCAGATATTGCCTATATTTTCTATATGGCAGACTTCTTAAAATCCTGGAACACCTATCAGAAAATCAAAGCCAGAGAAACAATTTTCTTTTTTTCTCCCACTTTTTCAATGAAAATACAGCACCTCAATTAGAACTAGAATTATTAACAAAGGACACGGAATTGCTCATCAAGTCGATTTTCATTCTGGGGAACAAAAAGATGGATTACGGAATTATGTACAAAACTTATTCCTTCTGTAGCGATCCATGAAATTGCAGTTAATTTTGCTGAAATGGATCATTATATTTTTAAACAGAAGTGAAAGAAAATGAGAAAGAGGAGGTAAACTGCTAGGAACTGAACTTCAAATACAAGATGAAATTATTAGTAGGAACATAGCACTGCTGGAAACAGCATGATCTGCTAGATGAAGCCATTGACCTGTTGGCTTTCAGACACAACTGAGTGTCTGTCTTGCCATAGTAAATTAGATGAATTATTGGTAGTGATGGAACTGTCACATTGCACATTCATCTCAACAAGTGATGTATGTGGAGGTGAATTCCTACTGATATGTGCTCCATGCAGCTCCTGCTGGTGCTGAGGTCACAACAGCATGCATCTGTTCTGTGCAATGAAATAATTCCATTGTGACACCTCTCTAGTACAGTTGTGCCTAATGACTTTGATTAATTTTATACTGATAGACAAGAAAAATTCCAGTCTGCTTAATGACTGCACAAAAATCTGGGGTCTGTGTGATTAGACTAAGGAAAACTGTATAGTGAGAGCCTGCATTTCACTGCTCTTTTTTCTTCTCTCAGCAAAAGATGGCATGTGCTTCCACCCAATCACTGCTTAACTTGGAAATAGCATATGGGTGTAAAGTAGTTTTAGAACAAGTTAGAAAAATTAATAATTGGTCACTCAGTTCTAAAGGTTGTGTCACTGTCTTAACTAGCTCTTACCCTTCACCTGAGTTTTGTTGACTGACAATACATGCAGTCCTACTCAGTTCCATTTGTGAAGTAAAATGTCTCAACTTCAAAAGCCCCCTGACAAGCAATTTGAAAGCCCTGAACTCATTAAAGACCAGAAGTAGCCACCTGAACTACCAGCTGCAACTATAATTAATTTGGTCACCGGGTCAGTCTATTTGATACACCCCAGGGAAGAATTCATTGGTGTGACACTTTGGGGAGACTAAGGGCATAATCAAATTCGGTGTTTGAAAAAATTGTCAACAACAGAAACCAGGACTGAAAGAGAAAAAGAAATACACAGAGAAGAAGATCTTAATACTGATTTTACCTGTTTTTAATTCTAAGTGAGGAGGAAGACAGAGGTCTTTCAGTGTCTGCAACCTGCCTCTCCAGACACTTTGTAGCATATGTTAATGTCTCTTCTCAGCATGCCAAACCTGAAAAAAATCTGCCTTATCTTCCCTTTCCTATGGTTCTGGACAGCAGCAACAGAAGCATTATGACAAACAGGGATCAAGATAGCTGAAACATAATTAGATGTTGTACCTTCTCTACTGAGCTGTCCCCTAAGAGGGCTACTATGAGAAGCTACTCTATACAAACATAGTATTTCTCTCAGCTCCTGCAGGAATTTCCCAGTTCAGACAAACTTCAACCAAAACAACTCAAGTTTGCATTTTAAGAAAGTATGTGCTAAAACTTCAGTTGATTAAAGGTGGAAATGTTTTTCATGCCAAAAAAAGTGAAGTTAAAATGTTAAAAATCCAGACAGTCCAAAAAGTAAAAATTATGGGTGAGTGGCTGTAGAAAAAGAGGAAAATGGAAAGATTTAGGAATAATGGGTCTGTTACAAGTACTGTCTTTTATAGTCACAAAGAGAATTGTATAGTGAGTATTTAAATATAGTTAATATTTCTCTGTCACAGTCTATTGTCTCAATAACTGTTAGGTACAACTTGAAACTGGAGTAGCAGTGTCTATTTATGGTTAGTCCTAGAAAGTGACAATGCACTTGACAGAAAGTGCATTGGGATCCCACAATCAGGAGAAAAGAGAATTGCTTTGGGTTGAGACTGAGGTGCCTGTGCAGGACTAGGAAGAGAGCATCACTAGGGGAATAGCAAGTAATCAGTTTAATGGACTCTTGCTCAAACTATCCAATAATATTGGGACTGAAAAGTACAGAGACCAATACTAGAAGAACAGGCATGCTGTAGAAACTGTAGATTAAATGTTGTGAAAATGCAGATAAAAATCAATAGAGTGGTTACAGTAGATTTGTAGCACAGCTTGCTTTATGCTTCATCCCAGCTATCAATGTCTTGAATAATTTAGACAATTGGTATTCTCACAAACTGTACCAGATGTATTTGTTAAAAGAGGAAATTAGTTATTTGGATTTTAGGCAGGATTCAAAAAGTCCTCCATTTTCCCGGTGGAGCACTACTTTCAGAATAAAATGTCAGATAATATTCACTGTAATATAACATGGGAAAAAGATGACTGTACAGTAGGGTTAACTGAGTCAGTATGGCTTGGTGCCACAAAACACAGAATAATTGCCCACTGGTAGAATATTTTAAGTTATTTTTGTGCAGCCTTTACATATATCAGATATTACAGATGCCTAAAAAATCAAAGCTTTTATTAGTGGGTAAATAATTCTAAATAACATTGAAACTATAAAATAAAAGGAGGGGAAACTTGTGAATAATTAATATTGCCAGGAGTTAATTTTGTTCAGCTAGTCTTCTAAAATTCTGTAACTTTCATTTGAGCTGAAGTTGCAGTAGGAAACTTCACTAAGGATGCCAGTGTTTAAAATCAGAAAAAAAACTACTCAGAATTTTTGGCCTGTTTTTCTAAGACTTAAATGCCAGATATTGAATACAAAGTTAAAGGACATGACTATTCAAGCTGACATTCTGTCCAAACCAACCAAAGTCACTATGTACAGCATTTAAGTCAGTTGCTGCACCCTTCCCCCTGACCCATCAGTCATAAATATTTTTGCATTTCAGATGCAGTCAGTATGACATAAAAGATATAATGTTGTCTTGTTTCACCAGGAAAAAAAAAGAAATGCTGCAAATTTTGGACAGGGTGACAACAAAATTTGTGGGATGTGACAGACTCAGTTCAAACAGACAAGAATTTACATGTGTTTTTACTGGTGGGGATGTATGGTCTGCCTGCTGCAGCTGTTGTGAAGAGAAAGTATTTTGAAGTGCTTGCTAGGCCTTCCTCTCCAATAACATTTAGGTTTTATCCGTGTAGCAAATCCAGGTGCAGGATAGAGGGAGGCAATTCCGTGTTCATGGCAGCTATAGCATATGGTCAACAGTTGGCAGGCACGATGCATTTAGGCATTATGAGGTCTTCAAACACGGCTGAATGTTTCCATACCATATGTACTGTAATATCTAATCATATCTAATCACCATGGGAGTAGAGTCTAGTGTAGTGTTTCAGCACAATTTATTTGTTGGCTGATAACCAGTCAACTAACACTCAAAATGCTAGACATTACTTGTCTTTTTTTTTTTTTTTTTTTTTTTTTTAACCACGACAAAGAAAATCATTATAATCTGCAGCTCTTCTGCTGCCCACCTCCCAAGCTTGCTTTCTTCTTCTTACCAGACAGGAAGCATAGCTTTCTCCCTCTTTCAGAAAAATTAAACTTTTTCAAATATTTAATTTTATGTGAGACGTGAAATCATTCTGATATAAATGAAACTCCTACCATCTTGTGGGGTTTTTTTTGTTTTGGTTTGGTTTTTTGTTTGTTTGGTTTTTGTTTTTTTTTCAATAGTTCCATACTTCAGTGTTAGCTTCAGACTTGTTTGGGAATCACCAGGATGATTATCTATGAAATCTATGATAAGTTTTTCCCCCCACTAAATTTTGTTTACACTTAACTGGGGAAAGACAGTAATCATTCCAAATCATTCCAAAGCAACTGAAGAATCAAGGTCGCTCTAATGTATGCTCCACAATGGTTAAAAAACCGCATCTCTCGCACTCACAACCCCATAGATTTTTCTTTTCAAATCAAATTGATGTTGAAACAAACACCTAAGTAAGCTCTTTACAGCACAGCAAAGAGGGAGGTTTTTCCATTACGATTCCTATGAGTAGCTGCAATAATCCAAATATATTCAGATTTCTGAAAGAAACCATTCTATTCCTTCCTCTCAGCTCCAGATATGCACTTTTACAGAAAGTTGTACTTATGTAACACCAGTGGAGAACCTAATAACTTTTAGAAGGATGAACTTTTTTTTCCCCTGTTGCTCCCTTAATCTCATGGTTGAAGCTCTTGGAAAAGTGGGAAGGAATCCATGAAGGGGAAGAGGAGAAGTTGGGAGATTGCCTGCCTCAGCATCTGCCAGCCATTGGATGCAATGAGCTGTAGTACAAAATCATAGCCTTTTACACAACTGCAGCAAGAATGAGACACTTTAAAGTGTGGGTAAATTGCACTGCATTTGCACCTGCTCATTATAGAAGAACATTTATATTTCCAGGACTATGCAAAAACCTGTAGTGCAAATTAAAAGTAGACCATATATATGGACTGCTGAACTGAGTTACCTGTAGCTTCCTTTGATTGACTGTCTCTATGTAAAATGTGCTGGAAAAGGGCAATTTTATTCTGTTTACTGAGAAGTCCCAGAAAGCAGTGAATTTAAACTTTTTTTGTTCAATGAAGCCCTAAAGTTTGTACAGTTAAATTGTAGTCTTATGCACAGAAAAAGTACACACGATAGCAGTCTTACTTTCTAAGCATTTCCCGTTAAAAGCAGATGATGCAACTGGTGGATCTACCTTGAAAATTTGGATAAAAGCCTGAAAACCCCTTATTACAAATGGGTTAATATAACTAACAAAAGTCACATCAGCTTTCTTCAATGTTCTAAAGCATTTACAATGTGGATGGTGCAAGTCCTATAGTAAAAAAGCTCACTTAACCAGAAAGAATGTGGTTACAAGGACATTCTCATTGGAAATAATAAAATAGGCTCAAAAAATAGTGCTTGACAAATGTCCCTTTAGGAGTTAGACAAAAGATGTGGTCAGTTTACCCAACAATCTCCATGAGAGAAAGTTTTTAACAAGGATGATGTTTTTAGTTATACAATCTTAGCAATTTATAAATTAGCAATGTTGACTGTTGTTTTTCACTCAGCAGCTCTCACATTAGTTTTCTAAGATGGAACCAATTTTCTTCCCTCTACCTTTTTGGAGCTTTTTACCCTTTGCTGATTTAGAACAACTTACCCTTTCCAAGCATATTTACTTGCTTCTTTTTATCCTCACATTCCCAAGTGCTTTATAATTGCATGCATATAAAAAAACTTCAAAGAAATAAGGCTGCTGCAGGGATACCACAGAGGAGACAGATAAACAAACTATTAAATAGTTAGCTATATGGTCCATTCATGATCATATCGGAACACCTACCATGGGAGATATGAAAGAAATACTGTGTATTCTGTAGAAACTGCAGGGAGGAGCTGTTTATTGTGTATAATGTAACATGATTAGGATGCTAAAGTTAACTTCCTATTTTTTTAAATTGTATTTCTCGTCTACAGTTGGTCACAAGAGCAGGACCTTCAATGGATGTTGGTGTAACAGAAACTCTGCATACTAAATTGTCATGACCTGTTTCAACAGTGTTCTGCTTGGAGACTCCTAGCTGAGAATCAACAAGTTGTGGTGCTAATAGTCTAAGTGAAATACTGAAATAAGAATCCAAAGTGGGTGTATATACAACCTATATAAATTCAGGGATTGCTCTATACAGCCATACACCTTGCTGCTCAGCTGGGTTCTGCAATGAAGAAGTCTATGAGGGCTTGCTACTTTCTCTAGGTAAGACACTATGATTCAGGACACTGTCTATATGGCAGAAACTATTAAAACCTTTCTACAATATAATTTGAAGTACCCAACAAAAAACCACAAAGAGAGTAACAGCTATATCTTTTCATTTTCCTTCTATATTTTTTTTTTATTTTTCTTAGGAATAAAGATTTCTCTCAATAAATGGCAATCCTAAAAAATAGTTTTCCAGCTGCACTCTATTTTCCTGTTTTGCTCCATGTGGGAAAGAACAATGCAATGTACCAGTATAGGCTGGGAACTGATCCATTAGAAAGCAGCACAGAGGAAAAGGACCTGGGAGTCCTAGAGGACAGAAGAACGACCATGAGCCAGCAATGTGCATTTGTGGCCAAGAAGGCCAATGACATCCTGGGATGTATTAGAAGGGGGGTGGTTAGGAGGTCAAGAGAGGTTCTCCTCCCCCTCTGAGCTGGTGAGGCTGCATCTGGAATGTTGTGTGCAGTTCTGGGTTCCTCAGTTTAAGAAAAGGGAACTGCTCGGAAGGCCAGTGCAGAGCCACAGAGATGGTTAAGGGAGTGGAACATCCCACTTATGAGGAAAGGCTGAGGGAGCTGGGTCTCCAGCTTGGAGAAGAGGAGAATGAGGGGTGACCTCATTAATGTTTATAAATATGTGAAGAGCGAGTGCCAGGAGGATGGAGCCAGGCTCTTCTCAGTGATGGCCAATGATAGCAGCAGTAATGTTCTTTATAAAGTAATAAGTAGAAGTGAGGTAGAGGATGCTGGTCCTGGTTTGCTGGGTGTTCCGTATAATTTTTGCCTAAATGAGCAAAACAACCCAGCTTCCTATATTTATGTCTGGTAAAAAACGGAAGCATGTTTCAGACACTGGGGATGTAAACACAGAAGGCAGGAGGTAGGAACTGGAGAGCTACACTGAACTGTGAATTGGCTTTTTCAACTATCATAAACAGTTATAAAATCTGTTAGTATTCAACTCCAGCCACTGGCAGTTGGCATTGCAGTTAATGGACTGAATGATGCCTCAGAGGTATTTTTCTACCTGATTAACTCCAGGAAATTTAACACCTGTGTAAAAAAGTATCACCCCTCCTCCTTCAATAATAATAAAAAATTCTCAGCAAAACCTTTTTTTCAAGGCAGTGTCTCTGTCACATCAAAGTCAGCTTCATCCCAGCACCCAGGAAAGGAACAGTGGCCCAAGAAAGAGAAGTTATGGGCATCATTGATGTGAAATCACCAAAGGCCTACTTTATAGATAGCAGTGCTGAATTTAGAGGGAAGGATTGATAAATACCTAACACATTTATTTTTACTCATCATTGTATTCCCCCACCTTCAAAGTAACTAACAAATAGCAAACAGATGGCATTAGCAGTCCAGTACTCCAAATGAGGATCTTCTCTCAGGGACAGAGTTTTGGGACCCAAACAGGTGAAACTATTTTATCTGTCATCTTTTCCCTCTGGTATGAATGCAGTAAGAACTTGCTGCATCTGTGTCACATTCCCAAATAAAAGGGGCCACAGAAAGTTCTTGCCTGGCTTCCACTGACCTGAATCAAACTTCTATTGCAACAAATATACAAACTGCCACATAAAAATTACATTAGAGATGAAACTCCACAGTTTGAACATTAAAGCCTTTTCTGGGTTGTCTGTTTTTGGATTCCTCTGCTGGATCTGCAAAGAATGATGTGCAGCTCAGAATACTTCAGGGTACTTTCCACTGGGACATTGTGGTATCTTGGGATAGAGGTAATTTTATTTCATATTGTAAAACCACACTCTGAGATTCTAGCAAGACATTGATTTTGAATTGTGCCATGAACTCACTCACATTTAATACTCTTACATCATGGATAATCCCATTTAAATTAGTCAGTTGCTACCTAATATGAATAAAAATATCACAATTTGCCTCAGCAACATAGGCAGGGGATTAGGCTCGTTAGCTAAATTGGTCTGGAACCTGGCTACCAGTCAGCAGAAATTATGCCCCCCAGCAACTAAAATGCTATGTAATTTCCAGACCTACATTTATTACTATTGAATCAATGCATAATAATGTGTATCTATAAAAATGTGTGGGCATTTCAGGGCAAAACTGTATTTTTAATGCTGCATTAGATACCAGCTTGCTAGTTTCTGCTCAAAAAGACTGTTTGAAAACTAGTTTATTAGTATCTCATTATCAATGTCTTACATCTATTAAGTGTAACAAATATTTCATCCAGATAGTTAAAATTCTATTTGGAAGCTGTTTTATATATAAATACACCATCCATATTACTCAATGTATGTACATAATGACAGAGTGCTGAAAGATTTCAAAGGATTCAAGGTAAGGCAGACATGTCTGCACTCTTGCCTTAATATCAGAAATAGGGAAGGGCACTGGTTTGACCTATATTGAAACTGGCAAACTGGAAAAAAAAAAAAAAGAAAAAAATCTATGAAATTATCAAGCACCTACTCATTCCTTAGAGTTTACTGTAGAGGATACAGACTATGGATGGATATGAATTCAGCCACTGGGTAAATAAGATTTTCAGCAATTGAATTGCACAGCAGCAGGAGAAAAGAGGAATAAAAAAGGAATAAAATTCAAATTCAGAAGATTTTATCTGTCCTCAGAGGAGCACTTTTAAAACAAATTATAACCAGTTATAACTCTACACTGTATGACTCTGAGGACATATTCTCCTGCCAAGGCAACTAATTCTTTGTGTACTCAGGAGGGAAGAAATATACCCCCAAATATTTTATGACATATTATGAGGAAATGGAGGGCAACCTCATCTGTCTCATTCCTACCTGCCTGTGATGATTATTTCAGTGGGCTCTGTGAAGACCTGCTGTAACTGGTTTGCCACCTCATAATCTCCTATAAATTTTGCTCCCTGCTTTTCACAGATGTTTGGAAATTGTTTGGGGTTTTTTTGTTTAAAAAACACTATTATTTTATGGCAATATTCCACCATATTCTTGCCAAGTTTCTTATTAGCATCAGCAGCATCCACCACAATCCGACTCATCCCTTTGCTCAGCAAGCTGCCTTCTCCGTGGATGATGAAACTTGGCACGGATAAAAAGTAAATCTTATTAGCAATGCCCACACGTGCTGTGCAAGGGCATGTACGTGATCCATAGTGCTGAAGGAAGACGTGCAATCTGATTACAAAATGGGATTTTGTGAAGGATTCATTTCTACGATTTCTCAGTCAGCATGGGCAAAGCCTGCACATCTCTTTTTTTCAATGGTTTGAGATAAAATCTGCTTCAGCCCATTCTGATTTCCATGCATAGCCCACAGGAATTTAGGAAGGCAGGGCTTTCCTTTACCTAGTTTTCCATGTTTTGTAGTACTAATATTTCGCATTTAGAAAGCCCTTTACTATTTCAACTTGCTTTTTAATTAAATACCACTGTAAGGTAATAACTTCCCCAGAAATGAAACAGTTATTCAGGAACAGTACTGGACTATTTTATCTGATATTTTGTACTTCTGTTCTAAAAATAGGGAAGTGCTGTGATTTCTCAAAATATGATAGCAGCAGGGAGACGCTCACTGCTTGACATTTGGAGGTATTCATCCTGATGTTAGAGGCCTAATTCTTATTTATGGGAGCGCTTCTGTAAGTTAGGTGTTTGAACGCTATGAGGTAGTTTCATTCCCAGTTTTGCATCCTGTGACATGTTCCCCAATTTCCTCAACTGTTTGCATGTTAGAAAGCTCCTGAGCTCCAGCTGGAGCCAAATCCAGAAGTTCTCCTTAGAAGGAAGTCTGAGTGCCCTTCAGATGCAATATTGGACCACACCTTGAGCAGTCTATTGTAATGCATCCAGACAAGTCTTCCTGGTATGGCTCTGAGCATAGTGTTTACAATGAACTTTAAAAAAAAAAACCAATGCTGGCAAACTAAGTATCAGCCTTAACATTATATGGTCATGTATCACAGAATCACAAAATGGTCAAGTTTGGAAGAGGTCTCTGGAGACCACCTGGTCCAAACCTATGCTCGAGCAGGGGCACCTAGAGCTGATTATCCAGGATCATGTCCAGATGGCTTTTGAATGTCTTCAAAGCGGGAGACTCCACAGTCTCTCTGGGCAATCTTTGCCAGTCCTCGATCACTCTCGCAGCAAAAAAAATGTTTTTTTATGTTCAAGTGGAGCCTTCTGTGTTCCAGTTTGTGTGCATTGACCCTAATCCTGTCAGTTAAAGAGCCCTACTGGCTTCTCATGAGTTTGTGAGAATCTCTTTCACATCTAGACTTCAAACATCTGACGTGCTCTCTAGGATGTAGGAGTAGACATTTAAGCTTAGGTTTAACATCAGAAGAGACAGACTCTGAACATAGCTGAAAAGCTGAAGGGCTCACTTTGTTTTATAGGCAACAACTGTTCATAGAATCATAGAATTCTATGTTACTGTTCTATTCTATGTTACTATTCTATTCTGTTACACCCTATAGTAATTAATGTGATTGATAGGACTGAGACCACTCCTTACCAAAAAGGTGGAAGGAAAACCTTCAAGTGAAACAGCAGAAAATGCTCTCATTACAAGCCTGCAATACCTAGATTGAAAAAACCTTTTTTCTAACATCCTTGTAGGACTGCTACTGTCACAAGAGCAGCTGAATCACTCTACTGTAGCAAAAAAAGCTTTCCTAGAAAACACACAAGTGCTGTGAAGTTTTATTTGAGGACCTGGGCTTTTATGGATAAGGAACACACTGAGGGCCAGCCAGCTGACTAGCAGCTGAAGGTGTAAAGCTGACCCATAGCTAACATACAGCACAGGAGGACTTTTAGACAAATGGATCATGTCTTTTAAAATTATCAACTGAGCAAGAGCATCAGCATGAGAGAAGATTTGTTCTGTTGCTGTATATAAGAAGCAAACAGGTTCACCATAGCACAATGAGCCACTGCTGGAAGAGAAACACAACTCAGGGTAACTCCTATCTCCTCAATGCACTGTGCTACGAGGAGGAAAGTACTCTCTTGGTATGTGGAGGCAAATCTAGGCTTGGGAGCTCTCTCAGCAGTAAGTCAGATGGCATCTTGGGCTGAGCTGGACAAACCAGCTTAGTGCTGGAGCCCTGACACTGGCATTAAGGCAGTGACAAAGCCTGTGCTGGCTTGGCACTGATGCCAAGTGTGTGGCATCAAAGCTCACACAAGCAGCAACACCCAGCCACAAAGAAAGCTTGCCATGGGAGCTGGGATAACCTTCAAAAAAAGCAAGGGGACAAAGAGTGTTTTTGTAGGGTTGTGAGGTCACAAAGAGAGAAGACAGACAGAAAATCTTCCCTGGGCACAATGGTGAGAGTTGCATCAGCACAAGGAGATAGCCTCACACATGTGGAACTAGATTTTTAACCCCCACCAAAAGAAGTAGCTCTGTTGGGATCAGCACAGTGCTGCTGCACATTGTATGAGGCTCTGCTTGTAGGCATAAGTCAGCCTTTAGAAAAACAGGGTCACATTTAATTTGCTAAGTCCTACTCCAAATACATTGCCTTCTTTTCAGCAGAGCCCTCTCTCTCCCTCTGCTGCATGGTCATATGACCACTGAAGAGCACACAGCCAATTACTCATACAGTGGGAAAGGAAAGATGTCAAATAAAAATTGAAAGTTACTGCACAACAAAAAAACATATTCTGAACCTGCCTACTAAAGACAAACTGTAACTGTTAATTAAACCACTTTGCCTATAGCTCAATCATGCCATAAGAGCATCACATCAACATCTCATCCCTGCATGTGTATGTGACAGTTCTACATTTTGGTGTTTTATAAGACAAAACCGGAACAAAGAAAATAGCTCTTCTGTGCTCAGTAAATATATGAAAATAACCACAGAAGGAAGCTATTGTTAATACAGTGCAGTTAGAAAAACATCTCCCAGATTAATTGGTATTACTCTTTCCATTTTGTTTTTATTTTTCAGAAATCTAATCATCTTTTTTTCAAAACTTCACACAGGGAAGACTTCTGGTATCATCAGCTCCTATCATGTTCAAGACCAACATGTTTGGTCTGGTAAGATGAAGTTCTGTCAATGAAGATCAAGTGCAAATCTCTATGAGATAAATCATTCAATATAGGAATAGATGTCTGTGTTTATTGTCAAAATGACATCATCCAGAGAATACTAGAAAAATTGCACAAAAACAGACCAAAGGTTCCCCTGCTTCAACATCAAGAATGGTTTGGGTTGGAAGAGACCTTAAAGACTCCTGCCAACCCTGCATGTGCAGAGACACCTCCCACTAGAACATATGGCTCAAAATCCCATCCAATCTGACCTTTAACACTTTTAGGGAAGGGGCAGCCCCAAATTCCCAGGCTAACCTGTGCCAGTATCCTCTGTTCAGCATTAGGAAAGCACAAGTACTATCTTGGGGAGGACTACAAATAACAGGGTAAGTTCTGGGCAGTCATTTCCTGAAATAATCTTCTAGCTTCAAGTACTAGTTTAAAGGAGCTCACATAAAGCTTGATTGTTAAGCATCATGCTCATCTGCCCCAAATGTATTAATCTTCTGATTTTGTGCAGGCTGTTTCTGAGTCCTTTTCTTTTGGCCTTCTTAAAACCCCGTGGTGCTGAGTTTCACAATTATGTCCTGTGAGAAAAGGTGTTGCTTTCAGTTTGTATTAAAGCTAATTTATTATAGTATATATATTCACCAGGTGCCCTTTAGTTCTTATGCTGTGAGAAATAACAAGTAGTAATTTCCTATTCACTTTCTCTGCTCCACATGTCTTTTATAGATCTGCATAACATCTCTTCCTTTTTTTCCAAGCTAATGAAACCATTTAGTACTTCCTCTGCTATAAACCACTCTATACCTTAAATCGTACTTGCTCTCCCTTTTTGTAATCTTTCTAGATCTTTGCAATAGTCAAGGTTAAAAACGTACCAGTAATTTACACAGTGATACAATGATGTTTTGCATCTTCATCTATATTTCTCAGTAAATCTGACCGTGCCCTTTGCCTTTTTCACCTCTGCACATCACTGAGACAATGTTTTCATAGATTTGTACAAGACAGTTGTAAGATGCCTTTTGCAAGCACTAATAACTAATTTAGAACCCATCAGAGAATTGCAAAGAACACTGAGAAGATAAGGATGCTTACGGTCTGAAAGGAGGAGGATTGTGACAATTCTAGCAGATTCAGTTATAAGTAGCAATGTGGTAATTTTGCAGTAAGCTGGACTGATTTCTTGTGAGTCACCTTCCTATACAGTCTTAGTTGCCATAGATGAATGTGCCCAACTTGCTGCATTGTGTCTTGAAAATTCCTTTGCTTTCTTTCTGGAACCTTCATAAGGACATGGCTTGGGAATTGCTCTTGATTAGGGCCAGCCCTCAAATTTTTCTTGTATTAATCTAGCATTCTCATTCATCTTTGTGTTTTGTATAAATTCTAATATAGATCCCTAGCAACTCAAACTGAAGATGGCTTCCAAGCTGGACAGGAAAGCTGGACCAGAGGAAAAGGCTGTTTAATGTGCTGAAAATAGTGCTGAAATAGCACTTACAGGCTCATAATTATTGTAGTGGTAATGGACATCTCAGAACAAATGTGTGTATCAGCTAAAGTAACAGGCAAAGTAGAAACATGAGCTTGGACTTTGTCTTCTCAAGTCCGAAGAGAGTAAGACAAGTCATCATGGACAAACAGGAAGGCTTCAAACAGCAGAAGAAAAATAGCGCCAGGAGAGTTTTGGAAAAACATGGAACTGCAAACACTGACCAGGTATCTCCAAAAAGAGCCTTTCAATAGACACATACAAGTTTAAACAACAGAAATCATAGTATTGAATGTGAAAAATTCAATTGCTGACAAATGCACCACTGTGAATGAAAGTAATGCAACTTAATGGACTGCAGTGCACTCCACAGCTCTTGAAAACCATTTCACTCCTCTTCACGATCCTGGAAGGAAGAACTGAAAGTGCAGGAAGATGTCCTTTTCAACATGGAAGATAGCACTGCTATTGATCTTCATTGTTTTCTTTTGTAGCTGGCTTTGCAGCTTTACTTCTGCACACTTTAAAAACTCTGATAATGCTTTGGCAGGCTTCAAAGAAGTCATCAGTTTAGTGGGAAGAGTCAGAAATTTTGAGTTAAGATCTAGAGAGTTAAGCAACTACAAACATGAAGCAACGGTAAAAATTAGACATTGGGCAAAATATTAATTAAAAATGTCTACTGTCCATCACTTTGTTAGTTCATCCATTCTTTTGATTGGTTTAGCTACATCTGCCCTGCACTTATGCCTTAAATACAATGTTATTTAGATCCCAAACATTATTAATTTCCTTTCTCTAGTCATTCATAAAAGTTGCAGTCACCTTTGGATCTTTTTTTCTTGCATCTGATCCTGATACAATCAAAGCATAACTATTGAAATAGTATGTTTATCAAGTGGAGCCTGATTCTCATTTAGGAGCAAACAAAAAAAGCAAGCCATTGTCTCAATTTGGAACTGAACCTAAACAAATAGCTTTAGAGACTCAAGAATGATCTGTCAGTTTTTCCAGTCATTTTTCATTTCAAAGTTCTCTATTTTTCTTTTCATTGTGAAACAAAACACAGAAATGCTGAAAGGATTTTATGCCCCCAGTAATGCTGGTCTAGTTTTAGTCAAGCCTAAGAGGAGGTGGAAAAAGCAAACATCAGCCAAACTTTTGGATTATTACATGAATTAAACTGCCAAGTCTTTAAAGTTGTGCCAGCTCTGAGAAGCATAAAAGGATTTGGACTTCTATGATATGCTTGCTCTTTGTTATGAAAAAAAGGAGCAAACATGGATGTGGGCTATTCTTTTGTCTACTTTTCTTATTGTTGTTATAATTGTCTTGAAGAAAGACAGACAAAGACAAGAGAAGTATGAATTTCAGGGTGCTTTCTGAAGAGCTTTGTGTTCAAACTTTCATCCTATGCATCATCAGGCAACCGCTTTCAACATCTCCATGTCTGCGCCTGCTCACCCACCCACATTGCAATCCTATAAGATCATACACATTTATGTCACTCACAGTTACTGCTTCCAGTCATGTCAATCACAGTTACTCCCTGTCTACCCTGGGTGGCTGTCAATCTGTTATCAGGGCAGAATCGCTTTAACCTGCTCTAAGAATTTATGCGTTTCACCATG
Organism: Phaethornis superciliosus; assembly: GCA_023637945.1. Taxonomy (NCBI): domain Eukaryota; kingdom Metazoa; phylum Chordata; class Aves; order Apodiformes; family Trochilidae; genus Phaethornis; species Phaethornis superciliosus. The sequence continues at coordinate 60,407,898 of JAJQWJ010000001.1, read as the reverse complement.
ATTGTCATACAGAAATATCCTCTGCTAATAATGGGTGTTAGCAGTAGATGCAATTAAACTTGTCCTGTCATACTCACATATTATTCAGCATAGATTCAACTGTATTTCTTCTCATCATCATCCTTTAAGCAAGTTACTTTTATTCTAGTAGAGAAAAAAGCCTTAGTATTCCCCTGTTCAACAGCTTTCAGCAGTGCACTGATAAACCCAATCTATTTAAACAACTGTTGTCCTTCTGTAGTTTTTTAAGCCTTTTCTGTAAAAGCAGATAAGCATCTCAAATATTACATGCCTGGATACTAGTTTTGTGTCTTATCAGACCGTACATGCAAGCAGAGAAACCCATTACCAGTTTCTTATTTCTACTTAAGAAAATCAAACCAACTTCAAGGAGAAGTCAACTAGAATTTCACCTTACAAAAAAAGACATAGTTTGACTGACTTTACTGAGGCAATACCAACTCGTTGCACATGGACACCTGGCCTACCATTTGGACAGAGTAAAGAGATATAAGACCTCTCCCAACATGACATCAGAAATATTTCTCTGACCCATGCTAAACTTTCCATGTGCAGGATGACATATTAGGTGTGCGTTTCTTAATAAGTATTCAAAGAATCATAGAATCAGCTGGGTTGGAAGGAACCTCAGAGATCATCAAGTCCAACCCTTGACCACTACTGCTGTGGTTACCAGACCATGGCACTGAGTGCCACATCCAGTCTCTTTTTAAATATCTCCAGGGATGGAGAATCCACCACTTCCCTGGGCAGCCCATTCCAATGTCTGACCACCCTCTCTGTGAAGAAATTCTTTCTAATATCTAACCTAAACCTCCCCTGGCACAACTTAAGTCCATGCCCTCTTGTCCATGCTATCAGCTTGTCTTGCTGATAGCTGCCTGGGAGAAGAGCCCAACCCCCCCCTGGCTCCAGCCTCCTTTCAGGGAGTTGTAGAGAGCGATGAGGTCTCCCCTGAGCCTCCTCTTCTCCAGACTGAACACCCCCAGCTCCCTCAGCCTCTCCTCATAGGACTTGTGCTTGGACTTGTGTGTCCAAACAGGCTATATTCCTTTTCTTGGGCATTTGGGATGTTCTGAGTGTGGTTGCACAGTGCCTTCTCTTCATCCAAATGCATGCAGCCCTTTTATAGCCTATTACGCAGTAGTGCCATGTGGCTACTTTAATCGTTGTTCTTTGACACAAAGGATATGATAAAATACAAAGTATTAGAAGCTCTATCCACAGAAGTAAAACTGTCAACTGGATAAAAGGAAGCCCTTCTTAAAACAAATATTTTCAATAACAGCTATGGAAATACACTACAAAGATTTTTTTTTTTGAGTTTTTTTTTTTTTAAAGTTTGGTCTAAGTGTGGTGCCCTTTAGTAGACCAAGTGTACTAAACAGGCCCTCTACTTTGTTATAAGGCAACCAGAAAAGCCTGTGGGTGCTCCTAGAAGAAATCTGTGGTCCTGCTGGGACAACACAAAGCAAAAGCAGCTCTAGTTCCAGTAGTAGCACTGGTGATATTACTGCCTGTAACGGGAGAAAAATTATATTTCCCTCTAGCCCCTGTTACAAAGGAGAGAAAGAAATATTCAATCTTTTTTGCTGTTCAATAACTGCTACTAATCGCTTGAATTCCTCATTGTTACATATGCAATCATCTGCTGTCTTAAGCATTTAAAAAATATTGTCACTTGTGCCAAAAGGTTCATTACATACCAATACCAGTCAAATAAGTTGTGATTTGTAACTACCTCGCTCTTCCTCCTAAGAAGCTAAGAAAAACTAAGAAAATCATCATCATAATGATCAGAATAGCTTGTATATGAACATTCATTCTCCCATTTTTTATTTCTCTATTTTATTTTCATCATGACTTGAAAGTGTTCATCAAAGATCAGCAGATCTCCTTCAATACCACTTTATCATCACCCTGTTTTTGCCAGAGGCTCTGCAGATGAATGGCCACCAGTGATAAAGAATGCTGTCAGTGATGCCTGGGGCAAACAATACAATGTTTGAAGTGTGCCCAGCTTCAACAGGGCATATATCCTGGTTAATACAGGATCTTCAGCATTGTGAAGTTTATCAAAATACATCTGTTTTGAAAAATCACCGCTTAATGAAGTATTAGTACAGAAAGCAAAACAGATCCTACCCTAAATATTATGACATCTATTTAAAAGTAAGGTCCGATCCACCAGGAAGAAATAGTACAAATGGGGATTTCAGAAGAGAATCACAGAATTCAGGCAGCTATGCACAAGTGTGTAACATCTCCTTGGTTTTAAAATTTCTGCTTCATGGTGTTAAAGTCTCACATCAGCCCCATTGCATACAAATTGCATCTTTACATTTTCCAGCTTCTCATGTGTAGAAGCATAAAGTGACATGAAATAATACAAAATAAAGAACAATACAGTGGACTCAACCTCTACAGAAATTCAGCACTGCAAAGAAGACATTTTCAAAAGGCACTGAAGAGAGGTTTGGGAGGAATGTGTAGCAGGGGAACTTTTTTTGGAAGCAAATAGGTGTAGGTAGAGAGCAAGATAGGGCAGAAAAATAAAAATAAGGATCAAAGCCAACAGCCATGGAAGGGTGTTTCAGACTGGGAAGCCTGAAAGCAAAATTCTTATGTTTATTGAGAGAAAGTTATTGTTACTATTTTTCACAACTATTTTGCTTAGTGCTAATGTAATGGAAGCAGTCCCTGAAACTGAGTTTTCTTTGCATGGATTTCTAACAGCTGACATGAGCTTAAAATATCTTTTTATGTAGGAGCAGTTCAACTTCCCCCCAATATGTTCTGTGCTTTCCTTTCTTCTACTTCACTGGGGCTAAAATCAGTCTCTTTGAGGACAGTCCACCTCTTCCTCCTGCTGTCTCGTCGCCTGCACCTCCGATGAGAGTCCTCTATAACGTCACCATTGATGTCACTAGCAGAAGGCTGAGATGGTAAATATAAGGCATGAGGTGAAAGAAAAATCAGTTGTAGGAATAAGTGAATGATCGAGAAATGAAGAGACTATTTTCATGGCAATGCTTATCTCCTTAGAGATGAAAAATGAGGAGGAGTCAGATGAAGGAAATCTCAGTGGTTAGAAACTGAATTGTATTTAGATATTTTATGTATTCAGTGATATTTCAGTAACTCTTTACATTCATAATGAAGACATGAAATTGAAGACATGAAACTAAAGACATAAACTAGCTGTAAAATTGTATTTAGGTATGCACACAGGAAAGATATACATAAGAAAAAATCCCTTTGAATCTTTTTCCTTGCTTTTGACTATAAAAAGTTCAGAGAATGTGTTACTATTAATTGTGTATATAAAGCAGGCCACAAAGATCTTTCAAAGTGCCTGTGAAAAAAATGGTGTTTATGACACAGCAAAAAGAAGGCTCATTTTTTTACTCCTGCTAATGCAATAGGTCAACACAAAAGCTGCTGCAGTAAAAAACAATAAAAGAGCCAAAAGCATGGAAAAAGTTCAGCTATATATAATACTGCAGTCCCCTTGCATTTATCCTGAAGAGAGAAATAATCATTATATCGTATTAGCCTCAAATAAATTGGAGATACTTGCACTCTTGTGTGTGTAGGGTCTGTACCACAAACCTTGGAGTAACAGACACATACATTTTAACATGGCTTTAGCAAGCATCTACCTTTAAAATGCAGTGAATTTAATGCAGCAAATTGCCTCTTTGTTTTCTGTATTGTGACTTATATCTCTGTTATTTTAAATTAAACTACATCACATACACATTCTTGCTCTCACCACACATGTAAAAAGCAGAGGATAGGAGGATAGAATCCAGCCAGAGGAAAGAATTCAACAAAAATAACCTAACAAAATAATAAAAAAGCAAAGCAGTAACAGATCATCTGCATTAATTATACTTCTCATAACTCTCATACATCCCAAATTCTTTAAGTTGCCATTCCTTGGTGTTAACTAAACAATATATCATCAGTCTTGTATATTACTAGTTAGATTGTCAGCATCTAGAAAACATACAGTTCTGAATCTAACTGCTAGATACAGAATCCCTTGGTAGTAATGTCAATTAAATCAAGACATTATCTTCTGGAAACTATTTGCTACTGTATGTTTGGGGATTATGACCAGTACATTTGAGCCTCATAGAACAAAATATTTTAATATTTCTCATGTGCCTCAGTGTGAAGTCAGCTCATTAGGCTAAGCAAATGATGGTATTTTAAAGCAACTTATCTGACTTATGAATATTCACACTTGGAATGTGAAAAGGGTTTTTTTCAGTGTTTCTGACAACAAGGAGATTTTACACACACATATATATGTATATTTAATGTAAAGACTTGCATTTCAGCAAGTTATTATAAATGAGGCTATCAGTCTTTACTTTGTATCCTGATTTTCAGCAAACTTTTTTTTTCTATACATTTTGTTGATTATTACCATTACATTAGGAGTGCAAAGACTGTAGGAAAAGAGTCAGCGAAGATGATGATTTTATTTAAATAATTACTTGTACTTCGGTAGAACCTAGAGATTCCTATAAGGTCTTAATTTTGCTGTGAGCCATGATTTAAAAAACAGTCTTTGAAGACCTTGATTTTGGTTTGTGAGAAGGCAACAGACAAATCATGAGTGGCAGAAGTGAGTGACACATTTTTTATTAGGTTAATAAGCAGCAGAATTGTCTGTGGCAGCCTGAACTGTACTAGCCTAAGTTGCAGTGTACCAGCAAGTGCTTAATTTCACTTCTAGGAACAAGAACACTACAAAAAAAAAAAACCTACTTCTTTTTCAGTCAGACAAAATGGTGGAAAACTAGCAGTGCTTCCAGTTGCAGTCATTTTGGCTTTGCAAAAGCAGCCCCCAGTGCTAGACATACTTGTGCAATCTAGTAAATGCCATGTGTATATCCTACTTACACGCTCAGTTTCAGAGCTGCTCAGAACCTCAGCTATATCCCTTAAGAACAGAGAAAAGGTATAGTTCAATTTTTAATAAGCAGCAGCAACCTGAAATTGGTGCAAGCTGGTTAGCTCTAGATAAAGCTACAGCAGTTAAATGAGAGTTAAAATCCCAAAGAGTGAGACACTGAGAATCAGGAGTGCATCCAAAAGACCTGCAACATTTAATTGAGTCTCGAGATACACCGTAAGCAAGGTATTACTACAGTCCTATAAAAGTTAAGAAATTTTGCTTTTTATCAGTCTTCCTTTTCTTTGAAAACAAACCTGATTTTGTTGTTCCCGTTTCCCATGCTGGAGCCTTGGGCACCTGCAGTGCTTTGCAGTAAAATACAAGGCTGGCCTCTTCAATGAAACAGGAGATGAGATATAACTGAGGCCACCGTATTTCCCTGTGATAACTTTTGAAAAGGCTCTAGCAGCTTACTCTTACCTTACTCTGGCACCAGCTGCATCCAAAAAGTGCTCACAAACGCAGGTTTCCCTGCCTTAATACTAGAAGTGCACAGAGCCACTGTTTTTAAGCTGCCCTTGCCCCCCAGAAAACGAGACCGTGGCTCTGGAGTCAGACCACAGGCTTGGTACAAAGATGGTATTTTTGGAGTGGTTTTATTGAAAGAGGAGACTGCTCTGCTAATATTTTTTTCAGCATTTACAGTGATTGCTCTGTAAAAATAGCCCTGAGCTTGCCAGTAGGCATCTTTCTGAGGAGAGGAATAGACTCAAAGCATGAGCCCTAGACGAGAGCTACAGTAAAAATTCATTCTGTGACCTTCATTTATAGATCCATTTTTTTCACGTACCAGTGCACTAACTAAAGAATTTTTTTGTCTGAGTATCTTATTTCTACCCACTGCAAGTGAAAGCAGATGAGACCTGCAGCCTTTGCTGTAACATTCTGCTCAGATGAGCATGGAGGAATTAGGGTAGTGACACCCCAGGCCTGTTCTCCCAACATTTCTTCAAAAGTAAATGTTTGATGCTTAAGTGCTGTTCTCTTCAAATTAGACAGGAACAGTACATTGGTTTGTTTTTTTTTTTTAACATCTCTGAGATGTCTTGAGTGACTTCTCTCTAGCTTAAGCCAGATTTGATTACTGAAACTTGTAGTGTAAATGAACCTGCTGACCTACCCTGCTCCTTCATCTGGAAATGCCCTGTTTTTCTGTTACTTTAAAGGTTGTCAGGGATTTCTTAAAAGTTTTGGCTTTATTGAGACAATCTGTAAGATTAAAAGTAGATAGTTTTTTCTTGATTTATTTTACCATCTCATGAGATATTAACCATGATGAAGCCTCTTAAGATGGTGAGTGTTGGCTTCATTGTCCCTCGTCTAAGAAGTACTAAAGCTGCTCACAGCTTTAGGAACAACCAAAAAAAAGGGTATGAGATACTCAGTCCCTAGCTAGGAGGCTTCACTGCTGTAGTGCATCAATAAGAGAACTGCATAAAGTGAAATCATACTGCTTTTAGCTTCCCTACATTCTCTTCCTGGCACCCAGCCCATTTCTAAGCTATGTCAGGAAAATTTCTATGGGTTAGTTTGTTTGATGGCAGAGTAGCAGCTGAGCAATTAATTTTTTTTACTTCATTGTGGAAATGAAAAAAGGCAACTAAGAAACCCTTCAACTACATTACCAGAAGTTTTTTACAGTAAAGTAGTCAGAACTATTTCTGCTTAGATAAAACAGAACATATTTCTTCTGCAGTACAGCAATGAAAACAGAAAATAAGTGATTTTTTTAAACATTAACTGCCTGACAGTGTAAGTGCAATGAGCTGCTCTGCAATTTGCACTGTGAAGTATCTAGAAGTATTTGCAGGTATTTCTGAGAGATAGAACTGAGAAAAGACTTGTCTAAACAGCCAGATGCTTCTGTCCTCATCATCAGGGCCAAAGATACATTTTCAGATCACATACACAGCACTGTGCTTCTCTGACAAACACTCTCCTCAGATAACCCTTAAAAAGGATAAGTCTAAAATAATTGTTGGGAAACACTTCATGGCACAAAGGCTGAGCCAGACCTTCATTTAGTGTTAACAAGCCTAATGAACATAGAGATCTGGCCTACAGAAAGTGCTCCTTGGTCCTGCTGACTTCCTCTGAGTATTTGGGTGTGAGATGCAGGGGGCCCTGAACTGCTGCTGAGTCAGGACAAGTTCTTCAAACCCAGTCCTGCATCACATGGAGCAGCTGGTTTGGATCCAGACACAGCACCATCACATCCACAGAAAGCTGTCCCAGGGCTGAGGACCCCAGATTTTTCAGTGCAATCTGCTATGCATAATTCTATCTCTCCGGGGTATCAGCTGCTTCATGCAGCGTGGGGTGTGAGAGAGTTATTAGAGCAGAAAATAAAATCTATGCAAGTACCAGTGAGATTTGTCTCTATAATCACTGTCCCTGCTTTGTGAATTTTTGCTACATAAATGGCAGGCCATCAAAACAGGCTCGACTCCTAAAATATATTTGATGCTATGGCTTGTGCCAAGTCACCACAAGCTAAGACTCTTACAGTCACAGAAGCTTTAGGTTATTGAACACGGGTAAATCCTGTTCTCCACTCTTTTTTTTGCCCCCGGGGGATGGCATTGGGGTTGTATGAGCATATCCCCCCAGCTGCTTTGGCATGACGAACAAAAGTACTTTCCTTTGTCTGATCCAAACCACATTTTTACAATTAAAAAACAAAAAAATAAACCAAAAGAAATTACAAAAATGTTCAAGCCAAACCAGAGTATTTTTCCCTTGTTTCAAGAGTCTTTAACAAAAAATAAAGCAAAGAATGCAAACAACTGTGAATCTTAAAAAAACATGTGTAAAGCAGCAGCTTGCAAAAAAATGTGAGATCCAGTAGTTTTAAATCTGTAGTCAAAAGGTGCCGTTTTTACTTTTTTTATGAGAAGCCTTTAACTATTCCCCTAGGAAAGATAGTGATATAACACTTATCACTGTTAATGCTACTCACTTTGAATTAAACAAGTGTTCATGACTACAGTACAGGTATCCTGCTTTCCAGAGGAATGGCTAGCAATTTGTCACCAAACTTTGGCTCAGTGAATATTTCAATCACCTCAATCTAAGCAGAAAACCTACAAGAGGTTTTTTGAGGCATAGGAGGTTCAGGTTGAATGTTAGAAAAAATTTTTTTACTGTAAGGGTGACAGAGCCCTGGAACAGGCTGCCCAGGGGGGTTGTGGAGTCTCCTTCCCTGGAGACATTCAAAACCCACCTGGACACGTTCCTAGGCGATGTACTCTAGGTGGCCCTGCTCTGGCAGGGGGGGCTGGACTAGATGATCTTTCGAGGTCCCTTCCAACCCCTAGCATTCTATGATTCTGTGATAAGAAGAAATGTTTGAAACATGTTTGTGTGAATCTCATAGAGCCTCTGTCTTATATCTCGGATGCCTTTGTGGGTCTCATGGTTAGAAAAGTATGTTTAGGTTTTGTTGGGTGAAAATGGAAGAAACTAATTCTTACAAAAATTCAATGTTAATTCTCAAGCTGTTTTGGAAAGACTTAATAAATTACTGAAAAAGAAGTCACCAAACCTTTCTCTCTTTACTAACCAGACACCAAGAAAACTCATCAAAAAGGGTCCAGGAACTAAGATTTCACTGTTTCTGAGATTAATTCCATTACCTGTGGGAAACAGTAATTCATGGCAGCAGACATCCAGCTTTATGTTTAAAAGTGAGTATCCTAAAGAATATATCCTGGCCATTGACAGACAGGTCATGGTAGGCTCCTCTTGCCCATCGCAATACCAGCCACAGTTTGTGATTGGTTTCAGCGAGTGCTCACCTCTCAGACAAAAAGGTTCAACCCTTTCCTGCTCCTGTGGATTAAGATCAATGAGTTCTACTGTAAGACAAAGCAAGACAAAGACATTCAGCTTTTGTTAGCACCTGTGAGGCACACACCACCAATCTCTAATGTTAACCACAGTGTTACAAAGATTTCACTTCTGTTTGTCTGAAGGGGTGCAAACAGACTGATTTGGCACTTTCTACCTCAGAACGGGAGCTTCTTTATTATGGTTTTTAACCCTCTGCCTACTACACAGTCAGATTGCTGATTTTGGTGGATAATTTGGGCAGAAAACCACTTAGTTCAGCATCAGGGAGCATTCCCTTCCCTCCTTGTTGGAAAGTAAAGACAAATTGACAACTTTGACCTTTTTGTTAATGAAAGGTGTCTTGCTAAAGAACTCCAGATACATTATAGTACGGAGAGTTTACATTTTTGTTTGCGGAGCCCAGGGCAGGTGACTCTGGATGTTTCAGAAATTGCCAGGAGCCTCTGCTGAAGCCCTGCTAGTATTTGTACCTGTAATCACTACATGGGCTGCTCAAGTGTGGTGACTTCAGGGCTCACATGGGCAGCGGTGCTGAAGCAGTCGGTGATGGCAGTGTAGCAGTGAGAGGGAAGGAGGCAACACTGGCAAAGTCCTTGCCCAGAGAAGGGAGGGCTCTACGTGGGTGAGGTGGCAGAGTGATGTTTACAAGCACTTTCACACTTCTGGCTTGTGATGAACAAACGAACCTGTGTTTCTCACAAGTGCAGAGCATGTAATGTACTTGAAAACAGCATCTGAGGCTTCACGTGTAGCGGGAGGCGGGCAGCAACTGCCCCAAAGCCCTCTGCAAGCACTCAGTGAGGCTCTGATAGCATCTCTTCTCTTGAGACTCCTGTTTGCTGCTCAGCTCGTGGAGCAGCAGGTCTACCCAGCTCCTCCTAAAGCCTCTGGCCTGTTCTAGTGAGAGGGGCAAAAGATACATCATTGGTGGGAGCTCTCTCATTCCTTTGAAACAACTTCCTAGTCTCTTTCAGGTATTTGCTTCTTGCTCCCAGAAGAGGATATTGCTTGCAGGACCAATGTGGGTGTATCTTCAGATCATAAGATATTTTTTTCCTGATACTACAAAACATACCTCTCTCCTGCTTTGTTATATACTGCACATTCTGTTTACAAGGGCACACTCACTGCTATAAAGACAATTTTTTTTGCTTTCATTGCCTGTGGTTATTTTCTAATGCTCAATTTTGCTGGTTTGTGCGCCTGCCTTTGCCTGACAACAAATACACTTCAACCTGATAGCCCACTAATCTTTCCCTGCAGCACTGCCCACTGGGTCCCAGACACAGTAGTACTTCTCACATTTTTTTGGAGTACATTTTGCCAAAATTTAACTCCAACCAAACCATGAAATTTGTGAGAACCATGTTTTTTCTTCTAAATGCAAAGGATTGTCTTGTGTTACTTTGTTTTTCAGAACATAAGTAGTTTATGTGTATATTTTTGTGTATGTGTCTGGACTCTGCCCCTTTATGTTCTCTGTGGTATTTTCTCTTTACAGCATTTTGAATTTTCTGGAAGAGAAATGCCCAATACTGTCTTCACAAGGAGACATTAATTTTATGACTACCTATCGCATATACAAAGAGTACAACAGAGCAGTTTCTGCTCCATTGCTCCACAGATGTTTAAGCCTATCCAAGTCTTCCCCTCAAATGACATAAAAACAGTACCTCAAGTATATTGTCTATAGCTGTTGTATGGACGGACAAATTTGTGTTTGGAAAATTCTTCATTTTCTAACCATTAATTTTAGTTCTCTAGCACCTGTCTTTTCTTCACCTTAAACTTTGTTACTGCCTGATTTTTTCCCGAAGGACACCAGAAGAACGAAACAAGTAGGTGAAGAAAGAGTTTGTCTCTGTAAACCATTTGCAGCATATCCTAGGATCTCTCAAACTTTCAATTTTTGTACAAATGTAATACCTTTCACATTTCTGTTACATGGTTTCATAACTCAGTTTTACTGTTTGAGTTAAGCCAAAACTATTTAATATATCTGGTGCTTCAAATCCAGTGATTGTCAGAAAATAAAGGTTTGTTCTGATTGCCTTAATTTTTTTGGCATCCATTCCCGCAGCAACAGAGTTCTGTTTGAATTCCTTAATTCCGGAAAAAAAAAATCAAAGCATGTCAGATGAGGCTTTTAACTGTACCATTTTTCCACTTGTAATATTTTTAAATTTCACTTAACTCCTAGTACTATTGCTGCTCAGCAATAATTCAAAGTTGAATACAGGTCTGCTTCATTGAGTGTCTGATTAGAATTGCATGCCCTGAACTGCTGCAGAAGTGCCCTCATTGTTTCAGGAGACTGGGCCAGAGCTTCTGAACTCACTACAAAATCAGGGTCAGAAGGCATCAAAAAGAATGGCAAAATACCATGCCTTTCCCCCAGCTATTACCCTAATTTTGAATCTCCAAGTCAAATACACCAAGCCTTAGCACTTCCAGACTTGTGCAGTGATTAAAACACACCAGTGGCAGCACTGGTAGCCTAAAACTAGGTGCCTATTTATACAAAACTCAGGATTAAATGGACCCTGATCTTTTCCTGGGGGTTCTGCAGCCAGAAGCTCACCCTGGTGCGGTGTGCATGCCACACTGACCTCTGCAGTCAGGTTTTGGGCTGTGCCTCAGTAATGAGGTCAGTGCAACCTGTAGTGTCCTGCACAATCCAGTCCCTTGGATTTTGAGATCAGAACACACCCTGGACATACAAAAGGACTGTGCACACTTGTTTTCATCTGAACACACAGATGGGGCAGGGGTCAGGGCACACAGAGCAGGGTTACAAACTACACTGTGGAGCCCACCTGCTTCAGCTTTGGCAAAAACACTGAATTCAAGTACTGCCAGCACTGCTGAAATCCATGCATGCTGTTCAAAAGCCACAAAAGTCTGTAGGACCTCCAGCTTTAAAACATTTAGTCCTTAAAAACCTTGATATTTTCACAGCAGGCCTGTTCTTCTCTGTGTGGATGGGGACAAAGTTTAGGAGGGTCTTGTACAGAAGCTATATTTAGCCCTTCACACACAATCTGTTTTGCTTTCAAGAGGTTTTTAGAGTTTCATGAGATGGCAGAAGCTTGGCTGATAGCATATTTCTTTAACTATCTGTAGTGTTCTCTGGTATCAAAGGAAATGAGTGTTTGGAAGGAAGGACAAGAAGGAGGATGGAGGGGAAGGGAGGAAGAAGATGAGTTAAGTGACCTATAAAAGTAGCATTTCCTGGTATCAGATTTTCTGTTGGAGAGTTTCGGGTGGGAGAGCCAGCATGTACATTACAGCGATGAATGATTAACATGATAACTAGAATCTGGTGAAGAATAAAACCACCCAGACCTCGGGAGAGAAAAAGGATCTGCATCTATGCTATTTCTCAGTTGGACTTCTGCTTCACAGAGGTTATAATCATCAAACTTCACACCATTTTCCAAGGTAAGGAAGCCAAAAGGCATCAGCTAGCATATGCGGATTGATATCCAACTGGAAGAGCTTTGCATGCATTTTTCTGCTGAAGATGTAGCATGAAGGTCCTGAGTAAAAATGACTGCCTGAATTTAAGATGCTTAAAGTTTTTCAAAATATATAGATTTGTACAGACCTTTCATATCCTTCCATTACTGGGAGGATGTTATTGCCTCATCTTCTTTGTATAATTGATGGTAGAAAGAGGGAAAGACAGAAGAATTAAAAACTTGTCTTAAATGGGGTGTCTGGTAGAATGTATGCAGTAATTTTCAAAGGACACAACACATCTACTTTTAAATCAGTTCATTAGGCAACTCAAATTCTCCACTGTATCAACTGTTTTGTATTACAAGCAATTACCACATTGACCTTCCTATTATCTCTGAGTTCTATTTCTTTCAGCAACATAATTACTGAGGGCAAATATTTTTCACTTGTGCATTCTCAAATCAAGAGAAACTTTTTATTTATTTATTTTTTTTTAAATAATTTCTCATGCTTGCTCTGTAATCTTTAGTGGGATATGGCACATTGGGCTGCTGAAGAAATATCTTACAGAGACTATCTCCCCCCAAAATATCCAACTTTCTCAAAGAAAGCTTCTGGTAACAGTGCACAAAGAGCAATGCAGTACGATGCAGTATATATAAGAAGCTAAAGTAAATCAGCCATCAAGAAGGAAATGGTAATGGAGATCTATCTAAACCACAGGTGCAGTACTTGTGCGATACCAGCTTGTGCAACCCAGAATTATTTTGCATCTATTAGAAGAAACTACACCCTGGGTCAACTGATGGAACCTCTTGTATGACAACTAAAGCTGTCTCCCATGCAGACCTCATACTCCTAAAGTGCCCTTAATTTGAATGCACTTATACGTCTCATGCAAATCTGCATTTTGTGATTCAGTAGCCAGAGTATGCCACGAACACAACCAAGCTGTACAGCACAGAAGATGTGGTGTTGCTATTGCCATTGTGAATGCACTGGAAGGCCACATCCCAGGCTCGGAACTGCAAAGTATCTGAGAAATTCCTTGCAGTGGGGGCCTTCTACACATCAGTCACGATGAGCAAGTCATGTCTGTTAGGACAGCTGTGTTGTCAGAAATCTGCCACTGAAAAGTCACTGAGAGAAACCAGTAAGGGAAGGGAGCCACATTAACAGACTTTTCATACCATTTAAAGAAAAGAAGGAAAAAAAATATTACCATATGCTATGTGGCGCTTAGATTTCTGCAGATGGTACCTTCTGTTGCACAGTTGAGAGAAAAATGGATTTTACTCAATTTTTACATGGGTCCTACAAAATTTGCACATACCCCTTGTTTAAGTAGGTACGTTTACTCCTCTTTTTAATTTATCCTGCTTTCTTCCCATACCTACCAGCTGCACATTGTGTTTTATGCCCTACTATGGTGAGACAGGACAATGGCATAGGGCAGCCTCTGGATATACGTACAGCTCTGTAGTCTTTTTATGCAAGCAGCTTCCAATGACACTTACTGAGGGAGAGTTTTCTGTGCAGGCTGGAATTCTCTCTACCTTTCCTCCTCCACATGGCTCTGAGTTTGCTAATGATCACATTTAAGACCATTTGGTGCCAGCAGCTAACTTTTAGGGCTGCTCAGAGAATGTGCTGTATCAGTGTGGGATGAGTGGGTGGAATGTTTTCTACTGTTTTACTTTTTATGGGAAAATAGAACTAATCTGGTTGTTTTAGCAGTTGTGCAGTCACTGGTATGGCCACAGTGATAAAGACTAAACTGTTCAGTCTTGACAAGATCTTCATCAACAACAGCAAGATTGCTCATTAGTTTTCACAGCATACGCACTTCAACTACTTCAATTATGTTCTGTGCATCTGTGGTACTGTCAGCTGTTTGGGATATTTTATATATATACATATACACACCTTTTTTTTTTTTTTTTTTAAATTCAATCTTTGATGCTTGTGGCTTAGTTTATAAACAAACAGGATCCTCACTCTTGACATTTTACTTCACTGCTAATGCAAAATCCTCAGTACCCTGCCTGGGACCTAGAGCACTCCAATAAGGATCACAATATCATTAGAATTTCTTCTTTGCAAGAGGCTGTATAAAATCAATTTCACTGGTTTGTTATTTTCAAACTAAGATAGACATTTCTTTTCACACCAAATATTTCTGTAAATCACCTGTATTATGATATACTAAAGCATTTATAATTTGATGGTCATCATTAAGAGCAGTCCAGCTAACCAACAAAAAATTTCCATGTCACTCCACAGTGCATTACATTAATTAGCAAGAAAATGTTTTGTATTTTTCAATAATAATGGGTCTATTAAGCCTACAAAAAAGTGTCTGTATTCTTGGTGTTCTGCCTCCAGACTTGTCTCAAGCCACATATGCAATAGCAGCTGACATTCAGGGTTAACTGTGGACATACAAAGAAATGTTTCATTTAAAAAATGTTTTCTCTGAAGTATTTAGAATTAGCTTCTCAAAGGACAGAACAAACATAAGAAGCATGACACCTTCCATGTCATGAGTCAGACACTGAAATATTTTCTTTACAAAAGTTTCAAGTCTATTTTACTGAGGCATATAAGAAAATATTTTATTCAGGAAACAACATAAAGCATATTTTTTGCTACCATGGGTGCGTAAAAATCTTATAGTGAATGATTTCAGGGTAAAAAACCCAAACAAACAAAACAGTCTCAATGACTTTCACCTTCTTCTGAGATTCAGCTGACCTGATGTCATTAAGCCAGTTAGAAACATGTAGCACAGGTGCCACTGAACTTCACAACAAAGCTGGTCTTTCTGAAGTTTCTGGACTGATTCATTGCTCTCTTTCTGATATACAAAAGGATTTGGATCAGCTATACTCCTTGTTGTCTGACCAAAACAAACTCATTTGTTTGTTTCACAAGATCACAGAATGATGAATCATGAAGAGATGCAAGATCTGTGTTTAGAAGCTGCAGGTTAATTTGCACTAATCTGATCACTTCATCACACTTCCTAGGACATTGATCATAAAATCTCAATGAACTGATGTTATGCAAGTGCTTATTCTTATTTTTTCTCTTCTATGCTGAACTAGATAAAACTTTTTTTTTTTTTTTCAGCTGCCATTGCAAGTAAACTTTCTCATAGTTTTGGTCATCAGTATCTTCTTTTTAGCATCAAGCCATCCACTGATTCTATTAAAAAGGTTGTCTGAGAATGTCTTAATCCATCATAAATGGATAAGGAGTTTTTCTTATCTTGTCAGTGACAGACTGATAGTGGATTAAAAAATTGACTTCAACAGTTATAAAGCATTTTAAAAATCCAGCAATCAAAATGCAAACACAATTTTTTTTTCAGAAATGTTCTACCATTTATGTTTTAAAATTTTTAAACTTTTACCTTACTTACTGAGCTACCAAGGATTGGATAAAATCACTAACAGCTTCCCATCTTCTAACCTATATTTACAGTTTTCTCATGACAAAGAGACCCCCACTGTCCTCTTGAACACAAGCTTTGCACAGTGTTATCCTGTTTAAAATGTAATGGATCCATCAGAGTCTTCCTGACTTTAAGTTACAAGAAGAGAAGTCTCCATTCTCTATACACACTGTCCATTTAGCAGTAGAATAAGACTTTCTAATCAATGAGAATTTAGTTATCTTAAATACAGCTAGTTTATATTTCTTAATTCAGTAATAAAATAATCTCAGGGAGTGCTAAGTCATTCTCAACTTCATCAGAATTCACTGAAAATAACATTTTTGCTGTAGGGCCATGTTTCAGAAAGAGAGAAGAGTGTTGGCATGATAAACTGCTCCTATTGCCTTCATGTCACCAGCACTTAATTTTGCCAAATTGATTTATCCTGAGAAACTGTAACAATTACCTGAACACAATGTTTCCAGTATTGTTATGGATTGCCAATGCTGGTTAGAAAATTATGTTTCACACTGCTAATCTATTTTTAAATTATTATCTTTTAGTTTATTCTTTCATCAATATTTTTCCTTGTAGGTAACCTTTTGGAAACAGGGCTCTTCTTTAGACTGTACAGCAGCATAAATATATTTCAAGACCTTTGACTTTGCTGAATTGTATTATAGTTCAAAAGATTTACATTATTTCCCTTTATTAGACAAGGAGATGGCCTTCAAGTAATTCATCTGGTCAAGCCAGAAGATTCAGTGTCCTAAATTACCAAATATGTGGAAGTTTATTGCAATATCCTGTTCTGATGTCAGACAACATTAATTGTTTACTTGCTTCTTTTTAACAAAATTGCACAAAAGTCTCTTTTGATAGCACTGGCATTAGAACAAATCAGTAAAAAAGGAAGGGAATAAATATTAATTTTTATCTTATTTAATACATTTAACTTTTCCCCCCATGGGGTTAGTGTCTCTGGCTGACAGCCTGTCTTACAGTCACACACTTCACACCACATAAACATCTAAGTGATCTTACCATGCCTCAGCAGAGAATCCCAAGAAGGAGACTTGGGTCACTCACATTGCCACCTGGGCTCACTTAGTATTAAGAAATGAGTGGTTAGCAGGCACTCTGCCTGTGTGTAGGGGGGTAGGAGGTGACATCATTATGATTTAATGCAATACCATATGGTTTAGCAGCAGGTCAAGCTTTATCCCCTGATCGTTCTCTTCATGGCTCAACAACATGTTTTTGGGTTACAGTGATCATACTAGTGAGGAAATGAGACTCCTCCCAGTTTAAAATCTTAGAAGGCAGAGCCCATTCTGAATGCACGGAAGAAGCATAAAATTAAGGTAAGAGCTGAGTAAACCCTGTATGTCTGTTCAGTTAAAGTAGCTTCGCAGTTAATTTTTATAGACAAGCAACACCCTCTCCCCATTAAAGCACATCAAAAGGACTGTCCTATGAATACCAATACCAAATCTCATTTTCCTTGGCTGATCCAGCACCAGACTAACAAGACTGAAACTTTCCTTTTGATAGTTCATGCTCTATTAGTAGAAAAGAAACAGACTTAACAACACATGCTTATGTGCAATTTACTATAGTGATTACAATCTGATATTCCTCAGTCTCCCTGTAATTATTCTAAAGAACTACTTGAGAACAGTCAGTTCTTCCCCAGTCGTGGCATAGCACAGCTGGAGCAACAATTCTCTGTGGGAAATCTCAAGTCTTGCTTGTCTATAAATACAAGATCTTCATTTGAGATTCTTAAAGAAACTAACATGCCTTTGGATAAATGGATTTAATCATAAATTTTGAATATTGTATCATGTTCTGGTCTCTTCCACCCAACCTATCACAAGACTCATATGAGAGAACTGTGACTGCTAGAGGTGGGTATTAGACCCCTTAAAAATCACAGATTAAATAGTAAGGGAGTGGATAGGGAATAACTTGACCAAAGGGGACATAAAAAGTAAGCAAAATGCTGTAAGTAAAACATAGTTGAACTGGGGAATTTCTTGCCAAAGGCAAGAACACTAGCAGTTTATCTAGATGCAAATATTGAATGACCACATTCAGGAGAAAGAACCTATTCAGTATCATGACCTCTAAAGCATCACCTTTAGCTGAGGAAGTCCCTGAGCAGAATCAGGCTGGCTGGTCTACCTGGTTTGTCAGTTCAGATGGTCTTGTGGTATATACCAAATGGTATATTGAAATGCATGATCATATTTACCTCAAACCACTTACACTCAAGACAACATTATTACAACATCCCCCCCTATCTGAGATTTATTCCTTTATGTGACATTGTTTTCATTTGCTGCCTTGCAGGTGTTGCTTCCTGTCTTTCAGAGATAAACCAAACTAATTCACAAACAGGAAAGGAGATAACACTGCCTCAACCCTGCTTCTGGTGGCTCAGGCTCAACCTAGAAGCCTCTTTAAAAAAAAAAAAAGGTGCAAGCACTCCAAAAGCCACAGAAACAATCTTGCTTCATCCTTGATTGCCAGTACCAAAATAGTAGCAATCAAAACCCAAAGACAGATCTTGTTCTCCCCAGAAGCAAAGCTTCTGTGAAGACCAACTACCTTACTTCTGTATTCAATGCCTTTCAGTCTTTGGAAAACAGGATATGGAGGAAAGCAATTCTGGAGCTAACACATTCCTCCCAGGATAGCATGCAGACAGCTGGTAAGTGTCTTTATCCTTCTCCAAGGCCAGTTGAGTTTACACAGCCCCTGCTAAACATACTCAGATTTTTCATTCTCCTCACTCCCAGACTGCTTCCTAGAGCTTACTGAATCTGAATTCCCTGATAGCTCAGCTGAGTATGTCAGTGCTTCACAGTTTAGGATTATCATCTTCACCCTTTGTGCTGCAGGCAATTCTTACCACCACCACAGGTGAGCCTATAATTTTATGATTGTATAGTGAGTACAATACTGACTGTGTCAAGCTGCTTCAACAGAGTTCAGGGAGTCCAGGGTTTCAGGAATCATTATAATCTATATCATCATTATTCAACAGTAAGTGTCATTAGTAAAGGGTAATAGTGAAATATCTAATAGTGAAAACCAGTAATTATCTATAACAGAGCATTTCAAAAGTCAGGCAATGCATTTGTATGTTTAAAAGGTTCTAGCTCTGGGCAGAGGCTCTGGCTTGCTAGTCACCAAAACAAAACCCTTCAGTTACCCATACAACCTCAGCAGCCTCATCAGGGACACAGCAAGCTTTTCCTTGACAAAATTCCCTCTGTAAACCCCCTGACAGAATTCAAACCTTAGCAATTGTTTAATGCCTAGAAATAATGGTAAGTTAAAACTAACATTTTTAATATTTTTCTAGGCAGGTCCATAGTCAGAAGCATGTCCTTAGATCAACGTGAAAACAAAAATGCATTTTGTTTTGTTAGCTGAAGAAATGATCCATGTTTGAAAACCTCCCTGGATGCAGCTTTGAGTAAGGTGCTCTAGGTGATCCTGCTTTAGTGGGAGAGCTGGGCTAGGTCATCTCTAGAGGTCCCTTCCAACCCTGACAGTTCTGTGATTCTATGTTTTCACCACTCTTCCTAGGGCATGGTGGTGGCATTCAGAGCATACACTTAGGTGGAGGAGATGTCATTCTACCAGATAAATTTTGACATTCTGTACATTAGCTGTTCTATAGAGTGTAGAAAATAATTTCAGAGCACCCTAAGTTTAGTGACCACTCTATGGGTATGGGAAGATGCACTATATTCCAATAGAAAGACATTACTAACAAGAAAGACATTATTAACAAGAAAATACTAAGCACTACCAGAAAGGAGAAGCCACTGCCTTGGAAGTACAGTGCACAGATGTTTCTCATCTCAAAAAAACTATTAAAAAATATATATACATATATTAAAAAAACATCCTGTGTGGTTACCAGGGCTTGGAAGTATACAGTCAGAAAGCCAATACTGCTTGTTGCAAAAAGATGAACTGTTCAAATCTACAAATATTTTTTAAAATTAATAAATTAATTTCCTTTTTAGTTAACATATTAAAGGTGTTCTCACAAGCATAATTTAAAAATACTTAGTGTAATGTAACAAAATGGTTGCATCTTATCTGCAATGTGAGTTGGATCAGTGCCTAGTTATGCACCAGTATCTAGCATAAACAGGTTACCATATGACAAGTACACTTCAGATCATTGCCCACAAGGACTCTTTGTCATGAGTCCTACTGAAAAGAAGCCATAAAACTTTTCTAAAGGAGACAGCAGCACATTCCTCCACAGATGGGGGTATCATGCCAGTTCCAGACACACTCCTGCATCCCAAAGAAATATACCGAAAGTTATAAATGGCTGCAGGGTTATTTCAAACTGGCATAAATAATTAGCTCAGAGGCTGAACACATCCCCAGCTGGCCCTAGGAAACAGAGGAAGAATATAAAGGCAGAGTTCCCTCTTGAATAGTTAGTCCACAGCGTAATCTTGTTAGTGGATTGCAAGGCAGTGCTCAAGGGAAGAGTGTAGGCAATAAAACTCGCAGGTGAAGAGGGAGGGAAAGCACACATGAATCTTGAAACTGGCAGCTGCTTTACATGTAAATCTGCACCTAGATATGCCACTATTTGATATGCTATGGGCTGGGTGTTTTCTGTTACATAGATCAGGCCAACATCCAATTTGGGACAGTGTGGGACCCCATGTGACATGTAAGAATCTATTGCACTCAGACTTTGAGGATGCTTTTTTTTTTTTTTTTCTTTTTAATCTATAGGTGGCTGGCTGTTCTGGGAAACAGAAACCAAACCCATGTTAAAACTAGAAGCATTTTTGCTGACAGCATCTCCAATTTCACTCTCACCCTTATTCCCTACTCTGATACCCCCAGGCTTGCCTTTTTAAGAGATTGATGTTTCATTGCCCTCCAGCGACAGTCCCTCAATCCCACTGCTGTCACCCATCAGTAGAGCAGTTTCACCTCTCTCAAATTGCATATTTCAACCTACAGGTTACAAAAATCAGTCTGCAGGAGCTTGTGAAGTGCAAAGCTATTTCAGACTACATCCTTCCAGAAGAGAAGCCACATAGCTGTCTGCTATTTACTGCAGACTGTTGTTTTTCCCTCCTTGCTTAGGATGGGGCCTGAAAGGTGCATGTGCAGTAGTAGCAACTGCTGTTACCAGTTTTTGGAGTATGAAGTGATTGCTTTTGAACAAAAAGCTGACTCCATAAATTCTTCATGTCAAAACCTCAGCTTTAGTTTAGACACATTTCTAGTCAATAATTTAAATGCATTTTTCCCTTGGACAGGGGAAAACGGCTTAAAAAGAACCATCAGCATCTACAGAAGCATCACATGAAGTGAACTAAAGAAATATCTTTTCATATTGGTATTTTTAAAGCTTTAGTTGATGCTTCAATTTTATTTTAAAATATTATTGTGTAGCAATGTTTCTCTTTGACCACTAAATATAATTTTCCTACTCTTCCTTTTGATTTATCATTTAAATGGCTGGGTTTTACAGCTTTGAGAAAGGTGAATGAGGAAATGTGTAGAGTGTTTCCCATCTTGATACACAGAATTGAGTGGTCTGACAACAATGTTATAGATAAATGAGCAGCACTCGTAGGGGAAGAGCTTGTAGCTTACAAAAAAATCTTCTTAGTCTAAAATAAATAGTGATGGTCAATCCCATACCAGCCAGTGCACATAACAAACTAAAACAATTGCACTACCTGGAGATTTGGGGTTTTGGTACCCACCCTGGCACATAGTTGGGATATGATTCCTTGGTCATTTTAGATTAAGCTTTTACAGTAATTTTTGCTACAGTATTCATAAAGGCATTATGAAGCCTCATTAGTTTCTTATTTTTGTTTCTCCGCCTCCTGCCTCCATTATTGTCTACTTAAACTGGTAACACTTAAAATTCAGTCATTTAAGTAGGAATCAGGTCAAAAAGTATTTGCATCAGATACATGTTAACATACCCATCATACCCATTAGCAAATACCTGATGCAAATAACTGCATTCTCAGTTCAGAATGACTATTTCTAGCAGAGGTTTTGGTGGTTAAAACATGTATGGTTTTAGATAGAGCCATTTATCTTTGTGCCATTTAATACCACCATGATTTGCTGATCCTTACATAACACCTGTTCAGAAGGGGTTCAGCACACTTTTCCAGCTACCTGGTCTTCTGCAAAACACAGCTGCATTTAAACTAGGGCCTTGAGGACCTATTCTAATGTGTCTAATTTATTCTATTCTTACTGCTAATGAGGACTTAAAATTAAACTTTCATGTTATGAAAATCTGATATGTTTTTCTCCCATATGTGTGTTTTAGATTCAACTATCCCCATGGCATTAACTTATTTTTATGTCTTTGTCTCATCTCTTGACTCAGTTGTTGCAATAGACAAATCATCCTTTCCTTACTCCTGCTACTAGGTCTTTATGTTTGCTTTCACCTTAGAGGTTCCTCTCTTCCATATCATTCAAAGAGCTCAAGAACGAGGCCCTAATATCCATTTCTTTTTCCCCATGCTGGGACAGGAAAATTAAAGCTCCATCATCTTGATTCTCCCTTCAGAAAATTCAGGAGATACTGCTGAAAAACCAAACAGTTTTAATAGCAGAAGTTTCCACATTTCCAATAGAAGCTGGATGAAATTTCCTTTGCAGAACATTAGTTGTGTGCCCTGTGCAGCCTTCTGCTGCAGGCCTGTTCTTTGTGGCTACTATACCAAACACCATGGTGTGGGAGATGAAAAGTGCAGCTGTGTGGATCCAGATCAATATAGACATTATGGTCCAGGTGCTATAAATTATAGAGACACATGGCAGACACAGTTAATGTCACTTAGCATCTGATCAGATTGTTGACAATATCCTCCAAGCTTTAAGGATGCTGCTAGTGACTGAGTTCTCAGAATGACTCCACCAATCTCTTTTTCAACTTTGTGCCATTATTCTCTCAAAATACATGTCACACAGGCCACCAGATTTCATTTATAGTGTTCAAATAATTACAGTCATAAACACAGAGCTGTTCTCTCCTTGAAAATAAAATTGTCACATCTTGTCCTTTGCACTTTGTTGTTACCAAAACTATTAGTATGTCCTCATTGTTCAAGAGTTTAATTCTCAGGAACTCACTGCATGTATAAGGAAAATTTGTGCAGTCACATCTACTTGGTTGTTACTTATCTATCAGCACATTCATCTATATTTGTATCTGTGGTTTGCCCCAGCATTTCCCAATCATCTAATCTTCCCAGAGACAGAAAAATAAAGATGTCTGACCAGCAAAACATGAGGTTAATAGTGGAGAATATACATAGGGAAGGTAGTACAAAGGTTGCCCAAGGGAAGCCATAGGAAATAGCAGGCAAGAGGTGGAAAATTTAGGATCAAAAGCTAAAAAGGACCCAAGTGAAATATCTATGAAAATATTTACTGCGTCAAGAGGTAAACTACTACTCTAAACTGTGAAATATTCTATGTGATACAAAACCTGATTTATAACAACTCTAAACAAGTCCCACTTTTCTAAGTGATGTACTTCTTAAAGCACTATTTTACAATTTGTTTTTCATAGCACAGACTAAATAGATTCTGAAACACTGTGTTTTACAATCCACAACCTCACCGTTCTTCTACGGCAATAAGAAATTTTCCTCCTGACAGCTTGACAGTGTATGTTCTGCATACCTTCATAAAATAGCTGGCAGCTTCTTCCATGGCTACAAAACCAGCACAGAATAGATGAATTTTCCATTAACCTCAGAGAAAACCTGTTGCAAAGGCAAAGAACTAATGGAGGTGTGGTTGCTGGCCACTCCTAGAAACTGCACAATACCCAGTGAACCATACAACTAACCAAAATGGATTTTGCTACCCCACTTATCACAGTCCTGCTAAACTAAACTAACTCAGTTATAAGTAACATAGATAATTTAACTTAACCTTGGCAGCACAATCCACATACATGCATGTGTTTTTTAAAATCCTGTGAACTACAGAAACAACTCTGCCTTAAAGTTCTTGGGATGTTCTCACTCTTAGAATGTCTCCTGAGCAGACACTTATGACGTGATCTCTGTAGAGTCTCAGGCAGAACTTAAGACATCTCCTCCCCAGGCACACCCCTAAACACATACAAGCAACCTGACATTCCATAAAACAGAATGCATCCACCACCACAATGATGTGCCAAAACCAGAATTTATCCTCAGAAGCAGTGAAGTTTAAATTATGCCCCAAATACAATTTATATAGCTATTTGAGCACTTCAGGATCTATTATAAAGGGTATCAATGTGTAACAAACAACATTAAAGAAATTCAGGACTTTGTAGAGACAACCCTGCCTCTCATCCTCTCAAAATCTTGTACAAATTTCAACCCCAACAAGTCCTTTCAGACAGAAAACTATTGTATCTCATATAGGTGCCAGCTCCATGTAATACAAAACATAACTTGTCACAGTGTTTTGCATTATCAGTGGACCGTTTACACATTATTCCATACCAAACAAACTACATTCCTTGCTAAAAGGCACTCAATGTGCCAAGGCCTTTTTGCCATGCCCCTTCCAAAACAGCCTGGGATGCAGAGCTGTGGTGCTTTCCCGTGCCTGTGGCAGCTCTGGGACCAAGTTGTGTCTCCAGGCAACATCTGTTGGGGCAGCCCAGCCTCTGGGGATGCCAGTATTTGCCCACACAACAGAGCCTTGAGGACAAGTGGAGCAACAAGGGGATAAAAGATTTACATGCCAATATGAAGAGAAGCTGCTGATGGTGTTGAGGGCACTGCAGAACACACACATTGACAGCAGAGGTTCATCGACTGGAGAAGCTGAGAACTGGAAACCAGAGTGGATATGTCAATAACAGACTCAGTGTGGCTGACTTCAAGTGGTGGCTTAAACACTGCCTGATAAAGGACTAACGAGAGAATAAGTGACTGGTGAGGTTTGTTTGGAAGGCAGCACTCGGAGAGAGAGGATGGATGGGCCCCGTTCGTCATGATTCGATGAAAGAGACAACTGCTGTTAATCACAAGCTGTCTGGCACTGATGAATATATTGAAATCCACTGTGGGCACATTGCCTTCCTCCCTCTTTCCACACAGAGGAGCAGCTAGAAGCTTTCTGCTGGGACTGCTAGCGAGTTGTCTAAAGCTTTTTGCTTGCATAAGATATGATCCCTGCGGAAAATTTGTCTGCCGATAATTTGGCCTCACTTCCCTCTAAACATGAAGGTGCTTGAAATAAATCTAAGTGATCCCCATCAGAAGGGCAGGACACAGGGATGTGATGACATGTAGATTCAGATGAAGAGCAAACAAGCACAAACAAAATTACTCTGATATTGGCCCTCTCTGCATTCTCTGTTAAAATAACAAGCCAGTCATAGTTGTGCAAAAAACCTCACAGCCTGTTCTTCTGCAGCATAGTTTTCCCCTTATTTTAAACTAATGGCAAATATTTTTGTTCAATGTTAATCTTTCTCCATGACCCAATCTCCACCTCCTCCACAATTTGGGATTTTTTGGCAGATGCCTGTAATTTTTATGAATTAAAGTAAATGTCACAAGGAAAGCTGCTTCTCCCATCACTCTCAAAGGGATAGAAATAAACCCTTGTGTCTAAGGTTATAAAGCTCAACAGTCCATTTTGGAACATTGGTAGAACAAGCTCACTTAGCAGCTTCCTATTAAAAAATGTTTCCAGAAGAGCTTCTGAAATCCCTCAAATGAAATCAAAGAACAACACAAGCTATATCCCAAAATAATTTTTACAAATGTTTTTCTCATAACAACTTCATCCTGCACACTAGTTTCAGCACCAGTTTTTTAAAGTTTTATACTTTTTAAGATAGATTTTAAGCTGTAGAAACATTGAAACAGAATTTTTAAAGTCAAGTTTGTTGCAAGCTAAACTAAATGTACTGCATTGATCCCAAACCTTCAGACTGGCCAAGGAAAGAAAACTGTTCAGTGCTTGGCAGTGGAAAGCTACAGAAACAGGAGCAGCTTCATACCTGCTCTTAGGAACCTGATGTTGTTTTTGTTTTTGTTTGGGTTTTTTGGGTTTTTTTTTATTTATTTTTTTTATTTTATTTTTTTATTTTTTCCTCCAAGCCAGTTACTGCTCCACAAAATGCAAGGAAAATTGCTTTCTTGAAATGGACAAGGACCTTGTACTCCTTAGCTACTTGTCCTTGGCACCAGGTTTCTCACAATGAAGACTTTCTGGGATTGACAGCAACCCTCTTCTGATGTCTGCAAATGATTCCCACAGCCTGAATTCAGGTCCTTTTCTATATGAGGGAGGAGAAAAGACTTAAGAATGTGGAAAAAAGAGAAAAAGATACAAGACAGATATGTTTCCCCAAACAGTGTGATGGGACAGAAGAGTATAGACACAAGCAAGGATTCTAGCTTTGCAACTTATTTGGAAGGTTTCTTTCCCTTCTGCCCCTTCTCACAGTCAACCTTAAATGCAACCTTTGATTTGAAGCTCCCAGGAAAGATCCACTTTGGGATCCCTCAAGACACTATAGTAGGATAGATTATTCCAGCAATGAGATACTGTCTTTCTTCAACATATCTGCAGCTTCTATATGCTTTCAAAGATCAGAGATCACATTTTAAAATAAAAGATGTATTTTAAAATCCTCATTTAATAGTGTTGGACTACCCCCTCTGAAAAAAAAACAGTGGGTCTGCAAGACTGAACATTTCTAGTCTCAAGATTAATTACGTTAATGGTCTAAGCAAAGCTAATCTTCTCTAACTCAGACAAATTAATGTTTCCGTGTGCCTCATTAATCCTTGCCTCTTCATCTGAAGAGGCCACACTTTGTAGGACCAATGTATGCAAAATAACATCATTCCAGAAATATCTCAGACTGGAAGTGCTGAGAACAGTAGATGTATTGCTTGATTTTATCCAGACATTGAAGGCAGTGCCTCATGCTCTGTGTACCTTTCATTTACTCTCCCTCTTTAAAGAAGCCCAGAGTACACCACCAAATGTTGAGACCTGCTACAGTCCCACACAGATGAGTGTGGGAGAAGCCATGTAAGTATTGCACATTTTCTCAGAGAATGCTTCTGCCACCTGGACAAAGGAGGAAGGAACCAAAGTATCTGCAAATCAAATAACCTTGCCACTGACATTCATTCATTAATAATAGCTAAGAATCATCTTGCTGACAGACCTTCACATATGGTTTCAGTAAAAGGGGACAACTGCAGAAACGTCTTCCCAATCCTTTCATTTATTTGTTCAGAATCTGGGCTGTCCTGTCCCTGCTAGGTCACCCAGCTATAACTTTCTAAGAAGGGAGGGGCCCAGCACCAAACTCAAGTTCACCTCCAAAAAAACCCCACTGCCTATGTTTTACCTGTTTACATTGTGTTGGTTGTAATCCTCATCTGTCAGTACCAAATGCAAGCAATAAGCATGGACCAGTTAAGGTGCTGCATTGGATGGTGCAAAATTGGCAGCATAACTAAGTTACACTTGTGGTTATTTTCAGCACTTGTCTATGATCACACACCAAATCTATGATAAAGTAAGGAATTGATTTGTTCATTGTATTAAGCTTCAGAATCTGGCCTATCATGTCCCTTTCCTCATAATTCCTCCTGATTCAAAATGACTTTACTGCTCTCTCGAGGTATTTGATCCCTGAGGCCTGAAGCCTTCAGTGTGAATGCCACTGCTAACAAATCAATTGTTTCTGTCACATAGGATATTGATTCCTGCAGTGCAGTGCCTAGGAAAAGCGGACACAAGAATGCCAATTTCAATTACTAAACAAAACAGAAGATTTATTTGCAGCTGGGGGACAGGAGGAGGTTTACCACTAGCTACATTTTGGAGAGAAAAAAAAAAAAAAAAAGAAAAAAGAATAAATCAAATGCCCTCACTTTGTCACTTTGCAAAAGAAACATAAATCTGTATAAGTACTAGATATATGCAACTGCATTACTTTCTTTCTACTTGGTTGAAATTATTGATTTATACACATATAAATACACACACAGTTATGCCACAACTGCATACCCCACTGAATGCAATTCAGACTAATTTGAGACAAGTGTGACACTGATTTGCCAGTGCATTCCCCTCAACTCCCCCTTGCCACACAAATTTTGATGAATTTTAACTAGATCTTTTTAATGTCCTATATCATCATTGTGTTAGGGCACCTCATTGGCATAATTGAATTTAGCCTGACAAAACATTCCCATGTGGATAGTATATCACATAGTAATTACAGGGAGATGAACGGAGCTGGAAGCATAGGTCCAAGAACTGCAGGGAGGGTGTCCCTTGGCAAAGATGAGAACTACTAGATCTCCAAGCCCTGACATCAACCTCTCCTGAAGGACAAATCACATTAGGACAACCACATCATCTTCTGGCAAAGAACTGAAAAACAATTTCTCTTTTTTTCTCTGTTTTGGCCACTGCTCCCACTGACATTTTTTTTTAGCCCTAGCTCTGCCAGCAAAAATCACCTTCCCTCAGGAGCCTGGCTTCCTAGGCTCACAGGACAGCATGATGCCATGTGTCACACTCACTGCTGGAGAGTGGGGAGTGCTGGAGAGTTCAGTGATCAGCCAGCCCATGGTGGCAAAGTCACTCCAGAGCGGGAAACAGCAGTCTCTGCATCTGGTTCAACACACATTATTTACATTAGCATCTGCAGATGTGGCACAGGGCTGTTCACCTTCCTATCCCTCCAGGTGGGACTGAACGACAGCAGATGTGACTGCAGCCCATGCTGGGTAGCTTTGGTGGAGATAACTCTCGCAGGCTGTACAGCCAGCAGTGTGTGTGGCTGCCTGTTGGTGTAATGCCCGTGGAGAGGGAGTGTTCTGATTGCAGATATTCCCTATATGTGGTCTAATATACCCACAGAATACCTGTATGGGCTGCAGCTTGGCTTCCTCAGACTGTGTAGAGAAATCTCAGTTATGTAACAGTGAGCAAGCTGCCACACTATGAGAAGGTGATGCAGGGACTTACTGACATCAGGGAGCCAACCACTTCCATCTACAGAAATGCATGGGCTGGAAGGATTGAGAATTATCCAGCACAGATACTGCCAGTGGGATGACCTCTTGGTTCATGACCTGGTGACACCTGCAGACTTTGGCTCAGGTGTCATACTAAAAGATTTTTCTATGATCTCCTGTTTCTTAAGGGGAGGGGTGTGGGCGAGGGGGGCTGTTCTTGCATCTAAATGGCAGTACTGGGATGCAGTGATAGGAAGAGAGGAAATGACTTCAAGTTTCACCCAGGGAGTTTTAGATTGGAAATGAGAATAAACTTCTTTACAGAAAGGGTTATCAAACCCTGGAACAGGCTGCCCAGGGAGATGATTGAACCACCATCCCTGTAAGTGTTTAAAATACTTATAGTTTAACACTGGATGCAGAAGAGTTACGTTAATGGTCAGACTAGATGATCTTAAAGGCTTTTTCCAACAAAAATGATTCTATGAAGCAGTCTGATTCATGAAGGCTGTGGGGCATTATTCAGAGAAGCAGATCCACTCATTTTTATGTTTTCTCTTCTGCTGGAAGGGGAAGTAGGAAAAGCAAAACAAAAACCAGGCTAGATATGCTTCATCTCTTATTAAGCCAAAATAGTAATCCAGCTTTCCCATAGCTTCTGATTCAGCTCAGAGTATGGCTGCAGGGGATGCAATGCAATATTGTGAAGGGCAACATCTGAGGCACAAGAGAAGTAGAATACAATTTGCACACCCTCATTCTTTCCTTTTCTCTATAGTCCCCCTGCGATCTCTCTCTCCAGTTTATCCAAAGCATTATTGGCTAGAAGCTGATGCAGAAGAGGAAAAGGAGATTGATTTCCTGCAGTATGACTTTCTTTTTAAAAATAACATTGCTTTTTGGACAAGCAACATCAACAAGCTGCACCTGTCAAGAGCACTTATGAAAAGACAACATTTGCATGCCATTACAGATCCTTGTACTGACCCCTGAACAGCAACATATGTTGAAATTATTTCTGAGTCTATTAAAGCACAAAGAATTTTCCTGAATCCATTTTGCTGGAAAATTCTGTGCTGGACGTTACTTTATAGATCCAAAGAAGCTTGCATTCAGACTTCCATTTTTCCTTTTAAGACACCACTGATATAAATTAAGGCTGAATTTTATGTGCAGAAGGGATGTCATTTGCAGTTGGAATAGGCCAGGAGTTCTTCCCAGTGGCACTATCAAAAATATTCTCACTACAGCCTTGGTTCCAAGGACTGAGCAAACCCTTGATTTTTTTTTTTTTTTTTTTTTTTTTTTTTTTTTTAGAGTTAGTGCCCCAGGTCCAGCTCTACAAGGGATGACTGATCTCTGATCTTGCTTCTAGATGGGTAGTTCCCACCTTTCTGTAGCTTGAAGCAACTTCAATTAAAAAAAAAATAAAAAAACAGCTAAATTGCATTTTCTTAACTATGTGTTTTGTTGGGGGTTATTCTGCTGTATGAGTGTCAGGTTCCTAGGTCAGCTGGTAACATTGCAAAGATGCACTGAGCAGGGCAAAAAGGGATGCATTCTTACCGGAGGGGACCCTGATCCAGACAATCCCTCATGGATTTCAGATGGCTTTTGGTTGAGACCTTCTGCATTAGGTACAGCATAGGTCCAAGGTGGTTCCATCAAGCTCTGGGTCAGTTTTCAGGACCCTGGTGGGACCCCACATTTTGCATCATACTCCTCCTCTGCACACCTTTACTTCAAAACCACAGCTTGTAACTAACTTTAATCTGCAGAAGGGTCAAGTTGAGTCTGCCTTTATGGAATTACTTACACCTCAGATCAAAAACAACATTTGAAAACACCTTCATACACTTCAGATCAGACTACCCAGGTCAAGCAGTCTAATAGAGAAGAGAATGGGAGGCTTTTTGCAGGAATCAGCAGGGGAAGCCCCAATTGTTGCCTGAGTGAGCAGTTGTAACCTCTACAAGACCACAGGCGTATCCTACAAAGTTCATAAAATATGCACCAAAAGTTAAAGAAATTCCATAGCAAGAGCTTCTTAAACAAACATCTTATCTTGCCAGGTCTGTTTTGGCAGGCTGCAATCAGCAAGAGCACAGGTTGGGTCAGATTTCTATTTCTCACATGTAAAACCAAACAGCTTGGCTAAGCAAGTTTACCAGTTCCACTGGCTTTTTAGGCAGAGCTCCCTTATCCAGGGAGAAGTGTTCAACCACAACTCACTGAATTCACTAGGAGAGAATCACTAATTATTCTATTATTATTCATTTCTATTCTATATTAGAGTGGTGGAATTCAACACTTACTGCAAAAGTAGTCCCATCAGCTGTCAGCTTGCAACTCAAGCAGTGTTTGGGAACCTCTGTAGTCCCTATTGCACAGCCCACTACCACTAGCCTATGGTGCACATTTTCGATAGGATCTTGACAAGGGTTTACTGTTGTCCAGCCTTTGCTCTGTGGAAACCCAAGCACGTGTGGATCAGAAAAGTTAGATAAGAGCTGGATGTTTTAGAAAATTTTACCTTTACAGTCTGCAGACAGTGAGTGCTACAGAAATTGAAAGAGGCTTTGCCAAACACTTTCAAACTATTCCCTAATTGGACGTGAAGTCCTGCTATATCAGCATAGCATCAAGGATTCTTGCAGAAATGAAGTTTCTAGGGCAACTCACTTTTGAGATAGAGCCTGAGAAGGAAGGATTTGCAAAAAGCAAACTGCACTGTTGGTATTGAAGTTTCTTTTCAACAAAACAGCTGCAAATTGCCAGAAATAGAGTTTACTGGCCACATATCAAACAAAAAGTCAAGAAAATGGACTTTGTAGCTGAGGGAAGTTAAAAGGCTTCAAAATTGGATGCAAAAGTGATTAAAAACATTACCACATAGACATGCCAGTTCTCCATGCTGTATGTACGTGTACACAAGTTGTGTAGCCACAGGAGCTAACTTGTTGAGGGAAACTATAAGAAATACTCCACTTTCACAAAAACATTTACTTCAGAATCACAATATGTTCCCTTGACAAGGAGCAGTTATACTACACAAGATTAGCAATCACTCATTATATCAAAATTTGGATATTGCAGCTCTTACAAAAATTGGTCTCTGACCACACCGGTTATTCAATAGCACTTGACATATTAGTAGCAAACACAGTATTAGCAAGAGTGTGACAGTAATTGCTAAATAATCTGTACAGCTTTATCAACGAGCAAACATTGCAGATGCACAGCAGCAAAATCACATTCACATATGTGAACGTGAATAATATTTTCAAATCCTTTTTCTGTCAGCTGTCTCATCTCTTTGTAAATGAACCTGCCTAATACTGGTGGAAAACCCTTTTGCTAGGGAAAGGCTTTTTTTGCAGATAAGCTTTAAACAGGGGGAGCAATCCTTATCCCTAACCCAGAGTGCACTTGTCCCCACCTGTACAAATTTAACTGCTAGACAGAAATTAAACAGTATGTTTTATGGAGCTTCCACTCCCAAGGTCATACGGTTTCAAGCAAAGTCCATTAGGGTTAGTCCATTATGGAGCCATTTGCAAGGATGAATGTATGAGGATTCTTGCCTAAAGACCTACACATTATCTGTTTGACATATATGCATTGGTGGGTTCAAGACATATGATATAGAGGCAAAGTAATCCACTCTTCGCTTTCTAATGTCACTAGCAAACGCTCTATTTAACAAGACTTGAATCTATTTCCTTTAGCCTAAGGAAAGCCTGAAGCCTGTGCCTACCCTAGAACATGAAGATTTATTTTCTGGGACAACATAGCAAATAATTGAGTTCACAGAGTCCTCCCAGTGATGCCCAGACTGGCTACAGACCGTAGCACTTCATACTGAAAAAACTGATATCTGCACTGGGAGCCTTGAAGAAGCCCAAAATGCAAATCTACCCACCTGACCTACAGCTAGCCACAAATTTTAAAAAAAGGTGAAGGGATGTGAAGAGATACCATTCAGTGAAAGATGCAGGTTTTTAACAAAAAGGCTCACTTTATTAATAATCCTGGGTTGGGGTTCAGACAGGATGATTTTTTGGTATTGTTTTGGTTTGGGTTTTGTTTGTTTGTATAGAAGATTTTTTGGGGTTTTTTTTTTTTTTTTTTTTTAACTTGGAGATGTCTCAACTTGACTTCTGCAACCCGCCAATCAATGTAGCTGGATCAAAAAATAAATTATAATGTTTTCAAATGGGAGCTCTCAGTGACTGTTCATAGCACCAACCATCTGACACTGAGTTACCTTTGGGTCACCACAGGTGATGTGTCCATTATTGCCTTGGACAGTGGTACCTTAGGGTACACTAGAGCTTTGTACCTATTATATCTGGGCAAGTCAGCCAATGCCCTTACATAGAAGGTGAATAACCCTTAGAAGTATTACTTTGAACATTGGACTACACACAGATACTTTTCTCTTCAGCCAGGCGAGCTCCCTTAGGGAAGGAATAAGAGAATGGTTGGATGGCTGAATCTGCTCCTATCAAACCAGACTGGGAGTCCCAGTACTGTGCCCCCTGATGCTATCAGCATGGGGAAGCTTTTCCAGCTCGGATCTCCTCAAACCATAAGACAGTGCCTGCTCGAGTCCAGAGCATGAAATATGTCTGTATTTATAGAAAGCATCCCCTACAGGGAGAATAATCTGCCCACCAGGTCAGGGAGCATTGCCTGTACAGTATCACAGGAGCAAGGGCAACAGAATGTTGTCCTCTGTGCCCAGCAGCTGAGCAGCAATGTGGCTTTTGCATTTAGGAGCTCCAGTGCCAGTGGATATTGCACAACAGCCTACAGATGAGAGCCCTCTATATGAAATGAGAAATTCTTCATTTCTTCTCCCACACCTTGCCCCGCTGGCCTCCTTGCCCCTCCCTCAGTAATGCAGCAGCAAGACTCTCTTTGAAGGCCAGGTGCTTCATAACAACCAGTGACATGATTTACATTTCCCTGGCACATTTCACACTAATGGGTGCCAAAGGACACTTCAAACCATCTTTTGTAGAGAAAGTCTTATACATCAGTTATGATAAAATACCAGAGCACATAAGTATCACACAGTAGCCTTATGACAAGTGACAAAGATGAGTATAAGAGGTAGCTACAAGGAAAATTTTGATGAGATGAATGGAGTTTCTCACATTGGTTTTGGCCAGAACATCAGAACCAATATCACTGTTATTCTTCCAAAAGACAGCACCGTGATCTTAGTAGTTACAAGTTTTTATATCTCAGAAGGTAATATGTCCTGGAGCCAAAGTAATACAGAGAAACTGGAATTAGTAATAAATCAAAAAGAAATGAGTTCCACTTATGGGGTCAGCTCCTCATCGTGACCTATCATAACCTGTATCTTCCCTTCAACACTCTCTCACCAGGCTTATAATGACTTATGATGAGATCCCAGCCCAGCTGAAGGCAACATGTCTGGATGCAGAGGACTAATCTTCTGCTGATGTACACTGACAAGATGTCACTGAAGTTGATGAAGTGGTATCAATTCACAACAGCCGAGGATATGTCACATTAGGTAATCAGACTTTAGAAGAAATGTGATGGCAAGAGTCCTAAACATTTTCAAAACACTGCTGTCAGAGCAAATTTCAGAGTACAAAGCCCTTCTTTGAGAAGTCATCAGAGACCCAGATGGGTTTCTGTTTTATTTTATCCTGCCTGGAACACTGTGCACCCATCTCTCCTCCTTTCCAGTTACTAATATTTGCCTACTCTAAAGCCCTCCTGACAGGAGTCTCTGGTATCACCTCAGCCCCAAAGCTTGGCTTAAAATTGGCCAAATATTTTGCTGAGCTTTATTCCCTCCTCCACCTTGCTTGCTAAGACATTAGGTTAAAACATTTTTTAAATTATGCCCGTGAAATGGGGAGTTTCAGAAGAGACAGAAAAACAACCCATAAAAGGTAATTAATAAAATATACCTGTGCTCCCAAACCTGTGCAGAACACTTAATTCAACAAGGTGTTGAGACACAATGACAGCAAAGTTACAAAATAGCATGCAAAAAGGCAAAACACAGGGAAAAGCAAAACAATAATCTGCATTTCGTAGCATCGTTCATTGAAAGTGCTTTGCAAACATATATGATTATTACATAGGGATCTTTCATGTAACTCTGAACTAAAGGTGGATGCTCATCAGAACTAAGTTGTATAACAGCACATGACAAAATGATCTAGCCAAGTCAGAGAGAGGAAAATGAAGACTAACTGCTCTAGCTGAATTACAGAACAAATGGCAGGTAAGCAAAATACCACTTTCCCTAGGTGAGATCTAGTGGTGGAACACAGAGGCTTGCATTCAGACTTGTGTGGCAGATATTACAGCATCACTTAACAACAAAGCCTTTGGATCTGCCTATAAATTAAAACATTGTACCTGTACCACTGTATTAGATAGGGCCCAGGTGTTACCCTGTAAGTCATCAACAATCAGTTCTGAATCACCTCCCTTTCCTCAAAGGTTTCCCATCAGAGTATCCGTCAACATAGCCTGGTGAAGATTAATATTTCTCAAGAGCCAGTATGATCACAGCCAAAGCACAAAACTGCTCCTAACATCTCTGCTCTTAACACAGTGCTCCTAACAGGACCACTCAGTATGGTTTCTGAGAGAGATGAGTCAAACCACAAGATGTGTTCTTTTACTCTAAAGCCTGTGATTACCAGCATGATGGAGATGCAGTCACTCATATGCCAGTGTGATTGCATAGGAGGTTTGTATTTCTGGCTGTGGACCACACTAGGTAGTTAAGGTACATGATCCTTCCCGGCTACTGGAGCTCAGATTCACACAGGGGTTGCTGGGAGGCCAGGAATTGCAATTGTACTTCTTACTATACAGATAGACACTCACTATTGCATTCTACATCACAAAGTGCATAGCACAGACAGAAGCTGTGCTGTCAGGTTGTTCTCCATTTTCTTCTCTGCCTTTGAGTGCCCAGCTCTCACTTGTTTGCAACATAACTGCACATATTAAAATGATCAGCATTTTAGTCAGAAATTTTTGGTGATGGATGCCTGAGAGAATCATCTCTGCTGCATCTCAAAAGCCTTAATTCCAGTTTTTTGCTGTTTCAAGCTTCCAAGTGCATGAAGTTGTAATTGGTTCATGCTTGGAAGCCTCCCTTTGCGAGTGAAGGCTTGAAACATCAGCGTAGCACCATTTTTTAATGGTTTTAACAGCAGAGACTAAACCTATTCAACAGACCAAGGGTAACACCACTGCAATAGGGATTTCCTTTGTCTTACAATACACAGCATTTCCCACTGGTCCATCACAGCAATGGAACCAGAACTTCTCTCATAGGTAGCTCTGTGCTCCTTGAAGATTCCAGAAGGCTTGGAAGGAAGCAGAAACATAGAACAGTAGAAATTCAAAGTGTAATTCAACCTTCCTCCCAACTAGAGGCTGGCCTGGCAAACTAATTTTGTTTTCTTTTCCCAGAGAAAGTTGCAGAAAAATCTTTAGTGGCAAGTAGTGAACGGGATACCTGGGCTGGTGTGACATCCAAAACCCAGGATTGCCATACTCATGGCTGATGAGGAACTACTGCTGGCTTGGAACAAAATGCATCCGCTGCTGAATCAATATCACCTTCTGCCACCTTCATCTTTGTCCTTGCCTCCTCTAATCTCACCGCACAATTACAAGAAGGCTGCAGGCGTACTTACCCTCTTTTCTTTACACAGTCTGTTTCCCTTCCTCATTCACACACATGCATCAATAGAGAGACTGTTTTCTGTGGTTCAATTTATATCCCCAGACATTTTAGACCTGTAACCAAAGCAGATTTGACTAGCTTGAATTCATCTTTGAAGAATAAATAGGAACATGGAAAAGTGTTGAAATCAAAGCTATCGCAATCAAAGACTGGAAATCTCCAGCTATGTCTTGAGAGACTTGTTCTGGAGATAAGAAAGTCCTTCCAATTTAAGGAAGAAAAAGGATAGTATTTAGCAACTACTGTGTGACTCTTTCACCTCTAAATCCTCCTATAATTTCTCATCTCTGTGTGACTTTTTTGTTTCTAAAAGACATTTTTTTCCTAGCTGTTTACTGTGGCATACCAGTCTGAACACAGAAAATACCTCCCCAAACCAGAGAGCTCTCTGGGACAGACCCAAGTCTGTCAGTCAGCACCAGGTAATAAAAAAATAATTCAATGCAGTTCTGCACTCTCTGGTCCAGGGACACTAATCCCAAGGCTAATAAAGCAGTAATCCCTTGCTTATCTGCAGGCTCTATTTCCCCTTCTCAGCCCTGTGCTATTATTCCTGGTTATATCTGCTCTCACCACCCTCAATCTCCCTTTCCCTTCCACCTCACATCATCCTCACCACAGCTCAAGATGGTTACAGCCAATTTTAGGACCCACCAAATGAAGGCTTTCATATTCAGTTATTTCATGTTTGCCTCTCAAATCAGTGCTATCCCAAGGCACAGGTTATTTCATTTACTTTTTGAGCTGGTGGGGCCAAGCTTTTCTCAGAAATGCTCCCTATGCCCCAGCACAGGAGCTGCTTCTGGTTCCCGGGGAACAGCTGAGAGGTGGTATGGGGAGCACCACCACCTTCAAAAAGGGTTCCTCCCCTCCTGGGAAGCCTTCACCTACCTCAGGAGGGGAGGTGTACAAATAAACTGAGAGGAGGTCCCAGTTACAAGGTGATAGCCTCCATTTACCCACCCAGCCACTCCTTCATCTGGAGTGGGAAGCCATAAGTCACGTCATGGATCAGCCAACCCATCTTCCCATAAACATTACTGGCAGCTGCAAGAAAAGAGGGAGCAAGGGAAGAAGACATGCAGCTCCCTGGCAAGGAGTAGGGCCAGGGACCCAGGCCACTCCATCTCCAGGTTATTCTCCCTGTGGCCACCACCAGATGCTCTAGGGAAGGCAAATGATGTAAAAAACCACTGGACTTCTGTGTGAGTCTTATAATTTTCCTAATAAGTAGAAATTGGTGCAGGAATTGAAGCATAACTTTTAGCATACTATAAGTAAATATTATTTATTTTGAAACCTATGGATTTTTTCAGTGATCTCTCATGCACAGCTCAAATGAACCTTTCAGAGATCCTACTTTTGGTGTTGTTCCAGGACAGAGAGCTCATTTTAGTGTTTTTACTTAACAGTGATCTGGAGTTAGTTTCAAATTGCCATCTTTCAATTTAAACAAATGTTCTTTGACTAGGGTACTGTATTTTGGACATCCCAATGAGTCTGATACAGAGAGAGCTGAAATGCTGTTTCTTTTCCACTTTGGAAAGAGGCAACCCAAGACACAAGAGTCAGAGGAAAAAAGGAACCTTAAGAGGATATAGGAAAAGAGATGAAATGCTCCTGACACCCATCAACATGTAAGCACAAATTCTTTGCTTTCAGCAGATGTCTCAGGATGTTGAACACTTTTACTAGTAATAAGTGTTGCAGGGCACATTACTGGGAAGGCTGTCAAAAAGTAGTCAGTTCTCTCCCTTAGTTTAGGAGCCAGGAAAGGCTCCTCACCTTTTACCTAACCTTTATTTAACCTTACTCCAATTTTATTTTATTTAAAAAAAAAAAAAAATTAAAGCAGCACTTAAAGAGATCTGTGTGCTTCAAATAAATAGATTCTGAAAACACAGTTGAGCCATACTGGTCTCCTCTGCTAAAGAGCTATTTAAATGAGACTGACACCCTGACTACAGTCTTCACTTTCCATCTGTCCCTCCTGCATCTCTTTCATCCTATCCACTTTCCAGATGCCAAGGAAAACAGATGCAATGTGATGATCAACAGGTTGGGGGGTTCCAACTGCTTCTTTCCTGATGGCTAAGAAGGAATTGGAATAACAAAAGCAAGTTCACAAGCCATAAGCAACAGGATTGCCTTAAAGATGTGCAATACTTCTCTAATGCCACATCCACTGTAGCTCTGTATAAAAATGACAGTAAAACAACAAAACCGTGCCTACAAAACTTCCATCCCTCCGGGAGGCTTTTCAGAGCTGTCCATTAGAGGTCACTAGCACCCAGTCACAGCAGGGCCGGGCCTCTGCAGATGAAATCCCAGGACAAGACATCCAGACAAAAAAATTTTGCCCTCAA
This sequence comes from Phaethornis superciliosus, assembly GCA_023637945.1. NCBI lineage: Eukaryota > Metazoa > Chordata > Aves > Apodiformes > Trochilidae > Phaethornis > Phaethornis superciliosus. The sequence goes on along the minus strand of JAJQWJ010000001.1, from coordinate 60,368,975 downwards.
CCAAAGAGGTGAGCCAAACAGAAATCACACATCCTTCATCTTATTGGCCACGAGAAGAAAAACTGAAAATGGAGCTTAGGAAAATAGATGCATATGACTTTGCTACAGGTTTGAAGGAGGGAGCTGGGGGAGCCCACGAAGTGCAGGGGTGAGCAGACGGTCCCTCGAGCTTTGAGAATTCATGATTTCTTAAACAAAGGCAAAGATTCAGGCAAGAAAGCTATGCCCCAGTAGTAGTAGTAGTAGTATTACAACTACCAGGCCATTCAGGGTTTGATTTCAGCTGCCAAGAGATAGCCAGCAGAAGAGAAGCAAACTGCTGGCCAGGTGATGGGAAGTGGATGCTATCCCTGCTTCCCTCAGAGACCCACATCCCTGCTGTTCCCAGCACCTGCTCTCCATCCCTCCTCTACAGGAGGGAGTGCTCCCAGCCTGCAGGAGGGGATAACTGTGCTGTGAGACTGTGATACAACACAGCTCTCTCTGCCCATCCTTGCTGAGGACCCACTGTAGCTCTCAACCAAAGCCTGTCCCCTCTTCCCTCCCTACCCCCATCTCACGAAGGTAAGGAGACAACACATCCCAGCTGGCCCAGAGCTGAATTTAGGAGGAAACTTGGTGACCTGAGTTAACCTAATATTGCAGACATCTGATGTAAAGGGACATCATAACATCTCATAGCTCATGAGAAAAACAAAAATGCCAAAACACCACTACCTGCCCCCACAATTTGTTCCCTATTTGCTGGAGCCCTGCTGCTGTTAACCTGCCTGTAAACACTGCAATTACAATGGATCCCAAAGCAGGTGGGCAACTCATCATTCCACCCACATACCACCATTTCCTTCTGTCCTGGAAATTGGACACTTCACCACCTTTCTCATTTCCCTGCCAAACACACATGACCCTCATAATTCCATCCACAGATGGCCCTCAAGATGATATGCCTGTATCTGATGGCAGTCATGTGAACAAGACACGAGGGCTGTGAACAAGACAGCAATGTCTGAAGGTGTAAAAATAGAGGCTGTGACCTCTTCTGACCCCATTGCCCACTCCTCCCTGGGGTGACCAAATCTATGATGGCAATCACTCCACATTGACACCTCAATTCGGTCCCACTGCTCCTCCCCTGGTAGTAGCTTCTGTCCTGAAGCACCTGACGAGTTGATTTGAGATTCAGTCACAGGCACAGCATATGTTTGCTGTATCCCTGTCTATATGCTCTTTACAAACCCCCAGGAGCTTGAGGATGCAGGTCACGGAGGCAGAGGGAGGGGGTGAGGAACAGAGGGAAGAGAAGAACATTTGAGTGCTGACTGGGCTGTCCTCCTTCCTTATGAAGGACAATGACAGGCCAGGATTCATCGTCCACAGCTGCTCCCTTTTAACTGCTTATGATGAATATTTACAGGAGGAGAGCAGAGGGGCATAATGACATTGTCTGTTATTCTTTTGCAGCAGGTTTTCTTCCAGAGAAGAGGCCAGCCTGACAGCCACCCAGCCTGCCTCCAGCCCACTATTTATACCCAGCTGGCAAAGGCATCATGAGTTCATACGTACACACACACATCTCAGACATCAGCAGAAGGACAAGGAAAGAGATCAGAGAACTCAAAGGCTCTGGGCCAAAGATGACAGCTTAATGCTGTATTGATTTTTCTGACCCAGCACCAACAAATCCAAATCAAAGCTCAGACCACTACCAAATCTCAGTCTGGTACTTACGGAGAGGTATGCTGCTGACTTGGGCAGGAACCACAGCAAAACTAAGCCCAAGAAGCTTAATACCTCCCTTCTCTAAGGACTGATGCCACTTGACTCTTCCCTACTACCAGGTGGCCTCCTACTTTAACCAGACTAATAAAACTGCCTTTGCTTTCAATTCACCTTCACCCCAGGCACTAAATACAAGAGGGATTACAGAGTCTGGCAAGCCTCAGCTCAAGCAGGACTCTGCCAGGTAGGATTCACAGGAGAAAGCCACTTATTTCCTCACCTTGCTGCTCTCTCCACCTCAGAAAAGGGAGACAAAAGTGTGGGAGAAAGTTTATTCTGCTCCTTCTCTTTTGTCTGAGGTGCATGTCCCCTTGTGCAGCTTTCTTCTTTCTTGCTTTTTTGAGGCTTTGCACACAGAAGCATATCCTTGGTCTCCAGCCTACATTTGCCAATGCTTTGAGACAGTCCTCAAGGGGAAATCCAGGAAGCCTGAGCCCTGAGGTTTGGAGAAGGTGCAGGCAAGTTTACTGTGTTGAGCAGACCCAGGTGGGACAGGTTTGTTCTGCCCTCAGCACCTGCCACGATACTTGGGGTTTGGAAGGAGAGGAAGGAAGACAGGCTGACACTGGAGGAGCAGCTGCTCTGTTATTTCAGTGCTTCCCAAATTCTGAGCTAGAGAAACCTTAGCCCCAAGGATATCTTCTTTCCCATGAGAGGGTTGCAACAACTCTCCAGCAGGCTGGAATACAACTCCTTCAAGCTCCCACCCTTACCTTGAGGCTGACAAGAAACTACCCCTGCTCTCTAGTCACCCATGGGCATCATCCATTTTCTTTTTCCACCCTCTACCCCAGCTGTGAGCTTCTCTGTGAGCACAGGCATTTTGTGCAGGCACTGATGGATGCTGAGGGTTGTGGGTTGTGAGCATGAAGAGAACCCCTTCTCAGAGACTCAGTGGCTTAGAAGCCTTTTTCCTTAAAGGGAGAGAGGGGTTCAAACACAGGATTGTCCCTGTCAGACAGGTCCTTTGCCTTACTCCTGTCCAAATGAGCGGGAGAGCACTGTCTGCTTACATTAAGGTAGTTGTACTGTTGATAAGCTACAAATAGTCAAAGAGTTCACATGGGGTAGAACACAAAGCAGGTCAGAGCAGAAGATGCTGTTTGAAAATACTTTAGCCTTTCACAGTAATAAGACCTCCGTTGGAAAAATCTGTATTTCATAAAAAGTTTAACAAGTCCAAGGAGATACTCAAGGCTACAGAGACCACTTGGTGAGAACCTGAGATTTACTCATCATCCCTCAATATGTTAATTCACAATGTACAAAATTACAAAAGTACTGCTGCTGGGTGCATCAGGTGAAATTTTTGAGTTAGCAGTGGTAGTAGCCACTGTTTTTTTCAGGAGGAAAGTCAGAAAATTCAGCTATTTTGGAATAGGCAATTGCAAAAAATCTGCCTGAATCAGTCTTGCAATCATTAAGGCTGGTCAGCCTGAAGTTACACGGTAAGTGTTTCCCCATGAGCTTAAAGCAAATGGTGAGAGAAGTTTTGATGGAGGGGTACAGGATGGAAGAGGCCGGTGGGAGGAACTTTCTGCACAAGATGGAGCAAGATAAGGGAAGGTTTTGGTGCAAAACACAGGCTAGGAGAGACAAGTGGAGTTTTGAGCAGCTGTGTTCAGGGAAACAGTACCTTGTGTATGTTCCTTGTCAACAAAGCAAGGTGCACCAGGGACAGACTTTCCTCCACTATCAATTACTTATCAAAATAACCCTGGCACCCCTGAGTTAGTTGCAGAGATTACACTGTCTGCTGGAAGGGTTTGGGGGGATGCTGCCTCTCCCTGCAGCAAGCATCATGAAGCAAACCCCAGTAAAGGAGAAAGGCTGGTAGTCAGGGTTCAGGAGAAATAGAGCTGCCACTTGTGCTCAGCATCTCCATCTCCATGCCCAGGGCTCAGAGGATCACAAACACAGGTCAACAAATACATAAGAGTAGTCAGAAGGTTTTACTCTAGGCCATCCCCCAGCTCTAAACCCCTCTAAAGCCATTAGCACAGAGATGCACACAAGAGATCAGTCCCCTTCCACACGACTAAAAAAACAGTCCCAGCACAGTGATCCCACAGCCAGGACACACACACACATTTGGGTTTTTGTGGGTTTTTTTTTGGGGGGGACCCTTTCTTACTGCTGCTTGAGCACCCATCCCTGACCTACTCAGAAAATACCTTAGCCAGTGCAATAGTGTTTGTCCATCCCAGCAATAGCAGGAGGCAGATGCAGCACTGGAGAAGGAGACTGTCAGCTCCCCCCTCCCAACACCCTGCCACCCAGGCAGACATACAAACTTACCTTTCACTTCTTCCTTCACTAACTGTCTTGTCACCATAGCAACTGTAATCCTAGGTCATGCAGCTAGGAAAAAAAAAATGCAGCATAAATGAAGATATACACTATCACCAAACACAGCCTTGGCAGTAGAAACTAATTTTCATTAAAGACATAACAGTGGCTTTGCATAATTATACATATATTAATGCCCATCTTCAGTTAAAATTCAGTAGTTCAGTTCTAAATAAAAATGCATTGCTCATTGCAAGTTTTTTTTTTTGTTTTTAAAAGGAGAAAATATTTCTAAAAGCTCAAGTTGCACTTGCACAGCTTTTTCTTAATCCCAAGATTAACAAGGAGAGGAAAGTGCAAAGACTGAGTCAGCTCTCAAGTATAACCATGGTATAAAACACAAAGGGAAACTTTTCTACTTTTACAATAAAAGGAGTGAGAGCAAATGGCAAAAAAAAGAAACAGGCTGGTTGCAGGAACATACCTGGAACTGAGACCCAAAGGGAAGCATCTTATGGCCTTTCCCTCTCATACTTGCAGTGAAAGCAATGCAGCAGCATTGTATGGATAAGCAACAAAATGCAGTGAGGGACTGAGCAAAGGTTTGGCTGGCACCAGAATTTACTACAGAGCTCGAGGTCAGCATTTACAAGAGTTTGAGAGAGGTTTATTTACTCTGATGGCACAGATATGAGAGAGCAATACTACTGAAGAACAGCCCTAGCCAAGAAAGCACTGTAAAACAAAGAAACCCTTCCTCTGTGACCTCCTTTTTTCATTTGATCCTACTGCTGTCAGGTTCCTTCATTACTTGCTAAACACAAATGCCCTGAGGCTGGTAGTCTATTCCCCTTCTTATTACCAAGTTTCCAGGTGGTCCTCGTCTGACTGATGGGGAGCACTTGGTGACCCCACCTTCCCTGGTCCTACCCCAGGGGCAGTGCAGTGATTATTGCTACTTCAGGTGGTAAGGATCTGGGGCACTTGGAAGCTTTGGGACCTCCCTGTGTGTTCTCAGGTTTCAAGTATGCATATAGCTCCAAGGGTGCTTGCAAAACCCTGTCCTGGTGCACACTGGACTTGCTACTCAAATAACTGTGGTTTCCTTAAGAGGTGTCTCTTCTTTAATTCTATCAATATCCTAACCAGGGAATAAAAGAAGAAGCTACAACTTGGATTTGTCTCCACAGAGGCTTAATTAATTCCTCGCTTACAGTAAAAGGCAAAGAGGGATAGGACCAAAAGCAGAAGAGGGCTGGGCTCTGGGGATGGGTTTGGGGCTAGAGAATGTGTGGAGGAAGATAAAAAGAGAGATGGCAGAAATTAAAGGAAAGGTAGAAATAAAAAGATAGGCAGAAGAGATTGAGTGAGAAGGTCTGTCCTAAACAACAACAGACATCCTTCATGGTTGTCAATCTCCAGCTCCTCTCCTCCTCGTGCTGTTCTTAGTGCACAACATGGGGGAAAAACCCCTCCCTTCTCATCCAGGTTTCTGGAGAAGAGAGAAGCAATCCACTGCCTTTGTGTCCACCCCTACCAGGGGTCATCCTCCTTGATCATCCTCCTCTCTGAAGCAGGGAGACTTGGCTGACACAAACCTTCAGCACATGCAGTGGGTCCAAATATGGCCCCTTCACACCACCCTCCAAGCACCTCCTTCCCTTGTGCTTGAGCCCTGGAAGTCCATCTGCCTATGAAGGAAAGAGAAATAATAGCTTGCTTCAGGTTCTGCTGATCACAAACAGATTAATTAATTATTATTTTTTTTAGTAATGAAAATACACCTCTGGCTCAGTTGCTTTGACTGTGTGCTCCTTCCTCAAATGGTGACACAGACAGAAAATATTTTTAGAGATGTCAGGTGGGGTCTGATAGGGGGTCCTGCTGGGCAGGAACTCACCCCCTCTCCAACTGCTTCTTCTTCCTCCTTGTCCTTCAGGCTGGGCCCTGGCTGGGAAGGAGAAGGTTGAAAATAAGTGTGTCTCAGTATCTTGTATCTCTCCCACTGTTTTGTATATATCAGCTTAGGCTTGGCAAAACCAGTTATTCATTAATGATGCTGTAGGCCTCCCCTGAGCACACAAAGCAACTTCTGGGGAGGTGCAGTGTATATGGTGCTGTGCTGTACCCATGTGTGGGCTGGCTGCCCATCAGCTACCAAGACTACCCAGCCTCCTGCCTGAACAGCAGCAGCACTGCTAAAATCTCCTGGAAAACAGGGAAACTGTTCAAATGCCTCTGAGATAATATTTGCTGGTGGTAACAGCCTCTCCTGTTACCATCAAGATATGGTGACTCCACATGGGAGGAAAGCCATTATTCCAAGTGTTACCTTCCCTGCTGCTCATCTGGAGAGAAAGTATAAAATCTTCTCTGAAATGGTGGAGGAAATGGAACCAGCAGACTCTTCTGGTTTTTTTGTCTTATCTGCAGTTCACACCTCTGACTGCCACAGCAAGCAGGTGGGCCACAAGAAGAGAAAAGAGACACAGAAGGACTTCCATTGGAGGAATAAGACAGACACAAGACATGTCTGGGTGGCAATTGATGGTAGAATTACAGAAAGTGAAATTGCTCCAGGCTACATTCAGGTCACACCAGCCCAGGTGCAGGGAGCTGTAAAGCTCCCCTGGCACAGACCTGTGTGGGTCCACATCCCACGTGTACTTGGGGAGATTGTGCTGGTCCTTTCACACCTTTACAAGTTAGTCCCCATGGTGAGGGACCCAAATGGTTCAAGGTGTGGAAGAAGACCTGCACAAACATCTCCCTTGTCAAGTGAAAAGGGCTTGTGGCTGACCCTCTCCACTGTGTCTCCCCATGGAGCCAAATACACGAGTTCAGGAGAGAAAGGGATAAAAAGGGGAGAGGGCTGTGTAGGAAGGGATTGGAATAAATTCAAGGAGGAGCTGAAATGAAGACTCACAAAGCCTGTCTCTGCCTCAGAAATAGTTACCTCCCCTTTCCTCTCACTGAGCCCTGCAGTTTTGATACAGCCTCTCTTCATTCATTGAACCAAAGCTTGGAAAAGACATTTGGGGTCATCGAGTCCAACCACATTGCTGCAGACCTCACTGCACACAGACATCCCTCAACACGGGGCACAAGGGGGTGGGGAAGAGCCCTGGAATCCCTTCCCCCTCCATCTCTTTTTGAGGGGGGGTTGCCCATCTCACCTTCTGTGGCTCCCATGGTGCTGTGGCAGTGGCAGGGAGAGCTGCAGCTCTGCTGGGGTCCCCATCAGGATGGTTCCCTCCCTGCAAACACGGGCACTGAGCTGCACTGAGGGCAAGCCAAGCAGGGAGGACTGAAGTGACACGTCCCCTGTTCCCTTTCAGAGGGATATTTAAGCTTGCTGGAGAGTCACAGGGGATCTGTGAGCATATCCAGCAGCACAAGATTTATGATTTAGGCAAACAGGGTAAATGTTTAAGTACACTGTATATTCTATATCTTTCCTAGTGCTTTCACAAGTGGAGGTGCCCCTGTGCACCTGTGCAGGGCAACCTCAGCTGCAGCCTCACATCAGGGCTCTGTGGCACTGCCTGCTGCCCACAGGCACACCTGGAATCCTCTGTGTGCACCAAGTCCCTCTCCCTCTGCCCTGCCTCCCCGTCAGAGGGGACAGAACAGAGAGGCTCAGCCAGTCCTGACATCAGCTGGAGACCCCTGGGCAATGCAGGCACCTTGGAGGGTGATGCCACAAAGGCAGGAACATGAGGCAGGGCAGCAAGAGGTCTGATTCAGTGCTTTGCTGAAGTTGTACAGCAAGGCCCGAACAGATGGAGAAGTGGAAGATGCAGCAATCCTGCACCCCCAGTTCAGTGGTGGGCTGGAGTTGATGCAGCCGTGCACTGGGGTAGGGACTCTCCTACCTCTCCTGGGCCCAGGTTTGCTCTCCCATGTTCCCACAGCAACAGCACTGTTGGCTTCATCCCTCTTTCTCTCCCGTGCACAACGATTAAAATCAGGCTCATCTCAAGTGCCTCAGCTTGAGAACCCAGACCTTTAATTGCTGCAATGAAGGATATGCAGCCAATTCTGAGGCCAGCAAAGCAGAAAATTAACATTTAGCATGAAAATGATACCACTGCATCATCATCAGTGCAAAGCAAACAGTACAAACCTCCAGGCTGTCTCTTTCCTTCCCTACCAGCACCCTTGGACTTGCCTGGTGCTGCTACAGCCCCATAGCTTCCCACACCCATGGGTCTTGCCCCCATGGGGCAGGCAGGGGACTGCGAGCCAGCATCTGCTTTCCCATCTCTGGAATTTTGATGAAGCAGATTTATACACTCGCTTCTAAGATAATCCTCTCTCAAATGTCAAAAGGGCCACGTTAGCCTCCGCATTGATTCCTGCAGTATTTACAGAGCAGAAAAATGCAGCGGCAGTGAACGCAAGGCTGTAGGGAAGAAACCCACTCCCTTGGGGTGTCCCTCAGGATGAATCATGCGTTTCAAGCAGAGAGTCAGATCTTTACCTCCTCCAGACCCTTAACTAGTTTTCTCCATCGTTAGTGCAAATTCCCCTCAGGCCTTTTCACCTCTCTGTTACCTAGGCTGTATTTTTGCCTGGTTGGACACAAATAAACATTGAAATGCTGTGTCCATCCAAGCGCAAAAGGCAAGGCTGTTTACCAGCCAGGCTGGGATAGAACCAGCACACCCAGCCCTAGGGCTTAACCTGCCACTGGGTCCCACCAGATCAGGGCTTTGGAGGTAGCTGGGATGGAGGTGATGGCTTGGCCTCTGTGTTGATCACTGAGCAGGGATAGAGATGAGGCCCAGAGGGATTATTCTGGAGCAGAATCCTGAGCCATAGGTTTGCCTCTGGTCACAGAAACAGCAGCAGCATGGGCAACCTTGCTTTGTTGTGAGATTTGGGGCTGTTCAGCCATGCCACAGCCATCAGAGCTGTCTGGGATTGAAAGCAAAATCTCAAGTTATAGGTCAATCTCCAAACAGGCTCCAGGATGTCAGGGAGAGGGCCTGGTGATCCCAGTTCTTTCTGGCTGCCAGCACTCTTTCCATTTCACCTGCAAACCCATATAGAAGCAATATTCAGGTAAATTATAATTAACCTTCCAAATTAGTGAGCAATGCAGGGCTGCTTGTCCCACTTTCTTCCCCAGTCAGGGCTCGGCACACTGGTGGTTTCTGCTTCAGAGGGAGCTGCTGTTTCCTTGGCCTCCTTTGTGTGGGTATCTGCGTGTCCTTGCTCAAAAGAGAATGTATTTCAAGACGTTTTGATGTGGACCTATGACCTCTTCAAGTTCCTGAGGAAATCATGGAATCATAGAATGGTTTGGGTAGGAAGGGACTTTAAAGATCATCTAAGTTCCAACACCCCATCCGTGGGCAGGGACATCTCCCAGCACACCAGGTTCTCCAAGCCCCATCCAACCTGACCTTGAACACTTCCAGGGAGTGGGCAGCCAAAACACCGGGCAATCTGTACCAATATTTCACCACCCTCACAGTGAAGAATTTATTCCTAATGTCTAATCTAAACCTACCATATTCCAGTTTAAACCTGTTCCCCCTTGTCCTATCAGTACACACCCTTGTAAGAAGTCACTCCCCAGCTTTCCTCAAGCCCCTTCAGGCACTTGGAAGGCCACTGTGAGGTCTCTCTGGAGCCTTCTCCTCCCCAGGCTGAAAAATCCCAGCTCTCTCAGACTCTCCTCATACAAGAAGTGCTCCAGCCTTCTGATCATCTTCGTAGCCCTCCTCTGAACCTGCTTCCAAGTCCAAGTTTAGGCTGTTTATTACTTCAGTGTACACTTGGAAAAAAAAATGGTGGGAGATTTGTTTATAAACAAAAGCCACCCTGGAACAGGTACATGCCTACACCCATGTTCACACACACACACACACACAAAGCAGCAATAACTACAGAAGCAGAAGATAAATAGTGAGCAGAAACAAAGGGATTTTCAAAATAGTCTCTGTTTTGTTTTTTTATTATTATTATTTTCATTCAGTGCCTTGCTGTTTGTTGTTGGTTCCTTTTATTTTTTCCTTTTTCCCCTCCCTTTATTTTTCCTTCCTGATTTATTTCCTATGCCTGGGCTTACTAACAGCAGAAAATAATCAATGGGCAATGATGATTAACAACCTCCCACATGTTATTAACTCTAGCTTCACTGGAAGGTCATTTTTAAGGACTATGGTAAGAAATATAAGGGTATACATTCCCTCTACATACATACAGCCACCCCTCCCTGTGGAGAGGTGGCTGCATGTACGTAGAAGGAATGCACACACAGAAGCAGATACTTTATCCACACCACCCTATTCTCATTGCACTTGACTCTTCCTTTGAACTATTATTACTTAGAATGTGTGTAGGATTTCTGTGTGTAGATCATATCTTGAAGCAAACCCTTTATATAGCTCAGATAAGAAGATGGGAGAAGTGCAAGAATGGGATCATAAATTAAATGTGTTTGAGAAGCTGTAATTGAAAGGAGAGATGGGGGTCATCTGCTTTCATTGTTATAATCACAGCAATTATTAGATGCAGCTAAAGGTGACAGTTCTTGTTTTAGAGCAAAGCCTACCCAGTGCTTCATATCCAAGGCTGTGACAGCTTGAAAGCAAGGCTTATGCAGAAGGTTTGCAGAGTATTAAAAATGCCAGCCTGTGCATAGGCCACGTACCTTGGGTTCTTGCATGATGCTTCTCCTCCTTGTTTGCAGGCAGGTAGCTCTCTCTTAAGAAGGCACTTTCTGTTTTAAGAGCAAAACCTTGGATTAAAGGTCTTTCACTGAACATTATTTTCTCTTTGGATTGCCATTGGCATGTCCTGTGGTATCACTGATGGTTTGTTTTGAAGCATAATCTTAGACCACATGGGTATTTCTGAGTGAAGGAAGGGGGGGCCACCACACCTCCTAGTGCTGAGTGGTTGCCAGTCCCCCTTTTTGGAGATGCTCTGCCAGGCTCTGTGAAGGGACAGTGCTATTCCCTTAGTGCCAATCATAAGATAAGAAGAAAGCAGTGGCAGCAGAGCACTGACAGAGAGCACCACACCATGGGCAGCACAAACAGGTAACTTACAGTGCAAAAACTTTCAACCAGGATGAATAAGCTGGAGGAAAGGGAGAGGAAAAGCTGTGGGAGGACCTGCTGTTGTTCTACACAGTGTACTGTGTGGACCACCCCTGTAGTCCGGTACCCAGAAACAAACAAACAAAAATTATAACCCTAACCCAAGCCACATCCTATTTTCAAGTTTTCAGAAACAATACAGATATCTGAAATGGTATTAGCCAGAAGGTTTAACATGCTGTGGTCTCCAGGAAAATGTCCTTGGGAAAACAGTGCCTCTCCCACTCTATCATTCTGCTCTGTGGACCATGAGACAGAGAGAGAGCTGTATCTGCTGACTTTGGTGGCTACAGATGAAACAATGAAGAAAGATTTGAATTCCTGTGGGCTCAGCAGCTCTGTGCAGAGAAGGGGGAGTGTGAGCTGGAGGCTGTTGTGGCTTACATGGCAACATTCCAGCTGCTAATGGGAGTAACTTCATGAGGTGCAGAGTCCTCTCTGCTCCTACTGCTGTCACAGACATGGAAGATGCTCAGCACCTCTGCTGATAACCAAAGCAATGCTAAGGATGCACCTGACCATAAGGCCCATCTATGAGAACCCATCAACAGCATAAGCTGAAGAGCAGAGCTCTTGTTACTGTGACTGCTGTTGGAGCAAAAGCAGAGGCACACTGCAAGGCAGAGGCTGCAATGCTGGGTGTGGTGGGAGTGAGAGCTCTTGTAAAAAGAGCACATATGCTCTGAAAGTGTCCAGGAGGCATAAATATCTCATACCACTGCTCAAAATGTGACCGGATCTTAGCAGAAATAAACAGAGGGCTGGGAAATATGCAGGAGAAGGAAAAAGTGCCAGAGAAGAAACATACATCTAAATGAGATGGAAGAAATCAATGACAATTCAAAGATCCTTAGATACTCAGTTCCTACTGGAAGTCAGTCCCCAGCAAGGAACAAAAATAACATGAAAAAACCCTGAGAATTAAGGCAGATCTCATAAAATAAAGTATTCATGAAGACTAGGGAAGGGAATATTTGGGAAGTCTGATCACATGTAGATAAACTGAACTGTGTGGCATACATCCAAGGGCCTGACTTTGAAAAGTACCAAGCACTTCCTACAAAGTGCACTGTTTTGTATTATAGCTAGTCAGAAAATCAGCAGGGTTTAATTTTCCTTCTCTCTGCAAAATTCTTGTGATGAGACCAAGCAAACAAAAACAGCTTACCTCCACATCTTCCATAATAAATTCTGAGGGTTTAGTTGACTATCAGAAGTACGTTTACTCATAGCAAATCTCTGCTCCTGGGGCACTTTTATGACACCTTTTTGCTCTTGTTGCACAGTGGGTTTATAGGGCACATCTCCCACAGTTTCGGAGGAACCATCTTCAGTGCCCCATGGGATGGCTGAGGTTCCTGGTGGCTGTGATGCCCTGTGGTGGCATTACAGACACAAGATTCCTGCCACATTATGGCAGGAATAGTTTGGTTCTCAGCCAAAAGAAAAGGCAGAAAATTCCTTGAAGACACACAAGTTTTCTGGTTTTTCTTTTGTTTGAAAAACTATTTTTCTGCTCAAGGAATTGTTTTCCTACCTCCCCCAGGCCTGCTCAACTTGTATTAATTTTACAGAGAGCTGATGGCGTTTGGTCCTTCAAAGAATCTGGTCTGATAGCCCCCCCCCCCCCAAAAAAAAAATAATTCCAAGCAAACCAAAAAACCAATCCCAAATGTACAACACTGCAAATTTCCCATGAAAGAAAATAGTGGTCATGCTGGCAATTGCTTCCCATATGTGTGATTTCAAATGGAAACTTGTGGCAAGTGGAGTAGGGAAGACAGGTGAAGATGGAGAAGCCATAAGAAATATCCTTAGTAGTACACTTAAAAGCACTCACTGGCAAGCCAAGGTAAGAAGAACTAAGTACACCTGGCTTGCTGGAGCAGTAGGTGGGGCAGGACAAGGTATCAGTGAGGCAGGACGTGGAGATCAGCATTGAGCAGGGAGAGGGATTGCTTCTGGTGGCAGACACGGGGGAGAGGCAGGCATGAAGATAACATGGCAGCGGGACAAAAAAAGGGAGATCTCAGGCTGACAGCAGCAAAGAGGCTCCTGGCAGGAGATGCAGTCCCCCGTGGGAAGTGGGGAGTAAGGGATGATGAAAAGATGCCTTGGCGAATCCTGGGCTGCCCTCAGGTGTTGTCTGGGAGGTGGGTGGGTGATGACAGAGGTTTTTCTTGGTGCCAACAGCCAGGCATAGCTGGGAAAGGCAGCTCTTGCCAGGAGAAACTGCACAGACAGACCCACTGCAGAAATACCCAGCAAAACCATGAGGCGTTTGCTGGGTCCTAGTATTCAGCTTCCTTTTCAGGAAAGATAGATGTTTCTTCTTTCTTCTTCAAACAGTTAGTAAATAATTAAAAGAAAGAGACAAAATATTCCCTAAAGATAACCTAGTCTTCTGTTTCCATGGCAACCTCCTTCCTAAGCCAGAAGCCTTTTGCTCCAGTTACATGGCAGAGGGTGAAAGCCCTTTTGTAGGGAGGAGGCATGACCCACTGGAAGGTGAAGGGGAGACCTTGTGTAAAAGGATTGTAATGAACCACAAACCACAAGAGAAGCAAAGAAGTTTTAACCTGCAAATCAGCCCCAGTGACAACTCAGAAGAAGCTGAAATAGCATCCACCTTAGGGTCTGTAAGCCACTCCATGAGGTCACAACCACCATCCTTCCAACCTCTTTTTACCCTTCTCCTGTCCCACCTATTCCAAGTGCAGGCCATACTTCTATCATGACCAAATATCGGGGTAACTTCTAGCACTGCACTAATCTCTGATCTCTCTCCCCTTCCTCAGCTGAAAAGTTTCACAGCCCACATAAGTGCCAGGACAGGTCAGAGTCCCTATCTCAAGTTCCCTTATGGCCACCTTCCAGAAAAATTGGGTTGTCAGGGGGTTGGGTCGGTTTTAACTGTTTTGAGGTTGTTCAGGGGTTTTTTTGGGAGGGTTTTTTTGGTTTTTTGTTTGTTTGTTTGTTTTGTGGGGTTTTTTGCTTGTTTTTTGTTTGGTTTTGGGGGTTTTTTTGTTTGGGTTTTTTTTGTTTTTTTTGTAAGCCCTACCTCTGGCTTCAAAGCAGCTCTGGGGTTAGGTTTAAGCCTTGTGTAGCCCAAGTGTATTGTTCTGCTGATTGGGGACTGACAGGCCTCCTTCCCTGAGGATGTGAAACCATGTGTCTTTTCTCTCCGCCCATGGGAGAGCAGGTAGAGGCAACTCACCCAAAGAACAACCAGTGCAAAAGAAAAAAAGCATTTAAGACCCTTATTATTGCTTTAATAGATCTGGATCAGCATTCTTCCTGCAAAGACAAGGACCCGGGCTCTCCTGTTCTCTCCTCGCAGACCTGATTTCCCTGCAGTCAGTGTGCACGCTTCCAACACAGCAAACACTCCTTCCAGCAAATAAATCAAGTCCACGCAGTTATTTTCCTTTTCCTGGCTGTTGGTCCAGTTTGACATGCTTGCTGTTTACGGCCTCGGTTTGTAAGATGCAGAAGCTGGTTAAAAATCGGACAAGTCACAATAAAAACAGAACTTCTGTTTTGTACTGTCCCCTTCACAATGCTTCAAATGCCAGCTGGGAGAGCTCTGGGTGGTCTGCAGGGGCTCTCTTATGTGATGGAAAAAAGGGGACAGAAATCCCCAAGGAAGCCAGACTCCTTCTCTTAGCAGTGCAGCAGCCTCCAAACTTACCCATCTCCACTGGGCTGCTATAATCTCCCTGCTGACCTTCTCAACTCATCCTCTCTGACAAGCCTTGTGCAGGTTCTCTGGGGCTGTAGGTGACATCCCAGATGTTTATGCCCCCTGGGTGGATGGTTTTCCTACCCACTTGCAAACACAGGAAAGGTATGGAACCTTTGAGCTGCTGCAGGAGGAGGTCCAGGCTGTCCCTGGGCAGGAAGGAGACACATGCAGTCATACCACTGGAAAGGAAAAGAGGGATGAGGCCTCTAGAGGCCTTGCTACAACCACAGTGGGAGAGGATCATGCCTGCCAGATTGAATTATAGATCCTGAAGCAGGCCATGGGAACTCGTCTGCTCTTGACCTCCACACTGCAGGCCTCCCCACTCACACTCCCCTGTAAGGCAGAGGTGAGGAGAGCTGCAGTTCTCCTCCTCTATCTCCCCCATCTCTCTAGCTAGTGAGACAGTTAGCCTGGACACAACACACACAAACATCCTTACATTTGTGTACACACACACACACACAAGTGCAAATATTCCCTGCTCTCCATGTCCCCATTTGGCACCGAGCAGGAATCTGGTCACAGCTGCACTGATGCAAATCAGAAAACACCAGAGGATGAAGGTGATGCTGCAAAGGAGGCAGAGGTGTCACCAACCCAAGGATGTTCTTGCAGTGTCTTCCTGCTGGGACTTGGAACAGGGTTAGCCCTCAGACATGGGACTGACTACATTGTATGTTCCAGAAGCTCCCTTTGCTTTTATTTGTCTTTTTTAAAATTCTATTTTTTTGTCTTCTTTTAATATATATATAGCTATAGATACAAAAATAACAGATAGGTTTCTCTAGAGATGATTTTTGCACCTTTGGGCTTCTAAAATAAAATATCACAATTACTGTAAATGAAAGGGGGAAAACTTGTATTTCCTCTTCCCTTTTTACCTCCTCTACTACTCTGTCTCTCCCACTCCAGATTTGCCCACATATCTTGTAAATCTTTTTCCCTTAGTAGTTTTCTTCCTTTGGAAAATGAAAAAGACAAAACCAACAAAACAACAAAAATACGCCACATAGCCTCCATCCCCTCCTCTCAGGAGCATGCCTGCTGTGTTCACATGCTCCCTTCAAAGCAAGGTTTTTCACCTCAAAACGTTTCCCATGCTCCATGGCTGTTTGCTTTTCCCTGCTGCTGGGGCCAGATTTTCACCTGCTGTAAATCAGCATGAACCACCTCAAGCCAGAGCTCTGCTGCCTTACAGAAGCTCACAGTCACGTTTTGGCAACTGCCTCTTGACCTGAAGATCTAGCCCACAATTTTAAATGTTTGAAATGGAAGCATGGACAATAAGGACGTTCCCAGAAACAGGCAAAGCAAACCCCAGGTGCTTTTCTCGTGCTGCTCACCCTGCTTTCCTTTCCCTTCTCCCCCACACTCCTTGTTTGGCACAGCACCTCCTTCAGCTCCTGTTTGCTTCTTCCTCCCTAGCACTTTCTGAAATTCATAATCTCTCAGTAAAAAAAATAAATAAATTGATCTCTCTATACATGTATATGTATATAACTAACAGCTGCCATGGGGCAGTCAGCTGGCTGGAGGGACCCATCCCTTCCAGCCCCATGGCCTTTCCTTGTCACTATAGACTCTGCAGTGATGGTGCAGGCCCTGCCCTCAGGCAAGACTGTGCCCGTATTGCTTGCACTCTTCCACACCTCTGAGGTACGGTACCAGAGTATTTATCCTATATATATATATATGTATATATATATATTTATAAATTTTTGTTTGCCTGGTTCTTTTTCTTGCAAATACTTTGGAATTGCTGCTGGGGAGAAGCCAGTGAAATACACCCCTCTTGCCAACAGCCAAACTCTCCCTGCCTGTGCCCCAGGAACCCTCATCTGTTCCTCTTGCTGACTCCATCACCCAGCTCCAGCTTGGATGGGAGCGGGGACCCACCATCCCCCCTCCCCAGTCTGCCACGGCCATCCGGCTCCTCTCCTTCCCTGGGCGAGGGGGTGTCCTTGCAGAAGTCCGTCACCCAGGAGGGCATCGAGAGGAAGCCCCGTGGGTCAACGGTGTAGAAGGGCTTGGTGTGGTGGGCAGCGGGGCGACGGGGCAAGGGGCTGGCATGGAGGCTGCTGGTGCTGCTGCACTTCTTCACCAGGGTCAGCCCAGGTGGCGGGGGGGAGAAGAGGGAGGTCAGCGAGAGGCTGCTGAGGGTCTCAGAGGGCTCACTGTTGTTGCCACCTCCCCGTAGGCTGCTGCCCACTCCCTCCTCATCCGAGGGGTCCATGGAATCGTGGTGGGTGCAGCCGGGGCTGGTGCTCCCACCACTGCTGTGGCTGCGCTGGTGCCGACGGATGCTTCGCAAGTTGAAAAGCCCCCGGCCCCGCAGGTTCCGGCAGCGGGAGGCAGGGGACAGGGGGGCTGCCAGGGGTCTTTGGCTGCCAGCAGCTGGCACAGGGCACAGAGCCACCGGGAGGTCCAGAGTGCACTGGGGAGAGTCACTAAGGTTGAGGCTGTCCTCCAGGGTCGTCTGCAGGCTGCCCGCTGAGCTGCTGCTCCGGCTCTCCAGTGAGGTATCGCTCTCAGGGGTCTGGGGAGCAAGGGTGTGAAAATAAAACCACAGTTAGCCACAATTACAGAACAGGGGGAAAAACCCAATTCCTCTTTCTCCTCTGCTGGGGAGGGAAGCTATAAGCCACCTGAGAAATTCTGCAAAGCACCAGCCAGGCAGTTTACTCGGTGGATTCCCTTCTAGGAGAAGGGTTCCCTTCTAGGTTTCAGTATTTTGAGAGCTGATTTCATTCTGCTTCAGGAGCAATCTTCCCTTCCCATGTGAAATGCTCCACACCAAAGGAAAGGTATGCTGGGTCTGTGACCTCTGCAGTCCCTGTTGCTGGGCTGTCCCTGACCACTGATGGTCCAGGAGGCAGCAGAGCCAGATTTCCCTGTGGGTCTTCACCCTCATCTTCCTTGTGAACCTGCCACACAGTCTGGTTAATACCGTCAGCTGGCCAGAAGCCAGGGGACTTTCATAAATAGATCTCCTCTCATTAAAAAGTCAGCAATATTTGGGGAAAGAAAATAAATATTTGAGGAAAGTATTTGGGGGGAAAAAAACTGGGGAAAGGAAAGAAAAAATCATGGTTCTTCTGACCAGCACTAGTAGCAATGATGGTATTTAGGGGAGAGATTTCCAGTAGGAAGGGGAAACAGCCTTAGTTTCCTTGTACCAATGCTCAGTTAGTTAACCATAGGACAGTTTGGGTTGGAAGGGACCTTAAAGATCACCTAGTTCCAAACCCCCTGCATGGGCAGGGACACCTCCCACTAGGATCAGGTTGCTCAAGGCCCCATCCAACCTGGTCTTGAGCACTTCCAGGGACAGGTCAGCCACAATTTCCCTGGGCAACCTGTGCCAGGGCCTCACCACTCTCACAGGAAAGAATTTTTTCCTAATTCTTCCCTCTTCAAGTTTTAAACCATTTCCCCTTGTCCTCTCTCTACACATCCATGCAAAAAGCCCTACTCCAGCTTCCTTGTAGGCTCCTTTCAGGTACTGGAAAACCACTATAAGGACACTTCAGGGCCTCCTTTTCTCCAGGCTGAACAGCCACAACTTCCTCAGCCTGTCTTCATAGGGAAGTGCTCCAGCCTGCTGATCATTTCTGTGTCTCTCCTCTGGACACACTCGAGGAGCATTAGGTCCTTCTGCTGCATTTCAGTTGTTCCTAAGAAACTGGTCTGTGCTAGGAGACCATCAATGGGACACAATACTGGTAGTGAGTGATGTAGGACTGGAAACAGCCTCCTCAACTATAGCTGTTCAACAGAGTCTGCATCACATAATCAGAATTGTACCCATTTCTCCTTTACAACATTTGAGTACTTTTGCCCCAGTAGTATGCCAGTTCCAGAGCTCTTTCTCTTTATGTCTGAACTTATAACAGAAGTTTCAACACAGTAACAACTCAGCAGCCTCAGCTTGAGACTAAATTTACCCCTCGTGAATTTATACACATTTGTATTGTGCCAACACTGTCTGTCACATAGAAATGGATACCATACAATTTTATTTTTATTTTTTAGTTTTTCTGCAACAGAGTATCCCTGTACTCCTGAAACAGGAATTGTTCATGCAGTATCTTCCCAGAAAAATAACAGGGATCTCTATTGGACTATCGCTTCTGTCTCCTCTTTTCTTCAGACACACTTGATTTTCCCTCAACACTTTCATTCTTCTCTTTCATTAGTGAGAAATAGCTGTCTTTCCAGAGAGCACCTTTTTGAGAAGTAAGAGCTAAGTGGGCAGGGGAAAACAGTGTGCTCTGGGATGCAGTGTGTGGATGTAGCACCAAGGGAGGTGGAGGAGGTAAGTGGGGAGAAGCCTCCTCCAGCCAAGTAGGTGTGTGATCCAGAGCCCCTTCTCTAGGAAGAGCTGAGGAGGCTGTGCAGCTGCTGCCTCCCTGGCTCCCACCTGCTCTGCACACAGGTGTCTGCAGCTCACTTGGAGCAGGGGACCTGGGAGCAAGCAAAAAGGTGAGGTGATTTTGCCTTCGTATGGCAAAGCTGGCTGAAGCTGTCAAACTGTTTTTTGATTAGAGGCAGAAGAATATATGATTTCAGGAGGTAAGCACTATATAACACCCCTTTGCTATAGAACCCTCTTTCCTCCCAACCCTGCTGCACTCTGTGCACTGTCCTTCTTCAACAGGCTAGATCCAGGTTACCCTGCCCCTGACCAGAGCTGCCTCACTCCTTTCTGTGCTTTCTACCCCTTCTTTTTGGGTGTGATTTGAAGCTCAAGCTTTCCTAGCAGAGGGAAACACAGGTCCTCACCTGATGAAGAAGTGAACAGTTCACGCTTGGAGACCTTAGTGATGCCCATGAGCCTTGCAGAGAGATCTTAGGAAGGTTGTGTGGGCATGAGACTTTCTCAGGTCCTGTCTGGGTGGCAGAGATGGCTGGGTGGAAAAATTCTGCTGGTACAGGTAACAGTGGGCAAGATGCACCTGGAGAGAAGGGGCTGGGAGGAACTGACAAAGCGCCAAAAGACATGGAGAGAAAAGAAACAGAAAAAAAGTTGAAGAGTCCCTTGATTTGATTTAGTGTCTTTGCTGCTATAGATACGAGGGTCCTGCAAGTCCAGTGTTAGGAGGATATTTAGTGAGTGAAGAAGACTCAAGTCTAGTGTTCACACCATCAGTCCTACTTTCTACACAAGAACAAAAACCTGCACCAGACCCAGAAGATCTAACAGAACTGAGAGTTATAAAGCAACATCCCAGCTTGCCTCTCTCACTGCTGCTCTTGCAGAGAAATGCTGAGCTGTAAGCCCTTCATTCATCTACATATCACTGCCAGATGATTTTCATCCCAGAACCTGAGAGGCAAGGAATGAAGGGAGGCAATTAAACTGGTTGTTTGGGAAACCTGAGGGCCCAAAAGAGTCCAGGGTGTGCTCAACAGCAGGACTGGAGCATATCTATCAAGGGCAGATGTGTTAGGTGTTCCCTGAAGCTCTTCCACATAGGCAAGCCTGAAGGAGCATATGAGATCTAGCAACAAAAGAAAGAAACACTCTGCACTCTATTCCCAAAGACTGGCAAACTGAAAAATAATTCTTGGTTATTGTAAGTCCACATCAGATTAACTCCATTCCTGGCAGTCGGAAAGCAGGAGAAAGGCAGATGAGCTGAACCAACCCACACTTTCAGCAAAACTGGAGAGTGATGGGAGCCATGCTCACCTTTTGTACTTTCATGCTTTAGCCAAGACTGGACTGAGTTGAAAGGAGTTTTCTCCATTTCACACAGGTAGCTGTCTGGATTTGTAGAGCCATCTGCACTGGATATTGGGAGCAGACATTCCTCCAGATCTCCTACTCCATTGGAGTCAGGGTTGTCTTGGCCACCCTGCTGAAAAAAAATAAATGAGGACAAATCCTCTAGAAATTTAATGGAAGATGACAGAGTAGGCTTTTCAAAATCTCACAAAGAAGGTCTGATTCTGAATATAACTTCAAGCTAGCTAAGAGATGCTTAAGTTCCCAGCCCATATCCCTTAAATTTAGGCTCATTCACAAGAAGTTACTGACAGTGCTGAGGAGAACTTTCAGAAATATACATCTTTTTGTTTTCCTCAAATCATTCTCCAAGATACGCTTCTATGGTAAAGCACTTTGAAAAGTGACCAGAATTTATACAGCCCAGCAGAGACATACATGTGGACAAATACAGAGCACTCCAAATGAGCAGGAACAGAAATGTAGTGGATGGTGCAACATGCCCATAACCACCTGAGGCTAACCTTGATTTCCTCAGGACTCAGTTGAGAAGTGTTTCGATTATCTGACTCATCTCCTAGAAGGATGGAAGAGGACTTTTCTGAGTTGAGGGATAATGCTTCCATTTCAGCTAGCTGGACCTGCAGGAAAGGAAAGGAACTGTCAGTGGTCATGCCTGCTGCCCACATTTCAAGCAGTCACTCTGTTTATGGCAGGTAAGTGAGACCCTGGAGATCTGAAGTCAATTTTAAGTTATATTCCTTGGATACATTAGGTACTGCCTAACCCAGACCTGGGCTGGGCAGGAGAACCCAGTTTTTAAGGGAAGTTGAACACATGGATCTGCAAGCAGCCCACCACCAGTCCATGATCCTCTAGTGCCAGAACTGGAGGAAGCAGTCCTGAATCTCTCCCAGTGATATGGGTGGCACAAGGCCCTGCAAGTAAATCCAGGCAGGGAGAGGGCTCTTCCAGGCCAACAACAAGGCAATTTGCTCTGCTGAAGGATGAGGAGGGGAGCCCTCTCTCTGATGGTACCACAGACAGCCCTGTTTAAATGGGAAGGGACTTTCATTCCAGGGATAGTCATGCCTCTTGCAGTCCATGCCAGTATCATGCTTTTCATTTTCTCTTACCTTCATCACTGACCCTCCAGCTTCCCTCTTCCCTCATCTCTAACTTACCCAAGACCTCAGATAATACCATCTTCCATCCTGCTCTCCATCCCTAAACTCACTCCTCCTGCCCACCCATATTTGTGTTTTCTTGATTTCTGAGACCAAGCCTGACCGCTGCATCTTTCACATCCTTGAGCCTCAGCTCCACTCCAATCCCATTCCTGATCTTGCTTCATCTTTTGACTTGTTTTGTACTACATAGGCCCCTCTCCCATCCTCTTTCCTCTAAGCTTTCATTTCCTCTCTGCCTGACATCTTTTTCCCACAATGCCTGAAAAGCACCTCCTTCTTCTAGGAGCCTAAGTAGCTGTTCTCTCTCTGTCCTGTTCTTGGCCTTCCACCATTGGTCTCTAGAGTCCCACCAGTTCCCACTACCTGACTCAAGAATTATATTCTAGGTTGTCTTAGGCAGAAGAGATTGCTTCCTGGCCATTTGTCTAGTTCTCCCCAGTGTTTGTAAGAGGCAGGTACAGCTTTTGTGCTGTAAGAGCAAGTAGAACATTTGTAGAGATGACTCCTTTGAACCGGCAGAGCCTAGAAGAGGACTCCATCAAAGGGGTAGCACACCTTGAATAAATAGGATGGAAAACTAGAGCTGGACTTTAATAAAGGGCATAAATGACACCTTGGTTTGGGATATTATACTGACGCAGGAACATGGTGTCATTCAACCACAAAGACAGCCCAAAACCAGCAACTGCCGATCAGTGCCGATGCACCAGAGAACCCACAATGAAGTTGTGCTGAGCATGGTAAAAAGCCACCACTGAGCAACTACTTGTGTGAAGAACTATAGTCTTCACTCAGTCCTATTTCATGTGTGTACTCGTCCATTACTCGCCTAAGTGCTTGTTACACCAGCTGTGCTTGTAGATGCACAAGCATGAAATGTGGTAACACCTGCCACTACCTTCTCCATCCACAAAAAAAGGGTTTCAACAAAAGCCAAAATAGTCTGTTCTTTACTGAACTTCTTCCTCACCAATTCTGGCCATGTTGGGATCTACACAAAAAACATAATCAATAAAGCCATGAATAGATACGCTCCATGTGTGGAAACTGCTGCTCACTGGCAAATTCCTTGCACTGACCAAACACACTCTCGGCCACCAACACACAGATATCTAATTGACAACCATCCCAAGAGCATGAAAGGATAGACATGACAAGAGAAGAGGCTAGCAATATGAAAAAAAGAAAAAAAGTTATGTTACTATAACTTCCATTACTGCAGAATATTAAAAAAATCTTGTGACTAAAGAGGGGTAATTTTAAAAATTACAGTAGGGGGGAGAAGGGGCTGTTGCCTAAAAGCAGTATCCATGAAAACTGCCAGGGAGATCCACCTGAGACATTGAGCCATGCACATGTATCTCCTAGATATAACTAGTTGCAGATATATCTTTAAAAACAGTGCCATGATTGCAAAAATCCTTAGTTGCACAAATAACTGGTTTCATAATAAGATGCCAGCAGCTTAACTGGGAAAGATGCTGAGCACTTCTACTCATTGCAACCAAAAGCTTAGCACATATTAATAACTTGAATCATATGTTTAAGTGTTGTATCTATCCACTCAGCAACTTGAGGGATTAAACTACAAATGAAATGGGAGTGAACATTTTTGACTAATATGTGATTTTTGTCACAAGGGCAAAGTACAGGGTGATTTGATGGGCAGCAAGCATACTATTTTGTTGGAACAAACATATTGAATAGGACTAGATAAAAACTGTTTTGTGTCTATATCTTGCTGTGGATAGCTTCTGAGACACTACAGTTCTGTCTGTGTGTACAATGCACATTCAATTATGTTGATGTGCCAGAGTTTAATGACTGTGTGCATTGCTGGTGTTAGTGCTGAGACAGGCCTAGCTGTGACTCCATGTAGTGATCTCCCATTGGAACTTTCTCAATGTTTTTTATACTATGAAATATGAAGAGAAGGTCATGAACAACCTAAAATCCTGAACTGTAATTTTGGTAGTATGATCAGAAATAAAATATCTGCATTTTACTACTAAGGTTACTCCTGCGTATATGGATAATTTATTTTCAATTCCACATTTTAGATTTATTGAAATATCCATTAAGAATAATAATTTATGGCTCTATATCAGCCATAAGGAATTATGAATTAAGAACAATTCTTTAGTTGTGATTGTTCTGTTAAACTCTTTGCCATGGCTGTGGGTTGCAGGTGAAGATGTTGCTGTCTAGATTCTTTGCTGGGAATGTAAGAAACTCTGCTGTTGTCCTCATTCCTGGGCAGGATACTGAAGACAATCTGGAAGGTTTTCAAATGCAGCAAATTAGCTGCAGATTACTTAATTTTGGGGTAATTATTCTGGAATGCCTTAGAAGATCAGATTTTCTAAGAAGGCTGAGCATGGACTGCGGGATATGAGGACTTAGGTAAAGCAGCAGAAATCCCAGTTAGTTGAAAACTATTTATGTATAAATAACTATGTTATTTAGCTGCATTGATGCAGCATCTGTGAAGTGCTGCAATACTGATAAACTACAGCAATGTTTGCATTTTGATACTTTCAAAGGGAAGCTATGGGGACAAGCTGAAAGGCTGAAAAAAATTTAAAGCATCAGAACTAGGTACCTGAAGCCAAACAAAATACTGTTTTCTCCAAACATCAAACATGGATAAAGTAATCTGCCAATGGGAGCTCTCTTCCCGAGTTTGCTGGTTACTTTATAAGCAATAGCAACATAGGAAGTGAGTTATAGGGAAGGAAATGGTGAAGATTGACACTGATGCACTGTCAGATGAACCATGCTACTGTTACAAGTCTGACCACAATCATAGCACTTAAATACAATACAATTATTTCAGAAACAAAATCAATTCTTCTGCTCAACTGATTTCTCACAGACTACTTTGCTCCTGAAGTTTCACAAGATGAAAAGACTGATTAGAAAGTGGGTTTCCAAAACATCTTCTAACCTTAGAAGCAAAAGTCTAAGCCATTTGGTATCCTGCTCTTAGCAACAACCCATTTGTCAGCTAGCAGGTTGTACATAAGGAAAAAGACTCTCAAACTTTCTCAGTGGGACCATTTTAATTTATTTTTTGCTTAAATTAATTGACTTTCTTCCACCACAAACCAATCCTCGCTCATAGTCTGTGACTCTGTTCAACAAGGCATTAAAGCATGTGCTTAATTCATCAGCCTCAACAGGGAATAAACAAGCACATATTTAAAATGAAGACAAAAAACATCTCCCATTGTATTGCCCTGCGTGCTGTCACTGGGGTAAGATCCTTTGGGTCCTCTGTACCACATGAGCTTGAATCTCTGCTTTTCTTACAGAGCTGAACACAAGAGCTGCCGGGACATCTTCATATTAATTTCTCTGCAGCTCATTCAGTCCTTCCTGACCTCTGTCCTGGCACATCTCACCTTTCCACCACTTCAAACATCTCCCTGTGCCTAAGAAGGGCAGGCCTGTACTAGGGGCAGTATCAGCAATACGGGACAGATGACCAGGACAGGGCAACAAGCTCACTGTCTACATGATCTACAGCCAGGAGCACACATCAGATGACCTGCGGACATGTGGGTGGGCAGGTATTGGGGGGACAGTCCCCTCACGCATCCTCGTACGCAGGTTACCTCTTGCTTGTCATGGTTACACTTCTCGCACATGGCCGGCGAGGAGTAATGATGGAAGACGGAGCCCGATAGGTTATCGATGATCATTAACTCCCCGTCGAAGGAGTCCTTAATAATTAAAGAGACACTGTCCAGCCATAAGTTCTCCTAGGGGACAAGAAAGGGGGGAGGATGGGAGAGATCATTTTAAGAATGTTGAGGTTTTTGCTTCAACATTTCATGTGAATTTGGGGTTGGGTTCTCCACCCTGACTCATCTGGAGCAGCACCTTGTTCTGCAGGTACCTGCACAGCGTCACCGGGGGAGCATTTGCTCCTTAGGGTGTTGAAAAGGTGCCAGAGTTCAGTGCAAAAGAAAAAATTTTAAAAAAAAAGGAGGGACTGTCTTCACTCATTATCAGTGCACCATGGCACTGCTCAGGCCTCTCTTCCAGCTGTGCTGGAAAGCCTCACTCTTGATCTGCCATTTCCCCTGCTCTATTCTCCTGAGCTCCCCTCTCAAATTTGCTCCTACCACACCTTTAGCTGATCTCCTCCATCCCTCCTCTGCTGGCCTTCTGCTACACCATGATGACAATGAACAGGACCCAATGCTATCACAGCCTTGCCCCCTCACAATGCTACCAACTCACAAGTCTACCTTGAAAGCAAATCTCTCACCTTGAGGTGGAAGAATCTATGTGCTACAGCGAAGCCCTCTGTCATCTAGGCTGTCCGGCTTCTCCCCACAGCTACTTGCTGCAGTCTGGTTGGTAAGTTCAAAGGTGTACTCACCTGTGCTGGAGAATAACATCTCATGCACAGACGTCCTTCAGGATCTGTTCTACCACCACCTCCTTCCATTCCTGCTCCTTTTCCCCGCCCTGAATTTGAGGAGCCTGACTTCCGGGAGCACAGCCCATGTGCAATTTCCAGTTCAATCTCTGCATCCATTTCTGCATCCTCCTGGGCTTCCTTGTTGCTGTCATCAAGATGTTTCATGAGCACAGCTACCACCACATTGATGAGGACAAACTGGGCTGTGAGCACAAAGCTGACAAAGTACAGTGGGGAGATGAACTGCAGGTTGCTGAGGCAGCTCCGGTCATCGTGGCTGCAGTCACGCAAGGTATCCTTGAGGGGATGTTGGGTTTGAGAGGGAATGATGGAAGGAAGGAAGGACTAAAGTCAGAATACAAGTTTGGCTGCTCTTTCTGTCAAAAACCACTGATGACAACGTAAAGAACAGGGCAAATGTTTCTATCACCCCACACCCTCTGGGACTACGATGTCCTCAAAGAAGGACACCATATGATCATATGCTCTCTGCTACAGAGCAAATACATCCATAGGCATACAGAACAAACTACTTGCAGACCATCTTATGTTGCTGCAATTGTAACCACACACATGTGAGCAACAACAAAATTGAGCAGTCTAGTACTGCCTTCTCCCATCCAGATTCAAAAGCACGAAAGAAATTCCCCTCTCCTTGTCCTCAGAAGGAAGGAAGTATTTATTTTTGATTGCTCTGGTAGATCTGCAGATAGGTGCCATATCCAATGCACCTATATTCAGCTTTGATGACAGGCCTTATGACAGTGGATATTTCCTCTTAGACTGGACAGACTTCTTGTTCCTCCCAAGGACAATTTGCACTTTTCTCAGTCAGATCTCCATAGGACTAGATGAGCCCAAGATCTGAGTGGGCAGGGAGATTCTGGCAACTCAGCTTCTGAACTCTTTCACTTTTCTAGCCCAAGCATTACTGAACAAAGCACTCATCAGAATTTCTCTTTTCCCACAATGAAGACATCCACGTTCCCAAGGCTCAGTTACCTTCATGATCCCATTCCAGTTGTCACCTGTGGACACCTGGAAGAGCGTGAGGAAGGCCATCCCAAAGTTCTCAAAGGTGGCGTGGCGGCTCATGCCCTCGCAGGGGTTCTCTTCATTGCACACTGAAAGGAAGGGGATCACAGCTATCAGCAACACTCTGTTGCTCAGGGGTATCCTCCTAACATGTCCTTGTGCTGCTTTTCTTCTTGATTAATGTTCCATTACAAGAGAAATAAATAATCCTTCCCTGAGTTTTTCCTGTAATCTTGAAGGCAATATCAAGGTAGGTCGGGCAGGAAAAGCAGATGTTTAAGAATGAAAAAGAAACCAGATACTGCTTTTATTTTGTTAGGCTGTTAGGACAGTAATAATTTAGAGGGAAATCCAACTTGTATCAATTATGCATAAAGAAGAATAAAGGCCACCAAGTAATTCAGTCCCTTTATTGAATGAGTACTGATTTTGAGAAACTTCAGCTTCCCAGCCTATCTGTAGCTCATACTGGAGCATGGTCTGCTTGAGACTTACCTAATTTTCCAAACAGCTCCACTCCTAGAGCAGCGTAGATGAAAAAGAGGAGCATAAAAAGCAGTCCAAGGTTTCCCACCTGAAAGCAAATGGCATGGTCAGTTTACCCCAAAGCCAATTTCATCTGTACAGGAAAGTGTTTCTGAAGAGAACAGCAACAAATTCCCAGTGAGCAAATGCAACCAAGCAATTTTCAACACCTGGGAAATCACCAATGATAGGATCATCTGCATCTGGACTTGAAAGATGCTCTTTTCCCAATTGCCCCCACTCCAGCACAAGCTCTGGGCAGGGCAGACTGAAGTCTGCAGTTTCTGGGCCAGGTGAAGGCAAGCATATGGGAATAAGGGCACAGAAGGTGACTCTAGTTTTGCTGGGCAAAGGACAAACTATGGATTACAGTATGGAGACATGTCCTGCAGGGCTATATGCCTCACCAAACTGCCCAAGCCCCTTGAAGCAATGCTCATGTGAAGAGCACAATAGCAGTGCTCCAAAAAGAAAAGGACGTAGGTGTACCAGGTCCTGTCATAAGCCAGGTGGAAGCATGGTGAGGCAACCTGCAGCTGCATGTGAAGGTTACAGCAGAGCTGGCAGGAAGGAAGAAGGCAAAAGAGACAGTTTTGAAATGTGTAGAGTGAAGGAGAAGAGGAGAGGAGACCATGAAGGAGCTAAGAAGAAAAGCAGAGCTTCCTTTGAATCTCATTAATGAGTCAAAGCCTCATTTCTGGGCCACTAGCAGTGCTGTTGGGACCCTCTCCCCCCCAGCCCAGTATCAGGATTGCTGCATCACAGTGTCCGAAGGCAACAGTGCCATGAGCAATTTGGGCAATTTGGGCACTCTTCCAAATCACTGTTTACCTCTGAATCTCCTCCTTCCATAGTGTGGGGCAGCTAGGATATATGAGAAGAGCAGGTGAATATTTTGGAAGAAGTATGGTGAACAGTAACCAAAAATGTCCATAATTGTTAGTACACTGTTTGTGGAGCAAGTGAAGGCGGGGAGAAATTAAGGACCTAATTGGTATTTGGATTTTGCTAAGGAACTGAACAGTGTCGTGTCTGAATGCATGTGGTCACTGGGTCTCTGTTAGGATCCTCCACTTCAGGAGTTAAATATAGTCATTGCAACTGCTGTGCCATCCAAATTCAGGAGAGAAGTAAAAGATTCAGCACACCCACCTCTCCTGGGATTCCAGATCCTGGCTCACTACATTACATTTCTGATGACTAAATTGGATATAACCATAGTAAATGCTCCAAACACACACCTCTGTCTGTGTCAACAGGGCATTAAGAAAAAGACCTTATCAAAACTTAGCTAAAAACTAAGTTCCTAAGGGCTCTTTAAAATTAAGGCTCTATGCTGTATTAAGAATTGTTGTGGTGTAACAAAGACAGGAAGGGAATTGAAATAGGACAACTGGAGATGCCTTATATTTCACAGGAAAGCCAAAATCCCTGATGTGAGTCTGTGCTCTAGGACAGAGAGAAAGGTTGAGAAGCAGAAAAAGCAAAAGGGAAAGGACAGCTTATTTTAAACTGCTTCTTTTGGCAAAGCCAATAAATCTTGGAGAATAATGCTACAGATAATTCAATCGTCCCCTGAACACTCAGGGTATAAAATATGGAGACTAAATTTAATCTTTTAATAGTGGAACTAGGAGATTTTAGCCCTGTTTTAAGTGATAATTTTTCAACAACTTTAACTATGGAGTGATTTTTTTCATCCCTCTGTTTTATAACTTTATGAAAAGAAACCAAACCTGTTAGAGAGGGAAGCAAAAGACAATCAACAGGAACCAAATTGATCACAGGCTTTGATGCTGCAAGGATTAAGCACTACTGATATTACCTTCCAGGGAAAACCTAGAGACTAAACCTTTAAACATCTGCTTGTGAGGGTTTTGTGGAAGATACTAATGACCTCCAAAAGACCTGCACTATCATCTTAGCAAAGGATCTGTAGGTGAATGTGAGAGAGAAAAGCCAGGATTTATAAATTATGGAAGAATATACTTGTGGTTTGTGGTTGGAACCAGACAACAGGGCTCACAGTCTTGAACTGAACTCCCAGCTATGCCTTTTGCTTTCCTGAGCAAAACACTTCACTAATGACTCAGTTTCTCCACCTACATGACAGAGATACGAACATTTCCACCTCTCCTATATTCTAGGGATAGAAGTTGAGTCAGACAATGTAAGTGCAAATACACTGCGGAGTCCTCTTACTGAGAGTTTCTTTGTCAGCCAGCTGTTGATAACTGTGTGTTGCATTTACCCGTGTTGCAGAATAAACCTGCCACAGACACGCAGATGCTGGATCTGGAGAGCTGCTCCATTCCAGTTCCCTGCCTGCTCAAATCAGCTATTCTGGCTCCTGGAAAGGAAAAGAGCAAGGTGCAAAAAAGATTCACTGAGTCAGCTTCAGGCAGCAGAGACAGAACTAATAAAAGTTACTGGTCCAAAGATGCCTACTGTAACAACACTCTTAATATCCTGTCTTTCCATCGTCCAGTGTATCCCAGCTCCCAGCTATCCTGTGTGACAATATTGTTATATATGCTACATATAAATTATACTATTATTATTTTAAAAAAACCAAATTATTATTATATAATGAAAAGCATGGGAGATCACACAGGATCCAGGAGACACCGCAGTGCTTCCCCCTCACTTCTGTGCCATGAGATTCCTCTAATTCAGATTGACATTTATTGTCCCCAACTTCAAAAGTAAACTCCTTGGGTAACTACTCATGCTGTTTTCAGATTGATTTTGAGCTCTGCATCACTCACTGAGACAGGCACATTAGCTGATAAATCAACTGACAAATGCCCCTGCATTTTGATATCGTGCAAGGTAGTTGCCTGCTTGGGGTCTGCCAAGGGAATGGTCTGATATATCATCAGCAGAACTACTTGGTGCCATTACTCCTTGCTTAACAATATTCTCTGGAGGATCCAAAGGGAAGGGGACCAGTCTCCCTGGCTGCAATTCATCACAAAGGATCCTCACAGTGGGCTTGATGGTTGTGTAAAGCACCATGTCAGCAGCTCATTTGGGAACAGCTGCTGCTCACAGCTCATGAAATCCTTCTGTCTAGCTGTCTTGCAGTAGACACTTCACTGCCGGCTGTGTGAGCCACAACAGAGCATGTCACTGCTTCTCATCCATGAGAGGCTCAGAAACACAAAGGGATCCAGGGGGAGAAAGGAAGAAAAGAAGGTAGGAAGGGGGAGGCACCATCTAAGAACAGGAGAAATGAGTATGAATGAAAGAGGGGGGGGTAGGAAAGGGGGCACATTGGGGCATGGTGAGAGGAGCTGAAATGTAAAGAAATCTTTTCCTCCTGAAATGGCTGCCTGTCATTCTCCTTCTTATGAAGAAGGGAAGGAGGAATGAGGAAATAGCTGCAAGTGGTAGACACTAGATAGACAGGATGGGAAGAAATCTGCCCTTACCCAGGAATCAAGCCTTATTTCATCCACCCATAAGGTGAGCTGAACCTCCATGACTGACGTGAAAACTTGGGCAACACCTGTCTGAAAAGAGCTATACCCTCGTAACTGACATGAAAAGTTTGATATCACCTTCAGGCAGTTGCCTGCACAACACAATAGGCACCTCTGAGACTCCACAAGAATCAACCTGTTGGAAAATGGGTGCAGAAAAGGAGACTTAGGTAGCTAGTCTGTTTTACCTGTGGCAGGGCTTGAACAACTGTATCCAGCAGTGCTCGCATTCCTGTGGCCATCTTCAGTAGCTTCAGGACTGCCACAACAAGCACAAGAGAAGTGTCACTCAGACTGAGCTCAGGAGGTCCATCCTTTGTGTGACTTACTAACAGCAATAGCACAAGACAGATATCCTGTCTCACCCTTCCCTAGAAAAACTGGATTGTCCCCCTCAGCCCTCTTCTCTCTTTGCCCATTTCTTTTGATGGTACAACCCCAGTGGATCCTTCTTCTCCAGTCCATTTCCTTCTTACTAAACACTGTTTCTGTCCCCATGCTTGTCAGGCTTCTTCTGCCTCACCTAGACAGTCTGGCAGAGAATCCTCTTTCTCCCAGCAGTGTGTATCACAATCCTTCCTTTGGTCCAGTTTTTCATATTTTCCATCACTTTTTCTTCCTCTAGCCTTCATCTGTTGAGGCACACCTTGACTACCCCCAGAAAGAATCAGTCTTGTCCCTGTGCAAACTTCAACTTGCTTGGTGGCCCCTTCTCCAAACACCACTGCCCGGCTTTCCCCACAAAAGAATAACAGAAAAAATTTGACTTTTCCATGATCTGTTCACCCTACTATCCCTTCACTGCATATAAATACCTGATGTAAGGAAGCCAGAAAGCCTTAGTTTCTTGGCTGTCCTTTGTCACATACCCTGCCTCCCTCCCAGGGACAAGCAGGGGAGCCCATGACTTCTGCCACTGCTCAGTGAGTCATGACACCAAGTCCCCCTCCATGGTCACCCACAGCCCTGCCTCTGGCCAGTGTCTCTCTCACCCCGGGCAATGCGCAGCACTCTCATGATCCGGATGATAGTGGGGTTAATTGGCAGAGCAGCATTGATTTCAATCTCTTCCAACGTGATGCCCATGACAGACAGCAGCACAATGGCCAGATCTAGCTGGTTCCACCTTAAGAAGAAAAATTGAAGAGAATAAAGGAAGATGGAATTTTTCTATTTCCCTCAAAAAGAAAGCAAATTGTCTCCACTTCAGCCTAAATATTTACTTATGTATGAACTCAAGGCTCCATGCTGAGTCAGCATATATGGATTTTTGCAGACAAGCAGAGATTCCCACTGCACACACCTGGAGCAGCCAGAGGCAAGCCAGCCTGATCTGAAAACATCGAGCTGTGTTACTATGCTGACATGCTTTGACTAATGGGCTCAGATTTTTATAACCTTACTACCTCAAATCATCTTTGTTATACACATTGTGCTTCAGTATGTTCCCAGTTTGCCTCAAGGACAGGAAAAAAATCGCTTGCCCTAAGCCTGCCTACCTCACTTTCTAGCCCAACCAGCAGGTACCACCTGGTTGGTTGCCCAGTTGGCTGCCCAGTTTTTGGACAACATTCTGTTGCTTTGGCATTGCAGATCATGCAAGTTGAAGCTAGGTCCAGAATGTGCAGAACTAGGAGATAGTCAGTGAGCTGCTATGACCTCACACTCCAAAAAGAGCTCCATCCCAAACCCACCAGTCTCACAGCCACAACTGACATAACCCTCTGCTCACCTGTCTTTGAAGAATCTCCGCAGACCAAATGCCACCAGCTTGAGGACTGCCTCCAACACAAAGACAGTGGTGAACAGGTAGTTGCAGTACTTGAGAGCGGTCTCCAGGGACTGCCAGCAGAAAGAGAGGGTAAAGAATCTGAGGCAAAAGTAACACCAACTACATAACCTGGGGAGGGATGGGACGGGACTCTCCTGAGTGCCAGGATTTGTTGGGAAGAGGGGAAACTGCTCCATGTTTCCAACGTACTTGAATATGAAGGCTACCTACTACGGGCAGCCATCAGCTGGCCCTTCTGCCCCATGTTGTTCTCAGGATCAGTTATTGTTCCTTGCTCCTGTATTGTTCAGCATAATGGGGAGGAGGCAGCTGTTGCAAGGAGAATCCACCAACTACCATCAGTAGCCCATGCCACCAGTAGCCCATGCCACCTAGGTGCCACCAGCTTAATGGTACTGGCAAAGCTAGTGACTGGGAGTGAGGCACAAAGGTTACTCCAGTTGTGGATACATATCATCTCTGATGAGGGGGGGAAAATTGTTCTGTGCTTTGATCTGGGGTAGACATAAGTCATGACACCATTTGGCAGCACTTCATACTGGAAGAGGCTGAAGTGCCTTGGTAAAGCTGGACCTGCATTTTAGGGGAAGGAGCTGAGGAGTAAAGCAGTGACTTGTCCAGGAACAAGGGTCTTATGTGATGACAGCAAAGGTTGAGAGTTCCTGAAGAGTTAAATTGGGCACCATCAAAAGTAAGATAATAAAAGGTGGATAAGTTGGCAAGATGGGCAAGAAACAGAGGAGACTGGCAGTGGATTTGAATGAGGACAGAAAGATTCAGTTCCTGATCAAAGCTTGACCTATCTTAGAGAGCATCTGCTCAGACATCAAAGCTGTCACCTCAACCAAGGGTCTTCTCGACAGAAAACAGAAATACCACCAAGCAGATATCATGATGAGTGGTTTGCCTACGTAGGTAGGCAGAAATCTCCTTTGGCATGAACAACATATTTTTTTTCATCAGGAAGGTGGTCTTCCTATGCTGGCAACACTGAGAGGCACTTGGTCTGCAACAACCAAAGTATAAAACTTATTTGGCCTTCAAGGCCTTTTGCTGGGATCCAGCCTCTGCAGCTGACAGAGACTCTGCTCAACACTTTTCCCCTGCAGCTTCTCTTTTGCAAAAAAAGTCAGTTCAGGAAAGATATCCCATCTCATCCCGTGACACACAGCCAGCCACTCTTAATCCTCTCAGCTCAGGCCATAGTGCAGGAAAATTGGATTGATATTTGGGAATCTGATGCAAAGCCTAAAGCTCCCAGGACACAGCTGTTTCCATCATTCCTTCTGTTAGGATCCAGAACATCGTACAAAACAGACGAGACAGCTAAATTTGGGTGACCCACATACCCACTTAATAATATATAGCAGAGAGACTTAATTGCACTGTGCTTTCTAGGGGCCCAACTCTTGCTTAGGTACCTTATCTCTATTGATTTTAATGGATAACTAGTGTCTGAGTAGGGGTGAGCTTTCTGGAGAGATATAAAACTCTTCACACAACTTTGCTTAGTACAGTAACTCTTGCAACACTTCAACAGTATTTTTTTAGCAACACTCAAGTGTCCTACCTACTCTGGTGGGCTGTAGCAAAATAGCATAATGACTAGAGGCAGGGCTTATCCCCATGACCTCACTCACCACAGGTTGGTTGTAGTGCTCCAAGGACATCGTGACCACGTTGAGGCAGATGATGAAAGTGATGAAGATGTCCAGATAGTGGCTGGTGCAGACCGAATGAATAAGGAGGCGTATGGGGCAGTAGGTAGCATAGTACGGCAAACGCTGAGCCTCTTCAGTGGAAAGAGGGAGATGGGCAGAGTTAGGAGGAAATTGGAAGAAAGAGAGAAATGGGTAAGAAACATTGAGGAGGGAGTAGGCATAAAAGTGGTGATAGGTGAAAAGGGAATGATGATTGGAGAGAGGACAAACAGAAAAGGGTAGATAAAAGATGAGGGACATAGGAAAGAGGTAAAAAATGCAAAAAAAAAAAAAATAAAAAAAGGAAAGTAGAAGTGGGGGAGGCAAATAGAAAAAAGACAAGGAAAGGAATGCTGGAAAGAAAATCTGTTAGTCTATGTTTGTGAGGATGGTGCTAAATCAGCATTTCATGCCTCAACAAATTAAGATCACAAATAATAAAAGGGAGCAGATGGTTCCAGGAGAAGCCCTGGAGTGTCACAGGAGAAAGGGAAAAACTGGAGCAGAAGAAGGAAAAGCATGTCCATAGGCTGTGAATGGAAGAAAACCATCAGTCTCGTGTAGTAGGGATGATTTCCAGGGGCAAGTATGCTTTTTGAACTTTTGTCTAAAGGTAGTACAGAAGAAGATGGAAACACCATGGAGAGGGCTTACTTCAACCCAGAGGATCTGGAACACTAAGGAGTGAGACTGCAACATCAATGGAAAGAGCCAGAAACAAAACACAGGGATCATAATTTTTTTTTCCCCCTCCCTCTTCTCTAAATTTGTGCTTAAATATAAAGGATGGTCTGTCCAGATCTTTCCCCAAACACCAGATAGGTTGTAGGAAGCCCAGGTGGGAAAAATCCCAAATCCAGGAGGTGCACTAGTACATGAACATACTTTGTCAAGAGTGCACATCAGCAGGTGCACAGGGGTATTTTTGGTACATGTTATCTCCAGAGCAGCAGGGTGCTAAAACCCCAGCAGCTTCCCTGGAGTCCCAGCAGACCCCTTTTCCCCAGACCACCCTGGTGAAGTGCGCAGCAACAAGGCAGTGGCATGGGGAAGAAGGCTGAGAGCATAGCCGCAAGCAATGTATTTTGGAGATGAGTCCGTTGGGAACAAAAAAGAAGAGGAGAAGGTTTTTCTCAAAAAAATCTTGGCCTACAAACAGACCAAACACTTAGTCTGTGCCTTACTCCTTCGCTTCTTCTCCAAGCGGCGCAGGCGCTTCTCCTCCCGCCGCCGCGCCTCTTCAGCCTCCTGGTGCTGCCGGCACTTGTGGAAGTTCTCCACCACCACCCCCACAAACATGTTGAGCACAAAAAAGCTGACGATGAGGAGAAAGGAGATGAAGTAGAGGAGCATCCAGGGGTTGTTGTTGATCACTGGCTGGAGGAGGGGGGAGAACAGAAGTGGTTAATCAGTTGGATTGCTGGAGGTATGGAAATGGTGGGGGTGGGATCTGCCATAGTGATTGACTGCAAGGGATGTGGGCAGGGGTTATGGAAAGCAGGGGAGTGGGCTGGGAAGAGCTGGGGCTACAAGCAAGGCAGTATATCGTTAGCTGACTGGATTTCAGCATCAGCTGCTGGTTGGTGGAGCAGGTGGGAGACAAGAGCTGAAGTCTTGCACAGTCTCCCACAGTTCAGGCACAACCCAGCTGCAGGCTGAGTACAGCACCAGTATGTGGTAAAATGGGTGTTCCAAGGACAGCTTTTGCTCAAGAAGTAAACATCCACACACCACCAAAAAGGCAATGAGACAAGAATAGAAACATCATCCAGGCTCATAAAGAAAGGAGGCACTGGCTTTGACTGCATCTCCTGACAAAGGGCCCACAAAGCCAACAGTAGTGCATCATGTGCAGAGGTACAGAAGTAAATGAAGCATCATCACTAAGTTCAGGCCTGTGGTGCTGCAGCCCATGGCAGATGTCTACACCAGAACACTACATTGCCTTAGCAGTAGAATAGGCATGCAGTGGACAGTAGCCCAGCACTCCCTGCTTTACAGATTATTGAAACACCCACCTGTTAGACAGGAGGGAGTCAGCCTGCCCAGAAAGGTACACAGTGTTTTTGCTCCATCATTACAAATAGATAAAGATCTGCTGTGTGATCCAAACTAGGCAGAGCATGAGAATTACTAGAGACACCCATTGCATGGCCACAGCTGAAGCTCCCTTTGTGGAGCAGGCATGACCCTGACCTCTTGCAACTAGATGAGCAAAACATTCACAAGGGCCTTGGAAGGGACTTGGGGTTTGAGGGAGGTGTCTGAAGCAGGATGCCATAGCACACTTCCACTGCACTAGCCCCAAAAGATTCGAAAAGGTCCTTTCATGAAGAAGCATTTGTACCTGCTGGTCAACAGCCACAGCATCTAGTCCATTATACATAATATTGACCCAGCCATCCTTGGAAGCCAGAACAAAGAGGGACATCAGAGCCTGCAACATACAAAGTAAGGCAAATGTGGAGGAGGTGCATCTGGCAAGCTGGGAAAAAATTGTAGGTTTACTTTCTTACACACACAACATTGAAATACACTTCCTGCCTGTGCCTCTGCACACTTCAAAACCTGCTCCTTCTCCCGTGGAGAAGGAGTGGGGACAGGAAGCCATGTTCAGCCAGACCCACCCAAGGAAAGAGGTTGTGAAGAACATCTGCTTCGAGGCAAGAAGAAAATCTGCTCCCATCAGTTTTTCTCCCACAACCCATAAACATCACCCCAGTACCAACCCACTAGTGACACAGCGTCTGCATGGATAACCATGTCAAATAATCACCCCTCATGGCCCAGGAATCAGGCTTTCCAGGCACTGCATCTGTGCCCCGGGAAGGGGTACTTAGAGGAGGAAACAAGTCCTGATCTGGGTTACCTGCAAAAACAGAAGCTGTGGACACACTCACCTGTCCTAAGTTGTCGAAGTTATACTTGTGGTGCACCCACTTGTAGTTGGCAGCCACACAATCAGACCGGTTGGTGATGTTCCTGATGTCAACTCCCAGGCAATGGTAGAACTTGCCCTTGAAGAGCTGCAGGAGGGGAGTGACCCCATCAGCCTTTTTCCCCTGCAGCCCCCCATCCTCCCTGGGATGAGCAGAAGCTCCTGAGATGGTGAGTAGGCTGCATGGCTGCAAGTCAGGTGGAGCAGGACAGGAAGGGAGGACTGACAATTTTATGGCACAGGGCCACATTGCTGAGGAACTAGGGCCATCCTGATAAACCTACACCAGGTGTTTCAGCCTTCTCCATTGCTCCAGACAAGCTATCACTATCTGACAAATATTAAGGTAGCATTTCTGGGCACAATTAGAGGCACCAGTCTAAAAGAAAACAAGATCTTCTTTTTGGTCTCTGAGAGTAATCCCCCTTGCTTGTTTCCCAGTTACTGAGAGCTGATGGGAAAAGATCTGGTAGAGAACCAGAAAAAAAAAAATCTCCTGCTTCTCAGTTTTATTTATTTATTTATTGGAAAACTGTACTGCTGTGGCTCTTCTGCTCAGGGCTCCTTTCCCCATATGAAAGATACTGGATTGTGCTTTTGTACAGATGCATCAGAGCAGACTAAGTATAGCACATTCTGTGAGATGGAAGTAACACCCACACCCTTGCTCCTCTTCAATGCAACAGATGAAAATAAAGAGGTTTAAATAAAAAAATAAAAAAACAAAAGATGGTTGTGGGTGGATTTAGGGCTTGGAGCAAGGGGGAGAAACAGAGCCGACTGGAGACTGCATACATGTAAGCAGGCGCTGAGCTGCTTTGCTCTTGTGGTGTGGTATGAAAGTGCACAGAGAGCTTTACGATATGCCAGCTCTGGGCTCTCCCTGTATCACTGGACACTACATTGTGTGTAGGTTTGGGTAACCCCTGATCTAGCTCCTACCAGGTGTGAGCATTAACTGCTGTCTTGCACATCCAGCAACATCTGAGCTTGCTGAGCACTTGGCTGTCTTTGCCAAAGGCTGCAGGGACATTTTGGTCAGAGACAGCTCATGGAAGAGGCTAGCAGCAGAATGTTTCCAGTCTTCCCTGTCCCTCCTGCATGGTTCCCTGTGCCTGTACCTAGGGGTACAGGTGCCCATGGTAGGAGTGAGGACATGGGGTCTGTTTAATGGTCAGTAACAACCCTACCTGCACACCCAAGATGCCAAAGATGATGAAGAAAGCACAGCAGATGAGGACGATGTTTCCTATGGGCTTGAGGGAAGAAATTAATGTCTCCACCACCAGCTTCAGGCCAGGGGCTCGGCTGATGACTCTGGAAGAGAAGGAAGAGCAGGAGTGACGGAGCAACAGGATGGGGCTGTTTGATCTAAGCTAAGCATTCTCAGCAGCAACAGACTCCCTTTTCTCCTTGTGCAATGATCAATCATTGGGGATCACTTTCCTGCAATGAAAAAGCCTCTTCTCTCCCATGTGTTGGTTTTCTACTGAGGTATCTCCTGGGCCAGAATTGTATGGCTAAGGGGAGCCTCCCTGTGGTTCATGCCACCCCACACATGGGCTGGCACAGCAGGATATGATTCTGGGAACCCTTCCTCAGGGTGGTCCTCAGAGGGAATAAGGGGCTGAGAAGGGTTCAGTGGGGTTCTGACCGGAGAGGACGTAAGGTGCGCAGCAAGCGGAGGACACGCAGGACCCCCAGGATTTTGGCGCCGCCAGCAGAAGCCACCGAGACCACAATGTCAATGAGAGACACAAAGACCAAGAAGCCATCCAAAATGTTCCAGCTGCTGCGGAGATAAGCCTGATCTCCAAAATACAGACCTAAAGAGACGACCTGCAAGAGAAGGGAGAGAAGGAGGGGCTAAGTGGCTCCTCTCCTTGTCGTCTGGTAGAGGGCAGATGTGTTATGGGGACGGGTGGGAAGAAGATATCAACTCCACCTGACACTGGCCTGTCATCTCATTAGCTTTCCACCTGGAATGCTATGAAGGAAAATGTCTTGGGGGAAAGTTGCAGCACATAACTCCAGAAATAGCAGGGCCATGGTGATTTTTCACCTTATCTCTGCCTCCCAGAGCAACAGAACACTATTGGAAGGGTGGAGGAAACCTTTCTCTGCCATACTACAGACCTGGGGCAAGTCTCCCACTTGAGACTGGGGGAAGTAAAATAGAGCACCAAAACCCATACTTTTGTTCTTAAAGGGGTTTTGGTCTCAGCAGTTCTCAACACCAGCAGATGCTACAGATATCACTGAGAGAAATGTAAACCCTGCACATCATGGCCATAATTTAGGCATAAATTTTAGAGGGTGTAAGTTCAATCACCCAGTTTTGAGACTGTCTTTGCACAGTTTTGGGACTGCTTCCCAGCCACAAGAGGGGAATAACAAGACTTCTCAATTGTCATAAAGTAATTAGACACCTAATAAATAATTATCTCAACTAAGAGCATGTTATTCATATTGTTATTTCCCTCATTCTTGCTCAAGAAGGAAGGGAACGGACATTTGACATCATTACAAAATCGATACCTGAAGGCCAACTATTCCTCCCATTATACTAAGATCCTTTCGGATTCAAAGCCTAGGATAAACATCCTTTCTGTGCCTGACAAGAGGGGACTCAACTCCAGGCAGCATCTGCCTTTACCAAGGTAGAGGGAAGGACTGGCACACTGAAAAGATGGAGAGATTTTAGAGGGATGCTGAAAAAACATGAATCATGTTTCTGACACTGGGAAAAGGATGAATTGTTTGCCTCCACAGTAACTTACCTTCAGTGTCATCTCAGCTACAAAAATTGCTGTGAAAATGTAGTTGGATACAG
Source organism: Phaethornis superciliosus (assembly GCA_023637945.1). NCBI lineage: Eukaryota > Metazoa > Chordata > Aves > Apodiformes > Trochilidae > Phaethornis > Phaethornis superciliosus. The sequence goes on along the minus strand of JAJQWJ010000001.1, from coordinate 60,328,386 downwards.
TGAGAAAGATTCTCTCCTAGAAAAAAACAAACAAACAAACAGGAAAAAAAGTCCTTAAATGCATCCTGATGACTTGATCTGAAAGTTGGAGAAATAAGAGAGGTGTCTTTGGCAAAGGTTAGTGCTTGGAAGCTTTTAGGTCACACACCTTGGCTCAGTCCTGTGCCACAGCTGGGATAGGATCCTATGCAGCTCTGCAAGAGCACTGTGGATAGGATTTGCAACGCATCTTGCAAATCTGGCTTCAAGGCATTCTCTCTCTGTTCTGACAGTGCTGCTCAGTCCTGACCTGCTGCACTGACCTGGGACTCCTTCCCAAAGGGCTGCTGAACACCAGCCACTGGACTGTGAGAGGTACTAGCTAAAGCAGACAGGCAGAAAAAGCAATTTCACCTGCCAGTTGGAGCTATCTCCAAGATAGCTCCAAAGAAGCATATGTGAACGATGACATGGCATTCCTACAGAATGGAAGTTCCTTCTATCTTTTAGTTCCCAGTGCCTGATCTTTTTGCAAGTCATCTCTTAACTGTGGATGCCTGGGGGACTCTTTTGCTCTCCAAGAGAGAGGAAAATAGCATTACTTTATAATACAGTGGGTTGTCCCTTTATAAGACTCTGCAGGAGAAGCACACATTACATAAATTATTAATAACTGGACATTTAAATAGATGAGTAGGAGCTGGTGTTTAATGCTGATTTTCTTCTAGAGGTCATACCAGTGCCAGGAACACCTATGAACCTCTGTCAGAGGCTTTGCTGAAAAGCAGGTGGAAGGAAATGATGCTCACCATACTTCTGTGTTCAATCTGTGGTCTCTCCAGGGCAATGGTGATGCAGTTCAGGAAGATGAAGGCCAACACAACATAGTCAAAGAGTTTGTGAGCAATAATGGTTTGGCAGAGGAGACGAAACCTGAAAGAGAGTTCCAGAAGGCACCCGTGCCTTGAGCAGAGCAAAGTTAGGAGATACAGACAGAGAAACAAGAGGTCTGGCCAAAATTGAGCTCTGATGTAGCAGCTTTCCTATCATTGACACTGATGCCCCTCTTTTCCTCTGTAGAAAAGAGGCCGAGTTTCAGTTTTTCTTACAAGCTCACACTCTGTCAGTGGCTAAGATGACACATGCTGAAAGCTGAGGAGATACAAGTAGGTTGGCTGTCATGGGGACCACATTTTTGACCACTCTGAAAGTCACCATGCCCATTAGTGTAGGTGTCAGAGCAAAGAGCTTTCCCTCATGATCTGTAATGAGACCCCCTTTTTTTCAAGGAGAAATGCACATGAGTGAGAATACCGTTGGCTGGGTACATGGAAATTTTCTCCTGGTGGGAAGACCCCTCCAGCACAAATAATTTATTCCAAATTTCTTTTTTTTCAGGCAAGAACAACTCTAACTTTGCCCTGTAAGATGTGATGTGACTGCTGATAAATTGGTACTGGGATTGAAAATTAAATGGACAGACTGTCCTGGTGCCAGGGGAGGAAATATCAGCATTACAGAGTTGTTAATAACACATTCCTTCTCCTTCTGGATTAATGTTAGTATTCCCTGCTTTTCTTTTCTATAAATATTGATGGTTACACAAAAGAAAAATGGGATGATCCAAAGGGACAGAAAGTAACATCAGCTGTTTAGGATTCTTATCCTTCCTTTCATCTCCAGCATCAAGGAATAGAAGTGTTGTTCAGCTGTAGAAGGGGAAACGGAGGGGATAAAACAGATTCCCAGATGGTAAGCTTAAAGTTACAATCTAACATGCAGATAAGGGTATGTGACCAACATGACAACACAATCTGGCCCTTCTTCTCAACCCTCTCATAGCAAAACCAGCACAAACCTGTTTTGTGGAGAGAAGAGATATATGGACCAGTCTTCCCGTAACTCACACCAATCTGGCTTATAGACTTCCATCATCTTCCTGATCCGGAAGCACAGGGTCTGGAGGGATACAGCAGAAGCAAGTGCCACTGGTTACCTTCCTGCTTGCCTGAGAGAGGCCCTCTTCTTTCCACATCTGATCCCAAAACACCATGACCTGCAGTTCCCCAGGTGAACCACTTGCCTTTTTTAAGACCCCAAACGGGGAAATGGACTCCAAGAGCAAAAAGCCACTGAAAAGGAAGTAGGATCAAGTGGCATCTTCTTTCCTCCCTAAATCATATAACTTTAAGATGATCAAGCCCAGCCATTAACCTAGCACTGCCAAGTCTACCAATAAATTATGTCCCTTTATTTCCCTTGCCAAACCATAACAAATAAAGCTGCTGATGTCTTTTCTAGAGTAGGAAGTTGTACAGGATGCCTTCTTAGAGCTGTTGAAGTGGCTCTGTTACATGCAGTCAGCCTTTCTACACTACCTCAGCTAAACAAGAGGTCAGGACAGGAAGACCTGTTGGCATTTGGACTCAGAAGTGATATCATTTCATGCATCTTGTTTGTTTAGATTTCCATTGACCCTCGCTCAACTTTTTCCAACTTTTGATCTGCTCATTGTGGTCTTCCAGGCTGGCAACACAAAATTCACTTGCTTAGTCTCTTGTGTGTGTGCTTCCTGCTCTGATCTGCTGATGTCCCCCATGCAAAGCTCTTGCTGCTCACACAGCCTGACCTTTCCTAGTCCGTAGAAATCACTGGATGCACTATGGATGCATCTCACATCTGCCTTCCTTCCACCACCCCTTGGCTGTCTTGCAGGCAGCCTGACACTGTACTTTGAACTTGTCTGGGTCTGGAAGATCCCATCTGCATACGATGTCATCCTCTACATGTACTTAAAGCACCTTTGCAAACTCTCCCATCAGCAAGGCAGGAAGACTGAAACTTGAGAAACTTGCAGATGGATTTGGGGTTTCCCACAGCACTGCAGTCTAACCCCATGTTCCCTCCACCAAGTACTCACATAATCTATCTCTTCATCATCCTCTCCCCGCTCCTTGCGGTTGTTCATCTTTGGGAAGATCTCCTTGGCAATACTGGGCATTTTGCCATTGCAGTCCTGATGCTCACTGGCCTCGGATGCTGCTCCCAGCTTACAGGTCACTCTGTGGCCAGACGGGACCGAAGGCAACTCCAGCAGGTCACAGGAACCTTTGGTGTCCAAGGAGAGTGTCCGGCGGTGATGATACACCCTTTCTGTTCTGTCTGGCCCCCCATCTGCTGACCTGTGCCTTTCACCAGACAGGAGGGATTCGTGCTCAGCAGAGGGAGGTTTGTGCTTCAGGCTGTGTCCTCGGGCCAGGCTGTTCCAGCTGGAGCGGCGGCTTCCCCAGGCCCCACTGCGGCTCCAGGCACCGTAGTGGGGACTGCGAGAGCTGGACTGTAAGAGAGCAGGACAAGGACTCAGCAGTCCCAGGCACAAGGAGAGAACATGAGATCCTGTTTCAGGTCACAGACACATCCTTGGACCCCGAAGCTGGGAGGCTGCCATTTTTGATCTATTGAAGAAGTAGCACTGTGGCAATTTAGCAGCAATCTCTGTAAATCTGACAGTAAACTGATAATGACTTAGCAATGGTGTTAGCTGTGATTACTGTACAGCACCATCTGTGTGTAAAGCACTTATGGGAAAGGTAAAATAATAAAGCCTAAGGCCAGGTGCTTGATGTTGTTACTTACACCAGCAGAGAGCAAGAATAAAGCTCTCCAAAAATCCAATTGGCAACTTTTTATGCTGCCCTGGGGTAAAGGATAACACAAGGCACAGGCTGACGGATAATCTTACACACCACCTTTGAGTACAATCTTAGTAAATGGAAAAAATGACAAAAACAGGCTTGTTGGTTACAGTCTACTCCAACCGTATCAGTAACTTATCATGTAGTATGTGGCTGACAGCTCTCCCTGTTGAGAAACAGATGAACCCCTCCAAAGCTACAAGTGTCAGTGGATAGAAAGCCCAGAAGCTGATGTTGCAAGCTGAACAGGTCTGAGATGCATTGGTTGGATAGCAGCAGTGCTTAAGGAAGTGTTAAGGTGCAGCAGGACCTTCTATGGGGAGCTCCAAATTAAGATTTTGCTCTTGATTGTTATAAAAAGTTTCCAGAAGACCCATCTGTTAAGGGACTTTGCAGTTCTTGAATACAACCACACATTCCTATACCCTTAACTCAGGGCTGTGTTCTGTGCTATAGGAAAAAAAAGAAAAGGTAAGAGGCCAAAATGTGTTTCACACTAATGGGGATACTCTGTCTCCTTGATGTTCCCCCTCTCCTGCCAGAAGAACAGAAAAGAGCTGAATCCCACACTCAGTGGAATATAGAAGAATAACCTGGAAGTAGATATCAATAATGTGGAAATTTAGATTAATTATGTGAAGTGAACTGGCTTCCTAAAGACAGGCAACGTGCTGTGCTAGAAACTTACAGGAGCAGGGCAATCCTCCAGAACAACCACCAGGTGATGGCAGAAAGATAACAGCATGCTTGGACTTCAAAAGGAGGGTATGACACACATTTCCACTCACCCACTCACTCCCCAAGGACCTCTGGTCACAGGTCACTCTGCCCAGGGACATCACGCTGCTCTTCCGGGAGCCAACAGTGACACGGATTTGGTCAGGCTGCAGGGAGTTATGTGAAGAGTTGGTGACCCCCCCAGCAGCCATTGGTGGGTTGGAAGAAGGCAAGGATGGATCCAAGTGTCCATTAGGTGTAACAGGAATTGCACAAATCTTGGGATCTGGGTGGAAAGATGCAGAAAGAAGAAGAAAGAGAAAAGAAGGTGGGTTCCTCAGTATCCAGTAACTTTAGTGTTGAAGCTGTTTAGCATACTAGCAGCAGTTAATAGAATATTAGCTTCTTAGCATCAATCAGCATCAATTTCTTCTGATTTAGGGTGCTTTGGTGAAAGCAATACAACCTGGGAAGACTTTGAAGTATTCTCCTCAGTCCCAAAAATGGATGGCAGCCCTCCTTGGGGCCAGACAGATGAGAAGAGTTCTGGTCAGGCAGACTCAGGCTGACAGGCAGAGTAAGAAGCTGAATCTTGGCAGCAAAGGAAGGAGAGTATGGTTCTGCATGCCAAGAACAGACATCTACATCTTCAGGTCTGAACAAATAACCCTGACTGTCAGACTGGATATTTAAAGCAGTTAGGCAGAGACACAAAGATATGGGGAGATCTGAAGCCATCCATGCACTGGGTTCCTGCAATCATACTCTTCATCCCAGCCTGTTCTACCACACTTGGACTCTTCAAATTATTGATCACTGACTTTGAAGATCCAGGACACCTGAAAGGGGTGTTTTAGATGCTGTGGATGGCTATCAGCATTTGTTGAGATGGATGGGGAGGATGGAGTACTGTATTTTAATTACTGACAGGACAAGAACCATCATTTTTTGTATGACTTATTGTGTACTGAAGGTCACCTATCTCAGCCTGCATGCAGCATCACAGCCATGAGTGAACCAACAAGCTCTGTTACCTGTTCCCCTTCTGCCATCCTAAGGGTTTGCCTGTCTACATTCAAGGTAAGTTCTGATACGGTGCAGTCCTGCAATCCAGGAACAGACTGCTGTGAAAACATCTAAGTTATAGGAAAGAGCTGCAACAAGCCAATAATGGAGCCACGGCTCCTTGCTGTGGGAGCTGCATTTAAGCTCAGACTTGTGTCTCTGGTCCTTGCCTGGGTTATGCTGTGCATATGCTTTTGCTTGTCCTTGCACCATGTATTGGTTCTGATCTTGCCTTGCTGGCTGGACTTCTTGGCTTGACCTCAGACCTGCCACATGACTGTGAACTTTCCTGTCAATCATTTTACCATTGGCTGACCCTGGCTGGAGTCAGAGGACCTGTTCTACTCAACTTGTACAAGTACTCTGCCTTCGTCAGTGTGGTCCCTGCCCTCCTGCCTGGCTGACTCTTCTCATCTACTGGCTCTCCATTTATTATGGAAGAAACCACTCTCGCTGCTCCCAGCCACCAAGTCCCATCTGAAGTATAATACCTCTTGCAGGAAGACTTGCAGTCTTCAAGGAAAGACTGTGAGGGGTGGAGACCTTACTCAGCATTTTATAGGCAGACTGTTCCAACAGTTAATTATCTTTCCTTAAAAGAAGGCTTTTTTTCAATCTGAATTTTCCTAGCTTCAGCTTCTAACATTTACAGTCTCATGATGCTTTTTTCTGCTCAATTAAACAGCCATCTACCATCAGAAAGCTCTCCGTACAGTCAGCACTTAGAGCATGTGTGACCAAGTTACTTCTCTTTTTTTTCTTAGCTTCATTAGCCTCTTCTTGTGAGGAAAGACTTTCAGGTTTGTCCAAGTCTTTTTTAACATGTTGGTATCCCCTATCCAACTACTGGTCCCAGATTTGGATGCAATGTTCCTGAAATGGAGCTCCTGAAGCAGAGACAGTCTCACTTCTCAGTCCTGGTTGCCATTCTATAGGTCTTTCAGGAATTGCTCCCCTTAGTTATCACATTCCTTGGAATATCAACACAATTCTGTTTTTCCACAGATAACACCACAAACTAGCACAAAGTTCAAAATGAAAACTGATAAGTTCTTAGAGATGGGAGCATATTTTCTGCAGAATCTGCTTTCCATTTTCTCACTAAAAAGCAATATGGGAGATAAGCAAAAGAAGCCCTTTGAGCTATTTTACCTGAGCTTTCCAGGCCCTCTTGGAACTGATCTAACTCCTCCATGTTTGATGAACTCTGATCTTCATCTGAGTATGAACGGTTGGCATCACCCTGGAACACACAAATTTAGAAGTTGGGAACTCATAAACTGAAAAGATCTTTTTTTCTTGTCTTTTATTCTTGGAACAACTGCAAAATCCTCCTTGGCAGACATGCATTAATGTGATCACTGGAAAGAATCCTGTGTGACCTGGGATTGCTGACATACTGTGTTCTTGCTTTTGGAGGGGCAGAGAACTCTCCCTAATAGGGTAGGGTCTGTTGCACAGGATGGATATTGTGAAATCCTTTCCAGAGGGTTTGTCTTGTTCTTTGCAAGGATTACCATTATTATCTTACTATTTGTTTTCATGAAGCACACCCTGAACTTAACAAGGGAAATCACAGAGCTGTGATACTTTGGGACTTCTCCATCCCAGTATCTTTAAAATGTCTCAATGGTGCCCTTCATAGCACCTCTATTCCTGCTCCTGATGAGGCTTTGGTTACAACTCACCTCAGCCTGGAACCCCTCCACAAGAATGGCCACCAGCAGATTGAAGAGCACATAATTGCCAAATGTCATAAGAGCCACAAAGTAGAGGGATGCCCATGGTGAGGTGGAGGCCATGCCATTATAGAGCACAACATTCCAGTCCTCCTGGGTCAGGATCTGCAATCAGAAGCAGAGGCCACATAAACGTGAAGGAAGAACATGAAAGGGATTTCCAGGGAAGAACAGTAGAAGGACACACATTAGGACCACATCAGGCCTCTTAAGTTGCTACAGTAGAAGTGAGCTTTGCAAACTATCTCCAAGGAACAAAGGAGTACCCCTGTCTGAAAAATTCCCCAGTTGTTTGGATACAACATGAAATTGTTCTTCCTCCAGACATCACTGAAACCATTTGCGTGGTCTTCTGTGCTGTCAGGAATGAATGCAATGCTTCATAATGAGAAAAAGCACCTCCTGATCCTCTTCACTTTACCCGCAGAGAGCAAAGTGGACTCACCTGGAAAACTGTGACAATGGCCCATAGCAGGGAGTCAAAATTCTTCCGGTCAGGAACTGTATCTCCCGTGTCTGTCCTGAGGCTGAACTTGCAACCAAAGATGTGCATTCCCAGGATGCTGTTGGGACAAGAAGTGGGAATTATGTCTAATACAAATACTTCCGCTACCACAATATGCTCATCACTGTTATTCTCTTTTGCTCCTGTCAATATAATTTAACACCACAGGGCTGATGGGTAGCACAACACTGTCAGAACACTGGACCTATCTGTGAGGAAGAAGCTGTGTATTACACTGCTATAGCTCACCAAAATACCTTGCTTTTCATCTGTACTGCCTCATGAAGGACTGCAACCTGTCCTTCAAATCTGCTCTCTCCATCATCCCTGTTTGCTCTCGTTTTCCATCTCCCTACCACTGCAACCATGGGTTCCACTGACAGAATTTCTCAGTTCCTTCCTGACACCCTTCTACCAGTCAGCCTCTAGACTGAACTGTACCTGCAGCCAGTGGGGGTAACCAAGAGACTTCACCTATCCTGTGATGGGACATCATGCTGTGTGCATTTGGGGGCAGTGTTTTTCTACCCTACCCAGGCCAAATCTTCATCTGCTGTACCCCATTTAGGGCAGCAGTAACCTCAGTCATTCATAACTGGTTTTCAGTGCTGCCTGAGCCGAGAGCCAGGGGAAAGCTGAGTCACGCAATCGTGCTCTGAAGCTGCTGTCCACAAGCCACACAGTGTCTCTCCAAACCACTGTGAGGCAACTAACTGCCTTCTCACCTGAATATAAAGATGAAAAGCATGAGAAGCATGCAGAAGGTGGCTACATTGTCCATAGTCTTCATCAGCACCACAAGCTGACGGCGTAGTGCAGGCATGAAACGCACCAGCTTCAGCACCCGCAGGAGACGGAAAGTCCTCAGCACAGAGAGGCCCCCATCTGCCTGGCCAATGATCTCCCAGATGCTGTGGCCCAGAGAAGCACATGAAGTACAAGGAAAAACACAAAATACAAACAAATGAACAGAAGAGAGAGAGAGATAACAATGTTAATCCGAATTTTTACCTCCACATTAGCAGCCGGTAAAGAGAGGTCAGAGAGAAAATCTGTTTTAGCAAGATCTAATTATAAGTATATACTGTAGGCTTATACTCATGTGTAGAAAGCTATGTTTCTCCCTCAAGAATATTAACTTCTGGCACTGCACATTGCAGGAAGGAGGAAAGGACTGCAGCATTAAATTCCATCAAGATAAGATCTTCTATTACATGTTAAAAACCTTGGTGGCACCCTTATTTTGTGCATTTTTTAAATTATTCATGGCTAATATTTGTTGTGGAGTTACAAGGCAATTGCAATTTCCTCCATTCTACAGAGGAGAGAACCAAGAGACACAAGAATGCTATACTGCTTGCCTATAGTCACCAAGTGTTGGGAGCATACATTTTGGTTTTCACATTGTTGGCCTTATGCATCAGCTCAATTACTCCTAGAATAATTGCTACATCTTTTTTGAAAAGACACATGAAAACCTGCAACCTCTGGGGCATTCTTTTCTATTTTTATTTCATTGATCCCCAAGGCCCTTGTCACCTGATGATGACGATGATACTGTCAAAGATGTTGTAGGGATTGCGGAGATAATCAAAAAGACCAAAAGCAGCAAGTTTCAGGATCATCTCCAGGGAAAACATGCTTGTAAAGACAACGTTGCTGATCTCCAGGATGTTGGTCAATTCTTCTGGCTGGAGAAAAGGCAAATTCAGACAGTCAGCACTGAAAATTTTGAGAAATAATGTGCCAGCATTCCCAGGAGACAGGCTTTATAGGGAGCTGCAGAACTCCCATGGATGAGATTAGTGTGGAGCTGGATAGAGCCACTTGGACTCCCATTTCTTTGCACATTTACTACTTTCATCATACATTATCATCCCTAACAATTTCTTTTACTATAGGTGGTCTGTGCCCTCACCACCATTCACACATCCAGGGCTGACCAAGCATCTCCCACATCCCACTCCATACTCCGGTCTCACAGCTAAAAGTTTCTTTATATTGTGCAAAAAACGTGAGTATTTTTTGAAGCAGGCCAAAAGTGGCTGATCTCTGGTCAACCTCTTTCTTCAAGGTTTTTATCCTCTGAGGTTTCCACAGGTAGCTGGCACATTTTTTTTTTCTGAAATTCTGAAAATATTTGAATAATAGCAGAACAGTTCCCCATCTTCCTCTAAACCTCACTGCATTTCTCTGCCTCTTTCCTCTCTGTTTCTTCTGTTCACCAGTTTTCATTCCCTTACTCCCCACCAAATTCTTGGCATTCATCAGTTTTCCAGTCTTGCTTCAGCAGTCTTTTCTTATGCCTCTCTCCTCAGCACAGTCTCTATAAATACCCAGGCAGACTGGATAAATAAGACAACAGTGAGGAGGGGCACACTTGCTAACACCTACCTGTAAGGGACAGGAAGAGCAGAACAGGGTGAGGAAGAGAGAAATATGGACAGCAAGAGGAGAACGGCAGATGCAAGAGGTGGAAACCTCCAGGGTTGACATCAGATGACTGTGTTGAAATCAAAAAAAAGGGCAATCTGACCCTGCCTTAGGCATTTTTTCTCTGTGGAATCTCTGACACATCTTTCAGTCCCTGTGATACCACCTTCTCCAGCAGAAACTGATGTGTTTGTACATATGAAAGGAAGTGTTTTAATGATTCGACCAGTGGAACAAGTCTGAGAAAATTAAATTACTCCTCCTTTTGTTTTCTGAATTAATGACATTTTCTTCAGCATGTGCAGCCTTGGAAATTTCTCTGACAAGGTCAGGAAAGGGTCTAGACCATTTCCTCAGGAATGATCAAACATTTCTTTAGAGTGAGACAGAGGATGTGCTGATGTCATTGGTGAGGAATGCCAAGATCTTGTCAACCCCTGTGAAATGCAGGCATTCCCAGAACTGAATTTGGGATGGACTCATCTGCTCAAAGGACTTGATCAGGGACTAGGACTGGACTGGGCCAGACATGAAAGGCTGAGGTAAGTCTGCCCATGCTAACACATACTCAGACACACACATACATAGCCCAGGGAGACTACCACAGCAATAGCAAGGTAAAAAATGTTCCCAACATGAGAGAAAAACTTCCTCCCAAGATAATATGGAGGAATTCTATCTTTGGGCCAGGCTAGATAACCCTCAGCCTTCAGGGCAATTCACCTAGCTGTAGCATCCTGCTGGCTATCATCTTGCCAAGCAATTGCTGGTGGAGACCTGCTTCAGAGGAAGGTGTGCCACCTTCCCAGGTGGAGGGACTAGGCATAACAGCTCCAAGACACTTCTTCAAGGCTCCTGTGGCCAAATTTCCATGTTTACCTTGGGGTTGGTATGTCACAGCTCAGACAAGATTATACATTTGATGTTTAACTTACTGCAGCACTGAGCCCCAGCTCCAGACCTTCAAGATGAATCTTACCCAGGATCTGGTAGCAGGCAGTACTGCTCTTACTGTTTGGTTACCCATGCTGAAAAAGTGGCTGAAGACTCCCCTCTGCTTTTATGTTGGATTGAGCTATGCCTGACCACAAGGCCCCTCTTTTAAGCATCACATAAAATGGATGGGGACAAGAGTCTGTTGCTTAGGGCAAGAGAGGAATGACATTCATGGCACTGCAGAAACAAAAAAGTGAGTCCCTGTAGGTCAGAGCCAATACTTCTCCCATGGACTCAGAATTAATGCCCACTAGGAAAACTAGTCATGCTCTGTTCATAAGGACTCCAAATCTGTTGTTTTTCTGAACCTTCGTGCTGGCTATGCTTGTTACTTATTCAGTTGGTGGAAGGGGAAGTAAGGAGGAAAAGCAGTTCTGGGTCTGACCTTCCCCTGAAGCTGGGCACTACTTTAACCTCTGCTCTGGGATCCCCAGGGGCCCAGATCCTCCGAGGTGAACAGATGGACTGCAAACCGCTCCTCGTATCTGCAGTTTCCCTCACCCTTGGCTAATATCTTACACTCCTTGTTGCAGCTTTTTATTGATATATTCCACTTCTTTAAAATCAAAAAAGGGGAGATGGTTCAATTTCCATTCACAATTTCATTCGAATAACAAAAACCATTCTGCAAATGAAGGGCAAAGGAGAGAAGAGCAAGGAGAGAGAAAGAAGGAGCAAGTGAACACAGGAAGGGAGAGACAAAGATCACTTCACAGAGAGCCAAGCAGTAATGACACCTGTGGGGAGCATGAGGTCCATATGCTAAACAGAGATGCCAATTTCAGTCTAAATCAAATGATTATGTCAGTGAGAATAAGCAGTGTGAAAGACTGACAGACTATAATGGTGGATTATCCTCCTCTCTGCTGTCCATACACTCTCTCTTGTGCTGTCATAGGGAGCAATTGATGTTTGAAAAGCCATGCTTGCATCTTTCTTGTGGAAAAGGTCACCTGTTCCCCAGTCTCTCCTTTCCTCCCTGACATCTGTTTCTCTAGTCAAGCCTCCACCTGTTAATCTTTTTCTAATGGGCCATCAATCAGCCACAGCAAGGCATCCTTCCTAGAGAGAGGTGTAGGAAAGACAGAGCAGGGAAAGAAAGGAGAGGTGAGCAGATAGAAATGCAGCAAAAGAAGAATAAAGAAACAAAACTGAAAAAAAAAATGGTAAAATAGGCCCACTGGCACCCACAAGAAGTAGAGAAGGAGAGATGTTTAAAAATGGAGTAGGAAGGTGGGCTGGAGAAGAAGAGCAACACAAAAGGAATGAAGGGAAAAAAAAAAAAAAAAAAAAAAAAAAAGAGAGAGAGACAAAGAGAGAGGAGCCAGCTGGAGAGAATCACTTGCTGGCTAAAGGCAGACCTTGCATTGCAGCCCTTTCTGTAGATGCAGATAATTTAGCAGGATCCAAAGAGCAGCAGGGCTGCAGGGTGGAGGTCATCAGGGGATGCATCCTTTGCAGAAGACAGTGGACAGGGCTGGTGGCTGGGACATGGTTTGGGGGACTATATGGCCAGGAAGTGTGAACTTGATGGATGGGGCAAGTAGACAAAAAAGATGTGGTTCTCTCTTTTTCTTCCTACTAACACATAGGATCCTGAACACAACGTGTCACCTCACAGTTGTGAGAGCTCCCCAGACTCCCACAGACACCAGCTATTTATCATCAAAACTGTTAGCAAAGTTTCCTCCTCCCAGGCTACCCGGGTTTACCTAGGAAGTGTAAATTGAAGTGTCTACAAGGAAAGGCCTGAAATCAAGTCTATTTTAGTCCAACCAAAAGCAGAGAATGCCAGAAATTTCCCCATAAGGGATCTGTTCACATTGACAAGCCAGGATAGACTGGTTTATCCACCTCACTAGGAGAGAAATCTGAACAAAACTGTGGGAGCTGAGTATTGGGGTGAGGAGGGCAGCTTGAAGGGGAGAGAGATCCCAGGGGGCAAAGCATGCCCAGAGCCAAGGTTTTTATGAGATTGGTTTACCTTCTCTCCTTTGAATCTCTTTCCAAATCCATGAAACTACCAAACTCATGTATTCGTGGTATGAAGTCCTTCATTCCTAACAGTGCAGACCAAATACGGAGGCTGAAATGTATTTTCAGAGCTCCCACCCAGTGATCAGAAACTAGAGCTGGGGCTATTGAGGGCAGCTGCTCAGCTTTTTGTCTCCCTTTTCAGTTTCTTCCTAACATTGGAGTTCTTGTGTCAGGTTAGACTGGAAACATAATTAGTGCATTATCTAACAGCAGCCAGAAACTTTTGTGCTATAGGAAAGGTTAAGAATATGCAGACCACCAAGGCCCTGCACAGGTTTCTCCTAACCAGAAGTAGATTTGCAGCAGACTAGAAACTGAAAAGTAATTGATGTGATCTATGCAGACCAGCCCTGCCAAAATGTACCTGCGCATCACTGCCTCTGAGAACGAGAAATATTCCATACAGAGGTCTCTCCAGATTGCCCATTTTTACTCATCATTTCAAAGTCATTTGACAATAATAAGAAGAGTCATAGAAATCAGCCATGGAACACATCAAGTAGCATTTACTTACTCTATTCATCACCCCACAACCAGTGCAGGATTTTGTGATGTTTTGTCGTATCCTAGTTCTATAAGACTGAAGCAATGTGGCTGCATCTACTACCCCAGGGAGACTGTTCCATCATTTACTAAATGTCAGCATGATGAGCTGGCTTGGACATTTGCTGAATGTCTCTGACAAGCAGCAAATAGTAACAAGAAAAGCAATAACTGTAAAATATGAACTTGTGGATGAAATAAATGCTGGTATAAAGGGAAATCACACAAACTAAAGGATATAAAGGTACTGATCCATAGGGCTGGTGTATTTAGGTAACAAGGGATTGTCACCTGATCCACACAAGGCAGACCACATAACGTACTGACCTGATGTACAAAGGAATACTGTAAATAGATACTTGAGAAGATAAACCAAGTTACTCAGCAACTGTCTCATTGGTTGCTAATGGCAAAGAAGCCTGAGTCACAGGCCACTAAAGAAATCTATGAGAAAGGCAGCCTGGGACACAGAGCTGGGACCAGTCTTTCATCCTTATGCTGAATAAAGGAGAAAAGCAAGCAGCACCAGATCCTCTGTGAATATTAAAAAAAGTAAGCCTCTTAAAAGGATCCTTCTGAGCAGCCACAAACATCTAATATCTTAATTTTCTACACTGGATTTTAAAAATAGGCACTTACAAGTAGAAGCAAATCTAAAGAACTGCAAAAGCCATTTCAAGCAGGACAAAGCTTGAAATGATGGATTTTGGCTCTGTGCAATGTCCCAGCAATATCTGAAGGTCTAATACTGAGGCTATTACATGGTATAATGCACACTGATGGATTTGAATAAAATTATCTATTTACAAGTGATAACTTGTGATAAGCTTAAGGATTAAAAATGACTCATAGCAGAGCAGTTTGTCCTCAAATGAGTTGATTTTGCTCAAGAGAAATGCATCAGGAGGTGGGTGCCTTGGCCACACAGGACAGGATAAGGGACTGGATAGATAAACCAAATGAAGCCAAATTCCAAGGTGATTCAGACTTGCATAAAGTGATTTGAGTTGCTGAGGTTAAGCCTTCTGGCAGAAAAGCACAGTGAATATTAAACCCCTGAATTGTTAAAAACTGGTAATTTTCCTTCCATTGATCACAGCTCAGGATTTGAAAGCGAGACTTGCACATGGGCTCTGTCCCCCAGGTTCCTGTGTATCTAGTTCTGAACCCTGTGTCTTGGCTCCTTCAGTTTCTCTCAACCCTTAATCTAACAACACCAAGTTGGGTGGGAGTGTTGATCTGCTTGAGGGTAGGAAGGCTCTGCAGAGGGATCCAGACAGGTTGAATCAATGGGCCAAGGCTAATTGTATGAAGTTTAACAAGGCCAGGTGCCGGGTCCCTCATTTCCGTCACAACAGCCCAACAGGCTTGAGAAAAGAGTGGCTAGAAAGCTGCCTGGTGGAAAAGGACCGGGGGGGTACTGGTCAACACCAGCTTAATATATGCCAGCAGTGTACTCAGGTGGCCAAGAAGACCAAGAGAATGCTGGCTTGTATCAGAATTTGCATGGCCAGGACTGCGGAAGGACTGCCTGTACTCACCACTGATGAGGCTGCACCTCAAGTACTGTATTCAGTTCTGGGTCCCTCACAAGAAACAGACATTGAGGTGTTGGAGTGAGACCAGAGAAAGGCAACCAAGCTGGTGAAGGGTCTGGAGAACTTCAGGAGAGGCTGAGAGAATTGGGATTGTTTAGTTAGAAGAAGAGGAGGCTGAGAGGAGACCTTATTACTCTCCGCAATTACGTGAAAGGAGGTTGTAGTGAGGAGGGTGTTGGCCTCTTCTCTCAAGTAAATAGCTATAGGACTAGAGGAAATGGCCTGAAGATGAACCAAGAGAGGCTTAGACTAGGTATTAGGAAGAATTTCTTTACCGAGAGAGTATCCAGGTGCTGCAACAGGCTGCTCAGCGAGGTGGTGGAGTTATAATCCCTGGAGGTATTTAAAAATCATGTAGATGACACTTCAGGACATGCTCTAATGGGTATGGTGATATATATATTTTCTTTTTTACATTTTTTGGGGGGGGGGGGGGACTTAAGACACAGTGATCTTAAAGGTCTTTTCCAAACATGACAATCCTGCGATTCTGTGATGGTTGCTGGGTGCTTTGGTCAGAGGGCCATAAAAAAGCAGAGAAGCAAGGAGCTGGCAGATGTGCCATGAGCTGCTCAAACCTGTGGCACCTTCACACATCCTCTTGCCCAGCCAAGAGAGTGGCCAGGGTTGTGATCTATACACATTAGCTCTGGGCCTGGAGCTGTTCATATGATGGAGCAGCCGAAGCAACAGAAGCTATTTCAGTCATAGGATGGCGTCACCTTGGAAATCATAGATATCTGTGGGCAGAGGGGTTTTGATGGACATCATTCTGTGAAAAAAATATGTTTCTGGGGGAAAAACAGAAGGAAAAATAGAAAGGAAAGATAAAAGGAGGTAATGAAGCACCAGTCTGAGAGGGAATAGTAGTATAACTTGAAAAAAACTAAAAGAGAGCAAAAGGAAGTTCAAATGCCTGAGTGCTTTCAAGTTAACTGCTGACTGCATTAGACCTATAGCTCCTGGTATGGTCTGAATGTTTAATTTTTTTTTTTTTTTTAATCATCTTGTTTTAGGAAAACAGGATTCAGTATATGTAGTTTAAAGAAGCAGGCTGCACTACATTTTTCAGTTATGATCAATTTGGCTGATGTGTCTTTCTAGTAGAAACAGCATGCAGGGTCATAAGCTTTTCCTCGCTACTTATGGATAAAAAGTGATAGCATAACTTTAAAGATGTATCACTAATAACCTGCTACTAGAAACCCTGAGGCTGCAGGCGGATCCCACTCTGGTGTGGGCTGTACAAACACAGCAGAGGCGGTCTAGAAGGGCTTAAATCTGCCCACACAATAGCCAGAACAGGAGAGTGAATTCTCTACCTCCAGCTCAAATATTCCTCTGTTAAACACTTAATTCACGCTGTCTCGAATGAGCCAAAATGAACAATAGCTCTCCCTGCTTGGTGCTCACATCTTTAAAACATCAGTGGGCAGTTTTCATACTGTCCTGGGCTTCAGCCCTTAGTCATCTCTCTGCTACGTGATAAATACATCGCTCTTTTTAATCTGTTTTCATGAGTCAACCTCTCCAGCCTCTTCTTCATTCTCCTCTCCTCTGAGCTCCTGCCAGTATTTTTCGGTTACTGAAGTATTCAGTGCAGTTTTGCATTCTGGGATCAAAATAAGGTTACCCGTCCTTGTATCAGAAACTAGCTGGCCTTTGGAAAATGGTCTAATGCTTGGTACGTGGGTGGCTGACATCTGAGGCTTCAAATACTGTCTCAGGAACTGTGTTGCCTCTAACAGGGAATTCAAGATTCCCCAGGTCTCACAATACCTCCAACCTGATGCAGCACGGGACAAATTTGAGTGCCTTGCCTGAACCAAACTAGACAATCTCTCTCTCTTTGCTGCCTGAGGCTGTGTTCAGGACTACTCTTCACCTTGACTCTCAAGACTCAGTTCAGTCAGTATCTCAGTAATGGACTAAACTCTTATTTCAGACTGGTGGCATAGATCTGAGACATGGATCTACAGCATAGACTCTAATGCAAAGTGCAGCAGAGCTACCATCCAGCAATGCAGATGCAAGGTCACAGGGTACCCAACACCCCCTGAAGATGTCTCTGCACATCACAAAGTACACACTGCCTCTGTTTCCCAGCTATGAGGGCAACCAAACCTTCTCCATTTCACAAGTCTGTCACAAGGATAAAATGCACTGCTGACTCAGAGCTGCCTGCTAACTATTGGCATGAAAGTCAGACCCTGCTGCCTGTGTCTGATCTACGTATCACTTCTTGCTATCAGGGCAAAGGAAAAGCTTGAGCCATGTGATCCCCCAAAATGACTGGACATGGGAGGTGGTGCCTCTCATAGCCTCCTTGTATAGATAGTTTGTGCTGAAGCATGTCTTAATTAAGCTGGAAAGGCTAGTAAGCTGATAGATTTGAATTGAGATGCTGGTGAAGTGCTTGTGACATCCCCAGAGGGCACACTAAATTAACCAAATAGACTAAGGATTCAGTAAACTAATGAGGAGAGAAATGAGAGAGATGAGGAAGATGGAAGATACGAGGGTGAAGGAAAGAGGGGCAGATGGGAAGAGAAGACAGGGTAAAAAATAAAAACAGAAGGATGAAACTGAGCATGGAGAAGGAAAAGAAAGCGATTGAAAGGAGGTGAGGAAAAGACACAGATACAGTGAAAGTGATTAAGTGCAGGGATAAAGAAGAAAAGACTGCAAGATCCTGTGGCTTTCTGCAAAGCTCTGCTGGAACCACCTGTGCTGTTCAAATTGCTCAATCTCTACCTCCAAGTTGCATCAGATGCTTAGCAAGGACATAACCCTGAGCAGGACTCACAAGTCCCAGCTGCCCATTCTGTGTCCTGAGGTGCCTTACCTGCTCATGGTGCTCAATGCCCATGCTGATTGTGTTCACTAGAATTGCAATCATGATCCCACGGTTGAAGTACTTGCTGTCCACAATCCCTCGAAGCTTGACCCTCACTTCTCGCCATATGTCACTGCAGAGCTTCAGCCATCCATCTTCTTCTACCTCCTCTTCCTCCTTCTCCAGCGCTGAGGCACCCTGGTTGTCTCTGCTGTCCTCTCCCTCCTCATCACTGGCTCCTCCATCCACCTGATCTGAGTCAGCACTACCCAGGACAGAAAGCCTTTGGGATGCTTCGTGCTCCCCCCTATGGCATTGGGGACAGTTGGTGGGATCAGAGGTTGCTGTCACAGCAATGGGCTGGACCAAGCCTTGAGGAGGGCAGTCAAGAGAGTTGTGCTGTTGGCAGAGCCCTGGGGAGAGAAATGATCACACTTAAAGGCTTTGAAAAAGACATCAAAACTGGGCATCTCTTTGGCTTTCAGGTACGTAGGAAAGGTAACTGGGCTTTGTAGCTGTGAGGATGATTAAACACTGGCACATCATCTCAAGGGCAGCAATAAAAGCTGCTATCATTGAGGCCTTTACACTGACAGACTGGCTGTGTAACCAGAAGGTGTGATACTGTTCACCTGACTCTGATTAGGCTCAATGTGGGTTCACATCCAGCAGAGAGAGAACTGTTTTATCTGATGCAGACATAACAGCTTGAGAGTCAGTAGGTTGAGTTAAGAGGGAACTGAGGGGAGGCAGGGGAATCACAAGGGTTGCTTTTGCCCTGAACTGCTACAAGTGGGTTCCAATAACCCAGATGCTGAGTGGAACTCTCTAAATTAGGGGTGCTACTTCAGCAAAGCATCTCAAGAAACTAGAAAAGGTAGTAGTACAAGAACACTCCATGTACAAGCACAAGTCCATGTGCTCTGAATCAGAACAGACCTCTTGACTTCAATGAGAAAACTAAGTTTGTGTTCCTCAATCCTCCAGTTTAGCCTGGAAGATCAAATGGACACTGGGGGAAAGCAGCAATTAATTAATTGACACAGTGTGTGAAGCCTGCAGAAACTTTTTTACCAGCAAAGAAAATGAACACCAGCTGAAGGAAAATTTGCTTTTGCTTACTAATGGGAGCATAACTTAGGAAAGACATCAGCATATAGCTAATACTAACTCTATACAGCCATTTTTATAGTCACTATTCAGACCAGGAATCAAAACTAAAACCTCATCTCTAGTTTTACACAACAGCATGTGCTCCCATCAAGAGAAATTGCCTCTATTGCCCTTGCATGTCAAAATGGCTTCTTCAGTATTGTTCCCTTGGTTCAGGAGGCACTTTACTGCAATTCTACTCCCTTTGCCTCTCTCTCGAGGTCCCACAGCAACTTAGTTTGGGAGGAGACCTTTGGGAGACCTGTAATGTCACTGAGCCCAATTCTTAGTCCCGCTCTATCATCTCCCTCTAATACCTCTCTCTCCCAGACTGCTGTCATCACCAGGAGCCTCAGTCAGTGCCTTAAAGCTTAACACATTATGGTCTCTGGGTTTCGGGTCTGGGTTTCCCATGTTCCCTCCTAGTCCCCCCCTGTCTCATTCCTATTCTGGCTGGTCGCCTGCATCTCGCTGGTCTGGCGTGCTGGCCCCACTCTCATGCTCAATGGCCAATGTTAATCTTAATTCCGTGCTTTGTAGGCACAGGTCCTTTGTCAAGCTGGCACATGGAGATGCTCCCAGTTACTCTCACATGCCCACTGTTGGCAGTTGCATCTTTCCTCGTGCAATCCTTACTGTAATGCCTCTGGCTTTGTCTCTTCATGCCTAGCTTGGCATCACTCGGCTCCACGTGTCCCTGTCGCCGGCTCTGGATGCTGTTGTACAGCCCGAGGGTGCGGCGTTTGGCTTTGCGCATGATGTGGCAGACGTACTGGAAGATCTCCTCGTAGCAATCTCCTGGCTCCATGTAGCTGGCGACTGTGCTGGAAGAGAGGTACCGGACCCTCTGCTCCTGCATCAGCTGGTGTTCCCTCTGCTTAGTCTCTGAGAACTGTGTGGCAATGACCACCAGGCACAGGTTAATCATGAAGAAGGAGCCCACCTAGTAGCAAAAGAGAGGAAAGGACGGTCAGTGTCAGCACGTGGAAGAAAATGCAGAAGGAGAAATGTAAGAGGAGAGAGGATGGGGAAATTACTGGAGGCAGACAGAGCAACGTGAACCAGTATGCATATAGAGATGTGATTCCAGAGAAAGCCAGGGTTGGCTGTGCTTGCTTTTGAGATCTCACATGATGTAATATCCGTGCAGAACTTAGAGCCCTGAACTGAAATTCAGGAAACACAAGCCTGCCACAAACTGTTGTCAGGCTTTGGGACCTTTAGAAAGTCACTTAGATGTTACCTGCAAAGGGTTTGATGAAAACAGGACTTTTTCTTTCCCTCTCCTTTTGTGTTACACAGAACAAGGTAGACAGGGGACTAGTTTGGTAGTTTGGTTGCTTTCTCCTCTGTTTGCTCTTCCGCTACTGGATAAATCATATGCTGTCATTTATGATCTCCAGCTTTTGGAGGACATGTCAGTATCTCAGAAGATTTTATCTATTTTTACCATTTAGACCTCAGTTCACCCTGCAGGAAGATGGCACTTTGCTTAAATGAATGAATGAGCTCTTGAAATCAAAGGGAAGTTTACAAAAACTAATGACTGAGAAGGACACCAAATAGTGCTTCCTGGCTCATTTTCTGTTCTTCTGATCCTTCTGATATTAGACATATTATATTAGCTCTTATTTTACTTGTCCTCCAGCCTAGGTAGGCTTTCCATTTTAAATACAAAACCAACCACAACTCACTCCCCCAGCTGCTTCAGAACAAAACAAACAAAATGCCCAAGTTCTTGCTATTCCCCATACAGAAGCCAGAAATATTCTCCATACAGAAGCCAAAATGTCTAATAGGTTTCCTTTACACCTTTGCATGCTCCCTTGAAGATTTCTTTGCCTCAGTTTTCTTATCTCTAAAATAGGGCAAATATTTCTTGGTACTGAGAGATCTGGAGGTAAACATCTCACTCTCAGTGTTACGTATTGTGAAATTACAGATGAATCTCCACTGGGAGAGCTACCCATTACATTTAGGATAAAAGTTCGTCTTCAACATGAGAAGAATTTAATACATAAAAGGGCTGGTAACCATTTCCAAAATAATTCTCAAATGCTATGATACCTTCATTTGGTGCCTCTTTCCCATAGAGCTGTAAGTGGCAATATGGCATTGACAAGATGTAGAGACTGATCTCCGAGCAAGGATCATACACCTGCACTGCTCTAAAACACTCTGCAGGGCAGCCCCTGGGAGAAGAGGAAGCATCAGCTCGAGATTTCTGCTTCCTCTAGAACAGGGAGCATCCCTATTAAGGGATATCCTCACATCATGATCCCCCTGTAGATCATGGGGATCTACACAGAACCCAGCCTCACCTCCCCCTCCCTGTCTTTCCTTTCCAAGCAAACAGCTCTGACACAGAACTTGATCCAGTCCTGCTCTTAACTACACACATATCTCCTCCCTGTAGAACCCTTCCAGCAAAGGAGTGATAATCAGACCCCAATCCTTGTGCATAGAAAAGGTTGAGGTTTTTTCAGAATGTACCCCAGCTTGTTTTACTTATCCAAGAAACCTTCCCCTCAGTGCACAGCCCTTGCCACTCCCCCACCAGCTTGCTCCCTTGGTTGTCCCTTTCCCTCACACACAGGTGCCCAGCAGCTCCATCCAGAGGCTCAGTACAGTGGCTCTCAGTATTTCAAAGGGGAGATGGTCCCTGCTAGCATCCAAATAAGCCTTTGAAATATGAAACCCTTCCAAACCGTATTCAGCATAAGGACAATAAATCATCTGAAGATAAAGGGCTTTTATTTTTTTCCCCTTCTATCAGCACCCTTCAAAGCTGTTCTCATTCTGTTTCCCTTCATCACTGAGCCCTTCTTTTTGCTCTCCTCCCACCCATATTTCAACCTATTTTCTCTTCAGCTTCTGTTTGTGGCCTTGGAAATTAAAGTGATGCCTTGTTCGGATTCCTTTGCCTTCCCCCAAGATTTTCCCTATTACATGATATCTTGTGGGAATCCAAATCCTTCTCCAATGCCCTCTCCTCCTCTCTTTCCCTCAGCACCACACTCCACTCACAGAGGTTTGCCCATTCAATTATTCCCCTCAGCTTGCCCTGAGCAAGGCAGGCTGCGGGCACTGACACCAGATGTGCCAGAATTTCTGGAATGCTAATTGTGATACTGCCTGGTATTTTCCAACTTCCAACAAGTCCACAGATAGCAAGTGATTAAGACTTATAACAACTTCTCTCTAGACTACAAGAAGAGGAGCTGAGGCCAAGAAGATGCCCTTACCATGGTCACAGTGTAAATCTGGGGCTGAATCCAGAGAGGGGTTCAGATTTTACTTTACCAAGTCCTCACAACCACTATTTGCTTTGATGTCCTTCCAGGTAGCCAAAAAGCTGAGGGGGTAAAGGACTGAATATGATTACTAATCCCCAGTCCTTAAACATCTTAGCTATGAATACCAAAAGCAAAACAAATGAGCTTGTTTCATCCTGAAGATGACAGGCAAGTCCATAAACTTGAAGGTTCTGTCAAGCTTGACTCTGACTCCTGACTAGCAGAAGAACAGGAAAGTCCAAAACAGCTCATAACTGAATGATCCATCTCAGTGAGCTGAGCAGGGAGACTGAAATTTTCTTACATGGAGTCAGACAAATCACCTGAGGGAGGCAGAAGACCATTGATCTGGAGCCCCAGCACAGTCCTGTTGACCCCTAAGACTGAGCTGTACTTTGATTAAGCATATTCTGGCCTGGTTCAGCCTAAGAATCAATCCCTGTCTCTTCAATAACTAATAAAATCTGATGGTCCTGGAGGTGCTGATCTACTTGTCCTTTTTTATATTACTGTTTATACCTCCATATCAAACTTGTGTAAACACTGAGCACTTCAAGGAGGACACTGAGTGCTGCAATGTGGGTGCCAGCCTGAGAGTTTAGGAGAGCTTTCTGTAGTCCAGGAACCACATAAGTGGCCAAGTAGTTGGAGAAGGTGAAAAAAGAGAGAGGTGGACCTCAAGCAGGAAGGCTCAAATGAAAAACTGACCCAGGAGAAGAAATCCTTCCTTCACATCCCCTCCCTCATCTCCGACAGAGAGTGCAACTATTTGCAATTTAATGAATACATAAAATGCTTTTACCAGGTTGTTCTGCAAGGCCACTCAGAGTGCCAGTGCTCTTCCCCTTATGAGGGAGTATCTGTGCAGAAGTCCTAACCACCTTGGTAATATACCCAGATAGTGAAGGCTTCTTCTTGTCAGGTGAACACGAGCAGTTAATGTCCTTTCAAAGGTGTTTGAAGATATCTCTGTGAGGGAAGGAGAAGTCATGGATGCAAACATAGCTCTAACAAAGAGGCTGTGGAGATCCAGCCCCAGAATAGCAAGTTTGAGCCAAGGCTAGGATGTATGTGGAAAAGCAAGAAGTCAGGGCTTGAAGTATGACTTGCAGAGTAATCCTGCCTAAAAACCTAGGCCTTCCAACCATGGAGAAAGAAGGAAGAATAAAGGCTGGAAGGACTGTGCTACATGACACTTGAAGAGGGATCACCATTTCTATAAGACTAAGGGGGAAAATGAAACAAGGTGATAGCAAGTTCACATTGCTAAGTGTTGCTATGTGCTGCAGGAGATGCATTACAAATGCACAGCGGGTAACACAGAAAGGTTAAATACTTTTTTAATGTAAGTCCACCAATGGCAAAAGAAATATCCCATCAAACATACAGCTGCTTTGTTCTGAGAAGTCTCCGGAGTAAGCTGAGGTTTGTGTGCTCCAGTGTTTGATGGAAATAAACCTACATGGCTTCTGCAAATGAGGAGGGAGGGTCTAGAAATGTCAATGACACTTCACAGCAAAATCTCAGGTGGAGTGCTTAATTGAGGGTTTTCAGCATCTGCAAATTCAGAGACAAAGTTTGAATCTCTGGGAATCCACATGAGGTGAGCCAGCAATAAAAGGACATTCCTGCTTAGAAAACAAGAACCTGTTTACAGAATTTATGTAGTTTGGAGCAGGGGGTGAAGGGCAGTTGTTGGAACTAGCCATCAGGAGATAGGCATGCCCACCCCAGTGGTTATACTCTGCACAGTTCTTCTTTGCTCTGGAAGAGACTGAGTCTAAGACAAGGAGTAAATTCTGTGCCGAACTGCTTGACTGTACAATCTGAGCATCCTGACTATGCTGCCAAAAATGGAAATGCAAGTAGGTAATAGATACTCATTGCATCATGGGAGATCTGAAAAAACCTTATGGGAAATACTAGTTTTCTGAACTTACAAAAAGCAGTGGATGTTCTGTTTGTCTTTGGAAACAGAGCAGGGGGGAAATTCCCCTCCCATCCTTTGCAATCATACCTCTGCACTGTCACTCCTTGTAATTCTCCTTAAGTAAGAACATCATTACTTAAGGTGTATTTCACCTCTGCTGTCATCGCTCATGCTTCAGCCCACAGGGAGTAGGTCATCTTTCTGTTTTTCTCTCCTTGTCTTTCCCTTGTGGCAGTGAAAGGCCAGAAGGCAGGAGAATTCAAGATACCATAGAGATCCAGTTTTTTGTGAGTTCTCTGACCCTCATGGACCAGTAGATAATTTTGGCCATTCTCCATACATAGAGGCTGCAGAATTTCTCACAGAAATTGGATTAAGGTTTTTTTGCTCTTGAGTCACTGCATGTCAATTTGAATTTAAACTAGATCCTGTGCCAGGTGAGTATGTTAATGTTACTTGGTGACTGCTTCTAGATATCCTATTTTTAGGATGGCAAGGCCAAATAGAACAAGTAGTTGAAGAGCAGAGTCTTAGCTACATTCATTCAACAGCCCATCCAAATATATGTACACCTTGGAAAAACACACTGAGCTCCTTATTGGTTAAGCCACTTAGAACTAAATTGCACTGCTGTGTACAGATTTTATACTTTCCATAATTCATCCTATGTCTTTCCATTCTACTCTTGAATTTGCTCCCCATGTGGAAAAAGTGTAAGAGGTTTCATAAAAATAGAATTATTCCTTGTTAGAAACAGTATATTACCTCCAAAAAAAATGTATCAGGTATGTGGGATGCTTGAGGAATGGAAGAGGCAATAGCATCATATTCCTCACATCTCTTTCCAGGCATTGACAACAAATGTCCTTTCAAGCAAAGTAACCTTGAAACTTCAGTTGTATAAATCTATGGGGCTTATAAACTGCTTATTAAGTTCTCATCATGGACACGTTTCTCTCTTTCCATCTCCCTCAGCCACAATTGATCTTATACAGCCAGTTCATGTTAGATTGCTGACACTTTTGGAGCAGCATCTCCTTCTTGTTCATGGCGAGGAAGTAATTCAGCCTGACAGACCCTGAATCTGACAGAATCTGAATCTGAGACTATGAATCTGAGAAATCCAGGTGCTGCCAAAAGCCATAAAGCATGGATCAATAATGACTCAAAAGCTTAAAACATTTAAAGAGACTGAATAGTACGGCAGATACAGAAATGGTTTTCTGTACTTTTGGGCCTACTGGTCTGGAGAATTTACTCTGAGACAAGGTCTATGGATGAGACATTATCTTATTCTGATTATGTCTTTCTCTGGAAATCAATCCTTAGAATTGTATTTTAGTGAAAGAGAATAACCAGGCTGACAACTATGTGATCCTTCCACTGACTTTTGGGTACATTTTTTGGATTTGAAAGCCAACTAGCTGGGTTTCTGAGATTCTTAGATTAAATCCAGGTGAAGTCATTTGCTTCTCTGGTATCTGTGTTGGCTGAACACCTCTTTTTGTAGGTTCTTAGCTTGCAGTGCTGGGAATTGTCAAGTCTTATACTTACTACTTACAATTATAAGCAAGATAAAGTAGATAAAATTGTAGAAGGAATGGGCATCCATCACATAGTACATTATCTCCACCCAGCCTTCCAGTGTGATCACCTGCAAAGACAAACAGCAAGAGAAACAGGAATAAAGTGGGCTTCCAGAGTTCACTCCTCAGTGTATTACAAGCAGATAGTGGCGGAGCTGTTGTAGCCCAAGGAAGGTGAGAAACAACAATTCATTTCGACGAGGCTATATTGCATTCCAGAAAAGCAGCATGGTACTGCTTGGTGACACTGGCATACTGTCAAAGCCTGTGAGATCATGCTAGCCCACGGGAGGAATATTTAATTAAAATAGTTCATTTCCCTGGATCACAGCAGAAGGAAAACCTGCAGCAGGTTCCTGTGCCCCTTGGAATGGACACTGCCTACAGACGGTGGAAAAGAAAAAAGGCATGGATTTTAGCTCCCATCTGCAATGCACACTGGGCATTTAAAAGAAAAAGGCTCCTCTGCTATAATGATCTGGATTGATGGGACAAAATCTGATACTATTCAGCCCAGAGGGTGTAAATAATTTCAGCAAGGGCCTGGAATAGCTCTATGGTCTATGTCCCTCCCCATCTTCAGGAAGATGGTTCATAGTGTGCACTCGGCACTCTTGTCTCTCTTGCTAGAGTAGTTACCAGGCCCTTTTGTCTCTACAGCTGTATTGCACCCTGCAGAAACCATTGTGGGAGCACAGAAAGATTGAGTAGGAAAAAAAACCAAACAGTGTGATCCTTGTTAGGAGGCTAACTTGGTCTTACCTGAAATATCACAATCCAGGCATATCCAATGTTGTCAAAGTTGATGGCGCCCTTGTGTGGGTTGGCGTTGCCTGTACGGCACACATTGTAGTACTGGTTCCAGTTGACACACATCCCACTGATGTTGAATTCTTGCCTGACTGAGTTGTAGTAATAGTAATCGTCCTTATCCAAACAACATTCATGGCCCCGCTCCTTCAGTGGGGGTATCTCGTGACAGCCCATAATTCCATTGTCTCCTGACAGTGAGCAGATAAAGGGCATCTCATCATCATCCTCAGGTTGGTAATAAGGTGGCAGGACAATGTCACCTTGTCTGCAAGGATAAAACCCACAGTCTCATCAGTGACACTGGTGGATCTGGGAGCTCCCATCCTGACATAGGGAATGCTCTAAGTAAGGGATTTCCAGATTTATTACTGCCTCAAAAGAAGGGACTGGAAAACAAAGCTTCTGGAAAACAGGAAATTTCCAGGGTGAGACCCCATTTTTCAGAGCTTTGCCTGACATCAGATCACCCCAAACCAAATTACACAATCTGATTGCATGGAGATTAAGAAGAGCTGGAAGGCAGAGATTTGCATTCTGATCACTCTCTGCATTAGCATCAAAGCTAAATCAGATGCAGTGATATTAAGGAAGTTCACCAGGCTTACTGTGATGTGCTCATGTATGTAACCATTGATGGACATGTTTTATAACATTTGGCAGTGAACCTTCTGTACTTCTAAAAAAAACCAAACCAGTTCATGCATAATTAAGGTTGTAAGCCAATCCTTAAAATTGGGAAACACAAAGTTAAAATTGATTTAGCTTTAACTTTGACTCCTCCTTGACACTTGGCGTTACGGGTGCAATGTTTCATGACAAGTTCATGTGCTTTTACCCAAATAATGCAAGCACCTTCCAAATGCATGAATAATTCAAATCATCTATGTTTGCCAAGCAGGAGATGAGCTAATAATCAGGAAAGTGAAAGGTGGATATTTATAATTCTCCATTAAATTTTATCTGGTGCATTCCTTGCAGTGCTGCAATACACAGCTTTCATGTTGCATGAATGCAAACTTTTTCATTAATTGTCTTTGGAAGAGGGCAGGTGTTGACAAAAAAGAAAAGAAAGTCTCTCATTCTAGACGAAGCTGGACTTAGCCACAAAGATCTGTTGTAATACATACACACCACTGGTGAAATGTGTGCCTGCAGAATTAATTTCTCTAGTAATGGACAGCTAAAGATTTTCCAGTATCTGTTCACTTTGTAGTCTGTGGCCTCTATTCAGTTGGGTATATCAACTCTGCATGGATAAAATTACACTACATTAAAGTAGTACTACCCCTGATTTACATAAAGGACAACCATACTAAACATTCATTTTCCCTCAAGGAATATATAAACACAGCAAATAGCTGCTTTAAAGCGCTCCTACTCTCCAGCCTCACTGCTGTTCTACCGATTGTATTTTCACACTTTTTTTGTTTCCAACTCGAGACAATCTAAAGCTTCAAAACTGTTTAATCAGTTTAAATTGATCTACAGCTTTAGGTTTTTTAAGCAGTCTAAAGTGATAGGATGTCTGAGATTAGTATATGGTTTTAAGATTATTTTAAAAGCCTGAGAACTGCTAAAGCCAGAAAGTCAACAGGAGGAGCTGTGCCTTGAAACTGGTTCTCTCTCAGGAGAGTAATCAGAGAATTCAAGGCACTCAGAAGCTTTTCTACCACACAGCCTCTGAGAAGGAGAGGCCCCTAGTTCCCCACAGAATAAACTTCAGATACTTGTAATTGGCTCCTGTGTAGCTCAAGGCGCTCTTTGCCAGAACTGTGCTCACATTTCCCCCTTATTTCCACCACCCCCCCACCCACCCCCCCCCCCTCCATACAAACAGCCATTCTCTGCTTTTAGATGCTTCCACTTCTGCTGACCCAGCTGTAGCTCCCCTTCCCACAGCACCTCTCACATGCAATTCAACGCCTAAGTTTTTCCAACAATTTCTCCAGCTCCCTTTCAAAGCCTCTGGAGGCAAAGCACTTCTGTCCAAACTGTGACTTCAGCTCTATAGTTCTATCTCAGAGGTGCCAAAGATATCCCTGGAAGGATCAGGTGGCACTCTGGCCTTCTGCAAGACTCCTCTGGTTGTTGCTTTTTGAAGAGGTAGCAAGTTCAGGAGAAAGAGGGCATGGCTGTTGTTTCAGAGTTTCAACTCGTTCCAGGAGCAGGAGAAGCATCTGGGCATGGCTGGAGAAGCCATCTATGCTAAGCTGTGCCTTACCAAATCCAAATGAGTCCAGGCATCTGTGGACTGTGAAGGAAGACTAAAACCATCTGCCTTGCCCTCCCTCCCTTTCCACTGCAAGACTTGGCCAGCATTCTGCATGGTATCATCCTACAGCCTTTTCAAGCAAGCTATACACAGAGAGCCAGGGAGCAGAAGGCAAGAGAGGAGGGAAAGGGAAAGAGAAACATCCCTGGAAGAAAGGAAGGAGACATCATCTCCCAGGCACTCACACTGTGAAATTCTCCTCCATGAAGCAGCGGTTGCGGAGCAGCCCAGCCCACAGCTGCACCCCGATGATGCCGAAGATGAAGAAGACAAAGAAGCAGAGAAGAAGGACATTCCCCAGCATGGGCAAGGTGTCCAGGAGCAAGTTCACAAGGATGCGCATGCCTGCAGGAGGAGAAAAGAGCCAGAAGAAGCAAGTGTGAGATAGAGGGACAGAGAAAGAGAAAAGAAAAAGAAGGGAAGGAAAGGAAAATTTAGGAGACGCATAAACACCCGCCCCCCCCCCAAAAAAAAAGCCACGTGAAGATAAAAGCATTGTGTCAGGATGCTGCCTAATTACTGCCTAAACCTGCCTAGATTGACAATTGTTCCCCTTCCTTGTCACAATCTCTATTGACAAGTAGCCAGCAGAGATGCTGTGATTCTGTCGTGTCTTAACCCAAGGCCTCTGGTCTGCAGCAACAAGAAGAAAAGGGAACATAACTTTTGGTACTATCAGCTACCTAACTGATATTTCTCCCTTCCCCTTCCCTCCAGAAGGGCAGCAGAGTGAAAACTCTGTACCAATGGCTCATGGGAGCTCAAAGGCCCCATCCTCAGATGGGTCAGGATGAAAGTCATCCCAGTTCAACAACTGCATGCTGCAAACTGTGAATTGCATTGACAGACCAAGACCAGCCCACCTAGTGGGATTAACCTCTCCAGCACTCACAACCTGGCATAAATTAGTTTTTTTTCAGTGACAGTATTAATAAGGAGACAGTTCCAGAGATCACACTCTCCTCTCGTGTCTAGTCCTCAGACCTCAACAAAGCTGGAGAGCACAAGTAGCAGGCAAAATGCTGTAGGCAGAGAACATCTGGACAGTGTAACTGCTTCCAAAACCCTTTTTAAATTATTTCTACATTTCTAATGAACTGTTTCTGTGGGTTTATTCCTCCCTCAGCTCTTCAGCTCACACAGCCATAACTAAGGGTAAGGATAGGCTCATTTCTCTGTAGATCTAATGACATTTCCTCTGCTCTCTAGGGAAGGCAGAAGTCTAGAAATCCTTCTGAGCATCACCATACTGCCTTTATCCCCAGTGCACATCTCATGCAGTCATCTCTCCTCGACTCCACGGAGGTCCTTGCCCTGGAGGCCCAGGGAGTTCCTTCACTGAAGAAGCTCCATGTAGGCCAGCAACTAATTAGATAATTAGGTATTTATAACCAGTTCATTACTTCAGATGGCAGCGGTAGGGAAAAGAGGAAGGGAAAATAAGATTAGGATTCTCCAACAGCCCTTTGAGGCACAAGCTAATCCCTCTTGTGTGCCCAGCATCAAGTAATTAGCCACACGATGCTGTGCATTAGTGTCTATCTTTATTCCCTGAGCGGCTTGTGCCATGGAGGGGAAAGTGGTGCCCACAGGAGCGTGCACGCACGAGTGCACACACACTGAAGAGAGAAGGAAAAGGGTGCCTGGTGTTGGACATGGGAGTGGTTTAGCTCTGGAGGGAATGTTCTGGTGACAGATGAGGGTGGGAGAGAGAAAGGAGCAGTACTCATGGGTGGGTGATGTGTAAGAAGGAGAAGATGTTTAATGAAGGCTACATGGGACCATGAAGGACAAGGAATGATGGTATTAGCTCCAAGTACCCAGCTCCACCAGTAGTCACCAGTTAAGGCAGTTTCAAAACAGCACATCTGTAACTCAGGCAAGCAGCTCCAGCTGCTCACTGGGGATCATGGACTTGCTGTGAGTCACTGATAGCTTTCTGATCCCTCACTGCACAAAACCCAGCAGCACAGGCACAGTGACCTGCTGCCTGTCACTGTGACCTGCCAGGCTCTGGAGCGATGCTTTAAGGCCACACAGCCTCTCTACAGTGGAGTGTGTTCCAGCATTAAAGCAGCTTCACAGTACGAGCTCAGCAGTTCTCACAAACTGCCCTGGTCAGTACATCAGGGAGGGCCAAGGGACACAGGAATCTGTGCCTGCAGCTCTGCAAGAGGGCGTGATGTTTTTCAGATCAATTGATGCTAGCTCCATCCCAGAGCAGAGCTAATGAGAAGAATGAGACTGCTCTTACACTGAAACACCAAACAGATAGAACAGACATTCCCACCAGAATTTTACAGATAAAACACTTTTTGGGTCAGAATTTTCAAACCTTGGAAGCATTCTGCCTGCCCATCTGTTCTCCATGTTGACTCTCATAAGAGCCATTGATGGTATGGAACTGTGCTATCCATACATGCAGGTTCATAGCCACAGCCCTCATGACAAGCCCTCTGAGATACCTGGGACCACAACTCAGGAAGCACCAAGTGGCTCCATGCCAGGCAGATAGCCCCAGTGCTTGCAATCTATTTCACATCAGAAAGAATTTTAGCACTGGTGGGTTCTATTCCTAAGTCCAAATTAAACTCAGTTTTTATTTTTAAAAAAATCACCCAGTTGAGCAGGTATCCTTCTCTGCCCATTGATGCTGACTGTGGATATGTAGATTGGCTTTTCCAAAAGCAAGAATGCTGAAGCTACACACACCCAAACATCAATTGCAATTCTCCTATGGGCTAACCAACTCCAAGACAAATCCATCACTTAACTTTGTGCAAAGCCACTTTTGCTTTCTGCCCTAAACTGCAAAGCAATTGTGCTGGGAGCATATTTTTCATCAAGGGCATCAGTTTTCTATCAAATGGGCCTGCTCTGCTGAGTTCAGGTAGTTAGTAGAGTTACTTCAACTACTACTTCCACATGGATGAAAGGTACAGTGTAAATACAAGCTCAGTACTTTTGTTCTCTCCATTGTTAGCCTCCCCCCTACTGCCTGCAAAATCCATGCTGGAGTGCCTGAGCCTCATCCTCTGCTATGGTATTTTAGTAGTGCCCCTCCTGCACCTCTGCCAGCTCCTGTGGGCACTTTTTGGGGAAGCCCTTGCAGTCTCCTCCATCCCCTCCTAAGCTGGCAGCCTTGCATGGATCTGCCCACATCTGGGGCTTCACAGTCTCCTGGACTCAGGAAAAGATGGAATGGTCCAGTAACCATGGTAGGGCATCTGCTGTGGGTCACCAAAGAAGGATACTCACTGCCAGGTGTCTTAATGCTTTCATAGCAGGATGGTATGAGTCCCACTGAGGCAGGACCCACAGAGCAGTGTGTTTGCACGGCCTGACTGGAAGCAGGTTGCAAATGGTGACTGGTTCCTCAAGCATTCATTAAATGTGGGGGAAAGAGGCAGAAAACCTGCAAAGCTTAAGCATAGAGGATGACCATTTACTGCAGACACAGATGGTTGAGACAACAAAGTTCCAAGAACAGTTGCAGGGCAATGGAAATGTGCAGAAGGCATATTCGTGAGGGCAGCTTTGGAAGAATCCTACTCTGGAGAACAGGGACACCTCTCTTTTCCAAGAGGTCTTATCTGGACAAGCCCCCTTCCACAGCAACATAGGTACACCTTGCATGACAAGTTCTGGAAGGTGCTAGAAAGCCAGTTCTTTGACAAAACCCTGCTTGGTGCCTCCTTCCTACCTTCTGCCTTCTCTTCCTGCTCCTCTGCCCCTTCACTTCTCTCTCACTGTGCCTGCATCTTCTCTCTGCCTCTGCACTTCTCCACAGCATCTGTGCACACATCTCCTGGCCTTCCTCCCCACTGCTGCCTTTCCCCACATCCTTGATTGCCCTTTACCATTGGCAGAGGAGAAACCATGCTGGCTCACAGCAAGGAGGGAATATGAAAGGAACAATAACCTTTTCTGAAGCAGCAGTTGAAAAAAGGAGATGGTCCCTGAGAAGAAAAAGGAAGAGGGGCCAGGGAGTCTCGAGAAAGAACAGGGATGGAGAGCTCTGATGAAGCAAAATTCAGCGACCAAACAGGCTCCCAGGGCATCAAATATGAAAAGGTTTTGCTCTTCATGGGGAAGAAAAGCAAGAAACATGAAATATTCATGAGTGCCAGGTGTGGGCTCTGAAAGGCCTTTTCTCCTCCCTGCTCACCCTAATGAGGAGACCAGGGAAAAGTAGGAAAAAGAACATCAGCTGTGGGCATCCAAGGAAGGATCCTCACAAAACGATGCTCAGGCAATGCTTCCCTGCTGCTCACCCATGCGCTTGGACAAAGGGTGGGGAAGGGAGTTTGATGGGACTTTGCTGGCAGAACTACTCCTCGTAGGAGCATCTTGTGGGAGTAAAGCCACAAGCCCAACAGAGATGCAGTCACTGTTCCAAGACAGCAGGGGAGCCTGGGGAGTAAAGTGTGTTGCAGGAATGTAAAGTGGTGGGAGAGTGAGAGTAGTGATGGGGAGCGAGCTGTCAGAGGGAGGCACAGGGCTGAGCAAAGGCAGAAGACAAAGAAAAGTCACTGAACTCCCTCCTGGGTTCAGACAAAGCAAATATTCTGCCTTGCCCTGGTGGAATCCAGAGGCCCTTCCTGACAAACTCTGCAGATGCTACAGTGACCATAGCTCCCTCCAGACACTTGCCATCAACCCTGATTAGCCTGGCCTGTCACAGCTAAGCAGACTTGCCCAGCATGTGCCAGCCATGGGGAAAGCATGGATGCAGCACTGAGCAGCTGGGGAAGAGCTGGGAGGAGATGAACTCTAGGCAGGTGAAACCAGCTGCCCAGTGCAGGTGTGCCCAGCTGCTTACCTCCACCTGCTCCTGCCTGGCATCACTCCATCACTTTGCCCTCTTTTCCCTGTTTTTTTCAAAGAATAAGGACCAAGGCACGAGCTGATTCACTCCCTAGTACTAATTGCCCTGTGATCTGAACAGCAGATTGGCCCAGGAGAGGGTGAGAAAGACTGGTCTTTCTGGTTTCTTATACCTCATTCACCCCTGAAGATTTTTAAGTCCTTCACACCTCTACAGTAAGGGACAAAACTGATGCATGCAGAGTCAAAAGGAGATAGTGGTTTGAGGTAATCATTCCCTTGCTTGGTGAAAGCAGATGGAAAAGAACAAAATTCTTCAGCACCCAGCTTACCAGCATCATGAGCCAAGCTACCAATTGTAATTTTAAATAGAGTAAAAGCAAACCTCTTCCCCATCAGCACTTGTGACTGCAGCTGGCATGACATTTTGCAGAGCACAGAGATTGAAGCATCATTCTGTCTCTCAGCCAGGCCACTTGTCCAAGCATGCCTTCTTTCCTTCCTCCCCTGCCCCAGGACACATGGCAGTCCACCCAGCAAGCTTGGGGTTGGCAGAATTTTTCTTGCGCATGCTCTTTTTACAGGAATTTTTAGAACTGAGGAACCATTCCAGCAGACAGATTGTATTTCCACAGAAAGCATGCAGAGATGCAACTTTTTTTTTTTTTTTTTTTTTTTCAGCCAGTGTCTGTAGTTAAAATAATCTTAGTTTACGTGCACTGTACAAGCTAGTGCTCCAACTTGTGACCTTCCTTACTGGTCTCTTGCTGATCCCAGGCTTAGCTGTCACTCCACAAATGGCATTCATTTATATCAGCTAAAATGTAAGGCCACACTGCTGCAAAGAAACCGATCAGCTGTGTGCGCAACAGTAGAGGCACTGCCAAGTTCATTGTTATTTGAACCCACAGTTTCCCTCACCACTCAGATTCCTCTTTTCCCCTTTGCTGAATCCCTCCTAGCTGAGAACTCTCCAGCAAGCACACATGTAAGCAAGAGGAGCTCAGCTGAACAGCCCTGCGTGCAGTTCCAGATGCCTTGAGATGCAAAGGCAGCCTCCTTCACGGTGCAAATCATCACCCCCTGCTTTGTGCCAATGTGAGAGAGCACATCCAGATGGCTGGCGTGACCCAGATTAAATGCACCCTATGGAAAAACAGGGCCACTTGACAGCATGAGGTAGTAAGAGGTCTTAAGGAAGCTCCACTGCTAAGGAAAAGCTGCCCCAGACACAAATGTGAAACACTGACCTCATTCAGAGGCAAGCAAAGTCTTCCTATTGATCTGTTAGGTTCCTGGTGAGTTTGTAGGTTATGTTTAGGGTTGAGGGGGTTTGCACTTGCAGGTTGTCAGCGTGAACCATAGTTTAGGAGCACCACTAACTTCCTCCAACACCCCATCCTTGTCTTGCTGACAAACAGAGCTTTCTAGCATCTCTGACTGGCTCATACACCTCATCCTGCTCAGCCTGTTGATGACCTAAACTCCAATTATACAATTTTTTTTCACTCCTCAGCTTGACCACACAAAATATCAAAGCATGGCATTTCCAGCATTTATGAATCTTCAGCCTGTACAAAAAAGCTGTTAATTTTCTCAGTATCATGAGATCTGATCTCGGTGCAATAACTTCCCTTAGAATACTGAATCAAGTCAAGCATTAATTGTCCTCAGTCCTCACCTTTAAAGTAACCCCTTAGCTTAAGCCTCAGGTAGCCCAAAGAGAGACTAAGGCTCCTGGAAAAAGCTGTTGGTCAGAGCTTCACCCCACTGGGACAACAGAGCTCTCCAGAGTAGGTTTAAAGTGTACTGATGTAAGAGAAAGAACTCTCTCAAGCTTGCTCTGAGGCTGTAGAAACAATTCCCTTGGGAGCCAGGGACTAGAACAGACCTCATTGTTTTCCACTCCAAGAGCAAGATACTGAGATGGATCACATCAGGGCAACACAAGCATCAAAAAGGAAAGGAAGGGGGAGGAAAAAGAATACACCACTTACACCACCTCCTAACACACACTCAGCTAAAACAACCACCAAAAAGAGAGTGCAAATGAAACCCAAGACATGATGCTTTCTTTGGGGAAAAATGAGGAAATGAACACATATGCTGCATAATCATGATGCTCAGTACACCACCAAAGAGTTGCAAGTGACAGAGCTGTGGCTGAATCTCAATATTCAGAATCCCTCAGAGCTTTCCTTCCTATCTGCCCATCAAATGGCAGATGCACATCAAGGTAAAATAGGCCCCTCCTAGTGAGACTTGCCATACATAACTGTCAGCAAGCTTGACTATTACAATTCCCTTTAGCATGGTATAGAGCAGCAAGCCCCATGGAGGCCTGGCCTGGCTCACACTGTAAGTAGTTATTTCTGCATTTCTTTGCTGGAATAAATCCTACAGAGAAACAGGCCAACTTCCTGCCACCGGGTAATAAAGATTTGCTCATA
The DNA here is from genome assembly GCA_023637945.1 of Phaethornis superciliosus. Lineage (NCBI taxonomy): Eukaryota > Metazoa > Chordata > Aves > Apodiformes > Trochilidae > Phaethornis > Phaethornis superciliosus. The sequence continues at coordinate 60,291,917 of JAJQWJ010000001.1, read as the reverse complement.
AAGGATTTTTTTTAAGAGAATATCAAGATGTTGAAAGAAAATAAAACCAAAAGCCAAACCTTAGAGAATAATACAAGAGAGATAAACTAAGGTCAAGGAAAAGGGAGGACAGGAGCACCTGTCATATGAGGAGGGGCTGAGAAGACTGGGTTTGTTCAGCCTTGAGAAGAGGCTTAGAAAATGGAACTTGCTATTTACAAGGAGTCACGTGGACAAGACAAGGGGCAATGGGCACACGTTGTTCTTGGTGAGATTCTGTTTGAACACAAGAGGAAAATGTTTCACTATGAGGACAGTCAGACACTGGAGTGGTCTCCCAGGGAAAGTGATGGATTCCCCCACCTTGGAAAGTTTTAATTCTCAGTTTGATGGGTTGCTGGGACATATCATATAAACAACTATATTAGAAGGGTTGGACCAGATGATCCTTGAGGTCCCTTCCAACCTGACATTCTATGATTTTATGAAAATTATCTTCTCATAAATAACACGAAAAGTGAACTATGGCTTGAAGGCTCAGACTGTAGTTACTCTTTCCAAGTCTTTCACAGAAGACAGGTGGTCTAAACAGCAGTTCCAAGTTCTTCTGTTTTGCAGATTTCTCCAAAATGCACAAGAACCAGTACACAAAATAGTTCTTCCCTGCTGAGCTGGAGCCTCATTAGCCCTACAGAGGGACCAGAAACCAGAGCTATGACAGCTGGAGATGCCAAGTACTTTGAAGAAGCAAGCTTAGCAGTAAGTCCTTCTAATTGTAGACCTGACCCCAGGGTTACAGTGGCCTCAAGAATGAGGGCAAAATCCAGAGCATTTACCTTGAAACTCAAATGCTGACTTCTCCTGAAAAAAGAGGGGCGCTGGTCCAAGCTTTGCTGGGATCCCAAAAGGAGGAGACACCTCAGCTTTGCATCAGGCTGTACCTTTATTAGAGGTGGTGTGAACCCAGCTAAGGTCCATGGATAGTGACAGAAAGCTCATTCACCACAGGCACTCACTTTCAATATGTGCCACCATAGCACAGTTGGTAGCCACATAATCTGTGACATTAACAGAAATGGGAACAGGTCAAGGTCTGAGCAGAAGCACCCTTCTTCACTCTCTTGTCCCATTAACCCCTTATAAGCTTTGGGCTGTTTAAGTGACTTCGCCTTGGAGAGTGACGCCAGGTGTCAGATGATTTCTTAGAGAGGTGTCTCTCTGGGGGATTGCTGTCATTCTGTTCTTTTTTCTAATACTGAACATCTAATAAGCAACACCTACTACCACCTGCTACTGTTGTTCATTCACTGATCATCATTTTTTCCCCATTTATCACTGCAGGGATGACTGCATTCACTTTCAGTGAAAACTCTATTAAAAATATACAGCACCAGCTTTACTTTCAGAATCACAGGAGTCACCCAACGCTGGGGACAAAAGGTAAATCCAGTGCCGTGGCTGTGAGCCACTTGCCTCTATTCCATAAATACCCCTAGGTTCTTTACATATTTCTAGTGCTGCATAAGTAGGACAGAATAATGAAAAATATTATGTAAAACTGTGTTAATGCAACTTCTCGTTAAGATTTAAGGGAGCTAATTTCCTCTTGCTGTCACTAACATGAATCATGTTTCTTTCTACTGCAGGCAGTGATGTGACATTAGGTGAAATGTGTGTGAAGAGGAGAATCGGGCCTGAAATACATAAAGAATGAGAAATTTAAGGTTGTGGTTGTAAATTGCCTTGCCCACACACACAAAAAGTGTAATTTGCATTAGTGTAATATGACATTATATTTCACCCCATAATACACTGTCATTATTGCTCACATTACCATGGTATCCATGGCTTGATAGGTCCCGTGGGACAGATTTTGCAAAACAGCTCAGCTCCCATTTAGGCAGCAAAATATGTGGCTGGGGTTTCCAGTGTGATGTGTTACACTGGAAGCTGGGCTTGTTTGAACAAACAGCAGAATTGCCACAATGGGAACTGTGAGGTGCTGAGGATTTTTTAAATTCTGGCTATGAAGGCTCCCCTAGAGGAGAAGGGAGATTCCTGTGAACATTTCTATATGACTGTTTTTTAAAACTGTTGGGTTTTTGTTTTGTTTTCCAGGCTTGCCTTACTTCCAATAATACAAACTCTGAAGTGTGGTTGCTAACTCTTGTGATTTTTATCTTGGGATGTGTGGCACAAACCATAAGGCATGAAATCTTGCTATGACTTGACAATCTCCCATCACAGTGGAAAATTGAAGCTGCTTCTATTCCACACTATCATAGGGGCAGAGGAGGGAGGGAGAGTACTACAAGATATGAGTCACAGGTCTAAAGGTCTGAAAAGTAGGGAAAAAGCAAAAATACCCTGTGATTTTTTTTTCCTTTTCTTTTTTCAAATCTCATGGTTTTAAACCCATCTGACAACTTACAAGCATACAATTTGTAACTTCTGAATACTTCTTTATAATAACAGTGAAATTGAGCAGACAGATTCAGAAAGGCAAAGATTACTTTCTCCCATGATCTATGACCACAAAAAAGGGGACTCAGCAATGTATAGTACAAAACAAAGCGTTACCACACAAAAAACAGCACTGACATCAGACAACAAATAAATACAATTGAAGCCTGTCTTCAGAGATGGAAGACTTCCTCCAGCACTTTGAGATGTTGGTCTCTCACAGCCCGCTCGGTTTGTTAAAAAGCCCCAGAGAAGCACTGATTTGCAAGCCCATCCAGAGTATTTATCTGAGAGTCAATTGATTTTTCCTATACTAGTCTTTGCCCTTGTTTCAGTTCCATTCTTTCCCTCCCACCACCCCCACTTTCTCTGTATCATCCTACACATAGAGGTACATCAGCCCTGCAAAGCCTGCCACTTGCTTGCTGTGCATTTCTCCTTCAAACCCCGTTCCTCTTCTGCTCTTCTCTCTATTGATCCTCACTCTGCCCTGCTCTCCCTTACCCTATTTCCCTGTATCCTGCACACACCTGAGTTAGGGCTCAGCTGACAGGATAAAGAGATGAACATACAGTAAAAAGCAGCTCTAAGTTACACTTGCATCTCAGATCTGCCTCCCTCTCTGAGGAAAGACATTCTATAATGGCCTGCTCCATCCTTTTATGCCTCCTCCAGGCATAAATCACACTGTTCTTTTCAGTACTTCCCTTCACTTGGCAAGGAGGTTGGTTTGGGAAGGGAGGATATAGCCCAAACTCAACATGGTCAAGTCCATCTCCTATTGTCATTTCTCCATCCTTTCACTGCCCACCTGCCCACAACAGAGAATTACTTTTTGAATGCACATGTATCCTGACCAGGGAACGAAGAGAGATTTTGGGCCTCTTTCTTGACTTTTGTATATGCACGCCGTAAGAGAACATCACCCTTACCCCTGTACTAATGTGCTCAGGACTGTGGATAAATCTGTGCATACACATATATGTAAGTATGGTTTGTGTGACATTGAGATGAGATAATAAATATTTACAGAGCAGCTTATATGAAGAACTGTGAATGGGGAAAGTTTAAATATTTGGAAAATACAACAATATCTAAGTTTCTGTTATCACTTCACAAATAAAGCTGTGACAGGAAAACACTTCTGAAAGAGTCAAACGGAAGAGAACATTTTTGAAAGGGTCTCAGCTCTGGAAGAGAACAATCAAGTGACAGTCCTCTTTCACAGCGACTTAGGTATCTGAAGCAAAGACCCTGGGAGAAGGAAAGGTCTTACAAGAGGAATCTCATAATCCCTTTGCATTTCCAGCTGCTAAGGCAGGACTGTGCCTGTCAGATGTGCTTGCTTTTTGCCTGATCTAGCTGTAAGTGAGACTGTTTTAAAGTATAATATATCTCAGTCAGAAGCTAATTTCACACACGCTCATCAGTGAAATTAGTTCTTCAAAAACACATTTAGAGAAGTAAATGTCATCACTTTTCCCCTGTGCCAAGTGTGGGGTTCATAGCCAGACCACTCCATCTTAGGCACTGTTACTGCACCAAACACAGATTGTTCAGCATGGAATACAGACTTAAGGCAGGCATCTGCTTTTCCCAGTCCAGGATTCAGCTGCTTCAGATTGGTTTTGTGTTGGTGCTTTGGTCCAGTGAGCTGAATGTAGGGTTAAGACTTGGGAGATGTCAGTTGTGACACTCACTGAGTCTCGCTTACCTTGTCTAAAATATGAGAAAAATTAAACTAGCATGTCTTGATTTATATCTTTGAGATCTGTAGAAGAAAAGTAGAAAACTTCTGTCTATTTGGACCCATAGTACTGTCATAACAGTAATTAATAAAGAAAAGTAGAGCTAGACCAAAATTTGCCTACACTGTGCTTTTAACAGCAAAAAAATACTATTTCACTGAAATGGAAACATTTCAGTATTGAGATAGTTATTGAAACATCAGTTTAGCAAAAAGAAAAGGAGAACAAGAGAAGAGGAAAGCATTTTTATAAAGTCAAAATGTTGTATCTCAACATTCCTAGAATTATATGGTTGAAGTCTTTTTGTTCTTAAACCTCTTTGTCAGAAGAAAGCATAGGAAACAAATCAAAAAGCCAAACCAACCACTTGATATTAGGCAAAATAAAACCATAGTAAAGTGGATGGGAAATGCTTATTCCTGTTCTGAGAAAATAAACACATTTAGAAAGAGCAGAGCTTCCCACAAATCTGAAATTCTATTTCCTACACAGCTAGTAATACGAATATAACATTGTATTTCTAATGCCTATACGACCACATAAGTATTACTGCACTTCAGTGCCAAGTATTAGCACATGCATACACTCTCTATTCAATAAAGTTGCTATGCAACACTCTGCAACAGACTCCTTCACTTCCATACAGTTTGCTCAGCTGAAGTAATCTGCTTCCAAATGCTGAATCAGTTACTAAATTTTAAGTTGAATCTGGAAGACGTCAAACACAATGCAAGGACTCTTCTTTACATAAGATCCATGAGATAAGAAAGAGTAACCTGAAGGAACATATTCTGCTCCAATGTAAAAAAAAAAACAACAGAACAATCAAAAAAACCCCCCCAAAGTTTAACAACAGAAGTGAAATTCAAATGATCAGCAGTGTTTACAGACTCCCTGCTCAAAAAAGGGCACAAATAAAACAAAACCAGCCTGCCCCTAAATTTTGTGCCTTAGCATGAGAAGGGATGAAAGAGGCAGCAGAGACAGCATCGTTTCACATAGCAACTTGCCACACGATCTCAAAAGGATGATAACAACAAATGGCTGTGGAATTTCACCCTGCCACCAGGACAAGGACATGCCCAAAGCAGAAATCAGCTACCTCTGACTGGGACCTGGAGAGTTTTTTTTCCTCTTTTGCACTTGCTTGGTGACCCTCAGGGACTGTCACACCAGCTCACCACCATGGAATTGAATTGTGTGGTAATAGGACCAGAACAAGTTCCAATTTCTTGTTTCATACATTTTCAATCAAAACCCCAAAAGGTAGCATTTTTGGGGCTGTATTCAGGAGTGCAAGAGATAAGGAGTAATACAAATAATTGTGTGATACATCTTACAAGACTGGGGTGCCTCATGTTTTCGCCAATACAATCCAAAGGTGACATGCAAATGGAGGAGTGATCAGGTGGGGCAGAGCCAAGACTTTTTCATCCAGAATTGAAATCCAAAATGGCCAGTATAACAACATGCTGAGAACTGCAAGAAACACAATCAGCTGCTGATAATCAGTAGCTAAAGATCATCTTTAATCCTGAAGGCAAGGAGGTCTGAAACCTAGAAGTGTCTCCACAGGAGCTTTCATTCTTTGGACAACCCCATTTTAATTTCTTTCCTTATACAGCACCTCTTGATTTGAGGCTGGAAAGACTTCCCACAGCAGTGAGGTTTATATTCTAATTACTGGGTAGAGAAGTCCTTTAGTGGACATTTGCCACCTCTTGGTTACACAGGATGACCTTTACTTTGTCTATCATGATCCAGGTAGAAGAGTCTATGCACCCTTTACACTACATATAGTGAGTATGGCACACACGAATAGTATTTGTCAGCTCCTCGTGGGATGTTGTTTCAAAGCCTTGCAAGTCTCACTGTAAGGAAGAGCTTTCAGAAGTGTTTTAGAAGGAATAAAGGTAAGCAGAATTCAGAATTTATATTCACTTTGAGGCATCTAAACTTCAGCCTTGCCTAACTACCAAGAATATAAAATAAGGTTATTTAATAGGTGATACTTTTTCCTTTACCATGTTGCTACTGTTTCCTTAGAGTCATTCTGAATTTCCTCCCTCCTAATTTTCTGGCATCGCTGCTTTTTTTCTTTTTTTTGCTTAACTTCTCCAGAAATTTCTCTCTTCACTATGTGGACTTTTCAAACACTAGCTGATTATTAGAGTATTATTGTTGTTCAGATACTAAATAATCTACCCAGGCACCCCAGCTCTCTTCTGCTCATGCAGTAATAACTCAGGTTCCTCTCATTTTGTCCATTCTCCTGGAAATAAACTGTCATTATTCAGCCCACACAGTCAGACTCCTCTGTGAAAATCATTCCCACTTGGGTGCCCTCATGGGAACCTTTGAAAAGGCCACCTGCAAACATTAGGCTACATTGTACCATCACAGCTTTCTGATTATGTCCAGATATCTGCCTTTGGGATAAATTCCCCTGCCCCTTCTCAAATATTTCACACTCTCACCTAGACCTCAATGTCTCTCTGCCACCCGCTATGTTATTCCCCTATCTCTTTGCTAGCACTGGCAACTCCTCCATCAGTACACATCACTAATAGACTTTCTTTTTGCCTCAGATCAGTAATAAAGAACTTTAAAAAGACATTAAAAAAATATTTGTGGCCAAAGGTCCCATTAATTACATTTGCTGTACCCCACTAGGCACCTTCTTCCAACGCAGCTCATTCCCATTTATCACAAGCCTTTGTTTACAGCCTCTTTGCCAGTTTTCTGCCCTCAAGTCAGTGCTTCCTCTCCCAAGGAATCTGATTTTTTTTTATTTTTTTAATTAATGGCAGGATGTCTTTCTTTCCAAATGGGCATATAAACACAGATTTATGTAGTGAGAAAGAAACAAAGGTTTAACCACAGAGTGGAAATAAAAACAGCAACAATTTTATACAGGTACAATTTTATACTCATCAAAGGAGCAGACAGGCAGCATCACAACCAGGACAGCCAGGAGAAATTCAAGGGCCTGTGACCTACAAAGGTCAGATGAGATGGTTAAATGTGTCCCCAGTGCCTCCTCATGGGTGCATGGAGCCCATCCTTGGTGGGCCAGTTCTGATGCTGCTCACACCACTCCTTCTGGGGGCAGCTCCTGACGGTGGGGCTGAGGGGCAACTCCAGCTATTCCAGCTGATAAATCAGAATAAAAAAAGACCTTGACTTTTCATCAGTCAAGCTTTTCTCCTGACTGCTGGTGTCCAGCAATTAACACTGCAGATGTCTGCAGGAGTCAATCTGACATTCAAGAGGCTCCCACTCGCCACCAAGGTTAAGTCTCTCCTGACAGCAGGGATGAGCCTCAAGGTGGTCTTTGAGCACAGACTTGTGGGACTCTTTATGAAGCAGGGAGGAGGGGGCTGCAGCTGTATGCTTCCTGGAAGGTGCAGACCTGCCATGCACAACCTCTGGATCACCTCCATGCAAGAAGAGATGCCCTCCCACTGTCATTGTGCATGCCCACAGCCAGGACTGTGGCTGGCTACCAGCCTTCTCCCTTCTGGAGAAGAGTCAGAGAGATGGAGGCAGGTTGGGGGAGATGTTTTTGTCAACAGTCAATAGTCAAAAGGTTGTCCTTGGCCCCCATCTTTATCACCCCATGATGGACCTGTTATGTGTCTGGATATGCATTCAGTGCTCAAACCCAGCTGCTCTTCTGCCTGGCACTCTCCTGCCATGTTTGGCACACTGTCCCTCAGTTCTTCTACCACATTTTCTAGCAACCTCTGTCCCTGGCTATTGCTCAGACATAAAAATATACCCAGGAAGAGGGACATAACCTCTTTTTAGAAGGGCTTGGCATGGAGCCAAAGACCCTGACATCCACTTCCACAGCATGTTTACGAAACAGGTGGCAATACAAAAGTGACTTTGGCACAAGGAAAAACATATGATGCAGACTGGGAGGTTGACTGTGCAAACTTCCTCAGATCTGAAAAAGAAACTGGAGAACCACTTGAGCTTGAGAAAAGGATAAGGAGAGCTCGAACAAGGTCTTAGAGCTCTGGCAAGGTTTTAGTCCCTGCAAACAGCCTGATTAGGGAGATTATGGGGAAGAGCAGAGACTTCCTGGCACTCTGCAAGACAGAAAAACTTGTGGAAGAAACGCCTGAAGTCTCACTGGTCCCTGTTGTCTTTGCACAGGGAATAGCCAGGAACAGAGAGATACAGTGGACTCACTTCAGTGCTCTGGCAACCCCCTGAACCCAACAGTATGTAACCTGTCCACCAGTTCACTTCCATCCAACTGGATAAAACCAGTGCAAAGCCTGAGCTACCTCCATTGTTTATTCTCTGGCATTAAATAGCTATGGAAGCTCCTGCTTACTCACTCCAAAGTTTCAGGGAGAACAATACTGACTTGAGGAAAAAAAATAAACAAAAAAATTATAAAAAAATCACATGTGCCTGGCATGTGCCCCAGGGCTGCACCTCCTCTCTGGTTTGCATGTAGACATGAGGTGGGGATTGTGTCTCAGACTTGAAGGGCACCAGTGAGCAGCAGTTCAGCTGCTGACACATCAATGTTCACATGCAGCCCCATGCCTAGAGGTGCTCAGCCTGGCTCATACACACCAGCTCAGAGGGGGGACAGTCAGCACAAAAGAGGAAGTATAAAACACAGGGTGAGGAGGAGAGGGGAAAAAAATTGCCAGTGCTACAAACCCCTAAGCTGTAACGGTGTGAAAATTTATCAGATCAGAGGATCTAAGAAGGATGTGTGAAATCCTGAGCAAACCAATTCTCCCACCTTCCCCCAGATCATCCCTCTCCAGATCTCACACACATCCCCCTTTTATGAGGTTGTAGACAGCATCAAACCTGGGATATCCTTTAGTAAGATTAAGAAAAATCCTTTTCCTTTATTGCACATTATTCAGCTTCAGCTCCTGAGTCATCACAGTGTGGTCTTGCACAAAGGATGACCAGGGCCAATATGTTGGAGGAGTGTAGGTTTTTTGCCCATTTGACAATACTTCTTGGCCCCATGATGGGGAAAAGCCTGGACATACTGTGCAGCATCATCTTTTCAGTTCGCACCTCGCACCTGAACTCCACCTGAAGAACATCACTCCACACAGCCTTACAGGTCACCTACTTCCTACAGCCCAAGCTGAACAGGTGTGAGAGTGAAGTATGACTTACTAGGCACACGGTTGATAGCTTTCAGGGGTCTCAGGACACGGACAGTACGGATTGCAGATAAGTTAATGTTTTGGAGATCCAGGGAATACTCCACCATCCTGCAGAAGGGGAGAGAGAGAAAAAAAGAAAGTTTAAACCAATCCAAAATTTTGTTTTGAGCCACAAAGACATGGTTTCTTCATTGAAGTGCTTCTGGAACTCAGGGAATGAAGCTTGAATGATGAAGCTTCAGCAAAGCTGAAACATCCAGGAGCTATCCAAAAGCAGGACCAGAGCCCATGGCTCCTCTGGGAGAAAACTCAGCTTGTCCACAGCATGGCAGTGAGCAGAGAGAGTCTGCCACATGGCTGTAGGCCAGGAGCTGTGATAACACTTACCTGATGCAATCTGTCAGGAGGAAAAGGAGCTGCACGCAGATTCCCCAACAAGGAGCATGCACATGGAGTGGACATTTCCATGGGGCCAGGAGGAGGGGGGCTGTGTATCTGGTTTTGCTGAGTGTTACCTGTAGCATAGCAGGGTACACCCCTCATCTCACAGTGCAGGATGAGGTCTCTGGAGGCAGCTTCAGCTAACCTGTTTTACCTCACATAAGAAGCAAATTCTACATAAAGCAGCAATGGCTTCAGCAAAGTGGGAAGGCTTCCCCCATAACTGTGAATCGCTCCTTTTTGACACCAGCCAAAAGTGGAAAAAACTAATTTTAGGACATATGTCAGACTTTAGCTTTCCTAACTCAACAGCATGCTCCCTAAATAACCTCAACATGCAAATAGCTATGACTAAGGCATTGGCCCAAGATGCCTTAGCCTAGTGCTCCCATCCTCACCCTGCATGGCAAATATCCAGTAGCTCGCTTGCCTCCTGAAAAGCACAGTGAGAAATTGGATTCAATTAGACTTTACCTGGCCAGCAGTTTCCACCAGAGAATCTCAAAACATTTTGCATGTTCCAGTGAACAAAGGTGCATGAGGCCTCCAGGAAGATATGGGCTATTGTTACCAGCTTCCCCAGGGTGACCCTGATGTGCAGAGGGCATCAAGAGGGTGACAAAGTTGGCAGGTGAAACTACAGCATTGTCAGGAGAGAAACTGCTTCTCCTGAACCTCAGATGTGAATAAAGAAGCTACAAAAACCTCCCTTTTCCTTGGTCTTTCAACATGCTCAGGAGATGGGGAGGGATCAGGGGACATGGCCATTTGTTCCTGCACAACTTTTTAAACAAAAAACTTTGTAATTCATATAAAGACCCACAAGTCACTAGTCCAGTAACCTAAAGTTCAAAATCCCATGGCTTATGAGACATTGAGGCGTAAATCAGAGAGCATAAGGGAGATGTTGAAAGGAAAATGGGGTACAGCCCATTTGTAAGAAAAATCGGAGAGAGGTCTTGAGCAAAATTTGAATGAAATGGACTGATCCTTCTACTGATCACCCTCTTCACTCAAAAGGACCTTGAAAAGGAAATGCCTAGTTATCTGTCTACACCTTTCACAAAGGGGACTTGTCAGAGTGATAGATTTTCAAGCACAATTGGGTAAACCTGTTGAAGTGTTGTGATTATTCTCTCTCATGCTCTCTTTTCTTTCTCTCCCTCATTCCTTTCACTCTGTTCTCTCATGCACTTTTAGGGTAATTGCATGAAATAATTCTTTTCTCTGAAATGGAGTGGCATTCATTTACCTCCCTGGAGCTGTCACTTCCACATACAATGAGTGCAGAAAGAGAGAGGAAGTATTTCATGCAGATAATCAAAATATTCACACACACAGCCCCAAAAAATGCAACCCAAAAAAACATCAGTCCAAACCAAGTAGCAATACTTAGATAGCCTACAGAAAGCATTAGTAATAGGCAGAGGCTTGGGATTCAGATTCATCAGATGAAATTTGGGAAGTGGCTGTGAAAGGAGGGAGAATTCACATGGATAGAAATGTACAGACATGACTACAGGTTATCACACAAAGGACAAACTAGCACAGTGCAAAGAGACTTGAGAAACCACTGATCAACTTTGCTCCAAAACTATAAAGCAAAATTTCCTCATCAGCATCTTGTTGTTTCAGAGTCAGGCAGACCTGCTGAAACTTTAGAACTATGGTTACAGACAAAGCACTGTATGGATGTAGCTGTATTGCTCCCAGGACATGGGGAAACATCTCTTCATCGCATAGAGACTTGACATGTAAAGGCAGCTTCATGACTGAAGGAGTCCCTGTGCTGCAGCCTGTTACTGGGGGTGGGTAAATGCACAGAAGCATAAACATCTCCAAGCTTGGAGGAACTTCCTTTCCTCTCCTAAAAAAGCCGTGTCCCCAAGAGCACTGAGCTGAGGCCAGACGACTGAAAGCAACAACAACAAAAAAAACCAAACTATTTTTGAGCAGTAGCAGAACAACATGAAACATACTCTGTCAGATGTAAATAAGCAAATAGCTCAGAAATACATCTCATTTCAAAAAGTGGTATTTTTTACAAGCAACTGAATGAGAAGTCCTGAAGAACACCACAGTCTTCACAGAAACAGCACTGGGTAATAGCACAGGGCTAGAGCTTAGATAAAATCAGTGGACAGAGGTGACACCTTATTTAGATTTAGCCATGCAAAATTCATTTAAAAACAGAAACCCTATTTATAAACCAGTAAAGTTTTGGCATTGCAATGGGAGTAACCTTAACAAAGTGCATGAAACTGCCCTCTCCTAGCTGGAGTGACTTTCCCATCTATGTAGCACAGTTTGTGTGTCAATAGTTGTCAAAGTAGTGGGTGTGGGTCCTTTCAAAGCAAAATGAATGCTACCTTAGCTGCAATTGTGAAGATCAGAAAGCCAGGGAGCCAGCTTCCTGAAGCCCTTGGTGGCCACAGATTTGCTGCGATTATGTCCCAGCTTAGCTAGAAAAAAACCCCTAAACCAACTGAACAGTCAATCAATCTGCAAATGAAAACAGCAGGCTGTTCCCAAGGATGGGTCAGAGCAGGGCAACTGTGAAATTTTGTGGAGAGCAACTTCTAACAAAAATGAGCTCAGCCTTAGCAGGCCCCAGGGCTTCAGCTTGCTTAACAGACCCCTTCTGCCTATGGTTCTTCCTGAAGCCTCCTGGTCTTGGCAGTAACAACAGAGACACATCCAGGATGCTTAAATCCCTGGGGATGAGTTATGCCTATTGTAGCCATCACGCAAATCATATCCAAACCAACATGATTCCAGTGTACTTTTGCATTAGGGTTGCTCACTCTTGCCTTTTCGTTTCTGAGGACAGCTTTAGCATCAGATTATGCTCATGCTTCTCTTTGCACAAGGGTAGCATGACAATACCACAACAGATTGCAGGTGAACAGTCCAGGATGAAACTCCACTGATTAACAGAAAAAAAAAAAAAAAAAAAAAAAAAACTAAACCAAAACAAAAAAATAGTATCTGTGTTGATAAAAATGATTGATTCTAAATGTTGCCTCCTTACTCTAATGAAATGGGTACTCCAGGTATCTCTGTTGGAGTCTCTGGGCATATGCAGCATTTCAGGGATTGCCAGCTCAGCTGCTTTTGCTCTTATCTTTCTCCAGCCAGCCTTGCTCCCCAATGCCTGGAAACCCTGGACACTTCAATCCCTCTAGGTTTGGGCTGTACCTGATCTCCTACTGCCACGTGGGGAGATGGTGACAGGTTGATGGAAAGTCAAAAGGGCTCCTCACAAGTGGTCAGCCAGAAACTGGCAGCAGATTTATGTCAAGAGTTTTGCATTTTCCTAAGTCTGAGTCTCAAGATCTTGTGATGGTGAATTAGGTGCACAGTGATTATTTATACTCTGAGGAAGGCACACAACCCTCCATGACTGCATCTTTATCACACCAGCAATCCAGTGAACCATGTGTTTGCTGAGTGTTGATAGACCAAAAGCAGGAAAACATTAAAGCTAGTACAAACCAATTGACTCCTTGCTAAACTCCAGGAGCTTCCCAGGCTCCTCGTCCTTGCTTTGTGCCACCTCAGTGCCATGCACAAGGCTAGCCCCCATGATCTGACCTCCTTTCATCTAAGCTGACCCTTTCTTGGCTTCTTGAAGCACGTTTTGTTTGTAAAAGCCTTAGTTTCTTTTAAGGCTCAGGGGCACTCAGAGCTCGGGATATGGAAGAAAAGCCTGTCCTGGTTTCAAGATGCCCTTTCCCCTTATCGTGACAGGGCAGGAGGGAATGCAGCTCCACCAAGGGAAACAATAAATCATTTCTGGCAGTGCTAAAGTATTTTGCGTCCTCTGGTGTGGGTGGGTGAGTGCAGGGGCAGGTTAGGAAGCTGGAACCATGCTAGATCAGAGAGAGAGTCCTGATCTGTGATGGAATTTGAGCACTGAGCTGTCAAGATAATTGAATTTATACAGTAATTTTTCTTCCCTCGCTAGAGATTTTCTTCTTCAAAACTTTCCATGTGAAACTCTTCTGGAAGGAGAGGGTGCTGACAAATTCATGGTGCAGCTCAAGGCTGATGCATGGCAGGAATGCTGACAGGATAGGAAATGGGACAAGGAGTCTTGGGTTTAGCACCATGGGGTTCATCCTGTAGAGAAAAGGGGGATGCCTGGCAGGGAACACCTCTCTGCTTGAGCTCTGCCCCCCTTCCCTACTCACAGGGTATCCCAGTCCCTCCCTACCATCCCTCTGAACTCATGCCTACCTTCAACATTTCCACTTCTCAATTTTCCTCAACTTCCAGGTTTTCTGTATATCCCTCACCTTTTCTTCCTTAATCTTTTTCATTTTGATTCATGTATTTCATTTCCCTTACCAGTTCTTTCTTTGCTCTTTCATCTTCCTCCTTATTCCTTTTATCCCTTTCCTTACTGATTTTCCTGCTGCCTCCTCCTCCTTAGTCTGCCTTGCTGATAAATATTAGCCTGTGCCCTGATAAGTCTGCCCAGCTGAACACACAAGAGATTTTGGGTTTAACAGAGATGAGGACAAGCTAGCATGGGGAACAAGCAAGCAATTTGTTAGGACATTGACCTTGTCATCCAGAGAGCACCTGGTTTGGTGTCCGTCCATCCCCTGCCAAGCCACTGGAGCAGACAGGGAGGACACTGGAACAAGGATGCAAACCACCAACATCAGAAACCTTCACTGCCCATGAGTTCTCAACAACAGCAGAAGAGTTTTGTCAGCTACAGCTTGGCACTTCTTTTGCTCCTCTGCACCTGCGAGCTTGAGAGTGGGCTTAGATCTGTCTTGGCACACTCCACATTGCCAGCAGCAATGAAACTCAGAAGAGTGATCCTCAATGCCCAACAACAGCAGAAATGCATGGTCAGCATGGCTCTCTGCCAGATTGACCAGCAGGATGGAGTAATAAAAACTAACATTATTTAGAATAGACGTGGCAAGAATATAATAGCCATGTAAAGAGCCCAGAAAATTCAGATTTTATCTTGCTGTACATGTAATCCAAGATAACAAATGTATGCAGAGTCTGGCTAGAAGCTTTCTCACAATTATGTTCAATGAAATCCATGATTAAAACAGTTCAAACATTATCATTTACCTCTTCATATTTACATCTCCTTATACCTTTATTAAATACTTATTAACTTTCCTAATCTTAGCTACTGAACTTCTATTTGCTGAAAATTAGCAGCCAAAAACTAATATTTAAAGTATATTCTGGAAGCATTTGTGAAAAATACCGAGGCAGTATTTCCCTTATGACAAAAGCCAACATGCTTTTGTCAAATTCAAAAGCTGACTAATTCCCTTTCTCTGATAGGGTCATTCAATTGAAATCTAATTAACTGCATTCTAATCAATTCATATGTCTTTGTCAAACAAATTTGAGTTTGGCATTGAAGCCAGAAACTTCGAGCCTGTGACTTCCTAGCTGTAGTTTCAGGCTTGCTAGGAGTCTGTGCAAAATGAGGATTTTCCTGCCTGTAGGCTTTTATTAGGTCTTTGTACCTTATGAGCACCTAGGATGTCTGAGGCAGGAGATTATTTTGTTGCTTTCTGCTCAGGAGCCTAAGCATAATGTGTACCCAATACCATGACTGGATGAGACATAACATGTCTTCTGTCTACAAGAATATGCTTTTTTGTCCATGGTTCCTTGATTTGGCCAAATTCCACAAACTGGAATTCTGCCACTTCAGAGATAAAAAATATGGGAGTCATAGGGAAAACATAAGACTAAGTTTGCCAGTTTTCTCTGTCTGAATTTTTAATTCAGGTATTGGCACCAAAAGTTGAAGTATCTCCATTTACCAAGGTGTCCATCTCCCTGGATATAGGAGCCCCATGAGCCATCCTACAGCTCCAGTTTACCACCTGCAGTCTGTGGGGTGAGGGTGGGAGACTGGTTTCCTCTGAATCTTCCAACCTTCATAGTACACACCGGGATGAGAGGGATGTCTCACTGCCTCTGCTTTGTCTTCAAAGACTGCAGCCACAACGCAAAGAAGGAGCAAAGCTGGTCCTCTCACCAGACACTGCAAAGATCCCCTCCAAAGGTCCAATATGTCACCTCTTATATTAATGAGCCATTCACAATGCAAGGCAATCCTGAGGACCCAGTCTCTGACCCCCCCAGCCCCAGCCCTCTCTGGCCAGAGATATAGCAGAGGGCAGGGGAATTGGAGGATGTGGTTTGCCAGGCTCCTCCCAGGGACTCTTGTTGCTGAATCTGTGCTGTGCAAAATAAGGGAGGGCAAGCAGAAAAATCCACTTACTGGTGCCCGTGACAACTGGGTAATCAGGGACCATCAGTGCTGGATCAACACCAAAGAGGCAGGAGGAAGAGCACACAGCTGTACAGCCACTGTGTGGGGCACAAGTGGCATTCAGGACAACTTCTGCCTGCCCTTGCTAAAACTGGATGTGCCTTGGCTTGTACATAAGGAGAGCTGTAAGCAGGCAGGAACCTGTAAGGGATTAATCTAATCTCTCACAAGCCCATCTGGAGACAGCAAAATCAGAGCCAGGAGATCTGGACAAGGCCTGGCCAGGTGCTGGGCAAGAGAGAAGGTCTACTGCTTCCACCACGGGTCTATAGCTATAGGACACACTGTACCAGGTGAGAGAAAAACACAAAGCACACTCTCCTTGTCATTCCAGGACCCCAGGGCTGCCTATTTTTAAAAATTTCTTCACTATGTCAGCCCTTTTGACTGTATCTGGAGCCACATCCTTACTTCCCACACCAAAAGTCCCAGGGGATATGGGAGAAATTTAAAACTCTCTCTAGGTACTCCTTTTTCCCTGCCCAGAGAGTTATGTTGCATCCCTTGCCCCCATTCCCTTCACTTGCTCACAGCTGCACAACCTTCACTGTTGCACTGGGAAGAGGCAGGGGTGTGCTAAGCAGGCACAGCCCTTCAGGCACATCAGGGCTGTGGGTTCCTCTTTAAAAAATGTCTCCATGGATGCTCTGGCTCCCGACTGACTGTTTGAACCTCAAATTTTGCTATGTGGACATGGGCTGCTCCATCATGCAGGGGATACAGGGTTCGTGAGCAGCTACCAGCAGTGAACCTGCTCTCAGCTCATTTGATATATGCTTGGAAGAGCAGGTCATGAAGGCATTTGCACACATTTTGCCCAGTTTGGTGCCTCCTGGGCACCAAAATGTACCCATGATAGATGGGGCTGAACTCTTTTCAACACCTACTATAGAAACGAAGGAATAACATCATATGGGATGTGGTCAGACATTACACAGTAGACCTCTAAATTGCTCTGCAAACCACAGTGTACTCAGCTAAGTAGTGCCACTTATCTCTTTTAAAGCTAGAGCTCATCACGCTCCAAAAAGACAACTCTCTGCTGACATAAGAGCTGAAAGATAGAAGGAAAAGAAATAAAAATAAAGTCCTTGCTAGTAAAACAAAAAATGAAAAAATTACACCTTTCTCACTTTTTAAAAAAAAGATAATTATTAGAAATGCTACAATTCTGTTAGTAAAAAGTAAGACTTTCCTTCAGGGAGTGTTAGATCAATTTGTAATTACACAGTCAGCTCTGGAGCTATTCTTTAAAAAAGAAATAACCTGCAACCATCCCCCCTCACCAGTATGGACTTTTTTTTTTTTTTTTTTTTTTTACTTGCTTTTTTTTAAATTGCACTCCAAGCAAAAGCTTCCAGATCCTGTGAGACAGGTCCCTCGCTGTCATAAATGTGATTGTTTCACACTCCTGAACACTCAGTTTTCTCTCCAAACTGTGTACGAAGAGAAAACATCACAGTTTCTTAATAGTTTCAGAGACATGATATGAAAAGACATAAGCAGGTTTTCACACTGTGATAAGAAAGCCAGAGGGACTTGCCAAGCTCAGATGACTGAAGATGAGCGACAGGGCCTTGCTTCTGAAAACCAGGAATCTGAGCACAGGGCTCTGAGCTCTGTAATACATTGCTTAGTAGAAAAAGAAAAAAAAAGAAAAAGGGTGTCTGCAGTTTGGTCCTGCAAACATGCTGGTGTTGCTTTTTGCTTTTTTTTTTTTTTTTCCTTTAAGCTAAGAATTTGTGTGGTAGGGAATTAGCTGTTAGGGAAGAAAAAAATCAAAGGCAATAATTGAGAACTACACATAACAAACACATAGGGTATCACTGCCTCCTTGTTTTGATTCTTCTCTGGTGTGATTCATTTCGTTTTGATGACTCCTTTCATTTCAATATGGTGCGTATCTACGGATAGTTTTACTAGGAGAAAGCAAATGAAATAATTAGTATCATTAAGGAGGAAAAAGTGAGTGCTTGTTGGGGGGGAGGGCTGTGATTCTGATATTTCTGTCTTTGGTTAAGATGGTATTTAGCCTGCTGCTTGCTGGTTTCCATCTTTGTCTGATCACTGTTTGAAACACCTAATTGCTGTATTTATTACAGTTTTATTTAACTCGCCATAATTTTATAGAAACTTTCATTTGGCATCGAAGATTAGATAACTAGGATTTTCTGAGCATTCTGCTGTTTACGCTGCTGCTAATAAGTATTTAATGGCCTGAGATTTTAAAGTCATAACTATGCAAATGCTGGCCAGGTCCCTGAAGGACCATAGTTAATTAAAAGCAAAGAGAAAGCAGAAGATTGGCAACACACTTACCCATCTCGCAAGATTAAGGCAAATCAGTGTATTTCAGACTAAGGAGCATCTTTGTGGCATGGAAGTGCCAATTTTGATTCCCAGGTTTTGATTGGCACCCTGTGAGGTGCCAATTTTGATTCCCAGGGCTGGACGGGAATTTGAGGCAGTGGTGCTGGTAACTCTCACCCTTCAGAAAGCTTCCAGCCCCCCTTTCCTGGGTTTGAAATACAGGGAAATAACTCTGGGGCTGTGAGTGCAAACTGGTGGCTTTCGAGTAAGGAGAGTTGCTGGTTAGACTGCACGCATTGAGGCTGGACAGCAGTGGCAAGAACAGGGCTGGAAAAAAGGCTCGGATGGATTTGGGAAGCAGCATCACCTCAGGTTTATATAAGAAAGGGTGCAATAGGAGAACCAGAAATAAGGATATTAGATAAATGTCAGCGAGAGAAGGTGATACTACTACTAATCATCATCTCAGTTAACAGAAATACTTCCCAGGCTCCAAATGTGGAAGCTGAATAAAGCACTCCTGAAGAAGCAACTAGCCAAAAGGCAGAAGGGGCAAGAAGAATGTTCTCTTCAATCTAAAGGGCTACTGTACAAAGATGCTAGAAAACCCTCTCCAAAGGCTGCACATCTACTCAGAAAGGAAGGGATGCTTTAGAAAAGAAATTAAGATGTAACAGGACAGCTGTGCTGCCATAGTATAAGTGAAATTATATTAAAAAGCAAACTAAAAAATGTTTTCAAACTTCCAGGACAATATATACCTATGATGATATATTCTGAAATTAATTCTTTTTCTTATCATGACATGCGACAGATAAGAGAATTTCTGAAGAAAATGGACAAGAAATATTCACCTGGGAACATCTTTGTTTGATGAATGTATATACTCATCCATTAACATCTTTCAGTTCTTACCATCTTTTGATACTGTTTAACATCTTTGTTGGTGGCACAGAAAGTGAAATTGAGTGCAATCTCAACAAGTTCACTGATGACACCAAGCTGTGTGGGGCAGTCAACACACTGGAGGGAAGGGATGCCATCCAAAAGGACCTTGACAGGCTTGAGAGGTGGGCCCACACCAACCTCATGAAGGTCAACAAAGCCAAGTGCAAGGTCCTGCATACGGGTACAGATAGAGGCTGGGTGAAAAATGAGTTGAGAACAGCCCTGAGGAAAAGGACTTGGGGGTGCTGGTTGATGAAAAGCTAAACATGAGCTGCCAATGTGTGTTTGCAGCCCAGAAAGCCAACCATGCCCTGG
Source organism: Phaethornis superciliosus (assembly GCA_023637945.1). NCBI lineage: Eukaryota > Metazoa > Chordata > Aves > Apodiformes > Trochilidae > Phaethornis > Phaethornis superciliosus. Next base: position 60,272,229 of record JAJQWJ010000001.1, on the reverse strand, counting down.
GCTGCAGCAAAAGAAGTGTGGCCAGGAGGTCAAGGGAGGTGATTCTCCCTCTCTACTCTGCTCTCATGAGGCCCCATCTGCAGTAACGTGTCCAGCTCTGGAGCCCCCAACACAAGAAGGGCATACACCTACTGGAGTAAGTCCAGAGGAAGCCATGATGATGAGCTCCTCTTATTAAGACAGGATGAGAGACTTGGGGTTGTTCAGCCTGGAGAAGAGAAGGCTCCTGGGAGACCTTGTAACAGCCTTCCAGTACCTCAAGTGGCTACAGGAAAGCTGTAAGAAGATGTTTTGCAGGGGCATGAAGTGATAAAACAAGGAGGAACCATTTTAGACTGAAAGAATGCAGATTTATATCAGATATTAGGAGTAAACTCTTTCCTGTGAGGGTGGTGAGACATTGGAAGAGGTTGGCCACAGAAAAGTTGTAGCTGCCCCCTCCCTGGAAGTGTTCAAGGCTGGGTGGGGCTTTGAGCAACCTGGTCTAGTGGGGGGAGGTGTCCCTGTCGATGGCAGGAGTGTTGGAACTTGATGATCTTTGAGGTCCCTTCCAACCCAAACCATTCTATGATTCTATGAGCTGAGCTCCTCAGTGGCCCATCCTGCCCAACAGGAAAAGAAGATGATGGAGTAGTCTGTTAATGAAGTGCTGGCTTGGGCAGCCACACTGAGCACGAGACTTGCAGAGCACAGGGCTACCCCTGGAGAAGCATAAATATTAACCAGCCTTTCACCAGAAGAAATAGTTTTTAGGGAACTGAGAGATAGAACAGCCAAGAGATTGTTAAATGAAAGACCAAAAGGGAAAGTGATGAAATTAGGAAAAAAGTTAATTTGTATAGATCCTGCATGTCTAGAATGAAACTAATCAAGACGCTAAAAGATGTAAAGAGGAAAAAGCTGGTATCGTCTGTACACCAGTGCCAGGGGCCTGAGTAATAAAAAGAATAGAAATTGCTCACTTTATGAGCATAAACAGCCTAAATAGCATTAAGAAAACCTAGTGGGAAGATCTGCATGAAAGGAATATTAAAATCAATGATTTTAGCTTATCTAGGAAGACTCGAGTGGACAGAAAGGGAGGGGGAGTAGCACACACTGTCAAAATGGCATTTTCTAGTACAGAATCAGTGACAATTTGGAAGTGAATACTTATGGATTAATTTTCTGCTGTATAAAGCAGAGAATTCCTGATGGTTAGGGAAGTGAGCTGACAGAAGCCTCATGAAATTCAGCAGGCAAATGCAAGGTCCTGCACCTGTGCTCTAATGACCCACTGCCTAAAGATTGGTGGGTACTGGCTCTGCTGAAAAGGACCTATGGGTCCCGAGGGACAGTAGGCAACACATGACCCATGCAAGGAAGGTTGATGGCATACCAGGCTGCACCAACAGGAGTGCTCCCAGTAGGTGAAGGAAGGGATTACCCCCTTTTCTTTTTCACTTGGTAGACTACATCTAGAATAGCACGTTCAGTTTTGGGCCTCCCAATACAAGAAAGATGTTGATAAACAGGAAAAGTTCAGTGGAAGGTCACCCAGATGCTGAGGGGCTGGAGTATTTGCCCTGTAAGGAAAGGCTGACAGATGGGACCTTGTTCAGCTGGAGAGGAGATTATTTTGGAGGGATTCAACAGCAGCTCCTTGGTACCTATATGGAGATCAGTAAGGAGAGGAAGCCAGACTCTTCAGAGTGGTGCATGGCAGGAGAACAAGACACAACAGACATAAAACCAAGCAGGGAAGGGAAGTTCAGACCAGCTACGTAGATAAATCAGGAGTGGGGCTGAGGCACAGAGAGGTGGTGCGGTCTCTGTGGTGGTTTTCAAGACTTGACTGGACAACTCTGAGCAACCTAACTTGAGTTTGTTGTTGACCTTCCTTCGGACAAGAAGATTGGACTGTGTAGAATGTGGCAAAAATGGTATGAGAATGATGAATTTTAACAGCAGCTGTGAGCCTCTAATCTCTCACAAACCATTGGAGAAGAACTGAACTTTGATAAGAAACAAGGACTGGTTACCTAAGAAGGTCCTTTCCAACCCAAACTATCTATGACCCTATGAATGTGATCCTATGTATTTCTGGCTCACCCTAGAAAAGAGGCTGACAAGTTCTTTCGGTGTTGGTCTGTAATTCATAGGAGAAAACCCTGCCCTTATCCATCTGCAAGAGTTGGACAACATGCATTAGAGATACCTAAATCTCCTTGCATTTTCCCAGCATTTACAGTGATATGCCTTCCCACACAAAGAAAATTGCATTTAAGTATGGAAGATACAATGGTTGTCTAATAAATGCTTTATCTTTTTGTTTTTTACTCATATGAACTTAAAGCTAGGACTGCTTGATTACGTGTTATGTACAAATGAAGTAAGGACATCAACAGTCCTAGATATGATTTCTCTAATCCACCAAGTATATTTGTGAAGTTGAAAGCACATAGACACAGCCATGCATCAGACAGATCAGGATAAAGACTATAATTCATGAATTGTGTATGACAAACAAATGGTGCTCAGGGATATTTATCAGGTATCCAAGAAGCTTCAAGAGAGATGATGAACTGGCTAGATAGATAGTTCAGCATAAGTGAAAGCAAAAGCAGCAATGTAATAGCAAGGGAGGGGAAGTTGTTACCAATGAATATAAATTAGGAGATGGAAATTGCAGAAAATTTGTTGGAGACTTGAACAAGCACATACAATGGTACAAGTTAATCACTGGAACAAGAAAACAAAATTGTCACGAACGCTGGAAAAAGCCAGAAAACTTCAATTAAAAAAAGAAGTCCTGTGGGGAAGGCTGGATGATGTATGTGTACCATAGATGGTAATGAGCTAGTTTCAGCTCCAGCTGTGATCAAGTATTTTAGGTCATCCCAATCAAAATAGGGATATTCTAAGATAAGTAGGCTTGGACAGTTTCTGTCCAAGAGTTTTAAAACCAGAATGACCAGAACAGATCTAGAACAGTACTGATGTTTTTTGATGAGTCTCAGAAAACTGGGAAAGCATCCAAAGGTCAGAGAAATTCTAAAGTTGTGCCAGTACTTTAGGAACACAGTGAACACAATAGGCTGACTGGATTGATGCTGATCATAGAACAGAATTGAAACCATCAATATGCAGTTTTGATAGATTACAGATTAAAGGTGGATAATAAAATTAACCATCATCAGCACAGGTTTAAAGAAAAATAGACATCATCAAACTAAGTGGCTCTAATTTCTTGTGTGAGTACAAGTCTTGTTCACACAAGTAATTATGTTGATATGGCTGGAATGATATAAAATCATCATGTCATACATTAGCAGGAGAAAAACTGGCTAAGTAATAAACTTCACATGCAACAGTAAAAAGGGACTCATTTGTGAGTAGATGTACTTCTGTAATGCACGATTTTTACCATTCTGTTCTTTATTTATTTATCATAACCTGTCAGAAAATTTTAAAAGAAAAAAGAAAAATACTTATGGATTTTGCAGTTGAAGCATATTTTTATGAGAACTGAAAAGAAATGAAGAAGACAAGTCAGCGATATGGAACAGCATTAACTGCTTTGGAAATGCAAATAATATGTATTCCAGCATGAACAAATGGAACAGCATACATCTGGGAACAAAGTTTACTGTTCCTACTAATAGGAAGGGATTTTCTCACTTCAGAAGAGGGGATTGAGAGGAAAATAGTCCCAGCCACCAAGCTTGGAGCCAATGGAGAAAGCAGCTCAATGAACTGATAGGGAGGATGCTGCGATTGATTAAAATGAGCTATGGCAATGCTTGGCTGTAGGAACTAGGGAATTTCAAGGTGAAAAAGAAAGAGAGTATTACTACAGAAGTAGCTGTGCAGAGTCCCGTGTCTTGTTCTGATGTCTACAAATTTTAAAAAATGTTAAAAAACACTGCAAGTGTATCTTAAAATGCCAAAATATACCTCTCATTCCTCTCATCAAAGGCAAGGTCAGGATGGGGTTTGACCACAGTTTATGAGATCTACATAGCAAGCTGTAGAGTGATAATGGAGTGAGGTAAAGATGAGGCATTCTCTGAAAGATATATGAGCCCCTCCTCAACTATTGGACTCCAAAGCAGCAAGTACTTAAGGGAAGATTTTGGACACAATTTTGGCACACACTTGTAAGCATAGTCATCTCCCCAGCCATGAACTGAAGCCTTCTACCCCTTAACCTACCTACCTACCTATTTACACAAGTAAACTGTATACCAGAACATGTTGGTGGGATGCCACAGAAGAGGTCAGAGACAGACATAATTCACACCACAGGTTGCCAATTATAACACTTGGCTCAAGAGAGACAGAACAACCACTCCTTTAGTGAAATTAATGCCCAAAAGCCCACAAAAGTTGCATGAATTCACTCCCTGCATGGGGACCCTCGAGAAAGACTCATGTAAAGAGAGCATTGTCCTTCCCAGAGGGACAGTGGCATCATCTCCAACCACATGAGCACAACTGCCTCATAGCACAGAATGAGCAGGAGAAATTGCTCACTCTTTTTTTAGCTAGAGAACTGGATTTAAAAGTTGATGAGTGCTAATCCAGAACTAAGTGACTCTTCTTCTAGATTCACACATGTATACACACTGGATGACATTTAATATGATTAATGTTCACATTTCAATACATTAGCGTTCAACTTCTAAAAGATAGTAGTCTCCCAACTTGAGGAAGCTCCTCTGTGAAGCTGTCTCAGATCAAGCTCTCCAAATGCACCCATCACTGCCAGAAAGCAACCATGACAGCCAAGACCTAATCACAAACACAGGGGGAAGTGGGAGTCCCACCAAGAGAGCTGATGATGAGCACACTTTGCTTGAAATGTCTGGGAACCTGCAACCTTCCTGTCACCAGTGAACAGTTGGGAACTGGAGCATTGGCAAGATAAGTCTGCGACCCCAGCTGCTTGTGTGCTCAAGGACATCAGCATTCTTCAACCCAAACTACCTCCCTCAATTTTAGGAACTCCAAGGGGAACAATACAGGAGGTGGTTAACTTAGGAGTATTGTTCTGTTTTTTTCTAGTACTTTCTGAAAAAAAAAAAAAAAAAAATATGTGATGAACATGGTTGGGAGATGAAGTGTGTGAGAGGGGAGAAAGTTCTGGTGATGTCAGCTCATATTGCCATGGAAACTGAACATTTTTAGTGACAATGGAGTCTTCCTCCTTGAGCTGCTGGGTTGCGTGGGGAGCAAGGGCAAGGAGGGCAGGGGCACACAAGGCACATTTCCATTCAGATGACTAAAACTAAGGCTTCTGGCTTTCCAAGGAAATGAGGAGAAGACTACAAATGGATGCCTGAATAATGGCTTATGTAACCAAAACACTATCTTGGGCAATAGCAGCAAATAGTTATTATGCTCTCTGATAAAACATGCTGTCATGCTGCCAGCCAGATGGAGGTATCTCAGCTGCCCAGGAACACCCAACAATAAAGTCCTTTGCCTGCATTTTTCTATTCCATGCTACAATTTTCCAGCCTTTGCTGCCTGGTTGGTGTTTATTTGGGAAGGCAAAAGGGAAGAGAAGGCAATGGGATAAACAATCCTTATTCTTGCAATTGAGAGGAGTTGCATGTCTTGTAGACAGTGCATTACTTGCCAACATCACGGATGCTTTATTGAGAGGTAAATTTATGACCTGTCCTGCAGGCAATGAGAGACCATAGCCATTAAAAGGAGAAAGCCCTTAGATAAAACTAATTAGCCTCTGATCAGTATCTAATTCACAGGCATGAAGAAAACACGCTAATGTGGGATTGTCTTGTCTTAGTCAGAAGGCTAAGGCAACATATGGACGCAGAGTAAGCTGAAGCCATCCCTGATCCAGGTGTGGGACCAAGTAGGATAAAGCTTAGGGCTTAAATTTGTGGTTAAATAAAAGCCTACAGCCTGTATGTAAGGGTAAGTTTAAGCCTTGGATTTGATTTAAGCAGTACAGACAATTTTCATGAATTTCAAAGAATAATGAATTAATAACCACAAGCTTTTATAACTCAAAATACATTATATAGTCATTAGTTCTATATAACGAAATAGAAAAATCTTTCTTTAGCAGAAGTCTTTTGAGATCAGATATTCTAATGAGACTACTATCATTTCAGCCTGACACCTCATGAGAACAATTGTATAGACATCATGAAACATACTTCTTTCAGTTTTGGACCTGAAATGAAAAAACCTCCACACTGATTATTTTATATCTTAGGAGTTGATTCTAAGTCTCCTTGGCATTGAAAGGAATTCAGATATGAGATTTTTTTCCCTACTGCTGCTATCAGATGCACAAAAGACTCTGTTTTTACTCAAATTTCTGCCAGCAGTGGCAACAGAGGGAAACATGCAAATGAGGTTTACTCCCTTCTCATCTAGGCAGCATGGATTTTACTTGTTTCCTGCATGGAATAAGCACTTGAGTCCACCCTCTTTCATTTAGCAGTGCCCCAATGATTTCTTCATCTCTCCAGACAGAACCACTCAAATACCATGCTTGCAAGATACAGCAGGCAGAGGAAGACCCCCTGTTCCCAAGCCTTTTACCCCACACAACAGTGATCCTGTGCCAAATCTGGAGAAGAGCCTTCTTTCCAGCATAAAAGTAGCACATCACCCAGGGGAAGGAGCATCATGGGCTCCAAGGTCCCTCTTTCAAAGACTCCTGTTCTTTCTTTTCCTCCCCAAATGCTGCTGTGATGGGGTCTTGCTTTCCTTGCATCCAGTCACCAGTAATGTTGCCACTGGGAGCTCAGGTGAGAACATGCAATGATCTGGCTTTTCTCACCACCATGCATCAAATGCCTTAACTTAGCCTTGTGGTCCCCACACAGGGCCACTTTAAATCAGATGCTAATCACAGCAGGCTCAGCCACAAGAAAGGTCTTCCCAACTCATGCATGTTGTGTTAATTTAGAAAAAGCTCCAGCTTTCATCTGCCTGTCCTCCTTTCATGCACAAGCAGGCTGAGAGTCACTCTTCAAACTTTTACAGCTGAAATTACTTTGAAAATCTCACAGGGAATGACTTTGGAGCCTTGCTGTAGAAGAACTGTGTCAAAAGCAAATATAAAGACAGTGCTGCTCCACACTGCATGGGAAAACTCTGCAATATGAGCTCAAACTCACTTCTGGCTCAGTCAGTAAAATGTACACTTCCAGGTGAGCATTAATGCAAGTAATTCCTTGATGGGAGAAGGAAGAGGAGAGTGGGGGTTTCTCTCTGAAAGAATATTCACACTTCTTTGCTGTAAGAACAGCAATATTACATCATTTGTTTTCTTACCTTTTTTTTAAACTATTATATTACAAGGAAATCTAATTGAAAATAGACAAATTCAAAAAAATGCACATGCCCAGTGGTATCAGAGATGGACATTTTCCTGTGTTATAACAGGCAAATCCTGATAGGCTTTCCACTTCATACATGCAGAGGTGAAATCAGAGCTTCACCATAGCAACTTTGTAGTAAAAAACACTGAAATGTCAACTTGTACCAATAATGCCCTGGGTAAAGCCCGTGCAATGGGAAGACAAAAGCCCAGAGTAACAAAAATTACACTCCTACCTTTGAAACACTGCTGCTGGAAACAGAGAAGCAAGCTTGGTTCTGGTAAAGGTTACACTTCTCTTCCACTCATCATAATAATAATAATAATAATAATAATAATAATAATAATAATAATAATAATAATAATGATGATGATGTTTCTGGGCTAGCTGTTCTAACACCCTCTACTGAAGCTGTGTGAGATAAATGGTTGAACATTAGCCAGGGAGCTAAGCTATCTTGTCTACTGTTTCTTCCACAGACTACTAACCCCAGCAGGTCTGATTCCAGTTTGACATATGTACTCGAGTAGTGCCAGAGTGGAAACTTTCCCCTCAGTTACATTATTTCTGTTTCATGCAAGACTCCAGTAAACACAGAACAAACAAACCCAGAAACTATTGACCTACCCAGCCATGACAATGAAGAAATCCAGGCGGTTCCACGTATCACCAAGGTAACACTTCTTGCCAAAGATCCCCAAGGCCACCATCTTTAAGACCATTTCCATGGCAAAGAAGATGAAGATGAAATCATCAAATACCTGCCAAACAGAAACCCCAGAGCATGTTTAATAAGCATCGTCTTTGAAATGCAGAATGTTAGATAGATATAAGTTCCAATACTTCTGAAAATGAGTTACAGGCAGGGCTAGAAAAGCTCCTTCCATGCATCCCTGGCATCAAAGATTCCTGCTGCTCATGTAAGCAAGGGGCTTTTATAGTTAGTTTTCCCCACAGGTGAAGTAATTGATGTAGACTCAGAGACTTCTTACGTAGATTTGGAAGGAAGTGTTGGCTCAGCACCAATCAATCCAAACCTATCCAGAGTTAACACTATCCTTCCAGGGACTCCCAGCAGGGATTTCTCCTCACCCCATAGCTAAGGTTCAGCGAAGGGCATAGTGCATCTTCATGCATGGCTTGAACAGTACCTACCACTCACAGATGGAGACTGCAGATATCTGAATGTCACAGCCTCGCCTATACTATAGGTGACAACTTTTTTGTGTGTCACCTTCTCTGTGGGGTATCAGGAAGCTCAGCTAATGTATTGATAGACTGGATATACCCATGACCCTCCTTGGAATACCTTTTGTTTCTTCTCCTTTTGGGCATCCTGAACTCCACATTAAATGTGGACCCAGTAGTACCCTTGCTCGTCAAAAGAGTAACCAAATGCACTGGGAGCTGCTATTCTCTCCTGCCTGGATGCTGTAACCTTATACATTTTTTACTGGATTAGCTATGTAACTTATAGCTGTCCATTTCAGGAAAACCCTGTCTATGCACATGATCAGGAAGGTGAGCAACTGTTCTGTATTTCGTGGTCACTAACAGACTTCATTCATTACCGCTTTCTCATTCTTTCCCCTCCTAAAAGCAAGATCTTGCCATTTTACAACAGGATAGTATACTGCCAGGGACATTCTTGCCAACATGTCTGGGAAGGTGTTGCCCACATGCTGAAGGTAAGCATGTGTGAAAATTTCTCACTTGGACTGGGGCACCATCACAACAAGAAGAAAGTCTGCTTACCTGCAAGATTTTACACCTGTCAGAAAGGCAGTCCATGTCCTCACATGGCTGGTACATCCCCAGGGTGACACAGTTTAGCAAAATCACCATCATGCTGACACACTCAAACCAGGTGAAAAAGAGTCAAGGAAAACTTCTGTAAAAGTCTCATGGCTGAGACAAGCTTGCATTAGGCTTGAAGTGACAAAACAAGGAAGATTAAGAGAAATAACTGTTGGCAGGCAAATTTACCACAGTCTTATGTTTCCCCCCTCAGTTCCTCACTGCTCTCCTCTTTGGTCAAGCCAAAACTCTTTTGAAAAGGGGAAAATAGAGACAGTATTAAGGCCTATGGTCAAAAAATACAAATCAAACTACAGAAGTCAAATCATTGCCTTTAGTTAAACATATGCTCACTCCTCTCCTGTTGGTTTGCCAAGTCCCTCCCCTAGCTGATTTATTGATCTTCAGAACGCATAAAGGAGATGGTCCATGGTGGCCTATATTCATGTTTATCAGATATCTTTATGATCTAGGGATCAAAATGCACAGCTGGCTCCATGTACACATAGTCACTACTGCCCTTCTGGGAAGGGGTTACAATACAAGGCTAGAAGTCTTGCCTTATGAAAGGAACTTGGAAATAAAGAGTTGCCATACTGGAGCAGGTCAGTGGTCCATCTAATCTCTTATTCTGCTTCCAGCAGTGACCTATGCTGGATAGGACTCCACAATGTGCCTAATTAAGTTATTCAGTAACCATGGGGGGAAATTGTGTTTCTGACCCCAGCTGGTGATGAGTTTATGCCCTAAAGCATGAGGATTGATAGCCCTTATAATTGTTTTCTCAGCTAGACTGGTGTCCCTGCAGATGCTTTGCTTATTCATTTGAATGCTTTGTTGATAATCCTACTAAAATATCTGCTTTGATAATAGTTGGCAGCCATGAGCTACGCTGGCTAATTACACTTTACATTAAAAATTGTTTCCTCTAATTTATTTTTAATTTGTTGCCTTTTGATTCATCAAGTGCTACTTCATTTATATATTACAGAAGAGGGTAAAAATGGTGTATTAGTGTGACCATCTCTGTGCTCTCTGCACATCCTCTAACCTGCCTCTTCACCATCCCTCTCCTCCTGAAAAAGCCTTTGGACCTACGACACACCTACCCAAGCACTTGCATGCAGTATTTTAGCTCTAACAACGGGCATGTTTCTGTGATTGCAAAGGAGTAATGTAGATCTAATGAGAATGGACCTTCAGCCTCTGCCAGAACAATCATTCTTGGGTATTTTAAATACACCTCACATAAACATATCTTCTCCGTTTCCATTTTCAGACAAAATTTTTTGCTTTGTGGTTTGGTTTTTTTTCTTTATTTATTTTAAAGTAACAGATCCAAGAAATTACCCATTTAAAATATAATTCACTGAGTGCACTTATTTTCAGTCCTGGCAGAGATTAATCCAAAATGGTGGTCTGTATCTCTGGTCACTTCTGAAAGGCATTCATCCTGTATGGTTTGTTCTGAGCAACTCTTCCGTGCTCATTCTCTGACAGTGATTCATGACTAACCTGCACAGTCTGATCTAGAAGATTATTAATTCTTTCTCTTCCCCCTCACCTGGTTTTCAGTGAGCTCCCTTCATCTGCAAAATCAGACAAGAGCAGGGCACCAGCTCTACTGTGCCAATCGTGCTATGAGGTGATTTCAAGAGTGCATTATCACTATCTCTCTCCAGATTAATCCCAAGTGCTGTACAAAGTAATGCACGTGGAGTCCACCCCCAGTGCAGGCTTCAAAACCAGAGGCCTTCTTCTGAGAGCAATATATCAAAAAGGGGTAAGTAAAACGTTTGCCCTCAGAGTTCTACACAACACAACTTCAACTTCACCTTTCTCTCTCTTCCATGTTTCTTTAACAACCCGGTCAAAAACCCAGGAAAGTAGTTGGAGAGGTTTCCATTAGCTGCCATGGACTTTTCACATCAGACTGCCATTCTCTTCCAGACTTTTCAAAATCTGTTCAGCATCACATTTTGCAGAACTACAGAACCACAGCAGGGCTGAGGTCAGAAGAAGCCTCTTCAGGTCATCTTACCCAAAACCCCTGGCTCAAAGTAGCATCAGCTACAGCAAGTTACTCAGGGTCAGCATCAGTTGGGTCTTGAGTATCTTCAAGGACAAAGGCACCAGAACCTCCCAAGGTAACCTGCTGCAGTGCTTGACTACTTACACAGTGAAAAAGTGTTTTCTTAGGTTTAAATGGGATATCCAGTGTTCCATGCTGTGTCCATTGCCTCTTGCCCTGTCCCTGGGCAGCGCTGAGCAGTCTGTCTCCCCTACTCTTCCTATCAACTATTTATACACATAGATAAGCCTTCTCTTCCCCAGGCTGAGCACTCCCAGCTCTTTCAGCCTCTCAATTTTGTAGCAGATGCTTTGACAACTGCTGGAAAGGCCACAGCAGTGAAGCAGTGACAGAGGGATCAGTGCTGAATGACACTTTGAGGGGTTAAAAGAATTTCAGTGCAGGCTAAGCCAAAGGCTGCGAAAGTCCTTTCTCCCTGGGCATAAGGCAGACAGGAGAGGTATGGGCTGAGCCAGTGCTTTGGGTGAAATACATTAAAAAATGAAAAGCAGAAACTGATTTTAAAGCCTTTTTTTTTCTTCTTCTTCAGCAAACACACAGAAGATGTAACACAAGAGACTCAGAAGCAGGGAATGCTCTCTGACTGCAGCCAAACTCAGGCAAAAGGGCTCAAAGTCAGGGGTTTATTTCATACAGATCTACACTTCTGTGCACACATTTCAGCAGCAGCATGTGGGTGGTTGGGATGCTCCCATGCTCCATTTGCAATACCTCCCCTCCTAGTTCATGCAGACCATGGCAGGGTACCTTTGGGCAGCTGGCAGGGCATCAGATCACAAAATTTAGCCAGCTGTGGTGAGTGCTCCCAAAAATGTTGCAATTTGGGCCAAATGCATAAGGCTCTTATCATCTTTCTCAAAAAGCTGTGGCCTGCTGCACTCGATTTCTCCTCCCCCTGCTTTTTGGATACCAAACTCTGAAAGTTTGCCAGGCTTCCCAAGCATACTGCTGAATCACTGGCTGCTCCCAGGCTATTAGAGTGACATTAGGAAAAGCTGCCGCCCCATGGTTTTCCTTTCAGAGCAGGCAGGGACCCTGAGAAGGCACTTCCAACCTGCAGTGAAGAGGAAGAAAGTGTGAGGAGAAAAACAGAGCATCTCCTGCCCCAAGCCAGGAGGGGTTGCTCCCTGCTTCTTTTGGTGGAGGGGGTAATTAAAAGTACCTGCTGCCTTCAATGTCTCACTGCTGTCAACCACAGCAACTGCCTCTGTCACCACGGCAACAGCCTGTAGCCAGGTTTATCATCTTTCTTTCAGTGATGCCTCCCCCACCCCTCATCCTTCACCCCCTTCTTTTCTCTGTGCCTGAGCCTGTAATTAATTTCACCTGCTGGCAAAGCCAATCTTCACAATCTGCATCATTCAGTCAAAAGTTTCATTATTAATTAACTTCTTTCAAAGTTTTAAGCTCCTATTTACAAGTGAACCCATGCACATACTCTGTGCTACAGCCCTTCCTCCCACAGCTCTCTCTTCCCATGGCCCTACTCCCAACACCTTTCCCAGCAAGGTATTGGGTTTAGAAACTAAAATGAAACACAGGCATTTGTGCTCATGGTCAAATCCTCTCTTTGGGCCACCACAGGATGTGTCGGAGGAGGGTACCAGAAACTCTGCAGCAAACTAATATGCAATAAATTGCCCATAAAGGGAGGTTTGTTCCTTAATGATGACAGTACACAGTTGATTCAAGCCCTTGCAGAAGAAGGGGTCATGGCACTCATGAAAAAGGAAAAACAACAAAGGGGAAAGGTTTCCTGCCTTCTCCTTATAGAAGTCCTCTTAAGCTTTTGGGATCAAGCACTGTCTTGTGGCATCAATATCCATATCTAGGTTAATTATATTTTACCTAAAGCATATTACATAGAATAGTTTGGGTTGGAAGGGACCATAGAGATCATCTAGTTCTAAGCCTGATCTCAGCCTGGAGAAGAGGAGGCTCAGGGGAGACCTCATCACTTTCTACAACTCCCTGAAAGGAGGCTGGAGCCAGGGGGGGGTTGGTCTCTTTTCCCAGGCAACTATCAGCAAGACAAGAGGGCATGGTCTCAAGTTGTGCCAGGGAAGGTTTAGGTTAGATATTAGAAAGAATTTCTTTACACAGAGGGTGATCAGACATTGGAATGGGCTTCCCAGGGAAGTAGTGGATTCTCCGTCCCTGGAGATATTTAAAAAGAGACTGGATGTGGCACTCAGTGCCATGGTCTGGTAACCGCAGCGGTAGTGGATCAAGGGTTGGACTTGATGATCTCTGAGGTCCCTTCCAACCCAGCCGATTCTATGATTCTATGCACCCCAAACACCAGCCATCCATCCACACACAACTCATGGCCTCCACCTCAGAGCCAGCAGCAGGCAGGCACAGCTGTGGGCACCCTGCAGGTGAGGCATCACATTTGCATGACCACTCCTCTCTGCTTCCCCTTCGGGCTCCTCTCCACATCCCTCTCATCCCACCATGCTTCCCTCCAGCTAAATGACTGCATCCCGTGTTTCTGGTTGGCAGTGACTGCAATTTCTCTCCCTCCTTTTGAAATGAGCTAACGGCAGTGCTCTGTTCCTTCCCTACTTTCTTCCTCTGCTTTGTGACCCTCCTACAAGAAGCTGGTAGAATGCTGTAGCTGCAGCAGGACAGTTAATATTTCATTTATAATGGAAGGAGTGATTTGTGCTGCAAAGGTCAGAGGAACAAGTAGCTCCAGAGAGTGCTTATTTTCTCTTCCTCACCGCTGTAGGCTATTGCAGATGCCCTCACAGGTGATTCTTTCCACACACCCTGTCCCAAATTTTTCATATCGTCATTCATTACTTTTTTCCCTATCCTATGGTAATGCATAGGAGTGTCATGGTTTTTTCTGCAAAAAAAGTTGATGGAAGCAACAGGGTTCTTCCTCTTCAGCCTCAATCTGCTAAGGTAACACACTGGAAAAAGCTGGATGTAACACGTGAGGTTCACTCAAAGGAAAACACGTTTCAAAATGTGTTTGTGTTCAAATAGATCAAAACAATCAAAACTTTGAGAACAAAAAGCTTTAAAAATCCTATTGAGGAACAGATGAAACATTTCTTCTTTGTCTTTTTTAGGGCAAAGAAATGCTTCAACACTATAGAAAAAAGTCCATGTTTTTTGACCTGATTTTTGAGTTCTGTATCAACTGGAAATTAAATGCCAATACCCAGCAATACAATACTAGGATTTCATGGTGGCCAAGCTATAGAGGACAGGTTATAAAGCCTCCTCACAAGTCCTCAAGGTCAATATGCTCTAGGTCTTCTTATGGCATGTAGCGTCCTGTATGTTTCCTTTCATCACATCATTTATACACCCTTCTCACAAAACACCACCACCTGAACTTTAGAAAGCTGACACATACATTGCTGAGGTCTTCAAGCCTTTCACAATAGGAAAGGACTGCCAAAGTCTGTTACATTGATTTGAGAGGCACTAGGGAAGACTTGCATGACTTGTGATGCTGTTACTGGAAGGCAGGAGAACAAATTACAGAAGAGGGAGGCAGTAGAGAGATTTTAAGAGCTTGGCAATATTTCTATGTTTCTGCCCTTTGTTAGGGACTTTCCATCAAGAATGAATTTATTAGAGAAGAAAAAAACTCAGTCATATCTGTGATAAATCAGATAAACACCAAAAAAAGACACCATAGGTCAGCCTTTCTGATCGATCCCACTTCCCAAGACTGCTCAGAGAGCAGGTCCTGTGCCATGCCACACAGGATTTTGGCTGCATAATATCAAATTCAGGTTTAGCTTAGATACTAACAAGAACTAAGTCAGTTGTATCTCATATCCCTCTCCAGCATTAGGCAAGAAACAAAGATTACTTTTGGAAGGCTGGGTTTTGTTTGGGGATATTTTTACATTACAGAAACCAAATGAAGAAAATCTCTCATTTCTTAAAACCCTTTCCATTATGATTTATTCAGATTTGCGAGTTGTGTCCATTAAACTCTCAAGTCCATCAAAACCAAAACGAATAGATTGAAATACACCATTTAGCAGGAAAAATGTACAATAGAGGTTAGGATACTGAGAACATATGGACAGAGGTATTAACACAATGAAAAGAGTCTTCAGATATTCCATAAACAGCTAACAAAAGAGAGCTCTGCCCTAGCATAGGGACTTCACAGGCCACAAAGGGCCCCTAGTCAATCAAGAGGCTACAGAAACAAAGCAAGGCTTCTTTATGGTGCTCTTTACTGCTGTGACCATGGAAGAGCCTGCCAGTCCTGAAGGCAGCACGAGTTATTCCAAGAATGCTGTCTTCCTGTCGCACCACCTGGATGCATTTACCTTGGTCTTCTCAAAAAACCCAGTTGTTTTCTTCAGAAAAGGTGTGCAGATCTCACGTCTAAATATTCAAATATCTCATAAATAAAATGCATCTTCATCAATGCTACTACACATTCCTACAGTTAATCATTACCTCATGCATGTAGCAGCTGGGTCCCAGAGCTTTTCTACTGATACTGACCAAATTACATCTAGCTTTCAAGAGTACAACAAAGCATCTATTTAAGTGTGTAAAATTCCCACAAAGCTGTTTACTGCATAAAGCATGAAAAAAATAGTGTCTAGAAAAAAAAAAAAACACAAAACCACCCAATAATATTTTTTTAGGTCAGAAGAAAGCAATTACCCAAGTTTAAACTTGAGCAGTGTATTAGGAGCAATGACTGTTCCTGGAGAAAAAGATTTTTAATTTCCTCATCTGTCTGGAACTGTGGCTGCATGCCTTACTTGCCAGCAAAGCAATACTCCACCACGCTGTGGGACCAGTTGAGGACTGACTTGAGGAATTGCACCTCCTGCTGACTCCCAAATGGTGCCTCCTGCAGTGTTTTGGCATCTGCCTTGAACATCGCCATCCAAAACAAGACCTGGCTTCACATCAGGAGCTTCAAAGAGGTCACAGCATGAGGTGATAGGACTGCAGATTGGTATTTTATTATGCTCTATGACAGATGAAATAATTTTGCTCCAAGATCTTTTAGTCAAAGTGGTAGGTTCAGCAGCTGTTTCCTGCTGCAGATGGATCCATAGGGGTAACAGGCACTAGAGAAGGCCCATCAGAGGGAAAACCCTGAACAACGAAACTGAGATCAAAATGGTAAAGCTCTCACTGCTAATTGAGATTTCACTCTGTGAAGGCAATTTCTTACTGATAGACATGACAAAGTAGGGCCCTTAGACAAAGTAGTCTTTGTTTTTGGACTGAGTTGGACCTCTGTTCTAGAGAAGACTTGAACTTGGTGGGCAAAGGTAGAAAGGCATTGACAGCCCAGAATTGATTTGAATTAACAATGTGCTCCAAAGTAACAAATTGCATTTGAATGGGGCAGCTGAATGCTGATATGCTATCATGCTGAATGCTCTCATGGACACATTGAACACCCAAAGGAAGTGAGAAGATCAGTCAGAGAGGCTGTTGGAGTCACCATTCTCAAACCACAGCATTGCCCGTGGTGGGTTTTTTTTGTTGACTTTTTTATCCAATTTATCTGGATGTGATGAAGCTTACTTGGTGAATATTTCCTTCCAAAGAGTAAAAATTCAATTGCTTTGCAAGGAAAAATCAAAATCTCTCCAACTTTTCCCTCTTTGCTTCTGTGCTTCACTGCCATGCCTCCCAGAAACACCATCCAAAGTTGTCTGAGTTTTCCTTAGCACTTTTCAAAGTGATGTAACAGTCTTGCTATGTTTGGCAGTAGACAGTCCCTTCTTTGGCTTTCATGTCATGATACATCTGAATGGTGTCCTTATCTTGGGTGGGTGCACTAGACATACCCACCAGATAAATATAGCACTATAATAACAGTGTCTGTGTCACTAAACAAGAAAGGATGAAGGAAAGAACTACTGACAGTGGATTTGGGAGGGCAGGGAAAGCAAGAGAAGTAAAAAAATTGGAGGTATCTCTTTTTCCCCTCCCTATACTCTAATGTTTTCGGTTTTGCAGGTTTTTCTCTGCCATGGTATCTCTCTCTCTCGCTCTACAGAGCCCCCCTTCCCCCACTCAAATGGAAGTAATTCTTAAATGCTTGGAATGGAACATCATAAATCAAGAAATAACTGTTTCTTCAGAAACCAGAAACAAAAGGCTAGACTTTGAAAGACGTGCACACCCTTAAGGATGCACAAGAACATTTTATGGGACCTCCTACAGCAAAGAGGCCCCTGCCTCCCTCTGATTTTGTTGAGGCTGCATTCTGCCCCTCAGGCCAGCCAGATAAGCTCTCTGGTTGCTCATAAAGCAAACAAGAAAAAACAAAGCACTTGTGAAGGGGCAAAGGTGGCTGCAAAGTGACAGTCTAAAATACAAAAAAGTGTGGATGACTCCTTCCATTTCCAATACAGCTTTCTCCTTCCCAGTAAAGTGATGTTTTCTCATCTTCCTTTCTGATGCTCTATAGGTGTAGGGCTTTTCCTTTTATTGTGGGTTTTAGGCTCAGTGAGCTTTGGTGACTGGACTGTGGGGCACAGAGTAGATATTTCACTGAGCCTCCTGAAATGGGTACAACCACTGGCTGTCACTGTTCAGGTTTAGAGGACTGGAGGTTACCTCTCCAGGACTACAGCATAGACATATGGAAGACAGAGACATGGGGTTTGGGTGTTGCTTTCAAGGGTTGTTTTTTTTCCCCCTAGTACTTTACAGTAAATACAAAGGGACGGTGGAAACATCTGTCTTTAAATAAAACACTGTTTCCCTGGATAGGAGAACAGGCAGAAGAAATCCCACCAGCACTAATGGTCTAAAACATTATTAAATATTCACTTCTCTTCCTGCTCCCACTCCTTTTTCTTGTACTGATCTCTGTTTATCACTGTTGTCTTTCTAGTCCATCCTAGTTTTCAGATGTTACAGATCACTTTTTCCACTCTTCACAACTTCCCACCCATTTCTGGAAAAGGTCACACAAGTCCAAGCTGAGCTCACAGGGATGAAAGTACGACTCAGATATATCTGAAGCAAGTTCAGGGCACCTTTGATAAAAGGCTGCCTTGCCTTGCAGGAATGTAGAGATGACAATGAAAGTGCAAAGGGTGGATTATGGAAATTTTCAGAGTTTAAAAGGAGCACTTGTCCTTCTGCGCAGTGGCTCTGCTCTCTGCAGATACCAGGGCAGTTCTGTTTCCTAGCACATCACTTGGTGAAGGACATGGAACTGAGCATGTTGCTCCTCATTCAGTTTTCTCCAGCAGCAGTTCTGAATTAGAGAGGCAGAAAGATGGGATAAAACCACTTGGCCTTTCTCCCTTCTCCCAGCTAGGCAAGGTTTTCCGTGGATACAACATCACCAAATCACGTGCTTGGTGCTTAGCTTAGCAGGCTTTTCTGACAAGTGCTTCAGTATAGAAAAGAAAGTCATGCAGTGACAAAGCTTTGCAGCAAAATAAATAAAGATTAATTCAGAAGTGTTGGGAGCATTCAGTAAGTTCACTCAGAAGAAATTGCATTCAGTCTAAGCAAAATGTAGGGCAATAACAGAAAGAGCCAAGTATGAGCTCCTGGTATTTGATTCAGTGTTGAATGTAATTAAATAAAATTCATAATTTTCAGAGTTTCAAGATGCCACCATCACCCCTACTTTGAATGCACATTTTTCCCCTCACTGATTTTTGGTTTGGTTTGAGTTTTGTTTTTCTTTGTTGTTTTGTTGTAGGGTTTTTTTTAAAGGCTTGTAGCTGTATGCATTCCAGGCCTCTTTGCCCTGGTTCCCAGAAGGCATGCTGGAAGAACTGGCACTGATGGCCTGCAGGACACGTGCCGGGCGGAAGGACTGATTGCAAATGACAAAGTCAATCTGTCTCAGCAGATAACTGGAGGCTAAGAGCTCCAGCCAGCATGTAGTCTCACAGCAGCTGCTAGAACCTCCTCGAGGACAGAAATGGGTTATGGATGGTCTCCTGAAAACAAAGCTCCTGACATGTCTATGTGACAGAGGTACTTATGAGAGGTGGGAGGGATGCTCATTATTTAAGTTTCTCATCTGAGGAGGAGAAGGGACCCTGTGGTGGATGAGCAGATGTGCCAGAACTGTCCCTTGCATATTTGCACTATCTCTTCCTTTCCTCCTCTCTAGTCCTGCAACAAAGACCAGTCAGTGAAAATGAGATTATTTAAACCACCTAGTGCTTCCTTCAGAATAATACATTAACTTCCACAACTACATTTTAAGGTACACAAATTCTTCCTCTTTGTTACTGATAAGAAAGCAAGCATCAGAAGAGCAGTTTTTTCCAAAGTGACCCCTAATTCAGGTTCTCCAGTGCATGAGCTTCTGAGACTCTGTTTTTCAGGAGTAATAATTTTCATTTCTAACACAGCCAACAAGAATTGTGAAGCTACAAACCTCTGAGCATCTGGCTCCCACCACCTCAAGTCAGATGGCCAAAGATCGGAGTCCTCTTTAGACAAAACATTACCCAGTGACACAGTAATTCACTTCTTGGGACTGAATTAAAATTCAGGTGTTCCTGACATGCAGTACATATTCACTATACCCCTCAAGCTTTCTGGATAGCTGACAGATTGCACTATGCCAGGGAAAAGAGCCAACATGACTCATGCTCAATCACCACGATGTCAACAATGTTGAGTGCTGTTTTAGGGGGGTTATGTTGTGAATATGCTAGGCATTATCAATATTAAAATACTATTAGTATTATTTAAGAAGCATCCCCTCGTGTCCTAGATGTCACTAGCCAAGATCAAATTCAAATTACAAAGAATGTTACATAAACACACAGTAAACCATGCTGCCTGCTCCAAAGTGTTTTTAATCTAACCAAACAGGACAGGCTAACGATGCATTATGATCTCTGCAGTGCACACAAGTCAGAGCACAGGGAAATAAGGGGATTTAGCCAGGGGCAAATAGGAGACATGGAGTACAGCTGGGAACTGAGCAAGAGTTTCCCAATTTGTTCTCCAGTGCCTTTGACCCAAGAGCATTCTCATCTCAACTACAACTGCATTTGATGAGGACAGTGCCCACAGGGAGAAATGGTTCTCCCATAAATCTTTCCTGAGAACAATGGAAAAAGTGTCCAAGCTCCACTTTATAGCAGCAAGGAACATACTGCTTATAGATTACAGTAAATGTAGGACTCCCCCCACCTATTCAGAGAAGTCTCTGGCTGTTCAGGTGCACAGCATACAGACAAGCTGGAGCCAGAAACCTATGCTTTCTACCTCCATCTTCCACAAACCCCTTCACCAGTCTCTCAAGATAAAATTCAGCACATAGTTATGCTGGATTAACACTAGGTCCAGTTTGATACTCATGCATCTTTCTTTTTTCCAATCTGCTGAAGAAGTTGCTACCTTTCAAGGGTGCTCCTAGTTAAAAAAAAGTGTGCTATGTAAACCCCAATGATCTACACATACCACTACAGAATGACCAGTTCCCAAAAAGCCAGTTCCTACAACACAAGTTGCTCAAGTCACAGACAACAAAAATCTCCATCGTCAGTACGACACAGTGCAGCTCCCTCTTTTGCATCTTCCCGCCTGTTGTATTCATCACCTCTCTTCAGATTTAGGACAAGTAGTACATTGTTATTACAGCATTTGTATTCCTGTGAACTATTTGCTTTCATACAGATTTGACTTTATGCAATTTATTCTGGAGTTTTTGACAGCCTCTGGAAATATATGCCTCTTCCTCTTGTTTACAGCCTAACTTATTTTCCCCTGTAGTTTCTAGTTAGAAGCTATGGTTGTACATTAATCTCATTTTGTTTTGGACCTACCAGTTACAGCTTAGCTCATTGCCCCATCCTTTCCCACCATGCCCAGTATGTCTCTTTTTCTTCTCAAAGTCTTTATGAGACTACTGGGTTTGTTTTGATTTTTAACCACCACCCCAATTCCGTATGACTCTGCAGTAGCTGCTCCTTTATCAGATTGCTCTTCACTATCTCACAGCCATCCGTCTTCCGTCACATTAATTACTGAGCACCAAAGGATCGTTTGTATTCCCATTGTCCCATGCAGGGTTTGTTGCCTTCTCAATTAGTCAGATACCCTCAGATTTGCACATCCCCCCTCCCCTCCACAGTCTGTACACTGATTAAATACTGCC
Source organism: Phaethornis superciliosus (assembly GCA_023637945.1). NCBI lineage: Eukaryota > Metazoa > Chordata > Aves > Apodiformes > Trochilidae > Phaethornis > Phaethornis superciliosus. Next base: position 60,250,886 of record JAJQWJ010000001.1, on the reverse strand, counting down.
CACTTAAGTACCTCATTTCCAACAGCCTACTTTCTACTTCACTTATAGCAATAGAGCAACTTTACCATAAAGATGAAATGAAGATGATTGTTTATCTGGGATGTAGCTATTACAAAATGTTGGTGAACAGAGTATGAAACCCAGCCTTCTCCCGTGCCCCAGAGGACAGGGCTAAGGTAGGGTCACAAAGCTCACAAAGGTCCACCATGGGTACAACTGCACCATGATGCTGACATTTCACCTCCAAAACCCTCTGGATCAGTAGATTTCCAAGCTAAAGAGAGACACCAAGTTACTGATAATCTGCTCAGCTCAGTAAGGTGAGACATTGGCAAATGGCAGGCACCAGTGACCAGGTAACATGATAGATTTATTCTTTGTGGATTAAGATGGATGCTTCATGCCCAATAGATTTCTGTAAAAGGCCATGCAGTAGCTCCACATGCTCTTCTCAGAGATAACATACCAGCTGCTACTAAACTAAAGACACCTGCAATTGGCAGACCCATCACCTTCTGCAAATTTATTCTCCTATGCCTTATCTGCAGTTTATCCCTTTCCCAAATAGATTTATCCCAGTTTATCCCAAATAGATTTAGCAGTGCCTCAAAAGCTCACATCTACTCTACACAAACTTTTCACAGCTGTCTCTGATGTATTCACATATCTTGTGGGATCTGACACCCTTGTATCCAGAAGGGAAATTTGGGAGGGAGAAGTTGGGAGTTGAGTCCCTTCCTCTAGTTAAAAGCTTAACACTGCTGCCCACATACCTGTGCTTCTCCAAGCAGTAGTAGTCCACAGACCTTGGCCTGTCCCACTTCAGCTTGCCTGTGGCAACTCAGCAATGACAGGAACATGAGAAAAATTCTGAAAATAACAGTTTTCTAGGACATTCAGGAGGCAAAGACAGGCCTGAGAGGTGAGAAGTAATTGCAGTGACCTATGCCTCAAGCATGCATCCATTTTGCTGCCAGGATGTGCATTGTTGCACAGAACCATTCCCATGGCACATCGTGCTGTGCAGGATGATGTCTGTTTTGGCCTGAGTCAGACATGGGGCCAAAAGATTGTCCCTGATGTAGCTGCATTCACCACTTTTCAGGGTGGAAAAGAGGGGTGGTCCTGCCATAGCACCTCTTTGGAACAAGAGAAAATTCCTCTGCACCATGAGTTTTCTGGAAAAGAAATTGCCATACCTGTTCCTTCAGTCAGAGGCTGAAGTAGGAGGCTTTTGTACCTCCATGGCATGTAAAGCACAGCCTCCTCTTCAGCATGCTTTGCTTCTTTTGCCACTTAGCTTCGCTGCATTTAAAGAGCTGTCACATTATTTATGGCAGCAAGTGGAAGGAAAAGAAAAAGAGCGTAGGTCAGGATAGTAAAGACAAACTTAGAATTCCTGGAGGAGACAGCCATTGAGGACCTGCAGTAAATCTCAAAAAATTAGTACTCCCATCACTTTCCCGGAAAGAACAGCCTGTTCTTAAAGCCAGGTCTGCTCCCAGCCCCTCTGCCATCAGGGAGGATGAAAAAATCAGCAGCCAACAAGCCAGGTGGCTGAGGTCCTGCAGCCCCATAGGCTGAAGGACCCTTGCCAGGGAGCAGCTAGGGGCCAGGGCAGCAACAGGGTGCCAGATCTGGAGCCAGACACCTACTTGAGCGCCTGCATGCTGTGCCAGGCTGATAAGGCTTTCGTTCCCTTGCTCTGGACCTTTCCCACCCACCTGTCACTAAGGCTGGGGAGGAGAGTACAGAGGAAAATCACAAATTCGCACAAATAATTTGTGCACCTTGACCCCTATTATATTTTTTGTTATTTAAGTCCAGCTCATTTCTCTAGAATAATTAGTTCTATCAGCCCTTCAAATAGACTTTTCAGCCGCATGAAGCCATAAATTTCCAAGTGATGAATGTCATGCCAGGCTGTACTGTCACATACAAAGCTCTGTGCTGATCCTGTCTGTCTCTCCATGCTTTAGGACCATTGGTGTGAAACCTCCACACACAGATACGCCTGATCCTTTCCTCCCCCATTAAGTCACACCTACTCCCTCACACTTCTTTCCACTTCCTGGATGCTGTTTTGCAGGATTTTGTTTGAAGTGGCATAAAAAAGAAATGATAGACTTGTGTTAGCCCTGTTATAGGCTACTGCATAGCAGCTTTTCAAAGGGAGTATGCCAATGCATGTGTAACATATAGAAGGATATAGGCCACATGTCAGGCAATCAGTAGCTGATATAGGTCTTTCATTAGGGCAGCACAAAAGTTCAGATGTTTTGATGGTTTTGTTAACGTTTTATTTCTTCTCTTAACACACCTAGAGTTTTTGATGACACATTTGGTACATGTTATTTTTACATAGTCTTCTATTTTAAGCCAGTCATGTCTATTTGGAAACTTACTCTTTCTCTTGAGAAGGTCTTTTCTTCACATATTTGAGAATTATCCTACTTTCTTCCAATCAACCCTAGTTTTTAAAAAAATTAGTAATATAAGAGATCATTATCCCCTATCCTCATTGCACTGAAACCCTGTGCTCTGCAGAAAGAACTGCTGTGGATCCTTTAGCTCCTGTAACTACCTCTACTGAGGTCCAAAAAATCCCTGCTGAAGTCAGCAAACCCCCACAGGGTGCAGAGACACTGAGTAAAGCAACCACCTGTCAAGCCCGCAGCACAGAGACAGTGAACTTGTCCCACCACAGAGAAGACCCTGAGTATCTGAGGTGGGGCCAGACAACCTTTTCCACCTCCACTTTCCAGACCCCACCAAATCTCAGCCACCACACCTCTACTCTCAATAGTACATAGCACATTTGAGGATCAGTATTTAATTTGTTGCATAATACATAAACAGGGAGCAGTGTGGGCATGCATGTATGCATCTGTCTGCTTCTTTGGGGGAAGAGTGGAACTAAATTTCCTTTTTCACTCTGTCACTGTATGACCACTGAGAGTCAGTTTTTTCCTTCTCGTTTCTCATCCCAGAGCAGTGCCCTCACAGACAGTGCCACCACCAGGCTGGTGAGACTGGGATAAGGAATTAGGACAGAGGGGAGCAGGAACTCATGAAACGCATGCAATTCCCAGGGAAACAAAGCCATTTCTGTATGCAATCCAAGGATGGAGAATCATTCTTCTACAGGAAGGAGTCACCCACCTTCTAACAGTGCTTCTGCTCTCTTCCTAGTTGTGAAATGGCTCAAAACAGTGAAATTAAAGGGGAAGAAAAAAAAAAAAAAAAAAAAGAGTATAGCATTGGAAAAGCTATCATGGGTCATGTTTTAGAAACAAAGATGGTTCTTTCTGGTTCCAGCACAGTGAAGCTGATGACAAATTATGCACCTGACCCTGGCAGGGACAGAAAAACAGCTGCAGGAAAACAAATCTGAATTCCCCAAGCCCTTCATAATGCAGCCGCTTTTAAATGTGCTGTGGAGCATGTGGTGATGTGATGGAAAGGTTTTATTAACACAGAACCTTCATAACTCAATTTTAAGTTTTAAACCATTCAAAATCATGTCAATAAAGCCTGCCTGCATAATCCACAGTTCTACAGCTGGAAGAGCAGAAGATAAGGGCTCAACTTGAGGAAATATAAACTGGGACAACTCCAGTTATTACCACCCAATGATTTTCTAAAAGGGTTCTATATTTGTACAAGAATAGCCCATAACTCCATCAGTCAGCAGAGTTCTACACCAATTTACACATCTCAATGCACGACTCTGCAAACCACTGCAGCCCTCTTTGCTGGAAGGGAACCTCCAGCAGTAGGATAGGATGAAGAACAGAAGATGACAACTGCCTCAGTCTTTCCAGTGAAACCCAATGCTACATGTGGGCAAGACCTCAGAGCTGCAGTCAAAAGCAGAGCTCAAATTTGTTACAGTCAATTTATTCGACCACTTGCCCAGACATAATCACATTTTCTGCAACGCAGAGATAACGTTGAACATCCTCAACCTGATTCTGAGACACACTGAAAACTGCACAAAAAAATCTACCTCGTAGCAGGTCTGGGATAAAAATCTCACATTCCTGGGAGCCAGGCTCCTTAGGATTGTTTAAATGGAAGTTAAAAACATCCAACACACACTGTTTAGTAGGGAAATCAGCTGGTAAGCCTGACAGACTTTTCTCAACTCTAATATGGGAGATAGCGAGGCACAGGGGTTTTATCAGTTACCATAGAAAAAGCTGGATTGATTAGGTGCTTGTGACAGCATGATGTGGAGACGAGCTAAAATCCAGGGCAGGGCTTACCAAATTCAATCACTCGGCTCTTCCACTTCAGATTTCAGACCAAAAATTTCACCTCTTTCTACAGCAGCACCTCCAACTTGTCCAGCTGGAGAAACAGCTCAGTGTGGTTGCAGGTCCAAGCCTAGCAAAAAGCTTTCTGTGCTCTCAGGCTTCTTTTGCTGTGGACAACATCTCAGTTCAAACATTTCTGCTTTCTTTGCCATGAGGTTACCTTGTTTCTAGACTAAACAATTATGTTATGAGGGTCATTTGTGAAGGTTCTCAGCAGTGGTAATATTTATATGAAGATTGTCAAATCTAGATTAGAAACAAACAAAAGACAAACAACTACAAATTCAAAAACAAAAATCCATGTTGCTGGATGTGTAAGGGAGAGAGGAACTGTTAGTTTTTCATTGACCCTTCAAAACATGTTTTCCTGTCTAGATTAGAAAACATGCCACGTCTGAATAAAATTTTACTCAAATATCTTTTCTGTTGCTCTTCAAACAGGGAATTTCAGACTGCTTCACTGACGAGAAAAAGAATGGATTTGGTTTATTTCAGGAGCAGAGGCTGTGCCTTGGTTCTCTCCGATATATGAAACATCCCTTGATTGTGCAAACGCATCCTGATGGTGTCTTTGTGTTGCTGTCACTCCTGATTTATGGGAGCCTTTTCTCCACTCAGAAGAATTTGCATTTCAATTTCCATTACTTGTACCTCTCCTTGTGGTGTTCCAGATCTGGAAAGGAACTTGTGCTCTGCTTCTCCCAGCTGCCCCACTTTGAATGGGTATCAGGGAGGACACAGGAGCAGGGGTGGTACAGACACAACTCTATGGGAAAAAGCTTATACTGCTGAGATATCTGGCAAGATAATTATTTGCTTATGCCCAAAGAGGACCACTGGCATGTTTGGTCATGATAAAAGGGGAAGGCAGCAGCCACATGCTCTACCTGGTTCCCATCATAGGCCCTCTCTTGCTCACCCTTTCCAAGAAACAGCACCGTACAAAAGAGCAAGATGGGCTTGGACTGACTCAGGCTTGTCCCTGCAGGTGACTCATGCCCCTGCCTTAATTCTTGCAGGGGTGGCAGGAGGATGAGCAGGAGGATGAATGGTCCTCCCCCGTCCCTTGGGAACTCATCCCTGCCTTGCTCCCTGAAGGATTGTCCCTATTCTGACATGAGCTTGCAAACTGACTCCTATCCAAAATCAGCTGAGGCCATAGCAAATGTATTGGACAGGTGGGTTGAACAGGGGTCCAAAAGGCCACTGTCCCTCTTAGGTGTTGCTCTGACTTCTCCTGCAAACCCTGGTAGCCACAAAAGGTTCCTGTGTCAGCCCAGGCTCTGCTCTTCTGGCCATGCATTGCTTCTTCTCATTTGCCCAGTCTGGGTGGGCTTCCACAGTCAGCCTGAGCATAATACAAGCCTGGGTGAGGGGTGGGCTTGGAGCCAGCAAGATGTGCAAAACCACATGAGCTGCACTGCAGACCCCACCATCCCCCTCGCAGCTAAAACTTGTGCTTTGATGGATGTAGTTCATGTCTACCTATGAAATATTACAAGCTTTGGAAGGAAAAAATATAAAGATAAAAACAGAGCTTCAGTAACAGAGGAGGTATTGCCAGTACACATCAAGCTTTAAAGATGTGAGTCGCAGAAATGCATTCAGGCTCATACTTCAGAGCTGTCAGCCCTGCAGCCATTACCAAAACTGAACTGTTAAAAAAAAAAAAAAATCCCCCCCCCCAAAAAAAACAAAAAAAACACAAAAGAGAAACAAACAACCTTATTGAGTGTTCGTTTGGACATTAAGACCATGGACAGGCTGCTGGAAGTCAAGAGTCTTGCTGTGCACCATAAAAAGCCTGTATCTCCTTAATTTCCAGTGGCCTGAAATGATATATTCAAAAATACATTTTGCTCCTACCTGTCTGAAGTACATTGTTTTGACCTAAGGGTTTTGACTATCACCCATTATCATGTTGACTTTTACATTGCCATACAAAAACAAAAGGCAACATGCTGTGCTGATTTAAACATTCACATTGTTTCCAGGGGGAGGAGAGATGACAATAAATCTATGTTGATTTCACTGAATCAGCATTTTCCAACTGAAACCAGTTCCAGGGCAAAATATCCCAGAAGCACCAGTGGGAACTCAAATGTTGTCTCCAGTGCACAAGACACTATGCACATATGGACAAATTAAAACACACAGCTTTTGGTCCCTTTTTCTCCACTGTTTTTGCCTCTCTTTTTTGGCTTTTGGAGGTTTGTACAGTGGTGAATAATGTTATACAGTATCTGCCCTATTTATCCAGCTCCCAGCTGGCTGCAGAAGAGCTTTCGTAAGTCTGAACTCACAAATGCTGACACAAAGATTATCTGCCCCTTGAAGAACAGTTTAACCAGATTAATCTGTGGGAGGGCCCATCAGCCTCTTCCCTGAAGAGCCCTACAGCGAAGGACTGGCTTAATCTAGCAGCCCATGGCATGTGCCTCTCCCCTTCCCCCCAGGAGGAAACTAACCTATTCCCCAGGATGCCCAATCTTGTTTTCCTCCCCTGGCTTGGCCCCTTTGCAGTGCCTACCATCCCCTTCTTCAGGGTAGGGTCAGCCTGAAGGACATGAAGTACTGGTAGGATGGGCCGGGAGACTTCACCCTCATTTTCCACACCCTGGAGATGTGCTTCCAGCACAGCATTTCATGCTGACAGGTGCACAGAGCAACACCTAGAACAAAACCTAACAGGTTTACACAGCAAGGTGGAGTATGGGGAACTACTGAAGGTCCTTTCTCACCAGCCTGACTCCAACTTGCAGCAGAAAAAACATAAACCAGTTGGCAAATCCAAGCCCAGAAATCACATTTCCTCGCAACCTGCACAGCTTCAGAGGAGACAGGAGCAAGAAAGTCTGATCTAGTCACCTCTTAGGCAGACTCTTCAATAAGGGAGGATGGTTTGACATTAGCATTTCTACTACCTGCTCTTTTTCTCTTTTCTTTCACTCCACCCTCTCGCCCTTCAAGTCTAGCTTTAAACATCTCAAAATGGGCTGATATTAAGTTGGAATAGAAATCCTGGCAATAAATGATGACTAATACACTACGAATGACAGAGACTTGGTGGAATGCTAAAAAGCAAATGGGATGTTACAATACCCAGCTGTGAGTTATATAGAAAAGTGAGTTCAAGTCAAAGGGTTGGAGGAATAATGCAGTATTTCAAATATCCCTGTGAATTTAACTCATAAAGCTTAAGACTCTTAAGAAGGAAAACTTAGTGCAGGAGATCATACCATCAACTCTGCGTGAATCCACAGCCCCGAGAGTTGTAATACATTCATAACTCCATGGTGCATCTTTATCATTAGGGCTCTAAAGAAAACTAGGTCTGCAGTTTTGAAAGAAAAGTGGCACTATTTAAACAAAATGAAGATGGGGAAATTCACCTGTAAGCTGGCACAAAGAACACAACAGCTACTCAGTGCTTTAAGCAATTGCTTCTTGGAACAGGTAGTTAAGCACCCACAAGCAAAAGCAGCTTCATTTTCAGTTACATGCAGGAACTAATTAAAGAAGTGACAATATTCGAGCCCTTAAGTAATAAGGTTCACAACATAATTAAGTAACAATGTTCTAGGAGGAGGCAGTGAATTAGAGTGACACTAGATTTTCGGAAAGCATTTAGGGCACAACAGGAGTCATGTAAAAGGGCACTAGTTCAGAGTAAAAGAAGCGAGTGCTATACAGATGGCTTGAATAAAATGTAAGTGATGTGGTAAGGGAGCTCTTGGTGGGGTCACAGAACCTGCAGAGAATACAGGTTATTTTTGTGCAGGACAAAACAGCCTCTCAAGACCAGAGAGGAATCCTTAGGTTCTTGAGTGAGACATAACCAAGCAAGGCAGATGGTTAACACCATGATAGGTGACACTGTGTCAATAAAAATAAAGTTATCATCCTAGAAAGCCTGTGTTAAAGCTGAACCAAGTCATCTTGCAGGATTTCAAACAGCCACAGAGTGTGCAGGAGAGCTGGGGTCCCCACACTCAACTCAGGCCTCCTGGGCTGAGTACATCACCCAGGCAAGGTGTCCAGCTGCAAAAGGACTGGGAGGAGGAAGGCTGCATACTCTAGGCAGCATTGATCACCTCAGGTTGTGATGGATTTTTAAGAACCTGAGGAGGTTCAGAGAAAGATGACAGAAGTGCTGGACAGCCTAGGAACACTCTCCTAATGCAAGCAAATAGGAAAGTTTGGGTATGTTTCTAGTCCCTTTTATCAAAGAAATCCTTCCCCTCACTACAAGCACCAATTACATTCGCTATACCCTTGATTCCTCCCAGGACCGTCACTACAGCATATTCTTGTTTGAGGTTTTCTATCTGATGTTGCATAGGTTCCTCAGCTGCTATAGAACGTTCAGAAATATTTCATGACCTCTGGAATGTCAAAATACATTCTTGACAGCTCATTCTGAACCTAACAGCATAGTGGCTTATGACTGCAGGGTGCTGTGTAAGCCAACTCCAAGCGTTTTGGTGCTGAGTTCCTCTGAACAGGAAAAACAATATACATGTATAAAATAAAAATGGAAACTGGGGAGCTTCTGTGTTCCCAGCACAGGGCCAAGAGGATACACAGTGGCATTAGAATCACAGAATTGTCATGATTGGAGAAGACCTCTCAGATCACTGCATCCAGCTATCAAGATGCTAAGCCCAAACATGGCAGATGGGAACTACTTCCTCCACCCCCAGTGCCAATGTATGCCTGAAGAGACAAACTCTGCCACCTAGACCAGAATATCCCCACATTATTCAATGCAGAATCAAGCAGTCCATAGAAGATAAACCCATACTCAGGGTTATCATTATGAGAGGGATTCAAAGTCCTCATCACTTCCAACAATCTCTAATCCATACACATAGGATTAATCCACACCTGCCTAGAGTGAGATCTGGACACCTTGAGCAATGTTCCCTGCAGAGGTTAATCACCAGCAGTTATGTACTGGGCCAGCCCCAGCTCAGCCATTCCACTTACATCTGAGCTGGATGACGTTTATAATCAAGGCAATCACATTTACTGCTTGATTTTTTTAAGTGTCTAGGCATAGGGGGTCACAGGCAGACAAATAACAAGTCTCTGAGTTGAGCATGAAGTGAGGAATCGCATGAGGGCAGCTGTGAGTTGCAGCAGATGAAGTAGGCTTCAGCATCAACTTTTCTGATGCTCATTCAGATTTCTTTTCCCCTTCCAAGATCAGTTTTCTCTCATCATTTTGAATCAAACCTTCATACATTTGGCCAAGAAAAGATTGCTGAACACCCCGTTTTCAATTTTAGTTTATGAAGACAACTGCCTGTATTAGTACAGCTGCCATGATTCATGCTACCCCAAAAGGCAGAGACACATTTCAGACATCTGTCACCTTCCACACCAGTCACTGTCAGGGGGACAAGACCAACAATTCAGTCTTAGCCCAGCCCTAGAAATGCCTAGCACCCTTATCCTCTTCACATTAGTTTCTTATGTAAGATAAACAGACAGAGAAATGCTTGCTTAGCTCAGCATCCAGAAAAAATGCAGCTACAAGATTGTGTTGCCCTGGGATGCTGCTGTGACACAAGCCAGTTTCCGGATAAGTAGATTGTTTTGCAGCCAAATATCTTGCAATGTTTTATCTATCTCAGCCTGAATGTCAAGCGCCCAAGCCTTCTCTGAGTTTCAACTCCTTTTCAGCCATGGCACTTGACCATCTTCCCTTTATAGATTGCCAGCCAATCTGAACAGTGCTCCCAATTCCCAATTAATTTGCTACTAATTTCCTTATCACTGAAAAAGCTTATGCATGCAGGATTGAAGCTTACACATGTGTATTATGAGCAGCTAGAGCACACACTGCTTCCTTTCAGTGTAAGATTAGTTTAAATCTCAGTAATGCACTCCCTGCCTACTGCTGCTTTTCAGTGCTCCCAGGATGTTGTTTACTCCTTTTCACATCCCTCAGGGTATTCCTCATCTTTTGCTCCTTTTGCACCAGTTCCCAGTCCTTCCACCCCCATTCCCAGCTCCCCTGCCCCCCTTTTGGAATTCTGAATTTCTTCTCCTCAATTACTCTTCTGCCACCTTGGTAGATGTCACTCACCACTTGCAGCCCCTATATATTGTCACCTCTGACCTGACATATTCTCATTTTGCAGCCTTCCTTCTTCTCAGGAAAGCAGGGTGGGGGGGGAAAATGTCACCTCTCATTTTTGTATACAGCACAGACCCAACCTTTTTTTAGATCAGACTCTGGCAGAGCCAGTAACCAATGATCTCATCTTCTCCAAACCATGAGCTTTTCTCTTGGCTCATTCTCTCTGACCTCAGCACAGACTTAAATATTGAGCTGCTGCATCGTCCTGGAATTCAGCATTGAGATCTCTTGCTCCTGCCTGGCTTCTTGTTTGTGATGCAGCTTCTCTCATCCTTCTGTAGGTAACTCCCTTTCTTGACTGCTGTCTTCATATGTGCTTTAGTCTGCTGTGGCCTTTTCATCCCCTTTTTTTAGAACAAAACTGTAAGTGGTCCCTCCTGGACTGCAACTTTACCTGAAAACTGCTGCCATTGTGGATGAGGATGCTCCCAGCCTTTATCATTCCTGATGTTGATACCCAGAAAAGTCTAGGACACTTTTGGGGTTTGGCTACAGCTGAGGAAACAGTGATAGGTCTTCCAGTCTGGCTGACTGGTAATTGTTGTATTCCTTCTTAATTTTGAGCCTGCTTCTCTCCCAAGAAATTTGTCAGTCAGCAGTGACAGTGGCGCACACAGCAGCCAGACTTTTTCTGTAGGCTCCAACGAGAAGGATCCTAGCAACACAGCTTCTAGTGTGTTTGAGTTGGGTTGCAAGTGTCACAAGCCATGGAGCGTTCATCAGCTTAACAACTTCACAGGCACAAAGCTCTTCTGAATATTCAAAATAATTCATCCTTTTCCTCCTCCATAAGCCTCCAACATTTCTACAGTCTTAAAGCAAATCTTCACCATCCCTGGGACGTAATCTTTTTCTATTCTAAATTCCTTCTAGGCTCTCCCCTCACTTGTTGCTAAGTCAAACCACCTGTAATTGGCACTTTTAATCATTCCTGCAGGAAAAAAAAAAACACCTGAATCCTGCCAGGTATGTTGGCATTTGTCTTGTTTATTCTTTCACTGACTTTCTCATTTTGCTCTTCCCAGAATCCCCCCAGAACTCAGAGTTCTCAATGTGTAATGACCTCATTCTAATAGAAGGAGTATCACATGTCAGATCTACAGTATTGTCTTGCTGTACACCTGAACAACAAACTCAAAGCAGGAACCATCCGCTCTTCTTTGTTTATACAGGGTCCACACCACAACCAGTTTCTGATCCTTCTGTATAACAGGAGTAAGGAACTCCAACCTGCAAAATTTGAGGCTTTTATGTTTTCTCTTATCCCACTAGAAATTCCATTTTCAGAAGCAAGTTTCTGCTTCAGTGCTTCTGCAGGTCCCACTTCAGAGAGAGAAGGTTGCAGGGGATGAGACACAAGCATGAGGCATCATTCGTTCTGCTGCTCACAATAACTACCAATTGCACGAGGTTTAATAAAGCCAAGTTCCACGTCCTGTATTTCAGTGACAGTAACTCCATACAATGTGGGAAGGGACCTGGGAGTGAATATGAACCAGCAGTGTGCCCAAGTGGCCAAGAAGGCCAATGGAATCCCGGCTTGTATCAGGAATAGCATGGCCAGAAGGACAAGGGAAGTTATCATGCCCCTGTACTTGGCACTGGCGAGGCTGCATCTCAAATACTGTGTTCAGTTCTGGGCCCTTCACTACAATAAAGACAGAGTTGCTGGAGTGAAACCAAAGGACAACCAAGCTGCTGAAAGGTCTGGAGAATATCAGGAGAGGCTGAGGAAATTGGGATTGTTTAGTTCGGAGAAGAGGAAGGAAGAGATCTTACGGACCTCCACAACTATATGAAAGGAGATTGTAGTGAGAGGGGGGTTGGCCTCTTCTCTCAAGTAAATAATGATAGGACTAAAGGACATGGCCTGAAGATGCACCAGGAGAGATTTAGAATAGAAATTAGGAAGAATTTCTTTACTGAAATAGTCAGGTGCTAGAACAGGCTGCTCAGGGAGATGGTGGAGTTTTAAATACCTGGAGGTATTGAAAAGCCACATAGATGAGGGCATTCTCTAGTGGGCATGTTAAGATGTATATTTAGGACTGTAAACCTGTGCTGCACATCTGAACAGGTTTCAGATGTACAGATGGGAGAAGTTATTTAATATAGAAGCCTTTTTAATTGCTGTAACAGTTTCTCAGAGGCTCGCTTCCACTGTAACCTCCATCCACATTTTCATTTTCTCTTACCCTGACCCATTTCCCTATATTGCCTTAAGTCCCACTTCACTCTAACATGGCCCCAATATCACACTCTTACTGTTCACGTTGTACAAGGAAAAGCTATCATCTTTCTTGCACTTGAATAGCTCCATTAATCTCCAGTTCATTTAAAAGAAACTAGTTTAACATTTCCCCCTTTTAAAATTTCTGCTCTGGCCTCTTTTCCATCCTTTTCTGCATTAAAAGTGTGACAGTACTGCTGAGGATTGCGAAGTCAGGAGGAGAAGTGGCTCAAGAACAAACCTGTAGGGCCACATTTGGAAAGCACCCCAAGACCCAACCCAGACACCTCCAGACAAGGGAGTTTTCATGCTTGGCTCGGGAAATGGGATGAAATAACCTTTAAAGCAGAGTATCTAAACATTTGGAAGAACATGCTATGACAAACTCCACACTTTTTTTTTTTATACACAGTATATTATTTCTTACTACCCCCCAAATATTTTAAATGTGACAAGGTACCAAAGGCATTAATGTGGAAACCCCAGCAGGGTTAAAATCCGTATTATGGTAGTGAATTGCTTTTGTGATGGATATATTCATTTCTAGGCTGTGTCACATGTTACTTAAACACACTTATTATCTAGAAATGAGAACACCCAGTGAGTGACAAAATTGCAGACAACACCGAGTTATTTGAGGTAGCCAAGACCAGAAGGAACAGGGAAGAACCTAAGTGAGACCTAAACAAACAGACAATGTGATAATAAGTTATATTCAATGTTGGTAAATGCAAACAATGCTTCTAAAGAGGGGAAAACCATACATCATTCACACATCTTTCAGATCTATGAAATAACTGTCTTACCAAAGAAAGGAATTGAGATGCCAATAGAAACAGCTGAATGCTGAGCTCAGCTTGCTGTGCAGCTGTTCCAAAAAAAAAATGCAACTAGGATGTCAGAATGCAGGAGGAACAGGATGAAACAACACAAAGACTGTACTGAGTTCTCTATAATTCAGAGGTGGGATAACACCCAGATTATTTTATGCAGTGCTGGTCACCATCTCAAAGGAAGGAAAAAAAAACAACAACAACCTAAATCAAAACAGATATAGGGAGGGTGGGTAAAACATAGGCATGACCATGATAATGCTGCAAAATTTAAGAGGAGATACACTGCCAGCTCTTCTAGATGGATCTGATATGATTTTGATCTGAATCTGGCCATTTCCCATGTCATAAAACCATAGAAGTGTCCCTGCTTTCTCCACCGCATTTCAGGCAAAACAACCATCTGAATTTCCCCCCACATAACTTCCCCTAGAAGGTGTTTCAGTTGTTTCAGCATTGGTCTGTAAGTATCAATCTTCCATTCAATTTAACTCTTATTAATATTAAAGCTCATAGCTGGAAAAATTTCTCTTTTTTTTTCAGTGGTTGATTTTCCCCTTCCCTCAGCTCTTGCTATCATTGAATCCCCTACTTTGTTATGTAAAGTAATTTGTGCTATTGTGTTCAGAGAATATGGGTAGCACAGCAGATAGCACACAAAATAAGATGATATTGTATCACTTATCAGAAAATCTGTGCTTACAGCAGAGGAGAAAGGAGGAGAGAGGATTGCCTGGAGAAGTAGCAGGTAGGGGGTTTGCAAAGATACCTGGACTACAGCAACAAGGTAGGCACTGCATATACTGCATGGTCTCAAGTTGTGCCAGGGAAGGTTTAGGTTAGATATTAGAAAGAATTTCTTTACGGAGAGGGTGATCAGACATTGGAATGGGCTGCCCAGGGAAGTAGTGGATTCTCTGTCCCTGGAGATATTTAAAAAGAGACTGGATGTGGCACTCAGTGCCATGGGCTGGTAACTGCAGCGGTAGTGGATCAAGGGTTGGACTTGATGATCTCTGAGGTCCCTTCCAACCCAGCCAATTCTATGATTCTATACCATTCAACAGAGAGCCACCCAGGGGAGATGGCACATGCGTACCACAGATCCTTGGTCCCCACTGTCCCCCAGCAATGCTTGCCGAGGAGCAGAGCAGACACCTGGAGCAAAAAGGGCCCTTCATCCCTCTCTTCCTGTGCCAAGGAAACAGGCTGCAACAGCACAGGCTCCCGGCAGCTCACAGGGCTGCCAACTACTGGATCCTGCTCTGTGTTTCTGAATGAGAAGCTGTGGCAGAAATGACAAAACTCTCCTCCATTTGGATGAAGGGAAGGATTTTGTAGCACACGGGTTTGCTTTGGCTAATTAAAAAGCAGGAAGCCGTGCAAGAAAGCAGGGCTTTAATAGCTGAAAATAGCTGGAATTAACTAATCACGAGCATTTAGATTGCCACAGATAATGTTTGAAAGTGTTTCTGCCAGGGGCCTGGGAGCTGTCTTTACAGAGCTACAGGGAAAAAGGTACACTGAGTCTCTCACGTTGCATAAACCTGGTTGCCTGTATGCTCTGCCACCCTCTTTGGGGACTTAGGAGCCTTACCAGGAGGGGACAGAGCACCAGGGCTCCAATTCTCAAGTAGCAAAACCCATCTCTCACCTTGACACAAAGTCACCTCACTCCTGGATCAAACTAGTCTCTTCAGACCACAAGTGAACAGGACAAGGAGCAGGAAACCCCCAAAGGCAGAGGCAGCCCCAGCACCAATCTCCTTCCATCCATCTCCTGTTGCAGCTCCTTACTCACAGCTCTGCCTCAGAGATCTTCCTCTCTTGACACTCAATGGGGGTGGCACCAGGGCTCTGTGGTCTGGAAGGTTCTAACAAAATAGCTCCAATAATGGCAATCCACCAATACCCTGCAAAGCAAAGCCCATCACAGCCCTAAAATATCAGGTGGGGTTTGCTTTGCAGCATGGGGATAGGCAAACTCTTAAGCAAACCAACCACATTGGACAGCCACCACACAACCAAGAGCCACCATGTGTTGCATGTGGCTGAGAGAGTGTCACCAATTTACCCCAATTGATACCTCCTACCCCATCCTGGAACCCCACTCACCCAGCACCTCTGCCCTCTGACACAGACCCAATCACACACAAACATTCAATGCAGGTCATGGGCCACCAGTTAGCCTACCTGGCCCATCAGGGGGGCATTTCCCTTTATTCTGTTACAATATTAAGTCCTTGACTCCCTTTGGAGATTCCCCCAAATGTGAACCAAGCACAGCTTCAGCAAATCCTGTCTCTGAGCTTTGAGGCAAGGTTTTTATTAATTTCAGGTTACATCTCCATAGTGCACTCTTTCCAGCTTCTTAGGGATTTCCTATATCTCCATTTTCTAGTATCCTCCTACAGACACTAATCACAAATTATTTATAAACAAACATAATTCTAAAGAAAGGGGACTCAGCTTGCAATTTTGAATGGCTTCTCCCTAGGAATTGTTTGTTACTCCTCTTGCTGACTTTCTGTTGTATTTCTGAGTATTCAGACTGCTTAGGGAATGTCCTACAATTCATAAATATCATACTTCAGCTACTTAAATACAGAAAAGATATACAAATTATTAATTCTAGCCTGTAATCACATGGTCATAGGAAACCAGCACTGCAAATAAAGCACCTTTTAAACATCCACCACAGGTTATTTCTGTGAACCCATAGCTCTGGTTTATGCCTTGAAGACAGGGAGACCTGAGACTGTTGAAGGCCTGAAATTATTTCAACTGATCCCTTGTGTGATGGACGAGTAACACACCAGTTACCTTGCAGACCTAAACAAGATTTGTGTTTTAATGGTACCTGGTGGCACTATCTGGCCATAGAAACTCAGTGTTTTGTTTCCAACAGTTCTCATTTAAGTCTTCTAAATGACAGACCATGTCATTTAGAACTTCATGTGAACTTCAGGAACTTCACTGAAGGGCCACCAAGATGCTCAGGGTGCTGAAGCACTTGGCTTGCAAGGAGAGGCTGAGGGACTGGGGCACGTTCACCCTAGAGGGAAGATTTGAGGGACCTAACAGCCTTCCATCCAGTACATAAAAGGAGGTGGAGCTTGGTTCTTTACTGTGGCACATGGCAGGAGAACAAGAAAAAACAGTCTTTAAATGAAAGGGGGAAGCAAAAGACATAGTGAAGCTATAGCAGACCTTGACCAGAGAGATGGTGCAGAGTCCTTTGAGGTTTTCAAAACTAACTGGACAAAGTCCTGAGCAACCTGGCCCAAGTTTAGTAATAACCTTGCTTTGAACAAGAGGTTGCACTCCTGGAGTCCTTTCCAGTCTCAAGGATTCAGCAATTTTTTTCCCCTCAAAACTACACCAGCCATTTCCTAAAATTCCAATTCCATCCAGGCATTCAAGTACAGTGGACATGTCAGCAACTGAATAAAACAGGATGACTAAATTCATTCCTTAACCACAAAAAAAAAAAAAAAAAAAAAACCAAAACCCACAATCAAACAGATATCCAAGGGAAACTTCCCTCCCTTCATGCTTCAGGCAGGCAATATCCCTCTGCCCTCCACACAGAGCATCCTTTCCTGAAGACAAGTGCCCCATTTGCTCTTTCACTCTTCTGTATTAGGTTACAGCTCTACCACTACTCTTGGATTTGACAGCCTTGTTCTCTTGCCAGAGAAGAAGTTTCTCTGCTGTGACATGAAGAGATGTCACTTTTGTATTCCTAGCATTTTCCCCAGATGCACATCACTCTCCCAGTCTCCAAGGGAATGTGAATATTCACATGAAGTTGGAAATGAATATGCCTGGATCAGCCCCCAGACCGGGCATGCATACACAACCTCATGTTAACACACCCACCCACTCAAAGATTAACTAAATTTTGACCTGATTGCATCCAATTAACCTGAATTTCTCACTTTCTTGCAAAGCAGTTTCCTTCACAAGCCCATTGGCTTTACCTTGTGGCTATATTATAAGTATGATGCCCTAGAAAAATTGAATGGGAGAGGAAAGCAAGGGTATGGAATAAAACAAAAAACCAAGACAACAGTATAAGAAAAGACAAAGGACCAGGAAATTATCAGGGGTATAGTTTTCTTACCCAATGTAATTTTGCTACAACAGCCATTTGTTTCATGCCTCCCCTCTATCTGACAGCAATGGGACAAGTATTTCACCTTTGGTCTCAACAGGAAAACACCTCCTATTCCACAGATTCCTGCTGTAGCAAGACATTTGGGTGCAGAGGAGATACTGCAATCCCAGAGATGGCAGCAATGCAATGGAAGGAAAATAAAGCAAAAGAGAACATTAATAAGTGGAGTGGGGAAGAGACAGAAGTAGTGGGCAGGTGTGCAAATAGAACAAAAGAGAAAGAGAAGAAAAGACAATGTGGAGAAACTGAAGATAAATAAGGTTTTGTGGAGGGGTGTAGGGGATGGAAGAAAAATGATACTGAAATACATTTGGATAAGGGAAAAAATAAACTAAACCAACAAAACGAACAAACAAAACCAAAAAAACCTCCAAAACAAAATTTAAAAACCCCCCACACAAAAGCCAGAGCTAATTAGAAGACAAAGCTACAATCAACACAGGCCGAGTTCTACAACCCATCATTCACTCCCCAGTGCACCCCACATGTCCCCACCAGTCCCCTTCACTTCAGATGCAATTTTGGCACAACAGATTCAGCCTCAGCCAGTGACAACATGGCCCAGCATAGTTCCAATAAATAGTTACGGTGACACTGCAGAGAGAATGGGGGCAGATGGAGATGGAAAGCAAAAACCAGGAATGGAATTGAATGAGACCAAGCCCATTTGTCAGGCAGAGCAGGAGAAAGAAATAGGCACTTATTTTTGGATAGTGCTTCTGAAGTGAGTAACCCTGCCCCCTCTCTGCTTGGTCCTGTAGCCCACCTCCCTCCCTCAGTTCACTGCTCTATTTTGGGTATAATTATACACCATGCACAGGGACTGGAACACACCAAGATCTTCCCTAGTGCAGAATTTAAACACTTCTGTTTTGCCTTTTCCCATTTTCATTTCATGCATAGACTTATTAAAAGAAGAAGAGAAAAATAATTTTTGTTTCTCAGATGAGCCGGAATATCATTTGTTTCCCCCCCTTCAACCAGGCTTATTCTCTTTGCCCTGATACTGAAGCAGCTCTGTCAATTATAAGCAAAGGTTTTACGGGGCCGTTTTGTTCCCCTCTTTTCAAAAGGAGACAGCCTGAAAGGGCAGAAATGCAAACAACAGAAAAGCAAAATAAGGGGGCAGAAAGAACAGAAGGGAGAGAGGATGTATTTAATTTTTAGTAAGAAAGCAAATTACTTCACCCAGATACAGGAAACTATTTCCACTGCTCTCTTCCCTTTCAGCAGGTCCCTCCTAAATACCTCTGTATGCCACTTGGAAAGATCTTAGTAGTCACACTTACTGCATCTGCAAGGTGTGCCAGATCTGGTGCACACCCTCGGCCACTAAATTGGAAGGTGACAGAAGGGAGAGACCAGCATGCAGCAACAGACCATCAGCAAGGACTGGGCAGAGATGACCATGGGGCTGAGGGGGTCACTGTCCCATACAGAGACCACCCAGCACTGCCACCAACACCATCCCTGCAGCCCTGGGCTGCCCATCCTGCTCTCAAGGGAGCACCTGCAACAGGCACAGGACCTATTTGGGAGCACCCTGGCCCAAATAAGGAAGATCACCAACTCTGAGGACAGAACACAGCAAAGTCAATATGCAGGCTGAAAAAAAAAAAAAAAAAAAAGAAAAAAAAAACAACAAAAACACCTCCTAGGCCACAGGGAATAAATGCCAGGAGCCTACACAAGGTTAGAGGGAAGATGCCACTGCCACAAAAACTGTGCCAATGGTACCCAGGGTACTCTGTTTTGAGACACCTCTTCACAAAGCAGAGCCTTCCTTTGCCCAGCCAGCCAGCTCCAAAATGTTCCTCTGCTGCCTGAGAGTATGCAATTAGTGCTACTGATTGTTTACACAGTTGCAGTGTTTATGTGCCCTAGTCTGGTCAGAACCCATATTCCAGGTACCACACAGAAAAAGCAAAAAGGCAGCAAGATTATTTCTTCTCTCCACCACAAACCACAAAGAAAACCACAGCAGCCATGACATTTGAGGCAGCAGTATGAAATCAAGGTGGAGGGAGATGGCTCTTCCCCTGCAGCATCTAAGGGCAGGTAGTGTGGGTTCTCCTTGCAGTGGGCTCCCAGAATAGGAGGCAGACAGGGATTTTCAGATGAGTGGAAGGGATGAGAGAAAACAAGGCACAGGGCACAGATGGATGCCGAGGCAACAAGCCTCTTTTGTGCAGAGAGTCACCATTGTGGGACTTTCCTTCTTTATTCTTCATCAATGGAAAGATGAATCAGTAGAAGCATATGACAGACTTAAAGCTTAAACATGTCAGTCTGAGGAAATATGACTCTTTAGTGAAAAGATTAGGCTCATACAAAGAATACAAAAGGACTGAGAAAGTCACAGGCTCATGGGGGAAGCTGATTTTTAACCTTAGCCCAATCCAGAGAGAGTTTTCAAATTCTGTGAAATGTAAAATTAAGCTTGAGACACCTGAAGCAGCCATTCCAGGTGACATATTTGAAAAAAAAGACAAAGAAATCCTCAGAGCCAAAAGACGTAGAAAACTAAAGCAGCTATCACAGATCTTCAGACCAGAAGTACAAAAGGTCAACTCCACATCCTATTACAGCCAAGAAAGATCATTTGGTGCCTTCAGTGCAGCTGAAACAAACAGGAAAATAAGAGCCAGAAAACATTCAGCATTTGATCAATTATGTCATCGGTGCTTACATGCGAGAAATGTTTATTCAAAGTTCTATCACAGCTATAAACCCAAGCCTCTTGCATGCTTGGGCAGCACCGGGGCAGTGATCCATGTCTTTTGGTAACTGCAGTGATCACAGTACAAACTGCTTCGGGTTTGCAGCTACAGCTGAACAACAGAGACAGAGGCTCTATCTTTTTATGCCAGGCACTGGTGCTCCAGGCAGCATTAATCCTAGAAAATAAATAGCATAGCTAGAGAAAAATGCACAGATATCTAAGGCAAGGCACGCTGCTTGTTCAGGACTTGAAGTAAAGGGGCAAATAACTATTACTATCCTGCTGAAAAATTAAGAACACAAAAGCATCTTAGGGACAACTTTTCAGAGGGTGCATGCAGATTAATGTATCACATCTAAAAGCCTGCCTCACTGCAATGCCAGACACGAGGAGATTGGCTGCAAGTGTCTATTGCTATGGTATGGCTGTCTCCAAGGCCCTGCAGAGAAACAGAGGGCTCCTCTGTTAAGTCGCCCTCCAGCGTGAGCTGCATTAAGATGGAAGGTAATCACTGCTGAGTCACTTGGATGGGACAGGAAAAAAACCACCAAGCCAGAGGAAGAGGAGGTGGGAGCAACCTTCAGGCTGGAGGTCAGCTATCAGATGTATTTCAGAGGCAGAACGCAAGGGAATATTAAATATATTTAAACTATAACCTATATTTAAAATATAGTTTTAAAATCCCACCTCTATTGTGGTCAAATAGTCATCTCTGCCAGGGAGTGAGGATTGCCCTCCAATGGCAGAACTCAACATTAATTCGTACACATGGCAGACTCCTGGGGTACAAGCAGGGGCTCTGTGAGGAGTGGGTCTCCCCTGCATGTCAGTGTCCCAAGGCTGAACATGTGGAGTCCCGACTTCTGATAAGGGCAAGTGCACACAGCAGGATTTCAGTTGCAGAGGCCTCTGTATATTTTTTGAGGTTACACAGCTGTCTCGCAACAGCTTTGCTTTAAAACCTGCTAAAAGGGTCTGAAGCAGGACCAAGGGGTTCAAGAGATGGATGGTTGAGACATCCAGGCTCTTTTCCCTAAAGAAAGGGAGCTAAAAATTCATTTCCTCTAATATACAGAAACACTAATAGTACAGAAAATCTGGAGTAGGAAAAGTAAGGCTTCCAATAAAGTCAGAGCCGGTGACTATTATTGAAAGGCCATGTTAATATGGCTATCCAGCAGTTCATGGAATTTACACAAAGCCATGTGAACACTGTCTGAGGAAACCCACTGCTGAAAGGAAAGCCAAGTTCCCAAAAGACACAAGCAACTATATTTATGTACATACAAGCATTTTGGCAAAAAACAAGGGCTAAGATACATTAGTGACAATGCACACATTGTTCAGAGATGCTATAAGAGGTCTCTACCTGGTTTTAAACCTTCTCTTCAGGTCTCACAAAAATTATCCAATTAGATCATTAATGAATTACAAAATAGTGCATTTTAATTATTAAATACAGCATTTCTAATTAGAATAAGCCATTAAAGGAACAATTATTGAGCAGAGCCTAATTCTCCCATGTTATTCCACTTTTGCAAGGTTCTGCCATGTATAATGTGACAAAACAAATGGTGAAGAGCACCCTACAGAGAAGCTTTGCTGCAAATATACATGCATTAGCTAGTAAATGTATTAAAAGCATGATTATAGTAGATAATAGTAACTGTGCTCCACAGCTGAGATCCTGAAATGAAGCAGCTTTCAGAAAACCATCGAACAACACAACTCGGACCCATAACATAGATTTCCCGAGCCCAGTCTCCTGCTCATTTTTAAGATCATTGAACCCCACATTTGAGATAAGAGGGGGGTATTCTGACACAGTAAGAAGACTCAATGACTTTGGGCTATCATATTTCAGTTATCCATTTATCTTCAGACTACTGTGTGATGAAATTCTCTGGTTCCAAGAGGTTTGGGGCCTTCACTTTGCTAGGGGGGAAGATTTTGAGGAATAACTGCATCACCATTCACATGTCTCATTAAATGCAGAAAAGCTCAGTATGCTTAGGTACGCACTTTTGTGCTGTAATATACGGATATCTAAGCCTTGTGCTGTGTACAGCTGCATTAACCCACATATACAATCCATAAGCTAAGGGCTAATCACAACTGTGGTCATGCATGCAAAAACAAAGTGACAAAATGCATCTTCTGCATGATAAACATGTATGTACAATGTATGCATGTATATATGAAAACAATAGTATTTCATGGTCACGTGCGCAGAAAACTGATGTAACTGACATATAAATATATACAAAACTTTTCAGCATACATTTCATATCTGCCAGAGAGCAAAGACCCAGAGGTAGCTGGATCCAGAAAACAATATGGGAATTTGTTAGTGATGTTCCCACAGTTCATCTCTGCAGACAAATCACAACTCCTCTTATTTTCAGAACCACAGCTGAAGACCACCTTGCATGCACACAAGCTCCTAATGAAATCCCACAGAGGAAGATTCCTCACTCATCTCTACTCAGGAGCCAGGCAACAGCCAAGCTCTGGGTCACCCTTTCTTTCGCAAGGAACCATAAAGTCATAGAATGGTTTGGGTTGGAAGGGAACCTAAAGATCATCTAGTTCCAAACTGCCTGCATGGGCAGGGACACCATCCGCTAGACCAGCGTGCTCCAAACCCCATCCAACCTGACCTTGAACACTTCCAGGGAGGGAGCAGAAACAGCTTCCTTGGGCGACCTGTTCTAGTTTATCACCACTCTCAAATTCAAGATTTTCTTCCTAATGTCTAACCCAAATCTCCCCTCTTCAAGTCTGAAACCATTTCCCATTGTCCGCTTGCTACACACCTGTGAAAAAGCCCTACCCCAGCTTTCTTGTACATCCCCTTCAGGTATTGGAAAGCCATTATAAGATCACCTCAGAGCCTCCTTTACTCCAGGTTGAACAACCCCAAGTTCTTCAGTCTCTCTTCTTAGGGGAGGTGCTCCAGCCCTCTGATCACTTTAGTGGCTCTCTTCTGACACATTCCAGAAGCTCTATGTCCTTCTTATGCTGGGGACTCCAGAACTGGACACAGTACTCCAGGTGGAGTCCCACAAGAGCAGAGTAGATGTGAAGAATCACCTCCCTTGACCAGCTCTCTGTGCTTCTCTTGATACAGCCCAGGACCCGGTTGGCTCTCTGAGCTGCAATCTCACACTGACGGCTCACGTCGAGCTTCTGCTCTGCCACCAATCCCCCCCTCCCCCAAGTCCTTCTCCTCAGGGCTGTCTGCAATCCCTTCTCCTCCCAACCTGTATTCCTGCATGGGATTGCTTCAACCCAGGTGCAGAATCTTGTACTCGGGCCTTGCTGAACTTCATTGCAGCCCACTTCTCAAGACTGTCAAGGTCCCTCTGGATTGCATCCCTTCCCCCTAGCATGTTGACTTCACCACTTACATTGAGTGGAGGTGGCTTAGAAAGAACAAAATAGAAGTTATGGAGTAAATAGCCACACCAGAACCTAAGAGGATCTATAAGGATTTGTAAGTGTGATAAAGCTCGGTGAAAAATACCTACAACATCAATAACAGCATTGCAAAACCACTATTAAGCAGTAATACCACTTCAGGAAAGTGCTGGAACATGGCTTGACTTCAGCAGCCGGGTATAGAAATATACTGGAACAGTTAAACACACTGATCAAAGCGACAATTTTACGGCATCATTTAAGTCAGCTGCAATGTCAGCATTTTTTTCCCCATAAAAAGTATGGAAGGATTTTTACTCCCTGAAGAGCTGCTGCCAGTTGCATTTGGATTGTGATCCCTACACACAGTTAAGAGAAACCATGTCCAGGTGTTCTGTTATCTTGCTTTCAAACACAGTATTATATAGGGGAGAAAGATTTATCAGGCTGAAAACCTTTTGGAAGGTTGTATGCCCTTTAGCTTGGTTTATTTTATGCCTACCTTTAAATACAGAATAATAAATTCCCTGCTATAAAATTACAATCTCATAAATATCAAACAGGTGGCTGCAGGCTCCTCTTAAGAATGTGCTTTGGAGCAGCACCTAAGCTACAATATACATACCAAAGCTGAAAAGATAATGGAGCTTGTTTCACTTCCAGTTCAATAAATTCACTTTACACTTCTAAAAATTATGTTGCCATACAAGAGGAAATAGTAAAAGTTGCCCTTTATTTCCAGGTGGAATACAAACAGTAAAAAGAACAGAGCACACCCATCAGCATTGCTTCAGAGTGATCTCCCTGGACACAGAGATCACAGAGGACCAACTTCTGCCACAGGCAGAGGGAGAATGCAGAGGGTTCTCTGGGCAGCCTCTCCCCACTTTCACAGCAATACATGAACTGGCAGTTCTCATGCAAACATTTCAAGAGGTGATCTCAGCTTTCATTAGAAAAAACTTTGTACCCGAAAGATAGTTTCCTCTCTATGCAATTTCAGTGAAAAGTCTTGAAAAACAGCACTCTCTTTTAGCAAAGGAACCAGAATTGCACCTGCATTCTCCCCTAGCATAAGGTGACTTTTAAGGCAGTGTCCCCGGCACAGAGCAATGTGAGCACATTACACTTTTCTTGGAGCTGGCAGCACTTATGGAAGCATGTTTTCACACCTTTGGGAGGACCAAAACCTGCTCTGACCTTGTTCTAACTCTGATATGAGTAGTTTCACACACAGAAGCAATGTCCACACAGTGTCTGGCAAAAAACGTACACGTGATGCTCATGACCATTGCCAGCAGGAATCTGAGGCTGTCAGCACAGCACTGAGCCCACTGCAACACACTGTGACCTCAACACAATTTATTGCTTTGTTTCAAGCAATATGATTTATTATTATTATTGTATTTATTTATTATTATTTTATTACTTGCCACAAGTAATTATGACCAGCAAGTATAACTTTGCTCATAGCAGGACAGTTTGGAGTGCAGGCATGCAGAATATGTGCCTGCCTCCAAATGGTGGTACAGTGGTAGCCTGAGCAAAGCAGCTGTCTCTCCACATCCTAATGTGCCACATTTCAAGTTGAACAACAGAGAGGTGCCTAATTTTGCATACACTGTAGTTAGCAGTTTCACAAAGATGACTTGCAGCAGAAGCAAATGGGGATGGCACTGGCCACTGAGGGAAGAAAACAATGAGGAGAATGTTCTGTTAAATGGAGCAAGACAGATTGCTCTAGCAACATGTAGAAAAGACACTTGCTCAAATACATAGCAGTCACTCTTGGCTTGGAAATACACAGGTAACAGAAAGTGATTTAATTCTGCAGTGAGGAGAAAAGCTCAAACAGCCAACTAGACCATTTGCTGCAAAGAGAAATATAGGAGTCCAGTTCTCAGCTTGGAAGTTTTAGAATTTCACTAAAACACAAATTTCATCCTTTTTACCTCTTCATCAAGATACACACAGAGAATCAGACATCCCATCAGACAGAACATTTGTATGTCTAAAAAGAAGCTAAAATTGTCAATAGCAAGCTACCTCTCTCTCTGCTGGATCCCAGAAACACACCAGTGGAAAGATTAGATTTCCTATCACAGATGCCAACAAGTAAACAAGGACTTTTTTTCCCCTTGCAAGACATCGGTTATCCAGATCCAAGCAAACATCACACTTGCAACTACAGCTGGGAGAGAAGCAAAATAAACCAAAATTTTACTGTGACATATAAACCCATCATTTAGACAATCATCCAGTATAGGTGAGATCAAACAACAACAGCTGGAAGCCAAAAAGTAAAGTTGCTAGCCCTACAGCAGCAGTGAAATTACATACTGCAGAGTGCAGCAGGTCAGAAAAATGTTCCTTCACCTCCCCAGAGAAAAATCTGTACTTTTTGGTATCAAATTAAAATATTTATTATAGCAAAAGAGAGTAACTGTTTGGATTCGGAAATCGTGGTCAGTGGGGCTCTTAGCCACCTGCTCAGCATTCACACTTTTCCTTTTGTATCAGGCTTTCTGTTCATACCCCTTTCATAAAGCAGGGCAACTATTTTGGCACTCAGGAGAAGCAGATCCCAATGATCAGGCAGCTGTAATACATCATCAGAAAAGGTGTGCAGCTGATGTCATACCCTGTAGCTGACCTGCTCTGTTATAATGATCCAGAACAGTCTGCAGAACCTGGAGGGTGGGGGCTTAGAGCAAGCATGGCAGGCCCTGCAGCATTATGTTTGTTGCCCCAAATAATCCTTTTTTGTGAAAATGAGATGTTTTCTGTAGAAAAGCTTCCATGGAATTGAAAAAAACCAACTTTCTGTTGAAAGACAGTTGTGATGAGAAGCTCTCTGGAGGAAATCAGAATATGAAGGTACAAAAGTGTAAATAACTAATATTTACCTGAAATACCCAAGGAGACAGAAGGAGACAGAAGTGCAAACAGGAACATTGACCAAAACAGAGTTCCCTCAGAAGAACCAGATCTCTCATATGGGAATATCCTCATATTTCACAAATATCTTCCATATGGAAAAAGCAAGACCCATATTTCCCTGCTTACAAACTGGCAAGAGCTTAACACAGGTGTTTGGCTCCAAAACAAATAATTGATGAGTCTTCCACCAGATGCCAAGGCAAGATCCCAGTTGGCCCTGAAGAGGCTGCTGCTGCTCCCAGCTTCACTGAAATTCAGCAAGGGCTACACAGCCAAGGGCAAGCTGAGGGAACAGCCACCATGACATCACCTGAAGCAAAGCATCAGCATGATCTCAGTGTGGTGTGAAGCATCAAGACCTATGTCCTGACCCTCACACCATCCTCAATTCTTGCTCTCCTGGGAAGTTCTTTTACTAGCATAAGGGCATCACCCCCTTCCTAGTAGAGGAGGAAGGTGATTCTTCCCCTCTGCTCCACTCTGGTGAGGCCCTACCTGGAGTATTCTCTCCAGTGGTGGGACCTCCAGCATAAGAACAATATGGAGCTCTTAGAGTGAGTCCAGAGGAGGGCCACAATAATACCAGAGGGCTGGAGCTCCTCTCCTATGAAGACAGCCTGAGAGAGATGAGGTTGTTCAGCCTGGAGAAAAGAAGGCCCTGGGGAGACCTTATGGTGGCCTTCCAGTACATGAAGGAGGCCTACAGAAATTCTGGGAATGGGCTTTTTACAAGGACATGGATTGATACAAAGAGGTAGGACAGTTTCAGACTGAAAGAGGGTAGATTTACATTAGATACTAGGAAGAAATTAATTACTGCAAGGGTGGTGAGACACTGGCACAGTTTTCCTAGGGAGGTTGTGGCTGCCCCCTTTCTGGAAGTGTTCAAGGCCAGGTTGGATGAGGCTTTGAGGAAGCTGCTCTAGTGGGAGATGTCCCTGCCTACGGCAGGGGGGCTGGAACTAGGTGGTCTTTAAGGTCCCTGCCAAATAAAACCATTCAATGACTCTATAACCTTGGGAAGACCTTCTTCCAACTTTGACTGCAGGGAAAGCCATCCACTCAAGAAGTCTGAACCAAAGGTATATGAACTTCTCTGCTCTACTCTATAATTTTGGTTGAAAATAAATAAATAAAATTAGGAAGCTTCTCATGCAGTCACTCACCTGTTCCAGCACACATGGAGTAGCCCATCCAGCACATCCTATTGCTCCTGAGAGCGTGGTGCAATTGCACCATCTGGTATTGCACTGTTGCAGTTGTGTCCTACAGGGAATTTTCTTCCAGGGGCTGCTGCTCTCACCATGATGTCAGAAAAAAGAGCTGAGCACTGACAACATCTGCCCCAGGGCTCTGGTCTCTGAGTAAAATAAGTCACTTAAAACAGACAGCCACTAATTCATTTATTTGCATTGTATGCTGTAGATCAGAAATCCCAAGTACAACTTAAGGAACAGCTGACCGTTCACTTCAGCATCTAAAGGCTCCACATGTCAAACAGAGGAAATGCTACACCCTGCATGCTCTGAAAAAATACTAGTCCCAGGTATTGCTAACCAGGATTTCAGAATTACTGGATGCTTCAGATTTCAGTGTGTTCCCACTGCCATCCCCTCTCTATAAAGCAGAGAGTCAAGCGCAGCCATTTCCTCCCAGGGGTGTTGTAAAGATAAATTAATGTTTGTGAAGCACTTGGGTCTTATAATGATGAGCACTCAGATACTACCATGATAAAAAAGGCTATGAGGAAATCAATAATCCCATTTTCAGAGCAGGACTTCAACAATGTGTTGTCAATAATTCCTAGAGGTACACATTGCACAGACATAGGAAAACAAAGTGTAATCTGGCTGCTCATTAAAACAGCATCATCAGAGGTAGAACATTGATGGTAAAAAAATCTAACCTGTGTTCACATAAGGCACCAGCAAACTTAACTCCACACTTTTGAACAGTGGAATGCTTGGTTTTTCAACATTTCCTTCTGTTTCCATTCTCCTTTTTGTCTCAGTTTCTTCAGTTACTTAAGGAGGCCTTAGGTAGCCATTACAACAGGTAGTGGAGAGCAATTATCCTTATTTTCAAGTAAGCAAGAAGTACAGAATAATCCAGTCACATGCCTA
Source organism: Phaethornis superciliosus (assembly GCA_023637945.1). Classification (NCBI taxonomy): domain Eukaryota; kingdom Metazoa; phylum Chordata; class Aves; order Apodiformes; family Trochilidae; genus Phaethornis; species Phaethornis superciliosus. Next base: position 60,221,971 of record JAJQWJ010000001.1, on the reverse strand, counting down.
ACATTAACCTCAGAGGGAAGAAAGGGGAGAATTTGAATTATTTCAGTCTTAAAGTTTCACTGTGAGAGAGTTCATCCACTAACGAGGTCCTTGACTGTAAGGACCTTGTGCATAGAAAAGTTGTGACTGATGCTTTCTGTATCATGTTCTATGCAAAGTGAGGGAAATGTTGAAACAGCAATAGTGGCATGATCTAGTAATATTTATAAGCAAATGAAAGATGAAAACAAACAACTGAGCACTCATAAGTGGCTTTGTGCTGTGGAAGATCATATTCATTGCCTTTTTAAGTGGATCCAGAATCCAGTAGTGCAATTCTTGCCTGAGAATTACAAACCTGGAAAGTTTTGCTCCCTGGGAAGAGGACTCCAGGTCTTGCTGGGTTGCTATTGCTTCAAAGTTATTTTTATATATCATTAATCAAATTAGGCAGAGAAAAAAAGGAGGGGAAAAAAAAGAAAGACCGGGAAAGGATTCCTCCCTTGACTCTACTGCGAAGGAACAAATGCTATCAATGGGGCTAGAGTGAATCTGTGTGTGCTATGAGATAGCTATTCACCAAGGAGAACTGCAAATCACACAAAGTGCCAAGAACAGCCACCGTGCCTTGGATTAATGACAAGAAGCAACATCTTTATGTAATAAGATCCAGTGAGTCTAGCACTGTAAACTGCAAGGAAAAATTGAAACATGTACAAAAAAGCTGAAACATTTCCAATTTTGCTTGAGTTTTTTCAAGCCTTGAGCACACTGGGACACCTTTCCCTGCCAAGGCAAAGAATAGAGAGGATCTGGGAAGCGAAGGCAGAGAAAAGGCAACAGCAGGAAGAGTTCAGAAATCAGAGAGAGTTCCTCATGTCCCTGTGCCTGAAGAGAAGCCACATGTTCACACACACACGTTGCTCCACTAACAGTCCTGTCACCTACTGGGAATCATCACTAGGGAACAAAGCACCCAAGTGCTGGTGCTCAGAATGAGTTTCATCCCTGATGAAAGCATTATAGGAGGGCAGGGTGTCATGTGGATGGAGAACTGCTGCAATATGGCTATTAGCAGTCCTCAAGAGCAGAACTGTCTGCTGTGGGAACAAGAGGAGGACAACCAAATGATACACACATCAAGCACAGGTGGCAGATACCTCCCATACCCTGGTTCAGATTCCCCTCAAGTCTCTAGCCCTGGGAAGGCAGGGATGTATTTTAAGCTAGTAAATCAGGCTCCCCTTTCTAGTCATTGATGGGGGACAGGCACCTCCACAGGCCATCCAGCCCACCTGCCTCGGACATCAGCAACCACACAGCTCACTTAGAGAAAGACTTGTCTTTTAGACAGCTCACCTCCACATCTCAGCTCCCCTCCCCCACTGACAGGCCTGTCTGGATTTCAGAAATCAACTCTCAGCCAATTAAACCCACTCCCAGGGGAGCAGGCTCTCTGATGTGGCTTGTGTCTATCAGCACAGTGCTCAGCTGAACTCAAGAGCCATTGCAATGCTTAAGGTGATGATGACACCCAAGCTATAGAAGCCTGCAGGTGCTCCACAATGAGATTTCATCTGAGGTCTTGGTAGCAATTCTTCTTGGTGGTGCCCATGCATGGGGTCCCACAGCTCTGCACAGGCTGTAGGAATCTGGAGGTCTCTGCCTGGTCTCTGCCCCTCATGTAAGGCTGGCTGCTCAGACAGGCCAACACTACTGAAGGTGGATGGAAACCCATCCTGCAGAGCAGGATTATGAGCTACCCTCCTGCCAGCTTCACATTCTTCTGGCCAGTTCCCTGCCATGCCACTTTGGAAATATGGATCTGTCCTCAAGCTCTAGCCAGCTTTAAACCCCTGCTTGTTCTAGGCTCTCAGCTTCTACTCTCACCATCAAGCCCATTCTCCATTCAACACATTGTGTTTCCCTGCTCCTTGGCTGCCACTCAAATTGTCCCCGAGTACGAGAACCAGGAGGAGAGAAGACACCTGAGGAGAGAGTGCAAGAACAAGAGGCTTCCCACTACTTCTCTGAGCATCACCTGCCATGTTGTAAAAGGGAAGGTAGGGATACTTTTCACAAGGGCATGTAGTGATAGGACAAGGCATGGTAGTTTAAAACTGAAAGGGCAAGACTTACATTGGACATTAGGACGAATTTTTTTATTACAAGGGTAGTGAGACAGTGGCACAGGTTGCCCATAGACATTGTGGCTGCCCTCTGCTTGGAATTGTTCAAGGCCAGGTTGGATGGAGCTTAAATAAGCCTGGTCTAGTGGGAGGTGTCCCTGCTATCCAGGGGTGTTGGAACCTTTAAGGCCCTTTCCAACCCAAACCATTCTATGATTCTCTGTTTGTGGGCAGCTGCTGACCCCTATAAATTCCCTCCTTGTATGAATGTAGATTGGAGGCTTCAATGGCTGGTTTGTCTATGCCAAAGGCCAGAGGTGACTTAAATTACATAGGAAGCTTGAAGGGTTCAGTTCTCAACCCAGGGTACTCCAGATTTCCAGCTCCCCAGGGCACTACAGCTGCACTCTGTATGCATTGCATCCCTCTCCCATATCCACTACGAAGTGTTTCCTCACCACTGTTCCAAGGGAAAGCAGAAATGTCAACTAAGATTGTAATGCAATGGTGAGGAATGGGGAAAAAAAAAAAAAAACAAAAACCAAGAGGTAAAGGAGTCTCTGAGAACAGTAAAGAGACAAAGAACAGAGTGCCCTGTGGAGGGGATGTGAAGAAATTAAAGAGATAGAGGGAGATGTACTTAGAAAGATAAGACCTATTAAAGTGCTAAAACACTAGACAAGGGCCAAGGTGCTTTTAACATTAAACAGATGGAGGGAGTGATCTGGGGAGAGGGCAAATGTGTTTATATAGTACTACGAGAGACTTCAACATTCCCACTTGAACATCTGTCCTGGCCTAAATCCCCTCCCAAACTGCTAACGTCACCTTTATCTCTATTTTTTTTTCGTTTTACCTTTCCACCTGTTTAGGTTCACAGGCTGCTTCTGTTAATATGGTGGAGCAGGTACACTGATGAATCACTCTTTCAAAGCCTTGGTCATCTTTGTCTCCATTAGCATTAGGCTGGTTACCGACATAAGAACACTTGTGAACAAGCACCACCTCCCAGGAGTTGAAAGCAGAGTTTAACCATCCAAACAGCAAGCATTTTTTTCTCATCCCTTTCATGAAGGATTTAAGTAACCTCTCCAGCATGACCCTCAGTCCCTCACAAGGTTATTTCTTGGATGCCCATTGAAGCCTGTATTCATTCACCCCTATCCCTTCTGAGGTCACCATCCGTCGGACTACTTAATTCTTGCAGCATCTCATTAGGTATAGTCCTAGAAATTAGGCATGGCTCTATAAATTCACTAGTAGTTTTTAAAAGAACATACTGTGCTGAGTCAAAAGAAAAGGGCATGGGAACAACACTCAAAGCTAACCCCATTATAAAAAAGAAACATTGAGTTGGGAGGGTAGGAGGAGCAGTTTGTAGAAAATAACACTTAACTCACTTTGAATACAATTTGACATGAAAAGCCAGAAATGTTTCTTTCACACAGATGCCCAGCAAACAGTGAAAACAAGAGCAGTTGCCTTTGAGTCACCTGTATCTTTTGCTGACAAATACTGATGTTATGACTAAATCAGAACTTCTCAGCCTGTGGGAGCTTAAGCCTTTGTGAGAGCACAGAAAACACTGAAGAACTGGTATAAAGCCACAAACAGGACATGCAAGAGTAATGAAAGAGGTCTGGGCCTCTATGCAATGAAGGAAAAACTTCTGCCCAGCCTGTGCTTTCCTACAGCAGCCTCATGATACTGAACTGCCTGTGCACTTCATTGCTGTGCTACACGTTTACCCTCAAATGAACTTCAAGACATGGCTGAGCCTCCAACTAGTCAGTAAGCTGGTCAAAAATTTTATTTCCAGGGACTGTAGAGCCTGTAATTAAATTTTTAGACCAAAGGCATGTGCACACTCAAAGAGAGGGAAGAGGAATGTGAAGCAACCCATAAAGTTGATTCCACTGTGTTCAGATTATTCTGAGCCATGCAGGCTTGTCTAGCCAAGGGAAAGATAAATCAGCCCCTTGTGAGACGGTCCCATCATCTTAAAGCAAGCAGATCATCTCCATGTTGCATCTATTTACCCAGCAGAGGCATTCAGAGCCTGTATTTACCTCTCAGAGAGCTCTTAGACCTGATCTATTTTCAGGAGGGATGGCAGATGGGACACCATGAGAGCCTGGGAAGGGACACTTCCCCAGCCTGACATGTTCCTTCAGTGATCTAGTCAGCAAGTAAACATGGGCTGGACACCACTGGGTGCTGAGATGGCAGCCTCCAAACCCACCCCTACAGCTACTAATCATGAGCAAGAAATACCCACCAAGAAGGACTGAGTAGATGAGAGCAGCTCCAGAAATAGAGCTGTCCCACTAAGAACACTCATCAAACAGGCAAGTAACTTGAAAGTAAATGAGAAAAAAAAATTGGTAATAAGATTTAAGCAGAAAAGACATTAATAAAGCAAGGGACCTGAAGTGTTTACTGACTCGCAGAAAGCCTATACAAGTCAGGAAGCTGTCAGAGGAACAGAACAAAACCAAATACATTAACAACTCAAGTTGGACCAAACATCTGTCCAGCCTGGGCTGCAATGCAGCTGCCCAGGGAAGTGTGTAAAAGTGGGATGAGCAGATGCGGTGCTTCCCTTAGGCACTCTTCCAGCTGCCAGCCACTCTCAGCTCACTCATTTCCTGAGCCAAATCAGGTTCCTGTGTGTTACACTCCCTCTTCCTGGATTCCTCCTAATGAGGAAAGAATGGGGAACAGCCAAAGAGAATAACAACACTTGAGGAAAGCTAAGGTAATGCTTGATATCAAACTTGATATAGGATAATAAAGAGACAGCATCAACATGTAAGCTTCCCATATATAATCTATTCAGATGTGAGCTGCCATACTGCTCTTGCAAATGCAGATGCATGTCTCATTTTGGAAAAAAATGGATATGATGCTGTCTTGTACTGCAGATGTTTTATCAACAGCCTTAAGCAGACATTTCAGTACCCAGGATCCTATTATAAAATAAAACAATTTGAGGAAAAAAACAAAAGTTTTTCTGAACATTTCTGTCTGTGATTACCAAAGGGTGGAATAAAACAGCTCAGGCTTATTGGAAGCCATCAATCCTGGGGAAGTATGCTAGTATGCTAGTTCATTATAAAAGCCTGTTATTTTGTCATTTGAGATAACATTTACTTTTTGTTCTCTCCACTTTTATTAACTCATGCTGGTAGAGTCTTGTAGAGCATTTTGCCTTAAATACAGTAATATTTGTCTACTGAGCTGTGCCTTGTGCTGCTTTTTGATGCCAGACAGAAAGTGATCAAAGAAAACTGGAGACCAGTCACCCCAGCTCACATCCTTGCCGAAACGTGTCAAATATACTTCATATCCTTCTTTCCCACTCCCCCTCAAAAAAAAAAAAAAACAAACCAAAAAAACCCCATGATGCACTTGCTGACCTATCACCTGCAGACCTCAGTTGAACCAGCAGGAAGAACATGCAATTGCACCCTCTTAGAAAAGATCAAGCATGGTTTTCAGGGAGGAGGAGGCAGCAAACACTGAGCAGGATACGTCATACACCTCACACAGGAAAATAACAAATGCAAAATGCAGTACCTGTCACCTCTAAATTAGGTCTCTAGAGCTGAAAGATTCAGAATTAAGTCTGGATTGTTTCCTGTATTTAAAAACTGACTACCAGAGGTGTTGAAATGTTTTAAATTTTTATTTTTAACATAACCAAAACTCCATCTAAATTACTAAGTAAGAATTTTACACTGTTTTTGATGGGGAGTGTAGTTATTTACCGTATTTGTTAATTCAATGGGCATGGTTTTCCCCCACTTCTAGATATAGCTCTCAAATGAGGTCATGGTGATTACACACATCCAGTCTAAAATCAGCCCCACTCTGCTGCTCATATGGAGGGAAGGAAAGAAGAAGAAATGTATTGCACATAAGTCTAGTATTTGTATTTGGGCAGAGATGTAGGCATTTTTCCAAAACCTCATGAGCAGAGAAAGCTGAGTTTTCTGGCTTCTCCTGGGCTCTGTCATTGCCTGGATGCTCAGGCACTCTCATAACATCCATTACTTCAAAAGCTTTGCCTCTCCCAGCCAGGTGGGATAATGTCAGAAACAAAATTTTTGTGAATATTTTCACGACCAGAACCTGCTGATGCATCACCTCAACTGAGCTCAAGGTTTCACTGTAATTGGACATGGTTCAAGTCATCCTCCTCCTAAGAACATATAATCAAAAGGACCAGGCACCAGATGGGAAGGGCTTAAGGAGGTGACTCCTCACCTGATATTCCTAGCTACAGCAAATGGGGAGCGAGGGAGAAGTCTAATGGGACCAAGCTACAACCTATCCAGCAGTAGGAAGAGGGAAGTAAGACCCAGCTAGTCCGAGGGTGATGACTGTCTGGTGGACACTATTCCTCTGGGGAATGGAGAAAGGATGAAGAAAGTGAGAAAGAGTAAAGCAAAAACAAACTAAAGCTTCAGAGGATAAAGAAACCTAGCCTTGTGTCCTGCATAATTAGACAGTAGGTCACCTCTACAGAAGAGAAAGTAAGAGGTAAGGAGAGGGAAAGAATGGACAGCAGAGAGCTGTCAGAATATTTTTTTTAAGCTTCTCATTATCAGCCAAACATCTTTGCCCCACCCAGCATCTCACCACCACTGAGAAGCTAGTTTGAAGGAGCATCTTAAATACTTCATGCAGCCTTCAGACTTAATACAGTTCTTTCCCCATCTGTTTCCACCTAACCTCATGAAATCTCAGCAGGCCCATGGCCCACCTAGGCAAGAGTTCTTTTGAGCCTCCTTACTGTCAATCCACTGATCTTCTCCAGTCCTGGTCTACTGAACCTCCCAGTTTTGCTCCTCTGTGCCTCCAGAGGAATCAGATCCTAAACTGAATGTCTTCCTTTCCAATTCCACATTTCTTTCTCAAGATTCCTTTTTTTTTTCCCCAGCCAGTCTCTTCATTTCCTCTTCTACTAATTTTCTGCTTTATATTCCTTCTTAATGAGACATTGCCTGAGGTCAGGATTAATAACCCGCACTTCAGACACAGTTAATCCATCAGTAATCAAGTATGGGCAAGAGAAACCTAGCAGCCCACTGTGCAGGAAGGAGATCCATTGTCAAAGATACATGAGAGCCTGGAGACCCTACAGATATGGGGTCATGGTAGGGCAAGAGGGTAGCAGGGGTCTCCAAGGAGAGCTCCACTGGGACAAGTCATAATCTCCAAGGAATTCTGACCCCCATCATTAGATGCCAAAGGAACAGTGGCTTAACTGTCTCCCAATCAAACAAGTGAAGTGAAAAAAAATAAGTAATTTTGCCTAAGGTTGGCAAACCTAAAGTAGGTACAAAATTACTACTCATTAGTAGGGAGAGATATTGGGACACAGCCAGAGGACTGCGGTGAGCAAAATGTTGAGGAGTTAGGAAGCCACTGAGTTTTTATGGGACTGCTTCCCAGCACTCTGCAATATGGGAGAGTATGGATTACCCAGCTGAGGGGTTCAGTCAGGGCCAGCAAAGGCACCAGCAGGTAGGAGGGCTAGAGATGGACTGGTCACAAGGCAACATGAGGTGGGTGATAGTGAGAAGAGTTTTATAAAAGAGCCACAGAACTAAGCAAGATGAGCAGGGCTAAATTCTCATTTTGTGTCCTTTCTTTGCTACTCATTTCTCCAGGTCATGTTACCTATAGTATCTTGTAGTCAAGGATCTTTTGAAATTTTACAGGACCATTAGCTTCCTCTTCAGTCATTACTGAGAAATTAACACCAGAACTTCACCAATCTGCTCCTGTTTATCCTATGGAAGTATTGCCATTAGTTCTGCTGCCTCCAGCCCTGCACCCACACTCCTGCTTTCCCAGAAAGGTCCTTTCTCCCTCCCTGCTTTGTTGTTTGTGCAGAAGCTCTGTCAGGTGCTCTCCCAGGCTCCCACAATGTGGGAAAGCAGCTCCTGCTTTAGCTGGCAGGTACCAAGGAGGTTTCTTTACCCAACCCACAATGGGGGAACATGTTGTAGAGACACCCAGGCTGTGGAGGATGCAGGGGGCAAGGAGAGCACACTACAGCTGAAGACTGAGTGCTTTTGCTCTGCATTGTTTTTAATCTCCTCTCTATTCTTCTTTGCCTGAATGGGATTAGAGAAGCAACAAGGGAGCTTCACTGCCAGGCACACTCCATGGCAACACATGCTCCAGTTCCTAGGAGCACTAATGCACTGCCTCATCTTATTCCCTCAGATCCCCTTTCCTGTGCCTTCTCCATGCTCCAGGCTGCCTGGCCACCCCAGGAGTTTCTGCCTAGTGCATCTCCCTCAGATGGGCAGATACACAAAGGTCCAATAAAGTACCTGAAAGTGGGAATCTCCAACAACGCTTGGGCTTGCTATTGCCTATTCTTTTGAATCTTCCCCTTCTTTCCCTCCAGCAACACCCACCACGTCAGCATCCCCAAAGCAGCATCTCACCAATTCACAGGCAGCAGCTAGGCATAGGCTCCTTGGGGAGCTCAGCTTCCTGCTGCAGTCAGAGAAGGCAGAAGATATTCTTCTTTGTCACGTCTTCCCACTGGGCCTTCATGAAACCAGAGAAATGACAACTCAACAGCTGCCTCCCCATGTGGGGCACAGGGTGTGAAGTACAGATATTTGGGGGAAAGAATTAATCTGAACAAAGCACAAACCTTGTGAAGCTGAAACCCAAACCCAACTTCCCAGCTCAGATTTTTTCTTTGCCTGGTTCAAACAGCAGCATGAAAACAACAGACACAGAAGCTGTGTACATTCAGCCTGACCAAAACAAGAAAGGTGTCCAAGTCTTGCAAGACCTTGTTCCTTCTTGAAGGTTTTACACCCAAGTTTGAGAAACCCAAGAGCTCTGAACTGGGGTTAACAAGCAGAGCTCTCTAGAAGTCAACAGAGCAGTGAGAGTTTTAACCACAGCAGGTATGATGCAAATGCTTCAGCACTTACCTGCTCTGAGCACAACACCTTTGGAGGTTCAGCCCACCACACATGAAGCCATCAGGTAGGGTCATCCCCATGCTCACCTCTACCAAAACAGAACCTTCCCATCATTTCCTGGATATGAAATCTAGCCCCTGTAGATCACCTCACTTTTCAAGCAAGTCACCACTCACATCCCCTGTGGGCTGCTTGGATTTGTTAACCCACAGGGTGGTGCCTAGGAAGGTGTGGGAGGGCTCCACTCCAGCCACCAACACAGAGTTCCTTCCACTGGTGGTTTACACTGGAATCCCAACACACCTGAGCCATTTTTGGGACACCACTGATTTTTACTGTCTGATGCACTTCAGTCACTACCCTCCCCCCCCATCAGTGGCCTCCAGCTGGGCCAAAATACAGCAGCCCACTAAATTTCCTCCACCATGACCTATTCTCTCATCATAGATCCACAGCCTTCCCTCTTCACACCTGGAACAATTACAAGTTTAAATCATCACCTCCTAGCCAAAAACCTTTAAGTCCCCTCAGGATTTTAAACCCTGTTGGAAAGGACCTTCTTTTTCCTGTAACCCCATCCCACAGCCAGATGCACAGGAGAAGGTACAGCAAGTATCTCCTCAGAATAATTGCAGAGGAATTCACCAATAAGGCAAATATTTACCTAAACCTCATCAACACAAATGTCTTCTAATCCTCCTGTATCTTTCAGGGATGGCAAGAGAATGGCGAGTATACCTCTGATTTATGCAGATGCATATAGATTAGGGTAATAAAGAACTCGTTTAGATGATTTATTATGTAGTAATTGTATTACTATCAGTCAAAGACTGAGGCCTGACAAGATCTACCTGTCCTGATGGGGAAAATGTGTCTTTGGGCTTAAGCTGGTAGGAGTGATTAAGAGAGCTTTAATCTATGGGGGAAGAGGATACCAGCAGGATTGCAAGTAGGAAAGCCAAGAGGTGGCATGGCATCCCCTGAGGGAGGCAATCTTAGTAGGAATATTTACACTGCTCCTGGAACCACGGAGGGCTCAGTGACTTATCTGAAATACTTGTTTCTCATACTGTGTGTGTTAGTATACAAACAAGATGAAGTGGAAGTGTTGGCGAGCTCCAAGAGCTACAATATCATTAGTATTAGTGAGACTTGGTGAAATGAGTCCCACGGCTGGGATGCACCACACACAGCATAACCAGTTGGTCAGGAGAAGGTGACTATCCCACTGTATTCAGCATTGGTGTGGCTTTCCCTTGAACACTGTGTGCAGGTCTGGGCCCCATGATTTGGGGAGAAGGGTGTGAAGGTCCTGGGATGCATCCAGAGGAGGGCAACAAAGCAGGTGAAAGGGCAAGAAGAAATGTCCTCTAAGGGGCAACTAAGGAGTTTGGGTTTATCTAGCTTGAAAAAAGGAGCCTGGGGAGCAACCTCATTGCTCTTTGCATCTTTCCTGCACAGTAGACTCAGAGAGGGAGATGCTGAGCTCATCTACCATCCAGTGATAAGGCACATGGGAACGGCTGAAAGCTGCACCAAGGGAGGTTTAGACTGGACATTAGGAAGTATTTCTTTACTGACAGGGTGGTCCAACACCAGAATAGGCTTCCTAGAGAGGTGGTCTCTGCTCCAACCCTCTAAGTGTTTAAGAGGCATTTGGACAATGCCTTTAATAACATGTTTTGACTTTTCATTAGCCCTCAATTGGTCAGGCAGATGGACTAGATCACTGTAGGGCCTTCTAATTGAAATGGTCTATCCCATTCTAAATATCTTTTGTTTGAATCATCAATAGAGTTAATAATATAAAAGCAATATTTATACCCAAGTAACAGTTTCTATACCTCTTTCCAATCCTTAGTGCATTTTGATGCTCTGACTGGTGCCTGCACAGAGGTATTTTTCCAGTATGGCTCTCAGCAAAGTTATCTGCCAGCCTGCATCTGTGTGTGCACACGTTGAGGCAGGAGAAGGAAGACAAACATAAAAATTTTGTAACAGTGCATTTGAGGCCTCCAAACACAAATATGTAGCCAAGTGCCTGAGGGCACCAAGCATAAGCAACACAATTGGTGGTGAAGAGGTGCAGAAATAAGCCTAAAAATACAAATCTTCACTGCTGCTAAGGGGAGCTAGTAGGGTCTCAGGAGAGGTCATTCAGTGGGATGAAATAATCCCAGGTGTATCTATTAAAACCAGAGAGTAAAGAGGAGAGTAAAGACTTTGTATCAGATTCTTTATTCGTAATTTCTCTGTGTTTCTGAAAAGCTGCCTGAGACCCATGAGCATGTTAATCTTCAGAAAAGAATAATCTTGTGTCCAGAGGGGAAAGGTGTCACAGCAATGGATGAAGAAATCCTTCACACAGCCAAGCAAGAATGGAAAATTCCATAGGTACACACATGACAAAGTCCCAAGTGCATGACACTAGCCTGCTTATTCTCACACAAGAAGCACCCAGAGAAGCCAAGTGGGCAGGGAAGGAAACAATCTGTGCTTTCCTGCTAGAGCTATCCAACCTGACACCTTTGCTTCCACTGATGGTACCAGAGACACCCTCTCTCCTGTGGGGAATCATAGAATCATAGAATTGGCTGGGTTGGAAGGGACCTCAGAGATCATCAAGTCCAACCCTTGATCCACTACCGCTGCAGTTACCAGCCCATGGCACTGAGTGCCACATCCAGTCTCCTTTTAAATATCTCCAGGGATGGAGAATCCACTACTTCCCTGGGCAGCCCATTCCAATGTCTGATCACCCTCTCCGTAAAGAAATTCTTTCTAATATCTAACCTAAACCTCCCCTGGCACAACTTAAGTCCATGCCCTCTTGTCTTGTTGAAAGTTGCCTGGGAAAAGAGCCCAACCCCCCCCTGGCTCCAGCCTCCTTTCAGGGAGTTGTAGAGAGTGATGAGGTCTCCCCTGAGCCTCCTCTTCTCCAGGCTGAACACCCCCAGCTCCCTCAGCCTCTCCTCACAGGACTTGTGCTGGAGTCCCTTCACCAGCCTGGTTGCCCTCCTTTGGACCTGCTCCAGGACCTCAATCTCCTTCCTGAACTGAGGGGCCCAGAACTGGACACAGGACTCGAGCTGTGGCCTCACCAGGGCTGAGTACAGGGGCAGAATCCCTTCCCTGGACCTGCTGGCCACGCTGTTCCTGATCCAGGCCAGGATGCCATTGGCCTTCTTGGCCACCTGGGCACGCTGCTGGCTCCTGTTCAGCTTCCTGTCAATCCAGACTCCCAGGTCCCTCTCTGCCTGGCTGCTCTCAGCCACTCTGTGCCCAGCCTGGAGCTCCCCATGGGGTTGTTGTGGCCAAAGTGCAGGACCCGGCACTTGGCCGTGTTGAACCTCATCCCATTGGAATCAGCCCAACTCTCCAGTCTGTCCAGGTCCCTCTGCAGAGCCCTCCTGCCTTCCAGCTGATCCACACTCCCCCCCAGCATCCCAGGTCATCCAGTCACCCATCCCCTCACCTCTGCACAGCAGCTCACATTTCTATTTCAAGTGACACCCAGCACCTCCCTACTTTCCCTGCTGCATTGCTCTCAGTGACAGCTTCCCCCAGGACTATGCTCTTCTGTCCCTTGGAAACTCTGCCCAGAAATGCCTCAGCATCATGCCCATGCCCACACATCCCAGCGGTGAGTACATGCTGGCTGCTACCACAGCCAAAAAAGCCTTGGGCATTGTTATTGCCCAGAAACTTAGGAATATATCTCCCAGGTGGAGTACAGGAAGAGAGGTGGGCCAACTGCCACAGGCAATCTTTTGAAATGTAAAGCTGGAGGAAAGGCTCAGCTATCCCAGCATGACAAAACAGGGGCTGTCTTTGCATTTAACTACTCTTCGAGAGACACCTGGTATTTATCTCCACTGTGTTTGTCTCAGCAAAGAGATGTTGGCACAGGCACGTGCTTCAGGGGCTTGCAGCAGTTTCCCTGCTTTATCTCCTTTCCCTGCCTCTTCCTCTAATGTTGCAGTGGAAATGACAGAGGGGCTTGCCCTAGGCACAGTGCTCAGTCTGTCCCCCTGTCTATAGGAAACAGGAAAAAAAAATATAGAGGGACACAATTCACCACAGCACAAGGACAAGGGGCCACAAGGCCACATTCGGTCAGGGTAGAGAGGGGAAGGAGTCAGAACAGAAGCACAGATCAGGACCTTGGAAACTCGGGTATACTTGGTCAACACAGCAATGACAGATTCCTTTCTGTCCCTAAACCACAGCCATGCAATTGTGGCCTGACACATCCAAGATGTGTGCACCCCTGGCATTTATGAATCTTTCTAGAAGTCAAATTCAGCAACACCCAGCCCTGAAGTCCCAGTTTAGTTCCCACCTCAGCAACTTGGGTCACAATTGTCAGGAGTTTCCTGAAGGTCTGAGTAACCTTGGAGCTTCCACCTTCCTCCTCGTCATAGTAGAAGGTTGAAATACACACTTAATGCTACTTCTCTACATCCAGAGCACAAATGTCCCATGGAGCAGGATATCCTAAAACAGACCTCTGCAGCTTGTTCTCTCTGCCTTAGAGTCCTCTGAGGATGTTTTTTCCACGGGAATCACAGAATGGCAGGGGTTGGAAGGGACCTCTAGAGATAATCAACTCCAACCCTCCTGCTAGAGCAGGATCTCCTAGACCAGATCCCACAGGAACACTTTCAAGCAGGTTTGAATATCTTCCAGGGATGGAGACTCCACAACCGCCCTGGGAATTTTTCTCCAATGCTCTGTTACCCTCAGAATAAAGAAGTATTTTCTCATATTCAGGTTAAATCCTCTGTGTCCCAGTTTGTGACCACTACCCCATGTTCTGTCACTGGACACCACAAAGAAGAACATGTCCCCATCCTCCTGACACCTGCCCTTTAGATTATTTTAAGCATTGATGAGATTCACCCTTTCAGCCTCCTACTCTCCTAACTAAACAGGCTAAGAGAGCCTGGGCTTTCCTCATAGGGCAGGTGTTCCAGTCCTTTAATCATTTTAGTGGACCTGTGCTGGGCTCTCTGCAGTAGTTTCTTGTCCTTCTTGAACTCGGGAGCCCAGAATTGCCCCCAGAGACCTCATTAGGGCAGAGCAGAGGGGGGAGATAACCTCCCTCAACCTGCTGCCCATGCTCTTCTTAATGCATCCCAGGATGGCATTGTCCCTTTTGGCTACAAGGACACACTGTTGGCTCACAGTCACCCTGTTGCCCACCATGAGTCTCAGGTGTTTTGTCCCATAGTTGCTTTCTAGCAGGTCAACCCCTAACCAGTACTGGTGCATGGAGTACTCTACATTTGCCCCTTACTCAGCTTCATGAGACTTCTCCCTGCCCAGCTCTTCAACCTGTCCAGGTCCCACTGGATGGCAGCACAGCCTTCTGGCATGTCAACAACCCCTCCCAGCTTTGTATCATCAGCAAATTTGCTAATGATGTATTTTAGCCCTTTGTCCAGGTCATTGATTAATATTGACCATGACTGGACCCAATACTGACCCCTGAGGGACACCATTAGTTGCAGGCCTCCAGAAGTTCCCCTTCATCCAGTGAACAGAGCACATTTTGCCTTCTGCAGTCTACCTGTGATCTGGATTCACGTCTCACACCCAGCCAGAGAATCCCTGACGTGACATCTCAGGGAAATCAAATGAAGTGCCAATCATATTTCATTTTTCAGTAAAATAGCCCCCATATGGGGGAAAACACAGTTTCCCCAGACATCTGCTACACATTCCAGAAAAATGCATTACAGGCATGCCACTAAGTGTGAAATAGATTTTTAAAAGTTAAAAAGCAATTGGATATTTAAAGTACGTGTGACATATCACAATATGTTGGAAATGCATGTTAAAGAAATAATGGCACCTCAAAGATGCTGTGGAGGGATGCAATTAATTGTGCTTTGAAAAAAAATCTTGGGTTATGGTTCTCTGGGGGAGGAAGGTTTTCTTGAAGTACCTACTTTAATAGTTAATCATTGTATTGTGAGGGAAGCTTGAGGCTTTACTGAGAGCTGAACTACATTGGAGAAGGCTGCATGTAGCTACACTGATAACACTAATTTTAATTAGCTCTATCCCCAACTCTTCTCCATTCCAACACCCAGTCTTGTTTGCTTAGAACTTCATCTGATTGGCAGCTTGAGCTGAAACTTCCATAAACAGGTATGACTTTTTTTTTTTAACTGCTGCAGTTTAACTCAGGGTTTTCTTTTTTTAAAAAAAAAAATAAAAAATAAAAAATAAATAAAATTTAAAAAAAAAAGCTGCTGCTTTGTCCTTGCAAAAGAGCTGAAGAACATTTTTTTGACCAGTACTTGTTGCTCCGAGACCTCCTCTTGCTCATCCTGTAACAACCCATCCTAACAGAGACAAATTAGCAGCTCCCATGGGAAAAAAAATCGTGCTTTGAATATGCTCAGGAGAGACTTTTTTAATATGACTGAATCCAAGAAATTAAGATAGAATTAAGGATGAATGTGAAACCTCAGTTTCCTCCTCTCCACGCTGCCTTTGCAACACAATCTTTCATTGCATATTCATGTGCTTTATTTTCACAGGATCCCTGTTTCCAAAGAGAGGGATGGCATTCAGTGAAGATAGTGATGCGACACCTACATAGCCAATAGGCCTGACAGAAGTTTGCTGACAGCAGGGAAACAGAAATAAGCAGGAATACAAAGCATGCAGTCTCCAAGGCAGGGACATTACCTAACCTCACATGGGATGCTCCCATCCCACCCATTCTCACTGCAGCCTGAGTCCTTCAGCCCTACCAGCCTGCCTCTCCTCCACTGGGGCTCACTGCCCCAGACTTTCCCTTCTCAGCTTTTTGCCACCCAGCTCCACTCTGGTTACCTGCCCTCTCCCCCCATCAGCCCACCCAGTCCCCTCTCCAGATTGCTCACTCATGCCATCACTTTCCCATTTCTCAGATTGGAGAGAGCACATATCTGCTGGATAAAATCTCCACCCTTATATCTCTGCTAAATGCCTAACACTCTGGACTTTTTTCCTCTTGGACTTCTCAGTCCCTCACCATTCCAGTATCCTTCCCAGGCTTTTTGCCTGGTCCCTGTCTCTCACACCTCAGATTAAAATTTCACTAAGAGCTAAAAAGCCAATTTGCCCTTAAAATGGGAAAAGTTGGACTGCTTTAGAAAGCTACTTTACCATGTAAGGATGAAAACTCTTACATTTCCTTTGTTCTGTTTGTGTGCATGGTCCTTGTGTGAACCGTATGACTTAAGCGGTCCTGAACATAAGAGATGAGAGAAAAAAATTACTCAGCACCCAGCAAGGAAGAACCTGTGTATTAGCAGGAGGTCATCCATGTAGCAAAAGACAACCAGGTCAACCTGTAAGAAATAGAAACTACAAGGCTGTAGCACTGTGATGAACAAAATGTGACAAGGAAACAGTGGAAAGACTGCTGCCTCCAAAAGCTTTTCCCATGTGAAAAAAGTGGGCTACTATCTAGGGCCCTCTTTAGTCACTAAAACCCCATTTCCAAAGAGGGCTCCAGATAGGAAGACAAGAGCAGTTGCCAGTACAGAGGCTGCTAAACAGTGGGTCAACAAGTATAGAGACGAGCAAGCTTGAAAGCCGGAAAGGATCCTACTCCATCAAGGAAATGAATCAGAAAGGAGACACAAGGAAAGAAAAAAGCAAGTGAAAAAATTGCCTTGAGGAAAAAAATAACATCCTTCATTAAGAAATATCACAGTTGGCCAGCACCACTGAACATCAGGTGGTACCAGAGAGGCAATATATTATGACTGTTGCACTTCTATGAGCATGTCTTTTTTAATATAATTCTTCTAGGACACAAACACTTTCAAGGCCTGGCCTGAATCTCACATATGGACAAAGCAGACCCTGTCAGATTCACTCAAACCCAGGAGACTTACTCAAAGCAAAAATTACATCAAGCTGGTAAATGCATGAACAAGAACAATGGCAGAAATTGCAATAAATACATTACAAAGCATACTTCTAGCTTAATTATCAATAAAAATTCTTGTTCACAATTTCTGATTGCTGGCTGGTAAATAATCTGTCACACATTTTGCAGAAAATAAGGAGTTTGTATTCACAAGGGGACTTTTTACTGCACTAGCATGCCGAGTTCTTGGCTGAAAGGCAAGATGCAGGTAAACGTAGGAAGCATCCTTTTGAGGTATGTGAATGATGAGGCAAGACAGATTTGCCAAGTACGCCTTCGTGGTGTTTTACTGTGCTCCCAAATAACAAGCAGGGCTGGGAAGGCAAGCAGAGATTTTTGATCTCTGACTTGAGGGACTATCAACTGCTGCATGGAACAGAATATTTCTCCGCCTTCAAATATCAAGCTCCTGCCTCTTCCATGCCATGAAACAGAACAGCTGCTGTTTGCTGCAAACTGCCTGTTTCAATAGGGAGTTTAATATTTTACCATGTGTTTTCTTTCCATTCCTTCCCTTCTTGCCTGTTGAGGCAAATCTTACAGCAAGTGTTACAAGCACTGGATTCAGCAGCTTTCTCCTGGATGAATTTGTACTGTTGCTAGCCTTTTTCATCCATGACTCTTTAAGAACTGAAATCCCACAGAGGTATATTTCGTTCGTTCTGCCTCTCGAGACATCTAGTTACTTTGAGCTACAAGCAACCTGAAAGCCCTTGTGATATTTCAGCATTTGTGTTACTCTGGGGAGGCAGAGATGTACAAAAGAGAATTATTAAAGTAAATACAGAATGGCTCACACAAAAGTTGAGGAGTTGGGAACAAGGTTCGTTCATCAAGGTTGGTTCAACTTTTGTAAGCAAACCTTTGAGCACCTTGCCCAGCTTCCAAGCTGGAGACCATAGCCATGCAGCTCCCAGCCAGCATGCTGAGCTCACATCTGTCTGCATCTGCCCACAAAAGACAGCCCTGGTGAGCAGGGATTAGCAGAGAGTCAGACACCTTCCACAGAGGACTGGGACCAGCTGCTCCAGCAACAAGTCTCACCCTAACTGGCCCAGGGGATGTTTGCCTACTAGCAGCCTGCTCCCAAGGGTAGATGCATCCCTTGGACTCCTCCATCCTGTGATCAGTTCAGCACATGGACAGCTGAGGATGGGGATGTCAGGCATGCCACTTCTGTGTTGGAGAGCACAGGAGAATAGCTACTGATCTGAGCTAGAAATAAAATGCTCTAGATGGAGATGAAATCAGCCTGTGAGGATGAGGAAGAAGCAATCCCACCCTATCATATATAAATGTCATCCATAGACAGGGGAAATCGGCTGTTTTCACAGGTAAGTTCTCCCACCTCTGCAAAGCTTTGGCCTTTTCTCTCTCCTGCTAACTTAGCCAATGAGTTATGTCCCGTGTTTAAATCCTTTCAGATCTTCCCTCCAGCTCCTGACTAATCCCCACAGGAAGCTGTTGTCCATGATACTGGCTAAGAAGGGCTCTTTACAGAAAAAGCAAATTCAAAGGCAGCCGCAATCAACGCAGACAGGCTGCTAGCAGCGAAACCCAGGAATGACAGAGAAGGAAGACAAAAAAGGAGAGGGGAAAAATGACAGACTGCCACAGATGGAGAGAGGAGAGGGGAGAGACAGGGTAGCTAGGGACAGAGGAGGGGCTGCTGGGGGGGTTGCTGGGACACGGCAGCTCCAAATAACAGCCAAGGAGGGGGAGCAATAGCAGCTTCTATAGACTCCAGCACAGTAGGCGATGATGAGGGGAGATTGGAGAGAGAGAAAACTAAAGGAGGAAAGGATAAGCAAAGAGTGTGGGTTTGTATCATTATTGAGGACAGTTTTCTCTTTCCTCCTGGATGAGCTGCAGTACACAAGTGTAAAGGAAGGCACCATTGTCTCAAGGGACAGATGATCACCCACATCACAGCTCCACACATTGCCCACCCTGCCCAAGGGAGCTGCTGCCCTTCTCTGATCTGCACAGATGCAGCAGGCAGGGGGAAAGCAGGGATGGGCATCCTTCATGCAGAAAGGCCAAGCTGAGCACTCCATCTCCATCCCTATTTACTGACCTTGCAGGCAGGGCTGGGCAGGGGAAAGCTGTTCCATCTGCAGCAGTGCACTCAAACTCCAGCCCCCAGACCAGCCAACCCATCCAAACTATGAAAGGGTTATGCCACCATCACACCACCTCCTTATTCACTTCGCCAGCCCTGGAGGGCAGTCAATAAAGCTCAAGCACTTATGCTGATTCTCTTAGATGTATCAACTGCCTTTGACACCATCGATTACAAGGATTTGTTGAGATGCCTGCCAAGCTCAGCAGGGATTTGCTGCATGGTGCCTGAGTAGTGGTTTCCAGCCTAGATAACCTCCACTTATCACTCCCCATCGGTTTGTCTTACTTCTTCAAAATCACACTTCATCCCTTCTTTTACAAGTCCAGCTGGACTCTTATCTGTCATCTTTGTTCATCTCAGCCCTGCCATCTCAGCCTCCTTCCCTAGCTGCTGATCACAACTCTGCTGTGCTTTCCAGATAGGAATAATAATAATAAAAAAAAAAAAAAAAAAAAAAAAAAAAAAAAAAGAGAGAGAGAAAAAGAAAAAACCCAAAACATTCCCTTCAGCTAGCCTGTCTCCTCCTCCAGAGCTTTTTTCTGAGATGATCGCTGCTCATTACAGTAGCACTTCCTCCCTGATGGAAGGGCATGGCTGATGGGAGGCAGCACAAGACAAACACACACCCCAAGAACCAGCAGCTACCACCAGCTGTGCAAGCCCACTCCACTGTGTCCCTTCAAAGAGCCAGCCCAGCCTAGTGACACTTGCCACCACCACTCACCAATCGACCCCCCCAGTAGAAGTCTGCAAACCCCAATTCAGGCTAAAACACTGCAAACAGGACCTCCTTCACCCCTGCCCCGTGGCAGGCAGTGAAGCACAGGAGAGATAATGGAATGGACATGGGTGAGGGACTCAGGAAAGGACTATCAAGAGTGTGCTGAGCCAACCAGAGCCAGCAGGCAAAGCAGGCATGGGAGAGAAGTAGATACAAATTTCAGCCTCATCCATCTTACACCAGACTGCAACCTTCTTATGCCTTCATCTTCCAAAAACAGTGTCTCTCAAAGACCATAAAGATCTTCCCAGCTTAGAGGCTGACAGTTTGGCAGGCTCTTTGTTCCTCCTCTCTCCTTAAGTCTGAAATGGGACAAGATTTTCATGCAGACTTTTCTCTTTGCCATTTTGGGACCAGCTGCAGGCCATTTAATGCAGAAGACCTGTAACTTTGTTAACCATTCCTCACCTGAAGCAGCAGCTCCTGTTACTTATTACCCCCACAACACAGCAAATTCAAGCTGACTGCAGGCCCTTCTCCACAATCCAGGGTGGGTAGAGTGTCAGGTTCTCAAATAGGCAGCTGGTCAATTTGTTAGCAGGTGATTGCGTTATTTAGTTCACATTGTTATGACAGAACATGCAATTAGAGGTCTGGAAGGACTATTTTATGGGTCTTAAACTCAAAATGAGTTTGTTTTTTTTTTAATTTCCCTTTATTTCTCCAGGAGCCCCCCTTTATTTCTCTGGCTCCCTCACACACCCTACTCTAATGTTCACAAAGCCTGGAAAAGGCAAACTGACCATTTTTCAGAGAGTAAATGGTTCTCATCTCCAAGGCAAAATATATTCCAGTGAATAAACACAATATGTTCCTGAAGGATTTTTCAGCATTTGTTTCAGTTCAGCAACACGCTTTGAAGAGGGATGGGGAAGTCCTTCAAAGCAGGCACAGCTACCATCCCCACGTTCAGCTGAGCACATCATCCCTCTCCTCTGGTCTGGCAGGAGCAGGTACCCCCAGACTGGCATGAACCACACTGTCTGCACTGGAAAACACAGTACAGCATGACAAGAGGCGAGACCAATCTTCCCAACCTAGCCTTAAGAGCTTGAGAAAATAGGTCTGGTTTTGCTACAGATAGCAGAATAATACAGATTTACACCAGACAAGGATGTGACTTTCATCCTCTGCTCTCTCCTGCCTGCTTCCCCACACTCACTGATTGACCAGAAATGAAATTCAGGGACCATATTGAGATACCTTGTAAAAAGCTGTTGCAGGAGGGGTCCTAATCCCATTTTCCTGAAGCACCAAGGCATGGAGCATTAGCAGGTCTTTTATTGCTTTTGGCAAGTATTGAAGAAACAGGGCGGTAAAACACACACAGGAAAAAAAAACAATACCCCTCTCCTAAACCAGTCTCCTCTCACTATTTTGAAATTAGCCCTTCCTCCAACAGTAGGAATCTATCCTTCAGCAACAGGGTAATTGCTCAGAGCCTTGCATGAAGACAGTAGGTATGCACCAAGAAATTTTTCAGCCTTATTTCTGATTTTGCTAGACCCTATGAACATTAAAGCTTCAGTCCGTCACAGCTATGATTTCATTTGTGCTTTGTCCTGCTTCATTTCCAAATCATGGTCTTTGACTTCTCACTATAAAAATCTCCAGAGAATAAGCTAAAGGGATGGGAGACAGTGAGATATCCTGTCTTAGCATTTGTGCTTAGATACACAGGGCCAGCTTGCAAGCCAGACAAATTTAGACCTCATCCCTTTACATCTGCCCACTTGCCTGGAATTGCGTACATACCGCATACACACAACCCAGCCAATTTCTTACAGATCACAAGCATGCAAATCCCCTTCAAGCATATCCATCCCTTGTGTGCTCTTAATGACAACGTAACAGTTTAAATTCCATTTACACCATGTCTGACTGTGCAAATGATCCCTCTAAACTTCCCATTGTAAAATTGCACATCAAATGACCTGCATCAATGATACCCGCTTCCCACTAATTTTGCAGAGGCTGTTTCCTTCTCAATTATTTGTGTGTCCTGAGCACTATCATGCCCCTTGCCTCTGCCTGCCAACCACAGCCAAGAAACACAGTTTCTATTCCAGGAAAGAAGCTAGAATTTATCGAACTACTTTTTCCCAATCCAGAGTCCGAGTAGACAGTGTGCCTTTCCCTCCTCCTGCAGAATGAAGATTGGCTGATACAACATTATGGAAACACTAAAATTTCAGATTGCACTATTTCCAAAACTAAACCTGCTCCCTGCCTCCTTCTTTGCCTCCTTCCACATCATCTGGGGAACCAAACAACATCTCAGCCCTAAAGGCAGCTCAGGATGCTAGCCAGCAATCCTTGCAGCCTGCTATCCAGTAACTCTCTAGTAAAGAAGAAAAAATAACTTCCAGAAAGCATCTTTCCCCTCTGAAGGCAGCAGTTAGGTTCAGCATGCTGAGTTTTCTGCTGCACATGGGACTCTCAAATATCTGTGGAAAGAGCCTGGATGCCTGGTTTTCAGACAGGTCATGTTAGATGGAGTCATATTTCCAAGAAAAAAGAGCAACAGCAAAAATTAAGGATCAGTTACAAGCATAGGAAGCAACTGCTTTTAATGCTCATATTTTTATCATTGAAGTGGAGGAGAGCAGTTGATAGTAGGAAGGGAGACTAGGCCTGGGGAGATGGCCATGTTGGTCCAGTGCATGCACTGTCTTCAAGTATTAATCAAGTTTATGGAAAACTGGATTATTTAAAGTCATCCTTTCTTGCTAACAGCAAACTTCATTTCATCAATGTAGGGAGCCTGGCAGAAAAAAACAGCAGGATCTAAAGCAGGCTTCTTTCCTTTAAAACTTGAAAAGCACTCTGCACTTGCCCAAGGGAGCACCGATGCCACCTACACTGCATCTCCAGTGGTAAGCTCTGGATCAGCTCAGTTTTCCATGCAGCAGGAGCAACTGCAAAGTTGATTTAGCATGCTGTGAAGTGCAGAGAGGTTAGATAACCTCTTACAGAAGAAAAAAAATCATCTTGCACTTGGTTAGGTCTTGGGTATACAGATACATCTGCTGGCTAAAAGCTGTGCAATCAACAGAAATCAATCTATTCTTAAGGGCACAGCAGCAACACCTTTCTGATTACCCAAAACAATACACAGTTATCACAAGCCCCCAGATTAGTGCCAGACTCTTTCACCTGCCTTTTGATCCAGATTTGCAAGGAGTCAACAGCAAAGTAGTAATAACCTACGTATTTGTTTTCCAGGTATGCACATAAAAGCTGATACTGCTGACCCCAAGAGGGGAAAGCCATGATCCCTAGGTTCTCAAGAATGATGAATGCTGCTTAAAATTCATAAGCCACCTAGCTTTTGATGTATTATTATACCTTCTGGTCAGATTTCCAAGCTTCTCTCTACCTACTAGAGGCAGGAACCTTTCCTTTTTTAATTTTATATATCTATACACATTTAAATAAATGTACACATGTAAGAAGAAAAGTAAACCTAATCAGAGGATTACAGGAACCTTAAGGCAGACATCAACTATTACCAGACTTGCTGTAAATTTACAGCTGGTGTTTGCTTATTAATTAACTGCATTCAGTTGTTATGAAGACTGCGGCCAGAGTTTAACAGTACAAAAGGCAACAGCTTAGGGTGGAAACAAATACAGCGCACTACACAATCTGCAAGTAAAATTTCACTAACACAAAACCAGATTTCCCGAACTGGAATTTACCCAGGGTATAGCTTATAACACACCTATTGGCCCCTCAGCTATGCACATCACCCCAAAAGTAGGGCTTTTGGCAGCACAGCATCCCCATATAGCTCTCCATCACCAAGAGAGGCACCAATTACTGACCCCCATGCATAAAATTTTCTTTCTCCAGTGTTTTATTTTCCACTCCCATTGGGGAGTTTCTAGCATGAAACACCACTATAGCCATCAACAAGCAACCTATACCTAGTTGGCCTGTATGTACATAGTATCACTGGCAACAGGCAGGGAGTAGGTTTGGGAATTAATCTGTAGATTTTTCTAGTTCCCCCATCAATTTGACCAAGCCAGCCTAGTGTCCTTGTGGACCAAGCACATATCCTAAGCTGATAGATCTGACACTACAAGTTAGAGGGGAAGGTACCCCCAGAAGCATCTTAGGACCTTCAGGGACAGGTACAGTGGCCGAGCCACTACTGGGAAGATCTTTAAAGCTCATGAGCTACAAGGCAGCTACTCAGTACACACAAGCAGTCATACTAGCTTCGAGAAGCCACCCTGCTCTATACCCTATAAAGCACCCTAAAAGTCCCCAGTGTAACAGTTAAGTGCACATTTGAGCTTTTGCACAACTGAGACCTGACCCACTGAAATCAGCTGGCTGTGCAACACTTCACTGCCTGAGAGCAAAACAGAAGCCCAAACAGCCAGCACTTGACAAGCAAGGCAAAGGGTCTGGTATTCAACAAAAAGAAAGAAAATGACAGAGCAGTGAACCGCAGAGACTCTCTCATTACTGCTACAAGTTTTAGCATTGATTTTTATTTTTTTTTTAATGGCACACTTCACTCTTGCTCTCACTGTCACATCAATATTAGAGATACCACAGCAAAGGGAGGTCTGGGCCTCCTGGGAAGAGTTTCTTTTAAAGAAAGGCTCAAAGGAAAAATGAAATCTATTACATCTGACCCTCAGTATGGATGAAATGTAAAATCTTTATAAAACCCCAAAAACTGAAACAGCAATGCAGTGATCCAGGAATCTGTCTCATAATCTTCAAAATGCATCAGAATCCATGTAAGATGCCATGTGGTACATCCTTTATTCAGTCCCAATCACTTCATAAATGCATAAGATAAAAGTTATGCAGTTGTTTCGGAAATATGTTTTCACACTTTCCGCCCTATTTCCCCTCCGAGATCTACTTGAAATCCTATTTGTCATGGAGTTTAGGTTTCATAAAAGAAAAAAAAAATCTTAGTCTCTTTCATAACTATATCTCAAATATTGATTGTAATAACATTGCAGCTGCAACAGCTTCATGGTTCTGCAACTCAGAACAACCAACTTTGAGTCTGCTCATCAAAACAGAAAACAGAATTCAATCAAAATGAACTGTTTGGTGATCAGGCCAGTTGTTCACATGCTGCATCACATCAAACTCCTTTCAGACAGGCTGGTTACCTGAAGCCAGGTGAGGCTCCAGTTGTACTTTGCTCTGCACACCTGGCTGATTACACAGCAATTACCTGTATCTAACAAGATTAATCAGGATTAAATAAATAAATCTGCCTTCAATAAACTAGGGCAATCCAATCATTCATTCATATTGTACATAAAGCCACCCCAGAAACATATAATCACCTAATTTCAAAGCATTAGGCTTCTTTGCACAGTAAAAATGTACCATCAGTGCTCCCTTTGGGAGCGCACCACAAGTTTCACATGGAATGTAGTCCCCATCTTAAAAGGGAGTTAGAGTCCATAATGTTTGCAGCAACAGCATCACACACTTATACACTAATATGCACCCAGAAGTCAACTTAAAGCACAGGTGTAAGTAGTTCTTTCTCCTCTTACTGCACTGCAGCAAAGTATGGCTGTTGTTTAATAGCATGTGACAAAATTGCAGGACTGCCTATGGAAGGAGAAATAATCTTTAGGGGAGGGGGATTTAAGTAGGCAGAATGCAATTAACTAAATTGAAATTCAGTGGTTAACAACCTCATGCTTACAAAAATTGCTATATAGTCCTTAACGATCAGAGCTTCCATTTTAAGACTCATTGACAGTACTTCCATAAAAATCATCATGAAGTTCTGGCCCAGTAGAAAGTCAATGAGAAGATTAAGATGCTTTTAATTAACACCCCTTCTTTTTTGCTGAATCTTCAGGAAGGCTGATGTGCTGCCCTGCAACAGTGACTCAGCCTGCCTCTGCTTGGCACAAGTACACAGCAGAACCAATATAACAGGGATGAAAAAAATTTAGATACGGAAAAGTATATATATAAATTCTTATATATAGGAATTCTTAGAAGATGTGATTCTTGGAAATATAAATTCTTAGAAGATATGATTTGACTTTCATAGCAACAACCCTTGCAAAAGGGCTCATTCCCAGCCAGGGATGAGATAATAATGAATGATCTGCAACCAGGCCATGGAACTGTACTATTTCTATGACTCTGAAAAAACAAGGTGTGATGCCAAAAAGGTAGGATTAGCTGCAAGAAACCTTCATAAGCAAAAACAATCCCTCACTTGGATTGGAGGGAAAATTATGGGAACTACTTAGTGCATGATCCCTTCAGAATCAGAACCTCAGGAGGGGCTAGGGGGAAATCAAAAGAGGGGTTTGAACCCTCTCCACTGAGTCTCTGCTTTTCAAACAAACTCCTAGCTTCACACAACTGAGCTGAAATCACAGATCTGAAACAACCATCCCAAAAGGTTTCTGTCAGCCCCACCATTCTTTTCATCCCAATTCACATGTAGCCAGGTGTAACGTCAACAGGGGACTTTTCCTTCCCTCCAGAGCTTCTGCTATGAAAGCCTCTTTCAGACTCAAATAACATGCATGTCTGAGGTTTAAGACAAAAGTAACATTTAAACACTAAGATGGGCATATAGTGCCAAACTCATTCAGTAACACAGCTGTAATACCTTAAAGCAAACTCCTTGCTCTATACCAAACTGGAGTGACTCTTTTGACTGAATTTTTAGACAAAGCTAGGGACAGTTTTGGCTCTTCTTCCATGCACAAGCTCCTTCCCCCATTCAAGAGCAAATCTTCATCCCAAACCTAGGCTATTACTCTATCATTTTCTGAATCCAGCCTTTGCACTGAGATACAAATCTTTCATGCTTTACTCTGAGCCCACCACACGCTGAGACAAGAGTCGCAGGCTATAATAACCAGCGCAGACACACACTGATCGAAAAGTAATGCATAATTCAATATGAAGTTTTAAAATTTTAAGGAGCGCTCAGTAGAAAATAAACCAGAAAACCTACATCTCCAACAAGTTCTCAGTGATAACCTGTGTTTGAGACCACATCATTTTTTTAAGAGCTTCTGAACATTAAGACAAGAGCTCAGAGCAGAAACTCAAATCTTTTCCTACATTTGAAATTGAAACAATTCTCAGGATTCATCAGCCATCTAAGGGGCATCTGTTATTGCTCATAGCACCTCAAGACTTCAGCTGGAGTTTGACTCTTGAAGTTGAAAGAAAAATTTTCATGCTCTTAAAAAAATGTTGTGACTCTCTTCTGTGGTCCTGACACTCAGATTTAATCTAGAAGCCAATTCATCAAAACCATAAAATTATCCTTACAGATAATACCCACCTAGCTAGGAACGAAGACAGTTCTGGGTAGAAAGTGCCACCACTTGAGATTTTTGGCCTAGAACCTCAGACCAACCTCTTTCATGATTCATCATCTCCTTCACTTCCTCCCCTTCTGGAAGGTGCTCCCACATTCCAAAGAGCAGGCAGTCTTCTCCACCTGTATTTTATATTGCCTTAGGCTCAAGAGCCATAGAGGTCATGACTTCCCAGCAGCCTCTGTGCTAATGAGCTGTTCAGGTGGCAGTCATTTGCCCTGTTGAGTTGCAATCAAGGCATTAGTGTGAATGATGACACACGTGTGTGATTGCTGACCTGCTGTGCAAAGAACAGACATGCTCACATCCCAGAAGTCTCTCCCAGGGCATACAAGGCTCAGCATCAAACTCTGAACAGAATCTCCCATTCAATCTTGGGCAGACATCACAGCAAGACAGCAGCAGGACAGTGAGTGACATGTGCTGGCTGCAAAGGCAAGGGGTCACCTAGGTATCCTTGCCATCGAGGTCTAGGAGTGTTGGTCCCCTCACCAAGGGCAAGATGAACTCCCACTAAAGTTCATATGCTCAGAAGGAGGATGCATTTCTGCCATTCATGACAGCCTGCCAACCACCTCCTGAGCTAACAGCTGCCACCCTGCTCCCAGGGCATTGAGGAAAAGGTAGCCTAGAAGGGGAAGAACATGTCTTTCTAAAATCAGCCCATCCCCCTTCACCCACACTGTGACTGGGGCTGTCAGCAGCTCTCTCTGAAGTCACCTCTTTTATAATCAGCTTCTTTTGATCACACACTAAAACAGATGAGGTTCTGTTTAAATGCAAGCAACAAACAAAGCAGGCTGTTAAATATGTAGGAAACACCATTCCTTACCTGCCAGGCACCCCGGGAAGGCAGAGAGAGAGAGGGATGGGGCAGGAGGGAGCAAGAGCAAGGGAGGATGAAGGGGAAGCTCAGGAAGGATATGGATTGCACACCATCTTGATGCACCAGTTCCGTGGGCTGGTGGTCTGTTTCAAGCAGAAGAAGACAACTGGGGCCAAGTCGGGGTAGGGGACATCAGGATCCGGTGGGGAGGTGACTTCCTCATCCTCACCCAGCTCTGGGGAGGATGGCGGCTGCTCCAGCGGCGTTTGCTGCTCCGAGACCTCCAGATCCATGGGCTCCAGTGGGCAGACAGCAGAGGTGTGAGGGGGCTGTGGGCCTGCGAGCCAAGTGGAGGGGGGGTGGGGGATGTACTCTGCCATGCCAGCTGCAAGCGGGAAGCCCTGGAAAAGAGGAGAGGAAGAGAAATGAAAGCCACGTGAGGAATCAGCGGCAAGAGCACGGCGTGCCTGTGTTCTCCTGGTGAGTCTGGAGCAGGGAGAGCTGCAGGACTGGTTGCTCTGATAAATAATAACCCTCTGTCACACTTTGTGCTGAAGTAGTTTTAAGCAAAATTATTTTCTGACAGTCCTTCCCCCCTCCAAGACTCTCCTGGCTAGTCCTCTCCATGACTAACTATTCCATAAATCATCCTTGTAACCCCTGAGACACCCTGGCACAGTGCTGCACCAACTCAGATGATGGTGCCAACTCTTCTGGAGCCAGCCTGAGCACGTTAACAGAGCACTGCACTTTGGACCAACACGGACCCATCCTGACACAACACAGCCACCCTGCCCTCACAGTCTCTCCCACGGTCCCACTAAATACAGGTTCAGCTCTGCTGCCCCAGGCATTGCCCTCTCCCATCCAGGGATGTGCAGGGCTGGCCTTGTCCCACATCTCTCATTGGGCAGGCTCCTTCAGAGCAACACTGGGAAACGCATGTCAAACCCAGACAGAGCAATTGCTCCTTCAAACAGGGAGATGGATCACAAACTAGAAGTGTGATTAAATATTAAGCACCCTTTACTAGAGCTTGTGGAGCTCTGCTTTGCCCAGACCATGGAAGCACCATGAAGACAGGTTGCAAAAGTTGTCATAGAATCATCATATACACTGCCAGGGAGGAGGCATCCACAGCTTACCTGGGAAGCCTGTTCCAGTGTCCCACCACCTTCATACTAATGAATTTTTTTCTAATGTCTAACCCAGATCTACCCTCTTCCAGTTTGAAACCATGATCTGTTATCACTCCATGCCCTTGTAAAAAGTTGCTCTCCAGCTTTCCTGTAGGCCCCACTTTAGATACTGGAAGGCCACAATAAGGTCGCCCAGAAGTCTTCCCTTCTCCAGGGTGAACAACCCCAACTCTATCAGTCTATTTTCATGTGAGAGGCCCTGGGGTGCTCCAGTCCTCTGATCACCTCTGTAACCCTCCTCTGGACTCACTCCAATAGCTCCATGTCCTTCCTTTGTTGAGGGCTCCAGGACTGAACAGAAAGCTCCAGGTGGGGTCTCATGAAAGCAGAGTAGAGGGGGAGAATCATCGTCCTTGACCTGCTGGCCATGCTTCTTTTAATGCATCCCAGGGTACAGTTGACTTTTTGAGCTACAAGAACACTTTGGGAACTTATGTTTAGCTTCTCATCAACCAACACCCCCAAGTCCTTCTCCTCAGGGCTACTTTCAATCCATTCTCTACCCAGACTGCTATTGTGACTATTCCAGTAAGTGGAATGGCCAGAGAGTACGTGTGGGCGTTAGAAGGCCAGATGAGCATGTCATACTCAGTGGTACCTGAGTACTGCAGAGCATCAATGCTTTTGTTGAAGAACATCACTTTGTCATCTGGGTGCACATAAATGGCAGCTTTATTCTGGGAAAATGCAAAGCCAAATGTGGCTTGTCAAAGTGAGGGGAATTAAATAAACTCCATGGCCTGGCTTGGGATGGGTGATAACAATGGCACTTCTAGGAAAGTGAGCCTTCTCAAGGACTGCCTGATTGTAGCCTGATGGGCATTTTCCCCCTTTCACCTTGTTGGCATGCTCTGGAGTGCCCATGCTAGCAGTACAGGTTTCAGAGCAACACCAGAATCCTCAGACATACTGCAATGCAGAATGGAGCTGATCAGCAGCAGGAAAGGATGTCTGTCACCAAGATCCATGGCACAGACCTTGTCTACTCACACTCTCATCATAGTTTATGCTCAGATGAATACCCTTCACTTTAGCATCACACAGCCCACACACATCTCTGCTGATGCTGCTCTGCATTGGCATACTCACTGTTTCAGCCCAAGACACCTTTGATGCCCACACTGCTGGATTCATGTTCTCCAGTGCTCTCCACAGCAATCATCTGTCACATCCAGCCAACTTTTCCACCTTGGGCTGCAGTCCCCCGTTATCCCCAGCTAAGACCCTGCTATCTCTGTCTACCCACCCTGTTCATTCAGCCCCTGCTTCCAACACACACTTTGATCCAAAGCTTTACTTGTACTCCAAGGCTTGGTATTTCTCAGAACAAAGAGCAGCAAGTGCAGAGGTTTAGAAAGCAGACACACTGTCCCTTAGGGGATAGCACGGGAGACTTTGAATTCACTACCCCAAAGGCCTGCAGCTGTTGGAAAGAAACAGGTATCCTGCCTCCTGACAGACTTGGGATGCTATTCATAATTTTTTAACCCCTCTGACAAAAGTGGCAGCACATCCTTCCCACCATTCAGCACTTCTGTTTTCAGTTTCAGCAGGTTTCTCACATTGAGAACCCATGCAACTCCTTGTGCCACCTTTTCTCTTCCCTGTTCCTGCCAGCTCCCCATTGCCAGCTCTGAGCTGGCTCCTTTGCAGGCTATTAACATGCACTGGCTGAGCCCATCTTCTTTCCCATTAGCAACACAGAGGAGAAAGGTTAGCAGGGACAGCCAGGAGGAATGACTAATTAAGGTGCTCAGAGCATCTACAGCTGATGAGGGCATGACAGTTCCAAACTGTGACGTAAAAAGCTTCATAATTAACAATGCAACAGAGCAAAGGAATGGGAGAAACCACCTAATCAGCATTTCCTTGCTTTCCTCCAAGCAAATGTTGAGTGCCTCTTCTCCATTTCACCACTGCCAGGTGCACCTGGGACTTCCAGATGCAGCTCTGCCCATGTCAAACACGTGCACAAATAAACTGGTTAATGGCTGTATCATGAGCAGTTTATAGCTCCAATTTGTGCATCCCAGAGTCACTCAACAGACATCATATGGACACAAAGCTAGGTGAATCCTTTTGGGAGTCCTGAAGCAAAATATAGACCTTGAATGACAGCTGCCCTAGTGGAGATGTAATGCCCTTACTCATTCTGAGAGTAAATCCTGCTCTGCCACCCAAAACAGGCAGATCACACTCTCAAGGCTGTGATCACGGTTTACTTCATACTTAAAGCAGAACTAATACTCTATGTCAAAAGAGGGAGAGGGGAAACCCAAGCATTTGGGCACTTCTGAGCTCTTTATGTCAGCCCATTCTCCTGTCTTGGCTTCAAAGGGGGAGCAGTTTCCTGCTGGAGAAAAATTCTCACCACTACCAGCTCAGATGGGGAGGCTGGAATCAGATATTTTCACTATTTTGGCCAGGCTGCAACTTATGCAATGCTGAAATTTTCTCTGGGATTGCAACTATTGGTCTTCCCACACTGTAGCATTACCGTATAACTCGGTTGGAGTGAGTCTGTTAACAATATTTCAACCCAGGAGAAGCCCTATTTTAATCAAAATGACCAAGAGGAATGAGTTTGGCCCATGCACACACTGGCATACACAGAAAAAAGTGTATCAGCAGAGAGGGTTCATACCCAGCTAAAATACCAATAAAAGCAGATAGAATTATAAGAGCCCAGAGCTTGCCTTTGGGATGGCTCTAACTTCTCCTTTGTGTAAGCACTGGTTACGGTGACAAGGGTAATACAGGAGAATGATTAGATGGTCACAAGGTGGCCAGATGCACATTCTTCCCACTCAGCCTTTTGACCAGTCAAGCCTATCCCCAGCTAGTGGTGGCAGGTCAGACCCATCAATGAAAATCAAATCCTCCCCATCCCTGACTTTTATTTTCTGTCCAAATGCCCCCCAAACACGTGAAAACATTCCCCTGCAAAAATCCCATAGTGCTGGAGGAACGATGCTGCATCTGCTGCACCTGCCCCCCCAGGGAAAAGGAAGGCTGGCAGCTCCTCCCGCAAAGCCTGCACTAAAACCTTCCCCAGATCCAGGTCTCAAGTCTGCACTCCTCCTCCCACCAGCCATTCCTCAGGGCCATTTGAAACCACCACCATCCCCAGCCAAGCTCCTGCTGGTCCTGCATCTGGCACGCATGCCTGCTCCGGACATGTGTGCTGGCGGGGTGCTCATCCACTTGGCAGGCAAGGGGGAAGCTGCTGGCCTCTGGCTCAGCGCTTCCCCACTTGGGACCTGCTGGACAGAAGGTTTTGTGACTCTGCTGAGGAAGGATGCTCTGCAAAGACAAGGGAAGAGGTGAACTTAGTGAGCAAAGGAGATTGCTTGGGAGAAAAAAGAGATGTCACAATTCAAAAGCACTTCAATTTAGGGATGTCTGTCTCTACAGCCCAACATCACCTCCTGGGCTGCACCACTCAGCAGCATCTCTGCTGAGAAACATTCCCCCCTAAGGCTGGAGCTGGCATCCCCAGACTGTTAATGCTGTGGCCTCCCAGGCACAGTACAGCCAGAGTGCCATGAGCAAGCTATCCCAAGGTTTCCCATTGGCATCACATCCCCATTTGAAGCAGGCTTCTGGCTCTTAGCCACCTCTCCCTGCCTCCAGAGACACTGGGTGAAGAAAGGACTCTTGCAATGCTCACGCAAACCTCTTCTGAAAACATCTAGTGTGCAGACAGCATAGAAGAGGCCATTGCACCTTGCCAGTGGAAAACTCTGTTAGAGCCAGACAAGAGAGGAAAATACTGGTCCCAAGAGCACCACCCCAGCATTGAAGTAATCCACCCAGAGCCCAGTGGGACATCCGTCCTTGTGCACAAGACCATTTGCAGAGTTTGCCTCCCGCCCCATTGTTAACCCTACAACCCTTGCCAGCCCATGGTGCCCCAGAACCATCCCTTTCTTCATGCACACTGCTTGCATGGGAAACACCAGGGTACCTAGCCAAGATGAAAGCAGAGAGTATATTACTTATGTTTATACAGCACTTCCCATCCAAAGCAGACACAAGTCCTTTAAGACCATCCATCATAACCATTCACCTGTTACTCAGAAATGGCAAGAAGCTCAGTGGCTGCTCTGTCCTCCTAACACCCTGCAACACCCTCACAGAGGAGGGACAAAAATTACAACCTCCAGCTGGCATCACAAGGGAGGGCAAGATGGCCCCATCAACTGGAGCAGCACCTTCAATGCACATCTTTATTTATCATCTCCAAAGGTCCATCAAAAAGTTGACGAGCATCTTGGGGCACAGCTCTTGCAGCCAGCTTCCCACAAACCCAGACTTATTTAAGGATATCTCTGACTGCGTGACACGTTTATGAATACGTGTGGGTGACCCCGTTTGGTAGCTGCATGTGTGCCTGTGCCTCCTGGGCTGTGCTGTTGTACACGGTTGTGAGCCCGTGTTTGTTTGTTGCTATAAATGGCAAGTGCCAGTTATGTGTTATCTTTGATGCGTGTGTCTGGCTGTGGGGATGTGTTAGTCATCCAGGTTTCACACTCTGAGCATTTGCAGTGGTACAATATAATTAGTGGTACATGGCTCCCTCTGTGTTTATGTTCATCTGGCACCAGCATGTTTCTCTGCTTGTTCATGTGAGGCAAAGCCTGTTCTTGTCTGCCTGTATGTGTGTGGAGGTGTATGGGTATTGGTGAGGAACAGGGTCACTTTAATTAGCAGCTAATTTGAAAGAGGAGTTTTACTTCTCCATCAGACTAGCACCTCCTGATGCAATGTGATGTGGAAGAACCCAGCAGAAAGTTTCAAATGGCATCCACACCTTTCCACTCTGGTTATTACAAAGCTCTCCTCTTGCTCCAGACAAGGAGCAGAAGAAATTCCCACTTCCCACCAATTAGAAGAAGGAGCAGTGTTCTCAGCACAGGACACTTCTCATTGAAGAAGAACAGATGATAAAGGTAAGCAAACAGCCTCTGCAAGAGCCTGCCTTCACCCTGTGCCACAGGCAGCACCCCACAGGTGTGAAGAGCGAGTTCAGACCCCCTGGACATTTCTACTCGTATCATCACATCCAATGTGCATCATGTTTCTTCCCCCTTGAGTAGCTGGGACAGCCCCATCCTGGCTACGCCTCTGTTTACCATCCCTGTCACAAAAAAAGTGAGGATCTGCTTACGTTGCTAAGAAACCTTTGGCCAAATTTGAAGGAGATGTTGCAGACACCGGTAAGGGTGTTGCTGGAGAGATGAGGAAAAGGTAAAAGAGGAGAGAAGAAAAGGTGCACAATAAACACAGTCTGTTTGGGTCGAGGCAGTACAGAGGCAAAGGAAGTTTCCCCATGGAGAATTGTGGAAAATGTGTGGGGCTTTTGAAACCCAGAGTTTATCATTATTGAAGGCCTCAGCCTCATCCCATTGCTCCCCAAAGAACACACAGGTTTGCTTTCAACAAAAAAGTTTCGCCTTTGGTGCCTGAAATAAACAGGCACTTAAAAATCTCCTTTGGGGCACGGCTCCCCATTGTCTGTCCATGAGAAAGTTCTGCCCCACAGACAGCATTTTTCCTTTCCAGTCTGCCCCTCTTTGCCCCCGGGACATCCTTTGGCCTTGCACTGCTCACAGCCATGCCTCCACCTCAGGCACATTTCATGGGAGTGGATTCCTGTCATGTCCTCACACTTAAACCTCCACTTAGCCAAGCTAGGCATCTTTAGCACTTCATCCTTGCTCATAAATTAATATCCTGAGCCCCGTGATCTCTTCATACAGACCCACTCTGAGAAGTGCCTCTTGCCTACCACTGCTCTGCTGACACCGATGTGCCACGCGCTGCCTTCACACAGGGCTGGTACCAGACTGCTACCCTGATGTCTGTCGCTGGCCCCGTCACGCTGCAAGCCCATGTTTGATATGCCATCTACCATCACACCTCATCTCATGGGGTGTGCCCTCCCCTCCCCAGCCCTTGCCAGGCCTTCAAACCCCGTGTTTCAGATTGTGTTGCCCCCCAGACGCATTAGCTTGCATTTCTCCTCAGATGAATTTCATTACGTTATTTTCCTCCCATCTTTCTGACCTCGCCAGTTCCCTTTGTGTTATTTTTCTGCATCCCCCTCAGCAGGCACAAACCTGTTTAATCATCATCCAGGAAAGTCATTAATACTCTGTTTACTCCCCCCTCCAGATCAGCAATAAAGCTGTCAGCTAAGACAGGTCTGATGAGGATGATGAAGGGGAAGCCAGTGGTCTTGTAGGCTCTCAGCAGCAATGGCCTTAGGGCCACTGTCACATCCTCAGCCCCTGAGCCAAAATAAAAAGTGCTTGCAGGAAGAGGAAAAATGTGAAAATACCCTGGTTGAGCCTCATGGAGAAGCCCACACCAGGGCAACAGAGCTGCAGCTTCTGCCCACCACAAAGGCAGATGGTGCCCAGTGCTGCAGCTCCTGGCATTGCACCTGCACTGGGAGTGGATGGAGAAGGGCAGCCTGGGGCTGTGGCCACGCTGGTTGTTCCCACCTGAGCTAAGCCAGCGGTGAGAAGCTGTGCCCTTGCACACCATCCTTTCCGGACCAACCTCTCTTGCCATTTTGTCCAAGTCTCAGTGTCCAGCTTGACTCAGTTTCCCTTCAGGACTGGTGTGGTGAGTGGGTGGAGCAAACAGCAGCACACAAGGAGTGGGGAGGCCCTAGAAGACCCCCTGCTCACTGTCACAACAAAGCACCGGGTGAAACCTCTCACATACATACCCTTGCCCCACCGCAAGACTTAATCCCAGCCTACATCACCACTTAAATCTGAAGAGTCCCCAGAAGGGAAAGGGAGGTGGGGAGAAGCTAGAGAGGAGGCAGCACATCTAAAGGGAACACAACACTAAGGGATTTGGGGAGCACCAAGAGTTATATTTTACACCACTCCCTTCAAATAAATTATTGCAGCCACCCCCCTGACTCTAGATGAGATTATCTGCATAAACCTAGATGCACATTTAGAGCAAACTAACTCTGGCAAAAACAAAAATAGGAAGGGAACTGAAGATATGTGGAGTATGATGATGCCCCAGGCTCTGCCTCCAGAAAGGAGAGGGGATATGGGAGAGAAATATAGCTACAAAGATAGGATGGGTTCCTGCATCCCACGTGATTTGGTTACTGACACCACTGCTCATTTATATAAGCCTGAAAAGTCCCCTTTCTCTCTCTGCTGCCATCAGAGGAAAAAAAAAAACAAACCACCACACACCAACTAACCAACCAAAACAAAACCACAAACCAAATCAAAACTTGGATGGCTGCTTAAATAGAAACCACTGAAAAGCAGCAAAGATGCCAAAGAAGGATATCTGACCAGAGACCTGAAATGGATCTCTGTAGCACAATTTGAACCCATAGCAGATGACCTTGCAAAGTAATTAGGTCCAAAAGAGTCCATCAAAGATTTATCCCACCTCCCATAACTCCCAACACCCCTGGCAAACTCAGAGTAGCTCTAAAGGCAAAAGAGGAAAGAAAAAAACTCCCAAGGAAGACAATCAATTGAGGACACAACCACCAAAAGTCCTTGCCCTGTCAGGAGATGCAGATGATGGTGGGCAGGACACACTGCACACATGCACACACTGCAGCAGCAGCAAGAGTATCCCACCCATCGCTGCCATTCTGACCTGTAGGAATATCCATTCCTAATCTCTTTCCTTGCATTGAACTTAATCAAGCCTGTCAGCAGGGCATACTAACCCAACAACTAAGAAATAATACCACTAACCTCACCTATGCTCTCTGTACATTTCTATTTTTCTAGCCACGGCCAAACTCAGACACTTCAAATAAAGGAAATAACCTTACCTCCACTTCTAATGACACCACACAAATACTCGCAGCATCCACATCACAGCAGCAAAATCCCCAGCACCTCTCACCTCACCAGCAGTGCAGGTCAGCAGCTCCTCTCCATCGTGTTCAACCACACGACCATAACCCCAAGTACCAGTGGTTTCCCATGGAAATGCCCTTTGTCAGCTCTCTCTAGGACATCCCTGTCAAGTTTTACATTGAGGCATAATGGAGAAGGATATGGTGCCTGCACTGCAGACAGTGGTTATGTCAGAAACAGAGACCAGCTGCCTGCTTTTTTTTAATACACACAAACACACTTGATATAGAGGGGGTGATCCTTTTGTTTTGGAAGAACTCCTCCAGTCCTGCTTTGGTCAGAGAGAGATCAAGCTGCTGTACCTCACTCTGCAGGTGCTGGCAAACACAAGCTACAGCAGACAACACCAACCAAAAGAATTTCACACTAAGAGTCCTCAGCATGTCCTCCATGGGCACACAGGACTGGTATCAACCCACAAAGCCCTTGATGACTGAGCCCAGGTTAGCCAAGAGCCCACCTCCCTCTTGCCCCACCACAGCACCACACTCTTGCAGTCTAAGGCAAGCAACACAGCATTTTCTGAGAAGTCCTCATTGCAATTAGTAGCTGATGCACTGGGCTGATTGCTTTCCAGTGAACACCGCAATGCTTCAAACACAGGGGCCTGACAAGTACTGGGAAATCAAGGAGTTTATTACCAAGTTAGTGGGTTGATTTATGCAGTCTGAGTTATGATTAGAGGGCTTAAATAAATTTTGTATCAGCATAAGACATTTTTCGAACCACTAGGTGATTTCTAAGAGCTTCAAGGTATGCATTTCAGACACAGATGAATAAACTAAATAAGCTGACTCTATTAGGTCATTATAAACAACTGTGCACCTCTGCATAACCAGGAAGAAACCTTTACTTTCCAATGGCAGGTTGGAGTTTTCAGATCTTGAACACTCTTAAAATCAGCCCTATGCTATCCCATCTTACAGATTTTAAAAAAAGCAGCTAGGATCTACCTGATCTAGCAGATCCACCTGCACCACTTGATTTCTAATCTCATCAATGGACCCAGCAGTTTTATCAAGGCTCTGGTGCAAGTGCAGCCGTTCACTTGCTTGCTTGAATTTGCAGGATTAGGACTTTGATTTAATAAAAGAATAAATTTATTTTATATCAGTGGCCAGGTCTTTTAAAGATTCCTGACACTGTGTATGCATTTCATGAGTTTCCAGCTGTTTCAGAGAAAAATGAATTAAAATTCATTTCACCATTTCCCCACAATAAAGCTGAGCAAGCATATGGCTTCTTTGCAGCAGAGCCTGCAATTGCAGGCTTTGATTTTCTCAAAATCAAAGGTGGCCAGCCTAAGCCATCCTGGTCTGGGCTATCCTCCTGGTGTACCACGGAAGGAAGGAAGGAAGGAAGGAAGGAAGGAAGGAAGGAAGGAAGGAAGGAAGGAAGGAAGGAAGGAAGGAAGGAAGGAAGGAAGGAAGGAAGGAAGGAAGGAAGGAAGGAAGGAAGGAAGGAAGGAAGGAAGGAAGGAAGGAAGGAAGGAAGGAAGGAAGGAAGGAAGGAAGGAAGGAAGGAAGGAAGGAAGGAAGGAAGGAAGGAAGGAAGGAAGGAAGGAAGGAAGGAAGGAAGGAAGGAAGGAAGGAAGGAAGGAAGGAAGGAAGGAAGGAAGGAAGGAAGGAAGGAAGGAAGGAAGGAAGGAAGGAAGGAAGGAAGGAAGGAAGGAAGGAAGGAAGGAAGGAAGGAAGGAAGGAAGGAAGGAAGGAAGGAAGGAAGGAAGGAAGGAAGGAAGGAAGGAAGGAAGGAAGGAAGGAAGGAAGGAAGGAAGGAAGGAAGGAAGGAAGGAAGGAAGGAAGGAAGGAAGGAAGGAAGGAAGGAAGGAAGGAAGGAAGGAAGGAAGGAAGGAAGGAAGGAAGGAAGGAAGGAAGGAAGGAAGGTCCTCATATACCAACCAAAGCTTCTGTGCCCACCCAGAAACACCCACAGGCAAGCAGTGATCTCCTCGTGAATCAGCATCCCCTTCAAGTGGTGCTTCCACTCAGTCCCCTTGATGGCAGTGGCTGTGCCACTGTCCTTCTCAGCCAGTCCACTGCCTGACAACACTCCTGAAGCAGCAACAAGGGGAGTCTTTGTAAGAGAGAACAGGCAGGTTGGCATAATGACTCCTTTATGGTAGGCACTGTCAGATTGATCCAGGCATCAGAGGGCAAACCCCTTAGACATAGCAGATCAAAGCTCCCTCCTTGTCCCCTCAGCTCTCCTCTGAGATAATCACCATCAGATCTCCGAATGAGATGTGGATCTGCTGGTGCAAGGAGGTAGACAGTGCTCAGACACATGCTTTCCAGTAAGATCTGAAGGCACAACACCCTCTCCCAGCCAGCTCAGTGCAAATGCCCCACCAATGGGCAGGGTATCCAGCACAATGCCCAGATTTGATCCCTGTCTGCCTCCCAGATGCCCTGGGGAGAAGATCATGGCACTAGATGTTCACCAAAGGGTGTGCACTGCTGCCATTCTTTGGAAGCTCACATTTGATGACAATGCCATGAAACTGTTGTGTTATTTAACAGAGAGAGAAATAAATGCCCACAGTACAACAGCATAAGCCTTTGCCTCCTGCTTAAGGCTCCTGCCCAGACCTGAAGGATAGGGCAGTGCAGGCTGAGGTACAGATGCTTAGACAGTGTCCTTAAAGCATAAAGGGAAAGAGGGTCAGAAACAGGACTCCTGAATTCTCTTCCCAGGGTTTTGAATGAAAAGTTTCTTTGCAGGTAGGGTGGTGAGAACATAATGAGCTTGTGGATTTCCTTCTACCAACAGAGAAGTATACATGCTAGAGTGAAAACATCGAGGGGTTAGGGGGATGGAGGGTCAGCAGGTGCCTTCCTTCATGTGGGATAATAAATCCTCAATCCCCAGCCCAAAATTTAGGACTTGAGAGCTCTGCAACAGCACCCAGAAACAACTGACAATTAACGTAGCAGCCTTCTCAGTGACAGAGATACAGAACCACTAGCAACCCCCAGATCAAAAAGAAAAACACTTCATATTCGCAGAGAGAAAATGCAGAGCAACTTCTGCTTTTTTGATATTTACAATTTTTCTTTGTAATAATTTACAGGGAAGTGATGCATGCTTTTTTTTCTTTCTGGTTGGTTTTCCTTCTTTTCCTTTTTTTAAAGCCCCTGGTACTTTTCACACAGCTGCTGTTACCAAGAAGCAAGAGGTATCCATCAAGAGTGTTATGAAAACCAGCACTGGCAGAAAATATGCCAGATAATTGCCAGTCAACAATGCCTATTTCTGATTCTTTTCTTTTTTTTAAATTCTTCTATTTCATTTCCCCCAACTTCATCCAACAGCTTCCCATGATGTACAGAAGATGCATTTGCTATATTAAAGTGCATTCTATTCCCTGTCCCTTTTCACTTTGGATGTTGCACACGCCATTGAAATGCAATAATGATCATAAACAAAACAAGAAAAGACAATTTATTAAATCTAAATCAAAGACCAAACTCTTGCTTTGCAAAGAAAAAAATGCCCCAAACCCAAGAAGCCTCTGAACATTGAGATGGTTTTAAGAAAAGTTATATATATACAAGTCTCAGACAGTTACCTCTCTAGGGAAGAGATTTTGTAACCCTACCTCTTTCCCACCATCCTTCTTCATCATAACCCTAGAAACTAAACAGACCTCAAACTAAATTTGAAATTCCTGAGATTATTCACACTCCTTGTATCATTTATTGTCATGTATAAGAAGCCGATGAATATGTGAGAAACACATTTCCTGATGCAATCACTCATGGACAGGAACTGCTGGACTCACAGTTTTTCCCTTTCCACCACTATCCCTGACCAAAACACACACCAAAATCGATTACTGCTACTTGTTGGATAAAGAGGCAGTCACACATCCATGTGCACTGCACACAGACATACATGTACAGCTGGACATGCACAGAGAAATAACTTTCCTCTCTGAAAAGACAGAATTATTAACATTACAGACATGTCTACCCTCAGCTGTTACTTCTGCCAGAGAGGAAACAGGTACGAAACAAAACAGGAATGATGCAGGTACAACAGTAGGCACAAGTTTTCTATATAAAGGACAGCAAAACCAAGCAAAACAAGACAGACACAGGG
The DNA here is from genome assembly GCA_023637945.1 of Phaethornis superciliosus. Lineage (NCBI taxonomy): Eukaryota > Metazoa > Chordata > Aves > Apodiformes > Trochilidae > Phaethornis > Phaethornis superciliosus. The sequence continues at coordinate 60,180,659 of JAJQWJ010000001.1, read as the reverse complement.
TTAGCCAGGTGTGCATACACCTCACCTACCTTTGCATGGAAAAGAAATCTCCAAGGGAGAAGTGTCCAAGTCAGAGAAGCAAAATAAAATAATAATGAAGATGCTTCAAAAAAATTCCCCCACCAAGAAAAAAAAAAGCCCCCCCCCACCTCTCCGCTTTGCACACAGGCACTCTCACACACAGACACACACACCTCAGCACCCCGGGAGGGGGGAAAAAATAGGAAGAAAAAAGATCAGGATCAGCTGAGTGACAGGGAGCAAAGAACCTGCAGGCGAGAAGCGGGGAGTTGTGTTAGATCCGTGGCTGCAAGGACTGAGCGTGTGCAGGAAGGAGATGGTTTAAAAGGAGAATACATGGTAAGAAATTGTAGCTGCTCAGGCTGGAGTATGAAGCTCTGTAGTCAGAGCAAAAGAAAAGAGGGGAAAAAAAGGGACCTCTTCCTTGAAGGGAGGGTTTGGGGAGCTCTGTGTGTGTGTTTTTTCCAGGAGGGGGGGAATGTTAAGAAGTGACAGAAGCTTCCTTCCAAAAAGACCAAAGAGTTAAAATAATCTCAGGGTGCTGGGAAGTGATGGAGGTGTGAGTGGGGGCAAGTTTAGCTATTCCATGGTGAGAAGCAAGGAGGAAGGGCTGGTGTGTGGTTTCTATCTGTCTGTCTCTCTGTATCTGTGTCTTGTGGCATGTTCACCAACGGCTCACGGAGCGAACTGCACAGCAAGAGATAGAGAATAACTGTACAGGCAGAGAGGGAGAGAGAAACACTGTCCTTACAGTGACACCAAATGTCTTTAGGGGAAATTTACAATTAGAGGCATATAAGGCAGGAATTTTAGCAACACCAGAGGTAAGGAAGAAATCTTCTCGCACGTTGCTGCACACCCACATCCACAGTGGGATCTTGGGACAGGCGATTTTCTCCTCTCTTTCCTGAAGGTCATCAGCTTTGGTGTGTTTGCCTTGCCCTGAACTTGTGAGCATGTGTCCCTCTGCATGCCAAAGACCAAGCAGGTTAGAGAATTGACCCTTGGGAATAGAAAAAAAAAAAAAAAAAAAAAAAAAAAAAAAGAAACAACCTAATGACCCACTCAAAATGTCCCTCCCTCAAAACCAGCCCCTCCTCTCCATGATCCTAATCCCATATCTGCTACAGAAACTCAGAGCATGGGAACAACTCACTGCAAATTAGCTTTCTACTGTGTTTTGTGAAGCTAAGTGAAAATGAGAGGGATGAATAACACACAGCTAGAACAGAGTATGGCCTCCTGATGCCTCCCTCCATGGAGAGCCAGCCGAGCTGTCCCCCACCAGACTCGTCCTGTGTCAGAGCAGCCCTACACTGGCCCCTCATCTTTGGAGCATCAACTTTAAAATTTCATGCTGAGCATCCTAGAGATGGCTCTGGGGAAGAGACACTATTTGAATCTATCACAGTTTTCATGGTTCTTCATGGATTTTGACCAATAAAACCCCAGATGTTATAAGAGACGGAAATATTCTTCTGCCACCAGCACATATTGTAAATACCCATCTGAAAAATGCCCAGCTCCCACTTGGGGTGTGGTACATGTGCTGCAGCCCAGAAGTGCCTCTACTTCCTCACAGGGTTACAAAAAGCATTCTCCCCCCATCAAGATGACATCTATGCTGGCTGTCACAGACTTTGCATTCACAGCTAGAATTGCTGGGTCAGGGTAATTAACACATCTGACCTAAAAATGGTTAGGAAACCAAGCACTTCAATCATGCTGCAAAATAGACCCTCAGTCACTAACTCTCCAAAGGAAAGCAATGGGGCAAGCCCACCTTTCAGTAAAGATGCAGCACCTCTGGTTTGACCTCAAGGTAGATCACATATGTTCACCATCTAGGGTGAAAAATACCTGGTACATACCCTTTCCTTTGCTGTCCATCTCTGCACGTTTTAGCTTTGTCATGCTAGAGGCAACAGGCAGAAGCCATGGAGCCCCCAGCCATTTTCATCATATAAACCAAGCTCCCTGGAGTCTGAGCAAGGTGGTTAGTGTCACCAGAGTCTCCCAAGAGGCCCTTAAAAGTCTTTGGAGCAAAGATGACAGCTGCTGTCCACTTTTAGTGTAACACTCTTTCGGTTTATAAAGTGTTTAATCTTGTTTCCTCTCCTAAAAGACAATCTCAGCCCCCAGAGAATCCTCAGGATGCACCAGGAGTGCTAAAATAAGAATAAAAATTAAAAAACGGTGGGAATGTCGTGACCATCAAAAGTTACCTCATAAACAACCCTCCTGAAAAACAGCCCTGCCTCAGACAAGTCCTGCCTTTCTTTTTTTTTCATAGCTTCTCACCAGGGCTGCACTTGCATGGGAAACCAATGCATCATTCACAAGCTGGAAAGAGATTTTCCTCTAGGATAAATATTTGTGCTGGCTAGATCCCTCCTCATCAGTGGTCAAAGACTTTTTGTACTGAAGCTGTGCAGGACACTACCTCCATCCACCTTTGGTCCAAAAGATGGTTCCCCCATCCTGCAGAGGCTGGAGATCTCCCTTGTAGGAACTGAGAGACAGCAACTGTATCCACATCAGGAAGCCCCTTGAAATAGCAAATGTGCAAGCAACCACTGGCACTCATACTCCCATATACACATGCCTATGTATGTCTTCCTCATTCCTACATACTCTGAAGGGGATGACCTTCTAGTCCCCTCATGCTAGCAAGTCCAGCCTGGACTGCTACAGAGAATCTCCATGGCTTCCTCCTCACCAGCCACAAGACATTCACCACTCCCTCTCTGCACAGAAAGCATCTGCTGTTCCTTCTTGAGTAGAAGGGCTTCAATTCTGTCCCCAGAATGATGAATCTGAGAATTATATGATTTCAGATGTCTGCAATTCACCAACAAGCCCCTTCAGGGGGAACAGGAAAAAAATGCAATTGAATTTATTCATGCATGAATATCAAATGAGAAAAAGAATGAGGAGGAGGGCAGGAGAGCGAGAAAGGGGGTGAGACAGGAGGGAGAAGCAGGGCATCAAGGAGAGGTGAAAGAAACACAATTATAAAGGAAGGTGAAGGGTTGACAGAGAGGCACGGGAGGCCAGACGCACACAAATAGAGACCCAGGATAATCTGTGGGTCATCACTGATGTCCACATCCCAGGATCATGTCTGTTTGCCTTCTAGCCTGCCCACAGCATGGGGATAAACAGACATTTGAACTCTCACTCAGACAATCCTAATTGATAAAAGCACACAACAGGCTTGAAAGGAGGGGAGAGGGGAAAGAGAAATGGAGCCATGAGCTCACCCCTTCACAGATGGAGCTGGTCAAAAGAGCAAGACCAGGGCAGCACACGTTCCTGCTGAGACACAGGTCCAGAGCAGAGCCAAGTTTTCCCTGCATCCCTCCCCAGACAGCACACACCGGGGAGGCTTTCCATGGACTTGCTGGGATATACACCATGGGCATCCCCCACAGTGTCAATCCCAGTGTTATCACCAAGCCTTGGGCTAGGAAATGTTTGGCCCCTTTGAAAAGACCTGCTCTCCATCAGCACCAAGGGAAGGGCCTGAAGACAAATGCTCCTTGTCTTGCAGGTCAGAGTAGTCAAAGGGCTCTGTCTTCAACCCTCAAGGCTCTTTCAAAGAGTTTTGTCACCTTCCCTGGGTGATACACACGGGCCCTATTGTGAGTGACCTGGAAGCAGGTCACACCAGAGGTGACTGTGGCACAAACTGATCCTACAGGTGCATTTCCAAGGGTCACTCTCTATCCTCTCTGAAATATTTTACAGTAACAGGAAAGTCTGCATCTTCCCTGTCACCCCCTGAGCAAGCAGCCCTGTCTGAGAGGTTAGTGGGGAAAGTATGTGATTCACTGCAACTGCTTCAGAGAGGGGATAAGGCAAGAGGCAACAAGCAGGGAAGAGGATTTGTATAAAGGCAGAGGCTCTAGGGCTATCTCTGGGAGATGCAGCCCTCTCATCCACAGGTTTGCAGGTGGCTGCAGATCGAGCCCCATGTGCAGCAGCCTATACCAGATTTAAAGGTATCCTCTAGCCAAGTCTCATGGGCATCATCCTCCCCCCCGACAGGCTGAACCAGCCACGATCCCTCTTGCCAGCCCTGATGGCAGATCCTGCTCTCCTGCCCAGCACACAGAAGCCAAACACCAACCATTGCTGCCAATCCTGCTGCTGTTGCTACCAGGAATGGCTGTGCAGCCCAGCCTGGCTCATCTGCAGGGCACACAGACTCCTCAGGGCTGGGTCTACAGTGTGCCCAGAGCAGCTGCAGCCACATGTTGGCTGAGCTCATTCCCAGGCACACAATAGGGAAGAAGAGCATCCAGACACAGAGCAAGCTTCTTCAGCATGGTCCCAGGAAAGGCATCAGGTCCAGCATCTGCTGCCATTGTGGGCTTATGTTTGCTGCTTCCAAGAGACTGTGCTCAGCTTTTCCCACACTCTTCAAAATAGAAAGAGAAAAATAAAATGAGAGAGAGAGAGTGTAAGCTCTGACGTGAACCTAACTTTAGCTCCAAGGGCTGATGACTCACTCCACTGGGGGAGAAGTGGCTGAGCTGGCTGTAGGTTTCTGTTTATATACCTCACTGAGCTAAATATATAGACTGAGAAGTTCTTCTGTTCTAGTCCAACAGCTTCAATCTGCATTTTATCCTTCTCAATCTTAATGTTCCCTTCCCTTCTAAATTTCTCCCTCTTTCCCCCCAGCACTGCCTTCCTAATCCCCTTTACGCTTACTTTATTGTAGGAAATCGAAGAAACACGTCTCTCCACCTTTCACTCTCCCTGGTGTTTATGGTTAGACTGACAGGGGATTGCTGGGAAATGATTCAGTGTTGTGGCTCTTAAGCACAGCTCCCCACCAAGATCTGCTGATGCATTTCAGAACTGGCCCGGCACCCCCAGCCATGTGCTGACAGTCAGATCCTGTTCTGCCTCCTGATCCCAGTGGTCGCACAGCTCTCCAGATGGATGGTGGCTTCCTCCCAGGTCCTGTTGCTCCACTGTGGAGCTCCTCTCCAGCTCTTACCCATGTGCTCTGGAGCATTCAGGGTGCATCCTTGCCTTCTCCAGACCAGCACACCAGGGAACAGTGCCTCTGTCTCCAGCCATGGTCCCTAAGCATCAGGGGACTCCTCAAGAAGAGTTGACAGCCAGCTCCAGCTATTCTCCACTTCTATGTCCAGAAAACAAACTCTGTCATCATCTAAAGTCATCTGTATGAGACCAATATAGTTCTTTTCACCCATGATCTGCCAGAGCAGGAGACTTGCATGGCTGGCACCTCAAAGCACCTTCCTTCACACCCATGTCTGTATCTTGCACACTTATGGCACGGTGATGCCATGGTTGTTCTCCCTTTCCATAACTTTCATATACCAGATGTGGGCTCCAACTTGCCATTCAGCTGCACAGAGGGTCTGGAGGCCCACAAAGGAGGGTTCCACACATACTCTCCTCCTCTGTGCTGGGTGTTGCCATCCTTCCCCACTGCCTGACAAATACAGCATCATATTACACGTTGGAAAAGAAGTTCATGAAAAGAGGTGTAACTTTGGAGAAGGGCTGAGGCAGGGAGTACAGCAGCACAGGATGCTGCAGAGACGCAATGACTGCATGCACAAACCTGCTTGTCTTTCTTTTGCAGGGCCAGAGTTGTGTGGCAGACCTGAAATAGATGATTGAACACACAAGGATCATTTCTGGTTGCACCAAATGCCACCATTAATCTGTAACATCTGCAAGCTCTGATACCCCTTCACCTTCTCCCTCCTCATCCAGAACAGGTCGAGACAAGTGGAGAAGGGGATGGTAAAAGACAATAGCTCAGAAAGAGGTGAGAGGGAAAATATAAATCAGTCCCTCCAGCAGAGGAGAGAAACAAAGAGAGTGCAAGAGAAAAAAGAAAACTCTGCCCCCAAAGGGCAGCTCTGAGCTGTGATAGCAGACAGCTTTGTAGGCAGGAGACCATTTATGAAGAGGTGGAGTGTTATGAAAAACAACAGCAAAGGGAAAAAGCATAATGAGGTCATCTGTATTTGAGGGAGAGGTCTCCAAAGGCTGGAAAGCAGTTTAGCCTGAGAGCTCAGTCTAGGAACTGAGGATCACTAGTGCAGTTCTCTGAGCAGCTGCTGGGAAGAAGAGCATTGTCTTCAAAAGCTCTGGATTAATCTTCTCTAGATGTGGGTCTGTGGGTTCCAGAGGTGAAACCTGGATCTGAGCTTCCCTAAGGTATTCCTTGGGTTTGGACTAGACTGAGGTATGCCTGTCTCTAAGGAACTGTCTCATACAGAATGTATTTGTCATCTTGCTCAAAGCCTTCTCATCTCTGCCCAAAGTATCAGAAATTAAGCAGCAAAGCCATCCTGACCTGACCCATCCTGACCATCCCACTGATCATCCAAAGGACAATCATGGAGAGCATGCATACAGCAGCCTGATCATTCTCTATGTAAGGATCAGTGCTTCATTTGTAGAAAGTATAAACAAACTAACCTTAAACATGTAAGCATTTGTCAAACACCTGTTGCAGAAAGACAGGCTCAGTCTAGGCTGAAGTGAACAGTCCCATTGATCCATTACCCTCTTGGCACAGCTGTGCTCCCTGGCTGTCAGGCAGCCCTTGCCTGCCCTCAGGACAGAGGCAGAGCAGACAAGGCACATCCTCCCATCAGCAGCTACTCCTGGGACAGGAGAAGAAGACAGCAAGGGCTAAAGAGCACCCCTGAGATGTCCTCTCAGGCATGGTCATTGCTCCTTAAAAAGGAGAAGAGAACAAACTTGCATCTCAGATAACAGACAGTCCTTCTTGTCACCCAGCCATAGCTTGGGCCTTAACTCTTTGAGGCTCTGTTCCATGTTCTGCCTGGATGCCCCACCCCAGCTGGCCCTGACCCCATGGTCTGTCCTGGCTTTGGACCCAGGGAAGCCTCTGAGGAAAACCAGACATCAGCTGAGTGGCAGAGAGTATCAATGGGCCAAAAAGCAAGAGGCCTGCTTGGGCCAGTGAGAAAAATGAAGGGAGATCTCGAGAACCAAAATAACAGAAAAGAAAATCTTGTGGTACCTCCTCATGATGGGTTGACACAACATAGCCTGGGCCAAGACAGTCTGGATCCAAGGGCTGTTACCTTTCAGGGAGCAAGAGCAGAACTAGAAAAGGACTAAGATGGGAGTACATATGCAGTAAGATCTACAAACAGGTGAGACCCATTCACATTTGCTATGGCTCATGAAAGACACACCTTTGGCTCATACATTGCTTTTGTTTAGAGCAGCACAAGCCTGCAGAAGGCAGTAGATAACTCCCAGGGCAAAAGACAGAGGATGCCTAAGATGCTGATGGATCAGACCTTTTCCCATCATGCAGTGCCTTGTGGACTAAAGACACAAAACAACATAGGAATAAAAAGGAGAATGTGCTTTTTGTTATGGGACTCACCACTGCAGTAGAGGGTTGGCTGAGATGATGCCTTTTCCTGATCACATGAAAGGTTTGAGATTCACCTGCCCTCTAACATAATTGAAAATTTATTTGGTCCGGTGATCCATATTCTAGGTACTAGAGCAAAATGAAACAAGATCAGACCCCCAGTATATAAACTGAGAGGAAACTTTTTCATTGGGGTGATTATCTCCCCAGTGTTATCTCTTTTCAGCTCTATCTGATGCACAGGTGCACACTGATTTCTCCTTTTTTGGAGGGAATATGCCCTTCCACGTGCTTGATGTTACCAGTGGGGAATTTTCGAGGTGGTCTAGAGGCAGTTGATGGATTTTCTCTTCTGTTGTTGAAGTACAAAACAAAAGATCTCCTCCAGCATTTTTTCAGCTGTAGGGATGTTATATAAGCACTTGAATAAGGGAACAGACCTAAGTCTCATCTTAGAGATGAGGAAACTGAGGCCCAGAGAAAGCAGATGATCCATCCAAGATCACCCTACAGCACAGGTGCAAAGCCAGGTCTGCCCAGTCCCAGCTCAACACCCACACCGTGGGTCATCCTGCACTAGCACCCCTGGATATCAAATCTCATAAAAGACACCACATCTGACATCAAGGTGTGCACTGACATGGGGAGGTGAAGGAAGGTGTTTCTTACCAAGCCTCCCATTGCTCATCTCTATCTTTCACTAGACTGGGTGGTTTAATTTTTCTCAGGGGCAGAACATGGGCAGAAAGGAAGATCTTGGATTAGATCAACTGATCCAATGTGGCATCCACTCTGCTTCTAACTTTTCCCTAGTCCTACAGCTCCCATGGGTATGTTTGTTAAATAAGAAAGAGAATAGAAGAGACAGAAAGATGTAAATACTGGGGACTAAATTTGAGCCACAGCAGCGCCTGAGGGAGAATTAAAGAAAAAATAAACACACACACCAAAAAAAAAAAAAAAAATTAAAAAAAAAAAAAAAATCAGAGAACAGTTTAGCAGACGCAGGGTTAGGAAGGGACAGGGGTTATGGTTAACAATAAGCCAGTTTGCTGTTCTGCTCCCAGGCTACAGACCAATCTTCCTCTCCCCGCCCCCAGCTCCTCCATCGCTCCCATCCTGCCTCCTGCCCTCCCTGTCGCTCATTCTTTCTGCTCCGTCACTTCACATCAGGTCGGGAATTTGATGCAAGGCGCCTGCATCTCCCCACAGCTCCACTCCACTGGCCCAGCCGTCGCTCCCATTCCCCAGGCGCACCCACTCACCTGCCAACCCCCTGCTGGAGGGTGGGAAGGGGGAGCTTGAAGCACTCTAAACCTGCAAGGCAAGAATTCTCCATTTGCTGGCAATAGAGCAAGGAGAAGGGTCCGTCTGAGCACCCAGGGCTGGATGGTACAGCTGGAACTGAAGGAGATGCATGGAACCACGATGCTCAGCAAAACCAGTTCGTCCTGCTCACACAGCCACGCTGTTACTGGTACACAGGTAACATCCACACAGCACTACAGAAGTGCCTTATGCATCCCTGAGGGCTGCTCAAGAAGCCTGGGCAAGGAGAGCAGTGGTTATCCCCATCTTGCAGCACAAGCAGGCTCTGTGCCACCCCATCCCACCCTCTCCGTTGTACAGAGTTTGATGGGAAAAGATGCCTCCTTTTCCAACTCTGCACACAGCTCCCTGGGACACATGCGACCAGACCAAGCAATGTGCAGAGTGCTGGACAGGGAGGAAAGGACAACAGCATTTATAACTAGGAGATGAAAAAGACGAAGGAACCCATGTGAAACAGTTCCCCACAACAGTAGACCAAGAAGAGATCCACGAAATACTCTGCCTGCACGAGGGGAAAAACACACAAAGCTTCTTGTCACCACCACTACTCCAGAGCCACCATTTTGTAGGGGAGCTGCCTTGATGTCAGCTGGGACCAGGGCTCAAGCAACTGCCCTGGGCTGACCGTGAGCATTTCAGAAGTGCTCCCTTGCACCTGCAAACTCAGCCAGCGCAGTGCCATCCTCCCTGGCAAAAAGGCTGATGCACAAAACTCCTGGGAGAAGACTGTCTAAGGCATGTGGTTAAAAAGTGGGCTGTCTGCCAAGCAACCTGGGGCACTCAGAGCCCAACACAGAGCCGTCAGGAGCTGGCACTGAGCCAGGTAGAATCATGGAATGCCAGCAAGCTGCTGTGGCACAGCAGGAACAGCCTTCATCTCCTCCCTCCCAGCCTCACAGAGGGCACCAGCCCCTTGTGACCATCCACATCCTCCCACCCCCAGCCACCACAGGAGTGTGACAAGTAGCCCAGCAGTAATCTCAGCTGCTGTGAAAGCCACCATGGCCAGGAGGCCTGTGTGTGTCAATAAATGCCCTTGAGGTCTTGCACATCTGCCTACATGTGTTAGCACCCAAAACAAGGACAGCCCATGCCCACACATCCACATCTTCACAGCAAAGGGCCAAGCATGCACATCACTTATGTTCGGATGCTTCTCAGACAAACACATCTGTCTACTCAAGAAGAAGCATCTGGCATGGATTAGGCTGCCTGTATTTTGCTCCCAGCTGGGGTGCAGGCAGGCTGGGCAGCCCAGTGTGAGTCACAATCCCCCTCTGTGCAGAGAGGGTAATATTTGCATCTTTTTGCTGAGGTCTATTGGAGCCCAAGGCTGAAGGGCAGCCTGTAGGAGCTGAAGGCTTATTATGTGTCTTAAGCACACGCTTAGTGTTCTGCATGCATCACTGCATACAAGTTGAGCTTTTGGCACAGAGGGAAAGGAGGGAGGGAGGGCACAGGAGAGAGGAGAGGCAGGACAGGTGCCATTTCAACTGTGCTCAGCAAGAGAGGTGAAGAGATGCAGACAGGCAGCTCCCAAAGCACAGCTGCCAGCAAGGGCTCACTGCAGTGAGATCACAAGGAAGCAAAGCAGCAGAGGGAAAAGCAAGCAGAGAAGAAAATATTTTAAAAACATAGTGGGTGAATGGGAGGCAGGAGGAGAGAAGACCAAGGCCGAGCAGAACACTTCATCCAGGGTGCATCTGAAGCAGGGGTACACCAAGGCAACTTCTTGCAGAAGGCAAACAGGCAGAGCACACAACCATAAGTACTGGAATGCTGTGTTCATCTCTGGGGTCTTTGGTGTAAGAAAGACCAGAACCTGATTAAACATGTCCATGAAGATGATCAGAGGGCTGAGGCATCTCTCCTATTAAGACAGGCTGAGAGAGTTTGGGCTATTCAACATGGTTATTCAAACTTTTTACAAGTGTGTGGAGTGATAGGGCAAGGGGTAATGACATTAAACTGGAAGAGGGTAGATTTAGATTAGATATTAGGAAGAAATTATTTAGTGTGAGAGTAGTGAAACACTGGCACCGGTTGTCTAGAGAAGCTGTGGATGTCCCTTCCTGGAAGTGCTCAAGGCCAGGCCAGATGGGGCTTTGAGCAACCTGGCCTAGTGGGAGGTGTCCCTGCCCATGGTAGACAATCTTTAAGATCTGTCCAACCCAAACCATTCTATAAGTGTGCAGAAAGAAGGTCCAGAGGTTAAAGATGATGACCAGGTCACAGGTGCAGGAAGCAGATAAGAAGTCAGAGGAATATGAATTTCTGCTACCCTACAACAGACAGACTTCTGAATCTTCTAGCTGCAGGGGATAAAAACCGGAGTGAGAATGTCAGAATCTTGGCAAATAGTTTTCACATACTGTTTTGTTTGTACCCTGGAATGGAGGAAATTAAATCAGAGCTCCCCCATCCTTGTTGCTGTGTTGGCTGAGGGGACCTCAGGTTTCAAAAGCAGCCACCAAGGGAAAGATCATCTGCTTGCTGACTGCAAAGCTCCCCAAGGTGTAGAGACAGTTTTCATTGCTGAGATGGTTTTCCAAGTAGCATGTGTGCCACATGGAACAAACTGAAAGGTTCTCCATCCCTTAGATCAACACTACAGAGATTTTCTAAAGGAAACACACACATAAACAAAATCAGTTTTCCTTTAGACACCTTTTTGGCTCACATCTAAGCCAAGATTCAGCTAGAATTAATTGCCTTAGTGAACAGCAATCCAAGCCTTGTGAGGAAAATCTGATGAATGACTGCAGTTGTTTAGAAAAAATGACATGGAGACAAAATCATATTTGAGGAGAGAAGGATAGTGTGTGTCTTCGTAAGGACTTATGGTTCCAGGAGTGATGGAAAGGTTTTCTTCCATCAGTCAGAGCGTGATGGGGGAGGAGAGAACAGCACTACTGCAGAGAGTTAGAAGAATGATGCCACCATGATCAAAGTTGCAAAAAGCATGACCTACCAGGAAGATACTAATGGAAGCTGTTTAGACTGCAAATGATTGAGAAGGGTCATGATAACAGTCTTCAAATACATAAAAGTTTGCTATAAAAGGAGAAGAGTTTTCAATTCAATTCTTAGTTACAGTGGACAGAAGCTTACAGGCTTACACTGCCATACAGGACATTTAGTGATAAGGAGAGCATGGTACACGATGCACAGACTGAGCATTATCCTGAGAATATTCTGCATTTCAAGTCTTCAAAACAAAGCCATCCAAAACCTTCTGAGAACTACACATGTATTTTTTTCTCCTGGAATGGATATGATATCAGTGACATCCTGAGGACTCTTCCAGGCACGTCATCTGTGGGTGTCTAATCCCAAATGGCTGTGGCCACCACCACAATCAAGCATTGCTATTGTGGTGCTTTTTGGAGAGAAACAGCAGCTGTCTCTCCCCTGGCCATTCCTTCCCTAGTAATGCCCCATTTCTTTTTTCCTCATGAGAGACCAGCATGTGTTTGCAACACTTTGTGAACAATAACATTCATATATCTTCAGCAAAATAAAAAACTGGGTCAGCTAAGGTACATCAGGAGCAGCGAATGCATCTGCCAATGCTCTCTACAGTGCTGCAAAATCCAACCCACCAGGTACACAGGGATTATAAAGTAGTCAGTGTATTCCAAGGAGGAAGATTCAAATGGAACTGACACTCAAATTCAAATGTAACTGGGAAAAAACAGCCATTTTGTTTGCATTTCACAGGTGAAACCAAGACCTGGAGAAGAATTCTAACAAAACACTCACACTAATATCCTGGCCACTGGAAGAGAGGGAGTGAATGCACAATTATACCAGTTCCAGAAGCTGCCTCCAGTTCTTCCAGACTTCGTGCACACTTACACATCCCATTTACATGGGATGCAACTGAAGCAAGAGACACATACTTACCTGCTGTAGTCTGCAAGAGGGTGGCTGAGGAGGGACATTGAAGGAAGAAGTTAATCAAGAGCTCTGTGGAAGACAAAAGCAAAGCATATTGCAAAACAGACTCCATAAACTGGAGGGAGTTTAGAAAGAAAGGAAAGCCCTCTCAAGTTGGAGCAGCTCCCACAGGTGGTAGAAAGATCTCAGGCCCCTGAGAACCCATAGGTTCTCAATTGGCTGCAGCCCATGTGGCCAAATGCCAAAAAAACCACACTGCATTTAAGAAAAGCTAAGCTGGGGATGCTGGCCAGGAGACCAAGATGAGGCATGTTCGATCTGTCCCTCCCCAGCAAGCAGGACCTTGGGCCACCACATGTATGCTTGTATGCGTGTGCACAACCATCCCTGCTGGGCCAAAATCCAGACTGAAATCAGACTCTGTCAGACACAAAGCTGTTCGCTGCAGCAAGTCAGCCAAAAGGGAGAGAGAAAAATTCCTCAGCAGTGGAAGGCACAAGTAGGAGCTGCCCAGATGTTTTATCTGAACAGTTTTCTTGCCATATTTTACAAAGGCCCAGTGACCATCGATGGCTTTTTTGACAATGCTATCCTGTGTTATCTCAGCATGGATCCACTTGCTGTCCATTAAGGTACAGACCCCAGAAGACGCAGAGATATCTGATGTTACCCACAGCCCCTCAACCATCCTTCATCACTGGCCTAGACCAGTCCCCCCCAAGGAGTGGTTGGGAGATGGGAGAGAACAATTGCCAATGTAAATGCATCCAGTGATAATCAGGCTGGCAAGGATGTACAGAGCACAAAATCAGGCAGCAGGAGCACACAGGCAGGGAGCTGGAAATAATTACCATGATACTGCAACCAGAAAACACAAGGCCAAGCTATTTACCACACTAATTACTGTTTATCCTTGTTTATGGCTCTGTGTAGCAATGGGCTGGCAGACTGATTGGAGGTGTAAATGCTTAAAGGATAAAGCTCTGGATATTAGAACTAGACACCAAGTCAAGGTAAAGCCTCTGCTGAGCTGAGGACAGGGAGAGATGAGCCTCCCATCCCTCTCTTCCTTTACTGGAGGTCTGGAATTGCAAAAGGAAGACCCAGCTGGCTCTCCTAGGGCACAATTATGGGTAAGCCTGCTATATGCTATTTATCTGCCCATGCATCTCCATATCTGCATCCCCATCTCTTCATCTCCCTCAGATCTTTTTCTCCTACACTATTTCTCTTATGTGCCACTACTGGACTAAAGATTTCTCCAAAGTGTTCCTCAGTGCTTAATGTTCCTCCTTATAAACTGCATCTGTTCCAAATAAAGTACAGTTTTTCCCATATTAAAGCAGAGTTCTTTTTCCATACCCTTCCTCCATCAACACCTTTTTTTTTTTCCCCAAACAGGTTTGGACTAGAGGCACAGGAAAAGAAGGAGGGATCTGCTGCAGACTGTCCAGATGCCACTGGCAAAGGTGAGGACTAGAGTGAAGTTTCAGGAGGTGCCCTGCTCCAGTTGTGCCCAGCAGGAGCCAGCTTCTGCTGCCTCTTCTTTCTGCTGCCTGCTGCCTGCTACAAAGCTGCCTTGACAACAGCTGGCAGTATTTGAAATACTCCCCTACCCCTTTTCTTCCCCTTTAAAAAAAAATAAAAAAAAATGTACTGTAGACTATGTCTCAGAGAAATACATCTCCAAAAGTGCTGCCCATGCTACAGAAGAGTCAGATCATGCAGCACTGCTGACCTCTCCAAAGCCTGGGTCCATCACCCCTTCCTGCAGGACTGATTCACTCTTCCTTTCCACTGCTCATCACCTGCAGAGTCTCTCCCCCTAAAAGCCATGGAGCTGGTGGGTCCTGTCTGTGTCTTTTAAACTTTATTCATCAGCTTAGGGATTAAAACAGCATCTACTTCTCACAAAGCTCTCTCTCAAATAAAGCCAGAAAGCTCTCTTGGCCCCAATCTGTCCTTGTACCTTTCCTCCATGCTACCTCACCAGATGCTCTTGTGGAGCTGAGCATGTCCTATTCACTTCCATCAAGGATGTGATATCTGAAAACCCTTGGGAGACAACTGCTTTCCAGTCTGGAGGATCTGCCTCCCCCACTGCATCAGATGTGTCAGAGCAGTATTTCATTTACCTTTTCCAGTAATTTTTATCTGTCTGATTATTAATGAGGATGTTTAACCCACTCCTGGGCAAATCCCTGAAAGTCAAACATGTCGCAGTGAGGAGGAACTGGTCTGTAAGGGAAACCATCTTAAAGTGAGACAGACTTCAAGCAGATACTGACCTTTTGGTGCATGAAGAATGATACCTCCTTGGATGATTCTGCTCCCTGCAAAAGCCTGTGGGCACCCTGCCTGCCACCATCATGGGTTGCTTAGCACTTAGCTATATCACTCCCCCCAGCTCTCCCAGTATCAAGCACCCTGTACCATTGTGCTGAGAATCCAGTCTAGCCCTAGCCACCTAAATACAACCATGACATAGTCATCAGTGCCTGTCTGGGAAAGACATTTTCAGATTAAAAAATAAACTCATAAAATCCATTAGAATCTGTTCCTCTGATACCTGTTTCTCTTCTCAATTTTTCTCCTCCAGGATGATGTCCATGTTTGTTTGCTCAGCATCCAGACTTTCACACCTCTCCTATATTGTCCCTATCATAAGCATTACACAGAAGAATGCCACCACACACCTGAGAAAATACTATCATGAAAGTAAAATAATCTTCTCAAGTGGAAAAAAAGACTACACCAAGACCTCACTCTCATCCTCCTCCCTGCTATAAGCCATCCAAACTCCATCATTTCTAAACCTCCCCTCCTCCGTGTCACTCTGGTAGATGCAGCCATACCCACAGCACTTCCTCTGCACCTCCCAACTGCGGCTCCCATAATGTCAGAAGATCATAGAATCATAGAATCATAGAATTGGCTGGGTTGGAAGGGACCTCAGAGATCATCAAGTCCAACCCTTGATCCACTACCGCTGCAGTTACCAGCCCATGGCACTGAGTGCCACATCCAGTCTCTTTTTAAATATCTCCAGGGACGGAGAATCCACTACTTCCCTGGGCAGCCCATTCCAATGTCTGATCACCCTCTCTGTAAAGAAATTCTTTCTAATATCCAACCTAAACTTCCCCTGGCACAACTTAAGTCCATGCCCTCTTGTCTTGTTGAAAGTTGCCTGGGAGAAGAGCCCAACCCCCCCCTGGCTCCAGCCTCCTTTCAGGGAGTTGTAGAGAGCGATGAGGTCTCCCCTGAGCCTCCTCTTCTCCAGGCTGAACACCCCCAGCTCCCTCAGCCTCTCCTCACAGGACTTGTGCTGGAGTCCCTTCACCAGCCTGGTTGCCCTCCTTTGGACCTGCTCCAGGACCTCAATCTCCTTCCTGAACTGAGGGGCCCAGAACTGGACAACCACAGGTGAACTGGATACCACAGGTTCATCTGCATCTACATTTTGGCCAAAGGTGGTGAGAACCCAGAGCTGCTCACAGAGTGTTTATGCTGGACATGGCCTTACCCTGGTTCTTGTACAACTGCATGCAGGAGTCAGGTACCTCCTCCATTCCCAGCAGCCTATACGTAATTTACACTAACACAAAGTAGCTGCTGGCCCCATATAAGAAATTTTTCTGCCTGTATGTTGGCAGCACAAGCAGTGCAGACTTACACCTTGGCTTGCAGGATGCAAGGGACAGCTCATGAAAGAGCTAAGGGTAATCATACCTCTTGTACATCCACTGTTTCCACACTCTCCCAGCCACACATGTGGCCACACACATGCTCTCTGGCATGATACTGCTCATGGAGATTCGTGCTGCCCTACTGCTACAACAGAGGAAAGGGCCCAAATGATGTCATTTGTTCCCAATGTCTGTGTGCATCTTGCAGCTTCAGCACAGCGGGCTTAATAGCCAATCTCTGCTGGGAAGCAGCTTGGGGAGGAGAGGGAGAGAGAAAGAAAGGAGTGAATGGGGAAAGCAAGCAAAAGAAAAAGAAAGCAAAGTGAATAGGAGCCCACAGAAATAGAAAATAACAGAAAATAACATTGCCAGGCAGAGATGCAGCTGAATTGGCTGTGACAGGCCTACCCTCTCTGCACCTGGGATTCAAACACAAGCTTATTTTCCTAGTTTCTTCGAGAGACAATGAGTCCTGACTACCTGTCAGAATGCGCCCAGGAGATGTCACTGGCAGAAAAGAGGCCCCAGGTGCTCCCAGGCTGCATGGCTGACATAATGGCACACGGAATGATGGCTGAGGGCACAAGTGGCATTTCCCCTAGATGAGTGGAGAGGGAAAAAAGAAAAATTGAGCAACAGTGGAAACCAGACACACAAGACAACGCTCTTGCCAGGACTCCCAGTGTTTCCAGAGGATGCAGGGCAGCTCTGCTGTCTGCACAGCTCCTGTGCCTCTTGTCTGAGGTGCAGGGGAGCAGCCAGATGCTGTGTGCCTTCAGGCAAACACAATTCTTCTCTCCCAAGTCCCAGCAAACACACAAGTGAAGACATTGACCACCTTTCTCCAGAGGGTCCATGAAGGACATAGTCCTAGAGAGGTAAGGTCAGGCTGTCCCAGACCTCCTAACAAGCAAGCTGCACCCTTGACAGCCCATCAGAACAAGGGTGTCAAAACCAGCTGGTCATGACCAGTCACAGGCCAACTATAGTGTACTGCTTGAAGATGACCACTTTCAGCCTTTAGGATTGTCAGCTGGTGGGAAATCCCAAAGGTGAGAGGCCAACAGTATTTTTAGCATCCCTTCCTGGAATGAAGCACAGGACGTTACCTCACATCTCCCAGTGAGGCACCCAGACAGGAACCTGCTCTTGTGCCCTCCTGTTTGGCCAGCCAAAGTGCCATCTGTAACTTGCCACCTTCCCCAGCCTCCTCCTCCTCCTCACCAAACCACCCACACATGCCTTTCCTGCTGCAACAGGCCAAGTAACTGCTGCCGATTTAAAAATGCTGTTTTCACTGTTTTTTTAATGAGAAAAAAAGTAATTCAAATTTAATTTAGTCAATGACCGAGTGACAGGGGAGGGTGTGTGAAAATAATCCAGTGCTGGCCTAGGTTCCAGCAGGAAAGAGCCTGAACCAAGACGGTACTGGGGGAACACCTGGGACAGGTGAGGGTGATCCATACAGGTTTTGAATCAGGGGCTCAAAAATAAAGCAGCCTCCTGGCCATATTCCTTCCCCAGCACATCCCCAGCATTACATATAAAGCCCCCAGGCATCTTCCTTCAATTTTCCACATGCACCAGTGAAAACCTCCCCTCCCACTCCATCCCTGCAGCCTGCAAGGTGCAGAGTGCCTCTCTCCTGCCCTCTTCCCCTCTGCTGCTACCAGAGGCTGCTCAGATTCAACAGCCACTGCCTCATCAGCACAATATGCCAGCAGAAAGAAAGGGAGAGGAGCAGAGGAGCCCTGGAAGCCTGAGAACAAGACAGGGCTCATGAGTCATCCCCTCTGCAAGCTCATACCCACGGCCCCTGCTGGCTACTGCCACACTCTGGGAAGAATCTGAATATTCAACAAAGGGTTGTGGGTTTTTTTATAGACCTGCTGGAAATGGTAAGGGAAACTCCACTGTCAATATAAAACAAAAATAAAAAAGGAAAGAGAAAGATCACAATCTCATCACCACAGCCGGTCTTACACATTCCCTGAGGATATGTTAGAACAGCCAAGGGTGTGAGAGGAAAGCAGCCCATGGGGATCTGTTTCTGGCAGGCTGAGGGTAGGCAGGATGGGGGGATAGCTGGGAAAGGGTGAATTTGTTGCCATCCACAGCAGTCTGAATGGGTATGGGTGCACAGGCAGCCTGGAACTGCAGGTGAAGGGACAGTGTGCCTGCCATGCTGGGAGAAAGCATCTCCTGCCTCTAATACCTTTGCTAAAGGTCTCAGCTTCTCTGCTGTGGGTGCCTCTAGAGAAACTCATTTACAAAAGGCAAGTCCTGATAGGAGATTTTGCCATGCCAACCTCTTGGGCAAGAATGAGGCTCACTGGTTGCTTTCACACAGCATCAAGTGCATCATCACAGAATTATGTGGTGACAAGGGGCCACAGGGGGTCAGCTAGTCTGTTTGCTCTTGCCCCCAAATCAGTGAGACAGAAGCCACCATTCACTGATGTTAACAAAGCCTCACTGATGGCTGACAGCTTGGACCCCACACTCACATCCAGGCAACCCAGACTCACATTTCACCACCCAAAGCTTTTTCTGACATCTCCTCTAGACCTCCCCCACTACAGACTAAACACATTGCTTTTTCACCACTGTGGACACAAGCAAGACATCATCTTCTCTATCTCCACAATCTTCTCCTTGTCTGAATTCCAACATCTTCCCCCCTCAGCCTTGCCTAGAGTAAGCAGCTCCAGCCTCCTCTGGTACCTCTAGCAGCCCACAGTATTGAAACAACAGCCACGAGGCAAAATCTGTACCTTACTTTCAGCTCCTGGAGCCCTTTTTAGCTCTGTTCCTGTTTCAATCCTTTAAAGATTAATACAGGACAAATTGAAGAAGGAAGATAAATTGGGTCATTTCTTCTTAGCCTGGAAACTCCCTTTGTATCAGCTGACACAGGGTTAAATCTTCATAGTCAGTACAACTTCAGACCAGTAAGAGAGGAAACCTCCTGTACACTGGTGTGCCATACAGAAGACATGGTACAAGCTCCCTGACCCATGAAAGAGGACTGGGATGGGAAGGTGTAGGGGAGGGTGGGAGCCAGGGAATTACAGGCAGGGATGGGGGGCTGAGGTTCAGGGCTGAAGCCCCTTAGCTCATTCCCAGGGGAAACAGTGGCACAAGGATGGCGCAGTGGGAATTCAAGTCTCATGGGGTGGCTGAGAGAAGAGAGGGTGCTTGCGTGTGTGAGGGAGCAGGATGCAGGAATTTACGGAAATGATAGAAATATTTTTTTCTCCCACTCTCCTCCACCCTTGCATTTTCTGTTCTCCACTTTCTTTTCTGGTCTCTGTCTCACCTTCTGTCTCTCCCTCTGTAAGCACTTACTGGAAAGTTTTCTCCAGAACACAGTTATTTTCAACATGTTTTCCTCTCCTTCCCTTACAATATTTGCTTTCTCATTCTCAGAATCTTCCTTTTTTTGCTGGTGAAGCTGATCAGCTATTAAGTCTACTGAAATAGCTTCCTTCCCACTGAAGCCAGTTGTTCGTTGCTCTGCTTTCAGGTACCAGGCAATTCTATGCCTTTCCTTGTCACGCCAGACCCAGAAAATCAAGAACCACCTTTTTTTTTTTTTTTTTTTTCTGCCACCATCTTCTTCACTCAGAAAGGAAGGACATTATCATGCATATTTTAACCTTCTCCTTGAGAAAGTCTGAGGTGTAAAATGGCCTATATTAGTCCTATCCCTAAGCCTAGTCTTCAAAGCTAGAGCAGGTTGCTTAGGCAGTCTTCTGATTGATTTTTGAGGATCTCAAAAGAAACAGACTCCACTGGACTACGATCTCATGTCTGAACCACCTTCATGATTATTTTTGAGTTTGTATAGAGTTAGAATTTCCCTGGCTGAAACTTGTCCCTGCTGCCTATTATCCTTGGTGCACACCTATGAGAAATGTCCAGCTCCATTTTCTCTACAGTGCTCCTCCCATCCTATTTCTTACTAGAAAACACCAGATCCCCCTTAGATTTCTCTCCTCCAAGACAGAAAAAGACAGTGCCCTCAGCATCTCCTCACATCTTATGTGCTCCATCTCTCTAATCATCCTCATGGCCCTCAACTAAACTGGTTCCAGTTTGCCACTATCTGTCTTGCACTGGGGTGGGAAGTGACTGACACCACCATTCCTTGCTTAGGACCTCCATAGGCTGAACTGAAGCCTTCTCTTTTCTTTATTTCATGTTAAATGGATAGTAAGAAGCCTCCAGGCTATCCAAGTCAATGATATTTAACAGAAACCACAGTTTGGACCACAAAGTTCATAAGACTATATCTAGATTTTATTATAAGCAAATTAAATTCCCAGCCCAGCGGAAAAAGCAACCCCCAGACAGCACCAGGACAAGGAATCAGATGATTTTGTGCACATCTTAATAGAGGTGGGGAGCCAGAAAACAGACTTAGTTCTGTCTTCCTTGCCCAGCTGTCAGTGTGGTTTTGGAATTAACTCACTGTGCCTTATCTATCATCTAACTTTTCAGCCAACAGCCAATACAGAAAGGCACATTATTTTTCCCCTGTAAAATGTACTCAGTCATATTTCTATCACTCAGCATTCACTTGCACCCAGCATCCCAAAATCCCTCCATTTGATTCTGAACCAGGAGCCACAGCTGTACCTGGTAAAGGGAGGAGGAAGACACATTGCCATGCAAGACAAACATAGAAAGGACCAAGGTGGTATGGGGAAGACTCTACTCACTCTATGGCAAGGGTGATTGAGCAGGGAAACTCACTGCTGCAGAGCATTGCCAATGCTGACAGCTTGACTGGGTATTTAACTGGAGTTGAGAGGTTTTAAAAGCATGGATGGCACTCAGATCTTCCAGTAAGTGAAGCAGCATCTAAGAGCTTCTAGGTGGAAGTCATTAGAGGCCTCCTCTCCCTCCTTCCCAGACTGACACCTCAAAAGAAGAATGACATGGAAGATAAAATGGGAAAGGTTCACCTCCTTCTGAAAATAAAATGTGCACTAGCTCTTCCACTGTGTTGGGAATTATCCTGTGACCTACACACACAGTGTCTCACTTTAGTATAACAACTCCAAGCAGAACTTCAGTGACACCCTAAATTCCCTAGAGGGAAAGTGCCATGATTCCTGGGCAAGGACACTGTGATTTCAATTACCTGGAGATATTTGAAAGGGATTCAGAGAGAGATGCACAGTCCCACCTATTCCAGTTCCCCACCCTCAAGCTCCAGTTGCCATGGCAATGGTACAGACAATTTCAATGCATAAACCCAAATTTGCATTTTAATGGGACATAATTAGAATGCTGAGATAAACGATTCTCCCTCGCTAAAAGGTAACATAAACGCCACATCTCACAAATATGTTCTACCAGCAAGTATTGCACATACGTGCTCACACATATAGATCACTGTGCTGAGAGTGCTGGGAAGTTCCTTTATGCATAACTGGAAAGTTTTATATCCACAGCACAAAACCATGATTGCCAGATTAAAACAATAGCTTTTCCAGATGCCCACTGCAAAATTATTGTATCACCTCCTGGTGGCTGTCCTGCTGTGCCACTCTTCCCCTCCCAGGTCCAAGCAGGGTCAGGCCATATCTGCTGTCCCAACACTGAACCCAGAGATGCTGGCAGCTCACAGGGGCTGAGCAGAAGGGATCATTTCCCAGAGATGATGAAAAACCTGTCCCTCTCCAACTGTCCTAATATTTATTTTCCCTGTCTTTGGTAGCTATATTTGTAGTGAGATGGTTATCTGCAATATGCCAAAGACTTTGTTCTTCAGCTCTTGGATCAGGAAAGGAGTACTGTGTTAGACCCTGTCCCACACTGCCAGCAGGGAGGCCAAATAATTATGAGAAGACAGAAGGACATTTTAAAAAGGAAATATTTCCAAGACTTTTCCCTTTACTTCAGTGACAGGCAGGGAAGGGGAACGGAAGGGGGAGAATCCATTCCACACCAGATAGGGAAGCAGAAAATTAATTTCTTGTGCCCTTGATACAAACTAAATTCAAAGTAGGCAGCTGTCAGGACTGAATAGAGACAGAAGAGAGAAAGTGAAAAATATAAATTAAAAAATAATAAAGGAGAGAAAGAGAGAAAAGCAAACAAGTGAATCATAAAACCTGCAAACTCCACTGAAATTTCATTTGGCTTTTCAATTGGGAAGTGACATGGGGGCAACTGCATCTGGGAGAAGCTGAAAGTATCTGCAGCTCAGACCAGCTCCCCCCACTCTTCTGAACCCCACTGGGCCTCCCAGCCCCCAGGGGACTGCAAGCAGTTCTGCAGAGGAAGAGAGGGCACAGGATTCAGCTCAGCCCACCTGCCTGGGATATGGAAGCTAAGCCACAGTTCCTGCTGAGCAGCACTGGCAGTCCTGTAGCAGTAGATGACACAGAAGTTGCTCCCCAGGACCTCTGTGGCCTGGATCTGCACCTTTATTACTGCAGAGAGATTTCCAAGGAGTTAAAATAAACCTTCAAGCTCTGCAGTTTCCTATTAGCACTGGCTAGCTGACTATGCCCAATCAATTAGATCTGCATGATGAGGCCCCAGAAGGTTCAGGCAACCTCCTGCTCCTCCTCCGTGATCACACCCAGTGGTCAGTCCCTCAGTCAAAAGAAACCCAGCGATGAAAAGCTCCATATCCCACCCCTAGAACCACCTGATCTCAACACAGCTTTGTGGCCAGTCCTTGCCAGGACAAACCCTTCAGAGCTACCACGTGCAGAGGGAAGATCCTCATTCCTCCTCCATGGAAGTCTTTTAGTCCTACTCCTCTAGGCTTGCACAAAAAAGAGCATGCCACCTCCTCGCCACTTTCACCACCCCAGATGGCAACTCCATTTAATCTCTCTGCCCTCCTTTCATTTGCCAGAATCAAATATTAATTGGGCTGCGCTGTGACAGAGCGAATGCTAACACGACGTGGCACGCAATCAAGTGGAGCTGGATTCAGCCTCCAGCATGGCACACGCTGGAAGAGCATGGCAAGGACATTGGAATGGGCTACCCAGGGAAGTAGTGGATTCTCCGTCCCTGGAGATATTTAAAAAGAGACTGGATGTGGCACTCAGTGCCATGGTCTGGTAACCGCAGTGGTAGTGGTCAAGGGTTGGACTTGATGATCTCTGAGGTCCCTTCCAACCCAGCCCATTCTGTGATTCTATGATTCTAAGGTGAGCTCAGCACAAGAGTCTCTGGGGCTCCCCACTGCTTGGGCAGCCCCCAAAGGCTGCATGGCCTGGGGACTTTCATCAAATCTCTTTCCCATCCACTTGAAGCACATGGATGTGTAAAGGCACACACACAGGGTGCACACGTACACACAGGTTCACTGCAGTGAACTGGCTGCCCAAAATCAGCACGGGTGCACACTGAGGAGCTTGCACACTGCACATTCCATGGAGCCACTCCCATTTGTGTGGGTACAGGTAGAAAGCCACGTGGATGCTAACATGTATATAGGGTGTGCTTTTATACCAATGTAAATCACGATGTACCCAGTAAAAGAGGAGGCTATAAAGCTACACTCAGCCACATCAAAACACTTCCTTGGGATTTATGGCTTTCCTCACAAACCTTGTTGCCTTGTTTCTGACTTGCTGTTTGTTAACTTAAAAATAAAACCCCATAAGTCTCCTAGAAGACCGACTATGCCACAGATAAGGTGGTTCATGGTGCAATCATTAGCCAGCTCCCTTGGATACTGCTTACATGTTCTGCACATCAGAAACACCTCAGAGGATGGAAACATGATGGCAAGGTCTAGCTCACTATACAGAGTTATAGGAAAAAACAATGGAGCAGAGGAGAAAGATAAGAAAGCAGAAAAGAGCTGGCCTGACAGTTTAGAAGGACTTGAGTGCTGAGAGTCAAGATCAAGAGATAAAAGGTCAGGCTGAACTGTCATCCTCCCAGAAATTGCTGATGCTGGTTGAATACACAAGGGCTAGAAGGAGAAAGAGAGGACAAGGGGAGAGGGTAATAGACAGTTCAAGTCAAAATACAGCTAATACAGCTAGCAAAACAGAGAGGGAATGAAGGAAGGAAAGAAAATATGAAAGAAGGGAAGCCAAAAAAAATGAAGCAAGTAAAAGAAGTTATAAAGCATCTGCCACCACACTGAGAAATGTGCATGGCAACCGTGGAACAGGTCTCCTTGCTCACTGCACAGGGAGGCCTTGTGCAAGCTGGACTCCCCACAGACACTTGGGTCTGCCAGCTCCCACCTTGCAGTCATGACCCATGACTTTGGTAACAAGGACCATGTAACTGGCTTGTCACTTGGCTCCCTCAGCAAGAGAAAAGGCAAGCTCCTGGCAAAACACTCCATGCCACTCACCACAGCTGCCACTTAGGCTTTGGGGGCTGCCAAGGTGACTTCCTAAGGGTCTTCTCCACCATAGCCCTGCCAGGGAGATAGTGATAAGGCCATTCACAGTATAGAGATGTTCTGTGGCCAGGCTACAGAGAGGTGATGGCAGATGGGGCAATGAACAGTGATCCAGGGCTGAGCAAAGGGCTTGCTGCCAAACTGGTATCATGATTGGCAGGAGATGAGCACTGCTCAGACAAAATTCACACTATGTGGCCAATTCACACTATGGTTCTGATGATTACTTGATACAGGCTGAGGTCTTCAAAGGATGCACCCCAAAACCTTCCTGCACCTGTCTGGTTCTGAACCTAAAAGCTTTCCAGGGCTGGGTAAAGCCTGCAGCAACTCAGCTCTTGTCCTGCAAACCTCTCCTGCCCTTCCCCTGCTGCTGGCAGTGCCTTCCTAAAGCTCAGCACCCATTTCAGCACCCATCTCTCCTGGCTGCTGTGCTTGGGGTGGGTGAAACCCAGCCCCACAGTGACACCTAGTGAGGAGAGCCCTCATGGCACCTCGTTCCCACGCTGGAAGCGGTAGCCTGGCCTCTTCTCCCGCTGGCCCCTGTTCCCCGGACTTTAGAAGGCAGAGCAGGATATATGGCCCTGGAAGAGAAAGCAGACTGGCCCATGGGGACTGTATGGGTGCCTGGTACCCAGCACCTCCAGGGCTGCTCCTACACCCCAGGAGAGTGGAAGTCCCCCAAGCACACAATGGTGAATTTTCAGTGTTTTCTGAAAGTGTTCTTTTCTTGCACTCTGTGGGGTAGAGCTGGATGGAAAGGGAGAGAAAGGAAGATAAGACAGGAGAGAGATAGTTATGTGATTTAGAGGGACTCAACTGCTGGGAGTCTGGAACAAATGGTAAAAGGTCAAGTTGAACTGTCACCCTCCCACAGCCTCAGGAACTGCAGATTCTGGCTGGAGAAGCAAGGGCTATGAAGAGAGACAGTAGTCACGGAAAGAGAGAATAAGTCAAGGAAAGATAAAACACAGCTATCAGAGAGAAAGAGCAGAGGGAGGGGGGCAGAGGGAAAGCAGAGGAAAAAAAAAATGAGAAAAACAGTGCAGGGAGAGAGGTCTGGCACATGCTGATAAATGCAGCAGCAACAGGATAGAACACCCCCTTGATCCAGGCAAGCCTCACAGGCTGTGGGGCTCTGAAAAATTCTGAGAAAAAATCCCACACAGAAGGAAACCACAAAGCCTGAGTTGTGTCAGAAAGTATCCAGCCTTCCTGCTGCTTCTACGATGTTGCCTTGCTCCCAAATCCTACATCAGAAACAACTGGGGAGGAGATCCATTGATCAGACCCATTCTGCTCCCACACATTCTGGTTGCCTGGCTGTTCCCTGCCCCGCAACACCTTCATGATCCCATCCCTCTGCTTCCCGCTGTTTTCCTAGTCTCCAAATGGCTCCATCACAAGCTTGAAGAGACTGGGGAACAGGAGGGCATGTGGCACACCTTTTGTTGTCCCCAAAACAAGGTCCCTTGCCCAGTGTGCAATAATCTGATCTGCACATGGAACTGAGGTATTTCCGTGTTCCAGTTCTGTACAGAAAGGGGTGCCAGGTGGTAAAGCCACAAAGCTAACACACCTGCTTCACAACACAGTTTCTTTTCTATACAAAAAAATCCAAAATTACCTCATCTCTAAGTATATTGATATCATTGGTCTACGTGATTGGTTAACCACTTAAAGTGGTAGCACTTCTGCTTTTCACTAAGCACGCCCAGAGGGTAAGGGGGATTTGTGAGTAGGAGCTCCTTCCAGCCTGGGGGAGGATCCTGTCTTAGTATGTTAATGAGATGAGTTCACAGTAACTTTAATTAGCTGTTGTTTTCTGCTGTTTTGCTTAGTGCTTAAGACTGAAAGCAGTTATCATCTTCCCTTCAACTCTTCCTCACACTAAGAAAAGCTCAGTAGACATTCCCTTCCATTGGTCGTGCTGACCTGTCTTTTTTGACACCACTTTTGCTGCTGAGACATGGCACACCTTTAGGTGTGGGAAGACCAGACTGGTGGCAACACAGGATGGGGCAGGCAGGATCTGCAGCAGCTCCACCAGCTCTGCTCTGCACCAAGCAGCAGAGACATCTGCTACCAACCCCTGCCTAAGGCAGCAAAACCCCTTGACAGCCCCAGCACATCTCTCATCTGTCTCCAGACCCTTAATGGTTGGTGACAAGCATAACCAGCTAAACTTCACTGAGTCCAGAGCCAGCTCTGGGGCTTGTAAACATTTTAAGGCCCTAGAGCAGAGGCTGGGAACAAACCACAAAGCCTTTCACCTCTTTGTCGCTGTTTTGAAAGCAGCAGCATTCAACAATGACTGACATTCCCTAATTTCACATCTGCACAGCATGAGGATAATTAAGGTCCCACTCCAATACAGACTCTTCCACTTCTGTGTATTTCCAAGCTCTTTACATGAGAAATCATTCTTTCCATTGTAATCAGGATAAAATGCATCCGTCCTGGAAGAATCAAGACTTTATTTCATCAAAGGCCACAATATTTCCAGCAATGAGAACCACTACTGCCTTTCACAAATCCCTCTAGTCAAAGAACGTTATATTCAGAACCTTGTCTCCAAATCCCTGTTTCAATTTCTGTCCATTTTCTTTCTATTCAGCAGGGGAATATTTTTAGGGGAGAATTTCTCAGATTCTGGTGTGGAATACCTACAGTTCTGATGAAAGCTACAAAGAGCACATCCAAGAACATAAGGGAGGAATAAAGAGTTCAGTTGAAGCCAAAGGTGAAACAAAAGAAGGTCAAGCATCAAGCCAGGAGAGTCTGCAGTTAAAAAAGAACAGATCATGTCTAGAAGCAAGAAAAGAAAAAGAAGATAGGCTGAAATCTAAAGGAAAGAAGAGGAGAAAATCTAAAGTCAACAAGTAGCATTCCAGCTGTTTGAAACTGATTTGAAAGAAAACCAAAGCTCCTGGTAAGCCCAGAGGGTGAGGCACTGGTAATTGCGGTATGTCTCATCAGACCCATGCCTAACTGTAAACTTCCTAAGTAACACTGGAAAATGTCCTGGAATATGCTTCAAGACCTTCCACCAAACAGCCCATAATTCCTGGAAGTTGTGCTAATCCAGCACTGCCAGTGACATAAAACCACAAAATTGAACAAGTCAGATCCCCAAAAAGCAACATATAGGCCCAAAGCTCTCAAGTTTTTCAATAATCCTCAGTGTGTATATATTGCAGTAGGTGTTGTCCATACTTTACTCACCTCCCTACAATCCATTTCCTTCATTCTGACAATCTACAAAGCAAATATGTACTCATTCCTATCCCTGCATCAGTCCTGCCTTTGCCTCTTTCCTGCCTTTGCCCCATTCCACCTGTTCTCCAGCATTCAGCAGCTTTTTGCCCACAGCTCCCCTACATTTTGTTCATTCAGGCCCATTCCCGCTCCACCAAAGGACCTTTTACCTCTTTTCCCAGGTTTTTAGGGAAAAGTAAAAGCAACTACAGTGGGATACCTTTTGGCCTTCTACACTGGAGGAAACGCTGTGAGCAAGCTCTGCCACTTTCTCCCAGAGCCACTGCTGCAGGATTAAGTAGGTGAGGAGGGCAGGAAGAAGACTCAGAAACCATCTCACAGAGGGAACAAGGAAAAGTCAGTGACTGAGCCCTGGGATCCTTCTGCTACTTCCTCCCTCCTCTGACATTTAAGGGTAGTGGTAGGAAACAAGAGAGGGAAATTTTTCCCCTCTAGCTGCAGACTCATTTGGCCACTCCATATAGGAAGTATGAAAAGGCAACAGATGCCCCTTATGAAGAGATTTTTCCTTTTGGGCACAGACAGAAAGTATGGGGGTACTGAAAGTTCAGACTTTTTTGTG
The DNA here is from genome assembly GCA_023637945.1 of Phaethornis superciliosus. Taxonomy (NCBI): domain Eukaryota; kingdom Metazoa; phylum Chordata; class Aves; order Apodiformes; family Trochilidae; genus Phaethornis; species Phaethornis superciliosus. Next base: position 60,152,064 of record JAJQWJ010000001.1, on the reverse strand, counting down.
ATTCTGGATGCAAAACCCCATTATTTCTAACCATAAAAAGCTTTGTGACACCAACTCTATATAATAAGCAAAATATTACAAGTAAAATGCTTTCTTCTGGTATTCTGAGCTCTGAAGAAGGATTTGTTTGTGTTTTTTCAAATACAGCATTTATGTTCTTAAAAATATTACCTGTCTCTACAAAGCAGACTCTGACAGTTTCAGCAAAGATACTGATGCTTGCTGTCTTCCCAGTTGGAGCCAAGAAACAGCAGGGGGAGAATATGGATATGTTCTGGGCTGAGCCTCCACATGGTCATTCAGAAGATCCAGTCTGAGTGTTCTGTGTCAGCTAGTTTGAGAGTCACTTAATATTTCTGCTTCCTTATCTCATCTGTATAGGAGGGTAAAAACTCTTGTCTTTTTCAGGTGCAGAGTTAATTTCTTACTACACTACCCAGTATGATGGGAAGACATTGTAATCTCAACCTGTGTCAACTTTACCTGCAGAACTTGTACAAAGCAGAGTCAGCTTCTTGGTGACCTGGAACAGGATGAAAAGTGCACAGAAGACATAGGTACCTGCACTGGACTGAACAATTAAAAAAATCAGAATAAAAGTCTTTTTGTCAGCCTAAAGTAACTGGGCACTTGTGCAAGCATATGAATCAAAACATTGTTCAGCCCTTGTTCAAATTCAGTAGGCCAGAAAGGCAAATTGCTTTTCAAAGGGATGTCATGCAGTTGAAGGACAAAGGTTCCTATGTACTTGAGGTGCAGGGCAGGCAGTGATCCATGGTTCTTTGTAGGGACAGCAAGCACAACACAAATTGCTTCAAGCTGGCAAACACAACTAAATATTAATGACAGCAGCTTTGAATACTGCTGTTCAAGAGAAAATACAGAATATGGGATGTGGTGAAACTGGACAGCTGTCTGAAGAGAAGCACATTTCATAATCCACACATGAAGAACAATGCAGAGGTCAAAATCTGTTATAAACTAGCTTGAAAATCAGTCTGATACATTCTGGAAGAGAAAATACACTTATATGTGTTAGTGTGGACAATACTAAGTTTTCAAATATCAGAGTCCCATTTCCCAAAATGATAAGGCTTTTTAAAAAGACCTAAACTAAATAAATCTTTGCATTTGTTGCCTTTTACTTCTAATGCTGCCTTCAATTTCTGTTTTCTACCATTTTTCACAACAGTCCTTCAGACTGAGACTCCTAGGTCTGAAGCTCCAGAATTCAGAAGCTGGAACGTAAAGTAAAAGCAAACCAACAACTATTACGAACTTCCACAGACAACCATATGATTAAGCATGAATAGCAACAACCTCCTTGTTATCATGTAGTACAGGTTGTACAGGCTGAAGGTACAATAATCTCAGACTTTTCAAAGCCTGGAATAATAGGGAGAAGAATAGTCACTCCAAAATGATCCAGAAACTTTATCAACACAGTTAAGCAGGGAAAAAATCCACTTCTCAATGCCGTAAGGAAGCAAGCAGAATGTGAACTCATAATATTCAAACATGGAAGTTACTTAAAACTTAAACTGATCTGTATGTTGGTTTATTTGTAACTGAAAGGCAAGAGAGCTCAGGGGTACCCACTGAGGCATGAGATTTAAAGAAAGTTATAACACATGAATATTAGCATCAGAAAGCTTCCAAATATACCTTTACTCTCAGAAACAAAGGCATTCTCAATCTGAAATGCAGTGCCTATGGTTTTTGCCAAAGTTAGATTGTTCAGGAATGAAGATAGCAATTTATTTGGATGTTATACATTTAAGTGGGCACCATTTGACACTTACTCTGTCCCGAAAGGGCTTCAAGAGATAAAGGGCTTCAAAATGCTCTGTTTTGATGGATTACAAAGTGATTAAGTTTTCTTGGATGAAATTTTGAGGAGAGACCTTAGAACAGTGCAATGAATTTTTTTTTTCTTCCACTAATATAGACACAAAGTCCCCCAACATTAAATTTTTATAGCATATACTAGTCTGGAAAAAGCTACCTGTGGGATCTGCTCAGCTGCCTTCGACAGTGAATCAGGTAAGAGAAAGTGATAGTTTAAAAGATACTAAAAAATTCTCACTGCGAGAGCAATAAAAGTCACAGAAGGTTCTGCAAAGAAAAAAATATGGCATTTTATATGCTGTGGTCAGCATAAAGCAGATTCATTTAAGGTTAACAGAGATTTTATGGTTTAGACATATAAGAGAGGAGATTATGTGATCTAGGCACCTACAATCTACAGATACAGAGGTTTAAAGGAACGTACAACACATGGGCAAAATCCAGTTCACACTAAGAGACGATCATACATTCCTAATGTGACTCAATAAACTGATCTTATTTAGCACTGCAGCAAAAAAGATGTAAGAACAGCTCTCCATTGCAGTCAAAGAGCAAGGAAAGGCTCTGCATCTGTGTCTGCAGGAGTGTGAAAGGTATTAGTTGTACCCAAGTCACCCAGAGAGAGACATGACAGGTGCTGTTATCACCCTGTCTGCCAAGACCAGGCACAGCTGAAGCCAGAACACAGTCAGGAGAAACACTAATGATCATGCCCCAAGACAAGATGCCAGACTCTATTAAAAGCAGCAGAAGAAATCTAATTTATTAACAATAGGCACACGATTTTGAAAAGTGTCCAAAAAAAATCCATGGCCCATGTTGCATCATGATCTTTGGCAACAGATTCAAACCTGGGCAACACATCACACCACGAAGCACTCATCATCCATTTAACTTCTTGGTGCAGTAAATAGCTCCCAGAGCCTGACCACACACCGAGACTGGGCATGCAGTTAAAAGAAAGTGCCTTGCCTTCCCTCTTCAGCAAAGTGACCCCTGGGTGCTTGTTAAATTTTATTCTGTAGGTAATTGCTAGCTAAAATCATATTGAGTCTGCACTCAACCTTGCTGGTCAAAGGAGGTGTTGCCTGTATTACTGTTTCTTGCTACTGAAGGTGTTTAATGAGAAGGGAGTCAGATTATCTGCGACCCCTGCATAACTCAGAGCTTTATTAATTGGCACAACTTAACTAGAAAGAGGATAGTTTGGAAATGGTTTACTTTTGGGGTAGAAAAGGGTGTGTTTTTTTCATCAAAAGAATAATACATCAGTGCTGCTTGCACCATGATAATTTGTTAAACATATTTTGCGTTGCTGGTAACAAAAAGATGGTTTTGTATCGGGTTCCTTCATAAGACATTGATAAGGTTACACCAGTCTGAGACCAACCATTGCAACAAAGCATTAGGTGATCCAAATAAAGTTAAATTATGCAAAGGAGGTGTTTTGCCAGTAGAATAAGCTATCTTGAATATACTATGCAACCATAACAGCTTTCAAAGAACCTGTAAATTGTATTTTAGGGGCTAAAATAGAGTTTGACTGATGAGGTATTTTGAGGAATGCTTTCCCCTTGGTAAGGTCACTGGCAGCTATCATTTATCTCGCTCTGATCAAGATAAAGATAATCTGAGTATACAAGCAATAACAAATGTTCTGCTGCCTAGAATGCTCTCTAGTGCTCTCTTCAATTTCACCAACAGGCTATTAACTCACTCGCTTGTTCAGCTTCTCCTTTGCAGCACTACAATAACCTCATTGTAACTTTGTTAGCTGTGACACAACTGGAGGCACAAACCTGGCAGGGAACTAGAAGCTGAGCAAGCTCTGCCTTTCACCAGCTACTAAGAGAAAACAAGAAAACTGAGAAGTGCTCTGCATTGCACACCCAGTGACTGTCAGTCCGTTTCAGTCAAAAAAATGGTTCAGATTACTGTGAAAGGAAAAATAAAAGCTGGAAGCAACATGCTAAACAAGCAGTAAATGGTTCACATCCCCCAGCCCCAAAGACAGGAATGAGCACCAAGTAGGTCCTGTTCAGAAAAATGCATTAGCACCATCACACATGCTGGGATCCATCCAGGAAAGGCTTTGGAAAAGAACGAACAATAAAAACAGGCACTGAGGTGACATGTGCACAAGCTGGAGAACAATTTCCAGAGAATTGTTTTTTAATGAACCAAGGTTTAACTGTTACCAATCTCTGCTAGAGATCACTACTATGAGAAACAGTAAGATACACTTGTATCTTTCTCACTGTAGAAGTGTGAGGCGGAATAAACCACTCTCCCTTTTCATCATTGTCAACTTGTTACTGCCCACGCTGGCTGTAACTGAATAAGCTTTATTCAGATGATAGCTAAATTTAGCAGGTATTAGAATCGAGCCTCTAGAGGGGTGAAAATGGGAGAAGACAGCTCAAAAAGAGCAGTTAACAATAGATACCCTTTATGGCAGAATAAGCCTCTGTGCCTGAGGAATCTGGCACAGAGCTCCCTTGGGTTTTGTGGCCCTGCCAGCACAAAACACGACGGCACTGTTCGCCGTCCTCTTGCCTCTCGGCCTGTTAATAATATTATTATTCCGTGACGGCGGGAGGCCCTCAAAGCCCCGGCCTCCCCGCAGCCCACTCCGCGACGGTGTAACCCAGCGAGCCTGCAGAGCCCCTGCCAGACCACACATTTCAGAGGCGAGAGAGGGGAACGATAGGGAAAAGCCACCAGGAAGCTCGGTTGGGAGAGGCAAAGCTTAGGGCGTCCCTGAGGTAAGCGCCACACAACATGGCGCCCGGGCTCTGCCCGCCCATCCCTCTGCGCATGCGCCATAGGCTGCGCACGGTGCCGGGAGTCTGGCACCATGGAGACGGAAGTGTGGCGGCGGAAGGGAAGGGGTGTACCGGCGGAAGGGAATTGTGTACCGGCGGAAGGGAAGGGGTGTACCGGCGGAAGGGAATTGTGTACCGGCGGAAGGGAATTGTGTACCGGCGAGGGGGCTGTAGGCATGTCGGCTGCCTTGTTGCGGCGGGGATTGGAGCTGCTGGAGGCGCCGGGTGAGCCCGCGGGAACCGGGGGGACTGGGGGCGGGGAGAGGTTTATTCCCGGCGTAGAGCTTGAGTGAGCCTATCCCTCTTGCTGCTGCAGGCCAGGGAAAGGCCCTGCCGGGTCTCCAGCGGAGGCGGGAGGGCCCTAAGGCGCTAAGAGCTGCGAGGCGGAGGAGGGCGGCGGCGGCGGAGTCCGTCAGGAACAAGACCACGATCAAGGGCAGAGTCGTCAAGTCGGCCATAGGTGAGTTTCGGCCCGGCTCCGGTGGGACGGGGAAGCAGCTTTGCCGCCCTCCACACCCCTCACACCCGGTGCCCTTGCTGTGTCCCGCCACCTTAGAATCATAGAATCGGCTGGGTTGGAAGGGACCTCAGAGATCATCAAGTCCAACCCTTGACCCATCGCTGCGGTGCTAGACTATGGCACTATGGCCTTCCTCCCCTGTCTCTTGTAACCATCCCTTGGTGTCCTTCTGGTGTCTCCCGTATGAACAAAGCCTGATCTGTGGAAGCACCCCTATGCTTGAGCTATAGCCCCGTTTCTTTCTCCCGGCACCTTGCTGATCAACCTGTGTCACTCCCTGTGTGTTGTCTGGATGAGAAGCTGATGTGTTTTGTCCCACTCTGACCTAGAGGAGTACCACAAGAAGAAGCCTGTGAATCACTTGAGAACAAACCTGAAGTACATGTTGAAGGGACGAATTGTTGCTAACAGAGCTGTCACAAAACAAGTAAGACTACCATTTTTTTTGTCTGGGGGTCTGCTTCCACTGAGGAACATGACTGGATGGGAATCATACTCAGATCTTCAAGTTTAGACCCTGCACAAAAAGCTCAAGTTTCTGTCTGCAAGTGGCCTTGAGAAATTTCAATGTGAACTTGTGAAATGGCTTACTAAGCTTTAAACTCTTGTTGGTTTGCTGTTCCCTATGAAGTTATCTGATACTAGTTAAAAACTACCAACAACTGTGGCTTTTCTTAATGACCAAAAATATTTCATAGCTCCAGCTGACAAGAAGCTCTGGTTGAGGTCTTCTCATTGCTGTCAATCAAATAGGTCTTCTCTGTAACTGGAGACAGTTTAGCAAGTAACCAGATGTGCAATTGGCTCATGTAATAGGAATTTCATAGCATCTCAAATGTTGTTTCTAATAAACTGAGAATTTAACCAGTGTTCTTCCCCAAAATCCCCATACCAGGATTTTGAGAGGAGAGTAGCTGGCATGCTAGAATCTTTGGGGCTTTTTATGAGATACAGGCTGTTAACTTAAACTAACCAAGTGGTTTAGGCCAGTGTTTCTGAGACTGGAGGTTGTGGAAGGACGTGATGGTGTATCAGAAAATGCTAAGTGAATTCCACCAAGTTGTTGGGTTTCCAGGCTGTCTCACGAAGAGACAGAATAAAAGAATGTCACAGTTTCAGAAAGGTCTGAGTTGAAACCAATGTTTCTGTCTCTGTGACAGTTACCTGGTAGTCGTTTCTCTATTTGAATCTGTAAAGTGAGTTGGTATTTGCTGTTGTCCCAATGACCTGCTTTAACATCTGTGACTGATTTTCACTTATCTTTGGAGGCATTCCAGGGTACAGCAGGATGCTAGCAAATAGCAAGGATGCTGCAGGTGAGATTGAAAATCACTGTTTTGTGGTTTTCTCTGGATAACAATTATTTTTTGTTATTTTTTTCTTTTTTAATTGTTTGAAGGTTCTCACTCAGAACAGAGGCAGGAAGTCCAAAGATCAGCCTCAAAAGAAGGTGGCAAAGAGGAAGCCAGAGGGTACTGTCTTCACTGAGGAAGATTTCCGTAAATTTGAACGAGAATACTTTGGGAGACCGTAAAAAATGTGACGGGGATTCTCTGAGCCTCAGATCTGCAGCTGAGTGCTCAGCACACAGGACTGGCCATTTCTTACTCGTGTTTGAGATAGGACATGGGAGATGTATCTCTTTCAGAAAGTGTTTTGATCTCACACTTGCAGAGAAACTCCACACTTGTGATGAACGTGTTACTGGCTGGCTAGAGCCATGAAGGTTCTCTTGGCTCCAAGATATGCTGCCCTTATCATCTCCAGCCAACATGTCTCACATTCTTAATATAGAAGGGTGGACTAAGCCAAACTGAAAACTTGTTCCCCTTCCTCAAGATGTCAGGCTCCTGATGTCTGTGTTATTTGGCAGGGAGCTTTAAAGTACAGTATCTGAATGGAGAAATGTTTTGGTCTGCCAGTAATAAAGCCTCAGAAGGGAACGATGTTTTCAAAAGAACATTAAACCAGAGTAGCCCTGCAGTTTCTGTTTTTATTACAGCTTCTGTCAGGTTTTTCAGTCATTGCAAAAACTTTGTATACATAATTTGATTAAATAATTGTTGCAGATGTGGCTTCTCTTTGCCTTTATAATAGTGATCATTTTGACAGGCTACAATTCATGAAGGTAAACCCTGTCACTCTTCTGATCCAAACATCCCCCTCTTCAGGATGACTCACTTGTGTGAATGGCCTCTCAGATTCACGTTGACACGTGTATTTAAACTTCTCTCTGACATGCTTAGGTCTTCAGAGAGTGCAGATGGGAGGTATCTCCTCCTTTTTGCCTGCTCATGAGTTCTCCAAGGAAAAGCTCTTAACATGGAGAAAGTTATCCTTTGGATGCTTACACCCGAGGTTTGGCCAGGCTAAGAGGGCACTGCTGCAGGGTGATGCAGGCTCCTATCGTAGCCAGAAGGGACTATGACCCAGATGTTGGCCTTAACATGAAGTTAAAATCTGAGCCAGAGGCTGTGGTGCTGTGTTTGAAGGGAAATTTTTTTTTTCTATCAGAATTCTAGTAAATTCCCCACTGCAACAAAAAGAAGGCCCAGCAGGTGGGAGTGTTGTTCCAGACTCTTGCTAAACCACTCTAAATAGGTTGCTAGAGGGCTCCCAGCACTGCCCTTTTCTGTCCCTTCCCTAAGAAGATGGGAAGAGTATTCCCATTGGAAAAAAAGAGGTAGGGAGGAGAACTAATGCCAAGCTTTGGTTAGACTCAGGATGAGGGGCTTGGCAGCTGCTTAGATATCAGCACTGGCAGGAATTTGGAATTCCTTCCCTGCTCCCTGGTTAAAATTTCTAGTGCTGTTCTCAGTCAGTGCCTCTGTTGTGTTCTTTCCCTCTTGTCTGCATAGGAGGGAAGGTCACCCAGATACATGAGATCCAGACAGGAAGTGGTGAACATTCTGGAAATGGGGATGGGGTAGTGGCATGTGGGAGGGGGATTTCTTGTAATATCATCAAATATCTGCAGACAAAAGTGATAAACATGGAATAGTTCAAAGAGCAATTCTCTTCTTCACTTTCTTCTTACAGCATTAAAAAAATGTATAAGGGGGAAAAAAAAAAGAGAGAAAGAAATGAAAAGAAATGGAGGAAGCTCTATTGTTTGAAAATGTGCATGCAGCACGTCTTCCTAAAACCTCTGCACTCTGTGCCTGCCACAGTGTGTCTGTCCAACACACAGCTCTGTGTGGAGCTGTCATGGAAACTACCCTAGTAGTGTGAAAAAGCTGGCTGTGCCACAACTTGACTTTTGAAAGAGGTAGTTTTCTGAGGTGTTATTTGTTTCAAGCCCTTTGGCAGTTCCTTTGACCTTACTGAGGTGCTTTCATGTCAGCCCCTGCAGCTCCTCTACTAGTTCCTCTTATGCACCCTTATTTCTTCATCTGTTCACCTTCTGGGCCTTTCTGCAGGCTGAGGAAAGCAAAAAACATCCTTTGTTGCTCCAGAAAGCATCACTAGGATAATGTGGTTTAGTCTCTTTGTACAAAACCCAGCTTGTTTGCTTGCAAATCTAAACAAACAGGAAAGCAGTTCTTTCAAAGTTAATGAGGAACTTTAAGGTTGGCCCCGGAGCAGTTTTCCCCAAGGATAATAACACCCAGATCTGTGGAGTTTTAAAGTTGGATTGCAGCTCTGATTTCTGGCTGGGAAGACTTGGTGTCAACATAACTAATCAACATACTTCTGGTGGCTACATGCCACGAGGTATCACGCTGTTGAAGAGGGTTAAGTTACCTGACAGTCTGGAATTTGTCACCTGAAATAATATGTGGTTGTACAGCCAAGAGTATCCTTAAATAAATTAAACCTCAATTTGCAGAAAGAAGGAGAAGCAAGCAGGAATCAAAACAGATAGCTCTAGATAAAACATCTGCAAGGGCAAAGATCTGACGCATCTCAGCCTAGACTTTCTCCCTCTCCAGCAGAGCAGAAGCTCTTGTGAAAGAAGAGCAGTGCCACCTGCACACTGGGTAGATAAGGACAGGAGCTGGCCCCTGAGGGAAATGTCTTCAGTCTAGAGGGGATAACAGGTGCCATGCTGTTGCATGGGTCTGGTGGTGAGCTGAAGCCAACACCACCACCTCCTTCTCCCAGCTGCCTGTGTTACAGCCCAGTTATGCCTAGAGCACGCCAGCTTCTCTGCTGTGCCGGGACCCCAGGAGGTGGCTGTTTAGAGCAACTTGTGTTCTTACTTTTCTGCCCCGTGTAAGAGAATAGGAAATAGGGAAGGAACAGACTCCATAGCTGCTTTTCCTTGTTGGCCCCTGACCTCCAGTTCCCACGCTGGAAGCTCACAAGCTGCGGCCTGCAACCCTCCGACCTGCCGGACGGGATTTCTCTTCCGCGCAGCTGCGAGGCAGAGCACAGGAGGTGTCTTTGCTGCTGCGGGATGAGGGCCACATGCTAGCTGAGCTCATCGGGTTCTTGGCTCCCTTCCCAGCTCTGCGACACCAGCTGAGCATCCTGCAGCAGAAAATAGAGGTAGCTGAGCCAGGGGAGAAGGAGGAGGGTGCCATCTTATCCCCACCCACATGCAGCAGGGAGTCCGAATGGGAGGCGGCAGCAGCAGCTTTAATATAAATGCAAATGAAAGCTCTGGAGCATTATTAAAGTGATAGAACCTTTCCAGGGAGGTAGTTTAGAGGAGGCAGAATAGTTCCCTGATGTTGAGCTAGTTTATTGTGAGTAAGATTCATCAGGCCGGTTAATGGCCTATTGCTTCCTAGTTATCTGAATAGAAAGCAAACAGGAAAATCTGTTTGAAGCGGCACAATCTAAATGTAAGAAGCTGTATCAGCAAGTCTTAAAGCAACAACAGCTATTATCAGCATTATATGTGTATTGGGAGGGGTGAGAACTGCAAATGTAAACTAAGGAGATGCTTGCTGTGGACGCGAACCAACTTCTTGCCTCTGAAATGACACAGGAGTAATAAACAAGGCTTTCAGGGAAAAAAGACAAACTGTAAGTCTTTCTTGGGCAAGCAAGATTGGAAATGCCTGAAAAGGTGGGGGGGGAAAGACATGGGGGCAGGAAGTTTCTTTTTAGGACTCCCTGAATCTCAGTGTCTGCATTCTTTTCCGTGATTGACCTTTATTTCAGTCTTGCTGATGACCAACATGGCATCAGCACCTGCAACACTGATGCGCTCCTGAGCATCCTGGGTAAGGGACTTGGTTTTGTAGAAAGGGTGCACAGGAGCAGTGCCTTGAATAGCTCAAAGAAGCAAAGTTACAGCAAAAGGAAGTTGCTAATTTTGAAACAAGAAGGCCCATCAATTCAATTAAAAATGAAGACTGTAAAAGAAGGCAGGCTGCCTAATGCTTGCTTCCAGATCAAGATGTGTAACACCAGCCAAGACAGACTGAAGGGTTAGTAGGCTTGAGACAGATTAAGGGTTTGCTATCTATCCATAGTTACATTAAATAGGATTAGCAGTGCCAGCTACTAACTGATGGGAGCAGGAGAAACAAAAAGCAAGAAGGTTGCTCTGCAGCTGTCTACAGGGTTACATGCACCGTTTTTCTGAACAAATTAGCTGCTGGCAGGGCTAAGCAGTAGTCAAGCCAAGATAGCCTGTCTTGAGCTGCTCTGTTTGCATGTCAGCAAATTCATTTATCTCCTTTAATGGGAGGCAAAGGCAAGGTCTCTTCTCTGACTGTCCACATGCTGCAGTAGAGATGCAAAGAAGACTCTCTGCCCTATAAGCAGAGAAGCATCTGCCTGTAAACCAAAGCATCTGCCATGCTTGGAATTCACTCCCTGCCATTTTTTAAAAGGGCGTGTAGGTGTGAAAGAGAGGAGAAATGAGAGGAGCTAGCCATTACTAGGAGAACATGAAACCTATGTAATAGGGAAATAGGAGCTTGTGGGTAGAGCTAGCTTCATTCAGTGGCTTGTGACACTGCATGACTGCACTGAAAATAATGCAAAGACAGCATATCTGGGATACCTGAGCAGCCAAAATAGTACTGACTAGGGCAGGGGACTGAAATCCTCTGTAAAATCACGAGGTCCGACATGTAGGCCTGAAGCATTTCAATGGGAAAGTAAGTAAAGATGACCATTTTTGGCCCAGCAAGGGATGCACATGGTAAGACACCAAAATTGTCTTTTCACTGGAAATGAAGTGTAACAGGAGTATATGTGCTGGGCTGCATGGCAAGGCTGTGAATACATCAGGAGGATGGAGGAGGGTAGGTTGCCTCCAGAGGCTACTTGAACCCTATTAGGAAAAAATGAGTGTGCACAATTTGGAAATTATGCATATAGGCAGGGCAATACAGACCCTGTTGTCTCTAGAGGTCTAAGCCTATGAAAAGATAATGTGTTATTCCAACAAAAAATGCACAGATTTCCGACCCCAAAAAGTCTTTCTTTATTAGGAACAGGCTTATTAAATGGAGGAAAAAGGTGGCTACACAGCAGTGAGGGTTAAGAAATCCATGGACATCTCGAAATATATCAAGAACAGGAACTGAACCATACCTAAAAAAAAAAAAAAAAAAAAAAAGGTGAGGCAATATTTAACAAGGCTGTGGGAAATGCAGGTGAAACAAGGGGTGTGTTTTTTTCAAGAGGCACATGACTCCTCTCTGGAGACAACATGGCTTTGAGGACAGAGGAGAGGGGGCTGTGAGGGGACTACCACTGTGTGAATTTGTTTCCATCAGAATAACCCACATTTTCTCTCTACCAGTTCAGCTCTGTAGCACCAGGGGAGCAGTCATCTCCCAAAGGACAGTCTGTCCTTGCAGATATTTCTGGGCTTTCTGCCAGGGCAAATGCTATTTGGAAGATTTTATCATCATTCTTTCTTCATTTTCAAATGCTGCAGCTGTGAATTTATTTTTGTAAACGTGATGCAGAGGTGTACCTCATTCTCCTCTCAGGCATGCAAAGAAGTTGTCAACAGTGGTGGTTTCCTCCTTTTGTTTGCTAGGGGTGAAGAGGAAGGTAGTTACAAACACTGTGGTAACAGCAGAAAGAAGCTTATGAGGGGGGCCATATGTTGTCAGAGCATCTTTGTGAACAGTGAACCACTGGGGGTTGTTTGCATAGGGGAATTTGGGACTCCTGTTTAGCATGAAGTACAAAATCAGCTGAGGGATCAGCAGCCTGAGGGTCATGCACGCTGTGTGTGTGAAGTCCACTTCACTGCCCTTAATTCAGAGGAAAAGTAACTGAGACAGAAATCCCATTAGCTGTGCCAACTTCAGATTCAAAATGCTTTTATGTAACACTGATCAGGGGAATACTGCTGTTTCCAAGTATGTAGAGCTGGGCTCCTCTGGGGGCAGGTAAAGCCTGCGTTCCACACACTACAATCTCTTTAGGGACAGGGTATCACGCTGTATGCAAGCTGCAAGGATTTCTTTGAAGCACGTTTGTTCTGAGGGGCTGTGAGAAAATGTAAAAGAAGTCACCGGGCAGGAGGCTATCAGACTTTTTCTCCCCTCGGGCTGAGGTCTGTAATGTGATGATGTCCTCGGTGTTCCTCGCCTCCCGTGGCACAGTGAACAAGCTGCTGGGCTGCAGAGACAAGTAGTGTGATGCTGGCTGCGCCTGACACAAGCCTGGAGGAAAAGGCTAAATGAAAAATGCAGAGGAAGAATCAGCCTTCATCTCTAGCCAGTGTTAAAAGCTTAACTAAGTTACTAAGAATGGAAACAGCGTCATTTCAGCAGGTGTTGCATAAGGGTGCCATATTGGCTGCCTCTGCAAAGCTGCAAGCTCAGAGCCTCGGCTGACTGAGGCTTTAACTGCTCTTAAAAGGCAGGTTTCTGGTTCTCCTGCAAGAAGTCCTATAAAATGCACACCAGCATGGGTGCGTCATGCATTCCTTGTCTCTTGTTCTACCTCTGATCTTCTTTTCCTGGGAAGGGTGTAATTTGGTAAATTGGAGCCACTCTGGAGAGCTGTAGGAACCAGAACTGTGTATTTTTCTGGCCAGCACAGACACTTCTTCACCTTCCTGCAGAGTATGGACTCAAAGAAAAGAATTTTTCTAGTCAGGGGTGGATCACAGACAGCCCTGCCATGGGGCAGGGTGGGGGTTAAGTGTTCTGACATCTTTCCAGGCCATTGGTGAGCTGAGTAAGGGCTGCAAACTACATCCCCTGGTGTCTGATTTAAGTTGTAAGTAAGCTGTCAGTTGAAGTTGTAAAAGAAGCAGAGGTGGTTGCACTGTGGATGGAAAAGTGGATCAGTTTGGGGTAGAGAATATGTTTGCCCTGCACAGAGGAGCCACTCACTCATGTATTCATACAGGTTACCATGTTTTCTCTGGCTCAGAGTCACCTCAGGTAGATTTGACCCATCAAGGGCAAGACTGTCCTGCGCGTTCAGCTTTCTAGTCTCAAATTATCCCTGTCCACAGCCTTGCAGGTCCAGCTGATGAGAAAGAAACCTGTTAGGTTGCTTTACTTCCCAAAACAGATCAGGCCCTCGACTCTGCCTTTGGTTACCAGTAAGCACCGGAGAATAAAGCAGTGCTTAAAGTAGGAGTGCAATGTGCCTGGTGATTTTGCAGCATTTCCCATTTGTATAGGACTAAGTAGTAACAACACTTGCCCAGGAGATTAGAGATGGGGGCATATGTTCCCAATGAGTTGAAGAGTCTGGGCTGAGATTACTCAAACGAGAGCAACCTCAGTGTCACATGAAACCCTTTAAAGTGAGGGTCAGTTACCCACACCACTTTCAATGGAGTATGAGCCCCAGTGCCTGACAGGGAGGCTTCTCACTGCAATTGAAATTGCACCTATGCCACCCAGGCCACAGCTGTCAGCACAGACAGGTCAAAGTCACCACTGAGGGTTTGGCCCACTCAGCCCTCCCTGCCCAAAGGCAGCAGCCTGCTGCCAGCTGTCACCCACTACCTGCATGCTGGAGAAGCCTTCACTCATCAGATAACAGCTCAGACTTTGTAGTGTGAAGGTGATGAGACACTGGCACAGGTTGCCCAGAGAAGCTGTGGCTGCCCCATCCCTGGAAGTCTTCAAGCCCAGGTTGGATGGGGCTTGGAGCAACCTGGTCTGGTGGGAGATGTCCCTGCCCATGGCAGGGGGGTTGGAACTATATAGTTTCAAGGTCTCTTCCAACCCAAACCATTCTATGATTCTATGCATGACTAGGGCTGGAGGACTGCAGCCCTACAATAAGGACATAAGGAGCTTAAGAAGCAGAAACCAGGACACCCACAAGACAAGAAAAATTTTCTGTTTTAAGTAACATTAGGGACCTTTTCCCACCCCGCTCCAGTGCTGGCCAAGGCCAGCCCCAAAGCCACAGCACTGCGAGTTCATGCCAGCCAACCTGGGATGTGCAGGTGCCTGAGCTGGGCAGCTTATTGGGGTTGTGTCAGTGCAAGTGGGAACCTTTAAAAAGAGTAACAAAAACAAAAACACACACCAAAAAAATGCACAAAATTGATTAAAGATGGCATGAAGCTTCTGGAAACAGAACTTCGCTGACATTCAGAACCACAAAAAAATTTCCTTGCGTTGAATGCCTAGACGCAACTTACCCACTAATAGAAGTACTCTGATTAATACCTACAGGCAAAAAGCACCCTGCTACACAGGCTCCTGCCTGTCATCTTATAGAATCATAGAATCATAGAATAGGCTGGGTTGGAAGGGACCTCAGAGATCATCGAGTCCAACCCTTGATCAATTACCACCACAGTCACTAGACCACGGCACTGAGTGCCATATCGAGTCTCTTTTTAAATATCTCCAGGGATGAAGAGTCCACCACCTCCCCAGGCAGCCCGTTCCAATGTCTGATCACCCTTTCTGTGAAAAAATTCTTTCTAATATCCAGTCTGAACTTACCCCGGCACAATTTAAGACCATGCCCTCTTGTCTTACTGAGAGTTGCCTGGGAAAAGAGACCAACCCCCGCCTGGCTCCATCCTCCTTTCAGGTAGTTGTAGAGGGCAATGAGGTCTCCCCTGAGCCTCCTCTTCTCCAGGCTGAACAGCCCCAGCTCCCTCAGCCTCTCCTCGTAGGATCTGTGTTCGAGTCCCTTCACCAGCTTGGTTGCCCTCCTCTGGACCTGTTCGAGGACCTCAATATCCTTCTTGAACTGAGGGGCCCAGAACTGAACACAGTACTCGAGGTGTGGCCTCACCAGGGCTGAGTACAGGGGCAGAATCACCTCCTTGGACCTGCTGGTGACACTGTTTCTGATCCAGGCCAGGATGCCATTGGCCTTCTTGGCCACCTGGGCACACTGCTGGCTCATGTTCAGCTTCCTGTCAATCCAGACTCCCAGGTCCCTTTCTGCCTGTCTGCTCTCCAACCACTCTGTCCCCAGTCTGTGTGTTCAAGTTCACTGCAGTCACCATCACAGAAGGGTGTTGGGGTTTTTTTCCCCCCTCTTGTATCTTTCTGTTGCTATGCTCCAGCACTGGCCCATCAACTCACCTGCTCAGGCCCGCTGAGAAATGGCAGCCCCAGGAGCCAGGCTGCAGCTCGCTGTCAACAGCCCCAGCTGTATCCCCAGCACACACAGAGTGCTCCAGCACAGCAGCACTTTGCTACACCAGCTGCACAGCTGCCTCAGGGCTAAAGCTGAACAAGCTCTGTTCAAACCCATCCGTTCCCCCGGTAGAAAAGGCAACTGGAGTACAGTGTCCAGTGCTGCGGGCCCCAGTGTGAGCAGGACACAGAGTTCTTGGAGCAAGCCCAGAGACAGGCACAAAGGTGATCAGAGGGCTGGACCACCTTTCCTACAAAGACAGGCTGAGAGTTGGGGTTGTTCAGCCTGGAGAAGGCTCTGGGAATACCTCATAGCAGTCTTCCGGTACATTCAGTGGGGCCTAAAGAAAAGCTGGAGAGGCACTTTTAATTTGAAAGGGCATGGAGTGATAAGACAACAGCGTGAAGGTTTTAAACTGGAAGAGGGCAGATTTAGATACTAGGGAGAAAGACTTCATTGTGGGGGTTGTGAGATGCTGGCAGGTGTTGCCCAGGTAAGTTGTAGCTGCCCGCTGCCTGGAAGTGTTCAAGCCCAGGTTGGATGGAGCTTGGGCTGCTGTAGTGGGAGGTGTCCCTGCTCCTGGCAGGTGGGGTGGAAATAGATGGTCTTAAAGGTCCTTTCCAAACCTATTTTAGAGTTTCATATATACACCTTAAAATTGGATTGACACTACTCGGTGGCTGCCTGAAGACTCCACTCTTGACACTTCAGCACACCACAAAGAGCACTATGGGCAACCCCACCCACTCAGCCCAGCTGACACATGCAGCAAGGGACAGCCCCTGCCCAAAGCCCGCCGGCATCATGGAAATGACAAACCAAGAGCCAGATCACCACTGCCATTACTTCCTCTGTAACCACCTCCTACCAAGCCACTAATTTATTCCAATTTATATTCAGGTTTTTTTGTGTTAGGTTTTGTAGCCATGACCACCGATTTCTGTGGAATTAAGCTTGGGTCTGCAAAATCTGAAAAAAACAAAACTTCTGAACAAACAGCTCTTCTGCTGCGGCTCAGCACCCCAGTATCTTCCACGGACTTCGAAGTTCTTTACATAAATGGGCTCTGCTACTAAGAATTGAGGTACTTCACCTTGATAATCTCCCTGTACCTCAGTGTATTCACCTGAAGTATTGCCACTAAAATGTAACCAGGTGAGTGACAAACCACTTCTTCAACTGAACTATTTTATACACTTAGTGCACTTGCACTGCATCCATCACTCATTGCAACAAGGAGCACATGGGAACTGTATTAATTCGGGCTTCTCCCTGAAGACCCAACCAGTAAACCCAAAAGCTTTTAAGTGTTTGTGTGGTGCAAGTTACGTTTGTTTTACAAATACCAGTTTAGACTGTCACACCAGAATTGCAAGTTTACTATAAAATAATTTATTAAGACAGCAATACACAGCTTCAGCAGCAAACTTATATACATGCACATAAAAACTGCCAACTAACCTACTCGGGGACTCTAGCTCTTTTGCCCTTGGCCTTGCGGACCTCCTCAATCAGATCTTTCAGGTACTGGATTTCCTTGCTAAGGGAATCAGCTTTCTCCTTCAAAGCCTGGTTTTTCTGCTCCAACTCTCTGCACTCCCCAGACAGCGCCTCCTGTTCCGCCCTCTTCTTCTGTCTGTAACGTGTGGCAGCTGTCTTATTCTGCTCCATCTTTTTCAGTTTCTTATCTATTTTCTTTTCTCCTTTGATCTTTGCCGACACTGCCTTCTCTGCAGGTTGATCATACGGTTTGGACCGCACAGAGCCACAGTTGGCATCTGCAGGGAACTGGTTGTGATTTGGGGATCCAACTGAGTTGGTAGGACTATGCTGGGGGGTTCCCAGGTAGGAGTCTGGGCTCATGCATATTCCACTATCATCTGAATGGTTCTCCTCCTCTTTTTCAGACTTGGTTATCACTACCACAAAGGCGGGGCCCTCCTGTTTTCTTTCTCCTTCCAGAACATCCACTTCACTACCTAGTTCTAAACTAAATGAATGGTCTGGAGTGGAAGTCAGAGACCCAGGGGAGAGGGGAAAAGACCAGAGGGAAGCCAATGGTGCCACTGGATCTGGTCCAATGGGAGATTCAGGGAGATGGGTGATTAGGTCAGTTATCAGTGGAGGCTCTTTGTTGTGAAATTCCTGGATGGTAGAGTTAAATATGAGATCACACGTGTCTTCCAACGTGGCCATCAGCTCGTCTGGTGAGACGGTGGCTTCTAGATGTTCCATACCTAACAGGGCATCAAAATCAAATTCCTTCAGATCCATCTTCTCCACCATCCACTCCATGCCAGAGAAGGCATCCTCTGTATAGTTAAAAAAATAAATTCAGTAAACCAGCAGCCAAACTAATTCAAGCTACTGAAAATAATCTAGAAAAACTCATAGCCACTTCCCCCTCTGCTCTACTTGGTACAAAAAAAAAAAGTTATTAGAAAAATCTGTCATTAAGAGCACAAGACTGCAGGGTACAATGTAAGCCATCAGCTGTTCCAACATTCCATACCTCTTACTCCAACACTACAGCAATTCAGAGCCATTTGTAACACACATACATGCTTGTTTCTTGTGACCTCTGCCAAGGAGCAGTACCATAACATCTGAGATGTTATTAGAAGGTCAAGTATCACTTTACCATAGGCCAACCCAGTAGCCAGCAATTCTGTATTGTGCAAGCAGTGTACTGTACATGCTTTCCATGCAGGGGTATGCATATGAGGTTACCTTCTCATTTATGAAAACCTACCAATTTTGGTTTTTAATCAAATGTTGCTACGTATCTTACATGCCGTTGTAATTATTGCTCTTTATGAATAAAGTAAGTAGCATCTTACCCTGGCTGCTATCTATGGTGTTGCCTAAACTGTCCACAGCAAGCCAATTGGAGGAGACTGCCTTAGCCTTGTCGCTGGAGAACCCATGCGAACTGAGGGGCTCGGCCACCTCCAGGTAGTCATCTAGGAGTCCGAGACTTTCCTCAGCCACCGAACACGGCTGGCTGAAGGGGGATAATGAATCCCCCAACAGCATCTCGTTGTTCAAGAGGCTCATCTTCGTCAGTTTTTAATGCTTTGATGTCCAAGGATGAAGACAAGTAGAGGGTCTTTTTGTTGACTACAGCAATGCTGCTGTGCGGTGCCTTGAAAAACCTGCAAATAAAACTTTTATTTATTAATACTTTTTGAACCAGTGCAGTGCCTTTTGAAAAGCAGTGCCACTCCAGGGAGTATGGCCGTCATCTATCGGTTTATAGGACCCCTCTGTTTTCGGGACCGCTGCTTGCCTGTAACTTATCATCTTTACGTTATTTAATTTCTCGGCTAAACAAAGGCTCTTCCACGGGACCCCGGAATACTTTAAAAGCCGAGGGTCCCCCGGGCTTCTTCCTGCCCTAATACGGGCAGGGCTGCCGCCGGCTCCGCCCCCTCGCCGCCCTGACTCACGCCCACGCCGGCAGCCGCAGCCATTTCGTGATCCTGCCGCCTCCCTCTCCCCCCCACACCCCGGCGGCCGCCGCCATTTTGTGTACTGCCACGTTTCCACCGCGGCTCCCGCCCACCCTGTGCAGGGCTGAGCGCTGGAGACGAGGCGGGGAAGGGCAGCAAGCTCTCGGTAATAACCCTACCTAAAACACACGGCATTTGTGAGAGAACACTAACTGCGTGGTACACACACCGCGTTTTGTTTTTTTTTTTAAACTCACTTGAGCTTCCTCAGTTAGGAAACCCCCCCGAGACTCAGGGCAAACCAAACCCCACAGTATTAAAGGATTATAGCACTCTTGCCACGTTATTACCGGCACCCGTTTATCTACGCGGGAAGATTTACCGATTGATCATTAAACTCACGGCTCCCAATGCCTCCCATGCCCCGCTTACCCGTAACTACAGAAGCGTTTCCCGACGGGGGGAAAGCCCTCCCTGGGAATGTACTGCTCGTACTCCCGTGAGACCGAAAAGCCCCCATGTTTTAGGAATCGAGTTTTCTTAGACGGAATTAAGAAGTTGAGATTCCTCCTTACTTCTTTTGAAATGGCATTTCCTGCCATTTCTGACACCTGCCGCCCCCGGGAAGGTAAGCCCACACAACTATATAAATTTTTTTCCCATCTTACCACCCAGATTTTTGGTTTGTTTAGGTTTTTTTTTCCCCAGATGATTACCATCTACTGCCACGGAGCTGACAAACCCGCCCCCAAGCCCACTTTAAAGGGAGAAGCGGGCGACCACCAACACAAGGGAGGTAAATACCCTCTCCTCGCACACAATACTCACGCCATGGTTGCAGATGCCGGGGGTGTGCTGAGGCCGCCGCCGCTGCTGCTGCGCCTGCTGCACTGGCCGATGCCGCCGCTGGCCCTGCCGCCCTTAAAGAGCCATGGCGGCCAGGGGAGGGGAGACTGCTCCGGTCCGCGCTGCGCGGGAAGTTGCTGCGCGAACTGACTCTATCCCCACTTCTCTGCTCAGGTTCAGACACACAATGAGATGGCAGCGCCCCCCCGATGACTTTATATAGATTCGCCCCAAGCGAAACAAGATCCGGAAGAGGGTATCCTTCCGCCAAGCGTCACCTGCCTCTCGTCAACCTCCGCTGGCCTGTAGCCTATCTCTGTGGGCTTCTCTCTTTCCATTCTACGACGGGAAAATCTCGGAAGCCTCCCACAAAATCCGCCATTCCACTGCGAAGCAGAGACGGAGGGACTACATGGTGTCCGTCCGCGCGTCGCTGCCAAACGAGGCTGTGTCACGTGACCGGAGCAGCCGAGGGCGCTCCCCCTCCCCCCGCGGAGGGGCGGCTTTAACCGCCAACAAAGACGGGGCGCTCACGCGGATGGCCACGTGGGAAGGGGGCGCTCATTGGCTGGAGCGGAGCTGTTCACGTTCACTGCGAGCTGCCATTGGCCAGGGCCAGATGCTGAGGGGAAAGGGAAGAGGGAGCGGGAAGGAGCAGCTGGCCCGGGAAATGGCGCCTGGGGGTAGGGGTGGGTGATGGAGGGGTTGCTGTGCCTCTCACCGCAGCCCTGCGCTGTCGCTCGCCGCCCTTCCGGAAGCAGCATGTACACACACACACACACACACACACAGAGCCCCTTTAATTTCCAGTGTCCCCCTTTGACGCAAAGTCCTGCTGAGGTTCAGAACAGAGCTGGTGGCTGCTGTGCTGGCCAAGGCTCTGGCACATCTCCCTTGGAAGTGTTGATGCGGCGGGCTGCCATAGCCTCCCCCTGTTCCCTCAGATAACGTGTCAGCACAGTGTAACGTCGCCTTCACTCCCTGCCTTCCCCACGCATGCAGGGCTCAGATTATGGCTGCTTCGGGGGAACGGCCTTTCTGCCTGCGTGGTGGCACCCGCGTCTCTGACCTAAGCCTGACGGCCTCATGGCAGCCATGGTGCCTTGTTGGGCTGGGGGGGTTCATGGGGAGCTTCGCTGGAGAGCTGTGCTGAGGGCACAAGTTGTAATAGTGCCTTGGATCTATGCGAGAGCTTAAAAATTAAGTTGGTTATTCCCCAGAAGAGGAATGAGAGCTTCTACCATGCAGTTTCACACTGACACAGTTGCTTCTCTGTTCCTTGTGCAGACGTTGCTCAGACCAATGTGAGCAATAATGGAGCACTTATGTTGCCTTGCAGCTGTAAAGCATAGCACCACCTCAGAAAGCTTTTAAAATGCAGTTTCATGTTGTATTTTATCTGATCTAAATCAACGTGCTGCTAGGAAAGAAGGCAGCCCTCTTCCCTGACCCTCTTCCTGGCTATGCAGTTCTGCGGGAACCCATGGGAGCCAACAGTCTTTTGCTGATTTCAGTCCCTGCATCGTTTCATTTGGGTCAGATAAGCACCAGGCAGCTCGGGTGAGCTGTGAGGATGGGTACCTGTGTGCTTCCTCACTGTTCTAGTTATCCAGCTTCAAAAGGTTCCTCTCCCACATTGCCATGCTCACAGCATGCCGGCAGCTTCAAGAGCTCTGGTGGGTCCTTGCTTGTTCAAACATCATTATCCTGCAGGTCAAATTGCTCTCAGCTGCTTCTGCAAAAGGCTCCGCTCTTTTCCAGTTCAGGCCTCGGTAGTATTTGTGTAAAGCCATGGCCTTCACTGAGTTTGCTCAGGTGCAACTACGTGGAACTTATTAAACAATTTAACTGATAATTTGTGAGGATGGGCACGACCCAGTTTCTACTTTTAGCAGTCTGATGTTACCATCATCCCTACAAAGCAGCGTATGTCACGCCACACCTGTAAACTGAACACTAGCTCCTGAATGAAAAAGGCAATTTTTCCTCCATATTGGCTTGTGGGGTCTTTTTTTGTTTGGGTTGGGTTTTTTTGTGTAGAAGCAAGCATAGATTTTGGAATGACTCACTAGAATGGAGGAGGCAGAGAAAAATGTCCTCCAGTGCTCAAAAACCACTGTATTGACCGAGTGATCCAAGATGATTGTTCTGATCAATACAATGAGCAGGCAGGTCTTGCCTCAAAGCAAAATTTAGAGGATGCAGTAGCTGTTAAAGAAGCCAAGTGAGTGATCAGCTGGGTGGACAGCATCTCCATGTCCTCACTGTCTAAGGGAGAGCTTTCACATCCCCTGCTGAGCCTGCTTGCCCCTCCTTTAAGTGAAAAGGGTGATTGTACAACCATAATCGCAGCTAAATAAACAGAAGTGCTGTTTTAATACACACCCAATCCTTCATCTTGAAAAGATAATTATAGATTTCTCTGAAAGGACTCTGGGTATATATGAGCAAGAATCATGCAAGCAAAAATGAACTATACAGTGAGGAACTTAACCCAGATCTGCCGGTTTCCTAGCTGCCTGGTTTCCATTTTGTGTGTAAACATGTGCAGAAATTTGTCTGTGTTAGAGCTGCAGATAGAAATATTTTAACCATTCACAACCCAAAAAAACGAAACCAAGCAAACAGAAGCCAGCCATTGAGTAAGCAGCTTATTTTCTCCTGTTTTCTGAAGGGCTGCAGGATTGTGTGTTGTTACATTTCGTGAGCTACATCTCCATTCCCTTTATAAATCATCTCTCTGCATTTGCACATAGCATGTCAGAAGTTTTTCCTTTGTGGCTAAGGTTTTTCAGCCAAGGTAGCACATATGCCTTTAAGCCCAAGTAACAATTTCTTGCCATTTCTTTTACAAAGTAAATGACATGTATTTACTAAGCAGAGAACTGCTAGCTAGCTGCTACTAACCAACCCCAAAGTGCCTGTAGCGTTCCTTTCCACTACTACAGAACCTATTTGTGGGTCAGAGAATGTGGAGAGAATTCTGGCAGCTCTGAAGAAAATTGAATTTACAGCACAAAAAGGTGGCTTGTGAATGAAGATTAGATTGCGTGCATGGTCAGTGAACTCCTGCTGACACTTTATCAGCTTTACCACCATCGAAGTTGTTTTCCTGCCCTGGGTATTGTACTTTACTAGGGGCAGTTTCTGTGGGAAGTGAGACCTATTGCAACCCAGAAATGAGGGGCCAGCCACGGGCAAAAGGAGCTGCTCATGCAGAGCTCGCTGCAGGACAGAGGCCAAAGTGACCTTGCTGGGAGTGATGAACTGCTTGATAAATACAGCACTGCAGAAAGCCACCTCCGGCCAAACAGCCAAACGAGGAGGTGGAAAACTAATACTCCTCCATTCACCTTCCTCCTTCATTAAGATGGAAGGTCAATATATGGGCCTTGTTGTTGTTTGGTTTGGATTTTGTTTGTTGTTTTCTTTAACATTGGGTCGGAAAAGAGGTTTTCTTTTTCCACCAGCAAGAATACAGGAGCTAAGCAAGCACAGTGCTCTTGAGTATACAAAAGGCAGGGAGGATGTAAATGTTTCCATAGTGACATCTCCTCACACAGCCTAGACTGTCTGTATAGGATGCTCTCAGGAACTGCCAGTGGGGAGAAGTACTCGTGGGCTTCTGTAGCAGGGGAGCAAGAGGGGAGTGGGGAGAGTGTGTATTGCTGAGGCCAGGAGGGTAGCAGGCAAGAGTAATGGAGAGGGAGATCTTTGCTCTTTCCTGGGGTGCTGGGAGAGCCTCAGCCAGGGAGATGGGCTGGGAGACACTGAATTCAGAGAGTTGCAAGAGCCCGTGGTAGCACTGGGCAGGCAGCTTGGGGCCCCTGCTGAGCTGCAGTGCCCTGAGGAAGGGGCAGGTGGGCTTTTGGCTGGGGTGGATGGGGAAAAAGGGGGCACTGCCTCTTTTGCAGAAGGATGAGTGCGAGGGCAAGTCCTCAAGGGAATTTCTTGTGGTAATTTCTGTGCTTTGAAGCATCCAGCAGAAGGGATAGGAAACCTTACCCCACACATCAATGAGCAAAGCATTTCCAGAGACCAGCAGGATTTTTTCCTGGAGACAGAGTGCTGAGGGAAACACAAAGGAGGAATGAGGCAAAGCAGCTAGATATTCTGATTGATTTCATGGGAGAACTATCTACAACCTCTACAGCACAGGCTAATTTGCAGTGCTTGGTTGCTTCTCTCCTCATGCAGCACAAACAGGTATCTGAAGGATTTTTTTTTTGCCAGATTCTCATCATAGGGTCTTTAGGGATTGCTTTATAGACGTTCCATTTAAAAAGTAGATTGAAAAGCAATATTTGTGATTAAAGATCGGGATGGGAGGTATTCATGTCCATCTTTTATTACATGCAAACAGAAAATAAGTTAGCCATATGCTCTGCCTCGTTTGTTTTGCACTAGTACACAAAATGGAACCTAATAAATCATTCATTGCTTACCAACTCCCTCACTGTCTTCTGTTGCCATCCTATTATGTAAATATCACTGACATTTGAAACGAGACTAATAAAAAAAAGGATTAAATCTGCAATTTACGTTTGCAACTTACAGTTCCATTGTTTTCGACAGAAATGGAGATAATCCTGGTTGTCCACCTACATTTTTCTTACTGAACAAATGTGGGCATGCCAAGCACATGCTGATAGCTCACAAAGTATGGCTGTCCAGAGGCTTAGTTACTCAGAAAGAGCCAGGCTGTGGCCAGCTGTCACAGGAAAAAACATTGTGCAAATCTGGTAAGAGGGAGGTGAGTTTTAACTTGTAACTTGCCCAAGCATGAATTTTGTGAGCAAGCCTACAAATGACTGAGAACTATGTTTAGCAAAAAGTATGTGTGAAGGGAGGGGAGGGAGGAAGAAAGGGTGCTGACTTTTGTTCAGACCATTGGGAGATTTTTTCATTTGTTTTCTCATCATCCAGCATTATTTTATTTGGATGAAAGAATTTGAGGGTCAAGAATAATCCCTTGCGTGTATTAGCACATGTGGGAGCAGTTTAACACACAAACAAAAGCCTTCCAGTTGTCCAAGCAGTAAAAGAAATATATCAGCAGTTTTTCTTCATAGGGTTGTTGTTAAAGTAACCTCACCCCCAATCAAAAAATACACATATATGTAGGTCACCAGCATCTGCTGGAGTCACGCTTGCCTCCTCAGTGGATTTGTCTTTTGCTGTCACACTGCCCCTTAAATTTGTCAAAATGAGGACTGCCTGCTTCACGAGCCCAACAGCAATCACGCTGCACTGCTGACCCTGGCACCTAAACTGACAGCTTTGTCTGAAGCAGGTGGAAAAGTTATTTGAGCTGGAGTTATTTCAGCTTTTCTCTACAGTGAGGGGAGGAGGGATGCACACTGGAAGGCTGATAATACCCCACTGTGCTCTGTGTCCTCCGCCGGGTGATTTGGTTTTGACTTCATGTAAATTCAGAGTGTCTTGATAAGGCTGGGAAGAGAGACTGTGAATGGGTATTTCCTATTAATGAAACAAAACAGGATTCTGAGGATATCTTGTGTGCTTCTGAGACCTCTTTGTCTCTGATGCTGGCGGGCTGCTTTAGCAGGAGCACAGACAAACCAGGTAGTTCAGATGAAGCTAGGAAACTCATTTGGGGATAAATCATCATTGAGCTGCCCAGGTCCCCGGGAGGAACACTGCAGACATTATTCAGTAATATTTATCCATTCTTTATAGGCAGTAGCTGCTTGGTGGCTGGGGTTTATCAGCAGGCTTCAATCTGGTTTTATATATACTTGTTTATAAGGGAGGAGAAAGAAATTCCTGGCAGATGTTTGCACAGTCAGGATATAATTCAGTTTATAGTTTTTCCTGAATGACTGTCATTTTTCCTCCTAAGGCCTCTGTGTTAGGAGACTTGGCGAAGGATTTCAGAAAGGAGATTATTTTAGAAGACTTGGAGACTGCTCTGCTCCCTGCACTTGTGCATGAGGCTGTGGATGGTCTCAGCAGAGCCTCCTCAGACCCATTACAGGGATATTGGTCACAGGCAGGCTGGGTAACAGTCCCCAAAGGAGGCTTTGTGGCCAAAACATCACACTGAGCATGTGTTGTGGCTTCTCAGTCCACTGTCCCCACTAACTTGTTCCACTGTGGTGCTTGGTAAGGGAAGTTTGCAGTTCTCATACCAGAAGGAGGTTTCCATGTTGGGTGTGGAGAGAGCTGGTTTGAGGCTGAAGACAGGTCTGTTCGAGGAACCAGCCACGGTGACACACCTCATCTTGGGAGGTACTGCTGGCCTGCTCTTTTGGCATTCAGAGGGTAAGATTTTGCTAAGACCTTGCTCTGGGATTGCAATGAGAGTAAACATCTGCTCTGGGTCTGGGGCAACACAGGCACTGTGCAGGAAGGACACGTTAGAGCCATCCACCTTTGTCATACAGTCTCAGTCAGACTGATGTGGATTCTGGTCACTCATCAGAAACACAGGTCTCCCCTAGGCAAGGCAGGCTCTGTCTGACCACAAAAGGGTGAAGTCTGTCCTAGACCACAGATCTTGGGAGTCTAAGCTGCTGGTGACACCGAGCATCCTTCTCTGCAGTGGAAAGCGATGGACTGAAGATGGATCACCCTTTTAATTAATTTTTCTGTCCTCACATAAGAAAGAAATTACAAATTTTTAGGTTTTGGTTTGTTTCATTTAAAAAAAAATGAGACATATTACTAATACAAATCTCTATCTCATTGTTAAAGAAAAGTCACTGGACTAGATGCATTCTACTGTCTCTCTTGTGACCACAGGCAGTGATTTAGAAAAGAGAAGGTTTGTGCCTTGGTTACGCACTTGCCTCAGCAAAAAACAGCCTCCACTTGAATGCCAGGAAGCTGGGCTCCCTGCCAACCTGCTCTCTAACAAGCAACCTGGGAGCTGCAGCTCTGTAGCCTGTGGCATTACTGCATCTCATACTACCTTTGCTTCAGCATATCTAAGGCCCTCTGACAGGGCTAAAAACCCTGCTAAAAACACCACTGCTAAAACCAACCAGGAGCTGAACGTAATTCAGATTATATTATCTATATATGTGGCAGTAGTGATGTCCAAGGCTGTGATTATCTTCTGTGCTAAATAAATTTTAAAAATTGAAGGCGAAAAATGTCTCTCTGCCATACTGCTGCCAGGAATGACTGCTTCTTGCTTTTCCAAAGGGGTATGGAGCCTGCCAGTTTATCACAAGTTTTGAAGTAATTTTTGTTTTGGGACAAGTAAAGAGCTAAAACACTCATTTGCAATCTATACCCTTGTGTCTGTTGCCTGTCCTTTACAATGCAGAGCAGAATTAGTCAAGAGAGTCCTATACAACAGTGATCTTTGTAGTGGGATGTCTGATGGGAGAGTAAATCAAAATTCTGCTTGGGGTTGGCTTGAGCTGAACTGAGGAAACTGTGGCCTGAAAAAGAAAATCTAAAACAAAGCAGAAAAGTCAAGCAAGCAACTTCAGCCCATTATTTGAATGAGGAAGGGTTTCACAAAGAATTTAGTTAGAATTGATAGATATATTCCCTCTGAGTAGCTTAGCACTGAGTGTTAATAGGCAGATCAAAGAGCCACTTAGCCACTGGAGCCAGGGAAATCGAACTAGGGCAGCAAAGTAAAAATCAATGTGATTTTAGTGTGTTTAAAGAGATTTTGTTAAACACTGACTTCTGCATGAGGAATGCTTAAGACCATGAAAAGTTTGTGTTCTGTGAGCCAAACTCTGTCTCCTGTTATTCATAACGTGGTGTGAATGCTTTCCATGTATGGAGTGATTTCAAATCTTACCTGCCTCACCCTTTGGTCTAACCACTCTCTTTTGCCTTATCATTTACAAGATTATTCTACAGGACCACATACTAGAAAGGTATTA
Organism: Phaethornis superciliosus; assembly: GCA_023637945.1. Lineage (NCBI taxonomy): Eukaryota > Metazoa > Chordata > Aves > Apodiformes > Trochilidae > Phaethornis > Phaethornis superciliosus. The sequence continues at coordinate 60,124,205 of JAJQWJ010000001.1, read as the reverse complement.
TTAGCCTGCTGACCACCATATTTCTTTCTGACTTGTGAATAATGCTGCCTTTCTTAGAGTATGCCAGTATAACTTTTATACTGTCCTATACCTGATTCTGTAGGGGACACACTTGTTACATGACAGCTATGTTAAGCTGTCTTTTAAAAATTTAGGAATTTTTTTAATCTTTAAAAAAATAGGGAAAAGATGAAGATTTCTTGAATCCCCCAGATCATTAAATTAAGTCTGACAAGGATAAAGAAGGTAAAATCTAGATGACTTAAACTGTTCTCCAAGTATCTGGACTGCAGCAGTCCTCTTAGGGCTGGAAGCATTTACTGGGCTTCACTGGTAGGAGGGAGAGTCTCCCATTTCTTGGCTGCATTTGTGAGTAAATGTCAAGTTTTCAAGATCCAGTCCTAGATTCAGTGAGCCATGCTGGAACCAGTGAATCATAACTAGTGCAGGTAGGAGGCCAATGTATTTTATCTTATCTGGAAGAGAAACTCTTCCTTTGTAAGCAGCTCCTCTTTTTTCTTTTTCTTTTTTTTCTTTTTTTCCCAAAGACTGAATTTAAAAAGCAGCATCTGTTTGCAGCTTTTCTGGAGTTTAGAATACTAAAATAAGTGTTAAAAAAAGCCCCAGAGGTGATTAAGTATTTAGGGGGAAAAAAAGAAGCATTCATCATACAGTCCAACACTTCAGCATGATAATCTCAAATCTGGGGCACAGTCACCATATCTCTATTTCCTAGTGTAAGATGAGTGTATTCTGTAGAATAGTCAGACTGCGATTTCCCTGCCCATGCAGGGAGATTGGAACTAGATGATCTTTAAGCTCCCTTCCGACCCTTGCCGTTCCATGATTCTATTATTTATTTTTAATTAAGAGATGTGAAAATAAGTAAGTAAAATGTAAGCTCAGCTACAGTTCATTTCCACTGTGGTTTATATAACAAAGCATGCAAAATATTTTGCTTTTTCCAAAATCCACCTTCCTCCTAAGCTGTTTGTTCCTTAGGCTAAGAACAAAAGAGATTCTGAGTCTTTGCAGCCCGGAGAACCATTTACACTCCTCTGCTTTGTAGCAACCTTTTCCACACTTTAAATAATTATCATGGCTCTCCTCAATTATTTCTTCTCTGCATTAAACCAACCCCTATCTTTTGATCTTTCCTTCATGCCAGGACAGCTTTTATGCAAAGGTGCAAACTGCTGCATACATTAAACATGTATTGCAAGCCCTAGGCTTTCCAGGACATTAATTTGAGGGGGTAATACCTGGCACAGATTCCACACAGCAGCTCCTTTTAGATGTTCCTGTAAGACTTCGTATGACGTTAAATGTGCTTGATCTCATTTGATCTGCTTCTACCACAGAATAGATTAAAGGAAAAAAGAAAAAAAAAACAGTGCAGGCAAGGGCTCTCAGAAAAAGGTATGTTAGAGATGCAGAGTCCTTTTGAATCATCTTCAAAACAGTGAAATCTTAATTGCAGAGTTGTCGTTAAAACAAGACCCACAGAACAACGATGCCACCATAACGTCTTCCCAGAATTAAGGTGTCTGGGATCCATCTAAAGTGGCATCATTTCATGCTTTATTGGACATCCAACGCTTGCACCCCACCTTCCCAGGCAGTCTCATAAAACTCTGTGCAAAGCACAGGCTCTGGCGCATTGGCTTCCTCACCGCCTCGAGGCCGATGCTTGGATAAGTGTGGATCCATTTGGCAGGGGAGAGAGTTGGCACTTAGAACCCAACCTGTGACTGAGCAAGGGCGTCTGCACAGGGAAGTTTAATATTAAAGAGGCATGGAAACCTGTGAAGTCTGGGGAGCCACATAAAAAGCTGGTGCCTGTCCGGGCACGCGGGCTATCAGAGAAAGGATGGGAGGCGCGGTGCCATCGTTACACATCACCTTGTGACTGGTGTGAATGCTGCCAGGAGCTGGCATGCTGCAGTACCGGGCTGATTGCTCTCTCAAGACAAGTTGTAGAGTGCTGAAGGCCCAAAGGGAAAGCACGTGAATCATCAAGGGGCATGTCGGTCCCCAAACACTGGTGTGGTGCAGAATTATGTCAGCATAAAGGTGATGCACCGAGACAAAAGCAGAGACGCTCCCTCGTTTATAAACACATCAGAGACAACCAGGTTACTGTGGAAAGTAATTTTATTTCAGTATTTCACACACTCTTGTCACAGACCATGCACTTAGACTTTCCCCTTTTCAAATCCACAGCCCCCAGGCCTGAGAGAGATGGGGCATCATCTCTTCATTTTTCAGTACCCACATGCTAAGAGTGAGGGCTCCGATGGCAGCTCACCAGGAGGCAGAAAGCAGCCTCTTGTTTCCATAATTTCCTTGAAACACTAGAAGAGAAATCTATCCCACTCGGAAGGACTCACAGTGGAGCTCTGCAGTAGTGAAATCCCATTGCTAGGCAAGTTGGTCCCCACCCCATGGTTCCAGGGAACCAGACAACAATCGTATGGGAATCTCACGAGGGCAAAGCTACAGCAGAATACACAGAGGCATTCTTGGAGCCCAGGCAACAACCAGCCAAGCACATGCTTTGGGCCTCTTACAATCAATTTGTCTCTTGAGCTGCTCGGCCAGGAAGGTAGCCAGGAGCTGCCCTTTACACATTCAGTTTTAGGTCCTCCTGCTCTGTGCTGCAGCTTTGACTAGGAAGGAGCCACCTATAGGTAAGGCAGCCCTCTGGGCTGTACATCAATACATTTACTGCATGTAATACTTAAAGGTGCCAGTTTGAAAGACCTTGCAACACTCTGTTTGACCCATAGGCTGGGTATGGCATTAGTGTAAATTTCCTGCATGCTTACCCTGCTCATTCTTCCCTGCCTCTGTCGTCTCTGATGCTGCTCTTGCAATACTCCTAGTTGTAGTGTCCTGTGACCCATTACATCTTTGGCCTTTGCTGAGACTGAGACTGCCACTGGCAGGGCAGCTGCTGCCCACTGTGGTGGCTGCCTGTAGGAAGTGAGCATCTGCCTCCCAAGACTGGGCTTGTGGCAAGCTCAGAGGAGAGAAAAAAGTGAAGGGAAGAAATGATGGAAGTGCTTCAAGTGAAGTGGAGCAAAGCCTACACAAAAGGCAAAAAGGTAGCTGCAGTCTCCATCTGATGCACAAATTGAGCTAAATAGCAGCAAGAAATGGCCATAAAATATTAATTCATTAGGTTGCCAGGAAGAAGTAAAAGCATTCATGTAAAACACTCTGTGCACAGATATGTATGTGGCAACTGTTCTCAAGCCAGCTCAGGTGGTGGCTCCTTCCTGCTTATGTATCAACTTTTTTGTATCTGCAGTTTTGATCATTCAAAACCACGTTGCTGCTCAATTCTGCATGAAGATAACAATACTGGAGTCAGCACCAAGTGAGGGGTGAGATCACACTGAAGATATGAACAAGATATGGGGAACTCCTGGCAACCTTGGTATTTTAATATTTTTGTTGACCTTCAAGTAATTAGAAGAAAGGGAATTTCCCCCAGTAGCCTGTAGGCTCCAAGTCTCATCTATCTGCTTTTATAGTAGAAAGACTAACATCAGAAAGGCAGAGGAGGGCAGGGAAAGGAAGAAGGGAAGAAATCTGGGAACCAGAGTGAAAAGCAATCAACAGCTGACCAATACTGACTGCTGCAAAACTTACAAAACACAAAATCATACAAATGGAATTTCTGTTAACCTTTTGTAGACTACAGACTTTATATACACACACAAACTTCAAAGTACACACCTGGCAGTCTAGAAAATACCAGTACCCTAAGGATTAAATAATTTAAAATGTGACATTGCATTATCACTGTATACAGAATATTAACACATTGGCTAAAATGGACGGATTGTCCAAGAAAGATGCTCCCTCCCTCATCTCACCAGCACTGCCTTTAAAAATAAACAAAGGACTAAAGATTCCCTCTGTGGTTCTACTCCTGAAACTCACCTTGAAACTTCTCTGTCAAAGGTGGGGGGGAAATCTTGAGAGGAAGGATTCCTGCTCCCTCCAAACTCTTGTTGCTGCAGTATCTATCTCCATTGGCTAGGGAGGCTGGAGCAAGGGGAAAAAAGGGAAAAAGCTAAAGCTGGGGAAAGTCAGGTATGTTCCTGTAACGATAGCCGTGCTGGTCTTTTGAGAGACAGACAGCCCCAGACTTGGAAGGAGACCTTCTTTTCTTCTTTTTGAAGACAGAAGACCAGAAGACTGAATACAAAGTATACAAAGTCCACGTGGCTAGTGGAGGAGATACCAACAGTGCAGCAGCTGCCTCTTGAAAGCCATACTGCAGCCCAGCAGCAGAAGGGAGGGCAGCTGAGGAGAACAGCCTGACAGCAGCCCTAAACAGGAGAGGGTAGAACTGCATTCCAATAGGTCCAAACAGACAGAAGGGGAAGAAGGTGTGCCCTCACCAGCTTTCTAAGAGTAATTGTAAACTGGGAGCGCTGGGAAGTCAGCGCATGGGAATGAGGAAGAGGGTGGACAGCCTCAGATCTGAGGTGGTTGGGGAGGGGACTAAAATACACACTGAGAGCAGATAGCAAAGCTAACAGATCTCTAAAAGCCAGCTCTGCATCTGTACCCTAGCATCAGTGTATGGGACAGAACCTTGCTGATGACATCAGTTCAGTCCTCTCACCTTCACAGACTTACAGCTAGTGAGAATCTGCCTTACGTGTGCTTATTACAAAGCCCTTTGAGGCATGTAGTCTTCCTTCTACCTCCTACAAACCAGAACAGCCATAAGCACTGGAAGATGGGGAAAAAAAAACAACAAAAAAACCCTGTTCCCATGTGTTTCTCTTACCACTCCCTCATAATCAGCCTCTCTTTCTCTAGGCCACAGACAGACATCTAAGAAGCTGCCCCGCTCTCCATTCCCAAGGCCATTCCCACCAGCAGCACACGGTGATCTGGCCAGACAGGAATGGCAAGCCCTGCTCCTCTGGCCTCATCACACAGACAGACCACAAAGGTTTCTTTCTCCCTTGCAACAGCTTCAGTGAGAATTGTCCATACTGGAGGCTGGGTTGCAGCAGACTGGACAATCCTCAGTCCTTATTCCTGGACCTAGCTTGCAAAGGGTGAGAAGGCTCTGGAGAAGCAGAAGCCATGGGCATTCTCCTTTTCCAAGGCCTACAGCCCTAAGTACTGCCAGTGTAATCACTGTCCACTCAGAAATTAAAAAAAACAAACCCTATCCAAAATACCTCACTCAGTCTGCCCTGCACCACTGGGTCAAAGGGACAAAAAAACCCCAAAAAACAAAGTAAGGCAGTGTGGTAAAGCAAAGAAAAAGAAATATGGGGTAATCAGACTGGAGGATAGGAAAGGACCTCAAGGCAAGTCTGCTAAAATTGTCACTGGATTTACCAGCCCAGTTCCACCTTCTTCAGACCAAAATGGACTTGCTGCAGTAAGTGTACTACAGGTGAAAGAAGTGCATAGTTTGTTTTTGTTTTGTTTTGTTTTTTTTGGTAGACACTTAAACCTCAGCAGAATTTAAGCAAAGATCTTAAAGCTGCAGTTTTAGCCTCTCTTCCCTAGCTAATGGGTACTTATTGGGGGAAAGATGGTGGAAATGGACCAGTAGCACCAAGAAATCCAGTGGGAGCACCAGCTCCGCAGAAGGAAAAAATAATCAACCAAAAGGAGACAGAGAAGTGAAGGAGACACATTTAGCAGTAATCGAAGTCCACCTTGGCTAAACCCTATTAACACTTCCCTAGGTAAGGCCCCATTACGTCTGCAGCAAGACCTCTGGCTCTGAGAGAGAGCTGTAGAGGGTATATCCCAACTCATCCACTTCTTCTGGGGTGAGCTCTGAAAATAAGTTCACCTTGGGGTTCAGGGCACTGGGGAGGACACCCGCCTCCAAGTAGCGGATCAGCCCCTTCAGTGCCTGCAGGAAGCGATCAGCCAGCATGTCCTGGGACCAGTCGGACTCCTCTTGGGAGAGGTGCAGGATGACATTGGTGAGCTGGCTGGCAGTGAGGTGTCCCAGGGCTGGGTTCAGCTTGCAAATCGCTTTGAAGATCTTCAGGCACAGGCAACGGCACCCAGAATCACACTGGTCCAGGGCTCGGAGGCGAGCCGTTTCCGCTGGCCGCAGGCTGAGTCGCCAGAGATTGTCATTAGGGACCAAGCGGTGGGGTTTGGCCACGAGGATGATGTCACCCAGCGTCAGGGAGGGCAGGAAGTCAATAAAAAGATGCCGTTCTGGGTCATACTGGACTTCCAGTGTCAAATCTGCTGGGGGAGCTGCTGGACGGATCACGTAATCCAAGAGAGACCCAATTGCTGGCCAGTTGATGGAGCCTGCTACGACTTTCTCGAAGGCGTCTGCTACGGCTTTGGGAGAAAGGTAACCTCCCACCACACAGCGGTCCCAGTAGCTGCTCCCACGGGGAAAGTACTCTGGGTTTTCCCGACGCACCAAGTAGAAGCCAGGAATGTTCATGATGGTGTCCTCTCCGGGGATGCATGACCACAGGTTCTGCTCCAGCATCAGAGGCACGATGAGCTGGATGTGGTCAGCTGTCACTACCTTCCACCAGAGAGAAAAATTGGTAAGAACAAGCTTTCCCTTTCCACACTGGGGTTTATTCACCACCTTTAGACAGCCCTCTGTTCAAAGGAACTTGGACTAAGGATTCATCTATCTCACTCTCCTCCCTGCCTGGGCTTCACAGCCTCCCTTTGTCTGAATGTCTAGACATTCTGCAGGACTGTCTGACCTCTGAAGGACTATTTCCTATTGGCAGTGGGATGACTCCAAGGTATAACCCAAGCTAGTGTTTATAAGGCATATACGATTTAGAGAACTTTAAATACTTCACGTACCTACACGGACTGCATATAGACAACCATGTTGCCTCCTGTTGCTCTAAGGCATAGAATCACAGAATAGCATGGGTTGGAAGGGACATTTGAAGGCCACCTAGTCCAACTCCACTTCAGTAAGCAGGAACATCTTCAACTACATTAGGTTGCTCACAGACCCATCCAACATGATCTTGAATGTTTCCACAGATCCACCAGCTCCCTGGGAAACCTGTTCTACTGTTTCACCACCCTCATGGTAAAATCTTTTTTCCTAATACCTAGTCTCAATCTACCCTACTTCAGCCTAAACCATTACCCCTTGTCTTATCACCACAGGCCTTGCGAAAGTTTGTCCCCAAATTTCTTATAAACCCCTCTAAGGTACTGGAAAGCCACAACGAGCTCTCCCTGAAGTCTTCTCTTCTCCAAGTTGAACAACCCCAATTTCAGACTGCCTTAATACCAGCGGTACTCCAGCCCTCTGATAATTTTTGTGTCCCTTCTCTGGACTTGCTCCAACAGCTCCATGCTCTTCTTATGTGGGGGGCCTCAGAACTGGACACAGTAATCCAGGTGGGGTCTCGTGAGAGCAGAGTAGAAGGGGAGAATGCTCTCCATGGGCCTGCTGGCTACACTTGTTTTGATACAGCCCAGGCTACTGTTAGCCTTCCCAGCTGCAAGCACAGCTTTATTCCTTATTCCAGGTCCTCTCTTTGGATCTGAGCTGCAACTGGCCCAGGGCACAGCAACAACATGATAATTTAAAACAGGAGGCAGAATATTACATTTCTAGACAAGCTTAAGTTGCTTGGCTTAATTACCCCATGCTAAAACTAGGTACTGCCCTCACCTAGCCTGCCACATTGCTGGAAAAAGGTGATTAAAGATCCCTTTTCACCAATGTGATTAAGACCCCAGATATAAGTTTCACTGGACACTCAACACTCCATTCCAGAACTCTGACTCAAATGAAAAGTGTGCCTGTGAATCACTCACTATAGCCATGGGCATCTTGCCATCAGGGAAACATGCAGCACGAACTGCTATCCAATCCAGGTCTGTCATGCATTAAAGAAAAAAAAAAAAGAGCAGGGAAGACCTACATGAATACACAGGAGTTCTAAGGGAATACTATTATTTGGGAGGAGATAGAAGGGACAAAGAGAAAACAAAGGTCTACCAAAAAACTGCACTCCTAAGGAGAAGCAGGGCAAGGTAAGAAGGGCTGGGATAACCTGGAGAAATAAAACAGCAAAACTCTCTGCAGACAAAGCCAGAGCAGCTTCATCATGCCTGTTCAAACAGTATTGCAGAAATCAGGGGCCTGGCTCGACGGTGGGAGAGGCGACACACCAGGAGCCTTATTACAGAGGAATGTTGTGCTGAGCCAGCACTGCCAAGAGGGAAGCCTGAGATGCCCCTGCCTAGTCAGCCTTCTGAGTAATGACCCATCACGCGGCCCCAGGAATTACCTGCAGATCATCATAAAGGCTGCCACTGAGGTACATGTCACGCAGGGGCATGTCCGGCAGCTTGGCGCGGAGGAAGCTGCGCAGCTCGGCGCAGATATCCACGGCTGCCTGCTTGGCCCGAGCCTGCTCCTCCGCCGGGATGGCCACCTTCCTCCGGTAATAAGCGAAGAGCTTTTCTTGCAGAGACAGGCGAAGGCGGGATTTTTTCAGCTCCACTTGAGTCCTCTTGGCAGATGGCTTGGGCTTGGGGGGTCGGAAAAAGTCTGCAAGACAGAAGAAGAAACGCCGGTTGTCCGCGGGCTTGCGCCGGGAACTGATCGGCGGGAGGAAATCCGTAGCGCGGAGGTGAGGCCCCCAAGGTACCAAAAAGCTTTCAGCAGGCATTTCCCATGCTGCAGACAGGTAACAATCAAAAGGGAGGTGTTGAGAAACTTCAAAAGATACCACTACAAGCATCAAACCAGATGAAGACAAGTGACTAGGTTTGGGATTTAGCTGGAACATGACTACCATTGTGTACAAGTGATGTATTTCATGTCTATGTGAGCAAGTACCTCCATTCAATTGCATCAGAAATTCAGCACCATTACCAGTTCAGAAATGTTCAACATCGTGCCAGATCACTGGATCAAACACTCTTGAACAATCATCACAGTCTCATCAAGTTTTCAGCATTGCTACAGATTTTTACAAATTAACAGCAAAATTCAGCCCTGACCAGGGTATGAGATCGGAGAAGACTGCGCCACCTGGAAATGAAAGAGTTGTCAGGAATCTGATCAACACTTATCAGGCTGGTGAGCTGACAGGTCTTGGGGCCAGCAGAGCTCAGGTAATCACAACCCCAGTGAAAACTTCCCTCAAACTTTCACTGGCCAAAGAGCAGAGAGCACAGTCTTAGGCACAATAAGCAATACAACACTTTAGGCTGCCACCTGCATTATCAAACGATGTCAAAACCACAGGAAGTCTCTACGCCCCTTTTTCCTGACTGGTTTCCTAAAGAAATAAGCTTCTGATCTATCTTTTGAACTCCCCTTAAAATGGACCAAGAGTTTCAGAGGTTACCAATTAGAATTAAGGAAGAGTTACAGATCAAAGAGATCTTTGGAAAAGCTGTGGCACTTAAAGGGTGCTGGAGAAACCTGGAAGTCAGTGGCCTCATTAAGGCAATCAGCTGTTGCACATTTGTTTGGCAACAGGCATTTGGCCATGCAGCACATGCAGAGCAGCTGACCAGCTGCCAGCAGACCCACCTTGCCCAACCTCAGCAGCTGCTGTCTCTTGTCCCACTGGGGTCTTTTGGACAGATTTGAGGGTTTATGTGAAAAGCCAGAATCCCATAAACCATATGGAACCAGACTTCATTGCCTGTTCATGAAAAAACTCATTTTTACATCACAGGTTTTACACCTTAGGTTTGAATTTAGTTTTAAGTCAAGAATGCAAGGTGCCACCATCAATGGTTTTATTCCACAATCTTTATTTTTGTGGAGTCCAAACTAATGATCTAAGACTGCATTTAACATAGCTGCCTTGTCATTTAATATTTCCTCAGCAGAAAATCCTGAATTGCCATCCTGAAACTGCCTTTTTTTGCAGAGAATCTGGAAATCAACTTAAAGCTTGATTGCTGTTTTTCAGATTCAAAGTCACTCCATCTAAGAAGGTCCCTGATTTTTATTTCAGATCTTCAAGTGTAAATTTCCCAAAATGACCAGAAGTAGAAAGTAGAACCAGTGAGAAAAAACAACCAAACACATGTAACACACACTGTAGAACCCTACCTTACTTATCAGCCACTCTCAAAAAGAAGACTGCAGGCAACTTTTTATGGCCTGACTTGGCAAAGACTTGATTTAGCAATCAGCAGGACTAAACAAGCAAACAGTGTTACAGAAAGTTTTAGGAAAATTGTAGAAATAAAATAGGAAATACTGTTATAAATTGCTAGTACAGTAAAAATTTTAATATTCCCCCCTTAAAAAGGCACAAAAACCCTGGAATGGTCCAAAGAAAGGCAACAAAGAACTTCAAAAGAATGGATTGGTTTTTCATCTGGAAAGATTTCACAGGTAAATATTCATCTTGAAGAGAGAAGACTGAGGGAGAATAAAGCTTAGGACACGAAGTCATGACAAAAAGAATACAAATAGACATCTATCCACCAGTAACCAAACTGACTTATCAGTAGACCTGCTTCAAAGGCAAACATCAAAATCCTGGGCTAGACAGGACGAAGGCAGTTTGAGAGTGGATGATTCTGCAATACAGCAGAACCTCCTGTTCCTTACCTGTGTCTGCAGCTGAAGAATCAGTGGGAAGGGTCTGCAGGGAGCGGCTGAGGTTCGTCTTCATGTCCTGGGTCAGTAAGCGTGAGGAGGAGCCCAGCCAGTTTGGTTCTTCCCAGCTTCTCTTTCCTGACTGGCTCAAGCGAGTGGGGCTGCTGGGAGCACTGATTGCCCGGTCGTACATCTAAAGTGACATCACCAGGCAGACTCTTGAGTCATTTAGGGCCCAACGTTCGCATTTTATCCATCCTAGTGCCAGCGTCCCAGGTCTCTTTGTTCCCCACGCCTTCTTCTTCCCAGTGTCTCCCCCTCCTCCCCCCACACACACCTCAGGGCCCCACGCTGCTGCCCCCCAGGCTCACTCACCCGTTTGACAGCCAGCGTGGCGATGCCCAGCATGGCAGCTCCACCCACACCCAGCACCAGCCGGGCGTTGGACAGCACAAAGTCAATGGCCGTGCCGATGCCGTTGTCATCTTTCCTCCCTTTGCGCTGCCCAGCGCCCGCCATCTCCCCTGGAAGGAAAGGGAGCATTGAAGGAAGGGGTCAGAACGTGCAACACGAAGGATATGGCTGCCCAGGGAAGTAGTGGATTCTCCATCCCTGGAGATATTTAAAAAGAGACTGGATGTGGCACTCAGTGCCATGGGCTGGTAACCACAGCGGTAGTGGTCAAGGGTTGGACCTGATGATCTCTGAGGTCCCTTCCAACCCAGCCGATTCTATGATTCTATGATCTGCCACCCCCTTTTCCTCGTGGCACTCAGGCTCCCCCAGGGCTCTCAGGGTCTTAGCAGGGAGCCACAGGAAGGGACCACCTAACCCTGCAGCCCCGTTACTCATCTCCCCTCCAAGGGGCTGCTTATCCCCAGACATGCCAGGAGAAGGGCACTGACCGAGCTCTGCAGTCACAGCATTTCATAGAATCATAGAATTGGCTGGGTTGGAAGGGACCTCAGAGATCATCAAGTCCAACCCTTGATCCACTACCGCTGCAGTTACCAGCCCATGGCACTGAGTGCCACATCCAGTCTCTTTTTAAATATCTCCAGGGATGGAGAATCCACTACTTCCTTGGGCAGCCCATTCCAATGTCTGATCACCCTCTCCGTAAAGAGATTCTTTTTAATAATATTTCTATGCTTCTGGCTCTGCTTACGGCCTGAAGAAAACCAGCCCAGATCTGACATAGCCCCACGTAATTTAATCAGGTTTCATTGTGCAGTCACCTAATGCTTTCTTAGAAAAGATTTACTTCAGCAATGTTTCACAATAAAACCCCCTAAATATTACGTAAAACTCTATGACCATCCTTTTTAGCTTGTGCTTCTCAAAGCAAGCACAAATTTAATGACAATTTATTTTCTTATTTTCAAACTAATGCATGTAATTTTGCTCAGTGACAAGGTGATGCAGGGATAGTCAGCTGCTTGCTGGTAACAAAACAGAATCTTCCCAAGAGCTGACAGGCAGTCTCAGAGCATCCACTTCCAGGCTCATTTCTGGACAATGAATGGTCCCAGACACTTCAAAGACACACAAGAATCAACACTAGTTGTCCCCAACACGCCACAAAGAGAACACTGCTTCCACTGCACATTTACTCCTGCCCTCAAGGCTGGTAGGTTTGACTCTCATACAAGCCCTGTCTAACACGTTCATTAATATTTTCTTATACATGTACTTTTGTTTCTTTCAGCTCCCCTTTAGCCTGTCCTTGATATAAAAATTTAAGAGTCTCTCTTGACAACTATATGTGTAAAACACACTTGCTACCACCATACCCATAGGCAGATCTTTACTGAGCCTACATGAAAACACCAGGAAACTCTTCCAATCTGACTCAAAGTCTTATCTAAGTACTTTTTCAAAGCTCCAGAGCCTGCCTGACTTGAGTGGTTTAAAACTACCCTTAAATTTTTCTAAGGCTAAGCCAGAATCTCAGCAGGAACATTCCTGCCTTGATGAACCAGGAATCAAGCCACTCTTCATCCCTAGACAGAAAAAAAAAAAAAAAAAGTGCTTTTGCAAAGCTAACTGTAATAACAGCATGGAAAACGTGGCTGTACCATTGTAAATTACCTACCTGTGACCTAATGCATTTGTAAAGAGAACAGGAGAGCCCTCCCGGTGTGTCTGCGTAGGCACCTTCTGGATTTCTTCAAGCTAGTGGTGGGCACGGAGTGTTAACCATCTCTTTTGTATGGAAAAGGAATTTTGGAACGAAGAGGGAAGTAAGTGGGGACAAAACGAGCTCCAGGGAATCTCTAAACCAGCCCCCCGAGCTTGCTCTGCAGGAAAGCTTGCCCTTTTTCCAGCTGTCTTTCCTTGTCCTCCAGCTGCTGCAGCCCCCGGTTCTTGCGGAACTCGCGGCGGATAAAAGCCAGGTAGAAATCGCGGTCGGTGTAGCGCAGCCCCCGGCCCTGTCGCAGCAGAGCCCGGTAGAGGGTCAGGACAGCCTCCCGCGACCACGCTGCCATGGGGGACGGCTGACCTACAGAAAGGTGACGAAAAAGGCGACCTGAATCAGCTTTTCCCTCCCCGCGGGCCGCCGCCTTTCCCCTCCAGGCCCGGCCCCCAAACACCCCCACCCTCCGCCGCCCGGGAAGGGTCGGCCCGGCCCGGCCCGGCCCGGCCGCGCTAAGGGTGTCCCGGAGATAAGGGGCTGGCTAAGGTCGCCAGGCCGCACGCCCTGCTGCGGGGCAAGCGGCGGTGCCCGCGGGCAGGCCCCTCCCGGGGAGAGACGCCCCTGGGCCGCTCTTAGCACCCGCTCCCCGCCGAGGCCCCGGGCGGGGATCCAGCCCGTGGAGGCCCCGAGGGGACCGGCCGCATCGCACTCACCGGGAAAGGCCGACGAAGGGGAGGCGCTTCGAGTCCCTCACGGCAGCCGCTTCCTTTCGGCGGGCCCCGCCGTCGCCTCTCTCCCGGCACCGCTCCCGGGGTCACCCGGTAACATGGCCGATCCGCTTCCGGGGTCGTGACCCGGGCCCGTCCAATCATAGAGCGGGCTCCCTGGGGGCCCAAACCGTCCCTTCGGCGGAGGACTTCCGGCCGGCGGGAGGCACGAGCGGCGGCGACTGACGCGGCGCGTTCGCCCCCTGTCGGTGAGGCGGGACGGGGCGCCCGTTACCCTACGGCGAGCGGGAAGGGACACGCCACACCGTCCGCCCGCGGCCCGAGGCTGCCCCCTGCCGGTAGGGAGAGTGCTGCCGCCCCCTCGGAACCGGGCCGGGTCGGGCCGGGACCGGAGTCGATCCGGTGTGAGGCGGCGGTGGCGGTGCTGTTCGCCTTGGCTGCTCCTCCATGTGCCTGCAAGGATGCTCCCCGTGGTCCAGAAGGGCATTTCTTGTTCGTGGGGTTTTTTTCTGGCTTTGGCCGGTTTAAATGCCAACGTTGCGTGGCTAAAGGTACCTCTGACTACCCTGATGGCTTTTTACAGAATAATGTATCAAATTCAAGCTGCGCTTTTTTTTTTTTTTTTTTTTTTTTTTTTTTAATCTAGAAGGAATCCCAGGATCTGGAAGTTGCAAGGGCTCTGGGAGAAGGGCAGTAGCTGGAAGCGTCTCTGGGGTCTGCCTGAAACCAGAACCTTCCATTCCTCTGCCCAGGTACAACTTCCCCTTTTACATTTTTGCCTTCTCTACTGTGTGCCTACTCCGAGGAGTATCATCATCCTCCTCCTCCCCATATGCTGCTCAAACATAAAGCGTAACTTCGTGTGCCATGTCACCCATGGGGGAGAGAAAGAGCAAACCGTATGTGACAGAGGAGGGACACATCATTTCACTCTCTTCTCAGTGACACCTGATATGGCAGCGATAGAACTGAGCAGGAAGAAAACCAGAAGCTCCAGACTGGCTTGGTTCATGCCAATTGCCTCTTGTTCATTTCCTTTCTGAGACAAACAACCCCAATCATTTTGATCTCTCTCTAGGAGCAAGTTTGCCATGCCCCTAATCAGCCCTTTCTGAGAAAGGCTTACTGGAACTGCAGTCAGTATTCCCAGGGAGGCCATGGAACCGATTTACATAATAGCGTTATCATATTTTCCATTTTATTCTCTACTTATTCCTTCTACATGCTAATATTTTCTGTGTGGGGGTTGTTTTTTTTCCCCTAACCTGCAACTACTCACAAAGCCAGGTTTTGCATGACATCCAGATCCTTTCCTGAGTTGCTAGAGACTGTCCGCAGCTTTGTAATTCTTATGTGCAATTTGTTTTCTCTTTTCTGACTTTGCATGTGCCCAGTTAAGCTCTGACAAATGCATGGTTTTGCTCATTTGCCACATTTGCATTTTACTTACAGTCTTTTCCGATCTTCTCAAAAGCCAATAGCTGTGAGTCAGCTCTTAAAAATGTTTAGTATATTGCTTATCCCTGGTTCCAGATCATCAGTTTATATACTGAGCTGCCCAGCACCTCAAAAGCAACATTCAATTCCCAACCCTTAACCTTTTGCCAGAATGAAAATCGATCTTTGAACCTTCTTCCAGGCTTCCTGCCTCCTTCTTGGGTTGTTGATCCATAGAAATACTTCACTCCTCACAACAGGGCTCTGTCACTTCTGGGCAGGTACAGATCATGGTCCCAGTCTATGAAACTCCTGAATCTGGATCAAAACTTGCACAGCTACACACAGCAAACCCCTGATGCCCTACAAATGGCACCTGCTGGATCAGGCTGTGCAACGATGAACTTTGCTTTCTGCCCTCCCATTGTGGTAGCTGAGACCTGTGGACTTCTGTAAGTGTCCCCTCTCAGGCTGTGCCTGTTTCAGTGTTTCTTTCTGTGTTTTTTTGTTTGGTTGTTTGGTTTTTTCCCTCTGTCAAGGCCACTGTCTGTCTGTCTGTGCCTGCTGCTTGCCATGGGCTCCCTGTGCCACGCTGGCATGGGTGTTCCACCTGCCCCTTCAGTCTTGCAAAGAAGAGAGGAAGCACAACAGCAGAGTGACCCATGACCAAAGCTGTTCTCGATGCTGTTTTACTACCAGACCTCTGGTGATGTGCCAGGGGTTGTAAACTTGAGCCCCAACTTGGGACACTGAAGGAACATCCCCACCTCTTCCCAGTGTTTCCCAGCCTCTGCTGGCTCCTCTGCTGACCCACAGGATGCAGCTGCCCTGACAGGGAGCCACCCTGCAGCCCCAAAGTCTTGTGCTGTCCTGATGGGACACTGCCCCTGATGTCCTGTCACCTGCAAGGCCCTGCTGCCTGCTGGCTTCTACCCCCATGGACTCACAGCGTTTGGGATGCCCCGTCACCTGTGCTTCCAGCCTGTGTCCCTGCAAGAATTTATTTGTCCAGATAGGGCAAGGTGCAGGTGGAGGTGAGGGAGCACACCTTAGCTTTGTGGATGGAGAACAATAATAACCTTTGTTTCCCCAGACAATGAAGTGAGCTTGCAAAATGTCAAAGGCCATGTGGGTGACAGCACAATAAACCATGCTGCCACCTGAGATAAGGCAGAAAAGTCCCTCCATTCCCCCCTTCCCTGTGAGTCTCTGGAGCTGCTGCCACTCTGCATATCTCCTCATACTTCTAGCTGGTCCTCCCACTCAGGTGACCACTGCCATGGTCTCTGAGGGCCACTAAAAAACTGCTGCCTCTGAGCCTGGTTTGCAGCCTCTGCTCCTGGCAGACAAGTGCCATCCCTAGGGCTTCCTCGCCATCCATTCTGCAAGGACGGGACCATTCCCAGCACCCTCCCTGTGCTGTCTGCCACCAGCCAGCAAACCCTCTCTGGGCAGCAGGAAGGTGAACATAACCCTGCAGAGCTGCAAATGGCATCTTGGAGGGGCTCTGCAGGGTCAGAAAAAAAACCAAAACAACAAACCCTGTGCCTGGCAACAGAAGGCTGTCCTCTTAAGGGAGCCAGGAAACAACCCAGAAAGTGAGAGGGAAGATGGGTAGCAAGCCACCCATGTCATCTGAGCTTGGCTTTAATATCCTTAATATCTCCTAGTAAATGGACCTTGCAAGAGGCCTTTTGGCAGTCTAACTGAGAGTCAACAGCTCTCCCTTTCATTGCAGCCCTATTTCTTTACTTTTCACAAGGAATAATGGCAACTGGGCTCCTGCTCCCGGGCTGTGATGAGCCAGGAGGAGGCAGAGGGCCAAGGGTGGTGCAGGTGGCTTCTTCCCCCAAAGGCCCCCCAGCTTTGATGTTGAGCACGAGTAGGAAGGCAGGCGGGTGCCAAGGGAGGAAAGACCGCTGGTATTCTTCAAGGGGCACTCCTGATCTACAGCTGGGACCCAGATTTTTAGTGACAGAGAGGAGCTAGCCACTCCGGGGAGCCACACTCAGGGTATGTTTTTGCCAGGGGGGGGGAAGAAAGGAATAGTTCCCAGCCCAGCTGCTGCTGAAGCAGTGCTTCTCAGCTCCCCCACCTCCAGCCCTGGCGTTCGGGGGGGGCTGCAAACACTGCCAGCAGCAAGCAGCCTCCTGTGCAATGCAGAGATGCTGCTGCTGCTGGTGGTGAGGGTCTGCCAGTTTTATTACCTAGCAAACTGAAAATTCTGCTGTAGTGCTTTTTGCAGTCGGTCCGTGCGCATCTTTGTTCTCGGCACAGCCCGTGTTGCTTCAACAAAATTTCCCTGTGCCTGGGTTGGCTGGTGACTTTTTTCTAGTCCCTGGCTAGTTAGATTTTTCCCCCACATCTCTTTGCACTGTGCACCATCTGCCTGCTGCAGCAGGCTTCCAGAGCCATTCAGAGACCCTGTTTTTAGGAGTGCTGTTATCCTTTCAATTTTGCATCACTCTTGACAGCCTTGTAGGCTTTCTATAGATATGGATATGTCTGGATGTGTCTGCTGAGAGCTGAGGGCTTGCAGCCAGTGGCACCAGGCACCACTGAGTAGGGCTGCAGATGGTGACCCCAGGCTTTTTGTACCCCTCTAGCCCCTGCATGCTGTGGTGAGGTCCTACCAGCATGAACATTACAACTTTTGTAAGAGGAGTCTGAACTCCCAGAATCATGTGGGACTTGGTCCCAAGTATATATATACATAGATATATTTATGTATATGTACAGAGCTGCCATTTTGTGTGGCTTCTCTTCTTTTTTTGGGTGAAGGCACCTATTGAACATCTTGTCCCATTAACTCACACCTCCTTAGACAGATTCTTTTCTGTTCCATTTGGGGAAATCTGTTGGATTTTGGTTTTGCGGTAGTTTGACATTGATTCCTGGGTAACAGTTTGAGTCAAATGCTTTAAAAACACTGGAAAGCAAACAAAAGTGGGTAGATGTTTCCTACATTCTTTTATTTTCGCTTGTATGCCTGGTTCTTAGCAAGTGTCTGAGGGGGAAGAAAAAAAAAAAAAAAAAGTATGAGTGATGATTTGTTGCTCTCTCTTTGGAAAAGGTCCAGGACTAAAATGCCAGGAAGGAGTTTGCTGCATAGAGGCAGGCTTATAATATTTTATCTTATGTGTTCTCTGGGCAACATATTTTCTTTAATTTGAGATCCTGGATAAGTAATTTTAGATCTTTATTCAGCACAGCTAGTTGTTTTTCTTCTCAGTTTTCCTTATTTTTAGAAAGGTGAAATGTGGTTCCCGAATTAAATTGTTACTGGGATGGACTTCAGCCAAGAGGATCCACGGTTCAAGCAGTAAGGCACAGGAAACATTAAGAGTGAAACAATGGAGTTTTATTTTGTATTTCATTTGGCAGGGCGAGGAGAGATATGGCCTTGAAAGATCTGTATTTTTACATAGCTATCATGTATTTCAAAAGATATTAAGGACTGTTTTGTCTTTTGGCTTTGCTTTATGAAAACAGCACACCCAGAAACATTACAAATGCCAGGATTGCCAAATATTCCTCAGTTCCAAGGAAGGGTTTGTGTCTGGGGCTCATGGAGATGCTTACAGTAGCATCCCAAACACTAGCTGAAATGGGCTGGTCCTGGACCTTTTTGCTGATGTGCTTGACCCCCCTGTCAAGCCACAAGGTCCACCCAGAGCATCGCTGGGTTACATCCCTCACCTCAGCCTCTCCCTTCAGTGACCCCGGAGCCCTTTCTCTAGGTGGAACGATTTTGCACAGCCCCTCTGAGGAGCCATTTAGGCAGCAAGAGCCCAAAGCCCCGTGAGGCTTTGCTCCCAGGTTTGACACAGCCCTGAGAGCCACGGCAGGATGTGCCAGTGCCAGGAGCAAGACTCTGCCTCCCCTCTGCTCATGGCTGCGGTCAAACTCTCTGCGATGCGGTGCTCTGGAAAGGAGGGCAGGCAGTGCCTGCAGCTGGGGGCACGTGAGGATGAAGCCATTTGCTTGGTGATGCTCTCTGGGGCTGGGGTGACTGTCCCCCTTGGCTTGCTCCACGGGCTGCCCGCTGGCTGGCTGACACCTCGCTGCATCCCCAGCTGAGCCGCTAAAGCAGCAGGATTGAAAACAAAAGAAAACAAAAAGGGGACTAATAATTAAAAATTAAGCGTGCTAAACAGCATATTAAACTGTGCCCTTACACAGGGTCCAAATGTATCCCAGCAACAAAAACAAACAGACAACAAGCCAGGCTCTGGGTATCCCCTTTCCAGCTTTCTAAATGGTGCTGTACGTTTACATTGAGGTGGCTTTGTTTCCAAACATACCGGTGTCTGGAAACAGCATATCCACCCTCCCCCATCAGTAAAGCTGCTGCAGAGATCAGCTGAGAACCAGGCAGAGCCACAGCCTTGCTCCCTACCAAGCAGCATTGCACAGTGCCCACCATGAGCACTGGGTATCCCTGACAATACAGTGAGAGCTTGGGAGGAAAGGCTTCTTTCCAGGCAGGTCATGCTAGAACCCCTCCATGGTGCATGTCCCCGTGCAACACCCACTGGGGCATGGAAATTCTGCAAAAGACACAGGATTTAACTTGGTCAGGTGGCTCGCAAGCTTCTGGTTCAATACCACTCTTAAGGCTGGATGTCCATATCCAGGATGCACGTACCAAGATCCCTTTTGATGTCTCGAGGGACTCTCTGAGAGATGGTGTACAAGGCTCATGGTGGAGCCATGTGCCCCTCATGCTTGGCTGGCAGCACTGCTCCTGCAAATAAGGGTCTCCAGCACAAACTGGTCCAAACTGTTAGGCATTTCAGGTAAAAAGGTCCTGGGGTCTGTCAATGCCTTATTTTAAAACCTCATAAGAAACTGAACAAATGCCATTTACATTGCTTCTGAAAATAAATGTCTAAGATTTTGTGTTGGATGCAAGAAAAATACATGGGAGAACTTTTGAACTAGTCAGCTCTCATGTCTTAAATTATCTCACTAAAGTGCCACTGGACTAAGCTAATAGAGTTATCTTCTCCTCTTGAAAAATTGAAAGTTCAGTCATTCTGGTGATGATCTATTTTTAGATTATCCCCTATTTGGGCACAAATGTATATTAATCACTAAGAATACTAAAAATTCTAAATATATATTTTTAATTGTTAATTTTGAGTGGCATATTTATTCCAGGCTCTTTGTTGCAGAGACAGGAGCAGCAGAAAGGCATTTAGCAACACATAACACGAATCTCCTGTGTCATGGAGACCCTTCCGTGAGAGAATTGGAAACATTAGACCAATGTGGGAAAGAGGGAATGTGCTGGATCTAATAGTTATAAGGAAACTAACCTATGATGTTTACAGTCACTGCCTCTTAATGGGACCAGGAATGAACCTACAGCACAAGACACTTAAAAAGTGAAATAGCTGTAGATGGGACATGGGCTTGCAAAGGGCCCCTGCCAAAGGCAGTGCTGAGGCCAGACACTTCGAGGGATTCAGAGCAAGACCAGGCTTTGATACTGAGTAATGGGAACAGCCAAAATTACACGAGATGGGTTTAAAAATAAGCTAAAACAAGGAGGTCATGTTCTCGCGCACAGTATGCTGAAAATCAGCCACCAGAGACTTTTCCACAGTAGAGATGTTTAATTTGGGGCTCCAGGGTTTCCACTGCTTTACCTGAAAAAGCAGGTGCATCCAAGGGAGGTTGTGACAAGGAACTGTTTCATGAGCAGTGTGCTGGTTGCCCCATCCACCAGCTCTTCTGAGCTCACCTGCATGTGCTCTTACTTACCCAATATGCAGATCAGCTCACAGAATCAGGAATTATTCCCCAAACCAGACAGGATTCTCCTCAACCTCCCCTCTTGGGAACATGGTCCAGACGAGGTAGGAAGCCATGTCCCTCACTGTTTTCCATCAGCCCTTCCACCAGGTGCTTTAAATAAAAGCTGCTGCACACACACACACCTTGGTTTCTTTTCATACTTTGTAAATTTATTATTATCTCCTCCTTTTAAGCATCCCTTTAAGGGTGAAATGAAATCCAACCATTTACAGAGAAAATGATTTCAGAATGTACATTTGATTTATCCTTACAAAAAGTTCATTATTACTTGCTATTTATAAATTACAGAGTGGAAAGGAGCTTTGCAGACACCTTTTTTTTTTTCTTTTCTTTTTCTTTTTTTTTTTTTTTAATTTTTTTTATTTCTTTCTTCTGGTTTTGGCAAGTCCACACGTTCTTTTGCCAAAACAGAGTGTTCTGGGCCCACTGCAGGGGTAACACCACCAGTAGGTACAGGTAGACCCCAGGCTTGGAAGTGCTGCTGGACCACCTCCAGGATGATACTGCATCATCATGCACCCAGAAAGGAAAAAGAGTGGTTTGAATTCTTAGTCTCAGAGTATTTTGGATCCCTTCTTAGTCCATTATCTGTAGTCCCTAGAACTTTATATATCAGTGTATTGCAATGGAAACAGCTCTCCTTTCTTAATGCTGGATCGGAGCCCCCTCCTGCCACCTCTCTTACTTCCAGCTCCCCCTTTCTTTCCATAATAAGAGCAAGTTTGTCCAATGTCTCTGAAATCAGAAGGGAGGGGCTTTTGGGAGGGGGGCGGGGAGAGCACAACGATGGAGGGATTCAGGATCCATTCTCCCACTCGCTTCCCTACTTTTTCACCAAGGTTTGAGGTCAGTGAAGCCAGGATGAGCACTCCCTTCCCTCTTCACCACCAGTGTTCACTAACTGGACCAGGAGTGACCCTGGACACGTGTCTTCACAGTGCAGAGGCATAGCAGCTGCGGAGATTGCTGGCAGGGACAGAGTCCGGGGAATGTTTTGGAGGGGAAAAGACACTAACATCCCACAAGGATAAACCAAGGAGAGTGGAGAGGAACAAATACCCATTCTGCACTGTCACTCTCCCCCACCCCGAGTAATCCATTACCTGCAGACCACAAGGTACCCTTGTTTACCTGCCACAAAGATAAAATCAGGAGGCTGGCCCGAGGTGCACAACAGCAAACACAGCAGGACACAGGGATCAGAGAATGCAACAGCGAGAGCAAACTTCAGTGTGCCATCCTTCACACCAACCACACAGGCACAAAACCACCCCATCTTTTCTGTCTGTCACTTGGGTACAGTATTACCTTCAGTCCTCCCAAGGGGCAAAGGCAGCTGACCTGCCCTGTTCCCTCTGCTTTAAGCAAGCTCACCTGCTGCAGGTCCAGCAAAGCCCTGATCCTTCTCTTCACTTGGGATGAAGGAGGATCAGAGTTCCCCCTCCACACAATCCTTTTTTTGGTTTTTTTGTTTATTTTTAAAGGTGGGAAGAACAAAGAAAGTTAAGAACAGAGATGGGCAGAGAGAAAAAGAGCAGGGCATGGGGATGTCACCCTACTACTTCACCTACTACCTGGCCCTTCCTTGCACCAATTAGTTTGAAGGTGGTGGAAAGGTTTTGGGGGAAAAAAACCCAGAGCTGAAGAGGGCTTTCAGGAAAATGCTGGTGATGCTCTCCCTCCATCAGACAGTTTCACTCACTGACATGCAGCAAGCACATGGCTTTGCTATGAACAGACATCTGGATCTGGGTCTGATCTCAAGGACAGGACAGGGTTCTTTTTAGTCCTTTCCTTCTCAGACCTCACAGCACTTGGTTCAGACAAGATCAAGGAACCTCAGCACTCACCTCAAAGAGTTCAGCACTGGAAAATGAAGATCCGATACAAACCTACCTCCTTCTTTGTCTCACTCACCACCCCACAAAGCCACATGCTTTTGGTTTCCCTCTTGTGGAGGTTGCCTAGGAGGGTGGCTGTCCCCCCTGAGCACTGGCTATGGAGGTCACAGCACAGCAACACAGGCAAGGCTGGGCAAGCCAGCACCATGGGAAATCACTGTGCAAAACTCAGTTTGCTAGTCCCCATCCCCTTCAGGGACAAGAAGAAAGATTTTTAATGACAAGCACTCGAGCTCCCTAAGGACACTAGACATGAGGTTAGACAGAAACATTGACTGGTTTGGCCTTAAATCAAAAAAATGTTTAAATGATTATTGAGGGGAAAAAAAAAAAAAAAGGAACACATTTCATCACATTTCATCTGTAAAGTACCTTCCTCCCACCACAGAGGAAGCCTGTTGTAAATTTAATTTCCTAAGAATTAAGGAAGAAAGAAAGTCCAGGAGGAAGACAGAGTTCTCCAGAACTGCAGAGCCAGAGTTCTGCAGAAAAGCCCCAGCGCTGCTCGTCCTCAGGGGGCAGGAGGGAAAGGCAGAGGGGATAGGCAGAGAATGATGGAGCAAATAATAGAGAGAGGGGAGAGGAGGCAACAGGCAGTACTTCAGAAATGGGTGATCCAGATATTGCAGCTGTAGGCTCACCTGAAACTCCAAAGAGACAAGGGTCATACCTCAGCAATAAAAAGTTGACTTGTAATGCATTAAAAATCCCCGACATTGCCCATGCACAGGAAGGGCTGTTATCAAGGGAGGCTGCTCCCACTGTGGAAGATAACAAGGTGCACCCTCAGCAAACATGCACTTTTTATCTCCTCCTTCATGGGGCTCTCATGCTGCCAAAGCACCCACACAAAGACTGATTTCTCTTTCTCTCCTCTTCTTCAACAAGGCCTGGTACTGCGCTTGTGTTGTTGCTGAGATAAGGCAAAACCAAAGGTTTGAGAGTAGATTTCAGGCTCCCTTCCAAGAGTAAACATAAAAAAATAGCTTATTTTTTCCATACTTTTCTGCTGCTGAATCCCATGAGGTAACACACCTGCTCTCCTCCAGCTGCCCCCGGGGAAAGCGCGTTCCCCTCGTGCTGCTGCCTCAGTGTTACTGCTCTCATCTTGCTCAAAGCAGGCTCCTCCTTTCTCAGCTGGATCCCCATTTCTCTGTAATCTATGACCAGAATACTGTCACTAGGCACAAGGACCCCCATGACTGTGACAAGACTCTATCCTGCAGTATCAGCAACTCTGGACTTATAAGAACCACAGCTTCCCTCTGGGGAAAGAACATTCTGCCTACCACAGCTTCTCCCTCCATTCAGTTCCCAAAGAGGCTTTTCTATCTGTGGGAAAGACACAGTAGAAATGAGAACAGTGATTTAAAACAAATAAACAAAAAACCGAAACCCGTAGCAATAACAACAGCAACAAAATTATGTTCCTTCAGTTCTGGTAAGCAGGCACTATGGCACACGAGATGTGGAAGGAGCAAAGAAGAACTTCATCTTAGTTTGACCTAAGACCTTAATCTTCATTCTGCTTCAGTCTCAGTCTCATTAGGCAAATAAGTTATTTTTCTTCAAGTTTTTCACTTCTCTAGAGAAGGGAGTAGGAGGGAGAAAGAGAGAGAGAGATAGGAATGAGGCACAAGGGTGGGAATGGAGAGGACAACAGTAATACAGAGTCCTGATGGGGTGAGTTATTGGCAATGGAAACCTTCCTTCTTCAGCACTGCTGGCCTGATGTCAGGGACACTCTTCCTTATGCCAACATTATTCTCCTCCTCCACACGATCCTTACATCTCTGCTTGGAGCATGAGCCAGTCTTTCCACTGCAAGGCTGGTAGAGCACATTCATTGTAATTTTCACCCTCTGCCTGCTGCAACCCAGGCTCTGGGCACCTCATCAAGCCATCTGCTAAGGCATGGTAATAAGGGTGGGAACCTGGATCTGCCTCCTCAATGAGCTGAATCAATCCAAGACAACAACAGGCCAACTCCTGACTACCCATCACTGGCAAACTCTGAGCAGATGCTGGCAAAACCAGCTTCAACTACTGTCCTCCAAGATCCCTGCTCCTCGGCATGGTCTTGTCTGCACATGCTCTCTGGATTTCATGATCATCTCAAAACAGTTTTCTTGGCCCCAGAGGGACTCTGCCCACAGCCCCTTTCTCCACAAGCTCCCTCTCACCCTACAAGCAGACAGATGGATCCTGTGCTTTGACAAGCTTCATGTTTCCCTACAACACCCATCACTGACTCAGAGCTTTGTCCTTTTCCTCTCCCTTTTACCCCATGGCAAGAAGGAATAGCCAGCATGAGCAAGCAGCAGCTCTGCAACAGGCACAGCCCATGGGGCTGTGGAGGCAGACAGAGAGGTGTGCAAGAGTGTCACGTGTGTAGCACTGCTATACAGAGCTAATGGTCTCCCTGGCCTTCTCCTGCAAATGCCCCAAAAAGTCATCCATGCTAAGACACAAATCACAGCTTCTAGATCCCACCATTTCCTGAAAGCACATACACCCAAGCCCAACTATGACCCCTTCCTCCCCAATACTGGTAACAAATGCCCACGTACATACCAAAACCATGCATGTTAGAACTCATGCACACAGGAAACCATGCACTTGTAAACATACACTCCCACCATCTGATTAGGTCCCCTACAGAGCTTATCCTAGCCTCAAAAGAATCATGTTCTGCAGGGAAGATGCTTCAGCTTCTGTGGGCCAAGCCAGTGTTGTGGGGGTGGGGGTGAAAAAGGAGGTAAAAAAACAAAAAACAAAAAAATCATTTTTTTCTTCTCTGCTTCCCATCTGCCTGCTCCAGACTTGGTAGAGCATCAGGGCAAGATACAGCCCAGGACAGATGCATTAAGTGCAGGAGAAAGCTGCATCTTGGGGAGAACACCTTGGAAGCAAAGTATTTCCCTTCCCTAAAATAATCTTTGAATACAGAGGTATAAAAAAAAAAAAAAAAAATGCATACTGAGATGCTTTTGCACATTCATTCATCAAAAAAAATGCCTGTGACACACATCTGCACACGTGACCACTCGCATCGGTTTGTGCCTACTGACTCACATGCTCACTGATCAGCCCAGGCTCACATCTGTGCTTGCTCTGATCCACAAAGGATGAAGGTGGATGGGAACAGCTGCCATGGGACCCCATGGGACCCTCACAGCCTTTCCTGGAGGAAAACCCACCAGCTGGCTACAGAGATTCTCTCCAGCCAGCAGGAGAGGTTCTTGAGATGCAGTAAAGTTTTTATTCTACTACCAGAATCAGTCCCCTACATCTCTCCTCCTGCCCAGGCCTCCCTTCACTTGACGGAAGGATCTGAGTCTGCAGGAGTCACCCTGGGATGAAGGGAAGAAGGGGGGAAAGGGCACAGACCCCAGAGAAATGGTACCTCCTACCCAGAACCAAAGAAAACGAAAAAATAAAGGAACAGACGAAAACACTCGACTCTTTCCCTTTGATGTGAAGTTCTGATTCCCCACGCAAGCCCCGGTGGCCTCACCCAGCACCCTCCGCTTTGTGGTAGGGGTTTTCCAACAAGTAGCGGAACCGCTGGAAGTTCTTAAGCAGGTACTTGGGAGCGTACATCTGCTCCTTGGGGTCAGCGGGGGGATACTCCTGCGTAGTACCATCAAACCAGCCACCAGTCCGGATCAGCTCCCGGATATAATTGAGGTCTCGTTTATCCTCGTAGTCACCCCAGCGGGGGAAGTCCCCGTTCTGGGCTGATACCAGTTTGAAGTAGATCCC
This sequence comes from Phaethornis superciliosus, assembly GCA_023637945.1. NCBI lineage: Eukaryota > Metazoa > Chordata > Aves > Apodiformes > Trochilidae > Phaethornis > Phaethornis superciliosus. Next base: position 60,097,832 of record JAJQWJ010000001.1, on the reverse strand, counting down.
CTCTGGGGTGAAACACCAGGAGCAGTGCCAGCCAGCAAAGTGGAGGGGGCTGCCCAGCGACCACTGCACCAGGATGTGTCCTGTGCTGTTCTCATACTGCCGAAAGCCGGGCATGGTGTAGTACTCGCGGCGCCGCAGGCGGATCCCATCAGTAGCATAGACAGCCTGGAGCATTCCCATAGTGCAGCCCGAGACCACCTCCAAGGTGCCTGGTTGCTTCCAGAAGAAGCCATAGAGCGACTTGCGCATGTGAAAGGCGAAGGGCTCCGTCCAGCCATCATAGAGCTTGAGAAAGAGCACGCCGTCACGGGCTGGGATCTCGTCGGCATCATCGATGATGAAGACGTCATCCGGGCGCAGGTTGCGGAGCCGAGCGATGCCGTCGCGGGTGAGAAAGGTGCGCAGGTAATCGTCAGCAATCCAACCGTCCTGGCGGCCACCGGGGGGAAAGTGGTCCAGGAAGACGTAGAGCACCTTGTGGCGGATGTAGTCAAAGGAGCCGTTGAGGAGCATCTCGCGGAACTTGAGGGGCCGCGGCTCTCCGTAGGCTGTGAAGTTCGACTCGCACACCACGAAGGCGTCCACCACGTCTCCCAGCTCGTGGAAGCGGACATCCAGCAAGTCAAACTCATGGTTGACATTGATAGCATTGATGACCCGCCGGGGGATCTCCCGCGGCACGAGGCGGTCCTTGGTGGGCAGGTTGGAGTACTGGACCACAGTGGGGACCCCGCAGCTGGGGCCGTGCCAGCCCGGCAAGCACACGCACTCCACCCACTTGCGCCGCTTGGTCCCGCTGGCGCTCAGCGGCTTCCGAGCCGGGCGCCCTGAGGCCGTGCCATCCACTCGCTCCTCTGGCCGTCCTCCCACGGGTGGCTTCTCCAGCACCTTGGTGCCTGGTTTAAAGCAAACACCGCCGGCTTTGGTACGGACAAAATATTCTGTCGTGTCTTCCGGCAGCACAAACTCGACTTTGTGCAGCTCTTCGCTGGCTCTGCTGGGAGGCAGGGGCTGGAGCAAGGGGGAGTGGGAGTACAAGGGTGTGCGGAGGAGCTCTGCACCCCTTGGCTCAGGGCTGACCTGAGGTGTGATGGGGGCATTGTTCCAGAAGAAGCTGGAGACGAGGTTGGGACTAAGCGAAGCCAGCTCCCGGGGGAAGGTGACATAGGAAAGGGCCTTGAGGAAGTGCAAGAAGGAGATGAGGCAGAGACCAGCCATGCAGAGAGTCAGAAAGAGTTTATGGCGTCTCATCTTCATCCTGCGGAAAAGCCACGAAAAGGAAAGTCACATTCAAGAGTTACTGAGGTGCAAAAAGTGTACTACTGGTAGGAAGGCACACTGAGGATGGCACAAAGCTGGTCCAAATTCAGCATGCATTGTTTGAGACTTGAATCCAAGAACTACTCTCCCCACCCCCTCTCATCTACAGTGGACCTTTTGCCTGGGCTGTGTAACACCAAGCTGAGCCTCTTCTAGATCAGTCACAGAGAAGAAAAACACTAAGAAAAAGCAGAAATTCATAACCTAGAGAACTCGCCATAGTTCGAAGATTCATTGCTATTCATTGATGGAAACAAAATGAACACAAGTCTCCTCCAGCCCTGTACCAACAGAGGGTTGGGAGAAGAGAGAGCAAGCAGGAATGACAAGAGGCAGTAAGGGGTATGTACACAGCTGTAACATGATCAGTGTAAGAGGCAGTTTTAAAGGACCGAGATCATTAACCACCTGCCAGAACCATAACAACACCTATGCCCCCCCCCCACCCCCCCCTGCAATTTCAGTGTTTGCTCAACACGCCCTAAAACCCAATACTGTTCCTAGGAAATGCTACAGAAGTTCACAAGGGGATCAGGAAATAAAACCAATTAAGACTCTCTCACTTTTACAGTTCTCCCATCCCTCTGAAGTCTACTGTGTCTCCAGATGTAACCTTTTGCTTTTCATTTTCTGTGGAACAGATACTGAGAGGTTTTTTGCATCTGGATCAAGGCAGCTAAAATAAATGCATAGCTATCCCCAGCCCAGGCAAGGAGTGCAGAGCTGCTGTCAGGCAGAGAAGTGATTGAAGACTACAATCCAGAAAAAGGACACGCAAAAAAAGAAGAAGAAAGAAAAAACTAAGCTCACCCAAGGAAAGAAGATAAGGCTTCAGTCTTCTGCTGTTTTGGGAAGGAAAGGCTGGGATGAAGATGATCAGGTGAACACAGTCACACAGTCATTTGCAATGCAGAGGCTGCCTCCGTTTCCCAGGACCATGAAACCCTTCATGCAACAGGAGATGAAGCAGCAGAGACCCCCTCCAAGCCCCACACATGCAACATCACCACTGTGCCCCTTCCACAACACACTCAGCCCATGGCAGCTCTCTGCCCAGGGCCAAAGTTCCTCAGAGACACCACAGACTCCGTGCTGTCACTTTTGAGCCCTCCGCCCTGTACCCAACGTGCTGGGAACGCCTTCACAGGAGGTAGAACCTCCTCCTGAGGGGTAAAGGGAACTGCCCCACACCACCAGTCCCACGGAGGGGCTGTTGTAGGGCTCTTCATGACAGACATACATCCTATGCAAGAATGAAGGGAAGAAGCCACCCAGCCTGCTCCTGCCACTTCAGAAGGTATTAAGTAAAATACAGCAAAGCATATTTACTGATTAACTTGGAGACAATTTGGCCTCTTCAGGGATCTGCTTGGTAGAGTACCATGGGATAAAGCTCTGGAAGGAAAAGGAGCCAAGAAAGCTGGTTAATATTCAAGGATCACCTCCTACAAGCCCAGGAGTGATGCATCCAAACAAAGAGGAAGGCAGGCAAGAATGCCAGGAGACCTGCATGGCTGAACAAAGACCTCCTGGACACACTCAGATGTAAAAAGAAAGCCTACAGAGGGTGGAATTAAAGACAGGTAGCCTGGGAAGAATACAGAGAAATTGTCTGAGCAGCCAGGGACCAGGTGAGGAAAGCTAAAGTCCATGTGGCCAGGGATAAAGAACAAGAAAAGCTTCTGTAGATATGATGGTGACAAAAGACTAAGAAAAACATGGGCTCTTTCTAGAAGGAAACAGGACACCTGACTATGAAGGATATGGAGAAGGCTGAGGTGAGCATGAAGCTCTAGCCACACCAGCCAAGTCACAAAAGGCAAAGGCAGGGACTGCAAGAATGAAGAACCACCCACAACAGAGGTAGGTCAAGTTCAAGATCATCTAAGGAACCTGAAGGTGCACAAGTCCTGATGACATACATCCGTGGTTTTGATGGAAGTGGTGGACAAAGTTGCAAAGCCACCATCCATCACATTTGAGAAATCATGGCACTCTGGTCAAGTTCCCATTGACTGGAAAAAACAAAACATGACCCTCATTTATATATATATATATATATATTTTATTTTTTTTTAAAGGGAAAAAAATAATTCCCAGGGAACTACAGGCCTGTCAGTCTCACCTCTGTGACCAGCAAAGTCATGGAGCAGATCCTCCTGGAAACTATGCTAAGGTACATGAAAAATAAGGAGGTTATTGGTGACAGCCAACACATCTTCACTGAGGCCAAACTGTGACTGAAAATTTTCTGGCCTTCTGTGACAGGGCTACAGTATCAGTGGAGACAGAAAGACAACTGTCATGTACCTGGACTTGTGCAAAGTATTTGACACTCTTGCACAACATCATTGTCTCTAAGTTGGAGAATCGTGGACTTGATGGATGGACATCTTAGTGGTTAAATAATTGGTTGGATAGTCATGCTCAAAGAGCTGCAATGCCCAAGTGGAGATCAGTGACAAGTGGCATTCCTCAAGGCTCGGTACTGGGACTGGTGCTTAACATTTTTTTGGCGACAAGGGCAGTGAAACTGAATGCACCCACAGCAAGTTTGCTGATGACACCAAACTGTGTGGTGTGGCTGGCACAATAGAGGAAAAGGATGCCTTCCAGCAATGTGTTCTGCAGCCCAGAAAGCCCAGAAAGGGTTCAGGTTGCTCAGCCTGGAGAACAGAAGGCTCCTGTGAGACCTTATAGCAGCCTTCCAGTACCTGAAGGGGGTCTACAGGAAAACTGGAGAGGGACTTTAAGGGTATAGAGTGATAGGATGAGGGGTAGAAGATTTAAGATGAAAGACAGTAAATTGAGATTAGACATTAGGAAGAAATTCTTGACAGTGAAGGTGGTGGGTCTGTGGAACAGGTTACCCAGAGAAGTTGAGGCTGCTGACGCCTCCCTGGAAGTGTTCAAAGCCAGGTTGGATGGGACACTGAGCAAGCTGGTCTGGTGAAAGGTGTCCCTGCCCATGGCAGTGGGGCTGAAACTAGATGATCTTTAAGGTTCCTTCCAACCCAAACCATTCTGTGATTCTGTGAATTTAATACTATAAAATGAAAAGCCATAAAACATTTAGACAGATGGCAATTACCCAAAGGAAAACATACCTGGCTCTCTCCAGATGGCTCTCATACTGACTTTGGTAGAAAGGTTGTCCACTGTCATACATTACAGCACAGCAACAAACCTTTCTGGGCACTTTGTGGTGACCATTTTAGCAAGAACCACTGTCCACCAACACCATCCCTGCCCCACCTGGGCAGCAGGGCAAGGAGCCCCATCTCGAGTGGGGCACTGGGAGCCTGAAGGTAACTTCAGCAACTTAGTATTGCCATGGGAGGGAAAAAGCCTGGGCCCTGGCTTTATGCATCCCCAGGAGATCATCTTGTCAGGTTGCCTGAGAAGGAGGAAATGGCAGCTTTCCTCAGGGAGCCATGCCAGGACAAGCCCTTACCAAGCCCTTACACCCTGCTTGCAGTCAAGCTTTCTTTGTGAGGGCAGAATGAGGAGCTACAGAAGCCCAAAAGAGCACCATGTTGTGTCCGGGGTATTTTTTTAAATTTTCTTTATTTTTTCAGATTCATTTTCTGGTTCTGTCATCTGCAATGTAAAGGAATTACCAGTGCCTTTTCTTTGCACACCACCAGTTTGTGCTCTGTCTTGAAACATGGGGAAAGGAAAGGCACAAGGAAGATGAAAGCACTAAATTAGCAGAGACTGGCTGTCAGGAAAAAATATCCCACATTGATAAATTAGTACAGCTTTCTCCAATCAAGTGTCCTGCATTTTCTGAGGCATTACCTCCAGACATCAGGTCACTGAAGCCTGAGCAAGATGAATGGCTGACCTGCTCCAATAAGGCAATCCCAAGGGATGCCAGGTAATGCTGGTTTCACTCCAGTACCTACAGGACTCACACAACTTCCTCTGGGCCAGCCCAGGACAGCAGACAGGTCCTGGGTGAGTCACAGAAGGCACATCTCCATCTTCCTCCCAGATGGCTGTGAGGCTCCCCATGCCGTGATAAATTCCCAGACAAAAGGCCTTAACACTTAATATTCAAACTGCTTCGCTTCCCAGGATGTGGCGTGCCATGTCAACATAACAAGACACGTAGTTTTAGGAAATAAAGCATATTTTCCTCACTCGACATTTGCATACATCAGTATCTGTCAAGCTCAGCACACAGCTCTGCAGCTCTTCACCCACCGGCAAAAGTCAGCCTGTGCACTGCTCTGTGCCTGCAAGATCCGGGCTGGTGTCCACAGCCCTTCCCTGCAGCTCTGCCAAAGCAAGCTGACCCTGCAGTACCCTCTGCTGTCTTGCTGCTGACCATGTCCTAGGAGGAAATTTTCACTGCTCTATTGCTTTTGCTGGGGAGTGGGAACATGAGCCCATTTCCTATCCTCTCCTAAATGGAGGGAAACAAAGAGGCAAGCTGTGTCCTCCTCGGAACCACCTTCATTCTCACATGCCAAGGATTCCTCTGATAGGGAGTGGAGAACACTCATCCACCCTTGGGTGGGCCGAGATGCTGAAAACCAGTCATGTATCCCTTCCCATATCCTCTGATCAGTACTGCAGTGAAAGATCCATCTTTGAGTGGTGGCTAATTGGAGACAAAGGCCAGCAGGGGAGGAAGATGTTATTACCCACCTTCCCCATCCAGAACATTTATGTGTGGTGAAAATGAGAAAGGAGGTACCAGTCGGAGAGGCATCTCAGCTTGTCATAAAAGAGCCTAGCTGCTCTGCCACAAAGCAGCCATCAGTTACCATCAATAGAGAAAACAGCAAGAAAAGATATTTCCCTTTTGACACTTTTGAGTGACGAGGGGAAAAAAAGTCAGTTGATCTCAGGGAGAGTGAGCAAGTTGCTGTCAGGTTAAAAACAACAGCAAGAAAACCTTTAATGTTCAAGTAGAAAAAAAAGCCAGGAGGAGCATGGACAGCCAGCTCTATTAAGACAAAGCTCTTTAGGGAACACACAGTTATAAACTGCTTCAGCAACATTCAGTCTCGGCAAGACAAGCTGAAAGCTTCTTTTTGTAAGGGAACCCTTTGATATTTCCTTGCTTGAATTATGTCTCTACCATGCATGGGAAGGTTTTTCAGAGAAGGAGGAAAGCTAGAAGTCGTACGCATACAAGTTATCTTCAGGCACCTGTTATTTTATTTTGCCATTATATCAAGTGACCAGTTGATTATACCATCCAGAAATCATATCCTGATTTTTTTTCAAGGAGCCAGAGAGACATATATCCACCGCTAAGAGCTGCTGGCAGTTCACCAGGACTAATGTTCTCTTCTGGAGAATGCTGGCAAGAAGCCATGCAACAGGCCCCTGAATGCATGATACCCCACGCTCCAACTTGTTAGGGCACAGGATGAGACTCCCGAAGACCTCTCCAATGGTTACAGGAGAAAAGCTGCTACAGGAGACAAGTCAGAGTAGAAGCCTGTTTTTCCCCCGATACAGAGAAGCTCATCTCCTCTGCCTAAAGTCATCCCCTAACACCCATGCAGTAACATATTTGCCCAACACTCAGACACTTCAACACAAAGCAGCAATTCAAATTAGAATTGCTTTCACACAGCAGATTAGAATCCAGCATGACTTCCATCCCCCATTCCACCCAGCTTTTCCTCTGTTCCAGTAGGAAACAAATGAACAAGCTCCACAAGTACTAGATCTACCTGCCATCCAGAAGAATCACAACATGCATCAGGGCCACAGTACTTCAAAACACCCTAAAATTTTGAGTTTTGTCCTGCAAACAGCAGCAGAAGTGGGGAGAAACTGTAAAACCTACTATTTGTCTACAACCAAAACTTGACCAGCTCAGGTCACATTTTCCTACCTTTCCTACCTTTATGTTTTCCTACCTTTAAGCACTATGCTTAAAGGTAGGAAAAGAAGATTATCCTACAATGCTGCAGAGCAGGGAAAGTGGAGAGAAGTAGGATGTGCCAGAAGGTAGCTAGGGCTCAGCATTTCTCTCAAGTGAAGGACACCATAATGTTTTCAGGGACTGTAATCTTGGGGGATGTCAGCAGGAAGTTCTGGCAGAGCCATAGTACAAGGTGATTTGAAAGCAGGCAGGTCCATTTCAGCTTCCACTCCAGTTTCAAGGACAGAATACAGCACTTCTGTGACCTTCATCATGAGTTGCTGCCCACAGCACTAATGCAAAACAGCGATACCTCATGCTATGCATCTCCTTTGCAGCTTCGAGGCATGTGAACACAAAGTGCCACTCACCTGCTGCCTGCACACCCAGCTGGAACAAGCCATCCAGCACAGTTATTCTCCAAGTAAGGTCAGGTTATGGGCGAGCCAGGATTTGTCCTAAGCATCTTCCCTCCCTTTCAACAGGGAGGTGACTACTCTCAACAGAGCTGCTATCCACACAACATCAGTGGGTGTCATCAAGCCAGGAAGAAAACTGGATGGAGGAAAAGACAGCTAAAGGGTGGTTCTACACAAAGCTAGAGTGAGGTTGGCCACAGAAGGGTAACAGCACAGCTAAGAAACCAAAGCATTGCTTTCCCCTTCCCATGAGGGCAGACATGTGATGTGCATCATGTCAACCACAGGCCTCAGGATTGTAAGCATGGCCTTGCTAGGCCTCAACTGACCAGAAGCATCTGTGGTCAAAAAGGAAACAGATGTCTTCTCCTACATGCTGATATAGGAAACCAAAGTACTCCACACCAGTAGCTACAATCTGCTGCATACAGAAACTAAGATGGATGCAGTATAAAGCCTCCAGCTCTTTTAAGTTCCATAGCTGCTTACCTCTTCAACCCTTGGAAGCACATTACCTTTGCACTCCACACTTTCCATGGGCTTTCACTGCTTAAACTGTTCTCTCCAGTGTCTTGTCCTGCTCTTCGGTGGACTGAGCTTTGGTTATCTTAGGATCCACATCTCCAGCCACAGCTGTAGACTCTAGGACAAAGCAGCTCTTTACCCTCCCATACAGAGCAGATGGGACCTGCAGATAAAGTGGTCTTTGTTGACAGGCCTTCAGCTCAAGACTGATCTTTCAGAGTCAGCAGAATAGACCAGTATCTGAACACCTTCAGAGTCCATTATAAAACCCTCCACTCGTACAGACTGTTCTTACTGTAGCTACCATAGTACTAATAGCAGCATAATTATATAATTCTCCAGCCCCCAGTTTAAAAGATCTGCTCAGAGAAGACTAGAAAACTACTGACATCCAGTAATGGCCCATGAGACAGCAATTTAATTTTATCCAAGAAGTACTTGGACATCACAAGGATAACGTACTTCACGCTAAAGAAAACTTGAAACTGGATTTCCAGCTCCACTGGAATCTATCAAATATTCTTCTCAGTATCCTTCAGCTTTACTGGACCCTCTTGTAACTAATCTATCTCCATTCAAAGCCAGTGTCACCATAGGAATTTCCATGGTTCCAGAGATGTCTCAGAGCCCTCATGATGATCTCAGAAGCCATGGTTTTAATTTCTCAGCGCTTCTTCTGCTAAAGAAAGAGTAGCTTTTTCTCACCTCCACTTATGCCTGATATCCTGGGAGAACTCCTCCTCAACCCTGCTTTACTGTCTCTTCAAAATATCTGGTTCCACAGAGACTGCTGTGATGGCCTTGGAAATCACACCACCAGTTGGCTCCAAGAAGGGGTCTCTCAGGACATCAGGAGGGAAGGATCACTCATTGCACTCTGCAGCACACATGCACACCAATAACACAAATCTCCCAGATAAATCCAGTAGTGCTGCTCTTCACTGCTTCAGGAGTGCAGTGGTCACAGCAACACAAAATGGAGTTTTCTTGTTCTTCTGCTTCTAGACTTCAATGTCTTACAGGGAAGGAATGCTCCATCATGAGATGAGAAACAGGAAAAGGGAAAAAAGAAAAAAAAAAAAAGCAGCAAGCAACTTACGGTTGCAGAGAAGCCATGGGGTAATCGAAGAAGTATGTAAGAACTCTCAACTCGTCTTGGTGTCTTGCAGAGAGGGATTGGACAAAACCATTTTGTCGGAGGGTAAAAGAAAATCATGCTTCTAGAGACCTCAAGTGAGGCGTGTAGTTACACAGGCTGTTGTTTCATGGGTTCTCTTCCTTCATTCACCACCTTCACAGCTCACCACCCCCCAGTTGTCAGTTGTATGAATTCAAGTTGTCAGTTGTATGAAAGTCTGCTTTGTAAAGCCAAATCAGCAGCAGATCTAACTGGCTTAAAAATAAACTTCAAAAAAAGTGCCTAAGCAGGGGAACAAGCAGCTGACCAGGAGAAACTTTCCAAATTATTTCACCAGCTCACTTTTCACCAAAACTGTGGTACCATGTAGATACATCCTCTGAATGGATGTATCTACATGAATGTAGAATACATTCATCCATGAATGAATTCAAGAATCCAGGACTCTTTTAAACACTGTTCAACTACCATGAGCTCACTAACTCCTTCCAGCAGCATTAGGGAAGTAGTAGTAATAGCAGCAGGTAACTGCTTTCAAAGCAGACCATGGCAGGCAGTCCATATATGCCAAGCAAGTGGAGCAGAATTCACAAATCCTGATAAAAGCACCATTTTGGTGCTTAAAATGGTGCTTAATCAAATCATGATTACCCTCGGAGCCAAGGGCCTATGGGAGAAGAGCACATGGCAGACTGAGTACCTAAACCCAGCACAAAGGAAAGCAGGAGAGTTCCTCGGGACCAGGCCACAGCCCAAGCAACCAGGAGATGCAGGCTGAATGTCCCAGAAGAAAGTGAGGTGGGTGCCTCATGGGCCAGAAATGAGGTGATTAAAGAGGGAAGGAGGCAAGAAGCTTTTGATGCCACGGTGATGGGTAGAGTGCACAGACCCACTCAGGCAGAAACCACATTGCCTCCAGCTATATTTTGAAATGGGTGTCAGTTGTTTGTGCATCCCCAGGATAAAAGCTCCCTAAGATGGATCGAGAAGGAGAGTAATTAAACCCCAAGAAGACAATAAATAAAGGAAGGCCATGGAACAGCAGTGAGATCCGAATGGCCACGGAGAAGAACTGGCCCTCCATCCCTGCCCTTCTTCCTCCCCCATCCATCACCAACCACTTGGGGTTTGGCAGTGCACTCACTTTCCCACAGTAGCCAATCTATTACTGTTTGGAAGAGCCTCCCCAGCCTCTTCCTTCCCCTCCTCCCCCCCCATTTCAGGCCACAGGGGTCCCACTTGGCAGCCCCCAGATCCTCCTCTTCCCTGAATGTCTGGTGTCCAGCCAATCCCACGCAAAGCGCATTAACCCCTCTTCACCGGGAACAGCCGGAGGAGAAACCTGACTCCACGCTGAGAGGTTTCTCTAGGGTGTCTCTCCCGCCTTCTCTCTTCCCCATCCCCAACCCTCCCCTCATTCTCTTGCCTCTTTCCCCATTCCTTTTATTTCTCAGAAACTAAACGCCAGCCCTGGGAGTGTCGCGTCTTCCCGACAATGCTACACGAACCCACGGGAATTTTTCTTGGACCAAGAACAGACCTTTATTTATTTGTCTCTTCTGCCTTTGTTCTTCATTTCCTCTTTCAAGACTTAGGCAAGACCTCGACACAGTGCCGCCTGGATCCCCTGCTGCCACTTCACTTTGTTATTATTTTCAGAAAGAAAGCGCTGATAGGCAGAGAGCTCTTCAATGCCTTGCCCCAAGGCAGAAGTGAATCAGCCCAGATTCCCACCTCTGCGGTGGACAAAGGGCAGAGGCTCCGGGGCTCTGCAGCGCACCTCAGGCTCTGGCTTGCAGAGACAAGCCCCCTACTTCTGTAATCCTTCTGACTCCAGCATCACAGCCCCTCAGATTAAATCCACACAAACCAAATCTTCAGTAACAGCTCTACGCCAGTTACAGGCATATGGTACCACGAAAAGGGGCAGTTACCCAGAATGAAATCAAAAGCCTCCTAATGCACTTAACTCAGGGTCACATAAATCTCTCTTCTGCCTCCCACAGACGGCTGGATCTTGTTTGCAGGCATTGCAGAAGGCCTGGGTCTCAACAATATGTTTACTGCTTCTGTACAAACATTTCCTTTCACTACACAAAGCAGTGCCCTGATCTCCGGATTAAACCAAGCAGAATCGAATGGGAGCCACTCTATGGGGAACGAGGGAGACCACTAGTCTTCATCAGGGAAATCAAGTGCCATCCTGATCATCACACAGGTTTTAGGAACATTTGTCTTCACATACTTCCCTTAGGTTGCTGTACTTCTGGAGAAGGACCAGGAGGAATTTTGCATTTCGCCAGCTGCTGACATCCCTGACAAGAGGTAAAGACATTCAATGAAATAATGGGAACAATGGGTTTTATTTGTCTGAAGAACCTGAGAACCAGGGCCACATGGGGGAGCAAAGCTTGTCCAAGGGATATCTGGTGACTGTCTGGCCAACTCTCCCAAAGTGCAAAAGCCACAAACTGACACTGTGCAGATAAAAACAGAGAAGCTGAGCATTTCTGCCCAACGGCACAGTAGACAGCACAGTTTACTTCCACAATCACTTGATTACAGGACAAGTTCTTTTCCCTCTCTACCTTCAGCCCTCTTTCCCCTGTTCAGGTCTTCAGTAGCATAAACATTTATAGTGAACTCTGACCATTTCTGAGAAGGCAGTGGCCACAGCCAGGTCAGAAAGGAAGGAAAAGAGGAAGACGTAACTAATGTGTAAGCACACCATAAACATTGGTGATGAATGAGAAAGATGTGCAATTGAGGAGGGAGCCACAATCACATTGAAGCCACCAGGACAAGCAGGGCTTGTCCACCTGCATGGTACAGCAACCTGCCACAGCAAGGCAGAGAGCCAAAGGCCATGAAGCTCACACATACATAGCTGTGATGAATGCTAAGCCAGCCCAGCTCGTCTCCACGATACTCCTCTGCTGCAAAAGCCTGTAAAATACCACCCCAGTCTCCCTTTCCCCTCAAATGGTTGCTCTTCAGAGTTTAATCACTGAGAAACAATAAGAATTTCAGCGGCACAGTTTGCTGCTCAAACACCTGATCTCTCAAGTCTTCAGGTTCTGGTCATCTCTTGTAAAGCCCAATGGACCGTGCCAAAGCTAAAAAACACTTTGGCAGGGCAAAATGAGGCTTCAAAAGAAGAAAGTGCTCTCAAGCATCTGAATATTTTTGAGAGCAGTCCCAATGATCCCTGCTTCGGATCTACAGCACAGCACTGTAATTGAATCAGGGACCAAATCCAAGCATCAAACTCACTCTCTTCCTGGCCTGACAGTCTTTTTACTGCAAAGACAATGTTCCAAACTCCTGAACCTCTTGCACAGTCTCAGCCCACAGAGATGCTCTGCAGTACCAGACACCTGAGTGATGCAGAAACCTGAACTGGATTTTCAGGCCAGTTCAGATTCACAGAGGCACATGCAAACATAGGCAGAAAAGAAACCCACACCATTAAGTGACGGACTCTGGATGCTTGACAAACTCCTCTCTTTCTCCTGCCCCCTCCTCCATCCCCCTCCCCGTCCTTCCCCTCTCCCCAGCACTCAAGGAAAGTGAGAAGACTGTTCCAGAGCACAACTGCACTATAAATAATTCAAGACACTGCTAAATTATGCAAAAGCAATCCCATCGTACCCCTGGCCATGCCAAATGCAGGTGCGGTCAACCTTTGCTCCAAAAGTTGCTGCTAGGTAGGGCACAGAGGTTCTGTGCCAATTGCACATATCTAAGATGACAACAGCGACTTGCTAACAGACAAGCCTGCACCAAAGAGCAGCACAACAGGAGGTATTGGGAGACACAGGGCTGATGGGGAAAACCACAATTCCTTTAACCCATCTCTTCTCCAGACACCTCACACGGCCCCAGGAGAAAATTCAGCAAATTGTGTCCCCTTCAAGCAAGGCTGCTTGGTACATCTCACCCCCATGAATCGTGGTTAGGTGGCAAGAGCTGCAGCTGGGCAGCACTGGCAGTGAGGTGGGGTAGGAGAGGACCTCTTGTGCAGGTGGGAAGGAGAGAAAGGAACCAAATCCACTCCAGAAGCAGTTAAGAAAGCAGTTTTGCTAGCACAAATAATGTACAAGGAAGGCTGAGCTGAAGGCAGACAGAATCTCAGTCTGCTTTCCTGCTCCACTCCCTTGCCTTCCAGAGGCACTGCCTCCCTGAATATCAGGGCCACAGAGGTTTCCCTCGGCAGTGGGGTCACTGAATAACACCCTGCAGCTCACACTGACCACTCCACCTCACCATTCTCCTGATTTACTCTGCCTTCTGCTCGGCCTCAGAGCACACCCTCGCACTACAAGCTCCACAAAACCAGGACTTTCTCACACACAGAACCATTTGCTTCCAGCCCCTCTGTACAGGCAAACCCTTCTTCTGAAGCCCTACCTTTCCAGGCTCCAGCAGCCTTCTGAGATCTGCTCTTGCCCAACATGATCAATTTGCACAGGTCTCTGTCATCCTCCTTTTCCCTGCTGCCCAGCTGGAAGGATTTGTGCCAGAGGAAGCAGAACTGAAAAACGCTACCAGAGCCCTCTCTTCAGCCTCAGCACAACCAGCTTAAAATCTCAGGGCTCCAGCCTACCTTCCCCTTCTTTCTTAAAGGGCTCAGCATCAAGGAGAGAGACTCCCTTCCACATCTCTTTGCCATGCTCTCTCTCTGGCTTTTTGTTCTGTTTCAGTATCTGCACACCAAAACAGGGGATCCTAACACAGATAAAGTCAGCGTAGCAGACACCTGAGTTTAGATCAGAGGTTTCACAGTTGCTGAAGCTGTTATGCAGCGGGTCTAATTTGCATTAGTCTTTTGCTATGCTTCAATTCTGCTTGCTGCAGCTTTGGTATCATGCAAGATGAATGCAGCAATCTCCCGAGATTTAAATAAATAAATAAATAAATACCCCCAAGCCTTGAACAGATGACAGAGACCGATTCTGCTCACTAACCCTGACCCAACCTGTAAGGATTTACAGACCGAAGGGAAAGCAGCACTCCTAGGGAATGGCAGCAGGGAGCTGGGATTATAGATTAGACAGCAGATCAAGAAGGAGGAGATATATCTGCAGTGCAAAAGGCAGCAGGATCCAAGCAGCGAATAGAAAGTTATCCATAACCCCAGGCTCAGCACCAGCACCCGGCTGTTCTCCAGGATTTCCGAGGCAGCTGGCAGATAAGCAAATATGGGAAGTGTTGTTCTTCATCATTGCTCTCCTGCTGAGCCCCCCGTGTGTGCCACTAAGTGTGTTGCAGCCTTTCTTCCTGCCTCAGTTTCCCTGGGTGGGAAATGGGAGAGACTTTTCTGCTACAGAGCAAGAGGCCTGCCTAAATAAAAAAAGCTCAATGGGTTGCTTCGAGGCCCTTGGAGAGAAGGCTTGCCATAAAATGCAAGGCACAGACGGTCCTCAGAAAGAGAAGTTGCCCACACTGCCTCTTTCCCTCTGGACAGCCCCATTCACCTCCCCTGCTGCTTGCAGCTTGTGCATTACAGGCTGAAAAATACTGCTGGCAGAGCTCAGTTTGGTCATATCCCACAGTGATGGCTATCTAGACACAGGCCTGGGCACTGCCCAGGAAAATGGGGAACATGAAGAGAGCTCATCAAGATGCCTATTCAGCTGTGGGGGGGGTTATCTCGGTATGAAAGACCAAGGCTCCCACAGCAAGCAGCTCAGGTAACTTCTGGTGACCTAAAGCAGGCAATAATCTCTTGCTAAATCACAGTTCAAGAACAAGCCCTCGCTTTTTGTAAGGCAGACAGCTCCCTTCATGATGCTTCTTCCCTCACCCTGCCTGATGAAAGCTCAGGTGAAAGGGAAGTGCAGCACCGCAGTCTATCAGCTCAACCAGGAAAGTTTCTGATCACAAAAACACACCTGCTCTGTTCCAGGTGTTCAGAGGTTTGAAGAGCAGGAGGTACCTGTTGTGCTTCAGGAGAAGTTTGAGGAAAGTAAAGGAGTTTGCACTGCAGGGAGTGCAAAGAAGTCAGGAAAGGAAAGTAAAGAAATAATGTTTCTGCTTTCCTGAGAGCTGCAGCCAGAGTCCATTTCACATGGCATGGAGTGCTCTTGTACCGCTCCAGCAAACAGCACCTCTTCTCACTCCCTCTAGGAGAAGAGGGAACTTGGCTGCCCATGATCCCAGGCTTGTCCCTTCCATACTACTCTGCTGAGACTCCTCAAGGTCAGCCTGCAGCACAGACCTGATGGCACAGTCCATGTGTGCACTGCAAATATCACCACCTTTCCAAGAACATCCAGGATAGGGAGCAGTGGGTATTCCTCAGATACAGCTTCGTGTCCCCCTGCATTGCACTGCCCCATGTGCCTACCTTCCCCAAACTTCAGATCCCACTGTAAAACTTCACTGCAGTGCCATAAGGTGCCATAGCCCGCCATCAGGATAAATGCAATGCAGCCTGGCCTTTTGTTGCAGACCTGATGGGTGACTAGGAAAAAGCAGGTGGGGACAACTACCCACACTCTTACACAGCCATCTCTGATAACGTCAGCCAGCCTTTTGAGACACCTTACACTGACCTAAAGATGTGAAGGCGCCTCTTGTGCCAGTCAGTGCCCCCTCCCCCTTCCTCTCTGCCAGAGTTATTGTCAGCTGTACCAGCCTTCATTAGCACCACCTCCTCCAGCTACATCCCACTGATTGGGTCACAGATTCCAACAATGTACAAAGAGCTCGTTTTAGAGCAACAAACCCCACCTAAAACCTAACCAGCTGTCAGAAATGAATGTTGGCCCAGTTTGCCCCATCTGTCCATCACCTGATCACCCCGTTTCCTTCCTCTGCTTTTATCATTCAATGCAGGGATGGGGAAGCTGGGTGTGGGGGGAAATACCAATTTGTGATAGCAGGTGCATCTTAAAGATGCTATTCTCAAGACAGGGGGAAGGTCAGAAATAGCAAGCTGAAAACACAGCTATGCACCCTGACATGAGATAGAGTTTATCTCTGTTTGCTGTCAGGTCAAAGCAAGGGAGAGGCAGAGAGAAACTTGTCTGTCCTAATGAGCCCTTTGTGTACTGAACACCCACAATAACATCTACACACACTGTCCTGAACAACTCCTGTACCCATGGCTACCTGTGAACACCAAGTTTATTGCTGGCATAAACTCTACAAAAGGCCACACATTCCAGGGCAACTACACCCAGCAAGCACCCACCCACGTTTGTCGCACAGACATGCAATAAGCATGTTAAACCAATCTGTCAGGCCACAAAGTCACACCGTACCTAACCAGCTGCACATGGGAGAAGGAAGGTAAACACAAGGTGTATGGGAAATGCACAAGCACAAAAACTTCATAGGTTCACCACTTGGGCAAGCACACTGAATGCATCTGTGCTTGCTGCTGTGGGCCTGGCCCGGGTTAAGCAGGTTCTGAGACCACAGAACAGCCCCCACAACCCTCCCACAACCTCCACTCACAGAAATACTCTAGATAATTTTTTACAGTTGTGAGCATCCCCTGAAGCTAACATCCATGCAAACATACACGCTATTTTGCCCCTCCTCTTCTTGACCTCCTTGCTAAGGCAACCCCTGTGTGCCACGCAGGGAACTCCTTTTCCAAACCTTACCAGCATTTTCAGGGAGGCAAACAGTAGCTCAGCCCCTGAACCCAATTTGGAAAGCATTCCCCACGTTCTGGGCACCTCCAGTGGAGGTGATCATCAGCAAAGCCTCAGACCAAAGGTATGCCAGCAGAGAGGTCAGCTGCTGGGCCACTGCATTAAAAAAATTTTTGTGCAGTGCAAAAAGCAAACAAACAAACAAAAAAACCCCCTCACCTGCAGCTAACCAGATTCCCTCCCCTCTCCTAAGGATATAATTGCCACGTCCAGGGCATTAATAAACAAGCTATGCAGGTATAACCAAGATTCCTCACAGGGAGGGAATGTTATACCTTGCAGTGGATTTCTTACCACTACTGCAAAATCACCCGAGGGTGTAGAGGAGCTATAAATCTTTGAGGGACTTTTATGACATGCAGTGGCAGAGTCACAACTTCACTCTTCTGTAGTGTGCAGTGGCTTTCATTCAAAGTCTGCTTTATATCACTACAGGGAGGCTGAAGGCTCCCCAGGAATAGCTCACAGGTCTTTTCTTCTTCCTCAGCTTGGAGTATGTGTTCCCAGCACTACTGCTGAGGCTGTAGAAAAACAGCACTGGTACTACGGCTGTGTTTAGAGGGGCTGAAGGTGTTCTGGGGTGGGGGTTTGAGGAGCTCATTCATTTTCTCTCCCCTCTAAGATGGCTCTCCACTGTCTGAGGGTCAAGCAATGGCAAGTCCTGGTTTAATTCAGCTCTTTCCAGAGGAGCTGGCAGCAACCAGGCTACAGCAACAGGGCCACTTAGAAGTGACTGCTAAGTCACAGGCTCCAGCTGGCTCAAACACCGATTCTGCAGGTGAGATTTACACAGCATGGGAGCCACCCTTTGGTAAGGTCGTCTGAAAAGTTCCTGCCGACTCACAGTCTGCTGGGGTGGGGGAAACAAAAGCAGAAGTAGGCAGGAATTTGAGATTTAGTTTGTACAAGGCTAGAGGTTCCTGGTGACTCAAATCATGCTTGTCAGCTATGGTGCCACCGAGGGTTTTCATGGGCTTGAACTTCCCACTCAAAGGGAGGGATTTCGAGTTAACTGGAGGGCCATTCTTCGAGAGGGGAGGTGCTCGGCACCCACGCCATGTGCTGGAGAGAGGGCAGGCTCCTTCCCGACCCGAGCTCTGCCCCAGGGTGGAAGGCAGAGGTGCGAGACCCCAGCTTCGGCTCTAGGAAACACCCAGGGCTTCCAAGCGAGGCTTAGAGGAACGCAGCCTGCGGAAATCCCCAGTGGAAAACCACGGGCTGAGGCACCGAGAGGAGCCTCTCTCCATCCCGCTCTGCACTCCCTCCCTTGCTGAGCTGCCTGAGCAAGTCTAGAGATGCAGCAGATGCCGTGTTCCACATCACCCTTGTCACGCTCACTCGGGGAGCAGAACTCTGGCTAGGACAGAGCTACGCCAGCCTATGCCACTCAGGCAGGACATTCCAGCCCACAAACAACCCGACGACCCTACACGAGCAGGCAGAAACTCGGGTGCCCACATCCCTTTGCATCCAGCCCCCAGCAGGAGGGCTGTAGCAATCTGACATGGAAAGAGAGCAGGGGGAGAGGGGGATGCGTTTGATGATGATCATACACATATATTTGTATGGATGTTTTCCCTCCCACGCACACACTCCTGTTACTCCTCGCTTGCTGCAGGCTTGGCACGCATCCCCAGCCCGTACCCTCCTCCCAAGCCCTGCACGGGCAGCAGAAGGGCCTTGGCTGCAGTGCCCCGGCCGGAGGCTGCCTCCATCCCCGGAGAGCTGCGGGATGGGGGCTGGCAGCACAGCCTCCCTCCTCCCCATCGCCGATGCTCCCTAGCAGGGGATGCCGGGATTATGGGGGGGCGTGGAGGGGAGAGAGAGAGGATGAATTTAAAAAAATAAATAAATAAATAACACTAATATAAATAAATAAGGAGCGGGAAGGTGGGGGCTCGGCGGGGGAAGCCTCTCCGGTAGTGTCCGCAAGGGATGATGCCGCAGTCCCGGGCCGAGGCACAACTTGCAGGTGGCGGCGGCAGCGGAGGAAGGGGGGGAGAAGAGAACCGAGGAGGGGTCCCGCCGCCGCTGCCCGCAGCGCCCACCGACCCCGAGCAGCTCCACCGGGAAGGGGGGGAGGTGTTCTGTGCCCGCTGCCCCTCGACGCCCCCAGCCCCTTCGCCCACCCCCTCGCTATTCACTCACTCACCCCCGGCCGGCGCAGCGTCGGTACCCACCGGGCCCCCGGCGGGGCGAGGCTGCCGCTCGCCCCCGGCCCGCCCGCCGCCCCCCGGCATGGCTCGGCGCCGGCCGCAGCGAGGCGAGGCGAGCCCGC
The DNA here is from genome assembly GCA_023637945.1 of Phaethornis superciliosus. Taxonomy (NCBI): domain Eukaryota; kingdom Metazoa; phylum Chordata; class Aves; order Apodiformes; family Trochilidae; genus Phaethornis; species Phaethornis superciliosus. The sequence continues at coordinate 60,078,595 of JAJQWJ010000001.1, read as the reverse complement.
AGCCCCCCGCCGCCTTCCTCCTCCTTCTTCTTCTCGGCGGAGCGGAGCGGCCCGGCACCTCCTCCCGACCGCGGGAAAAGATGCGATGCGATGCAGCGCTGAGGCGAGCCGAGCTCCGCCGGCAGCGGCGGGCAGGGCTGCAGCAGCCCCTTTTGTGCCGCCCTCCCCGCCTGTCTCCTCCCACGGCGCGCCCGCCCGCCCCCCAAGGCCTCCGCCACCGCCCGCCCGCCCCCCGCTCCCCCCCTTACCCCGGGGTACGGCTGGGGAGCCCCCCCTGCCTCCCCGGACAAAGGGGCGCCTTGTAGGGGGGGAACCCGGCGGCTGGGGGCCGCAGTTCGTGGCGAGGCCGAGGGTGCTTTATTAAAGGGGCTGAGGTAGGGAGTGCTGACCCCCGCCCCCACCCCCCCCCTCTAAGGATGCTGCGAGGTCGAAGCAGAGCCCCCGAGCCGCCTGGCAGCCCTGGGGCAGACCCGAGCCCCCTGGGCGGGCCGCAGCATCCCTCTCCGTGCCCTGGCGTGAGAGGGAGGGCAGGAGACCTCGTTGTTTGGCGGGAGGGAGGGAGGAGGGGAGGGGAGGCGAGGTGGTGATGTTGCGAGCCGCTGTACCCGGCGACATCCAGGAAGTTTTGCTGCGGTGCCAGAAATAGAACCTGCGCCTGCTGACTCTCCATCCTGAGCCCCAACCGCAAAAAGCTGCTTTTTTTGTTAATTCAACTTTTCCCTTCCTTCTTCTTCGTTTTCTTCATCAGGCCCATCTTTGGAAAGGGATACAAAGCCAAGCCAAACTCTAACACCTTCCTTCCCTGCCCCGGCCCAGCGGCACCGCAGCAAACATGCTGAAGCCCAAGTGTGGGACCTCACCCCTTACTGTAAAGAGCTAAGGAGAGGTCAAAAGGAAGCAGAACCAGAATACGCCCTTCCTCACGATTTCATGGGAATTTAGGAAAGCAAAGCATTAAACACAAAGCATCGGTGCCAATGCCCCTCCAAAATGGCATTTATCAGACGGGTGAGCTGGGCAGCTTGTTGGGGAGGAGCTGGTTAAATGTTCACTGCCTGTTGTCCTGAACAGTGCTTGTGGCAACCCAGACACCCAGTGGGGATGATGCCCAAGAGTCTGCCCTATGGGCTGGTCTGCTGCCTGTTAATGTCTCACCTGGCAGCAGAGAGGGCATCCATGGGAAAGGGCTGTGATAATTTTGAGTTTGAAGGCTAAGATGGAGACCTTGTTAGAGCTCAGGCAAAGAGGCAGTATGAGTGAAGGGGAATTTTTCCCAATACAAACCCAGCTAGAAGGATGACTAAAGACAGCCAGAGGTCAGATGGTTTGAGAAGTGCCACAGGAATATTGCAGAAGTCCTGAGGAAAATGAGGAAGACAGTGGTACAGCAAGAGAAGTTCTCACCCTGTGAGGGAGGTGATTTCGTGACAGAACACAATATTGCACCAGCACAAGTCCTTGAGGACACTGGAACGCTTCGTCTCAAGGGAACATGCTGGAAAGACTACAACATCCCCATCTCTGTGGGTTGGGGATGAAGTTGCTCACCCATAGGATGATGCTCTGCAGGACAGCTAAAGGTCCCTAGCAGAAAACCTGGGGATCTCTAGTAGAAGATTGGGCTTCAAGGGAGCCCTCAGCACCTGCATCCACAGGGGTGATTTGTCAGCCATGATTCAATTTGCATCGAGTCCATGACTGCTTTTTTTTTTTTTTTTTTTTTTTTTTCTTTCTGAGAGGGCTGGCAAGTGACGGCATTAGCCTCGCTTGTGTGGGTGATTTCAGCTCTGGGAGTATAAATCCTATTAGGGCTGGGCAGCAATCACCAATTAATTTCCCCCAGCCAGCTAACACCCATCACAGAAGGGGTGGTTGGCACTAGTGGGCAGAAAACATTTCTATTTTGGACCTCCTTTACTCACAAAATATTATCCCTTTGCTTCAAATATTATCCCTAGAGCTGTTTAAAGGCAGCCGACACTTTTCCATGCTAATGTGATAAAACTAAAGACTTACGGGCTCACCCAGAGATTGCAAATGTTGAGGAACATCAGACCACAAATCTGGAGGCAGAATAACATCCCTGCACATGAAGAGGCAGCTGCAATACCACAGCTCCCCTGTCCTGTGACAAACAGTGTTTGCCACGCCGTGTTCTCCTAACTAGAGAGAGGCTCCCGCAGCCTCTCTGGAGGCATTTGACCCTGTATTACACCCTGCAACGATTTGGATGGGGGATTTCAGCTTCACCTTTCAGTTTTTGTGTAAAGACAGACTAGATTTTGCTTTTCTTCCCTAGGCTAACCCCAGAGCAGAATGATGCAAAAGGCTGTTGTTTCAATGTGTGCTAGTACTTTACCAGATGCAATAGCATGCTGGTAACCTCCCTCACCCCAGCACATCTGTATTTCTACCTCCTCATGAGTGGGTCCTTATTTCCAGACCCACGTGGTTCTATGTTTGTGGGCCCAGACACCAGAAGCCTTTTTTTTGTTTGTTTGTTTTGTTTTGTTTTGTTTGTTTTGTTTTGTTGTTTGTTTGTTTTGATTTTTTAAAACAGCATTATGTGCTTTGATGGCACCAGAATGAGGCTGTAGGCTTAGATGTATTATCCAAGCACTTTATGATTTCTAATTTACTTAACCATCATACCCTCTCCAAAAGGTAAAAAACCCAGACCTTTCACTCTGTTTTGCGCAAAAGGAATAGAGGATTAGAGAAATTATGTGATTTGATGGAGGCCATACAGAGAGGCTGTGGCAGGGGAGAAATTTAGCTGTGGGTCTCAAATTATCACCTTAACCATTGTTGTTTCTGCAGAATTTTGTCTCTGCTTGGCACACTCGGACATGCTGGATAAGTTCCCTTGGGATAAGGAGTCATTTTTAGCCTAATTTCTTACAGAAATTAAGCTCTGTGTATCTGCCTGTTCATCAGCCACTCATGGCATGGTTTGAATCCACTGGCCAGTTTCAGCTGAAGCCTTCAGCAAGAAAGGGATTTTACAGCAAAGCAATGTGGATGAGCTCCACGATGACCAGAAATAAGGGAAGGAAGAGAGTGAGAAGGTAGAGCATCCCCCTGTGGACCGTGGGGCAGCCAGAGACTGCTCATGACATGGCATGGGATACTTCCTAGAGAGAGGAACTGCACTCATGGCATAAAGTGGGGACTGATGAGGCCAGGAAGGAGCTGAGCATACTTCTGGGATGTCCTGGGCATGCAGTGACCCCAGGCAGGAATGTGGCAGAGATTGTTCATCCCAGTTGCTGGCAGAGCAACTTCTGCTCTCCTTGCTCTCGAACCCCCACCAGCTGCTCCTCTGGGAAAGCAGCCGATTAACATATTGCTATGAGTTAACCTTAAATGGTCTAAAAACCCAAACCTCTGCATGCAAATTAATTCTGATGGAAGAAGACAGATAAAACACCACACAGGCACAACCAGGCCTTGGATCAGCTTGTTTGCTGAGATAATTCTGTGTTTGCGACTGAAGCCATGGTAGACTCTGTGGTGATATGCTCAGCCCTGTGATGGTTTGCACCTTCCCACCCCTTGTTATTGCCTTATCAGGTGCAAAGCTTTGAAGTAAAACATTGTCCCATTGTCTGGGGTTTTTTGGGGTTCAGTGGCTGGGAGCTGTGATGTGCCCTATTTTCTTCCTCTGGGGCAGAACCAAATGTAAGTGATGTGGTCAAAAGCCTCTGGGCGGGCTGTCCAGGCATCTGCTGGGCTTTACCAACCCAAGTGGAGCCAGGCAGCTCCAACCTACCAGCAAAAGGCAGAGGGTGAAATAGTGCTCCTTCATCACTTCTGTGTGAGCCCTCTTCACAAACGAGAGGCTGTGCCTCACGGTTTGGTGCTACAGAGAGAGGTAACTCTGCCAGTCCCTTTCCTAAGAGGAATTATAAACACTTCCCGCCTGGTCGCTATTATGCGATCTCCCTTTTCACCATGTGGCTATTGCTGATAAGTGATTCTTGGGCTCCCTGCATGCTCATTTGACATTTGGTTAACTCCTTCACACTGAGTTACAGAGCAGAGTTAATGATCATAGAGCCGAACTTTCACTGTCGCCCTTTCCTCAGATCACCAAAAGGTCATCTCTTTTCCCCCCCTTTGGGACTACAGTCCTTTTAACACCCTTAAGAGAGCTAGACTCTGCAGACAAAGTCCTCCTTTGAGCCACCCAGTCTTGAAATCTGATGCCCCTGTTCATTTCGCCCTGCCAGTGGCAGGGAGGAAAACAACAAAGTGACATTTCTATCGTGGGTCATGGGGCAAACTGCATAAGACAATGATATTCATCTCTTCTTTGAGCACTCTGAGGCCTCAGATCTGAAAAATATTACAGTCAGTGGCACTCAGTATTTCCAGCAATCAGGCTGTAGCAAGTGTGAAGATGAACAAGTGCTGGTACAAATACTCAGGGACTAACCCTAATAACAGGATCCGCCCAGAGAAGATGCCTTGTGTGTAACAGCAACAAACAAATGCCTTTAAACTTGCACTGGTGTTAAGTAACGTCAAACTTTGCCAGATAAGGATTGTTTGCTCTCACTTAGGGGTTTCTGGCAGCCCTGCTCCTTGGAGTATTTGCTGAAATGCATTTGGCTTTTTTTTCAGTTTGAGATCTTAAAGGCAAAGCGATCGAGTTTCATCCTCATCTCCTACTACAGGGCGATTCTGGGCCACATGAACAATCCAATCTTTCCACAGCTGGGAGGGCAAAGGAGGGCAGCAGCTGTGGCATGGTTGCCTTAGGCAGTGGACATGGAGGCGTGGGTGTCTACTGCCATGTGTCCTGCCTGGCCCAGGTGACATCACTCGTTCCTGTTAACACTGTGCTTCTCCAGCCAGCAAGATCTTTAGGGTGAGGTTATATTTTGATGTATGATTTAAGACCACCTGATATATTGGGGCTTCTATCACTTCTGCTATGAACTAAATACAGAATCATGGGATGGGTTTGGTTGAAAAAGACCTTTAAGTTCATTAAGTTCAACTGTTAACCCAGCACTGCCAAGTGCACCCCTAAACCATGTCCTTGAGCACCGCATCTACATGGGTTTTAAATACCTCCAGGGATGGCGACTCCACCACTTCCCTGGGCAGCCTCCTCCAATACCTGACAACCCTTTTGGTGAAGACGTTTTTCCTAATATCCAACTGAAACCTCCCTTGGCACAACTTGAGGCCATTTCCTCTTGTCCTATCACTCATTACTTGGGAGAAGACACCTACTCCACCTTTCTACAGCGTCCTGATAGGTAATTGCAGAGAGTGATAAGGTCTTCCCTCAGCCTCCTTTTCTCTAGAATAAACAGGCGCAGTTCCCTCAGATGCTCCTCTCAAGACTTATGCTTTAGACCCCTCACCAGCTTTGCTGCCCTTCTTTGAACATGTTTCAGAACCTCAATGTCCTTCTTCTAGAGGAGGGCCCTGAACAAAACACAGCATTCAAGGTGCAGCCTCAATAGTGCTAACAGCAAGTCACTGGTGGGTTGTTGAAAGGAGAATGAAGGAAAAGTTGAGTAAAATTTAGTCTGAAAGCAACAGAGTATTTTTCAACATAAAGCTGTTAAAAACCTACCATGCAGTCAAGAAAAAGCACACGGAGAAGTGGCTTCAGTGGCAATTCTGCAGCAAGGGAGAAGAGATCTCTAATATCAATCACAGTGTGGGCACTAGGAGCCCTGGTGTCACTGGGTGCTCTTATTCTGAATCACCTGCTTTGAGTGTGACAGCAAACCCCTTCTTGCAGAAGAAATGCTGCCTGGATGGAAGCTTTCTGGTGTCTTCCCCCTTGGGGAGCAGTGGCAAACAGAAAAGGAGAACATTGTCTGCACATTTTTCTAGCTCTTGTCACTTCTCAAACTCAGGTTAGCCTGCACCCTTCGGATTGCAGAAGGGTCAGTATCTGCTAAATGGATGATAGGTGCATGAGCTAACAAGTCCTTATTGTTTGTCCTCGGAAACCAAATAAACCAGAGGATTACAGTGGTTTTTTTCCTGTGGCCAAAACAAAGATAAAAGAGAAATTGAAAGGAATGATTGATGTGATGACGAGGGCTGGAAGAACTCTAGAAGGATGCTGGATGCACAGATTTGGGTGCAGCAGGGGTACACAGGGCTGTTGCTGCAGTCAAGGAGAAGCAGGTGTCCTTCCAGAGGGAGGGAATATGCTCCTTCCTTCCCAAGGCTGAGTTTTGCTCTTCACACTTAAGAGTGTTAATTTGGTCTTGCAATTATAATTATCAAAACATGAGGAGGAAAAAGAATCATGGAGAAAAGTGAACCATGCTTCCCTTGCCTCCTCATACTCAACACCCCTCAGCTATCATCTGTCACCCCTCCCCAGACCCCAGTTCAGTGTTGGAGATACCTACACTGTATTTAACCAGGCTTAAGTCAAACTGACCCACCTCCTTGCTTCTCTGAGCCTGCTGCCTCCCCATTTTCTGTGCCCCTTGTATCCCACCTTGCTGTGATTCTGGCCCTCTGGGAACTCCCAAGGGAAAGCTGAGAAGTACCATGGGGAGTGCAGGGACAGCATGATGCAGCAAAGGGGGTTTTCTCATTTGACACTTGGGTACAGTTTTCAAATCCCTTTAAAGTGAGCTGTGCCAACACATTGGAGAAGGAAGCCCTGGTCTCACAGAGATGCTGAATGGGGAGAAAAGACCAGGGTATTCTCTACCCGGTATTGCTGGCCTCAATCCTCACCCAAGGGTTTTTTCCAGACCTGATTTTTGGGACTAATTTCAGCATTTAACACAGTCAGTATCTTCTGTGGCTGAAGGAGGAGACTGGGGGAAATGCAGCAAGGTTCTATTGGACCTTAAATCTTGGAGCCCACATCCTCTCTGTGATGTACAACTGGAGCCAGCTCCCACACATACCTGTAGCTCAGCTTTTCAGCCACAAAGCCACTCAGTGAGCTCTTAGCCTGCAGCCAGAGTGATGTGGAGAGGTGTTGGGGCTGTAAATGGGTGGGAAGGGATGGATGGCACCAGCAACCATTGGAAGCTCAATGTGGCTGCAGCAAAGCAGGACTTAAGCCTTTGGTGCATGCTGTAGAGGCTCAAAGTTCTTGCCAGCAGCACAGAGCAGGAGGTATTTGCCCCGGGGCACCCAATCTGGGTGTTTTCTCTGTGAGCCAGGCTGCCAGCCAGGACCACAGAATCACAGAATGGTGAGGGTTTGAAAGGACCTCTGAAGATCATCTAGTCCAACCCCCCTTCTAGAGCAGGATGACCCAGGGTATCTTATTTCACTCAGGAACATGTCCAGATGGGTTTTGAATGTTTCCAGAGACAGACTCCACAATCACTCTGGGCAGCCTTTGCTGTGTTACTCTTACAGTAAAGTTTTTCCTTATGTTTAGGGTGAACCTCCTGCGTTCCAGCTTGTGCCCGCTGCCCCTTGTCCTGTCACTGGGCACCACTGAGAAGAATCACAGAATGTCTTTGGTTGGAGGAGACTTTCAATATCATCCAGTCCAACCTTGACAAACACTGTAAGCTCACCACTAAACCATGTCCCTAATGACCGGGTCCACATGTGGTTTAAATACCTCCAGGGATGGTGATTACACCACTGCCCTGTGCAGACTATTCCAATGTTTGACAGCCCTTTCATTGAAAGTCTGGTTCCATCCTCCTGACAGCTGTCCATTAGATATTTTTAGGCACTGGTGAGACCCTCCCTCAGTGTCCTCTTTGCTAGACTAAACAGACCCAGCTCTCTTAGTCTTTCCACATAGGGAAGGTGCTCCAGACCCCTCTCTATGGTAGTTCCATGTTCTTCATGAACTGGAAAGCCCAGAACTGGACATAATACTCCAGGTGACCAGGGCAAAGTAGAGGGGGAGAATTATCTCACTCAACCTACAGGACATACTTCTGCATGTACCCCAGGGTGGCATTGACCTTTTTGGCCACGAGGGCACACTGCTGGCTCATGGTCAGCCTGTTGTCCACCCAGACTCCCAGGTCCTCTTCCCCAGAGCTGCTTTCCAGGAGGAGAACAGGCAGGCTCGCCTCAGCCAATGGATTATCTCTGTCTGCCTCTTGTGTGGGGTTGGCCCCAATGCCTCTGAGCTGTGACATTTCCTCCCACGAGTCAAAGGTGGCAGAGCCTCATTAGACCACAGCTGTCCCCACCTACTTGCAGAAATGCTCCTGGGATGGTGTTTTCTGGAGTTTACTTTGAAATGTCCCCCACGGTGTGGTTACCACCACAGCCTCTCTGACACCACATCCTTCACTCACCAGTTTCAGGTGAGGCACCTGCCCAGCTGTCCCTGATGCTTTTACTTCCTCCCCTCTTGGCCCTTGACGTTGATCTGCAGCTCCCTGGATTCAGCATCTTTTTCACTACCTTTTCTTTTCTCATTAGGGTAACATGTATCAGAGAGTCACAGGCTGGACTTTAACCCATCCATCCATGAAGAGACGTGGCAAGTAAGACTGTGGCCCCCTGCAAGCACAGCCCCATGCAAAGAGAGACTGGTTTGCACTGGGGCCTTTGGCCTTCCTCCCCTGGAAGCCCAGCAGGCACTGCTGCTCCTGTCTTCCTTCGTCCAACCTCTGAAACAGGCAAAGGAGCAGTGGGAATTGCATCTGAATGAGTTAAAATGCTGCTGAGAATGTGCTTCAACTAGGGCTGGATCGATTTCCCTAGCCCCTGTGACTGATACAAGTATGTCCAGCCAGGGAATTGTAAAAGAAAACAAGCTTGAAACCAATTTCATTGCAACCAGTGCCAAGCTGCATGCGTTGATAAGGCCTTTGATAACATTGCAAAGAGGAGTTATTGATGTTGGAAAAGGCTGTCTCATAGCTGTTGGCAGAGAGGAGATGGAGACAGGAACCAGCAAGCCCTTACAGCACCCGAAAAACATTCCTTGCAAGTAGCAAGCAGCCAGGGCAGCCTGGTGCCCCATGGCTGGGCTGGGGTAATGTTCAGGATGAAGAAGAGGGAGATCTCAGCCTGTCCTACACCATGCTGCTGAGCTGCTTGCTTTGTCCCTGCTTGTACCTGGGTTGTATTTACTCACTCATGGCTCCTCTACCCTGGGAGAAGATGGGGATGTAGATCAGAGGGACATCTTGGGGTGAAAAAACCTGCCTGTCCCTGCAAAGGGGACCCCAAGGAGGGGGTCTTATGTATGTCCCACATGTCTATGTGTGGCAACCAGCTACTACAACACATGCTACATTTGCTCTGCCCTTGTGTGTCTGCCCTATCAGACCCTCATTTTATTGCTCATTTCTGAAGTACCTGTGCGACATCCCAGAAATACCAATTCAGACCGTCTTGGGAGGGGTGACAGGCATGGGTGGGGACCCCATCGAGATCACCATCAGCAGGACTGCCCTCACCCCACAGCCTCTTATTTGGTAAAATTTGGCTGCCTTGGCTTAACCGTGGTGCTCACCCTGCCTGCAGTGACTGAACCGCATGGCTGGGGCATGAACCGTATCAGCTCTCCTGGGTTCATTAATCTAACTAATCTATTAAACCCTGCTCGGGGTGACAGATTATTGCAGGGCTAATGTGGTTACGCTGCACCGAGCTCCTGGCTCTGCCTGGCATGGCACGTTCTTACAGGGATCCACTGTCCATGCCTGGTGGCTTCACAACCCCCTCCAGCTCCTTGGGATGCTGTAAGAAAGCACGGAGCCCTCACCGAAGTTTTACTCATCTTCCAAGCCAGGATGTATTCCTGATAGCCCAGAGATGCCAAATTAGCAGAGCACCCTGAAAGCATAATGAGACCTGGAAAGGAAATGACACCTAAAGGTCTGATTGCATCTGAGTTGCCTGCAGCTGGATGAGGTTAAAAGGTAACCGAGCCCAACTAGGTGTCACCACAAGCCTGCCTGCCAGCAGGATCAGCTTCCTCCCGGACACTTTCTAAATTACTGTCTCAGCCTCTCAGCAACACATTTTTTTCAAGTGACTCAGGTGAAGTGTGGGCATTTCTGCTTGCCCAGCCAGCATTGCCTGCTCTGGTGCAGGGAGGAAGAGAGGGGTTTTTGTCAGGGTGCTACTGCCAGCAGATGGAATCTTGTGGGTTGGTTAGGGCTGCAAAGGAGGCCTTGGTAGTGTGTGTGCCCGAAAGTGCCACATGGGCACTCAGGAGAGAGAAAAAAGGGAGTGAGCACAATCTGCTTGGTTTTTGTACTGCAGCAAGGCTGGTAGGGTGCCGGGAAAGCACCCCACAGCCTGTTATTACTCATAAAAACCTGCAGCCAGGGTCAAACCAGGCTTGCTCCATCTCACCCCTCTAGATGCAGCGTGGCAATTGAATGGTGTGCTTGGGGCCACCTCCATGGGACTAACACCTCGGGGGGTGCTGCATGTTACCTCTCTGTCTGAATCCTGCAGGAGGGATTCTTGGCTTGGTAAGGTCTCCAGCCAGCTGCCTGGTGGGGATGAGCAAGAAGTCAGGACAGCACAAAGTGCTCCTTACAACCACTGACCCTCCAGTTGCAACATGCACCAGCACTGCTGGGCTAGAAGAACCTTCAAGCCTGAGGTCCAAAAAGCTCCTGAGTTTGCAGAGGGCTGCATGATCCCATTGGAGCGCTCCACAGAGAAGAGCTTTGAGGTCCAAGGACAGTGTGGGGACAGCACTGAGGAGGCACATACTCAGGGAATGGGGCTGGTGACCTGACTGGGTGTCGGAGCAGAAGTGGGAGCTAGTATGGTCTCTGGATGCAGCACCGTGCAACTTGAGCTCCGGGCCATTCCTATTTGTGTTTGCTTCTTGCATGTCGTGAATAGATATTAGCTCAAGCTCAATGGGCTCCACGCAGGTCTTGGAACCAGATGATTCAAGCTGGGATTTGTTCCATATCTCGGGTTTCATGTGTTTTCTTTAGCTGCATTTTAATTGTGGGGTTTTCCTTTTTGTTTGATGAGATGTTCTACCAGGTGCAACTGGAAATATCCCAAACAAATACCCTTCCCTGCTCATGTGAGAGTGAAGAGGAAGTGCCCCTACAACATAACAGGTTAGGTTTTTATCACAGCTCATTATCTGGAAATCAATTGCAAATGTGTCCACAGAAAATATCTGGTGCTAGTCCAGAAAACAACACACAGTGTTGTAGAGCCCTAGAGAGAGGAGCATAACATGGTTAAACAAATCCTGGATTTGGTTTAGCTCACTTTTATTTCCACCTCAAATCACCAGACCTCTCCTCTGAATGCAGCTCAGCTCAGGGTCTGCTGGGGTTGGGAAATTAAATTCTCCTTTCTTCCTTAGTTAGTTGCCTGATTTTTCGCGGGCTGGTCCTGACAGGCTGTAACCCACTGGCTGTTTTATACATCCTGAGCCACAAGAGGCCAGGAAGAGGCTGGCAGCCAAAAATGAGGGGGTATGGTCCTATGTGGGGTCATCAAACCTGTTGCAATTAATTCGCATTTCCTGTTGCTTTGTGCCCTGGCTGCTCTTTGTCCCTGTCAGCTGCAGTGGTTGCGTTTGGATCACAGACCAGAAGAGGGGCTGATGGGTTATCTCCAAGAGAGTCCCATATTTTGAGTTTCCCCATCCTCCAAACCAGCACCCTTTCCATCTGAAGGTTGTTGGTGGGAGCACTGCTGCACAGCAGAGGTTCTTGTGCCTGGGAGATGAGGATGCTCAGGAGAGCTGTTGGCTCCCTCCCTCATTGTCTCATGCTAGGGCAGAAACTGCTCAATCCGTGCTTGCCACAGAGTGGAAAAAGCAGATATCCAAGCTGTGTGCATCCTGTGTAGGGAGGCAGCAATGTGTTTGAGCTGCCAGCCCCGCATCACTTCATAGGGTCTGTATCCCAACACAGATCCTGCTGACAACTTGTTCAGGCACGTGTGGGTGTTACCAGCACTGTAAGACCTTAGGAGGGACTGGTTTGACAAGCCACTCCTGCCTTCTGCTTACTCCCCCTCTTATTAATTTGGGGCAACTTGCCACAGGCTGCCCCATCATGCAGGTGCCCTAGAGCTGGGTTTCCCTGATGAATTCACTCAGTGAATTACAGCTCTCCTTTTACTGATAAGCTCTTCTAACTCCATCCAACATCCTATCAGAAATGTCTCAGCTTGGGGGAGTGAAGGCTGATTCCACCTCCACGGATCTTCCTAGAGTCACCCAGGTGATGGTACCCAGATGGGAAATCATGGCTGGAGTTGAGGGTGGTGCATTTCTGGGGTGCTGGGGGGTATGCAGTGCCCTGCTTTGCCTACTCTTGCTGCTATGTCCATTGCGTGGAAGAAAACCCTCTTGAGGAAGGGTCCAAGCAAGGAGGGCTCTGCATCCTCCCATGTCCCTGGTGCCCTTGTCAGCCTAGCTGATGGATAACTGCAGGCAGCAAATTTGAGCAGCATCTCAATGCCAATTTAAATAAATAAAGTCAGTCTGAATGCTTTGCCTCGCAGAATGGCATCTCTTTCAGCCTTTCAAGCATCAAATACCTCCGGGATTCTTTGGTTCTCAGTTTGCAGAACTATTTCCCTTTTGACCGCTCTTTTATTTTTCTTTTTGCTTATTTAAACCTGTTTTTCCTGTAGTGAACAATCTTTGTAGGTGAAAGGAGGCAGGTTTTAGATGTTGACAGAGCTTTTCTCCAGATTTAAGGGGGATCATTGGACTCTATTTAAAAAGGTCTCCCCTGGTTGTGGCTGATAGGGATGCAGACGGACATACCCATGGTTCAGTTTTGGTCTGAGTACCCCCAGGCTGCTGGATCTCTTGAGTGAAGCCTGTTGCTTGGAGCCAAGGCTGAGCAGATGTGCTGGTGCTGCGGAGAAGAACTCTGCCCGGCCAAGGCCACACGATAGCTGCAGGAGCTACTGCTGGCCAGGGCTGCAGCCCCTTCCCCATCTCCTAAGATGGGTTGCAGGAATTAGAAGGTGGGAGGAAAATACATATGTCCAAAATGCCACAGATGCCTTAAGAGTGGAACAAGCTCAAGCCTGGTGGCGTTGCTTTTAATGTCAGCGGGATGGGGAAAAAGATCAAGCTGGGGAGGAGGGTGAGGAGGTGACATTCTGAGACTGCATCCCTCCTGCTCTGCCCCTTTTGCCTTTCTGGGAGCTTCAGCCCATAGGGATTGCAAAGAACCACTGGGAGAAGCTGCCCAAGGCATCTCCAAGGCTGGAAGAGCAGAACACAAATGAAAAGAAGCTGGTATAATTTTCTTTTTATTTTAAACCAAACACAAGAATATTAAGGGATCTGATTCATGATGTTTGAACACCTGGTAGTGATACACAGCAGAGCCTTCTCAGAGGCACAAGATCTTCTCTGTGTATAACATAAAACAAACATCTTCCTAGCCAATCTCTAATCAGGGCCTTATGGATCAGTGAATAAACATATAGGGGCTTACTTAAGTCAGCAACATTCACGCAGTTGCTGTTTTTGGTGGTGGTTTTCCTGCTACCTCATTCCACCCACGTACCCCCTTACACAGATAATTCTCTCCTGCCTTCAGGTACCAGCTTGATGCAGTGTCCAGGTGTGGTGTTTTGCAGGTATTTGTGAATAAGCAATGATGCTTTGGGGCAGGACAGGCACACAGGCCTCAGGTGCCTGTGAAGGATCTGAGAGCAACTCTCCAAGCACAGTTTCCCTGTGCCAGCACTCGCATCCTCCTTCTGTGTGTGGCAGTGTCCCCCTTGTATGTCTTGGAGTGGCCTTCGGCACCGGTGGAGGAGGAACATGGCCAGCAGCAGGGTTTGCATTGGCAGCCTTTCTGGTCTCTCTCGAGCAGCAGTCGCCGTGGTCAAAATTTTGCACAACAGCCAGACCATAAATAAGTGGCTTGGCCTCAGGTTTTAGACGTGTTTAGTAAACACGGTGCAAATTCTGCTGCATCCTTTTGACTCCTCCATCTTCCTGTCTTCCCGGTGTTGTGAGTAAGGGAGGATTGGCTCTATCTCCATTGCTGATTCTCCCCAGGAGCAGCAGACCAATGCCATGGGGAGGATAAGCTTCCCACGGGGCTGATCCCTCCTGGTCTCTCTCATTTCCAGCCAGCCTGTTTGCTCTTCACAGCTTGGAGCAGAAGCATCTTTCTGACATGCCTCAGTTAGCGAATGATAGTGTTTGCTCCCTCCTGGGAATACCACTGCTGCTGGAGTGAGAAACTAGAAGTATTTGGGGATTTGAGAGGAGAACTAGGGAGATGGGGATGAGTGAGACATTGCTGCACATGTCTGCACAGACCCAGCCATTGCACGGGAACTGAGAAGTTCAGGAGATTGAGGAATCTGGGCCTTGGCTCTCTGCAGAAAGAAGGGGTGCCAGGGCCTGCACATCGTTCCCCAGGTCTCAGCTGCTAGAAGGGGACTGAATCCATTTTATAATCCTCAACATGCCAAGCAGAAACACTTGCAGCCCTCCCCAGCTTCTGGCTACCAGTGAGCACTAGCTCATGGAGCCATTTGATGGCTCAGAACCTCCTCTGATTTTGGTGCCTGCACTATCCTTCTCTATCCTCCTCTCCTCAGCCCTTTCCTACCCTCAGGGTAACAAAATCCAGTTTTGCCCACATCTCCACCCTGCCATTACCCACACTGGCTTCTCTCCAGTGTCCCTCAGTCGTTGGAGATGTGTGTCTCACTCTGCCTTTTCCTGCAAGTGGTCCCTCTGAGGTAGCAGCTTGGCAAGGCTCAGAAGAGTTTGATGCATCTTGCTCATGTTTCTCAGGCCCCCTTTGCACCTCTCCAGCTGACCATCCTCAGTACACCCCCTGTGGTGGGAATGGTTCCAAAACTGAGCACCATGAGCAGCTCAGCTGCACATAAGTCCATTTACTAAGTTTTGGAGAACTTATCTGACTGAACAAAAAAATAATCCCTTTTTAAAAATTTCTTATTTTCCCCTTTATTTTTCAATCTAGCTCGGGTCCTCAACCTGGTTTCCTCTGGTTTCTGTGAAAGAGACAAAGGGCAGTCTGTAGGCAGGTAGGAGGGCAGGGATGCTGCATTGCTCAGACCACCTGCGATAAAGCTGCAACATAAGTGGTCCAAGGACACCAAGGTTCAGAGCCTTGGTTCAGACACCAGGGTCCAGAGCTTTTTCCTTCCCCTCTTCCCTGCTGACCAAGAGCAGCATCTTCCCACAGAAGGGCTGGTGCTCGGGGAGCAGAGCCACTGCTCTAAGCCACAGGAGCTGGCTTGGAGAGAAGATTCCTTCCCCTCCGCCACTGCAGCCCTTCAAAATATGTCTACATACCAGGCAGGGATAAAAAGTCAAAATTTCGTTGCTGCTTGGCCAAGGAATTATTCCTATTTGAAAACACTTCTGTGTCTTGTTTTTTGGAACATGGTAGCAGAAATAAATGAAGGGACTGAAATGGGCATGGACCAATTGATGGACCAGGTTGCTTGGACAGCCCAGCTCCAGGCTTCCTCACTGGAGGCTGTCTGACACAGTGTGTCCTGCCAAATCCTCTTGGTTTTGATGCCCATTATATTTTCCTCAGGTTTCAGTGGGTTGCCCCCACCAAGTCCACACAGCATATCCTGATTTGTGCTACCTCCTGGCCATGTCCCTCCCCCAGATGATCCACTTAACACTGTTCAGTGAAGGTGCCTTCTGATGAGACCATCACAATGCCAGCCTTGCTGCCTGTGGAGAGTTTCTGTTAGTGACAGTGATGCGATTTGTGCCTCTTGGAGCTATTTTCCAGCATGGGGATTTCACCAGCCCCAGATAAGTAGGGTGCCTGGAGCAGCTCCCTTTGCCATTCTCCTTTGAACTCATTAGTGAAGACACAGAGACTTGACTAGATATTTAGTTCCTTAGGCCTCCACAACCTAAATAGCACTCAGCAGTCATTTATCATTGCAGTCCAAGTCCTCCAGGCAGCATGTTTTCACGTGGCTGTATTTATAGCCATGCCATTTTCCTTTTTTCTTTTTTTTTTTTTTTCCATAAATACAGAAATAATGATATTCTCTGCTGAAATTTCTTATAGAAGCTGCCACGCTCCTGTAGTTCAATAAACATTCAGCCACCTCTCAAATGAAATTTGTCACTACATATTGTTCTCTCATCCCTTGATCTCCAGAAACCAGTTTCTTAAGAAACTACCCTCATTCCTCTGCTACGGGCACAAAGTTGGCTTTGCCAATGGATATGGAGCCTGGATAAGGCTTGGACCTTACATCTCTCCCCCGTCCCACATCTTGGTTTGTGTCACTGGTTATTGGCCTTCCTGCAAGCCACAAAACCAGCATGTGTCCAGCCATGGGGTGTGGGAGAAGCTGTGGCAAAAGGCTCAACACAGCTGCGTATCTCCCAGGTCCCCTGCTTGGGGTGGTCCTGCTAAGCCATGTCCCTCCCTCTGCATACAGCAGGTTTGGCAAGCAGCCTGTGGAGCCCTCCCTTTCTCCAGGAATCACAGCCCTACTCAAGATGCCTGGGGTTTGAGAGATGGGTCCAATTAGAGGAGAGTAAAACGCTTCTCCTGCTTGCACAGCCCCAAGTCCCCAGCCTCCTTAAAGCTCTGCAAAAGGCCATTAGCAGGACTGCCTGTCTCCCCAGAACTACACATTGCCTTGCATGCTTGGCTTGGCAGGCCGAGGACCAGATGTAGCCAGGCTGTCTGGAGGTGCCAAGCATAACAATTAACAGCCACTTTGTGGTGGGATTGGCAATGGCAGCTGCAAAGCTCAGGCACGTTTGGCCGCCCACCTTGCTGCCAGGCACGGCCTAATCCTCTTGCACCTCTCCAAGGGATGCACTGATGGCAGTCAGGGAGATGATGGTGAGGGGTCCCTTGGGGCCAAATGGCTTCAGGACCTCGGTGACTTACCAAGAATCAAGTCCTGTGGTGAAGAGCACCAGCTGATGGGCATCTCAGTGAAACCATTGAATATTGCACCTTATTTCAGTCAAGGTGCTGTATCTGTTTGGGTTTTTTTACTGCTGACTTAAGCTGCGGTTCTGCAAATGTGGAACAACTTTATCCAGGTGAACAGTCCTGCTGAGTTTGGGAAGGATGCTTGCAGCAGCAGGCTCAAGCTGCTTTATTCAGTTTTAATTACTTCCTTGCTATCCAAAATTCTCAAATTTGCCACTAAAGGGAGATAGAAATAAAAATGTGACACTTTTGCAGCTCAGATATTTGCAGTCATGAATAATACACTCACACACTCATTTACTAATGGATACACTTCTCCTGCAATTTCTTTCCCCCTCCAGACATTTGCAAAAGCTCTTTTCATTCCCATCACACCTTTAGTGAGCAGTAAGCCCTTCTGTGTTTTGTTGCTCTTATCTCTTCTCTGAAAGCTTTTATTGACTGCATGTTGGTTTTGTCTCCTCACCTTTTCCATTTCCCATCTAGTTTTCTTTTTCCCTTCTCTTCTCTTCTCTTCTCTTCTCTTCTCTTCTCTTCTCTTCTCTTCTCTTCTCTTCTCTTCTCTTTTCTTCTCTTTTCTTCTCTTTTCTTCTCTTTTCTTCTCTTTTCTTCTCTTTTCCCTTTTCTTCTCTTTTCTCTTCTTTTTTTTTTTAATTTTCTGTCATTGTTTTAAGGCTTCAGATCTTCTAGAAGCCCCCCCAAGGAGCTATTTTGGATATTTCTTTCTCACCACAGCAGCCAAAAAGTCCTGGAAGACCTAAGGACAGGAGCAACGAGGAAGAGCAGAGTTGGCTTCAGAATATGTTGGGATTAAGGGGGGGCATTGAGTAAATTACTGAACTACCTGGATTAAGAATTAATACCCAAAAGCTATTTCACTTTAGTGCCTGAGTCTCATTTGCATTTAAGAGCTGTAATTGTTTTAGAGGTGAGCTCTGAAGCTGCTTCCCTGCATATTTCTCGCTTCCCACAGAGGGAAGAGCTTATTCCCTTTTCACACAGCACCCAGCTGCAGGTAAAAAATGCTGTAGGTCAAAGGAGGGCTGGCTGGGGTCATCTTCCATGCTGGACCGGTGAGCAGTGCCCAGCAAACCTTGTCATAGATGGGATTTAATTTCTGTCCTCGCACTCACTCTGCAGCAGGCACCCACAGGTGGCCTTTAACCAAAGCTAAACTGGGTGACCCAGCCAGCTTGCTCTTCTTTGCATAAAACTATGTGCAGATGTCTCCCTCTCCCACTGTGGGCTGATAGTGCCCCTTGCACCTGGTTTGCACAGTGGGTCTTCTGCTCCTTTGTACAGTCCCCATCTGCCTCACAGTGCTATGGACTCAGCCAGCTGCCTCGGGGGTGATGGAAGCACCATTTTTTTTGGCTGTTTCACTGAGCAGGTCTGCAGCCAGAACAAGGGTCAAGCAGCTTGTGCACTGTCAAAGGGAGGAGGATCCTTCAGGCAAAGGAGCCCATAGGCACAGGAGAATGGTTCCCTGCTTTGCTTTGACTGCCAGTTGCTGTCGGCTGGAGCAAGGGACTTTCCAAAGTGCAGAAGCACGAAACCACTAACAACTTAGCTTTGATCCCTCTACTTTGAAAGGAGTCCTGAATTTTCCAAAGCAACCAACTCTCATCAGAGGTTGGAGGCGGCTGCATTCACCCAATTTCACTTTGGTTGGGAGTTCCTCACGGCGTGTTCAGAAGTGCTCAACTAGGAACCTCCATTCTGGGTGACTGGGCTTGTGGTTACTTTTGGAAACAAACCACAGTGGCTTCCTAAGATGTTTTGGTGGCTGTTGGCTACCCTCGTGCCCAGAAACCAGAAGGGCTTCGTGCAGAAAGTTTGTGTAGCTCCCAAACAGAAAGGCTGGCTACTCTTCCAGAGCCCTCTGGTTCTCTGAGCCTTGCCTTCCCTTGCTGCCAGTCCTTTCGATATCAAAGTGGGTGTTTTGCTGGAGGACCTTGCTCTGCAAAAAGGAGGTGGTGCTGCTCCTCACTGTCACTTATTTTTTTGTAAGGCAGAGAAAATTTTTTTGCCTGGCTCACTCAACACCTGCAAAAGAAATGCAGTTTCTAGGTCACACTGTTCTTGAGAGAGAAGGCAAAAAGAGAAAACAGGTTAGGAGTCTTCTGAAACACCTAGCAGAGAGAGGGCCAGGCCCAAGTATTGCACATCCCAGGAGACAGAGTCCTCACTTACACACCTTGGAGGCACCTCATCTGACCTGCCTCCTGATGTGGTCAGGTTCATTCCCACAGGGCTCCTTTTGTTAGCAGCTCAGTGAGTCCCCAGTTAACCTGCTGCTTGTCTAGGGGAAGAGTCACCTCTGAGCAAGGAGCCATAATGCTGCATCCATCTATTCACCCTGGCTCTCCGGAGCACTCCCAGGCTTTTTTCTTTCCATGCTCTGCTGGAGTCTAATCCTGCATGCAGAAAATTCCTCATGCTGTTTGCTCTTATTCCTCCAGGGCATCTGTTTTCTCTTCCATTCTGTCTGGCTGTTTAACGGCCTGAACTCAGTTACTCTAATCCCTCCATCTTCAGTGATGTTCTCAGCTCCACATAATAAATATTAACAGCTTACATGTATCTTGGGGTTCTTAAGCAAGGACTCCAAATAGCTTTTTGGTTCGTATGCACATGGGGGCTCACTTTATTTGCCAGCAAAATACAGCCACCAATAGACAGCAGTTGTTTAGCAACCTACAGTGACAACACACAATAGTTAAGACGGGAAGTGAAGATAAATATCGTATCCATTTGAAACTCCAGGAGGGGATTGGACTTGGCAGAGTGCAAGTACTCATGCTGAATTTTAGCCAGAATACTCCAAATAGCATTCCTATGCTTACGGAAAGAGCTATAGGATTTGAAGTACTGAACCCATCCCTGGTGATTTATTTACAACTCAGGTTAACAGCACTGATGTTTTAGGATATCAGCAACACTCTTAACTCAAGCAAGGAGGGTCACTTGAATAATGAACTATGCAGGATTACTCTAAAGCCCTTCTTCAGAATTCCAAGGCAGAGAAAAAGCAGACTATTATATGTAAGCAACTATCTATTAGCTATCAAATTAGAAATTATCTATAAATTTTAGGCAACTGCATCCTTCAGCTATGGCCATCTCTGGCTTACAGTGACAGGAGGCCAACTTCAGCATTATTTTCAGTGGTGCACCAAACCCTTCTGCTACCTTTTAACACTCTCAAGAATCTTCATGTGATGCAAAAAACAAGGAGGGACACACTCCTTTCTCTTCAGACATGGCAGCTGAGGGAGCAGAGACTCTGATCGAGGATGCTGAGCTTCCCTTGCACGGTCCAGGGAGCACTGGTGGCACCAACTGGTGGGACTGGTGGTACTCATTCACCACATGCCTCTTCCCTGTTGGAAAATCCAGGTATGCCAAAAGCAACTGAGCATGAAATAAGCAGTGAATGGGATCAAACCAGCCCACGTTACCTTCAGCTGATGCCTCAGCTGCTGAAGAAAACCCAGTCCCTGCATGACTTGCCCACAGAAGGTGTACTGGAGCTGAACACTGACTGCTGGCTGTGACGCTGCCTGGCTGTCCTTCCTCTATTTAAAGATTTTTTTTTTTTTTTTTTTTTTACAAATGGGTGTGCTGCTCAGCTAGTGAAAAGCTTAAAATAAAAAAGTCCTCAGTGATCTTTCAGCAGCAGAGATGGTGATGACCTCAGCTTTAGGTAGCATTGAAGGATGCTACCCCATGCCTGCAGACCCCCATACTCCAAGACAACCCAGAAGTTTCCAGGTCTCCCTCCCATGGCTTCTTTCTACCCCAGGCTGAGACGGACATGACCCTGCCAAGCATTTTCTGGAAATTACCCTTTCTCAGTGCTGCAGGGGACACCCTGCTTGTCCTGGGACTGCAAGGTGTATGAGGGGGCAGAAGGCGTAGGCAACTGCCTACGAGAGCATTTTGCCAACACTTGCTGAGCCCCCTCCACCAGCTCCACATTGGGCTGCTACAGAGATTTCTCAGGAGAAGAGAAACAAAGATGAACACAAAATCAGGGATAGAAGAGATGACAGGGCACCTCCTGTCTCCCACCCAGGCACCTCCACCTGGTGAGGTGATAACAAGTTTGGGGAAAAGCAAGAGTGTAAATTGAGTGGCCATTTTTGTAGACAGCTCAGTACAGAGGCACTGCTCTGA
The DNA here is from genome assembly GCA_023637945.1 of Phaethornis superciliosus. Lineage (NCBI taxonomy): Eukaryota > Metazoa > Chordata > Aves > Apodiformes > Trochilidae > Phaethornis > Phaethornis superciliosus. Next base: position 60,057,551 of record JAJQWJ010000001.1, on the reverse strand, counting down.
CTCTAGGCCCATGCAAGCCCCAACTCTTTATTGAATCCAGCTCTGACGCAGCCTCTGACAGAGCCTGGATCAGCTCTTTCTGGGTGTCCTCAAAGGCAACAGGAATCTACAAAGCCCCTTCCAGTCTTTGCTGAGTTTTCTCCATGCCCCTCGCATGCAGTGAGCTGCATGTAGCTTTAGTCCTCCCCAAGACCACTGAAAGTCTTTACATCATCTTCAGCCCTGCTGAAATCTCAGCACGCTGCTTCAGCTCAGCTGCCTGCAGCCTCAGTGCCTGCCTGTGAGCACTGGGACTGGGACTTTCCTCCAGACTGTGTCACCAGCCACAGCCTGAGCACTTCTAGTGACCATCAGCCAGTGCCCACATCTTAGGGACATGCGGAGCATCCCGCTTTTCCCATTCCGGGCACGGGAATTCTCATTTCTACCCTTGTCTTGCAAGGGGATGGCTTTTGTAAAATAAGATTAGCTGCCTTTACAGCAGACTTACTCTGCAGGTTCAGATCTTAATTTTCCAGTAGCCTCATGGTGCATAGCTGCACTGTTGTTCTCTCTTTCTGCCTAGCACTTTATGTTTCTTGTGGTTTTGAATTTCACTGCGCTGAAAAAAGGCTCCTGCTCTTTTTTCTCCAGATCACTTTGGTTCTGTCCTCTTCCACTCCTTCGTTATAAAGGGGCAGGGGAGGGAGGTTTTTCCACTGTTGTTAAAGCCTGCATCTCCCCATTGCTCCCTAAGGACAATATTAAATACTGTACACAACGTTCAGACTGTTTCTTTGACCCGGACTCCTAAGCCATGGCTTACATAGCATGTTCAGAAAACTTATTTTCCTCACCTCTTTTTTTTTTTTTTTTTTTTTTTTTCCAGTGGCTGCAGAGTCACAGCTTAGTGTGATCCACTCCCTCTTACCCACTTTATTTTTTTTGCTTCATAAGGTGGTAATTATGCCAACGGATAAGTTTGTTTTGCATGATCTGATTTATATAAGTGCATTTGGCAATTCTTAAACTTCTCTCTGGAGCATCCACATGCTGGAATATTTCCCATTGGAACTGTTCTCAGTATAAGTTAGCAAATACCACAGATAAAAGGGATGGGGGAATAAGCAAGAAAAACTTGTTTATACAGCTATTGAAATCCGTGCCAGGTTAGGGAAGGCAGAATAGGATAAAACCTCTTCAACTCCATTTTAGTTCATACCAGGATCAAACCATACTCTTAAATAGCCACACGACAACCTGGAGGAAAGCATATGATCCCCAGGCCAAACATTTCAGAGCAGTCCTGGACAACAATACCAGGCTGGGCTCAGATACCTGAACTCCCTGCTCCTTACTAGGAAAAGGCAAGAACAGAGGACACAGGTAAAGGATGGCCAGCCCTTGCCTCAATCAGCCCTGGGGCCAAGGCACCAAACCTCATAAAACTCTGCTGTCTTTCCCTCCACACCACTGGATGCCATTTTCCTGGCAGGGTTGGAAGGGTCTCAGTGGTAGGTGCCTGTGGTGGCACGTTCACCACACCCAGCCTTCCTGGGAACTACAGGAGGGCAGGGAAACACCAGCTGCTGCAGGCAACCCAGCAGCCAAAAGCCCCACAAGATTCACATGAAACCCCAAAGGGCAAAGTTGTGCCAGCAGGACTTGGAGCAGGCAGTGCCAGAGAGCCACCCACCTATGTGCAAGGGATCCCTGTTGAGTCTTCCCAAGGAAACAGGCATTTCCCACTGCTCTGATCCTGCCCACGTATTTCTCAGTGAACTCAGATGCTGCCTCAGGGTGCTTGGTGCTATTTGATTTATCCAACGGGCTAAATCCCCTGCCACCCTTCTAAGCTGGCACACCCCAAGTGCCTTGAACCTGCAGCCACCAGGGCTTGGCCACACACTGGCCTTGACTAGTGTGGCCTCTGCTACTTCATCCTTGATCCCTTCCTATCCCCCTTCTCCTTCCCAAGGTGACCAACCTGGAAACAAAATACTTATCAAGACAGGAACACAGGCTAATTCCCTCACTTGCCCTTTCTCCTCTGGTCTCCTCTAGCCTTCTCTCTTGGCTTTATCACAACACCCCACGGAGGTGCGAGGCACTGCAGCACAGCAGTCACCCTCAAGGCCTCCCTGCGTTTGCAGAGAAAGGCTCCAGGGAGCCCAGCCAGGCAGCCTGAAAGGGAAAGGCTGTGGAGCAGGGAGAGGGAAGAGGCTCGCTTGCCGCCTGCCGTCAGAAGCCTGAACTGAAGAGGCAGAGGCTGTGATCCCCACACCTCCGCCAGCTATAGCCCAGCCCTCAGCAGACCAAAAGGGCTCCGCTCCTCTCCTCTCCCTCTCCTCTCCCTCTCCTCTCCCTCTCCTCTCCCCTCCCTCTCCTCCTCTCCTCTCCTCCCCACTCCTCTCCCCTCCCTCCCCTCCCCACTCCTCTCCCCTCCCTCCCCTCCCCTCCCCACTCCTCTCCCCTCCCTCTCCTCTCCTCTCCTCTCCTCTCCTCTCCTCTCCTCTCCTCTCCTCTCCTCTCCTCTCCTCTCCTCTCCTCTCCTCTCCTCTCCTCTCCTCTCCTCTCCTCTCCTCTCCTCTCCTCTCCTCTCCTCTCCTCTCCTCTCCTCTCCTCTCCTCTCCTCTCCTCTCCTCTCCTCTCCTCTCCTCTCCTCTCCTCTCCTCTCCTCTCCTCTCCTCTCCCTCTCCTCATTGCCCCCCTCTCTGCCCTGACACCAGGCAGTACATCTGCACATTCATAGCAGCTGCACCGCAGTGTAGTTTCGGCTCACTCTAGGTGTGACTTCCTGCTGTGTGCTACCAGCAGCCTGTTCAGGAAAACCAGGGTACAAACTCCACCTGCCTCCTCCAACTTTCCAGATGGCCTGCATCAAGGGCAACAGTGTGAATTTGCTGACAAAAAAAACCCCAAAACAAACAAAAAAATCAAACCACAATAATCTGAATTTCCAGTTTAACTCCAAGCCTTAATCCAGTGCCAAAGTTCAGCAAAGACAATGGGACAAAGACCTTATGCTTTAAAGCCAGCTGCAAGGGCTCAGCCCACTTTTACAGCAGAAGTTTGCCTGCTGCAAGGTGCAACCCCCTGTTCTGGAGGAATAGAGGGTTTCACCAGGAAGAGCTGTCACACCCACACACAACATTGCAACGAAGAAAGCAAGCCACATAGGTGCCAACGACTGTAGCTATAAGTTATTTATTCTGCAAAATAGAGGTATCTTCTATGGAGTTGAACACTGGAATCACAGCATTATGAACCAAGTTGTGGAAACGTTATGACAGCACAGACACACGCAGGCACACACATGTACACCTACACATGGGTGTTCACACACCTACACACACACACACACACACACACACAGAGCCTTTGTCCACAGGCCCCTTCTCTTGCATTATCCAGAGGGAGCCCTCTCTGCATCTGTATTTGCAAAAATCCTGCAGCGAGGGTTGCATTCAGGACCCCTTCCCCTGTTCACAGGGCTTCCAAGGGAGTGAGGTTGGTCAGGATTGGGTGCATGGCACAGGCAACACGTGTCTCGAGAGGGCTGCACACACTCCCCAGCCCAGTGCTCAGCACATCCTGGACAGGAGTTAGCTCTTGGCAGAACACAGCCCTCGGCAGAGCACTCTCACTGGGGCCTCAGTCTTTGCTGGCCTAGCCGAGCACAGGGTGTCTGGAGGAGGCAGATTTCCACCTCAGGACACAGTCAGAGCTCCCTGCTCGCCATGGTCCATGTTCCACAGCCGGTAAAACTCTGCAAAATCCACGTAGGGCTCCACACGTCCATCTTCATCTGGCTGGAGCGAGTGGGTGGGTCGGGAGCGGAAAAGACCCCCATCTGAACTTGAGCTGCTGCTCTGTGTGTGAGTGTTAGTCGACTGGAGAGTCACAGTTGGGCTTTGGCTATGGAGAGAAAAAGTGAGAGAGAACACAGTATTTTTATCCATCTGATTCTTTGGACAAGAAAAGCACCAGAACAAGTGTGAGTTTTTTCACGGATCAAGATATTCTTAGCAAGCAGGTAAAAAATTGCAATGTCTTGCTGTATCATAGCACTAAGAAATGTTGAGAACTGGTTGGAATGGATATCTGATGCACCTTTAACTGGAAAGCCTTAAGTACTACCAGATGTCTGAGGAAGAGAGTAAAGGAATTGTAGAACGGCTAGGGCTGAAAGGACCTTAAAGATCATCCAGTTCCAACCCTTCTGCTATGGGCAGGGACACCTCCCACTAGAATACCTGGGAAAGAATTAAAAACAATGAAAAAATAAAGGGTCATGCACTCTGCTGGCTTCCTCATACCCATACAGTGTGAGACTTCCCAAGAGTCTGGCAGCATAGAAAATTATTCTTGCATAACCCATGTTGCAGCTAAAGCCACTCCAGCACGTCAGCCTTATTGTTTCTGCAGCTACCAGAACACAATAACCAGAGAGCTGCTTTGCTTCCCAGTGTGTACACAAAGTAGATCCAAACAGAAACCAGTTCTAATCTTTATCCTTTTTATTCTATCCTGGCCTCCACCTCTGAGGAAGCCAACTCGTGCAGTGCAGCCTCTCCAGCAGCCTTACAGATGACCAGCATAGCCTTTCCCCCTTATCAAAATGAAGAGCACCCACACTCCCTCCATGCACAGCACCCAACACACTTGGCACCCAATATCCAAAGAGATGAGCTGCTCGCTGCCAGAGGACCCTCTGCAAACAGCAGCAGATGCTGCTCCCCATGGTGTGTTGTGTTCCCAGAGCTGGCTACAGAGCTGCTCACTTTACTCACTCCCAGCCCTCACACAACCACTCTCCAGCTAACACATTATGCTGACTGCCAATACCCCAGTCAGGAAGGCCATGCTCCAGATAAGGGAACGATTGACAGGTAACTGGCAGGTGCCTCTCTGCTTTTGAAACACTTCACACAGTAAGAGGTGTAGGGGAAAACTGCGGGTAGGAAGAGATCAAGGTAGTTACTTAGTGAGGGTGGGGGTGGCTTCATCCAGAGTTGAGCTGCTGTGGGCACCATTGACCATCTGGCCCTGGGAAGGCATGACAAGAGACAGCGTGACACTTGTCTTGCTTGTGCTTTGGGAGCTGGAATACGGCACGGAGACTGGGTAGACACGGCCTCCTGGGAAGGGAGAAAATGAGAGTTTGAAAAGACAGTTGAGACACGAGTGACTGGGGGTGTATCTTGGCAAAGAAAGGTGAAAGAAAGGGCCAAAGAACCCAAGAATGTACATTAAACTGCCTTTCTTAGATGCTGGTATTCTGTCAAATTGTGACAGGCTCCAGGTTTCAGAAGCCAACAATCCTTTTAACAAGACAATTCATTCTACACTGAGTATCTCCTCTCCCAATCTTTGGTCAGAGCTGGATCGGTCAAGAGATCTGCTCTTCCACCTGACACTTTTTTATCGTTCTCTCCCCAGAATACCTTGCGTTGGTGTCAGTGTGGGCTGGCTCATCTCCCCCAGGGGGTACCCAAAATTCCTCACGAGCAGTGTCATGTCTTCATGCCGGGTACAGAACTTGGACCGTTCCCCACCACTTGCAAAAGTGTCACAGTGGATCCGCTTAACCCGGTCCACTACTGCCTGTGCCACAGCATCCAGTGATGTCTGCTTGGCAAACTCTGTGGCGATCATGGCTGCAATTTCCTGAGCAGAGAAAGGAAATTAGAAACAAATAATAATAATAAAAAAGGATGTTTAGGAGATTTTGGAGTAAACCTTTCCCTACCACCTGATGCAAGAGTTTTTATGGCAACTCATCCAACTGGGATGCTTGCCAGTCTCACCTTCTGGTATTCTTCCTTGTGCCCAGAATCATCCAGTTCCCTTTAATGGGCTACTCCTAAGAGACAGGCAGCTGCCTAGAAGAACTGGCTTGGCAAAGCAGCTCCCATATTATTACAGACTGGAATGGGGTGGCACAGGCATTTAACCTGGGCAACACTCACAGGACAGATAAAGAGGAAAGTCTGTACGAGAGCAGGTGACGCTACCAGCGTGAGGCAATAGCCAAGGGAACATTTCCATGTGAGCAGGCTCACCTGGTTGGCCTGCCCAGGCCCATGAGCTGCCTCCAGTGCTTTGTAAAGCCCTTCAGACATGAGCACCAAGAAGCCAGTCACTCCATCCAGTGAGTGCCCTCCGTGGATTTCAGGCTCTGCTATGATAGGCTTAGACTTAGCTGCACTGGAAAGAGATGGTGTTATTTAGTATTTAATGGTGACACAGCAGGTGGGAATGGAGGGGTCATGAAGAAAAGGGGGGCTCTAAACCATAAATCTGAGTTTTTCTTACCTGAGCAGTTCAATGTCAGTATAGCCATATTTGACTTTGTAATCTCCAATGCGCCGAGTGCTTTCCTGCCCACGAATAGTTCCCACTTGTTTTATTTTCCCTGCATCCAAGCCTGCCAGATTGAAAAGCAAAAAAGTTTAATTGGTTTTGGGAAACTTGATGGACTTCCTGTGGTTATGCTGCCAGGAATGGGAAAAGAAATATCCACAGCTAAAGAGAATTGTAAGACAAAACAAAGAATCATCAGGACCCCAATGAGGAGAAAAAGGAAGAGCAGTTTGCTGTGTTCCAAGGGACACCTTTTCATTAGCAGTAATCTGGGAAGAGAGAGGGAGAGAGATAGACACAGCCCAACATGTGCACTCTGAACATAAAGGTTGGCCCCGAGACAAAGTCCACAACCCGGTCCAAAGCCACCAGCAGCAGCAGGCCTGGACACACACACATTTGCTGAAGAGGCAAGGGAATATCTGTGCCCATCAGCTCAGGACAACATGATGGGAGAAGAAGGCAGGAAAGAGGAAAAGGTTTGTGAAGGATTCTGCTTTTTCTTCTGCATGTTACTGATTGCTGCTCCTAAACTCCACATGACAATTCCACTAACACACTAGACTGCAGAGGGAGAAAAGGAGACACACTATCTATGAGACACACTGAATTTGCTCAAATGCTCTGAGCATTTGATGTGGGCTACTCCTAAGTAGCCCAAACAAGTATTTATTTAAATAAATTTAACAGGATACACTTTTGGCAGGGTCTAAGAAGGAAACTCCTCTTGAAGAAGGTTCTAACAGGGACCATCTGGGTGCAGTTACTATTTGATGCAGGACTCAGAGCAGATGAACCACTTACCTGGTCTGTTCTGGCAATTCCCCTTCCCTGGCTACACCTAGAGCTAACAGGCAGAAAATGTTATTTTGAGATTTTTTTGTAAGGATGACTGTCCTCAGTACAAGGTGAAGGCAAGGGTCCAACTGAAACTCTCCCTTCTGAGTCAAGCCAAGCCTTACTGCACAGATGGCTCCACACCTACCCCAGCAGTAAGACACAACTCTGCCATCTGCTGCAGACCAAAGCTGACTCATCAACGTGGCCTGGCTCACTGGACAGCTCCTGGCAGGGGGATACATACTGTTGACAGACACAAACACAGGGAGGCTTGCAGCACACCAGGAAGGTTGTGTCCAAATCCCAGCAACTTTCCTGGAGAACTGAACAAACTGCTGGATGAAGACTCACAAAGGCATAAGACCTCTCCCTCCCTTACCCCAGGACAGGTGTGACATAGGCACCATATCATGACAAAAACCACGTCTTATCACTGTGCTTCAACCTATCCCTACAACAACCTTCTTTGCCCCCTCCTCAAAAAAAACCCTGTACACTCTGGCTTGCTCTGCAGGCTCTCTTCTGCTGGGACTGCCAGCAGGAAAGCCACTGCTGCACCAAATTAGGGGCGGTATTTTTAGTAGATCCCTGTTCTGCTATGGGCTGAAGCTAAATTTTGCATTTTTGGCAGTAGAAGGTACTCAAAGGGTCTCTTTCCCTGGATTCTTGCATTCAGTCTTCTGTTGCATAGCACATAACCTGACTGCAGGAGTATGGGTAAGGGAAGAGAAGCAGAATAAAACAAGATGCAGCAGCAGAAAATTACAACAGCTTCACCAGATAAGAATATATTTAGCAGGTGAACCTAATGAAGAATGCCATGTTAGATCTACCTAAACAAAGGTAGAGAGCATAAGAATCTCACTAAGAATAATTTTGTACTAGCAATCATACAAGTGATCTAGTCTAGTTCTAGACCAAGAAAGAAAACATGTCAAACACTGTTAAGGAAAAGAGAAATCACCTAAAGCAAAATAAATACTGATGTGAGAGCAGCAAATGCTAGAGCTTGGCCTGGCTCTGTCTGAAGCATAGCTGCTTTTTTTGTGTGCAGCAGCAGCAGCTTGGACAAAAGCATACTGAAGCACACCATCGTGAGGGTGCAGCATGACACAGAACTTAACCCAGCATAACTGTGGTTTGCCTCCAAAGGGGCAGGCATATACTGTCCATCCCACTTCTACCCTCTGGCTACGTGCTTCCACTCCTGCCTTCCTATCTACTCCAGCAATCACACAGCTGGAGGGCAAATCAATGTCAATTTGGCAGCTGGACACAAAGCTAACTCTCAAAACTTGTGAAAAAAAAAAAAAGGATAGTTTTCTGCTGGTTCACTGAGCTGAACTTAGTCACCCTGTAGCCTCACAAAAGCTATAGATACACAGAACAAGAAGGCACTGAAATTGTCACTTGAAACTACAGTAACCTCCTTTCTGTGGTCATTTGTAGTTTCTGGCACCTTAAGCTACTCCTAGTGCCCCAGATAAACAGAAACATTCGATGTTTCCAGATAAGAAAGCAAAACCCAACACTCACCCAGCTGGGAGAAGCGAAAAAGTTCATCCTCATTCTCTGTTGTATGGTCCACGTTGAGCTGAGTCACCTGCAGCCCATCCACTGTGGACTTGCATAGCAGTGCCCGGTTGGTACCTGCAGTGGGAGCAGCGAGATGAGGCACCAGATAGCTCTGCCATTAAAAGGGAGAACATATCCACATGGAAAAGGAACAGGAGAGGGGAATAAAGACAGAAAAGAAGAGAAACACTCATATACTGTCTCATCACGTTCTCCAAAAAGTAGCCTTGCTAGCAGCATAGCAGGCCTGATAGGCAGCTTTTCATCCAGGCCTAAGCCAGCACCTCACAAGAGAGCTCTCCCTTTCTCAGTGAACCTGTGCTACTGCCTCTCAGCCCCTTTTCCCTCTGTTCTTTGGTCATACATGTTGCATCAGCAGGGATAAGGAGACAGGCTGATTTCAAGTGCTCCCGTAACTAATAAGCATATCACTCCCAGAACACAAGCCAAAGAAATCATCCCCCACTTTCAAGTCTCTTTTACTTCTTAGAATTGTGACTGAGCTGCTTACAAAAAAATCCAACTCACCCACATTGGCGATATAGAGTTTATTGTTGAGAACAACAGCCACAATAGCCATGGCTCCTCCAGAGATCTCCTGCTCTACAACCTTCAGTCTCTCTACAATCTTCTGGTACTGAGGAGGCAGCTGGTGATGAGGGACACCCTGGAACCCAAAATGAGTTGAAAGCTTAAACACACAGTCCACAACACAGAAACCACAGCTGAAATCAAAATTCTGTAGGGAGGAGACTCATCTTGGCATGTCTTAGCCTCATGCCATGACTGTGCAAGACATAAAAGTTATTTGTTCAATTCTAAGAAATGACATGGCTCTGCTAAGGTTCTGGATGTGGGTCACCTGAAGAATAGAAACCACATCTGCCCAGATGCCATTCAAATTTGAGGCTTTGCCTCTCATCTGCACAATATGGCTTTGTCCTGGAAGAGTCACAAATACAGGCTGGAGTCTTCTCCACGATATGTGCAGTTCCTTACTAAGATAATCAATGATGGGTCTAAGTAGTGCCAGCACTAACAATGGGAACTCTGGGAAGTGGACCAAGATCCTTGCTTCACTTCACACAAGCTTCCAGAAGAGAACCACAGAGAAGTAATTTTCAATTACAGCCTCCCTTTGACCAAACTGACTAATATGCCCAAACCTCATCCAGCAATCTGGAAAGTGAGACCTCCAGCAATCTCTATTCTTAAAGCTACATTACCTCTGGTAGCTGGGACTGCAGGCTGGCCTTCTCTGCCAAGGCATCATCAATAGACTCCAGGAAACTTCTTTCCACCACATCAAAAGCCTAAAAAAGACCATAAGTAGAAACTAAGCTTTTATCCAGTGCCTACAGACCTCTGAGGTTACCTACCCATACTCACACCTTGGCCCATAAGAATGGATGATCACTAAGTAAACAGACATTCAAGGACCACTGCATCACACTGAAATGCAGTTATTTCAGTGCAGTTAGTTAGCAGCTTGTAAAAACAATCTGCAGCAACTCAAAACAGGAGACAAAACCATAAAAATAACATTCAAAGCAGTGTCAGAGACCTAAATGATTTTGTGTGTCAATTTTAAGAGCTTGCCTATCACTCACAAATCCATCTCCCCTCACCTTCACTTCCCCCTTTCACTCACTGTCATCTCCCTCACGGGCTGACTTGTTCCTATGTGTCCAGTGAACACTTGCTGCAGCTTCCTGGACAGTTCTCAGTACTATGCTTGACAAAGCCAGGGGGACACATGGGTACAAGGTGGGAATGAAACAAAGCACTACAACTGCTCAGGCTGAGTGCTACTGCAACTATTGGCAGATGTTTCCAACCCCCCCAGAAACCAGATGCTTCTTCCCTGGTGGCAAATAGAGGAGTTGTAAGCAGGAGCCTTTCCCAGCCAAAAGTTTTCTTTACCTGCAGCAAAACTCGACGCACATCAGCATCACTGTGATCTGCATGCAGCTGGCCCAGCAGCAATTCTGCAGAGAGCCTCTGCCCCACAAAGTTGGTAACTCGGTTGCCATCATAGCCATTGAAGACACCGTAGAGGTAGCAATTGTTCTCACTCCTGCCAAGGAGGGCAGAAGCAAAGAGGTCACAGATGTCAGTGAGAGACACGCAACTAGTTCCTCCAGACACCTCCTGAATGCTTGGGCCCCACCCTCTTCTTCTGAGTCCTGTGTAACAAACTAAATACCACTTTTACCTGCCCTGGTGTCTGCAGGTGTCTTGTGTCCCAGGTGCAACCCACTTACCTGAACTTTAGCCAGTTATCTTCCAAGGGGTGACTCTCTATCCCCTTTCCATCTGCAGTGTAAGAACGGTTTGGAGCTGAGCCCACCCCAGAGAGATGGCAAGATGGCAAGTCGTCTGTCCAACTGGGCTGCTGTTCCTGGGAGACAGAAAGAGGAAAGAGACCATGTAAACCCCAAGCAGCCTCAAGTGAGGATTCTAGAATAATACAGCTTACAAGTCCACCACCAACCTCTTCTCAAGCCACCTTTCTTTGCTAACAGAGTAGCACAACACCCCTGCCAACAACTTCATATTCCCTGCTGGAGAACTGGATCACTTACCACTTCCTTTCCCTCTGAAGCAGAGCTCTGGCTGCACCTCTGGCTCTTGCTAACAAGAAACCAGAAGCGAAATTTGCACCCGTGTTTTACACTCACTACAGCACAGCACTAGCTCAGCTGTTCCTCTGGTGAATCAGAGCCTCACACGGGAGCACAGGGAAGGCTCTGGATCCCCAGCTCACCCAGGACAAGGGGACCGGGGCCTTGCTGCTGCCAGCAGTCAGAAGCACCCCTGGGGCCGCCATCTCCCCGGCACACACCGACAGGACACACACCGACAGGACACACACTGACTGACAGGGCACACACCGACAGGGCACACACTGACTGACAGGACACACACCCACGGCCCTCAAACGCCATCTGCCCCCTCGCCCACCGGGGCACCCCGAAACCCGCAGGCACAGGGCACCCCTTCCCGGTCCCACAGCTGCAGAGCGGAAAGCCATCCCAGGGAGGGGACAGGTGAGCACACAGGGCCTCCTCCCAACTCGGGACCCCCAGCTCCCAGGCGGCACCGGGGGCGGGAGGGCAGCAATTCGCTTCCCCACTGAGAGGGGACTCTCCCTGCCCTTACCGGGCCTCCCCACACGGCCCGGCGGAGGAGGAAGCCCGGGTACCCCCTCGCACCCAGCTGAAGGTGTGCGTGTGCACAGAGTAAGGGGGATGGGGGGGTGAGGGGGGGGGCAGGAAAGTGCCACTCACACTCTGCAGCAGACTCCTCCTCTGCGCCGCCATCTTGGAGCAGGAGCAGGAGCAACCACCTCCTCCTCCTCCTCCCTCCCCGCCTCTCCCCGGCCCCGCCCCTGACCCCTCCCACTTTCCCCCTACACCCCCGCCCAATGCGCGAGAGGTGCAGGGAGCGCTCGAGCGCAGGCGCGCGCGTGCACGCCCCCCTTCCTCCCCTTTCTCCCCCCCCCCCCCCCCCCGCTCCTCCTCCTCCTCCTCCCGTCCTCGCCCCCCTCCCGGGTCAGGTGCCCCCACCCGCGCTGTGGCGCCGTGACCGTGGGGGTCACCGTGGAATGGGTGGGGTCGGAAGGGACTTTACAGATTGCCCAGGTGGCCAAGAAGGCCAATGGCATCCTGGCCTGGATCAGGAACAGCGTGGCCAGCAGGTCCAGGGAAGGGATTCTGCCCCTGTACTCAGCCCTGGTGAGGCCACAGCTCGAGTCCTGTGTCCAGTTCTGGGCCCCTCAGTTCAGGAAGGAGATTGAGGTCCTGGAGCAGGTCCAAAGGAGGGCAACCAGGCTGGTGAAGGGACTCCAGCACAAGTCCTGTGAGGAGAGGCTGAGGGAGCTGGGGGTGTTCAGCCTGGAGAAGAGGAGGCTCAGGGGAGACCTCATCGCTCTCTACAACTCCCTGAAAGGAGGCTGGAGCCAGGGGGGGGTTGGGCTCTTTTCCCAGGCAACTTTCAACAAGACAAGAGGGCATGGACTTAAGTTGTGCCAGGGGAAGTTTAGGTTGAATATTAGAAAGAATTTCTTTACACAGAGTGTGATCAGACATTGGAATGGGCTGCCCAGGGAAGTAGTGGATTCTCTGTCAGTGGAGATATTTAAAAAGAGACTGGATGTGGCACTCAGTGCCATGGGCTGGTAACTGCAGCGGTAGTGGATCAAGGGTTGGACTTGATCTCTGAGGTCCCTTCCTACCCAGCCAATTCTATGATCATCCACTACCAATCCCCTCCAGCGTGGCAGGGACACCTCCCGCCAGCCCCATCCAACCTGGCCTGGAACACTTCCAGGGAGGGGGGGCAGCAACTACTCCCTTGGGCAGCCTGTGTCAGTCTCTCACCACCCTCACAGTGTCTCACCATCACCATTGCAGGAATGTCCTCCTAATGGCTAACCTAAATCAACTCTCCGTATAAAGCCATTCCCCCTTGTCCTGCTAAAAAATCCTGCTCCAGCTTTCCTGCAGGCCCCCTTCGGTACTGCTGGGCTGCTATAAGGTCTCCTCAGAACCTTCTCCAGGCTGAACAACTCCAGCTCCCTCTGCCTGTCTCCACAGGAGAGGTGCTCCAGCCCTCTGATCATCTGTGTGTCCCTCCTCTGAACAGCTCCATGTCCTTCCTGTGCTGGGGGCTCCAGAACTGGACACAAGTCCTGCAGCTGTGGTTCCAGAGTAGCAGGAGAGAATCGACTTCCCTCGACCTGCTGGCCACTCTTCTTTTGGTGCAGCCCAGGGTATGGTTGGCTTTCTGGGCTGCAAGTGCACGTTGCTGGATCATGTTAAATCTTCTCATCACCCCAAACATGTGGGGTGTTACAGCCTGGAGGTTGTTCAGGCCTGAGAGCTTTGGGGGCACTTGGAAATGTGACCTGAGAGATGTGTTGGAACCTTCTTGAAATGGAGCATCCAGGGGTGTCCCAGCGTGATGCTTGCCTGTCAGGCTTGGGGAGAGAATGTGGTCAGCTCACCTCCCCAAGGACAGAAATGCCACCAAAGTGAAAGATTTTTAAAATTTACCTGTCAACCCCCTTCCTCTTGTCTAGGGAGAATGGAGACATCTCCATTTCTTGAGGCATATGGTTGTGTGAGAAAGAAGCAGCTTTTGGCCACCAATGCAAAAGACGAGGAGCAGGGTTGTGAGGATGATGTAGAATGGCATCACCTTGGGAACCAGGGAGCCTTGAGTGAGCCTGGTGTTGAAATGTTTTTCTTAGCACTGTATTGTGTTTTGTACAACTAGGGAAGATGAAGCTCAGGGAAAACCAAGATACCCTCTCAGCTGCACTGCTGCTCTCCAGGCACCACAAGAGGCATCCATTTTTCCCAGCTTGGAGTCTGTCTCCTGCAGAGGTGATCCACAGCTCTTTCCTGCCCTCTTTTGCAGGCCATAACAAGGATGTGATGGGGTCTGTGCCCTCAGGAAAGTGACAGGAAGGTGTCCAGAACAGCTGGCAGGTGGTTGTCAATACCCACCACAATCTTTGGTGGTCTTGAGTCAGGCACAACCATAAAATGACTCGTGTGCCTGCCTGAACGATACAGACAAAACCAGAGATCACTCAATTTGATCCTCTTTAAGATCTTCCTGAGTCTGAGGTAGGCTGTTTCAGGAAGGGCAGTTTCCACTGAATCAGCTCCCCTGGAGCCCGAGAGAAGACACAAGAATCACAGCCCTCACTTTCTTGACATGATTAAGCCAGCAGAAGAGCCCTCCAGGTGTGTGAGTGGCATCTCTTGAAGTGAGTGATGGCAGGCAGCCAGGCTGCAGCAGCGGGGGGCTTGGGCAAGAGCACCTTTCTCTGTGTCACTCAAAGCTGAAAAGGCTCCAACGTGAGGGACGTGCGGTTTCGGTCACGTGTAGCTGGGTAGCTGTGGTGAGGATGGGAGTGTTAAGTAGTCTTGACTTCCAGCAGTGGCTTGATACTCTTTTAATGACATCTATGTGGCAAATATATTAGGTTCGGATGCAGTTCAGAAATAATTGCCAGTTAGTTAGCCTTATTCTATGGAATGATGGTTTTTGCTGCAGGGGATCCTGCCAGAGAATGTAATCTCTCTTTCTTGTAAATCTTTTGTCTATTGTTTTGTTACATCTCTTTCTTCCAAATACACAGAGATTACATCCCCTCCATGCATGGCTCACAAATATTCAGCTGTTCGAGCAGACTTAGGTATACAGCTATAATTGCTTTTTCAATGGTGATATTGGCCAAAGATAGAAGAAAAATAACTAAATTTAGAACCTCAGTCAACAAACAAGTTTCCGCATGTTTAGCTTTCTCTATAAGCTTGGGCTCACCAATGTCATTTGGACTATTTCTGTGGGTGAAGCTGTGAGTGGGTACAAATAATTATAGGAATGATTCTCAAGTCTGCATTCAAACTAAAAGCAGTATGGACAGATTTAGAACTGGTAAAAATTTGTTTTCTTACCAGAGTTAAGCAGAATTCCTGGTGCTGCAGAAATCTGTGTAGAACAGCATTGCCCATGCCATTAAGAAGCAACAGGCAGGTTTCATTGCTTTAAAGCACGATGTCACCTTTTCAGCATTGCAGCAGGAGCTTATGCTTATTTAATGACATTCAAGGTTGCAGTCATGCACCACGATGAGCACAGGCAGACCCTGTCCTTGCTCAGAGCTTCGGGTGTGCTCTGAGACTGCCAGCACGTATCGCATTGCAGGGCTGGGAATTTAGGAGTCATTTCTGTCTTCTTACATCTGTAAGGGAGTCCTCTAGAGACTAACAGGAACAGGCTCTGTGTGTGGGTGCTATAGGGCAGAATATGATCTCAATGCAAGAGCAAAACAACTTTCCTGTAGAGAAGAGATATAAAAGCTGCCACTTTTCTTGTTTGTACAATGACTCGTCACCTCTTTGTGGTTAAAAATGTGCCCTGTTCCTAATGTAAATGTTTGGCTTCAGCTCATAGTCACCAGTCTTTGCCATTCTGTTTTTTTCTTGCCTGTTGGGGCAGGAACACAGATCGAGTGCAAAATATTTTTTTCTTGGTGAAAACACTGGTGCCAGATTCTGTCTGGATATTCCTGTGGTTCTGTCACTGAGCTGCAGCCCTGACCTGAAGTGAGGCCAATTAACTTCTTGGCCTGCAAAAAGTGAACAGTGAGATACACCAAACGATGCTGCTTGCCTTGCTAAAGGTGTATCTGTCCAGCATTTCTCAGTCCTCCACTGGAAAGTGCTGCCAAAGCTGGTGAGCTGCTTAATGAATATCTGTTCTCAGAGACCAACAGCTTTATGCAACTCTTGCAAGATCAAATACTGCACCAAGAGATTTTTGTTGGCTGTATTGATCAAGCTTATTTTAGCCTTTGTTTTATTTATGCTTCTTGCCTTCTGTAAATCCTCTCAGAAATTACCATGCTGTATTCTGATGCAGCTGAAACATCCCCAAAAATGTCACTGAACCTCATCATCCATGCACCAATAAATTAATTATATGACTCAGTGGCTACCAGATCTACCGCTCTCTCTCTCATGTTGAGCTCCTGCATTTTTCTTTCCTCCCCTTTCTTTCCCCCTTTCTCTTTGTGTATTTATTGTTTCTCATTGCTGCTTTGTCCCCAGTGCTAGGGATTATCCACAGGGTGCTTCTGGTGCCAAGCTGTATGGCTGGCTTCCTGTTTTCTTCTAACGTTTTCTGTGTAGAAAAGGGAGAAGTGTGGTCACTGCTGGTCTGATGGATAAAAGATGAACAGGATGATTGAATAATGTGCCATGGGGGGAAGGGAGCAGAGGGCAGCTCCAGTGCAGGGCTCTTGGAGGTGCCTGGAAACCCTGCAAGATGAGAAACATGTACAGGATCGCTGTCAGAAGCCATCACATCATTTAGTCTCTACCGATCACATCTGAGATATGTTTAGGGAGATTTTTTAAAAAATTTTCTGCCATGTTTTGATAAGCAATGGAGGCTGGGGCTGGAAAGGAAAGTCATAATTTTTAGCAAGGCTTGCAGAAGGTAATGGGAAAAAAAGAAGGGTCTCACTGGTAGAGCCTGTTTGCTCCTCTGGCAGACCATTGCAGAAAGGGATGGTGGAGGGTGACATTACAAGCCTTCATGCTCTTCCACCCCGAGGTGCCCCCAGATGCCTCTACCAGCTTCAGCCTGATGCTTTCCACAGGTGCCCTAATGCTTCTCCATCTTCTGCAGGCTACTATTTTCAGGCAAGTTGGAATGGTGAAGAAATAGAGATGGAGCAGTAGAGAGGATAAGCACAAAGAAAGGTGAGCTGGAAAGAGTTGGAGAGACAAGGTGAAGTCCTACTGCCAGGGGAAGGGGGAATGGTGAGAAGTGCTGATCTCCCTAAGAGACAGCCAAATATCACTGCAAAACAGTGCTTTGGGCCAGCTGGATTTTTGAGAGGGGAATGACATTGTTTCATTTGTGCCAAAACATGATTTTATTGAATTCTTTGACACACTAAACAAAGTCTCATCTCTTTGAGTCTTGGGGTTATGTGAACATTTTAAAAAAAAACCTTTATAATAGATGTCATGGCTACAGGGAGAAGCTTCAAAACATGACTCATAAAAGCTTCAAATACCAGAAAGCAAAATTAAAGAGATTTCAAATTATTAGAAGAAACAAACAAAGTAGTAAAGTTGGAGTCTTATTAATCTTAAATTGTTGCTTTTGGCAACATTTTGTCTCACCAGTTTTTAACTGCACCTGTCGCCAACACAGACATTTGTCTTTCTGTGGGCACATCTCCACAACACTTCCATCACAAAAGCTGGGACTCTAGGAGGGGACTTTGTCCAAACAAAGATAAATCAAGAAACAGATGGATCTATCAACACTTTTACTTGTGATACGATCTGGAGATAGAGCATGTGTGTGCTCAGTTGTGTGCCCAAGAGGGGAGACAGTTTGGAGGAGGACTGGATAGAGCCTGCTCACCACCATGTGCCTCTGCTCAGCAACTCAAGCTGCAAATGGGTTGGAAAATGTGACACTCAGGTACTTGGGTGACAGGCTCATTAAAAGGAGATGAGAAGGTAAAGGTTCACCTAAGCATCAGGATGGGATTTTGAAATTTATTTTTATTGCAGAGCTTTTGTGAGATCCTTTTTAATGGTGTGCTATCAATTATCAATACACTGATGGCAGTGCCCTGAGAGCTCTCTGTTTCCCAGTATTCAATTGTTTTGAAAATGTGTTCTGTGTGAGACACATGGGCAATGGGCACACACAGACAAATAGAGGTAAAGACACATGAAGGAATAAACTGACCTTCTTCCCCAAGAGTGGAAATACTGATGTTTATTTTCATATAGGTTTGCATCCTACATTCCTGTTTGTCCCCTCTTTCATAAGAGTCCATTTCTAATATGGCATGTCAAGTTTCTTATGTTTTCCTACTCATTAAGCAAGAGACGTATGATTGCACGTGGTGATTACAAACCTAGGCCCAGCAAAACAGTCAACCATTAGCTCCCCTGAAATTTATACCTCACTAAGGGCAGTTCTTTCCTCCATTCAGGACATTGATTGTCACTAAATCTGCCTGCTGGTCATGCAGGAGCACAAGGGCCATGCACTTCTATCAAACCCAGACAAAACAGCCATCCCCCCATAAAGAAGAAAATCCAGACCTTTTTTTTTTTTTTTTTTTTTTTTTTTCTTCCATATAGTTTGGATATTTTGAATGTCATAACTTTATTGAGACACCAGTAGTTACCACCTTCACTTTGTTAACCACAAATATATAGAACATTGTAAACACAGGTGCCGAGGTGGCGGGGTTTGCTGTAGTTGGATTTCGGAGCAGACAGGGGTGAGGGAGGGAGGAGGAGGAGGGGTGAAGGGACACTCGGGCTTAGACAAGACCACTCAGGGGACCCTGTATGCAGCAGGCCATCCGTGAGTCATCATATATACGTATATATGTATAGCTTTATATTATACATCTTTTTAAATATATATATATAATATATATACTATACACAGGCAGTAATGCGGCATGGGAAGGGGCAGGGCAGCCCAGGTGGTGTTACAGGTGCCACGCAGGCAGCAGGGATGGAAAGTTTGGACTTGCTGCATGAGGTGGCCTCGCTGGGCTCCTTGCCTTGTACCTGTCCTGGGGACTGGAGCTGAGAGTCCTGTGGGAAGCACCCTGCAACACTGCCTTCCTGGGTCCTCCCAAGTGCTTTCGAGGGTGCAGGGACAAAAATGCCTCCTCCCCTGAGGGAACTGCCAGGAATAACGCAGAGGGGAAGGGTAATGAGGTGACAAACAGTGTGGTGGGGACGTGGGCAAGCTGGAGATGGGGAGATGACAGGAGACTGAAGCAACAGGTAGAATTGGGGCAGAGTTTCACAGCCCCTATGTCCACAAAACAGTCCCTTACTTGGGGGCTTCCCAAAGTAAAATGACATCAAGGGGCCCGTGCTCCCGACAGGGTATGCATAATTCTCTGTAATCCAAACAAATGGTGGGGGGGGAGGAAGAAAGCTGCCTTATCATTTTGCTTATTCAGCCTTTCCTTTGATCTCCTGATCCCTGGAGTGGGGCTGATCTCACCTATGTTTAGGATCTAAAAGGGACATGTTCCAGCCAGATGCTCTTGCCTTGATCTCCAGAATCACCAGAAATTGGCAGCACCTATTCAGAACTGCCTAAGATAAGATAAGATAAGATAAGACAACCAACCCTTTGGGTAGGGCTATATCTCTCATCAGCTGCAGAACCAGCTAAATGCCACTGGAAATAGCTTTTTAAAGAGCTACATGCAAAGAAGGAGAGTCCCACCCCCAGCTCTGTCACCACCAAGCCTCCACTGCAAAGGCTGAAAGCACAACAAGCCAAGGAGAGTATGTCTTCTCCAACGAGCAAGAGCAAGGTGTTGCCTGAATATCTACTTCAGTAGTGTCCCTTGTCTTTCTTATAACACAGAGCAAGGTGGAAAGGGACAGAGAGATGGGCACTAACCCAGGATGAAGCCACCTGGCTCATGTCTCACTGAAGTTCTGGCTCTGAGGGGGAGGTTCCTACCTCAAGCCCACCAGAGTCTATCAGATGGTTACATGAGGGAAGCAAGCCAAAGAAGATTAAGATAAGCTTGCTCATTAGTCACCCCTAAATGGCATTTAGCCATCTACGTAACTCTGCTGGGAGCAGGGGACTATAAGATGCTCCTGGGCTAAACCCCATAACATAGCCCCAGGCAGAACCCCCATGCGTGGTCCATACCTCTTCTCATGCACTGAGGCCCTCACTCCCCCACCGAGGAAACATGATGGACAGTTCCTCACAAAAAGTGCAAGATATTTTTGTGCTGAGGACAGGTAATTTATAACCTTCTCCTCCTCTTGGTCCCTACCTCCCCACAGCCCCAAAAACACGAAGCATGAAGGATGGCACAGATGAGTCTGGGTGAGTGCAACTAGTTTTTATCCTCCTCCACCTCATCACTCATTATGTCCTCTCCCCTGCAGGGAGAGACTGACCGGAGGGAGTGCCCCCCACAGCCACAGCCATAATGAACTTCTCTCAATAAAGGAACCCCCTCTCAAGCCTAAATATTAGGCTGAGACCACAGAAAAAGAAACCTGAGGGGCTTCCCTCCAAAAATTACCCCTCCTATTTACAGTATTGCTTTCACTCGCAGCCACAGAACAAGGGATGTGTGCCCACTCCCTCCTGGTGCATCCACAGGGCCAGCTGGTCCCCCATCCTCACCAGTGGTCAATCACCAGCAAGGGGGAAGCAAGTCATGGGTAGGATAAGCCATGGGTAGGACAAGCCATAGGGACAGCTACCAGCAGCACACGTCTGCTGGTGGGAGCAGGTAGAAACAGTGCCTATATACATCAGGAACAAGTGTCCCCCTACTCTCTTGGGGCCTGCAGCTCTATGGTTTCTACACCTTCCCCATCATTGTGAGGCAGCTGGAGAGGGGTCATGCTGGGAAGAGAGGAGGGACTGGTAAACTTGGTGTCCTCCTGATGGCATGTTCACACAACTGCAGGCCAGACCTGTGTCCCATCCTCCTGATTCCTCAGGCTGCTACAAGGAATAGGCAGGACACTGAAGAGAAGCACCTATGGATTTTGCATCTGCTCCTGAGGCCAGTGTTGTGTGGAGCAGAGTGGCTGGCTGAGGAATGAAACTCTGCACCACTGCAAGGCATACCCTGCCTCTTGTGATAATGAGAGATGTCTGTGCTGGGGATGTCCAGGTGGCTATTGCTGAATTATTTGCTTTTCAGGACTATCTTCAAACAGAGACTTTACTTCTACCCATGAATAAAGAGTGTGCCTCCACAGCTGTGTCTTAATTTGAAGCAAAATCATGAGGAGTGTGAAATGATGTCCATGTGAGCTCTATCTAAGAGTCACTGCTGCCACCTAGATGAGGCTTTAAAGACATCCAGGATCTGAGATGCAGCAGGAGATGCGCTAAGGTATAGCCTATATAAATTACAGCAAGATCGACTTTCAGAGTGATAAGTCTGGCCCCAGACAGTTGTCTGCACATCAAGACCTCCTCCCCGTCTGAGTGAGAGGCAAAGAGAAGCTGTGTGGGGCAGGACCCTTCCCCGCTTGGTTGCTTCCTTGTACAAGAGCCAGAGACATGGTGGCTGTGCCAGCAGCAGTATTTCTTTAGAAGAAATCCTGCTTCATTCCTGTGTGCTACAAAGATGGTAGCAGCAAGATGCATTGCATTGGGGTAGCAGAGTAATGGAGGAGGGTTCAGAAGGACCTGAGGAGTGAAACTGGTTTTCTTCTCCTCCTGCCCAGGGCAACATGGCAAAGCTTTCTTCTCTCTCTTGAGCCAGCCCAGCTGGGGACGAGGCCTCTCAGAATCCCCTAAAGTCCACCACCTCCTTCATCCTTCCTCCCACAGGTACTGGGTCTGGGAGCCAGGAAGTGGCCATGGCTCCCCTCCTGCCTCACCAAACACTGGTCTGAGAAGAGTGGCAAGCAGGATGTACAGGTGAGGGGAACCACCTCCACCTCATTCCATGGAGGCTGGGGAAGGAGTGACTCATGGCACTGCCCCTCTGTCCTACCAAGCTTCTTGCTGTAGCCTACAGACATGCCTGTGGTCTTTGATTGTACCTGCAAATCTTCCTCCTCCCTTCTCCTTTTAATCTCTTTGTGCTTCCCATCCCCCAATACCACTTCTCCCCAAACCCTCTAAAAATAAACCTCCCCTCCCTCAACAGTGTGTGGCATAGTAAAGTCCCCCTTTCTCCTCGGGGGGATGCCCATCCCCCTCCCCTCCAGCATCCCCTCCACACCTGCATGCTGACTCCAAAACTGTTCCCCTCCCTGAGCCACCAGGCTCTCCAGCCCAATTAGGATGCTCCCACGTCTGCTCCAGCCTTTAGTGACACTGCCTCTTCTACCAAGGTCCCCAGTCCCTCTCATTCCTTCCCTCTGCCTCCAGCACCCTCTCCCCTGCCCTGCTGGTGCCACAGCCCCTCTCCTGCCCACCAGCCAGACTGCTGCCCTCTGCAGCAAGGCAGGGGGGAGAGGAGAGAAGGGGGAACCTCCTTGTCACAATGCAGTGACAGATTTTGGAAGAATTTGGTACTGGCAGGTATGTTTTTGGAGGAGGGAGGAGAAGGAAGAGGTGATGGGGAAACCTTTTTTTCTTTTTTTTTTCTTTCTTTTTTTTTTTTTTTTTTTTTTTTTTTCCTTTTTTAAAAACAATAAATAAAAACAGATGACCCAGAAGGCTGGAGCATAGCTGAGAGCCACCTCTTGTGCCACTACGCACGTGTCTGGTTTGTGCCTCGGCTTTCTGCTGGCAGCGGGAATGGGGGCAGAGGGGGAAGGGGGAGGGAAAGGGGCATTGGTGGCTCAGTAGTTCTGCGTTTGGTACCCCTGTGTCTCAGTGTCGAAAGCATCTGCTGGAGGGGGCTGCTGGTATGTCCCCACCGCATCCGTAGCATCCTCCTCGTTTGTGTAGGGAGCATAAGGCATGCCGGAGTCCTGGCTTGGGTCCATGTAGTCCTGGGAGAAGAGGGCCGAATCGGCACCCAGCTGGAACCGCTGATACGCCAAGAATGCCTGTCCCACCTTTAAGGGAGGAGGTGGAGGGAAGAGGTGGGAAGCAGAGAGGGGAGGGGAGAAAGAAAGGGGGGGGGGAACGTACCGAGAAAGAGAAACAAACAGAAGTGGGGTTAGTAGTGGTTACGGATTAGTGCGTGAGGCCCGCGTGTCAGACCGCTGGTGAAACACCCCTGAGAGCATGGAAGTTCAGGCTGCCCCATGGAAAGTGTGAGCCCTCTGCGTGAAAGGAGGGACAGGCAGGGATGGCTGCCAGCCCAGATGGCTGTCTGCAGCCTGCCAGGGGCTCCCCACTATCTCTGGGGTGTGCTGGCCACCTCCTGCTCATCTCTGGGCTTTCACCAAGGTGGCATAGGTTGCAGAGGCTCAGCTGGCACATGTGCATCCCATTCAGCCTTTCCTGCCCCTGGGAAAGGCAACCTGCCTCAGCAACAGTGCAGAAAGTTCATCTGCTGGGCTGGATGTATGCAGATGTTTTGCCTGCAGAGGTCAGGAAGGAGAGTGGGATTTGAGGTATCAAGGTAGTGGTCACCCTCTGTAGCCTCTTCACAAGCCAACATCCACACGGTGCAGCACAGACCTCGGGAAGGAGCAGCAGGAGGTAAAGGGGCTGCTTCCCAGGCCAGGGGATGGTTATCAAGTGTACTGCTACCTCCTGCCTTGGGCACGACAGGCAGGACACCCTTTGGTGACAGAGAGAACCCGGGCGTGAGCATTGCAGACCCCAGCAGGCATGGCTTGTTGTCCCAGAGCATCTCTGAGAGAGGTGAGCTGTCTAGCAGGTGATGGAGGGAGAGGTTTTTGAGGAATGAGGTCTGGGAGGAAATGGAGGAGATAAAGTAGTGAGGGCAGAGGGTGTCTCCTGGCTGAAGGATTAGGTCTGAGCAGTAGTCAAAAGAAAGGCACAGTGCTGTTATGCAACATTAGTTAGGGTACAGTGAAGGAGGGAAGGGAGCAGAGCAGGAGGAGAAGAAACTGCCAGTTCCAACTCCCTAGAGGGACATTCCCTGTTCAGTGGACAACCCCAAACCAGTTCCATGTCCCATGTCTTCCCACCCAGTGCCCTGCAGTGACTACACCAGTCATGGTCAGGG
Organism: Phaethornis superciliosus; assembly: GCA_023637945.1. Lineage (NCBI taxonomy): Eukaryota > Metazoa > Chordata > Aves > Apodiformes > Trochilidae > Phaethornis > Phaethornis superciliosus. Next base: position 60,033,616 of record JAJQWJ010000001.1, on the reverse strand, counting down.
TGTTGGAACAGTCTCTGCTCAGTAACCTCCTCCAGCTGCATCCCTTCTCCCCTTCTCTTGAACTCCCCCATCAGAGAGGGACACTAAGGCAGCAAGGATGGGGAGTTAGGGAACAGGGTATTGTATTCTTCCTGAAAAGTAATGTCTCTGAGTCTCCGGAAAGCCAGAAATGTGAGGAAACCCTGTGAGGAGAGAGATGGGTGTGGGGAGGAGAATCAGTAAGGAAGAGAAAATCAGAGTGTTTGGTTGAAATAAAAACCCCAAGGAACTGGCAAAAGAGCATGCCTATTTAGCCACTTGCAAGTCCATGCATCAGGGAGGACCACTGCAGGTGCTGGCACTTCAAAAAGGGTGCTGAGGGACCCCTTTCAAAAGCCTTGCTTCTTATCACACTTTCTGATGGAGCTTGCAAGGGGCTTTTGGCAGCACTCATGTGCAGGACACAACCCTTTGCTGTCCCCTCTTCCTCTCTGACAGCTTGGTAGTCTTATGGCACCCTTCCTACCTAGCCCCCCCCCCACCCAAAATTAAGGCTGATAGGAAAAGGAGAAGATAAAGCCAGAAGGGCTTAATGAACAGAGACTGGCCTAAAATACTTTCCTGCTTGGCAATATCCTGTTACATCAGATAAAAATCATTCAGGCTTGCTGCTTTCAGAGACGAGAGCAAACCATGGGGGATATTTATATTGCACACTACCATTTTTCTAGGAAACTAGCAATAAAGATCAGCTGGGGAAAGGGCAGTCCTAAGAGACAGCACCATCACCTTCCTAAGAGGGGACCCAGTGTGACTGCACTGCAGTGGTGGGTGCAGGGGGAGAGCCCTGAGGGACACTGACCACAGCCTCTTGTCACCTCTGATGATTCTTCCCATGATGGAAGCAAAGCAGAGAAGGAGATGCATGTAACCCCTGTCCTGGAGCTCCTTTCTCTGCTAACCATCTGTGAGGTGAAAATGATGTTAAATTCCTCCGACACACAGGGAAAGTAATGCTTGGGGATTGGCTAAGGTCATATTAGAGGTTTGTCAAGGACACTCCTTACTGGGATAGGGGACCCTCTTTCCCTTTGTGCTTATTAATAATCTAGCACATTCTTCCATGTAAGTTTTTGAGACCTTGTTTACAAAGTTTACCTCCTAACCACCTGTCCCCCCTGCTTTTTTTTCTCAGGAACCATGTGAACTGAGACCTCAGAGGGAATCACCCTTAGCCAGTCATGCTTCATTCCCCACAAGCTAATCCAGTGCAGAGGACACTCAATCCAATGTCATGGCTGCAGTACTCACCCAGGTGAAGATGGAGAAGAACGAGAACGTGATGGCTGCACGGGCTGCATCCCCTCCCTCATTCATTGGGTTGTCCTCTTCTTTTGAAGCTTGCCACTGGTTGGTCAGAAAGCAGAAGCCAACAAACCAGAGGAATGCCCAAAAGGCTGCAATGGACCACCATCAGCATGCCAAAGGGGAAGGGGAGAGATATCAAGAAGGCATTTGTGAACAGAACATAAACACACCACATTTCTCTGGAAAATTCGACCCTACAAGACCCACCAGTGTGTTGCAGACCATGCCAAACTCTGACTGTCTAAGCCCAAGTGACAGGCTTGCTGATGGCTAAATTGTCAAGGTGACAATAGGTGTCTGCAGAAAGTGCCTCAGGGGAGTTTATTTGCTTGTGTTTGGATTCATCACAGGACTTGCATTTGGCCTTGGGAAGGAGTCTGAAGGGCTTCCAGTAGAGGAGTGATCACCTGGGCTCTCTGCAACAGCCACTGCTTCACAACCCTGTCCTGCAAGGACAAGCAAAGAGCAAGTCCTTCCAAGGGAACTGCAGAAGAGTGAGAAGCTGCTTGGCACAGAGACTGGCTTTGGCTGGGGACAGCACAGGCTAAGGGACTGGCACCAAGGAAAGGTGCTTGAAGGATCACTAACATGCTGTACCTCTGGGAAAGGGGTGAAGGTAGGGGGGAGCCCTGATTCCAGATCGGCAGCTGGTGAGGAGGAGTGGGACTCACCCTCATTGCCAGGCTCAGCCAGATACCCTGCAGCAAGGAAAATGGGCATTCCAAATTGGCAGCAAAACAGGGATCAGTCCTTCCCCTTCTCCTGCACACAGGACTGATAGGCAAGGGGCTAACTGTGAACAAACCTGTGAGCCAGAAGTCCTAAACAAGTTCAGATGCTGCACCTGACCCTGTCCTTGTTCCACAGGTAGCCCCTTGGACAAACTGTGGGGGGACCCTGGAGTGGAGAAGTTTGCTTGTATGGCTGGAGTGAGACAGGAGAATGATGCAGGATCACAGCAGGAGAACAAAGCCCCTGCTGACTGGAGTTACACACTCATGGACACAAGCACCATCACACTGTCTGTCACTTCAACACACTAGTGGGGATGGAGAGATCTGACTGTAAGCTAGAATAAGCCTCAGGGTTGGATGAGGTCCTGCATAGCTGTTCACAGGGGGAATGCCTGGTAACCTAGGAGGACTGGTTTAGTCAGCCTGCATGAAACCCTCAAGGTTCTGGGGTTTTTATGTAGAAATTTATAGGGTTCAATCACCTGGAGAAGAAGGAAGCACCATCTCCAAAGGCATCAATACTTGGCCTTAGAGAGCACAGGCATGCAGGGAGGCATGACCTGATGATCCTAAAGGGATCCCTGAGCTATGCTTATGGATAACAGCAGAGAGGCATCATAGAAATTGCTAAGAAGCAGTGAAAGGGAGAGAGAGAGAAGGCCTGAGAGTGTAAGGAACCCAAAGATGTCCCTGCTAGCATGGATCTGTGCCTGCAAGGGGGCAGAAGCTCCTTCCTCGGTGGAGGAGAGAGGCACTACGGCCAACAGGCCCGGAAACTCACCCGAGACTCCGATGTCCGAGAGCACTGCCTTCTTGCGGTCCTTGACACTGCTGATTTGTGGGAAGTAGGCATCCAGAGCCAGGTAGAGAAGGCAGCTGAGGAAGGCGAGGACACCCACGGTAATGCCGTAGTTGCAGGCATTGCGATTGCGGTTGAAAATGCAGTGCTCTTCTGTCTCGTCCAGGCGGTTCACGTACCCTTCATTGACAATGGAGCCAAACACCACAATGGAGAACACCTGGTGAGGAGGGAGGCAGGAGACATATCAGGGCAAGCTCCCATCTCTCTGGATCAGCACAAAGGAGCAAAGATACACAGGGGATGGACACCCTTCACAGGCACCTCTCTGATCTGCTGAGCTCCCGTCCCACTGCCCTGCCTGGAGCCACAGGGAATTGACTGGGGAGGTGGTTTCATTTTATTTCTCAGGATTGACATTAAATAGGACCTTTTTATCCATCTAATCTAAATGAATGTAAGCATTCACAGTCTGGAGTAAGGGTGGTTTCCCACAAACACAGAGGGAGGCAAAACGGAGTGTAAATTGGGATACAGTTTTGGTGCGGGTGCCAGTGTACAAGGGCTCTAAGTAGTGGAAATCCTCTTAGTCTGTACTTGTTCTCCCACCCACGCCTTTCCTTTCTAAGAATTCATTGTTTCTACCACGCATTTGTTCATTAATTTTATCTATCCAGCTACTTCACTCTTTTCCCCATCTGCCCTCCCACAATCCACAGCCCTGCCTGCTCTGCAGTTCCATTCTGCCAGGCTCCTGCTCTCCTCATCTCCCCACACATCACACACCTCTTACCAACAGCTTTCCATCAGCCCAGCCCGTGACACCACCTGTCCTTCCCACTCACCCATACGCTGGCACCCTCCAACCTTTCCCATGGGCCAAATATCTCCCCTCCAGGTCCAACTGGCAAGGCCACCACGCGTCATCTCTACCCCTCACCGCCACTGATGCTGCATGTTATTTTAAAGCAGGTAGAATTAAGGATGAGTCCAGGTAGAAATGCCATAATCCCCAGTTGGAGGTCTAATCTTTGCTCCCAGGCTTAGCCTTTGTCACCTGCCACAAGGCTGTCCCTCTTTGACACAGCAGGTTCACCAAAGCAAAGAGCTATTTTCAGCAGCCCCAGTCCTACATCACAAATAAACAGCTTCCTCTTGCAGCCAAAGAAGAAAGAGGGGAAGATTAAGGCAGTGAGTACACATTTTTCTTTGCAGGACATCTTGAGACCCACAGTAGGAGCAGCCCACCTGCAGGCTGCCTGCAGGGGCCCCAGGCAGGTGGGAAATGGGACCTTGAGGATGGGTTAAACACCTGGGAAGTATCTGCACAACAGGAGCCTGGCACCCATGGACCTGCCACCCAACACCCAAGGAGAAGTAGTACACAAGAAGATGTGGAAGCCAAATCTCCTGCAGGGAACAGAGGAAGGTCTGAGGGTTTGCTCGGTCAGACCCTGTAACCCAGCCAGCAGAAGAAGACATAGTAGATAATCCAGAAAGTGGAGAAGCAGTTTTGTGAGTGCAGGGAAAATTACCTGTTGATTAAAGCCAACCCAATACACCATCATCAGTGGGGCTGGATGCCTGAGACCCACTGCACAGACCTCTGCTCTTTGTCCTGTGGCATCAAGAAACAAAAGAAAAACCTTACTCATGGTCACTAACAGCCCCTGGGGAGATACTCAATGCTGATCATGTTTCATCTGTGAAACTCTAGCAACTATCCACTGATATAGATATTTTTGCACCCTAAGGCTCATAACTGCGCCACACTTGGTCTGCTGAAATTTGGCATATTTTTGACACACTAGAGCAAACGAAAAAAGCTGGAAGCTGGTGTGGACTATATGGGTTCTCTGAAAGTTCACAAGAGCTTTTTAAGCTTAGAAGTAAAACAACTGATTTCTCCTATTCCTCCTTCTTGAAAGTCAAGATTGGTCATACTCTGCAGAAATTGCCTGTGAAAATTAAATAAAAATCCCTTCTGCCTGAACCAAAGGTCTGTTCTTTACAATTTCAGCCTGAATGGTTTGGAAAGCAGCAAAATTGCACACAATTATATCCAGGCTCTTTCAGTGGGAAGTCTTGCACACATTCAACACAGGCTGGGCTGAGAGGTCTGCCTAGGACCATCAGCAGTAATACTACATTCCTCTACCCTGAGTGGAGGCTGACAGACTCCTGAACTGATGTCCCAGTGTGAGGCTGGGACCAGTGCTGACCCTGCCCCCTGAAATACCAACTTCCATAGATTTGGATTACAAAGCAGGTGCCCAGTTTTCCACAGCGTTAGACAGAAGGTGTATCTTCTCTTTGAAAGATGACAAACAGCCTCAGAAGTGGTCTAGCTTGGTGTTTGCTTTTGGTAAAACATCCATTCCCTGAGTCGGGTCAGCCCTTGCAAGAAGCTGTATAGAGAGACTCTGCTTGCTCATTTGGGATGACTGAACTTCTGTAATGGCCTCTCCCTAGAGACACCTCTGTTTACTCTGCTCAAATCCTGATACACCTCTTCCCTCTGCTCTTATCTTTGGGTTTGCTGCTGACCTGGAAGAGATGTCATCTGTGAGCAAAAGAAGCACAATTATTCTTTTCCATTTGCTCTTTCATAGCAAGGCACGTCTTTTTATGCTGGCACATCATAAAGACACAGCTCAGTCACAAGACCAAAGGGTCCTCTCCATCTCCCTAATTTTCAAGCAGGGGTGGCATAACTAAATTCCCTTCTCTATCTTTGATCAGCCAAGATGCCACAAGTTCTCTTCTGTGAAGAGAAACCTGTTTCATAGCCTAGAGGTGCCTAAGGTATGATTTACTGGCAAACATCTGATTTAGGATGATCTTAGAGTTCTGGGGGAGATTTCCACTAAGGGTGTTCTCACTTATGAGCAGAACATGTCACCACAGACTTCTGTGTCCTGAAATAGCCTCCCCAAAGTACTCTTTGCCCTTGGGAAAGCCTTCTACAGACCAAAGCACAGTAGCTTAAGGGATGTCTTCTTCTATCTTTCCTCACCACCTGGTATCAGATCCAGTCCTTGATGCCCCAGAGAGGACAAGGTTGGTGTCAATGGAGAGGACTGGTTCCCTTTGCCAGCCTACCACCACCCTCACAGCACAGAAAAATGCTGTGAGGATCCACTGTGCACAGAACCATAGAGATGGACTGAATAACACCAACTGGGCAACAACAGGCAGGCTCAAACCAGGAGGTTCAGACGGACAAGCAGCAGAAGAGGCCATTGCTGATGCTGCAGGTAGGCAGCATCCCATTCCATCCCCATGCTGTCTATACTCACAAGCTGTTGCAACAGGTACACAAAAGAAAAAATTATGGAAAAAAAAACTTAGGAGATCCCAGGTCTCACAGCCCTCAGGAGAAACTGTTGCACACTTAATCCATGGCAACTGCTTCTTGTTGGTATGGGGGCAAGTGAGTGGAAGCTCACTGACGTAGCAATACAACTTAGAGCAAGTATTTTTTATTGCCTTGATTTCATAACCCATGCCCATGCAAAGACTGTCCAGACAGCAGGTACAGTATGAATCCTGCCTGGTTTTTAAACAAAACACCAAATCTGCAGGCATGAAGCATTCGCATTCCTGTTCCTATCCCATCTACAGTACTCCTGAAGAAATGCCAGCTACCAGCATCACTGGCACAAGCCTATTGCCCCTCTGTGCTACCCCTGCTTTTTCCTTCTACTCACTTGGCACAGCAAATCCTCGCTGCACAAGGCCTTGCCTGCAGACACTAATAAAGTGAACGTGCATCCAGCTGCAAAGAGAAGGTGAGAAGAAGATGGAGAGAGTCTTCTCCTGACTGAGCATGAGACTTCAGGAAGTGACTTGTCCAAAGGCAGACAAGAGGCGAGTGCAAAGCCCTGCATCCTGATGCTCCCAAACACAGTCCATCCTTCCACTCCATGAAGGGAGATCATCAACCATTTTCCTATGCTCAGTAATACAAACCAAGCAGCCACCCCCAGCTTTGGCCACCAATGTGGCCTCAGTTCTTCAGCAAGGCCAAGTTTATGTCAGCTGACAGGACTTGAAGTAACAAGATTTTTAGGCTGGAAGGTTTCCTTAAGCCTCCAAAAGACACATTAATTGGGTGGATGTGTGGCCTGACTGGAGGTACACATTTAATAAGCAGTAATATACTTGTCTGCACTCAAAAAAGGGGACAGAAAAGAGCATGTGAAGAAGGTCTGACGAACACAGTGTTGGTGCTCGAACTCAGGTTTTGTCAGTGTCTCTGCTCCTAAAACACTGCATCCACACAGGTTGTTGGAATGATATTCCAAGGCACCAAGCAAAGCCCAGAACCATCCACTTTGTAAAGCTAATGGAGACAGAGTAGCTCACCGAAAGACACAGAAAATGCTAAGCAGTGCAGGGACGAGATGAGGAGAGGCTGAGAGTTTCCCTGTCCCAGTTTCTTGAGGGTCTGGTGCTGGCTGCTCTGGGAGTGTAAGAACTCACTGCTGAAAACTGCAGAACAGGCAAAAGGCTGCATGCAACCATAAAAGACCTTGTGATTTTTTTCTCTGTCACTAAACTAGGTGATTGAATTCTTCCAAAGGCAAAAGCAAGAGATGAGCCCTCAGAGGAGAGGCTCCTCTGCTGCAGGCTCAGCCCTGCAGAAAGCCTGGCAAAACCTCCTGAGTGTCATGTGAGACTTTCCACCATATCCATCCCCAGCCATTCATCAGATGCCCCTGAGCATCATGTGATGCACAGTGTGTCCAGCCTCCAGCGATGCACTAGGATTTTCCTGCACCTCATCCCAGGACTTTTTTGCATTGTCTCCTGACTTCATCCCTGAGGTCTTCCCAATTGTCATAGCAGGGGTAAGGATGAAGAGGATTTTCATTGAGCCACCTGCTTGGGCTCACTGTGGTGCCCTCTGGTCACAGACTCTGTCTCACTGCACATGGCCCCTCCCTTTTTCATTCTATTATAGAGAGGAAATAGTTTAGTGACTTCATATTCCTTGTGGGGCTTCAAATCAAATTCAACTTGGGCAGAGTGAAGTAGAAACCTCTTCTGTGTCTGGCCTGGTAATGACCACGAACAAATCTATTTAAAAAGAAAGGAAGAGTAGAGGAGAGTGCAAACAATAAACTGGCAGAGATGATGGGGCTTTCATTTTCATTCAGCCACTTGCAAATGGAGACTCTGGAAAGCTTTGGAGAGCGCTGCACAGACATGTATTATTATCATCATTAAATCTACTTGTATCTAGTTCATTTTGAAGAAAACATATGCAGCTTTTCATAAGCATAGGACTGGCAGCTTGGAAACAGGCGGCCTCTATTTATTCCCTCCAGCCGGCACCATGCAGGCAGAGAACAACTCCTGCCCACGGTCTCCATGGTGTGTCTGAGCCCTGTGTGGGTGCTGGAGGGGGACAGCCTCCCCTTAACCTTTTTTATCCAATTCCCCTGAGCATGGCAGGGGGAATGAGCACGGATATACCAACACCTCCCTCCCTGGGCAGCAGCCACGCAGCACCAGCTCCTTAACTGTGGCTGAGCCGAAGCAGGTGATGGAGGGGAGAAAGGCTCTGCATCCCTAATTACTGCCACGGGATCTGGGACAGGCACTCCTGGCCAGCTGGCTTTATTTCACACGTGGCTTGGCAGCCGACAGGACAGCCATTAACCCTTCTGCTTCCATCCAGACCTGTGCTTGGGTCAACCTTCCCCCTGGGAGCCAGCAGTCAAGAAGCCTCCGATGAAAGACAGGCTTGGGTTGAGCAGCCATGCCTGGCATCCCAGGGAAGGAGAAAGAGCTTTGTCATGCAAAGATGTTCACTGATGGAACAAGAAGCTGTGTCCCAGAGACCAACTTCAGGAAACTGTCCTGTCCCACAGGTCTCACACTCTTCCCATGGTCAAGCAAGATCTTATGTCCCACCACCACTAGTGACAGTCCCCATGGCCACACCTCCATGGTGGGGACCAAAAGGGCCATGGAGATGAGGGGTGGAACACCTCTGCTGTGAAGACAAGCTTAGAGAGTTGGGGTTGTTCATTCTGGAGAAGGCTCCTGAGAGACTTGATAGAAGCTTTCCAGTGCCTGGAGGCGCTGAAGGAAAGATGGGTAGGGACTTTTTGCAATGGCATGGAGCGATGGGACAAGGGAGAACAGTTTTAAGCTGAAAGAGGATAGATTTAGATTAGATGTTAGGAATAAACTCTTCACTGTGAGGGTGGTGAGACACTGGCAGAGGTTGCCCAGAGAAGTCGTGAATTCCTCTTCCTGGAAGCATTCAAGGACAGGTTGGATGGGGCTTGGAGAAACCTGGTCTAGTGGGAGGTGTCCCTGCACATGCAGGGGGGCTGTAGCTACATGACCTTTAAGGTCCCTTCCAACCCAAATCATTCTATGATTTTGTGCTTCCCAGATGGTCCCATAACCAGGTCACCACTCAGCAAAGTGACTGCCCAAAAGTTGAATCTTTTTCCATGAGGAAGAGTTCAGTTTTCTTTCTAGCAACACATCTCTCCCTTTTCAGCTTGGCTGTGCCAGCATTTGTGAAGGACCACATTCTCTGTCACCTGCACCTCTCACAGCCACACTAGTCCTGTCCTCTCTGCTGCCTTGTCTTGCCACAAACGCTTACCTTAACTATGTCTTGTCTCCATGAAGTTTTCCTGCTACTCACCCACAAGACTCTCATGTTTTGAAATAGCAGATTATATATTATTAGGTGTTTTTTTGCTCGTATTTCTGACTGTCTTTGGTCCCTATGTGCTATTTCTCATATTTTTATCTGCATATGTCATTAACAAGAGATTTATTCCTGCTTCAGTATCTTTCCTAGAAACACCATTCTGGAAACAACACACCCTTCTGTACCCAACCCTGAATCACCTCATGGCTCTGCACATCTATTGCTCACCTTCTGACGTGGCCTCTCACTCAGTTCCAGTGACAGCGATCCCCAGAAAAAGCCTTCTGCAGTCAATCCAAGGAAGGGGATCCTATGAAGAACCATACCTGGGGCCTGACTCATAGCACATGCTTTGAACCACCACGTTTATTTCATCGTGTGCAAGCAAGCAGCCAGCAACCATGGTGGTGGGGACAAAATCCCTTGGAGGAGCAGAGGCAGAGAGCACAAGCTATGGTCCATTAACATCAGGAACATCTCAGTTAATTCATCCAGGATGGAAGGAAGATGGAGGTTGCAGCTGGTTTCAGACTATTCTGGCCCCTAAGGCTCTGTTTAACTGCACCACAAGCCCCCATGAAGCAAAGTGCAGTGGGATGTCAAGAGGCAGAGGGTGTTGCAAGTCAGGCATCAGGGTGCTGAGCCAGGACCCACTAGCAAGGCATATGATGAGGCTCCCTGCCACGCTGGGGCTTGCTCCTGTCCTCCAGCTCTCAGGTGCTAGCCTGTTGTGGTGAGGATGGAGATGCAGTTCCTGTCCTTCACTTGCCTTGCCTGCCTAGCCAGAGCTGCCTGGGATGGGGCATGCCTGCAGAGACAGGGGACAGCTCGAAATGTCTGCGTGCTCCTACCAGCCAGGGGACATGGTGGCAATGGCAGCAGGTGATGGAGGAGGAGATGGAGGGCAGGCAGGACCTCTCCTCACCGAACATACCTTTGGAAGGGTAATGCCCTTGGCATCAGAGGGAGATTTGATGTCTCAATCCATGTGGCAAGTTTTAATGGGCTGCTTTGCCTGCATGGCTGAGGTTGGAAATCGTCACCCGAGCTACCTAGTTGGGGCCCACTTCCAAAAAGCAAGTTACTTTTGCCTTGTTTGCCTTCTACATTGAGCAGTGCCTCCGTTTCTCTAGCAAGCAGGCTTCCAAGCAGTCAGGAGTGCCTGGAACAACCCGTTTCAATTAGCATTTTACTTATTTATGGAGTCAGTGATACATCCAACGCCTGAGGGTTACAAAGGAGCCTCCCTGCTCCCCCACACTGTCTGCGGAGAGCACCGTGGGTCAGGGCACAACAGGATTATGCAGGGATGTGCCCACGCTCGCCTGTTTTATTTCAAGAATGATCCTGGAGCCACGTACCATAGCAGAGCTCCAGCTCAATATGGGTCACCTACCTCCACTAGCTCCAGCTGTTGGTTCATCTAAGCAGGCTGAAAGCAGGTTTATATGGCAGGATGATAAAAAAACCACCCATGCACCCATGTCCTGTCTACAGTGGGGCACCAGCTGTGTGATGCAGCACATCTCTGTGTTGCAGACAGCAGCAAGCTCTGGCACAGCATGGAGGAATGCCTTGAAAGACCAAGACTCAGAGTCAGCCCCAGCCACAGAGGGCCAGTTGCCTGTCTTCTCTTCACCACCACTGAATATAGGGAGGGAGGTGTTCTGCCCTTCTCCACAGTGAGGTGGGAAAGCCTCCAGGAGCTTGCAACAGTGCATTGCTTTTGTTGTGTAAGCCTCAGTCCAGCCTGACTGGACAAGTCTCCTCATTGCAAGACCCAAATGCCCTTGCAGGCATCCTCAGCAGAGATGCTCAGGCGGGATTGCTCCATAGGGCTGCCTCCATGCACTACAAGGTGCTTTTTCACCCAAGCAAGTGTATCTGGGGCAGGCAGCAGCAGAGAAATGGCTCATGCTGCCACTGAATATCCAAACCTTACACAGGTGCCCTGCAGGACCACCACCACCTACCAGCACCCATGCCAAGCAACCTTTCTGTAGAGAGATGCATATGTATTCAGCTGTGCCTGAACTCTAGAGCACCTAAGAAACCTAAGCTGCCTCACAACACTGTCACAGGGGACAGATACTCCAGAATTGCTGACCTCTTTCCATAGTTTAGCATCCTCCATATCAAACCTATCCCACCTCCTCCTCAGCAGGCAGCAACACAAATAACCTTCAGTCACCTCATTTTCTCCTGGTACTGCAGCTCTCCCTAGAGATTTGCTACCACCTCAATTGGGCTGCAAACTCTATGGGCAGGAAAGAGTTTTGCTGCCTGTTGGTAGAAACCCATAGACATCTCTGTGCCATCATGAAGTCTGCTAAAAGGCAGCATGAGCTGAGCACAAGGTCACTGCCTGGGAAAGCGATCATGAGAATTTCTGCCCCCAGTGAAAGCTTATCACATGAAAGGGGCCACAAAGAGTATCCAGCTTTCCCCAGATTTCTGATGAACCACCCACACCACGAGGAGGATAAAGGCAAACGAGATCTCAGGAGATGGCAGGCAAATTGTATGCCAGGGTGGGTGAAAGGAAGGACTACATATTATAGAGACCACAGGGAGGGAGAGCCCTTCACCACCAGAAGTTTGGCTTATAGAGCCTGGCAACAGAAAGGCTAAGTGCGGATGTGATTGCAGACTATAAATATACCCTGGGGAAAACACCAGGGAGGGAAAAGCACCATTAAACTGAAGGGCACAAGAGCACAAAAGCAAATGCATAAAAACACATCCACAAACAGATTTATGGTGGAAGGCCCTGACCAGTGGAGCCACTGAGCCCTCTCCCAAAGTGAGTGAGAAGGGAAAAAAACCCATGAAATGTATTTTTTTCCAGCAAAGTTCAATCAGTTTACAGAAGGGGCCATAGAAGGTCTGATCCTTGTGACAGCCTGCGAAAGGACTTCAGGGCCCATGACAACCCACCCCTCTTGGTCTCAAGTTAAAAAAAAAAAAAATGAAACCACAATTAAGTATCGGGGGGGAGCTTGTGACTACTTATCTTTGCAGAGGGAGAGATGTTTTGGAGGACAGACAAGATCAAGCTGGTGCACAAGCTTCAGAAGGAACTCATATTTGGGGAGAGAAGAGGTCCATGCACTGCCTTGCACCACAACTGCCAGGCCAGCCTCCCTTTCTAGACTGCTGACCTGGAGCACCTCCAGCTCCTGCAAAGGACTTTAATTTCCACAGGCGAGTGAAATGCTCTGGGTAAATCCTGTCCTGTCCTCTGTCAAGGTCAGGCAAGCAGGGGGAAACAATGTGGGGTCCCAAAGAGATGCCAATCCCCAAGAAGTGCTTCTTGCTTGGGGAGACCTTGTAGGGCACTGAGCTAAGCTTTGGTGAGAGAGCTGACAGTGTCTGAGATGTTCTGAAGCAGAGTTAGTGCCTAATAAAAAAAGAAACATATTTCCTGTTCTTTCTCCCTCACCCGGTGCCTCTGGGAAGCCAAAATCCCGCAGTGCTCGGATGAAGGGGAAAAAAACAACCACCAGACCGAGAGAAAAAGAGGAAATTCTGCCAGAGATTAGCACTGGGCAAGCTTTTGTAGGTCACACCACGTCCATCATCTCCAGGCACGCAGGCTGGCTCTGCTCCATCCGCATGGGAGCAGGGGGCACATATACCCCCTCATTCAGCACCCAGCAGCAGTCCTGGGTATGGCTTGTCTGCTCCCAGCGTGATGTGCTGTACCATAAACAAACCCGGGCAGATGGACGGACGGACAGATTGCCTGCATTAATCATGTCCTCAGCTGTCTCGGGGCTCTCTGGCTGCCCTCCGAGTCACGTCACCCAGAGGGGACATCACCCACCAACCCGGCTGGGAGCACGAGGGCTGCCATCCCACTGCTGGCAGCAAGCTGGGCCACCTTCTCCTTCCCTCCTTCTTTCCCTCGCCTGACACCGCTTTTATTTTCCCAGAGCCAGACCGACGCCTCTTCTCCCAGCCCCTGTACGCCTGTGTCTCCTCTGCTCCCTCTCCCTGCCCTCCCTTCTCTGCTCTGGGCAGAGACCTCAATCTCTCCCGGCTGGCTGGGTGCTGCGGCTCTGGCTCCCTTAATCCCAATGACCTTCTTGTACATACGCACCAGCCCCATGGCCAGCCATGGGATCCGCGTCACGGGAAGAGGGAAAGACCTTCCCCCCAGCACCCTGTGCCCTCCCCGCTGCTCCAGTGAGACCCCCTGCCCCCCTTACCCAAGACCCCTTCCCACAAATGACAGAGGGGCAAATATTAAATTGGAGAGAAGTGTTAATTTAGAGAGAAGGTTGGGGGAGCATAAAATACAGAGCAATATCCAGCCCCCGTGGAGCCCTGCAGTTCTCCCTGGCATGGCCAAAACCCAGTGCCCCCCATGCACCCCAGAGCCACGCCAGGACTGTAGCATCATCCCCAGCTTCCCCTCGTCCCCCTACATCCCACTGCTTCCCTGCACCCACCATAAACCCACTGGAGGGAAAGAGGGGGGAGAGAAGACCCACCACCACCACCTTCAAAACAGCAGATATGGAGACAGGGTCACGGCCCAACCTCTCTTTTACCCCTTCCTTCCCCAGGGAAGAAACCCCAAACCAGAGAGCTCTCACCCCACACATCCCTATATGTTGCTATGTCCATACATACAGATATATACACACATATGGCTGTACATCTGTGCCTGCACACATATATGTGGAAATACACATGGAGATACACATATAGGGGGATATATAAACCCAGAGATAAATCCATGTATCTGAACATCCATGCATAAATATAGATATATATATGTGGATATAAATGCTTATGAGGGCATATGCACATATATCTGTGTACAAATATAGACGTGTGGAGGCATACAGATGGGCATACACGTATCTATGTATGCGGATACATATGCATAGACAAGCATATATAAAATATTTAATCATAAACGTACAAAACTTAGCAGCATATGATTATAAAAATATATAATGGTATAGAACATAACGATTTTATATAAATACGCAGCTATGTAGCGAGGCTGGGGCTGGGGGCGCCGGGAGGGAGCCCCTCGCCCCCCACAGCCCGGAGGGATGCCCCCGCCCCGGTGCCGGTGCCGGTGCCATTGGCGGTGCCGGTGTCGGCGGGGCCTTACCCATGAGACGAGCCGCAGGAGGGTGTGCGGCTGCCGGATGAAGGCTTGCGGGTCGAAGGCTCCGCCGGCTTTCCCCGCTCCGAAGGCGCCCCCGTCCATGGCGGCGCGGGGGTGGGCGGGAGGCGGGCGGGGGGCTCGGCGGGCGGTGCCGGGCTGCACCGAGCCGTGCCGGGCTGCACCGAGCCGAGCCGAACCGAGCCGCTCCGAGCCGAGCCGAGCCCTGCCTGGCAGCCCGCCGGCGGCGGCGACGAGCCGCGCGCTCCCGCCCACGGGGACGCGCCGCGACGGGAGCGAGCACCCACCCCTTTTCTTTTCCTTTCCTCCCCCCCCCCCCCCACACCCCTCCGCTACCGCCACATCGTGGGGAGGGGGGAGTGAGGGTGTCCGTGGGGCAGAGTGTGAGGAAGGAATGTCTGGGGTGGGTGAGGGACGCGGCGGGGAGAGGGGGTGGCAGCCTCCCGGGAGAGAGAGGCAGGGGTGCTGCCCCACTTTGTTTTGGTCGGGCCTAGCAGACGTGTGGGTCGAACTCTCTGCCAACACACACCCTCTGCCTCCCCTCCACATGGGAATGCTGCAGCCGCCATAGAGGAATAAGGCTTTCCCCCCATGGGTGAGAGCCGGGTGTCCAAGGGGAGCTGCCAGTGATGCTGCCTGCCAGGCTCCTGCTCCCTGGTGAAACCCAAAATGCCACTGCAGCAAGGCCTCGGACTCTCCTTTCTGACATCCCTCACCCCACAGATGCCCTGTCCCTGGGAGGGGACTGCAGTGAAAAAGGGCCTTCTGCAAACATGGGGACACAAACATTGCAGACTTTGGGGACACACCCTGACTGCAGGAGGGACTCACACGGCATCCCTGGGGCTGTGGCTTCTCCAGCGACCACAGCACTGCCACTGCCACCAGCACAGCCAGGTAGCGATGCCTGAGAAGAAGCCATCCAGCCCCAGGGGCAGCTTAATCTTTTTGGCCTGTGCATTTTGCACAGAGCAGCTGCCTACCAGCTGGCTTCAGAGAAGCCCTCAATAATCTATATTAATATGAGGGAAATTAAAAGCAAGCACTAGAGTTGTAACGAGGTTCTCTGAGCTCAGCAGTGGAAGCCAAAACTGTTCAGAGTCTGCTTGTCCAATTCAGACTGAACACAGCTGAAGCCCAACAGTTCAAAGCCTTCGGCCTTGCACTGCAGCTCCACTGGGCAAACCACGGGACATGGAATCACGAAGTTTTGGGTTGGAAGGGAGCTTAAAGATCAAGACCCAGTTCCAACCCCCTAGCCATGGGCCCAGACACCCTCCCACTAGACCAAGCTCAGTGAGCTGGAATGCACGACTTCCCTGGGCAACCGGTTCCAGTGTCTCCGCACCCTCATAATGAAGAATGGCTTCCTAACATCTTATCTAAATCTACTCTCAGTTTCAAATTGTTAAATTTCCAGCTCCTCTTTAAGGAGATACTCAAGCCAGACAGCAGCTTTGCTGGCTGTAGCCATCCAAAGAGTGAGGTGAGCCCTTTGTAAGGTCTAATAGTGCCAGGACATCTTCAGAAGTCTCAGAAAAACAAAAGTTCCCTCACTGAATGCTGAATCCCCATGAATTAAAAGAAGTAAATGAAAGAGGGGAGACGAGTGAAGAGAGGAGAGGTTTGGTTTTGCTAAATAAATAGGCGTCTGAAATGCTCTAGTGTTCTACATGAAGAAGGCTTGGACCCAGCCAAACAAGTCAGCCAGGTACACAGCAAAACCAGCTGCTTCTGCTCGGGACCTGGGTGGAGTGATGGTGCTGCATCTGACAAAGACAAAGCAGGATGACCAGTTGGGTGGCTCACATCCTGTTTGACCCCAGGTCACCCCGATGCAGAGTCAGGTTAGCAGCAGCAGAGCAAAGGGGACAGGTGATGTGCTTGATACCCTCTAGCACTGCTTTATTCCTCCTGAGTCCAAATTCATCCTCTTGCCAGAGCCTACGAATCAGCTCTGCAGCTCCAGAGCTCAGTGCTGGATCTAGAGGCAAATGTATGGGGGTAGGACCCTAAAAAGCGAACAGCCGTACCTCATCCTTCATGGGGCATCTTCAGAGGGGCAGATCTGAGGTTGGGGGGGGTATCTGTGCCCAATCACATCCAGCTATAGAATCATAAAATGGTTTGAGGTGAAAGAGGCCTTAAAGATCATCTAGTTCCAACCCTACTGCCATGGGCAGGAACACCTTCCACTAGATCAGGCTGCACAGAGCCCCATCCAAGTTGGCCTTGAATTTCCAGGGATGGGGCAGTTCTGTTTTGGGAAGGTAAGATGCAGCCAACATGGCTGGACCCTCAGCCCTCCATTTCATACTGGTTCCCTTCACACTCACTGCCAGGTTAGGGCAGGCAATGAAACATTCTCCAAACAAAGCACCTCTTGGTCTATATGCGCTTTTTCATGCATGTTTGCACATGTATCCCCTCCAGCAAAACTTCCAGTGTTGAATTTTACTTAACCTACAGGGACCAGAGTTGGGATGGGAAAGTGAAAGGTCTCTGGGAGCTGATTAAAATGTGTTTAACACACAGGTAGGTGTGTGTAATGAAGGAGGTATGCCCTCCTTCATTATTTCATGCTAGCTGAGTAACCAGCTTCCCCTTGCCAAATGGTTTAGCTGTGTTATACCTGCGCAGCTGGCAGCAAGATTTGGCTCTGTAGGTTGCTTGAACTGTTTAATTAATGTCTGCAGTAACTCGATAAAACTGTAATGTGCAGCACTTACATCATGTGTTACAGGACAGCATCTGTGTGATGGGAATTTGGATGGCTTCCATACTGTGTCAAGATCCCTTGCAGAGAGGGAGGAGGCAGGGTGGGAGTCATCCCTGTGGGTACTGCATCTCCCTGCCGTGTTGTGTCTGTCAAACACACGCTTCTCTCTAAGCCCCAGGAGGTCCTGAGGGCAAACTCCAGGTGTGGGGAGCACCAGCATGCCCAGATTTGGGTACTGTCATCTCCATGGCCTTGGGTTTGTGTCTTTGGGTTTGTACTACAAGTAGTTGTGGATTAAGGACTCTGTTCTTTACAATAACACAAAATTATCTACTTACTCTCAATTTATTCAGGTTCTGGATGTGGTGGGGGTGGATTTCATTACTCAGCAGTTTGGTTCTTTTTCATAGATGACCCTGTGGGACGTATCTTATACATCTCAGCCCTCTGGTGGCTTCACTGGCTTTCTTGCTTTGCTTGTGTCCTGCATCCTCACCCCAGCGAGGTGCTGTAGGTAGCAGGGTGTGGCCATCAGCAGGGATGGCTGGGCTCTGAGGTTTACTAGCCAGCTGGATGCCTGATGCCATGCCAGATATCCAAAGGCTTGGTTCAGCCTGTGTTACCTCAGCTGATATGACACTCCAACATCTGCTGGAGCATGGACTGGATGGATCCTTGGTGTGTGTCCCGTGTCTTCAGCAATGTGAAAAACCAGGTGGGCATCTTGTGAGGAAAAGAGGGCGTCTGTCCATACATCATCTCGTGGTGGTCCTGTGAGGGACTGTGTCTCACAGCATGGCTTTCTTGACACCTCCTCACCTGGTCTTTGGCCAGGCCAGACCAATTGGGTAGGTAGCTGGGCAAAGAGGGGAGCTGTGATGCCATTTCCCTCTCCTGCCCCTCAGATGTGGGTCCACTTGTGGTACTTTGGGATGGTCCTCCTTCACCCTTCTCTGTCAGGAGGTGCAGAAATTCTGGATGAGGACCAGACCTGTTTCCAGGTATATTTAATCCAGAGCTGTGCATTGCATCAGTTATCCCACAAGGGCATTTGCACAGTTTCCAAGCCAGGGAAGTCTGAGGCAGCTTCTTCAGCTGGGTCCTATCCAAGTGCCAGGCATCAACAGAGATGAATAATTTATCTCCTGTACCCCAGCTCCCTCCCTATTCAGGTTTCACCTTGGCTCTGCTTTGCCCTGAAGAGATCCAGCATTGGACTGGAAGAGAACACCTGCACTGGCAAATAGAAGTGTTAGAGCTTGGACAATAAACCCAACCCAGAATTGACCTCTAGATGAACCCTGTAATGCTGTATTTTGTAATCAATGGTATTTGTATTACTCTGTACTGTATTTTATGAGCTTTTTGTCAGTTTGTAACCCTCCATAACTGTGTGCAGTTGACCACCAAAAAAAAAACCTGCTTATGCTGATAAAATGTCCAGACATTTTAGGGAATCCAGATGTTTTAGGGAAATTCTAATGAAATATCTAGGCGAGATATTCTAGGGAACCTTACTAACTGTGTTCTGGCACTGGTGAAGCCCTCGTCTAGGTTGGTAGGGGGTGTCCACAAAAATTAAAATGCAACTAATTCTGACCTGCTGAAATTTGATATTAGAAAAGCTGGACCCTCTTGCAGCAAACTTTGGACACCTCACCTACAAGTGGACATACTGTGTAGGATTTCCCAGTAGCTGGGAAGGGCTCTCCAGATCCTTGCTGCAGCTGGGGCTCCCCAGCAACTGCACACTTAGGTGATGGTAAAGAATTATGGCAGCTGGTGACACATTTGTCTTAATCCTTATCTCTGTGTTTGTGTAGTATTGATTAGATGCATTGCTGTGTTTTGCCATGGCATTTTAGTTTTGTTGTACCCCTCCTTAGTGGTTGTTGCATCATTGAAAACAGAGTGAAGATAAACTAACTTCTTTAATTGGGTGCCTGTGTCTTTTTTGCTGACCCTGCCCATTTGCCAAAAAGAACAATTTCCTACCTGGGCCGAGGTCATCAACATCTTCCAGAAACACAGCTGGTCCTGGTGGGGCTGATCCATGTGCCAGAACAGCAGTAAATGGAGCAATGGAAACAATAGTGTGAACAATAACAGCTCCAGACAGGTTCCAGAGCAAGTCCTATTTTCAATTCCTTTTTCACAGCATAACTTTAGCATCCACATTGGCTTTATTGTTTATTATTAATTCAACAGTAGCACACAGAGACCCTGATTGAGGTTGGAGCTGCACTGTACCAAGCACTGTGGGGATACACAGCAGGATCCAGCTCCTGAAGAACACAAAAAGTTATTTGATGGTTTTTTATATTTTGAGATACACGAAAAAGTAATGGGTGGCAATGTTAGCATCAAGATTTATTTTATCTTTCCAATTTTGAATTTTTTTTTCTTCCTTGCTTATTCATTTTTTCACATTGGCTAACATCTTCTGCAAACTTGAACCTCTGCAAACTTCAGAGCTATTTAGGAAAACAAGGTGAATGCTGTGTCGGGATGCTCTTCCAGGGCAGGTACTCACTCCTAGATTGCAGTAACTACCAGCTTACATTTTTTTCATGGAAAGGAAATGTCTAGCCTATTCTAGGAGAAGAATGGGAGTGGGACATGCTTTGTGATGATATTTTTATCTGAACAATGACACCTGGACACCATAGATTTGCATGATGTGATGTCTGGTGGAAAAGGACCTGGGGGTATTGATTGACAGCTGTCTGAACATGAGCCAGCAGTGTGCCCAGCTGGCCAAGAAGGCCATCAGCATCCTGGCCTGTATCAGGAACAGTGTGGCCAGCAGGACCGGGGCAGTAATTCTCCTCCTGTACTCAGCACAGCTGAGGCCACACCTTGAGCGCTGTGTTCAGTTCTGGGCCCCTCACTTTGAGTAGGACATTGAGGTGATGGAGGGTGTCCAGAGAAGAGCAACAAAGCTGGTGAAGGATCCAGAGCCCAAGCCTCATGAGGAGTGTCTGAGAGAGGTGGTTTGATCTGGAGAAAAGGAGGCTGGGGGAAGACCTTATTGCTCTCTACGAGTACCTGACAGGAGTTTGTAGCGAGGGAGGGGCTGGCCTCTTGTCCCAAGTAAGAAGCAGTAGAACAGGAGGAAATGTCCTCAAGTTGTGCCAGAGGAGGTTTTGATTGAATATGAGGAATAATTTCTTCACTGAAAGGGTTGTCAGGCACTGGAAGAGGCTGCCCAGGGAGGTGGTGGAGTCACCATCCCTGGAGGTATTAAAAAGCCATGTAGATGGGGTGCTCAAGGACGAGTTTTAGGATGGACTCAGCAGTGGTGCAATAAGGGTTGGATCATAGAATCATAGAATCGGCTGGATTGGAAGGGACCTCAGAGATCATCAGGTCCAACCCTCGACCACTACCGCTGCGGTTACCAGACTGAAACAGGGCAGTAGGACCCAGACAGGGTTAACCTTTGTAAAGCAAGACCTCAACCAGGCCAGCTCCTTCTAGGAGATAACTAAGAAACCTTGAGCCCTGTTCCAAAGACAAAGGCTAACTCCCCCCTAGAGATAATTAAGAGCAAGAGTCCTTTTCCCAAAACAGAAAACTACCATCAAGGTTAGCTAGGCACCAGAGAAGTATAAACACCTACACGAAAAAGGGCATAAAGCTGTCACAGAAAACAGATAAGAGGGAAAGTTATGGCTAGGGCCTGGCAGCTCCTTACAACAACATAGTGAGGTCAGGGAAAACAAGGGATGTGATAAACCCAACACCTCCCCATAGGAGGTTCTGCCTGGACTCCACCTCCACCTCCACCTCGACTCCACCTCGACTCCGCCTCAACCCTGCCGTGATTCGCCTGGTTCTACCCTAACCCCACCTTGACTCTGCCCAACTTCACCTATCATGAATATTGTAATAGCATGATGTAATCCTATGAATATGTATGTAGAGGTGCTATCACCTCCTCCCCTGAACTGTATAAATTACCTAACTTTTTACAAGAACTTTGGAACTCTTTTGTTCAGCACGAGCTGGGGGTTCTCCAACGTTGCAATAAATACCTTTGCTGTTTAAAGGCTGAAATTCTGTCTCTAAACAGTTTCATTTGGCCTTGTTGGGCATCAAGACCATGGCACTGAGTGCCACATCCAGTCTCTTTTTAAATATCTCCAGGGACGGAGAATCCACTACTTCCCTGGGCAGCCCATTCCAATGTCTGATCACCCTCTCTGTAAAGAAATTCTTTCTAATATCCAACCTAAACTTCCCCTGGCACAACTTAAGTCCATGCCCTCTTGTCTTGTTGAAAGTTGCCTGGGAAAAGAGCCCAACCCCCCCTGGCTCCAGCCTCCTTTCAGGGAGTTGTAGAGAGCGATGAGGTCTCCCCTGAGCCTCCTCTTCTCCAGGCTGAACACCCCCAGCTCCCTCAGCCTCTCCTCACAGGACTTGTGCTGGAGTCCCTTCACCAGCCTGGTTGCCCTCCTTTGGACCTGCTCCAGGACCTCAATCTCCTTCCTGAACTGAGGGGCCCAGAACTGGACACAGGACTCGAGCTGTGGCCTCACCAGGGCTGAGTACAGGGGCAGAATCCCTTCCCTGGACCTGCTGGCCACGCTGTTCCTGATCCAGGCCAGGATGCCATTGGCCTTCTTGGCCACCTGGGCACACTGCTGGCTCCTGTTCAGCTTCCTGTCAATCCAGACTCCCAGGTCCCTCTCTGCCTGGCTGCTCTCAGCCACTCTGTGCCCAGCCTGGAGCTCCCCATGGGGTTGTTGTGCCCAAAGTGCAGGACCCGGCACTTGGCCGTGTTGAACCTCATCCCGTTGGAATCAGCCCAACTCTCCAGTCTGTCCAGGTCCCTCTGCAGAGCCCTCCTGCCTTCCAGCTGATCCACACTCCCCCCAGCTTAGTGTCATCTGTGAATTTGCTGATGATGGACTCACTCCCTTCATCTAAATCATCAATGAAGATACTAAACAGAACTGGGCCCAACACTGATCCCTGGGGGACACCACTGGTGACTGGCCACAACTGGATCAGCACCGTTCAGTACCACTCTCTGGGCCTGGCCCTCCAGCCAGTTCCTAACCCAGCACAGGGTGCTCTTGTCCAGTCTGTGGGCTGACAGCTTTTTCAGGAGAATGCTGTGGGAAACAGTATCAAAGGCTTTGCTGAAGTCCAGGCAGACCACATCCACAGCCTTCCCCTCATCCCCCAGGCGGGTCACCCCATCATCCAACCAGAACAATTCTATGATAATTTATGTAAGGAGCTGCGTATTATTACGTTCCTCCCTCCCCTTCCTTGTGCATTTTTCAGCGCCAGTACGACCTTGCCGGCTCTTCCCTGTCAGTATGGCCACTTACATTTTAAACCCAACTTTTTTTTTTCCCGCCCACCTCAGCAGATCGCAGACCGCCACCCTCCACCCTTTTTGGCCCCGCTTCCCGCCCGTAGCGCCGCGGCTCCCCACCGCCGCGCCGCACCGCCTCTCGCGAGACCGGCGCGCGGCACGCACCACGAGGCAAGACGTCACCGGGGGGTGGGCGGGGCGGGTATAAAAGCTGAGCACGAGGCTCCGTCCGCCTCTTCCGGCCCGGCGCTGGGACAAGATGGTGGGTATCCATGGCACCGCCCGGGCCCGGGGGCGCCATCCCACGGGTATCAACGGCATCCCCCCTTCGGCGGCCGCCGGGCCCCGCTCCCCCCGCCACCGAGGCACCACCGGAGGCGACGCGGGGCTTATTTTCAGGGCTGGGCCGCGGCAGGCGCCGTGGGCGGGAGAGGCCTTGTCCTGGGAACGCTGGCTGGGCCTGCTTGGTCCACAAGGGTGATCGGGGCCTGGGGGGGCGGGCGGGCGGGCGGGCAGCCGCGGGCGGTGGATTTCCTGTCGGCGGGATTTAGGGACTTGTCTCTTTTTAGCAGGAGAGGGTTACAGGGGGTGTGCGGTAGCGCTGTTGGTGTGAGCGGGCACTCGGGTCACCGCGCCTATGAAGGAACGTGGTCATGGGGGGGCGTGGGTGCTTTGTGTGGGAGTGGGGAAGTGAGGCCGCGCCGGGGGCTGCGAGCAGACGGAGCAGTGCGTTTAATGGCGGAGTGCACCGCGTCTCATCTGTAGGCTCAGATTTCTGTCTCTGGTAATCCGATGAGGAAGCATTTTCATAGGATCGGCTGGGTTGGAAGGGACCTCAGAGATCATCAAGTCCAACCCTTGACCACTACCGCTGTGGTTACCAGACCATGGCACTGAGTGCCACATCCAGTCTCTTTATGTGTCAGAGTTCGGTTGCTTTGGACCCTGCCACGAGATTCATAGTTGTAATAAAACCACCCTTAGCGAGGCCGGTAGGCAGCGTGTTTTGAGAGGTTTTTTTACATCAGTCGATTTAGCAGCGTGTTCAGCTGTGTGATATTTTCCTTAAACTTGGGTGTGAGATTGGATGGGTAATTTTTTTGTTGAGCTGTGTATTCCTGGGGTAGAACCCAGCCTCATGTGGCTCAGGCTGCACAGCTGGGAGCTAAAAACATAGACTGCGTTTCTACCCAGTGTGACTGACTCAAAGGTGGATGTTAAAATACAGTTTTTCTGCAGTTTTGGAGGATGAGTATTTTTTTATAACGCTTATTTTTGTAGTGTTACCAATACATACTGAAATAGATTATAAAGTTACTTGTGTTGCATAATTTCTAGGCTTCTGGGGTGCATAGAAATTGTGGTGGCATGCTGAGGCCAGGCTGCAGTTTGTGTGGTTCCTTTTGCTAGAGTGGGACTTGGTTTCTTAAAATTAACTTTATAGAGGGGGGTGCCTTGAGGACACCTAGGATGGCCAAAGTTGGAGCATGAGCATTGCATTCCTATCACATATGAGGAATTCAGAACCCAAACAGCTGATACTAAGAATTTCTAGAATGCAAAATGCAGTGTGTTTGTAACTTTGATGTTTCAAGGCAAGAAGAGAGTTGGCCTTGACTCTTGAGTGGATATCAGTGACTCTGTAGCAAGCACTAAATGTTTATTTTTCTCTCTCTAGTCTCACCGCAAGTTCTCGGCTCCCAGACACGGGTCTCTGGGCTTCCTGCCCCGCAAGCGCAGTAGCAGGCACAGGGGCAAGGTGAAGAGCTTTCCCAAAGATGACCCCAGCAAGCCTGTCCATCTCACTGCCTTCTTGGGGTACAAAGCTGGCATGACCCACATCGTCCGTGAAGTCGACAGACCTGGATCCAGTAGGTGTTAATGTTCCTCTTCATAGAGGAGACACTTTTCTGTATAAGTGGTGAAAGGTCACCTGTGTTTCAGTAGCTCTGGAGTTCAGTCCTGGCTTGACTCCACCCCATTCACAGCCCTTAACTGGGTGGAGTATAAAGCACCCAGACGCCACCTACTTCACAGAGAGTGATTTCCTGACAGCATAACTTAAATTCTGGCAGTGGCTGTCTTGTTAATGGTCCTGTCTGAGATGTGCAGTGACCTGATGGTTTGATTTAGCTGTACTGTGCCAGGCTACTTTTTATGAGTTCTTCTCAATGGGCAGACATAAGTAAAATTGCCTTTGGGCTTTGTTTGCTGGCTTGTGGAGTCCTGAATCCAGTTGTGTTACCACCATCCATTTTACCTGTCAAGCTTTGTACTCCTTACTGACCCAGCCTCAAATTTTTCCAAGGCATTAAATTATGACTTAATAGTTGGTCGTTTTACCAACCATCATCTTTGTCTTCATGACATTGAGTGGGGTAACCTTCCAGGTGAAGGTTTTGTGAAGGAGAAGGAGCAGGTGGCATTTAGTAGCTGTTTCTGGTGTTAATTGCTGTGCTGTCTTTCTGTCCTCACCCAGAGGTGAACAAGAAGGAGGTGGTTGAGGCAGTGACTATAGTGGAGACCCCACCCATGGTCATTGTGGGCATCGTGGGCTACGTGCAGACTCCTCGTGGTCTCCGCAGCTTCAAGACGGTGTTTGCTGAGCACATCAGTGATGAGTGTAAGCGTCGCTTCTACAAGAACTGGTAAGAAGAGAGCAGGGCTTCTGCTGGTTGATGCAACCTCACAGTTGGGGTTTTTTTTTTTCTGTTGGGTTGTAGATTACGCAAGGACAGCTTTTTGAGGAGGCTTTTGAGCTATTAGGGTGTGTCCTTGGCACACTGGCATAATAATGGGATGGGCTGTAGGAATGGTTCTAGGAGGGTGACATCTCTCCTTTGGTGTGTGGGGCTGGTGATCCCAGCTTTTGCCTGGGATCTCCTGAACAGGCTACAAGTGATGAGACTTCGACGGGCGGACATAAGGAAAACGCCTCTGGCGCTTGTTGTTGAGTGTCGAATCCTGACTGTAGCCCTGTTTTCTCAGGAAAGGGGAAGACACTGTTACTTCTGCTTACTGTTTCCAGGCACTGTTGTGATTCAAACTATGCGCATTTGTTCAATGGAGGCTCCAGCTTGTCTAGAGCTTGCAGCCTGGTAATGAACTCTGCAGGCTGGGAGGATGTCAGAGCAGAGCAATAAACAATCTCAAGGGTGTTAAAATAACGACTTCGCTGTCGGGCTTGGGCTTGCGAGGGGGAAATTGGCAGTCCTCTGAAGCAGATAGCAGTCATGTGACAATTGCTTTAAAGATCTGTTTTTTTCTGTTACTGTTTGACATCTCTGTACAGTCTTTTGTCTTCTGTACTGTGATTATTAACGTGCTTTGGAATTTACGGCAGCTCCGCTCAGCTCTGGCAACTTTGCCTCTGTCTGATGAGCTCCAGGCTCCGCTTGCCAGTGGAAAAGAGTCCTTAGAAGCTGGCAATGAGCCGAAACAAGCTGAGGTGGCAGCTCCTTCCGCTCATCCCCACTTCCCAGGGGACTGATGAAGGGCTTAGCCAAACCTTGTCTGTGCTCTGCTCCTGAAGGCACAAGTCCAAGAAGAAGGCCTTCACCAAATACTGCAAGAAATGGCAAGATGAGGAGGGCAAGAAGCAGTTGGAGAAAGATTTCAATAGCATGAAGAAATACTGCCAGGTTATTAGAGTCATGGCCCACACTCAGGTAAGTGTCTGCAGGACTGAGGTGTAGAGTGGAAACAAGCATAAAACTTGATCTGCCACTGTAAGGAGGCTTCTGCCCACATTAAAAGTACTGGTAGTCCTCATTCTGTATGAAAGTGTGTGCTCAGGATGCTTGAGGAGGAACTACTGGCTAACCTCTGAAGCAGTGTCTGGCAGAGACTGAGCCACACTAGGAACTTCTTGGAATGAGCCCTCTGTTGATTCCATGTTGGACTGGGCTCTCCTAATTCCAGCTACAACTGAAAACAAGCTGAATGCCTAAGTGCATTTTGTGTGGTCACCATAGTTTCAGGTTGTCTCTATAGGGTCTGCAAACACTCAGGCTTTTGGTGGCTTCTGTTGCTCAGCTGGAGGTGGTGTTCTGCTGAGTGGTGTGGTGGTGTCTGCCTTAGCAGGGCATGCTGGACTTGTCTGGGAGATGCAGATAAATCTTTCAGTTGGCTGTAAGTGCAGTAAGATGTCTTGTTATAACATGACTAATTTCACTAGATTTTGTGTCTTGTACTGGACAGCAAAGGTAGGATTCCAGCTGCTGTTAACACTCAGAAATCCCTCTGTGCTAAAAGCAGTAGAAATAACTAAATGTGACCCTACCCAAAGCGTCCAGTGTAGTTGCTGCAGGACTAGATTGGTTTGGGTTGGAATGGACCTTAAAGATCATCTAGTTCCAACCCCCCTGCCATGGGCAGGGACACCTCCACTGAACCGGGTTGCTCCAAGCCCCATCCAGGCTGACCTTCAACACTTCCAGGGAGGGGGCAGCCACAACTCCTCCAGGAAACCTGTTTGACTGCCTCGCAACTTCTGTGATAGGTTTCTTCCTTATGCCCAGTCTAAATCTTCTGCAGTTTAAAATCATTGTCCCTTGTTATCTCCTGTCCTGGATGGAGTTCAGCTGGTGGCTGTGGGGGTCAAAAGCACTGGTTAATTCTGCTTTTTTGTTGATGACATAGCCTTTCTCATTAGCATAGGGCCTTTTACTTCAGTATGTGGAATTTTTATAATTTGGGAAAAAATCTGTTGTCTTGAAAAAAAGCCAGATTAGACCAGGACTAAAAGGATGCTGGTGTAGTTAGTAGGTACATCATGGAAGAAGAGTAGGAGCTAATTCTCTTTTTTTTTTTTTTCTTTCCTAGATGCGTTTGCTTCCCCTGAGACAGAAGAAGTCTCACCTGATGGAGATCCAGGTGAATGGTGGTACTGTTGCTGAGAAGGTGGATTGGGCCCGGGAGAAGCTGGAACAGCAGGTGCCTGTGTCATCTGTTTTTGGCCAGGATGAGATGATAGATGTTATTGGAGTCACCAAGGGCAAGGGATATAAAGGTAAGCACGTAGAAGTTCTTCTCTTTGTGGTCAGGGGACAGACCCTGGCCTTGAGTTTCCACAAGGGTGTGGGCCAAGAGCAGAGAAGGTAAAATCATAACTGCTGTCACAGTTCAATGATGAAACCATGGAATGAGCACCGGGCACGGTGCCTGACATCCATGAGGAGTCATTCCATGCTGCCTTCCTTCTGAGAACACAACCTAGGGACAGCTGGGGAGGGAGTGTGGGCCCTGCTGGGGCAGGATTTTTCACCAGGAAATGTAGGTAGTTCCTGAGATGCTGGATCTGGGCTTCCCTTTTGTTGCCTGGGGACAGCAGCTTGAAAGGGGGTTTAAGCTCTAGTTGAATGATTGGTGACCCCTCAGCTTGCCAGTAGTTAGCAACACTTTATTTTTTTTTCTTCTTTCAGGTGTTACCAGCCGCTGGCACACCAAAAAGCTGCCCCGCAAGACTCACAGGGGTCTGCGCAAAGTGGCCTGCATTGGTGCCTGGCACCCTGCCCGTGTGGCTTTCTCTGTGGCCCGGGCTGGTCAGAAGGGGTATCACCATCGGACTGAAATCAATAAAAAGGTTTGTGTCTTGCAACTAACTGCTGGGAAGAAACACGAGTTGGCCCAGGTCACTTGCTGTGTGACAACAGAGTGGAGAGTCTTGCTTTACATACTCTGAATGTCATCTCGGGGACAGTAACCATAGTTCATTGTGTTGTTAATCATGGAATTCATGTATGGCCATGTGTTCTCAAAAAGCAACAGGTGTTTTCCTCCAGCTCTGTAAAATTCTTTGAATTTTGACTGATAAAAAGCCTTTTCTCCTAACTTCGACTAAGCAGCAATTCTTGATGTTTTTAGATCTACAAGATTGGCCAGGGTTACCAAATCAAGGATGGAAAGCTGATCAAAAACAATGCATCCACTGATTATGACTTGTCTGACAAGAGTATTAATCCTCTGGTAAGTTCTTGCAGCTCTGTGGAGAGAATCTGTTCGTTAGCTGCAATCTTCAAATGGGCCTGGTATGAGTTGAATGAAAAAATCTTGAAGAAAAACTTGGTTGCTGTGGGAGGTGGTGTTGCTTAGTCATTCTCAGTATTGACTTGTATAGCTTGGTAATTGCATTTGGTGTGTGGCAGTAGTGTAGAGAGATGTTAAAATTTGGAGGTGATACTTGTAAATAAGGAATAACTTAAAAGGGAGACCAAGTTTTGCTGTGTTGTTGGTCTCATCTTAACAGCAATAAGTGAATTTGCTGTATCAGGAAATTTGGACAGTGAAATTAACACTGGAGAATGTGGGAATGGTCAAGACCCAGAACTGTTTTGAGAACCTCAGTGCAGGCAGATTAGATCACTGGTCCTGCTTTATATAGACTGCTGATCTCTCCTTTCTCAGGGAGGCTTTGTCCACTATGGTGAGGTGACCAATGATTTCATCATGCTGAAAGGCTGTGTTGTTGGGACCAAGAAAAGGGTCCTGACCCTGCGCAAGGTGAGTAGAGCAGTTTGCTGCCACGTGGGCTGGGACACCTTAGGTTGGCTGCACTGTCTGTGGCACAGGTGGTGTTGCCTGTTGCCGTGGGGGTTCACGTACGCAGCTAGAAAGAAAAGCCAAGAAGACTGTTGGCTTATTGGAGAGTGTTTCTTGCACATGGAAGCAGTGTGAGGTCAGAGTGGCTTAGGAGGTGTGAGCTGTGGGAGGTGATAAGGAGAAGTAGCCAGCATGCTGGCAGGTTTGAAAGTGTGCTGCTGCCTGCTCATCTGGAGTCTCTCTTTTGTAGTCCCTGCTTGTGCAGACCAAGCGCCGGGCCCTGGAGAAGATTGACTTGAAGTTCATTGACACAACCTCCAAATTTGGTCATGGCCGCTTCCAGACAGCTGAAGAGAAGAAGGCTTTCATGGTAAGGGTGCTTTCTGAATCTGGCAGCTTTGTGTTGCTTACCTGTTGTCTTTCAGCTAACAGCTGTTGGTAGCTTGACCTATGGATTGCCTCAGGGTCAACGTTTATAGAGTGTGTAGCTTTAGTTACAGTCACAGAATATTTAGTTTGGAAGAGACCTCCAAGATCATCCAGTCCAACCTTTGACCAGCACCATAATCAGCTTAACCATGTCCTTAATGTCCAAATGCCTTTTAAATGCCACCAGGGATGTTGACTCCAGACCACTGTCCTGGGCAGGCCATTCCAATGCCTGACAACCCTGTCAGTGAAAAAAAGTTTCCTAACTCAGCTAAACCTCCCCCCCCCCCAGCTTAGTTGAGATGGTTCACTTTGCCAGCTTATAAGCACAGTAGGGGCTAGTGGTGCACAGTTTGGGCACAAGTCATTCACTGATGAGGTGTGGAACAAGCAATGAGCAGTATCTGGGACCCATGGGGAGTGGCTCTCTCCTGAGATCAGCTCTGGATGGTGCCTGCAGTGGCAAGCTGTCGCTCCCTGAAGAAATCAGTCTGGGAATCACACAATCTGGGTGTGAGGTCCTTGTCTCGAATCAGAACAGTTCTGCTGCTAAGAGGCTGTTCAGGAGCTTCCCCACAAGGTGGCACCAGCATTTCATACCTTGCATCTGAAGTCACCCCTTGTGAGCTGTGTGGCTGGGCCGAATTCAGCTTTCCCTGAAACCTGGAGATGTGGGGGTGTACAACAGGCTGCAGCATCATTGGTGCTTTTTTGTTATTTTCTATATGGCTCGTGGAGAAGAACTCAGTGCTGTAGTTGGAAAGTGATGTGGTCTTCATGCCGCTGTTCACAGTCTGTTCTTTATTTCAGGGACCACTCAAGAAAGATCGAATTGCCAAAGAGGAGACAGCTTAATGTGTGGAACAGTCCTGTAGCCTGTGTGCTCTCAGACCAAAAAATAAATATTTTAAAGAAATTAACTCCGCCTCTTGTTTTATACATACCTGCCTCAAGTCTGATATTCATGCTGCAGGTGCTCTTTCAAAGCAGGGAGTCAGAGCAAGTACAGCTCAGTTTCATCAGCATATCCAGCTCAGCAGAGCTCCTGTAGTGGAAGAAGGAGCTGCTACTGGTTTTCCAGAGCAAAGATGCTGGGGGCAGAGGAAGGCTCCACACAGATGTGGTTGTGTGAAATAAAAAAGCAGCAGGAGTAATTTTCAATTCTTGTGACGATTCTGTCAGTCCTCTGCTGGGTGGCTGGAGAAGGCCTTTGCATCCAACATTCAGAACTAATGAAACTGCTTCAGACAGATAAAACATGAAATCACTAAATTTTGTGATTGAGGCTTGCTGTTGCCACGGAAACCTCCCAGTTTCCATATGACACAGGGGATGTGACCTGCACCATGTTCTGGAGAGCTGCAGATCGCAGCAGGTAACAAGGTGGCCCTGCTCGGTGACAGGGAGTGGGGCCTGCCTGGCAGGGGGGAGGAGGGGGTGACTTGTTCTGCCTCCCACCCTCCAGGGAGGAGGCGGTGGTACTGGTGTTGCATTACTGCATGGCCCAAAACACTCCCTCGGCTCCTGGGGTGAGGGGTTGGGGTGATGTTCCCAGCAGAGTCAGGAGCTGAAGGGCACTCTGCGTGTGCCTGTGCCTGGGACCGGCTCTGCAGGGCCTGTCCCCTCTGAAGCTCTGCGGGAGCTGAGCCCTTATACCAAGAAAGGCAGCGGCAGCCCCGGGTGATTGGCTCCAGCCCCAGCAGTGAGATCACTCAGGCTTGGGGCTGCAGCCTGACAGAAGGCTCCGTGTTAATTTGGAGAACTGCACTGGTGGAGACTACGCTGACCATAATTGGAGAAGTGGCAGAGATTGAGGCAATAACCCTCTGGATCGAGGCACTGGTGTGTGCTGCTCTGAGGGGGACCCAATTCCACGCCATTGGCTCCAAATTGAAATACAGAATGTTTGCAGGGGTGATGTGTAAGGGCCTTTAAGAGTTAAAAGGTGGCAAAAAGGAGGAAAAACATTTACCTTGTTTCCCTAGAAACCAGACTCGATGACTGCACAAGCTGGCTGGCTCCCTGTCAGCCTCGTTTAACACATGAACCTGCTGTCTCATTTCAGCCAAGTGTAACAAGAGAGGTCTCACCCACTAATTTTATTTTTTATTCCCCACCACCACCCCCTTCCGAGTCTCAAATCAGCAGGTAGATGGAAAAGAGCCCTAAACTGGTATTCCCCCAGTGCTGGGAAGTGGAACTTCTAACCTTGATCACTTTGGAGGCCAGGGTTTTAAGAGCAGCTCTTAAAACAGATTTCCTGCCCATTAGGGAGCCTTGGGTGGTCTTTATGCTTGGCTCCAAGATAGGTATTTTAAACCTCATGTATATACAAGTTGGCTAGCAAGTATCCAGCTCTAAGCCAGCTCAGTGCCACTGCTGCTCCCATCAAACCAGTCAAGGTGTGTCAGGGATAACTGGGATTATTGGGGTTGTTGGGGATGATCACCTGTGGCAAGCTATGTGCCACCTTGATGAAATTCTGTAAAAGCACCTAATTTTATAAAATTCAGTCTTGTGGTGAGGCCTTCACTGGAGGCTGTGGAGCTGGTGAAGGTGTTTTCAAGTGTCAATGGTAGTGGTGGGAATTTTCAGTTAAATTAGCATCTAATTAGAAGGAAGAAGCCTGAAGAAATGCTGTTCTTGTTGAAGATGCTTGGTGTATGTCTATCAGGAGGAGCTGCTTCATCCTGGGACCCAGGTTCAGGTTATTTATTCTTAAAGTGATGGTTGCTGGCTGGTAACATGCTGGATGGGGGGGAACCACAAGAGCAGTTTTAAATACTTTTTTATCCTGAGGAAACGAGGAAAATCCACGTCAGGAGGTGGCGCTCCTCCCTCTGTAGATGATGTGTGGGACACTTACCCCAGGGGCTTGCTGGTGGGGCTGGTCTGGAGGAAAACCCTGCTAAGCTGAGGCCAAGCCACCGAGGTGTACCTCTTGGCCCCTCCAAGGGCTCCCTGAAGTCCCATGATGCTGCCTGGGCACTTTGCTAGAGAGCTCCTTAGATCCAGGCTTTGGAGGTCCCTGCCAAGCTGTTCAGGCAGGGGAGGAAGCCAGGGGACACGGAGCTGGCTTTGGCAGAGCTTCTGGCTCCCAGTGTCTGGGTCTGCCTGGCAGCCC
The DNA here is from genome assembly GCA_023637945.1 of Phaethornis superciliosus. Classification (NCBI taxonomy): domain Eukaryota; kingdom Metazoa; phylum Chordata; class Aves; order Apodiformes; family Trochilidae; genus Phaethornis; species Phaethornis superciliosus. Next base: position 60,000,767 of record JAJQWJ010000001.1, on the reverse strand, counting down.
TTGTTTCCCCTGGTCTGCCAGCTCCTGCAGACCATCCATCCTCTGCTCTGGGGATGATCCGCAGTGCAACAGGCAGCAATAGTGCAGCAGCTCTTGCATCGGTAAAGCAGCTCCCAAGAACCTAGAAACTAGGTTTGTTGTGGCTTATGTGGGTTTTTTTAATCACCTTCTCTTAACATTGATCTTCTTCTCTTTGCACAGTCATCTCACCCCCTGCAGTGCCTCTGAGGCATTGCTTGGGTGTATCTTCCTTGCTCCAAAATGGCCAACAACATCCCTACCCGTTCAGAAAAGATCCCGCGCCCCGGATGGTGGTCAGACCAACCCCAGAGCCACAGGAGGGATAGCCCTGACCCCTCCAAAATAGCTCTGGGCACCGTGGGAACGTGCCCTGTCCCAGCTGGTGCTGGGATGGCCATGGCTGGGAAGCAGGGCTGGGTTTCACCCCCAGCACCCGGTGCTCCCCAGCTGCCAGTGGCAAAGGAGCTGGGATCCGGTGCTCCTTTGGGAGAGTGTGGGGGGTGCAGTTTTCCAGCCTTCTCAGGGCACATCTGGCTCCAGCCTTGCCTCTTCCCCTCACTGGAGATGAAACGAGGCGCAGCTGTGGACGCTGGAGCGGAGATGTTAGAAGCGCATGAAGTCGCCCGGGGTGGGGGGTGGAGAAAAAACCTGTTGGGTTCAAGTTGGAGGTCTTGGCTCCTGCAATCAGCTTCACAAGTGGCCCAGCTGACACCCCTGCCTCCCACCCCGGCCCCTGCCTTTGATCCCAGTGACAGGCAGAGAGCTTCAGCTACTTTTGACGGTGCTGACGAAGTTGCCCCGGGGGAGTCACAGCCGGGTTCACACGCCGGGCGGTGGCTTTTCTGCTGGAGCAGCTCCACTTTTTGGAGTGCTGCATGTGTTTGATTTGCAGCCACCCCCCCGCCACAGCCTAAGGACTGCTTTCATACCTGAACAACTCTGGCTTCTCATCAAGCCTTGGAAGTGCCTGTGGGACCTGCTGGGGGGATGGATGTGAGGGGAAGATGGATTGCTGGAGAGGTCAGGCCCTCCTGGTGAGAGGTGAAGGAGTGGTGGGCAACCTTGGTCTGGGACCACAGCCCCACAGCCAAAGCCAAAGCCCTCCCAACCCCATGGCCAGCACAGCCTCCACACCATTGGGTGTCAGTGGTCTCAGTTCAGCACTGCTCCCTGGTTAGGAATAGGTCTTAGAGGAGCTCACATGGCTTTTGGGAAATCCACTCACTCCCCATTCCCAGCCTGGTGTTTGGGAAGCATGTGTTTCTGTGGCAATCACCAGGCACAGCAGAGAAGACTGTATTTATCTCCTACTGCTTCCTGACTTCCCCAAAATGTGGTGTGGGGCTGCTCTCCCTTCCCAGTGGGAATGACCACCATCCCAGGGTCCCCAGGGCTACCAGCTGCCTCTTGAAAGAGCTTCACAGGGATCAGACCCCTGCCAGTCCCAAAGCACCCCGATGCCAGATGGCATGTGTGGCACCAAAAAAAGCAAGGAATGGAGCCACATGTCCAGGTTTGGTATGGTGGCCTAAGTGACATGAGGACAACTCTCCAAGGCTGACCACCAGCCTCAGGCATCACTTCACACCCAGCCACCATATTACAGGGCTTTAGAGATATATATATATTTTCACTTCTTTCTTGACATGAGGGGTGGTGGAGACTGAATCAAACCAGTGCTGGCTGTTCCTATTGTGTGTGGCTGGTGGGAGAGGTTCCCTCCCCAGCTCATCCTTCCGTGGAGACAATTCCCCTCCCCAGCTTTATGGCTGGAGCCGTCTGCCTTGTGTTCCGCTCCTATCTGTCACTCTGTTCGAGGGCTGGATGGAAACCAAAGTTCATTTTTCCCCTTGGGAATCAGCCAGCAACTGAGGCCCCGGTGGGGCCGGGTCGGTGAGGAGCTCTTGATGGCAGGAGGTATTTATAATCTTTGTTTGGTTCCAGCAAGGCTGGACGCCCACTCCCGCTTCCCTCCATACAATAAGATCAAACAGCTCTGGGACATTTCCTTGCTCCTCGCAGATGGAATCCCTGCATCTCTCGCCCCACTCCGCCCTGCCCGGGGCTGCAGCCTCTTCCTTCTCTCAAAGACTTGGGGAGTCACTGCTGCTGGTTCTTCCACCTTAAAATGTGGGGTTTCCTTGTTTTTCCCACCCCCCTCCATTTCCAGAGGTTGTGGGTGAGAGGTGATGGGGCACTGGGACTGCAGCACCTTCCCCACCTCAGCTTTATCTCCTCTCCTATTTCTGAGGGACCTCATCGAGGACCTACCCAGGGTCTGAAGGCTCCCACGCAGGACATGCATGCTGTGCCCACTGGTGTCACCACTGTCAGGGACCAGAAAGTAGAAATACACCTGCTCCTGGTAAGGGGTTGGTGTCCAGCAGGATTTTATTTCTCTGTCCCCCACTTCTCTCCTCTTCCTCAGTGCCTGGCCCCGGTGATGAGCAGGGATGAGGAGAGGCTGAGGTCCCAGAAGCACAATACAGCTGAGATGGCTGGGTTGTCTGTGTCACTAGTGGTGTGGAGGCAGGTGACAACCTTGCTGTGGGCACCTGATCCTATTCACCCTATTCCAGCTAAGGGCTTTGGCTGTGCTGCCCCACCGGGGGCCTGTGCAGACCCTTTGTCCAAGGCCATTTTGCTCTGGGGATCTCTCTTGAGGGAGACCACCAACACCACTGCCAGGGGTGCAGGATGGAGAGTGTACAGCAACCCTCAGGAGGTGACACCCAACAGCAGCAAAGGACAACCATCCCTCAGGTTTTGTTTGGGATGGAGTGGAAGCATCCAAGCACTGTCCACCTGCAAGCAAAGGTGTGGTGGGCAAATGCCCACCCAGCTTCAGCCTCCTCCCCACCACCCTGAGAGGGGCTTCCCAGGAGGGCAGCAGCAGTTGGTGGGAGCTGTGGCTGGCCACATCCACATCCCAAGCTGGGCTGTGCTGTCTTCTTCTCCCAAGCAGGTTCCCACTCCCTTCTCCCAGCAGGTGCCTTCCCCAGGTGTCCCCGGTGCCGGGGGGTGGGAGCTGATGGTGTGGCGGGGGGGCTGGCTGCGGGCAGGGGCTTGCGGCTGCTTTTCATGTCCCCCCTCCCTGCCTGTCTCAGGCTCCCTCTATCAGCAGGTGCCTGTGATCTTGGGGGTAATTACGGGTGTCAGATTCGGGGCAGCCAAGAGGGGGTTTTGGAGGGCGGGGGAGGTGGCAGGGAGCAGCAGGGGAACAGTGAGGCGCCAGGGAAGGATGGAACAGGGTGGGTGCTGGTGGGATTTCGGTGCTGTTTCACTGGGATCTTGCCCTGCTCTCTGTCCAGGTGCCATGGTCCATGCAGATAGGTGCTGGCCCCGTTTCAGGGTCTGCAGATGCTCCCCCACAGCCATACACAGTCCTTGTGGAGATTGGGATCATCCAGCTCCATTAATCTCATCTCCTTGTACTCAGCCTGGCCCCATGCACCCATGCAGCTCTCATCCAGCACCAGCCAGGACTGGGGAGTGAGGGGGACAATACAAAAACTGCACACCCAGTGTTTCCCTTCTCTTGAGGACATGTCTAACCCCCTCCACCCCATGCTGCTTTGCTTCTTATGCCCCAGGCTGAGCAAGGCTGTGCCTGGAGAGCCAAAATGCTCATATCTTCCCCCCCTCAACTCCCGGCTTTTGGCATCCCTTCTTCAATTCCAGCCTTCTTCCCCATGGGAAACTCTCAGTAAGGCCCTCCCATGCTTCCCAGCTCCTCCTTGCCCTGGGGTGCTGAGCTGGGTCTCCCTGGGGCAGGGGCATGGGGTGAGGGCCAGTTCAGCCAATGGAGGAAACAGAGGAGACGGTGGTGAGGCAAGGACCCAGGTGTGAACCCAGGCAGGTAGCAGGGCTGTGACTCAGATATCCAAGAGAAAGCACCCTGGTGCCCCAGCTGCCAGCGTGGCTTTTCCAGCAGGGAAACCAGACAAGCCACTGGCCCAGCTGCTCACCAGTGTTCTCATCCAGTAGCTGTGTTCTCCTGCCCTGGAGCTGTTGGGGTGCAGGAATCCTGAGCTTCTAATTTTAGCTCATCTCATTTCCATGGGGCAAAGCACCTCTTTCTCTTGGAGACCTGAGAGATGTGTGTACCCCACGTTTTTTCCTCCCCTCCAGCCAGCTTCATGTCAGAATCTGGTGGGGTCCAACCATGAGCACCCCTTCTCCTTGAAGGCAACCTTCCCTCTTCCTCTCCTTTCTGTCCAAAGAGTTAAATCTCTCTCTTCAATTCAACGCTTTTCCCCTCCCTCCTGCCCCCGGGATAATGTTTAACCGAGCCCATTGCTAATTAAATATCGATGACCTCAGGCAGGTTTTGTTATCGTCTGGAAACACCTGATGCATGTGTCACCAGCAAGACTTTTTCTGGTCTCAAGTACACCGGCAACCCTTGAACTTGCCTTGGCTTTTCCCTTCCCACCCTGCCACCAGCCACCCCTTCCCGTGGGCACCAGTGCTGCCAGGGGAGGCTTTGCTGCTTCTGAGCTTCACAGGGGACAAATGCAGTGGGAAGGAAAGGTGTATTCCTCCTCTCCTTTCCCAAAGCCTGGACATCGCTGCCCACCATCTTGACTTGGTGGACTTGAGTCTGAGCCTGTTCTTTCCCACCTTGGACAAGTGTGGGGATAGCCTGGCTTAGAGTTTGCCTTTCCAAAAATATCTCCTAGGTTTCCCCAGTGGAGAAGTGAAGCCTCACAAAGAGGAGAACACCCGGTTCCCACTTCCCCTGTCCCCCAGAGCAGATCTGGGGCAACACCACTGGACTGAGCAGGCTAGAGCAAAAAGAAAAGTATTGAGAACCAGAAAGCTGGGAGGGAGTTGAAGATATTCTGGAAGGGGGTTATCTGAGACGAGATGGATTTTTACAGGGGCAGAGCCCCTTCCTAGATGGGTTTGGGACAACTGGCCCCCTAAGTTGGGTGTGTGGAAGTGGGGGGGGGACCTCTCAGGAATCATGTGGCAGCCAGGGTTTCCTGCTAGCTCTACCAGCCTTCTAAGCAGCCTCTGAGTCTCACTGCTCAAGCAGGTTTCTCAGCCCTGCAAAAATTCTCAGGACTGGTTTTCTTTGCCGCGAAAAGCAGAGACTTCGCTGACATCATTTTCACACTCCATGGTATAAATAGCCAACCTGAAAAACAAAGGAAAACTCCCCACGAAGACCATGTAAGGCAGAACTACAGTTGCACCATTTATTTATTCGCTCACCGTAGCTATTTCCTGCTTCTGTTGGTCAGAGACCTCCTGTGTTGGACAAAAGTCAACTTTTCCTCCCCCGTCAGGAACTTACAGATCAGCAGCACTGCTGGAAACGGGGGGATTACAACCCCCTGGCCCCAGCGGGGCAGACTCCTACCTGTGGTTGGCCTTGGTCCCACCAGTTTCTCCAAGGTCCTGTGTAACTTCTGGGTGTCTACAGGGTCAGCAGTCATCTACAGCTCTACAGGGTAGTGGTCATCTTCCTGTAGAGCAGCAAGGCCTGGGCTGAGGGTGGAGGGATTGGAATGGCTGGAGACAGTGCTGCAAGGCTGAATGTTTGCTCAGAGTTGCAGGATTTCTTTGTGTTCCTCTGGCTCCATGACATCTCTTCCATTCCACCACCTCCAAGATACCCACAGCCCCAGCTGGAAGCGGTTGCCCCATTAAAGCAAGGCCTGGTGGCATGGTTTCCAGGTGGAAACCCAGATGGTGCCACACAGAGCCAGTTTTTGCTGCCCCCCAGGCTGCAGGTCGCTGCTGTGTGAGGTGAAGGCAGCGCCTGGTTAGAGGTGAGAAAGCACCTGCAATGGGGAACACAGCACAGGCACCCATGAGCACCTGGACTTAGCTTGTTGAACAAGTCAGGGTGAGGTTATAGACATCTTCTTTGGGCTCCAGCTGTGCTCCTGCTCTGCAGCTTTTTCTCAGCACTTGTTGCTGCCTCCCGACCTGCCAGTGGATTGGTCCTTGCCTGAGTTTCCCAGCTCAGTTCAGGCAATCTTAGGGCCTTTTTACCCCTACCTCAGCTGTGCTGTCTGGCTTTGCACCAAGAGAAGGGAGTGATGCTTCCCTCCATGGTTCCACCAATGCATTGGGATTCTGGCAGCTCCTCGGCAGGGAGAGGTGACAAGCAGCCAGGGTTGGGACCTCCTACAGAAGGACAGCTAGATCCAGGAGGGAATTTTGGACTACAGATGGGGGTTCCCTGAATTTCAAATCTTCATTTGAGATGCTAAGCAATCCCAGCTCTCTGTTAGGAATGCCTGGAGCAGATGGATGGACAGTCAGGTCCAGGGCTACTGCTGCACAGGAGCATGTCTGCAGGGATTACATCTCTTGATCCTGCCTGCAAGCTAGATCTGCCTTCTCCTCTCCAGATAGAAATTGCCCTTGTCTGGTCCCTGAAAATGCCCTGTGCCCTGGGAAATGGAGCTGAGTTGGCAAGGGAGAGCACAGCATGGCCCCTGCTGCTCTGCTGGCCACTGGTGGGGATGGGAGTCTTCCTAGAGATGGTGTCAGAACTGCTTTGCCTGGCCTCAAGGGCCAAGGTGTGGGGATAGATGGGCCTGCTGGCAGGCAGTGAATCACCCAGGATTTTCCCTTTTTTTCTGCCCATTCTCCTGCCTGAAATCCTCTCTTTGCATCAGTGACCCCAGGAGATGGGCAAGAGGGGGGTGCCAAAGGTTGTCGTGAGCCGGCCAGGGCCCCAGCTCAGTCTGGCTCCGGGGAGGGTCCTGTCCAGCAGACTGTCTCCTTGGTCATTGTTATCAGAGTAATTCTCCAGCAGTTCGAATCCTGTTTTTGTGCTGGTGTTGCCTGGCTCTACGGGAGTGAGGGGGGAGAGAGAAACACAGGAAACGGCAGCGACGGAAGCAGAATCATCTCCTGGAGGGAGCGAAGAGCTGCTGACGCCACCAAGGGGGAACAAAGACAGAGATTCAGAAAGGCTTCTGCACGGGCTTGTGCTGGAGACAGCCCGGACAAGTTGTCTCAGTCCCAGCTTACGGCACAGCTCCAGCCTCTCTGGCTTGCTGCTTCTTCATCTCCCCCAGCCTGAGCCCCCGTGATGAGCTCTGGGGTGCAAGGAGACTTTGGAGGGGGAGCAGGGTGGGAAGAGAAGGAAGCAGTCAGCCAACACCAATGCAGGAGAAACTCTATGGAGGGCCACCCAGAGGGATGTCCTCTAGCCCAGCTCCAGATGCTGGAGCTTTGGCTAGGGCAGCCGTGGGAGCAGAGCAGTGTGCAGTGGTGGCGTGGGTGCCAGCCTGGACTCTGTCTCAAAGCTCACCCCTCCACAACCCTGAAATGCCATGGGGGCCATCCACACGCCCCACGTGCACAACGGGGCCTCTGTCCCATGGGCACGAATGGAAAATTTGAGTAAAAAGTCCAGAGGGCCTGGCCGCCAGTCTCACCCGAGGCCGGGAGGAGCGTGCAAGCTCCTGTGCATGTCCCCATCCACTGTGCCCTTATTGTCTCGAGGAATCCCCCATGCACTTTCTCTCCTGAAGATGTGGGTCAGCAGAGCCACAGCGCAAGTGCAAAAGGCTCTTCTGGGTGGCTCTGGGTCAGGAAACCTGCTTTCCTGGTACGAGACAGAACCTTTGAGTCTCCCAGCCCTGGTCCTGTGGGATGCAGCTGTCCTCACCAAGCTGGGATGAAGAGCTCTCTAAAACCCCTGGTCTTGAGCATAGCAGTGAAGAGCAATGACAGTGGTTGCAGCCTTCTCCTCAACACACTTGTGCTAAGGAAGTCCAGACCCTGTATCCCTCATTCCAAGAAAATGATGTGTACTACAGCTGCCTGCAAATGAAGACCCTCTTTTTTGGTGTTACTCAGATCCTTCTGTGGCTGGGAAGGAAAAATCTGCCTCAGTCCCATAAGATGCAGGTCCTCTTGGTCCATAATACCATCCACATGGCACATGCTCCAGAGCCAGAGGGGATGGTCTTCCAGAGATGCCGTGAGTTTCAATGCTGCTGCAGTGCATCACTGACAACTGGAAGAGTACCAGGGACCATGGAGCCACACAGGATGGCCCTTCTGCAAGGAAGCTCACAACATCCCTACCCTGCTGCCTGTGGCAAGAGTGGCACAGTCAGGATGCTGCTGCCACCAGGAGCACTGCTATTCCCAGGGTCTGCCTTTGTGAGCAGTCTTCCTAGCTGGAACACGAGCACCAAAATGTCACTGGCCCCTTATCTGCAACACATCCAGGTCCTTTTTGGTACCCACTCAGCCTCCAAAAATAACTCCAGCAGAGGGAAAGAATACATCCCCAAAATAGCACCGCCACTCAGGCTCGCCAGAGCTGGAGCTGACACCTGGTCAAGTGCCCATCGCAGCTTTGCAGGGAGATTTCAAGTCTATTTTCCTGCACTTTCCCAAGCTTAAAATAGCAGCTACGACCTCATCGTAGCTTTGCAGCCTCTGCCCAAGGCAACAGCAGCTGTCACCTGGATGCTTTGAGCCATCCCTGGCCACTACCAGTGGGTGATCACCCTGCATGGGTCCCTTGTGGAACCCCTCTGCCCACATCAGGGCAGGGAGGTGTGGAGCCACAGAGCAGAGCAAGGACCAGGTGAGTCACCCCCAGGGATGCAGGCAGGGATGCAGGAGGAGCAGGCCATCTGGTTGGCTCTCCTGAAAAGGAATGCTGCTGAGGAGGAGGAAGCTGGGAGGAAGGAAGGCCTTGTTTGTCTGTTCCCAGAGCGGTGCAGGAACTGCTATATGTGGAGTTACCTGACCTCACTTATATCTCCGGATGCTCTTCACCAGCTTCACCCCCTTTCCCTTGAGCTTCCCCACCTCCCCAGCTCCTGCAGCCCTGCTTTTGGCCATGTTGCTGCTGCTGCCTCTCCTCTGAGCTACCCCATCATCAGCAGCTGGCTTCCTCTGGGCTGAAAGTCCTCTTCCGCCTCCTTAGGCTCCAAATTTATCCACACCTGCTCTTTCTCCTGGATGGATCATATTTGGTCCCTGCACATAGGTCCAGGAGTCCATCTCTGCGTGGCCACAGGGCTCTGCCTGTCCAGGAAGGCAGGGAAAACCATGGCAGGTGGGGTGATTTGTGGGCTTCTAATTATGGAGAGGATGCTGCAGGTGTGGGGTGGCATATGGGATGCTCTGTGGGACCCAGTTTGGAAACTGAGGACTTAGGAAGCAGGAAATTTGGGCTTTGCATCCACCACTGACATGTTGGACTTCCACAGCACATTCAAACCCTACATATCTCAGTTTGCACCTTGTGCATCCTCCTGCCTCACACAGTGTCACACAGCTAGACTGGTCAGCATCCGTGAAGGACGAGTGTATAGGACCATGATGCAAAGGTTTCTTGTTCTTTGTAGACTATTGCTTCCTCTCTTCCCCCTCCCTTTAGAAGATCTGGGTGAAGATGTTTATGCAGAATACAAAAGGTTTAAGGATGTGTGTTGAATACTGAGGGATGGACCCCAGCATGAGAAAAATGCTGATCTGGGAACAGGATCCATCAGTGCTGCTCTTTGTATTGAACAGCATTTCCTAGGGCAGGTGGTGGAAGGGATGAGGATGCTGAGGACAGGAGGGCTGGGAATCACAAAACTGATGGGGATGGAGGCACATTCTGCTGCAGAATACACCTGGGGGATGTCACACATGTCCAGAAGGAAGGCTGAGAAGGGAACATGGAAGGGTATGTGGAGGAAAGGGAGAGGAGTAATGATGTTTGTTGAATGGAGGTTAGAGCAGGGATATTTTTGGGATCAGGGAAGGCTTTTCTTTCAGGGACTACACTGGTGAAGGGCTGAGAGTACCTTTAAGTACCTCCTCAAATCCAGCTTGAGGGATAGAGAGCAATGGAAATGGGCTGCTGAGGTACACCAAGGAAAGATGAGAAGGTAGGGAGTGGCAAACCTCAGCACCCTGTGTAAAGTTTTGTTTTCTTCCAGGGAGGAACTGTTCAACTGGAGACTCTCTGGTTCTCTGAAACCTCATAGCACCCCATTTAACTCATGGTAAAATTAGGGGCTGAGACCCTTCCAGCCTGGAGGAAGAGGAGGGAGAAGGGGGTCAAAGCAGCAAAAACAACACAATCAAGGAAGCTAATTTCAAGATTGGGAAGTATTTTTTGAAATAACAGGTTATTTCTCAATTTAGGAAATGAACTAAGCACCCACTGGCCCAGAAAGGACCATGTCAAGATCTCATATCTCTGAATTCAACAACTCATTGAGCGAGCTGAGGTCACCACTAATTGCAGAGTACAGGAACTCGGGGAGAGGAAGAGGGGACCGGATGCTTGGTCAAAATACCTTAAGAAGTGATGTTAAGGATATCCCCTCTCCTCCAGAGCCAAGATGTGACAGCAGCCCCCTGGGGCTCCATGAGGAGTGATGGTGAGGGGGTCGCTTGCAGCAGGTGTTCTCAGAGAAGTTGCCCCACAGCTCTTCCCACCTCCTCCATTTCTCCTAACCTTCTTCTGCCAGTAGTATTTGTTTCCTCCCACTGTCCATTTTTCATTTTAAACCAAGAATCAGCATTTGAAACCTTCCAAGCTCATGCAAACAGGATACACGTGGGTCAGGACTGAGTGAGCAGCAGCACAGTGGCAGAGGGGTGAGATTGCTGACCCAAGGAAGGCCATGGGGACAATGTGATGGGCTATGGAAGGTCTGGAAGAGCAAACAGACTGGCACTGGGGCAGCAGGAGAAGCAAGAGGCCAGGCTGAACATCACGCCAGGCCTTTGTTGTCTTTGAGGGATCTTACTTGCACATCATCCTGTCCAATTCCACTGCTCATCTGTGTGATGGAGTTTCCCATGTTCAGCTGTGAACCCTGGCAGTGCTTTCCCAGGGAGGTGCAGGGAAGCCCTGCGAGATGGTGCAGCCCCTCAGGGTCCTCCTGCTCATCGGTCAGACAAATGTGAACTTTAAATTCTTCAGTAGAGTCCTGTGAACCACTGATATATTTCCAAAGAAGGGGGATGTGGTCATGAGTGGGGTTATGGCAGAACACGAGGAGAGATGCACAACTTTCCTGGTTCCCAGGAAAGGAAGCCACCAACTGTTACCAGAAAGAGGAATACCAATGGAAGAGCAACTTAATTAAGTATCTAATTAAAACAGGTGACAGAATGCAATTTCCCTCCTGGAGGGACTTTTGGAGCTAGGATGCTCCTGACCTTGTCCTTTTTGCCACGGCCAAGTGCCAGACTGGGAAGAGTAGCTGCAGGTCCCCAGCCACCTTCTCTGCTCCCCAGTGCTGGATCCCACTGGCTGCCATCCCACCTGCTGGGGAAGGGACGATGATACATGTCCCCCCCCCCAGCTGCTTGTGGCTCTGCAGGAGGCTGGGCTCTTCTCATCTCCCAGTGCTCTCACCCCTTCTAAGTTCCCTTTCCTCTGCAGTGCTTGGAATTACAGCCCTCCCCTCTACTGGGATGGAGATGTGATGTTTGCAAGCCAAGACGTTGATTGCAGCTCTCAGTGTCCAAGTGGGATGTGTCTACAGACCTGGGTGATCATCAGCACACAGAGGTGGTGGGAACCAGTGGCCAGACCATGTCCTTGAAACAAAGCACCTTTCATCTAGGACTGAGAGATCCCACAGCAACAGACCAGGCCATGCACAAACCCACTTTCCCTTGCAGGGCAACATCATCTGAAGGTCCAGTTCACTCAGGCTGTGCTTGATTCCAGTGTCTGTTTCATTCTTTCCCTCCACCTACACCCTTTTTCCCCTGAAGAAAAGTCTATGATTTTTTGGTTGTTGTTGTGGCTTTGTTGGGTTCTTTTGTTGTTGGTGGGTTTTTTTGTTTGTTTCTTTTTGTGTGTGTGTGTGATTTGTTTGTTTGTTTGTTTTTGTAAAGTGGCATTGTCTCTTTGATCCCTAATTCCTAGCCATGCAAAACAAGGCATGCATCTTACTGGAGACAGGATAGAGGACTCTTGGAGTTAATCGTTTTCTCCATTGTCTTTCAAATGTGTGTTGAGATGTCTGTAGCTGGGGAACCCATTGTGCTGCCTTCCTGCTTGTTTTTCCAACAGTCTCCAGTGAATAAAAGCAATGCAGGGTTTGTAATACACTTTCCATGACCTCTAATCTTGCTGTGCAATCTATCTTAACTGCCAGGTCGAGTACAGTATTCATTAAAAGCCATTCCACCTCCATCTCACCTACTTCTCTAAAACCCAGTCCCAAGATTTCCCTGGTGGACTCCAACTTCTCTTGTCCAGACCACCATCACCTCTGCCCTCAACCATAGCTCTGTCTCCCTTTTTTTGCTCTCCTAAGTGCTCTCTTTTCCCTCTTTCCGCTGGGTGCTTGGACCTGGAGGTGTTGGCACAGGGGCATGTTGGGCACGTGGAGTTGATGGATGCTATTGAATGTGTACCTGTACCTTCAAAATCATCCTACCTGCCAGTGTCCAGGCACACTTGTGTTGGCACAAGGAGGTAGTAACTCAACCACCTATGCTGGAAGCACAAAAGGAGACAAAGCAGTGGCTGGAGGGTACCTCAGGGCAGACAAAGCCCTGGGTTTTCCTTCCCACCCTGGCTATGAGCTCACTTTGCCGCGTGGGCTTGATGAGATTCACAGATGCCGAGGCACACAATGTGGTAGGGAAACCCTTGTTCTACTGTGGTTATTCCGCACAGCTCCTCTGGGAATGTTTGCCCTTCTTACTGCTTTCCTGCCACAGCAGAAGCCCTCAGGTGTCCCTCAGCTAGGACAGCCACCTGGGCTTTGAGATGAGTCACCCCCTCTTCCCGTGCTCTCCTCAGCCTTCCCCTTGGCGAGGACAGGCCACAAACAGCAGGAATGAATCAGAGGCTGGGATAGCTGAGGGATCAGCATCCCACCTCTGGGCATCCATGTATGTGTGTCCCAGATGCAGCACCATAGAGGACTGGGCAATGCCCACGGCTGGGTGGCACAAGCTGGTGGCCTCAGGGCACAGAGGAATCTCCAAGTCATCTCACTGGAATCTGTACTCAAGTGTCCCTGCTTAAATGGACTGCATTTTCGTTGTGGTCTTTTCCACCACCAAGACGATATTCCCGGATCCTGATCAGGACAGAGAAACTTTCCCTCTCCCACTTCAAGAATTTATGCCCAGGCCAAGGGTAAAACACCAGCTCCATGCTTTGGCTTTCTTGCAACATCATGAAGCCTTTTCTCCTCATTTTTTTCTCTCATTTACTTCTTCACACCAATGGGTAGGCCCTGGCCTGGATGTCTGTGCCTGCCTTGAAGAGTTGGCAGGTTATTCCTCTTGAACTGCCAGAGCAAATGGCCAATCTCCCCCCTGCTGGAAAGGGGGTGTAGGCAGCAAGGTGTGGAGCTGGGGCACCACCACAAACCATATCTGCCACCACAGCTAAGCTGTTTGTCAGTCACATCTGCTGAGGAGGCAACCAGCAAGCCTAGTCATGCTCTGGGATTCCCAAGTGCTGTGCAGCTGAGCCTCTCTTAAAATTTGGCAACAGTCTGAGTCTCACTGGAACCAACCATTTGCAACTTTTCTGCCTTCTTCCCATTTCCCAGAGAACTCCCACTGAGCTCATGACGTGCTTGTCCCTCACTGTGGGAAAAAGCTAGGACTGGTCAGTGAAGGTGTCACAGCCATAACAACATGGGTTGGGAAAAAGGTTTGGCAAGCAAGATTTTCTGGACATTGTCATGCAGAGCAGGGGAAAAGGGGATCAGATGAAGCTGTCAGAATGGTTGTCTTTGGATTTAGGAAGGGCAGCTGGAAATCAACCTCTTCTAGAGATGGCTCAGGTAGTCACAAAAGAGACTTGTGGTTTAGTAGCACTGCTCTTCTGGACCTTTATTCCCAGACCTCTGCTCTTTTCAAACCCACCACACTTGTGGAGGCAGGAGGCAGAGTCAGGTCCTTGAAGCATTAAGAATGTGGCCTCATTAAGCAAAACCTGCAGGATCATGTGCTGAGGTCCTACAGCTGGACAGCATCAGAGGTATTGGTCCTTGGCTGTTGTCCTTGGCCTGTGTACATCACCAGGTTTAAGTTTTCACATACGCTCTGAATTGCTTGGGGTAGTCTGCTACCTGGTTGTGGTGCAAGTCCACGCTTGGTACCATGAGTGTGAAAAAAGCTGATCGCCATTATGGTAAAGGACTGGACAGACTCAAAGTTCTTCACTGGTGAGCTGTGAAACCTGCAGGGGCCAGCAAAGAGAGGGTGGTGGTAGCTGGAAAGACTACTACCATGCAACAGAGCAGGAGGGTTGGAGGAACTCATTCTCCTGACAGAGTGCACAGCCCAGGTTGGAGACAGTGTGGGTAGGTGTTCAGATGCTCCCCACTCCCTTCCAGGCAGGTAGTGCTGCAGTGAAATGTTATCCAAATATCCTACCACTTTTATCAGCCTTGGCTCTGCTGCCCATAATCTCACTCCTCTTTTCCGAATTGCTCCTCAGTTTACAGCTCCTGATTGGAATCGATGGGGCGTCACGCAAGGGAACCAGAGAACACAAGTCAAGAGGTGGGAAAAGAGAAGTGTCCATGGCCAGGCTGCTCCTGTGGGAGCTGACCAGAGAGGGTGGCAGGTAGAGGTACATGTGCCCAGGGGAATGGACACAGGGGTAGCTCTGGCCCTTGTCCTTCCTTGTTCTGGCTGCTCTTCGTCCCGGTAAGCTGCCCCAGACTCATGTTATCTCTGATGAAAGGCAAACAGAAAGGGGAAAGTGAGAAGGAACTCCTCATCCGAGAGGGCTCTTATCACTTTTCCGCTTCCCTCGCCCCGGAGAGATAGGGCAGCTCAATGCTCTGTTGTTCCTCAGGGGGCCTCTGCTACCCTAACCCCGACTGCATGGGGATGTGACAAGGGCTCATTGCCCCACAGTGCTCCCTGCCCCACAGCTCACTAGGCACCCTAAGCATGTGCTCCAGACCATAGAGTCATAGAATAATTTGGGTTGGAAGGGACCTCTAAAGGTCATCTAGTCCAACTCTCTTCAGTAAGCAGGGACACCCTCAACAAGATCAGACCACGCCAATGTGTAGGCACTGCTTGCACCTCCATCCTCACCTGAGAGACCATCACGGTTCCTTTGGGCTTTGCATCCCTCATCAAACACACCGGAGATCCCTCAGTGAATAAAGAGCAGTTTGCTTTGCTTTGGGGCTACCAAGGTTTCATGCCAGTCCCAGCACATGCTCAGTTGTGTAGCTAGCATGGGCAGTGCATGGTGGCCCCAGCCACGTGATGGTGATATAACTCACCACAACCTTGATCAGTAATTAAGGCTGAGATATAAAACCCAGGCTCTTATCAGCCCCTGCCGTGAGTCTCAGCACGCTTACACAGTGACCAAAGTCAATTAAATCTCCAGCAGAAACAGAGCAGGTTGAGCTTGATGGCTGAGGATGGGAGGAGGTAGCCACAGGTAGTTGGATGCCCCTCTCATCAAGGGCAGGCAGAAGAGCTGAAATAGCCTGTGCCACCTCATATGGTGGAGGCAGAGATGGCACAGCCCCGTGCCCCATGCTGGTAGCAGCAGGAAGAAACTGCTGGTCAACAACATTGTGAAATCTCAAGGCTCCTTCCACCCATCCGTGTAAGAAGAGCACTTGGGAAAAATTTTATGCGGCATGCCAGCTGCCAGAAATGGCGAAGCTATTGATCATCAGGTTACAGAGCTACAGCGTAAAATTGTGTGAATCCAAAGAGTGAACAGATGGCCAGCCTGAGCAGGGATGAAATTATTTTGTTGCAGAACTGACAAGCAGATTGATTCAGTGTTAGCACAAGAACTGGATTTGATTTGGCAGAGAAGACAGGGTGCTTGCAAGTCTTGGTAGTGCCACATTTATTCAGCTTTCGGATTTTTATTCATCCTGAGATTGTTTGACTCGAGTTGGAGATGCACTCACACACAATTCACTCAGCTGTGGTTTGATGGAGTTGCCCAAATATTGCTATCCAGTTTCATTTTAGATGCAGTAGGATATCCTGCCTCGCCTCCAGCTGCTACTCCAGATGGGTGTTGGTCTCCAGTAAGTCCCGTGAAAGACCTAGCAGGCCCCTTCATGTGTCTCAGATAGCCTAAAACATCTCAAGAGGCTCTAAACAACTGTTTTGACAACAGGGTCACAGGATTATGGATATATTGAAGAAAATACTTAGTTTTGCACCTCACACCTTTTTGTGATATTGTTTGGAGATTTTTGGTAGCATAGACAAATCTCTGAGGATGTGGGGGCAGTTAAAATAAAAGGGTCTGTTCAGCAGGTTGGGGGACAATATCTTTGTAGGCCTAAAGGCAAAGAAAGTGCAAATATTTCCACTCTCTGTTCTCAGACTGGAGATTACAAGGACCCTTCTCTCAGTAACTGAGTTCTCTCACAAAAGCACATCTCTGAAGGTCTTGAAAACTTAGAATTGCCTGTGACTTACATGCTGATTCAAAATAAAATTGACCAGAAATCATAACTGGAGTCTGAAGAAGAAGTCGGTCAAAGATAGGAACTCTGACCCAAATAGCAACAGCCACCAAAGCTCCTTGCAGAGTCAAGCCCAGTGAAAGCAGAGGGATATTTGCAGCTCAGAGCAGTCCAGTCCAGTCGCAGAGCTGTCTCATTTTGGTACCACTAAAGCAGGGTGTCTGGGAAAGTCCCCTTATATTTTTCGTTGAAGAGGAACTGGTGCCAATGTAAAGAAGCCTGGCAGAAAATGAGGGCAGGTTCAAGCAGGTTCAGCCAGGGGAAGTTGGGCTCTGGAGGCTTTTACCAGATTGGTGCAATCAGTGTTGCACAGCCTGCTCTCCCAGGGTCTTCTGCAGGCAGCGTGCTTTGGGGGACCTCTTTTTGCAGGCAGTTTGGAAAAGTATCTTTACCTTCACACCCGTAGTCCCTGCCTGGCAGAAGAAGAACTAGGAGAAGGCTGGGAGGTGATAGTTTGGGAAGCAGATTCCAAAACCAAGGAAGATGGTGCAGACATATCCAGGGGCACAAGAAGGTTCCACAGGGTCTGGGGCAAAACACAGGCCTGTGATCTTTCCTAAATGAGGATGTCTCATAAAGTAATGGGCCAGGCCCTTCTCAGTTCACACCTGAGGGCAACCTGCTCTCACTTTTCTTTCTCCCCTCTTGCCCTGCCCACCCTCCAGCTCATCCTGGGCATGTTACATGAATTACAATTAAATGCATCTCTAATTTATCTCCATGCTGTTCTCCCTGGAGAATGACTGTCCTGGGGTGATCCCTCCAATAATGGGAAGAGAACTGCTTTTGAAAATTAAAAAATACTTCTTATAGAACCCCCAAAACCAAATGCCCTGAGCTTAACAAGGAGGGTAAAAAGCCCTGGTGAATGCAAATTTGCGGAGATTAGCAGCTGTTCCAACGCAAGATGATCACCTAATGGCAAATGCTTCCAAAACATTGACTAAAGCCTTAGAGAACTATGAATAGATTAGGAAAAAATGCTGGCAATTGCTTTAACTTTGTGAGTGGTTTCATGGTTATTCTCTGAGGCAGGAATTGGTGGAGGCAGAATCCCACCCTGGGCTGGTAAAAGCCTTAGTACAGAAACCAGGGTGGGACCCATGGCCCAGACATCTGATCGTGAAATTGGAGGAATATTTGTTAGTGAAATTCCAGTGTGTTTTCCAGAGAGAGGGGATGAGGGGAAAAGAAATGACTGCCAGAATGTCTCCGACCCCACTTCTTTGTGACGCTTCAGTAAGAAGCACAAAAAGACCCAATGATAACAGGCTAGGGAGAGAAGGTCTTGCTCAACAGGCATAAAAATCCCCAGCACTGTGAATGCAGCACCTTGTTGGGATGGCAAAGGCGTTGGGATCCCGTGTGGAGGACATTCCTTCATTATGTCACATACCACAAGGTCAGACAGACTAAATCACAGCATTTGTCTGAGGACTGAAACGTGTAAGGGGAGACTAGGTGCTGTCTGCTGTAGGTGTGGTGCTAAAGCCATTAAAGCCCTGGGAGCACCGCTCTCAAGATGGGAAGAAAAGTGCAGCCGGTTATGGGAAAAGCAGATTGCCTAGGGAAGCTGTGAGCTTTCTGGTGTCAGATATTTCCCAGCAAGGGTCCAGGTACTGCCCACATGAATGCAAGCTTATCCCTGTGGAAACTGGGTGGTTCGTCACAGCATACAGACCCCAAAACCTCCTCTGAGCAAGAGGCAATCCAGACCTCTTCTGATGTCCTCACCCCCTTCCATCCCCTCTGTCCCCTCTGCCCTCTGCCCCTGCTTCCCTTCCCCATGCTCAGTTGTTCCAGCAGCAGCCTCCACGTTCACTGCTGTCTGCGTGCCTGGCTTGGGTGACCTTTCCTTGGGACAATGGATGCTATTGAATCTGAGCAGGCATAGCCGGCGATGACACGGAGCTGCAGACGCAGCAGTCCCCTCGCTGCAAAGAGGGTCCTGCCCAGCACAGCTGGGAGTGGGGGAGGCTGTCCTGGGAAAAAGGCTGCAGCCACCAGGTTGCTTTTCATTGCACTCTGTGGCTCATGCATCACACGGATACGGCTCTGTGGTTAGATACGCTTCTTAGCTGATTTAGACCCACTGCGAGGTGCCAGAGCCTCAGAGATGGAAATGAAAGTCCCTATCATGACTTCAGGAGCTTACAGTAGTGGCAAATGCCTTCCCATGTGCCCACATGCCCTAACAACTGTGCTAAGGGAAAAAAAAAATTAATCTCAAACAGTTTTGAAGAGACAGTACCTTTGATTCACTGAGTCCTTTGTGGTCTTACCAAAATTGCTAAGAAGCAGCAACCTCCTGCCAGCATGAAGGGATAGTCATCTTTTATTGGGCAGAGTCTTATGGACATGGAACTAGAAGGCAAGAACCAATTTCTCCACTAAAGCCCACGACTGGCCCTCTCTGCAGGGCTTGGGATGTCTGCTTCCCCACATCTGCCATGGCCTAACAATTCCTCCCTGTCTCACCAGGCAAAATAAATGAGTCAGTGCACACACAGAAATTGCAAGATGGAAATTGATATCTGAATGCTGTGATGATGATGAATATTACTATTGTTGCTATTATTGCTAGTGCCAGACAGGACTAAAGGATCTGTTCTGTATAACTCAGGCTCCCTCCCCCCAGCCCCTTCCATCTCGCCTGCATTTTTACAGAAACATCAGTCTGAGTCTGGCGTTTTCACCCAGCACCGTCGCTTGGCAAAATCAAAGGTCTTTATGATTCAGAGCCCACTGCTGCATCCCTGTTTATTCCTATAGCAGAGAGCCACCCTATTGCCACCATCTCCCGATGAGTCCAGTCCCTCCGCAGAAGGAGGCCAGGGTCACCCCAGAGATGAGATGCAGTGAAGGTGAAAATGAGTGGGAAGCCTGCTCTTCCAGTGTGCTAACTTTCCCATAAAAGCAGAGGGAAAGAGTCTTCTAGGCCCACCATGAACTAAGATGCAATCCCTCAACCCAGAAGAACAAGGAAACGAAATACACAGTATTAATTCACTTAAGCCTTTGGATTAGTAATTTCCATTAGCACTAAAGGCAAAAAAAAATTGTCACTGGAAACATAGTGTGAGGCAGGAACCTCAGGGCCAATCTTGAGTGATGAAAATCACTACATTAGAAAAATACACTGATTAGTTCCAGTATCAGCAGGCTTTAAAATGTGCTCACCACCCCTGTTTAAGCTGGCAATTGGAGTGGCCCTGCACTAGCCCTGTTTTTGGATAGAAAACCTCCCATAGGAAGGGAGCAGCCTCTCTCCCATTCCAGTGATTTCTCTTAAGCTGTGCAGACAAGCAGCCCTCCAGACCATCACCAAACCAGCCTGTCTGGAGCAAGCAAACACTGCCCAAAAGCTCTGGTTTGTTCAACAGCCACTGCCCTGTTATCTGCTGGTGCTGGTGGGGGTTGCTGAGTGTCAGGTAGAACAAATCCCAACTATGAAACCCCACCTCTCCCTCCCCCCCTTCCTACCATCCTCATTAGAGGTGGGAACGTGCACATGAGTGTCCCTGCACACACATGGGGTGTGTGTGTGTGTGTGTGTGTGTGTATGTTTAAAGGTCCGTATCAACCATCCCTCTTCCTGTAGGCCACTCCAGCTTGAGTTCCCACACCTGTCCTTGGGAATGTGCCTCCCTCAGAGTGGATAAGAGATACCCAGGATTTGCTTTGCCCACTGGAATGGTTTCCCTGCAGCGGCGGGGAGAGAAGGAGGGGGGGTTAATTCAGGGTTTCATTAACCTAACAGGTGATTGCAACAGAAACTTGTCCTATATAGGAAGTGTGTCAGGAAATAGGCTGAGGAGGAGGGGGAGAAGACAGTGGGTTACTGCTCTGGGCCTGTCAAACTCCAGGTGGGCAAGGAAAAGGCAAAGCTGTGATGTGATGCATGGCCACCTCATGTTAGAAACACAGAGGATCCCACAGGCATAGATATGGGGACACGATTGGGTCCCTAGACAACCTCCGGGCCATTTGCACTGCATCCATTCCCATGGAAGAATTTATACAGCAACAATCTCCCTGCACACACTTACGTGGCCTTCTGGAGATGTGTGGATTTTCCCTTGCGCGGAAGCAGAGCCATAGTTACATACATCCCACATAGCTGTAGGGATATTTCCCAGTATGGAGAGGGAGTGTTGGGTGAGTAGTTTCAGGATTGGTTTCCACTGGTCTAAGCTGCTGCTGCCAGCAAAAGGGCTGGTGCCTCCATCCTGACCATGCCTTCTCCAGCTTCCAACACCAGCATGAGAGAGGAGGTGACAGGGTGGCAAGCTGGAGCTGATCTAGGCTGAAAATGATCCCAGTAAAATGAACAAACGAGGAAAAAAAAAAAAGAGGGAATGCACAGCTGGAGTGAGAGGGGAGAAGGCAGGAGAGCCTCCTTCTCCAGAAACTTTTTTCCAAGCATCTCGCGCCAATTTTGAAACCACACCCTCAGTCACAGACAGAGCTGTAAATATTGGGAACAGAGTCTGTTCCCAAGCAGACCCACATCGTGTGGACATCTGTCCTCCCGCAAAACACCCACTTGGCTGCCCTGCATGGCCAGGCTGGGGGAGGAGGGCAGGGTTTTACTCAGGACCTCCTGGAATGACCCAGACACAGTTCTGGGAACACAAGAGCTGCAGAGGTGGAAGGACGAACCAGGGAAGGATAGAACGAAGGAGTTGTTATCACTGGAGAGGGCTTTGTGCAATGAACCAGCACTGCTGAGACTTCTGTGGTCTCAGTAGCCCTGCAGACCCCATCAGCTGATGGGAGGGGGCTGGGGGAAGGAGAAAGAAGGGCCAGACAGATTGACAAGCACCATTTCTCTAGCTGTGTTTTCTTGAGATAAGTCTGATCTATTCTCAGTCTCTCTGGATCAGGAGCAGGAGCTGGCCTTTACGTCTGACTTGACCTTCTATTGTGACACTGGAGGAGATAAAGGCAGTAATCAAACAACTTCTAAACTTTGAGGCATAGCCGGTGTGGGGTTGGGGTGACGTGGGGAAGTCCAAACTTACCAGCAATTCCAAAACAGACAGTCTGGCAGCTCCTATCCTGGGATGCTGGGGCACCTGGAGGTGTCTAACTCACTGCTTATGAATCCAGTGACTGTTGATCACAAAATTCCATAGAAAACCTCTTGAAGAAAGAGACAACCACCTAGGTCAAGGTCTTAGTGTCAAATCCAAGCTCCTGTGGCACACGAGGATATCAGGATCATCCTGCATGCTTTTATTTTCTGCTTAGTTAAGACAAGTCCAGATCCAGGCCATAAATAATTTCAGGGTGAGGAGAATGAGCAGAAGAATGGCAGAAAGGTTGCAGAACTTTGAGCACAGGGGCCAGAATCCATGTTTCAAGTACCTCTGTCTTGCTGTTTCAGTGTAAAGGACAAAGATCTTGTTGCATCTTGGAGCATATGAGCATTCTCAAGCCAGGGAGTGGTGGTTGTCTGGGATGTGTGCAATGAACTTGCAAATATCTTGGCAAGTTTTGCAGCAGGTAAAGGGTGTGTGTACTGCTTCATCACTTCTGTACTTTGGGGGCCATTTCTGCTGTCAACACAAAAAAAAGAGGGCAGGAGAAGAAAAGCAACACATTCAGGGAATCCCTCCAGAGGGAACATGAAGAAGACAAAATGTTTTGCATTTTTTAGTCACATTTTCCTCAAAGGTGTGAAGAGGAAACTGTATCCCCTGGCTGTGCATGTGGCCGATGGATACAGACACTGCATTAGACAATCCCAACACGGTGACAAAGGTCCTCTGCCAGCATTGGCAGTGCTGCCCACAGCAGTGTGCCTGTGTGGCTTCCCATCTGGGAAGCACAAGGCTGCGGGGAGCCCCTGGGCACCATTTGCCCTCCATGAGGTCAGGAGAGCTGCCCAAGAGGGACACATGGTCAATACACAGGGAAGGGATAGACTTTGTGTGCAGAAGGTAAAGACCTGCAGGCTAGGCTTGACTTGAGGTTCAGAAAGAACTTGAGAGGGACGATGTTTATGTAAAAAAAAAAAATGTTCATATGGTTTTTTTAACAGCAAAAAACAATCCTTGGATTCTGGCTGGGTCCAAGGGCCTGCAAGACTTGAGGGTATATCTGTACCACACTCCTCTCCTTTATCAGGACTTTTCCATTCTCTGAGGTATCTCAACCCTCCTTCTGCCCAAGATAATGGAGAGGCAGCTGAAATGGCATTTTAAACTCTTGGCTCCCTCTACCAACAATTGGACAAAGCAAAGAGGCAGGATGGGAGAAACTTGCTCTCTGGAAACTTCTGTTAGATGGAGAGGGGTCACACCTCCTTCAATAGAGATTGGAGTCGGGGGTCATTTTACATCTGCTTTTAATGAAGAATGGTGGGAAGGGAAATTTAGCTCCGATGAGCTAATTAAATATATATATAATTTCCACTCTGTTAGCAAGGAAAAAAAAAAGCCTTGGAGCAGCTGCTAGGTCATTGTTTGTGAATTTAAAAATAAAAGTTTCTTGGCATAGATTTCAGAGAGATGGAGGCAGTATTTTGCGTTGTCATTCCAGAGTGAAAGGGAGAGCGAATGAAAGAAGCATGAGGCCAGGCAAGGATAGTTCAGCTTGCTACGTGTTGCTCAGGTGTGTCTTGGCTTTCAAGCATCTTTTCCCTCTGGCTAGTTTAGGTAATCAACATCCTGCCTGGATGTTGAGCCTTACCAGGTACAGATTTACAGTCCCCACACCCTGAAGAGCTGGAAATGTCCTGCCATAGGGGCGGTTAATGCTTAGCAGTAGCCTGAGCACATCTGTGGGGCTTAATGGACCCAACCAGGCTCACTTGGGACCCCTGCCCCTCTGTCCATGGGCTCCATTTAAGCTCAGGTCTAGGGACCTACTTCTGGCTGTGCTATGTTGTGGGTGTACCTTGTGCCTGGTCTTGTTCTCTGCTCTCTTGGTTTCCAGACTGGTTGTATGAGGTGGACTCCAGGCCCTAGATGATTGTAGCTTTGTTCTCAGGTTGTGACTTCGACCTACACTGCAGCCTTGTCTACTGCCTCTCCTGACAAGACCCTGACTCGTCTAAGGCTGTGACTGGAATTTGTCACTATCCTCACCTTGGGGATGCTGATCACCTGTGGGACCACGTTAGAGTTGTGCTTGGCCCTAGGCAGGTCCCCCGTGTGGGACAGCACCACTCCTGCTTCTTACTGGTCTGTCTTTGGGCTGAGTGGGACCTGGTCCCATGCCTTCTCCTCTGGTGAGGGCCATAGACCTGGTACCCACTGCTTCCCCAGCAACTCTAGGGCACTATGCCATCCTTTTTTCTGTCCCTGCAGCTTTCTAGCACTCTTGCTACCTACCACTACCTGGCTTCTCTGCAGTGGGTGCTTGGGGCCCTGCCCCATATCCTGCCTGTCTCTGGGACCCCTTTTTCATCTCTGTGTATCTGAAGAAGATTTGTGTCCCTGCCCTGCTTCCAAGTTATGATCTCAGCCTGCCTTCAAGGTCACTGTCCCTATACTGTGACCCTGCCCTCATTCTGTGCCACACATCCCTGCCCCAGGTGTGTGTTACCCAAACAACAGCAGCCAGGGTATTTCACAATGAGCCATCCAACCTTGATGGTTGTCAAGACTTTGAGTGCATTTCTGAGCTTTATCTGTCCTGGGAAACCTCACCTGGGCCTTGCACCCAGACATCCTCATGGCGCAGGAGCTTCACGTACCCCCAGTTATGCTGCAGACATACCCATGCCTGGTCCTGTCTCCTGCTGTCTTGGCTTTTTGATTGATTTCTCTGGTTGGGAACCACACTGTAGTCACCTTATCTCCAGTCCCATCTCTGTCTCTGCCTAGGTACTGAGCGACCGTACCTGGATCTACAGGGTCACCACCTGGGCTGAGGGCACTCCTGGCTCCTGGCTTGTCCTCTCTTGTGGAGCAGCCCTGCTCTTGCTGCTCCCTCACACACATGACAAGCCAGAGGATAGTAGGAGGCCTCATCTCCAGTGGCCTTGAGGCTATTTTTTCCCCTCCCACCCTGCTGCATCCATTAGCCTGATGTTTTCTGGCAGCGGCTGCACATGGAACAGGAGACCTGAACTTTTCCATTCCCTGGCCACTGGCTCTGCCAATTCGTCCAAGCTGGGAACAGGCATTAAATTGTCTCCACCAACAAGTGGCTCCTGGCTCTCCCTTTCACTTCTTGAGCCCCGTGTGTCATTCACCCTGGCTAAGAGGGAAGGAGGGCATTCCCTCTGCCTCAGCAGGTCCAGCCTCTCTCAGTTTCTCTGCCTGTTCACATGATGTTGGCCAGGGATGTGGCCATGGCAGCTCTCCCCCTCCCTGTGAGCACTTAGTGCTGCTCCTTCCCCCCATCTTGTCCCACCTACAGCCCCAACATCCTTGGCCTGATATCCTTGGCACATGCAAGCATAATTCCAAAATAACTTGCCCCTAAACTCTTGACAAAAGGGGAATTAATAATAGTCATTTAGAAAAATAATAATAAAAAAAGACTCATAATTCTGCCCACCCTTCCTTCCCTAGATTGGACATCCAGGGAAAGATAGAGAAGTGTGGAAGAGCCTGGATGGTCTAAAAGCCCTTCTCCACCTGCTCCTGGACCCAGCCACCAAGCCAGGGTTGGTGGGTTGGACAAGGCTCTCAGGAGACACTGTTCAAAGCTGAAGGAGGCCAGGAGGCATTTTCCTTGCTTCTGAGGCAGACCCCCCGCCCATGTGCCTGGATCCTACCATCAGAAAGGACCTCTGCACTTCGAGCCACCTGACAAGCTTCCAGCTGACAAGCTCAAGTTAGCTCCCCGAGTCCATCCTCATGCAGAAAACACTGCTGGCCCACACTCCCCTTTCCCCCTACATGGAGTGGTGTGGTCAATACTCACAGTTTAGGTTTTTTTCCTCTCCAGGAGCAAGACAGAAAGTCTTCCTGTGCATGCACTTAAGACAAGTCTTCTCATCAAGAGGTATTGTCTCCCTTCTCACTGTGGTTCTGGGAAGGCCTTTTTGTTTAAGGAGGAAAATGAATGAATAGATTCCCCTGACACCCAACCTTATCAGGCATAAACCCAAGGGAGTCCCTTGTTTAAACATCAGGAGTACATTGCTGGATAACACCCCTCCCCCCCCGACTCCCCTCTTGCTTTTTTGTTTTTTTGGGGGTTTGTTGGGTTTTTTTTTGGGGGGGGGAGGGCGGTGTTGGTCTTTTTTCTGCCTCTATTTGCTCTTTCTGAGCTGCTTGCTTCTTGGCAGACCTGCCTGGGGAAAGTGGGAGGACAGTGAGGGTCTTACAAGCCTGGGCTCTGGGATTCTGGGCTGGAGTAGCAGAGGGGCAGCACTGCTACAAGGACTTGCTGTGGCAGAGCTGGAGGCCAGGATGCAGTGAGCAGGTGGAAATGTGTGGACAGAGCACTTGGAGCACCAGGATAAAAGGAGACCAAAGTGGCAGAGAAAGTTCCCTCTCTCTTGACCTTATGTTTCCTTCTCTTCCATGCATATCTAAGCCAGTGAGGCAAAAAACGGTGTGTTCTCCTCCTCCCTGCTCTACAAAAATAGAGACTAGAGTCAAACTTGGAATTCCCCTCTGTGTCATCACTGGGGAGACAGGGTCCTGGTGGTGATCTCACCGCATCAGAAACCTTTCAGTGCACAAGGCTAGAGAGCAACGAAGAGGGAGGTTGGGGAGGAGGAGGGGAGTCATGGCAGGAAACCAAGAACACATCAGACACTCTAAATTTAGATCTTTTTATTCAGCTCGGACAATATTCCTTGATTTCTCATTGTTTCAGAGAGGGCAGAGGGCAGGGGATCTATTAAAAGGCTTTGTCCTGAGAGATGCCACTTTGTCTGGGTATACGGGGGTGGAGGAGTCACGGATTGGGTTGGTTCAGCATGGGCATGATGTGTATGTCCCGGTGATCCAAATGATCTCAGGGTGAGGTGGTGGGTGAAGGTGTCTGAGCATCCCTGGTACCTGCGAGACAGAGTTCAGGGCTTCCCTGCAAACCCCTTGCTCCAACAGCCAATGTGGCAATAAGGACCAGTATAAGGGCCCCTTGGCCAGCACCCATGACCACCAAGTGGCACCTTTGCTTTGGGGCAGGTCCCTGTGCCAGCAGGGTGTCAGACACAGGGTATGTAGGATAAATACACACCCACTCTATACGTCTTGCTGCCTTTCCGGCATCGCAGCTCAAAGTCTATTTTTAAACTCCCTCCTTTATTACACAGGCCAGCAGATAGCGACAGCCTGCCTCCCACCATGCCAGGGGTGCTGATCTCCTGCACACCTCAGGGAACTGGGTGCCCTCCTCCTCCCTGCCCGGGGATGAGGTGCAGGGTGGGCTATGGGTGTGAAACTACTCATCTTCCCCTTCAGAGGCTCAGGCCACGGTGGGTGCAGGCAATCCAGGGTATCCAGCTGCATTTGTGCTGTTGCAAACCAGCTGCTGGCTGTGCTGGCACAAGGGTGCCATGAGATATTTCTCCCTACTGAACCAATGGGATGCTGGTTTTGCTCAAGGTCCACAGCTTACGGGAGGTAAATGATCAGAGAGTTGGGTGCAGCATCACTAAATCCACCGACTGCTAGTGTCAGCACAGCTGAATTGGCAGGGGTGGGAGGACCAGCTCTTGCAGGTACCACTCACAGAGCTTTCCACCTCGGGTGGTGCCCTGACCCACAGCAAAACCATATTTGGAGAGGGTTTTTCTCTACAGCAACAGCAGGTGGTGGTGGTGGTGAACTGCTGCTTGCTTTTGGTTTTCGACCCTCATCTTCATTTGACATCATGAGTCATGTTATGTTCTGAGCTGAGTAACTGCTGGGGCTATTTTTACTCCAGCTCGGCGAGCTTCCTTCTCGCTGCTGCCACCGCTACTGCCACTGGCTGCAGAGCCAGGGGCAAAGGATGGGGAGATAGTGAGTGGCAGAGGCCGTGGGCAGAGGAAGCAGTGTTTGGGGTGGTGTCAGTGGAAAGGGGGAACCTCTGCCCACCTAATCAATTTGGAAACAAAAATAGTATATGCCTCTTGAAAAACAACAGATGACCTGTGACGTGTGGTGTATTTACACACACACACGTATATATTTATTATGCTGGGAGAGGGAAAAGGGGGAAGGGAGAGAAATTCCTTTTGAGTGCTATTCACCAGTCTGGAAAAATAAAGAAGGAAAGCAGAACATTTTTTCCTTTCATCAAAACAGGAAAGAGAGGGGGAATGGGGTGGGGAGCAGATCCATAGACATAATGGATGGTTGCCAGAGTAAGGAAATTGTTCTCTTCTACCCTAAACTTGAAGGGTGTGGGGGGGCAGAAATATATGATAGCATAAGCAGAGGAGGCTGCATCCCCTCCTCCCCACCTGGTACAGGGAAGTGTATGCATGCAGGAAAGCACTGAGAAATCTGTCCCCCCAGCTTTGCCTTCCGTTTTTGAATCCTGCTTGAGCATCCTCAGGGATGTGAAATGCCTTTGCTTCCTCCTTCACCCCAAAGTGTGGAGCAGTGAGATGCAGCCAGCATGAGCCCTCTCCATCTGACATCATGAGGGGCCTTGCTCTCCCCTCTGCATGTATCTGCGTGCTCGTCCTCCTCCCCCATCCTCTTCTCTCTGCCAGACTTCTGCCAGTAATGAATGAGATGACGGAGGTGGTGAGGGGCAGGGGGAATCCCTCTGCCTGGAAGAGACAGGCAGAGGAGGGGTTCCCAGAGGAAGCTTGGCAGGTCCCATTGACAGCCTGCTTGCCAGGTGACACCTTCCCTTCCCCTAGAGACAGCTGCCCTGCACAAGATTTACACATCCTTGGAAATCATTTTCTTTGACAGTGCCAGGGGCACGAAGACAAATTGTGCAAGCCCTGGGCACCCCAAGACTCTGCCTTTCTCTGGCACTAGATATAAACACAGGCTCCTTGCCTGTCTCTGTCTCCTTCCTTCAGTCTCTCTTCTCCTTTTCTGCTTTTTTCCTCTATTGGACCAAATTCAGTCATTAGGAATTTAGAGCAACACCCACAGTGGCAGCCTTTGAGCCAAATGGTGAAAACAGTAGCTTAGGCTACAAACTATGACTCCACTCTGATTGCTTGGGTTTTGATAAAGCTCATATAACCAGTGATGTAGCATAAAAGTGATGCACCCACTGAATGGGCCTCCTGTTGTAGACTATGCATAAAACTTACTCTAGGTGTTTAATTTCAGTGTCACTGTTGCTCCCCTCCATTGACGGCTGTGGCAGCACCACAGAGTAGGCGTAGGGTTTGCTCATCATTCTCCTGAACTTAGAGACCAAAGAGAGGGAGCAACACCTTAGTTAGATACCTTGAGTGGGCGGGCTGACTACACATTGGCTGTCAACACCTCCTAATTTCTTTCCATTGATTGTTTTTCAAAATAGGACTCATCATGGAGAGGCTGAGACATCTCAGCTGTTCAGACTGAGTCTTGCTTTCCATTGAAAGCCCTGTTTTTCTTCCTGTTGTTTCACAATTCTCTCTCCCCTTTAAAACAAAAACAAAAAACCCAACCAACCAACCAAAAAAAAAAAAAAGATATCATCCCTCACATTGTGCATCTGTGGATGATGGATAGATCATTTTTTCCAGCAACATGCGGGGAGAGCAGCCGTGCAGCAAGGAACTGCCTATTGTCCTCAGACACGTGTTGCCCTCCTCCCTAGTGATAAGAAAATAACCAAGAAGATGAGTTCAGCTGTTTGCAGGCTAGAAACCTGTAGTGGTGGTGAAAGTGTTTTAATAAGAAACCCTGCCACAGGCTCTTATGAAATCTCTGTTTTTGTTGTGGTTTGTCTGTGGGGCCATTGCCAACTATCACAGTTGTGACTTGACCTTATCAAGTCATGATGCTCTCAGTGGTTAGACTTGATGATCTCAAAGGCCTTTTCCAATCTAAATCACTATATGATGTTATGGTTCAGCTCCTTCAATGTATCCTCGAAATTTCTTCCTACATTATGCAATGGTGGTTTTGAATTCTTGCTCTGTGGCAGGCCTCACATCCACCTTACAGGCCAAGTGAGCCATCCCCATTAGATTTAGGGGGCTTGGGGATAAATTGAAAGCTAATTTCACAAAAGCAAAAGAATCAAAGGAGCACGAACCCAGCTCAGGGCACAGCAGTTTCAAGTGCATGCACCCCTATTGAACTCAGCACCAATGAGCCTGGCACAGCCTGCATCTAAAAGACCTCACTTGAGAAAAATCTGCCCCTGTCTTAGAAGCAGAAAATATAAGGAAAAGCAACTGAAACCTGAGTGGCTTGAATATCGTTTTGCTCTATTTCCAGGCAGGATCATAGGTAGATGATTAGACAAATTCCAAACATCCTCTTCCTTGCTGTCTGGAGGTTCAACAGGGATTAGCTTTTTGTTTCTGATGTTAAGCTTCTAAAAACTGTCGGGCATCATCCACATGAAAATAAATAACTCTATTTCTGTCCCATCTCACATGTAATTTAGACGGATATTAAAAAAAAAAAAAAGCAACACACACCACACATAGACCCCCCCCAAAGTCATGCCCTGCAGCAGATCTTGTTACTACCAAGCAAGGAATTTTCAGCAGTCTTATTAGCTTACTGATGAGTCCTTCTCTCTAGTGGTGGTATCTCTCCCTTGTGAGAAGTTTAATCAATCCTCCCACACGCAGGCTGTTCTGTCCTGGCCAGGCAGCCACCGTGATGTGGGGGATACCCTACACAGCTTGAACAAGGTGGTGTGGAGGTGGTGGAGCCACACCAGGTTACTTGAGGGCAGAGATCTTCAAAGGGCACCTGAGTCTCCATTTATCACTTATGAACTTTAAACACATAATGGGGCCATGGACAGTCAGGACCTAGCTGCCCTCAGCTCCCTTTACATAGATTGAAGGACTGTCAGGAGCTGCCTTGGCTGTCCCAAATCCTTGTATTTCCCTCCACTGACCACCAATAAGCCTAGGCCTACTGCATTCCTTTGACAGGTTATATCTGGACTCAGATGGACATGACTTTTAAATTATTTTTTTTTTGAGCTTTCTACAGATTTCAGAAGGAGTTTTAGCACCCAGGCAGACATTAGAGTAGTAACTCCACCCTTCTGAGGTGTCGAATTTGAATTATCATCATGTGAAATGGCTGCTATCCTGCTGGCAGTCCAGGAGGGAGAATGAGGGGAATTCTAAGAGCATCGTGAGGAATTTGGGGTGGGACAGGGCTAACATGGATGGAGCATCTGAGGTAAAGTCCTGTTAAGTTATCTGGTGGTGGAAACAAGCAAAGGTATGTATTGCATCTCCACTTCCTTCCACTTGAGCTCCAAAACTGGGACTGAGACACTTCAGACTCGGTTTGAGGGACTCCCAGGACACTCCTTATCTCATGCACCTCAGATGACCTGGGCACTGGAGCTGGCATAGCTCTGATGAACTACCCACCGGCTAGTGGAGAAGTCTGCCTGTTCTTCTTCTGTGTCAAAGGGTGGTGATCTCTTGGGATCCAAGAGCATCTTGGCATGCTGCTCTAAAGTAGAACATTACATTTGTTGTTTGAGTTACCTATCTCTGTGACGGGAGGAGCAGAGGAGCCATGGTCTTCTAAGAAAGCTGTGAAGGACCCCCAGTTCTCTTTGTATCCCTGTGCTTCCTGACCAATGTCCACGGAGACAAAAGTCAGGTTTAGCAGTGGAGGTAGCCAAGCTGGGAGGTGTTGTTGGGTGCCTACTACAGAACATCATTTGGTGGGCTTCCTGCTGCTTGGTCCTGGTAACTGCTACTCATATCAAGACACTTAGGATGGTGCATCCACGAATACTGGTGAGAGACCGTGTGTTTTAGAGCAGGTTGGCTGCATGAGACTCACAGGCACTTAGTCTAAGGGAGTATGTGTGATGCTGTGAGATGAGGCCACTGGTGTGCTGGTGGGTGTATGTATGTGAGAAAGGAAAAAAGAGGGGGAGAGTGAAGGAGAACACATGGATGCCCAGGGATGTGTGAATGAGACAAAAATTGCACGTAGCTGTGCATGCAAGAGGCTCAAATAGAAGCGTGTGTGTAGCATAGAAAAAGAAGGGAAGATGCTTGGGATTCAGAGCAAACGCCTGCCGAGTGCCTGCGGTGCATGACGGTGCAGGAATGTATCGGTGGATACGAGCCTGCACAAAGATGGTGCAGAAACCCCTCCTGGTCGTGCCTGGAGTATGCTTTGAAAGCGTGCAACTCCACGCCAGGAGATCACTCGTAAGGCCGTGTGTAAGGGTGTTTTTTCAATAGGATATGACTCTTTCTTGAACTCACCTGTTAGCATCCTTCCCCTCCCCATCCCTCTCTTTTGCACACCCCCACCCCCACCCCTGCAAATATCTGATTGCTTAATTTTCCTTCAGATGTTTATTATATCGTGGAGATAATCACAGAGCAAAATACCTCCCGGTGCCATGAGCAACAACAGATTGTCTTGTAGCAACATTTAAATTTATCTGGCTTTTTTTTTTTTTTTTTCTTCCGCTGCACACAAAGAGATGTAAGATATTAACACCATCTCTCTCCCTGGAGCTAGTGGTGTAGCAGGGCAGGGAAGAAGGCAAGTGGAGCTTAAAGAAATGGGCTCCAGACTGCAACAGTGAGAACCTGGGGCCAAAAAAATAACAAACTACTGTGCTGGGAACTCCTCTCTTCTTATCTCTTGCCGAGGAGGAAGGAATTTCTGTCCCCATTCCTCACACGATACTAAAGCCACATTATACAGGTTATTACAGCATTAGTAATTTTTAATTAATTTATCATTTAAATTAACACACTTTTTATTTTGTCAGCAACGGACTGCTACTCCCTCACTAGATTTTTCGCCTTGATACCCAGCCAAGAGGAGGATGGCAAGTTATGCTCCACCCATCTCCTCTCCTTTATAAAAGGAGCAGCCCCGGGTGCCAGTTTAGTCTCTCTTGCAGCTCGCAGACTAAAATAAAGACTCATCGGCTCTCTCACCTCCCCTTCAATTTCACCTTTTCTGCTTTTTTGCCTTTTTTTTTTTTTTTTTCTTTCTTGTTGCACCAGAGCGCGGGAGGCAGCGGTGGCTCCGCTCTGAGGCTCCTCAAGGCTCAGTGCACGCACACACACACACACGCAACCCAGAGAGAAAACATTTGCTCTCACCTGTCTCCAAACCCAAAGCAAACCTCACGTCCAAGCAAGCTGCCAACACTTCAAGAGAGGAGGCACCCAAGCCACGAATCTAATGGGAAGGGAAGAAATTCAATGTACAGTAGCAACTTTTCGCTAAAAAAAAGCAACAAGGCATAAGGAAGAAAAGGAGCGTTTTAAGAAAATGACACCTTAAGGAAGAAGATTTTTTTTTTTTTTTTTTTAATTCGTACCAAAGTTTGGAAAAGTTTTTTAATTCTTATTTTGTGCATCTTTTCCTAAGAACACTGAGTTGTTGTTGCCCGCATGTAAAATCTTTTACATACATATATTTGAAGAGGAAGACAATCAAGAAGAAAAATAGCATGTGGACCACCTAGCAAACGGCAGTACCGAAGCATCCCTTGGGGCGAGAGGGACGCAGGCTCTGGATGCGGATAATTTTGAGGGACTGCATATTTTTTCCCACCGGGCTTATGAGATAGCAGAGAGGCAGGCGACTCACCGAGCAGTACCTCTGCCTCCCCTCACCACCACCACCTCTCCCAAGGTCTTCTGCAAGTCCCACACCCGCAGCCCGGCTCGGAGGGAAAATGGGAACCCGCGGAGCAGCCCTCGATGCCTGAGGCCGGGCGGCCGCGGGGTTGTCTGCGGGAAGCGCTTCCCCTCTCCCGGGGCTCGCCGTCCATGTGCCCGCAGCCGGCGGGGCCTGAAGTCGGGATGAATTTCGGCGTGTTCTTCGCGTTCATCCTCTCCCTGCCCCTAGCCCGCCTGGAGGTGAGTTGCCTTGGCCGGCACCGGGCGGTGCTGCCGAGCTGCCAGTCCCGGAGGGCGGCGGGGGAGGGTGGCGGGGAGTCGGGGCGGAGGGGGCGGGTGGTTGAGACCGGCGGCGAAGGCTGCCGCCCCGCAGGTGCGGAGAGGTGAAGCCTGGAGGTGGTGGTGGGGGGGGGGCGGTGTGCGGAGAAGCGGAGCTGCACGGCAGGGGTGAGAAGCCCGGGTCGGGCGGCGGCTTTCCTGCCTCTTTTCTGAGGGAAGGACTCGGCAGGGGCGCTAATGGCGGCCGCCCCCGGCCCTGAGGGGGAGCGACCGCTGGGGGCCGCTTTCCCGCCTCGGGGCGGGGTCGCTCCCCCCTGTCAGGACGGGCACCGCCGGGAAAGGCTTCGCTTGGCGATAAAGCCACCCTCGTGTGCATCCCGGGCTGGAAGGGAAGGGGAGACCAGGCTGAAGCAGTCCTTGGTTGATGGATGGAGCAGGGCTGCTGCTGAGGAGCACCCCCGGGAGCCCGCAGCCTCCTGCCCCACCGGCAGGTTGTCACCCCCGGGGCGCAGTGCCAGACGGCTGCTCCACCAAACCACCCGCCTTCCCTGGTTATTTTGGCGTGCTAGGAGGCAGGGACTCAGGCCCACTTGCCACGACCTCCAGAATAACGCACTGCATGAAACCCACCCTGGCATCACCGAGGGGCCGATGGAGGAAGGGCAAGGAGGCTACGAAAGGGGTGTGGGAGGGGAGCAGTGCCTCTAGAGACACCATCACCAGGGCAGCACGGCTGTTCAGGGGGGTGTGCGCCTGTCTGGGGCCATGGGGAAGAGGCAGGAGATGAGTCTCTCTGCTGTGCTTGCACAGTCACGCAAGCATCTTGTCCTGCAGCCCTCCCGCACGCTCTGCTCAAGAGGAAGGCAGGCACAGGGCGGGGTCCAGGTGGTGGATTTGGCTGATGATCGTACACCCCAACCCTCTTTGGTTTCCCCAGGTGGAAATCGAAGCCTAACCCCAAGGCATGGTCAAGGAAGAGGAGCCCCAAGACCCCAGATCCTTTGACCTCTGCTGCCGTGTCTGATAGTATCATGGCGTGCAGATTGAGGGGAACAGAAAGCCCCTAACATTTACATATAGGGCTCAGTTCCCACTTCAGTTCTACCTAAGGTGGCAAAACTGTGGGTTGGATCTTCAGCTTGCAGGTTGTGAGGGGCAGGAAATATCCTTCCACCAGAACTTTTCTCTCTTTGCATCATTTCTTTCTCTTCCTTCCTCATTTTCTGGCAGCTCATCTTGTGGGTGGCAGGGAAGGGGTTGGGTACAAAGCATCACATCACCTCCTTATGGTCCCATTTTGCCTTTGCCCAAGCCTCAAAGGGAAGCAGTTAGATCTGTGGGCTACCCAGTGGTTAAGTTTGTTTTGGGCAGAGGATGGTATTTCCTTTGTGGGTGGCTCAGATCCCTTTCTCCTGCGCAACATGAAACAACACCTATGGTTGGTTCTGGGGAAGGGTGAAGATGAAGTGTCTGATCCCAGGGGGCTGTTCTTCTGCACTTCAATCACATTAAAAGAGTGCTCAGCTCTATGACAGCCTAATAGGGTTAGGGTTTGGGAACTCTGGCTCAAGGTTTCTTGGGAGGAATAATGATATTTGTCATTTTATGATGAGAAAACCAAGAAGGTTTATGTTTGGGTAGATGCTTTTGCCTACAGATAGTCTCCACATCGACTTTGAAGCCATTGTGTTATACCTCTGCCCCAGGCACATACAACTTGACTCCTACCAGGCAGCTGAACCATAGTCATCCTCTGAAGGGGGCTTGCACCCACCTCCTCCCCAGCCCTGCCTGAGAGAAAGTGTGTGGAGAACAGTAGCTCCCTCTGATCAGCAGAGGCCTGAGCCGGGAGATGAAGCCTCCTGAGTCCTTCTCCCTCTTCAATCACACCCATCTGGAGCTGGAGGGCCCTGGAACTCTTCCAGCGGGCGGGAGTATGAACCTCAGTGGGAAGGTATTTGCCAGTTGGGACGCGAGGATGCTAAACCAATTTGCATTTGCCCCACGGGCTGCAATAGTTGCCTTGCAACATTTAGAGAGGATGGGCTGAGCCTGGTGTGGTTGTGCTGGGGTGAAGCCCCACTGGCAGGGCTTTCTGGAATTCCCGAGGAATGGGGTGCGGCCGGGCGCTTGCTTATAACCTGGGCCCAGCTCCCCATCACGTCTTCTTGGTGCAAGACTCCCGGGGCTCTTCCTGTGTCTTCCTAGCATGAGGCTGTGACAAGGACAAAAGCGGTGGGGGCCGGGATGGATGACACGTCTGGGGTGATCTCGTGGAAGGAGCCAGGCGAATCGTCCCTGCCTCCCTCTTCCCATCAGCTGATGTGCAGCGGCAGGAGAGAATGACAGCAGCTTCTGCGGTGTTTCCAGTGCTGCCGGTACACAGCCAGCCCCGGGGGTGGAAATGCCTCCAAGCCCTGGCAGGGGAGGTGTAGGGGGTGTGCGGAGGAGCAAGGTGGGGCAGTGGAGTCCCCCTTGAAATGGGGGAAGGGTGGGTAGGTCTGGCTGTATTTTAGGAACGTGGGCTAGATCAAACGTTGTTTGATTCTTTTAAGGGAGGGAAACATAAGCCACCGTCCCATGCGGAGGGGAGATTGTGTGAAGAGGGTTGTGCCTGCTGCTGGGACAGGCGTGCCTGGCCCTCTGGCAGGTGGATTTTGTGGTCCCCCTGTAGCTGGGATTGGTCCTGGAAAGGTGGAAGCCCTCCATCAGGGGAGTGAGAGTTTCGGGTTCGGATGGCCAGTGGCAGGATGGCTGCCAGTCTTGCTCTCTGCCAGGGAATGCAGTGGAGTCTCCCCTCAAGGTCCTCACATCAGCTTCAGAGGGAACTGAAAAATGCTGTTTGTTTGGGGTTTTTTGCCTGGCTGATCACTGGAGACTCCACTGCCAAGATCCCGTTCTGTGGGCAGGGTGGATGTGATCGGGAAAGTCCTCCTCATCGGGGCAGAGGAACAGATAACCGGGTGCTTCCCTGCCCTGGGATGGTAGTGCTGCTACCCCTCTGTCCTTCTGTGTGCAGTTAGATGTGGGTGTGTAGACACACCACCCAGAAAAAAGAGGACTGGAGGAGTTCTCACCTTGGGAGTGTCCTTGACTGGTTTCTCTGAGCCCTGAGGGTCTGCCTTCCCTTCCAGTTGCACAATCCGTGCTGCCTCCTCCTCTGTGTCTTCGGTGCTACTGGAGTCAGATACATCTTGGGGCAAGATTCCTAAACCCTTGCCAGGGAATAGCCAAGGGGGATGACTGGAGCACAACCCGTAGTATTCTCCGTGCCACCTCGGCAGTGGCTGATTGCAAGGGGATTTTTCTGCAACCCTAGTGCTCAAATCATACACTGGTGGAAAGCTCCAGGGGCAGTGGATGGTGAGGTTAACAATGAGGCTGATTTTGGGAGAGCCTGTATGGGGAGACAGGGGAATGTTCTGTTTGTAGGGCATTGCTGCACGTGTTCCCAAGTGCTCTGCTGCCTTGTGTAAGGTGTGCCCTGGTTCTCACCCCAAAAGTGTCAGCAGCCAGGAGAAGGGGAGGGGACATCCCTTACGGGGGGGTGGGGGAGACTGGCAGAGTGGGGGCTACCCCTGTGGCTTGGGGGAGAGCCAGGCACTGGAGGCAGAGGGAGGGAGGGTAGAACAAACTTTACTTGCTTCTAGGAATTAAGGGCCTTGCAGGAATATGAGGCCAGGCCTTGGGGCACTTGACAGTCAGCCAGGAGTCCATTGAGACTAAAGTCTTCTTTGATCTGCCGAGCAGTTAAAAAAGGAGATTGTTAACCTATGTTAGACAAATAACTCCTGAAGAGCCACTAAGCAGGAACCAGACCAGCTGCTTGGTCTGGTCTGTTGAGGATCCCACCTCCTGCAGTGCTCCTCCACCTCCCCATGGGACCAGGTGGAAGTGGCCGAGGGACCTCTGCTTCCCTGTGTCCCATCCCCACCGAGTGCCCTTAGCCCAGGTGTGTGCAGTGCCCCAATTTCATGGGCACTCAGGCATAGATCTGGGAGGGGAGACCCAGAGGCATGGCTGTTTCCAGGCACAGACCTCAAAGGCAGCAAGGCCAACCCGTGCAGCTCAGATCTGTGTATCTGCTCTCTGGCCAGCCTTGGACATGGTTCTGCAGCACTAGAGGAAAGCAAGGAGCTTTACAGGCTTGTGGTTGTCACTGGCAGAGCTGCCTCACTAAACCTCAAGGAGAAGGACAAGATTATGAGCCATGTGGGCTGGTGATACACCGTAGCCATGCTGATAGTATCTGCAGCAAGAAAAAAATTGGCACCTAAACTGCTGCTGTGAGCAGGGAGTGGAGCTTATTCCTGCAGGCAGTCCCCAGCAATCCAGCTCCTGAGGGCCTGCATTTGCAATCCCTGATTCATATCTGTTCCCCCTGCTCAGTTAGCAAGGTGACACCTCCCAGCTTGCCTCCAAAGTCACCCAGTCTCGTAACACTTGCCCACGCTCTCCCCCAGTGAGTGCCAGAGTTTAAAATAAAGTTCCATTTCCTACATGTATTAAGTGTCAGGAAGGACCAGGGGCATCCATGCACGGCAGCATTCGTACACGAATGCATTTGTCTGACAGGTGCATACATTAAAAAGCCTGCAATTTCAGAGCCGCCCAGCACTGAGCCCTGGCTGCAAGTACTAGGAATTGCAAATGATCCCTTTCCCAGTGAACGCCGTGTGTGGCACAAGGCAGGGAAGTGCTGCAGAACCTCTTTGGCATGGGGCTGTTGGCCCCGCTCTTCCTCACGCGGCAGGAGTTGTCAGAAGGCATCTTCATTTCGCAGCTATCCAGTGATCCCTGAATTACACAAGTCTCTCTCTCGCTGTGCATTCATCACTGATGCTACTTCCCTCTCCCTCGGAGACTGAGGAAGCAGTGCCTGGGGATGTAAAATCTGCTTTTGGCTGCAGGCGGACAGCCAGATCTGTGGTGAGATGTGACAGGGACAGAGCAGAGGAGGCTCGATCTGACATGAGCTCTCTGGTGGATCAGGCTGTGGATGTTTAAGACACTAGCCCTGGCTGCTCTGTAGCTATCCCAGGAGGTTCCTGCCCCGTGACTTGTGCTGCAGCAGCCTTCAAGCCACTGCGTCCTAGTTTAAGTTATGGCATTAGAGGGTGGGCTAGCAGGGCTGAGGAGGGAGAGCTCCTACTGCCACCTTGGTAGAGGCGAAGGGCAGGTGGCCAAGGGACAGGCACGTGTGGTGGTGTCAGGGTGCCAGGCTCAAGCAGCCATGCAGAAGTGGCTGCAGGCTTGGGCTGAGGCCCTCGAGGTTTAAAAGCCAGCGTTTAACCACCTGCCTGGAGCTTTTCCTTGACTCTGAGTGGAAGGGAAATGTTCTGCACTGAAGGCGGGCAGGGAGGGAATAGCTTTACCCTAGAAGGACCACACACATGCCACCAACTGCCCATAAAAACCCACAGGAAAAATCCCTATGTTTCACAGGAGCACGAGCCAAGTTCTCCTCTCAGTTACAGGAGCATGTGTAGGGCTGTGGCTCAGAGGGCACCCAGCACCCGGCTGAAAGAGCAGCTTTTCCACATGAGTAGCCTGGAATGAAGAGAGCTGGGAGCTAAGCAAACACTTTGGACAGTACTTTCCTCCCCCTCTTTCTCTGGTCTTTCGGAAGTATGTTTTAATCAGTGCTTGCTTTCCCACACCGCTCCTTTGTAGTCTTGTTAAGTGCTGTCACTGGGGCCCATTCAAGCCTGGTGCCAGAGTAAAATTCCCAAGAGACTGATGGCGTTGCACCTGCCTGCACAAACCCTGAATCTGGCCTATCGCCTGATGTCTATGAGCCTGCTTACTTAAGGTTTTTTGGCACTGGCATGCAATGACATCCAAACTCCCATGTGTGTCTTCATCCAAATTAGCTCCTCAGCCCACCACCTCGAACAGCCTTTCATGTCCTCCCTGCATCATTTGTGGTTTCACTGCAGGCTCAGGCCAGAGCAGCCTCAGCTGTGAAGGTCAATCTTCCTCTCCAACCCCCACCTTTTTTTTCTTTTTTTTTTTTTTTTTTTTTTAAGGGTATGCAAATTATGGATATTATTGGGCCTCTGTGGCTTGAAAATACACGCGCATGCACACGCACATGCACACGATATCTCACAAAGCCCGTGAGGGTGTTTCATAACTGAGGGAAATATTGGGAAGGTTTTATCTGATAGCATAAGGGAAGTCTGTTAAAACGCCTTTACTGCAGGCAGCAGGAATGAGAGGCCACCTGGAGAAGTCATATAGCACCGGTGAAGGAAGCCTTGCTCTGGCTGCATAGTGTCAGAGGCTCTGTTGCACAGCCCAGGCATTTTTTTGCTTTTTCAGTCTCCTGCTTTGTGAGAAGCAGCAAGAGGGACTCTCTCCCTTTTGCTCAGGTTTCAGGATCATACCTTCTTGAGGGCATCTTTGCCTTTCTCTGGTTCCTCCATTATTCTTCCCCAGTTCCCCACCACGATGCAGTCAGTATTTGCAGATCACCTCTCTAATGCTTGTTTTTCCCCTTTTCTTTTTTTGTCATTTGCCAGGGGGACCCCATACCTGAAGACATTTATGAGATTTTGGGTGGCAGCTCTGTGCGCTCCATCAGCGACCTCCAGCGTGCCCTGCGGATAGACTCCGTAGGTAAATCTCCTCTTCACCAAACACTCCTCTATTTTTTCATAACTCTTTGCCAGGGAGGGAGGGGTATTCTGTTTTCCAGCAGGCAGACCATCAGCAGAGTTCACAATAAGTCACACGGGCAAGGCAAGGGGCAATGGGCACAAGTTGCTCCTGGGGAGATTGCATTTGAACACAAGAGGAAATTTTTTCACCATGAGGACAGTCAGACATTGGAATGGTCTCCCAAGGAAGGTGGTGGATTACCCCACTTTGAAAAGTTTTAAGTCTCAGCTCAGTGGGGTCCTGAGACATACCATATAAGCAATAACGTTAGAAGGGTTGGACCAGATGATTTTCGAGGTCCCTTCCCATCTGACATTCTATGATTCTGTGAATAAATATAGGAATCAGTCAGGAGCCAAGACTTGGCTGTTTACACACATAGCCCTTGTGAAACCCGTGTGAGCTAGGCAACTAGATGTTCTTTTAGAACTCCTCCTAACTGCCTCAGATATTGATTCCAAGATGGATTTCCATTGACTTCCAAGAATGATAGGAGATGAGCAAGGTGAGTGCAAGGAACTGTGGTCAGCATGTTTCACCTTGCAAGATCCACAGGCAGCAGGGCTTGAATCATCCAAGGATCAGCTTAGGAGGTGGAAATCAGGTGATAGAGGAGGAAAGGGCTGAGTGAGTTCTCAGATTTAGCATCCACAAAAGGCCACGTGCTCCAAGAAGCTTCTTAGGATGAAAGTGTCAGAGCACGTGCCTGTGGGTGAAATACGGGACAGGGGCTAAGTCAGGGTAGCATCACTTCACCTCCTGCCCATAGATAAGAGCTCTGGGGGCTGCAGGGCCTCAGGGTCACTTGGCCAGGGCTGAGAAGGGAGAGCAGCAGAAGCAGGGAAGCGTGGAAGGGTCGGCACGTGTGGGAATTGGAGCACGCGCCACGGCGGCTGGGCTGGCCCAGGAATTTATTTATAAACGGTCTCTTCAGAGCAAATTCCTTTCTATTCTAACCCTGCTCCCGCCCGTCGTCCCCTGGCCCTCCCAGCTCGCCTTCTCTCTCGTGTTTTGTCTGTTTGGAGCTTTGTAATCCTTGCCGAGACACTATCTACGGGGGAACAGAATTTCCTGCTTTTGTTTCCTATGCCAGTCCAACCACTGGCGCAGTCTCAAAAGCATTCCCGCTGCCTTTCAAAACGGCCCTGGAGGGGCAGGGGAGGGGGGGAAAGAGAGGGGGAGGGCACCAGCTGCGTTCAGCTATTGTTTGCCTTAGAAAGAGGCAACCAGGCTCCCCACCACCGCCACGGCCTCTCCCTGCCCTCACCAGCTCCCTCCTCCCCATCCATGAACCACACAATGGGGCAACTTCCAAAATTAGCTGTGCTGGATTGATTGTCCCAAACTGGTCCCCCTGCTCGCACCAACCGAATGACATGGGGTGTACAAGGACAACCTGGGGGAGGGAAGGACCCAGTTTTCAACAGGAGATTTGTTTAGAGTCAACAGTTGTTGCTTCTATTCTTTTTTTTTTTTTCCCCCCTCTCTCTCTCTTCTCC
This sequence comes from Phaethornis superciliosus, assembly GCA_023637945.1. Classification (NCBI taxonomy): domain Eukaryota; kingdom Metazoa; phylum Chordata; class Aves; order Apodiformes; family Trochilidae; genus Phaethornis; species Phaethornis superciliosus. Next base: position 59,959,191 of record JAJQWJ010000001.1, on the reverse strand, counting down.
TTAACTCAACCTCTGTACAAAAGTCAGCCCACACCATCATTTGATAAAATGCCAGGTGGCACAGGAGAGTGGGGTGGGGAAAAAGTGGCTGAGAAGATGCGTGCAGCCTCACATGTCCTGGTGTCTAAGGAACAGATACATCTCCATCGCAGTAACTAAACGCCCTCATGGTTGAGAAACAAATTGGGCTTCTCTTGTTGGCTTGAAAAGCCCAGGGGTATTGGGAAAAAGGCTTCAGAGCTTCTAGTCACTAGGTTTCACTTCAGATGGGAAAGGCTGGTCAGGGAAATGGGATACAGTGCTGGGAAGCCATCTCTTTGTTGCACCCTGTGGCTCTTATCTGGTCCCAGGTAGTGACTGAGGGCCATCACCATTCACTTGTCCTGTGTGGAGTTGGCATATTAGCAAATAAGTGTATTAGCAAGATAATCTCAAAGCATCTGGAGCTATTTCCTGACCTGTCCATGCACCCTGTAAGTGTCCCAGCAGCTGCCAACCACTGACTGCACAGAGAGCCATGAGCAGGCAGCTCCAGGAGGCAGATGAGCTGCTCTCCAGATAGTATCTCTTAGACACTATGGTAGACCCAACAACAGAGGTGTGTTGAGTTGGGGTCATCTCCCTAAACTGTGTCTGCCTGCAGAGCAGGCATGCCCCTCTAAGTCAGTATTCAGACACCTTCTGCAGCCCTTAGAGAACTACATGCCCTTGTAGAGCATGATCCACCAGAAATCACTTTGAGTGTCTGCTTCAGGGCAAGATGAATGGTGTCCTAGAACTGATCATGTCTCTCCAGCAGCTTCAGAGGGTCACTGTCTGACCACCTCATGGGTAGATGTTTACCACTCAGGTGCATGATTCCTGGCTTGTGAATACAGCCTCTCTGCATCCATCCCAAGTCCTTCAGCATTTGCTTCAGAGCTGAGGGGAGGGCAAAGTCTCTGCCCCCCCTTGTAAGAAGGCTGCACTAGGGCAGGGCTGAGGAAGAGGAATGGGACATGATAGGTGTGGGAAGTCTGCTCCAACACACATCTGATAAACAGAGATCTTCCACTGGCCCCAAATTGTCTTTAAGAAAATTGCTCCCTTGATGCTGACGTCCATTCAGCTTCCTTCAGCTGTTAAAGCAGGTCAGAGAAGGAAAGAGCTGTGGCTGGGTGGGAGCTATCTCCAAGCGTAGCCATTGTCTGGAGCTCAGGAGGGGCTGCATGTTGGAGTGCTCCATGGGGATTATGGGCATTTCTCTATTCAGCACTTCCTATGGGAAAAAGCAATGGGTTGGGAGGGAACTGTTCAGGGCTGGCCTGAATGCTATCGTTCTTCCTCTCCCATCGCTGACTGAACGACCTCCAGATCCTGCAACTTACCTTACTGTAGTATAGGAGAAAATCAGTTTAAACTCATTTTTTCTGTTCTGTTCTAAGACTTACTCTAACCTAGAGCAGCTGCAGTGGGTTGGGAGACAGAAAACAAGCATCCCCACCTCCCACCCATCATCACATGCTCTCCCAGTCCCAGGCCACCCCTGCAAGGCAACTCATGTGTCAAACTTTCTGCTGATCCCATCTGGTTTTTGGTCCTCTTTGCTCTACCTTGATCTCAGATCGGTGATCAGAATCCCTCTGCTACTCCTCTCAGACACCGGCATGCCCTGCCGTAGGTCTTGTCATTCTTGAGATTGAGTTTTCCTCTCCCAGGGATGACTGGGGCCCTTCTTTCTTGATAGATTTGTTGCTTTGAGCTGCCCAGTCTGAGCCAAGAGCAAACCTGGAGTGTCTGTGTCCAAGCACAGCTATGACCTCCCTGGTGGATTTACACCTAGAGTGATGTGCTGTGGCTGGGGCTTATCCCACCTCTCTGCATTTCACTCGATGAGCAGAGCATAAGTGCCTGACATCTTCTCCTGTCTTTACTCGGTGCTATTAGGTTGTGTCTTTCTCTTTGCAGAGGAGGATACCTCAGATCTGAACCTGAATGCAACTCAGCCTGGTCAAAACCCCGTGGCCCTGTCTAGAGAGCGACGAAGCCTAGGTGAGTCAAGGGTTTTGCACCTTGTGGTTATTGGGGCACTCACCTGTGAAGCTGTGGCTAGGTGTAGATGTGTGTCTGAGACCTGGTGGGGAGGCAGGTAGAGGTTATAGTGTTCACGGATGTGAAGACACAGGAGAAGGAGGGCTTGGGCCTCCTGTAGGAGCTGGGTGTTATGCGCCAGGAGGGCAGGAGAGGGAGTCTGCAGCTCTGCAAGCTGGTCTGCTTTAAATCCCCCTGGTACTGATTTGCTCTAAAAAAATGTCACCTCCTGCCTGGATCTACCACTGCGGTGAGAAGCATCATTTCACTGGGAGGTCCCCCACAGGACACAGCTCTGCACAGGGAGGGAGCTAGAGGGGTGAGAAGAGGAGAAAGAACATCTGTGTATGTATGAGAGAATGCGTGGGGCCTTTCTTTTGGGTAGAGGTGTCTGTGAGGGGGTTGGTAACAGCTGCAAAGCCCGTTTCATCCCACCTTCTTCTCTTGGCCCTCCACAGATGCTCTGGCAGCAGCAGAGCCAGCTGTGCTCGCAGAGTGCAAGACACGGGTGGTAGTCTTTGAAATCTCCCGCAACATGGTGGACAGCACCAACGCCAACTTTGTGGTGTGGCCGCCCTGCGTGGAGGTGCAGCGCTGCTCCGGTTGTTGCAACAACCGCAACGTGCAGTGTCGCCCCACGCAGATCCGTGTCCGGCACGTCCAGGTAGGGGAGATGCCTCCCGCTGCTCCCTCCTCCCACACCCCACCTCCATCCCTAACACCCCAAAAATCAAAACCACAGAGGGTCTCAAGTGCAAGGCTCACACAGTGTGACCCCCGGCATCGCCTCTGCAGTCAACTTCTTCTGCATTAGCCACGTGGTGCTGCAGCCTCTGGCAGGGGGTGGCATCCCTCCAGAGCTGGGTGACATTCATCTGTCACAGCTGCTTGGAGGGCTGGTGCTGTCCAGCAGCTGGGGATTGTCACTATAGCAGAGCTACAGGGCACAGTCCCCAGCTGCAGCTCAGCTTTGTGGCTCTTTCTGTGGCTGCCTCATCTGCTGTGTTAGAAGGAAGAGGAAACAGTTCATTTTTGTCACAGGGATGGTTTTTGATGGAAAAAAGGGGAAAGCTTGCAGTGTCAGTGCTCTGCCTGCTCGCTGCTGCTGCAGCTCCTTCCCAAGAGAGACTGGAGCAGCTCCTCCGCTTTCTCAGCCCCATGGTTACCTCCTGACCCACTCCAGCAGCAAGCAGACACCTGATAGCTATCTGATCCTGCCCTCCTCACAGCTACCAGTGATCTCTTCACAGCTTCCTCCCACAGTTTGTTTAAAAATAATACTCGTCCTTTACTAATCCTCTGCCTGAGCTGTAAGAGACTCCCCCAGGCAGGCAGCAGAGGTTGGCTGGGAGAGGTTGTATTCAAACAGCCCTTTTCATCAGGAAATTCCTTTCTCAGAAAAGCCAGGCTGAATGAGGGAAAAATGGGGGGGGGAGCAGGAGTTGTTTTTGTGGAAAAAACAAGTGAGGGGTCAAAAGCCAGCCTGAAAAAGTGACCTGGAAATGGTTTCTTTGAGGACAGAGGTCTCTCTATTGTTTGGCTGGAAGTGTTTGTCTAGCGAGCAGCGTGTGGTCTGAAGCGTGTGGAGTGGGCTTTCAAGGAAAGATAAACAGCCTGGCTGCTTTGGCTCTGGCTGAAGGATGCTGCTGGGGGCAGTGGGTTTAGAGGAATTCAATCCCAGCCGTGCGGCAGAGCAAGTATTTATAGCTTGTGGAGCACTTCAGGGGCCACGGTCGCATTAGATAAGCTGAGTGGGGTCAGGCCTGGCTGCCTCTGGAATGGGAGGACCCCCTAGAAAGCTCGTGCCCTGTGGTGGGATGTGGAAGAGTAGTGAGTCTTCCCTCTGAGTCAGCACTGGTGGAGAGTCCGAGGGAATTTCCAAAGCACCGCCTTTCCCGTGAAACACAGAGCTGAGGGCTTCAGCCCTGAGAGTTATTAAAGGGCTTGAAACAAATTCAGACAGGCCTCAGCAGAGCTGGTGAAGCTGCGTTTGCTTGCATCGGGCCTGAGTTTTTCTCCTTTTACCCTTCCTGTAGGCTCTTGTGGGAATTAATTCTGCTTGCCTCTAGGTCTCCACCATCACAGGAAGCAGGCTAGTGTGTTCTGCACATCCCAGGTTTCTTCTGCCTGGGATCGACCAGTCATCCTGCTTAAGCAGCAGGGATAATTAGGAACAGGGGAAATAAGCAGTCACATCCCAGCTTGCCTGGTCTAGGTCTGCTCTGCTGGTGTCTGCAAAATTAGCTCCCATACACAACACCTCCGAATTTGAACTGTGCTCTATAAACTGCCTCCTGACCCTTGAGGAAGAGAGCCAGTCCTGAAGCATGCTGACACTGATTATTTTTTGCAGAGTGGAATCTACAGCTGTGTTCACCTTTTGCTTGCCTCCCTCTTCCAAATAGGTGAACAAGATCGAATTCGTCCAGAGGAAGCCAAAATTCAAGAAAGTCGTTGTGCCTTTGGAGGACCACGTGCAGTGTCGGTGTGAAGCCGTGTCCCGTCCGCCCCCCAGGAACATCCGGCCAGGGACACGTGAACAGAGACGTAAGGATCTTGGTGTTGGTGTAGGGGAGGGTGGTGTGAGAAGAAAGGCTGGGGAGAGAGGAAAGAGTCCTCCCCTAGCTTCAATCTGCTTATCTCCAGTGAATCCCGGGGGCCTCCGTGGGTTTACAGCAGCTGAGGGACCTTTCTCGGGATGTCTGCCTGCCAGCAGGCAGGGGCTGAAACCGAGATGAATGAAGGAGGGGAAGGTGAGAGGTGATAGGAAGGGCATCGTGGGAAAAGGGAGAGGGCAGACGCTATGGAGAACAGAGGACAAGGGACAGAAGAACAAGAAAAGGAGGCCTTGTGACCCTCCCCTTGCAGAGCTCTTTGTTGATAGCCTGTGGAGAAAGATATTTCACCGTGACCCAGCCGTACAGACACTCTCCCCTCTGTTTTGGCAGGCTCGTCACCGTCGCTCACCACAGCCGCTGTCTCACAGAGGCAGCGAGTACGCCGGCCGCCGGCGCAGAAGAGGAAACATAAGAAGTACAAGCATGTCAACGATAAGAAAGTGCTGAAAGAAATCCTCATAGCATAGAAGTGCTGGCAGGGGAGAGAGAGCACAAGGCAGGTAACAGCAAGCTGCTTTTCCATTCGGGAGAAATGATCTCCCAGGACACACTTCTGCCCCAGCACCTCGAACTCTTCCCACAGTACAGCTGTTTCAGTGAAGTGGCTACTGTGGGGCTTGGCTGTGATAAAGCCAGGGATGAAAAAAGGGGACTAGGCTGGGACCCGGTGTGTGCATCCTATTTATGGCTTTTCATAGAGGTGGGGGGATCATGCTGCAACCATATTTGCTCTCAGTCCCTGCCATCTCTTTTCTCTGCCTCACTTGCAGGCAGAGAGTGAGCCTGACTTCTCTCTGCACCTAAGTCCCCTCGGGGTCCATGTAATTCATCTCTTCTATGGAGCAACTCCTGTTCTCCTTTCTCTATTGATTTTCTGTTGAAAGCAGAGAATTAATGTTGCTCTGGGGATCTCTTTTCCTTTTATTTCATTAGTTGAGTTGGCAGAAAGACTGAAAAGAAAAATGGCAACACTTCTGGTTTATCCCTCTCCTCACGGGAAGCCCGTGTGCACAGAAAAAGGTCATACCAGGGGAAAGGAGAACTGGAATCTCTGGCAAGAGATCTGGACTTTGTCTGTCCAGGGTCTGATTCTTCTCTCTCTGACTTGTGTAAATGGGAGTAATTCCCTCATCATCAGAAGAATTTCACTGGTACAAAGGAAAGGAGAATAAAACCTGGTTCCCCCAGAGAGAGGGAAAGGTGCAGAAAAGAATAGCCAGGCCATGGACCTGTGGGGACTGAGTGTAGAGAGAGACAGAAAAGCCTAACAGGGAAAGTCCTGGCCTGTAACTCAGCAGTCTCAGCTTCTGTGGTGGCCCCTTTAATGAGCCTGAGCCAACCACTTCACAGTTACTTCCCTTCTCCTTGGAAGAGGGAGATGATGTGCTTCCAATGCACAGCGCTTCAGGAGTTGGGGGAAAAGGGCGCCAGGCGGTGTCTTGGGATTGGCATTCCCACGCTTAGCACTACGAGGGTTCTCATTATCCCAGGATCCTCCTGGCCAGCCCAAGGTTCCCAGGGTAGAGATGATGCAAAGCCATGGAAATCTCAGCTCTGGTTCAAGCTGTCCAAGGGCAAAAATAGAGAAGGTCAAAAGTCCTCCTGAGCTTCTGATCTGGCACTTTGACACAAACATTTCCAGAGGAGAAGTGGAAGACGAGGGGAATTGCAGGAGCAGAGGCTTACATATTCTAATGCTGTGCCTGTTTTTGTTTCTCTTCCAGGTTTATTTAATATATTTGCTGTATTGCCCCCATGGGGTCCTTGGAGTGATAACTTTTCCTCTTTGTCAGTCTGCCTCGACGTCTGATTCAGACGGCAATTGGTGCTTCCCTTTCCATCAATGGACCTTCTCCCACCATAAGCCTCTCCCTTCTTTCATCTATTAGCATACTTTTAAAGTTTTACACACACAAAGAAAAAGGACAATCATGATCTATATATATATATATGAGAAAAGAACAAAATAAGTACAAGTAAATCCATGAACCCTGGACAGCCACAACTTGCAACAAGGACAAGAAAATGCCTTCCCTGCTCCAGAGGACAGGATGGAAAATGTGAAGAGGATAGTGGGTCCAATTTCTTTCAAGGGGAGGAGAAAAACAAATGTACAGAGGGCAAAAGGGGAGTATTCTCCCTTCCCCTTGTGTTTCTGGTGAGGCTGGGGGCCCTAGCTGAGATCAACACTTGCACTGGACCTACATTTTGAAAACAGGTCTATCTCAGATTGCGAGCAGCAACCCATGATGGAAAATGCACTAAGGACTTTTATTGCCCTACCTGGACAGATATATATTTTTAACATGTGTGCATATATTTTATTTTAAAGAAGAAAAACCAAAACCACTAAAATATACAACATCTCGGGGAACAGAAAAAAACAAAACAAAACAAAACAAGAAAAAAATAAGCCAAATGCATTCCCCCCTCCCTTTCCCCTCCTGCTCCTGGTGCTGACTGGAAGGTGTTTGGATTGTGGGGAAGGAGCAGACGGTGTCAGAATCTTCTCCACACCCCCGGCCCCTGCCAAGGGGAGCCATCTTTGCACATGCTGGTGGAGAATTCAACTTTCCAGGCTTGGACTCAGATTATTTTTAAAATTTGCTCTGTATGTGTGTGCGTGTATATCTGTGTGTATATATATATATACATACGTGTGCGTGGGTGTGTGTGTATGTGTATTTATACATACATATATAAAAAATATATATATATATGTTCTTAAATGGATTTCATTCCCCACTGGCAGGAAGCTCAGAGGCACGTGCATGCATCAGCTTCGTTGGGCTGGCAGAAAAATCCCACTGTTACTGCAACGTGCCTGCGAGGTCTGGGACAGGGCAGGCAGAGACATCATCTGATCTCTCTCTGTCTTGTTGCCCTTTTCTCTCACTCTCCACCAACCCCCCAGCACAACTTCCTTGCAGGAGGCAAAGTGGCACCACAACAAGACCAGCAACAGCCAAACTTAGAAGAATGACTTAATCTCAGTGAGCAGTCCTTGCCTGCTCTGTGGTCCTGAAAGCAGAATCATGTCATTCCCCTGAGGTTTTTAACCCCTTCACGGTGTCCTGCACACCATGCCTTCACTTCTCTCTCCCTGCCAATCCCCTCACAACATGTCCCATCTTTTTTCCTCACTTTTTCTCTATCAAATTTCAGATTTTGCCCACTAGGTGCTTTAAGCCCATGTAGCACAGAAGCTGATTGAAGATGTGAGCAGCTCTGTGTAGGTATAGAGGAAGAAATGAGGAATGGTCTTTGCGGTTGGAAGCAGCTGTCTGAGACAGAAACAAGCCCTTCTAAATGAGAACTCAGAGAACAACTGGAGGGTCAGCTTTAAAGTCCCTCCCAGGCCACTGCTCTGCTCTGCTCTGCTCTGCTCTGCTCTGGAGGAGAGAGGAGGGGACTCTGCAGGCAGGGGCTACTTCTGCACACCCAATATTCAGTCTCCACTAGCAGATACATTACACATAACAGAATTTCCAGCATCACCTCAGATTCCTGCTCTCAGATCATGCTGTGATGGGTGCTGTGGAGTTACACATGAAGAAAATGCCTTTTCAGAGTTAGTGGGGCAGACCTCCCTTTCCCCTCCTGCCTCCAGGCCACTTCTCTACACTCACCTCTGTTGTGGGAAAAAGCCCCTGAAGGACCGGGGAGAATGAGGCAAAGCTGTAACCTTGGAGCTGTAAGGAGTTGTGGAGGGACCCAGCCCTTGCCTCCTGCAAGCCCAAAGCACTTCTCATACCACTGCTGAGGCTCCCTCCTGCCAAACCCAAGCCCTCAAGTCTTAAGACACTTTTGTTTTCCTGTTCCAAAATCTGTTTCTTTTGGTTTGTAAAGTTGGTGAGGTTTTATTGTATTTTAAATTTGTTTTGCTTTTTTTTTAAAAAAAATGTAAGATTAATTTATACCCAGTACTGTATTTAAAGTTGTAAAAAAAAAGAAAAAAAGAAAAAAAGGGAAAAAAAAGAAAAAAAAAATGGAAACCAAACCTCTCAAATGACATTTTCTCTTTCTTTCGTGAGCTGAATTCCAAACAAGCCCAGTGCAGGGCAGAGTGGGATTTCCAGGGCCTCAGGTTTCATTTTCAGGACACTTAGTCTGAAACTGCAGAGAGAAGCAGCCAAAGCTGGGAAAGTCCTGGAAGACCCACGCACAGCTCTGCCCATGGTTGGTGGCCCTGTGCTCCTCCTTCCCACCTGTTGCTCAGCACTCAGGCTGGTTTGAGATTATTTGGGCACTGGGGATTTCATCTCAAAGATATCCCCTGCTCCTTAGCTGCTCTGTTCGGACACCTGGCTAGAATTTCCCAGGGCTTTCATCTGATCTCCGGATTCCTCTGCTTTGAAGGGCTTGGGACAGTCAGCACTGTTTACACTCCTCGAAGCTGTACAAACAGTCGGCCCCTTCCCTCCTTAGTCACACTGTCTAGACAACAGCGGTCCTTCCCTCGGTCGGAAAGGCCAGTGAGCTTCCCTTTCCTCTGAGCAAGGGAGATACCACATATCTGGCACTCAGGTGCCAGGCTGTGAGGAGGGAAAGCAGTTGCTGCCCTGTGTCTCAAATTCAGGGTCCCCCCCAGCCCACACACAACACCTCCAGCCCGTGGCTCAGCTCTGAGGAGCGTACACACACCTAGGGACTTGTGCTATGACTCTGAACCCAGGGAGATGGGTGTCTGGGTGTCCTCCAGGTTGTCGTTGAAGGGGAAGCCTGGCATCCCCAGGTGTGTGCCTTGCTCCAATATGGTTCATTTTAGGGTGAGGACACCTTTTCCCTGACCCTGTAGATGGAATAGGGGTGAGTTCTCTCTGACCCAGGGGTGGAAATCACAAGGAAGATAATAATCACATCCCTGCTCTGATTTCGTTAAGAGTAGTCTGATGAGAGGAAAGATTCTTGCCATGAGACTTCTTCAAACTCGAGGGCCTGCCAGTAGAGAATTTTGGGAGCAAAGGGTGCAAAGAGGACCTGAGTCACGGGAGACGTGGGTGCATCAGCCTGGACCAGGTCTGGGAGGAAGGGCTTGGCACCCCAGGAGGCCGGCACACCGCCTGGCCATGGGGGAGAGGTGTGGAAACCCACCCTGCAAGCCTGCCTCTCTGCTCTTCACAGCTCGACATGAAGAGGTGCTGAAAGGAGCCATGGGACTGGGTGCCTGGGGCTCACACCTCCGTGGGCCCCGACCTCCTCTGGCAGCAGCTGCCTCAACGCCGCCGTCTGCTCGCAGCGCCTTGGCCAGCACCCTGCAAAAGGGCAGCGAGGGGAGCAGGAGGGTGGGTGCCAGCCCCACTTCTCCAGGCTGGTTTACATCCATCCCACAAAGCCAAGCTCGGGGTAATAAATTTCAAGGGCTGCGTCAGGCTGCTGGAGAGCACCTCCGTCCATGCTAGGCTCCCCTAGTGCTCCATCTGATCTTGGAGGATCCTTGGCAGCTCTCCCTGGTTTAATTGCTCAACTGCTGCTTTACCTAAAGGCTCAGCCTCAGGATATGTCATTCAACATGAGGTTCAGATTTTGTTGGAGAAAACGTCTGCAGCCTTCAAGGAGGCAGAGAGGCTTCAGTGATGGATCCGACCTCAAGAACACAGATCCCAAAAGCAGCAGGCACACAGCAGAGTGTGCTTGATGGGATATTCTAGTGCAAAAAGCAAACTTCTATGTTTTAAAGCCAGGCTTTGGCCTTTTTAGTATTGTGGGTTTGCAACACCTAATGCTGTCACTTGGACAAACAAAGCAAAAAAAGACAAACAACTTTTCAAGAGTTTCCTCACCAGGCCCAGAAAAAACCTTTACCCATTTGCTTATTTTACAGGAGCTCAGGAAGAAAACGTCTTAAGTGTGCCCCAGTGCCTGGCCACAGATCAGAGGAAGAGCCTTCTTCAGCCCAGCCATGTGGCACCAAGCCCACACAGTCACTCCTCTCCTGGAGCCAAGCTCACCCCTTCCTGGCATAAGCCATGTCCCCATGATAGCCACCCTGTCCTGCTCCAGACACAGCTGGGAGTGGGCTCAGTGGGAGCTGTTGCCATCCCATGGGATCCCAGGGTGAGACAGGGATGTGTTATAAGGTGTCCCTGTCTCACTGTCCATGTGCAAGTGCCTGGTGGGCCTTGGGGATGGAGAAGCCAAAGGAAAAGCAGAGTACAAAGAGGGAGGAAAATATGAAGAAATAAAAGCTATTTAGGAAAAAAACAAAACACTAAACCAACAAAAAAAAACCTTGCCTGAGCAGGCAGCTGTTCTCCACTTGCCTTCATGCAGCCCCTGACCAAATGGTCTGCACCCCACCTCCAAGCTGTGATCTGCCCGTGACCAAGTGAACTTGTTGCAGGCTTGGGAATTTCCAATCTTAAAAGATTTTGCAAGGAAGCCAAGCAGCCTCGGCTGTTTTTGCTTTAAAAGGATTAAAGAAACCCCAGAGCCCTCCAAAAAATGAGTAGGAAGAGGGTGGGAAGTGGGGGCCACCCCAGACTCTGGGGGCTTCCCTGTAGGTAGTGCAGGCACCGGGTTAAAGCAAGAGCCCCTTTCACAGAGCTGGAGCTCTTGGCAGAAGAGCCACGAGGGCAAAGACATCAAACTACAAAATTATGGCAGGGATTCCCTACTCTTTTTCTTCCTCCAGACAGGCAGATACCAAGCAGGCCTTGGGTTCACAGCAAAGGCCAAGGAAAGTTGGGAGGAAAGCAGCCTGGAGGGAAACAACTCCCTTGTAATTACTAACTCAATAAGAAGAGCTGTTTGCAAGTGATTAAGCAGCAACCCCAACCCAGCGGGGAGCTGGACAGCAGGAAGGTTTGTGGCTTGACAGTCGATTAGAATTTCGAAATACTTACTGTTATGTTTTGTTTGTTTGTTTTCTTTCCTTTTTTTTTTTTTTATTTTATTTTTTTTTTTCTCTTTTTTGCACATGCTGCAAAAGCAAAGGATGAATGGTGGAGAGATGTTGGGCAAGTAGCTCCACTGCACGTCTTGCCTCAGCATCTTTGGAAAAAGCCTGAGTTCCCAAACGCCCCGACCTTCACCACTGCTGGCCAATGCAGTCAGTGAAGGCAAGCTCTGCTCCCTCAAACCCAGGCCCTGTTAGGGTGTTTTCTGTATGAATAAACCCTATTTTTTTTTCAGTATAAATCTTGGCACAGACCTGGGGAAGAGCAGGGGAGAAGATGGTAGCTATTGCTGCAGTGCAGAGCTGGTGGTGAGTGATGATATTAGAGACAAATCAAATTAGGTCAGAGCAGGAAAATTAGTGACTAATGAACCCAGGAGAGCTCTGGGAGAGAAGCTCTTACTGAAACATGCATCAGCAGCTGCATCCCAGAGCACCCAGGAGATGCTGGCTGGACAGAGGGCACTGGGTACCCTGTTGGTGATCTTTTCCCCTGATATGTCAGGTGCTGCCCTCTGAGGATCCACATGGGGTCACACGTGAAACCACACCATGCATCTGCACGAGTGTTTGGCTGCTGGAATGAGGCAGGTGGCTGCAAGGAGGCACTCTGGAACACATATTGCAGATGAGGTCCTTCCTCTCTCCTCCATCAGGCAGGGTCTGGGGTCCATCAGAACAGGCAGGACTGCACAGGGGACAGCAGAGCTCAGCCAGGTGTGTGGAGCCAGGTGCAGAGGAGGTCCCCGGGATGGTCACACACATGGAAGGGATTTCACTGCTCCCCAGGCCTCAGCTGGGCTCTGAGGGCATCAGAGGGTCATCAGGGCACACAGGAGAGCTAACACTTGGGCAAGCCAGGATATTAGATGTTCCTGGAAAGGTTTGCTGTGACTCAGTGCATGCTGACTTGATGTCTGTCAGGATAAACCCTGAGGGGTGCCAGTGTGAGGTGCCCACCTTGCCCCAGTCCCTGGGCTGGCTGCACATCTCCAGGTAAAGCACGACAGGGAACAGCCACCCCTCTTCTACTCCAGTGTGGCCCCAGGAGGGCATCTCTTGGGCAAGGGGGGCTGTGCAGCGGAGCAGCCTGGAGAGGTGTTATTTAGGTGGAAAAAGTGTTTCACTGTGATGATGGAAATTGTATTTCACTAATTGACTGAAGAGAGAGAAAATGGGAGAGAGAGAGAAAAGACCTTCCTCCCCTCTGACAGGTTCAGGAATTTTTTCCATTAATCAAGAAGAAAAACAAAATGCTTGTGCTGGGAGGGGGAGGGGAGGAAAAGGGGGGGGACTCTCCCTGGTGTCCCATAAACCTGGTGGCCATGGACAAAACACTGCAATAGCAGCATGACCTTGCCCTGGAAACTTTGAGGCAGCACTGGTCAGTGGAGTGAAGGGGTAGCACACCTTCCCTTGCAGGGAACCCTGCTTCAAAGCATCCCAGGCTGGGAGAGGGGCAGCTCCCTCACAAAAGAATGAACAAATCCCAATGAGGCTGGTGAAGGACAGGACCAGAACCTCATGCAGTGCAGGTTTCTTCCCTGGCAGAAGGGTTTCTTCTTCATCAGAGCATCCTACTGGCTTTGTCAACAAGTTGTAAAAAAGCTGAAATGAGCCCTTTTTGCCTTCAGTTTTGGCAAGGATGAGGCTCTCCCGGCTCAGCTGAGGCTGGTGTGAACAGCCTGGTAATTGAATAATACATTTTCCCAGCACAGACACCTTCAAATGCATTAAATGAAACAGAAAGGAGCAGCTGAACAGGATTTGCATTTTTTTCCCCATGATATGTATTTTCCCTTTTCCATGGATGGTCCCACTGGGTATGCTGCAACCTATTGTTGTACTTATTTATTTACTCAGGTTTTGTAGATGGTTTCAAAGCTCGTGGCCAGGAAGGAGCAACCAGATGCTTCTACTGTGCAGGGCAGAAAATCTGCCCCAGTTTCCCACTCTCTGAACACAGACACAGGGCCAGGTGCAGCTCACAGACCTGGAGCTGAACCCCATTCCCTGCCCTCCCTGCTCTAAGCCAGTTCACAGATGAAAGATATTTGATTGCAAGTTCATCTGGTGTGTTTTTTTACAAACAAGAACCTAGCTGGTTGGAGTGGATAGGGTTAAGAAGTTCTCCTCCTTTTGGAGAGAGAGAGGTTGGGTGTTTGGGTGTAGGAGAAGGCTTCCCACTGTCTGGGAAGGCAGAGCAGGGGCTGACACACCACTGGTCCCTGAGGAAGGCCAGCCAGCAACATGGGATTTTTGGCAGATAGAAAAAATGAGTATTTATGAACTAGGATTTTTTAAAAAATACCTCTAAGGAATGTGGGTGCATGTGAACATCCATCCGGGAAGCTCAGTCCCTTGGGCAGCAAATCGGGAGCTGGCACGGTGTGGCTGTGCCCACCATGGTGCTTCACCTGCACTGTGGGTGCAGCTGGGAAAGGATGTTATTGCAGCTGGCAGCATCCCTGGCATCTGGGGGACTTGCAGCCAGGAAGCCGAAGTGTCACAAGCCTGACTGGCAGCCACCTTACACCTCCCAGCCTCCAGTCCCTTTTTTGGGTCACAGCACTTGAGCGCGGCAGAGACAAACATTTTAGTCACCTAAGGCACAAACACGGGGGGCTGGAGGACACCTCTGACAGCTGGGCTTTTGGAAGCAGGAATGCAAGAATATGTATATGTACCATATACAGCACCCAACACCCAGTCCAGGAAAGCTGCTCCACTGCAAATTACCCCCTCTATGTTCCACGGGCTAATGGGTCTCCTGGAGACCAGGACATGACAATTTTCCTGCCAGGCCTCCCACCAAGCCACAGGCAAGGCAGGCAGCCCCAAAACATCTAGTGTGATGAGTCCTTATTGCATGGGAGTTGAATGAAAAAAATAACCTGGTGAGACCTGGATGCATATCCTTGGCTGGAGCTGGTACCATACGGGACTGTATGCAGGCTAAGGTGGGGGTGGAAGTGGTTATGGCAGTGCTTGAATTTGGGAGATCAACAAGCTCCCCAGGGATGGGAGGATCTGGCTCCCTGGGATATGTGTCATTGGATGGGAGAGTTCACAGTGACAAATTTTGTCAGTGTCAGAGGTGATCTCAGTAGGGACATCTGCATCTCAGGTCTCCATCACTCTTAAAAGGTGGATATAATTTCCATCCACAGGTTTGAAAATGGACCTGAGAATTTTGTGAGGAGCAGCAAGAACTGGCTACTGAGAGACAGAATGAACTCGCAAAGGAGTAAGACGGTGACACCCAAGAAAGGCATGCATTTTTTGGAAGATTTTTCTCTCACTCCTTTCCACCCCTCACCCAAAACCCCCTCCTGTTTGCCAGGAAACATGGTCAGGGCAAGCGTTTTGCCACCTGGTTCATGCACGCACCAGTCAAGGAAACAATTCTGCAATTGAAAGAGGAAATCTCAGTCCCCGCTATTTCCAACCTCTATTGTTTGTTACTCAACTCATGCATTACACAGACCAGTTAGCAAGGCAGCAAGATTGCAACACTATGCATGTGCTTTCAAACATTTAATTTTAGCATTGCAAGAAGGATTCGTGGTATCAACAAAGCCCAGTTCTAAGGAAAGAGGAAACCTGTGATTCTGACACTTTATTTTGACCATAAAAGGAAGAAGATCATTTAGATCTTCTAAATGACCTAATAGGTTTAATCATTTGTAAATCTTAGGAGAGTCCAGTGGACCACTAAGGGATTTTCCCATTCCCAAGGACTTGGGTTTCTTTGGAGTCTTGGGCAGGCCTGAAGTCCTTGTGCGACTGGCGCTTTGTGCCTCAGATTAAGCTCCTGATCTTTGGACCTTTCCTTTGGGTAGCTTGGGATTCATGCATGACCCTTTCCAAACCATCTCAGGCGGCTGTTTTTTACAGCAAGTGTCAAGACCTTGACATGGATCCTTCTACAGACCCTGGGTATTAATGCCTTATATAAGTGCCTTATACGTGTTTATAAGGCACTTGTCAACAGGTTTTCCAAAATATTGCCACCTTTCCCAAATACCAGGGCTATCTTCAGCTGCACCTGTAAAAGGCACTTTAAAACACAATTGAATTTAAGGAATTTGGGAAAAAAAATGAGGCTCCTCGTGGAGGTCCTGCACAGCACTGGGGCATGAGTTCATGGGGCAGAAGACCCCTTTGCCTTTTCCTGCAGCACATCTCAGTCCTCTTCCAGTGGGGGGGGGGAGGGGGTAAAAAAGCCTTCTGTACTGGAAAGAAAACTGGAACCAATGCTCGGGAGCTCTTCTCTGCAGAGACAGGCCCCGAGGCAGTGAGGACCTTGCCCAACACCTCATGAAGGCAGCTTATCTGCTGTTGACTGCAGTACTGCAGATAGCCTGACCCCATATCACAGGGGATTGCCCACCCCAAAGAAATACACAAATCTACCAAAATTGCAGTGGCTTGGTGGTAAGTTCCCCCACAAACACCAAACAAACCCCAAACCTCACCAGCTCCTCACCCCACTGCTGCCAGGGAAAAGGCAGTGGGTGCTGGGAAGAAGCTGAGACTCCTGCTGCACCCCCAGGCAAGGGCTGAACCTGCGCCCAGCATGCCCAGATATTCTCCTCAAATGCTACAGGGAGGGCTGTCACTGGGACTGCCTTCAGGGCCTCCCACAAGCCTGCATTGGAACATGGGTGCACTGGCCACTTCCTAAAAGGCAGAAGCACCCCTGGTAGGTTTTGGTTCTTTGGGGTTTTTTTTTTGTTTGTTTTTTTTTTTTTTTTTAAATTCTTGCAGATACAACATGCTTTCAATTCCTCAAAATGTGGGTCCTGCATGTGACAGAGACACTGTCCCTTTTCCTCCCAGTCCCTTCCCATTCCACCAACACACATGTGCTGATGGGAGCCATGAAATCTCCTCCTTCTTTTTAGCAGTCAGTGGGACTATGGCATGTGCCTCTTTCATTGAGAAATTTACCAAAGCCAAGCAGGGAAAAGTGTGAACTTGGGGAAGTTAGAACAGGGGTGTGCTTGAAAGAAAGAAAGAAATCTTTCATTTCCCCGGTACCTGGCTGTGCAAGACACTTAAGATCTTGATTTAACTGCAAGACAAAACCATCATGACGTAGTGCTGGCTGAGGGTCAGCGTTGGCCGTGTTTGGTTTGTTGTGTCAATGAAAAAAAAAGGTGGAGGGGGAATAAAGAAGAAAGACCTCTCCTTGTTGCAGCTCTTCAAATAGCTGATTTGGAGATCCTGGCGCACCTCTTCAAAGGTGGAGGAGCTAGGAGTGGGTCCAGGCAGCCAGCTGTGAGGCATGGACAGGCTCTGGACTTCGTCTGGGAGTAAAGCGGGTCTGTGGGTGCTTTTCTGAACCCCTGAGAGCTGAAGCAGTGTTGAGAGAAGGAGGGTGTCCCACAGGCTCCTCCATCACTGTGCTGGTTCCTGATGGCAGCTTGGGAGCATGGGGGGTGCATCCTTCACTTGTCTGGACCAGGTGAGCCCCATCTGCCTGATGGGTGGAAATTAAAGAAAAGGAATCAGGAGGCAGGAGAAACATCCTTATTGAGAGCTTAATTCAAGTATGCAGACCAGGGTAACTTATATTCCTGTATATCCCCGTTCCCCCCATGGATATCATGGATATGCAGAGGGGCAGAGGGGCAAAGGAGAGGGGTTTTCTCATCCAGTGAAATCCCAGACTATAGAATCCAGACTATAGAATCCATGAAGTCCTTAGCCAGGTGGCCAGGGGCAGGACAGAGAGACTCAGGGAGGCCCTGCAGCCTTTCATCCTTCAGCAGGTGCCCCCGACCCCCCAGCATGGTGGGTTCATGCCAGCATGCCCTGCTGCAGGGCTAAAGCATTGGGACCATGCTGGGAAAAGCACTCCTGGGACATGGCCAGGAATGTCAAACTGATGGGCAGCTGCCGGAAATGGGGTCGAGACAGCCAAGGAAAAAGGAGATGTCGAGGGTGCCGGGTCCCTTCCATCTGGGGGACCAGAGCAGCCACAGAAGGGTGGCCCAGACTAACCCCTTGCCAAGGTCACCGGGGAGGCAGCGATGGAGGTGAAACATGGGTGAGCAGGTGGCCACCCGTGGGTGCCCTGTCGCCCCCCTCCCTTCTCCTCTCCCCCCCTCTTCCCACACTGGGCTGTTTTGCAGTCTCCAGCCAAGTCAGGAATGCCAGGAATGTGAAATCCCGGCACGCTGTCCCGTCGTCCTCCCCCCACCCCGGCCGCCCCCCACTTCTCCTGCCCGTCCAAGAACAGGATATTCGCCCGAGCGACACACACACACACACACACACACACACACACACACACGTCTTGTTATCAGGAAAAAACACTCAGTCAGCGTCTGGAATGGGCTCTGATTAACCCTGTGGCCACCGAGGCTTCCTCGTGGGGCCGCAGCAAAAGCTTCTACTGACCACGGGGCGAGTGGGCAGCCGTGGGTCGGAGCCACCAGAGCCACCAGCAGGGTGAGGGCTGGAGGTGAGCACCCTGACATCTCCCAGTGGTCGCTCACCCGCTGCCCCCCATCCCTGGCAGAGTCAAGCTTTACAGAGGGGAGCATCCAGCCCCACAGCAGGGCTCGCCCCCTCTTTGATGCAGCGGAACCGGGACCCTCAAGCCAAGGGGTGGCCCCAGCCCCATCTCCCCACATCAGCTACCCCCGGGTCCTGTCAACACCTCCCCGCTTGCAGCACGGCTCTGCACAGACGTCCTGTCTCAGGTAAACAGGATCTCGCCGCGCTGCCGTGACCTTGTTTACCTCCCTGAAAGAATTTGGCTGGATTTTTTTTTTTTTTTTCAACTTTTTTTTTTTTTTTTGTCTTTCTTCCTAAGGGCTGGTGAGTCACCCTGAAGAAATGCGTGCTGCTCTGCTGCCTTTCCATACTGACTCACCCCCCTGCCCAAGCTCCTTGCCTCTCCCTCCTGCCCTTCGGCTCTGGGGGGGGGGGGGGGGGGGAGAAGCCCCCCGCTTGCTGAGTGATGCAACCTGGGCGCTGGTGTCGGTGGCCACGGAGGTCAGGATGGTGGCGGCGGGTGGCATCTGTGACACAGGAAGCGCAGACGAGCGCTTGGGCAGCCCCTGTGCCAAAACACAGGAAGAGCGCTGAGAAATTACCCCGTGCATTGTCAACTCCAAATACACCAAAGGAAAAAAAAAAAAAAAAGGGGGGGGGGGGGGGGAAGAAAACAACCAAGCAAAAAACAACCCACAAAAAAAAAAAATTAAAATACCCAAACAATTGGCCTGGCTAGAACAATTGCCCAGAAGAAAAGACAAAAAAAAAATAAAAAATAAAGAGGCCAATGGACCTGGCCCGATGCCAGGACTCTTGTTTTCCTTTCTCAACACAATGCATGTTAAATAATACTTCCTTCTCACAACAAGGCCCTCCTGAGCAGTTTTTTGTTTTTCTCCCCCACCGCAAGGGAGTCACTCAGCATGGATGGCTCCCACCACAGCAGCAGCAGCACTGTGGGGTTGCTCCTCATCCCCACTGCTGTGGCTCCCCTGTTCCCAGCACTGCAGAGGAATGAGAGCCCTGTGGTTGGGTTGCCCACCACCCTCCCCAGCTTTCCTGTGGGGAATGGGGTCTGCTGGGGTCTCAGCACTTCTCCCCACATTTCCCACCCAGCGGTGTGGTCCAGGTTATCTGCTTTGCGGGATAATAGGTCTGCAAGGTAAGGTAAGTAGCCATCCCAAGCTACTCCTGTGTAGCCACACCCAACCTATGAAGCCATCCATACAAGTTAATCACGGTGGTTTTACCATATACATCAATTTATTACCAGATTAAATAAAATAGAAAACCAAAACAATATACATCACAGGTAGGATGAATGGTTTCATGACATTTCTTTCCAGGCTTCCAAGCTGGGACCAGGGGAACCTCTGCTATTTCCCTTGGCTTTTCATTTCCAACTTGGCTTGTTCTTTGGGATTTCTCTTACTAATGACAGTGTCACTGGCACCCAACTGGCTGTATTTAAATGTCTGTGTGGTGGAATAATCCAAGTAAAACTTGTTTTGTTTATTCTTCTTCCCCGAGAAATTTAACATCTCAGACACCACACCTCCCATTTGTTGGCAGTCAATCAACAGCCTTCAAGGGGCTGATCAGATCCATCTCTCTTCATCTGAAAATTATTAGGATTTCTGATTAAAATAGCAGGTGGAAGAAAGGAGTTGCCTTTTTAAAAATCCAAATGGGGTCTGTGTATACAAAATGGGATTACTTCAGCTCTATACATGTGTCCCCAGATTTCTGTGTTCTTATATGAGGACACCAGGTGCTGGACAGGATGGACCAAGTCATTCTTGGGTGCTCACGGACATGGGACATCTCTGTTACCGACAAGGCTCAGCGCTCGGTCAATAGCCTGCACAACTGGCCAGCCTTGTCCTGGCACCAGAAAAGAGGGACAGGCTCAGCAGTAGAGGAGAGGGTGGAGGTGTAAGTAGACATTTGACGTACCTGTCCACTGACGCCTTAAGTTGAGCAAATTCATTTGTTTTAAGGATTTACTTCATGCACTGGCTTTCTTGAGGCAATGCAAAAAACCCATATTCAAGGTCCCACCTATTTGCATTGCCTGGCCTTGAATGTCAGGTCCTGACCCTGGGTGACATAATAATAAATATCTTTTGAAGGTGGCACCTTCTTGGCACTGTTTTGTACTGTTCTTCTCCCACCCAGAAGCTCAACCTGTCCTCTGGTACAAGGTGTATATGTTCAGTGACATCATCAGTCAAGGAAACCTCATGGTCAGTGAAGGATGGTTCCTGAGCTAACACCACCCTTGTCAAAGAGCTTTTGGAGATGTATTAGTGGGAAGTCATTAAGAAGGAAATTGGGGTTACTGCATGCAGCCCTGCAAAAGGATGCATGTTAGTACTTCTCTTGTGATTGCTGTGCCCTCTGTGCATACCCACACCCATCCATGTGTGGTCATAACTCTGGCTGGTCAGTCACTGGGGCAGAAAATTCACCTTCTTGACCAGTGCAGGGATTCACCTTGCAGAAGACATCTAAATATTGGCTCTGAAGTCTCATCCATCTGTCTTAGCTCTCTTGGGATTCAACAGAGCCAGATGGACACATCCAGCATGCAACTAAGCTCCCTGGCTTTCTTAGTTTTCTTAAGTTTCTTAAGTTTTCTTAAGGTTGGGATGAGCTACAATGTGGCTCTCCTTTGTCTAGAGAAGGAGACAAGGGCTGCTGGTGTTTCACTGCTCCATTTTCAGTCAGCTCAGTTTAAGGTGTTTAATTTTTAGCTGACAAACATTAAGCACAGTGAATCCCACCTCAGGAGAACAATGTGCCAGTGTATGACAAGCAGCAGCAAGTCCAGGAGCACAGCTCCCATCTTGATTTATTTAACAACTACAGCTAGTGCTAAAATTTGATCATGGGAACCACTGCCTCAGCAAAATCCGGCTTGCTCAACATGCAGAATATGCCTCATCCTCCAACAGAGTTGTCAAAGAATATGTCCCTCAGGGACTTTGAAACATGTAGGAAAGAATTGCTGGGGCTAGCAACTTGCTTTTGTGCATGGGATTTTCCCTGGATCTGGCACAGCACTTGGTTTTATCGGCTTCCAAACCTTTGGCAATTCACCATCTCCTGATAACACAAGTAAAGACCTGGAATAGCCAAACCCAACCATTTAGCCCAATTTACTATGCTATGTGTCCTCACAGATGGCAGGAGCAATGAGGTTGACCTTGTTTGCCACTATGACCAGGTCAGCTTCCCTTGAACAGGTCTCTGTGATGGAGAGAAGAACTGATGGAAGATCTCACTCGCACCAGGGAGAACTTGATGGAAGCTTTTAAGCAGCAAAATGTTTGTTACTTGGCATCCTCTGCTATGGGAGCAGGTGCTGGAGGTTGTTTGGCTAGCTGATTAAACAAATCCCAGTGTTCCTGCCAGACCAGGTGAAGCCAAGCCTTTTCAGCTGTCTCAGACCTACCAGCTCTTCAAACACCATTCAGCAACTCAGTTACTGCTGAGTGTTCAGCTTCGAGGCACAGAGAGTGCTCCTTGCCATAGCCCTAATGACAACCACGAGTTCAGATTTGAAATGGCTCTTGGAAATGCCATGGCTAGGCATGTGGTAAGACAAATAGGATAAAGAAAGGGGAATATTTACATCAGGTTGTCTCAATATTGCTGTGAACACGATCTTCAAACCATTTTAATCATCTTCAGGGCTCAGACTTGGAGGTCTATGTATATAAGTGGTGGGCTTGGCTGGAAGTGGGACATCTCATGTGTGAGCCTCTTGAAATCTGTATTAATGTCATGCCAGATGCCAGCTCATCAGACTGAGGTGTTTTCAAGATGACTATCAGAACAATCACTTCCCATAGCAACCTGTCACAAGGAACAGGTGCTATTTTGTCCAGGAAAGTCCATCTCTAGCTCAATTTTCTCCCCCATTTGTACCATATTTGTGTCTGCTCTGCTAACTACAATGGCAAAGTTCAGAAAGATCCCATGTTCATTATGGAAGCAGGTACTCATCTGGGATGCAAGATGAAAAGCCTCCAAGTTGATCTGTATCACAGAAAGTGGGAAGCAATAGTGGTAACATCAGCCATGGCTGACTGATGGAAAGTCATGTGAACGTTTTTTAAAGGAGACGTAAGACACTGCCCCATTTATTTGATGTCTCCCTGCTCTCTCCATTCAGGTGTAAACCTCCTGCTGATGATGCCAACACTATGCTGAATGAAAGATTGCTAGTTCAAAGATCCACCAATGTATGGCCCAGCACTACTCTCATCTGTGAACGGAGGTGTTACTGGAGATACCTTCTTATGTTTCTTGTGCTATATGTGGCCTTACTTAGCTTTTTCATTACTGTTTCTTTTCTACATTCCCCTTTAACAGAATACCCACTCCCAAAACCACTGGCAGTGCCCATGCAAAGATACTTTGGGATGAGGTGCATCCATAGCAACAGCTTTACTGTGACACAGTGCTGATTGTCTGTTTTTCCTCATGTTTAAATTAGTTATCTCTTTATCCTAGAAAATAGTTCTATTGATTGGCAACTTCTTTTGTATGAACTTCTAGGTATTACAATGACTGGTGACTCTACAGAGTCCTACATTTTTAAAAGGGACGGGTTCAGTTACCCATTTGACCAAATTTTACCAAGAACTGTATCATCTTTCAGTTGGTTTTTGCAAGTAGACGGTGCTGTATCCATCAGTCAGGCTGAACCAACAAATTTCCTCAGCAACAGATCTAACTACACTGCAGTTTCAGTCTTGTCCTAAGAGAACTTTCTGAAGTGCAGTCTAAGGCTGTATAATTTCAGATGGGAAGCGTAACTGCCTACAGAGAAAAACGGGAACATACGCTCCATTTTTAAGCCCATTACAGAAAAGAATTACTTAGAAAGTCACGCGGATGCAAAGCTAATGTCATCCTTTAGATAGTAACTGCTGCATCCAGTACTGCTCAGCAATGTACAGAAATAGAAGTAGACTGAAATCTACCCAGACAAAAGCTAACTTTTATTTTTCTTATGTCATTCAGGCTCCTGAGCTGTGAACATCCCAGTAGCCTGACCATGTCCCAGTGCTCCCTCCTCATCCCTGTTCCCCCAGACACCTGCAGTTTTCTTTGAAGTGGGGACATGGCAAGCATCTCCCAGAGACATGTCAGGACTCAGAAGGAAAAGCAGAGAGATGGATTCTATCTGTCAGCTCATGATGAAATACAATGACACGCCCCTCCCCAGCCCCAAAAGAAAGCCTAACATTTTCTAGTTAAAAAAAGTGTTTGGCTCCATCCCTAGACCAGCTGCTTCCTACATAAATAAGAGGTATGCAGAGTGCACAGAAAAGAATATTTTGCATTCCTAATCAATTAGATAAGGGGAAAAACCCAGTCCATTTTCCTGTTCAAAATACAATTATCGTGCTTACTTCAGATTTCAAGGGCATTTATCTTTCAGCTTCAGACAGAGGGGCACTCAGGCCGCAGGTTACTGACCCGGCTCTGGAGAATGACTACGCTGCCAGCTGGGATGGAAGGGCCTGGGCCCAGCTCTCTCGGGGTGCTGGGACTGGGATAGCTGTGTCAGTTGCCAGACAAGCCAGGTGTGCCCTGGTAGAGTCAGGCTTTTGCAAGGGTTCAGTCAGATCAGGAATAACTGACAGTACTGGGGGAAGGAGTTAAAACAGCTTAAATTATTCCAGGGAAGCACTCCCTGATCCTGCCCGTGAGCTCCTTGGCTTTGAAAACTTGTATAAACATTTACTCAGAGAAATGCCAAGGAAAGCAAGGTGAGGAAGAAGGTGGCTGGGAGGACCGTAGTAGAACTCAGGTGCCTTCCCTACCCCAGTTCAGCTCAGGACATTTTGGTGGAAGAGGCACACCCTGAAATGCACTGGGTATCTTCTCAGCAGCACAGGAGGCTCCAGGCCCCAGGGCAGGTGTTGGGCATCACTGCTGCCTCCTCAGCAGAGGCCAAGAGGCAAAGGATCAGGTAGGATGATGCCCTCTCCCTGAAGTGCACGTCTCTGGATCACCAGCAGCTTTTGAGGGCGCTGGAGAATGGATGAGGTTTTTGAGAGGATCAGCTCTTGTGGTCCCTCAGTTCAGGACAAAGCAGAAGCCCCACGGCACTGCCCTTTGCACTCCCTCGGAGCAGCCAGGGAGGGCAGGTGGACTTGCAGCTTCTTTCTACAGGTTTCACCCCAAGAAGCTACAGGGCCCCCTGTGCAGTTTCTGGAGCATTCAGCCCGGGACGACTGTAGCAGAAGTCTCGATTGTTGCTGCTTTGCTTTTGCAACGCCACTTCTGTGTTCTTCCAGGATTTGTGAGGACAGAGTGTTTCCTCAGGAAAAAAAAAAAAAGAATAAAAAATAACTCAAACAGGACAACGAAGCACCTGAGCCTGCAAACCCCAGCTCAGACCCAGAGGAGCCCTCTGGAGACCGCGCTCTTCTGTGAAATCCTGGGCCTGTAGTGCCACCTAATGAACAGGAGGGGCTGGGAGTCCGCAGGCATGCTCTTGCGTGCAGGGAAATCAGGCAAAGGGTTCCTTAGGGCTCTTCATTCCTCTCTAATGCCTCTCATCCCTCTCCCAATGCTTCCATAATTACTTTTTTTTTTTTTTTTTTTTTTTTACATCCTTACAATCCAGCCGTTAGGCAGCAGATGAAACTAATCCTGTTCTGTGGACAAGTCACGAAATAGCTTTTTCCCAAACCCAAATACACAAGGAGAGTCAACAGCAGCTGAGTAACTCCTGTCTCTGCATGGCTTCTGGAAATGCTGTTTCCAAGGGCCAGGGCGGAGTGGTGATGCAGTGCAGTGTTGCAACCTGCACCCTCCTGGGATTCAATGGCTCGTTCCCCCTGGACAAGCAGGACCCTCCTGAGTGACAAGCCATGAACCTGAAGTTTTTAGAAGGCAGAAGTTGAGCTCCATTTGATTGGTTTGGAAAATGGTGCAGCATGAGAATAAAGAATGGCTCTAAAGAACCCAAAGGACATTCTCGCAGGAAGAAACCAGCTGGTACTTTCTTTTTATGTGAGAAATCATCAAAGAGGAGGACAATGAATGCTCCACACAAAGTGCGAGCTTCGTGCTGGCCACAACTGGCTCTCAGACAAAACAGCAAGACACTGAAGTTCCCCCCAGGATGGCATTCAGGTTTCTGGCCTCTGATGATATAAGAAGGCATCCAAAGGGCAAACCACCAGCAAGGGCCTAGAAGCATCAGACAGAAAATGTGTGAGAGCTCAGTTCCTCCCTGAAGCTCAGGAATTAGGGCTGCTCATTCCTCCTCCTCCTCTGCTGACCTTCTCTGTCATGATCTCAGCTCAGGCTACACCAGAGCAGAGGCCTCTTGTAAAGATGCTGTTGCAGAGCATGACATGAGTGTAAATGGCAGCTGTGTGGCCAGAGCCTTCTCCCAGAGAGCGTGACATCTGAGGTAAGTTTTTCTCAGTCTGGAGGGACTGTAATGATCACTTTCCACCAGACTAGTCTGTCCTCCCTCACTTGGCACAGCATGGCAGGCCATGCTTTCAGATGCTACCTCTGTAATACATATGAAGAGCACCTCCTAGCTTCTGCATCCCCAAGATGTAACCCAGACACACCCTGCCATGAAGGTTGGTTGCCTGCTTAGAATCATAGAATGTTGGAAAGGACCTTACAGATCATCTAGTTCCAAGCCCTCTTCATGGGCAGGGACACCTCCCACTAGGTTGCCCCAAGCCCCATTCTACCTGGTTCTGAACACTTACAAGGAAGGAGCAGCCACAACCTCCCTGGGCAGCCTGTACCAGTGTCTCACCACTCTCACACAAAAGAATGTCTTTCTAATGTCTAACCTAAATCTCCCCTCTTCTAGTTTAAAGCTATTACCCCTTGTCCTGTCACTACACACCCTTGTAAATAGTCCCTCCCCAGCTTTCCTGTAGGCCCCACTCAGGTCCTGGAAGGCCTCTTTAAGGTCTCCCCAGGTCTTTCTCTTCTCCGGGCTGATCAACCCCGTCTCAGCCTGGCACCAAATCAGATCTGAACACAAATGCCAATCACATAATGGGCTACA
Organism: Phaethornis superciliosus; assembly: GCA_023637945.1. NCBI lineage: Eukaryota > Metazoa > Chordata > Aves > Apodiformes > Trochilidae > Phaethornis > Phaethornis superciliosus. Next base: position 59,933,027 of record JAJQWJ010000001.1, on the reverse strand, counting down.
AACATGATGAACTCTTGACTAAGTGTGAAAGAGACTTGGTCCCCTTACCTGGTTTATAAGTCTTTAAAAATTTTCAGAGTGTTTCAGGCAAGAAGTGTGTGAGCACTGGAACTCTGTCCTCTTCACAGTGGAAGGGACATGGGACGTGAACTGTCACACATTCTAATAGTCCTTTGTGAGAAGAAACATTTTAAAGGCTGGATGTTCTACAGACAGTAGGTGCCATGAGATCATACATGGGAGTGGGAATCTTTGGAAGTTTTAAGCAAAGAACAGCTGAAGAAGTCTGTAAAGAGCACGTGGGAGCCAAGGCTTTTCAAAGATGTATCATATGTCTGCAGATGGGCAGGCTTTCACTAAAACAACAAAACTCAAATTAAGTGAAACAACAAAACTCAATTGCATTGAAACCACAAAAATATTTTTTTAAAAAACAAACCACAAAAGCAATTTATTTTCCCTTTTCCACCCACTCTTCAAGCCCAGGTTTCAGAGCACTGAAAATCTCAGTACAGCTTCCCATAAAGGAATTTATCTGAACTGTGTGCTTTGTGTACTAAACCAGCATACTTCACTACTGCTGTGACACAGAAGTACTAGGCAAAGTGGCCCAGAGGGAGGGAAGACCATTCTCTAGCTAAGTGTTTATCTTGGAAAGTGTAGAATCGGCATTTCAAACACCTTCACTAGCACTAGTTTAAGTATTTCTCATGAGCTGGGTGCTGGCTAACAAGTATACATAGTCAGGGACTGGGATGGGGACACAAATCTCTTCTCACCCAGGAAAATAATCTGGAAATTGAGATGAGTCACATAGCTGCTTGTTCTCCAGCCCAGGGAACTCTGAATTTGCACCAAGCAAGACAACTTTAGTGGGTGAGTGTGTGCTCCCCTTGCTCCTCACACAGGTAAATAATGATCAGGTGTTTGGGGCAGTCTCCCAGAAGGTGGGTTATTTCATAGCACTGAAGACAGAAGAGAGACTGGACCTTGATCACCAGCACTGCTGGGTGTGTGCTATAACTGTTGAGCTGTTGTTTAACAGGTAAGCAAACAACAAGCCCTCTTCCAGCAGTGTTTTCAAAGAAAAACAGTAGCTGCTAGATTATGCACTGATCTTCTTCTGGCAAGACTGGGAAAAACACCTGTCTGGGGGTTCCCAGTCACACCTGGGTGTGAAACAAAGTGCAGTGCAAAATTGAGCTACTCACCAAGTTGAGGAGACACTAAGAGGCAAGTGCCAGCTGTGTAAAGGATCACAGTCAGAGATTCCAGGCTTACCATCCCATTTAGATGGTGCTCCAGATGCCTCAGATCTGTGCTCCAAGTATGTCCGCAATGAAAAAGAAATGCTGGGTGGTATGGTCTAGAGAGGATGAAAGGCTGAAGAAGACAGCTGCCACGTATGCTTTGTAAATAGAGAAAGGGGTAGAGAAAGCCCATGCTGGGCAAGAAGGGGTTAAGGGTGGAAGTGGAGTGACATAGAGCCCACAGGTGGTATTTGTCTTCATGGCAGATACCAACCAGAGCTCTCAGAGGGACCGAGGCTTCAGACAGATGATCTTCCTCTTATCCCCTAGGACTAGATGCTTTGGTCAAGGCAAAAGGACTTTCTTGTTTGTTTTCCTTCTGTGTCTTGTAGTACTACTTTGCACTGGGGCTGTGGCTCGCTGGCCACCCATCCACTGTTGGGAAATATCTATGCTGGGAGCAGATCAGAGCCAGGTGAGGAACACCCAGCAAAAGTGCAGCTTTATATTGTTCCCTGGCTGCTGTCGCAAGGGCTCCGGGGAAACCAAGGAGCTGCCAGCTGGCATCAGGGGTGAGCTGCATTCTTTCCATGGGTTTTAAGAAACTCCCGTTAAAAGCATTAATTGATATGGGCATACCAACAGGGTAGTTTTTTCTGGTGCCTTTGGGCTTAACCGCACAGACACGCCGTGCATCCTGCCCATGCCTTGACATGCTTGCAGCCAGCTCAGGGATCTGAGGGGGCTGCTCTCCTGGGCCGGGGCAGCGGCAATACAGGCAGTATTCTGCCTGTTCGCTGTCCTTTAGATCTGTCACCTGTCCTGAGCCCGCCTGCCGAAATCACCATCTGCCTGTAAGAGGGACCTGTGCTTGCAGAGTAGCACGATGAGTGCCATCTACTGATAATTAAACATAGAGCACCGCAGAGGGAAGAGCTGTCTGCTCAGGCAGCCAGTCGGTGACATGTCGCCCAGGGCACGGGCAGCGCGACACTGGATGGCTGCTGTGACATGAGGGTGGCATGGCAGCACCATGCTGGTGGGCTGCCAAGGCTTCCTCCTCCTCCTCCTCCTCCTGCTGCTGCAAGGTCTTTTCTCCAAGCTTCATCAAGTAGCATCTCTGCAAGGATGTGCTGGCTTGTTTTTTGAAGCCGTGCTGATCTTTGCTGCAGTCTTCTGGGAAAGCAAAACAAAACAAAACGAAAGCCAGCAACAAAAACAACCAAAGCCCCACAGCATCTTTGGCAGGCTTAGGTTTTGCAGAGTAGGAATTACCATTAATATTTCTTTTTAGTGCTAATATAGTGCTTGTATCAAATGGAAGCTGAATGGCTTAATCAGACTAGCAACAATTAAAATGGTAATTTTTCTGCACTGGATTCTGCTTGCAAGTTTTATTCAAGTAAAACTCTTTGAGGTTAATTGGAATTTTAATTAAAGGCTTCTGGGTCTGGGTCTCCTCCTGTACTAAGGAGGGTCCAATATTTGCTTTGGTTTTCTGCTCATTGAGTCCATTGCTATGTATTAGTGTGGCTGTACAGTTAGCTGTAACAAGAACAACTCCAATAAAGACTGCTGTAATCCAGTTCTTGATATACTTTAGAAAAGGTCTTTTATCACAGAACGGCTTTTAAAGTACTGCTAAAGCAGCCTATAAGATGTGAAAAACTTGAACACTTAAATGGTTTGTTTTCATTATTTCTAGTCCCTATAAAATAGCTTAGCCGCATGCACTTAGTGGTAAATTCAGAGATTGGGATGGGGATGGAGGAAGGGAGACACATTCTTGCTCTCCAGGTTTTTGTTGTAAATGAAAAAAAAAAAAAACCCACAACACAAAAGAACAAAACCAAAACCAAACCAAACCAAAAAAACAATGCAAAAATACAACTAAACAAAAAACAACCAAACAAAAAAAAACCCCAGACATAAAAAAAACCAAAAATCCTGGTTAAGTTACATTGTAACCACTAGTGCAATAGAAAGTAACGGCTGTCATGTAACAGCTTTAAAAAGTACCACATTTGCCCAAAATGTTGCAAAAACAAGCTTTCCAGCCTACCCAAACCTCTGCAAAAAAAACCAAAACCCTGTGGTGAGATACTTAGTAGCACTTTCTGAGACATAAAATGAGTAGGGATCGGTGTATTATGGCAATTGAAGTCACTCCGGAGGACCAGGGGAGAGTTGGCACTGCAGCAGCATTGTCCCCACGGGTGTCCCTGCAGCCCCTACAAGCCCCAGGAAGAGTAAAGCTCCCCGGAGAAGGGAGGAGGACTTGCAGAGAAAAATCTCACAGCAAACAAGGAACATGTATTTGTGTTGTGCCATGGGATTTGCCTTGGACTTTGCTGCTTGCTGATGTCATCTGATGGGCAGATTTCATCACTCATCCTTCCGGGCAAAGGAGTGCTGCTTTTTGGTAGCTGCAATGTAACTGAAGCAAATATTGATTAAATGTCACTTGGAGTATTTGCTGGTGTGAGAACAGGGAAAAGCAAGAAGAAAGAAAAGAATAATGGTGCAGAAATTAAACTGATTATATCAAGTGTGTAGGTTCTTCTTGTATTCATCTATTTGTAAGAAGCATATCGTACCTTGCAACCCAACTGTGGGTGGATTCGTTTTGTATTCATTAACAAAGTTTCTTTAGTTTTGAAAAAAGGAAGGAACAAACCTTGACCTTAAAAGGACACATGTTAAATAAAAAGTTGTAAATATCCCATACCTAGAAGTTCAACTGTGTATCAATAATGGATTTGTCTGCAAGTTTTTTCGTGACTGTGGGATTCATTTGCTTTTGTTTTGTTTTATGCTAAGGTAATTATTGGAGCACAATTCTTCCATTTTCCAGTTCAGAACCACAGTAATTGGATGCAAGTGCAAGGAAAGAGATCAAAACCAGGTTTTTGCATTTCAGAGACATGTTTTGATCTTCTTTTGTCTTCAGTTTTTATGAAGCTCTTAATTTTGTGATATAAAGTATATCTTACCAAATGTTTTTCTCTATTCTCTCTAAAACACATAATAAAGTAAAATAATAAAATAATAATAAAACATATAAAGTATAATGTGACAAAAGGTTAAAAAAGGTCAAAGCTCTTTTTTTTTTTTTTTTTTTAATTGTTTTTCAATAGAGTACCAAACCCTTGAATATTCAACAGCTACGCTGTTACAGAGCCAAAACTGTGTGATAAAGTGCTAGGTCTATTTAATGGTTAGCCCAACGACCACAGTTCCCAACAGTGAATTTCAGGTTCTTAAAAGGCTGTGGCAGGAATAAGCTCCCTGCCTGTTGCTGCAGCCACACATATGGATTGGTTACATTGTGTAAAAATTAACTCTTTCAGGCTAAATGACTGATATATGCTTTAACTTGCTCTCACTGTATACTTCCTTTTGGATGATGTTTTCCATGGGTCCTGTAAGGTTCATCCCATCTCAGACTTCACACACAAACAGCAGGCAGTCACATACAGTCGCAGTGGAGGAGCAAGTGGGCATGGCTCTGGGAGGAAAGGTAGAGATAGATCCCTGGTCTGATTAAAAACAAAAACAAAAAACAAGAAAACAAAACAAAACAAAAAAACACGAAAAAAACCTCAACCCTGTCCTTGACTTTCAGGGTGGGGCAGCCACAACTTCCCTTGGCAACCTGTACCAGTGTCTCACCACTCTCACAGTAAGGAATTTCCTCCTAATATTTAACCTAAATCTTCTCATATCTAGTTTGAAGCCATTGCCCCTTGTCCTATCACCAGGGGCAGTGGCTGGGAAGCAAAAGCCTATTTCTGCCTTTCACACCAGTGTGCAAAGGAGCTGGGACTCCTCAGTGCTGCATGGCTGCTCACAATGCTCCTTATTATCTCCTGTCTTGCCCAGGTCAGCCTTGGACACTTTCAGGGGGTGATCCTGTCTGTTTCAAGATGTGAAGTCAATATGTGCATGCTATGCCCACAAAACCCCTACGTGTTATGTCTGTGAGGAGGGACCTGGAGCGGGTGGCTAGGCAGATGAGCCACACTGGGTTTCTTCTGCACTCATCTGCACCGCCTGCCTTTCCCACATCCCCACTTTGTCACCAAGTGGCTTCTCATCTGCCACCAATGACACCAAGATCCATGGGGGATATTCCTGTGGGAAACGCTCATAACATTTCAGATGCTGGAACAGGCTGCCCGGGGAGGTGGTGGGGCCACCATCCCTGGAGTTATTTAAAAATCATGTAGATGAAGCACTTCAGGACATGCTCTAGTAGGTATGCTGGCATTTATTTATTTATTTTGTTATTTACTTTATTGATTTGGGGTGGTGGTGTGTTGAGAGTTGGTCGGGGAGATGTGACCTGCCTAGTTTTGGTCCTGCTCTGGTAGGGGAGTTGGATTCGATGATCTTCAGGGGTCCCTTCCAACCCCTGACATTCTGTGGGATCTTAAAGGTACTTTCCAATCAGGTATTTAAAACCTGTGTAGATGAGGCGCTTTAGGACACTCTCTAGTTGAATACGGTGATATTTGTTTGTTTGGGGCGGGGGCGCATTGACAGTTGGACACGGAGATCTTTAGAGGTTTTTTTTCCAGCCGTTACAATTCCGTGATTCGATGTGAAACGCAGCCGGAGGCCGCGACAAGTTCCTCACGGCTCTCCCCTACACGGCGTTGGAAGCCGACGGCATTTTCTTTGCCTACGGGAAAGCGGGGTGCAAGAAGGGAAAGGGAAAGGGAAAGGGAAAGGGAAAGGGAAAGGGAAAGGGAAAGGGAAAGGGAAAGGGAAAGGGAAAGGGAAAGGGAAAGGGAAAGGGAAAGGGAAAGGGAAAGGGAAAGGGAAAGGGAAAGGGAAAGGGAAAGGGAAAGGGAAAGGAAGGGAAGGCCGGCCGCGGGGTGAGGGGGGAAGCGGGGGGGGAAGCGGGGGGGAAGCGGGAGGTGAGGCGGGAGGTGAGGCGGGAAGCGGGAGGTGAGGCAGGAGCTGCCTCTCAGGCGGTTCCCGCCCAAGCGGCGGCGGCGGCAACGACGGCAAAAACGACGGCGGCGGCGGCGGCAGTGGCAGTGGCGGCTCCTCCCCCCCCACCCCTTTCCACCCCCGCCTCGCGCGCGCGCCGGGGAAAACGTTGCGCAGGTTCTAAAGCGGGGCGGGGGGGGGGGAGAGGGGGAGGAGGGGAGGGGGCGCGGCCGCGTGAGGCAGCGGCGGTTGGCGGAGGGGGGGGGGGGGTGTGTGTAACGGCCGCCAGCGGGTAACGGCCGCTGCCAACCGCCGGCCCAGGCTCGGCCGTCACCGCCGGAGGCACCCTCCGCCTTGAGACAAACCAGCTCCCCCCGTGGCGGGGCCGCCGCTGTCCCGGCCGCTGCATGGAGCTGTCGGCCATCGGGGAGCAGGTGTTCGCGGTGGAGAGCATCCGCAAGAAGCGTGTGCGGAAGGTGGGCTGCGGCGGGGCGGGGCGGGCTTCAGCCGGGCGGTGAGGGGGGTGGGTGGGCGCACCGAGACATCCCCCCCCTTCCCCAACACACACACACACACCTCCCCCAACCTCCTGCCTCGCACAAGCTCTTGGGTGCCCTGTCTTCTCCCTCCCCGCCGCGGAGTAGCCGGCACCTGTCTGGGGCCTGCGGGAGAGGGACGGACCTCCTGGGGGGAGCTGCCGGTGAGGTCGGGTGGGGGTCCCCGTGGGTGGTGTTGGGAGAGGGGAGGAGGGGATGCTATTGCTGGGGGGGTTCAGTTTCTGCAAACTCGGTGCCGCTGATAGCAAACCAGTTATCTCCAATCCAGAGAGAGATTTTGGAAGGGTTTGGTAGCCAGCTTCATGACTCAGTTTCCCCAGCTTTGAAAGCACTGTCTTTCCCCACAAGGTGTTAGAAGGCTTAACCTGTAAGCAGGCAGTGTGTAGAGATCCTCCGGTGGGAATGTTCCTTATAGGGCAATGTTGTCAAGCACAGGAAAGCTAATGCGGAGCCCCCCATAAGGAAAACAAAACCAAGCCTCTGGCTTAAGTACCCGAATGCTTTGCTTGCTTGCTGTTCTGTCTTGTTAAAAGTGTCTTCAGCAGCAATAGTGGCACTTTGAGAGGTGGTCAGCCTGCACCCACAAAGGCCATTGCCATGTTTTGGGAGATGCTTAACCAGCCCCTTCATTATAGGAGTAAAGATTAAATAAAGATTTTAATAGTTGTGCACATTCCTCAGGAGCCCTTGAACATGTTTTCAAATCACTGCACTTTTTCTTTTTTTTTTTTTTTTTTCTTTTTAAATGTTTTACTTACAGTGAACAAACAAATGCATAACACTGAACTTCAACTGTGAGCTGCTGTTTGCTTGGGCTGAAAGGTTGAGTGACTGTGATGGATGGAACAATGTTTGAGCAAAGCGTGGAGCAACTGGAAGGGAACATGCCAAAGAGATGCTTCATAGGTTCTGAAATATTGTATTTCCTCTTTCTGCTTAAAAATAAAATTCCTCTGACACTTGCTCCTGGCATACATCTCCCTCTTGCGTTTATGCATGCTGACTTCTTGTAGGGCTGCTTGTAAATGCAGGAGAGTTTGTAATCTCTTGCTCTCTCGCTGGCTTTTGGGGTTCTGCCTGATAGGCTTCTGCAAAGGTACAATCCCAAGCCGATGGTAGTTCAAGCACACTTAAATACCCCTGCATGCCCATTTTCTGGAGAAAAATTAATAGCAAGTATAGTTGAATGAGGAAATAGCTTCGTTTAGAAAGTAAAGTGATGGAATCAGTGTTTCAGTTGCAGGGTTTAGTCCTGTCGATTGATTGCATCTCTTACTTTACCCATTATTTGGCTGCAGAGTTCACCTGTTTTTGTCTTCCTTTTTCTGCCCTTAGGGTAAAGTAGAATACCTGGTGAAATGGAAAGGATGGCCCCCAAAGTAAGTTGTGTTTTATTTTTTTCTTTAATATTCAGTAGTAGCTTACTCTGTATCTCTCCGAATGAGCATCTCATTGTTAATGAGTAACCTTTAGTGCCTCATTCCAACAATGGTAAACAAAAACAAAGAACCACAAACCAAAACCAAATCCATTTCCTGGACTGGCAGCTGAGGATACCCATGTGCCAATCTATTCTGACTGGTTTTTGCACCACTAAAGTATTCCATTGAGATATTTTCTAGATACATTTTAAAATTCATTATGAGTTCATCAGAGAACCCTGATTCTTCTGAACTTGGAATAGGTGCCTGCTGTTCTGAGTCAGCACCAAGAGGACATTATTTTATTTTGGGGGCTGTACACAATCTCCTAAAGGAAAAAAGATGATGGTCCTGTCTTGCTTTCCTACCACTTCCCCTTAGCAATTCACAAACAGAAAGAAGTGATGTTTCAGATTTATTGATTGTAGTCAAATGCAGGTGATCTTTGTCCCCTGACAATTACTGCCATGCCTGTTTCCTTGTCTGAAACCTTGTTGTTTTGTGTCTTTTCTGCTTTTCCTTTGGTTGCTATGTTGGAAAAAAAAATGCAGCATTGCTATGTATTCTTTAAAAATACTACTTCTATGAAAAGGCAGCTGCTTCTGGACAGTGATTGCTCTGTGCCTCAACAGTCTGTAAAATGGTTTCTGATTAAAAGTATTAAGTAACTGGAGACCATTACTGTGTTAGTTAGCAGACTAGCTAACTGCTGGCCAGCCCATATGGGGACCTGTCTTTGCTTTTCTGTTTGTAACTGTGTGTGTACATAACACAACATGTGTGGGTACAACTACATTACATGTGCTGCAAGTTGCCAAGCAAAGGGGGCTGAGGGAGCTGAGGTTGTTTAGCCTGGAAAAAGGGAGGCTGAGGGGAGACCGTATTCTCCACAGCTACCTGCCAGGAGGTTTTAGTGAGGTGGGGGCCCATCTCTTCTCCCTAGTAACAAGTGATAGGGCAAGAGGAAATGGCCTCAAGTTGTGCCAGGGGAGATTTAGGTTGGATATTAGGAACAATATATTTACTGAAAGGGTGGCCAGGCAGTGGAACAGGCTGCCCAGGAGAAGTGGTGGAATCACCATACCTGGAGGTATTTGAAAGACATGTAGATATGGTGCTTAGAGACATGGCTTACTGGTGGACTTAGCAGTGTTAGGTTTATGGTTGAACTTGATGATCTTAAATGTCTTTTCCAACCAAAACAATTCTATGATTCTATCCTTGCAGTTGGAAAACAGGGCCCTCTGTGGTGGTCCTCACAGATTGAACCTGATGTCCGAGAAGCTGAAATGTGTTCCTGTGTGCCTAACCTTGTGCCCAATCCTCTAGCTTATAGGTTGTGGGTGAATATAAGCAGCTTCCCCTCTCTAATAGTGGTGGGAGAGGGTGAATTTTTTCTTGACTATAAGTCCTGCTGTCAAAATGTCAACTGGTGCACTTGTTGAACACCAGTTGCCATTCAGTGTGGGTCAGTTCTTGGACCACTTCAACCTCCTAAGTAGCCAAGCCTAATTTAGTCATTGGCAGAGGTTAGGAAATATATTTGTAGTCTGTGAAGCTCAATCCCTCTTTGGACAGAATACTGATGTTTATCCCATTCTTCTTTTAACAAATGCACAGAGGCCCTTCTCTTGTAAAGTCACTGGTAAGAAGGTGGGCTATGGCACGGCATAATGTTTCCTTGGACAGAGCAGCCCTTATTCTTACTGCTGCTTTTCCTTGCCCCATGCCTTGGGACTCTGGGGGAGCCAGAAACACTCTTCTGAGAATTAAAAGCAGAGCCTTCAGCCCAGAGAGAAAAGGATATCAGGATTCCCTTTATTTTGATCCTGTGACATGTCAAAATACCTTCCCTCTCCTCACAAACTCCAAATCTGAAGAACCCTGATTTTTTTTCTCTTTTTTTTTTTTTCTTTTTTTCTTTTTTTTCCCTCCATATTAACTGTTTGTTCAGTGGCTTGTGCATCCTTAAAACCAGGATGCTTTGAGCATTAAAGTCACATTCATCCTGCTAACAGTCACTGTTCCTTGTTTTTAAACATACACATACCTGTGATGACGTGCAGCACCACCATCTATTTGCTTCCAATGTATTCTGTTTCCACATCCCACACTGTATTTCTCTTCATTCTTCTCCCCAACCTTCTTGCATTGCTATCTGTAGCTCTGTAGTGGTTATGCCATCATTCCTATTAGAGGCTTCATGTAAGGCAATAAGGATAGGTCAGTAGTTTGCTCATTTCCCATGTAATTGATATTTCACTTTTTTTTTTTTTCTTTTTAATAAAAAATTCTTGTCAATGCCCTACACCTTCTGGATTGTGCTGCTGGAGTCAGGGAATGGAAGAGTTAAAATCCGATTCTAGCTACAAGCTTGTTTACAACTTGTGTTGGAGTTAAGATGGGAGGGAGAAGAGGAGGAGTAGAAGGAGGGGGAAGGAAGATCATATGATCTATGTTTTCCAGAGTGCCTGCTCTCTGCAGTTCTGCTGCAGCCTGGGGTGTGTGTGCCAGTACGTATAGCACTGTGTGTGTGTGTGCGCACGCGTGCGTGTGGCAAACTGAACCATGTTTTTTTTATATGCAGTGTTTTGCCACTGCAGCGAATCCAGAAGCTGGGCTGCAGAGAAAAAGGCAACACCCACCAATTGTTTTTTTTTAAAGCAAATCCCCTTTCTTCTGCCCATGAAAAACAATCTCATGTCTTTTCCCCCCTTGTGTTATTATTTTTCTTAAATCTGTAAAATGAGTGCCAGAATCTCTGCAGGTGGAAGGAAACCTTCCTTGTTTTAAATAGCATCTTGGCTTTGACAGCTCAGCCTGGTTGCTGCAGGAGATTTGAGCAAAGGAGGGAGGGATCAGCTGATTATGAAGATATGTCTGTTCTTAACTCTCTAATGCACGATGCACCTTGGGATATCTGAATTTCATTTTTTTCTCCCTTCCGTACAAGAATTTTACTTTCATTTCTAGAACTATCCTCCAAGAATGCTTCCATAATTCAGTACATTTCTTCTATCTGATGGAAAAAATGAAAAGGAAAAACATTCCCAAACCATCTCCCCTGTGTATATATATTCATGCATCACATGCCCTCAATGTGCAGTCTGTGCTTTATCCAGAAATGTAAATATCCTAAAATGCTTTCCTCGTGTTTAAAGGCACTGAAACAAATGCACCCTTACCCACCTGCAGGTGGCTTCTCTCTGACCCTCTTCCCCAGGGGCTGGGAGAGGCTCTGCCTCCAGGCTCCTGACCTCACATTCCAGGAAAATTTATGTTCTCAGTCATTTATAGTTTCAGACTTGCTTTCTTGCCTTTGAGTTTGTATGGTAAAGATATGCTACCCACCTCTTCTGGGCAAACACGACCCCTTAGAACCTTGTGGTACTTTCACTTTCCACAGCGGGGGTTTTGGCTACTTCTCCCCAGTATTAAGTGTAGCTGAGCCACTTTTGGCATTGATTACTGGGTGGGTTCAGTCCTTTCCTGAGCATTTGAATCCTGTCACAGCTGTCTGGCAATCGAGGAGGGAGATAGGGGCAGTGAGTGACACTTTCCACAGGCTACTCTCAGAGCATCAAGCTTATTTTGAGTAGCTTTGGTAGCCCTGACCACAATGCAGGTTTGTTTCTCTTGCACTAGTACAGAAATACTGATGACCTCTGCCAGACAGAAATAACCTGCAGGGGGAGTTGAGCAAAAAGAGGAGCAGTTGGAAAGTCGCCATCTACTTGCCTCAGGGCCCAGGTCGAAACATGTTTAGTCAAATGGCATCAGTGGAGAAAAATTAAACTCTTCTTAAATGAGTACTTCCAGCTCCAGTGATTAGAGGTAATTAATAACACAGGTGAGAAACTGTACTTACTCTTTGAGCACTCTTAATTTAGAGAGACCTATTTTTTGGAAAGCAGGATCAGACCACATCTCCTTGTTCCATGGGGTTTGTTGGATTTGAGAGAGTGCTGCAGATGAGACTTATTTAGGCATTGACTTAAAATCAGTTTGCAAGTGTCTCTGCACAGGGTTTGCAAACATCACGGAGAGGACCCTGGGGAAGAAAGCCTTCCCTGTTCTCTCGCAAACAGCTAATTGATGCTTGGCCCTCTCTGTTTTGGGAAGGGGAGGTGATGTCTTCAGGAAGATTGGGAGGGAATGGCTTGGATTCCTCAGAGCTCTCGCAATGTTGTGGCAGGCCCAACAGACCCTTGTGAAGACAGTATCCAGGGCTGCAGCACACTGGTTGCAAGCCTACAGAGAGAATGTTTCATTAAAGTATTGTTTACTTTATACTCCCTATGTTTTTCTTCAGATACAGCACATGGGAGCCAGAGGATCATATCTTGGACCCTCGCCTGGTTGTGGCTTATGAAGAAAAGTAAGGGCGCATGTACTTTCTTTCCTAGGACACAGGAAAAGGAAATAGTGTCTTTATTTTGTAGGATGCGTTAAGTGTCCCTTCAGTCAAAGATGCATAACAATGAATCCTGCTTGGTCTCTGTACCCTGGTGTTAGCTGAGGTGGAGAAGATGGGGTTAAAGGAGCTCTGGTTGGCAGTGTGCAGGAAATGAGGCCAAGAACAAGCACCATTGAGCCAAAGAGCAATCAGTCTCAGGTTTTAATCAGGTCCAGGGCTGGAGTGGAGTAATGCGAGGTGATAAGTTCCTCTAACCCATCCTTGGGTTAGTCAGTTGAGTCAGAAAAATTCCCGTATTGCAGGGCTTTCACTACAAAAAGTAATTCTGGGATGTTTTCCAAGTCCACACTGGTCACCATTGGGTTTTAATGAAGGAAATGAGGGAGCTGTGCTGTGAAAGGTAGAAGTCCCAATTAGTCTTTGTGCTGTGGTGCTTAGTATTCGGTCTGATTTGCATTCCTCTTTCACAGGGAAGAGAGAGACCGTGCATCAGGGTACAGGAAAAGAGGCCCCAAACCAAAGCGCCTCCTGCTGCAGGTAGTGTTTTGCTCCTCTGTGTATTTCTAACTCTCTAGCTGCTGTGCTGCTCCTCTGCTCACAGGGAGGCGGAAACTGTCCGTTTGCTGTTGTATGGACAAAATTAGAGGTAACAAGCTAAGATGAGAACATTAAATCAATGGGTAGGCAGATAGGTTTAACCTGTTAGCTGAAGAGCCAGCTAACTCATCTTTAGAAAAGCAAAGCAAACCAGGAAAACCAAACAAGCAACAGCTCTTGCTTTCTGAACTAGGATTTTATAAACTTTGGGCTTCGGTTGTTCTGGGTTACCTGGTTTGCATGCTCTTTTAATTTTATGTTGTGCTTGGACTTTCCATCCTATTAACAGTAGCTGCTGCTTGGAAGGGCAGTTCCAACAATTCTAGGAAGCCCATATTGTAAAGAGCTTAGGTGTCACCTGAAGCGGTGAGAGAAGCAGTTCTGTAGAAGCAGCACAACTTGTCTTTAGCTCATCTACATGTTCAGGGACTGAACAAAGAACACTCTCCCAGCTCAGGTCAGAACCACAGCTGTATTATCAGATTTCTGCTCTGACCCTTGGTGTGTTGATGCCTTGGCAGAGGCTGTATGGCATGGACTTGAGGAGTGCCCACAAAGGAAAGGAGAAGCTCTGTTTCTCTCTTGCACGGAGGTTTGGAGGAGGAGACAGTAGCCTGCCAGCAGCAAAGCCAGGGCAGGCAGAGTTCTCAGAGAAGACTGGGGGAGCAGTCCTGCCGTTCTCTCTCCGGAAGCAACGGAAAAACCAGAAGTACCTGCGACTGTCAAGGAAGAAGTTCCCCCGCATGACAAGCCTGGAGAGCCGAAACTGCAGACATGAGTTCTTCCTGAATGATGCAGTGGGCCTGGAGGCTAGGCAGGGCTCTGAGGACTGGGAGACCATGCAGCACACCAGCAAAGAAGGTAAGGCCAGACACTCCTTGGCTGTGAAGTTCTGGGGCATGCAAAGATGCTCTGCATGCTGCCTCCTTGCTTGCCCCATCCTGAGATTGTGGTTTAGGTCAGGTCCTCAGAGCAGCTCGTGCTGGCTCATGTTGTGGCCCTTTTGTCTACAAGTTTCTTTCTTGTTTGGATGAATAGCACATCTTAATCTGCTTTTTTGGTGCTGTTGCCTCTCTGTAGTCTTATGTTAGTGACACCCCTCCCAGTGCTAGAAAACATGTGGAAGAAGATGCTACAAATTACTCCCCTCTTCTGGTTTCCTCCCAGCAGAGGTGACATGCAGATGTGACAGTGAACTCTGCCCACATACCCGTATGTGTTCAGCCTCCTGCTCTACTATAAGGAGCTTGGCTGGCCATGGACAAGCTTGGGCATCAGCACTCTTCTCGTAGTTCTGCTCTGAGAACTATTCAGGAATGCTACAAGGAGCCCACAGCCCCATCCTCTGCCCTTTCCTCCCTTTCCACATGGAAATATGTGAGAGAGGGATGAGAGAGATAAAGTGAGGATGGTAACTCCTGTCTGATCCCACTGAGTTCCCAGCATGAGTGCAGGCAAGGAAGATGTCCAAGCACATTTGGCGGCATTTTGAGGAAGGATACCAGCACCTTGTGCAGGAGGGCTGTGGGATGTGCGTGTTGCTCTGAGTTACCAGGGAAACTCTATCCCTGCATTATTAGAGCTTCTCAAGGCATAGCTTTCCTGAGGACTGGAAAACCCAGGTTTGTGCTGCTTTTAGTAGCTAAGGGAATCCTGTTACTCTTTGCTTGAAGTATCTGTCAGCCAGGCTGGATTAGACAGGGATTTATGGAGAGGGATGTGTCCTGTGAATCAATGCTGTCCCCTTCTTTCTGAGAGGGACTTAAATAGTGCTCAGAATCCAGGGTGGCAGTAGTTGGGGGTAGCACAGAAAAAGGCGGTGTTGCATCCTGGTAATGGGCAGTTGTGTGGGGCTATTCCTCCCAAGAAGCACTGGGCTCTAAAGCAGTTGGTGATCTGAAGAGTGAATGGCAATACAGAAGTGTGAAAGGTTTTGTTTTGTGTTTTATTTTCTCCCCTTGATACACAGCCTGTATGGAATTTCACTTAATGTTAGAGGGGACTGGGCTTTTTCTGAGATGAAAGTAGGCACCCCCAGGTATCTGATTCAGAAGCTAGGGAATATGGTGTTTGGGTTGCCTTGTTCTTTGTCAAGGCTGGGACCACAAAGTTTATAGTACAGGTATAGGGAGAGATGGTTTGCCTTCTCTCTGTGTATTTTTTGTGGCTGCCTTTAGGGGCTGGAAGGATATGAGGCTTTGGGTGGCAGAGGGGCTGATAATTATTCACATAGTGAGAAAGTGCAGGGGTGCTTGGGCTTCCCGTGCAGAGCATAAGGGAGCAAGAGAAGGAAATGAGAAAGAGAGAACAGCCTCTCCTTGAAGTAGTATTAATGGAATTTTGAGAGAATCTCACCCAGGCTGCATTGCAGGTGCTGTACAAGGAAGACCCTCCATTTTAGATCCCTCTGAAGTGTGTGTGTAAGAGTGTGATTTCTGACTTTTCATCAGATAGGCCATTTAGAAGCTGGTGAGCTCACACCTGAGTGAGTGCACTTTGCTGACAGAGCCAAATTAGGGGCTGAAATGGGATCAAAGAACTGTGGGTGGCTAGATGAGCTAGGTGGTGTTATGGGATCTTTTGACCTCTGTGTAGGCTGCTCCAATGCTGGCGTGTCTGGACAGCTTTGTAAGTCTTTCCTTTTCCCATTATATTCCGCAGTGATCCTCCATTTTCCCTGAGCCTCTAGGGGGAAGGCTTGTCTGTGCTCTCTCCTGTCTTGTACGTGCAGACTCAGTACAGGCTGATTTCACCCACTGTTTGAAAGGAGACCCCTTTTCCATTCTTCCTTTCCCTCTCTTCTTTCTCCTTCATTCTCTCTCACCCCCTCCCTCTCTCTCTAACATGTTCTTATCTTGCCTTTCCTTCTGCAGCAGATGTGGATGGCAGTCTCCCTTGGATTCCCTCTGTGCCCCCCAGCGAGGTGACAGTGACGGACATCACAGCAAACTCCATTACCGTCACTTTCAGAGAAGCACAAGTGGCTGAGGGCTTCTTCCGAGACCGGAGTGCACAGTTCTGAACCTCCATTTTCAGTGCTCCCCAATACGATGGCTTTTCGGGTGGGGCTAGGGAAGGGTTATTTTATCCCTTAAGAAAAAAAATAATCCAAACTGTCTCCTCTTATCCTCTTAAAATGTTTACAGAGACCTTTTTTTTTTTTTTTTTTTTCTTTTTTACCCCTTTCAGATACGCAAAAAAGGGCAGTGCAGGGGGTGTGTGTTTGTCGTTGCTTTGTCCATCTGAGAAACTGTCAGCCCTTTCCCTGGCAAAGACACCCCTCCTAGATGTGAAAGCAGCAAGCTGAACAATTCTCCTTTTATCCTGTTAAGTGGCAGCAGCTGCATTTGTGAGGAGAGGGCATGTGGAGGTGGAAAGAGAGCTGGATCTCTAGCCTGCTGCCTTGTTCTGCAATTGATATCCCTTAGATAAAGATACTTCTCTATTCATTACTCTTCCCACCTTCCTCCTCCCTCTCTTCCTGCAGCAATGAGAGGCAATGAATCCTACTACACCTGTGTAGATAACTCCAGCCTGTTAAGACTTTCTCTCCAGCACTGTTTTCCCTGCGGCCTGCTGTCAGGGTATCAGATCCATATTTGCCTGTCTGTGGTAAGTCAGTCTTTGCAGCATGGGCCCCTATAGACAGCAGAAGTTTCTCCCTTTGATTGTTGATCATGCAGAAAGACTGAAATGCATCTCTGAAATCTAGATTGGCAATGTAAATTCAATTTGTCCTCATTAAAATCTCAGAAACCCAGCACAGCCAGAAATACCATTCTGTATACGCTAAACAGGATTTCCAGGCTAGTCTCTGTGGTGTGAGGAACGCGTTAGGGAAAGTGGAGTGTTCTTACACTTTGCCAAATTCAGTATTAATAACAAATGCTGTCCTGCATCTGTGGTAGTAAGTTGGTTGAAAAGTGACTTCTCTCTCCTGGGAGGAGGCACTTATAGGACAACTGAAGCACTGCCGGGCACTGCAAAGATATCCAAGATACTAGCACAGGCTCTGGACACAGGAATCGGACAGAACTGAGCTACAAATTGACCCTGATTAGCAGCAAATTCAGTTCTCAGATCCCATTGAAAGATCCAAGGTAAACAACATGTGGGGAAGGCATATATTAGACTTGAGGACAGGAAAAAAAATTCTTAATTCTTAGCAATGAAGATTCTTGGATTGTACTGCCTGATTAATATTCTCCCTTGACTCCAGTTTCCTCACAGTAACTGTGATTCTGTGCTACTTTACTGATGGAAACTTCCCCTTGGAAAGCTTATAAATCTTTGCCAAGGAAAGTGGTCTTCATTTCAATAGACCCTGCCTGATCTTGCACTTAAAAATGCCTTGCAATGGACTGCCGGTGACACTTTGAGGTTTTTGAAGAATTGCTGTATTTTGAGTTGGTAGTTTAGCATAGCATCTGTTCTTGTACATGCACATTCTCTTCCATTTTTGAAAGCAAATTCCATTTAAATAACTTAAAATTTTAAATATAGAACTTTTCCTATGGAAAGTAAAAAAAAAATAAGCTAGAGTCTAAGGTTGAAACTGCAGGACAGAGTGCTGCAGGGTAAAATTGGTTACTGTCATGGTTACCTTGAATCCTTTGTTTCCTTTCCCCACCCCATCAGAAGCATCTCTTCCCTGCTGTGTTTATTCTAAATGAAGCTACCAGCCTTCTGTGCTCTAAGATAAAGACACTTGTGGAAATCCTCAGTATGTTACCTTGAAGGGCTTGGTTGTTGGCCTGCAGAATTTAGGAGCTCTAGGACTTTTGGTCCTCCAGACATCATCTTTTTGCGAAGTGCTTGGACTGCCCCTTGCTTGTTTTGTTTTTCTCTTTTTAAAGCAGGTTTTATCTCAGCTGGGATATGGAAGCTCAGCGCAGAGTTAGGATTTCCCCATCCATCTCAGTGCTGTTTGAGCAGGCTTGTCTTCCACTGTGTCAGTACAGTTTTAGAACTACTGAGGAGATCTTGAATATCTGGATTAACCTTTTGTCTCTTAAATGAAAGTGACATGGGAGTTTTATTATGGAGAAATCAGAGCGAGAAATGGAAGCTGGGGGGGTTACATGGTGGTGGGAGGAAGAGTGAGTGGGAAAGGAGCATGCAATAACTAAGGCCAAACCGATGAGGTAAGCATTGAGGCTCAGAGTGTTTGAGCGTAGGTGTCCAGAGCAAAGGTTCTGAATCTGGAGTTGCACTACATAAACAGGATCACTCTTTTTTGCAGGATGTGGGGTCAGACAGTGTTGTCATTGTCACCCACACAGATACCCCCACACACCCTCTTTCCAACACCTGACAAATGTCCCGAATACCCGTATCTCTCTGTTGCCACCAGTGGACACACTACATGGCTGAGTCCATTCTTGAGGGTTGTAGTAGGTCAGGTAGTTATGATTGCAGGAGCATAATATTTTAAAATGCTTATTTAAAAAAAAAATAATTCTTGAACTCCAGCTAATCCTGCTAAATCTTCATGGCATTTATAGGACCTGGCTTCTTTATTCCAATGCAGCTGCTGCTGCTTTTGTCCTGCCTTCATCTCAGTGTACAAATACACCAAAAAGCTTCCTATTTACTAAGGTTTCTGGATTTGGCTGATATTGGAAGCAATACCGATTCTACAGCAGGAAAGAGCTTTTCCTAATAAACTGATTTTCCATCCTCTGCTTTTCTGTTCACTCACCAAGTGAGACTTCTCAATTTTTTGTTTTGGCATTTCTCTTTAAACCTCTTTTCTTTCTTATACAGTAGAGTTTGCAATGACCTGTAGTGGTCTCTCAGAGAGCATCCACCCCCAGAGCTGTGTATCTTAATCATTTTTTTGATCAGGATAGCTTGTGTTCTGCTGGTGACTAATCATCTTGCTACACAAAGTCTTGAACAGAGTACCTGGCTACTGTACTGCTTTATGTGCAGGTCAATGATGAGTTAACCCTTCTCAAGTTAAGAAGTCACAGGTTGCATATGTGTGGGTTTGGTTTGTGTGTGAGGAGGAGTTTATGGTAGGAAACTAAGCAGCTACTGCATTGGGGTGGACTTTTTATTTGGCATTCATGAATTCTTGCTTAAAGATCTTTTTGAGAAGATTTCTCTCATGGTCTTCTTAAAATGTGGCTATGTTCCATATTGTCTGATGACATTATTGTAAACTTCCTTGGTAGAGCTGGTCTTCAAGGTCTGTAAAATTAGCTTTATTCCACTTCTGCAGGTGTAGAGATGTATAGGGATTTTACTTGTGACCAGAAGAGAGGCTGTCTGGGTTTACTTGTCTCTTCTTCTGAGTACTGTCCATCTGCCAGTTTGACCCAAAATCTAACAGTTTAATTGGGACCTCTTGGGCTAACATACCATGAAAATCAGATGCTGCACTTGGAGCTTTGTTAAGCATTCCATTTGATTAGAAGAGCCAGAATAGCATCCAGCTGAAGCTGAGTTTAATAATTCTATTTGAAGCACAAGCTGAGAATAGAAATGGGCTAACTCTCCCCTACCTCGTTTGGCTCCATGGCTGTAAACAAGAAAAGCAGACTTCAGCCAGCGGAAATTACTGAATGGTACGCAAAAAAAAACCAAACCCAAACTTCTTGAAGAAGCACTGTTCTAATAGTTATTCATAGAACTGTTTCCATGTGAGAATTTATCAGCCACATTTGGGGGACAGAAATTTTTGTTTCCTAGATCTTCTCACAGTGAACTCACTGTATATATGACAGAACTAAGGGGCTTCATGAGATTGGAAAGCCTTTATTGTTAACACTGTGTTTAAAAAAATATACAATGGAAAGGACTGCCTCTGTTCCTGGATCATTATAAACTAGATGTTATTGCTCTGATATGTAAGTGATGCCTTGGAACAGTGAGTTTTAGCACATAAATAGTGGCATTTTGTAGCCTCGTAGCTCCTGCATGCTCTTTATTGTCTTGCATTTGCTTGGGGGCCCTTCTGCTTGTGAAGTCAGACCAAAGTGGGGGTTTTTTTGTGAGAACACCCAAAAGCAGTTCCATTTGCCAAAATTAGCCTAAATTTGTTAGTGAATTGACCCTTGCTTACATTGGAGCCTCAAACAGAAAGAGGCTTACTAGGAAGTGAATGGGTTTTTTTGTTGTTAGTGTTGTGAAACTGTCCAGAATTGTTCTTCTGGTGTCTTGTGACTGAATGTATAAAATTGTTTGTTCACCTCACAGGGTGCCCTTGGCTGCAGTACTGTTTCCTGCTGTATGCCAGCTAGTGCTGTTTGATGGTTTCACTGAAATAGAGACATGAGGCCTTGCACAGGTCAAAAAATGAGCAGGGTAGCTCAAGCAAGACTCTTGGTGTTAGCCACAACAGAGGCTGGGGTGCAGAAGATGCCAGTGAGGGCTGCAGCCACATCTATGTATTTGAGAGAAGCTGAATCTACCACTACCTCTCCACCCCTTCCTCTTGAGCTTTAAGTTCGTGCTTTCTGAGGCAAGGAAAGTGTAAAAGCTCCCTTTTCTAAAGCTAAACTGCTATCTACCCATCATCTGTTCCTCCCTTGCTTACCTGGCAGCACAGGATGAAGAGGGCAGTGGGCCCTTCTATGAAAACAGTAGGGCAGCTGCTTGCCAGGGAGGGGAGGGAAGGACTTGCCTCAGAATTGTTCTTGCTTGGTGCTTGTGGACAGGACTTTGAATGAGCTGGTAGTTGTGAGACAAGGCATATTAAAAGTGCAAATAACTTGTAGTGAAACTGATCCCTTGCATCAGTGATTGGATGCCCCTTGAATATTGAGTGGACTCTGTGGAGAGAGGAGGTGATCAGGGCTACATTTATGTGTGTCTTTTACCATATGGGAAAGCAGGGGAGATGTATTCATTAACAGCTTGGACAGGACAACTTCTACATGGGTTTGTATAGCATTGGCAGGCATAGGTAAAGGGAACTTTTCTCTTCTGCTGTGCTTGTCTTCAAAACAGGTTGACCCCATGGTAAATTTTTATTGACACAATAGCTTATGGTCAAGAGACCAGGTTGTCCTCCACCTGCTTGAACCTACTGTCCTTGTAGAGAAAGTGTGAACCTTTTGGGTGTTGAACTACTTGGATTGCTCCCAAGCAGCTGGTTAAGATGGGAAGGTCTTACAAAACAGCCCCAGCACAGCTGGAAGGAGAGGGAAGAAATCACTTAAAATTGAATTCAGACCCTTCCAATCCTTTCCTGTAACAAGCACTTCCTGGAGCAATGTGCCCTTTTTTTCCTTTCAGCTCTCTTTTCCTTGCACCCTTAATTTCTTAAAGTATAGTCAGGGAGCAGGTGGGAGATGGTCCCTGGTTAACTGGGAGTTGTAGAGAGGAGCAGAGCTCAGTGGGAGCACATAATGGCTGATAGGGGAAGATGAATTGCTACCAAGTTGGGATGGGGTAGAAGCCTTGCTGCTGAGATTGTTCTCACGTGCTGTGGGCTGCTCTGCAAAAGTGCTGAGGGTTCCAGTCTGAAACTGTGTGGATGACATCCAAAAGGGCTGATTGAATGTGGAAAGGGAAAGCTCATAAGACTGTTCAGAACCTCTGTCCCAGCTTATCTCTTTACTGGGGTAGCAGGGTTTTGACTGAGAAGGGGATTTTGTAGGAAGAGGAAGTGGAAAGCCTTTTCTGTTTTGTTTTGGTTTTTTTTTAACCAGAAAAATGTAGTGTCAGCACAAAGCAGCTTTTTGCAAATCTGTCAAAATGTTAAGCAGCTTTTTTTTTTCTTTTAAATCTGGAGTATGTTTTGAAGCACTTTGGAAATGCAAAGCACTCGGAGTGCTAAGCACTCCTTATCGTCTGTCTAGAAGTGGCATTTGAAAAGCAAAAGATGTATCTGTTTTAGGCTGCTGGCTGCTCCTTATCGCTTTTCCAGAGCTGCCACCCAGCCCTTTGCCTCCCTCCCATGGCTGCAGGGAGAGTGTGCTCCACCGTGCCAAGTAAAGGAGGGCTCCCTGAGGGAGGAGAGGAGACCTGCAGGGTCCCCAGCTCACCTTCAGGCTGCAGGTTGTCTTCCTCCCTCCCCACCTTTTTTTTTTTTTTTTTCGAGAAAGGGGAAAAATAAAATTGTCTCAGCTTGAGTGGTCCCAGTCTGGAACTACGACCACTTCTTCCAGCCCTCGAGACATCTTTATAGAGTTTATGTCTGACAAATTGCACCTTATTAGCTTAGTTGTGTAACAGGGAGATACCTGTCCTCCTTCAGGGAGTGAGAGAGGAAGGGAGGGTGAACCAGGGGCTGTCTTCAGGAGCTGCTGGATTTTTCCAGAGGCCAGTTCTTCACCTCATCTCTAGCAGAACAGCAACAAAAGAACTAAAATAATTTAGGTGAAACCTTTTTCCTGCGTATCTCAAGAATGTTCTGAGCAGGCTAAGATGAGAATCTTTTTTCCTCACCTAGCAAGCTCCAGAGCTGGAGGAACCCCAGTTCTCTCACTGGGTTTTCAGCACCAACCTTTACCCTCAGCATACGCACATCATTTTCACTCTTGCACACTGACCCATCTGATTTGTTATGCTTCCTTTCTGCTGGGGGATGGGGTAAGTTAGAGGGGAGGGTCCCCAATTATTTTTGTTCTTGCCTCTTCAATTGTTGCTGTTGTTCCTGTCAGCACGGTAGAGTATCCTAGTCTTTGCACACAGAAAGCTTCCCTTTGCACAGAATGAGCTTCTAGCTTTTGTACAGACTAACTGAATGTATTGGGGGGGGGGGGTGGGGGGTGGAATATGGAGTAAACCAATTCCAAACAAACCAAATCAGAGTATAATGCCTTTTCTGAATGAGTATGTGCTTGCAAAAGGAGATTGTAATAGCAAAGGGAGGGCTGGCTCAAGGATAATTTGACACAAAGTGTGGTTTTATTTTTGTACTGATATGGATAAGAGACTGTACAGCATCTATTTATTTAGATGATTTATGTGGTAAATGTTGCAAACAATATTATTAAAATATTAAATATGATAACTGACATTTACCTAATGGTCTGCTGGTGTGGTCATTTACCTCCCTTTGCTTTAATTCTACAACTGAATTACTTTCTGACAGTCACTTCTGTTGGTATAAACATGCAGTATGGTTGGGAAAAAAGTGGAAATTGTGTGTGTGTGTGCATGCATGAGAAAGATCAGTAAAGAAGGATCAATGAAGAATGGAGCCTGTAGAAGGCTGTTTCTGACATTACTCATTGCTTTGATTGAAGGAGGCTAGGTTTTTACTAATTTTTAACCCAGATGGGTAAGTTAGGCCTGTACAGAGGTGACCTGGGATGGTTAATCTTTGGTGGATTGGATATAAAGAGAACACCACTGTCAGGGTGAGTGCTGCTCTGGGTTTGGGGAGTTCTCGACATGCCAGGTCAGTACTTTGGTGCCAGGACAGCTCTGCTGGCACCAGCTGCATGCTGGTGTGCCCCACGCCCTGCATCTCTCATGGGAATGGAGAAAATCTGCAGCAAAGCCTGGGCTGCTGAACGTGCTCCACACTGGTTTCCTGCAGGGAAGCTGCTCTCCTTCAAGCCAAAGCCTTCACTAGGTTGGCCTGCAAGGCTTCTGAGCAGCTCCACAGCAGCTCCTGGGTGGAGTTTGTCCCCTGATTCTCTACAGGTAATGCAGGGCCTAGGACTGCTAGATACTCTGTGGAGACTCCTGCAGTGTCATTTAGTCCACTTGGGTTTCTGACTTACTCCTTCAAGGCTTGTGCCCCCCTCCATCCTCTGTGGAGGGGGAGGCAAACTGTTAATCCAGGTTCCTCAGCAAGCAAATGGGACTGTCTGTCTTCCATGGATGTAATGTGGGGGTGAGCCCTGCATCCAAACGTAGCTATGACGTCAATCAACAGCACACAGAGCAGAAGCAGAGGGGGGAGTGGGGGGAGTGTGCGTTTCCTGGGTTGTTCATGGCTCAAGGCAGAGTGGTTAGGTCTTGCCTGCGTTACCAAAATGCAGTCAGTCTACTTGCCCTGAGCCAAGGAGGCTGGATTTGAGTCATGGCATCAGAGCAGGATTACAGCCAGCCACTTATGTTCTGGCAGCAGCTAGTGAGTCAGGTGAAATTGTAAGGAACTGCAGTGCGGAGCTAGAGGAAAACCTACTCCAAAGATTGTTTCTTCCTACCCCTGCCAATGCTGCAGCAGCTGGCTGGCAGTAGAAACTTGTAACAGCTTGTCCTTTTGCATGCATGTGTTGGTTGGATTAAAGGTTAATCTGGCTAGTACTTTTGTGTTTTGTGTTGTTTTGGGTTTTTAAATAATCTGTTGCTATGCCATCTCTGATCTGTACAGTGCAGCCAACTTGCCCTGCACAGCTCTCCTGATAGGATGCTGCCTGAGAAGGGCACTCGGCTGCACCCCAAGACATGGCCCTGGGCCCCAATATGGTAGGCAGTACCCAAAAGGGGAGATCCCACGGTTTGAGCAGCTTGGTGTTCTCAGAGAAGCACAGAGTGAAATGCAATGTGAAATGCACCCGTAGGGTGGCAGGTGCTGTTAGGAAGCTGGCAGTCACCTCCTGTCTGTTCAGTGCCACCCCTCTTCCCTGTTCTTAGTCCTTCCCAGGATTCTGTTAGCCAAGTGACTGCTTTTGAAGCAAGGATGCAAGGAACCTAGGAGACTTGTGTAATCATTCTAATCCACGGGCAGCCCAGGTGGCTTTGTAAACTTGTAGGAAGGCCCCAGAGACATAGTACCCCAGCGGTTAGACACTGCATGAACCCTACAGGCCTTCTCTCCATTAAGTCAAAACCTCAGCATGCTGGAGAGGTGGTAGTTGTGACTACTACTTGGGTGACTCTGAGCCACCCACAACCACTGCACAAGGAGGTACATAGTCAGCTCTGATGTCTTTGTTCTTACATCTTTTGACATTGCAGCTGAGAAATCTCACCACGTTTTGACATTGGTGATCATAGTGCCAAGGGTTTGCTTAAAATCAGCAGCATTGTCTTGAGGGGCTGAGGTGTGTGCAGCTGTACCAGCTCCTGCTGTAGGAAAGGGAATGACTGTTTCTTTACAGTAATCTGTCGCTGCTGACAGCAACCTCCCTGGAGCAAACAGCAACAGAGTTGGCTGATCAACCCTCAAAATTGTACTCACAAAGATAAGTGCTACTACTCCTGCCAGGTCACAGGTCTGCAAAAAATGAGCCTGGAGGCAGCTTCAGACTTTGAGCAGGTGAGTTTCTCACTGTCAAGTGCCATTTTAAAAAAACAAATCAAAATTTTCTTGCAGCTGCTGGTCTCCCCCTACTCTCATACACCACTTGCTGGTGACTCTGGTGAGAAAGGTTTGGCCACTCCCCCAGAGGTTACTGCTTGCCCGTGCTGCCTTCTCCATGCTAGCAAGAACTGCTACACTGGAGCCTTGGGCAACAGGGTATTGAGGGCAGCGAGGTGCGAAAAAAATTACTGTATTTCCATGCGTGTAGTGAACAATAGCTGATCCGGGAAAGCCAATCTTCCCAAGTTGGTGGTTTGGTTTTGTTTGTTTTTTGTTTTTTTTTAAAGTTTTTGACTGGAAATGTGAATGAAACAAAGGAAATAGCCAACAATGCTCTGAACAGCTGGATATGCTGCTATTTTGCTTTGTGACAGTAAAAGTTAGATGAAAGAGACAGAGGTCAGGCAATACCTGTACAGCAGCTGCTCAGTTATTTCAGGAGTTGATGTGGCAGGGAAGGAGGTCCTGCTGACAGGTGGAAGGAGAAAATAAGTGGAAAGAGTACATGGAGCTCTTTGAAATGATGCTGCCCCTTCTGGTCCATGGGTGGGTGTTGCTTTTTCTCCTTGCCCTGAGGTGCAGTGTGCTGCTCATGACTCAGATGTCTGCTTAGGGTACAAGACAGTCACAGCTGCCACATATGTGTTTGCTTAGCTGTGTTAAGTACTTCTCCCCCATTTGATTTTTAGGTGGATGAAAACAATGGTTAGAAGTTCAGTTCTTTGACACTCAACCACAAGTGTGAAAGCAGTTGTTTAAGCAAAGTGAACAGTAATAAGTCAGTTTAAACGCGGATGATATTAATGAACACTTAATGTGCAAAGTTAAATGCTGCTAAAAAAAGTGAAAAGCAAAACACAAACAGGTGTGATGCACTTGTTCTTTTGAAGTCACCTTCAAGTCTATAAAGAACTGAGGTTTAAAAAAATGGTTTCTAAGGAAATGGGGTCATCCAGAAGGATTTGTCCCATTCTAGGTGATCTGTCTGGGGTTTTGCTCTTGGTTGGCCTGTGATGGTAAATACCTGAGAAAGTGCCTCTTGCAAGCAGCTTCCTCTTGAAGCAAGTGATATGATATAAATGCAGAATTATCAGTGGTGAAGTACACTGTGATTCTGTCCCTGACCACAGAGACACCTGGTTCTTTGAATCATTGGCACCTCCTGAACCAGGGTCCGTGTGACTGTCCATTTGCTGCCTCTTCTCTGTCAGCGTTCAGCAGCCTCTCCATTCTCCCCCCTTCAAATTAAGATGGGTAGTGGGGAACACGTCTTCTCTTGCACCACTTTTCCTCTGCTCAGAGAGCTTGTGGTAGTTGCTACAAGTGAAAAAGAACAAAACACTATGACAGATCTTGCTTGAACCACAGGCAGTGATGAAATGGCTAGTTCTCTCACTTTGATTTTGGGAACACCATCCCTGTTGGTACTGATATAGCTGTTTCCAGCGTATCCTCCTTCTACGTAGAATTTCTGAGCCAGAGGTGGAAAGGGGAGGTGAATGCAAATGGAGGAAGGGCCACAGAGGCTACAAGTGCTCCCTGGCAGGCCAGCTGAGAAGCTGCTGGTGAGACTAGGTGATTGTGGGCTGAAAAGGCAGCAAAAATAAGGTAGCTGTTTCCTACAGCCCAGGTGGTATCTCAGGTAAGGGAGGGCAGTGAGCTTCACATGAAGACAGCTGCAGACCTGTGAGCTTCCATTTTGAATCGGAGATTTGTGACTGAGATTGTTGGGGTTCCCCCCGCCCCCCATGTTTTCAGCACCTGCAAGAGAGTGTAAAGTGCACTATAAATTAAGTAGGATTTTGCAGTTACACTCTGGGCAGGGAATTCCTCTAAGTGACTTAACATTTTTTGATTTTTGTGTTTTTTGTTTTTTTAGAGGTTTACATATCATGCTTGGCCCATTTACCCTGCGATACCTTGTACTGGATCAAAAAAAAATGAGGGCACATTCAAGTGCCAGCCAAAAGGAAAGAAGAAAGAAAAAAAATAAAGAAGAAAAAAGGATTTAAGCGCCTTTGTTGTTAGTTTTTGCTTCGGTAGGTACTTCAAGCCTGTCTGCTTCCCCACTGCCACCCCGCTGGCTGGGGTGCGGGGTGATGGCGCATCTGCGTGTGCTGCAGGAGAGGAGGCTGCGCGGCCCCCGCTGCCGCCATTCCTTTAATTAAAAAAAAAAAAAAAAAAAAAAAAAAGGGCCCCGTTCGGGCGGGAAAAGGAGCTGAGGCGGCGGAGGGGCCTGCCCTGGCGGGACCTCCTCTCCATCTCCCCCCCCCCTGATGCTGAAGAATGGGGATGGGGGAAGGGGGGCGACTGCTGTCCGCTGTCCCCCGACCCCTGGGGTGGGTGTAGGGGTATGGCGAGGCCCCCCACCCTCACACCGCCCGCCGCGCGGCCCCTTTAACGGCCAGCGCCTGCGCGCGCCCCCCTCCCTTAGCAACCGCCCCCCCGCCCCGCGCCCCCCCCCTTCCCTTCTCCTCCTCCCTGGGTTGGGGGTGGGGGGTGGGGGGTGGGGTTCAGGCGCGAGCGCGGCGGGAGGGGGCGCGCGGGCGTGCGCGAGCCGGCGGCGGCACGCGGGAGGCGGGGCGGGGCGCTGGGGGGCGGGGCCGGTCCGGGCGCGCGCGGGCGGGCGGGATTATTATGGGCTGTGGGCGCCGCCGCCGCCGCTGCTGAGGAGCAAGATGGAGCTGTCTGCAGTGGGGGAGCGCGTCTTCGCCGCCGAGTCCATCATCAAGCGGCGCATCCGAAAGGTGAGAGACGGGGAACGTGATGGGGAAAGAAGGGAAGGGAAGGGGTGGGGCGGCCGCGGGGCTCCCCTGCTCCCCGCCGCCAGGCCCCAGACGACGAGCCGCTGGCCGGCCCGCCGGGCCCCCTCCTCACGTTCCCCCCTCCTCCCCCTTCTCCCCCGTGTGTTGCAGGGGCGCATCGAGTACCTGGTGAAATGGAAAGGCTGGGCCATCAAGTGAGTGCATCCCGCCGGGGAAGGGGGACTACCGCCCGTTCCCCCCCGCGCTGCTCTGCGGGGGCCGCCCCCGGGGGCTGCGGGTGTCGGGGGGACGGGACAGGGTGGGCTGGGATGGGCTGGGGGGGGAATGGGAGCTAATTCCTGCGCTTGTCCCCGTCCCCCCCCCCTGCTGCCCCGCTCCCCGGTAGGTACAGCACCTGGGAACCCGAGGAGAACATCCTGGACTCCCGCCTCATCGCAGCCTTCGAGCAGAAGTGAGTGCTCATCCCCTGCCCTGGGCTGGGGAGGCTCCGGCAGGTTTGGCTTGGGTGGGTGAGTGGGGAAAGGGTGTCCAGGCTCCCTTCAGGTTTTCTGTTTTTTGTTTGTGTGTTTTTTCTTTTTTTTTTTGTTTTTGTTTTTTTTTGTTTGTTTGGTTTTGATTGACTGGTTGGGTTTCGGGGTTTTTTGTTTTTTTTTTTTTTGCTTTGCTTTTTAAACTTGTATGCTGCTGTTTCTCCCTTTGGGAAAAGTTTTAATTTCTTGACAAATTTGACTCCCTCAAGGGAACGAGAGCGTGAGCTGTACGGGCCCAAGAAGAGAGGACCCAAGCCCAAAACTTTTCTCCTGAAGGTAACTCTTTCTTTAAATAACTTAGGCCTAGCCAAAAGTCTCTCAAACCTCACCAGCGTGTGCCTCTTGGAAGGACTGGACTTTCGAGTGACTTGTGCCTGCCACAGGGCCCTGGGAACACGGGGACAACCCGACAGGAAGGCGGGAGGGGGGCAGGGACACAAGAGCGTGCGAGGGGAGAGCCTGTGTGCGTGCGACGGGTGCCCCAGCAGGACGGTCGCCTGTACGCGCGGATGTGCATGGTGAGGCTGCAATCTCCCCTCCAACATCCTCACTTGACGGCCTTCTGCTGCCGCAGTGGAGATTGAGCCCGTTCTGCTCCCTCTTCTTCATCAGCCTGTGCCATCCAGACCCTGCCCTGCAACTCAGCAGCACGCTGAGGGATGGGACAGCGGTGGCGGGAGTCTTGCTGCCACTTGTGCTCCTCCGATCGTGTTTCAGGATGTAGGTGATCCATGGGAGTTTCATAAAGGGGTTTGTGTTTTGATCTGTAGACTGCAGGCTAGTTTAGGTTTTTGGGTTTTTTTTATTTTCGGAGGGGGCAGCAGGGAGGTGTGAGGGGGAAGAGAAGTGTTTCAGCTCTGTGTAGGATAGCAGCTGAAGTTTCCAGTTCCCTTCTGATAAGACCTCTGCAATATTGTCATAGCATCTTTGCTTGCAGTGAGGAAGGTAATTCTAGTGCATCTCCTCTACAGTTATTTTACTTTGTTTTTAACTAATAAATCCGGTAGCTCCATGACCACTGTAGGAGCTCTGGATTT
Source organism: Phaethornis superciliosus (assembly GCA_023637945.1). NCBI lineage: Eukaryota > Metazoa > Chordata > Aves > Apodiformes > Trochilidae > Phaethornis > Phaethornis superciliosus. The sequence goes on along the minus strand of JAJQWJ010000001.1, from coordinate 59,903,301 downwards.
TTTTTATTAGTCTACAGACAAAACTCCTTGCTTTCCTACCCTCTTCTCCCCTTCTCTCTACAGCTATCTCAATCTTGGACTTCAAATGAATGTAGAAACACACCACACATTTGTACAATTAAGACAGATGAGTGAGTTCACAGCATCACTGGTTTCAATTCAGTAGCAAGCTCTGGAACAGCCAGGGTGGACCCTGTAGCTAGCAAGGCATCACTGTCAGTAAGTCATCCTATAGCTTTGGGCAAGTCATTTAGCCTTTGTGCATGTTTCCCCATCTGTGAAACAGGTTAATACTTTCCTTTGCCTGACAGTGGTGAGAGCTTTACTCAAGTCAGCTCAGCACTTTAACTGTATGAGCACTGGAAAGAGCAGCGAGGGGTAGGGTGTCACCTCTCCTCTGCTGTAAGAGGACAGAAAAAAGCACACGGAAGAAATGCAGGAACAGGCATATTCTGATGCCCTGAGTAAAACCCAGGGGACTTGGAAAGTCCTGTTGGTGGAACTGTCCTCCTCCTCCCTTGTTGCCTGTTTTTCTGCTAACAGTTTTCTGTATCTGCAGACTCGGAACTACAAACGTAACCGATGAGTACAACCTCTTACGCTTTGATCAGGGAAACTAGACTAGTTGTGTTTTTCTCTTTCTGGCAGTCATGCATTAAATGGAACCCTTGTGTTTAGGTTTCCAACAATGCAGAGGAACCCTTAAAGGGAAACCACCGGCCTAAAATAGTTCTCTGCTTGAGTTTAAAAATACTGGCATTTTTAACACCTGACATTGTTCAGTGTTAGAGAAATGTTTATGCTGTGCTTTTAACATTACTCTGTGCAATCAGTTGCTTTTCTTTTTGTTTCGGCATGTGATACGGCAAAACTCACTGCCAATTTTTCACTCGTTTTAAAAAAAAAAAATCACAAAACCACCCCCATACAAAACCCACTCATTCCTTATCTTCTCCCCGTGCCCTTTAAAACCCTCCTAAACTTGGAACCTGAATTATTCAATAGCATCCTTTGAATCACATCCCTGACGCGTTTCTGCGGCACATCTTCCTTCTGCCAGCTTCTCAAGCACTACTGAAAACCCATAGGTTTGTGGAGCTTGCTTGGTACCATGTAGAAGATGGATCTCAATAGGGAGGAGAATGAGCTGAAGGCTGGTGCCTTGTTGTAGGAGAGGCTGGCAGGGCAGAGCACATCCAGTGCCCCTCGGTTTGCAGCTCTGGGGAATGTAGCTGGTGAAAAACTGCTAAGTGCTCTGACTTGATGGTTTTCTGTGACTTTGGATCCTGCCCTAAAAATAACACTCTCCAGGCCTGGCAGCCAGAAGTAACCCTGCCTTGGCCTGCCCTATATGAGCTTGTTTGGGGTGCTGTTCAGGCAAAGTAATAGCCACGCAACTGCAGCTAGAAGCAATTGAGGCCAGTGTGATGGTTGGTGTCATGTGCATCTCTTGGTCAGTGCCTCTGACCTGCAGAAGATGTGGGTTTGAGCTCTGCCAGCCCTGCAGTGCTGGTGCTGCTGTGGTAGGAGTGGGATTTGGTTCTGCCTTGTGCATTGCTAACGATGTTTTTGGTTCTTCCAGCTGAACGTTCTCCTGCCAGTGAGAATTTCAGAAGCAGGGGAAGAAATATGATTCTTGCATCCCAGAGGGAGTCTACGGAGTTGGCAGTTAGAACAATATTCTTTTTGATCTGCTAGCTGAACAGATTAGGCCTGGATGCAATGATGTTTAAGCAGGACTCTGGCCTAGAACTGCTTTAGTAGACTAGTCCGCCCTTAATTCAGTGGCTTCCTATAATTTTTTCATTTTATCAGTGCTTAAATTTAGGTTTCTGAGTCTCCAGTCAGGTATTGAAACAAGTGCCCCGATATGCTGCTCAGTCCCCTGGCTTGTGTGGATGTTTTAGTTTGCAGCTGGGGCTAGGTTTATCCTGGGATTAGTTCTCAGAAGCTGCAGATAGGCACCCAGGGGGATTTGCAGAAAGCATTCCAGCAGGTTAGTGTCCCACGCCTTTGGAAAAGCTTTGAAAAGCTGCATCTTCAGCCACCTACTGCCTTTGTGAGCCAGGCTCCTGTTGCTGAGAGCTGTCTAACACTTGACCTTTCAATCAGACTGTAAAGGGAAATTGCAGTCCAGGCTTTGTCATATTGCTATCAAGATGGCCGGTGTTGAAAGTGACCCCTGCAAACTTCAATTGCAAAGTTTTGGGCAGGAAATGGGTCTTTATCCTCTGCATACTAGGGGAAAAACTTTCCCACAGCTGAGCTCAAGCTTGGCGGGAGGTTTTATTTATTGGGAAGCTGCTGGTATGCTGCAAGCTTCGTGCTGAGTGCATGGAAAGCAGAGTCCTTGGTCTGAAATGGGCAGCACTGCACATCAGGCTCTTACCTTAATATTCAGGTGTCCGGCAGAAGTTGTCTTGGAGGACAGCCCTTTCAGCTGGAGGTCAGAGTGGAAGCTGGTGGGAGGTTAGGAAGAGACATGGCATGTGCTCTAGGAATCTTCCTCTTCTCCCCACCCCCAGCCCCCCACTAGTTTTGCTCCTTTTATTTTGCTGTTCCCTCGGTACTCCGCTGAGAGGAATGCAAAACTTGCCAACTAAGCTAATAAAGTCTAGTAAGTGCTATTAAGAGACAGAGCCCAATCTGCCAGCTCAGTGGGTGGCTAGCAAAGACCCCTAGTTGGGGTGGCTGTAAATACTGAGGTGAAAAGACCAGAGAAGGTTAATGGGGAGGAAGAATTAAGGGGGGAGCCTTAGCGGGAGAGGGGGGAAAGAAGGGGCTGAGCAGCGTGGTGTTCTGTGGCTTCGCCCTTCCTTGAACTCTAAAGTTGGAATTGGGTTTCTTTTGATCTCCTCCCTGTTCGTAAATTATCCCCCAGCGGTTTGAAAACAGACTGTTCCCCTTTGTAGCATTTTGTTCCCTATCCAGTCATGAAACTTTTAGTTTATGGCCGTGTTGCTTGGGAGAGCTGTGCTATGAACTGGCTTGCTGTTGCCTTGTCGCTTGGAAGACCACAGAAGAAAGCGGGTGATAAAAAGGCAGAATGGCAGCCAAAAAGGAGAAAGGGGAGCTCTTGCAAATGCTCTTTGGAGCAAGGACTGTGGGAATGCAGGTGGAGAATAAAAGACAAAGTAGAACCAGTAGTTTTGAGAGCAGTGCTATTATGTTGCAGCAGCACTAGAAATTACTGGATTTTGAAATAATTAACTAGAAATCCGTTGCCTTAGAAGGCTTTTGTTTTATTTTTTGTTTGTTTTTGTTTGTTTGTGGTTTGGGGGGTTTTTGGGTCTTTTCTACTTTCAAATTGCAAAGGTTTTGATACAAATCAGGTAAGAGAGGCCTTTCTAAGCACGCGTCCATGTACGTGCTTGTGTGCCTCAGTGCGTTAAGGGAATGAATGAGCAAATATGCTTGCTGGGCCTCAAAGGACATTTATTCAGAAATAGTAGGGAACAGGGGAGATACACTAGTTCCCAGGGGCAATGAGGGAGAGCTGTAGAAGCTAAATAAAGGTGATACATATCCCGAAAGGGAAGGGGGGAAGGGAAGTAATCCTAGCAATTGCCTCGCTCTCGTGACAGAGCACTGCAGCAAGCCTCCAGAAGCTGCATCCTGGTGTAGGCTGAGCTGTAAGCAGAGAGTGAATTATTGTGTACACATACTGAGTACTGCTTCAGCAGTGAGCAAATCTTGCAGGTGAAAACAGCAAAACCCTGAGAGGCAGTTTGCATTTGGAAAACTTTTGAGTTAAGTAGCAAACTGTGGTGACACAGCTGAAAGGATTAAATGGGTTTGTTTTTCAAAGACCTCGTCGTTATACTGCTTGTAAGTGTGATCGATTAATGGATCTGTAGTAGGGAGAAGTGCATTTCCAGCAGATAAAACTGAATGCTGATTCTTCTAACCAGAGGTTGCAAGTTACTTAATGTCAAGTTGGAAGCATGAGAAAGAGTCCAGAAAAAGTGCTGTTCTTGGCAGGGAAGAGACTTGAGTTCGTATAGTTGATGCCTGAATAAACCTGATACTGTGGTAGGAACAGAGAGCTTTGCAAGTGAGAGGGCTCTGGGGGCTGATCTTAGATAAAGCATCTGATACTATTTTTCTTGAAACCTTACCTGGAAAAAGAAGCTCAAGGTAAGCTGGAATATTTGCATATTGCTCTTTGGAACTCACCCTGAAGCTGGTCACTGGGGACAGCAGTGTGACACCTGGGGGGCAACTTTGGGGTCCCAGCTTACCCTTTCTCTTAATAATCTGTTCAAAGAGGTTGATGGTGCATGTAGGCTACTTGGAGACTTCTGAGACTGGAATTTAATAAATGCAGAGAGATGAAACATGACTTAGAATCAGCCTTCAGGAGTAACTCAAAATGCAGATGCAGAGCCAGTAAAGGAGACCTGGTGGTTCTGGCATCTTGGCAAAGTCCTAGCTATGGACCAGGGATCTGTGGTAGTTACTGTGTAAGCAAAAACTAAGATGGGTCTCTGTGAAAACAAGACAGGAGCTGATTAATGTGCACAGGCTGAGAAAGTCAAATCAGCAGGACTATGGAAGTGGCTGGGTAGTAACTATTGCAGCATTATTGCTTTTCATTTAACATGGTTGATGGGAAGCTTTACTGAGGAATTTTTGGGTTGTATCAGGCAACTGTGGGTTTGTGACTGCTTCCCCCAGACTCGGGGGAGATGTGGGGGGGAGACCTGCTTCCTCACGTGGGTGATGATAAAAAAGGCAGCAATGTGGGCAGGCGGCAATTAGACTCTGCTCTGAGCAGAGGGGCACAGAGGGAGCAGAACTCCTTGCTCTAAGGCATGATTACAGGGTAGGGAATTAATCTGGAAGACATGCAATGCTGGCAGCAGGAGGGGCCCTGAGGGACGCCTGTGTCTATCCACTGCAGCTCTGGATCAAGGATTTTTACTGGCTCATCTGCCTCTACCCTCTGCCCGACTTCTCTGTCCTGCCTTCAGGAGTGGGACATTGTGTTGCATTTTGCTCTCTGATGAGCAGTTGGTAAATTAGAGCCCAAGCAGCCCAAGTCACAAGAGCAGCAATGCTGGAATGTCTGGCTGTGGTGGGGAGGCAGGGGGAAAGGAAGAATAAGGTGATTAATTCAGACTGTGCCAGTGTGTAATGTCAGAAAGCAAACTGTATCTTATGCCGGTGTCCGCCATCTGCTTCAGAGGGACCTGTGGAGAAAAGGGAACGAGCACAGTCCTAGATGTGTGTTTGTCTGTACCTGTGACCTCCTGATGGGATCTGTGGGGTCGTCTTAAGTTGTGGATCACTGGGACAGGAGGGGGAGAATTCATGTGTGGTGCAGGAAGTGTTGGGTGCTGCTGCTGTGTTCCAGCCTGTAGGATACCTGGGACAGGAGCTGTGTTCATTTTCTCAGCAGTTTGCTGTGTGGAGTAAAGTGAAAGGGTGAGCAGAGGAGAAACTAGCCAGACACTGGGATGCTTTCTGTTAGAGCAGGACATGTTGGGGTTTGGGATGTGGACACTTTCCCTTTTGCTAGATGGAACAGCCCTTTACAGCCCAAGGTGGACATGGAGTATCTGTCCCTGTTTCTTTGTCAGTCAGCTAAAAGGATGTTTAAAAGTCACTGCTTCTGATGAGCCTTCAGTACGCATTTTCACGTACAGCCAGAGAAGGAGGCCTTATCTTTACAGTCCTTTTAAAGCCAGGGTACAAGTAGCACTGCAGGGCAGTATTGGCTAGAGAGGAACAAAATGCCTTTGTGTCTCTATTCCCTGCTTCTTCAGGATCTTCTGCAGCTCCCATTGGCATCTTGGTGGGAGAAGAAGGGCACTGGGTGACAGCAGAGTTCTGGGGATATAAAGCCAAGGCTCTGAGCTCATTGTAGGAGAGCTGGCCTGGGCCCCTCAATTAGATCTGTTAGATCCCTGCCTTAGGGATTTTTTTTTCCCCAGGCACATTTTTTTTCCCCAGGCGTTTCTCTGGTAGGAGGCACAGCGTGCAGGGTGACAAAGGAGATGGTGTTGGAGTCCTTGAGCTCTGAGCTGGCAAGAAGCCATCCCGGTCTTGTCGTGTGCTAGGGGGGCAACAGGATGGAAAAGCTGGGGAGGAAAAGCTTGTCTGCTTCTAGCACTGCAGTTCTTCTTGTGCCCACGAGGTGGAGGAAGCTGCTCACTAGATGGACAGTCAAAGGGGGGGCCTCACCTGTCCCCTTCTGGGCGACTTCTGCCGGTGACAACTGCTGAGAGGCGATAAAGAAGGGGAATTGTTTAGGCCCTAAAGGATTTGTGTGGGGCGTGTGGGAGGCTGAGCTCCACAAGGAACTGTCCTCTGACAAAGGGTGATGTAAGAGCATGCTTTGGGTTTCCATGCCCACAGGGTCTTAAGGTCATACTGCCTCAGCTTACCAAGGAAACTGTTGTTTCTGCTGCCTGAAAATGTTCCTGTTTCTGGTGCATGAACCAGGGCAGCTTTTGGAAACATCTCCAAGAACCAGAAGGGTTTAGAAGTTTTGTTCCCCTGCCATGGCTCTCAGAGAAGGCTGGCACCAAGCAGTTGAACTTTCTCTGTTTTATTAGTAGTTTTCAAACAAACATGATGTTCAAAAAGGACAACTCAGTCTCTTCTTTGGAGATGCAGTTAAACTTGAGTTTCAGCTGGCCTGCTTTCTGGCTTTAAATATTAGACCTTGTTCCCACAGCAGAGTAAGGCTAACTTGGTCTCTACTTAAAACTAAGTTTTGGGTCTTTGCATTTCTTGTATTTAGCTAAAGTAGCTCTGTCAGATCCTTGCCCATCTTTGTCTGTATTCCTTGAGACCCACTTCCTAGCATGCTTTGCAGAGAAGGCTTGTAAGAGGGGAAGAGCAAACTGGATGCATTACTTTTCTCTCACTCTTGTCTCGTTCTGATTTCATAGAGGACTGGATACAGTCACCTGTCTCAGTAATTTTGGATGCTGACTGAGCACTAGTAGCCCCAGTGCCCCAGAGGATGCTTGGTGGTTTGGCTGTGGGGGGTTGTGCACATTGGCTGCTGATGACTGAGAAGGGGGCCTTGGAAATCATTAACCGTGACCTGGAACACAGCTGGAGGGTGGCAGTTTCCTCCCAAGGAAAGCACCCATCAACAGGGACACAGCCTCAGAGCATCAATAACTGCACAGGTGCCCCGTGCCTGTGCGGCAGCTGTGCCATAGCTATCATTAGTCCATAGGTGTTTGTGTGTGTGTTTGCCTCTAATGTGGGTATTAACATAGAATCATAGAATTGGCTGGGTTGGAAGGGACCTCAGAGATCATTAAGTCCAATCCTTGATCCACTACCACTGCGGTTACCAGCCCATGGCACTGAGTGCCACATCCAGTCTCTTTTTGAGTATCTCCAGGGACGGAGAATCCACTACTTCCCTGGGCAGCCCATTCCAATGTCTGATCACCCTGTCTGTAAAGAAATTCTTTCTAATATCCAACCTAAACTTCCCCTGGCACAACTTAAGTCCATGCCCTCTTGTCTTGTTGAAAGTTGCCTGGGAGAAGAGCCCAACCCCCCCCTGGCTCCAGCCTCCTTTCAGGGAGTTGTAGAGAGCGATGAGGTCTCCCCTGAGCCTCCTCTTCTCCAGGCTGAACACCCCCAGCTCCCTCAGCCTCTCCTCACAGGACTTGTGCTGGAGTCCCTTCACCAGCCTGGTTGCCCTCCTTTGGACCTGCTCCAGGACCTCAATCTCCTTCCTGAACTGAGGGGCCCAGAACTGGACACAGGACTCGAGCTGTGGCCTCACCAGGGCTGAGTACAGGGGCAGAATCACTTCCCTGGACCTGCTGGCCACGCTGTTCCTGATCCAGGCCAGGATGCCATTGGCCTTCTTGGCCACCTGGGCACACTGCTGGCTCCTGTTCAGCTTCCTGTCAATCCAGACTCCCAGGTCCCTCTCTGCCTGGCTGCTCTCCAGCCACAACATGAGGTGACATTGCTCCTAAGTGCTCATCCTGAGGTGAGCAATGCTTGATTTGAGATTTGGCTGCACCAAGGCTGCCTCTCTGACCTGTTTTGTTTTTTTTTTTTTTTTCCCCTCTCTCCCTACCACTGCAGGCTCGGGCCCAAGCAGAGGCCCTCCACATTGGGGATGTACACTTTTCTGTCAAGCCGGGTTCCAGCACCTCCTCTCCCAAGCTCCACTCCAGCGCCGCGGTGCACCGGCTCAAGAAAGACATCCGGCGATGCCACCGCATGTCCCGGCGCCCCTTACCCCGTCCGGACCCCCAGAACGGTGGCAGCATGGGTGGCGGTGCCGGCATCCGCCCTCCCGTCTCTCCCTTCTCGGAGACCGTCCGCATCATCAACCGAAAGGTGAAACCCCGGGAGCCCAAGCGCAGCCGCATCATCCTCAACCTCAAGGTCATTGACAAAGGTGGGAAGCCAGCCAATGGAGCAGGGGGCCTGGCTCGGCCCAAAATCCCCTCCCGAAACCGCGTCATCGGCAAGAGCAAAAAGTTCAGCGAGAGCGTCCTCCGCACCCAGATCCGCCACATGAAGTTTGGCGCCTTCTCGCTCTACAACAAGCCCTCCGCTGCTCCTGCCCCATCTCTGGAGAGCAAAGGGGAGGCCGAAGGCTCCCAGGCAGCTTCCTGTGGGCTCATCATGGGCTCTACCCCTTACGATGCCCCCAGCTCCAGCTCCTCCGGCTGTCCGTCGCCCGCCCCCCACTCCTCCTCTGACCCAGATGATTCCCCTCCGAAGCTGCTCCCCGAGACCCTCAGCCCAGCCATCCCTGACTGGCGTGAGTCAGAGGTTCTCGACCTCTCGATCCCACCCGAGTCAGCTGCCACCAGCAAGCGTTCTCCTCCAGGCGGGTGTGGTGGTGGGGGGCAGACGCCCTCCTTGTCCCTTTCATCATCTGACCCGGAGCAGGAGGCCGGCGACTGGCGTCCCGAGATGTCCCCTTGCTCTAACGTGGTGGTCACGGATGTCACCAGCAACCTCCTCACTGTTACCATCAAGGAGTTCTGCAACGCGGAGGATTTTGAGAAGGTGGCGGCAGGCGGTGGCGGCGGAGGCAGCAAGTGAGAAGCCAGGTCCCCCCTGCTCCAGGGGCACGGGGGGAGCCCTACCTGCGAGAAGTCGTGGTGTGAATGGCTGTCCTTGGTTCTCTCCTTCTCCTCCCCTTGGCTGTCCCTCTGCCCTCACTGCCACCCTTTCTGCTCCTCTCCCCCTGCCCACTCCCTCTTGCCTGGAGGCCGGAGTGCCAGTGGGGGGGAGTGGGGGCACCCACCATTCTGGGTGTCTCTGCCACTGGGAGGAGGCAGGGAGGGTCGTGGTGGGGCTGGGGCTTGGTTGTTTGTCCTTGAATGTGGTGTTGTCCAACGGGCAGTGGAGCCTTTGGGGATGAAGGATGGGTGAGCGTGTGTCTGATTGCCTATGGGGGTGGGTGGGGAAGGTCCTCTTCCCCCTCCTTTCCCTCCCATCTGTGACAAAAGAGGAGCTCCAGACCCTTGAGGGGGGAGGATAGAAGAAGACTTGAGCCCTCACCCGCTCCCCCCAAGCCTTGTCCCACAATGTGCATGCAGTCTCTTCCATTCCTATGTTTTCCCTTTGTCATGACCCCAGTCCTGTCGTCCTTCCTGTTCTTTGCCTGCGGGCTGGATCTGCTGCCATCTGTGCCACCCTCATGACAGTGGCTGATCCAGGTGCCCCCAGAGCAAAGGGGAGAGGGGCAGGTGAAGTGTCATGCCTGGAAGGTGCTTGAGACAAAGCTGGGGTGGTAGGGGTACCCCATGCAGCATACACCCTGTATTGGCTTCCCCCTTTCCTTTGACTATTGGTGCTACCTTGGCAGTTGTATGGGTGCTTTCAGGTGTCCTGGTCCCCCCACTTCTGCATCTTCCAACTGTCTGAGCTTTTCAGGGGGAAGGGAAGAAAAGGGGAGCCTGCTTCTGGCCCAGATCTTCCTCCTGGTGTTCATCACTTGCACTTGCTTGGGGGAGAGGGCATAAAATGCCCTCCCTTGGCCTTTCTGTGGTGGAAGTGGGAGTGGGCCATGCATTAATCCTTCAGTTTGGGGGAAGACAGACTGATGGCGTGAGGCTGGTCTCCTGTCACACGTAGGCTTCCCCCAACCCTATTTGTTTCCCCCTACTCCCTGGAAACGAGGGAGAGATGGAAGGATGGATGCTAAGGTGCGTCATTTGCTCTTCCTGCTTCCTTTTGTCTCCTGTTCTCCCTTCTCTGTGGTGCATGACCAGGAAGAGGGTTCACCTCTGTTTTTTCAGCATCTGAAACAGCCCATACAACTGTCAACTGAAGGTGCTAATAAGAAACAACCCTCTCACATTGTATGCATGTGCACTGGATCTCTTCCCTCAGAGCTCTTCCGAGCTTCTCTAAAAATTCCTTCTCTTCCCTCCATAGCAAGTAGGAGGGAGCAAGACTGCAGCTTGCCCTTCTTTACCCACAGCTCCCTCTTCCCCTGACCACCCTCATTCACATCCAAAATAAGCTCTCTTTCACCTGCTGTGTCTGGCTTGCTCCATTTCGGACTGGGTCCTGAGCTTGACAGTGAGATGCTGTCCTTTGTTCTCCCTTCTCCCCCTACTCAAACAGGGCTCGGCCCGTAGGGGCAAGGAAAAAGAGGTGCTGATCAGTCAGTGGGAGAGCTTCGTCCTGCCAGCCCTGTCTCACACGTTTGGACTGGGGCAGAAGGGCGTCACTTCTACTCATGTGCTGCAGAGGTGAAAAAGGTGGAAAAAAAAAAATAATTCCCCATGCCAGGGCTTAGCCTGCTTACCAGCCTGCCCTAGGTGGGTGAACACAAGTGAAATCGACCCCTCTGGTGCTTCCACACGAGGATGCTCAGGAGCTGCTGGCTCTGAGGAGTGCTCTCATGTGGAGTGGCAATTCTGTGGTTGTGGTGGTCTGAGGGTAGAAGGGAGGCAGTTTGTGGGAGGGAGGTAATATTTGTCTGCCCAAGGGATGTTGCTGGGGCAGTAGAGGGATAGACCAGCTTCTGACCTTAATTAGAGCTTCTGTGCCCAGAGCTTGTCTTTTCCCTGCCTCTGGCTCCTGGTTCAGTGTAATAAAATCTTCACTGCCCTCCCCACAAGCCTTGCCTCTCTGCAGGTGGAATTCAGACCTGTGAGGCACAGTAAGTTCACACCAGTTGCAGCTCGGTTCCTGTGCAGACAGTCTGAGGGGGATTCCAGGTGCTGTTAGCACCACCCTTTGCACACCTCTTTCTTTTTCTTTCCGTGATCAAAGAGCTTAGTGGACTCTTTGGGGATGCAGCTGCATTCACAGCTGAAGCTCGGAGCAGGGAGAAAGAGACTCCCCGGTTCTATTCACCAAGCTAAGGCTTCCTATAACTTGTTGGACTTGTGTGCGTGTCTGTATTAATACCTGCCTGTATTTTTTGTGTCTCTACTTTTTTTTTTTTTTGCATCTTCCCTGTGCCTGGCACACCTGAGTATCCCTTATTTTAGCGTATCCTGAGTCCGTTTGACTGCAGCTTCAAAGATGAGCAGTTTGTAGGCATAGGGAAACGCTCGCTCCTAGGGAAACCGCGAGGAGATTTTTCTTTTTTCCTCTCCCTTCTCAACAAGAATTATTCTGTGGCTGTGAGATAAGAGGAGCTTCTTTGTGGGATGGATGCAAACTGGCCAGTCACTTTAGGTTGTTGAGTTACTGTTCGGCGTGTATGTGGTGATGTGTTTTGTTTAGTGGTATTGAGGTTCTGAAAAAAAAAAAAAAAAAAAAAAAGCAAAACAATTGAAGCGTTTAAGTGGGAGATAAAAGGGAACTTTAATAGGAAACTCTTGATGTGTTTTGGCCAAGATATGTGTTTGCTTGGCAGAATTCTTTTCCCCAGTGTCTCTTGTATGGTGTTCTTTGAGGGCAGGGGACAGGAATTGTTTAATTGAAGGGGTTTTGCCTTTCTCCAGAGTGACAAGCCAAGGGGACTGTCTGTGAAGAGCAAAACAGTGGGTCATTGTAGGGATGCTCCATGAGGACCTTCTTCCTGTGGTGAGGAGATGAGGGGACTTGTTGTGTCAGAGGAACTCGTGCAGTACCTCCTCTTTGTGGAGGAGGAAAGGAGTATGGTCCGGCTTGCAGACACAGCTCGACTGCTTGTGTGACAAATCTCTCCCTGGGTGGGTCACCAGGTGAGAACCAAACCCTGAACCTCTGGATCTGAAATGAGGATCCTGTGCTGTCTTGAGTTACATGTTTGATAACTTGAACACAGCAGCAGCCTCGGGTGGACAAGCCACTGGAGGCTGACTAACCTACCTTATGTATGTACGTGGGTTACACTCCTCCTGAATTTTTGCCCCTGCTCCTTAATGGAGATGGGAAAGAAGATCTGTCCATGTCCTTTAAAAAGGGCATGGGACTGAGGGAGGAGTTTATTTGAAAGTATCCCCTTCCTTTCCCCGTAACCCCTAGAAAAGAAAAAAAAAAAAAAAGGAAAGCAGAGAAATATTCTCTGTGTCTGTGCCATGTTTGTTCTCGTCGTCGTGTTTTTAGAGGAGATTTTATGATGGAGTGGAAAAAGTGAAATGATTAGTTTTGCATAAAAAACAAAAAAGAAAAGTTAAAAAAAAATTTATACAGGGAGAGAGCGAGAGAGAGAGAGAGTTTAAAAATGAAAAATAAATGCAGTGATTGCACAAACTAGTGGTATTAGATGGTCCTTAGAGAAAAGAGTATTTTGTAGTATCGAAGTGTGTGTGTCTGGAATGGTGTTTGGCTTGCTTGAACTGGAGGGAAAGGCATTCTGGGACTAAGCAGCGATCTCTGAGCTGAAAAGGCAAGTTGTATGTTGGAGGAACCCTGTCTACAAACCTTTCCCGTCCTTGCCTCCCAAGTGTTGGAGTGAGTTCCCGTGCCTCCCATACCTTTCCTGTGAGCTAAGGCGAAGTCTCCAAGTGGATTTCTGGCCAAACTGCCCTCAGAAATGGCCGGTCATGTTCTGCCAGAACGTAGATCAGGCCACCAACATGGAAACAGTTGAGTTACTTTGCATGCACAGCAAGCTGCTAAGATTTGGGGTTGGCATGTACCTTTCCTGCCAAGTCACTGTCTCTTCTCTTTTCCCTTCCCCATATCCAAGCAGGGTTAAACATGGTGGGCTTATCTCCCGGGAAGCAGATATGCCTCCCCTCCTTAGGGTCTCTTAGCTTCTTCCAGCGTCAGGTGCAGAGTGGCATTTTTCCATATAGGATTCACTACATCATGGCAGAGAACCAAGTCTCATCTGTATGTGTGTCCCACCTTTGATGGTAGCTGGATCTTCAGAGGCAGATGTGAGAGCTGCCTTGTGAACTCTGAAGGTGTTTCCAAGTGAGGCACACCCTCTTCTTGAGGCCAGCAAATGCTGGAGGTTTTGGGGTGGGGAGAGGGACACCCTGACAGCACTGTGCTCGAGTAGGGCTGCCATCTTCTGCTCTGGCTTCCAGGGGGTTGATGGGGAAGAGTTGTCCTAACATTTCTTCAAAGTGAGGAGGCAGCTCTTGTGTGCTGGTTTCCTCATCCAAGATGTCTCTGCTGGGCCTTCATCTGGTGTGTGGGAGCGATTGCAGGGAAGAGGGAAACCACCAGATGTTGATGTCTGAACAGAAGGTGGCAGGCAGGGGATGCTATGACAGCTTTTCTTGTCTGGACTTCTCTGTTGCCCTTCACTTTGCAATGGCAGGTGATGGATGTCTGGATGCCTCCAGTAGCCTGGGCTACTCTTGGGAACTTCTCCTCTCTCTGCCCATCAAATTCTGTCAGTGCTTCCCGTGGTCTTCAGCCTGGAGCAGCAGCCTCCTGTCTCGTGCTCTCTTTTCCCCTAGCTGAGCAGAGCAGGACTGGGGAGGCGTGAAACTAATGAGATGCAAGCTCCTTTTGAGAAGGAAAACAGAGAAATAGAATGTGGTGAGCAGGCCCAGCTGTGGTTCAGCTGCTTCATGAGCCACTGCTTCATTTCTGTTTCTGAAAAGAGAAAGGGAGCATTTCTCCATATTTCCGGGTACCCAAGTTCCCAGGGAGATTTTATGAAATAAACAAAAAAAAATAAAACCCAGTCCTGCTTTTTACCAAGTAGGAGCTGTCTCTGAGCTGAGTCTTCCTAGGGATTTCACTCCCTTTCCCAGCCCCTCTTTGTAGAGGAGGTTTTGGCAGCTCCCAGGTCACCTTCCTGAGGACCTCCTGGCAGAAAGACATTGCTGTGCTGAAGGATGGTGCCCTGAGTCCCCCATGCTTCTGCCCACTCCAGGTCGGGGCATTAGTGGGGCTGCTTGGGAGCAGGTCCTTCTTCCCAGGGAGGTGTAAAAAACCTGGAGTGTGTGTCTGGCTAAGTGCTTATTTTCCCTCTCGCCTCCTTCCCCCACCTTCCAACAAGACCTTTTCCTCCTTGCCTGGCAAATCCTTTTACTCCAATGTCGCTTGCTTTTGCTGCATTTTTCAATCGCCCAATAATCGTGCAAGAGCTGGGATCTTATTTACTTTTTATATATAAATATATAAATATAAAAGAAACCCTCCCCTCTTCCCCCCTGTCTCACCCACCACTCTGCACGCAGCCTTCCCCATCTCCTCTCTGAAGGCCGTGTGCTCAAAGAGGGTTGATTTGGGGCCAGGGATTCGGTGCCTCCTGGGTTCTGTTCCTCCTTGGTTTGCCGTGGCCTTTCTGCCAGCTGTGTCACTGCCCTGTGCCTCAGTCTCCCTCGTGTGAAGGGGGTGGTGGGTGGAGGGGACCATCCTGCTGAGGGTGCTGGCAGCCCAACTCCCGCGGCGTTTGCACAGAGCCAGAGGAGTGCTGAGTATTGCTTCAGAAACCCCCCCTCTCCCTGTCTGTGTTTCCTTCCCTAAGCAACTCCAGCAAGTGTCTTCATTTCATCGATGCTTTGGGGTTGAGCAAATAAGTGGCTTTATTTTCCTTTCTTTTTTTGGGGTCCTTCCCCAGAGCACAATGTGTGTGGTTTCTTTTTGGGAGTGTAGATGGGAGGAGATGTTGGAGTCTTATCTCCGTCCTCACCTTTACCCTTCTCCACTTTTCTTCCCTTTTGATGTTGCCCTGTGTCAGACTGATGTGTCTGGTGGGGTTTACACCCCTTGCCAGTGCAGGTTCAGCAGCCTTGGCAAGAGCAGCTTCATGTGTTCCACATGGTGCATCTGAAGTGCCCTGCATCCCACCTGCCTCAGCTGGAAGGATGTCACAGGACTCCCAGGTTCTTCTTTTCCCTTTTCTTTAAGTTTCTTCTTCCAGTAGTGAAGGGAGGTGCACTCAGTTTGCCCTTCCCGTGGTGGTCTGCTGGCTCTGGCTGCTCTCCTGTTCCTTCCATCTTCTGCACAGTGGGAAACAAAATGTCTGCAGGCACAGTCCTTAGGCTGAAAGTCATTCCACCTTGGATGAGCACTGTGCTTTTGAGCTCTCTCCTTCCAGACACCCACCCCAGAGTGCCATCAGAGACTGTGCTGGGGATGGAGGAGTGGGGATACCCGCTGTGCTCCGGGGCTGAGGGGAGCAGGGAAGTGGGCAGTGAGCAGGGTGCTGCAGGCTGGGGAAGGAGGAAGGTGACAGAAGAGCAGTGAGATGCAGTCAGGGTGATGCCAGCTTCAGCAGTGGCTCAGAAAATCTATCCAGTGGGAGGGAAAGGGGTCACGGTCAGGACAAGTGTTAATTCCCATTGCAGGGCCCCGGTTCTTGACTTGGTTCCTTGTTCAGCTGAGCACTTAGAGCTTGCACTAAACCGCAGGAGCGTGGCTGAGTGCATCGAAGCACTTTGTAGGGCTTCGGGGCCTTGTAGGACTAGGGGAGCCCTTCTGTGCTCCTGAGCAGCCCCCCAGGCTGTGCCTTGCTCTCCGGGGGTGCTGAAGATTTCCTTCTGGGCAGAGCAGCAGGTAGGTGCTCTTATGCTTGTAGGTTGCTCTTTAGCGGTCCTGGAGGGGCCCTGCTGCTTCCAGCCCCCTGACTGCAAAGGGGGATGTAGTCTTAGGTCAAGTCCTCAAATGGAACGAGAAAAAATAAGTCATTGTGATGATTTTTTTTTTTTTCTTTTTAAAAAAGAATTTGTCATGCCCATGGCAAATGCTGTCCTCTCCTCCTTTTCTCCTCTCCCCTGCCATTAAGCCTTGTACTCTCCTTAAGAATAGAGGATTCTCTATTTCAGGATATTTTTTTCCCCCTGTTTTTCCTTTTGAATAGAAAGCTGTTTTCCCGTGGTGGTGGTGGTGGAGGACAGGGGCCCTGCCTCATCTGTTTCTTCCTTTCACCTTCCCCAGAGCCAAGCTTAGGCTCAAATCCTGCAGATTCCTGCAAATACTGAACTTCGAGCAGGCAAGTTATCCCACTAAGCTCTGTGGTACTTGGGTGCTTCAGATTCTGCCTGTGCTTGAGTTTTGGCAGCATCAGAGCCTTATCCTTTCTCTTAGAGAAGGTCAGACCTAACTCCTAGAGTGATGGTGGTTCTGGTGCAATCCATCTGTTTCTTTATTTCCCCTCACTTGGCATACAGAGTGAAGGTGGTATTTTTTTTTTAATTTAAAATAAACCTAAATATGTATCTTGTAATTTTTTTATTTTGAAAAAAAATGCATTTAAGGATTGTGCACGGATGAATTGTATATCTATATATTTTTTTGTCTTGCAATTTTCATTTTAAATATAGTGTTTGTTCAGTTTTGTTTTGTTTTAATCCAGTTCCCAGCTGGCTAAACTCTGTCTAGAGCGGATGGGTGGGAGGTGTAGCCACTGGAGGGGTGATTGAATCACCCCTTCCCCTGGCACTTCCCACAAGAAAATGGTTTGCTCCAGGTTTGGGGGTGGGGGTTGTGCTAATTACTCTTGTATTCTTGTACATTTTGTTCTTTCTGCTGCTCTTGAATATTGTATCAATGCCAGAAATGGGGAGTTAAAAATTATAAAAAAAAAACAACAAAAAAAAATTTTAAAAAATTAACCCCAATAAATTGTTACATTCCAAAACCTGTTTGTTGTCTTGTGTTCCTTGGATGAGCTGTGACCTGCTCTGTGTGTGAGTGGCCTGTGGAGCTGATAGCAGAGATACTGAAACACCTGTCCTACGCTGGCATCAATCAGCTCTGCAAGAATCATAGGATAGTTTGGGTTGGAAGGGACCTTAAAGATCATCAAGTTCCATCCTCCCTGCATGGGCAGGGATACCTCCAACTGGACCAGGCTGCTCTGAGTTTCAGTGGTCTCAAGCTGTGCCCTGAGAGGTTTAGATTACATACCAGAAGAAACTTCTTCACTGAAAGGATAATTAGACACTGGAACAGGCTGCCCAGGAAGGCTGACGAATCACCATCCCTGGATGTGTTTAAAAACCTTACAGATGTGGTGCTTAGGGACATGGTATAAGCACTGGACTTGACAGAGTTTAGTTAATGGTTGGTAGAGTTAGGTTATGGCTGGACTCGATGATCTTGCAGTTTTTTTCCAACCAGAATGATTCTGTGAAATCCCCGTGCAACTGGGCCTCGAACACTTCTAGGGATGAAGCATCCACTTCTCTGAGCAACTTTTTCCGGTGTCTCACCTTCCTCACACTAAAGAATTCCTTCCTAATGTCTAACATCAATCTACCCTTTTCCAGTTGAAAACCATTCCCTTTTGTCCTATCATTATGTACCCTTATAAAAACTCCCTCCCCACCTTTCCTGTAGCTCCTTCAGGTACAGGAAGGCTGCTATAGGGTCTCCCAAGAGCCCTCTCTTCAGGCTGAACAGCCTCAGCTCTCTCAAGCTGTCTTTAGGAGAGATGTGCTTCTGATCACTGTGGCCTTCCTCTGGGTGTGCTCCAACAGTTCTGTGTCCTACCTGTGTTGGGGGCTCCACCATGGTACTCCAGGTGGGGTCTCATGAGAGCAGAGTAGAGGGGAGGAATGCTCCTCCTTGACCTCCTGGTCTTGTTTCTTTTGACACAGACCAGGGTACCTTTGGCTTTCTGGGATCCAAGCACACACTGTCAGCTTGTGTTGAGCTTCTCATCAACCAGCACCCTCAAGTCTTTTTCCTCAGGGCTGTTCTCAATGTACCGCTGTGCAACCTGTGATTGTGCCTCAGATTGCTTTGTCCCAGGTGCAGGATCTTGCACTTGGCCTTGAACTTCCTGACAGCATGCAGCCATGCTCCTTACCTTCTCATGCACCATAGTTTGGCTCTTCAGACCTTTCTGGACACAGGGAAGCTCCAACAAAGGACAAGGGAGACTTCTATAACACTGAGGGAAGGGGGGTGTTCTTTGGGAAGACCAAACTGCAACAAGCAGCACCTGAGCACCCTTCTCCAGCATACTATGGAGAATCTCCCATGAGTCTGCCACATCCTTTTCTTTTAAAAATGACATTGGGTCCAGTCACAACCTAGTACTTGGTGGGGGAAAGATGCTTTAGGCTTTTTCAGCTTTTCCCAGCTCCAAAACATGTGCCTAAGTGCACTTTGTGGCATGCTAATCTAAGAAACAGTGAAAAATACTCCTAATGTATGTACTCAAAGCCCCAGGTTCACTTTGTTTGTCTCGTGCCTATAGAAAACATATACAAAGGTTACAGCAAGATTCCAGGTGGGGAAGTGCTGTTGGTGTGAGATGCGATGGGGGAAGCAGATGGGGTTTGGATGAAAAGTTGCTCTTCAGGGAGGCAGAAGAGCAGGAATTCTGAATGCTGGGAAAGGGCAGTGTCCGGGTACATCTGTGGGCTGCTACCATCAAGAATTTCAAGCTTTTAGATCCCACCAAAACACCCCCAGGGCTGTCCTCCTGCATGGTCACCTGGCTCTTGCCCAGAGAGGGAGAGATTGGGCCGAGCTGGGGTTTCCTGGGGGTGAGTTGCTGTTCATGAGCCAAGGCTGCAGGTACCTTGAGATGCCTTTCCAGTGTCTGAGGCTGAGAAAGCTACAGGACAGCCTCTTCAGTAATGACATGTCTTGGCTGACCAGGCACAGGGAACACTGCCCACTGAAACCACACACACTCTCCCTCACCCTGCACCCTCGTTTTGCTCAGAGCCAAGTGGGTTTTTGGCTGGATCTGAGTGCAGCCAATGAAACCACTTCTGACCCATGACTGCTGGAGCTGGGGGAAGGAGGCTGATGCCAGCCTTGACAAGACACCTCCAGTGAGGTCCTGCACGAGTGTGCTGGCACTGTCAGACCCTGTAACTAGGGTGGGGTGATGCAAGCTGCATCTACAGGACCATGAAACTGGGAAATTGCAGAAGTCAGGATTTCCATGCTACATGGAGTCTACTGATCCTCAGGTGAGATGGACTGAAGGCTCCTGGTCTAAGGAGAAGGTGGACCTGTGTTCATGGGGTGGCAGCTACAGAGGAGATCTTTTGCCTCATTAGGGTGGCCCTAGGTGTGCCCCTGATCTGGGGGATAGCTCTGGGGGAAAAATCCCCCACCCCAGAAGCCATGAGAAAAAGCTTTTCCCTTTTCATCATCCCTAGAACTTTGCTGGTCTGAACTTTATGAATGGCCCAGGACTGCCTTATTCCTGCAGGGAGAGTTGGATGGGAGGCAGCACATCTGCCCAGCTCTGAGCAGGGGGTCTCCTTCTCCTTGTGCCAGCAGCCCATCCCAAATGGCCCTCTTACCCAGGGGCTGCAGCAGGGTGCCCCTTGGCCTCCTTTGCCCTGCCCACAGCCACTCCTTGGTGACAGCTGCCAGCCTGAGACAGTGTTTGGGTGTTAATTAGATGGAAGAAAATCCCTTAATCACTTGCTCCTTGTCCCTCTAGGCTGAATCCATGACCTCCTGTTACAGTCATCTTTTCTCACCAATCCTGTTAAAAAACAGCCTTCCCAAAGCCCCCTCACCACCTCACCCCAGCCTGCCACCAGCAAGAGGGCAGGTTTTCTTCATCACTGCATCTTCATGGAGCTGGCTGCCCACTGAGCATCTTTGAATTTGTTATTCATGGGACAGCGAGGCTGCTCTGGCTACTCACCAGT
This sequence comes from Phaethornis superciliosus, assembly GCA_023637945.1. NCBI lineage: Eukaryota > Metazoa > Chordata > Aves > Apodiformes > Trochilidae > Phaethornis > Phaethornis superciliosus. The sequence continues at coordinate 59,883,370 of JAJQWJ010000001.1, read as the reverse complement.
CTGAGTCATCACCCCCTGCAAAAATCTATTTTTGCTACTTCATTGTCTCTGGGAAGAAGTTGTGGTCCTTGCAGTGGGAGAGGTTGGGACCCTGGGATCAGTGGGCTCTCTCTTGCTTGCAGCACCCAGTTCTTCCACCTCCAGGAGTAGGCAAGCAGGTCAGGGCTGGTGTGGAGGGGCTCACCCACCCCACTCACTGCCACAGCAGTGTTTGGCAGAGGGATGAACCTCACCACTGACATCCTGAAGTCTTTAAAATAAAATCTGGATGGCTGGGCCAGCACGAAGTCCCCAGCACAGCATCACTTCCACCAGCCTGCCACCTGGAAAGCCTCAAGGAGGTGTACAGCATTATTTTTAGCAGGGATGCAGGAAAAAGATACCTTTCCCAGCCTGACCTGCACTTTGTGGCGTAGCACCTTCACAGGTTTTTTTTTCAAATCCACTCCTTCGTGGCCACTGAGAGGGCATGACTGAAGACAAGGGGAGAAAAATTCTCTGCCACCACTAGGTAGAGACATGTTGGTGGTATCACTTCATGCCACAGGTTAATGTAAACCTGCTGGTTTACATTTTCTTTGTGTCATGCACTAGCATCCACATGTCCTAGCACTTTGAGTTCTCATCTGTCCAGAGTGTTCACCAGCCTTGCTGCAGGGGCCAGACCCTTCTTTTTCCATATGTACTTTCTCACTCCCCTCTGTGCCCACCTCCTCTTGTCCTCCTTACAGTTCCCTTCATCCCTCTCCCTTCCCTAAACCACATCTGATTTTTTCTCCACAGCCTCCCAGCACTGGGATCCAGGCAGGCCTCTTGCTGGCTCCAGGGTGATGATTTGGGGGGACTAGGGTTCAATGCACTCTGCAGGGAGAGAATGTAGCCATGCCCCAGAGGCAGGATCCTACTCCCTCCTCACATGAAGCCACATTTGAGGAGCCCTTGTAACTCTGGCTCACTATCCACTCAAGTATGTCTTGGGGGGACAAGGTGTAGTCTCTACCTGTGTTTCACATCCAGCACTGGACCTGCTGCTTCCCTGCTGGCTAGGAAGGATTTCCTGACATTACTGAGCAGAGTTTAAACTCAGTTTTATTTGCTTTCCCTCCACTGCACCTCTTGGGTTGGCTGGGCTGCAAAGCTGAGCCCCCACCTTGCCTGGGGAGGGGAGAAGTCACATCATGGTTTGTGTCAGATGGGCAAAGCACTGCTGGAGCACAGAGGCAGTGGGTATCCAAAGTATCTTCTTTACAAGAGGTTTAGGATAAACTGATGGTAGGGGAAGATTAAATGTAGAATTTTTTTTGCCTAATGGACTGTGGGTGCACAGCGCAGGGGGTGAAGCTCCCCACGGCTCCTGGCTGCAACAGTCCTGTCTGGGGAGAGGGAGATCAGGACAGCCATCCCACCACCACCACAGGGGAGGTATTTCCAAAACCTGTAAGGCTGCAGAAAGCCCCTCTAGCAGCCCCAAAGACACGGGGGGATGTGGAGGGGTGGAGGTGTGCTGATGGCGAAGTGTTGACCCTCAGGGTAACGAGAAGCCCTTTACTTCCAGCCTAAGCATCTCGCAGGAGAAAATCCTCCCTTGGACTCTCCCGGAGGAGTATCCCCTTGATGGAGGTTCCCTCCGGGATGCTCACAGCGAGCCCGAGCCCAGGCTGCTCCATGGCCGGGGTACCCCTCCCCGTCTCCGCCGCCCCTTGCCCACTCGTGTCCCACTGCCCGGGGAGGTGATGCTTGAGGTGGGGTGGGGCTCCCTGAGAGGGGCTGGGCCGGGGGGCTGCAGGGCCGGGCCGGGCTGGGCCGGGGGCGGTGCGGTTCGTGCGGCACCGCCCGGCAGATATAAGAGCGGCGCGGCCGCCTTGAGCTTCAGGTGCTGCTGCCGGTTCCCGTACTTCCCCGCCCGCTCCCTCCGGTCCGTCCATCCATCCGTCCATCCGTCCGTCCACCCACCCACCCACCCCAGCCCGCTTTGTTTTTCTCGCCGTCCGCGGGCTCGGGCCCCCCACGCCGCTGCCACCCTGAAGTTTCTGGCAGTGCTGCTGGCGGCGGGCATGCTGGCTTTCCTGGGGGCCATCATCTGCATCATCGCCAGCGTCCACCCCGCCGGCACCGCCGCTCCCGCCACCCCCGCCGCCGACAATGACTCGGCCGCCGCTGCCGCCTCCCTCCTGCCCGCCGCCGACAAGGGGCTGGGAGCCCTGCACGGCCCCGCCGAAGCTCTGGCCAGCGCCGGCCCGCGCCTACCGGGGGGGCCACCGCTCTTCAGTCGCTTCGTTTGCACTCCCCTGAGCTCCGAGTGCCCGGCCACCGGTACCGGTACCGGCACCGGCACCGGCACCTCTCCCGCCCCCGAGGAGCTGCTGGCCTTACGGAACGCGGCGGCCCAGCTGCGCCGCACGGCGCTGGAGCAGAAGGAGCGGATCCGTATGGACCAGGAGACCATCCGGGAGCTGACCGGCAAGCTCAGCCGCTGCGAGGGTGGTCTCCGAAACCCCCCGGGCCCTCCCGCCGCTGCCGCACCCCCCGCCGCTGGACTCCGCGCCGCCCCACGCCCCGGCACTATGGGACACCCCCCCGCCGAACCGCCCGCCGTCCGGGAGCTGGAGGAGGCCGTCCGTGCCCTCCAGGACCGCATCGACAGAATAGAGGTGCGAGGGATGCTGCCCGGGAGTCTGGGGGGGGGTGGTCTCGAGGGAAAATGCTCTTGGGGCTCGGGAGAAGATGCTCTCAGAGTGGGGATGCTCCCAAGGGTCAGGGGGGGAAAGATGATTCTAAGGGTTGGGGAGGATGCCCCTTGGGGTCTCAGAGGGATGGTGTCGAGGGAAGAAGATCCCAGGAGCCGGGGAGGATGCTCCCGGAGGGGGTGATGCTTCACACACACTGTTCTCCAGGCCTGCTGCATCCCGCACCCCATACAGGCTTGTTCCCCCCGGGAGGTGTCAGGATTGTTTTTCATTGCCCTGCTCTTCCCTAGGATATCTGCCCAGGGGCAAGGGGCTCACCCTCAGCCACCCTCTCTCCCCTCCTGGTGGGCTGAGGCTGCCCTTCTCTCCCCCCTGCCTAGCTCCAGGCAGGACATTCTGCTCACCCTGGGGCCACTCTGAGGCCTCCACCAGAGCAAGGGCAGCAGGGTATCAGCCCAGGACCAGATCCTGCCCTTCAGCAGAAAGGTGAATCCCGTCTGATCCCGTCGCAGTTATGGCTGGGACGTCTGGCAAAGCGAAGTGCAGTGCCAGCTGCTGCGAGTGCAGCACCTCTGCCCCGTCTGGTTCCTAGAAAGGGAGCAGCCAGAGCCTCTCCCTCTGCACAGCGCTGTGGCACTGGGCTGCTGGCACTCAGGATGTGAATTCTTGGTCCCCACTCTGTAGCATCCATGCAACGTGTGTCTGGTGGGATGAGACCAAAGGTTCTGTGGTGATGCCTGGGATGGGGCCCATCATAGGGTGCATGTGTGTGTTAATTTATTTGGCTGATGTGGGCTCAGCAGTCACATGGATCTTGGCAGAATTTGCAGGGCATGGCCAAAGCGATAGTTTGGGCACATGAGAAATGCTGGAGAGGAGCTGTCTGATTGCCCTGCAGGGTTTGCTTCAGATATCCCATCTTCTGGGGGGCTTGTATGGTACCCTGAGGTCTGCCGGGAGCCAGACATACCTACAAGGAGCCTCCTGTGAGTCCTCAACTTCCTCATCTTCCCATTTGATTTCCTGTTGCCCTCTCCACTCATCCCCAGAGCATGGAGCTGGGAAGGGGGTGAGGCAGCACCCCATGAGGTCCTTCTCCCCAGCTTTGCTCTTTTGCTCCTTTCACTGCATCCATTTCGGAGCAGTAGTGGCAGGCCACGAGAGGAAAATTCAGAGTCAGCAAGGTCACAGGCTGAGAAACAAGACCAGGAGAGAGGATTATTGTAATGGATGGAGATATGAACAGGAAGAAAGATGAGGAAAGTCAAGTAAACACAGGTACACACAAAGGGAAAGAGCTGGAGCCTGGAGGAAGCTGCCAGGGTAGTGCACACACACGCACACACACACGCACACACACAAAACCAAATACAGAGGTGTGCATGGGGGGAGTGGGCTGCACAGCCTGGCTGAGCTTGATGCCCAGAGCCTGGTGCAGCTAAAGGGAGGGACAAAAGCCAAAATCCCCTTGCAGCCCCAAACAAACAGATTCTCACAAGCAAGATCACAAACGAGGCTAATAAATGCATGCGTAGACAGCAGATGTGCTCACTCAGAAATAAAAGGGGGGAAGAATAAGGTTTGTACATACATACTTGTGTGTGCATGAGGATCACACACTGTGATGCACACTGGGACAGTGCCTGGCCCATCAGTTTGAACCTCAGAGGGTATGGGGCCTTTAGCTTCTCTCTGATCACGTTCTGCCCCTTCTTTGAGGGGCTGTGTCACCCATAGCTGCCATGGCCCCTCTTCTGGGGCTTCTGGTGACTGCAGGAGGTTTGGGGTAGAGGAGGATGATGCTCACAATCTTGTATGCACCTGAGGAGCCTGAAGTGATGCTGGGTTGAGGCTCGCAAACACACGCACATCCTGATGAGGAAGATGAGCATCACTTCACCAAAAATGTTCCCTTTCACCCTGCCATGGACCCAAGGGTATTCTGCAGGGGAGACACAGCACACTGCAGCTCAGTGAGCCCTGCTGGCTCAGGAAATAGGGCAGCGTGTTGCAGGGGGGGATAGACCTCAGTTGCCCTGGGTCCAGCCTGCCATAAGGTGTGGCCTGGGCTGACCTGGTGGCAGCCACAACCTGGCTAGCTGAGCCCTGGAGTTGCACCTCAGATCCCCATGCTCTGCTCCCTGGCTTTCCTTTGCCCCAAAACCCTGTGTACAAGCAGACACTCCAAAGCTTGAGGACAGGATGCTTGTATCTCTTCATCCCATGCAACTCCATCAGTCAGACCTGGGAACCTTCCTGGGGTCCTGAGGTACTTCTTGGGGACTCCTCCATAGAGGGGCACCTCCAGCCTCAGCAGCTCTCCTGAAAGGAGGCAATAATCACCCCTGAAGGTGATACAGATGAGGATGGTCCTGGGTTGACTAGAAGTTTGCCAGAGGCTCTGCGAAACCCATCGAGAGAGGGTGAAGGAGAGGAAACCCAGTTGAAGAGTTGGGTTTTAGTCTCAAGAGAGGGATGACACAAAATTTTGTAGTTCCTCTGGGAAGGCCGTGTTCCAGGGCATCTCTGGGTGGGCAGCAGGGTTGCTGGCAGGGAATACTGCCAGAAGCTCCCGAGACAAGATTACTAGGAGGAGGCTTGCAGAAGATCACTGATCTAATCCAGGCTCTCTCAGCCCTGGCTGTAAAGCATAATAAGATTTATTGATGTGCCAAAAAGCCTATTAAGTAAATTGATTCTTAATTTTGGCAGGGTTTCCTGAGGGGAGATGCAGAGAGGGCCCCCATGGGCTCACTCTTTGCCTTCTACTGTTTTGGTGATGGGCAAGCATGGGGACATCTTTCATCACCTCCTCCTAACCCCCCAAGGCATTTCTCATATTTTGCAATATTTCTCATATTTGCAGTGTGCAACTTCCTTTCTGGGCTTTTTCCTCCTGTTTTTGATGGGACCCTCCTCAGGCCTCCACATGCACTCATGTCCATATATTTGGGTGCCTCTTGGCATGCAGAGCTGGGGTGTCCAGATGCCTCTTTTCCATGATTTTAATTACTACTGCAAATAGAAATGGTTTGGGGATGGTTTTGGGGGGGAGAGGGAATTACCTTGTCCCCGATGGGCTCTGCCAGGGTGCGGATGCCCTCCTTGTCCCCATCATCCCTCAGAGGGGAGCTAACCAAGAGTGGGGACAGCCTGATGGGGCTTCCAGGGGACCTGGCCTCAGCAGGGCTGTAACAACCTGTTTGATTCTCAGATGATGTGTAGCCACACGAGCCTGGCCATGCTGATGTGGCTTGTGACCCGGCTGCTGGCATGAAACCCACTGGTAAGAGCATGGAAATGAGAGTGAGCTGGATGCCTTCCTCCATCTTCAGCAGGGCAGGGATAGAGCCCCAGATTGTGACAGCCCTAGGCCTTGAGCAAGGTCTAAGGGTACAGGAATCAGCAGCAAGCTTTTTTCTTGCAAGGAGGATGGAGAGATCAATGCATTCCTCCTGCTCATTCCCCCAACACCAGCAGTCCCTTCTGGAGTTTAATGACCCCCAAGCCTTCTGCCTGGGTCCAAAAAGGTGGCAGAGTAAAAAAAAACCCAGTGCAGCAGGTGTGGCACCCCTGCCACAGTGAGCATCCTGTGGTGGTGGCAACGGACAGGTTGAGAGGATTCATGGATTCAGTGGCACTCTGGTGTGCAAGCACCAAGCTCAGCATCAGGAACCCTGGGATGTGCCAGGGTCACTGTCCTGTGGGCATAGTTCTGCAGTCCTGCCTGCCCTGTCCTGGTAGCTAAGGTGGGTACTTGCATGCTGGCAGCTGAGGGGGAGCAGTGGGGCCCAAATTTGCTGGTGCATTAGTGAATGAGGCTCTGATCTTTTTACATAGATCAGAGTGAGTTTGTCAACCGAAGGCTACAGCTCGAGCGAGCTCACACCGACGTGGCTGCCCCACCCCTCTCGCCTCCCCCTCCTCGCCCCCCCACCAGCCGCTGACATTTAATGTGATTAATATTACCTGGCATCTTTCAATCTTTTTTTCCCTGTCTCTGGTGGCCAAAAAGTGTCGAACGAGCCTCCCCCGCACCCGCTGCCCACTCCCCTGCTGCCTGCACGACAGCAGATGGGAAGCTGGGTGCCTGTCGAACAGCCAGGGAGAAGATGCTTCCCCCCCCCAGCTCCCCTCCCCAAAGGTCACCGGTGGATAACAGCTGCACAGTTGGCACTAATAATTTTGTAAATAATTTGATTTAGGAGAAAGATGCTCTAGCGACAGCTTGGAGATGTGGAGGATGGTTGGGGGATGCAGCCCAGCTCAGCACCAAGGGGGGGATCACCCAGCACTTCCCAGCTGTGAAGGTTGGGTTGAGGATGTCCTGTGTCCTCTCCAGCAGTGGTCTGGCTGCAGGGATTGGGATGGTGTCTGCTGGGATGCTTCTGGGATGTTAGGTTGGCTCCCAAACTCCTCTAGATGAGAATGTTGGCTGCATGCATCCCTTGCCATGAGGAATGTGGAGTGGGCAGTGGTTCAGATGGCTGTGCGGGTCTGTTTGCTGGTGCCCCAGGAAGAGCTGGAGAGAGGGATGGAGCAGAAAGACTCAGAAAAGGAGAAAGAATTGAGCAAAAGGGGAGAGACTGTGTGTGTGTGTGTGTGTGTGTGTGTGTGAGTGAGTGAGTGAGAGAGAGAGAGAGAAGAGTGATGCTCAGAAGACAGGGAAACGAAAAAGCCATGGGAAGAAAAGTTACAGAGGGAAGAAAATAGCAACAGGGAGAAAAGCAGGAGGAAGGAAGAGGAGACAAAAAAAAAAAACAAACCAACCAAACCACCCAGTCACTACTGAATAATGTAGGGCAAGCTATCAGGGGCTAGTAAGGGCCTTTTCTTTTTTTGTCATTAACAGATGGAGCCGTGCATGAAACAGGGACGTAGGCTCCAAACCTGCAGCTCGAGCAATCAAAGTGTGTGGCAGACAGGAGCGCGCCAGCCTCCGCTGCAGCCGGGCGGCCCAAAAGGATGAGAAAAGCTCTTGGAGCCTGTGGGATGCAGACAAAGAGATGAAGGCAACCCCATCCCACCTGTGCTGCCCCCCACCAACACAGCCAGCTCCGCTTGGATATGAGCGTGAGCAGCCCCAGATGGGAATCACCCTTTCCCTTTCCACTCGCCTTTCCTTCCTACCCCCTCCATCCCTCCCCTGTTTCTCAGCCAGCTGCACTGGTGGGTCCTTGAGACCTTCCTCCCCCCCCCAAAAAAAAATTACTAAAGCCCCCTCTTCATCAACTAATCCCTCCCTGTTTTATTGAGACCAAAGATAAGGTGAACTTTGCCAGGAGTTTTCCCCTTCCCAGAGAGATTTTGCTTTCTACAGGAGCATCCCTGGTGCCGCCGGTGCAAGCTGGCAGTGAGAGCTGGCATTTGGTCAGGGCTGGCAGATTTCCCCTGCATAACCTCTCTTTTCTTGCTGGGTTTTGAATCTCCACGTTGTTTTTCCTCTCAAAAACCTGTGGGTTTGTCCCAGCAGACCCCGTTGGAGGCTTTTCCGGAGGCCGGAGCCTACCTCTTATTTGCAGCCCGAGTGTGTTCCTGCCCAGTGCGGGGCCATCTGTGCTCATGCCAACATCATCTTCTCACTCTCCCTTTCCCTGCTACCTCCTCCCTGCTGTTCCCATCCTCCAAAGTTGCATCCTGCCCAGTCAAACCTGGCTTTCCTTTGGCCATCCTTTCCCCTCTGTTGCTTGTGATGGATAACAAAGATAAGGAGTGAGGCAGGTGGGCATTTGCCCCTTCATCTTTGTGTGCATGGTAGTTAGGTCCTGTCCATCCTGGAAAAGTGAGATGTAGGGAAGAAGAGAATGCTTGAAGCCACAACCATAGATGAGCTTTAGACCAGCTCCTGGGACAAGGGGGGCCCATCCAGACCAGCAGGGAGAGCATCACCCCTTGTCCCACTAGCACAAGCCATGCCAATGTCCAGGGCTGAAGCAGTTATTTGGACCACTCTTGGTGCTGGAGTTGCTGTGGTGTCCCCTGTTTTGACCTCTGCCACACCTCTGGCAAAAGCAGGGGGCACCACAACAGTTCTGGCACCTTCAACAGTGTCACGCAGTGCAGAGAAGGTGGTCACCATCTTTCCTAGCCTATGGCAGAGAACCTAATGCCCCAAGGATGTGGGGAAGGGAGAGGGCTGCTATTAATACAGAAACCTCAGGAGCATGGCAAAGGGCCCACCTCCTCCCTTCCAGACTGGTTTTCTTCCAGCGGGGATGGGGTCTCCAAGTGAGGTGGGATCTGGGTTCTTTGCAAGGTGTAGTGGTACCTGGGAGCACCCTCTACAGGCACCTGGGTTTGGATCAGCCAAGGGAAGAATTTGGTCTGGTTTTTTTTAACCGTGATGGGACAAGATGTGCTTGATATTCTGAAGTGATGAATCACATCTTGAGGACTGGGGGACCTAACCACTGGCATCCCAACAGCCTGAGAGAGGCTGGCTGACACTTACAGAGAGCTACCAGCCCTTCCTGGCACACGTGTGGGCACCCCTGCACAGTGACTGTGTTGGGCTATGGGGAGTACAGCCCTGTTATGTGATATTAATGTGCTGGCTATGGCAAAGCAGCTTCATGTGCTGTGGGGAAGGAGAGCTCCAAGCTCCTTCTCATGTTGTCCCCTACTTGTCAGAGGCTGCCTGTGGGAGCAGAGACACAGGATGACCCAAGTGCTCGGGTGTCCCATCCTTGCTCTGCCTCTGAAGCAGCAGAAAGTCATTAAAGAGCAGCCAATCTTCATTTCACAGTAAAGGACTCAATGGGGGCTCTGAGAGGGCAGGTACAAAGTCAGCTGGAGGCTCTTGGAGAAGAGCCTGCTGTGAATGTGGTGTTGTGGACCCAGCATACCCCACTGGTGGTGTAGGCCTTATATATGTCCTTATATAACCTCTTATGGTTGACACCACACTGAATTTTCTCTTTCCTCCCTCCCTTTTTTCTGTCATCGTGGCTGTCACTGAGTGCAGCAGGAGCTGCCAGCCCGCACCAATGGCTCAGTGCCCACCACTCCAGCACTTGGCCGCGATGCTCTCCACACCAAGATGGAGCAGCTGGAGGAGCAGCTCCTCTCTAAGATCCTGACCCTGCAGAAGGAGCGCCAGGCTGCCAGCACCGACCACAGCCAGCATCAGCACAACATCGAGAAAGAGCTGAACTCCCTCCAGAACCGGGTGATGGAGCTGGAGCATGGTGAGTCCTACCTGTCTGGGATGGTTGTGGCACAAGGGGGGGTCCTGGGAGAAGCCAGTCTCATCCAAATAATGGGTGCTTACCCTCCTTTGTCCTCCCTGTCCTTGGCATGCAGGACCACCAGGTTACAGCCCTCCTGATGCCTTCAAGGTGGCCATCCCAGTGCAGAACAACTACATGTATGCCCGCATGAAGAAGAGCTTGCCAGAGCTTTATGCCTTCACCATCTGCATGTGGCTGAAGTCCAAAGCACAGTCAGGGCTTGGCACCCCTTTCTCCTACTCTGTCCCAAGCCAAGCTAATGAGATTGTGCTGCTGGAGTGGGGCACCAACCCCCTGGAGCTGCTCATCAATGACAAGGTCAGCCCAGCTGCAGGAGAGACAAGAGGGGAACTCCCTGCCTGCACCTCCTCTGTTGCAGCCCCTCTGGGAAATTATGTTCCTGGGGGTACCAGTGTGGGGGGAGCAGGGAGGAAGGGGTCTTGGGGGGGAGGCATGGGAGTATGAGGAGGATGGGGAGGATGGATCTCTGGGGTGGGTTTTGATAGGGACAAGCAGTGCATTCAGATGCTTGTAAAATTTTGAAAGCCATCACCATGAAGGTGCACAGCTTGTTCTGCAAGGGGCTAGGGGGATGCTGCAGTCATCTAGCAGTCCCACCAAGCACCGGGCTCCTGCTCTTTGTATGAAGGTTGCCCAGCTGCCACTGAGCCTCAAGGACAAGGCCTGGCACCACATCTGTGTGGCATGGACTACCCGGGACGGCAAGTGGTCGGCGTACCAGGACGGCGAGCAGCGTGGTGCTGGTGAGAACCTGGCCTCCTGGCACGCCATCAAGCCTCAGGGCGTCATCATCCTGGGCCAGGAGCAGGTAGGTGCTGTCCTGCTACCAAGGGCTGCTGGTTCACACAGCTCTGGCAAGAAACCAGCCAGAAAAGTAGACCCCAAATGGGGTGAGGACAGAGGCAGGAACACCCGGCACAGCATGTTGACAACTTGGGCAAGGAGCTCTCCTGCCAACCTCCCTGTGAGCCACATGCTGTCCTAATCTTCTCCTCTTCCCTCTCTTCATCCCCCTGTCCTCCATTTGCTCATCTTATTTTCTTGCATCTCATCCATGCATCATCCCCTCCCTTCCTTACCTCTGGGCATCTCTCCCCACTTCCCCCCAAACATCTCCCTCTCCCCTTTGCCCTGTTTGCCCACTGGATGCGTGTTCCTCCTGCTGTCCCCATCCCTGATCCCATCATCTCTCCCAGGACACTCTGGGGGGACGCTTTGACGCCACGCAGGCCTTCGTGGGGGAGCTGGCACAGTTCGGCGTGTGGGACCACATGCTGGCACCAGCAGAGATCCTGGGCTTGGCCAACTGCACCTCCCACCTCCAAGGAAATGTGATCCAGTGGGACGACCAGGCGGTGGAGGTCTTCGGGGGAGCCAGCAAGGGGGCTTTCACTGCCTGCGAAGAAGGGAGGAAGGCGTGAGCAGCCCCTCGCCCCCTCCCCACTGCCAAGGAGCCCAGCAGCAGCCCCAAAGCAGGGGGACCCCTCCTCTCCCCTCCCAGACCATCAATCCGTGCTGCTGCACTGGGGTGATGCCCAATCCCACCGTGCCGGTGTGCTGGGAGGGGAGCAGGACCCAGCAGCCTCCCTCTTGCCCTCGTACCAGCAGTGTGGTTTGTCCCCTCTCCTGGCACATCTGTCCCTGGGTCTCACCTTGCTCCTCTTCTCTTTGGGCAGGACCTCGCTGTACCCATAGGTGTCTCTGGTACAATAAGGGTCCTTGCCTTGTCAGCCCCAAAGGCAAGTGGAAAGGAGACCCCCATCCACCCTAAGCTCACTCTGGCCTTGGTGAGATTCCAGTGTGCAGGCATACCCTGAGCACATCCCTTTTCCTTATTTATTTCTAGCACTCCACTATCTGGTTTTGTGAGCCTGTACTCCTCATGAGCCCAAAGGCTCGTTCTGGGGACAGATCTTCCCCACTGGCTCTAAGACCTCTTCTTAGAGGGTCATCAGAGCCATGCTCCCCACTCTGCCCTTTCCTCTGACTCTTCTGCCTTGAGCAGGGCTGCCCGAGGGGAGTCAGGCTGTTGAGGGAGAGGGAAACACAGTGGGACTCTCTCAGCCAGGTGGGACCAGCCCAGTTGGTGACCTGGGCAAAAGAAGCAAGGCATCTCCCCCAGCCCTGGCTGAGGAGGAGAGAGTGCAGCACTGCCATCAAAGGGAATGAAAGCAAGAAAAGCAAATGAGATGGTATGGTGGTGGCTGGAGCATCCATCCTCCAGCCTTTTTGGCACTGGTTGGGTTTGCTGCCCTCACCTCCATCTGGCTTCACTGCTTTGAGCTGCTCCCACCCAGGGACAGAGCTGCCACCAGCCTTGGAACTACGTGGGTGATAGGGTGGGCTGTATTTTCTCCATGGAGTGCCTGAGAATATGCTGTTTCCACACCCTATGGTCACCAACACCTTGATACGTGTGTGTGCGTGTGTGTGTCGGGGGGGGGGGGTTAGGAGGGATATTTCAGGGGTCTCGTGGTTGCTCAATGCAGTGTCAAGCTTCCAGTGCTCCCCTCTCCCCAAGTCCCACTTTGTGCTTTTGGCAGTGGCTGCCCCCAGCCCAGGAGAGTTGAAGCCAACAGAGGGGACAGTCCCATCACCCAGCATTGCCCACCCGCAGGGTCCCTGACAGCAGTGAGGTGGCTCAGCCTGCTGAAGGGGACACAGCGGGGACGGGACGCAGCCCTTGTGCCAAGTGGGAAACACTGTGACCTTTGTGCTCCCCACAGAGCTGCTCCTCTTCCTCGCTCGCTCGCTTTCTCTAATGCACGTTTGTGAAAGGGGCCCCTGACGTGTGCCTGTGTTGGGACATTTCTTTTGTAAAGCTGATTGTGGACAATAAAAGTGACGTTTTCTGTTCGAACCTCCTGCGGGGTGTGAGGTTGCTGTGGGGACAGAAGGGGCCAGCCAGGACAAGCTGAGGTGTCCTTCCCTAGGGTGCTTTGGGTGGCATCCCCGGAAAGAGATAGCATTACAGAAATATCAGTGCAAGCATCTGAGTTAGAGGAAGCACCTCTCCAAGGCGAAGGAACCCCAACTTTGACAACAGGGAAGCAGAAGGCATCAGGAAGTCATGACCTCCACATCAGACTATGATGGTGAGGAGCTCACATTGGGTATAAACTGATTAAGTACTAGTAATGAGTTCCTGACATAGCTAAGCACAAGCTGGTTCACTCTCAGCACAGCTCTTGGTGCCACCTATTCTAGAGCAACCTCTACCCAGGTCTACAGAATACTTTGCCCACTCAGTGGGTCCTGTCCTTCCCAGGAAAGGCACAACCTCACCGATATTTGGAATAAAGAGAAAACAAAGTCAGAGGGCTCAGTTTTCCCCAGGGCCCTATCCTCACTGGTGTGGTCTCCTTGTTGGGCCAGTACCATTCCCACAGCTCCTGCTGCTGCTTCTGGAGGGTATTTAATACCATAAAACGAGGTCCAGGGCTTTCTTCTTCAGCATATCTCAAAGTTGAGGGGTTTTTAAGAAAAAAAATTACTCTGAGTATGTACTTGAGCTGGAGCATAAGCTCAAGGGCTTTGGTGAACTAGAGGCTCACCTCCACGTCACTAACAGGAGAGAGTTCAATAGGTGACCTATGACTGTGCACCCAAATAACAGCAGCATAGTCAGGAAACGTGACACCTTTTGGCAGAGAAAATGTCCAAAACCATTCTTGGGGTCCCAAACTTAGGAGGAGGTGAAATAAGGAAGGAGATTTGTCCAGAAGACCCTCCTATTAAAACTGCAGGAGGCCTGCATGGGGGCTCTTTGGCCAAGGCATAAGACGTGATGGATTTTGAATAGGGATGGAAACATCCTGGCTGCTGGTGTAGGCTATTGGCATAAAACCTATTCCTTGGGAGCACAGAAACCCAACCCACACCAAAATCTACATGAAGCCCTCCCATAAAAGCAGAAACAAAGGTACAACAGGAGGTGCTCAGGCAGGGAGTTCACCATCTCCACCCTGAGATGATGCTTGTGTGATCCCAATCCCTGCCGTGTCCCTGGGACATATGGATCTGTCACTGCCAGGATGGGAGAAAGGGGAAGAGCCCAGAAGTACAGCATGCTGCGTTCTGCAGCATGACCTCCTCTTCCCATACAGGGTCACAGCCAGTTGGGCAAATTGGGGAGCCATGAGTGAGGTAAATTGATATAATTTATCCAGACATTTAAAAATATTACAGCAAATGCCTCTGCATGAGACTCTTCGGGAACCAAAGGCATCATGGGGAGATTAGAAACTGGTTGGGAGACAGACAGTCATGAGTAGGAATAAATATTTGATTTCCATCATGCCCTGGCTCCCTGTGGGAAGCGGTGACTGCTTCTCACTGATCTGGGGAGGAAGAGAGCCAGAAGGGAGCATTTATTTTTGGTAAGCTGAGGTGCAAACCTGCAACAGGGCTTGAAAGGTGGAGAAGACAACAAATCAATGGCTTTGCTGGCTGGAAGGAGCAATTAGAATGACTTCCACGTATTGCTTGCTTCCAAATTAACCAGCAGTGCTCAGGAGAAGACCTGAGTCTCTCTCCAAGGGCAGATGGTTGGAAAACAATGTGTTGCACACAGAAGAGACGAGGAACAATGATTCTAACAACAACATTGCCCTTGGGGGGGCTTAATGAAGGAAAATTTTAACAGTGATGCACAGAAGGTTTTGTGATTGGGGTAGGTGCACTCAGCTAGGGCACTGTGTTGTGTCCAGATAACTAAGATGGGGCAGAGCAGGAGGGAGAATAAGCTGAGGGCAACCCAAGAGCAGAGCAGAGGGCAGAGCAGAGCCAGGGGCACCACCGGGCTTTGGCATTTCCTTCCTAATCTGCAGGGCTGCAGGGCTTCTGAAGGGCCAAGGGCTCAGCCAGACTCAAGCTTTATCTCCTACTGAAAAGGGCTTCATTCATCCTGCAGTAAACAAGAAGACCAGGTCAAACATGGCAACAGGAAACCTTCAGGCCTGACAGCTACTAATCATAGAATCATAGAATTGGCTGGGTTGGAAGGGACCTCAGAGATCATCAGGTCCAACCCTTGATCCACTACCACTGCAGTTACCAGCCCATGGCACTGAGTGCCACATCCAGTCTCTTTTTAAATATCTCCAGGGATGGAGAATCCACTACTTCCCTGGGCAGCCCATTCCAATGTCTGATCACTCTCTCCATAAAGAAATTCCTTCTAGTATCTAACCTAAACCTTCCCTGGCACAACTTAAGTCCATGCCCTCTTCTCTTGCTGATAGTTGCCTGGGAAAAGAGACCAACCCCCCCCTGGCTCCAGCCTCCTTTCAGGGAGTTGTAGAGAGTGATGAGGTCTCCCCTGAGCCTCCTCTTCTCCAGGCTGAGATCAGGCTTGAGAAGAAAACACTACAAGTCCTAAACCCCTCCAGCCCCTGCCCAAATTTCCAGAGGCACTGCCATCAGTGCAGGCTTCGAGGACACCAGCAGCCCTGGGACCCCTGCCTTGGGGTGACCTTTGAGGAGCTCCTGTGCCCCCCGGAACCCACAGCACCAACTTCAGGCTCCCAGACCCTGTCTCCCTGCAGCGTGTCAACCTCTCAGTCCCCTCAAACTAGGTCACGCCAGCCCTCACTTCGACCCCAGGAGGTGACACTTCCAAAGCCCCCATTACACATGCTGCCCTAGCAATGGGGTGCTGTCTTAATTGCCACCCCTGTGCCTCTCCATCCTGCCTCTCCATCCTCCCCCACTCCCTCCCGGAGCCAGGCAGCCTCATTAGGACTCGTGTGACACTCACATGGGGAGGAACGTGCCGTCCTCCCAGAGCATCTGGCACAGGAATGGCTGCTAGTGCTGCAGCAGCAGACATTACTAGAGGCAGCAGACGTTACTAGAGATAGCAGATGTTACTAGAGGTAGCAGCTAAGGGCACGTGTGAGGCACTGCCTTGCCCAGGAGGCCAAGGAATCCAGCTTGGTTGCCCTCTCTCCTCCAAAGCAGGGGACTGAGCTGCTTTCAGCAGCCACCCATTCCTGCACAGCAGCTTCGCCTTCCCCGAGCTCAGCACAAACTGGTGGGTCTGATCCCGGTGAAATTTGGCTTCAGCATCTCCTTCAGGGACTCCTGAGTGCTCCTCCTGCCTCTGGAGAGCTGCAACCAGTTTACCAACCCCAGGGCAGCTGCAGGGTGTCCCTCGGTGTGCTCTGTGTCCCCTGCCCAAATCCTTTAGTGCTGCCTGAGGTGGGGGGGAGTAGCACCCAGCCCCTGAGCTGCACCTGAGAGGCAGAAGAGCTGTCCTTAGCTTTACCTTTACCTGCTCCGCAGAGAGGGGATGGGAAACAGCAGAGCCTATGCCCACAGGGAGGTCCCAAAGCCTGGCTTCAAGCAGCCAAGAAAAAGAGAGTCTGTGGGTGCCCTGTACCTAATGAAGAGTCCAGCCTGCCATCCACTCTCCTACCATCAGTGATGGAGATGGCTAAAAGAAAGCACAGGGCAGTATATGTATTATGTGTACATATATTTTGCAGTTGTGGTTAAATTTATTTCCGAGCTAAGGAGTCCTACACAATCTAATGTCGTGTAGCAAATAGCACTTTTTTTTTTAATGCATTTCATCATGTCTGTCAAAAAGGACTGAAAGAGTTTCCACTTATGATTAGTGGTGAATAAGAAAAGATCAAGCAGAGCAGCATGACAGTTTCTTACAGATCCAGATGTGTGAATCAGGTGCTCTGGACTTGCCTTCACCTGTAGATAGGCACCTGGTCACTCTGTATGGAAAATAAAGACCACGTGATGTGAAGCCAGCTGTGTAGGTGTCTTCTGTGCTACCAGCTGAGGGACTTGTTACCTGTGGTGGCCCAAAAATGCTTTGACCGGTTTGTGGCATTGTAGAGAGGCAACCCATGGAGACACTGAGCTTGATGGTCCAGAAACCCAACTGCCAGCCTTTTGCTAAACCATTGCAGATGGGGACAATGCTCTCCTTCCTCAGGAGGCACCTCTACCTAGTGGCCACCAAAATCACAAAAAAACGAGTGTTCCTATCTCTGCAGTCTGGGGTTGGCCATTGTTTCCTTAGCTTTCCACCTAGCAGCTGCAGATGAATAATCCTTACAACCAGTCCCAGCTTTTCCTGAGGGAAACACTCCCTGGGGACACATTGATCAAAACCAAAGCACATTTAATTGAACCCAGAATCAGACAGGCATGTGTGCTCCCCTCACACACAGGAACAGAGGTAAGTGCACAAAAACACTCCAGCTCACATCAACTTGCTGCTTAGTTGCAAAAGTGGGTGAACTACATAGGGATTAAAAAAATATATAAATAAAAAAGAAAAAGACATGACAAGAATACCATGCTTGAAAGCACTGTGTCCCTGGAGTGATTAGAGTAGCTGCCCGGAGAAGCAGTAATGATGATGGAAAGATCTTCTTCCTCGCAGAGGTTCTATTCCTAATTATCTACCTCAGAAAAAAAAAAAAAAATTACCTCCAGGCTTTTATCTGTCTCTTGACAATTTTAGCTCTGTACCCATCTTGTTGCAAGAAGCTGATGCCTGCCAAAAGGAGGAAGGAGAAGGAACTGGCGCAGGAGGTGGACTGCCAGGGGGACAGCACTTCATTTCCCTCACCGGCGGCAGAAGGGAAAGACAAATGATCACTGCAGCGTTGTCTGCCTGAGCCCAGAGATGGCTCTGCTGCCTCCAGCACTGATTTTGTCAGGCAAATGACAACCATGAGAGGCCTGAATCACTGTTACACCAGCAGAACAGGCAACAAGATATCCTAAGAGACCATAGTGAGGGAAAATGACTTCTTCACCTGCTGTCAGGGGCAGAAGAGTCCCCACATTGTTCCTCCCCTATTCTTTTCCTTCCCAGACAGCTAAAAAAGTAATTCTCCTCTCAGTGGACAGCCATCAGGGAGCACATTTTAAATATAGGCCAGCCAGAAGACTGCACAGGAGGCCTGGCTCACAAGCCACCCTGCAAGACAAGGACTGGCCCTGGTAGAAACCCAGACATCACGCCCAGCAGACAGGGCTTTGCACAGTCTTTCCCCTCAGTATTATCCTGGAGATTGCTGGTTCTTCAGCTGTATTAATTCCAGACAAACACAATCCCAGACCCTCAGGAAACTGTTTAATCCCTGCTTTAGAAGCAACCAATGTTTGGCTAGCAGGGTGCAGAGACAACAGGTTTCTTAAAGAGCTGAGAGACAAGGAAAACCTCAAAGTAAATGGATGTTACAACAATAAAGGCCATGGAGTGCAGGAGGCAGACAAAGAGATCAGTGGGGATCATAGAATCATAGAATAGTTTGGGTTGAAAGGGACCTTATAGATTACCCAATTCCAATACTCTAGCTATGGGCAGGGACACTTTCCACTGGACCAAGTTGCTCCAAATCCCATCGAACCTGGCCTTGAACACTTCCAGGGAGGGGGCATCTACAGCTCCTCTGGGCAACCTATTCCAGTGTCTCACCACCCTAATCAGGAAAGAATTTCTTCCTAATGTCTAAATTAAATCTACCCTCTTTCAGTTTGAAACTGTTCCCCTTTGACCTACACCTACATGCTCTTGCAAAAAGTCCCTCCCCAGCTTTACTGTAGGTTCCCTTCAGGCACTGGAAGGCCACTGTAAGGTGTAATAAGAGCTTCCTCTTCTCCAGGCTGAACAACCCCAGCTCTCTCAGTCTGTGTTCACAGGAGAGGTACAACAACCCTCTGATCATCTTTGCAGCCCTCCTCACAACAACTCCATGTGATTCTTACATGTTGGGGGCTCCAGAACTGGACACAGAACTCCAGGTGGGGTCCCGTGACAGTGGAGCAGAGGAGGAAGATCACCTCCCTTGACCTGCGAGCCACACTTTTGATGCAGCCCAGGATACAGTTGGCTTTCTGGGCTGCAAGCACACATTGTCAGCTCACGTCAAGCTTCTCATCGACCAACACCCCCACATCCTTCTCCTTAGAGCTGTTCTCAATACCTTCTCCATCCAGACTGTATTTGTG
Organism: Phaethornis superciliosus; assembly: GCA_023637945.1. Classification (NCBI taxonomy): domain Eukaryota; kingdom Metazoa; phylum Chordata; class Aves; order Apodiformes; family Trochilidae; genus Phaethornis; species Phaethornis superciliosus. The sequence continues at coordinate 59,864,448 of JAJQWJ010000001.1, read as the reverse complement.
CTCTGGATTGCTCCTTCTCAGGTGCAGAATCTTGCAGTTGTTGAACTTCATTGCAGTGGCATCCTTTCCCATCAGCTTGCTGTTGATCACAACACACAGCTTGGTGTCACTGGCAGACTTGCTGAGGGTGCACTCAATTCCACTGTCCATGTCACCAACAATGACTTTTAACATCACCAACTCTTGAGGAATCCCACACATCACTGATCCCCACATGGGCATCAAGCAAGCCATTAACTGCAACTCTTTGAGCACAGCCATCCAGCCAATTCCTTATCTATTGATAAAGACAAGGACACTGTGTGGGGCAGTGTCAGCTGCTTTGCACAAGCCCAGAGAGATGGCTTCAGCTGATCTTCTCTTATCTACCAGCTCTGGTGGTAACCCCATCATGAAAGCCATCCAAGGGGCAGAGGTTTGTGTTTCAGGAGCTGCTCACAAGCTCATGACCCATTCCCCCTCTCACAGCACCCTTTCCTTTTGCTTTCCGGTTGCACCAACACACAAACTCGAGCTGTTGCCTCTCCCATACAATGAAAACACACACACACCTCTTTAATTTCCTCAGACTGCCCCAGTATTTTCCCCTTGCTGTTTCAAACAACGGGTAGAACTAGGCCCCAAAGGGGATTTACATTAAAAAAAATAAATAAAAATAAAAATTAAGTGGGGTTTAAGGCCGGGAACCTCCTGAATCCCCTTTTCCAAGCCCGGTTCAGGGAAGACACGGCTCCTCCTCGCAACTGCTAGCCCAGCATCACAGCTGTCCCACCGGACAGCACCGGACCGGACCGGACCGGCCACGCCCTCCCCGGACTCAACCACTTCCCCCCCATCTCTTGCTCTGGGTACCGGGCCGGGAGGGTGTGTGGTGAGACAGGCGCTCCGCGGACACCCCGCCGCCTCAAGCCCCTCGCTGTAGCCGACAAGGCGTGCCACCAATCAGACACGCCGGGAGGAGCGCTGGCAGCCAATGGACGGTGAGGTAGGTGGGACTTCCTGCGCCGGTTGCTACGACAAGCCCGGCTCTTCCTTAGCAACCGGTGCTGGGGCGGTGGTGTGGGCCGCGGAGGCGGAGGTGAGGCCGCGCCCGGGGCCCCCCCTTCGTCCCTTTCCTTCTTTTCTCGGAGGCTGCTTGTAGAGTCTCCTCCTTCCTCCTCCCGCGGGGCTGAAGGGCGGCGGGCCGGTGTGAGTGGGCTGCTTCTGTTGTGTGGCCTGCCCGGCCCGTGTTCTGCCGCGCCCCCTTCTTCACCCCGTGGAGCCACGGCGGGGGCGGCTCCACCGTGCCGTGCCCCTTCCTTTCCCCCCCCCCCCCCGATGGCTCCTATTTCTCTTAGGGGCTGTGGTGTGCCGTTCAGGTCTCGGAGCTGGCGGGCTCCCTTCCCTCCCGTCTTTTAACCGGCAGCACCCACCGGGGAAGCTGTTGCCGGCCCACCGGGCAGCCCCTGTCTGCGGCCCCGACCATGTCTCAGGGACAAGCTGGCTATGAAGTGCCCCCCCAGAGTTTGCCCCGCAGCGGGAGGCTGGTGCCAGCCTGGTGTCCTGTAGCGGTGTTGGGGACTGATACATGTCCCATGGTCCCTTCTTCGTTTGAGAGCCAGCAGTCTGACAGAGCAGCTCTACGTGTTTGGCATAAGCATTTAGTTTGGCGTTGCCTGACACTGTGTTCATTCTGTTTTTCTTTTAATATGGGGTCACACTTGCTCTCTGAGGGTAGGAGAGGATGGTGTTTTGTTCTCGATGAGAGATCCAGAGGGAAGACCACAGCAGAATGTTCCAAATGTGCCCAGTCAGGCAGCTGTGTGCCTTCTTGTTGCCCAAGAAGAGCCTGGTTGGTAATTAGGCCCGGAGGCACGGTCCAGCCTTTTCCCATATGGTCCTCCCTGGCTGACAAATGCTCTGGGATGTGAGGAGCTAGTGCATAAACCAGACTAAATGTTCCCATTAAACATTTCCATCCAGACATGCACGATGGTCTTGTTCTTAAAATACTCTTACCCTTCGCTTGTCATGCGCAGTTTGAAACCCTCATGGATAATAGCATCCTGGAAAAATCCTTTTGGAATTAATCAATAGACAGCTGATGCATTGTTCTCTCCTTCCTTGTCAAAAGCTGTTCTCAGGCCCAGCTCTTCCCTTGAGCTCAGTCAGTGCTTCTGGGAAGTGCTGTGCTCTTGAAGCCTCGTTAATGGAAAATGATACGTTTTTAAAATTTGTTTGCATTAATGGTCTGTAAAATAACACTCTTAAGTGCATGCTTTGTGAAGATGGTGCTGAGAAACAGCAAGTAACTGAGCTGGGGCAATGTTCTCGTGACAGTCCTGTTTGTCTTCCATTTTAATTCAAAGCTTTCTTTTCTTATGTTTGTTTCCATTCAGTCAGTGTCCTCTGGGCTGAGAAGTCTCCCCTCCTGCTGAAGCTGCTCTGCCCGTGTTTACAGAGCTGTGTTCCTCTTGGTTGTCCACGCTGCAGTGCCTTGCTGAGCTCCAGGCAGCCCCTCTGCCTCTTCCCAGGGTCACTGTGGAAGGACCATGGCAGACACCGGGGAGGGGAAAAAGGAGGAGGCTGATTATAAAAGACTTCACACCTTTCCACTTATTAGGGTAAGAAGAGGGATGGAATACATTTTACCAGTCTTACCTTCCTTCTCTCAAACTAGAATTTCTTGCACTGAGTAGCTTCTGTGAGAACATGTACTGCTTTCTCCCTGTCCTTGACCTCTGTCAGAAAATTTGTCAGCATTAAGGCCCCTTCCTACCCAAATCATTTGATGATCAACACAGTTGTTCCCCCCATCAGCCAGGGGAAGCCTGAGGCAAAGCGAGCTGCCCAGTAGATTGAACATGCTGCCTTTGGAGACTTCTGTGTTCTGGATGCAGCTTGTTTAGGTTTTTAGTTGGTTTTTGTGGGTTTTTAGTTTTGTTTTGGTTTTTTGTTCATCTGTGGTTTTTTGTTTGTTTTGTTTGTTTGTCTGTTTTGGGTTTTGTTCTGTTTCTTTTTTTTTTTTTTTCCTAGAGGAGCTAGAGTAAAAGATCTTGCTAGCCAGCCAATTAGCAGAAGAGGAAGAAGTGCAAGGTAGACTTCTTTGTTATGCTTATAGCAGTAATTAAGGACTCTGGTTGGAGTGGTATTAATATGCTTTTTTTCATCTTACGGCAGAGAAATTAAAAAATGTATTTATCTCCTCCTTCAAGCCATGCTTACTTAGTGCTGGTCTTCATGTTAGGTAGAGAATTATGGGTTGGCTGGGACAAAGGCACGAATGGATCCCTTATAATGCAACACCCTGTTTTCATATTGACTATTCTCTGAAACACTGGAGGTGCTCTGTACTTACAAACCTGTGTGGCTGGTGATGCTTCCCACCTTGAAGCAAGCATGGAAAGTCAGGTGGAATACCTGCCTTTTGTCCCCACCCCACGGTCTAGGCCCCCTACTATAGCATACACAAAAATAAGGGGTACTTACTGTTGTCTTGTGTCCAGCTCTTACATTTTGTGCTTAGTTCCTCTTGGTTTTTTTGCTCTTCCCAGCACACAGACATGCCAGAGGAGATGCGTGTAGAGGCCATGGAGCTGTGTGTCACAGCCTGTGAGAAATACGCCACCAACAACGAGGTACTAGCCAGTTCCAAAAGGGTCAGCCTTTAGTTTCTGCAGCTCTGGGCACCTGCAGGAGTAGGGCTAGTGGTGTGGGGCATAGAGGAGTCAGATCCTGATATCCTATTAACCTCTTTCTGCACTAAACAAGGGTAGAAGCACAGAAGGAGTTTGCTGGATCTCAGAATCGGTTCCCTTGGTCAACAAGATCCATAAGAGCACTTTGCTTTCCTGCAGGAAGCAGAGATTAGTTGTGATGCCATCTCCAAAATCTTACCTCCTTGCTGGTCCTGCCTTGCCTGTGTCATGCTTCCTCTCTGTTCATAAAATGCCCTATGTCCTGAGGGTTTGGTTCAGAGCTGTGTGGAGACAGGCCCTTCCCATCTGCTCTTCAGTGCTGAGCAAGGTCATCCCCCACTAGAGCAGGGAAGAGACTCTTATTGGGGGGCTGAGCACATGAAAGTCTTTGAACTGTTAGGTGCAGCCTATTAAGTCTTACCTCTCAGCTTTCAGGCACTTGACTGAAATTACTGAGAGCATGAAAATGGGGGATGATACAGAAGATACAGTCTTTGGAAAGGTTGCTCTTAACTGTGAGAGCCAAAGATAAAGGTGAACACACCTTGTTCTTCGGGCAGGGCACAGACTGCTTGCTGCCAGAGCAGTTTTGTGTTGGAGCCAAGTAAAGCTATGAGGCCAGAGTTTCCCTCTGTCCCACTCTACCTGAGACACCACATGTCACTGCACAATCTTCTCTTCTTTTTTTAGATCAAGCAGGGTGTGATCTGGGAGAAGCAAGCTTTTTAAAAGTCAACCTACTTTCAGTGTTTTGGTAATTAGCTGGAGGCAAAAAAAATGGACTCCTGTAAAAATAGATGTAGCTTAGTGACCTGAATCTCTCTCCAGATCAAGTGATTGTGAATCATGCAAACATTTTAATATTTGCATGAAAACTCAGTGCTTGCTCTGTCTCACCTTATGCTCTCGTTCTTAATGTTCTCTAGAGTGCTGCCAAGATGATCAAAGAGATGATGGACAAGAAATTTGGGTCCTCCTGGCATGTGGTGATTGGAGAAGGTTTTGGCTTTGAGATCACTCATGAGGTGAAGAATCTGCTGTACATGTTCTTTGGTGGCAGCCTGGCTGTATGTGTCTGGAAGTGCTCCTGACATCTGGCCAGGTCCCAGACTCCCTGCAGACAAGAGATTTCTTCCTTCTTTTGACACATTTTGTACAATCTGGAGGTGGGGCTTTATTTTTAATAGTTAAACGTCAAGATTTTCTTTTCATACTGATTTAAGAGTTCCATAGGATGCTTATATTTAGTGTGTGTGTCTGCGCATAAACTTGCTAAGCTGTCCTGTCCTTGCTTGTGGGATTTCTCATCTGTCTGGCTCTTTCCTTGGTGTCTGAGATGCAGCAGGACAGAGGTGGGGAACAGGTAATCTCACAACATGCTGCAGAGCTGTACAGTGTGGAGGGGCAGGCAAAAATGTGTCAGGAGGGGCAAGGAAAAAGGAAAGGGTGCCATCTATCCCTATCTATGGGTTTTTTTGCTCCTGCTTTTTCCACGTTGTGTTCTTTCTTCTCTGCCTTTCCCCTGCCATGTGGTATGGCTCTGACCAGTCCCTGTTGCTCCTTTCTCTGAATGCTGAAAACAGCTTCTCTTTCCCTACAAAGATGTCCATACAGAACTGGCAGTGTCAAGGGTCTCCCTTTGGGCTTCCCACCGAGGCGTTAGCCACAGGGAAGCAGCCTTGGGTTGCCCTTCCCCACTTCTTTTGAGATGGTGTAACAGCTGAGCTGCCTGGCTGTGTAGGAGGTTGCTATGCAAACTGCCCCCTCCTTTTTCACCCACTGCACACTGAGACAGCACGAAAACACGGGTGCCTGACGCTGCCTGGGGAGTGGGTGAGAGCTCTTCATAAGGCTTGAATGCCTCCCTGTCAGTTTTTGGGGGTGTTGCAAGTGCTGTGTACTTTCAGCATCTTGTTTGGAGGCTGGTGGAGGCTCCATGTGAGATATCACTTGGTCATCAGAAACCCAATGTCTTTTTGGACTTGCCTTCTTTTAGCCTGTTTAATTTTCTTTTTTAAAAGCTGTCAGTGTTGGAGGATGGAATGAACGTAATTGTATGTTACGTATATGGCTTATTTATATAAATCTGGGGAACTGTGTTTTTACAATAAAGATTTAGTAAAATGTCTTTTTTTGGTGTGTTCTAAAATGAAAATCCCCAAGTGAAGACTGGAAGGAAAAGTAGCTCAGGAAACATGGGAGTAAGCAAGCAATGCTGTACCTCAGGGGGATCACAGTGACAGGTGTCCATCCTGCCTGTTTCCTGGGTGACTTGTAGGTACCAGAGACGTGCTCTCATCCTTCCTTTTCAGTTCCTTTCACCAGTGCAAGCCATGATGCTGAGGAAGATTGCCAGGCCCACGGTGCTGCTGGCCAAATTCTTCAGTCCACACAGTAGCAGCAAGAGAACGTACCTGTATCCTCCAGCCAGCCAGTGTGTCTTCTCTGGCCTCTGGGTTCTCAGGAATTAAGACTAATATGAAGACAATTAGAAATTATTTCAAATTTGGACCATCTGTGCTGGCTAGGCCCCACATCTTCTGTAATTCCTTACTGATCATGTGGAAGGGATCTGCAAGGTAGGGGGTCACATAGCTGGTACCATAAGGTAGTTGGTACCTTGAGCAACTTGGTCTAGTGGGAGCTGCTCCTGCCCATGCAGGGGAGTTGGAACTAGGTGATCTTTATATCTCTTCCAACTCAAAACCATTCAATGATTCTCTGATACCTGCAGAAGAGTCCAAATCCTTTGATTTGGTGTCTCTTGGTGTGGTTACTCTCACTCCAGCTGGCTGCCTTTGCATGAAGGAAGCACTGTTGATTGGCACTTTCTGCAGCTGGCAGGTAGAAAAGGTGATTTGCTGTTCCATAACTTTCTATTTTCTCAATGTTTTATCCCAGGAGACCCAGAGGAAAATGTAAAGCCAGTGTCTTTAGAATGCCCTGCGTTGGCGTGTGATGATACCTTACCATACCATGCTCCCTTCTGTCATGCTTATTTCACACTAATGAATAATTATTAACTGTTGTGTGCATATGCACAAGCATGGTGGTCACAGGCATCTCTGCAGGGTCGTGCTGACCTGCAGATGATCACTATCATTCTGTAGTGATCAGAGGGAGCTGCTTACCTCAGCACACCAGCTTTTGGCCTCCCTGACAGGCTCTTATCTCTTTGGCCACCAGATGACCAATGTCTCTGTGACCCACCCTGGCAATAGGTGACTGCTGGCTGCTCCCCAGATTTCTCAAAGCATGTGCATGCAGACAGATTGAGGTGAGCTAGGTGTGAATTTGCAGCAAGTCAGCTCCCACAGTGTGACTCCCCCAAGGTAAGTGCAAGGTGGCTGACAGGAGAGCGGAAGGGTATTTTTGTTTCCAAGGGTAACAGCTTTCCCACAAGAAGTCACCATGAAGAAGCCAACCATCTTAACTGGTTTGTCTGCCCATCACCCATGCTATATGTGAAAACACAAACCTCAGCTTTCCCAAATTCATCTGGGCGTGTCAGGCAAGTGTTAACTAAGACAGGTCAATTTTTGTGCCCGTGGCAAGCTGAACCATGCTGTGCTGCCCCTTGTGTGTTTGAAGACTTTCTCCTTCCTTTTGCTGTGGAACTGTCACACGAGTGTGCCTGTAATTTTCAGGGGAATACGGTTCATGGATCAGAGATGATCCCTTGGTTTGTATTTTCCCAGAAGAGACCTCTCTGCAGCTGATGCTTCAGAGCTACCAAAGGCCTGTCTGCTTTTGCCTGTTGAAATACAGTCTCTTGCTGAAGGCTTTCACTGAATTTTCATCAGAAAGCTGGGGGAGCTTGCAGCAGGTGGTTTGCTATTGTGTTCTCCTCTCCCCTTCACTTCTTGCCCCCTGCCTATCGCTGCCATTACCCATCAAAGCATCAGGCTGAGTCAGATGCAGAAAAGGAGATGAAAACCACAGGGTGATGCAACAGTTCCAGCCAAAATGACCCTGCCTATCTGCCCATCCCAGAAAGCTGTGATAACAGCCTAGAGATTTGTTCTTCATGACTTCATCCCTCCCTGCTGAGGGCAGATGGGCAACATCATTATCAGCTGCCGGGGAGTCCTGACTCCGTGCCAGCAGTGGAAATGTCTTCGGATGTACAGATCCTCCTCCTCCACCCCAAGGGTAACTTGAGCCTGCTGGGAAAGGGGGAAGGTGTTGAGAAAATGGAGGAAGAGCTGGTGAGGGGCAGCTGGGAAGAAAGAGGTGCCAGCTCAACCACTTCTCTGCAATAATGTCATGGCAACAAGGTACATTGACATGGTGTCAGGCAGTCAGGGTAGGCTTTGAAGCTCCACAGCTCTTTGTTGCTGTGGACTGGTATCTGAGGCCCTAAAAAATCTTTTGGTTAATATTTCCTGCTAGCATTGAAGTGATAAGGGTGATGAGTGCCACATCTCATCCCCCCATCTTTGTTTTACCATGGGATGCTAAATTGGGGCAGAGGGGGGGATTGCAACTCCCTTAGCTCAGAGAGGGGACTTCTGGTGGAAGAGGGGCTTCAGTCGATATGGTCCCTGTCCCCTCTACCTCTAGAGTGTGGGAGGAGGGTTTCTATCCCCCTCAGCCCAGTTTGGAGCTGGTTCTGGGCACTGAAAGGAGGGAGGGGTCTCCCACTTCCCTCACTCTCCCAGAACTGGCTCTGGAATAAAGAAATCTGTGGCCCTGCTGTGGAAGCTGAGCCCAGCTCCTTTGATGCAAGCAGTTAACACATGGTGTTTATTGGTGTTTTTTTCTGCTAAGCAGTGACCTACACGATCCTGTGTTCCAGCTACAACCCCTCCTAGGTGCCTTCTTTCCAAACCGTATGTCCAGACTGGATTCAGCAAACCTCCCGGAGCAAGACACTGTGTTCCATTCCCCAGGGAAGCCATCTGCTCCCCTCCACCAGGCTTCTTCTGCAGGGCTTCGAGCTTGCCAGCCAGGCTAAAAAGCTCTCCTCCTCCTCCTCCTCCTCCTCCCTGTGAGCCCCGGTTGCCCTCGGCCATCTTGTTAGCACAAGGCACGGGGAAGGAGAAAGCAGAGCTGGCTGGATCTGGGGCGGCTGATGGTGTCAGCCGGAGGCGGTTTCCAGGCAACTGTCGGGCGACATGGCGAGCCGAGAACACCGGGAACATCGTGTTCCCACCACACTGCCTGGGAAGCGGCTGAGCCCGGCACGGGCTGAGCTGGCATGGGATGGTGTGGAGAGGGCAATGTGAGTAACAGGGATGCAGCAGAGGAGGGGGTCTTTACAGTTCTCCCCATTGCCCACTGCTTGTGCTACCCTGCCATGCTTGGAGCGAGGATGTCCAAGGTGGCTGCTTGTACATCACACAGCGAGGAAGGACTGCACGATGATGTACAGGATTCCACATGCCATCTGCATCCTTTGGGAAATCAAAAGGGAAAAAACATCACTCTGGACTCTGTACCCAAGCCCCTAGGCTTGTTATGGGTGGTCCCATGCTTCTCTTTACCCCTTAACAAATCCCAAGCTTCCTCCCTACAAGTCACCAATATGTGACTGCCTGGGCAGCACAGCTCTGTATCCCTAGGTGAATCCCAGGTGTCAGTGGAAAGGTGAATTTCTCATAAAAATGTGCCACCCTTCCACAGAATGATGATTGTTCCAGGTGCTCAGTGGGTCCCACTGCCTCTCTGTGCTGATCCCTGCTCCTGCCTGCCCAGCTTCCCTGCCTGCTTCAGGGGCCCTGGGAGCATCCTTGCCTGTGAACTTCACCTGCCTGTCACCTTGACACTGCCAGTCCTGCCTGGCAGCAGTGCTGACACTCACATCTTCATTTTACCTAATTTTGGTGATTTTTGAAAGAGGATTTGAGTACATACAGTTTTGAATGGATGAGACAGGGTAATGCAATTGCTCTGGCTGAGCAGCAGCAGCAGCAGAACTCTCCTGGGTTACAAGTGTGCAGATAGGACAGGCATTGGTAATGGGGCTGCACAGTGCTGGGCAGAGTCAGTGCTGCAGAGGGGCAGGACTGCTTTTGTGTCCTGTATACCAAAAACATCTGCAACCCTGTGAGGGTGATGACATGGAGAGATGGGACAGTGTGGGGGTTAACTGTAGCCATTGCTGTCCCCAAGCCAGCCTTTGATTTGGGCTATTGATTTGGAACTTGCCCCGTTCACGCTAACCTTGGTGGTGCTAGCTTGCCCCTTATCAGAGCTGATAAGCCCCACTGCAACCTCCCACCTCAGCCTGGTGGCATCACTTTCCAAGGTGCTGTGGTGACAGACCTTTCCTGTGACTCTACCCTTGCACCAGTTGCTCTTTTTTTGCTGCGATGCTCTGAATCCAGGACGACATCTTGCTCCAATTTTTGCACGGAGACTGTGGCCACACCAGCTCTCTTGCTGAGCATCTGAGGACGAAGAAGGATGCATTGTCGGCTGCAAACACTTTTCCAAAGGAAATTTAAAGTCGGCCTCCTCTTTCTCCTGCTTTTGGCCCTCCTGGTGCACCTGGCGATGGATGTGGCTCTCCCCACAGCCTGCAGGCACTGTGGTTGCAATGCAAAAGCCTCTGGTGCACCCTCAGGCAGCCCCATGCTGGCCAGCCACAAAAAACTGAGCCTGCGAATCCTTCAGGATTTCAGTGGCAGCAATGGCTCTTGGGAGAAAAGCTCCCAGCTGCAGGGAGTGGGGATGCACACAAGGGCTGGAGAGCCGGGGGTCTGGCACCAGCACAGAGAGGGAAATGTGGAACAGACCAAGGGATCAAAGCTGGCGGCGCTCTTCCAGCATCCTCTTTACAATATCCCAATCCCAGAGGTGACAGAGAAGGACAAGCTGTTTGTCGTCAACCCCATGGAAAAGTTCAGCCTGCGCAGCAGCGGGAGTGACGAATGGTGAGGAGTGAGCTCAGCCCTGGGTTGTTTTTTGGGGGGAATCTGTGGGTTTGAGGGGACAAGTGGCAGGGAGCATGCACATCGTTTCCCTGTATAGGTCAGCATCCTACCCCAGAGGGGCCCCAATTGCTGAACGTGCTCTTCTTGTGCCTCAAATCCTCTCTTAGCCCTGAATTTCTGGGCTGCTATCCAGGAGTCTGTAGCACACAGTAAAGCCAAAAGAAACTCTTGAATTATTCATAGTATTACATAGGGTATCTTTTAGGTGATCTCCACATCTCCTTTCCTTCCCCAGTGCAGACTAGCTTTTGGTCTCCCTCTCTAGATATAATCAAGTCCTCTAGATATAATCAAGAGGTTTCTGCAATTTCTAACCAGTGCAGATTTCTAACCAGTTTTATCCCCTTCTCCCAACATGTTGGAGATGCAAAGCCTGCAATGTGGCTTGCCTCCAATTGTGAGACCGTTCCTGTCCTGCATCTCGTGGGACATCATCTGACCTCTTTAGGCTTGGCAGTGTGGTGAGCTTACAGCTGCCGGCTGCCTATTTTTATCACTGGACTACTAACCTCTAATTAGAAGGGAAGATATTAAAAGCTTTAGTGTCAGTAACAGGTAGCAGCTTCCTTATGGAAAGCACATCTTCCAAACATGGTGGCTGCTAAAATTGGAAAAGAAGAAAAGCTGATTTAATAAGAGCTCATTTCCATGAATGGGAATTTGCCTTGTCTCTGAGGACCAACTTGCCTATGGATAACCATGGGAAAGGGATCTGATTTGAGGAAACTGGGGCAGAGTTTGTGTTTTCCTGGAGAGAGAGGTGAGGATTTGGGTTATAGATGACCTGGGCTGGACTGTCCCATTGCAATGCCAGTGGCTGCTGGTGCAAAGGGGGGCAGGTGCCTCCAGGAGCTCCCCCTTGAATGCCAGCAAAATGCAAATTTGCAAGAGGCACAGAGACAGGGTTAATGCTAACCCAAACTCAGCTCCCTAGGAGACCCAGGGGTGTGTGATAAACCTGTCCAAAGAGAGCTGGACATTGAGGGTGGGAGTTCAGGTCTGTTGGGGATGGCTGGGAAGCCTCTGCTCCTCCACCCCTGTTTTACAGGCACGTGTGTCTCCCCAGTGAGCACGTGGCAGGGTGTAGTCAGTTGCATTCCCAGGAGCTAATTCCTTGGGGAAAAATAACACGATGAGCTCCTCTGACAAGGGAAATAAAGGCACAGCTGAGAGAAGCAGGATCAGCCTGGGGATTTTCCACAGGGGATCTGAAGGAAGATACCAAGTTGTTCCTTCTGGCCATGCCAGCAGGTCTCCCTGGCCACCAGCTATGGGTGCGATCTGCCCAGGTGCCAGGAGGAGATCTGCCCCCAAGGAGGGCCCAGAGGGCAGAAGGGTTCACCACCACCCAGGGCTTGTGCTGGGTCCTCCTCCCCACCTCACCCTCCACATGCCAGCTCCTGGGAGGGACCCGGGGATGCAGGACCTGTCCTGTCACAACTAAACACTGTCGTTGTTGTTGGGGTGGGGGTGGCTGTTGGGCTGCAGGGTCAGCAGCAGTAAAGCCGAGGCGCTCCTCCCGACAGGGAAGACAGCCTATGACACCTACCCTGCCTGGCTCAAATTCCACATCGGCATCAACCGCTATGAGCTGTACCCCCGCCAGGACCCCCTGATGCCCACCCTCCTCCGGGACTTGGCCACACAGAGGATCATCAGCTCAGGTACCACCTCCCCACCTTCACCCCTGCCTGCACCCCTGCCCTGCCAACCTCCACCCGCCTCATGCCCATGGTGCCCCCTTTCAGTCCAGAAATCTGGTGGGACCCAGCTCAAGCTCATCATGACGTTCCCGAATTACGGGCAGGCCCTCTTCAAGCCCATGAAGTGAGTAGAACTGGGGTCAGCCCCATACCCCACCTGCACAGTCCCATTAGGTGGTGAGCAGCAGACAGAGAAGACCATGGAGGGAGAAAGGGACAAATGCTTCATGCACTGCCTTGCTTCAGCCCTCCCCACAAAAATTGGGATGAGCAGGGTAGGCCCCTTCCCCTTGCTTTCCCTAGTGGTTCTTGCAGCAGGCTTGGAGCAGCTTGTGATGGGGTAGTGACCTCCAGTGGTGGAAAAAAGATGGTCCATGAGGACCATCCAGGACCCTCATGACAACTTACCAACCCTTAGGTTGGGAGCAGGGGCTGTGGGGGGGGTCTGGCTGAGGGGTTTGAGGCCACACCAGACAGCAAGGAGAGACAGGGAGAGATTGGCTCTAGCCACAGGCATAATGTGAGGGGCAGTTTGGGCCCACGCTCGGGTTGATCTTGTCCATGGCCACTGCCCCCCTGCTCCCCTCTCCTCTCAGGCAGACCCGGAACCAGGAGACCCCAATTGACTTCTTCTACTTCTCAGACTTTGAGCGGCACAATGCAGAGATTGCAGCCTTCCACCTGGACAGGTGAGCGAGCGCAAGCTTTGCACCTAACTCTGCCCCTCCATGACAGCAAAGCAGCAGAGAAACTGCTTCTTCATGACACCTCTTCCTCCCCATTTCAAGTGATACCTGCACCTTGTCAGCACGGGGTCAGCAAAAAACGTTTCCAAGTTCTGTGTTTCAGGATACTGGATTTTCGGCGAATCCCTCCAGTTTCTGGCCGTTTGGTCAATATAACAAAGGAGATTCGTGACATCACCACAGACAAGAAACTGGCCAAGACTTTCTTCATCTCCCCAGGTGAGGTCTCACTGCCACTCATCCTCTTTCATGGCTACCCATGTGGAGCTTGCCCGGAGCTGACTGCTTCTACCCTGGCACCCTCTCCACTGAGGCAAAGTGTCCCTTTAAGAACTCCTCCAGCTCCCACCAGGTCTCCTGCTGTGAGACACTGCTCCTCAAACCCTTCCTTGCCATTGCTTTGTTGGCATCACACGGACACGGTTCATGAAGCATCCTTACTCAGCCACCTGCTGGACTACCCTGCATGGGGAGTAGAGGGTTTGTTGCTTTCTTTCTTCAACCTTTGCTTTGTCCCCACGGCCAGCGGGCAATGTCTGCTTCTACGGAGAGTGTTCCTACTACTGCTCCACTGAGCACGCCCTCTGTGGCAAGCCGGACCAGCTGGAGGGCTCCATGGCCACCTTGCTGCCCGACAAGACCTTGGCCAAGCGCCGCTCCTGGCGCAGCCCCTGGCGCCGCTCCTACCACAAGAGCAAGAAGGCTGAGTGAGCCAGGGCATGGGGGGTGTGAGGGGCATGGGGGAGAGGAGCCATGGGATGGGAGGGGGTTGCCCCATGGCTATTGTCACAGCCTTGTCCCTCTTCCTGGCCTCTGCCCACAGGTGGGAGCTGAACCCCGAGTACTGTGCTCAGGTGAGAGAGACACCGCCCTATGACAGGGGCCATCGCCTCCTTGACCTCATCGACATGACGGTCCTCGATTTCCTTATGGGTGAGACCCTCATGCCAGCACTGGGGGCTTTGTGGGTCCCTGGGGACTGAGAGGCCCAAATGGCTCTGTGTCCCAGGGTTCCACACACTGCGAGGTTTGTTGGCCATACTGTTGGCTGAGGCTCTGAAGAGTTGCGTGCTCTAACTCAAGACACATCCTGGAGAGAAACTGGAGGGTGACAGATGCCGAGGAGACCCCAATTGAACACCCCAGGCATGGGAAGCACCTCTGGCAAGCTCCCATATGCAGCCTCCAAGATCTGGGGCCGGTGGAGATGCTCCCCAGGGCTCACGTGTCCTCTCCTGTCCCCTGGGCTTCTCCTTCCTCCATGTGCTGTCCCCCTGCCATCATCTGACTTGGACAGCTTCCCATTGCCTTGTCCTTGGCCACCCAGCCATGCCTCTGCCTTTACTTCTGCTCCATTTGCCACCATTGTCCTTCTTTGGGGGTGTCAGATGAGAAGGGACCTGGAGGCCTGGGGGTCTCCACTCAGGTCAACCCCACTACCATGGTCACTAGATTGGGCACTTTAGAGGTTCCCTGAGCCCTTTACCCCAGCCTCTAGGTTTTGGTCTCTTACCAGGAGGGTGCTCTGCATCCCTTTTCCCATCTCCTGGCCCACCACCCCATGGCTAATTTCTTGCAGGCAACATGGACCGGCACCACTACGAGACCTTTGAGAAATTTGGGAATGACACCTTCCTGCTCCACCTGGACAACGGCCGTGGGTAAAGCAGGGTGGGGGGGGAAGAAATCCCCTCAAAGTGGTGGTGGGGGGTCTTGCCAAAATACACCCCATGCTGGGCTCTGAGCCACAGGCCTTCTCCCCCCACCCAGCTTCGGCACGCACTCGCGCGATGAACTGTCCATCCTGGCTCCCCTCCAGCAGTGCTGCAGGTAAGGGGTTCTCACCGCCCACCCCAGCAGCTGCCACTGTAGGGGAAGGGGCTCCTCGGGTTGAGACCTTTCCTTCCTCATCTTCGTCAGCATCAAGAAGTCGACCTACCTGCGGCTGCAGCTGCTGGCCACCCAGCCCTACCGCCTCAGCGACCTGCTGCGGGAGGCATTGGCCACCGACCCTTTGGACCCGGTCCTGGCTGAGCCCCACCTGCGGGCGCTGGACCGGCGCCTGGAGAAGGTGTTGGCGGTGGTGGGACGCTGCCTGGACAGGGCTGCCCGCCCAGACGAAGTGCTGGTGGATGACATGGGGTCACGGGTGTGATGGGGAAGTTTGGTACCCCCACAGGGGTGTTTCAGCACGATCACGGGGACCGGCGTGCAGCTCTGACTCCGTGTAGCACCGGCTTTCGGCAGCGTTGGAGAGGGTGGCAAGATGCACCAGGAAAGCGGGATGTAAAGTCAGGGCAGGAAGGGTATTTAAATAAAAAGGTTGCTCTAGTGAAGGAGACACAGGCTGGGAACGCCCCCGCTGGAGCTGCTTTTTCAGCCCCGGCCTGTCCTTGTGTGCCTGGACATGTTTCATCTCTGCAGACACTTTTAGGAAAGGGTAGGGATTTTTCCTGCCTTTTCTCAGTAGTGAGACCTGACAAGTTCGAGCAGTTAGAAAGCTCTGTCTATCTCCATCCAGCACGGTACCCCCCTGATGATCCCCATAATGGGAGCTGAGGCTCCCTGCTGCCAGTGTGGGGAAACTGAGGCATGAGCTCCCAGGAACTCACTTCTTATCACTGCCCTGCTCTCCCCCGACCCATCCAGAGCCCCCCCAACTCTGGCACAGCTGCCTCGGCCACAGAACCAGGGGTACAGCAAGGGGGAACAAGACCTTCTACCCTGCCAGCATCTCCCCAAATCCCCTTGGAACTGCTGCCAGCTCCCTCCCTGCCCAAAAAAGTGGTTCTTGGGAGGGAATGGATTGATCCGAGGCTATGTGGCTCAGCACCCAGATTATCCCCTGAGCCTCCCTGGGGGGGTTAATCTGCAGCAGTTATGTGAGCTGGGACAAGTGCCATTCTCTGGCTACCACCTGTGCCTCTGGGAGTGGGCACAGGGTTGGCATCATCATGTCCAGAGATGAAGGTGCCACCAGGGAGCAGAGGTATCCTCAGGCATAGTCGGTAACCAAAGGAGAGACTGGAAGTCACAGGAAAGGGTGCAAAAGGGCAGCTGGCACAGTGAGAGATGGAGCTGCCCTGGAAAAGCCAGGCAGAGATTTAGGCCAAAATAAAAAATGGGCTTGAAAGGGAGGGGGGGAAAAAAAACAAAAGACAAAGAGGATCTGTCTGCGTTACACAACGGGGCTAGGGACTCTGAATTGGGGTTTGTTGCAGTGTGCCCTCCCCATCCTCCTGCCACTGCCTGGGTTGTGCACCAAACCCCGGCACAGGGAGGAAAAGGTTTCAGGCTGTTTTGCAACAGATTACTCCCCTTCTGCTGGCTTCATATTTTTTAACCCTTTCTATAAATGCCTTTTTACCACCATACCCAAAGCCAGTGGGACCATTCCCACCCCTTGAACACATCCCAACAACAGTATCCAGACACCGGTGGCAAGTATGCCCCCTTCTCCAAGCTTCCCCGAAGTAAACCTTTTTCCCAGGCTCCATCAGAGCTAGAAACCACGGTGTGGGAGGGCGGCTGTTGTTTCAGCCCGACGAGTTTGCACAAGGTTCCGGCTGCAGCGTGGTGTGTTCAAGGTCCCACGGGAGCAGACAGATTTGGCTCTCACCCCCCCAGCCTCCCGCCAAGCCGGCCTGGCCACCTGTGGTGGGGAGAGTGGTGGTACTGGTGTGTCTGAGGCCATGGGCCCAGGGAGGAGCAGGGCCTGGGGAGCAGCAGAACCCAGGGAGCAGCAGAACCTGCCTTCCCGGTCGAGGCGTCGTGGGCACCCAGGTGTCGAGCAGGGCTGCCCACGCCGTGGGGATGGGTTTGGTTGTGTTGAGGGGTGTGATGGGCATTTTCCACTCCTCCAGGGCTGGTAAGCCAGCCACCCCAGAAAAAACCCAAACAGGGATGAGGCATAGCCCTGCACCTGGGAGCCCCCGTTTCAGGCTGGCGTCAGCCATGGGAACTTGTCCTTCTTGCCTGGCAGCGTGGGCTGCTTCTGCGGACTTTGGTGGGCAGGGGAAGGAAAGAACTCCCCAGAGGCTGAGGTATTTGGGGTCCAGTTCCTGGTGGGCAGCTGGAGGAGGGGGAGAGGACGGGCGCCCCCATTGCTGCCCCCCAAATAGTACTAATAGCAACAACAACAACAATAATAATGGAATAATAATAAAAATAATGTCATACTGAAGCTGCCTCCGGAGGCCTGGGAGGTGGCGCCTCCCCTTGGCCCCCCCCGCGGTGGCGCCGGGCGCGCGCGCGGTGCAGCGGGTTGGGCCGGGCCGGGCCGGCGGCGGGCGACGGGCAAAGGAGGGGGGGGGGACGGGGACGGGGGCGGGGTCCGGTACCGCCTTCCCCTGCAAAACAAAAGGGAGCGGAGCGGCGGCCGGGAGGGACGGACGGGTGAGGTTTCTTTGCCGCCGTACTCGCCGCGTTTCGGCGGTGGGTTTGCGGGGGGATGGACGGAGGGGGGCGGGGGGGGTTTGGGGGTGTGCACAGTGGAGGGGTTTTTTGTTTGTTTTTTGTTGGTCTTTTTTTTTTGGGGGGGGGGGGGGGGTTGGAGTTGCGGGTTGGCCGGCTCGTAGCAGGGTCGGATGGGGGGAGATGAGTGGGGCCGCGGGAGGGTGGGTGTAGAAGATCCGTCGGGGTAGGGCGGGAGGTTGTCCCATGGGATGGTAGGGAAAGGAAAGGGGTTTATAACCCTATAAGGGAGGCGGCTGTGCTGGCGGCGGGGCGGGCGGCTCCATCCCGGCCCGGTCCCACCGGTAGCCCCGGGATAGGCTCGGAGCACCCACAGCCTCACGGGGCACCCAAGGGTCCTCCTGCAAAGGAAGGGAGGTGGGGGATGGGGGATGGGTGTGTGTCGGCCCCTCTGCTGCAGGGGTCCCCTGCGAGTGGGGTCCCTCCAGGTGGGTCTCCTCCCTCCCACTGACTCGTTCCTCTCTCCCCGGCTCCCCAGGTGAACCGTGACCCCGACCCTCTGCCGCCGCCATGTCCCGCCGTAGCCAGCGCCTTGTCACCACTCGCTATTACCCCGGGGACGACGATGCCCCGACCAGCAGCAACAGCAACTCCCTGCTGGGGAGCCAGCAGCTCCCTTTCAAAGAGAGCTCCGGCAGGTTAGTGGGGTGCACGGGGGATCCCCCTCTCCTTCCATATGCAGCCAGAGTACTCCATCCCATACCATGGATCGGGCACCTTCCTCAGCGTGGGGTGGGGGGGGGGGGGGCACACATCAGCTTGCAGAATTTGGCATGGCTCCCCACCCCCTGCCCTGGCACAGGAGGCTGCCGTGGGTGGCTCGGGGTGGCTGCCTACCTCCCTCCATCCGTGGCCGCCTCCTGTTCGATGGAGGGAGGGAGGGAGGTGTGTGCTGCAAGTGCAGGGCCGGAAAACCGCAGCCGTGCGAACGGAAACGGTACCGGCAGCTGCCCGGGGATGGGTGGCAGGGCCTTTTGCAAAGCTGTGGTTGCACACACACACACACACACAAACACACACACCCCAAAACATGCCACCATCCGGTACAGTGCAGGAGGGGGGAGGGAAGAGAGGGCAGGGTAGAGGGAAGTGATGCTGACTGAGGGATTGGGCTGAATTCCCTATTTCTGCCCCACGGTTGCACCGTGGTACTCCACCCAATAATCATGCATGGTTAGCAAGCCTGTTCTCACCCCTGGCAGGACAATCAGGAGGAAATCGAGCAGCACAAAGCGCCTCTCTCCTGCCCCCAGCACCCAGACCTCCTACTACAGCGAGTCTGTGATGAGTGAGTCCTACCTGGGGGGCAGCCGGGGCCTTGCTGCCCTAGGCAGCTCCATGCTGGATGATGACATGGACAGCAGCACATATTGGGGTGAGCCCTCCTTCCCACAGCTGCTGGAGACCTCCCTGGGTACCACAGGAGTGTTGAGGCATCTCCCTGTGCTGGTTGGCCAGGGTATGCCCCATGGGGTTGTCAGTGTGGTATCTCAGGAGGGCCTGTGTGTTTTGGGGTCAGGTGGGGACCTTTCCACCAGAAGGAGAAGAGGCACAGGGGACACTGAGTCCAGTAAGATCAACGGGCTGCTGGAGAGCAAGACATACGACACCTACGCCTCTTCCTCTGGGTACTCCTCAGAAGACGACTACGCTGGTAGGGATGCACCAGGTCCTTTGTGGTAGCAGGGATGCTGGGGGGTTGTCCCAAGGTGGACCAGTCTGGGGTGTGTCAACATGCAGGGAGGCAGGCTCTATTTGGTGACTTACTCACTTCTTTCTTTCCAGGTCACTTTTATTCAGGCCAGAGTAGCTCTGGGTCAGGGCTGAGGACCGCAGCCTCAAGGGTGGGCTCCTTCTTCTGGCAGGTGTTCACCTCCCCAGGTGAGTGGGTTGTGGCAGGCGGTTTTCTGGCAATATCTTTCTTCCCTGTCAGCATCTCCCTGTCCCAAATGCTGTGTGTGCTGTTACCTAATTGGGTGAAGGGGTTTGATCCCCCTGTGGGAGCATAAGAAGGACATGGAATTGTTAGAGCAGCTCCAGAGAAGGGCCACAAAGATGATCAGAGGGCTGGAGCACCTCTTCTGTGAAGGCAGGCTGAGAGAGTTGGGGTTGTTTAGCCTTGAGAAGAGAAGGCTCCAGGGACAACATACAGCAGCCCTCCAATACCTAAAAGTCCTACAGGAAAGCTGTGGAGGGACTTTTCACAAGGGCACATAGTGATAGGACAAGGGGAAATGTCTTTAAACATGAAGAGGAGAGATTTAGTTTAGACATAGGAAGAAATTCTTTAGTGTGAGGGTAGTGAGACACTGGCATAGGTTGCCCAGGGATGTTGTGGCTGCCCCCTCCTGGCAGTGTTCAGGGCCAGGTTGGATGGGGCTTGGAGCAGCCTGGTCTGGTGGGAAGTGTCCCTGGCCATGCAGGGGGACTAGAACTAAATAGTTTTTAAGATCCCTTCTGACCCAAACTTATCTACAATTCTGTGATCTCTACTGGAACACCTCCTGAGGCTTGGTTTCTCTCCTGGCAGTTCGGTTCATGAGGTGGCTGTTCTCGGGGCTGGCATCTGCCTGGCACGGCCTCACCGGCACTGCTCCCCACCTGCATGGTGTCCCCTTCTCCAGGTAAGCTTGGTGGTGGGACACCAGGATGGGGAAGGTGTGGGGGAAAGCACACAGGACCATAGGGATGGGGTATCCTGCAGAGCCTGGCACGGGTGGGGTGGGTGTCTTGTGCCAAAGCCTGGATGGGCTATGGTTTGCCCCTGTCCCCCATCCAGGGGAGCACTGTGATGGGGGAAGGCAGCTGCTGTCCTACAGACACTTCCTTCTTCTCACTCTAGGCGCTACCCACGACTGAAGAGGTCTTTGCTTCTGCTGCTGCTCCTCCTGCTCCTTGCTGCTGCCGCCTATGGTGAGTCAGCCCACCCCAATCTGTTGCCCTGAGATCTGGGGCAGTGCAGAGGATCCCCCTGCCATCCTTGAGGGCTGGGATGGCTCTGAGTTCAGTGCTCACGGCTCCTGACACGCTGGTGCATCTGCACCCCTGTGCTGGGGCCTCGTGGTCACCCCAAGTGGTGCTCATGGCTGAGCCTCAGTAGTCTGCCCTGATCCCTGCTGTGGGCAGGTCCATCACTGGGCAGCTGTTTTAACCATCTCGTCCCTCTGTGTGTCCAGGGGCTTGGTACTTCTACCCATATGGGCTGTCAACTCTCAGCCTCCCTGTGTTCCCGTGGTGGGGAGCTGGGAAGCATTCCTCCTCCCAGGTACCTGCAGCAGGGGACCTGACTGCACTGGACCAGGTAAGCCTTGGCAAAGGGGTGGTGGTGTCCGTGGTGGGGTGGGTACAGCATGGGGAAAGCCAGGACAGTGTGCTCCATGGCTGAAGGAGCCCTTCCAGGGCATGAGGAAGTGGTGGAGGATGGGGCAGATGGTGGCTGCTTGCTTGTGGAAATGGCTCCTCCATCTCACTCTCAGGGTGTCCTGGGGACGGAGCAGGGGGAACATCCACCCTTTCCTGAGAGGCAGTAGATGAGTAAGATGTCACTGCCCCTGGGGATCAGGTGGCTGGGGTCACCTTTTGCAGAGACCCCTGGGGCTCCCCACCCCTTGAGGGTTTGCCTCATGACCTCCCTTTGCTGGCTGCAGGGACCGTGGGCAGAGCATCGGCTCCTGACTCGCTTCCAGGCCCTGGAGAAGCGTTTTGAGGCTCTGGAGGCTGAGGTGTCACGGTGGGAACTGCAGCGTGGAGCAGCAGCAGTGGCAGCAGGGGGGGGGCCACCCCCAGGGGACATCCTGGCCCTTCTGGAGGGGCTGGTGAGCCGCCGGGATGCAGGGCTGAAGGAGCATCTCCGCACTGATGTGACCAACCACATCCAGGTGAGGGGAGCAGGGAGCAGGTGGGGAGACGGAGAGGCATGCAGGAACAGGGTCTGATGTTCCCCCCTCCTATTCCTCACCCTTCAGGGAGAGCTGGATGCCCTCCGAGCCCAGGTGCAGAGGGATTTAGACCGGCGCCTGGGAAAGATGGCACAAGCCTCTCAGGTAAGGGGCTGAGTGTGTGTTGGTACCTGGGCAGGACATCCCTACCACCAGTGTCACAGGTCTCACCTCTTTCCCCTTCTCCTGGCAGGAAATGGAGGCACGCTTGCTGGAGCTGAACTCGGAGTGGCAGAGGTAACTCTGTCTGTCTGTCTGGGCAGAGCCACTGCTCGGTTAGGGGCAAGCAAAGACAGGGACACGTCCCCATGGCAAGGCTTAGGGAGGGTTTTTCAGGTCTGGTTTGCTTGGGGCAAAGGAGAGGTTGGGAGGTGCAGTCTTGGGTGTAGAGGAGGGGTGGGTACGTGGGTGCTTTCTTGCTGACGTTCCCTGGCTGGCATCAGGGCTCAAAGGGCAATTGCAGCAGATGACCTTTGCCACAGCCATTTGCATCGCCGTGGGGAAATGGGGCCCTTCAGCCAAGGGGTGAGCTGGGGATGCTTTCTCATGGGATACAGTAAACAAAGTTATTGCCACAGGAATTAGAACCATTTGAGGCTAGAGGTGGGGTTGAGCGTAGGCAATATGCGAGGAACCTCCTCCCCTGTTTTGAGGAGAGGAGCCGGGACTGTTGGCACACAATTTTCTTGTCTTTCTCTTGGCACAGCTCAGTGCAGGAGGGCCTGCAAGGGAGCTTCCAGCAGGAGGTGGGCAAGCGGGAGCAGGAGGTGGCAGCGCTGAGGAGGGAGCTGGCTGACCTCAAGTCAGATCAGGAGGTGATGGGGAAGCACGTGAAAGGGATGCTGGAACAACTGAAGGGTGTTCGGTCCGATGTGAGTCCCCAGTCCCCAAACTGGATCCCTAGGAGAGTGAGGTGTGAGGGTCCCTGTCCCAGGGCTGAGCTCTGTCTCCACTGTTTCAGGTGGAAGCACAGTTCCCGGCATGGGTCAGCCGGTTCCTATCGCAGCCCCAGCGGGATGGCACCGCCAGCCTTGTCCTTCGGCGGGAAGATTTGCAAGCAGAGCTCCAGGTTCTGGAGCGCCGGATTCTGGACAAAATCCAAGAGGACCAGAGGCTGTCAGCACGGGATGCTCAGGCTGGCATCGGAGTGGCCCTGCGACAAGGGGGGACCACAGGAGTGACAGAGGAGGTGAGTTCTGGACTGAGTCCCAGGGACATGGCGACAGCCAGAGGCATTGGGTTGGGATAGTGGGATGGGGAGCTGGCACAAGTGCCTGGCAGATGGCTGAGCCATGGGGACAGCCCTTACAGCTTGGGACATTGATCCTGGGCTCGCATCCCGTTTGGCAAGAGCATTCCCGAAACTCCTCTCTCCTTTCTTTGCCACCAGTCTTCCCTGGGCTGTTCCTGTGCCCTAGCTTGGAAGGGGTTGTAGGTGGCAATATCCAGAAGCTTGTGAGGCTCCTGTTTTCTTAAAATCCATGTTTCTGCTTGTGTGTCTTTCCCTCCAGAAGCAGGGCAGGTGCCAGCAAGGCATCCACAGGGTTGAGCATCTTGCTTACCTCCCTCCTCCAACAGTGCCACACAGTCACGTGGAGCAAAGTATTTCAACAGAATGACACCACGGGAAAAAATGAGCCTGCTTGCTTTGGAAAGAGTTGTTTGGCAATTCCCCATGGAGGGAGGGATCAGGCAGGATTAGCAGTCCCTGCAGCTTGTGCAGGCTTTACAAAATACACAAAGTTTATACCCAGAATGGTGCTGCAGGGTCCCAACTTTTGGGGTTGGCTCCTGAGGGATGCTCTCGTTGCCTCCAACTGCCATGTCAGATTTTCCAGATGGGGATCCCGTGGGACAGTATAGGGGGGATAAATAGATGATGCTGGGGAGGATTGGCTGGGCTGTTGAGTTGTGTCTGGTAACCATTGGCAGGTCTGGGGCCAGCCTACCCTTTAGGACAGGCAAGCCCAGCATGCCTGGGTGCTGGCCCTTCACTGCACAGTGTTTCTTATCAGGGGTATTTTTAGCAACCTCTGACGAGGCTTCCCAGCCAAGTCCTCTTGTTTTTCCTCTGGTGATTCATCCTCTGGTTGTTCTGTGGGAAGGTTCTTGTACCCTCCCCATCCCCAGGGACTGGAGTCAGGTGGGGGCTGGGACACCCGGCCTGGCTTTTCACCCCTCTTGTGTTCTCTGCTCCCACCACAGCAAGTCCATCTCATTGTGGGTCAAGCCCTGAAGCGCTACAGTGAGGACCGTGTGGGGATGGTGGACTATGCCCTGGAGTCAGCAGGTAGGTGGTGGTGGTGGTGGCTGTCTCCCTCCCTGGAATGAGTCAGCCAACCTGGGAAGGGCTGTCACAGGGCTTACCCTCTGCCGTCCCCTCCCCAGGGGCCAGTGTCATCAACACCCGCTGCTCAGAGACCTATGAGACACAGACAGCACTTCTGAGCTTGTTTGGCATCCCCCTGTGGTACCACTCACAATCCCCCCGTGTCATCCTGCAGGTAGGCACCCTTGGGGGCGAGACCCCACAGAGGGATAGGATGGGGTGGGAGAGTTCTCACATGAACTCGAGGGCTCTTATCAGGCTGTCTCCCTAAACAAGCAGCCAGGCTGATGTCAGTGGGGGAAAGTGGCAGTGATGGTGATAACCTTGCTGGTGTCTCACTCCTGTGCTCGTAGCCAGATGTCAACCCTGGGAACTGCTGGGCATTTCGTGGGTCCCAGGGCTTTGCCATCATCCGCCTGTCCGCTATCATCCGCCCGACGGCTGTGACGCTGGAGCACATCCCAAAAGCCCTCTCACCCCAAGGGACCATCCCCAGTGCCCCCAAGGACTTTGCTGTCTACGTGAGTGCCTTTGCCAGGACCTGAGGGAGAAGTGGGGTGACATGGTGGGAGGGTGCTGCAATGGAGGGTGTTAGGGGCCTTGCTTGCTCTCCCCTCTATCTGACTGTGGGGTGTTCTGGGGGTGGGTGTTATCTCAAAGAGGAGGAAGAAGCAGTACTGCAGGGGCACAAGGGGGAACACCAGGGTTTTGGGGGACACTGGGAAAGAGGGGATTGAGTAGGTGTAACTCAGTCTTCTCCCTGCTCCCTCATCCTTTCCCACTGGCTCCCATCCCCACTTGTCTGTTTTTGGCCTGGAAGAACAGGAGAGGGGGGCCAAGCAGTGTCTCCATCTTCTGCCCTGGGTGTGCTCATCACTTCCAGTTCTCCCTGTCTGACCACCCCTGGTTCTCCCTTTCTGCCTCCCTGCCCCTTCCATAGGGCTTGAAAGAAGAGAAAGAGGAGGAAGGCCTTCTTCTGGGGCAGTTCACCTACAACCATGATGGTGACGCCATCCAAACATTCTACTTGGAGGTAAGTGCTTTATTCTTGGGACTTTAGAAGAAAATGGGGCCTCTCTTAAGCCCTCAAGAGCTCTCAAAGGCTCAGTTTTTCCCCTTCTCCTCTTCTTAAGGGTGATGCGGTGGGCACGTACCAGCTGGTGGAGCTCCGGGTGCTGAGCAATTGGGGTCACCCCGAATACACCTGCATCTACCGCTTCCGTGTGCACGGGAAGCCAGCCCACTGACCCCCAACTCCTGCACGGGATGAGGATGCAGGAGAGGGGTTCGTCTGGTTTGCCGCTTCGCACACAGAAACCCTGGGATGTGCCAGCAGCCGCCCTGGGAAGCTGCTCCCCTCTGGGGAGGAGAAGAGCTGGTCTTTGAGGGATAAGGCTTACACTCTTCCACGGACCAGGGTGGTGAGCATCCCACGTGGGTCCTAGCGCAGCCTGGCTTGTTTTCAGCGTCCATCGGACATTTTAAACTTTTTAAAGCTAATTTTTTTTTATTTTTTTTTTTTTTCCAAATCGGGTCTGCGCAGCCCCTTGTCCCCACTGCCCTGCTCTCCTCTCCTGCACCTTGTGTTGCTGGGGCTTGGGAAGGGGCTATGCAATTTTGTGATGTGCTTCACGTGGGCTTGGGCGAGACGTGGCATATGGGACCACGGTGACCGGCTCGGTGTTGCCGGAGTAGGTGGGAGCCACAGGGTGTGGCCACCGAGTCTTCTCCCCTCTGCTGCGGGGTCATTTCTCCTGCCTTGGTGTTGGTTAGGTCAGGAACTGGATCATTTAGCCCGATGCTGGGCTGGTAGAGGGGAAATAAGACAGTATTAATGAAGTATTAGCATAAAACTAACGGTTTGGGGCAGCAGGAGGGGAGAAATTTGGCAGGTGTTGGTGGCAGGGGCTGCCTTGGTGCTGCCGTCTGTCTGTTAGAGCCCTCCTGCCGCCGGTGACCGCCTTGGGTCTTGGCAATACCTTTGCCCCCCACCCTGGCTGGCCGGCTCCCCAGTGGTAAGCTTGATGATGCTATTGAAAACTCCTGTCGCCTGCTTCCCCTTTGGGGGTTTGTTCTGTGTTTTGTTGGTTTTGTTATTTTTTTTAAGGGGGGGCAGGGAGGGGGGTGTTGTTTTCCAGTTGGGGTATTGGGGTGATGGTTTTGTTTTGTTTTTTTGTAGTAACAAAAACACTTTCCATGCGGTTTTTACTTAAGAGGAGAAAGCTATGTGGTGCCACTCGAGTGAGTGGCTTAGACGCAGAAAGGGCTAGAGCTTTGTTCAGTAGGACAGCATGTGCAGTAGGACAAGCTAGAGTAAGATGAGCAGAGCTGCTTAAAATAAGCAGCACTGCTGGCTTGGTAGCTGGATCTGGGAGACAAGGTCCTCTGTGGACTGCTGCTCCGTGGGGTGCTGCTCAGGGTACTCCTTGCTCCGGAGATGTTCTCCGAGACTGCAACACGTGGCTCTGGGCTCTCCCCCCTGGCTGAATCTGTATGCAGGTGACTGCTGGCAGCGAGCAGGACCTGCTGCCCCCCTGCTCTGCATGTCTCTTGGCTGTCTCTTAGGTGGCAGGTGGGATGGAGAGGAGATGGCTTTCCCCAGGGGTTGCCGGTGCTTTCCCTTGGGAGCAGCCGGGCCTCCCTGCACCTGCGGTAGCATTGTCACCTCCTGGTCCCCGATGGCAGATGGCTGGCAGGGCACGGCCTCCTTTCTCTTGGAAGGGTTCCCTTGCCCTCCTGCCTTCTCCTCACTGGCATCACTCTGCTCCCCCAAGCTTGGTTGCAGGGGACCAGGCTGAAGCAGCAATGGGGAGTCCTACCTGCATGGGGCACTTAAATCATGTCTGTACCCATCATGTGGTGGGGGGAGAGGGGGAACTGCAGCAAAGATGCACAGGGACCTTCCCCAGGGTGAGGAGTGCCAGGGGCATCTGGCCGCTGCACCTCTTGGCTGCCTCCACAATTAGTTTGGCTTATGCTCTTGGACAGCTTTTGTAAGCTCCACATTTGTCTTGCATTTTGTTGAAAGAAAAGCTAAAGGGCTCGAGTT
Source organism: Phaethornis superciliosus (assembly GCA_023637945.1). NCBI lineage: Eukaryota > Metazoa > Chordata > Aves > Apodiformes > Trochilidae > Phaethornis > Phaethornis superciliosus. Next base: position 59,837,595 of record JAJQWJ010000001.1, on the reverse strand, counting down.
TAGTATTTCATCCCCTGCCTGATGCTGGCATCGTCTTTCCCCAGAACCATGAATTGCTTCCTGCTCTAGTCTGTAGTGTCCTGTTCTAGTCTGAAGTGCTGCAGGGTGAGGGGTGTAGAGGAGAGGAAGGGGCTGAAGAAGTGTGCCTTGATGTGCTTTGGGCAGAGGTGCTGAGCCTTCCTTCATGCTGGATGAGGAGGATGGTAGCACAGCCTTTCTTGAAGGGTCTTCTCACTCCAAGCAGGGATGCAAACCCAAAGGGTGCAGCCCCATCTCCAGCAGGTTAAAATTACCCTGTGGAGCCCACTGCAGAGCTGAGAGGCCCCACTGCTGGGAGCGAGCAGACCTAGGGCCAGATCCAGTGACTATAAATTCTCTCCTCTATTGAGCATAGTCTTAATTCTTGGCATCCACAGCCAAAGTTATTTTAAACTTGCCTACAGCTGCCCTCTTGCCTTGCAGTCATGTCTGTGAGTGCCTGGTATACACGGAGCTGTGCTTTTATGAATGTCTAGACCTGCCCTGGACTCAGCAGTGCAGCGCCTGTGCTTAACAGAATAATAAAGACAGAGGAGAGATGAAGCTCTCCCCCTTCCTCAGAGGTTCTCTGGTTGCAGGAACAAGTGCCATGACCATGACAGGGCTGGAAAACCCCTTTTCTTACTTCACTGCTGGCTCCCTGGCCTGTGGATTGAGCTGTCATAGTAGATGATCTCTTGCTACATGGGGCGTGCTGGTGAGAGGTGAGAAAGGGGAACAGAGTTGGAGCAGGGTCCTGTGGGAGTGTTAACCACTAGCTACGGGGCAGGCAGCTTTGGGATTTAGAAGGTGAGCTTGTTTTGCCCTTTGAAAATTAAAAGTCTGCTGTTGTGGAATCAAACAAACCCCCTGGAGACACAAGCAAGGGGGTTGGTTACCCTGGAGTTTTATGCTCTTCTGTAGAAGATAGTGCTGGTTTTGGAGGCTTCACCATGCTGACTGCATAAGGATCCCCAGGAAGGCAGGCTGAGGTTATGTGTGGTTATTTCAGCCCTCAGGTTTCAGCAGTGGTGCTGAGCTGCATCCCAAGCACCTCCAGGAAGTGCCCAGGCAGCTGCTTCATGCCAGCAGCATTTCTGTAGCACCCTCCTGAGCTGCAAAGGGAAAAGAGGGCACATAAAACTGCTGCTTCAGCACCATGCATCTCTGCTCGGGGTTATTTAATCCTCCTACTGATGCAGAAGACGAGCCTGGTGAGGTGGAAGAAATGCAAAACAACTGTCAGAGCAGATATCCCTTATTTTCTCCTTTCCCTGCTCCCCCCCGGGCCCTCCTGTTCTCCCTCCTTTATGCTTTGCCCTTCACATGGGTTTTGAATTAACCCTGCAAAAACAGATGGTTACAGGCAGGAGATAAGTCTGTATTTGATGCTGTAGCCTGTTGCAAATGCTGCACTGTTTTGTTCATTTAATTTTTTTTTAATAAACAGATTGTAATTTATGCCTATGCAAGGAAAAAAAAAAAGACCAAGACAAATAAATGATATCAAAACTGCTGTGAGCTTTTTGAGTGTTTTGCAGGTCAGTTTGTTGGTGGGAATGATGCACAAGTAGTAGAGTTATTCTTGTTGCTGCTGCTCTTTGTATTCTCATGGCAAATTCTTATTTTCCAGCCTGACGTGCTAACTCTGGGTCACCAGTTTTCACTTTGTCATCAAGCAGGCTCTGGAACACAAAACCTGCTTGAAGCAATGATGAGAACAAGCCCTACTCTTAAAAACTTGTTGGGACTCTTAACCTAAAAATACTGCATTTTTAAAATAACTTCCAGCAGTGTAGGTCTGTGATAGACCCTGGCTGTCTACTCATCCATCCTGCAGTGACCATGAAGCTGTCCCTGGGCATCAGTCTGTCCCCTGCCTTATGGCTGTGAGCAGAGCCCAGCTTGGCCCTGAGGAATGATTAATTAAGGGTAGCTGTATGTTGCTGTCTTTTCCTTAACATGGGCTGTAAATTACTCAGCAGGCAACTAAAAACAAGTAGGAAGGAAATGTCCTCACCAGACGGAAGATAACCTAGAGCATAAAAAGGGCTGTAAAAGGGGAAATTGGACTGGCTTAAGCAGGAGGAGGGTCACACTGGTGTCTGCTTAAGGAGGATGGGCTGAGGCTGGCTTGTGTTGAGGAGTGCCCATGAAGCTCCTTGCAGAAGACTACTCCAGGGAAAGTCTTGTTCTCTGATGGCCTTGGACCAGCCACCTCCAGATGGGGAGGGGCTGCACAAGCCCTTTGCTCCAGCTCTCAGACCAATGCTTAACTGGGAAAGGGCTGTGCAGGACAGAAAAAACTTTGGTGAACCTCTGAGATCAACTCAGCAACAGGCCGCTTCCAAGCCCTGCAGAGTCCAACAGTACCTACAGGAACAGGTGAGATGCACGTGGCTGCAAGAATGTGGGGAAGTACAAGCTTCTGCAGGCTGTGCAGAAGTGCTGTGCTAAAACTGCATTCTTTAGCAAAGTGTGTCTGACTCAAATAGATTGGACTCAAATAATTTGCTCTAGCAGCTCTTCATACACGCATTTCATGCAGCACAGCTCACACCATGCGAGTGTTCTCATTTCACTACCACTCTTGCCATTGAGAAACACTAAATCTGGGGCAGAGTAAAAGCTGTCAGGGCTGTGCAGAGAGGCTCAGCAGCTCTTCTGTGCCATCCCTCTGCCATCACTATGAACACAGCCACCTATTGCAGCCAGCAAAGGAGCACAATGGCAGGTGCTAAAGCCGCAACTTCAGTTTTTCCAGAGGGACGAAAAAACCCAAGAAGCCATACTTTAACTTGGAACAAACTTTTTTAAAATTTATTTTATAGATCACACCAGCCTGAGTGATCTTTGAATGCTGGTCACAAAAGAGAGATCACACCACCTCCTTTGCACAAATTGAAGTAAACCCTCTTCCAGTCTCAGCAGTCTCCTTCATTTGGAGCATAAGGAATGGAGAAAGAGAAAACCGCCTGGAGCTCCCTGCTCCCCTCGGAAGCAGAGAGCAGTGAAATCAGATGCAGTTTGATGCTGCTACAGGGCCAGAAGACAACCCAATCAGGCCCTTGTGCCCTGTTTAGCCACACTTCACACCCCCTCACAATGCGGGTGCTATTAGTGTTGTAGCCGCCTATAGTTCCTCCCCCGCCAGGAGAGTGCTGGTATTTAGGCAGATAGCTTGGAAAGGACTGTCTGACCTCCTGCCTTCCACCCACCTTCAGGCCACTGCAGTCTCTAAGGCAAAGTACCCTCATCTCCAAACCCCATTTCCTCACCTCTCCCATGCCACTTAATGCTCTTGGAGTGCTGGTGCTGGCATGGGGAGACGTGCTCTCCTCCCCTGAGCCCACCCTCAGTCAGTCAGCACGGAAAGCCTCTCTCAAGTCACAAGGTGAACTGGAACTAACTCCCCACACAGGGGCCATGGAGCCATGGAGAAACAACCCACTAAGAAGAGACAGAAACTTTTCAGTCTCCTTCTAACTAAAAATTAAAAGTCCTTCATTAGAGGAGGAAGCCCTCAAGAAACTGAGGCTGATCACACCTGCTGGGGAAAGTCACAACTTGCTGAGGATGCCACCTCCTCCCATGAAGTGCTCCCACTGCTAACCACAAGCTGGCAGAGGATAACTCCTCTTATGGGAGCCAAGTAAGAGGCAGAGTTAGAAAAGAGCTCAAAGGAAGCAGGGAACTGATCACCTCCACAACCCAGGGTTAAGAAACATGATAACAATCAAGTTAATTTATAAACCATCCTGGCAGGGTCTTCCCAAAGAAGCTAGAATTTGTCATTAAAAAATATAAAAATACAATATTAAAAAAAAAAAATTACTCTGTGCTTCCAAACCTGAAAGCACTTCTGTAGTTTGGTACCAATTCATCATTGCTCACTTTGGCCAAGAGGAGAGAAGACAAATCCTTCCTCTGCCAAGGGAAAGTTTGGCTCGTGAGTTCCAGAGAAACTTTTTTGGAAATCACAGAGTAAACAAAATCAAGGGAAGGCAATGTTTGCCCAAAGTTGTCTCTGTCCATCGAGGTGAGAAGGCTTCCTCTGGCTCAAGGGATGGACCAAGTGTTCCTGCATTATATTCCTAATACTGTCAGTTGAGCTGCAGCAGCCTGGAGGGGCAGGTTCAATTTGCTCCAATGTGCACTGCACAAACAAGGGGAAAAGCAGCATGATGGGAAGGGGAACAGGATGGGCAAATGACTGCCCATTTAATTCTGTCTCTGATTAAAATCTTAAGTGCCATCAACATATTTGACAAGGACATTTAGTATAGGATCCCTCAGATTAGCATCGAGAACAGTTTTCCAGTTTGTTTCCGTCTTAGATCTCCAATTAATGAACTTCCTTGCCATCTGTCCAACTTCAGTCACCACAACATTAAACGAAACCCACTTAGACATAGTTTAAGATGAAGGGAAACCAGAAACATATTTGACACGAGGCCAAAGCGGTGAAGAAACAATGCCCTATGGAGCCATCCTAAGCAACGTGTTTTTAACCTTTGCAAGTCTGAAGTTTCAGGCGTTTGATAAACCCCTGGATTTGAGACAGCAAACAGGAGGAGAGCAGCAAGTCCTGTGGACAGAACGGGGTGAGGGAGGAGGGAGGCAGCTAACTGGCTCTTCGCAGTTCTATCCGGACTCTCATCTTCATGCACACAAAATATAATAAAAACTAATAAGAATAAAAACTAAGCCCATGATGTACAAAAATGTGTCGACAGGGGGAGGAGGAAGGTGTCAGTTACTCAGTTCTGTGTGTCTCATCACCTTCATTAGCTTATAAATTATGCTCCTCTCCATTGCTTCCTCCAGGAAGGAGGGATGATTCTTCTGCAGCCAATCAGCTGGGATGGGTTTTGGTTTAAGCTGCTCTGGATCTTTTGGATAAGAAATGAAGGGAAGGGGAAGAATTCCTCAGAGGGAGGTGGAGTAAGAAATTCAGCAGCCACTGGCAGGAGTCACACAGGCTCCCTGAGACTTCACTTTATGGCGCTGACCTCCACGTCGCCGGCCTCCTCCTCCGACTTTTGACTGAAAAACAAGAAGTTACACTTTAGTGTGCAGCAATCTCTGAATCTGAGCATCAGAATGGCAGGAGTTCAGATGGAACACACACACACACACACACACACACCCCGGGAGTGCAGTTGTGACTGATCAGCTTCCTGCCACTGCAGGAAGGAGATAAGGCATGAAGGAAGGTGGAGAGACAGATACACCAGCCCTTCAAGCTGGGATGGACCTGATTTCCCAATTTTGTGAATGCTTCAAACTCCCAGGAGAATCATCAGGTGCTATGCAGTCAGCACCTGGTAAACCAAGGCCTCAAACTCCCTTGGTTTTGTAGAGAATGGAAGAAGAGTCCCCCACCCTCCTACCAGGGGTTTCTGGCTAACCTCACCCTGTTCCCAGCCTCAGGCAGCAAGCCCACCATTCTCTTTTTAGCAGCCAAATACCTTATTGCCCTCACGGACATGGGGCTCTTCATCCAGCGCAGGCTGAGAGGAAGCAGCAAGGAGAAAGAGGCAAAGGTAAGCAAGAAGAAAAGCAACACAGGCTCTCCAGGAGGAGGGATGAAAGGAAGAGCAAGCTGGGAGCATTATTTACAACCACAGTGACACTACAAGAACACAAGAAGGAGGTGGGGGATCAGTAAGAAGCCACAGGCATATGCCAGCCTGGCTCAAGAGGGCAAGATCTGAGCCAACTAAGAAAGCTAAAATTAGGAGGAGAAACACTGACCAGGTCTCTTGACAAAGTCAGTTCACTTTGCTAGATAAGAAAACTAAAAGTAGACACTCATGCAAAAAAGGTGATAAATAGTCCCCAAAGCCTGCAATTAGAATTGAGTTTCCCATTCCTTTTGGACAAAAAACGTTAGTTATCTGTCTCAGACAAGATGCACTGACAAGTCCTAACCAACAAAACCTGGATAAAACTCAAAAGAAATAAGCTTTTCCTCTTCCTTCAACATTTTCATCTTCTTTCCTTGACAGGGCAGATGACCTGTGTTTGATACTACTAATTAGGTTGTAATTTCTCTAGCAATGTTTTACCTCTTACTCAGACAGCAGGGACACATTTTGTGACTGGCTGTTACATGCTAGCTACCGGGTGTATGAAGATGCATCTTCACTGTGAGCAGTGAACAAACAAGTAGTGAACAGGTTGCCAAGGGAGGTTGTGCAGCCTTGCTCCTTGGAGCTTTTAAAGACATGACCGTATAAAACCCTGAGCAAACTGGTCTGACCTCACAGCTAATCCTACTTGGAACAGAACGTTGCATTAGGCACTTGCTGAAGTCCAATATGAATTGTCCCAGGACCACAAGCTGCTAGCTGATGAAACATCAGCCATGAGGAGTCATCCAGTCATCAAAAACCCAATTTCTGCCGCAGGACTGCTTACATTTCTATATGTTTCTGCTGCACATTGAGTTTGAAGGTGAGTTCAAGGGTATGAGGGAATAATGCTTGTGCTTTAGCATGCCCTTCCTCCAACAGGTGAGACCAGGATGCAAACAGCTAGGACAGACATGGTATTTTCCTCACTTACCAATGGTTGCAGAGCCATAGGTGTCAGCGGCACTGCTGCTGTTGAGGGGGCCTCATCTCCAGCTGGTGGGCCTCCAGCTGCCATCCCAGCTTGGGGAACACCATCCTCTCGTTTTGTAACAGCTCCCTTCTTGGTTGACTGCATCTTGATCTGCTGTGGCTTGGAGTTCATTGGCGAATTATTGGTGGTCTGGAGTAACTGCACATTACAAAGGAAGAGGCCAAAATCAGCATTAAAAAGGTCAATACGGAAAGGTTCAATGTTGCTTTTTAACAAAACACATTGAGAGAATTGATACTAATAGCCATTGAGAGAACTATAGAGCAGCAGCTGTTCAAAGAAATCTGGGCTCCTGCACTGTCCTCAAGAACCCTTAGAGGGTGGAAAGGGACACTCAGCTGAGGTGACACTTATCCCTCTGCAACTCAGAGGTACAGCTACAATTTGTCAGAAAGAGACGAAGCCATGACAACCAGAGGAATCTGGCTCACCCCCCACAGTCCCAATCCCTCATTCACAGCAGCTAAAACCCACCAGATGACAAAGCACACTGTTCACCTGCAACCCACATCAACGCTGGTGTTTGTGATCGAAGGACGGCCTCTTCCCTCAATTTCCCAGAGCTATTGGGATTCTCATGCTGGCTTCTCAGTGCCAAAAGCAGCCAATGGGAAAAAAGAGTCTGACTCTCCAGCCTTTACCTTAGTGATGGTGCCCACAGCTTTGGTGCGGCCTTCACGGAAGACCAGACGCTGGTCTATATGCAAATATTCTGGGGTTTTGATGAAGCGGAAGTGCACTGTGGCTTTGTCCCCCGTCCGTAGGCAGTCCTTGTCCATGCTGAGAATTGTGGCCGTCTGACGGATGCTGCCACAATGCACTGTGAATGTAATGCACAAAGGCTTTCAGAATAAGCTTCAGCCAGACTTCTAAGGCAGCTCTTGCTGCCCTACAGCTAACAGCACCAAGTTTGGAATGTAAAAATATACTGTGCACAAAAGACTACATGGGTCACGTGGCTGCCTCTGTTCTGTCCTCAAAAAGAGAACACACATGAGCTAAAACAGATGGCTTGGAACAGAGGCTATCCTGAAGCATCCTCAACAGAATCCTATATGCCAAGGCTATAGAGGGCAGGACCTAAAGCAAGTCTCTCTGTCAGTATTTGAAGCTGAAGAATCTTTGCACCCCAAAGATGTGGCTCAGGGAGGCTCCAAGTACACTTGTAGTCACATATTTCTTTTTATCTACAGCCTTTGCCACTCTCTCTCTAATACATTGCTGAGAAAAGTCAGACCAGGAACTGTGGCTTATATTCAGGCTGACAGAGCCATTGGGAGAAAAATTATCTCAGGATAGAGCTGATACAAACTGTTACCACTGGGAAACAAAGATGGGACAAGACTGACACATACCCATGGCCTGATATCGTGGGCTGATGGTGGTGGGGTGATGGAGCACCAGAATCTCTGCCTCAAACTCCCACGATGCTTGTGGATTCAGGCGGGGTGACACCATTACCATGCCTTTCCGGATGGAAGAACGCTTGATCTGAAAAGCAAAAAACCTTACTGTCATTCTCCAGGGAAGAAATTTTCTTCTGTGGCTGACTGCATCCAGAAGGATCCTAAAGGATGTCACAGATGCTAACTTGTGCTCACCAAAAGACAAAGGCTGAGCTGTTTAGCAGTCTGTACCATTGTTATGCAAAGGTTGCAAAAATCGAGTTCAGGTGAAGTTTCTAACAAAGTTTTAATTAGAGTACTGGGAATGATGAACACTGACACAGAAGTTTTGACTTGCTTATCCTTTAAAAGCAAAATAGAGACCCTGGTTGCACAGTATTCAAGCAGATGATCTCTTCAAATGCATGATGTCTGTTAACAAAAAGCAGTAAAACCAAGCATGTGAAGTTTGGTATAGCTTAAACTATATCACCTAAAACTCAGTGCAGCTTCTATTGACTGAAACGTTTCACCAGAGGAATCACATCAAATTTTGCTAATTCTTAAACCCCAAATCATGCAGTGGGTACTACAATTTGAGAGGAAGAGTGTAAATGCCCTGTCTAGGCCACTAATGCAGTTGCAGAACAACAGGAGACATTGCTTGCAATGCCTCTGCTCTGTCACACGCCCAACACTATTCCTCACTACTTTGGGTCCCACTGCTATTACCTGGCAGCTGTCAGGTGGAGCAACCAAGGCACAGGACCCACAGAGGTTCTACAGGATTTTAATGGGCTGTGAAATGAGGCAGCTGAGGCTCACAGAAGCAGTCTGATTGTAGCTCTAAAATGAGCACTTTAAAATGAGCAAGGTGGTTCCTGTTCTGGGTGTCTGGAGCAGATCACCTCACCTTTTTCAAAGCAAAGGAAGCAGTCTGGCCTCCCCGCACTTCTTTGACCGGCATTCTCTTGCGGTGGATGGACTTGACAGCAATAGGTAGGAAGTTGCCAAGGGGATCTGGCCCCAGCAGCAGGGTGTCATTTAGCTTGATGAGGCCTCTCAGTGTTGTCCCAGACACAACTGTTCCTACACCCTATGCCAAAAAAGAAAAAAACAAAACAGTAATTAGGGTTACTTCACCATACCAGGAGAAAGAGATCTAGAACTTCCCTCTCTGGGGATGATGCCTTCTTCTCCCATCTGAAAGAGGGAGGAGAAAATTCTTCCCAATACCAGGCCCCTTACCGGGACAGAGTAAGTATCATCTATCTGGAATTCTGCTGGCTCTTCTTCCCTGTAACTGGTCCGTGGAGACAAGAGATTAAGAAACATCTTCAGCAAATCTAGGTTCTCCCCGGTGACATTTGAAATCTGGAAAATCGGGCACATCCTGTATAGGAAAATTGATGAAAATGGAGTTAGTTCACCTTCCTGCCTGGAATTCCATGTGTAGGGACACATCCAAAATCTTGAGACTGAATTCAATACACACTGCTAGGAAGGGAGAGCCTGGCAGCCAGTCATATGCACAACACCCCATGTTTGAAAACCTGCGACATCACCTCTGCCTTTTAATGACATTCAGGAATAGGTGTAAGGTTCCATGACTGAAGGAAGCCGAATACCCTGCCTTCTTCTGCAGACTGCCCAGAAGCAGCCTCTCATTTCTGCCTCAGAGAAGGGAACACAAGCAGGTCAAGCTCAGAACACATTCTTATGGAATCAACACACCACATGGCAGATGCAAACTTCACACATCTAGACAAGGGGACCCTCTTTCTGAATCTCCTCACCCGGTCTCCAAGTAGGATTGAAAGAGAAACGACTGTCCTCTACTCCCGTTACCTCTCTGAGCTGAAGTTGGAGGCTGTTACAATGACATCATCCTTGCTCTGAACCAGCACGGGAATCTTCCTGCACCCTGGGGACTTCAGCAGTCGCTGTAACAGCTTCAGGGTTTCTTAAAGGGTGAAATGAATATTGTTAGGGCAGCAGCTCCCGTCTTTACAAATCGCTTTTGTGGGGTCTCTCCCCGAAGGGAGACTGGTGCTTTTGTCACAAACAGACAGGAGAAGATGGCTAAAGGTGCATGAGACCAAGTCTGCTGCAGCCCAGGTGGGACTGAGGAGCCATTCCATCTTCCATCTCATGCCAGCTAGCCTGCTGCCAAGCAACACCATACATGAACAGACATACATATTTGCATCTGCAGGTGCAATGCTGTGAAGTAGACATTTTATAGCTTTCTACTACGTAGCTTTAAGCAGCTGCAAGGTATTTCCTCTTCCTATAATAGTTTTCATATTGAACTCGATAAAACCAGCAGCACTCAGGATTTGAATCATTTGAGAACATGTGAGTTAGAAATCAATTTTGACCAAACCAATCTCAACACACTTTCCCTGGCAATCGCCCTGCCCTATAAGGTTAGAAAAACATGAAAGAGGTAAAGATCACGATTATCAACTAGCACAGTGTAAATGGGCCAAATCCAGAAATAAATACTTTGTGACAAAGCGGATGGGTCCCACCTTTGATCTTTTGCCTCTTTAATTTCTTTTCTAAGCCTCATATATCTACACAGTGGCATTACCCAATACCCTAGCATCAGCCTCCTGCAAAGTGCATTACAACAGAAGAGGAAAAAACCCAACAGGCTAGTAAGGGCTGAAAAGAGCAAATTAATATTCTATAACTGTCATCCAATTAGATGCTTTTTGTGAACAATGACTGCCTATGGGAAAGTAATGTTTTGGATACAGAAACACAAATATCTAATCATGCCATCTGTTCTTCACACATACACTTGAGCCAGGTCTTGTGTCTATTTAATTTAAACACACATGACACAGGAGTGGCTTCTTTCAAGAGCAACTCTGCTCTACTCACCCCGAACCAAATTTTCCCCTTCCTTCCCAGTTATTATCTTATGGTTATCTTACATTTATTTGCCAACTACCTATTACAGAGACATTCAGATTATCTTCTGACCACATGCGCCTGTTTACCTTTAGTTTTTTTACAATAATGAACTAACCACAGACAGTACTGGGAGCGTTCTCTTTCCTAATCCCTACGACTGATTATCAAAACAACTATTGCTCAGATTAACCACAGCATGTTCCTGAAGGTATGAGAAATATATCAAGAGAATTTTAGAGGTGAAAGTTGGTCACAACCTGAAAAAATGCCACACAAACGTTAAGAGGACACTGCTGGGGTCAGAGGTGCTGCTTTAACTGCTGCTGAGCAAAAATTTTACTAGTCCCTGCTGCCCCCCTGCCACACCTGCTTATGTCTAGTCCAGCCCTGCCACCACAGCACATATATGAACCTGCTCTGAACCATGATTTATTAAGTGTTTGTTGGATGGGTGTTCAGACAGAGGAAGGAACTGCTGTAGTTATGCCAGTGTATCTGAGAAGTGCCCAAGTGAGAAGAATGTATAACAACCAGCAGCCCCTTCACCTAACACCTGCTGGACATCAAGTTTAAGCTGTGATCACAGCTTAAGATCACACTCAAACTGTGGGCAAGGAGGAAAGTTTTCAAGAGAACTTCCAGACATTTCCTCCAAGTTTAAATACCCAGAGAGAAGGCAAAGCCACAGCCTCAATTGTATGCTGCTTCTCTTAGAGCTCAATTAATCAAAATCCTGTATCAAACACTTTTGGGTTGCCCAGATGAGTACCCCCAGTCAGGTAATTTTGAAATGGTGATTACAAGTGAAGTGCTTGCAAAATGGATAGATTTCTGGAAGTTCTTCAAGATACAGTCAAAAACAGATAAAGCAGCTTTCCTCCAGCAGTAGTTCCTCAACTCAAGCACAGAACAGCACAGACAGAAGTAAGAAGCAGCCCTGAAGAGAGCTTGTAAGGACTCACCTTGCAGGATGTTGGCAGGGCACATGTCAATCTTGGTCACGACAACAAAGACAGGAACGTTAAGTGCAAGAGCCAGGCCCAAATGCTCCTTGGTCATTCCAACAATCCCAGCGTTACTGCCAACCTACACCAAGGATACACGAAATGGTGATGTACAGTTGTCCTGCACTGAGGTGGGTTGTAGAGAAGGTCTTGTGTCAGACATGCAGTAGACTGTGCTTAGGTTGTAGATGTATCATTGGGACAGCATGAGCAGACTCAGCTCATTTCAAATAGTCTTGGACATTGGCTAAGGACTTGTTTCTCCTCCATTTTAACAAGGTTTTGTGAAGTCTAAAAATCTTCCAGTTTTCAAGAACCATATATCTTGGGCTTGTTGGACACTAACAGTCCTGAAGCACTTGCCACAGAGTCCTAAGAAAATACCCACAGTGGTTGCCACTCTACACCTCTGAGAGATGCTGCCACCCTTCACAACCCCACAGGAGGAGTACAATAGGAAAGAAACTGAGGCTGTTAAATGTTTGAACAGCCCCATTCTTGCTGGTACCATACATCTTTCTTGCTACCTACCATAAGCATGCAGAAGTCAGGTAGATGGCCGGTCATGCCGAAGACGGTAGTTTTCAGGTACTTTTCATGACCAGCTAGGTCAATGAAAGTAATGACCTTGGTGGATTTCTCACAGATCTTTGTCCATTCCAAGCTGCCACCGTGGCTATCAGGCTTGTTCACCACGTTGCCCTCACTGTCGAAGCCAAGAATGTCATTGCCCACGCTGCTGGTGCGGCCTGACTCAATTTCATGCTTATGGCGGAAGAGCTTTTGCCGAGCAAAGCCTCGGCCATTGTCGAGTTCACCATGTGTCAAGACACCCAGCAGAGTGCTCTTTCCTGCATCCACATTGCCAACCACTGCTACCCTGGAGGGGAAAGAAAGCAGGAGCCTGTTAAAATCTGGTTTTCTGAAGAAACAAATAATGAGGAAAACCAGAACACCGCTGCTCCTGCAAAGAATGAGCTTTTTTTCTCCCTAACCTCCAAAGAGGGACTGAAAAAATATCAGACCTTCACACGCAGAGAAAAGGTTCTTTCACAATCATTAGGGAACAGGGGAGATCCTAGACTCTGGGAACTGGGATGTCGAAGATGGTAGAAACCTATCACTGGTGTCCAGACCACAGTCAGCTAAATTTAATATTGTTTGATGCCATACTGAGCATCTCTTTTCAAAGCTCCATTCTCTGCAAACCAACACATACACTGTGGCACTTCAAAAGAAAGATTAAACCCCAAATCCCAACTTCGTCTATAATAGCACTGCCTCTTTCGTATTTCTCCTGTTGCAACAGCACCAGGTGCTAAAATTTAAATTTAAATAACATTGTTATTACCAGAAAAGGAAAAGATGGAATAACAATGAAATATTTTAGGAGAAAACCTGCTCCTACAGCTATCTTGTTCCTTGTCTCTGATAAAGGTGGCAGTTGGCAAATGCTAGAAATCCATTCCATCCAGGCCTGGGCAAACTCTCAAGTTGCACTACACAGGCTATTGTATGTCCATTAAAAAGTGACTTGGATCATCACAGTCTTGGAATGGAATTGAATCCTTAGTCAAAAGTATTGCGTTCCAGCAGCATGTATATATGCATACACATATAGACATAATATGAATGTGTGACTCCCTACTGGGATTCCAGCCCACAAAAGATCCCCAAACTGCAAAGCTGTCACCCAGACAGCAACAGCCCTTAGGTCAAGGCTGGCAAATCTCCACAAACAGTTTGTTCACAATAGAGATGCCAAGAACAACAAAAAGGCGATTTCATTAGCAAGGAGTGGTCAAACTCAATTGCTTTTGTTGGGTAGCTACAACACCCAGACTCGAATCAGTGCTGCTGGCTCATCATCAGGGACTGCTCACATGGTAAAAATGCAGCTGGGCTGCTGTCTAACCCTGTCTCCACCCAGCTCCTCACCTGACCTCCAGGAAGTCGTTGTCACCAACACGTTTCCGAACGAGGTAGTCGCGCACCTTGCCCCCTGCCTCCTGGTGCTCCCGCAGGAGAATCACATCTGCCTCGATCTGCTCTGCCATGCTCTTCAACGTGGCATAGGATGCTTCCATGTCTGCCTCGCTCAGACCATATTCAGTCCCATCTAGTTAGGAGGTTGAGGAGACACAGAATAGTCAGTGAGCACCACCTTGCAGTGACCAGCAGCAATCCTGTTCTGCCTGGGACATGGGACACTGATCAGGATTTATATGTGCACTGGAGGTGACAGCCATGTACATAGAATAAGCCCCCTCTACCCAAAATGAAAAAAGATGGTCTTCACTCTAGAGTCTTAAAAGATACTAGAAAAGTACCATCTTTCATCCAGAGGAGTTTTCTTCACAGTTTCTACCAGCAAGTACTTACGGACCAGCGAGAAAGACACATTCCTGTCTAATTCCCTTACTTCACTTGCTGAATGTACCTCGTGTGTTATTTCCCTTCAGTCAGAAAAAAACACTTCCTCTTGCATTGCAATAAAGGGAAAATCAGTAACAAAAGGGATGCTCTGACTGAAGTATCACCACAATTAACCAGCGAGTCTGTGACCAATTTAAACAATCGGCTTATTTTTGTAAAACCACATCCCAAGCACGCATTTTCTGCAAGTCTAGCCTGCACAGCAATTTCTTTAGCCCCCACGTACTCCAGTTAAAACAATGTTTTTGGCATGTCTCACTGCCTTCGCCCTGGCACTCGAGAGAAATGCTGACAGCACACGAGGCCAGAAAAAAACAGGGAGGCACGGCGGCCGCCGAACAGCCCACCCAAGCAAAGAGCTGACAGTCAGAGCAAGCCCATGGCAACTATCTACATTGTTTAAAGACTACCACAGCTCTCAGCTTCCCTCCCAACATAGGTGATGAGAAGCAGCATAAATTTAAGGCCAGAATCATCACCTGAGTAAGAAAAAACCACAACAAAGGTGGAGAGACACACAGCACATGGATGACCCAAGCTATTGCTGTGTGCGCATTCACACACATGGCTAATTCATCAGCTGGTGAGCAGTAACTGCAGTCTGCATGAACTAATCAGCATTTGAAGTAGTGCACAGCTGTACAACAAGTAGAGTTGCTGGGTGATAGCTGACCTAACTCATAAACTGGCTGAGAAGCTGCTCAGATGGGGAGAGGGGAACAAAAAGCACCATGTCTGGAGTCTTGGGTTGTAGAAGGGGAAGAAGAAGTAGGGGGGGATAAAAGGAGTGAGTAGGAGCCAAGGTAGAAAGGGAAGGGTCACTACTGATGCAGCAGTGAGCAACCTGGCAGCCTTTACTTGCACCTGGTCATCTGAGGCAGATATCCTTGATGACCAAAATACTGGTTGTTGTTTCCAATTTACAGAAAAGATCCCAATCTTCCTTGACTGCAGGAATCCCAAACGAAGTCAGAAGTATTAGCTCATGTTTTAAGAAACAAATGACTACTTCTAAGTATGTCATTGCAACAACCACCAGTTAACATCTTCACATTCTGGCAGAGAAAGCATTTATCAGCCTAACTGGCTAGATCTCCCCTGCAGGTGTGGTTATCCCAAATATCAAGGATTCGGACTACATGTGGGAAGCTCGCTTGGACACAAGAGTATTATCCCTGTGATACTGGCCACACAACAATTGATTATCTAATGCTGGCTTCTCTATGTTCTCTTCTTGCTTTGCAAGATACTAGGAAAACCCAAAAAGCACACAGTTCTGAGGTAACACAACTTCCTCCCTCCATTTTCTTGGCCAGATCTGGCACTAGGAGGACATGGGGTTTGTATTCTTCCTCAAATGTAGTA
Source organism: Phaethornis superciliosus (assembly GCA_023637945.1). Classification (NCBI taxonomy): domain Eukaryota; kingdom Metazoa; phylum Chordata; class Aves; order Apodiformes; family Trochilidae; genus Phaethornis; species Phaethornis superciliosus. The sequence goes on along the minus strand of JAJQWJ010000001.1, from coordinate 59,821,832 downwards.
ACTAGTGAAATGTCTTCAGCCTTATGCTAGCCACAGACAACTTTTCTGTATTCAGGAAAGAAGATTTCATAGCAAGGCCATGCTCAGTATTATTTTACCAGCATGAGATGCAAATATTCAAATCGTAAAAATGAACAAAAAGGCAATCCATGTAAAGTGCTAAAGCCTAAAAGGCAAATGACTGCAGTCACACCCCAGTTTATGTGACAATAAAGGCCTCATGCTGAGAAAAGGAAAACCTTTCTCTCCACAGTACAGACAAACACTATAAAAGTCAGCAGCATATATTTTGTCTATCCAATATATTCCTGTAGGGTAAAAATTGTAGTATTTACAATGGAGTAGTGAACAAAGCAGAAAGAACAAGACCTCCATCAGATATTGAGGACATCTGTGGTAAAACCGTTACAATAATTTCAGATCCTTCTTCTTTTGCTGGTATGCCCAGATATTTTACACCTTATTTTCAAAAACAACTTGTATGATTTTACACGAAAAATATGTTTAGCTCCACTGCTTAAGACAACAGCTGGCAGGAATAATATAAAAGAATCGGTCCCACATGTTCTGCTATATTTTATGCAGGTTTCCAAGTTATTCTGGAGAAGTAAGTACTACCTTCGGCAGCAGGCCAGTTAGATGAACTAGGTCTTTCTTAAAATTTTAATGTTCTTTGGGTTTTTTTCCTGAGGAACCTATACTCACCTGATCCTTGACCAATGACATAGATGGTCTCTCCGCATCCCTCATCAATCCTCTCTGACATCTGACGGAGCAAACTGTCATACTGCTCTGAAGTTGGACTCACCATCACCAGCTGGAAAGAAGTTCAAATATCCATTTGAAGCTAGATGTCAAGCAAGCAATTTCAAAACCAGATGCAGTCATAAGGACAATTATTCTGTGTGTTTTATAAAAAGAGAAAGGTTCTTTCTCGAGGACCACTTTCTGGTGCTTTGGGATTTTGTGTCTTTTTGTTTTCTTTATACCCAGTTTTGCTGACAGCTGTTTTCTTGTGACACCACACAAGGTAATTTGTCTGAGCTCAGAGCTCATTTATGTCTGAAGATATACTTCAAAGAAAGAAAAAAATACCTAGCATCTCATTTTGAAGTAACCAGTGTTTAAAAGCCACATTTAAGTGGCTTCTGCTTCTGTGTAATACATGTTTTCATTCAAGGAAAACAGAAAGGGGAGGAGATATTCTCTCCAAAGAAATTCCTTAGCTGGGTACTCCACAAGTCACAGCTGCATAGAGGGATGCTGCTCCCTGCAAAGCATGAGGGGGCAGCCAGAGGAAGCCAGCCAAACCTCACTGCAGAGAAAAACACAGGCACCAAAACCTAGAGCATCTCACAAATCTTTCACATACTTTATCTCCCCTTTTTTTCTCCTGAGGAAGCCAAAGGGAAAGAGAAAACACAAATAAGCATTATTTTCAAAGTACTAACAAAACTCCAGGTACTTCATGCTACAGTGCTGAGAGGCAGACACACAAACAAAGCAGTCTGGATAATCTTACTTGATTGTTTCACCAGCAGAGAGCTGCAGTCTTGAAAGCCAGCATCTGTGCTACCAAGAAGATTTGACTGCAGTTATTGCAACAACCACAGCTTTACCCTTCCCTGCAGAGGCATCAAGAAAAAGTGGGCAGAAACACAGGAAAATGAGGGCAAGACAGTACTTCAGGAAAGATTTTTCTTAGGAGAGAATGGTGTAGCACCATTTCTGGCAAAAACCTGTGTCACTCATATACTACAACTGAAGGCACTCACACAGGGTGGACATCACCCATTCAGGTCCCATGGGCTACCTGCTCTCTGGTGGCCCCTATGGTTATGAATCTGCTGGTGGCTTAAGCATCCTGGGACAGTGGCTCAAGAGCTGTAGCAACTGAGACATGTGTTGCTGTTAAAAAGACACTTTTAGAAAAGAGTTGTAAAGACTATAACCCGTTGATAGCCATTTTGTGTAGTCACGTCTGTCCCGCACTAAAACACTCAATAAAATCCATACTTCACATTAGCTGCCCTTTCTTAAACATTCCAAAATCACACCCAGAAAGATGTGCTCCTCTCCACAATGCGCTACAACCAGTCTGAAATCTGTGCTAGATTTGCCTAAAACAAACACCTGCCTTACAGCAGTTCACAATTATTACATCTTCAAGCCTGCCCAACACTCTCTAACACAGCCTGATTTGCTAGCACAGCTAACACAATATGCATTCAAGAAGGAACCACCTTTATCACCTGCTACTACTTTTAATAGAAATGAAGAGTGTAAGGGAACCAAAACCTCCACAAATTTAAGCAGCTTTCAGAACAACAGTGATGCATGGACATGGAAAACTGAAGCACAGACAGCAAATCCTGGTTAGAAGGTTTAAGGTAGCCAACAGAGGCTTTCTTCAGATGTTCAGGGTCACACAAAGCACATATGTGTCTTCAAGGGCCAGACAGCTATGAGAAAGACAATCACCTTCATGTGCCTATTAAGATGCATGCCCTACCTAAGGCTTTGAACTACTTGTCATAGTCTGGAAAGGGTATCAAAGCACTCTGATCTGGCCACATATAGTCTCTCAACTTCTGCTACATAGAAGTAGCAGTTGCCTTTATTAGTTGCTCTTTAGGTTTTGTTTTCTTCTTAAAGGAGACCACTGGATGTAAATGCATTGCGAGGGAAATCAGCAGCTGTTCAGATGGCAGATCAGAAGAACGGAAAGCTGTGTGTCGATGAGTAGGGATTGTTTTGCCCAGCAAGCACTTTCAGAAACTCTTGGAAGCCCAGCAGACAGGCTTACTGTTTTGGTTAGTGCACCAGCAGAGGTCAGAGACTCAGGAAGAGCCATTGAACAGACTGTCACACACATAAAAATCAATAACATAACAGGGGCCAGCCATGCAGAGGCACGCTAACTTCATTTTCTTCAAGCCTCATCACCATCTTCATTTTTCTATGAGTTCAAATGCTTCAGCAGAGTGAGTGGGCAAGGTGTTGACCAAGGTATCAGGAGGACATTTCAGCCAAGCAGCTCGCTGTGGCCTTCCCTCTTGGTGCCAGGCAGGAGGGCAGGGGGCTCAAACAGCATGGTACCCGTGCATGTTGAGGTTGCACAGATCAAAATGCTGCTCCCCCCTCCTGCTTCTCTCACTGCTGCGCAGTGATGATGTTAAGGGGTGCTCCAGTGGTTAACTGCTATCTCAGAACAACAGGAGTCCTCCAAAGACTATCCGGGGCCAATGAAGCTTGCAGCTGATATGATTTAGCAGGATGTCAAGTGAAGGATGTGTAGAGCAAATAGCAGCCTTCATGAATCACACCTTCCAATGCCATTCATCTGCTTCAGCCCGCCCCAGCCAGTCCTGCAATTTCATAAGTCTCTGCAAGACTTTACTTGCTGTTTTGAAGATCCTTTTAGCTAGTGTCCTGAACAGAGGGAGCCTGTTCTTTGCCATCTCCTTGATGGAAGAGACGCCATCCATCTTGGCCACTTCCACTCTTTTTGCTTTCTTTTCTTTGCTTTTCACCTTCAAGCAATCCGCACAAAGTCAATTTTTTTAGCTTTTGTTCTTTTCACTTTCAGACAGGCACCGAGCGGTTAAGACCAGGAGTCATGTAGGTCTAGCATTTCCTGTAGGGCAAAAAAGTAACAACAGTTATTGCTGTACTCTCATGACAGCAAAAGGAAATATATCTTACAATCCTGCAATCACATCTCTCAAGTCCCTTCCCAGTCTCTGGGAAGAGGTAGCTTTTCCCACCTTTCCTCTGACCAGTTTTGGGATTAACATACCCCAGAGGCAGGAAATAGCTACAGATGGCTGAGCTTAATGCAGGGGGGACAAGCTGGCCTGTGGCATTCTGCACTGCCAAAGAACAAGCAAGAGGCCATAGTTTTAATTAACAACAATTTCAAGACACCAGTGAGATCAAGCTAAGGTTGTATCAGCACTACAGGCAGTCCTTTGAAAAGAAGCATGAGGGAAACTATAAAGACTAAGGGCAAACCAGACACTATGTGACACGTGGTACTGCTCCTTATTGGAATAATATAGTCAGACACTTTGCATGGGGAAGTCAGGGGAAAGACAACCCAATCTTATAATATTTCTGCCTCATATCAACACTTCCTGTAATGTCGTGTGTTACTTCCTGATCCTATGGATATGCCTAGTTCAAGTGCAATTAAGGTTCTGTTGTCAACGTAGACAGTATATAAGTATCAGCTTCACTAATAGCCTTGTGTGATGGTCTGGACCTGAAAAATGATTACTACTGCTGTGTGTTAGTACTGAAGGGGAAATAAACACCCGTTAAGTTCAACGTGATAAAGAATTTGTGCAGATGAATGGAACTGTTTCCTTGATCACTTGGCAAGGTCACTTGATAACTGAATCATAAAGTCGTTCCTCTTTTAAAAGAGCACACCTTAAAATGAAGACATTGAGGAATTGGGGGAGGACTGGGAGAAAAGTGTGTAACACAGAGAGGGGGTGGGGATCAAAGCATCAAAGCAGCAGCTGCTAGCAAACAAACTAACTAGCAGGAATCACCTTTTTAGACAGGAATTGGAGGGCAGCAATTCAACTGGCAAGACAGAAAAGACAGGGGACTGGAGGGATAAAAGGTAAGGTTAGCTACTGGATTCTTACCAACTGTGATTGTTGTTTTGAGCACAAAGAGGTAACCAACTTGGAAAGATGGGGTAGAGCTCACAGTCTTTGCTCTCATCCAATATGGGGATGAATGAAAAGGGAAAAGACAGCAGGTATATACCGCTGTATGGAAAAGTAAATTGTAGTAAATGTCAAAAAAATGCTTACCTGTCCCTTCTATAGCGCCTGCAGATTTCTAGGAGTGGAAGACAGGCTTGTAACAGAAATGGGTGTTCCGGGAGAAAAGCATTCCTCTCTCTTCTTCATCAGCATTTTGGTCAGGTTCCTGGCTGTGAATAATCAGAGACACAACCCTCGGCGTCCTCCTGCACCCTCTTCCACATCAGCCACGTCCAAGACAAAGCATCGATCGATACTGGCATCCTGTACTAAAATCTTGTCCAGCTCATTAAGGCATGAACAGGTGGCTCAATAAACACTGCAGGCTTGATTTCTTTACTTTCTTGTAAGACATCTTCTTAACATTTAATACAGTATCAAACTGTAAAATATCCAGTCATCCCCTTGAAAACTAGTATTTCTACATCCACACACCACAGCTCCTTCCATTTCTCCACAGAGGGCAAAAACATCCAGGACTTTGGAACAACTCCAGTTGGAAGCATGAAGAGGAGGGATGGCAGAAAACCAGGAGGAAACACCAGCTATGCTGACTTCTGGAACACATCATTACAAGTGGACCGAACCAAGTTTTCAGGAGACTGTAGAGCGGGAGATGGCATCACAATACATCAAACTCTTGGCAGCAAATGGTACACAGTTCAAGAAACCAGCCAACTGGGACAAAATAGCAAGAAGCATGGAAAGACAGCTAATACAGTTTGTGCCAGGCTCTGGTAGGCACGTATTACTACGAAGTATCTTCCTGCAAAGTGGCAGTGAGAACAGATTCTTACAGAAATAAGAGCACCACACAGTTTTGTCACTCGAAATCCCAGCAAGGAACCGCACGTGACCAAACCTTCTCAGATTGTGGTAACCTGGTTTGCAAGTGCAAGGCATCCTTGGTACTGAGGCCTTGAACTTAGAAGTTAGGAGCTCTGACCTGCTTTTAAGCTTGTGCAGAAAGGCCCAGGAACGAGTACAACTGGCAGCAGAGATAACTGCAGAGAAGCAGCGCAGAGGAAAAGCGTTATCGAGGTGCTAAGGGCAGCTGTCAGCCTCAAACCCTGAGCTCAGTGAGAGGATGGACAGGAAGGACAAGCCTGCCTGCAGCACCCTCCTGTCCCGCCCAGGGTACAGATCACAGAATGATCCGAACAGCATGGAAAGGACCTTAAAGATCATCTATGTCCAACCTCCCTGCCATGGGCAGGGTCACCAGATCGCTCTCACCTCTTCGTAGCTCAACTTTATTGCGCTCCTTCCGGCTCTGCCCACCGGGCTCTCCCTTCCCGGCCGGCTGGTGTTGGGGTGGGGAGAAGGGGAGCCCCCGGGACCCAACTCCATCCCGGAGGGAAGCCCCAGGGTGACCTCCCCCCCGTAGCCCGGCGGAGGCAGGCGAGCCCCGGGCCCCTGGCTCTCCCGAGGTGAAGGGGGCGGTAAGGAGAGGGGCCGACCTCACAGCCGGCCCGCTCCGCCACGGGCAAGGCGACCTGAGGGGAGAGGGCAGCGCGGATCCCGGCGGGGCGATGGCGCTCGCCACCGCCCGCCCCTCCTCCAGGCCTACCTTACTGGTGAGGTCGATCTCGGGCTCGCCGTTGAGCGTTTCGCCGTCCTCGGCGTCGAAAGCGGAGCGGAGGGGACAGGCGGCCGCCGCTACACGAGGCCCCCCACCCGGAGATCCAGGCTCCGGGGCGAACATGCAGGCCGGTACCGGGGAGCCCCCCATCGGGGATCGACTCCGTTCCGCCGCCGCCATCTTCCCTGCCCCGGCCCTCCTCCCCCGCCCCCGCCCCGGGAGGCGGTGGCTGCCCCGCCCCCAGCCCGCCAAGGCGGTGCCAGCCAATGGCCGGCGGGGGAAGGGGGCGATTAGCCTGTAGCCATGACAACGGTGGGAGGTGTCATTGTTATTCATGAGGGAGGGCCACGCCCCCGCGAAGCGCGCGTAGCCAATGGGAGAGCCACTGCCAGCTCGGCTTGTTTGCTATACACACACACACACATACACACATACACAACACAAGGGAGCCCCTTCGACGTGTCCGGAGTTCACCGTCCAATAGGAGAGCTGACCTTTGTGACAAACAACCCTGAGAGCCAATCGAACGAGAAGGCTCAAGCGACGGGGTGGGACTAAGCCGCTACCACACGTGACCAAAGCCCGCCCTGGTGGGCGGGTACTCTCTCAGGCTGACCAATGAGAAAGAGGAGGCTTTTCACGGACAGTTGTGTCCACCAATGGAACGGGGAGGCAGCGCGCCGGCTGTTTCTTCAAGCCGCCAGCCCAGCTGTCCCGCCCGGGCGCTTCGCGGTGGTAGCGGACGCCGCCGAGCAGCCCGGGCTTCGGGGACCCGGCGTGCCGGCAGCGCTCACGCCTTGTCCGGAGTCCGTCGGGGATTGGGCAGAGCGGCTGACCGAAGGGACCAGCCACCCCGTCGGGCCTTGAGCTCCAAAGGGAAAGCCCCGCTGCTGCCCCGGCCATTGGAGCCCCCGGCGTTCAGGCCGTGAGGTGCAGCCCCAGCGAGACGTCAGCGCCAAGGGAAGAAGAAAGTCCCGCTCGCTGAGAGGTTCTACGGGCTGGACGGTGACCCCCGAGCGGCGAGAGAGGCCGTCCGGCCTGTTACTCGACCGCCACCAGTTCCAGCTTGGCAGAAAGCGCGGATTGATGTTTATTCACCAGGCGGTAAAACCACTTCACTTGTCCCGGATTATTTACCACAGCGTGAGGCTCAGCGCCCTCATTAATTAAGCAGGCGAGAAGAGAAGGGAGAAATTGAAGCACAGGGAAATTAAACTCACCCCCCCTTCTCCGCCTTTCCCTCTTTAAGGTCGCGCAGCGTAATTAGCGGCGGGTCCGGGAGCAACCCCTGCCCGCCGAGGGCTGCGGTCTGGAGGTGGGCATGGGTTGGGCTGCAGCCCCGGGCGGGGAGGACCCCTGACACTCCTCTTCCCAAATCCTAACAACACCCCCCCTCCCCCCAAAACGCCTCCTCCTCGCCCCTAAGCCAGCACTTGGGGGCCGCTCCGCTGACGTCAGGGGGGGCGCGGGCGAGGTTGGGGTGGGGGGGGGCCCTGTGGGGGTGTCACGGGGCGGGGAGTGTGTGAGTGAGTGAAGAGCAACAGCGGGTGCGCATGCGCGGGCGGCCCGGCGGTTGTGGGGCGGCCGGGAGCGAGGAGCGGGTGAGGCGGCGTTGGGGCCCTGAGAGCTCCCTCCCCTCACGTCCCTCCTGAGCGGGGAAAAAAGCGGGGTGCCTCGGCGAGCCCCGAGGGAAGGGGTGGGGAAGGGAAAGGAAGTGGCGGTGGCGGCCTGGAGGGGGTTGGGTGCGGTTGGTTGGGCGGGTGGTTTCTCCTCAGGGCCGGGGCGGGGGGGTTGATAGGGTGGGGGTGTGGGGCTGGGCCTGGGCTGTGGGGAGCGGCCCCGGGGGGCTGGGGTGGGGGTGTGCGGGGTGGGAAGGTGAGGAGCAGGCCTTGGGGCTTGGTCCCGCCGGCTGCCTGCCCTCCCCTCGCCCCTCACGGGCTTTGTGCTGCTGGTTCTTGTCGCTAACGGAGACTTCCCTTTACCGGAGTGCAGGGTCACTTGTGAGGAATTGCCTTCCCCGGAGCCTGGAGCTGGGGTTTTTCTTGTGGCCTAGCAAGGAGAGGTTTCCTTTGCCAAGCTGTTGGCATCTTCTTGCCTGGATTCAGTCATTCCCAAAGGAATGGAGGAATGCAGCTGATAAGCCCTTAACCAGTCGGTGCTCCCACAGGCAGCGCCAGAAGCTTCATCTTCTCCAGTTTGGTACTCTGGGCGGAGGGGGGAGCTTATTTTTGTTACCTGCTCTGGGTACCTTTTTAGTGGCACTAGAGACCAAAGGAGATGGAGGAAAAGGAGCGATGTGATAAATTCCAGCAGTTACCTTGACACTAAGTGGATTCATATCTTTTGACTTTTTTTTTTTTTCCTGGGAGGTCAGGGGAAAGTATTACATTTTATGGGGTATGGGAGGAAGGAAGGAAAATATGTTGCAGATCTTTATGTGGTTTTTAAAACCAGCCATCAGAGGCAATTACTGAGTAAACTGAAACACAAGAGGAGGGTTTGTGAGCTGGAAGCAGCCTGCAAAAGAACAGGGCAGTGGGCTGCTGTTGTGACTGTGGAGGAAGAAACTTCAGCCTCCTGCCCTTCTCACCACCTACTCTCCATCCACCCTATGCGAAAATGAGTTGCGTGCCATGGAAAGGTGACAAGACCAAATCGGAATCACCAGAGCCACTCCAGCTACCACCACTGCATATTTACCACGAGAAGCAGCGTAGGGAACTGTGTGCTCTCCATGCCCTCAACAATGTCTTCCAGGACAGCAACGCCTTCACTAGGGAAACTCTACAGGAGATTTTTCAGAGGTAGGATGCTCTCTGTGCTGGTATTAGCTTCCCCTTGTCCTCTATGGCTTAGAGGAATTTTCAGATCTTATTTGAGGGGAAAAATAGAGCAAAGGGTGTTCAGAGTATGCCACTGCTTTGAACTGAATGTGACTTTCCTTTAAAATTGTTCTCCCCATTTTTTTTCTCCCAGAAATTATCTTTCTGCTTCTTTCTTAAACTATTCTGGCTGCCAATTCTGTGTCCAAGGGCTTCATTGCAGATGCTGTCATGTGGTTGGACTGCTATCGTCTCCCCCACCCACTTAATGCATCTTCTACCTATCTTCTGTATTTTTGACCCTGCCTTATGTAGAAATGTTATCTTGATGTTAATAATGGATTTTGAGATTGCCTCAGGAGAGTGAAAATAGAAGGAATGGCAAAATGGGTCATAAAAAAATTCTGATTTAGTACTGCAACACTTCTAGGCTTTTTTGAAATTAGGAGCTTTGCCAAGTGAATGACTCCTTGTTCAATTGATTAAGTGAATTTTTTCAAATATTATGGGGTATTTTTCCATGCAGCATGACCCTTTGTGCTCTCTCAAAATGGATTTAATTTTGGTAGCTAGATCCCCATATTCTGTGGCATTGCTAAATGTTTCCCAGAAGCTTCAGATAATAAATGTCTTTTTGAGTTTTATTGGGATAAATGTAAATTACTAATGTGGCCTGTACAATAGCTCATATTTTGTTCAGTGTTTATTTTATATTGTTTCAATGCTTTGTGGAAATTCTCCGTTTTGTGCCTTTGAAAATTCTGGTGATCTCTCACTGCTGAAGCTAAGTAATCAAATAGGAAAAGAGTTACTCTGATACTCAGCATACAGATGTTGTAAATGTGTAAGTGATGCTTGTCAACTGCTTGTAACAGCTGTTCAGCATCTTGTGCTTGTGACAGGTAGGCAGTCATGCCTCATGGCAGGGGTTGCACAGGTGCTGTTGGACAAGGGGGTGGTGGTACCCTGTCCTGATGAGCAGGGAGCTGTATGCCTGTTGCTGTCCTGGAAACCAGCATATTTGTGGTGCTGGTGCTTGACTCTAGGGAAAAAAAAAAAAAAAGTTATGATGGAATACAGCATATACTGGATTTAAATGCTGTTTATGGTAAATAAAATTGTTGTTCAATTGGAGCTGCACCACAGCAGGTTCAAGGCACTCTTTGTCCAGTGTAAAGACACTGGTTTTGTTTCAGACCAGCATCTGTCAGAACCTTAATCACAGCCGGGTTGCTATTGGCCTGAAGCAAACAAAGGCAGTTCATGTGGTAGAAGGAGTGTCATGATCTAATTAGTTGGCTTTCATTGGTTTTGGTGAGGGAGAATTAGTGAAACCTCTCAAAGAGCTGGAATGTTAATCTTGTCAGACCTCTTGTCTTAGGAGGGAGAATTTGTCTTTGATTCCAGCCTGGTATTGTTCCATCCTAAATATTTCAGGTGTGGGTTTAGTTGTCCTTTATACATTACTATTCCATATATCTTTCCTGTGTCTATGTGTATTCTGTGTGTTGATAAAGGACTGGTGGATATTTTAATAAGCTACAGAAATGTTTCAAGGTGTGATTTTTAAACTTGCTGTTGACAAGGTAACAAAATCACAAATAAGCCTAAGCTTTCTTTAGCTTTTACCAAATCCCTTGACGAATGATTGAACCACATTGCTTAATCATTAGTTTGCCTTTTGCTGCATCCCATTGCGTAAGGCCCGAGTAGTCTGATGATTATCATCTCAAGCGTGTGCCAAAACTTGGTCTAATCTCTGGTTTTGTTGTCACTCTTCTCTCCTTTCCTTTAACACAAATACCTTTTTTGATGTTTCTCTGGCTTTTGTTGCAGGAAGTAAGATTGCATGTTTCAAATGTTTTGTGGAGATACAAAGTCTCTTTGCTTCACTGGGGTCTGTGTACTGAAACCTGATTAGGAAAGACAGCTGTGTACAGGCATCTTGGAGCCCCTTGTGTCAAGGCAAACATGTTGGTGAAAGTTTCAGACTTAGAAAGCTTTGGAGGATTACTACCTAGATTTCTGTCCAGCTTTGTTAGTCTTCCTTAGCTTAGTGCCTAGATAAAACAAAAATAACTTCAGGCTGGCAATTTAATTACTTACCAGGACAGAGTCCTTCAGATGATGATTATGGACCCTATTTAAGTGTGTGTGAGTAGAGATGATTCTTGATGAAAGTTTGTTCATGAGGTACCCGTTCTTTGAGTGTGTCACCTCTGCTGCCCACTTAATCTAATTTCTGGGACTCTGAAAGTTACAGGAAGGAACAAAGATAAATGTGTTCTTTCATCTCTCAAATAAGCTTCTCTCTGGAAAACGGTGCCACAAGAGGGTGATTTTGCAATCCAAAGCGTGCTCTCTGTTAATTGTAAGGCTGTTGGCTCCCTGACACTCAAAAGAGTTAATAGGTTGATGCAGTGATCTTGAGGAAGTGTAGCCAAGTGGTCTTGCTTTATGGAGATGCTGGAAGAGCTGTGACAAGCTGCAGTCACATCTCTGTGATGAGTGAAATATGGCAGAGCTTTGGAGGCTGGAAATGATGATTCTCTGAAAGTGTCACTGCCTCGCTTGTAACTGTCCATCAGTGGTATTAATGGCTTCTCCTATGACCATAATGTTTTGGACTCTTCACCCTTCTGTAGGTTGTTCTGTTGTAGTCTGATGCACTGCAAGAAAACTGACAGCTGATGCAAAAAGCTACCTGTCTGTAGCCTCTCTGGGTTTGATTGGTCTGAAACTCCTTACTCAATCCATTGCTTGCTTCTTCTGGTCAAGTGCCTTATGTTGTCAAGAGGAGGAATGCAGAAGGGCTGAGGGATTTTCATTGGATGAAATGTGTCTGCAGAACTTGAGCTGTGCTAAAGACTAAGCAAGAAACATGCAGAAACATCAGGAGTTTTGGAGAATGGAGTTGATGTGAGGGGCAGGTGAAACATGGATATGAAACATCTGAACTCTGAGCCATCAGTACTAACAGAGCCCTTACCAATCAAAAGAGCAACTCATCACAACAGAACTGATCCCAGGCTTGACTGTCTTTGGATTGTCATTGCATGACCTTACTCTTCTCTGCTCCCAGTTTCCCCCTGTGCTTGTTCTTCCAGTTGTTGAACCTTGTTATCTTCATAATAATTCACCCCCTTGCTTTTTTCCCCTCCTTACTAGATTTCTTGTGGGGGGACTATGAAACAAAAAAACATCTGTGTGGGTTCTTTTGCTGCTTGTGCTCATATTTTATGCCTCATATCCATTATCTGCTTTTGTGTCAAGACTGTCTTATGTTTTTGTGTGTAACATGATGGACTGCAATTCTGGATTTTTAAATGCTGTAGTAATCCAAGTGAGGTCTAGACAAGCTTATGAACTAAAGCTAAAGAGATTTGTTTGAAACAAGGTTAGCTGCTTAGTTATCTACAGAAACAGATTTATCTTTTTCATCTTATAGCAATGGCAGTGCTTTAGAAAGCTCCCAGGCTCAAATATCTTCTCAGCTTTGTGTCTCAATACTTCTTTCATCTACCGTGGGGTAGGGGAACTGGGAGAGAAAAACCTTTTTTGCAGCCAACCTGCCTGCCTCTTGCTGTCTAGTCTTCAAGACTGATATTGACTGCTGAACTCTTGAAAATGTGATAGCTGTTGTTCTAAATGGTAAACTGGCATTTACTCCAACCATGAATTGTGGAAAAAAGTTACTGAAACACCCTTTAGAAGTACCAGCTCAAGGTGAGTCTGGGGGGAAAGAGCTTCCTATTTTGAGGTCTCTTTCACATCAAAGCTAGGATCTTTGGAGGCTTCTTACATCAAAATTATTTTTAATGCATTATTTAGGCTTCTCAGCCCCTTTGTTGAATCCAAGGGGGAGTGGAATAGAATTGTGGAATGCTTTGGATTGCAAGAGAGCTCTTGTCTTTAAACACAAAAAAACTGAAAATGGGCTTCCAAGATAGGAGCAGAACTGTGGAATACAAATGCTGTCTAGAGCAGCCTCCTGTTCTGTTTGCAGGCTGTCTCCCAACACCATGGTGACGCCCCACAAGAAGAGTATGCTGGGAAATGGGAACTATGATGTTAATGTGATCATGGCAGCACTTCAGACCAAAGGCTACGAGGCGGTTTGGTGGGACAAGCGCAGGTACTGAGAAGTCATGTAATTCCAGAGATGGGTGCTGCTTGTAAAAATGAGAAAGAGATGAAAAGAGCCAGGACATAGTTTTACTGCTTGCTTGTTTTGTGTGCTTTTTCAGGGATGTTAACGTCATTGCCCTGTCTAATGTGATGGGCTTCATCATGAACCTGCCCTCCAGCCTTTGCTGGGGCCCCTTGAAGCTCCCCCTCAAGCGACAGCACTGGATCTGCGTCCGGGAGGTGGGAGGCACATACTACAACCTCGACTCCAAACTCAAGGTGCCTGAGTGGATTGGAGGTGAAAGTGAGCTCAGGTAGGATTTCTTTTTGCATCCTGTTCCTCCACAAACCCTTCCTTATTGAAGGTGGGGGATCTGTAGTTAGCTGTTGAACCTGTGGTTGACCTTCAGTAGCAAAGATCACTACTGAAGTAGCAATAAAGTTCTTGTGTCTCTGCTTAGATTTATGCCCTGTTTGTGGGAAACTAGGAATATCCTTTTGCCTGAGGTGACCCCTCTAAGCTCAGAAGCCTGAATTTTGTCTTGCATGGCTGGCTCTGTCACCAGTGATGAAGGTGAAGGCCGAATCTAATGTTAGTGACAATTGCAACCAGGTGTGCTCTGCCTCACCTTCTCCTCTGATGTGAGAGTATCGGTATCTCTTTGCCTCTTCAGTAGTGATCTCTGTGTGCATGTTCCCAGCAAAAGGCTTTCCCAGATGGCAAGTGCAGCCTTATTCCTGACAACAGTGAAAGCTGCTTGCTGGGAGCCATTCGCCTACATAAGTGTACGCTGTGCTTCTGGCTTGACTCCCTTCTTCAATTGTAACACAAGATCCTTAGTGTAATTACTTTGTAAAGTCTCACCTGCTCTTAGCTGCTGTTCAGCTTCTGCTCCATCCTGTTCTAAAGCCTGCTAGCAGCTTTGTTGCCTCGGCTTGTAGTGAGATGGGGATTAGACATGAGCAGTATTTGCAGAGTCTACCATGCTGTTAAAGTCTTGCTTAAATCAATGTCAGCCTTTTGTGATCTGGGATAAAGTAATGCAGTTCTGGAACTACTGAGCAGAGCTTCTGGTGGATTTTATCCTGGATGTGCTCTTCTTCATCCATAGATGAGGGCTTCCAGTATAAGGAATTTTGGAAATCTGGGCTGAAAGATAGCAGAGAAAGCACTGACTTCATAGTTACTGGAGGTATTCAGAGTTTGGTATTAGAAAAAGCTTATGGGCAGAAAGGGGCTGCAGAGCCATGTCAAATGACCAGACTGCATCTACAACCTGCCATAAGGACATCCAAATGATGGGGTTTTTCCAAAAGTGTTCTGGTTTGTTGGAGTCCTTTTAGAATGTGGTGGGATTCTTGATCCCAGAGTCCAAAGAAACTGAACTGGGGTTTAATTCTGTATTTGCCACCTTGGAAAACTACGAAGTGGTATCTCCATAGATGTCTCTGCTGAGGTTAAAATCGTATTCATCTCATTCTGCAGTAACTTGCTGGCTTAGAGATGTGTTGAATCAAATTTAATAGTTCAGGGTGGTGGTGGATTTTATTTTTTGTTTTGGGTTTTTTTTTTTGACAGAAAATAACTAAAGATGGCATGTGCAGGTTTTCCAGCCATTTCTTGTTACATTTTTTGGGTTAGTTGCATTTATTTATAGTAGAAGACTACAAAGTTCTACATTCAGTAGTGCTTATTTCTGTTTCTCTTCACAACAGGAAATTTTTGAAACAACAGCTGAGAGGAAAGAACTGTGAACTCCTGCTGGTGGTGCCAGAGGAGGTGGAAGCACATCAGAGCTGGAGAGCTGATGTGTGACCCAGACCAACTCTGCCCTCCCACTACAGTTCTTCCCCTTTACTGAACTCCGACATTCTGAAACCCAGATAACGGTGCCCTGACTCTCCTCACCTGGAACTTCCTTCATTAGACTCTTCTCTTCCTTCCTTGGTGCAATAGGGCAACAGTGTAGGACATTGGGGGTGGTGGGTAGGGAAGAAAGAACTGAGAGCAGCAGAGCAGAGGAAAGTGGAAGGCAATCACTTTAGTTGCAAAGGTGGATGAGCTGCTTACCCTTCAGCTCACTAGAAGGTGTTGTGCTCTTTGAAACTGGGCTTTGGGATGAGGGTGTCCAGAAGCCTCTGGCCTCCCTTTCCACACATCACAGCCAAGGCTGTGTGTGGTGGGACACTGCCCTCCCAAGTCACTTCCTCCAAAACAAGTCCTCATGAAGATGGCTGCAACTCCTAAGGCTCTCTCAGGACACTCTCAAACACTAGGAATGGTACGGTGCTCAGCAAAACCCTCTGCTGCGTAGGGATGGTTTGTGCCAGGAATGAGAAAACAACGATAAAAACAACATCATCTTTCAAGAAACTGTTTGGGTAGCTAGAGGATTCTTCCCCAGTGTCTCCAAGGATTTATGTATGTTCTGAGCAGTTGTTCAGCAGCATGTGGCTGGCCAAGGCAACGTGGAAAAAGCAAATGCGGGCCAGTTGAGAAGTATCAGGTTTCTGGAGTGGAGAGAGGCAGCAGTCTGCTTGGGTTTCTTTGTGCTACGTTGGGTTTGTTGGTTTTTTTGTTTAGAATCTGGTTTGGTTTTTTGCATGGTCACTCAGAAATTAAGGGGCTGCTGGGATACAGGAATAAAACTTAGGGGGTTTGGAGAGGAATTCACTCCCTTTTACTTCCCTCTTTCTAGAAGTGTAGCCCACAGTCATGAACACCACGTGAAATGGCCCAGAAAGAGGTAAAGTTACAAAGCAAAAATAGCTGAGGAGGGGAGCTTTTGTAATTGTCAGGTTTTTGCCCTTTTTGTAGTTGCTGGTTGATAATGTGGGAAATACAGGGGGCCCACCAGAGCCTTGGAGCATTATAGAGACCCTGGCCTGGTAGTTGAACCAACCTCTTTTACAGCATTAGCCAACAAACATTCCATTAACAGACAAATTGCTTTTTCCTCCCCTCCCTTCCATGGGGAAAAGTGACTAGACACGGAGACACTAAGAGGAATCCCCGATCACTAGGGTAAGCTGTAGCTCAGTCATGCCTTCCACAGCAGGAGGAGGAAACGCTAAATTTTGGAGACTCTTTTGTTCAGCTCTTCCTGGCTGAGCTGCTGCTTGATTCCCTCCTTTCCATATGCCATGGTCTCCATTCAGCTGCAGTCTCCGGGATGTGACGGAGCTTGAAGGATCCCCCTCTTTTGTGCAGGCAGCCTCATTACTGGTGTTAAGAGCTTGTGAAAGGAGGGGCTGCAACTACCTTTTCTCTGATATTTTTCTCTCAAGAGCTCCGCAAATGCATGAGCGGGTGCTCGGAGCTGAGAGATCACCACACTCACACCTTCCTAACAGAACAGAAGCCGCGTGATGATGCTCACCCACCCCCGGATGCCTGGCAAGCACCGTGTTGCAGTCTTCTGAGCACAGCCTCCCACAGCCAAGGGCGAGCTGCACTTCAGTTTTAAAGACCCCATGTTTCTACAGAAAGTCCAATTTCGTAATACATTCCAGTGACCAATACCAGCTGGTGGACTTTTTAAACACTTCACAGGCAGGATGCGCAGCCTGCGGGTGTCCTGCTCATGACTTGAAGCCATTTCTTCAAGAGGGGGAAGAAAAATAAAAATAAATCTCAACAGCAATGTTTTCTATGCTGATTAAAGTCGCACTTTGGAGAAACCGTTTGCATGGAAACTGCAAGCCAGCAGAGCAGTGCACAATATGCAAAGATGTTTTAAAATATTTTGGGGCTACTTTCCACTCCCTGTGTGTTGGCACTTTTCCCCTGGAGGAGGGGTTAGAGTGTGATCCAGCTGCTCAGGTAAAGGGAAGGTGTAGGATCACACCCGCAGGGAGGCAAGGGGAGGAGAGCCTGTTCAGTCCCACTGATTGGGAGTGGGGGAAGCCCCTGTTTGTTTTCTTGCTTGTTTGGTTTTGTTAGAGCCTGGTCTTGGGTTTGTTTACAGAGATGTATTTTGGTTAACCAAATATTAAAAATGGAAAAAAAAAAATTATTTCCATATAAATGTCCTATCACTTCTGTATGTTCAGCTCAATTGTTCTGTAACAAAGTATGTAAAGGAAAATAAATTTTTTTTTCTTTGGTTATAAAACAAACTTTTCTGAGAGTTATGAACCTCAATTATCAGTCAGTGGTGCTGAGGCAGGAGCTCCCGTGTGCCACATGGAGCTTTTTCAGCCACCTGAAGGTGACAAAGCCACGTGTGTGTCCCTGTGCATTAAATGGAAGGGTCTCTACTTGCAAAGCCACCAACTGAGCCTTCGTAAAGGACATCTATTAAAACCACACTGCTCAGGTTGGATTTATTTAATATTCAATACAAAAAAATAGGCAGCCGGCATCCCAAGTTCTACTTCATGAGGCAGAGGACCGGCGCAGATGTGATCGTCTTGAACCCAGCCTGCTGCTCCCTCACTACTCTCACACACGCACACACACGCACACGCAGAGTTGCAGTGAAAGTGTTTTTGCACGCACGTCTTCCCGGAAAGCATTCTCCATCTCCGTGGCTCCTTGCACCCCTCCTTCCTTTGCTTCACCCCTGGGGAAGGCCCCTCCTCCTCCTCCTCCTCTCACCAGTGTCCTTGGGCTCCCAGTGAGCCAGGTAAGGGTTTGTTTTGTTTGCCTGTGCCCCGGGGGGGTGGCTGGGGAGGGGTGGGCACAAGGAGTCTGGAAGAGGAACTCCCCTCCCCCCCCCAGTTCAAGTCTGTGAGGGGCTATGGCGCACTGATTGGATAAAAGGAGAGAATCGAGACTTCTGCAGAAGGGGAGGAGGCAGACAGGAGCCACTGTCAGGTCCAGAGGGGGGGGCTTCTTCCCCCCCCCCTCACCATCCCCCCCCCACATAATGAACAGGTCAATGTCCCAAAGGAAAACAAAAATAAAAACAAACAGAAAAAAAAAAACGAACCGAAAAAACATAAAATAAAATAAAATGCCCTGACCCAACAAATCAACAGTTCGGCGTATCATCATCTCAAGGTCTTCCCATATGATATGAATCCAAGGTAGCTCCCACAAATTAGATTTTTCCTGACAGCGGTGGCAGGGCCCCTGGCATTCCCCCTGAGAGCCCCGTGTTGGGTCCAAGGAGGATCTGGAACATAAAAAGGTCAGCTCAGGGTCTGTGAGGACACAGTGTGGCTGCCCAGCACCTCCCTCCCTCCCACAGCCACTCGGCAGGACGCCGACAGTACCAGCAATATGAGCTGCAATATTAGAAGGTGTTGCAGTATCAGTTATTATCCTGCTACAACATCCAAGTTTAATGCTCAACCCCACCAAATGCACATGGGGCAGGCTGGGATATTGCTGAGTTAGGCCCAGCTGTGCTCCCTGCTCTGCATTTTGGCCCAGTGAAAGCCGGGTGGTGTTTGCCACTGGCTTGTTACTGGGAATCAGCAAGATCATCCCCTTGGAACATCCAACCAGAGCACCTGGTGAGATGAACCATAATTTATAACAAATGAAACTCTTTCTCTTCCCTGGGATCCTCTAACACCTGGTAACCAGGAGGCGGTGTGGGTCCCCCCAAGCTGACACCGGAGACTGAACCTGGAAGCCCTCCAGCAGAGAGGTCTGGAGTGCTCCCATCTCACCTGTCGCTGCTGCAGCTGCTGCTGTTGCTCCATCTGCAGTTTTTCCGTTTCAAAGACAACAGGAAGAACCAAAATCATGAAGGAGGTGGTCCCAATCCACAGAGCTGCCCTGGAGAATCTGGGGGGAACAAAGTACGTTAGGAATACGGACCGGTGCTTTAGCTGCTGTCTGCAGGAGTGAGATGTTCTCTTCCCCTGCCTCAGACAAAAGCGTCCGCCCCGAGTTCCACCCCCGAGCCGGCCCATCCACAGCACCTTCCCCCGCCCTCCCCAGCCGCCTTTGCCCGCGCCGAACAGAAATAATGACGCGGCTCTTCGCCTCTTCGCTACCCCCGGCCAAAGCCGCAGAGGGAGCGGGCGGAGCCACCCCGCATCCGCCAGGACGCGCTCCCGAGGGTCTCCCGCTCGCCCCGGCCCATCCCGCCGCGCCCTCACCTGTACATCTTCTGCGCTACCGTCAGCGAGAGCTCGAAAGTGGCTCCGGCCGCCGAGCGGACGCTCTCGGGGAACATCTCCGTTAGCCCCCACAGCCGCTCCGCCAGCGTCTCGTCCAGCTACGGGGACACGCACTGCCTCAGGCCTCACCGGCCTTGAGCCGCCCGCCGGGGTCACCCTGCCCTCCCGAACCTCCCGGCCCGGCCCACCCCGCCTCCGGCCCCACCGCTACCTCCTCGTCGTCCTCTTCCTCCTCCAGTTCGTCCTCCAGCTCCTCGGCTTTGCCCGAGCCGCCTTTGGGCAGCAGCTCCTCCGGAGAGAGGGACTCAGCGGCCGCCATCACCACAAGCCAGGGACGGAGGGGGCGGCGCGGAAGCGGAAAGGCGGGAGCAGCGCCGCCGGAAAGGAGACGGGGCACCGGCGGTGCGGTCTGCAGGGGAGGCAGCGACTCCTTGCGGCCGGGAGGAGCTCCTGCCGCTTCCTTCCGCGAGCCCCGGTACCCCCCGGCTTCTCCTCGGTTCCCCCCCGCTTCTCCTCGGTTCCCCCCCGCTGGCAGCACGACCCTTTGCGTAATAAACAGCCGAGGAAGCCGGTTTTCAATGTAAATGTTTATGTATATAGTCTGTAAAACCCTGGAGAAAAATCAGCTCCAGCATCCTGCAGGCCAAAGGCAAGGGGTACAAGCCCCATACAGGTTCCCCCCTGGCCACAGATCTGGGGGGATTGCAGGGGTTGCCCCGTGTTTTAAGCACAGGAGGCGATTCGGTCCCCCCTTGGAGGCAGATCTGCTCCACCAGCCTCTGTCAGGCTGCATTAGGAAAGAGGGGACCAGGCACTGGGCTGTGGGGTGGGAATGTGGCAAGGCAAAGCGGTCTGAGAAACGACGGGAGCTTTAATTAACGGAGTCATGGCACCGAGCCAGCTGATGGGTGGCACCTGCAGCACCACCGAATGCTGAGGGCACCTTGTCACTTAAAATAAAATCCCATAAAATGGTCCCATAAAATAAAGTACCTACACACAGTACCGGCACGGCCAGGAGGCCCTGGCCAGCCCCAGCTGAGGCTCAGGGCTTCCCACCCCCCTCTCCTTTTTCTTCATTTCCTCCTCCGACTGTGGTGCTTCAGCTCCTCCAGCTCCTTCTCCATCAGGTGGGACTCTGCTGTGGTCTCGGAGAGCTGAAACACACATTGGATAGTGAGAAGGGTGAGCTATTTTTTGAACCTCCCTCCCAGGGCTAACACTGGATCAGCCACTTGGACACCTATGGCAGGATGCAAGGGCTCCTGAGAGGACTCAAAGGTGGCTCTCCCCCCAGAGAAGAACCTCATATTGCAGAGGAGCAAGCATCCAGATGTTTGTGCCTCCGCAGCTTTTCAGAATGCAAGTACCTCCTATTTCACTGAAAACATCTTGAGATTTTAAGTGTGAAAGCTGTGGTGTCTGGGTAAGGCTAAATTTTGGGTTGTATAGGGCTTGGAAATCCTTTCAGGATTCACAGGTTTATGCATCATATAGATGTCACACCACTCGTCACAGCAGAAGGAAGCTCTCATCTCCTGTGACCAGAAAGGGTGGCTGTAGCTTGGTTTCACAGTTAGGGCAGAGGCCAGAGTAGCAAGAAAAATGCTGTATTTCACACAGAATGGGAAGACATGGCACTCTCAGAGACTTTCCTCTTATCCGGCCATGGTGTTCACTAAAGCCAATCTCTGCTGCAGGAGACCTTCCCCTCTTCTTGCAGAGGAGATCAGACTTGCTCTGCCATTACAGCTGTCTTGGCAAAGCAGTGAGAACAGATTTGGTCTCAGCACCCTTTGCTGGGGCATTTCTGCCACTGGAGGCAGGTGGAGGTTGGGCAGAGGCTCACCATGTCCAGCAGTATGTCCACCTTCAGTCGAAGGAGGTTATTTTCCTCCTCTAGCTGCTGGTTGCGTTTGCGCAAGCGCTGCATTTCCTTACGCTCCCCCGTGAAGTTTCCTGATTCTGGAAGGAAAGAGAAAGGTCAAATCACAGACTGGCAGCCAACCGTGGCTACTTCAGACCAAAGCATGCTGAGCTGCACTCTACCTGCCACCCACTGGCCATTTTCAAACTTCAGGCTCTGGCCAGCCAGGTTCATGGTGGGGATGCCATACTCCAGGCCCAGCTCAACATCACGGGTCGATCTGTCCAGCTGCAGGGAGAAGATCAGATTCAGTGTTTGACAGAACTCAAAGCCAGCCCCTGGGCTCCCATTTTTAAGCAACCAGAGTTCCAATGGAAGCTGTTGGTCCCACTGGCTCTGTAGCCTGATATCCTCCTTTAGCCATGTACTGATGTGTCAGAGGACTGTTTCTTTTTGCCACTGTGCCCACCCAAACATACACTCACCCCCCTGGGTTTAAACACCATTGGAAACACGTTTTAGGTGAAACTGTTCTGGGCAGGTGAGGTGACGATAGGACAACGGGCTGTGGATTTATACTAGATATTAAGAAGGCATTTTTTACCATGAGGTTGGTGGTACACTGGAACAGGCTGCCCAGAGAGGTGGTAGAAGCCCCATCCCTGGGAACATTCCAGGCCAGGCTGGTCGGGGCTCTAAGCAACCTCATGAAGATGTCACTCCAAGGTGGTTGGACTAGATGGCTTTTAAAGGCCCCTTCCAACTCAAAGACCATTCTCTGATGCTCCTGCCCCAAGCTATTTTATTTTTACCTTCCTATTTGGTGTCCATCAGCCAGCAACAGCGGTGCTGCTGGGGCAAAGAGGCAGGGCTGGGAGTTTTGCTAGAGGTTGTAAGTGCTCACACCAGAAGGCACCCATCCCCGGCCCCCGAGCAAGCATTCCCGTCAGGACTCACCATGTGCAGGTTGGAGAGAGAGGAGCATTTCCTGGGGGGAGTCTTCTTCGGGCTGAAAGTGTTGCCGAAGAGAGGCATGGCTGGGGGGATGGGGTGCTCCCGAGGGCCTGGCCCTGCTCCCCGAGGTCGGGCAGCCCCTGAAGCACCGAGGCGATGAGACGAGGAGGAGGTCTGGGTGGGGAGGGGGTTTCCTTTCCTCCTCCTCCTCCTCCTCCTGGCACCCGCTTCTCACCTCACAGCAGACCCCGCTTCTCCTCACGCCGCGCACCCCGGCCTGTTAGGAAGGGTCACAGGGGGGTGGGGGGGTTTGAGGGGAGGGAGTTAGGAGGGGAGAAGCGGGGAGAGCGTTCCCCCTCCCCACGGGCCGCCACCGGGGTGACCCCTTCGCCCTGTTTTTTCCCTCCCGCCATCTCCCCCCCGCCCCGGAGTGGTACGGTCATCCCCGCGGTGCGGGGGCGGCTAGGCCAGCCTGTTCCACCGGCGGAGTTGGGGGGGGGTAGATGAGAGCACCTCTCCAGCCAGCCGCTGCCTCTCCCGTTGCCGCTGCTTCCCCGTCCCTCCGGGCTCCGGTGGGCTCAGCCGTTGCCGCCGCCCGCCCCGGCAGCGGTTTGCGGCCGTTGCGTTGCCATGGAGACGACGGGGGCTCCGCCGCTCCTCCCCTCCTCCCGGGGCGGGGACGGGGTTTAACGGGGCTGCCGGGATGAGGTGGCGGCTGCCGGGAAGCGGGAGGGATGGCTGTAGGGATGTGCCGCGGGACCGCCGCCCCGGGAGCCGGGCAGGGAGGCCGTGGCGGAGGGCCTGGCCGACGGGATGCCCGCTACGGCTCCCGAGGCTGCGGCGGAGGAGGTGGTGGTGGTCGGGAGATGGGGCTCTTCCCGTGGTCGGGAGGCAGCAAACTTGAGGTGTGCTGCCTGGTGATTCCTTAAGCCTTCTCTAAACTGCTTCAACTGGGTGAAAGGCTATTTTGAGAGTTATTTATTTATTTGTTTGAATCATAGAATCATAGAATTGGCTGGGTTGGAAGGGACCTCAGAGATCATCAAGTCCAACCCTTGACCCACCGCTGCAGTTACCAGCCCATGGCACTGAGTGCCACATCCAGTCTCTTTTTAAATATCTCCAGGGATGGAGAATCCACTACTTCCCTGGGCAGCCCATTCCAATGCCTGACCACCCTCTCCGTGAAGAAATTCTTTCTAATATCTAACCTAAACCTTCCCTGGCACAACTTAAGTCCACGCCCTCTTGTCTTGTTGAAAGTTGCTTGGGAAAAGAGCCCAACCCCCACCTGGCTCCAGCCTCCTTTCAGGGAGTTGTAGAGAGCGATGAGGTCTCCCCTGAGCCTCCTCTTCTCCAGGCTGAACACCCCCAGCTCCCTCAGCCTCTCCTCATAGGGTCTGTGCTCGAGTCCCTTCACCAGCCTGGTTGCCCTAAACACTGTTTTTACAGATAAACAAGGGAGAGGGTATCTCCTCCTTTGGGAACGTGGAAGAAGGACTGGGGTTAAACTGGTTGAAACAGTCTCTAAAACACAGTAACGTCACCTCAGTGCCCAGTGATGGATGAGGGTGTCTCCCGTACCCCTTCTCGTAGAATCATGGATTGGTTTGGGTTGGAAGGGACCTTAAAGGCCATCTGGCTCGCACCAGATCAGATTGCTCAAAGCCTCATCCAACCTGGCCTTGAATGCTCCCAGAGAGGGGACAAAACACTTCCAGGGAGGGAGCAAAATGATGGGTTGGAAGTTGGAGAGAGAAGAGCAGGCTGTTCTTTAATAAATAAACTGTGCTCTGAAACACTCCCAGTGTCCTCATTTTTGTGGATGTTACAAACTCCTTCCTCCTCAGCACATGGTGAGAGAATTTTAGTTTCATTGTGTTTCTTGATGGATTCTATTTCACAGGAGGTGGCTTTGGTAGTTGGTTTGGATAATATTTTGAAAGAATGGCAAAGATATATACCACATATTACCATTATTTTTTATATCAGAGAGGCAAAACACCACTCTTTTTCTAAATTTTAAAATACTTCTCGAGTCTGTAATTGAAAAAGAACTCACTAATTCCTCACTAAAAGGCTTTAGCCTGGAAGAGGCTGCCCAGGGAAGTGGTGGAGTCTCCATCCCTGGAGGTATTTAAAGGCCATGTAGGCTCAGGGACATGGTTTAGTGGTGGACTTGACAGTACTGGGTTAACAGTTGGGTGTGATGATCTTAAAGGTCTTTTCCAAACAAAATGATCCTGTGATTCTAACTTAGTGAATTGAAATTACTTGTTTCACTGTTAGAAGAACTTTTGTTGAGGAATTTGTGATGCTTTCAAAAAAATATGCTGACTTAGTGTGGAAACGGGAAAGGAAAGGGGGAAGGCAATAAAAAGGCACTGGGCTGAATGGTAGAGGGATCAGGAGTGCAGGTGGTGTTTTGCTCAATTCCTTCAGCGGTAGGGAATGCTGAAAGGAACAGAAAAGCACCCCTGATCAACACATGGCTGAAGTTTGAATTTTGGGGTCTTTGATATGGGGGTGTTTACATGGCACTGGGCCTGCTGGTGAGAGATGGAGTAGAACTTATCCACAAAGGGGAAAAGGATTCTTGGCCAGGGGTTGGCAGGAGTCAGTTGAGAGAGCTTTAAACTGAGTTTGAAGGGGGAAGGGGATAAAACCAGGCCCACTGGAGATGAGCCTAGGGGTGGCATGGCAATGCTGGGGGTGAAACTGATAGCCCAGCTCAAGTGCATCTACAGCAATGCACACAGCGTGAGCAACAACAGGCGGGAAGACCTAGGAGCTATTGTGTAGCAGGACAGCTGTGATACAGTCAGCATCACAGAAACAGGGTGGGATGACTCTCGTGACTGGAATGCTGCAATGGATGGCTCTTCAGGAAGGATACACAGGGGAGGGGAGACAGTAGGGTGGCTCTATGTGTTAGGGAGTGTTTTGATTGTATAGAGCTGGATGAAGGGAAGGGAAAGGAAGGGAAAGGGAGAAGAAATGTAGAAAGAAATGAGGAAGCAAAAGGGAAAGGGAAAGGAAAAAGGGGAAACAGAGAGTTAAAAGATAGGAAAGAAAAGGGGAAGGAAAATAAAAAGGAAAAAAGAAATGAGAGAGGGAAGGGAAGGGAAGGGAAGGGAAGGGAAGGGAAGGGAAGGGAAGGGAAGGGAAGGGAAGGGAAGGGAAGGGAAAAGAAGAGTTTCCAAATACTCAAGACTGCATAGCTCCAGATGAGAGAAGCATCTCCATGTGATGCTCAAAGACACATATGTTTCCTTTATAGATACTTCAGGGGTTTGTTGCTGAAGGTAGGGGGGAGGGAAAGAAATGTTAAGAATCTCTGGTCAGGATGTTTCCTGCCTGTAACACAGGGATAGTAGTGGTTACTTTCCTAGGAGAAATCGCTATTTTACAGCACAGTTGTGGTCTTGAAATCTCCTTGCACTAAGCAGGATTAGTATTGTAGTGATACATTATAATTATTGTAGAACTAAGCTGTCTGGTTTATCCAGGATCTCACAGTCATTCTCCATCCAAGACAATACCTGACAGGCTCTTTCTCTGACAGCAGGAAAAGGCCACTGCCTTGTCCTGTAAGGTGAATGCACACCTCTGTGTGCCCAGCTGCTGTGTGCACAGATGATAGCATCTGTGTGAAGAGTTTTATAGTTGCCAGAGCTTGTGAATGAGAGTACAGAAAGCTACTCCAGGAGTTCGAGAGCAAGAAAAAGAGGTTCAGTGTTTCATTTTTTGGTGCGGTTTGCTTCAGGAATCTTTCTTCCTCTGCACGGTTTTACTAAATTTTATTTCTTGCCAGATTTGATTTCCTCGAAAAAATGCTGTGGCATTTCCTCACTGCACCAACCTCCCCAGCTATCCTAGCAATAGTTTTTTTGTGGTTGTTTCTCCACTTATATCAGGTAGGTACTGAGCCAAGAGCAAACCATTGCTGTTTCTAGCATTGCCTCTCAATATATTGCATCATCCTCCCGCCAAACGAGTATTTTGGTTTATGATTTTACATGATGTTAGAAGTATTATGATGTAGCACTGTGCATCCTTCTGTGCCTGCTGCTTTGCAGGGAAGTGAATACCTGGTGTATGCTCTCTCCCCCAGTACAATAATTAGAGGATAACTCCCTTAGGATCTGCAAAAGCTCATTTAACAGTGACAAACCTGCATATTGTGGTCACTGTATATGGAAACTGTATCTTTTTATGAACACATCTTTGAGAATGCTGGTAGAAGGCTGAGAGAGCGATAGGATGGAAACTGGGCTGTAGCACATGACGGTGTGGAAATTTTGGAACAGACTCAAGCTGTTCTTGGTAGCCTAATTTAGAACACCTTCTTTGACTTTTTTAGTTCGCAAGCGATACAGAATCTATAGCTTAGATGGTGTCAGAGCAGCTTTTAACTCCATGGTGTTTCTCTTGTCTTTTTTCATATACACTGTGGGATTATTTAGTTCTCTGTTATATCAATAATTACAGGGAAACCTCACTAACTGGTGAACTCAATAGACTTGCTCTAGGCTTACTGTGGTGTCAGTGAGAATATTTATTGTAATTATTGCAGCTTGAAACTTGCTACATTGACTGCTGGACTAAATGAGGCTGAGTTTAAAACATACAGTCTTTTTTTTTTTTTTAATATTGAAATTAATTCCATGCCCAAATAATTTCTTCAGCAGTGAGTTAATTCCTTTCACTACAGTGGTCTGCAGGTAATGATGTCCCTTCTTTTAGTATCCTAACCCCATTGCAAAGAATTTCGCTTTTCTTCTGCTTGACTGTACCAGATTCCACCACCAGGAGGCCCTCGTTAAAGCACATATAGCCAGGCAAAGAAAACATAAGGAAATGAGAAGGAGAAACTCGTCACTACAGGAATAACCTGAAACTAATACTTATCCTATAAATAGAAATTTTTTTAATGCTGTGAAGGCATCTATTCATTCAGTCTTGCAGGAATCCTAATGCCCAACCATTAGTTGTACCAAAATTTGAGGATGCTGGATTGACATGGGTGGTATCCCTGCATTGGATCACCAAGTGAAACCCATGAAAGTTGATGCCTCTGTCTTCTGGTTAGTATAGCCCTTAATGCAGAAAGTAAAAGAATTAAATGGGGGAAAAGGACTGTTTTGATTTCTAGTCACTCACGTCTGCCCTCTAACTTTCACCCAAGGAATCACCCAATTTACCTCTGCCCTTGCATTTTTACTCATTTACTTATTCTTGGGTTCTTAAATTTCTTTCACTTTTTCATGTCATGGCAGGCTTTTATTGTCTTCTTGAAGTTCTAAATATCTGCAGTAACATTCTGTCTGATTGTTTTCTCTTGTTAATACGACCTTCTTTAAAGAAATGGGGAAGAAATGTTTTGATGCTGTGATGTTGGCTGTAAGATTTACAGGCATCTGAAGAGGTTTTCCAGTTGTTATTCAGCATTCTTGTCACACTGTTGACCCTAAAGAGTTTAAGCAAATAGACATGTAGATCAGCCACTCACATGGTCTGGATAGAATCCATTGCTTCCTGGCAGAGTTTGGCAGGAGGCTGTCCTTGGTGACAGGGAGACTGGCAGTTCAGAGGATACATTCAGTCCACACAACAGCAAAACCTTCTTTTAAGCTCTGTGTCATTTGGTTCCTATCATCTGGCTACTCTCTGGCTACTTCCATGTCTTTCTTCACATTCTTACTTTCACAGTCATCTGCTTCTGTGGATTGCTGTGGACGTCCTTTGCAGGAGATGCTGCAACATTAAACTTCCAGTCTGCAGGTTCCTGATGAATGGATGCAGGGAGGATATACCAGGGAAAAGATCACTCTCTATGGGTTTGTTTCTTGTGCTCTGTTGTAACCCTCCCCATCTGGCTGCTGATGGAGACAAGATGTTAGGGCTTGGGGCTCAGTTGTTGTGGTATTTATACGAGAGAGCAAACAGGGGCCTGCATTCTGAATCCCCTTTGAAGCTTATTTTATCTCATGTCTTAGATGAATATCAACTGTGCTTTTTCTGTAGCAAGAAGTGATACTGCAGCGTAAAAAAACATGAAGCTTAGTGTGTATAACACACTATGAAGATGTAAGGAAAGTGCTAAATATTCCTTTCTTTTCCATGTTCTTCCACTGTTCCTTTCTCTCCACTTAGGCACACTACCAACCCCAAGAAGCTACATTAACTGGGACTATTCATGTAATCATACAAGTTGGAAGGAACTTCTGGAGATCATCAAATCTAACACCCCTCCCAAGCAGGATCACCTAGGGCAGGTCATACAGAAATGTGTCCAGACAGGTCTTGAAAGTCCATAAAGTGTCTAGAGAAGAAGACTCCACAGCCTCTCTGGGCAGCCTGGGGGACCCAGTGGTCTGTCACCCTTAGAGTAAAAAAATTTTTCTTCATATTGGGGTGGAACTTCTTGTGTTCCAGTTTTTGTTCATTACCCCTCATCCTACCACAGGGCACTGCTAAAAAGAGACTGGCCCCTTCTTCTTGACACCCACCCTTCAGCTATTTATTGACATTAATAAGATCCCCTCTCAGTCTTCTCTTGTCCAGACTAAACAGCCCCCTGTCTCTCAGCCTGTACACAGAAAACAGATGTTCCAGCCTTCTGATCATCCTCATAGCCCTTCACTGGACTCTCTCCAGTATATCCCTGTCCCTCTTTAACTGGGGAACCCAGAACTGGACACAATACTCCAGATGTGGTCTCATGAGGGCAGAGTACAGAGGAAGGGGAACCTCTCCTGATCTGCTGGATACCCTTCTTAATGCACCCCAGGATACTATTGGCCTTCTTGGCCACAAGGGCACAATACTATCTCATGGGCAACTCGTTGTCCACCAGGATTCCAAGGTCTTTCTCCACGGAGCTGCTTTCCAACAGGTCCACCTCTGATCTGCACCGGTGCATGGTTTTATTCCTCCCCAGGTGCAGCACTCTACACTTATTCTTGTTGAACCTCATTAGGTTCCCCTAGAACTTTCCCCCTAGCTTCCCCCCTACTCAGCTCTCCAGTCTTTCCAGATCTCAGTGAATGGCTGTACAGCCTTCCAGTGCATCACCCAGTACTCCCAGTTTCATATCACCCAGTTTCGTTCAGCAGCCTTGCTGAAGATACCTTCTGCCCCCTCACCCAAGGTCATTGATGAAGATGTTGAATAAGACTGGACACTGGGGAAGACCACTAGTTACAGATCTCCAAACTATTCCTATTTAGAACCAGAAATACTTGAGGTGAACAATCTACAACCAAAAGGAAAGAAGAGTCATCAGAACACTGATATAAGCAGTTCTCCTTAGTCCCTACTAATCTAAATAGGAGTGTAGTAACCAAACTTATTTTCCCCAGAATGCCTTGATCTGCAGGTCTTACTCTATCCTGATTCTTTCTCTTAGGAAGGTGTGCCTGTGGATGGACTCTTTTCAAAGGCAAAAATTAGAAATAATGTGGGCTTTAGATGATGTGGTATCTGCAGTGGCAGGAAAATGGACCCTGTGACCCAGAAAGTCCTTTCCAGGCCTGGGCATGTGCTGCAGGCTCATATGCAGACGAGGTGGCTTTTGGGGATTTTGAGGAATGCAGATGGCTGCTCATCCATGACATGAACTAGCCAGGAGTAAAAGCTATTGAAGGATACCAGATTTAGAATCCATTCCTCCAAGACCTGCAAAAGCTACCTGTACTTCCAGCAGTAAATGATAGCTCTGATTGTTTTCAATCTCCTGTCTTAATCCTGTGTTGTTCCCTGGGGCAGCAAGGGGTGAAAACATGAGACACAGTAGGACCACGCAGAAGGACCAGAAGGAAGTCTTGATAACAAAAGAAGTTGTAATATAAAGAGCTGTATGGTGTCAGTGTGTTCAATATCAACAAAGCAGCATTTTCACTGATTCTTAAGGGGAAAGGGGCTGTGAAAACAGAAATTTTGAATTTTCATTGAATACCCAAGCAAAATGAGCCCTATGGAGGGTGCTGTCTCTGCATAAACTTGGATCTAATTCTTGGATTCTAAACTTATGAACTGTGATTTTCATTCCGCCTCCCTTCCTCAGATTCCTTCATAATGACAAGCAGTCTAGAGAAGACTGTGCACGAATGTAAGATAAAAATATGTTCACAAAGATGTGCAGCCAGCAAGTGGATGTGTCACAGAAGCTAAGGCTTTCATTAAAAGTATCCATTGCTGACTGCTTCATCTTGCTCCTGTTACTTAGAAGTTAGTTGGCTGGGTTTTTTTATCATTTTGCCAGATGACAGGAGTTTTTCCTTAACCATTCAGAAAGAATTCCTCAAAATTATCATCAGCCTCTTCATTTTCTAAGTTTGCTGGTAAGGGATTCTTCCCTGTGGCAAGTCATGATGTCACAGGCAACACTCACTGTCTCTGTTGTGC
Organism: Phaethornis superciliosus; assembly: GCA_023637945.1. Taxonomy (NCBI): domain Eukaryota; kingdom Metazoa; phylum Chordata; class Aves; order Apodiformes; family Trochilidae; genus Phaethornis; species Phaethornis superciliosus. The sequence goes on along the minus strand of JAJQWJ010000001.1, from coordinate 59,791,211 downwards.
TCTGCAGCCAAGATACAGCAGACATTTCCTTTAGAAAAGAAGTAAGTAAAGGATGTGGTACAGGGGAAATGAAATTTAACTTTTATTTATGCACCAACTGCTTAAATATTATGAAGAATCTCATATTTTTAACGTTACTGGGAGGGAAGGGGTGTCATATTTACAAACTAGCTCCCAGCTCACACATCCATGTAATTTGATTAATTTTGGAAATAAACACGGATGAAAATCTGAGTCTCTGAAGATTTAAATCTTATCAGTCCAAAAGAAAGCTAAATTGTTTTCATGGGTCAGCAGACTGACTGTTCTCACAATTCATTCTTTCATTTACGGCTGAAGTAATTTTCTCGTCCAGTTCCAAGACTGAACAACTGGTGGTGATAACTTATTTTCAGGGATCATGTCAGTATGTCAAGCTTTGTGTAGAACAAGGAAAAGCTTGTAATCCAAACTGAGGCAGCTGAGCCAGTATTCAACAGGCTGCAAATAAGGATAATCAGGTCAGTAAAAAATGGGGCTTGCAGATTCCAAAACAAATAATCACCTAGACAGATAGTGGCTTTTTTTTTTTAATGCTCCACTGTAAGCATTTATTTTGCAGTCAATAGGAACTGCAGATGCCTGGCACTTAAGCTCTGGCTGTTTAATTGTGAGCCTCCGATTGAATTCATGGTTTGAAATCTTGGGACCAGAATAGCCCAGATGATGGACAAGAACACTGCCACTGTACTTGGATACAGAACAAAAAATTATTTTGATATGGCTAATATGGATTCATTGGGGCTTTAGTCATTCTTTTTTAGTGTTTCAGGAGGATGGAAAAGATGGTTCATTTAGCACACAAAGGAGCTCTAAGCACAGAGAGCAGAGACAGTAAGGCAGAAGGAGAAAAACAAGGCAAAGGTATTTGGGCAAAGTAGCAGGGAAAAAAAAGCATGAATGGTGGCAGGAATGGCAGAGGTAAATGTACACAGAGGCTGCATTGCATAGGAGGCTGGGAACATTGAACATGATGCAGGGGCCAGTGAGAGCATTTGAAGTCAGTAAGGGTAGAGTTAATCATCTATTTCTGTACAGATGTTTTGGAAAGAAACTGAATTATGTTGTTATTAAATCAAAGTTAAAAATCAATGTTAAAGTCAACATATGTGGTTTTTTTCTCTTATTGTACATGGAAGAGGGAAAATAAATATGTCATATGATCTGATAAGTCATATGATCTGCCCATACTGTTAAAATCTTGAGCCCTGGAAAATAAGCTGGCAAGAGAGCAAGTTATTCTCCTTAAAATCTGAAATTATGTAAGAGAAGTAAATTCTTTTATATTTATACATATTGCAGAGGACTCTTATTTCTCTCAGGACAACACACAATTTACTCAGCTTGTATCTTGCTGATTTCTATTTATTTTTGTAATGAAAGTTTGTGCTGTCACATGTCTGTGAACAAGTGGAAGCAATAAATTGACAAAGTTTAAATTGAGTTTGGTGTGTTTTTTCTTGGAATACACATTATTAGAGCAACCCTGCCAGGCTCCAGATCATTTTCATTCTTTGACTGAATTTAAATATCACAAAGTAATACTGCCACACTGACAGCATATCAATTTCCTATCAGTTTATATATATTACACATATATTTCTTATATCAATATATAATAAGAATATAAGAATTATATTATATTATATAATATCAATTAGAAAAAGCCCCCTTACCAGTGCTGCTTTGTCACTGTGGAGTGGTAGGGGAGAAAGGTATTTCACTGAGTACTTGTGCAGGGAGTGGAGTTTTGGGAAGGACTGCTTATTAAACTGGCTTGGAGAAATACAGAAACATTGCAATTTTTCACCCAGATGAGCACACTGAAACACGTGAGTGGGTTGTGCTTAATTTGTTTTCTTAAAGCAATCTATGGAGTCAATAAATCCTAAGGGAAGAAATCTTCCAGATTTGCTTCTGTTAGAGAGATGGACTGGTTGGGCATTTTATGGAATAGCTCCATCAGTTACTTTTTACTAGATAAGGGCATTACCCTAGTGTCACAGCTATTTTGCAAGCCTGCAATTGCCTTCTATGACCCTGAAATATCTCCTGACATTTCAGCAGGTGAGGATGTTTTTATCCCCTGTCCCATGACTGCAGTGTGCTGCTGCTAGCAGTAGTGGCTGCTGTGCTTTGCCCTAGAAAAGGCTACATTCTGCTTGTGGGTGGCCTGGACTTTTTAAAGCGAATACATGAAAATTAAGGCATTCATCCTACCACCCTGGTAAATTACTCATAATTTTTCTGCCTTTCATTTTTCATGAAAGAACTGAAACACGGACAAGTGTCTAAGCAAGTACCAACCTCATAAAATAAGCAAAAGCATCCAAGTCCAAACAGGTAAAATATCAGTGACTTTTCAGGGTATAGAATGAGGACGATAAAACATTATTTATTTTATTAAGACTTCACAGGCTTGTTGTTCTGAAGGGCCTTTGCCATGCTACAATGTGGGCTCCCTGTATAAGAAGCCAGAGAATGTATGTACATATGTGTGTCTACATACACCAATACTTGACAGCTGGAAATATCAAAGATACTGCTTGTATGTGTCTAATTAGTGCAAATATGTCCTTAGGTGTTGACTTCACCGATATGTATGTGCTTCCTCTTCTCCCCTGCCTGGCCTTCCTTAAGAGTTTATATCCATACAAGTTCCTTCAAGGCCAGTCCTGGCCTTGCCATTTCAAGGCCAGGCCATTTCCTTAGAAATGCCTGAAAAATGGTTGTTATTCTCATCCATTTTGCTTTTGCTTATCTCCAATTTGCTTTTGCTGCATTAGCACTGATAGCTGGGGGTGGAGAACAGTGGCTGGTCAGCTAGGAACCTCTCACAGCCATAGCTCAATCCTGAATACTATTAGGAAAGTGAGGACTTGAGTGTCCTGTGATTTCTGACCTCATTGCCTAGTGAACAGAGGGCATGTGTGAAACATGGTCTTGGAAAGTCTGACCTATTCCTCTGTCTTGGATTGCCTGACCATTAAAGGAGGAAGCACTGCCTCAGTAATCCAGAGGGAAAAGTACCAGCAGGGACAGACAAATGAGGAGAGAAGACAGGAGTAGGAAGTACTGGGTGTATTGGACTGAGTGGGAGCTGTGCATCTGCATAGTTTCAAAGACACTTCTATGTCATTTCTCATCAGCAAACCAGAAAAAACACGAGGAGGAGAGATGAAGAGCTTTCTTCAGATACAGACAGGGGTAAAATTTAAGAGACAGACACATTTCCAAGTAATGCTGGCAAAAAAACCCATGGTAATTCAAGGAAAGTGAAACAAGGGATGAAATAAAACCAATCAGGTTAATGATTCTTTGAAGTTTAAAGATGCAAAATTGAAGAAAGTTATTAGTTGGACCACAATTGAAAAGAAAAGCTCTATGTGAAAATTATTAGTTTTTCAAGTTGAGCCTCTTCAAAATTTTGTGGGTTTTTTTTGTTTTGTTTTGTTGGTCTTTGGTTTTGTTTTTAAATGAAGAAATCTTCAATTCCAATGCTGAACCTCTTCCAAATGTGAATTTAAAAATGTTTCTCTTGTAAAATGTCATTCTCTGATGTAACCAGTGAATTCTGCTGTGACCTAGAAATTAAAATTTTATTAGCTGCACTTTAAAGACATTCTTCTTTCTGGAGCATGCCAATGAAAATAGTACCCTGAGTACAAAACAGAGCAGTGTACTCAAAGTCATTATTCAACCTACTTGACAACAGAAGCACTCAGCTTCTGTGAGCTGGAATGTATTGGGGGGGGGAAAAAACATTCCATGAATTATGCTTCTTTTAGCTGGAGCACTGAATACTCCCCTCTCTTATGTTCTGTGGATAAACTCGCTTTCCTTTGTGTCTTTTTCAGATTAATTTTCAATGCTGGTGTGCAAATCAGTTAGAGAAGCATTGATGCTTTTGGCCATAACAGTTAAGACAATATTTACAGTACTTCCAGCTTGTTTGTATTAGGAGTCAGAATTTCTTTGATGTGAAGAATAGACACACAGTTCTGTGTGCTGCAGCATGGCAGATGCATCCATGAGCAATTTTCTTGTTTTTACTCCCTTTCTGATGAGTTACTGCAGTTAAATCAAGTTTTCTGCCTCAGGGTCCTTCTAAAGCCATAATCCCCATTGCTTCTGTATTTTCCTGTCTCATCCCCCAAAATCTACAGCTCCCAGCAGGCAAACTCTACCTCCTGTATTTGCACTCACTCCCAGAGAAGTCTCTCTGCCTACAGGAATGGTGAAAGCCATTGATTATTCAGTCAGTTCTTCTGATTTACTTAATTAAATTAAGATAATTCACCCATGGACTTTAACCAGCTCTGTGATTAAGCTTTAATTTAAATGGTCACTGACTTTGAAGACTGATAACAGTTTCATAGCAAATAAATTTTATTATTGCTTTTTTTCATCCCACTTTCATCTGACCTTGGAGGTCAATTCAAATAAACAAGGACATATGTAACTGCGATTACTGCTCCCACTTAGCAACATATGTGGGCAGTCTTATTTCATAATTAGCCTGTTATTCCTGTTTATCATAAAGCTGATTAAGCTAAAGTAGAACAAGGTGAACTTATTCCAGAACAAAAATCAGTGTACGTGGAGTTAGTCAAGAGCAGTTATTTTGGAATTTGCAAAAGCTATTTAGAAAGCTCTCCCAGTGTAAAAAAGACCAAAGTATGCATTTCATGAGTCAGAGTAATATATTTCCCCAACTGCTTTAATTTCTCTTAACAGAGATTTTTGTGCATAGATTGATAAATTGTAAAATGTCACAGCACCGGCCTTCAAAACAGGAGGAATTATTCTGTTAGAAATGAAAAAAACCCACTTTTTGCAAGTGAGTGTCTTATATATATTAGCAAAGTTTACAAATGTGCTCAGCAATAGAATTTTAAAGGACTAAATTTCAGCTACAACCACCAAATGCATTTAATACACATTGTTCCATTTTGCCTCTGGTCTGCTTGTAGCTCAGGTAGTCCTTGAGCTTCTAATTCATCAGCTACCAGTGAAATTATGAATTGTGTATGTCATCCACTAGTTAGTGACACACTGCTACACTTTGTTTATGGACAAGGAGGAAGCCCACTTTATATATAATTAATGCCAAGAATTTGTCGTTCTTGAAAGTCTAATGATTATTGATCCACATATAACTTACATAAACAATGATCATGCGGTTTACATCTATGAGATGGTGACACATATGCTTCTTGGCTTCTAAGCCTTTTCATTTTATCTTGCTCACCCTTCCACTGCTCCTGTGGGTTGCAAGGTTGGTGGATTCATTCTGGTGTCTGTTGTGGGGAGTGATATTAACAGCTGTCAGCATCTGGAGTCACTTGCTGGGAGAATATGATCATCACATTGATGGCACCTCCTTCCTTGCTCTAGAATCCACTTGGTTTCATTTCTGTATTTGCTAGCAAGCATTTACACATTCTTCATTGCTCTCCAGTCCAACGCTACATCTGATTGTACAATAAATATGTAATTTGTTACACGAGTTAGTTACTATTCTTCTGTTCTCTTTGTTACCCCTAAAATTGGCTTCACCCAGGTTGCCATTTCTTCGATCACCGGTGAGTTGTTCATAGCCATCAAATCTCCAGCACCTTGCCCATTAACTTGGCATGTCACAGAATCACCGAATAGTCATGGTTGGAAAGGACCTCTGAGATCACTGAGTCCAACCATACACACACACACAGACACCAAAAAAAACCAACAATCCCCAAACAAACACAAACACCACACACACTCCACCAAATAACACCCACAAAGAAACCCAACAAATCCCCTACAATCTTGGCCACTAGAGCATGCCCTGGAGTGCCCCATCTACATGTTGCTCAAATGCCTCCAAGGGATGGTGACTCAATCACTTCCCTGTTCCAGTGCCTGGCCACTTTACGTGCATGTCTGCACTCCCATGCACCTCCTCTCTTGTGTCCTTGTTTCCCAAGGCCTCTGCTATTGCACCGGGACTGCATTTCTCTACACTGCATCCTTGTGCTGGTCATAAATCTATGTAGAGCAACTGTTTGTTACTGCTATTTATATAAAATGATGGCTGTACCATGAACAGATAAACAGAAGTAAAACAAATTAGCCATAGACTCAGTCAGTTATAGAAACTGCTGTCACAGCTAACCAAGTAAAACAAAGGTAAAGAGTGGTTGAACAGAATTCAAACAAAGCATGCCTGACAAGCCTCAGGTCTTGCCAATTCCCTGCAAAGGTTGTGGCAGATCACAGGGTGTCACAGGGCTATGTGGTTACAACGTGCTAACCCCAAAAGCCATGAGAGCAAGCTGTACAGACTACCAAATAATCCATGAAGTCTGAGCAAATTTTAGAACTCAATAGGCTGGCATTTTTCCCTCTTTACGGGTAGAAAACACAAGAATGCAAGATTTAGAGTCCCAGTCATCTGACCTTTTAAACTAGAAGTTATCTCCAAGTATGCTGCATATTTTTGCAAACAAAATTGCATTACCTAGTGAGTGGTAGAAAACAAGAGTAGTGGAATGGATAGTCAGGCACTGAAATTGTCTGGTTCTTTCTTTAAAAACTTCTGATAAAATAAAATCCACAGCCCCTCCCTCTCTCGGCACACAGACACCTGTCAAGTGTAGCTCGTTCTGCTTTGAGATAGATGATCTCTTGACATTCCTTCAGTTATTTATTGTTCTTTATGACTAGTTGGCTTTTCTTTCTTTAAATAAAAACATCCTTGCACATTCTCAAAATGGAATGCTTCTCTTACTTCCTTTGTATTTTGATAGACTATGCATATGATATAATGATGCATGCCTCCAGAAAGCCTCTTAACAAGGTTTAGCTTTTGCAAAGCTTAAGATTGTCCTTGTTTATTCCAGTCTGCATTTTTTTAGCCATGTCATCCTGTATTATAGATAAAGACTTATTTATTTCACCTATATAAAATTACCACCAAAAAATTGAAGATTGTGGTGCTTGGACTAACTACTATCATTTGCTATATTTGTATACTTAACCTACTTACAGATTATTTCTTTTTCATTTAGAAAAATACCCATGCCTGAATTCTCTAGTCTGCATTTTGACAGTAATAAGTTATCTAATAAGCTATCTAGCATCTTTTCCTCTCCAGTCCCACCCAACCTGTTGTGGTCTTGATTTGACCTGACACCTCTTTAACATCAATGGGCATAGACTTCTCATTCATCATCTCCCTCAGAGCTGCAATGCCAAACCATGACCTGGACAGGACACCTTGATATACAGAAAGGAGATCTCTAATCCTACACTCTATTCTTAATTATTAACTCAAGGTAAATAAGAGTTGGCAAGAATCTGTCTTGTTAATGCAGGATCACTTCCAACAGTGTAATACCAAATATTTTGTCAAGGCTTTGCCTTAGGACCTCAAGACTGGCACAGACATCACTGAGTCTCACAATACCATCTCTATTCTTTCCAGTAGTTCCACTGTAACAATGGAGACATCTTGTTACTCCAGGCTGAACTATAAAGCTTGGCTGATTGCCATCCTTATCCTGAGACCCATTGTATGTGTATGGCTTTGGCAATTTATCTTAGTTCTGACCAAAGGGAAGAAAAACATAGGAAAGGTGGTTTCCTCTATGTAAAACCTAGGGTTTACCCCAACATTTGCAGTGTTTTAGTCTTAGTCACAAGATAGACACGGCATTCCAGGAAGTGTACCAGAGATTTGGACCATAAGCAGCAGGAAGATGAGCAAGAATTCCCTAAATTTGAAAAAAAAAAAAAAAAAAAAAAGAAGGAAAAAACCAACCAAACAAACAAAAGGTGTGGATTCATCCTACTGTGTTACTGTGTTCTAATAACCTGAATTTCATTCTGCTATTCTTTTCTTTTACTAGAGGTATTACCCATTAGCTAAGAGTGGTTTTCAGAGACCTTTCAGGCAGGGAGAAAGGGGAGCAAGATGTGATGTGTGCAGATAATTAGTACAAATTCCATGGGGTCCATATGAGCAGCATGGCCTTTCCCTGAGATGGAGTGAAATGGAACCTTCCTGTCACTTCCCCACAGAAAGCTTTTCATCAGATTTTGTTTTGAAAGCTGTTATCACTAATTCTGATGTGACTGAGGGACTAGCTACAGTGAGATGGCAAGGAAAGGCCATAATGATCTGTGGATTTGGGTAATATTGGGGATGTAATAGCTAATATATCTTCCAAGAATGGTGCTGAACTCTCACTTCATATGTTCCTTTGCTGTACAAGATAGGAAAAAGTTTTTACCTTGTTAATACTTGCTTTCGAAACATTAAATATTCTTTCTCTCCCTCTTCACTCTCCTCTTCAACATGTAATTTTCCCCTTTACAGGGGAAAAAAAATCTCAAACAATTGCTAGAGAAGGGAGAGATGAAGACTATGTAGAAATTGCTGAATCTTGGCCCAGAAACATTCTGCAATTCTAGGAAGATTTTCAGGTTTGTCGTAGTTTTAGTCTGGGACCGACTGTGAGTGGAATGATTTCCTATGGAAACTGAAAGGCATGGTTCTTCTGAAGGAATGCATGCATAAATGTACATGTACATCCTAGGCTGATTCTTCAAGGGTTTTACCCTGGAAGGCCAAATATCAGATTATCCTGCTCTCATTCTTAATGACAGGAAAACTGCCACCTTGAAAGTTCAGAGAACGCCTAACTTTTCTATTTTACTCCAGTTCAGTGGATGCACACATAATTTTGAATCAAAACCAACCAACCATAAACACTTCTACTACAACCATGGATTAAACTGCTTGGTGAGGATGAGCAAACCAGCTGGATACTCAGCATTTCTACAGCACTGGAATACGATTTCCAGTGAGAAGAAATGCTCATCAGGGTGGTGTGTATTACTGCCAGTGCCTGACCTGCAGATGGAGGTGGGCTGCTCGGCAGCAGAGCCCGGAGAGGGATGAAGGAGACTGCAATGCCTCAACAATCTTGGCTGGCGTGAAATATGATAGGAGTACGTGGGGTTATTTACTGCACAATGCCAGCTGAAAGCCAAATGATCAGTTAATGATCACAAAACCTTTTGAAGATATAGAATGTAGCTTACTCCCCAACGTATCACTTTGGGGTGGAAGATGATCTTCTGTTTGGCTAGGTTTTTTTTTTAATTTTATGAACTAGAACGATAATGGGGAGAAGGTTGCTTACAGTGGCATTGACTGCTGCAGAGCCTGTTCAGTAGCACCAGAAGGGTCCCTCTCTGCACGTGCGTTCTGTTCTGGAATACAAGCATACCTGATGAAGGAATTTGTCCTTAAAGAACTGTCTGCCTAAGTGCTCTTCTGGAACAGCTCTTGTGGAATAATGCAGTTTTCAAAAGCAGTGCCAGCTGGTTCCTCTATATAGTTAAGGCCGTGGGCACCCAGAATTAGACATTAGGTACTTTGACAAATTGTTTCATGTCTCAAATGGGGACCCTGTGAGCATTCCTGTGGTGTGCTGATAGTTTAGCTGTGTGTTTTGTTGGTTGGTTTCCTGGCTTGGCTAGCACTGACAGACACATGTGCAGGTGTCCTCCTGCATCTGGAGGATGGGAAAGTTTTCAGAAGCACCTTGAAACCTTCTCCGATGATGCTCCCATCTTTTCTGCCATTTCAACCCCCCTGCCCAGCCGGGCAGTGATCCCAAGGAGCAGCCAGAAGTCCTTCTGCTGACAGAAGTATGCCAGCATCTCCTTTACATGCAGTCCTGTACTGAGTGTGCTACCAGAGGCTTCCTAGAACAGGGGATTGCTTTCCCCATACTGTCTCCAAGAAGACTGCAGAAGTGTTCCTATCCTAAAAATCACGTTTCCCATCCTTTTAAAATGGCAGATTAAGTCATGTGTATGACTCAGCCTCATTTTCTTGTCCTGTGACTTCAGGCAAGTAATTTCTTTTACAGCTTTTGGGAACAGATGCCCTCTGGCAGGTTTTGGCCATCCAGTCCTAAAAATGCCATGTGCCCCGTTTAGGAAGACGTGCGGATGGCACCCCAGAAAAATAAGGCTGAGCTGAGTGAACTTCAAACCTACGCCACCCGGTGTTTTTTGGGGGTTTTTTTGTGTGTTGTTCCGTTTTGGGTTTTTTGTTTTTTTTTTAATTCCGCCTGCCTCTGCCAGCTCTAAGAGGAGGGTAACACCACCCTGCCTACCGATGGCAAGTACAGCAGTTGGTAAATTTTAGAAGATAAAAGCGACTGAAGAAGACAATGATTCAACCGTGTTTCAGCACGGGGGCGGGGTGGTGGGAAGAGAAAGAGAGGCGGGAGGGGAGCGGCCGCCATTCCTCTCAGGAGCCGGCGCGGAGCCCACGGGGGATCGCAGCGCCGCGGTTTGGCGGGAGGGCCCCTCCGCCTCCATCCCCAACCCCTGCCCCGGGTCCGTCCCCTCAGGAGGCGGCGGGAGGCCGGGCTGGCGCTGCTGTAGCCGGGGAGGGCTTGGGGAGTTCGGTTCTCGCCCCCACAGGCACTTAGGCGTTCGGGTTCTGAGGTGGTCGTGGGCGAGCTGTGTTTTAATGATTGTTGTAATTTTGACGGGGAATGTGGGGTGCTCCACGGTGGGAGATAGATTCGGCGGTGCCTCACAGTTTGGGAAGAGAAACTTAGGTCCCTTGAAAAGGCAGCTGGTGAAGAAACGCCAAATGAATCCGTGTGTTGATAGAGATGATTAATCGTTTATTTTGCTCTGAGCCAACAGATGTGGAACTCCATCCCTCAGGGCAGGTCAAATCTCCCCCTAACCTGGGGCCTAAATTCTGCTCGGGTCAGGTCAGCTGCCCCCTTCTTTCAAAACCCACTCATTAAACCCAAAACCAAGGCCAGCGAGAGGCCAGGTCCTGTCACACTGACAATCTCCATTCGTTGAAAAAAGCACAACACACAGGTCTTGTACACCCATCCTAAGGAGTAGCTCCACAGGGCACTAACAGCAGGGCTGGGGCTCCTGAGGTGACACAACTGTGTTTTGTGTTCCTTCACAAAGGTCCTAATTTCTTCCAGGATTTGCTGTGTTATCTCAGTCTCTTCACCCTTTTATCTGGTTCACTGCAAGCAGCAGAAGCTGAAAGCCTCTGGGCCTTTGCTGAGCCAACACACCTGCAGCAAGGAGGATTCTCCACTAAGCAGAAGAGTCTGTTCATCCCTGAAGTTTTTGCTTGGGTGTGGTATAATTTCTTCATTTTCCTTTCTAGCCTGCGAGATACCATAGGTCTGGGTCTGCCTTATTTTTGTGCTGTGAGATACCAGTTGTCTAGGGATGAGGAGTAGGAGAATGATCCCATGACCTGTTTAGTCGTGCCTGGAGTGCAGGATTATGTGCATTTCAGGAGGATATTTTTAATGGAGAAGGGGATTATAATACCATTGTAATGCCTTCTTACATTACTTGTTTTCCTTCTTTCAGTGTTTGAACACGAGAGGTTTTTTTAATCTCTTAAGTATTTTTTTAATTAATGGTTTACTGTAGTTATTTTTTGGATTGACATAAGACATGATGAGAAGGCATGATTTTTCATTCCACAGTTGTCAGGGTTCTGAAACACAAACGAAATATATCCTGACACTAATAGAAACAACAGATTTAATAGGCATATTTCCATTAAATACTAACAGAAGAGATTCCCGTCATGTTTTCACTCTAACACCAAGTAATATCATTATAAAATTATAATGTTTTATTCTTCACTTTTCCAAGCCCCTGCATAGACAAGATTCTTGCAAGCAGACCTTAAGTATCCATTTACATGCTGACAAAAGCTACTTGCAGATACTTAATCTAAATTATCCTTTCCTCTATTACATGCAGCCCATCTTGCAGTTTCATCATAAACCTCTTACATTTCATGTATTTTATTAACAGATGAGCAAGAAACATATATACACATCTGGATGAGGTAGTTTACAAAACTTCTTATCAGCCACAGCTAGAACAGTGAAGACAAGCTCACCATTCAGACAGAAGCAACCTATCCATTTACAAAACCACAAAAGTGATACAGCTGGTTTCAAAGTCATATTTTTAAGGAAATTACTTTGTATTAATTTTTCTTGCATTTACAAAATTTAAGGAGGTCATATTTTGCTTTTTATTTAAAACCATGATATAGGTAAGTACCTGTTCTGACTCTAGGCCTTGTTTATAGGAAGTAACATAAAGAGTGCAGTGAAGCTGTAGTGGAGTACAGATATGACAAGTTAACCATGAAAACCCATTAAATACACTCACTGTGCATATTTTTCCATAATAAAAGCCTCAGAATTTTATTATCCTTCTTTTACCCTGTTCATGTGAGCACACTTCTTACAGGCTTTATTTGCATGTCTTCAGCATTTATTAAATATTCTGAACTCCAGCAAGACTAAGGAGTTTGCTCAATAGCAGTTTTTTATGGGCTTTATGTCACATAAAGATAGGGAAGTGAGATGTTGCATAACATTTCTCCTACCCATCCTGTCTGTAATTCAGCTGACTTTTGTTATAAAAATACAGACTGCCTTTAACTTTCTTACCAGCATAAATTAATGATAAATAATTTAAAATGTTCCAACCTCCAAACTCATACTCTAACCCAACCATACCCACAAGGGAATGAGATCTCTTTTCATAATATCTGATAAGCCTGGTCTAGACAAACTGGTTCATCACAGAGTAATGTAGTAGATTTTCTCCTTATGGTCTGGTAAGTCAGATACTGAAGAGTTGGAAACATAATGGGCATTTAAATCTGCAAGTGATGGCACACTGAGAAGGTTCTGTAGATCAAGGACTTCTTAAAGGACTTGTTTTTCTGTTACTGTAATTTACTCATTTATTGCCACCCCAATGTTTGCATTTCCACGTAGTGATCAATACTTTATTGCTGGCTCTTTCACAATGAAGGCCATGGAGGATCAAGTAGTCCAAGAAGAACCAGGATACCAGGATGATGAGGTAAATCTATGGTTCATTAGAAAATAAGTGCAGCAAATGTTGTTTAAGGGCGTTCTACTAGTATTATGAAATCCAAGGAGAGACAGGAGGTCCCCAAAGACCATCAGGGAGTTCAACGCTTTTAAAATTTTATTCTAGTCTAATACCAAGAAAATCTTATTCTCCTATTCCCTGTACAGACTTGCTCTTCAAGTGCTCATCAAGAACCTTTCAAACACTGCTGTGCACAGTTTTTAATGGGATTATAATTTCTTTGTATATTTGACTTCTACATTAAAAACAAGGGGACTATCAGCTAATTTTATGCTTTGAAGGAATGGTTATCATCCTGAAAATGCTGAGGAACTGTGATAGAAAAAAACAGGATGATTGTCATCATAACACAAGTTTTATTAGCACAGCAAAGGATTGACTGCCTGTGAAAATACAGTTTAAGAAGGTGATAAAAATGTGTAGGCCTTCTCGGCTCACTAGGCTTTGCTATAGTTGGGCATTCCAACAAGTTATATATTATTAGGGAAAAATAATTTAAATGTTTACAAATTCAAAACCGATACATAATGAGATAATGTAATTACAAGAAAAAAACAATATTTTTTTTAATGCTATTTTTTTTTTAGGAATCCCTTTTTCAGGATATTGACCTGCTACAGAAGCATGGAATTGTAAGTATTAGCAATGACTTTACTGCACAGATTTGCCCATAAGAATAAGACTATTTTAAGGTCATTTCTCCAAAAGCATATACACATTATAACTGAATTTCCTTCTTGCAGTAAATTCTAAATCAGTCATGTGAAGACAAATTTTGCCTTTGGTGATAAAACAGGTTTTCAGACAATCTAATTTCCATCACATTCCTATATGAAGTGGCAAGATATTCAAAGTACTTATCACCCAGTACTCTTGAAAACCAGCTACTTGCTAATTTATTTGAAAACTGTGTGATAGATTACTTCCTGTTTCTGCCAGTCTTTGTAATTACTCCTGTATTTTTGGTGCCTGTGAAATTACACTGTGACAATTGTTACTATACTATTTCCAGCATGCTGGTGAAGGGAGTAGAGTGGGAGTGAGGAAAATATTAGTAGCTAGAGAAATAGGTGGTTCATTTTCTTCAGCAAATATAAATTCCTACAATCGTTACCATATCATCATTATTATAGCATAAATATAGTTTATTTGAATTATTATTATTATTATTATACGTTTATGTAGGAGACTGGTTTATGGATCAGAACCCTGTTAGGTCCAGTGTTACAGAAACAGAATAAAAAGTTGGGTTTGCCTGAAATAATATAAGTTTAACTCTAATACAAATTACTATAGATGGATACAGATGAAGAGGACACAGTCACAATGGAACAGTCAGCACTATAGTTACCAGACATAATTACTGTCAACCTTTTTTTCCTTGCAATTCATTAAAGGTTTTAAAGACAGTTCTGAAGAAGCATATGAGGTTGGGAGCTCAAACTATGGAGCAACATAGGAAAAATACACAGTCTTGTGTTAAAAATGTAATGAGTTGACCAAAGATGCTGACCTTATGAGCTGGAAGGGAGCTGTACCAGCCTGTAAAAATTAAAATGAGGCATTATGTGCAGAGAATTATACTAAAGTGTGAAAGATCTTGAAAATAAAAAATAATTACTTTGGTTGTTCTTCTGGCTTAATAAGACTTTCTTGCTCCTTTTCTTTCGGTTTTTTTTCTTTTTTTTTTTTTTTTTTTTTTCCTTCCAAGTGGTTATTACCACATCCCAAGAAAACTTTTTGTTCTCGGCTGTGGCAGTTAAAATCTTTCAGTGCACATATGATGACCCTTATCTCCCGAGTAAATAGCAATAGGATGAAAGGAAATGCGTTTAAATTGTGCCAGGGGAGGCTTAGGTTGGATATAAGGAAAAATTTCTTCACTGAAAGAGTGGTGAGGCATTGGAATGGGCTGCCCAGGGAGGTGGTGGAATGGGCTGCTCAGAGTTGCCATCCCTGGGGGTGTTCAAGAAGCATTTAGATGTGGTGCTTCAGAATATGGTTTAGTGGTTGTGATAGTGGGGTTATTATTGGACTCGATGATCTTGAAGATCTTTTCCAACCATAATGAACCTGTGATTCTATAAAAAAGAGGATCAGGACAAGCAACTGTTGTAAGGGGCAGTCATGTTGATATGTAAAGCCAAGAGTACTGCTGAACACTTCATAGTATTCATAGAATCATAAAATTGTTTAGTTTGGAAAAGACCTTTAAAATCATAAAGTCTGCCACATCCACCACTAAGCCAACCATGTCTGTAAGTACCACATCTACACAGCATTTAAATACTGGATGGTGACTCCACCACTTCCCTGGATAGGCTCTGCCCGTGCCTCACAACCCTTTTGGGGGAGTGTTTTTTCCCTAATATCCAATCTAAACCTCCCCCGGCACAACTTGATGCCATTTCCTCTTGTTCTATCCCTTTTTACTTCTGGAGAAGAGATCAGCTCCCACTTTGCTACAACCTCCTTTCAGGCAGCTGTGGAGAGTGATAAGGTCTCCCCTCAGCCTCTTTTCTCAAGGCTAAACAACCTCAGTTCCCTCAGCTGCTCTTTGTAAAACTTGTGCTGTGTACCCTTCACCAGCTTCTTTGGACATGCTCCAGCACCTCAATGTCCTTGTTTAACTACTGAACAGGAGTGTCTAAGGAGGTGTATATTCTAGGACTTTGGTTGGTACCTAAGTTGTAGGTGAAAGCTGTATCTGTGAGGGAAAGAACAAGAACTTCTATAACCAAGTCTACTACACAAAGACTTGTAATGCAGAACAGCCTTAAGGTTGATGTGACTAGAGGCAGAGGTGCAGAAGGAATGGAGAAGCAGGGTAATACTTGAAAAGTTTTAGACTTGAAAATTAAGATCTTTGCAGCAGTAGTCTGTTGTCTTAATAGAAAAGCAGAATAAAACAGCTCATCCATTTTATAGTGCTGGTTATTATATTCTTTTGGGTGGAAGAGTAATTTTTTTTGACTGATTTTACCTCATCCACCTCTACTAATGTAATAATAAAAAAACACATCACAGTATGAGAAATAAGCTTCCCAGTGAACATGACTAATTTCTAACACAGATCACCTCCACTCTTATGTCCTATCTGCCCACACACTCTCAATAAATAGATGATACATTCAGTTCATTTTGGTTTTTTTTTCAAGGAAAAAATTTGGCTGGAAATGGTAAATTGGAATATTATCCCAAACCTTTCCCATGGTATGTTTTCTTGTGAGCAATCTGTTGCTTGCCTTTAAGTTTCTAGTGATGTCAGAATCATAACAGAGGACTAGGTGAGAGGAGCAAAAATCTGTCAGTAGGGCACTGACTGAAGTCATCCTGTACCAAATTAATGAAAAACTACTAAATTCATTCCAGCCTAATGCATCAGTCAGATCCTGGGGACAAGTTTGTTTTAAATTGGACATATTGTGAACCTGAAGAAACAGCACAGCAGTTAGCCTCTGATGATCTTCACGAGTCAGCTCGCAGTTATCCATGATGAGATTATCTGGTTTACAGATAAGGGATGAAGGACAAATTGAGTGTTACAGAGTTTTGTAGGTTTGGCTCCATGCTATCTGAAATAATCTGTACTATTTCCTGACCACCAGCCTGGATCTCAGAAGACTGGTGCTGAACAGGGACAAATACAATTCACCCAACATCCCCCGCTCTCAAAAACATCAGGATGTCTCTGCACCATGATCCCTCACACCACTGTTACTCAAACTTTTCTATTGCTGGTGTTACAATGGAGAGTACTGTAAATCTAGTTCTTTCTTGGATAAAATACACATACATATGAGCATATGATAAAATATATTTCAAATATTTACTTCGCATTCCAGTTGTTAGCTCTCACAAGTACTCATGGAAGTGAACTTTCTTCACAGAATGTAGCAGATATTAAAAAACTTAAGTCAGTTGGGATCTGCACAATCAAAGGAATCCAGATGACCACAAGACGGGCACTGTGCAATGTAAAAGGGCTTTCAGAGGCCAAAGTGGACAAGATCAAAGAAGCTGCAAACAAGCTTATTGTAAGCCTATCCCTTTCCTGATAGTTTAAACTTATGCTGGCCTCTCCAAAATGCTGTGCAACATTTCTCTCAACAGGTTCTTTCACCACATAATTTTGAAAATTATTCTGCTTGTTACTCTAAAGGAAAAGTACTTGATATTCTACAACAACTAGACAAACATTGTGGTACTTTTTCTACCCAACCTATGTAAATGGGGTTGAGTGGAGAGAGATATTGCACTCTATGGGATATTGCACTTTACCTTCAGGTTAAAGCTTAGGTAAAACTCTCATGTTCTCTTTGGTCTTCCTTAGGAACCAGGCTTCTTGACTGCCTTTGAGTACAGTGAAAAGCGGAAGATGGTATTTCATATTACTACTGGCAGCCAGGAATTTGAGTAAGCTGATCTCTACCTAGATCTTTCCTTAGTCCAAATTGGCCCAGTAATTTTATTTATTGTCTTTACTGATACACAAAAATTCAAAGGAACACATATTCGGCTAGGACATGTAGGTTGTCTTGCATTTGGAGCTAGTGCTGGCTCAAATTCTGCCTGCATCAGTGAGCAACAAAACCAACTCATTTTCTGGGGGGAAACTGGACTTTGTGCAGTCATTCTAAATAACAGAGTTTCTATCTAGAAAACTTGAACATATCAGCATTTTTTTCATCTAGTCAAAACAACCTGCTGTCTCACATCAAAATTGTAAGTCTTCAAGTCCCTCCTTGAGATATTTTTATGGATTATCTTTTCAAAAGTATTTTTGCTTTTCTTTCCAGTATTATTTTCTACATATCTTTCTCTTGCACACAAAAAGGAACATTGAGACAGAGATGATTCTTTATGAATAAGTGATCATTTGGTGCTCTGCACTTAATGAATCAAGTGAGGGACTTTGGGGCAGAAACAGTTTTTCTTAAAGTATCAAAATTTATCTTTTTTTACTTTCCTCCAGTGATTTTGCAGGTTTAATTGTATCTTAATTCTCTCCTTTTCTTCAGTAAACTTCTGGGTGGTGGGATCGAAAGCATGGCAATCACTGAGGCCTTTGGAGGTAAGAAAACCACATTAAATGAGTATTACTGAACAATGAATTGCAACTTAATTCAGATATAAAATGAAGCGGGATTACTTCTAACAAACTTACTGTGTTGTACTCATAAAGCTGAGTACTTGCATGAGTGGAGGAAGAAGAAATGCACTTCTTTAATGTTTTCCCATTTTTGCTCTTCATTTGCTTGCAGACCAAGTTTGAGCTGAGTAATCATGAGGCATGCTGATTCCATACAACACAGCATTATTAATACTAACATGTTGCATAGGATTTTCCTGATGCAGTCTCTGTTCCTTTCCAGAAACAAAATTGCCACAAAAGATACTTTATTTATGCACTCTCAGGATACATTGCATTTCATATAAGATTTTGAAATCAAAATTAAGCAACTATTACAGTAAATTTTATAAGTTTGGGGTTAACACTGTGGTAACAATGAGAGTATGTAAACCCCAGTATTCTTTAGAAAAGGTAAACTGCAGACTGACGTGGTTTGATTTAATGAGATTAATAAATTCAGAAGCTTCTACTTGGTCATTTTACTGAAAATGCAACTCTGCTGGGACACTGAAATCAACAATTTTTTTCCCTCCTCTCAATTAACATTTTGGCACAGGTGTCATGTGCTATTTGACTTCTACACAGAAAAGAAAAAAAATTCTTTGCAGTCTAGCATGATCAAATGAAAGCATTGCTGATTGTTTTTCATGTAACACACTTCTACCTCACAGAATATGATTTATAAATTGGGATTAAATTATTTTAAAAGGAGGAGATATAGGTGAATTTTGTAAGTAAGAGTGTTTCTAACTTCAATAACTCCTGAATCTGCCAAACTCAGAAAAATAAATCCTCATGCTTTTTCTTAATTTTTTTTTTCTTTTCTTCTTTATTTAACAGAGTTCCGGACAGGCAAAACCCAGCTATCACACACCCTTTGTGGTAGGTGTTCTGCCTTAAAACAGGGGGGCAATTCGTCTCAGTGAAACCATTCTTTACAACTATATCAATTAAACACATAGAGACAAGTCAGAATCATTTATCTCTAGAAATACAAGGAAACAGACCTGGTGACTTGTACCCCCATTAATTGTCTTTGAGTAGAGAACTCATGTAAATGATTACTTTTTAATACTTAAATTACACCAATGTAAGTTCTGTCAAAAGGAGTGACAAGATATTAGACTAAGAGAAACCAGTAAAATATTCCATCTAGAAAAGCAAAGCACAAATGCAGGCTACGGGTGGGCAGTTTAGAGATGGACAGGAGCACTGCCCAGAAAAGGGAAAAGGCAAGATTCTTTCTCAGCAGCTCTTTTAATTTCCTGGTTTCAAGAGGTTCTGCTGAATATGTCATTCTGAAAGGGCACTGAAAGGAAACTACTGGCTGACAGCAACCGGATAAACAAAGACTTTGGCAGTCACCATCTTCAGGCAGTGCCAAATACAGCATGACTGATTTCCCAGTGATATCTCTCATTGTGTAAATAGTAGTAAATAATAACTGTTGTAACTATTAATGCTGCTGAAATATAGTTACCTGACACTGGATAAGCAAACATTTCCTTAATTGACCCCCTATATTATAAAGGGAATTATAGCACCTTCTGGAAAAATAAAGCCTCTTCCATTTCGTACGGCCCAATGGTCAGCAGAGCTATACTCTCTTGCATGAATGATTACAGCTGAAGGAATTGAGTATTTTAGCTTATTCACTTCAGAGAGACTAAACGTGCAATCAGTAACTATTCACATAGTTAGAAAAGAAAAATCAATATCCAAAGCATTTTCAATCATATGAGTTACAGCAGAGAAAAAACCCTACTAAATCAATGCCGTTTGTTCGGGCAGCCGATTAAGTTGGATGCTTTGCGCATGAGAACTTTTTAATAATATCTGCTCCTATTTTCAACAGAAAATATACAGATTTAGTGGTGGTACTGAGCAGAACACAATTGAGACACCATTCCTTAAATCCCTTCCCCAAACAAGAAAAGTGTCTCGAGTTTCTTCTCAAGCTGGCAGTAAGACTTGAGATACTCATGATTTTCACATTGATTAAATAAAACTGGTGGTTCTTTGTGATATGGATAAGCTGTCACATTTTATTAAAAAAAATAAGAAAGGGAGTAAGAAAATATTTTTCCTGCTTTTTCATTTTGATCTTCTATGATTCACTATAGTGACAGCTCAGCTTCCAGGACCAAATGGCTACACAGGTGGAAAGATTATCTTCATTGATACTGAAAACACTTTGTATCTTTTGGACTATTGAAAGCTAAAGCTACAATGAACTGAAGAGAAAATTCCTTTTGTTATAAGCAAGAAGACTGACTCCAGGTAGCTTCTTACATGTAAAACATTATGACTGACACAGGAGCACAGTATGTAGTGGCCCACAAGGCTGTGATTTCTTTTTCTGTCATTTGATGTAATCCGGCCTGGAAAAATTAGAGTTAGGATACAGATTTTATTTTAACTTGTTTTTTTGAGATCTAATATGCCTTCTTCATAATGATAGATGTGATAGAAGCTTTTCTATTTACTTCAAGAGAAATTCATCTAAGTACTAAACACTATTTTAAACACTGTATCTGTGGTAGACTGTGTATAAATAGGTTTTGCTCACAGCTAGATTCCTAGAACACAGAAACCCATATGTCAAACTTCCCACCTCAGACTCTAAACACAAAACAATTACCATCATGAGCCCCCAACTATCTTTAGGGCATGTGGGACTGTGTGAAAATAAAAAGTCAGTGTTCTGTAGGATCAAAATAAATACTCTTCTTTGGTTTTCCATAGTTCTATTTTGGAATGGAGTTTTATTATTCTCAGAAAATGGCATGTACAAAGATAAATCCTTAACCTTGAGTCATGTCAGCCGACCAGACCGTCTTCGTGACATTGCCGATCGCTTCAATGTTGACCACGATGCTGTACTTGACAATGTGCTCTATGCACGTGCATATACTAGTAAGGCCATTACTGCAACTGCCATGGTATCTGTTTTTTTCTCTAAGGTTATGATTTTAGTAGTTCTCAGCTTATTAACTGAGCTTGTGCACCAAGGATCATGACAAATCTTTTGTCACTAACAGAAGAAGTTACAGGTTTGCTTCAGTTTTCTGTTTCTGATGCTGTATACCAAGCAGGCTTCCTCAAGTGGAAGTATCCCAGCTCAGATGAAATATATAAAGCTTTGCAGTTTGCCACAAAATTAAGCGAATATACATCTGCCATGTATATGAGTGGCAACATAGCATATTAATAAGAGAAGCACCAATTAAAGTAAGCATGATTTCCTGAATGTAAGCTGATTCTACAAATGCTGTTGAGAAATTTTCTATGATGCTATGAACGGAACTTTACAGTGACAGCTCCAGCACACTTGGTCACAAAACATTGCATTCAAGGAAGTTCTAAACAGGGCTTCTGAGAGTACAATGTGGATACGAATAATATGATTAATAAATTTTTCATTTCTCATTTAATTCAACATTAAATTTAAAAGTTTATATTGCTTTTAATTTCTTAACGACAACAAAAAAGTTGTCTTTGTGCTGAGTTTTGTTGTGAAGATTTTCACAAAGAAGTTTTGATAGCTTGGCAAGTGGAAACCAAAACCAGCAGTAACACAGGCACTGCTGGTTACTGTAGACGTAGGTTGTTATTGGGCACTGGATTTAAAACTGTGGGCAGTGAAAATATAAACAGTGTAGGCACCTAAAGTGGAATTTTAAAACTCAGGGGTTTGTTGCTTCAGAGCCCTTTCTGGTCCTAATTTCACTTGGCAACTGTACTTCCCACCAGGTGAACATCAGATGGAACTGCTTGACTATGTAGCAGCCAAGTTCCATGAGGAAGCTGGTATCTTCAAACTATTGGTATAAGACTATTTTTTTTGTATGCAGAACAGGTTTTCCTATTTTTTTTCATTGTATTTACTTATCTAGCATATTTACAATGCAGATCATTGACTCCATAATGGCACTTTTCCGTGTGGATTTCAGTGGTCGTGGAGAGTTGGCTGAACGACAACAGAAACTCGCTCAGATGCTGTCAAGGCTCCAAAAAATATCAGAAGGTAAGAAAAACATTGCAAAATTTAGAAAACGTGGACTAGAGTTACTGAAACAGTAGCTATTGGTAACACAATTACCCATTAGTCCAAGTGTATTAGGAATCAGGCACTGGCACAGGAATCTTTCCTCACTTTACACTTCTGTCAGTTACCAAAAAGATCAAACTGATAATATATTATTCCAGGATGACTTTAGAACTATTCAACATTTAGAGTTTTCCTAGAAATAGTCTTAAGAGAGGTCCTAAATGAGAGAATAGGTTGTAGAACTGGACAAATATCCAGGAAGAGAAGTTGTCTTCTCCAGATTTTGACAATTGAAATACATGAGAAATATGAAGAACAGAAAAAAGGATGATGCCACAGAGAGAGAGAAAAAAGCTGGGCCCATTGCCGTGTTCCCAATACTTTGCAATGCTTTGAGGGATTATGATAGGATGAATAGGGGTCCCCTCTCTTTGGAATGTCTCAGAAATGTTGATGAGGAATGAGTCAATGTGATTTTTTTCATGTAGTTAAAAAAAAAAATAAATAAAAAGGGAGTGCGGAGTGAGAGGGGCTGAAGGCAGGGAGCCAACAGAGATGGGAATTCAAAAAGACTTGCGCAGTGGAATTCTGAAAAGTGCTTGTTTTTTGGCATAAGTATTACAGCTGAAGCCCCACACTAGCAAATTTAGGCTGTATCCTGATTAACTCAAGCCATCAGACATAGAGAATTGCTTCTCTTTCATTTGAAAATTGAAGTGCTTCAGCAGTCACCTTGTTTTTACCACGGATGGGCGAGTATTTTTGAATACTAATTGGATATAATCCACCTTCTTTGCATTGTTTTCTGTTGTAGAATATAATGTGGCTGTGTTTGTGACCAATCAGATGACTGCTGATCCAGGAGCCACTATGACGTAAGAAACCTTTTTGCATTACATACATAACAGAGATGAGAACTGAGATTCTACGGAGCAACAGGAGGGCAGGAAATAAATGTTTAAATTAGTCATCGGTCCCTCTAGTATGATGAATCATTCATAGATGACACCTATAGGTTTCTCTCAGTTTTTGTAACGTTGTAATGAAGTTGTCTCTCATTTTGTAATGAGCCTGGCATGACTGGCTTCTTTCACTGAACGAAGAGAACAAACTGTAAAAAGCATTGAAAAAGCACCCCATTTTCTTTTGGAGCAGCTCATGTATGAGGTTTAAGGTGTGTACTTCTTGAACCTCTTGAATTTAATGAGAGAAAAGTTATGCCAGCATTGAGCATTTGTACATCCTACCTTGAGGCAAGTGTGTTAAAGTCCTTTTTATTATATATTTACCTATTTCTTATTCATTACTGAGTTTAGTGTGCCTCATCTTGACAGTTAATGACAATATTAACCTATGGAATTTGTGCAGTGAATAGTGACAATTTTCTTGCTAATTAAGCTTTCAGGCAGACCCAAAAAAGCCCATTGGGGGCCACATCCTTGCTCATGCTTCAACTACGAGGATTAGCTTGAGGAAAGGGAGAGGGGAGCTGCGTATTGCAAAGATCTATGACAGGTAAATAACATTTCCTTCGCAGGAAAGAAGCTGTGTGACAACTTATGAGCAATAAGGTGGCAGTTCATGGTACTGAAAGTTAATAGCTTGACAACCAGTTCCATAGCTTAACTAATTGTGTTTCTGATTGTTGAGAGAAAATCTGAAAGGACAAACTAATGAACAGATTTAAATGTCTTGAATATTGCATACATTAAATTACATGCTCTTTCATCATAAATCCTACTAGCTGCTTATCTCTTAAAGAAGACACTTAAGTGGTTTGGTAAGACTTGTGGTTCCATGGCAGGAACATTCCAGAGCTGTTAAATTACTAAGTTTTGCTGGCACAATTAATATCACTTTACTTGGTAACCTGTGGCTGACATGAGTCATTAAAAATTGCACTAGTGGAACTGGGTGGTGAGATCAGTGTTTCTGATCAGGAACTGAGAAGTTAAAATGAGACTTTGCACAGAGAACCTTTTCTTCTCCTGCACCTTCTCGATCCCCCTCCCATATGTTTGTCATCTTCCAAGTAGTGAAGTTTATATTTTTTTTATCTTGGTAATACTGATCACATCTTACAGCTGGCACATGGATGTAAGGATGTGGAAGTTGTTTATACTTACAGGTTGCTTACACTTACAAGATTTTGGGGACCGTTTCACAACTGCATTTAACATGAAGAAACACGTAAGTTTGGGTTGTTTTTTTTTCCCCAGCCCTGAGATGCCTGAAAATGAAGCCACGTTTGCAATAACTGCTGGAGGGATTGGGGATGCCAGAGAATAGGTAGAAAACCAACATAACTACAGCTGAAAACCACCTGGGCTGTTGGGATGAAGATTTGTACAAGGCAGACAGCTGCCTGGCTGCATTTCTTCTGTTGGGAACCACTTGAGGTATTTTGAGAGAACACTGTGATGAACTCTGGTTCAGTTTTATTGCTCTTAATATATTAATAGTTCTTTTAGGGCCTCCATTTTTCAATTAAACTTTCAGGAGGCAAAGATTTAAGAAATAAGCTTGAGTTATTAAAGGAATCAGGAATCCTTTTCCTGTTTTTTGTGAAAGCCCAAGCTGTCCTTTCACATGAGATAGATGCATTCTTATTTTAGTTGCTTTCAAAGAGAGTGTCTATGTGATAGAACTTAACAGTGCAAAGTGGAAATTAATTGGAATAAGATCAGTTATAAAATTGATATAAATAGGTAGAAAATGAGGAGAAAGGAACAATAGACCAAGAACTTGATGGAATCTCATGTACCATCAGAGGAATAAGAGTTCCTTTAAATATGTGGTTTTAGGCATTTTTATCCTAACTAGATAAGTTTTTATATTTTTACTTAGCATTTCCTGTGGCTTTTTGGAGAGAATGCTGTAAAACTGTTAATATTAAAATTAAAAATAAAAATTTTGAATTAGAACTGCATGCTGCTGATGTTCGAGTGCTTTGAATAAAACCTCTGCTCTCGATAGTCTCACTGATCTTTTATCAAAGAAATAAAACTGGATGTGACCTGACATTTTAAAGCCTCCTGCCTAGTTCTCTAAAGAAACAATCTTTATATAAATTGCCTTGTCACTTTCATAACATAAATATCAATATTAACGATTAATAAATTATATTAAATACTATTATTTAAAAGTAGAAGGAAAAAAAATATAGTGGCGAGAGAAGGGGGAGAGGCTGATACTTGCACTTACACTGAGAGAAAGGAACTTAGGACTCAGCTTGCCCCCAGGCCAGGCAGCACAGGCATGGCTCCAAGCTAGGCAGAGGTGGCTGTCATCTGGTGGGGGCAGGGGGAAGGTGGAGTGGTGAAAGAAGATGGAAGCAAAGACAGAAATGAGGGATCAGGGGACAAAATACCAGTGCAGTCGGCATTACCTCCAATGCTCATGGAACTGTATTTTTTTAAAAAATGCTTAAAAGTTTTTGTATTAGATGCTTTAAAGGAAGGACTTTCTTTGTTGTGCTATAAAAATCCTTCAATTGAATGGCTCTAATTTGGGCATCTGGTTACAGAGCATGTCCTTGCTCATAAAAGCATGTTTTCATTTTGATTAACTACGGCATTCAAGATAACATGAAGTGAAAATGCAGCCATGACCAGAAATTCACCCAAGAAAAGCTTGACACTGTAGTCAGGTCTGACCTTGTGACAGAGCCTCGTGCCTTCCTGGAGAGATTTCTTAACATATCTGTGATATTTTGCATAGATAAAACACCGTTTTTCACAGTGGAGAAGCCTAGAGACAAAGGCAGGGAAGTTGGCTGATGTGAGAGTGCCAGGAATGGATCAGCCCTTGTCATTTAATGTAGCAACTAGTATCTGGATGTGTCGTGCTTTCAAACACCAAGCATCTGTATAGAATGGCCATGAAACTGAGCATCAATGAGACCTTACAGTGTCACTTAGCTCCCTACCACCCAGTCAGAAAGGTCCTTCCGATATTTAATCGCCAAGATTGCTTTTTTGCATTCTCACATATTCCATCCATCCATCAAGCAAAATTAAAGAGGTAAATAATGCATCTCCTCCCCCGCTAATACTTAAGGGTTTAAAAGTAAAAAGAATCCACTTTCTCATTTGCCAACATAACTGATTTTTGATAATCTGACTGCCCAGAAAGCCCTGCGGTCTGGGCCAAGGTTTGGTGTGGCTTGACTACCACAGGTCACCCACCAGAAAACAGCTTCTTGCACCAAGACAGACTGAGTGGTTACAGGGTCAGTAGGTGCTAGAAGCATATGCACAGCACTATTGAACTGCCCACGCCACTTAATTGCCTCCTGGCTTATTTTATCTTTTAGCTAGGAACCTCTGGTTGAGTCGGGAATCAAACACTAGCTGGCCACAAACACAGTGTCTGTGCCCGTCTCCTTCCAGTGTTTCAAATAATTTATTCCATCACTTCGCAGTAAGGAAGAGGCAATTTCATTTACTTTCTGCAGAGGTTGCCAAAACCCCCCTGCACCTGTGGAGCGGGTAGGTGACCGGGACTGCCGGTACTGCCCACCCTGGGGCCGGCTGTGCCATTTTCCCCAGGCCTCCCACCACTCAACCCAACATCATGGCTGCTCTCAGTCCTGCTCCTGCCCCAGCGCCGCCCCAAGATTTTCCCGGTGATCTGCCAAGGATTAAAAAAAAAAACCAATTCGCCGGACACCTGCGGCCTCGCCGGCCCAAGGGGCCGCTCCTTTTCGAACTTGCCGCCGCCGGGCCGGACCGGGCCCTGCCGCCGCCCCCCGCTCCCGTTATTGTCTCCTCAGCCCCGCGGCCACCCTCTACGGAGCCAGCGGGCACGTAGGCTAAAGGCCGTATTCTCCAAACACAACTACGCTGCAAAACCAACGTAATCCTCCGACCCACCTCCAGCCCGGCCTACACAACCCGCAGAGGAATTTTACGCAAAAGGCACAGACGCTTCCCGGCCCTACGCCATCCTGAGTTACGCAACTTGCGTATGCCGTGTATTTACGTAATGTACGCCGCGGCCTATGCTTCCCCTACCACCCAGAAGGGGTTTTGGCGTTGACTCTTTGCGTAGCAGCGTTTGAGGAATAGGGAGAGCGTTACTCTCGTTCCCGCCTTCGTTACGCGGGGCCCCGGCTCAAGTAAAGAACGCTACGCATCTTCCGTAACCTGCTTGCCGCGAGGAGACGTGTTTCACCAAGTGAACAGAGGGCGTAGTTGGCTTCCGGGAATAGGCGTAGGTGTTTTCCAGGGCCGCAGTTTGCGCAGCGCCAGGCCGCCTGTAACGTAAGTGAAGGGGGTTGGAGCGGCGGCAGCCATTTTGTGCCGGGAATCCGGAGGAAGAAGACGCTGGTGTCTCCACACTTCACGGGCCCTGGAGCCGACCGAGAGCCCCGCCGTTCCCTCTGCCGACGTTCAGCGGGTCTCTGACCCACTGACCTCTTCTTCTCCTTTTGTATCCCACCAAAGAAGCGAGGTGGCGCAAAGCGATTCTTCCGAGACACAGCCGCCCCTGGCTGGACCGTCTCCCCGTACCCCCAGTCCTTCGCCGTCCCCACGGCCGGCGTTCCGTTGCCTCTCTCCCACCCCTCCGGGTGCGATGAGAGGCTTCGGGGACCGGGGTCGCGACCGAGACCGCGGCGGGTAAGGGAGGGGTGGGGGTGGGGAGGACAGACTGGACCGGGGGGGTGGGAACGGGGAGGAGGGGGCGAGGGGTGAGGGGGTGGCTGGCGGTGTCGAGGTCGGGTCGGGTGGATGCGGCATGGAGACAGTGGAAGGAGCCGACTGCCTTGCGTTGGTGGCCTGGTGGGAGGAAGACCAGGGAGGAACCGTAGGGACGAGAGGGGTGCGTCCTACTTGTGGTATTGGGGGAGTTTTTTCACAAAAAATTACGGGGGAGGAAGATGGAGGGTTTATTAGTATGGTTCTGGTAGCAAGGTGGGTGGGTTATTCTTTAAAATTTATTTAGTTTTTCCGTCGTTCATCTGTTAACCGTATATGCCTTGCTTGAAATTTAAGGCCTGTCTTTTCTGCCCTTGCCCTTAAATGTATTTTCTGCCAGCCCTTTTCCTCCTTAACCTACTTCCCCCTTTCCGCCCCTCCCCGCAAGCCACGAATGTCTTGGTGGCCCTGGCAAGAGTGGTTGGACGCTCTGCCCTTCTGGTTGTCATTGCTCCTTTTGGTCTTAGTAGAAAGATGGCAGTTGGTGAAAGATCCTTCTCGGTTGCAGTCCCAGGCTTATCGTGAGAGAAAATGAGACTGAAGACTGCAGCCGTGCAGGAGACTTGCATACTCGGGAGTGTGATCTCGGTAAACAAGGCCCTGGACTATACACAAGCATGACCAAGCTTACCCAGCAGTCAGACAGGAGCTGAGTTGTCTGTGTGGCACTGCAGAGGCCTGGTGCTTGATACACTTGTTTCTGTTATTTAATAGAAGCTTGGCTCGGGGAAGGTTTTTGCAGTTTTGTTTTTTTTTAACTTCATTTCTTCTGAGGATGGGAGCAATAAATACAGTAGCATTATAGTATTTAACTAGTTTGAGACTAGAGATTGGAAGTAAGAAAATGTTAATCTCAGGCCTTTTTTAAAAGAAAGAACTAAGGAGAGTGACATTTTCTGTCCTTAGTGTCACAAGGAGGTACACTGCCATTTGCAGTAGCTAACAATAAATGTATTGTGGATTCTGTTATTCTTAATATCATAAATAGATCTCAGTTACTAAGTGTTATTTGGCTTATATGTTGAAATGCAGCATTTAGTTTCTCCTAATGTGTGGAGCAAGATAGATGTATCCTTGCTTTATCTTACACCCACATCCACTCAGAAATTAAAAGATACTTGAATTTTTTTTTCCACAGAGAATGTGGTTTGGGTATGGGCTTTGGGTGTTTTTCTGCTGTGAGATTTCCCTCTCAGTTTTAACACCAGAAAATTGGAATAAAATCTTTGGAAGTCTGAGATAGTTCAGACCCTACCTGTTTTTGGAGCTGTGTGAGTTTGAGTATGTTGATACACTGATACACAGTTACTTAAAAGAACACTGTCCAAAACACTGGCACAATACTTCTTAAGTAACTTAAGTGCCTTAAAATTTGTGTAATCTCATTTTGTATAAGGACTTTGATTATAGGTCATTACTTCTCTTAAATCAGGCGGTTTGCATAAGTAATAGGAGTGCCTCCATGCTCCTTTGTGGATTTTTTTTGGCATTTGCATGGAAAACTGTTTTCTTGACATAGTCTTCTGGAACCTTAAATGCATCAGGAATCAGTTTGTTATACGTGTCTATTTAAGGTGTGAAAATATTTGTATTGACTGATACCCATCATAATTCATAAATAACCTCTGTAAAATTTTGGGACACCCATTATGGTGGTTTATTGCCATTTAAAAGTTTGTCACCTTCTTTGTCAGTACTTACTCTTTCAGAGAGTAAATAAATACAGACTTTCTGTTTGCTTCCTGTCAGCAGTCAGTTGTAGGTGACTTCTTAGAATGGAAAGTTCTACTGTTTTGCTCTGGAATGCAACAAAATTCACTCTTCTGCTCCATCCCATATATGATGACACAGTAGTATTTACAGAAGAATGTTTTAAGTTCGGCTGAATTTACACTTGAAAAGAGAATTCTTGGCAAATCAGGGCAATGATCTTAGTTTTAAATCAGTTCAACTGGAACTGGAATCTTGTTTTACATGTAATTAGAATGGAAAGTGTCAGTTACTGCTTGTTTGGTGGATAAATTTCAGTGCAGGGTGGTCAGTATTTGAGGACTGCTGCAGGGGTCACTTCTTTTAAGTCAACATACAGCTATATATTGTGTGTAAGAATGGAGAACTGAAACTGTTGTCACTTCTATGTGAAACATACCAATTCATCCTTCTGGATATCTGGCACGAATACAGTACCCTACCCATGTATTCCAGTGTCCAGTCAGTTATTTCATGTGTTTCCTTTTGTAAGGAAACTCATTAGAACTCTTTGGATACAGAAATAGTTGTCATTTTTACTTCAAGGTAGCGTGATCAGCAAAGCTGAATGTCTCCATAAGTGAAAATCTGTACCATTTTAAACTTTATTATTAAAGGAAATATAATTTTTGAATTAATTTTTAAAATTCTGTTTCACAGTCTTCACATAGAACAGAAAGTTGTTGATAATGCAGGTCGTTCAAGGGATCTCATAGACATGCAGATAGTAAAATAAGGAATATTTTGATAGATGGGAGAGGTATTCTGAACAGTTGCAACAAAGCAAACATTTTAAAACTCGCTTAGCAGGTTTACAGTTAAATTCTATGATACTTTTCAAGCCTTTTTCCAATTAATATGTTGATTTGAGCTTTTTTTTTTTTTTTTTTTTTCCCTTAATTACTGTCAGTTGTAGTTTTCATTGGGAAGTAAGTTAAAGAGAAAAGGTCATTAATGTTTTAGTAGGTAGTCTTATACTTAAGATAATTCAGAAATTTGTTTCAGATGTTAATTTTTTAATATATGGCACAAAACCCACATTATGAGTTTAAGAAGACTGCTTTTTTGTTGCTTTCAGTTATTATCTAGCAAACTATGTTGCTAAGTTGCAGACACTTTGGATTTGCAGTCCAAATGGAACTCTTGTTTTAAACAGGCATTTCTCATGAATTTGTGTTTTTCAGAAAGCTGTAGCTTTATTAAGCAAAATCTGAATTAGGACAAAATTTGACCTGACAGCATTTGGAAAAGTACCTTCTCTTGTTTTTGTGTGATATTTAGGAAAGAACTGTAAGTTTTTTTGTAGCATTTAAAATACGTAAAAATATTTACAGTAGTAAGGAGGTTTTAGTTATTCTTACAGATTATTGCCAGAAGCACATGTTTTGCCTAGTGGTCTAGTGCATCAGTGAGTTGTTATAAGTTTATGAAATTAACTGGGTGAAGAAAACTTCAGTGAGAGAGAAAGGCTAGTAACTTTTGAGTAACTTTTGCTAGAATAGGAAATTTTTAGCAGAATAAATATAGGTTCTTACTCTCTTGAGTCTTTGAAAGCATTTGAGAATGGGTATGATTTTCCCCAAGTTTTTTTTGTTTTGTTTTGGGGTTTTTTGTGTGCTTTTGTTTGTTTTTTGGTTGGTTGATTCCTTTTTTTGGGGGGGGTGTTTGTTTGTTTTCCCCTGATAGAAAAAAAAAAAAAAAAGCATTAAAAATATTTTGAAAAAAATATTTATGCAAATGATTTTTTAAATTGCTTTGATTTTAGAATCTCAGATTAATTAGCAAGCTTGGCTAGACTTGTTTCCTTTTTGTTCTTCATGTTTGTATTTATTTGAGACATACTGCTAGATAAGAAAGGATAGAGAGGAAAAGAAAGTAGCTATGCTTGTGTAGAACAAATCTTGAGAGAGACATGGAACTTAAAATTAGAGATTTTTCTCATCTCTTGCATCTAACCATATTATAAGAGTCCTGTGAGTGTTAAGAAAAGTGCAGTAGCTGTACCCACAGCATTTTCTAGAGGGAGGGAACCTTGAAGTAGAAACCTAGAGACCGGAGGTTTAGAGTTGTGACTTAAAAACGTAAGGAAGGAAAATTTGAGATGGTTTCGGGTTTAGAACTGACTTAAAGCAGTTTTACTATATTTCAAGAAGCTCTATGACATTGCGATGAGGGTCGGGTGTTGACTTTTGCTGGAGTATTGTGCTTATGTGTCAGCTTGGGGAAAAAAGAGTGGAAAATGCTTAAAAAAGCTTGCAAACTCCAGAATAACTAAATACTCTTCTGTAATGAACACTGCAATTCCCAGGTTTGGAGCAAGTCGTGGAGGTCCTCTTCCTCCAAAGAAGTTTGGTAATCCAGGGGAACGTCTACGCAAGAAAAAATGGGATTTAAATGAACTGCCCAAGTTTGAGAAGAATTTTTATGTGGAACATCCAGAAGTGGCCAGACTTACTCCAGTAAGTTTTCAGATTTTCTCTTTGTCTTCTCTGCAGCATATGATGTCACAAGGGGAAAAACTTGTCCCAGAAAGTCTGGGTGAGTTAGTAGCAAAAAGTGTTTCTTCATTAAACTTGTTTGGTATGTGTGTATTCTGGAGGATACCCATCCTAGTTGCTTTCAATATTTAACATTCACAAAGGTGACACTTCTGCTCTTAGTTATTTTATATGAGATATATCATGTGTGTATATCTCACATCATGAGATATATCATTGGTAATTCATCATCATAATGCTTGCCTAGTGTTTGTCAGTGTAGAAAAGATTTAGAGGGCTTGAGAGTTGCAGCACTGAGAAGGCTCTGAAAGAATATAAAATTATGAGCAGAAATATATGAGAAGCATTTGAAATAATCTTTTATCACAATAATAATTCAGACTGGAAGAGCCTATGGGAGATCTCTAGCCTAATCCTCTGCTTAGGGAAGGACAAAATACAAAACTAGAGCAGGTTCCTTAGCACTTCATCCTTTCGAGTTTAAATATCCCCAGGAAAGGAGAGAGTTAATATCCTCTCTGGATGTCTGTCCCAGGTCTTCTAATGTTTCTAATTGTATTTTTCCCCCCTTGTAATTGTAATGTCTTCTTTATAGCAACCCATAAGGTAGCTGAAAGTAGTAGCTAAATTCTGCTGTCCAGCCTCTTTTGCCCAAGCTAAACAAATCCAATGATCCCATTCTTTCTCTGTACTGCCTGTACCCCAGCCTCGAGCTTTCCTCCCAATAGTTGGACATGTCCTGTTAAAACAATGCCATTCTTACACGGCAGGCTCAAAACTGGATGCAGTACTTTGTGATTACTATGTAGATACAGTTTTCTCCCTAAAATCCACTATTTCTTTTCCTTTTTTTCTTTTTTCTATTTTAATTATTTTAAAAATTATATTTAGCAATTAATGTATTTCATTCATAACACAAGGAAACAAACAAGTTGTTTTTATCCAGTTACATAGATGTACAAGGCTTTACATGAAAGATTCATGAGAGTTTTATATGGCACAAAGGAACTAAAGAGATTCTGGCTTTTTAAAGAAATAACTTGGAACAACTGAATCACAGCATTAGCTTACTGGAACTGTCTTTGTTTTGGACAACTAAAAGGTTTTCCATGTTTTTCCCATAAGTTTTTTTTTTTTACCTTTTCATTCAAGCTCAAGAGATTGTTACAGATAATAAATTTATTACTTTGAATAAATTCTTTGTTTGGTACTTATGTGTATCTTTCCATTGACTTTTAATGAGTATTAGGATAAGGTCATGAATTGTTGAAGCATGTTTCAAAGTGCAGTTTGAGTTAAGCAAAGGTTAAGCACTTTTTCTACTCCTAAAATTATGCCTATGTAGATAGATATTTCAGAGATATTTTAAGGAGTTCCATTATTAAAAGAAAAAAAAAAAGTGGTGAGGTCTTAGGGTATGATTTTGACATTGCCTGGGCTGCTTTCACACAGAAAAAAATGATCATTGAATCATAGAATTTTCGGGGTTGGAGGGGTATTTCAATATTTCACCACACTCATGGTGAAGAACTTACTCCTAATATCTAATCTAAATCTACCCTCCTTTAGTTTGAAACCATACCCTCTAGTCCTTTCACTACCTGACATCCTAAAAAGTCCCTCACCAGCTTTCTTGTAGCCCCCTTTAGATACTGTAAGGCTGCAATAGGTCTCCTTGGGAGCCCTCTCCTCTCCAGACTGAATAACCCCAACTCTCAGTCTGTCTTCATAGGAGAGGTGCTCCAGCCCTCTGATCATCCTATGGCCCACCTCTGGACACACTCCAGCACATCCATGTCCCTCCTGTAAAAGGGGCTCCAGAACTGGACACAGTGCTCCAGGTGGGATCTCTCAAGAGCAGAGCAGAGGGGGGGGGAGAATCACCTCCCTCAACCTGCTGGCCACGCTGCTCTTGATGCAGCCAAGGATCCCGTTAGCTTTCTGGGCTGCAAGTGTACACTGAATGATGGTTACAGAAAATATTCTGGGTCCAGAAAATATTCCAAGCAACATTTGTGAGTTGCTCATTGTTCAGCAAGAGCTCTGTGTTTAACCACCTCTGGAATGCATTAATTGAAGGAGGAGGACTTTATTCCCTTCTGTGTGTTTGAATCATACTAGGGCCTGTTTATTTTGTTTTGTTCTTAGCAGTGCCATGTCCTCTGTTTATAGCCAGTTTTGAAGCTGTTGGTCATTCCTGGCCTCTGGAAGAAGAGTAAAAGTATTAAAAATACTGTATTAATACACTTCATTAAAAGTGTGTCTGGGAGAAATTAGTCCTAGACTACATAGAGAGCTCATACCTCTGAGCATTGTGGAAGCTATGTGGTAGCTCAATCATAAATTAAAATTCTTAGGAAAACACCCCTTTTTAGATTTCTCTTTAAATTCAGTTTTCTTAACAAAGCAGTTAGGCAGAGGTATGAAGTGAATTAATGGTTAGAAACATGCACTTCTACAGCCCCACTCACATTTGGCCTTTGTCTTTTTTTCTTTTTTTTTTTTCTCTGCACATAATAGTATGAAGTTGAAGAATTGCGAAGAAAGAAAGAGATAACAATTCGAGGAATGGAGGGCTGCCCCAAGCCTGTGTTTGCCTTTCATCAGTGTAGCTTTCCACGTAAGTGTTGTGCCATTTTTTAAGATAACTCAAAACCAATAAATGTTCAGGCCTGTTCTGTTCTCTTAAGAGGTCTTTAGAAGCCTCAGTCATCCTTTAAGAATTTTTTTTCTTTTTCTTAAATTCCTAAAGAGTATGTGATGGATGCCCTGATGGACCAGAACTTCACAGAGCCCACTCCAATTCAGTGCCAAGGCTTTCCGCTAGCCCTCAGTGGTCGTGATATGGTGGGCATTGCACAGACTGGCTCTGGGAAGACGTTAGCAGTATGTATTCTTCCCTTTATTAATCTGGCTAGTTTTCCTAGTTACTTGGCAGAAATTACCCACTGCAAGCATAAAGTGAGATTATCACATGTTTTTAAAGCTTGCTTCATTGCATCATGTGTGAGACTTAACTCTTGAGTAGCCTGTCTTACAGGCATGTATTTTGTGTATTTCTTTTTGCATGTTTAGTCACTTCTGTTGGGCTTCTGCTTACATTGTAGCTTAGAAAAACAGTAAGGACTCTTCAGCATGTTTTGTTTTATTCAGCATGCAAATTAAGATGAAGTCTGGTTGAGTCTTCAAGGTATGCCTTAATTTTATCTGCAGTG
The DNA here is from genome assembly GCA_023637945.1 of Phaethornis superciliosus. Lineage (NCBI taxonomy): Eukaryota > Metazoa > Chordata > Aves > Apodiformes > Trochilidae > Phaethornis > Phaethornis superciliosus. Next base: position 59,755,842 of record JAJQWJ010000001.1, on the reverse strand, counting down.
GTTAAGAAGGGAGTTTATCCTTTATGGAAGGCACTGGTTAGAGCCAAAATTGCTCAATTCTATTAATTCAAATTTGAAAATAAATAAATAAATCTGAATTTACATGAGCCTTCCTTTTGGGATGTTGTGCAGCTGTATTTTGTGCTCATATCCCAGCAGATATGGCTGGTCAGCAGCTCTGAAAAAAACTTCTGTTCTCTGTTAGATGAATTCAGGTAACTAGTTTTGCAGAATCATGATTTTTATCCAGCCAAGGCTTTTTGCTGTCTCTAATGTGTTAGCTTTTTGATGGAATGTTAATCAAATTGGGCTCTTGAGGTGATCCACTTGTCATGTCAGGAGGTCATTGGTGTTGAATATTGATGTCTTGTGTCTTGACATTAAGTTCTTTTGTTTTAGTACTTGCTGCCTGCAATTGTTCACATCAACCACCAGCCATACTTGGAGAGAGGGGATGGCCCAATTGTAAGTGTTTGTCTATTCTCCTTCTGTATATATGGATGGCATTGCTAATGAAATGTGTACTTTATTTAATTGCTATATCAGAATAGTAAGTAGAGAAGTATTTACTATTACAATGTGAACATCCCACTCAGTAGTTAAAATTCTACTTAAATTCTGTTTAAATGTTTTAGCTAATAGAGAGCAGATGGTCCAGCTTGGTTTATGGTATCTGACTGGAGCCCTTAAGTTAGGGTTGACTATTCTTAATCGATTCCTTTTGCAGTGTCTGGTTTTAGCACCTACTCGAGAGTTGGCCCAGCAGGTGCAGCAGGTGGCTGATGATTATGGCAAGTGTTCAAGACTGAAGAGTACCTGCATATATGGAGGAGCTCCCAAAGGTCCCCAGATCAGAGATCTAGAAAGAGGTAATTTAAAAATGGCTGTTAGCAGCTTCTGGAGGAGGTGTTACTGTAAAATTTCTGTAAAGAGAAAAATTATCTTCTTAAAACCTGTTTGAAAGGCAATGTGTGTGAATGAGTAGCTGTGTCTTTCTCCAGTTACAGTGTTGGTTCATGAGGTAGCTGTCTTCTTTTTTGTAGAGGGGCTTACTTGGATGTTAGATTTCTTAGTATTTTATCTTTGAACTTTCCACTTTTGAACGTTATCAGGACATAGGAAGGGAAAAAGGAAACTTATCAGAACAACGACAGGTTATTTTGCTGCAATAGCAGCAAATTTCAGAAATGTTTTTTCTTAGTCATATTTCAAGTTTTCCCGCTCAGGCTTGTTCAAATAATTGAACTTAACCAACCTCGCTGTCTAAAGAAGTTTCTACGTATTTAAAAGTTTTTTATAATTGTTTTTAAGCACTAAGCTCTCTTTCTGTTCACGTACCCCATAATGTTCTGTAATTGACTTTCATACACAGCAAATAGAGAATTGGGAATGATGATGAACCATGGTTCTAGAGCAGCCAATGTAACACAGTAATGCTCAAATGACCTTTCATTTTACATGATGATTTCAAGTGCAGGAATGTGCTAGTGGTTTTAATCTTCACTAGATTACAAAAAATATCAATAGAATTGTATGAGAAGTACTACCAAGGTAATCTTACATATATAGATCTAGTCAAGAAGTCAGAAAATTGTGTTCATCACTGCAGTTTGCAGAGTCATTGTTGAAGACTGCATTAGTGATAAAAAGGTGCACGTGGAAAGAGGCTGTGGGATAGCTCTGAGAAAATGGTAGGGAATGCCAATTCAATAGTAGCATCTTCAGTGGAAGAATCAAAGCTTACATGAAGAGACTTGGGAAGATGAGCTCAGTAGGTTTTTGTGCACCTTTCTGGAGTGCTGTAAAATACGTGTTCTGCTTACGAAGGAAACCCTATGATTAGAGCATGTGGGCAGGTTCAGTGCTTTCAGTCCTTTCAGGTGTTACTGTCTTTAGATGATTGCTAGTATTTTCAGCTGCAAAGATTGTTGAATAGATAGAGTCTAGAAGGCATTTCCTTTTTTCCTAAGTTGTAATCTTTGGGGAGTGCATAATTGACAACAGAGACTACAGTTTATTCAGTCTCTGTGGCAGACCAATGGCTCAAAAAATTAGATTGTTCAGGAGCTTTATAGTCACTAGAGGTACATCTAGCTTTGTCAGCTCTGAGGAGTACAGGTTGACACAAAAATAGCTGGTTTGCCACAAAATATTTGGGACCTGTAAGTGCAGTATTAAGAAAGCTGTCAGCGTTTTGCTCTTTTTCACCCTTCTGCTTCCCTAAACTTACCTTCTACGGACATTTCAGTGACAGTAAAGGACTCGCATGTAAGATTTGGGAATCAGTGAAAATCAGTCTCTCTTTAAGGAACATACAAATTGCCATTCCTGGAAAAGAGTGTATGAATATTTGAGTTCCATTTTTATGTTAGGAGATAGAGGCAGGATGGTTGTCTGTCACAGTTGGTGCACAATTTGTATTAAAGCTCATGCCTTGGCTTTACGTACTTAAAAATAAAAGGTGGAAGAAGTTTGAGCTGTATAGCAAGAGGAGCACTTTGTGTTTGATTAACATGGGGAGATTAGCAGGAGTTTGCTCTTATGTTCCTAGAGAGCTCTCCTGACTGCATAATTCTGGATGAAGGTGGGTCAGGTGTGAGTAGAAGCTTATTTCTGATTTTTGGACAGCTCTTTCCTGGTGGTTTCCGACAGTAAGCTTTTAGCTTCTATATTGTATTTAACTATTCTAATGGCACTGTAGAGGTAATTTCAGAATGGAAAAAAAAATACTAAAACTACGGCTTCTACTGAAATGACTCAACCTTGGGTACAAATGAGGGTGGTGCTTTTTTTTTTTTTTTTTTTTTTTTTTAAAAAAAAAAACAACCAGAAACCCAACAGTTTTGCTCCTCGAGGTGATTCATTCTGACTAAAAATACCAATTGACATTCAAATGAAGAGCCTTACTCTTATTCTTGCTTCTGTTTCGAAGGTGTGGAGATCTGCATTGCTACACCAGGTCGCTTGATCGACTTCCTTGAGGCAGGAAAGACAAACCTTCGTCGGTGTACATACCTGGTGCTGGATGAAGCAGACAGGATGTTGGACATGGGATTTGAACCTCAAATTCGTAAAATTGTTGACCAGATAAGGGTGTGTGGACCTCATTAAAGTACAGCCTTATTGGTTTCCCAGTCGAAGCCCAGTACCATAAATACATCTGTTTTCCCTTATATCTCTTTTCTTCTTAGCCTGACAGACAGACCCTGATGTGGAGTGCCACCTGGCCAAAAGAAGTGCGCCAGCTTGCCGAGGACTTCCTGCAGGACTATGTTCAGATCAATGTGGGAAACTTGGAGCTGAGTGCCAATCACAATATCCTGCAGATAGTGGATGTCTGCATGGAAAGCGAGAAAGACCATAAGTAAGATGATTTTCCTACCATTTAACTTTTTTTTGGTTGTACTTAAAAAGCTGTTGCAAGTCAAATATGAATTATGAATAATGAAGTTACTTGTAGTATTATTTAACCTCTCAGGCTTATGAAGTAAGTAGGTCTTGTAATTAATCTTTTGGGTATTATCTGTACTGATGTACAATAGACCTAAGTTCTGATACTGACTTACCTGTGTTCATGTTCTCACTGTAAGTTGGGAGAGTTGTTACATATTCTTGGTTTTTTGGATACACATTTTAGCTCTCACATCTATTTCAGACTGATACAACTGATGGAAGAAATCATGGCAGAGAAGGAAAACAAGACTATCATCTTTGTGGAGACAAAGAGGCGGTGTGATGATCTCACTCGAAGGATGCGCAGAGATGGGTGATTAGCTTCCCCCCTCCCTCCCCTTTGCTTCTGGTGGCAAACAGAAACTGTAATCAAAAAGAAGGGAGGTTTAAATGTTCGCGATTCTTTTGTTGGGAACAACTTGTCCGTTCTTTTCATGGGCGAATTCAATCTTAGTTTTCCAGAAGGTTTCAGTTTATCAAAGTATTAGTGCAGCAGAGAGATGTCATGAGCTGGGCTGCTTCTACTATATCGGAATACTGAAAAGGTGACCAGGACTGTATCAGTACAGCAAGTGTGGTTCAGCTTACATGGTTGCTTAAGTTGGTAGTGCCTTTAATGTGCAAGAAACAAGCCAGTATTCATGTTAGGTAGGTACAGGCCAGAGGAGTACAGGGAATAAACCATTTTTCAAGTCTTTTATTTTTTACCTTTTTACCAAAATGCCAATAAATCTCCCTCTTGCCTTTAGTGTATGTACTTTCTATCTATACTAATGTGCATCTCTGTTTGGCAGTTGGCCAGCTATGTGTATCCATGGAGACAAGAGTCAGCCAGAAAGAGATTGGGTGCTTAATGGTGAGTCCATCACTGAGGGGAGAGTAACTGGGGCTGCTGCACATAGTTTACTGAGACGTGCTTTTCTTTAGTCTTGTTTCTATGCCCAGTAGGTACTGGTGATTTCAGTACTTGTATTTGAGTTTTTTTGTTTTTTTTTAAAAAACAACCAACAAAAAACCCCAATGGGACTTAACCCAGAGAGCTGGATTTAAAAAAAAAAATAATGAAACATTATATCATGACTTGCTGTGGTTTCTGAAATTGACCCAGCTAACCTAAATTCTGGAAAGCGAGCATTTAGTGTAAAACAAGTTCAGGTAGCTTACATTTTTGGAAAGTCTTGCTTCATAAAATGCTTTGTTTTACAGAGTTTCGTTCTGGAAAGGCTCCTATCCTCATTGCTACCGACGTTGCATCTCGTGGGCTAGGTTTGTACACATAGACCACTCTTGCCTACTGCTGCATATTTTTCTTCTTTGGACTGAAATATGTTTTGTTTAAAAAAAAAAAAAAAAAAAAAAAAATTCAAAGCGTGATTTTCCCCCACATGTGAAATACGTTTTTTAACATTATTCTTTTTTTTTTCTTTCATATTCAAAGTCTCTTCCTGCTCCTAATGAACAGGCTTTGGTCTGCAGCAAGGCCTAGGCATGACCAATCGATCGCCAAGAGGGAGAAGAGACGTCCAATTATGCAACCCAACCCTTCCACCACACTCACTTCTTCCCCAAATCCAGCTTTTGTTGCTGGATGATAGGGACGGATTGCTCTCAGTTCAGAGCTTGTCAGATCAAGTAGGAAGTTGTGGGAGAGCATTTCAACAGCAAATAGCTAATATTCTCCCCATATGACAGACACACTACAGATTTGAACATACCAGCCCCAGTGTACACGCATGTTGACCCCACAGATGTATTTGCATCTGAGAAAGCACTGCTCCAGATCTTTGGTCTTGACATGTAACCTTCCCTCCTCTGTGTTCCTTCTAGGCAGGACCACTGAGATTACATATGGCCTTTAACATTGTGTTACCCAAACGTATAATTGAATCCAAATTGCACAGCTGTATTCTGCTGGTATGAAAATGATCTGTCTGGATGCATCAGTTGTGCCCCCTTTTTTAATAAGCATATTTGTATAGTGAAACACTTGTGCCAAGCACAGTCCTTAAACATCTGCGCACTCTAGAAGAGGAGGATGACTTCTGAAGTGCTGTGAGTTTGATAATGGACATTGAATATTGCCCCTCCCTGAGTATGGTAAAAGATAAGCTACTCGGGGGTCTGTGTCTTACTGTAGTAACTTCTAGACAAAAGTATTGCAAGACATTGCAAATAAGCTCAGAAATACCTGGTAAACATCTTCATTGTCTGAGCTCTTTTTTCATATGCTGGAAGGGTGGCTGTGCTGTGCATCATATTGTCACTTTAATACAGGCAGACCATTATTAGGCTTGGCAGCCTTTGTTCACATAACTCTCACCCCTCCTTCCCCTTCCCCCTCAAAAAGCATCCAACACTTCCTCAGAGAGGTGATTTTATGGACTTCAGTCTCTGCCCTCTAGGGTCATGTCTGGACCTGTGCAGTTAGAACTTGGGCCTGTTGGGAGAAGGGACTGAGGCCTGAAACCAGTTTGTATGAAAGAGAGCTGCTTTCTCTAGCAGCATTTTTTAAACAGGCTTGCTATGTGCTGGTAGCTTCTTTGTGCATCTTGCCTAGACATTTAAAACAGCCTCACCCCCCTCAAAAAAAACCACTTTCCCCAAAACTGCTCAATTGGATAACACTTCAGAAAACAGTCTCCCCACTTCCCATCCACTCCACCTCAGCTAAGGGGGAAAGGTACCAGAGTCTGTTTCTTGTTACTGAACAACATCTCTGCTTGTTTTGGGGCCCTGAGTTTGCTGCTTCTTAAGTAAGTCAGTTAACTGGCAAACTTCTGGACGACTTCCTCCAAGATCCTGGAAAGTGAAGGCTTCTACCTAAATAACATAAAACAGGGGCGCGCGCCTTTTGGCTGAGTCACCAGGGCTTTCCCTCTTCCTAATGGAACATTGGTTTCAAAAAAGCTGCTTCCAGGTAAGTTTTTGAGTCCCATAATGACTTCTATGTGATAATTCCCTGGAGTGAGGTCCTCCCTCTGCACTGAATTTTTATTTTTTTACTTTCTTTTTTTTGTTCAGTCTATTAAACTAAAAACACTGAATTTGTTTTGTTTTGTTTTCTTTAACAGAAGCTTTGTTATCAGCTGCAGATCATTCTCAGTGCAGGGGTGGGGTCACATCTACATTGATGGTCTGAACAGCTCTCTAGACTAGCATGTTTGCTAGTTTCTCTCCTGATTAATGATCGGAGACTGTCTGTGCCATAGGGTATACTGATGGTCTGACAAAGGGAATGTTTCCCAGGTAGAGGTCAAAACTCACAGTTTCAATTCTTGATCCTGCTACATTATCTTGTAAAAGTGCAGGAATGTTGAGAGTGCGTGCAAACACTTTGGAGCATGCTAGACTGGAGAAGCAGAGTCTTGTACTTGCTCTGGTCTTTTCTTCAGCCAGCTGTGTGCCAGGACCACTTTCTAGTCTGGAAAACACCCTTGCATTTTCCTCTTCCTGTTTTCCCATTCTTCCCACTCCTCCCCAGTCAAGTCAGTTCTGTCTGCATTGGTAGCCACAGTTCCCTGTGCTTTCTGCCAGGAAAGCATGTCCTTCTAGCCTCTGTTGTAATTCAGATTACTTTGCTACTGATGGATGTGCCAAACGGGACTGACTGAGGATCTTGTAGCCTGCAGCTTGTCAAACTAGTTACACCCTGGCCGTGAAGATGCCATCTGTCAATACGTACTCTTCTCTTTACTTCACTTTCCTCTTTTTTAAAAAAAAAACCTGTTGCATCAAGGACCCTAGCTGGAGACTCGCGCAGCCCCCTGTGAAACCTGCCTTCTCACTCCCCTTTTTTGGTGTGATTCAGGACTTTGGAGTCAGCAAAGACTGAGGAGCCCCCCCCTTTGCTGTAATAAGAAACAGACATAAAGTTCCCCTCTTGTCACTACAACCCTCTTGTTTTTATTTTTCCTACAACCCCTTTGAAATTGATGCAGTCTGGGCAATAGATGCAGTCTGACCCTTTGGATGTAATTTTTGTATCTTCATTTTTTTTGAACAATTGCCCCTAAGAACCCCAGATAGGGGACAAAAAGCGTTGGAGGACCTGAAACTTTTACCTGAGCCCAGGTTCTCCGGCGCTTCACAACCAAATGGGGCAACAGAGAAGCGTCTAAGCCAGTTCACAGAGCGAGCGTGTGTGGGGACTTCTCGCTGCCATGGACCCTTGATGCATGCTCCCCGCGCTCCAGTGGTCCCGTGTCAGAGGGCGGAGTTTTCGAAAGGAGGCCGCCAAAAATAAAAGGCAAAGAGACGGGATCGGCTGCAGCGGTTTCCCACAGGAGGAGGGAGTGTGCATCGGTCTGGTAACAAACAGAGAATGTTTCTCTCTTTAAAACAAACGACAAAAAACAAACAAACAACAACAACAACAACAAAAAAGGAAAGGAAATCACAAAAATCTGTGTTTTATCTTGGATATTTTTAGAATATTCCTTTTAAAATGCAGATTTTTAATTTTTTTTTTTGAGCTGTTAGGGTACTTACTGTAATTCCATGCTTTTTAAAGTTTTGCCTACTATAGCAAATAGGTGCTTTTGGTATTTGAGGTGCTTTTACTGAAGTGTTACGCTAACATTTACTTTGTTTCTGTCCCATAAGCTCTTCATGTCTGACTTTGCAAATGGTGTGCAGTTCTGATCTCCTAAATTTTAATACTATTTTGTATACAAAACAATTTTGATAATTTCATTTCCTGCTTCCATCTGATACTGGAAGTAAAGAATTGTTAATGGAATTCAGGATTGTTCAAATGACTAAAGCTTGCCAGAACTGGGCAGAACAACACAGTGAAATGTTAGCGCAAGTGCATTTTGGTGATAACTACCAAGTTCAGTTGAGATATTCTAGGTCAGAATAATTTTTAATGAGTTGCCTGAATAATACTAATGTAACTGCAGTGTCTTAAGCTTTAGGCTAGGGAAAGTAGTTCATGTATTTTATTGGAACTGTAAATATATTTAAGATTGCCTTTTGTTTCATGTTGCGAAGTGGAAGGTAAGTGATCTCATTAGTGTTAATGTTTGTTAGACTTCTCCCAACAGAGTAAAAGCTTTACCACAGCAGTTCTGCCCTCCCTCCACCCTGGTTTGCTCTGTCCGATGGTGGCATTTTCACTTTCCAGAATTGTATGATGGTTTGTTTGTTTTAAAAAAATACTAAATTCAATTAGGTCATTCACAAACATCAGTGTCTTTGACCTGTGAAGACAGAGAATTGCATTCCGGGGAGGATGAATTTGAGTGCAGGGCAAAACTGCTTTAAAATTGCCACTTACTTCAGGAAACTGGTCTTCCTTCCTGATGATCTTAGTCTTCTACTCTTTTGGGATGAGTCTGTCTTGTATTTATTCCATGCAATTACTAACTTTTTTTTTTTTTCTTATTACTGTCACCTGCATTCGTGCTCCCTACCTATCGTTGGCACGTCCTCTCTTCTCCCCTTTCCTCAACCCCACCCCTTCACTGTGCTTCGCACCTGGGCACCTCACAAGACGTGGAAGATGTTAAATTTGTGATAAACTACGACTACCCGAACAGCTCTGAAGATTACGTGCACCGTATTGGCCGTACCGCACGTAGTACCAACAAAGGTACTGCCTACACCTTCTTCACACCAGGAAACCTGAAACAAGCCAGAGAGCTTATCAAAGTGTTGGAAGAAGCCAATCAAGCCATCAATCCCAAACTGATGCAGCTTGTGGACCACAGAGGAGGCGGAGGTGGTGGTGGAGGTAAAAACACGTGGGCAAAGGGTGACACAGGGCATGTATTTCTCTTTTTGAGGGAAGGAAGATTAAAGGGGATATGGGTAGTAGTAAGCACAAGTTTTACATAACAAACAGTAGATGAGTAACGAAGCTGCTCTGTACCTGAGATCTCCACATGCTACCTAGATGTAGCATTTCTGTCCAAAAAAGACATAGTCTACCATTTTACCTTAGTGTAAGATAAACAGCTAATGTAAAACAGGGGAAAAGGTTAAACAGTTTAAATTCTCCCAGGGCTAATTTCAGTTGAATTTATTCATTCCTTGCATCTTCTGGCTAAGCATAGGCAACAGTATCTGTTGCACATGAAAAATCAAAATCAGTAAAGAGATACTCAGACTTTACCTTCAGGGACTGAGACAGTTCTTTTTTCTCCTGTTCTCTGAAGGAAAAATAGGTTTCCTTATATTTCCAAATTAGTCCTGAATTTCTGATACTTTGTCTCCAAGCACATGCATGAAGAACCCTTCTTGAGCTTCATATATGCACTTTGAACAAAATGAAGAGGCCTGGGCACAGCTGCTCAGGGAAGTTGTAGTCAAAAGAACTTCTTGTCAGCAAAATTGTGGATGTAGAAGGGGCAAAGAGGGTGGCATCATTGTACCAGAGTTCCCTGTTTAAGACTTGTTCATGGTACTAAATCTTAATATATCCATCGCCAGGAGGTCGTTCTCGTTACCGAACGAGCAGTTCAGTAAACAACCCTAACCTGATGTACCAGGAGGAGTGTGACAGGAGGCTCCGGGGAGTGAAAGAGGGCCGGAGAGACTCGGGTGGCTTCAGAGACCGTGAGCGTGGTGACAGTTTTGCCAACGGAGCCAACAAGACCTATGGCAGTGCCTATGGGAGCCCAAATTCTGCCTTCGGGGCAGCACAGAGCCAGTATGGTTACGCTCAAGGGAGCTATGGAGCAGCTGCTGCCTATGGCACGAGTAGCTATGGCACTGCAGAGTACAGTGCCAGTGGCTACGGTGCCAGCACCACAGCTGCCACCGCTGGGAGAACCTCACAGAGCACAACCCAACAGCAGTATGCAGGGATGGTGGGGCGCTCAGGCCAGCAGCCACAGCCACTCATGTCACAACAGTTTCCACAGCCCCCTGGCACTAGTGTGATGGGCTATATGGGACAGACTGCCACCTACCAGTACCCGCCCCCTCCCCCACCCCCTCCCCCCACACGCAAATGAGACCACTTGCTGGTGACCAGTGTAGACCTCTTGCATTTAAAAGAACCTTTTCTTTCTCTTCTTTGCCCTTGTGATGTCTCTTTCATGCAGGTTAGGCTTAGAATTCACCGATCAGATCACTCAAGCCCATAAAAAATGGCCCCCAGTCCACATTACTGACTGTCGTCTTTCTTTTTTTTCCTTTTTCCTTTTTCCCTCTTTTTTTTTTTCCCTCTTTTTTTTTTTCCCTCTTTTTTTTTTTCCCTCTTTTTTTTTTTCCCTCTTTTTTTTTCCCTCTTTTTTTTTTTTTTCTTTTCCTTTTTTTTTTTTCCTTTTTTTTTTTTTTTGAGATACATAGTTGACTGGAGAATTTATTATTTTTTGTCTTGCATGTTGTGGAAATTGGAAATTTTATTTTCTCTAAAAGAAATAAGGCAGATAGGTCCCAGCTCGATCATCTTGGTGTCTAAGGTTTGTGTGAAAACTTGCTTTGGAGGGGGTGAAGTTTCTATTCTGTAACATTAACTTAATTTCAGGAAGTATCAAGAGAGGTGGGAAACTTTGGGGAGCCAAAAAGCACTTCATTTAAAATGATAGCAAGGGAGCAATGCTCACTTCTCTAATAAATCTTAATTATTTTTTTGATAGTTCACTATTATTGCTTGTAGTCTATTGTAGGTAACTATATATAGGAAAACTCTGCTCATTTGACTGAGCTGGGCAGTGTTCAGAGGAACGCCCCAGGTACCTTGCTGGTGTTTACTGCATCTTCTGGTACCTCTAGCAGCCTGCAGTAGGGAAGTTGGGAGTAAATTCCCCCTCCCCTAGTGTCAGAGACCAAACCTGTCTTGGTTTGGATACAGATAGCCCCTATAGGTACCATTGCTGTAATGTTCAGCCAAGTAAGTTCTTTCCCTCCAATTATTAAAGTGCAGCATTGCCAATGCATGGAGCCTGGTTATCCTTAAAATTAGTTTCTGCTCTCAAATTTCTGTTTGGTTTGTTGAGAGAAGTCTTTTTCTTTTTTGAGAGCACAGAAACTAAGCAGAACCGAGATGATGAACAGCATAACCTCATCTGTCTGTCCTTCACGAACAAACTGCCTTTTGCCACGGGGAACGTTCTGAATGCCACTATACTGAATAAAATATGACAGAGTTTTCCACACTTAAACTTCAAAGGTTTGGATATCGTGGGATGGGAGGGAGGATAAGGGGAGGAAGAGGGAGGGAGGAGATTGCCTGGAATCTCCATGAGGTAAGCGGTGAGCTGGTTAGTTCATCTTGATTCTGAAGCTTTGTTTCTTTTGTACCTCACTCTAACTTGGTTTTCCTGGCTTTTGGGTGCATTTCCCTGCTCCATTGGTCCCTTTGAGCTGAGCTCTTGCAGGTAGGTAGCATTTTAGAAAATGTTAGAGACGAGTGAAATTTTAGTAAATACGTAAATAAAACTTGTTTATTTTACAGGCTAAGGTGGGTGTGAGGGGGTTTCTGCTTTAGTGAAGCATGTTAACTTGTTACTTCTGATACCAGACGGTTCAGAGACAGTAGATGAGAAAAGGAGTTGGTTGCTATTGGTCTGATAATAGGACAAAAGAATGGATGTTTCCTGGTTTGTGAAGCAGAATCTTTGCTTTATAAGAGTGTAAGCTTTTGCGTTTGGTTTGTGGTTTTTTTTCTGTTGGCATTTTTGCATATGGATGAACAAAGCAGCCCACTCCTTCTGTAGCAGAGTGGAACTTAATATAGCCCAGGAAGAGCTTGCTTATACAGAAATTATTTCTTTTTTTATTTAATTTCTTCCCAGAGTAAAATTTTGGGGGATGAATGCACACTTTCTTTGTGCAGTACACAGGTAGGTTTCTGACATGGAGGAGGGAGAGATCTTCCAGACCTTTGGTTCCATCATCCCATTTTCTAATTCCAGTGCTTGGGCAGGAAGTTCTTTTGCATGCGTTAGGTGAAAGCCAAAAACATGTCATTTATCCAGGCACTGACTGATTTGTCTTTAACCTCCCTCACAAGCAGATGTAGTTTTGTTCTGTTTTGTTTTAAATTTGTGACTTCAATGCAGAAGTGTGTTTGAGGGGTGTAGGAGTAGGACATCTGACTGGCTTCAAAAAAGGGTCTCTGGACCGCCAAAGCTGCCTTACAGTCTGTTACAGCTTCTGCTTCTTTTGGGAGAGACTTGAGCACACGTAACCATCTTTGCCAAGTCTTGCAGTGCTTTCTGGCCATTGAAGTCAGCTGAAGTCCAGGGGCTTGGTTCACTTCAGAGTGTTAACCAGACTGTTGAATGCATAACTGCACCATGGCATGTGCTTCCCCTGTCCCACCTGGTGCTCGCTGCTCTGTTCCATATTATCAGCTGGAGGGCCCTTGTTGATAAAGCATTAGCTTCTAGTATTGTTTGCCTTGTTTTCAATCTGTAAAAAGTTTGTGGGAGTGTCACATGAGTAGGGTGTCTCCTCCCACTTCCTGAAGCAATTTACTGTTTGGACTTCTCTGAACAATGGAAGGGTTTAGTGGCTTTGTGTGGGATCAGCATCCTGTTTCACACACCTGCTGGTCTTTGAACACATTCCTGTTGTATTAATGAAGACTTGAATTGAGAGAGTTGTAGATCTGTGGTGTTCAGGCACAGGATACTAAGAGCTATGTTACTATTCTTAGTTTGTAAATTGTCCTTTTGATACCATCTTGTTTTCTTTTGTAGGTATAAATAAAAACACTGTTGTCAATAAATTGTGGAATTTGTCTTTATTTTTTGAGTATGAAACAGCCTTTGCCCTTGTTCTTCCCAGTGCTTGGAAAAAAAAATAAAGGAGTTGGAAAGATCTGTTCACAACCTACAGCATTTTAATTGAAATGGGTCTGGTTTGTACACTACAAGGAACTGTCACTGAATGTGAGTGGGTGGGGGAGGTAATGTTTAAATTTGTGTGTGTACTTGAAAGATTCATGTTCTTGAAAAGGAGTGTATTTTTCCATAATGTTATAAGACATTATTAAAATGGGGATCAGGCAGAGTGAGCTTTCATGAGGATGGTAGTTTACACAAAGTTAAAATAGCAGTTTGTAGTGTCTGCTCTGTTGGATGTGGCTATGTGTTGGTGTCCTTTGTATCTGTTGGCTTACTTGTCAGTACTGTGTTCCCTTTGACAGAGGCACTCTAAAGGACCACAGGACTAAAGGTAGTGAGAACGTCCCTTACACTCCTTGTGCTGCCTCAGGTCAAGGTTAAGAGGTGTGTTTTGGAGGTAGATGCTGGGAAGAGCCGGGAGATAATTTGCACTATTTCAATATTGGCTAGCACTAAACACCAAATTCAAATAAGAAAAAATAATAAAATTTTAAAAAGTCTCGTATGGATGGAAAGCGTGTTGGCTTTCTTTCCAGGCCTCATTGTCTTCCTGGCAGTGGAGTGAAACTCAGCTGAGCCATCCATTAGTCAGAAAGGGCCAGGAAGGGAAAGCTGTGATGTGAAGAGCTTCATCTTTGGAATTTCTTACATTGTCTCTGGAAATGTCTTCAGACAGGCATGGGAAGACTTAGCTTCTTTCCTTTTAGGACTGTGAAAAGAGACAAGTAATGAAGGAAATCTGGGGAATTAAACTCTTTTCATGGTTTTGAACAAACATTTTTTCTGAACTTGCTGTTTAAAGTACTGAGTAGGACGCTGCTAGGTTAGCAAATAGCAGTGAAATGAGGGCTATTGAAGGGCCACCTTGGGCATCCATCCTCTGTGGGCTGGTAGGAACAGAGCTGTGGTGTCTTGAGGTGACACGGTGGCTTGTTCTCAGTTACAGCTGTGAGCTAGCGGCTCTGGAGAGTCCTGTTCATTGTGCAAGGAGCATCTAGGAGAACTTGGCAAGAAGAGTAAAACTGAATCCAGAGAAAAGGGAAAAAATTGTGATCATGGAGGGGAGGCAGTTGGACTCTCAAAGTCCCTTCCAACCTCCAACATTCTGTGACTAAAAAACTGCTTCAAGGGAGGCAAACTCCATAATTTATTCTCCTTTATGCAAAGGGAAAAGGTTATTTTTTTCTTCTTCCATGGCTATTCTTGCTAAGAACAAGACCATCCTAATTACCCTCTTTTTTTCTACATGTAGTAGGTACTCTCCTGTTCTGTCCCCGGTGTCTTGCCGCATTCAATGGAGAACATGACCTGAATAAGTAATCTATGGCCAGACCCTCCCTGTGTCAGCCCTATCAGAACTGGAAGCTGAGATGGGAAGCTTCTGGGAAATGCCAGTGGCCCGTAGGCTTAGATGAGGTGGATAGAGAAGTGGCTGCCCTGGCCACGTGGTTGTCGGTGTGGAGGCCAGATGGTGGCCAGGTACTGGTGGTGGACCCTGGGGATGGGAGGTGGGGCCAGTACTGCTCAAAGTTGTAGTTAGTGCCAGAGGGAAGGGCAGAGAGCACCTTGGGTTATTTGCTGATGATGCACAAGAAAAGAGGAGTGGCTAATAGACCAGATGGAGTCAGAGAGACTGTGCTGGGCTGGAAAAACAAGCTGGTGGGGACCTCCTGGAAAACAGCAAGGAAATGCCACATCCTGCCCCTGGTGTGGAACAACCTCATGCAGCAGGATGTGCTGGAGGCTGCCCAGCTGGAAAGCATCTTGGCAGAAAAGGCCCCGAGTGTGCTGGTGGACACCAAGTTGAACATGGGCCATCGAGGTTCCCTCATGGCAAAACATGAATATAGTCCTGAGCTACGTGGTTGGCAGGATGAGGGAGGTGGTTCCTCATCACTGCTCAGCCCTGGTGAGGACACAGCTGGAGTGATGAGTCCAGCTCTTGGCTCCCAGTACCAGAGGTCTAGGATATACTGGAGCAAGTCCAGAAAGACTGAGAATAGTTAAGGGACTAGAGCAGCCAAGTTAAGGGGGTGTAGAGGGGGCAGTAAAGGAGGCAGAGCCGGAATCTGCTTGGTGTTGCCCAGTGGCAAGGCAAGGGGCAATGGGAAATTCCACATAAATGTAAGGAAAAAAAAATTTACAGTGAGGGTGGACACTGGCACAAGTCATCCAGGAAGGCTGTGGTGCTTCAATCCTGGAAATCCTCAACCTGACTGAATAGGTCCTTAAGCAACCTGCTCTAGGTGACTGCTGTGAGCATGGGGGTGGTTTAGACGATCACCTGAGTTGCTCCCAACCACAGATACCTGTGAAATACAAGCTCTGGGGAGCTGAAAGCTTCCTCAGAATATCTTTCAGGTCCAGGTGTTAAGCAGAAAGGAGATCACCCAGTTTTGAAAACAAGATAAAGAGAAATTGTGTTCTATAAAAATCTCTTTACAGTGCTTTGGTAGAGGTTCTGAAGTCTTTATGTAACATAACTTTGCTTTTTTTTTTCTGGAACATTGCTTTTGAGCTTTTCTCTGTTAGAAATGTTTTGAAAAGATTTTTTTTTAAGACTGTAAGAGAGATGCAACCTGCTATAATATTGCTGGTTTTCATAAATGGCTGCAAAGCATTTGCGTGTTGTCAGCCACCTTTCTTCTCCCATGATCCAGAACATTTGTGTAAAAGAGAAACACAAAAAAGGGCAATTCTCTTACTGCTGTGATGTCCCCAGGAACAAATGTTTTTTCTTCTGCCTCCTGTATCATCTAAATGTTGCTGTTACATCACTAGCAATGCACCACAGAAAGCCAGCAGTTGTTTTTTACCCCCCTTTTGTTCCACCATTCACAACTACAAAGGGTATGGATTTCTGACAAAATACAGAAGGACGTGAGTGGATTGAAGCTAAAATGAGAATTAGTTAAAACAGGAATTGACGTAGAGCACCTGGATGGCAGTTTTACAAAGTACTTTTCTGGCTACAAAAATGTTTCACTGACAGAAGGAAGTCTTAATCTGCCAAGGCCAGCCACCTGCTCAGTGTTCCTGTCACCTCTCTATCAGCAGGTATATTGCATGAACCCTTGAGGCATCAAATGCGGGCCGTCACTACTGCTTTTGGCAGACTATTTCAGGAATGTGAAGAAGAAAGAAAATATTTATTCACTCAGATAGGTTTCATCAAATTCCATCCTCCAGCGAAAAGCATTTTATAGTGTGCTTCAGCCTCGGCAAACCATAGTGTGTCCTACCAAATTTTATCCTCTCGATGCACGTTTTTGCCCTGGTGTGTAGCTGTTTACCAAAGCACAGCTCTGAAGTGTAAGGGGCATCTGATTTGGGAAAGCAGAAAGGGGTGTCTTTTCTGTGCAGGTGCCCATCTTCCTACAGAATCAGTTTTTGGGAACATTGCCTCTTTTCCATCAAAAGCAAAAGTGGGCTTGATAATATATCCATGTGTCTGTAGATTCTTTCTTGGGTACTTTATCTGCCTGCAGCTATTTTTTCCCCCCTAAAAATTCTTTTTTTGTGATTCATAATCTTTCAGAATGTACATAGAATTGAGCATACCTGAATTGTTTTTAACTTCCCAAGGTGGGGTTAAACGAGGCTTAGCTCTGATTTAACTTCTATTTTGTTTCACATGTCTGCTTAAAGCCTTGTGAGCGGATATGCCCACTTGTATTCAGCAGATGTATTTTAAAAGTGGATTTTAGATCGACAATGTACATCACAAGTACAGCATAGGATACAGTCACATAAGGATTAACTCACTGCAAGTTGCAGCCCCACCATACATTGCAAGAGTGAAAACTGAACATTTGGGATTTTTACCAACCCCTTTACCTACCTTTGGTAATGTAGAGGTAGAAGAAGTCACAGTAGAAGATGGTTTGTACCACCCCAGAAACTACAGCAATCTGGTCGTAGAAATTCTCTCTGTAGTAGCGCCAGACCCAGTTGGCAATGTAGAGAGCACGGTAGAGGCCCAGAAAGAAAAGGTAGTGTGTGGTGATGGTCTCTGCTTCCCCTGTCTTGCTGATCATGAAGAGCTGAGGAAGGATAGCCACGGACTCCAGGTAGATGGAAAAGGTCCAGAGTATCTGTGAGATGCAAAATGAAGGTTGTGGAAGGTTGTCTGGTGCTGGTTAATACACATCAAGAGCCAAAGCTTTCATTTGGTAGAGCACCA
This sequence comes from Phaethornis superciliosus, assembly GCA_023637945.1. Classification (NCBI taxonomy): domain Eukaryota; kingdom Metazoa; phylum Chordata; class Aves; order Apodiformes; family Trochilidae; genus Phaethornis; species Phaethornis superciliosus. The sequence continues at coordinate 59,738,406 of JAJQWJ010000001.1, read as the reverse complement.
ATATCGGTGACCAAGCAGGATGAGTAGTGCTGCTGCAGCTGGGGAACAGACCTGAGATGCCCTGCAGATGGTACAGTCTTCAAGACCTGCCAGCCTTGCTTTTCCTATTTGCTTTTTGGTTAAAAAAACTCAGCTATACGCTGCTTGCTCTGCTGCACGGTGCTGGGCTGCTGCTTTCCCTCCCCTTCCCCTTCTCTGGTGTTCCTTACCTCCAAGGGGGTGAAGCTGTGGTTCTCCAGAAATGACAGGCCTGTCACAGGAACCAGCAGAAACTCGAGGCGGAAAGAGTCATTCTCACTGTCAAACGTTTTCCGGAATTTCACGTAGATCATGTACACGGTAACGTAGGCACATAGCAAAAAAATGACCTGGGGGAGGGAAGGGAGACGGACAGATCTTACCTGCAATCACACCTTCTGTGCTTGAAGACAGGATGGCTTTGCCAAAGTCAAGATCTTTAGCCTGGTTTTGGTGGGGCTGTGCCAGGGTCAGATAGTGGTGGAAGCTTTTTCTGTGCTGGCTTGTAGATTGGCTTCTGGAGATATTCCAGCAGTCAACCTAAGATTGCCCCACCGTGAGTATCACACTTTCTTCAGCCTTTTAGGGCTCTGTGTGAAGATGTTAGCTTGCTCTCAGCTGTCTGGATACCTAAGCTTGATTCAAGACATCTTGTTCTGCTTTTTTGCTCTCTACAACTACCTGAAAGGAGGCTGTAGCGAGGTGGGAGTTGGACTGTTTTCCCAGATGACTTTCAACAAAACAAGAGGACACAGTCTTAAGTTGTGTCAGGGGAGATTTAGGTTGGATATTAGAAAGAATTTCTTCACGGAGAGGGTGATCAGGCAATGGAATGGTCTGCCCGGTGAGGTGGTAGATTCTCCGTCCCTGGAGACATTTAAAAAAAGACTGGATGTGGCACTCAGTGCCATGGTCTAGCAACTGTGCTCCGGTGGGTCAAGGGTTGGACTTGATGATCTCTGAGGTCCCTTCCAACCCGGCTAATTCTATGATTCTATGATTCTATGGTGGTACTAAATGTGGCAGTGTCATCTCATTGACTGACTGTGGTGAGGAGTTACTTGGTCAATGGAGGACCAATGACACCAAAGAAAGCATCTTTACCCACCTTTCCTCAGTATAACTCCTTGTAGTGTTGGTGATAGGTGAAGAAAATGGAATTGCTGCCTCTTCCCTCTAACTGAAAAACTTTCCTCGCTTTCCTGAGAAACTGCAGTGAGCTGAGGGGAACCTCTGCTCCCACAGTCCCCTCTCCTTACCTTCATCACGGTGTTATAGAAAGAGATGAAGGTGGTAAACAGGTCCAGGTAGCGGGTTGTGAAGACAAGGGCAAAAAGAATCTGACTCTTCCCAGAGATACCTGCATAGCAGGGAGAGGTAAAGCAGATGAGAGGAAGGACCATTAAGATGGTGGTTTCCCCTGACACTTTCTTTGGGAGTGGTTATATAGGTGCATGTTGCTTTGTGAGCCTGGTCTGATGTGGAGGTGCTGTGGTAACTCTAGACCAAACCCAGGACTGGACAGTCTCCCAAGTAATAGGGCAGGCTCTTGCTGATGCCTCTGAGCCCTGCCTTGGGTTGTAGGGACCAGCACTTGGTGAGCACATTCACTGCTGACATCAAAATGCCTTTCTCTTCCCTCCCTCACATCCTTTGCCCACCCTCCTTGCCAGGGGGTTGTGTGTTGTGACACAACACCAGGGAAGAGCTATTGGATCAGGGACTGTTCCTGGGGATGCTGATGGATCCTGGTCACCACTGGTGAGGAGTGACAGGCAGACCCACCCATTCCTCTGCCCCTCATAACAGCCACAGTGATGCAGCCCAGCCCCAAAGTCTCTTGGGGAGTAAACCATGAACACTGAGCAAAGACCTCCAGTGGAAAGCTGCTGTCTCAGTTTCCTTGCCCAGGGATGGGGCAGCCCCTGCTACATGCCTGGCTGCTGTCAATACATCTGACCTAAAGCAGCTTTCACCTGAGGTAGTTGCTCTTGGTGTTGCCACAACTTTTTGCACTTATTTTCCACCTCCCTCTGGCCTTGCTGTCCTCCCCTTCGCTTCACCACCCTAACACCAACACCTGCCTGAGGCCATGCTCTTTGCCACATCACATCCTTCCAACTCATCCTTCTCCTCCTGTCAAGGAGACTTCCTGGAGAAGGAAGACATCCTTCAAGGTGCCCACAAGAGTGGGCTTCCAGCTCAAACGGGGTATTTGCTCCCCTTTTCTGCACCCATTTAATTCACACCCCTCACTGAGCCGCCTTTCAGGAAGGGCTCCTTTTTTTTCCCCCCAGGGTATGGAAGCACTCACCAGCACAGGACTTGGACTTGTGGATCTTCAGCAGCAGGATAATGATGGCCAGCAAGTGGGAGACATCCCCCAGGATGCGGAAGATGTTCATGGTGCTGGGGGGGTCTCTTCTGGGGTGAAGGGAGTGGGATGCTTTCTGCAGGAGGAGGGGTTGAGAGCAGGGAGTTGTTTCCTCCTGATCCTTGACCAAACAGATGCTCTCCTCTGGTTCAACTTTGCTTTTTTTTTTTTTTTTTTCCCCCAGTATGGAGCCCTCTCTTCTGCTGCAGAAAAGTTCAGGCTTTTCTCTCCCCTGCTCACAAGTGCCTTTCCCCAGCCAGGCGCACAAGCTGGATCTCTCCCTTGCTTACTTCACCCCCAGTGTGGATTTTCTCTCTTCGCTCCCCCCCTCAGGGCCTTCCTCACCCTGCTCCAAGACAAAAGTTGGGGTTTGTTTCCCGGAGAACTCTGGGCTAAGCCTGCTGAGCAGCCCCAAAGCCAGCGCTGGGTGACGTGGCTTCTGGCTGGCTGGGGAGGAGATGGAGGAGGAGGCAGAGGCGGGAATAACTCTGCTATTTCCCCCCCCTTTTTTTTTTTTTTTTCCTTCCTCTTTTTTCTTCCCCAACTTGTCTCAAGTTACACGCAGGAGTGTCATTAAAAGGGAAAAGGCAGAGAGCGAAACAGATCCCCATCCTCTGGTTTTGGCAAAGCACCTTCTTCGGCAAGGGCTTGGCTTCCTAAGGACATTCCCGATGGATGCATTAACCTCTGTCCTGTTCCCAGACGGCAGCCTCCTGCCTTTTGCCCTTCCTGGCCCCATCCTGCCTCCAGCACTTTCTCCGTGGTGCTCCACCTTTTCTCCTGAAGCAAATGAAGAAGTGGGAAGAGACCGGAATGGTTGGACCACTGCAGCTGTATGTCACATCCCACCCAGGCTCCCTCCATCCCTCCCCTGGCAGGTTATGCACGGCTGTTCCCCAGCAACACCCCAGCCCCCTCAGCTGCCTCCACCTTTGGGTGCCCTGTGTGGAGTGATGCAGATCCCGGAGCCCAGCCTGGGAGGGAATAATTAAAAAAAGGGAAGGATCCTCTCCAAAGGGTAAAGCTTGAAACAGACTTCACTAGAAACATTAATCCTGGATTTCTGCAAGTAGATTACAAACGGTATATTATATGTGCTGCCTGAAAGAAGCAGAGTTAATAGCAATGACCTTGGTAGTGATGGCTAGAAAGTTTTCATGTATTCAAAACAGCCATGGGTGACCAGCCCAGCTGGAATAAAACTTGTCCTCACAGGGCAAGTGGTTACACAGGGGTGGTCTCATGGCAGCACGAGGGGACCCTTCGCATCGAGATGAAGCCATTAGACATTAATTATCTAATAATTAATATACAGCTGCTTTAATACAACCAAGTGGATGCTTTAGTTCGTCACCTCATCCACAAGAAAAATGCATCTGGGCTTGGGTCTAATTTGGTTATTGAAGGGTTGTATGACCCCACCTGCCCTTGCCCTGAGGCCAGCACTGGCTCCTGCCCTCTTTGTCCCCTGCTCTGTCCCCAGCAGCCACCTCCTCTGCCTCTCCCTCAGCATCATGTCCCCCTATGGGCTCAGCTGGAGTAAAATTCTCAATGATCAAATCATAAAAATATTAGTCCCTGTGCTTATGGGGAGGACTAACAAGTCTATTAGCATCACCGGATTCCTTTCTGAATATATTTGCATACATTTCCTCTCTGCCCATTAGGCTGGCTGCTGTGTTTTCCCTCTCTGCCATTCCAGCACCTGCTGCACTGGGCTTTTCCAGCTGCCTTCCCAGGCCAGGCTGGAAAACACCTGTCTCAGGCCTGAAAAGTTGGGGAGGGTCCTGTCTGCCCCTGCCAGGGCACCAAGACAGGGGTCAGTGTGGTGGGAGAAGAGGAGGTTAGGCCAAAGGAGTGCCTCAGGGAAGGAGCAACAGGGAAGGGACAGGCTGAAATTTGTTCTCCAGCCATTGGAGTGGATCTGCCTGGGGTTTCAGCAGTGTTCTGTGAGGCCATGCAGGTGGTGGTGAAAGCCAAGCCCCAGCCCCTGGTGGCCCAGGAGGACCCTGGTTTCTCAGGTCTTTCCACAGGTGGGCAGAGAGGTTTGAGCTGTGGAGCAGTGATAGGAGATTTAAATGGAAAAGATTTAGGGTATCCTATGTGGATAGATCCCCTTCCAAGCCCCTAGGGCTCCATGTCTTAGAACATTTGTCATCCTCGGCCCCTCCCTTCACGTCTTCTTGGTCTACCCAGGGGATGAAACCTCCTGCAGAAGGGTGAGACTGCTGTGGGTGGAAAAGGCACATTCTCTTAATCTTGCACCTTTCTTTAGACTGGATATTAGGAACAACTACTTTACTGAAAGGGTTATCAGGTACTGCAATGGGTTGCCCAGGGAGGTGATGTAGTCACCATCCTTGGAGGTATTTAAAAGTTGTGTAGATGTGGTGCTTAGGGACACGGTTTAGTGGTGGACTTGGCAGTGCTGGGTTAAGGGTTGGACTTGATCTTAAAGTTCTTTTCCAACCAAAAAAATTCTATGATTCCCAAGAAGCGCTGATCACCACCAGGCAACAGCATTATCTACAGCTGGGGCACCAGAAAGCACAATGTGAAGTGACCATCAGAAGGTCTTCACAGGAGCCACCTAGCTGAGCTCACCCAGCTGGAACACAGTGGTGGGACTGGGGTGTCCGATGGGACATCCCTGTGAGGCATGTGATAGGGCCTTGGGAAATTTTCTGGGAGGGAGAGGGGCACCCAGATGCTTAGAGAAGGCAAAACTGGCACATGAAGTGGGAACAAGTCAAAATTAACCTTCCCTCCTTCCCTCAACACAAAGTGCCTTGCACTGGGTGTCTCCCCACTTCCCTAAATAAAGCCGGGCACTGCCACCACCCTGCATGGTGATGCTCTCTCCATGCCTTGTCTCCATGGTGACAGCAAGGAATGTCGCCAGGGTGACAGGGAAGAGAGTGAGCTGGGATTTGGCATTAAAAACAAGAATTTGGAGTTGTTTGGTTTCTTTTTCTTTATTTTTTTTTCCCTTTAGTTCTATTTTTGGGTTTCCTTCTCTGACTCTGCTGGTGTGAGAGGCTCCTTCTCCTGCAGAGTCCCTGGGCCAAGTGGCTGCAGCTCCACTGAGGGCCCATCTCCACCTCTGCCTGTCCTTTGAGACAATGGATATGGCATGAGAAGATGAGAGAATCTCACTAAAGCATCAGTTACCAAAAAGCTTCTGTTCTCTTGCCCCTAGATGTTCCTGCCTGAAAGTTCGTCCCCATTTCTGCTGCAGGTTGTGGCTCAGGCCACATCCAGACCCCCAGGAGGGCAGGATTCATCCCAGACCAGGCTCACAGAGGGAAGTAATTTGGCTTTGCTGGAGGGGCTGGGAAACATGGTGGAGCTGAGCACCATGGGCTACCTCCATCTCCCACCACCTCTGCCCTTGTGACCAGGACGGTACAGCTGGGGCAGTGCTGGAGCACTGGGGACAGAGATGGGATGGTCAGAGATTGGCAAAGGGATCCTAGCAGGTCCCAAGGAGTCCAAATCTGCATTTCTTCATTTAAACACCCAAATTCAGACCTTCCCAGAGCAGATGAGACTCAAGGGCTTGTGCTGGCTTAGCTGGTGTCCAAGCAGAGGCTGCTGGCATGGGGCTTGTCTTCATCCCAGGGGAGGATCAGGCATGTTTGCTCATCTTCCCAGGAGTTCCTGCTTCTCCATCCATCCATCCATCCATCCTTCCATCCACTCTTTTACTGCTCTACCCATTCCTCCAAACATTCCTCCATCCATCCTGCCATCTGTTTTTCCCTCCTTTCCCCCATCCCTCCATCCATAGCCCCACCTTCCCATCCCTCCATCCCTCTGCCTTTCCCCCAACCCCACAGCAGCACTGGGAAAGGTTGGCGGAGTGGGGCTATTTTTGGGACCGTCTCCCTGGCAACGGCTGCCACCACCGTCTGTGGTGGCTTTTCCATAGGTGCTAAAATATTCCACACTTCTTATTAAAGACAGTTCTGGTGGAGACGGGTGTGGGTGGCGAGTGTGAGCCACCCCACTGCTGGGGCCAGAGGGTTTGGGGTGGCCGGGGCACAGCACCCCAAGGGCACAAGGACAGTGAGGGGATGATGACATCCTCAAAACAACATCCCTGTGTCCCTTCCAAAGGCTCTTGGCCTGCATCCTCCTTGGCCATGCCAGTGAGCTGTGCCATGTGCAAGGTGCAGTTATTCATCTTCTTGCTGCCCAGGCAGAGGGAAATGTGGTGAGGTCTTGAGGGGAGCTGGCAGTGAGGAGAAAAAGGCAGAGAGGATGAAACCCAGCCTGAAGCCAAGGGGAGTGCATAGGTGTCTGGGGGCTTCGTCCTTCTGAGGAAAGGGCAAGATGTCTCAGAGGTATCTTCATCTCATCAGTGCACAGAGAGAAAGGCCTGTTGTGGTGCCAGAGGACATTCCAGCAGGGCAGCCATGCAGATCCCAGGCAGTAGCTCTTGGGATCAGGAAGTAGCTCTTGGAATGTAGGCCCTAGGGATGGGTCTTTTAGGAAAGCAAATCCCCCCCAGAACCTGAATAGATCCCTGTAAGGACAGCTGCAGAGGGGATGGAGGGAGCAAGCTGGCCCCGCTCCATCTGAGCACCTCGATTCCCCAGGCTCCCTGGGTGAGTGTTGGGGAGCAGCCATGGATGGGCTGGGGGGAGCTGGCTGGGGCAAGAGGCTGCTGTGCTCTCTATCTGTGGCTGCTCATCTGCACCCCTGGGGAGCTGCTAAAAATGCCCTCTGCTCACCCCAGGGTGTCTGCGCTGGGTGAGATCAGGCCATGCTCACTGCAGCCATGCTTGCTGGGGACAGAGGGGAATGGTGGGCCCAGCAGTATAGTGTGAGAGGGCACATCCATGTTCCAGAGGATCTTGGGGTGATTTGGAAAGGGAGGGTCACAATTGCTGCAGGATTGGGACCCAGAGTGCACTAAGAAGGTGGGGTGTTGATGTTTTTTTCCTTTCCAGCAGAGACCTTAATGTTGGAGATGACAGATAAGAGACCAAGATGGAAACCATTCCCCAAGACCCTGCTGGCCTGGTGCAGGGCTGCCTCAGGGAGCCTGTTCCATCAGATGCTGTCTGGGGAGTCTCAGGGCTCTCTTCATCCCTCAACATCTGTCCTGCACAGAAGGGGGGGTTTCACTGCCACAGGGTCCCCCAGCCCCCCACTTTGCCACCAAGAAGTGACCTCTTCAAAGCCCCTGAGATGCTGCTGGCCATAGAGACCGAGGGGAGGTTTCAGGGTCATGTTTCCCATTGGGGCAGCTGTGCATCATCCTGGAACCCCAAGGGCTGGTCTCTCCTTCCTTCTGCTCCCAGCAATGTGTGGCCTTGCAGCACTGAGGGGTCAGGAGGCCAGTTTGTGGGTCTGGGGAAGTGATGCACTGGGTAGCAAACGCTCTGCATGACCCAGGAGAGCCCGGTCCTTCCTCAGGAGGAGACCTTCCTCAGTTCAGCATCCCAAATCCAGGTGGGGAAAAAAAGCTTGACAATGAATATTTCAGCCCATTGAGCCATCCCAGCGGGAGGATTTGCCTCCCCCGGAGGGCATCCGATGGCTCTGCTGTCCCCGCTGTCGATGGTTTCGCTCTCGTCTCCCCCGTGTCAGCTCCGCAGCGGTGCCTCCGCGGCTCTGAGCTCACAGGCGAGGATGGGCTAAAGTAGCAGAAAGCTGTTGGATCCTACCACGGAGTTACTGACTTCTCAGCTACAGACTGCATAGCAATCAGCGAGGGGGAGAGGCAGCCAGGGAAAGGGAGCGGAGAGCAAAGAGAGGAAGAGTGTGGAAAGGAGGGGGGGGATTCGGGGAGCGGAGCTAAAAGAGCAGAGAAAGGCACAGGTGAATAACGCCAGGGAAGGAGGGAGTCAGAGAGAAGGGAGAGACCTGAACCCATCGCCCAGCCGTGGAGGCACATCAGCACTCCGTGGGATGGATGCTCCCGGGAGCGAAAAATGCTGAGGAGAGGCAGAGGCAGGAGGAGGGCATTGGCGTGGGCAGGGCAGAGTTAGGAGAGGAGCAGGTCAGGGCAGAGAAGTAGCTTCTTGAAGGAGGTGGGGGGGGTGGGGGGGGAAAAGAAACCACTCCAAGCTAGAGTCGAGCAAGGGCTGCAGAGAGACTTCTGTGATTCCTCCCGTCCAGCGGAGATGTTTCATGGTGAGATGGAAAAACCTGCCCCTTTCCCCTTCCCCTGATGTTGGCTCGGCTCGGCTGGAGCAGGCGGCAGCCCTCGGCAGGACCCGGGTAAGAGGCGGTGCTGGGGTGCCCTGCTCCCCTCACTGACACGGGACCGGGAAGGGTTTGCTTTGTTTCGGGTTTTTTTTTGTTTGTTTTTTTTTGTTTTTGTTGTTGGTGGTTGGTTTTTGTGTTCTTTTTTTTTAATCTGTTTGGGGTATTTTTTTTGTTTGTTTGTTTTTGTTTTTTTTAATTCTTAGGAAAATAATAAATTGTTTCATCTGCGCTAGCTCTGAGGACCAGCTATAAATATAACTTAGGGAAAGATGCGTGGCTTCATGTGAGCATGCCAGTGAATAATAAAGTTGCCTGTGTGCACGGCGTAGGCACAGATGGCTACCAGGGCAGCCACAGGCTGAGGGTCAGGGATAGGTACCTACCTGCCTGAAAATCTCCCCACTTTCCCTCCCCTCAATGCCCTGACTTGGGTGCCCTTGCAGGTAATTTCCTGATTTTTTTGGCTCCCCATCTTTCCCTAGCACCTTCTTGTCCACAGCTGTTTCTTGCTCACTGTTCTTTACTCCTGCTCCATCCCAGCTGGTTCCCTAAGGCAGCCTGGAGGAGAATGGAGCTGGAGACACGTTCTCCAAGCACTCAGGTGTGACTGGGGCCAAAGAAGTCTTGTTGGCTCTCTCTCTATCTGTGGAGCTTTCTGGGCTCCGGACCTCTTGCCTTCAAGCTCTTCCAGTCACAGCATGGCTGATCCTGCTGTTGGTGGGCCAACAGGGTGCAAAGGGTCTTCTGGATACTGAGTTTGAGTCCAAGAGCTGGGGATAAACTCTGTTTTTGCTGTCAGTAGGCAGGCCCAGCATCCCTACCAGGGTAGAAGCTGTCAGGCAGGTTAGCATGGCATGGGCAGGTCACCTCTGACATGTCTGGTGCCACCTTCAGCCTCTGATGCCCTCCCTTTTGGGCAAATTGCCTGGAGACAACTAAATCCTTCTTCCAAGAGCCTGGAGTCTCCCATCCCCACCAGCTAGCCACAGCTCCATCCATGGTAATGGTAGTTCCAAGGTCTCTCCCTTCTCCCTTTCTTCCCTTCTTCAGGAAGGTGTGCTGCCAAGGGCAGACTGACAGTACACGTGAAGGACACATGCTGGAAGTGACATGGCTCCAAGGCTACACTCAACCCCCACTACTTATCCCACTCTCCTTCACGGGAGGAGGGATTCACAGGAGGTGGGAGGTGTGGACAGGGCTTGGGGTCACCAAGAGATTGGGAGAAGACAGGGGGGTGGGTGAACAGGGAACCCACCAAAGACATGGGCATGAGCCTCCTCTCTTTTTACCCTTGGAAGTGGTGCCCACCAATGCTTGAGTCACACCAGTACATGGCCACCTCTGCTTGTAGACACTGACAATAATAATAAATACAGGGGGAATCTGTGCCTTAGGAGGGCAATGTGAGCCTGGCGGGGACAGGAGCATGGTGAGGATGGTCACAGACAGGATGTGCTGGAGAGGGATGATCCATAGGGAAGCAGGTCTCCCTCTCCTCCACCTTCTTCCTACTTCATCTTCCCCCTCTCCTTGGCTGCCAAGACCAAGCGCCACGATGTGCCACACTGGCAGGGAGCTGGCAGCCATCCTTGCCCCTGGCAGCCTTCCTCCATTGTTTGCAAGGAAATCTGGGAAGCGAGGACAAAACGAGGGAAGGAAGGAGTTAGCCATCAGGATTCTTTGGCCTGTCAGCCACCACCCTGGGAACCTGGGGTGGTATCGCTTTTGGGAGTGTGCCAGGAAGGGAGATAAGGACACGGTGACCAACACCTGTGCCTGGCAGGGGCTGACACCAGCGCAGAGGCAGAGGGGAGCAGTTAATGGCACTCTGCCCTCAGCAAGTTCCCGCTGTCCCCTCTCGTTATGGTGCTGGGTTGGCTTAACCCGACAGCCTGTTCGGGGGGATCAATAGATGGCTGCTCATGTCTTCACAATCGATCCCTTGCTCATGTGTGCAGCTCCCCAGCCTCCCCCTGGCCCTTGTTTTCCTGTGAATGGTGAGGTCTAAGCGAAGCCGTCTGCGCTTGCCTTGCAGCGCTGCAAATCCCTGCTGGGCTGAATTCATGATCCTTGATGGTGCTGCTCCTGTGCACCTTAATGGGGTGGAGGGGCCTTGCATGGAGCCCCCAGTGCTGGGGGGCACCCAGATAAGGTGGCTTTTACTCAGGATGGTTGATCTTGAAGCCACTTCTCGGGAGGTGTGCTGATCCTCTAGCACGGAGGGCTTGGGACTGGCAGGGGCTGTCTTTGAGCTGGTTCTCACCCTCAGCCCCCTCAAGCTTGGTCTCCAGCAGTGAAGGTGATGCTGTGGCCTGGGCAGATGAGGGATGGGAGCCAGCTGCAGTGCAATCCTGTCCTGACTGCCTCGGAGATCCGTTCACCCCCATGCTTGGTCCTGTTGGGAACCCAGGGCAGGCAGCTTGCCCGCAGGGGCAGTTTTGGCATCTTGGGAGAAGAGGCCACCTGGGGCTGGCACTGGCCACCCTGGCATGGCACCATGCTGTTACTCTCACTGGAGGTGAGGAAGTGGGGGGTGGAGGACAAGGTACCTTCCAGACCAGCAGCACCCTGCCCTGCTGGCCAGGGACACCTGTGGCCACTCTGCCCACCCCTGTGACAGCCCCTGCTACCATGGTGGTGGGCCTGCCCCTCGCAATCTGGATGGCTGTTTTATTTCTATGGCAACATTTCTCCCGAAACACTTCAGAGAGAGCCTGGTGGTGCTGTGAGAAAACAAGAGCCTGCGTCCCCCACTCTGTCCCCTGTGAAAGGCTTGGAGATAAGACCCCAGCACCTCTCCTGCCTCCTTCCACACCTCCCACCCTCCTTCCCTCCCCGGTGAGCGGTGCCAGCAATGGTGCAATGAGCTGCCGGCCTTGTCCCGTCTGCCTCTCCACTGCCTGTTCTTCCTTCCCCTGCTTTCATCTTTGCTCTCCCCTCTCCTCTCACCCACTCCCTTTCTGTGCCAGGCCACAGCATTTGCTTGGGGACCTATGCAGAGGGGCCAGCTGAAAAAAAAAAAAAAAAAGACTTCTAGAAAGACGTTGTCAAAAGTGACCCCACTACAGAGGAGGGTAAAGCATCCCTGTAGCCCCAGGAGGGCTCTATAGATTGACCCCACCAGTGGCATGGTGAGCCAGGGGCTGAAGGGGACAGGGGATCCCAGAGGCTGGAAAGGCAGGCGCCTCATCTCTCTAAAAAGCTCGATGGCACTACGAGGAGGCGGTGCCTGCCATGGGACTAGACTCAGTGGCCCTAAAATTCCCTGTACTGTCCCCATCCTTCTCACCACCAGAGAAGGATCCTCGTCTCTAGATGGAGGTGACCAGGAGGAGCTGCAGGTAGCACCGGGTGCCGGTGGGAGAAAGGAAGGTGAGCAGGCAGGTTGTGCTGTCAGCGGGAGCAAGGATGGCAGCCTGGAGGAGCAGAGGAGCAACCCATAATGATGGTGGGGGGCTTGGGGTGGGGGAGATCATGGGTGTAGAAGAGTGCAAATGTGGCTGATGTGTCCCTCTTTGCACTGCTCTCTCCTTACACCCAAGCCCGTCTGCACCGACAGCCTCTGCCACATCGGGGGCCAGGAAAATAAAGGAGGCGGGGGATGGTCCTCCCCACTGCAGGCATCCACCAGCACTTTACCTTAATGTCTCTCAGGTGCATTTGTTTAACCAGACCCCCGAGCAAGCTGCAGCAACACAAGTCAGCAGGCTTGCAGTGAAATAGTTAGTTCGCTCTCTGCGGGAGTGCGGTTTTGCAGCTTACCTGGGGTGTTCCATCAGTTCTGTTTCTGGTGCCCAGCAGGCATGACTGAAAAGGGGAGAAGCTGGGACCCCCTCAGTAGGCTGGTGTCTCTGCTGGGCTCCTTGTTAGAGCAGTAACAAGGGTTTTGGGGTGGGAAATTTTTTATTCCCTGTTACTGATGGCCAGGCTGGGAACTCGGCCGTGGTGCAGCAGCGGCTGCAGCCTCTCTCGGTTGGGGGCTTGGCACAGATCAGGCTTTGCCCTGGGTATTGCTCTTCCTTTGCTGCTGTCGCTATTGTTATTATTGTTCATAACCCAATTGCAGGCACCTGCCTCGCTGGGTGTTTTGCAGAGTCACCAGCAGACTGTCCCTGCACTCCCAGGACCACAACCGCAGTGGGCAGGCAGATGATGTGAGCTGCCTTTCTGCCCCCCCTGTTTCTGTGCACTGATAAAAATTCTCATCCCCAACTAGCCAAAAGCCATTGGGAGACCCTGTGTGAGCAGCCCTCCTGGCTAGGACAGCACAGTCATAGAAGAGCCTCTGCTGAAAAGATGCTGAGGTGCAGGAACACTGCCAGGGACCACGTTTTGGCAAGGCTCCTGCAGGGCAGGGTGCTCAGTGAAGGGACCTCCTGGGATGGTGGGTTAGCAGAGATGTCCTTTTCACTGGTGCAGTTGTGCTGGGAAGCTGGAGGAGGTGACCTGAGTGCACTGTGGCTGCCTGAGACCTGTGGGCCTCAGAATCACCACAACACCTTCATTTTTTCAGCTGTGGTCTAGTCCACGGTTTGGGCAGGATGGCTGCTGGGGCATATGTCAGACCCAACACCTCCTTGGGAGCAGGTAGGATATCCCTGCTGCAAAATCCCATCTTCTTTTTGGACAAGAATGTCGCTCGGGGAAGACCAGGGGCCCCTTGAGCATTTAATTTTCCCTGTGATGCAAGCCACAGAGAATAACACACACCCACATCACTCCACAAGAAATAGCAGGGACTTATCCCCAGTAACATCTCCTGCTCAGCTGCTCCCCAACCCCTACTGCTTGTCCCTCCAGCACTGTTTTGGCCAGAGTAGCACAGGGGAGCACTTGTGCCAGTCCTACCAGCCCACTGTAGGGTATCCCCCTCACCACCAGGATCCCGGGCAGATGATGGCTGCTGTTACACCACCATTGCCCATTCCAGAGCAGGAATTGCTGAGGTGGTGTGGGAGCATGCAGGAGGTGATGCTGCCACCTTTCTGTGCCTCTTCCTGACTTTGTCATCCTGGGGACCTTTGTGAGGATCCCATTTTTATCTGTTTTTTCCCTCTCTCTCTTTCTTCCCTTCTCTCTTCGCTTTCTTCTCTCCCCCTCCCATCAGTATGTGGGCTGATCACTGTTCAAACTTTTAATTCAGATGGTAATTGGAATAATAATACGGGCAGAATCCTTCTGGCTCCGTTGCTGCAGCTGGCTTTGGGGAGCTATGAATAGCTCTGAGTCACACACCGAGATGGTTTAACTTCAAATCATTTTGTTTTGTTTTCGTATTACCCATCCCCAGGCTCCAGAGCTTCACAAGAAGGGAGGAGGAAAAATCCCCCCTTCTCACTCCACCCCAAAATATAAAACAGGGAGAAGCACGTTTAGAAAATCCTCCTTTGGAGAGAGAAACTGGTCAGCAGATCATGCCTTGCAGGGCAGATGGGGACTGTTGGCACTTGCTTGATCTATTTATAATTATTGAACAAAAAGGCAGAAGTGTGTATATAAAAATGGTATAGAGTTGATTACAGCTTCCTCCCCTCACCTTCCATATGTCACTTGCTTTTTTAATATGGTAAAACTCTCCTGCATGGTGACTGTGCCTTCGGGTGTCCTGGTACAAATCCTAGCACCCAGCCCTGCTGGCATGGAAGACCAAGACCTTAGCCACTGTATCTTGAGACAAGTGGCACTGAGATACCCTACAAGCCCTGAATCCAGGGAATGAGGAATCAGAGAAGAGATGGAATTGCAAAAAGGATGGGGAGGACCACCTGAATGATGTGGGTCTGTAAGGTTCTGCAAAAAGCCAAAGAGTTCCCCTCTCTGCTGCGGGTGTTTCCACCCTGATTATCCAAGAGGTGAGAAGTCATCTACCATGCCTGTCCTGTGCCTGAGCTGGCAGAATGGGTCTGTGGATGCTGATGTCAAAATCATACGGTGCTATGCAGCTGGTAAGAGGAATAAAGGCACAAAGCACAGCGCAAGCAGCGGCTGCGGTATTGACCACAGACAGGAGGGAAGCATTTGCCAGACGACTCCAGATAAAGCAAAGACTAAGAGTGTAAAAATACCTTGGGATTTTTCCATCATCGTCGCTCACAGTGTAGCTCCCAGAGCACCAGATACAGTTGTTATAAAAAGAGAAGTGGGGGAGTGCTTCAGTGTGGACTTTTCTGTTCTGTTTCATGAGACTCTTCCAGTGCAAATTTAAAGGAAGGACTGACAATTTATGATCTGCTCTGGCAGGAGCTGGAGAAAGCCTGGGACTCCTGGGGATGGAGTGATGGAGGTATTGCATCATCCCCAAGCACCTTGACATTATCATTAGCCAGCAGATAACCCAGAAAGGGATGGCAGCAGCCTGGCCCCATGTGTCTTCTCAGGGTCAGAGCAGCTCTGGGGTTTCAGCATGGGCCGGTGCAATGGCTTGTGCCACTGAAGAGAGGTGACACCTTTGGAGGAGGGGATCACTGCAGCACTGCAGCAGTGTCCCTGGCATTGACATCACTCCATCTAGGGTGCAGGAGGGGGGAAGTGGTTGGAAAGAGCAGGAGGGAAGTCAGCCCTGGCTTCAGGGCTGGAGGTGGATGTCAGCCCCTGGAGATCGACCTCTCTGGCAGCTTCAATGCTTCAAGACATGGGCTGTGATGACCATGCTCCCTCAGTCTTCCTCAGGTGTCCATGTGGGTGTTCATGTATGATGGGGACAGGAGGGATGGAGAGCCATCCCTCAGCACTGCGGTCTCCTTCCTGGCATTTCCCATGGTGCCCGAGGTTGCAACCACCAGTGTGGTTTCATCCCGCTCCCTGGGAGTTGCTGCTGACTCCATATACATGTGGGTCTGAGGAGGCTCCGAAGCAAGCTCCAAGAAAGTCCCTTGTGCATGCTCTGGGAATTCACACCTCTGTCCTCAGGCTTTCCTCCCCCTGGTCTATGCAATAGGCAGATGCCTGTTAAGGATGGGAATGGCTTCTCCTTTTGCTGGATGCCGCTCTCTACCTTCCTCTTTCATCCCATTTGTGTCTCAGGTTTGGAAGGAGCAACGGGCCCATTTCACAGCCATTTGAATTGAGTTTGTGCACGGTTCAGGTGCCTGGTACATCCCCTGGCCTCGCCAAGCTGGTGGCACCCATTTTTGCAGGCAGGGATGTCAGCAGTGGCCCTGGGCCACCAGCTGCTGAGGACGGACAGCGGTCACACCACCCCCGGTGTGACATCTCTAAGGGGGTCTTATGCAAACACCATCCCGATGCGATGGCAGTCCCGAGCCCCAAGGCTCCTCAGCTGCCTGCCCGTCCTTCCCGTGGTGGCACCGTGCGCTTTGGGGGTGTGTTGGGGTGGAATTGGTAAGTGGGTTTATTTTCGTTCGTCTCCTGGCTCGTGCCACTCTGAGTTTGTGGTGCCGGGTATTACTAATGCATCCCTGTGCCAGCTGGCAGCAGGGAATGAATCAGATCAGCAGCATCGTAGCGTGGACCCCTCGGTGGCCAGCATGGGGCAATGCCTCTGGCCAAAGTTCTGGTGGTGTCTCCTGCCTCTGCCCAGGGTGAGCCCACGCACCCAAACACCAGTGGGTTGATCTTGGTGCTGTAGGTGTTGCGGTAGCTTGGGGGCAGAGTTGTCCCCTCTGCCCCAGGACCAACAAGTCCTTGTCCCTCCTTCACCCTGGAGGTCTCAGGTGGCTTCATGAGCACCTCTCTGCCCACTGGCAGCATTTCTGAGCTCTGGTCGGTTCTGTGGCCTTGAGGATCCAGCTTACCTCCCCGCTGCCAAACAGGCACTTTTGCAGCTGATGGGTTCCCCTTCCATGGGCAGTGAAGTCACTGATGACATCACAGACCCTAGTGATTCCTGTTCCCCCATAGCAAAGACACAGAGATGCCTACTCCTCCTCTCAGCTCCCTCTCTAACCCCTGGTGATCTAAATGGAGGGATTCTGGTGACTGCCTTTTCTCCCACAAGTGTCGCTGAGGCTGCAGAAGTTGGCACACTGCTTGTCACTGTCACCTGCCTGGGTGATCTGGGGTCCAGGAGGATAATTTGGACCCTCCTGCTTGCTGCAGCCCCAGGCATCCTGAAAAATGTCCTGGCTGCTTGGCCTCTCTGGGACAAAGGAGAAGTTCTGCCCAGAATCTCAAGGCTTGGAAGATGATGATGACGATGATGACAACCATGATGAATTCAGCTGTCCCTGCCACACATCATGTCCTCTACTCCACTGCAAAAGCTATGACAGCTTTGGTGACAGTCAGGTGGAGGAACTGGCAGAATTCATCCCGTTTTCCCTAAATCTCAAGGACATGGTGAAAGACGAAGGAGTGAAAAATAGAACATATGCCAAGAGATTGGCCAAGCATGCACTAGAGCTTGAGAAGGAAGGTCAGGAGTTTCAAGAACTATTTTACAAAGATATGGAAATGCTTCACAGCTTGTCTGAAGATAAAGGCCACAACCAGAACTGTCACCTTCCTGTGCATCAAAGGCTGCATGCTCTCCAAACTCCCAGCATGGCAACAGGTTGCTGCTGTGACCCTTTCCAGAGTAATGCAGGCAAGCTCTTGGGGAAGGATGCCTTTACCCCAATGGCCCATATCAGTGACCCTTGCCTGGGGTACCCAGAGCACACCAGGGAAGCAGAGCCCTACATGCTGCAAGAGGAGGCCACTGGGGAGTTCCCATCCCTGCAGCTGACCGATGATGGACTCAGGGAGGAGAACTCCATGCTCTGGAGGATGACCAACAGCTTGAAGAGCACCTTGAAGAGGCAGGCGTGCAAGGTGCGCAGGCTGGAGAAGCAGCTGAAGGCCAGCCAGGCCAAAAAGAAGAGGGAAACCCAAGAGCTCCAGTCCTTTGTCCAACAGACTGAAAGAAGTCTCCAGCTAATGACCCAGAGGGCTGTGGAGGCAGAAAGCACTGTGGAGGTGCTGAAGCAGAAGGTCTTTACTCTCCAAGGAGAGCTGGAGAGCTACAAGATGGAGAACAAAAACCTGAGAACAGGCCAAATGACTGACCTGGGAGCAGTGAAGCACAACATAGACTTAGGCTTGCAGAACCTCTACAAGATAATAACAGGAGCCAACTTGTCAGTGAAACAGCTTGCCTCTGGAGTGGAGTCACTGAATTTTGTTGCTGAGGTCCTTAAATCTGCTGGGAAAATTTCCGAAGCTGAGGCAGAAAAAAATCCATGAACTCAATTCCGTGTGGGTCCTACAGATGAGTGTATGGACCGAGACCACGTGTCTTCCATGACAACTTACACTAAAACCATTTGCTTTCACATGCTCAAATGTGTGTGTTGAAATTTGTAGCCTTTATTTTTCATGTAAATATTTTTTTTGTAATTAAGTACAGGTTACTGTGATATAGTGATACAGTTTTAGCTGCTGGTGCTCCATTCTGGCACTGTTGGAGCCAGCAGCAAACATTTCCCAGGCTCTGAGATGCAAGACCAAGCTGTGGTGGCCCCTGAGCAAGAACCTGTGGCACAGCTCCAGCTGAGTTGAGCTTCCATGTGAGAGCATGAGGAAGCATGGCAGCATGGTACTTGGTGCTATTAAACAGTGTGCCCATCCCTTCCAGTAGCTGTACCAGCCAGAACTAGAGATGAGCACAGTACCATCTGCTTCCTGAGATGGGGAAGGTTAGGAGCAGATATTCAGGTGCTGATGCACATATTTTAAAGGGACAAAGGTTCCTTAGGTCTTTCTTCCTCTTCTTTTGCAGATGGCTACCACTTGGGCCAGAAATCCAGAAATTGTGCATGTTTCTGCAGCTGGGGGAAGGGGTGATACTGGTGGTCAGGAACCTTTAAGAAGTTGTGAGGTATCCAGGCGTGAGCTATGGTAATGCCTTTCCTCTGGTACCAATGTCAGTGCTGGCTAAGGATGAGCTTGGCTTATCTGGGTTGGCTAAGGAGGGTGCCAGTTTGGGAAGGTGTCCTCCCTCTCCTGGATGGAGCTGGTGTAGAGGAGCATACTTAAATTTCCCACCTTTGTCACCTCCTAAAGACCTAAGGGACCCTGCAGTCCAAACTCACCATGTGATCACTGAAGATACATCTTAGTTTTATTCTAGTTGAACATCCTGTGGGCATGAAATCACCTTTCTTCATCACGTGGTCATCCCTTAACATTTCTGATTAATTTGGGTTACCTACCCCTGTTTCTGCTGTAGGTTGACTCAGCTGCATTACAAAATTTCTGTATCTGGACAAACCAACCCTCCTTAAAGACTTGGTTGCTGTAAGGTAGTGAGCGGGGTGAGTGGTGGTGAAGTTCAGTGCCAAAGTGCTTTTTCCTGATGGGAAGATTTTGGCAGATGCTCATTTTTACCTCTTTATTGTGAGCTGTGGGCTATGAGGTTGCTGTTTTTTCCTGTTCCCATAATATCTCTGAACAACCATGTTTATATTGCCACAGGGCTTAAACTGCCTCTGCAACCTTGGTCTCTGGAGGAGAGACTGCTTGTTCGTCTTCATCCCAGACATGCCAACAGCAGTGCATGCACATCAGAGGTGATGTCTGGAGATCCTTACGGGTTTCTGCTCTATGCTTCTACCTAGGGAAGGCTGGTGGTCACCTTTAGCCCCATTCTGCAACAGTGATGATGAGACAAAGATGGTTCTTACCAGCTTTTCTGTCCTTGACAACATCTCTTGCTGTTCTTCTCTCCTGACTGTGACATTAGCTGCTCTAAACCTTGGATTTGACCAAGAAGTCCTTGGCTTTTTCCTAGATATGGCAACCACTGGTTGCTCATTGGTGAGGCTGGGAGGAAGCAAACCAGCTGGCTGTGTCTTGCACTCCACACTGGCTCCTCTAATCCAAAGGTTACAATGCAGGATTAAGATGGGTGTGCAAAGCCCTTCCTAATCTGTGAGTCATTATGTCCTCACTGCATTTCACTTCCCAGCAGCTCTGGGGCAGGTGGGATACATCGGCTCTTCAGTCTGTGGTTTCCCTGTTCTTCAGTTCAGGGAGGACCAGGCTGGGACATAATATCTTCAGGACATCCTCCCCAGGGCTCTGCTGCTGAGCTGCTCCTTGGATGCTGTACACAGGGCACGTTGCAAGGTCTGTTTGCTCTGACTGGCTTCTCCTTGGCTACCTCTAAGCCTTTCTTTTCCATCATCTTTCCTTTTTCATTCTACCCATCGCTTTTCTTCTCTTTGAAGCTGAGGGGATGTTCTGCACCCCCTGGAATTAAATCCCAGGCTGGGCTGACAGGGGTCCCTGAGGGCTGCTGTGAGTGTCTGTGCTTTGCTAGTCCTTGTGTGTGAGGTATTTAGCCTGGATGATCTCTATGTAAGCTATGATATTAATAAAATGGCTCAGAGCAAGGGCCCTGCAGGTCTTTGTGCCCTTGATCTGGAGACCAGTGCCCGGCTGGCCCTGCACCTCTCCTGTTTGTAGATGTGTTGGGGCTGTGGGCCACGCAACCCGTTCTGCATCCATCAGCTCCTCACCTGCCCCGTGGACACCCCCAGGTCCTCCTCATGAGCAAAAGGCTGGGAGCCCTGCACCTCTTGCTCTGGGGCTGGCTCGGGTGCTGCCAGGGGAGGCTCTGACCAGGTTTTGCTTTGTCCTTCTCTGCAAGGCACGTGCCCAGGAGCAATTGCAATGGCAGCAAGGGTCCCAGCTCACTGGAGGTGAAACCTGGAGGACCTGGGTCCTATCTGAGAGCTGCTGCATGAGATCCTGTGCCCTCCCAGCTCTTGCAGCCCCCTGACACCTGATGCTACAACGAGCCATGGGCAGCGTCAGAGTCAACCGGTGAGTAACCCCGTTCTCAAGGATTGCTGCTGCTCAGGGTGGTCTGGTTCTCCCCAACTGGCCCCTCGAGCCCTAAATTCATCCTGCCTCTTGGTGGACTTGGCAGTGTGCTAGTTGGACTTGATGATCATACAGGTCTTTTCCACCCAGAACAATTCTATGATTCTTTAATATGCTTCTTGAATTTTCTGACAGTCTTTCCTGCTCCGAGTTATAGGTCCTCTCTCCTTCTCCAATCCAAAACATACCACACACAGGGGCAGTGCTCAGAGGAGGAGTGCTACAGAGGAGAAGCAAAATGCTGCATACTGCTGGATCAGAAATTATGGTTCCAGAAGTGCTCCAGAAGCCACCTGTCCCCAGGAGTCCCCAGCAGTCGCAATTCCAGCCACACATACTTCCCTTGCTCCCTCTTACTATGAGAGGAGGATGAGGGTCATGGAGCCCACACTGGAGGGCTCCAGCTGACATGTCAACACCATGTGGTATAAGGGAGGCACTACCAGCCCAACAGGCTCTGGAAAGCCAGGGCTCAGTGGTCATGAGGGCACAGGGGTCTTGGTGAATCTGTGCACTCCCTTGAAAATGTATGGGGAGCTTCTCCCAGGGAAATCTGTCAGCATTTTGGCTCTTGATCTCCAAATTACACCTTTGGCTTTGGATATGGGATGCTGGGAGCCATGCACGTTGCTGTGGCAACAGAATTGTCCTGAGCACCAGAAGTGTGTAAACATTGTCATTGACACTCCATGAAATCAGTGAGGAGAGAGAAGGAAAAAATAGAAACTCAGGGCCTTATACAATGCCGGGGACAAAATGTGGCCAGCCTGTGGGTGCTTGCTCCCAGGCTTCCTGGCTGTCCCGTCTGCCATCAGGATTTGAAGCCTTGGGTCCCTCCTCACCCAAAAGGCTGGAAGGAAACACGGCCCTACCAGATTCTCCTGCTTTGCTGTCCTCTCAGGATTCCGCTAGATGCAGCCTCTGAGCAGCAAGACTCAGCAAATATTGCAGCCAAGCTCCATGGTGCAATAAACAGAGAAAAGTGCTGTTGCCACAATTGTCACTGTGGTACCATAGCCCCGTGAGCCACCCAGGCACCTTCCACCCTCGCTGACTTGGTGGCTGCTGTTGTTCTTCACGTATTTCTGCTGGAAATTACTGTTTTTTCTCTTCCAGGTACAGCATTGTTTCAACTGAAGAGGATGGACACAAGGTCTCCACGCTGGGCAGCATAAATGGGCACAGCCGGAACGGGAAGGGCCATGCCCCTCAGCGGAAACACCGCAACCGCTTTGTGAAGAAGAACGGCCAATGCAATGTCTACTTTGCCAACCTGAGCAACAAATCTCAGCGTTACATGGCCGACATCTTCACCACTTGTGTGGACACACGCTGGAGGTACATGCTTATGATCTTCTCTGCTGCCTTCCTGGTCTCCTGGCTCTTCTTTGGCTTCCTCTTCTGGTGCATCGCTTTCTTCCATGGCGACCTCAACGCATCAGCGGTGGGAGGTGGCCCCTCTCTCCTCAAGCCCTGTATCATGCACGTGAACAGCTTCCTAGGGGCTTTCCTCTTCTCAGTGGAGACACAGACAACCATTGGTTATGGCTTCCGCTGCGTGACTGAGGAGTGCCCGCTGGCTATCATGGCAGTTGTGGTCCAGTCCATTGTGGGCTGTGTTATTGACTCCTTCATGATTGGCACCATCATGGCCAAGATGGCAAGGCCCAAGAAGAGGGCCCAGACCCTCCTCTTCAGTCACCATGCGGTTATCTCTGTTCGAGATGGCAAACTGTGCCTCATGTGGCGAGTAGGCAACCTGAGGAGGAGCCACATTGTGGAGGCCCATGTCCGAGCCCAGCTCATCAAGCCCTACATGACAGAAGAAGGGGAATACCTCCCCCTGGACCAGAGGGACCTCAATGTTGGCTATGATGTGGGCCTCGATCGTATATTTTTGGTCTCACCCATTATTATTGTTCATGAGATTGACGAGGAGAGCCCTCTCTACGGGATTGGCAAGGAGGAGCTGGAGACAGAGAACTTTGAGATTGTTGTTATCCTGGAAGGAATGGTGGAAGCCACAGCCATGACCACACAGGCACGAAGCTCCTACCTCGCGAGCGAAATCCTTTGGGGCCACCGTTTTGAACCAGTTGTGTTTGAGGAGAAGAACCATTACAAAGTGGATTATTCGCGCTTTCACAAGACTTACGAGGTAGCTGGCACACCTTGCTGCTCAGCCCGGGAGCTGCAAGAAAGCAAGATGACTATCCTACCTTCTCCCCCACCTCCTAGTGCCTTCTGCTATGAGAATGAGTTGGCCCTTGTCTGTCAAGACGAAGATGAAGATGATGATGAAGTGGGTGTGGTGTTAGGGGGAAGCACTAAAGAAGAGGGAGGTGTCATCCAGATGATGGATTTTGGAAGCCACCTTGACCTGGAGCGGCTCCAGGCAAGTCTGCCCCTAGATACAATCTCATACCGCAGGGAGTCAGCCATCTAACTCCTCCAGCCTCCCCATTCCACACCCGTTGTGCACAGTCTCCTCCTCCATCCTTCACCCATATGTAGCTGGATAAGCCCCTTGCCCACCGAAAAATGCCTCTTGTGACTGCCTCTCAGCCCCTGAGTACATCAAGGCCTGGAGCTGCTCTGGTATATTCCCTTTCCTATGAAGTCATACTGCCTGGAAGAGGAGTGAGGATATACTGCTCCTCTAATGTGTGGCAGCTTGTGCTGGGATCCCTTTCCTGCTCAGAGACAGGAAAGCAGCACTCCTGATTTCTCATCTCTGGAGAGGAGTCCATGCCCTCAACACACACATTGGGTCCCACAACAAGTGTTTCTGCTGCTGAGCCAACAGCAGACTTTCTGTTCCCTCTTGATGTGAGTAGGTCCCATGGCTGTCAAGAGTCGTGACCACCACTAGAAGAGGAGTGATAACCTAAGCACTGACCTGATGAGGATGGACAGGAGAGTTTAGGACTCCTGGAGGGAGTGGTGAAAGATCTCAAGGAAGGGGTGTACTTGCATGTTTCTTACATGTTGCACATGACTCTGTATATAAACAGAATGAGAACTGAAATCCATATTCTTCCACTGCACATGCCAAGCTAGGAAACAAGGACTCGTTACGTAGCCTACTCTGCTCTCTTCTTGGCTTTTGGCATCTGACACTACCAGAAGCAGCTCGGCTCCAAGGACACAGATCCAGTTCTCCCAGTCCTCTTGAAAAACATGTCCTGCTCCTCTGTTGAGATGCCTGGCAAGAGGAGGCAGGGTCCTGTGCTTGGACACTCAGACTGTTCCCTGGGACAGCATGGCTGGGATGACAGAAAAGTGACCTGAGTGGACAGCAGACCCTCGACTTGCTCCTTTCACCTTCTTCATTCTTCTTCCTGCTGCCCTCAGATGTAAAACTGAATTTGTAACTATTTATTTTTAATAAAGTCTAATATCACAGGGAGAGGTTTAGAAGCAAAGGAGAGACTCCAAGGCTGCAGCCTGGTATAGAGACTGACACGCATTAGTAGCTCTGGTGTTTGGTGGTTGTGTGGCTGGAAGCCTGGCCATGAAGGCTCCTCTGCTCTGGGTCTCCCTGGTAAAAACCTACAATAAAAGGCTCAGGAATTTTCTCTGGGAGAAGATCGCACAAAATGTAGGGAGAGAGGAAAATACTTGCATTAAAACTGCCAGTAGGATGGGTCAAACAATCCTATTTATTTTGGAGATAATGAATTTTTCCCAGGAAAGGGTTATTGATGTCTTTGTTGAAGAGACAGAGATGTGCAAGATGTTGCTCTAGATGTAAGGCTAAAAAAAAAGAAAACCCTCAAACCTTTTTTTTTTTTTTTCTTTTTTTTTTCGAGAAGCAAGTACGAAGTAGAGGAAATAAGGCAGAGCATCAACCAGAGCTAAACTTGTAACATCACTTTGCTGTCATTGCTATGTGAAAACCTGGTAAGCCTTTTCCTGCAGGAGCAGCAGAATCAAAATGTAGATGACACGAGGACAGAAAGACAAATGTGTGGTTCAGGAAGCTGCTCTGGGCACCCAGGAGTTGTGCTGGGGGGAAATGGCTGAAGAAATTATGTCCCATCCAACCCCCAATCTACAAAGCAGAAAAACTGCATCTTGATATCAATTTGGAATTGGTTCAAGAAGTGAGAGGAAGAAGGGAAGAAGCAGAAGGGGAAAGAAGGAAATAGCAGGAGTGAGAGGAAGAAGCAGGCACAGCAGGCAGGCAGAGGAGGAGGGAAGGAAAAAGGAAACAAAGTGAGGTAATATGGTTGAGCATTTGAGAAAGAGATGGGGTAGACTGACAAGATGGGTCTAGACCCATAAGTGTCCATTTCTCATCCACAGGTTCTGTGGGGGGACAGCTGCTCTGCATGGGTTTGCTCTGCACCCAAACAGTGACCAGACACCTTTGGCAAGCCTTGCCAAGAAGGGAAGAGAAGCTGGGGAAACGATGAGAGAAGAGCAGACAGAGCAGATAGGTGACAAACAAAGAGCAGAGCATCAGAAGAGGGCAGGGGAAAAGGAAAGGCATCAGTCCTGGTGCCTCCTTCTCCTCCCATCAGCCACAGAGGGGAAACAGGACCTCATGGATCCTGGTGCCTCCTGACTGTTCCCACGTATGACTTGACACAGAGCTTCATTTTTCCATGTGGGTCCCTACCCTACCTCTCATCCCTACTGGTAATTCATGAAGTCCCTCTCTCCTTCCTTTTACTTTTTATTTATTTTCCCCAGAGGGAATAAGCAGGGGCTGGTATTGACCTGGCTTTTAATACAGCTTTCAGAGCTGGGTGCCACTGGCCATAGCAATGGAAACAAACTAATGGACCGAGAGAGAAGGACTCTGTGTGAGGACACGTGCATCCAGGACACAGACTGCGGTGGTGGCCCCCAGAAGAGGGGGAACATGCATGGACTGGCACCCTCTTGCAGCTTCCTTTGGAGGCAGATGCCAGTGCTTGGTGGGGATGAAGTGCCCACAGCCTGGTAGCTCTTCGGAGGCTCATCTCCAAGGAGCAAGTGCCCAGGGAACCCAGGCAAGGATGGAGCAGCTGAAGTGCACCAGGGCCATGGGCATGCACAGCTGGGGCAGTGGAGGTGGCACACAGGCTAGCACTGGCAATCTTCATTTCAAATGGCAGGATTTCTCAGGGGGAAAATGGGAAAAGGTTGCAAGAAGGCTAGGGGAAAAAGCTTCATGTGGCCACACTGGTATCTCAACTCACACTATTATGTTTTAACCTACTGGTCCTTTGAAGACCCATTTGTCACCATGATGGAGGAGAGACCAAGGCACTGGGGAAAATGCAGTAAAACCCCTGCTGTTCACAATAGAACTGGAAAACAGTTGGCAGTGCCATCACACGGTGATGAGAGCTAAGTAAGACTCAAGGGAGAGGCAGGAGACAACTCAACAAGGGGGCTGAGGGTGCAGAGGGAAGGAGAGGAGCAGCTAGAGTGCAAGAGATCAGAGGTGACAGGTAAACCTCTGCCCATCAGGCACTCCTCTGACAGCTGTGCTTATGTTGCCAAAATGACATATTCCTTGGGCACACATAGAACATCTGATGGCATGCTGTGGTCACTCCTCCCAGTAAAAGGCACTCTTCAACCTCTGTAAGCTGTATATATGCCATGCAGCAGCAGCAGCCCTCTCCAGAGGTGTCTCTCTGGCTGTAGGTTGGGGAGTGCTTTATGCAGATGATGAAAGGTCAGACCAGGAGAATCCACCTGGGAGGGCTGTTTGCTATGAAGAAGACTGGATATGTTTACAGAGGCTACAAATCAGCGTCGAAGACATTCACAACTGTAAACACACCTTATAGTGTGGCATCACTTTTCAGATAGGTGACACTTTCTTATCCTGTGCTCTCCAGAAAAGACGACTCTGTTGTACATCAGGCCATGATGTGCTGAGGCTCCCTCCCTCCTCCAGGGACTGCTTCCCCAGGACCTGCCCCTAATCACAAGGGGCTGGCAACCTGCTTTTTAGGAGAAGGACACTACTTCTTTGTTTATCTGCCCACAACCTATATTTTTTTCCTGCCTTACTTCTGAATGATTTCCTCGGCTCGTTGATGAAAGCTATTCAGACACCAGAAAGATAATGGGGAGAGGAAGGACTTTTTCCCTTTGAATAAGATCCAGGCACTGGTTCAGATCCTCTACCCCATGACAACTAACTACATGCTGTCACTCTTCCCAGCTCGCAGATGAATGTTGTTGTTTTAAATGACACTTGAGAAAGTTGTTTCATGTTTTATTTTTGGTGACACTTTTGGATGACCCTTTTGAAAAGAAACCGTCATTGGCACCTTTCAACTCACCCAAAACTTGCTCAGCAAAACATTTTGGTACACACTGTGACTAAAAATATTTTCAAGAAACACAACAATAATCTCAAACAGGGAGAAAATGGGTTTAGATTTCCATGATCAGAAAATAGTGTTGAAAATGTCCATGCTGCTGAACAAACACATTCCTTTTCAACCAGCTCAGTTTCGTCCAGGTTTTCAGAGAATGGTTTGGGTTGGAAGGGGCCTTAAAGATCATCTAGTTCCAACCCCCATCAACATAGGAAGGGGCACCTCCCATTAGACCAGGTTGCTTCAAGCCCCATCCAGCCTGGCCTTGAACATTTACAGGGAGAGGGCAGCCACAATCTCCCTGCAAAACGTGTGCCAGTGTCTCACCACCCTCATAGGAAAAAACTTCTTCCTAATATCTAACCTAAATCTACCCTCTTTCAATTTTAAACCATTACCACTACAAGGGGTAATGCCCCTAAAATGTCCCTTCCCAGCTTTCCTGTATGCCCCTTCAGATACTGGGAGACCACTCTAAGTTCTCCTTGGAGCTTTCTCTTCTCCAGCTTGAACAACCCCAACCTTCTCAGCCTTTCTTCATAGGAGAGGTGCTTATAAAGTGAGGTTTTTGCCCAGGCGCAGAACAGGGCACATGGCCCTGCCCCAGCAGCTGAATGCAGGCTTGTGACCTCTGTGCAATAAAATGCCTCTTCTGCTTGCTTGGAGTTTTAGCAGCCCTCCTTTGCCTCTGCAGGAAGTCTCCCGCAACTTTTGGACAGGCAACGTGAGCTGGGCATGATTTTGAATGTCACTGGGAAAAAAAAAAAAAAAAGGAAAGGAAAAAAAAAAAAAAAAAAAAAAAAATCCTTATCTTCACGGGCCATTAAAGGCTTGCTCTTGCCTCTTGCCCCCGTGAGGTCAATGGGACTTTTGCCATTTCCCGTGGTAAGAGCAGAGCTGGGCCCTAATGGAGCTCCACTATTGGAAAACCCTTCAGGCAGCATCCCTGTGCTAACTCCGCAGAGCCGGGACGGACTACTGCCGGCTGCAGAGGAGGGGGAGAGGAGGAGAGGAAAGGCAGGATGCTGGGATGCTGAAACACAGGGCAGCACAGGGCCAGCTGAGGCATCCCCGCTGGGGCAGATGAAGGGGAGATGCAAAGGGCTGGAGATGAAGGGGAGGATGCCCGTGACAAGGGACTCCATGCCCGCGGAATGCCGCCAAAGGAGGAGCTGAGACGGTAGGAAATTCTTGGAGGGGTTACACAGGTTTCTCCTCCTGCCAGGGTCAGCAGGGTGAATTCAGCTCATTCCGTCCCCAGCCCCTGTGTGCTCCCGCCGGTGGGACAAGGCGCCTGGAGGCTGAGTGACTTGGAACGATCTGGAGGAGTCGGTTCCCGGCCTCAGAGCACCATCTAGAGATGAAAGAAAGGCTGACATCCCTGGGCATCCCTGCATCCCTCCCTCCCCGCCGGCACCGGTTCCCCGGGCTGGACCAGGGCTGCCACCGGCGTCTGTAGGTTGGGGTTGGCTCCCCGGCAGTGCCGTGAGGTCAGAGATGGGTGGAAAGGTTTGATCCTGAGGTGCAGGCATTCTCTGAGAGGATCAGCACCCACCGCCCATGCTGCGCTGATAGCCTGCAATAAAGGTCAGCCTGCCGGGCAGCCAGGCCATTGCTTTCACAAAATTGATTCTGGAAGCAGTTTGGTTGCCCACTGCCACTATTGGGAAGAAGAAGTCTTCAAAGCTGCTTCAGCCCTGGGAAACTGGGCAGAGACGATCTGGGTTTGAAGTCAGGTTCTTCCAGTTGCCACTTTGCTGCCTGCCTGCCCTTCAGTCGACTCCTCACAGGCCCTACTTGGTTCCATGTCTGTATGAAATTTGCTCCTCCCTTGCCTTGGCATACACAACTTATGACTGCAGCAGGGTGCTGCTGGCTGTCCCTTGCCTCAGCTGGCTGGCCAGAATGCTCCCTCAGTGGGAGAGGGATAGTGAAGCTTCATGGAAGTGGAGAAATGCCCTGCTTGAACGTGTCCTCACCAGTCTGAGGGCTCTCAAGTAGAGGTTTGCAGTGCCCCAAGAGCTTTGCTGGCAAGCAACTTTTTCATACTCCCTCAAGACATTAGAAAATGGCAGCCAGGCTTGCAAACTGTACAGAGCCTTGGCTCCCAGGCTTCTCTCTGTTCCTAGGGAAAGCAACACCAGCAAAGCAGTCAATGGGATATTAGTGTATTTCCTTACCTTTGAAGATATCCCCTTTAGAAAGAATTATCTAGTGGGGTCAGTCCCTCTGTTCCCAGGGCAGCCTGAGCACACAGACCTCAGGTGACTGCCTACCAAGGCCAGGACAAGGTAGAAAGAGGAGCCATGGGGTTTTACTGCCCTTATACCTCCAAAGATGCCACAGCAGGATGGACAAAAACACCATCCTGAAATAGTCTGTGAGACACTGGATATTTGAGCTGTAAAAGGGTTTTGAGTAGTTGGAGTTTTTGAGTCTGAAATTAGCAAGATTATTTGGGCGCTGGCCTCAGATTTGAAAGAGTATGTCTTGAAACCTGGGACCTGGGAATATTTGCGTGTCTGTAGTGCATTGACAGTGGTTTGGATGTCCCAGCACTATGGCCACTGAAAGAGTCAGCTGAAGGCCTGTACAGAACAAAGCCTCGTTACAGACTTGTGCAACCCAGAGAAAAAGGAGCTTGAAATTGCTCCTGACAGATGATTAGGTGCTCACCCACAGACTCTGTGTGTCTATCAGGGACCCAACACAGGACTGGGTACCACTCCTGGGGTACAAAACAAAGGAGGACAAGCTGATGCAGAAACTCCAGAGAAGACTTTGAAGATATAGATAGACATACATATAAAAACATGAGCTGCAGCCTGCATGTGCTTCTTTCAGGGATAAAATAATGAATCAGTTAGAGAGTGGGTGTGAGCACATGACAGGCGATGCAGTCCTATAGCAGAACACTTGGTACAACACTGAAGGAGCTGATTAAATATAAGCAAGGCAGAGCCATCATTTAGCTGCAGGATGCTGGATTACACCATGTGCCTGCTTCCCAGGACACAGCTTTGTTCTCACTAGCAAACAGGCTGCCTTGCATAGAGAAACTTATGTGACCCATCCAGTGTTACATGAGTCTGTGGGGGAAACAGGGGGAAGTGTGATGAGAAGCAGCTCTGAAGCAGAGAGCTGCAGCCACAGGGTGACTGGCTGCACCCAGTGTGCCAGGGTTAAGTAACTGGAAGCCCTGGAGTGCTGTAAGAACCAGCAGTGCTTGGCCAGTTGGTGGGGGCTGTTGGGACAGTGCAGTCTGAAGTCAGTGGAGGAGGAAAGTTAGGATGAGAGCAGCTGGCAGCAGTTGTTGCAGAGGACATAAAAGGTGCATTGGTGGAGTTGTACTGGAGACACAGCTCTCCTGCAGCAGTCAGATGGAGTCCCAAGAGCTCAAAACACATTGTCAGCTGCTAAAATGCAAAAACAAATTGTGAAAAACACAGGAATTCCTGAGTTATTGTAATTCTTTGATAATTTATCCCATGGAGAAGCGTCCAAAGCCCCTCAGCTCTCCCATGGCCCTGTTGTGCTTGCTCCTGCAGTAACAAGAGAAGGGGCATCTCCTGTTCCAGAGAGTCTTCAGTTTTGGCCAGGAAGAAAGCAAAGGAGGATGGAAGCAGCTAAGAGCAAGGCAAAGTGACCTGCCCAAGATCAAGAAGCAGTCAGTGGCACAAGGGGGAATTTAACCTGCTGCTGTGGGTTTCCCTGCACTCTCTGCACAGCCAGGGATGTTGCACATGATAATGAAATGGGAGCAGTTCCTAGAATAGGGCTCTGCCCATCCTACATCTGCTGCTGCAGTGAAGCCATGGCTAGGACATTGTACCTCCATAGGTATGTACATAATGTCCATCACCTTTGTGCCACTGCATCTCCGACAGACCATATCCCAACTTGGATAACCTTGTCCCCCATTCAGATGCAGGAACTGGGAGCCACCAGTCTGCAGCACTTCTCCCAAGACAGCCTACTTGAGGCTTTACAGATACGAATCACCACCACGTGTGAATAAGAGGCCACAGCAGGCTCAGGTGAGAGCTTGTTCTAAGGTTCCTGGTGAGCAATGGCATGATGCAAAGCAGAAATGAAAATCCACAACCTCAGTCCTTTCAGGGAGTGAGTCCCCAGCTCCCTCTCTCATCCATCCCTGTGTGGGACGGGTGGTGAGATGGCCTTTTGTTAATCAGTGCCCTGTGCCCAGCGTTCAGCTGGCAAGGACAGGCTGTCCCTTCCAGAGAAACCCCTTGCATAAGAATTAAAGAGAAGCTGGGCTGAGATGCTGAACTAATCCACCAGGGCATGCCGGGAAGCTGCATTTTAAGCCATTCTCCCTGCCCTCCTGGCGCGTTGTTTATCTCTCCTGTCCCTCCCACAGCAGTACGTGAGTTATCCTGACTGGGCAAGCTGGTTTCATAACTGCCTGCGCTACATCCCGTGCCCCCACCCCCCGAGCCTGCACAGGAGATGCTCAGACATGGAAAGCTTTTTAGCTACCGCCGGTGTGCACGTCTGTGAAAAACAAGCCCACGCAAACACTCGCTCTCCCTCCTTCTCTGGGAGCCCAGTATTTTGCACGTCACGCGTGCATTTCGCTAACGTGTCCGTGTCTGTGTCCGCTCCCCCTGGCACAGGCGTGCAGGCTTCCAGCACCACAAGCTCCTTGCCTGGCACACGTGTGATGCTGGGTGGGCTCAGCAGTAAGTGCAGAGCTGGCACAGCTGCCACGCACGCTCGGAGCCTCTGCCCCAGCTGCTCCCCTGACACGGGGTGAGCCTCACCCATCACCCATTGTGTGCGTGTGCGTGTGTGTGTGTGTGTGTGTGTGTGTGTGTGATAC
The DNA here is from genome assembly GCA_023637945.1 of Phaethornis superciliosus. Taxonomy (NCBI): domain Eukaryota; kingdom Metazoa; phylum Chordata; class Aves; order Apodiformes; family Trochilidae; genus Phaethornis; species Phaethornis superciliosus. The sequence continues at coordinate 59,706,794 of JAJQWJ010000001.1, read as the reverse complement.
CTCGTCCTCCTTCAGCTGCACCCTTCAGAATGGGACTTGTGCACCTCAGCCTTGCCGTGGACATGTTCGTGTGGCACATACGTACCCGACAAGATGCCAAGCACTCACCACGTGCAAATGGGGCACCGTGTGCTGAAGGGTTGTGGGGTGATGTGGAATGAAAGAGACCTCACGACAGCTCTGGTCTGGCCTCCTGCAGGGTCAGCAAAGAGATCAAATGAGGTTGCTCAGAGTTTTATCAGGTCTTGTTAACCTCTAAGGATGGAGCCTCTCTGGGCACCCTTGACTGTCTTTGGGGACATAAAGATCTTCCTTGTATTCAAGCTGGACCTCTCTTGTTTCAGCTTACATTTGTTGCTTCTTACCCTCCCACTGTGCATCTTCCTACTGTGAAGAGCTTTGCTCTGTGTTTTACCAGGTCCTTTCCCACAGAGCTGTTCTCCATCTGGCAGATCTCCAGCCCATATCATGGCCAGAGCCTCTTCCTTCCTAGGTCCAGGGCTGTGCATTTGCCCTTGCTGAACTCACACCGATCCTTCAAGCCCAAGCCTGCAGCTGGCTTATAGCCCTCTGATGGCATCCCTGCCCTTGGGAATTTTAACTGCTTTCCTCTCCAACCAGTTGTCACCTCCAGGGTTGGTGAAAGTGCATCCCATCACCTCCTCTAGGTTACCAATAACCATGTTAAACAGGATGGGTCCCAGGGCAGGCACCCCACTTGGGACCCATCCTCTAGGCAGAGTACAACCCATTAACCACTACCCTCTCAGTCTCATCACCCAGACAGTATTTTACCCATCTGCTTGTCCACCTATTGAGGCTGCAAGACCTTTATTTGTATATCAGAACATTGAAAAGATAGTGTTGAAAGCTTGGCTGAATTCTAGATAAGCAACTTCCACTAGGCTCCTCTCACCCATAAATTTGGTCATTTTATTAAAGGAGGTGATCAGGTTGCTCAGGTATGATGTACCCTTGATAAATCCACACTGACAGCTGCCAGTCACCTTCTTCTCCTTTATGTGGCCAGAAATGTGTTCCAAGAGGACCCGCTCCAGGTCTGTAATTAGTCTGATGAGCCTGTATTTGCCATTTTTTACCTTTTGGGCATTTTTGAAGAAGAATGCAGTATTTGCCTTTCTTTAGTCATGGGGGACCTCCTCTGATCTGTACTTCTGTATCCAGCCTCTCCTTCAGACAGCCCTCCAAACATCAGTAATTTCACAGATGAATTGCCTCTTCTTTGACCTGTTCTATGCTTCATTTGGTCTGACCTGAAAATCATAGAATCATAGAATCGGCTGGGTTGGAAGGGACCTCAGAGATCATCAAGTCCAACCCTTGATCCACTACCTCTGCGGTTACCAGACCATGGCACTGAGTGCCACATCCAGTCTCTTTTTAAATATCTCCAGGGATGGAGAATCCACTACTTCCCTGGGCAGCCCATTCCAATGCCTGATCACCCTCTCCGTGAATAAATTATTTCTAATATCCAACCTAAACTTCCCCTGGCACAACTTAAGACCATGCCCTCTTGTCTTGTTGATAGTTGCCTGGGAAAAGAGACCAACCCCCACCTGGCTACACCCCCCTTTCAGGTAGTTCTTCCTACAAGAACAAATGTGGCTTCTCCACTGCTTTGGTCCCAGTGTACCTAAGGGAGACAGAGAGAGGACTGTGTCCTGAGCCCCAGGGTGGTTTCTCTTGCCCTCAGGCTGCACATCCTCTCACTGGAGTCTTTGAGAAGTTGACATAGCTGCCAAAAGCCATCCTTAGTGCCATGCAGAAAAGGAGAGGGGAGCAGAGCATTCTGATCCCAGATCCCAGCTCTCCAGAAAGATGGGATAGCACTGCCCTAGCTGACAGCTGTGCCAAAAGGAATAGCCATGGGGGCAAAAGCTCAGAGAGAGAAACCAGTTCAATTCATTTTCACCAAAAAATTGGAGGGTGGGAAATTCTTAAGATGTGCTGCTTTCGGGATGAGGAGGAATCCATAAGACTTGGCAAGGTGGAAGTGGTGCCTCCCTTGCATCCCTGCATCTGGCTCAGGATGCTGGGCCAGGTTCTTCTGCCACTGTCAGGTGCTCAGATGCCTTGGTACCCAGGATGCTCTCAGCATACAGGCAAGGAGGACAAGGTTAGGTGTCTTCAAGCAACATCCTGCTGCTTCAGCCCTGAATCCATCTCCTGTCAAGGAACCTTGGCTCTGTCCTATAGTCCTTCTCTATGTCCACCCTGGCCAGACGCAGGTGAACCTAAGTATTCCCGTTTGGTTTTTTCCATTAACTCTTGTGTTTTTTATAGCACTGCAAGCCAGTGTGGGTGTAATAAAGAGTCAGTTGCAAACTGAGAGAAGCTGGGAATACCACAAGGATAAAAAAGGTGAGGTATATGGAAAGAAGCAATGAAGGCCCTTAATTATAGGTGTGGCCAAGAGCAGCTCCTATTATTAAGGCTGCCGACACTTCCACTTTTAAGACCCTGTTTTCACTTGCTTGTAACTTTGTCAAAGTTTCACCGCTGGAGAAGAAATTTTCCACAGAAAGTAATTGCCTCAACTCTCATTTGGGGTGTTTCCTTAGTTTTTTTTCTGAAAATGCTGGCCCACCACTAGGTTTCCCAGTCTGGATGAAAAATAGATACGGCCCAGGTAAAGAAAGCTCCAGACCTTCAGGGCTTTAAAGCAAGGGCTTGGCCTGGGGCAGGACAACAATTTTTGTGTCACAGAGGCTGTCCTTTGCCAGCTCAGTGAAACACCACTGCTCCTCCTCACTGGCATGGACAAATTACATGGTTGAGCTAACCACAGGAGGAAGACTTGTCACAGCTTCACTGCTACAAATATTTCAGCCTCTGCTAACCTGCCCAACCCTTCCTTGGTTTCTGAGGCTCACGTGATGACTGGTGATGGGCTTTCCCATGGAGAAGCAGGGCTGAAACCCTGCAGGGTTTTTTCTTCTAGGGACTCATCCTACTGCTCTCCATCAGGCACCAGGCTAACCCCTTGATGCCTCCCTCTGTCCTTCACTCCTGGCCACCTCCCCTCCTTCAGCTTCTGGGAAAACTTGTGGAAGAAAGCTCCTGATTTGAATGGGGAATGGATGAAACTCCTGTCTGGGCAAGAAGCTGGGCCCAGGGGCGCAGTGAGAAACAGACAGGGAAGGGCAGGTGAGGTGGCCCTGTGAGGGAGCAATGGCTGAGCCCGTAGCCCAGGATGTCGTGACAAGCCTGAGGAAGCCAAAATTGGGAAATCTTTGAGAAAACAAGAGCAGAAGGGAGGACAGCCCTATCAGCTTGTGTTTCTGGGACTAAAGATTTCTCCAGTGCCTGAACAAGAGTATTCCCCCCAGTCTCACTGCTCTGGCACCCCCTAATGCCACACAAAAGATCATCTCACCTCTTGCCAGCTCTGCTTCTCACTGGGGACAACAGGCCATATCTGTTATGTCAGAATACACATTTCTCATCAGTGAGAAATGGCAGCACCGAGGCTGCCTGTACGACCGCCCTTCAATGTTCTCATGCATATGAATTATGGTTGAGTCTTTAATTATATGGCTGCAGATTTCTTTTCCACAGGACAACTGCAGCACACAGGTTAGATGGTGCTCTGGATGAGTATGGGCTGCGTCACGAAGAAAGCTCTTTGCAGGGACACAGCATCATTTTTATTTTTTTTTCTCTTCCCAAAAAGTGTGAAGAAACAGGAGTGACTCATTGCTGAGACGATTGTGTGTTGGCCTGTATCCCTGTCCCTGCTGCGGATTTCCTACCTGATGCTGAGCAAGTCACTCACAGCAACCTTTTCAGAGGTAGTTATTAGCTATGTTTTATTTATTTTGGCATTTTGCATTAGTTTTAGCCTTGTGCTATCCTGGGATCCTGATGTCTCGTCTGCAGGAGTATTTATTGTTCCCTCCTGTATGTGAATGGAGACTCTCATTTGATTGTAGAAAAGGCTTTAAAATGCAGAGTGATCTGGCAAAGCACTCAAATCAGCATTCCCATCTTGCAGGCTGCTTTTGACCTTCCCTCCAGGAATTCTGGATCTACTCTAAAACGCTACTCTCTTTCTTGGTGTTGAAAAAGGCAAATCCATTATTATTTGGGAAGTACTGAAAAACTAAAGTATGTGTCCTGTAAAAAAGAAATATTGTGAAAATTTAGCATTTTTTTGAGTAGAGGCTGTATGTTTTGAATAAACTGTGAATTAATCCTTTGAGTAACCCTATTCTACTGTGTCGGATGTAGCAAGCCACAGGTACATGCCTCCTCAGGAATCTCCATTCTTGAACTGCAGATGGAAATAATGTTTGTTCTCATTTCTCGTATTTTCTTGATTTCACTGGCCTTGTAGAAGCAGAATATCAGCACAGAGCTGAAGTTTTCTCTGCTCTTTCCCTGATTCCTCACACTTTCCTAGCACAGACAAGTGAAGTGGTTTTGGTCTTCAAAGCAGCATGTCCTTCTCTAGATAGTGGGTGAAATGGGATGCTGCTCACTGCAGATCAGGTAGAGCTTCCAAATACAACCTGGCATTTCTCTGGGGTCTGCTAGGTCACTGGAGCTCAGCTTTCCACAAGTTTTACTAAGGGAATGTATATAGGGATACTGGAAGGCCACCCAGCTGTGAGTGATGCTGTGAATAAACAGTGCAACTAAATCCCTTCTTCTCATTTCCTACCTGAAGGATAATGTGGCAGGCAGTGGTGAGGCCGGGTGGGTGTCCAGTGAGGTATAGACCCTTTGGATACATCAGCCCACAAGGCTGAGCCCAAAACACATTGCCACAGCTTCCCTTTACAGTGCTAGAGAGTGAGCACTGGGGTCTGCCAGTGGACAGGACAGCAGCCACAGGGCCTGCACTTCCTGGATCATCCAGGGATGCTTTGGCCATGTCTGAAACCCATGAAAGGTAGACATCAAGTGCCCCAGGTACAGGTTCACTCAGCTGCTGAGGTATGAGGCTTGGCTGGAGCCTTAACTCCTTCCCAGGCAAACCAAGGAGAAGGGATGAGATGGGGCTTCCCAGGGTGTCATTCTGGCAAGGGATTGCATGTGACTATGACTCACTGCTGGGTTTGGGAGGTTAGACAGACTTACAGGTGCTGTAATTTAATCAAAGTCTTAATGCACCTTCATTCCTGTATTCTGCTGGCTAATACAGGACTAGATCTGAAGGGATGTTCATTTTTTGAAGAGGTGCATAGAGGGGAAAAGATGCTTGTGGCTAACACTGCACACCCAGTGCGGTATCTGGAGAGGAATGGAGATGACCAGGCACAGATCGGGAGAATGGATTCTTCCTGTCCCTCAAATTTCTTCTCTTCCCAACCCAACCCCAACCTCTCTGGTCGAGGTCAAGCTGTTTGTGTTATGTATAACACTGAGCTGTATTTAGACACTGGGGCAGGAGTTATCTGTTGTCCTACTAGAGCATTAACAGTGCCGATGGAGACAGGGTCCCCACAGCACTGGCTCCTACACACACAGCCAAAACTAGCAGCCCCCAGAGCACAGGTTCCTTAATTAAAAACACACCAGAAGAAGACATGTAACTAGACAATGCTTGGAGAGAGGAGTGCAGGTGTTACTAGATCACATGGCTAGCCAGGCTAACAGTACTAAAGCTTGATTACAATTCAATTAAGGGAATGTTTCTAATTACAGAGCTCTTATTTTAAGCCCTAAATGATTAAAATAAAGGTAGCTGAAATGTCCGTACACACATTCTAATTTCATCCCCAAGGGCTTTGTCTACATTTGGGATTTCTTCAAAATCCTTCCCACCACTTCAGCCAGCAACAGGCATGGAGCTGACACGGCCACCATACCCACAGACCCTGTGCCAACCTGCCAGGCAGCATCACCCCAAATTCTGCTCCCACCTGCCATGCCAAGAGCCAATTCTCATGAGACCTGATTTGGATCCATACTTCCAGGAGCCTTCTCTGGCATAGCCTGCCTCTCTCAGGGCCTGTATGGGACTGCCTCTCTCAGCAAAGTCTGGAGCAGTGTTGGGCTCCAGCAAATTCCCTCTCAGCTGATGTGCACCCACCCAGCCAGGGAATCTTGGCTGGATTCAGCAGTGGCCATGTACTTTATCACCTACCTTCCCATCTGTTCACTGTTACATAAGCTGTGAAACTTGCAGAGGTTCAATGGAGCATGTGTAAGGAAAATGTCACTAATACGAAAAACTAAATTAAATTTTAACTTCTTGGAATGGAGACAAAGTTCTGTGATAAAACTAGTCCGGAAGCGAGAGAGGGAAATGGCACTGGTTCCCTAAGCACTGCACAAACCAGCAACTATTTTCAGCTCCCAATGGCCCATCAGCGCAGCATGGGGTGCTGACCGGCAGCGGTATTCAAAGCGTTGCAGCCCGCCATCTTGGTATGACTTGAAGCAAGACTGATATGTGCACCAGGTAGTGCTGGCAGGGCTGCAACAGGGGCCTCTTGGTGTCAACAGCCCATGCTTACGTTGTGCATTTGAAAGTTGATGAGGGGTCAACTGCCAGATGAGAGTCCTGGCCTAGATGTACACAAGAGCTGGCCTGGCATGGCAGTTCTTGACCTCTCTTCCATCATGCTTACCTCCACTACCCTTAGCCCAACTGCAGGAACTGCAGTTCTTGACTTTTTGATGTCTGAGTGAAGCAGCTCCTCACTAATGAGGGCATTCTGGTGCCTGCATAGCATGGAAGTGTCTGGATTTTCCTCCACAGTCCCTACTGCTGTTGGCACCATTTTCACCCTGCACTGGCCTCCAGCCTTCCTCCACACTCCTGCTCCCAGAGCTGCACAATGGGACCTTGGTCCTCCTTTGCCCATCCAGCCCCAACCTCCCACCTCCCTGAAGTCCCCAAACACTTGCCCAGCCTAGACTCTGCTCCTACACCCCCATGCAGGTCCAATACACCCTGGTCGCCATCCCTTGGCACAACTGCCTCTTTCTGAGCTTCTCTGGGGCTTGCTGCAGCCCACAGTGGCCACCTGGCCTCCAAACAACAGAAGGCTGGGGGGCTACCCCTGGCTTTGCATCTTAGGGCTACAAAGATGATCAGAGGGCTGGAGCATCACTCCTATGAAGACAGGGTGAGAGGGTAGAGGTTGTTCAGCCTGGAGAAAACTCCAGGGCGGTTTTATAGAGGCCTTCCAGTATCTGAGGGGGACCTGCACGACAGCTGGAGATGGACATTTTGCAAGCGCACGTAGTGCTGGGACAATAGGGAGTGTTTTCAGACTAGAAGAGGGTAGATTTAGATTATGTATTAGGAAGAAATTAATTCCTGAGAGAGTGGTGAGACACTGGAATAAGTTGCCCCAGGAGGCTGTGGCTGCCCCCATCCCTAGAAGTGTTCAAGGCCAGGTTGAACAGGGTTTTGAGAAACCTGGTTTAGTGGGAATGCCCATGTCAGGAATGTTGGAACCCAGACTGAACCATTCTATGATTCTACCTGATGGTGGGCTTCTCACTGGCCTCTGAACATCTGCATTAGGGTTTATGTGTGTGTGCCGACATTCATGTGGATTTGTGGGTGCTTCACCCAAGGGCTGAGGGCCTCTGACCCTCTCTGTGTGGTTGGCGTGGCTCTGATGCCTCACGGGCCTTCCTGCCGGACCTCTGCTTGGCATCTGCTGCCATCACAAAGGACCCCCAGGAGGGGCCAGCGGCTGATGACCCCGATGAGGCAGCAATGCCGCCATTTTGGGGCTGCCCCACTGGCACCCCCCGCCCCCCTCCACCCCCATCGGCTACGGGGTGCAACGAGTGGACCATTGCCCCACTTCCCCAATGAGGAAAAACTTCCAGCGTGGAGCCTGGCGGCCGACGAGGGACAGATACTCCTAAAACCCACCCCCAAAACCCGCCCCGTGTATGTGTATGTGCGTGTGTGTAGGGGGGGCTTAGGCCTCCCATGCCGGTGGGCAACGGCAGGCGGGAGGGCAGCGGGAACGGCGGCAAAGGGCGGCTGCGCCTTTAACGGCGGGCGGAGGAGGAGGAGGAGGAGGAGGGCCGGGGCTGGGTGACATCAGTGGGTTTGGCTCCGGGGCTCAATGGAAACTGGGTGAGCGCCGGGCTGTGCCGAGCACACGCCGGCTGGAGGGGACGGCGAGCGAGCGGGGAGGCGGCAGGCAGCGCCGCGCCGCGCTGAGCCGAGCCGAGCGAAGGAGGGACGCGCCGGGCACGGCCGCCACCAGCCCTCCCCAATCCTCCGTCATCCTTTCCGCCGCGGCCGCCTGGCCCCCTGACAGCCGGCGGAGCAGCAACCCCACACGGCCCCCTTCCCGTCAGGGTGGGTATGGGGGGCGACCGGCTCCATCTTGGGGCGCAAACCCCGGGGGAAAGGCAGCCCCTCCGGCTCTTTGTGTGCGCGGAGGGAGGGGGAGGGGGCGGGGGAGGGGAGGGCGCGATGCGCCGGCCCGGGGGGGGGGGGAAGCGGGGGACAAAAGCCCCTTTGTAGGGGGTCAGGGAGGGGGTCCCCCCTCCGACGGCGCTGGATTTTGGGGTGGGGGAGCTCTCTCCTTCTTCCCTTTCTCCCCCTGCCGGGGCCCTGCTTGCCAGCCGGCGGGGCCGGGGTAAGCGGGGAGGGGGTGCCGTGCCGTTCTAGGTGGGGGGCTGCGAGGGTCCCCACGGGGGGGCTACCCACCCCCCCCGCGGTGTGATTTAACCCCCCACCCCTCCCGCTCACTGATGCTCCTATACTCTCTTTCTCCAGCCCCCCTCATCTCCTGTTCCCGGGGTGGTGGTGTTGTGTGCTTTTTGGGGAGGTGTAGGGGACCGATGTTTCCTTTTGTGTGCGTGGGGGAGGGCTGGGGCGGGGGTCCGCGGCTGAGGGGGGAGGGTGGGGGTGCGGGAAGAGAAGTTCAGCGCCGTTCCCGGGGGTGGCAGCTTTGTGTTACCTACCCGGAAAAATAACAGCCCGGGTAAGGCTGTCTTCGCGTAGTGTTTTGCCTGTAGGGGGTGGGGGCGTAAGGGACATTTTTTTTTCTTTTTTTTTTTTTTGTTTGTTCCCCCTCTTGTTTTCCTGTTGTGGCTATTTCTTCCTCATATGTAGCCCAAATGCTCCGTACGTGGGGTTTCTTCCCCTCCCTCCCCCATCTTATTTGCCGCTCTCTTTTTTGTAAGTGTGAAAGGCTCTGGAGGGGTTTGATGTTTTGCATTTCAATCAAAATGTGATTTATTTATTTTTTTTTCTCTTTTTCCTTCCCGTTTTTAAGCTAGTTCAAATTACTGTTTTGCCAGCTTTTTCCTTTATTCCCTTCACACACACACACACACAAAAAGCCATGTAAACCCTTTATGGTCTATGGACAGAGCAACCCCCCACTCCCCCACACTTTCCAGTGAAAGCCGGAGCGGTGCTGGGCTCGGCAGCCTCCATTATGGAACCGTGGGTTTGGCTTTTTTGTCTGGCCTTTGCTAGCCGGGGCACCTTCTCACTTCTGACCATCTCAGGTGGGACCCGGGTGGCCCTCCTGTTGTAGCCCCCCCGTCCCCGAGGTAGTCCCCATGTCTTTGGTTGCCTTCGGCGCTGGCAGAGCAGTGCAAAATCAACTCTATCTTGTGTTTATATAATGGCTTTTGTGCCTGTACATGGGTATTTTATATTATATAAAAGAGGCTTGGTGCAAAATGGTGTGTGTGGGGAATCAACACTGCTGGCTGGATAGTAATTTTTGTTTTTTTCTTTTTTCCTTTTTTTTTTTTTTTTTTTTTTTTTTAAGGTTTGTCGTGTATTGTAGGTGTCTGTGTAATGTTGGATATTCACGTATGCAAAGGCTCATGGCAGAGCACACATTTGCTTGGAGGTTGTATGTGTGCTAATCCCTTATGGAAAACTAAATGGTTTAACTAAATGATTGCCCTGCAGCCCCTGGGAATGCTGCCTTGGCTGGAGAGTGCAGGAAGGGTGGCAGGGCAGGGAGGGTTAAGCCTTCCTCAGGGTAGGGGGGAGTGGAAGGAGAGGGCTTATTAAATTTTACACAAATAATATAGTTATATAAATTTCATATATAATAATATAAACCTCATATGCTTCATATGTAAAATTTTCTTTCTTCTTGTAATAGTAGACCTGAAGATCATATTATAAGGGCGGAAGCTGTAAATGGTGGGGGTATGTGTGTGAAGTAGAAGCAAATGTTTGAACTCCTGGAGCAGTTGTTGAGGGGGAAGTGGGGGGGGGGGGGTGGGATATGTGTGTCCTGCCCCCTTACCATGAGTCCAGGCTGTTGCTCTCGGGCTATCCTCTAACCAGGTTTTTGAAGCACACTTGTGTGTGTATGTGTGTTGGGAGAGAGATAAGGCGAAATGACAGCTGTGCGAGACCATGATTTTTCACTCCATTATCCTGCTCTTTGCTTCCACCCCCTCGCCCCGAAGCATTTTTTAGATTCCCTTTTGGAGCCTGTTGCTTAATCAGCTAGAATGGCTGCTGCCTCATTGTGTGAGAAACCCTTCTTAACCTGGCTCCTGCCTGTCCCAGAAGGGTGGGACCAAATTTGGGCTTGGGCCTGTGGTGTTCCAGAACAGTAAGTGCTGTGCCTTGATGGAGAGGGGACCCTGCAGAGACATTTCCTGGCCTCTGCAGCTTGCTTAGGCAGTGCTTGCCCTAGTTGGGAGTTGGGACTGGAAGTGCTCAGGGTTCGTGTGCTTGGGCAAACAGAGCCATGAAGGAAGGAGGTTTGAGAGCTGTCTTTCTGATGGTGGTGTGATGGGTTCCCGGGGTTACGAACCTTTGATTGTTTATTGGAGTAGGAGTGTAAGCAAGTCAGTTGTGTGTTAATGTGGTTATACAGAACAGCAGGCAGCGGATAAAAATCATGTCTGTTTGCTGCGCCCTCGCCCAGGGTACGCCTGCCTCCTGCTTCAGTTCCCAAGGCTCTGCCTACATTCCTTGTAGTAAGAAAGTCAGAAATAGCCACGGGGTTTTGTAGACTTTAGACGCACAGAAACCCACATGCATAAGTAAATACTAGGTGAGGGGACTCCACCTCACAGTGTTTTGTGTGTGGTTTCTGGTGACTGGAGCTCTGCTTTCAGGGTTCACAATGTCCCCTGAATGCCTTGATAGGATTATTTCCCTCTGCAGCCCGTCTATTCCTCTTTCTGTAATCCCATCTCCTGGGGCAGGAGAAGCAGCTCCGGGTTTATAGCGTGCCCAGAATCCTGTCGCTGGGATTATTTTTTTTGTGCTTATGTCTTACAAGGCCATTTCTCCCTTCTTCCTTTGGTGATACTTCCTCCCCACTGAGCTCCAGCAAGGGAAAGTTCCTCTCACCTACTTGTGAAAACATGAATCATTCCTCACCTTTCCTGTCCCCAACAGGCTCTGTGTCTGTATTTTGTACGCTAATGTGGCATCGCATACATTAGGAGTGTAGCAAATCCCTCTAAAAGGAGACGTGTTGGCTGTCTCAGAAAGAGTTGCGGGTCCCAGAGTAAGTTGGTGGCCATGGTAGGGGCAAGGGAAAGGGGGTTGTTAACTGGAGCTGTGTTTTGGCTGAGGTGTTAGCAAGCAGAAGTTGAGGTTGGCAGAGAGAACAGACTCTGTGGCTATGGTCCTTCCACCTCACTGGTTTTCTGTGGAAGGTGAGCAGGCTAAGTCTGGGCATGTTGATGGGGTATAGCAGGTCAAAGGGTTAGCTAATCACCTCAGGTAAAGGGATGGGGAAAGGCCAGAGCTGCTAAAACCAAACAGCTGGCACACCTGGCTAGGCAGCAGAGACTGGGAGTAGACTGAAGGAGGCTGTGATCCCATCAACAGAAGCTGCATGAAGATAAGCAAATGTTGTTCCTAATCTGTGTGCATCCTCCCCTGTGCTGGCCCCTGCCTATGGGCAATGGAGTCGCTTGCTCCTGGCAGTCTGTCTGTCTGTCTCCTGCAGCCCTTGGGTCCTGTGCTTCACTGCCACTGAGGTGCTGGGCCATAGAGTGCTCCCTCTCATGGGCTTTATTATGCTTGTCTCTTCTGGTGTTTCAGGAGGTTGCCAGTGTCCCAGTGCCAGGTACTGTAGATTACAAGGAGCAGTACCATCTCTGTTGGCAGTAGTGTGAAGTGACCCACTGAAATGTTCTTAGGAGGGATTTCCTGCCCCCCAGTTTCTTAGCAAGATGATGGGGAACGGATTCAGTTGTTCTTCATTCCAGTAAAGGAACATGGGAAACATGCTGGAAAGGGTCATGTTCCTTCATCTTTTCTAGCTCATGCTGTCCCTGGACATCCAGGAGATCAGGAGAGGTGATAGAAGCCTTATAGAAAATGAAGTATGTCAAGATTAAAAACTAGACCTAGCCTCTGGGTGAACTGGGGGGGGGTGTCTCTTCTGTAGTCTCAGGTGTTTCACATCCTGTTACTGCTTTGACACTGTGCTTTCTGTGCTTCTTTTTTTCAGCACAACTGAACCATGGAGCTTCGAGTGGGGAACAAGTACCGGCTGGGCAGAAAGATTGGCAGTGGTTCGTTTGGAGACATTTATCTAGGTGAGTGTTAGCTTCTGTTCTTCCGCTTGCAGTGTTGTTTTTCTCAGTTGCATCATTGTTGTGAGGTTGTTTTTCTTGCTTGTTGATATTTGTGGACACTACTTAAAGTTGGAGGTGGTGGAGAGAAAAAGAGCTTCAAGGAATACTGCTAGTTGCAGCTGGTCTTCTGATGGCAGAGTAAGTGGGATGAGCTCAGCTTTGCCTCACAGGTATTGGAGAGGCAGTGGTATTTTGTCAGACTGATTTAGATTTGGACTATTCATGGCATATTTGTCATACAGCCTGCTCCAGCTCTCTTGCTTCCTTTTCTTTAGCCTGTGTGTGTGTGGCTATAAACTCTGTAAAGAGTGGGTGGTGGAAAGGGAGGAGATAGTTGTTCCTTCAGGGTAGAAAGAGTAAAGTCTCAGGAAGATTGTTAGTTGAAGAGGTGGCTCAGTACCTATGAGAGAGAGGTCTGAGATGAGGAGGTTTAAAACAGATCAGAGTGGCTAGCCGTGCTGAAGTCCTGGGTTCTAGATCTGCAATGAGATTTACTGTCAGGAATGACCTGAGCTGGGAGCTCAGTGAATGGAGTCCATGAGACATGTTGGGTTTCCTGTTACTATGGTAGGTCAGTTGTGGGGAAGCAGAGAAGCTCTTCCAAGCCAGCATGCTGATGTGTAGGTATGTTTCCTAATGCTTTGCCTGATGATTTTTACTGGCTTAAACCATGTGGGGTCAGAGTGGCTGGACTACTCAGCAGCTTGATTGATCCTGACATAAGAGCTTGCTTGGGTTCACCTGTTATCTGGTTCTCACCACTACCTGTTCAGCTGTAGTCTGGAAGACCAAGAGTATTGCCCTCTGCTTTTTGTGTGTTTGCACCCTTTGGGTGCTTGGAGTTGGTCATCTTATACTCCTTGACTGTTGATTTGCTCAATAGAATTGTATTTTGCTTCCCAGTGAGTCCACCACTCCTCACTCTTGCTGCATCTTCAGTTTTTCCCATTACGTCTGTCTGCTGAGCAACTTGGAGCCTACATAGCATTCGAGGTGTGGCATTTTCAGTGCTGGGCTTGGAAGGGCTACTACCCTTGAGTGATCTGTAATGTGATGCCTCTGCATAGGCTGCTTTGGGTCTCCTTGGCTTCCCCCATCACCAACACTGTATCGGGTGTCAGAATTAGCTTTAGTGCACTGTCAGCTGTATTCTCTTCTAGGTTCCACACCATCTTCCCATCCCTCCCTGAGTTTCTTTTGTTGAATGCCCTGAGTTCAGATTACTTTTCTCTGTGTTTGTAAATCACCTTATGTTTTCTACCTCTGGCTTTTATCTCCAGTTCTCTCTTGCTTTTTTTATTCTCTCTTGATTGGTGTTGGCAGCCTCTCTTGATTAAGTATCCTGTGGGAATCATCAGTAACAGGTTTTGTCGCCACCTTTATCCAGAGCATAAACAAAGATGATAAGTAATGGATCTGGGATCCCAGTTCCACTGTGTGCTGCCTTTACTGCAGCCTACTCCTCGGTGGAACTCTAGCCAGTAAATGTCTCCAGTGATAGTGTTTTTAATCCCTAGGTGGTAGGTGTTATGAACTGACAGCCCAGATACGGTATTTTCCACCTGTGCTAGGACTTGAAGCGTTCCGGACCCTGTCTAGGACAGTATAAATTGTCAAGATCTTGTGAAACATCTGAGATACACATGGAGAAAGAACTGAGGTGCTGTAAAGGTCTGATATGGTATTCCTCTGCACCATGTAACAGGTTGTCCACCTGTGCAAAGGCTGCATGGAAAACAGGCTCTGGTGAAGTGGTTGTGCCTGCCTTGCCCATAACCAAACAACATGAGAGGCTGAGGAAGCCCCAGTGCCCTAGAGTGGTGAGCACAGCAGGATGCCTCCAACTGCAGCCAAGTTCAGCCAAGTTACTTGAATGCAGTATCAAAGCCCTTGTGATGTTCATTGAGGTGCAAGCCAGTGTGTTTTGAAGCAGTGATAGTGAGACTTCTTGGAGCCTGGGTGACTCCCCAGCCTGGAGGGATGGAGCATGTAGTCTCTGATGGTGCGTCTGGAGGACGCTTGTGCTCACGTTGTCCTCTCGCTGTCTGCTCTGCAGACAGAGGCTCTTTCACAAGCACTTCTCCCCTGCACCAGATTCACCTCATAGTTCTCTCTTTTGGTACGGTGTGGAGACAAGAGCAGAGACAGACTAGCCTCATCTGTCTCTGAAGGCAAGCACAGGCTGTATGGTTTATCCCTAGTTCATCTTTTTCAAGATGTTTTTACCTTCACCTGCTCTGTAACCAGTGGGTACTGTGTCCTTGGGATTTGTTTTTTGGGTTTTCCTGTCAGAAAGAAACTTGAATTTCTACACAGTCAGACATGAATGATGGAGTCCTGTTAATCCTTGGCTAGGGCTTAAAGCACAATGCCTTAATTGTGTGCTCTGTCTTGGGGGTGTAGATGTGGGGGAGAGTTCTCCCCACATTGGCTTGTGAGGGTGGGAAATGAGATTGTGCTGCCCATGGGCCCTGGCTGGCCCATTTCTATAAAAATGCTCAATCGAAGTGCAAAACCCAGCTTGTAAGGCACTAATCTAATAGCCCAAAGGTGTGGGTGAGAGGTTCTTTGTCGGGGGTGTTGGCCACGAGGCAGGGCAGGGTTACTGGATGTGATGGTATGAACAGTCGAGTCCAGGGTGCACTAATAGGGGATATGGGTTGTGGAGAGGAACTGGGGATGGTGGGGCAGACAAAGCATGCTGGGACCTGTGCTGGCTGGGGATAGTTCCTGGTGGTAGGCTCCTCCCTTACTGGGAGGAGAGTGTCTTCCCTTTGTTTCCTGGCCTGTTAACTCTCTGTCGCCCTATCTGACTTCTTCCATCTGTTCCCAGCTCTCCTTTCCTCCCCCAGCAGACTGGGCAGAGCAGGGGGTCGGTGGGCAGAGCAGGGGAACGTGCCTGTTGGCTTGCCTGATATACAGGGAGGATGGTGTTTATTGTATCAGACATGCAGCAAGCTTCCACTCCAAAAAGATCCTGTTTAGCTGGTGACATCCTCTGTCCCTGGGGCCCTGTTCCAAACGGCTTGGTGATGAATGAGTTGAATTTGTGCAGCCCTCCCAGTCAAGCGAGACTGGGGGTGGATGTTAGGAATTATCCCCAATCCTGCATACATCTCAGGTGGCTGAAGCTAAGCAGGCTCTGCTGCATTTGTCTGAAACGTCCTGCTTTCCAGTCTGTAGAGGGAGCAGAGAACTGTTGCTTTTGTACTTGTAGGTTTAAAAAAGATGGTGGTTAATGCACGGAACAAAGGATCAGAGAGACTCCTGCCTGTGAATTCCCTCCTTCCTTAACACCTGTGTTTGCATTGTGAAGAGTGTGGGGCTGAAGGCTGTGTTTATTATTTGAGTGTCATATTCACATTGTTCAGAATCTTAGGTTTTCTTGATGCTTACCCCTCCTTTTTCTTTTCCTGCTTTACATGCTCACAGGTAACACTCCCCACCTGCAGACAGCCTGGTAGATGGATGCATCATCATTTTCCTAAAAAAACAGGGTAATGAGGAGATGACAACCTGTTCATCTTTCCACTGTTCAACTTCGGGCAGTAGAGTTCATTCGAAATGCAAATGCAGTAGCTGCCAGAAGTGAACAAAACTTGCCATTGCCAGTGTGTCGGCAGATGGACTAGGAAGGGGGAAGAATACCCCCAGGGAACAGGCAAGGGAGCTGTTGCAGAGAACTTGGACAAAAGTCTTTGCAAAAGCAGGGGAAAGAAAGAAGAGAAGCTTACATTTTTGTATGTCTTGGGTGTTTCCACATGGAATGAGGGCCAGTGATTTAACACTAATTTAAAAGGTAGATACTAGTCTAAGGCTGTGTCCTTACTGTGATCTGAGCCCTGTTTCCTTCTGTCTTCCTCCTTGTTCTGATGCTTGCGAGAAGGGTCTTGTGGTGGAGTAAAGGGAATGTTCAGACTTGTTTTGCTGGCCACTGCTTTCAAGTGGAAAAAGCCAGCATCTCTCCAAAAGTAGTCATTGGACAAATGGCTCTAGCACTCAGGCTGGCTTTTTCTCATTCCCTTCTTCTGGATCTGGTGAAAAACCCTTATTAAATTCATCCCATTGCTCCTCCTCCTTCCTCCCTCATAGCACCCTAAATAATTCCTCTCCCTCCTTAGTGTTTACAACCTTCAAATATTTGCAGACTGTTGTCATGTCCCATTCTTCTTCCCCACCCTTAGTTGTATCTGTTGTCTATGTTACGTATTTAGCTCTTTTAATCTTCCTTAGTAAATCAATCCCTCTGGGCCCTGATCATTTTTGTTCCTCCCTTACAAATTCCTAGCAGCTTGTCTGTCTCGACCTGGTGCTGTAGGATCTAGATGACGTCTTTTTTTCTAGCAGGCAGCTCTTGGCTAACTTTGTTAGCCAGAACTCTTCAACAGGAGATAGATCTCCCTAGGATCCAGGGGGAGAAGAGATCCAGTTGTGCAAACAATACCTTTTTCTCTTTGTTTCCTCGCCCTAGAGGTGGTGTGTGAAACAAGATGGATGGATAGATCTATCTGCAGCTGTGCCTGTGGACTCTGGAAGTCTTATCCCAGGGATCAAGAGGCATGAATTAACCAGACCTACCAAAACAAGCTATGGGATATCTAAAGAACATCACCTTTGACTCCAGCTCATGTTTATCTTGCATATTCTGGAATAGTTCATTTTATGACCGTGTTTACAAGGTGCACATGATCAGGGCTGCTCTCTGATTTTTGTTTGAGTGCAACTTTTAATACTTCTGGGTAGGAGGAAGGGCTTGTCTGTGGGTGCAAGGCAGACATGGGAGTGAGAAGCAAGTCTTCAGTGTCATTCCTGTGACCTGTGTACAGATCTTCATTCTTTGAATTTTAGGATGATGTGAAACATTTGGAATCCTCTCAGCGAGTATGAGGAAAAGATCAGCCTGTTCCTCCTTTGACAGTGCACTTTGGGACCCAGAGTGCTGCTTTTGTGGCTGGCAGTTCAGTTATTTTAAGAAAGAAGTGTGCGGGGTGGTGGTTTTGTGTCACTGCAAACTCTAGCAATACCTTCAATAAAATTGTCTGAGTAGCTAAGTTCAGTACCAGATTCAGTTTATTTCTTCACACTTTAAATTAGGATGTAGCAAATGTTTCTGTGTTGGCAAAAGATAAAGCTATCATTAAAGCCCACAGGAGAGGGGGAAGGTGGAGATTTGGAAATTGTCTGTATTGAGCAGGTCAGGGCTGTGGAGAAGCCAGAGGTAGCTGGGAATGTTAGCAATGTCTCCTCCTGAACTAATTGGCTCTGTTGAAACTATGTACCTGAGGTAACCAGTAATTTTGCTCTGTAAGAGGTGCTTCATATCACTGCCTGGGGGGGCAGCTTGGGTTCAGGGGCAGGCGTATGATCAAGGACATATAAAACTTCTGCTCATTTTAGGTACTGCGGGTACATGCAGATTGGCCTCCCAAAGTGTGGCACTTTTTGAAAAATACTGAAGCAGTTAACATGTTGCAGAACTGTTGTTCAAGACTGGCTGCAGGATCAGAGCTGTTTTCCTATTTGTGTGCCTTTCTCTGGGCTTGCCTTTGCAAATGGCAGTGCTGGAAACTATATGAAGTTGAAGTGGCTGAATCTCATTTTCTGTCACAGAACATAAATTTAAAGGCAAATCTTAAGGTTTTGGCATCTGTGTGAACCTTGTTAAAAGTGTTCAGTTTCACTGGAAGGTTGCACAATCTTCATTTCACCCTAATTTCTATGCAGGAGCCAACATTGCAACTGGTGAAGAGGTGGCCATAAAACTGGAATGTGTCAAAACCAAGCATCCCCAGCTCCACATTGAAAGCAAGTTCTACAAGATGATGCAGGGAGGAGGTGAGATGGGAAGGAGAGGATGGGGCTTGGGGAGTGGTTGAAGAAGGAAATTATTCTTGAGGGCCTTGGAAAGGAAATTATTTGGTGTTACATACTATCTTCTCAGCAGGGGATGCAGCAGTTTTTTCTTCTGTTCTGTGGGCTTAATCTTTTTTCTTTCCCCAGTGGGTATCCCCTCCATTAAGTGGTGTGGAGCAGAGGGGGACTATAATGTGATGGTGATGGAGCTCTTGGGGCCCAGCCTGGAAGATCTCTTCAACTTCTGTTCCCGCAAATTTAGTCTCAAGACAGTTCTGCTTCTGGCAGACCAGATGGTGAGTTTCCTCTGAAGCATTTGTGCCTACTCTGCTTTTCCATTACTTTTTTTTTTTTTCCTCCCATTCCCCCCTCTCAAGAACAGCTATATCCCAGGCTTTTTTTTCATTTAGCAGCAAGTGGTTGCCAAGTTTCTGTTTCTTGATGAAGCTGGGGGCCTGGAACCTAAGCATTGCTGGGTTTTCCTGATATCCATCCCTCCTTCCTTCCCCTGCTGCTCAGCCTGTGTTAGTGTTGCATTGCCTGCCTGATGAATGGTGGGCACTGCCTGCCTATCCTGACTCAACTGCACATGCCCTGGGTTCAATACCCTCAACTGTTCTGGAACCTCTACTTTCCCAGCCTCGGTAAGATTGAAAGTTGACGGGGATGAAGGTGTCAGGTGAACCTTGAAATTCTAGTCCAAACTTGCTCCTCCCTAGATGGAGGATTGGGGTAGTGTGCAGGGCTTTATCTCCAGATCCTCCTGCCTCCAGAGGGTGTCTTTTCCTTGGCTGTAACCTCTGATACTCTTTACAAAGTCCCCTTCTGTACTCTGTCAGGCCAGTGTCCTGGAGAGTACTTTCTATTTAACAGATGCATTTATGATGTTTCCTTCTTGCTTACCTCACTGTTATTTTATATATTCTCCCCTTCCAGATCAGCCGTATTGAGTACATTCATTCCAAAAACTTCATCCACCGGGATGTGAAGCCAGACAACTTCCTTATGGGCCTTGGCAAAAAAGGCAATCTAGTATACATCATTGATTTTGGTTTGGCCAAGAAGTACCGGGATGCCCGGACCCACCAGCACATCCCTTACCGGGAAAACAAGAATCTGACTGGCACAGCCCGTTATGCCTCTATCAACACACACCTGGGAATCGGTGAGCCCCTGTTGCCCCTTGGTGGGACTTTCCAGGGGAGGGAGTGTGTCCTCAGAAGGGGCTTGGGTTCTGTGCCTGGCTTTGCTGCTTACCTGTGTTCAGAGTCTGGACAGATAATGTCACCATTAGGCCTGTGTTACCTCTCCTGTTTTGGTGGCACTCTTGAGCTTCTGAAGGTAGAAATTCATCTACTGGCATTTATTCATGCAATTCTTTGTACAGTGGAGCCCCATTTCAGCATCAAGGTTGTGACCTCCCTGGCTTTACTGCTCCTAACTATGCCTTGCACAATTTTTGCAGGCTGATTAAATAGGTAAAGGAGACATTTGTGGACACTGAGCCTTCAGGGGTATGTGCAATTGAAACTTCTTGTGTTGAAGTTTGTTGTATCCCTCTTCTTGAGGCACTCTGAGTGCATTTATCAGTGATTATTCTGTAGCTGTCAGAGTTGGAGGATACAGTCCCACTGTGATATGGTCCTACCCCTGTTAAACACCACTGAGGATGGGGGCAGCCATGTGCTGGAAACATACAATAAATTGAAATGAGAGGAGGCTTCATGCTGCCTGAACGTCCAGGTTTTGTGTCTGAGGATTGGCTGTCACAGGCCTTTAAAATATCTGTGGATCTGTGAACCACACTGCCCTGTTCACCACCATGAGGGATTGAGGCAGTTTTAGGGATTCTAGTAGTGTCCATGGCTAGTACTGTGGGGATAAAAACTAGGCTGGGAAAGGGTGCTGAGAGCTGAACCTTGTGCAGGTTCAACTGCATGAAGTTGCCCAAACCCATCCTGAGAGTGAGCCCCTTATGCACAACACCTGGTTGCTGTGAGGAACAGAAGTGAAAAAACCTCTTCTAGTTTTGTCTTCCCTGACCAGGTACTTCTCTCTGGCACGGGACCTTTTCCCCCTGTTCAGGCTAAACTTTGTCCACACTGTGAGAGTTTCTTAGTTACCACAGGGTCTGTTCTGAACAGGCTGACTCAGTTTTGCTACTCATTGGAAAATCTGAATAGCTGAAGCACTGATACTGCCCAGCCCACAAACCCAGGAAAGCAGCTTCTGTGCTCACAGCTCAGTTTGTATCTCAGAGAGACCTTATTCTGAAATACATAAGCTGGCAATTTGAAAATCAGAGCAAGGAGCTTAAACCTTTTAAACAGCTTCCACAGGATTTCATGTTCAATTCTTCCTAAGGAAAGCTTCCCATTCTTCCCTCTTGCAGATGGTTTCTCAGAAATCTGGAGTCAAGACTTAACCTACAGAAAATTAAGCAATTTTCCACTGTCTTCCTTACTTAATACTTTATAAGTGTAGACTGAAAATGCTTTATTTTTATCAAAATGGGAAGAGTTGTGTGTTGCAAGTGGGCTGTGATCTCATGACTGTGTAGTAAAAATAGTTCTCTTAGAACTTTCCGAGTTGGTCTTCTGTATTTTGGCTTGACCTGCTTATATATAACTGACTCTCCATTGAGTTCTCAGTCAAAATTTTCACAGCCATGGTAACTGCCACAAGGAGACATTCACAAAATAATTCTCACTACTATGTCTGTCAGTTCTTTCCTGTGTGCCTGCTCTGTCCGAAATGATCGAGAGGTTAAATGTCTGATTGTGAGGCTGTTTTTGGTTGGGTGGTTGTTTTGTTTGGTTTTTTTTGAAGGACTTTATGATTCATCCCCCCCCAACTTAGTTCTTTACTACTGGTGCTTGGGCTGTGTATCAGGATGAGCAAGCAATCTCTGAACACTAATCCAAGGGCAAAATACATGCACCATTGGTCTGAGCACAGCCATTGCTCTCTTCTTGCCCTTTGCTTCTGGAAAGTCTGGGTGTGAGTTACACTGTGCAACAGGTCTCGGGTTTGTTATCTCCACGTTGCAGATAGGTCCCTTGAATGGCATAAAGGTTACATGACTTGCCTAGAGGAAAGGGGATGGGGGTGTCAGGGTTGCAGCTGGAGTTCCTGTTTCTCAAGACCTTGCCACAGGGCTTGTGACACTCACGTTTGTGACTTAGCAGCATCACCATGGGAACTGTCACTGACTTTTTTGACTGTTTGGAGACTAAATTCTCTATCTTAAAAGTTGCATTAATGCAGTTTAGGGAGAGAGAAGGAGCCAGGTGCCAGGGTATTCATGTGACAGGAATAGCAAATGAATAAATGCCTTTCATTGAATGTGCAAGCTCAGGGTTGGACATTCTGATGTCTGGAGGAAACACATTCTTTTCTCAGTGATCGGGGGGGAAAAAGTAGGAGGCGAGACTTGGGAGGGTTTCTACAGCTGGAGACTTGCTGCTGGGGGAGTCACTGGACTGTGCAGGCTTTGGTTCATGCATTCCAGTCAGTGTTCACATGCTCTGGGGATGAGAGTTCCTTGCACCCTCTGGAGCTTGTAAAGTCTGAAATAGATGCCCCAGGGTGCCCAGGAGACAGTCTTGGAAGAAGATTGGTGGACTCTGTCTGGAAAACAAGAGGCTGGGGGTGGAGGGGCAGATCCTCCCCAAACCCCCGTCCTAGATGGCATCAGTGTAGGCTGTGCAGATCATAAGATTGTTACGCTGACCCTGTCCTCTGTTACCCATTCCAGATTTTTGCATGGTTTTAAAGTCTGGGAGAGAAAGGGGAAGTTAAATCACAGCATGTGCAAAATCAAATCTAAGTATGTAGTTGGGAAAACACTGCTTGGTTAAGGCTGCTTGCAGCTGGGCTGGCTGCAGTGAAAACCTGATTTCTAGAGAGACCTGCATGGGAACAGCATGGCTTTGGATAGGAGTGAAGTGGGGGGAAGCAATGTCTTGGGGGACCAGGAGGCACTTCAGGCTGCAAAGAAACAAGTTTTGTCAAGAACCTTGTATCTGAGGCAACCAATCTTCTGTCTTTGCCCAAACATGTCTTCCTCAGGTAGCTCATCAACCTGCTACTCACCCCTGACTCAGCTCCTACTGAGGACCCTGCTTTGGGAAGGCAGTGAGGGTGTGGGCTGGCTGGGAGCCTCCCTGCAAGTGGGAGAGAACTGGCAGGAGGCTGCTTGAAGAGGGGGTTGGGTTTGAGTGGTCATGCTGGATTGTGTGGGAAGGCAACCTTGTGTTTTCTGTTGGAAGGGGGTTCATGAGGGAGAAAAGGATGTGTTTCTTACCAAATTAGCAGTCCCGTGTGTATTTTAGGAGAGCTGAGAAGCGGAAAGAAAACGCAGGGAGGAAGTGATGTGTTGTCAGAGGTCACAACTATAATCTGGCTTCTGGACTGACTTGATCTGGACATTTATTCATGTCACTTGTATTTCTCTTTCTCTAGTCAAACTGTCAAGTTGAGATTTGTGTTGTGGGGTTTTTTTGCCTCCATCCCAGAGATGCTGCAAGAGTTAGTCAAGTTTGTAAAGCTTCTAAAAGTGGAAAGTAGTGATTTAATATCACTATTCACAAACAATATTACTATATTGTTTCTTTGAATAAAGATGATTTTTTTCATAACTAATTAATTACTCCACTTCTGTTGTCTGTTATTACTTAGCATCCTAAGGGTGTTGGTATATGAGCCCTGCAAGAATAAAAACTAAAAAAATTTGGAGATGTGTAATAGCAACTGAAGATGAAAAAAAAATGGGACATGGGGACTGTTGTTCTTCACCATCATCCAAGGTTTAATTCAGGATCTTGTAGTTAAGGTTGCAGGTGAAAACCAGCTACAGTGTTTTGAGGTAGCTTGACAACAGTGTCTTGTTGGTGCTTTGGGCTTGTCATAGATATGTATCTCACTGGAATTGTTAAAAGGAGTTACAATGACTGTGTGTACCTGAGAAGTTGTACTTCAGGGATGATACAATCAGACATTGATCGTTCAGCATTTAAATAATTGTGTGTCCCACTTCCTATTATTTTTCCTCAATCATATTGCTGTGTTAAGGTGCAGTTAAGGTGTTTTTGCATGCATGTATTGCTATAAAGGAGATTTAGAGTAGATGTTAGGAAGAATTTCTTCACTGAGAGAGTGGTTTGGTGTTGGAACAGTCTGCCCAGGGAGATGGTGGAATTACCATCCTTGGAAGCATTTGATGATAGGTGAGGCACTTCAGCACATGCTCTAGGGGACATGGCAATAGAGATGTTGATAAGTATATTTTACTTAATTTATTTGGGGGGGTGTTGACAGTTGGATGCAGTGATCTTATAGGTTCTTTCCAACTGTGACAATTCTGTGATTCTGTAATGGATACTCTTGAGTGCCCAGTTTGATTTTTTAAACTCCTCTCTTTGTCTCCAGGAAGGGCTTGCATGATCCATCACTGACTTTTGGTTCCTTAACCTCAAGTCTCTAAATCTGGCCTTTCATGGAGTCATCGAATGGTTTGGGTTGGAAGGGACCTTACAGATCACCTAGTTCTAACGCCACTGCATGGGACACCTCCCACCAGACCAGGTTACTCGAGACCTCATCCAGCCTGGCCTTGAACACTTCCCAGGGACTGAGCATCCACAACTTCCCTGGGCAACCTATCCCAATGTCTCATCACCCTTACAGGAAAGAATTTCTTCATAATGTCTAACCTCAGTCTACCCTTTTCTAGTTTCAGGCCATTACCCTCATCCTAGTCCTATGTTCCCTTGTAAAAAGTCCCTCCCCAGTTTTCCTGTACGTCCCTTTCAGGTGCTTTAAGGCTGCTATAAGGTCTCCCTGGAGCTTTCTCTTCTCCAGGCTGAACAACCCCAACTCTCTCTGCCTGTCTTCATAAGAGAGGTGCTCCAGCCCTCTTATCTTATTGGCCCTATTCTGGACTTGCTCAAACAGCTCTGTGTCCTTCCAGTGTTGGGAAGCTTCAGAACTGGACAAAGCACCATGACTTCATCGGCCAGTTTCCTCAGGAGCTGCAGAGATGGATCTCATCAGGTCCCATGGACTTGTTCCCTTTCAGATTTTTTAGATGGTCTGGAACCTGCTCTTCTACAGTGGATGGGTCTTCCTTCTCCCAGATTGCCTTTGCTTTCTGCAACTTGGGTGGTGTGGCCAGAGCCCTGGCTTTTTAAGATGTGAAAAGCAAGCCCTAGACTTGCTCTTCATATCTAAATGTGTCCAGGAGCTCCTTCCTCACCCCTGTATATCTCCTGGCATTCTTGCCTGCCTTTCTCTTTGTTTGGGACACATTGCTTCTGGGCTTGGAGAAGGTGATAATGCTGACCAGCTTCTTTTGTGCTCCTCTCCCCTCCAGGGCCTTATCCCATGCTACCCTACTAAGCAGATACCTGAAGAGGCCAAAGTCTGCTTCCTGAAGTTCAGGGTTACGATCCTCCTTATTTTGTGGCTCTTGCACATGAATCCTGAATATTGCATATGAATCCTGAACTCCACTACACCCAAGGCTGCCCCCCAGCCATCACATCCTCAGCCAGGACCTCCTGATTTGTCAGTGCAAGGTCCAGCAATACTCCTCTCCTTGTTGGTTCCTCCACCAGCTGTGTCAAGAGGTTATCATTGGTGCACTGCAGGAACCTTCTGGACTGTGTGCCTGGCTGTGTAGTCTTTCCAGCAAATAGCAGGGTAGCTCAAGTCCCTTGTGAGAGCCAGGGCCTGTGACTGTGAGGCTATTTTCAGCTCTCTGCCTTCGAAAAGGCCAATTTGTCTATTGAGTAGTTTTCTTTGCTTCTCTCTCCGCCCCCGTGGGGCACCCCCATGCTCCAGACAGAGAACCTACAGTTACACTCTTCAGAAAGTTGAGGGATAGCAAATTGCAGGATTGGGGTTACCTTTGTCACCTGTGCTTTTAGGCCTTAGATGCATGTTCTGACTCACATTTCCACCGGCCTCCTGTCTCAGGAGGTAGGTCACTATCAAATATTGCTTAGTTTTATTTGGTATGCACTGTATATATTGCAGCCCTCTGAGACTACACATATTTCAGCCATAGGCTTAATGCAAAACTGTGGGTTTCTATTCTTTGCTCCCTCCATAGCATTTAAGCATCTCCTAGACAGTCTTGTAGTTATCTTTGGCAGCAGCCTGATAAGATTAGGAAGTATTAGCCCCTTTAAAGTGGGCAACTTGAGGCAGTAAGTTAGTGAGATCAAAAAACACTGTTATTTCTGCATGGTTAAAGTAAGAAACTTAGGGAATCTCCATGTCTCTTTCCTCCTACCTTGGAACATGTTTTTTATGGCATTTCATGTGGTTCGAGCCAAAGGCTTTCCTCAGTTACTGAGAGGTGCCACAGTTTTCTTCTGCAACCACAGTGCCTTCCCACCCCCCACCCCCCCAATATTTTTAACTTGCCAAGCCTCCTAGTCCTCAAAAACACTTAAGAGATGGTGAGAATGGTACAGGAGAAGAAAAGCCCATGGTGATTAACATCTTGTGTTGGTATGTATGAATGTCTAGACCAGTGACCTGCTACAGCTGACCCTTTGTCAGGGTTCAGTTCAGCCAGCAGAGTAAGGGGTAGCTGTAATAATTTCCTTGCCTTTGGATATGGGGCAGGTGGTAGCCTATAACTGAGACTGAGAATTAACCCAATACATAATCTGTAGCATCTTCTAAGACATTACACCAAGTCTAGTAAAACGTGCTCTAGTATAGATTAATCCACAAATCTCTCCAGTCTTTCTTCTGCCTCTGTGCTCTTCCCTCGAGCCATGTTTTGTCTGTTATCTATGTGAGTTGGTTTTCTACACAAGTTATAAAGTACTTGCTTTGTAGTACTTGTTTTATTTTTATTTGGGAGGGGAACAGTGATAAGAATTTTTTGTCAAAATTCATAGATAAATTTGAGAGCATGTTGGAGGAGCTAGGAGGAATTTCACAAATTAAGCAGTCAAAATTTTCACCTGCTGAGATTCTGCATCAATCTATGTTGAGCTAACTTGCAACTTTAAGTGGTTTGGCCATTCCAGAGAATCAGTTCAATGTGGAATTTTATTTTTTTTTTTGGGGGGGGGGAAATTTTTTTTGTTTTGTAATAAGCATCTAAAAGCATAAATGACACATTAAGGGCAACCCTTGCGCTGAGTAGAGTTGGTAGTGATGTCAGTTATGCAGTCATTCCCCATATGGTGGGGAATGTTTCGTTTAAAAGTGTACCTCTGTATTCATGCCTCTTTCTTACTCTACAGCTTGAAAAATGTCACCATTCTGGAATGATCTGTGTGCGGTATTTACATGTTAGTCTTCTCTAAAACTGTCAACAAAATTATTTAATTCCTAATTTCTGCTTGTTTAAAAGAGTATTAGCAAGTTAATTAGACGATCTGTTTGAAAGGTTTGTGTTGGGTTTACCTCTGATAGTTTTGTCTTTCCATGACTACCTCTGCCATGACTAATCCCCAGGGTGAAGTATTGTTCTGGGTGGAGAAGTGTGGGTGCCCTTCCTCTGATGCCCTTCCTGCTAGCAAAGCAGGCAGTGTCACTCCAGTATTTCTTCAGCTGTTGAATTCTTGTGTGAATTAAGGTTTGTCCAAGTGAGGAAGTAGTCAGAGTGATTATTAATTTATGAAGTGGGTTGGGTTTTGTGGCGAGAGGGGCACTTTAACTGTTGCAGTGTGAATATCCCCACAAGAATTCGTACTGGAATGTCTTCTACAAGTCTGTCTAGCCATAGAAATCTGCCAAATAAGGAAAAGAGGGGTTGTTTCTTTTTTGTTTCGGTGTTCACCTCCAAAGCTGTGTGACTGCCGAAACAGTTTTGGTTGCTGCTCACTCCTTGCCCCTGTGTAACTTCCTTCCACAGAACAAAGTCGCCGTGATGACCTGGAGAGCCTGGGCTATGTGCTTATGTATTTCAACCTGGGCTCACTGCCCTGGCAGGGCCTCAAGGCTGCCACCAAGCGCCAAAAATATGAGAGGATCAGCGAAAAAAAGATGTCAACGCCCATTGAGGTGCTCTGCAAAGGGTATCCTTGTAAGTGCCCTGATTTTGATAGCTGTCTTGTCTGATGCATGGCTTGCTCTCCCCCTGGAGCCCCAGGGAGTCCTGAAGGGCAGTGCCCAGTACTCCCAGACCCGGGTGTGCTGCTGACACCACTGATGAGAAGAATGAGGCTGGTGTGGTGATAGAGTTCTGGTTCAGAAGTGAGAAACATATTTTTGTGAGAATCAGGCCTTGTGTTAGGAAGGGTGTGAGAGCGCTGAGAGGAATCTTTAGATCTCAGAAGAAGTCTGGAAGGGGTGGGCAATGAAGTGAGAAGATGTGCTGATGATCCTGAGTTTCTACTGGGTAATGAGGATGAGGGCCAACAGTGATGAATCCCCAAAATCACCAGGCAATTAGGTGACAAATGCAGTTCTTTATGGGTAAATGTGAAGGCATGTATATGAGAGGATAGAGAAGGCTACCAAGCCTCGAGTCACGTGCAGAGTGGTAGGCTCTGAGCTGACCAGTGCCACTCACCAAGGGTTACTATTTAATTAGAAATCACATCCAGGTCAGGAAGTTCCCTGAGCTGAAAGTAGGTGGAAGCTGGATTAATGCCAATGTGTCAGACATCTTGCCCCAGTCTTTATTCTGCATAGCTGCCAGCTACCTGCCCCTGTTTAAGACAGGCTACTGAACTAGGAGGATGTCTGGTCTCAGGTGAACTTCACAAAGCTCACCTCCACCTGTTCTTTAGGCCTGTGTTCTTACACTGCTTCAGTAGGCTCTGTGACTGGCTGTCTCTTGCTTGGAGAAGCAGTCAGACAAAAAGGATCCATGGGGCACTTCCTCTGGTAAAAATAGGGATAAGGTCTTTTTGGTGTCCAAGGCACTGCAACCAGCAGGCTCTGGTTTTGGTATGCATTGCGTTTGCATTGTCCTGGTACAGCACAGTGCTGCTGAAAGCAGCTCTGTGGTGGGACCAGTGAAGTTGAATACTGTTCAACAGCTTTTCTTTTCTCCCTTCAGCTGAGTTCTCTACATACCTCAACTTCTGCCGCTCACTGAGGTTTGATGACAAACCTGACTACTCCTACCTGCGGCAGCTCTTCCGCAACCTGTTCCACCGCCAAGGCTTCTCCTATGACTACGTCTTTGACTGGAACATGCTTAAATTTGTGAGTGTTTGTGTGTGGGGGGAAGGGGCTGGAGGGACAGGTATAGTGGAGGTGTGGGAGGAAGGCTGGAAACTGCCAGTCATTTGTATTCATCCCCAGTGAGGCATTTGAGGAAGGGGACCAGGTGGAGTGAAAAGAGCTGGAGTTGTTTGGTGGTGCTAATCAGGGGGGTATAGCTCCTGATGTGTTAGCGAGTGTGTCTGATGGAGCATGTCTGTCAATAGATCTGTAGGTAGGTAGACAACTTTTCGGGAGAGAGCTGTATTGGGAGATGAGACACAGGCATAGATGGCAACAGCAGCTGTGTGCTTTCTTCACCATTTCTTCATGGAAAAGAATGAGGCCCTCTCTGAGTGGAGGGGAAGATGGTAGGAGGAGAATATGTTTTGGGGGACGGAGCTCCACTTTCTTGATGTGATGGAGCACTGTGTGTTTTCTGTCCGGAGTTGCTGCCGGCTCTTCTGCCTAACAACCCTGCACGACTTTGGGATTTTTCTCCTCAGGGAGCAGCCCGGAACCCTGAGGATATGGATCGGGAACGGCGAGAGCACGAGCGAGAAGAGAGGATGGGTCAGCTCCGGGGGTCAGCCACGCGAGCGCTGCCACCCGGCCCTCCTGCTGGAGCCACTGCCAACCGTATTCGCAATGTCACCGAGCCCATGGCTTCCACCCCCACCTCCCGAATCCAGCAGTCCGGTGAGAAGGGTGGCAGACCTGGGGCAGGGTGCCAGCCCTGTTGTTGTCTGGAAACCCAAACTATTGACTGTTACTCTTGCCTCCCGTTTCTCTGCTCTTGACAGGAAACACATCCCCCAGAGCCATCTCAAGAGTGGACAGGGAGCGGAAGGTCAGCATGAGGTTACACCGAGGAGCTCCTGCAAACGTCTCCTCATCTGACCTCACAGGGCGACAAGAAGTGTCACGGATTTCAGCATCACAGGTGAGTCCCTGCTTCAATGTTTGTGGCCTTGGCCTGGATGTCCCAGAAAGGGACACAGTAGTTTTTAGCTGAGCTGCTGGAGCTTATGTTAGCTGAAACTTCTACAGTATGGTGAGTGGAGTGGTGCCAGGTTATGCTTTGGCTCTTCATTTATCTATTTTCTGGAGGCCATGCTCACTTCTGTCATCTTAGCTCTGCTTTGCTCGCAGTAATATACTTCCTCTAGTTGTCTTCCAGACTGCAGTGTTTTGGAGAAGTGGAACAGTAAATTCTTGGGAGGGAGGATATCCAGAGAGAAATGTTCAGCTTTGCTGTTTTGGTGCCCTTTGTACTTTCTTCTTCCTCTCCATTCTTACCTATTCTTCCTCTTCTTTTGCAGACAAGTGTGCCATTTGATCACCTTGGGAAGTGAGGAGAAATTGCCACTGGACCAGTGTTTGCTTAGGTGAGCTTGTCCTCATGCCTGTGATCCCCCAAGGAGGGAATTGCTGGTATTAGGGATTAGGTTAAAAGCTTTTATGTTGTGGGGGACTGGTACGTTTCCTTTCCCTTTGCCTTACTTTGTGATGTATTTTTTGGTTTCCAGGGGAAGAGTAAGGTTGGCTGCCAAAGCCTTGGAGCAGGATGGATTATCTTGGGTTGAACATAGCTTCCATTTCTCCAGGAGGGTAGGGAAGGTGGAGAAGGTGCTGGGATGGGGAGCCATTTTGCTACTTCCTAATGAATGCTTTTCTGGTAGCCTGATAGTGTTAGGGAGGTGAGTGCTGCACACGCAGTCAAATGAACAAGACTTCACATAGCTAGGGTAGACCCTCTCATAGAGGAAATAACAGTAGCTGGACAAAGTAACTCTAAGGGGTAGCAGGAGTTCAGAAGAAAGGGCTGATTTGATTTGTTACACTTGAGTTGGCGCTGATATTTCTTGAAGAGCCTTTTCTCCTAATGTCCTCTTCCCTTTTTCTCTTTTTTTTTTTTTTTTTTTTTTTTTTCCTTTCTAGTGTCTTCACTGTATTTTTCTTTTAAAAAACAAAAAACCCCAAAAAAACCAAACACAAAAAAAACCAACAACAACAAAAAACCCCGACAGAACTTCTTTTTGCCAACGACGAGGAGCTGAGCTGTGTCCCTGCACTGGCGTGGGCCGTTTCCAAGAGGGGCTGAGCTGTGTCCCCCAGTGTGAGCACCTCCGAGAAGAGAAGCTGACAACGTGGGAGCTGTGCAAGAACACCTCCACTGCCTGCCCAGCCCTACCCTGGCCTTTCTGCCACCCCCAGCTCCCTCGCCTGACTCTGCTCCTGGTTTTGGTTTCTCTCTTCTTTTTCTTCTCCTTCATCTTGGATATTTTCTCCTGGTTTTATTTTACTTTAAACTTTTCAGATCATATGGTTTTTAGCCATATAAATTTTAACTTTGCTCTCCTTTTTTTCTGAGGGCAGGGGGTGGGGGTGGGGGGGGCTGGTTTTTTGTTTGTTTTTCAGGAGCCTTGTGGGGCAGGAGGGAATCGGATTCCAGACACACTTGATATGATAGAAGGCTGACTTTTATTATTATAACAAAACTTATTTTCTCAAGCATTAAATGAATTTTAAGCTGTGAGGGGAATTGTGGCAACGGCCTAATCATTGACTTGGGCTTCCTTTCCTTGGGTGGCTTCTCTGCAATTTTTTTTTTTTTTTTTTTTTTTTTGGCTGTCGGGACAAGTGCCAGATTTCAGATTTCACTAATCTGAGAGTGTTCCTCATGCTGAGGGATCACTGTGGTGGAGAGGCACCTGGTCTCATGGAGGATGGGAAAGGCTGGAGCTGAAATACAGGGAGATGTGAACCCATTTCCCATCCATGCAGTGGGGTGGTCTTTTTGTCTGGCTGTGCGTGGTTTTCTATTTTAATTTTTTTTTTTTTTTAATTGTTTTAATTCCTGCGGAGAGAGTGTGGGACTTGAGGAGAAGAGAGGGGCACACAGACTGGAGTCTGGTGTTCTTTCAGAGCAATGGCTCTTGCTCTCTCCTTCCCTCATGCAACCCTGAGTAAGATCCACCGTACGTGCACAATCCCTTCCTGCCCTCTCCCACCCGTCTCCCTTCCCTCCCCCCCCCCCCCCCCCCTTTAGTTGTTTTAAAATATAATTTAGGAATACTCAAGCTGCTTTGTGGCGCTTGAGGCTTTGAAACACAATGATCACCACTGCGACCTATGGCCTGTAGCAGACACACTGTCACTGTAGTGTGGAGCCGATGGGTTGTTGGCAGGGCGGGGAGGGTGGGGTTAGTCTTTGTTTTGTTTGTTTTTATCCTTTCTATTTAACACTTTATTTTTCCTCCCTATTTTTTTCCTAATTTATTTACCCCTCTTACTGTCTCTCTTTTTTTTTTTTTTTTAATTAAAGAGCAAAACTTTTTATTACTTTGTAATTTAAAAAAACAAAAAAAAAAACCTGAAGAACTTTGGGGGGGGATTTTGTACTTTTTTCCTGTGTAAATATTGGACTTTTTTGAGCTTTATCGTGGTTGTTAATTTGAAGTAATAAAGTAGAAAATGATAAAGTGATGCCAGCATCTGTCATTTCTTCCTTGGATGGCATCCTTGCTGGGAGTGACGTCTTAAACGCAGGAGGCACTGTCTTGCAGCTGAACTTGTTCCTGAGTTCCAGGAACGAGTTTGATCAGAATTACTGGGAAAAAAGCACAGGGCTGGAATGCCTAAAAATAAATCTGAGCTGATCTCTGCAGTTAGAGCCTTGGAACAGAGAGAGTTATGTGAAATCTGATTCAGGTTCTCTTGGTTTCTGCATGTGAGCTTCTGGTGCCCCAGGCATCTGGCTTTCAGGAGGGGTGGGATGATGGGACCTTTAGTTGCTGTTGCTTTGGGTGTGCACTGAATTTTTTTTTTCTTTTTTTTTTTTTTTTCTTCTACTCTCAAAATTGAGGAAGAAGGGGAAGGAAAAAGGGGTCACAGCAGCAGCCCTAAGTGCTTGCCAACAGCACAATGCCTGCTGCAAACATGCTGAATTCCCTTGTAAAGGGGCACCTGCTGCTTTGGTGTCTGTGATGGTATGGTTTGTTTGGGGTTTTCCTCCTTTGGTTGCCTGACCAGTCTGTCAGTAAATGACTAAATTTTAATACTGATTTATTTCTAAATTACTGGTCCTATAGTTACGCTTCCCTGCATTATCCAGATGAGGCCTATGTCTTGGGGACTGTGTAAAACTCTTGAAATTGATTTTCAGAAACACCTGCTGGGGAGTGAGTTTGCTTGAAATCTGGGTGACTTTGCTAATTCCCTCCAAGCCTGTTTGCTGCCAGCTGAGCAGGAAGAGCTGCTCCCCTCCTTACCTTGCTTGCTGCCTGGGGCTTCCAGCTCCTCTGATGAGAGATGGAAGAGGGAGGTATTTCAGGAGTATGGGGTATTGTTGTGTTGCCTCTATTCCACCTTGGTCCTGACTCCATTTTGAGTGTGTTTTTGAGGTATCAAAATGCAATGGACTCTTTCTAAATCTTGTTTTGTGTCAAAAAGAGGAGCTTTGCCTACGTGGAAGCCAACACCCATCCTCTCTGCGTGTTGCCTTTGCTGCACCGAGCGTGTGGCTTGAGCCCTGGGATGGAGGCATCAGAGATCTGGATGGGATCAGGAAGGTTTGCTGTGTTGGGGTAGGAGCTCTCTTGGGGACACACACTGACATTTTTAGGAGACAATGGGGACAGCAGCTCCCTGGGTGCCTCTGGATTACAGAAGAAGGAGGAGATGCCTACAAGGGCCTCGGGTGACAAGTCCCTGCTGCAGGCAGGTCGGCACTTGCGCATTAGGGCTTGGTTTGTTTTTGCGTGGTGTTTTTGTGGTTTTTTTTTTTTTTTTTGTTATTGTTTTATTTTGTTTTTTTTTTTTTTTACTTCTTTTAAAAATTGCGAATCCATTATTCTTGCTGTTAGCGCAGGTATGACCTTGGTTTCCAGCACCCAAACGCGTGTTTGTTTTCCCCTCGGGGTTTCTGTCAAAACCATCCTGAGGCAGAGGTGGGAATCTGCCTGGGGGAGGAGGGTGTCTCCCTGCCCTTACCCTTCCTGGGCAAAGCGGTGAGAGCAGCCGGAGCGCTGGAAACCCCGGCTGCCCTGCTGGAAGAAGAAGTGCGGCCTGGGGTGGAGGTTGGGGCGGCAGCGCAGCCCAGCCCAGGCCCTACCGTAGCGGGCTGTCGGGTTCGGATCCCGGTGCTGATCCCTGTGGACCCATTCCCTGCTCGTCGGCGTCGCCCCTTTAAGAGCCGGGCGGTTACGTCACCCCCCCCCCGCCGCCCCGCCCGCGAGGCGCGAGGGAGTGGGCGTGGCCTGCGGGCTGCCGCGCATGCGCGGAGGGCCGGGGTGGGCCCGGCGTCGCCATGGCCTCCTGAGGCCCTCAGCGCCCCGGTGCCGGCGCCGGCCCGCGGGGCAGCGGGGCAGGGCCCGACTCGACCCTTCCGAGCCCCAACGGGCTGGGCCGAGACCAGCCCCGCCCGCCCGCCCCTCAGAGGTAAGACGTGGCGGGGGGAAGGCTGGTCACCGAACCGGGGCGCGGGGGCGGCTGTGGGGGCGCGGGGCGGGCCTGAGGGGCCGCGCTGCC
The DNA here is from genome assembly GCA_023637945.1 of Phaethornis superciliosus. Classification (NCBI taxonomy): domain Eukaryota; kingdom Metazoa; phylum Chordata; class Aves; order Apodiformes; family Trochilidae; genus Phaethornis; species Phaethornis superciliosus. Next base: position 59,672,696 of record JAJQWJ010000001.1, on the reverse strand, counting down.
CGTTGAGGTTGCCCGGTGGAGGCCCCCGCAAAATGGCCCAACACCCCCCTCCTCCCCGGCACCACACCGCTGTGCCCGTGGTATCTCTGCTCCCCACCACCACCCCCTTCCCCATCCCTTGCCCTGCGCGATCCCCAGGTGCGGCCCCCAGCCTCCCCCTCCCCATTCCCCCCTACGCCCCGCGCACGTTCCCCCCGTTTTGCCCCCGCCGTCCCTTCTCGCTGGGAGGTCCCCGCCGTTCCCTTTCCATAGCCTGCCCCTACCCACGCACATTGCCCCCGCGTGGCCTCCATATTCCCCCCCCTCCCGCCTCCCCACAAGCTCCCAGTGCTTCCCCCTCTCCCTCCCTCCCTCCCAGCCCCCCGGTGCATCCCAAACAGTCTCTTCAGCCTGTTCCCCCATATCTCCTTGCTGCAGCCCACCCAGCCTCCCCTTGCGTACAACACGCGTTGCCCCTGCGCGGCCCCCGCACCTTCCCAATGCTGTTCTGCTGCTCAGAGGCATTGGGTGGGTGTCCTTGTCCCCAGGTGGGCTGTGGGAGCGCGGTCGTCATCGACAGGGTGGCGGGCGGCAGGCTTGTGTTTGCTGTGCGTCTTCTGGTTCAGGCTGGGGGGACTGATGGACATCGTGTGTCTGCACGGAGAGCGTTTCTGTGCCTGAGTGCTCCTGCATCGCTGGTGAGCTGTGACCAGTCTTTTTTTTTGGATGCTCACGGTGACTTTCAATTTCACTTGCTTTGTGGAGGCTTGGTAACTGCAGGAGAGTAGTGGAAGGAAGGCTTTGAAAGAATGCACGTGTGTGGTTGGGTTCTGATAAGCTGTGATCCAGGAAAGGGACTGGACTGGTTTCAGGGACAGCTCTATGAAAGCTGCGTGGAACACCAAGATGCTGTCAGGAGTGGGAAGTCTAGAGGAAATATGAAAGATCATAGAATCATAGAATTGGCTGGGTTGGAAGGGACCTCAGAGATCATCAGGTCCAACCCTTGACCACTACCGTTGCAGTTACTAATAATTTAGTAGATGATTCCTCCTTATAGAAAATTGAAAAGTGTTTTTGCCACATAAGGAGCTTGAGCTAGAGCAATTACTGAAGACATAGACAGGCTTCTCCAGAGAGTAGACTGCTTACCTCTTGAAGAGAAAAATAGAAGGCATTGATCAATAGCCAGTGAAGGCTAACAGGGTGAATGGAATTGTCCATTTCCTATCCTGCAAGAAAAAGACAACAATCGATGAAAATGTAATAATGCATACAACTTGCTAACAAAGACTTGGCTTTTTGAACACAATAGATAACTGTTCCATTGAACTTCTGTTGCTGGAAGTTACCCTTGATTCTAAGGGCTGAGCAGCTTCCCTGAAAGGGACCAGAGATTTCTCTAGAAAAGGTTGTGTTATTTGGATTTCTAGCACTCAAGGTTTGTGTTTGTGTGGCCCTTTTGGAATAAAACCTCTCACACTTTTAGGATGTTGGCAAAGGGTGCTTTTTTTTTTTTTTTTTTTTTTTTTTAAATGATGAGCATATTCCACAAAGGCCTAATTCAGGCTTTTTTTTTTTTCACCATTGTCCCCAAGAAAACAGGCTTTGAATCTGTTCTGCTGTAGTAGAGAAGTTTTTAAGTCCTTGCTACTGTTGTTATGGTTGTGTTGTAAATCTTAAGTGCAGCAGTATGCAGCAGGTGGCTGTCTGCATCGGGAGCAGACGTGATTTGGTCTTGCTATAAAACGATCAGGAAAACATTGCTGCTGAAGTCAGCATTTCTACAGAGTTTGGTGGTGTGGGAAGATGTTTTATCTTTGTATTCTGCTCAGGTCTCTACAATCTGTTCAGAGTGCTAAATGGCTTGTGTTTTGGAAATGTGGAGCGAGGGGAAGAATGCTTCCCAATCACTCGGGCATCTTTTGTACTTTTGTCTGTCTCCTTGGGACACGTGGCTGTTAGAAGGGAAAGGTTTTTAGACATGCATAAGTTGGTCGGGACATAAAGTTCAGCAAGACTAACTGGTCTGGCATATTGAAAGCATTCAGAGCTGGCTGGTTTCTCATGATTTGACAGAATCCAGCTAGAAATTCCACCTTGTTCTCTGTCAGCTTGTTTGCCTGTGTGCTGGTAGCAGGCTGGGAGATGAGCTTTTGCATTTTGCAGTTGTGGCATTAGGGTTCTTTTCTTCTTGGGGATAAAGGAAGAACGGGCTGGTTTTTGTTTTGATTTGTGTTTTTTTCCCAGCTCATAATTAAAGTAACTTTAAAAATACTTTATGCACTGCCTGAAAATGTCAGTCCATTTCTCTGTCCAGTTCTACTGCTGAGTTAACTAAAACATCTAATATGCTTGTTTTGATTTAAGACCTTTAATTTCCATGTGATTGAACTTACACATCATCCCCTCCTCTCCTGTTTTGGGTCTGTGTTTAATTGGCTTGTGTTTGCAGTGGTGGAGATGAGCTCTTTCCTGATCCTAGCAAAATTTTAATTTTGCAGCACCTCAAAAGATATTTTTGAGCTCTTGCAGCAATGGCTGATGGGAGCAGTGAATTCCTTGGGAGGTTTTTGTTATTTGGTCCCAGCTGCTTCAAGAACCCAGTGTTCATAGAATCACAGAATTTTCAGGGTTGGAAGGGACCTTTAAGATCATCTAGTTCCAACCCCTGTGCCATGGGCAGGGACACCTCCCACTACTAGATGAGGTTGCTGGCTTTAAAAACTCCCAGGGATGGAACTTCCACCGCCTTTCTGGGCAACCTGTTCCAGTGTCTTACCACCATCATGGTGAAGAACTTCTTCCTAACATCCAATCTAAATCTGCCTTCCTCTAAATCTCTCTCCCCTAGTCACTACCTGACATCCTAAAACGTCCCTCACCAGCTTTCTTGTAGTGCCCTTCAGATATGAGAAGGTTGCAGTAAGGTCTCCTTGGAGCCCTCTCCTCTCCAGACTGAATAACCCCAGCTCTCTCAGTCTGTCTTCATAGGAGAGGTGCTCCAGCCCTCTGATCATCCTATGGCCCACCTCTGGACACACTCCAGCACATCCATGTCCCTCCTCTAAAAGGGGCTCCAGAACTGGACACAGTGCTCCAGGTGGGATCGCTCAAGAGCAGAGCAGAGGGGGAGAATCACCTCCCTCGACCTGCTGGCCACGCTGCTCTTGATGCAGCCAAGGATCCCGTTAGCTTTCTGGGCTGCAAGTGTACACTGACAGCTCATGTTGAACTTCTCACTCACCAGCACTCCTAAGTCCTTTTCCTCACGGCTGCTCTTAAGCCAGTCACTGCCCAGCCTGTGTTGGTGCTTGGGATTGCCTCAACCTGGATGTAGGACCTTGCACTCGGTCTTGTTGAACTTTATGATGTTGGCATGGGCCCACCTCTCCAGCCTGTCAAAGTCCCTCTGGATGGCATCCCTTCCCTCCAGTGTCTCAGCTGCACCACACAGTTTGGTGTCATCAGTGAACTTGCTGAGGGTGCACTCAATGCCACCATCCATGTCACCAACAAAGATATTAAACAAGAGTAGTCCCAACACTGATCCTTGAGGGACTGCACTTGTCACTGGCCTCCACTTGGACATGGACCTGTTGACAGCCACTCTTTGGGTGTGGTCATCAATCTAGTTCTTAATCCATTGAGTGGTCCATCCATCAAACCCATATTTTGCCATCTTGGAGACCAGGATGTCATGTGGAGACCAGGATGTCATGTGGGACTGTGGTGAAGCCTTTGCTCAGGTCCAGGTAAATGATTTTTGTTGCTCTTCCCTTGTCTACTGATGCTGAGACCTTTTCATGGAAGGCCACAAGGTCTGTCAGGCATGATTTGCCCTTGGTGAAGCCATGTTGATTATACACAAACACATCTTCATTTTTCTTCTGCTTCATCAGTGCCTCCAGGAGGATCTGCTCCATGATCTTAATGGGCACAGAGGTGAGACTGACCATAGTTCCCTGGATATTCCTTCTTTCCCTTTTTGAAAATGGGGGTTACGATTCCACTTTTCCAGTCAGTGGGGACTTCACTGGACTGTCATGACTTTTGGAATATAATAGACAGTGGTTTAGCAACGGCATCTGTCAGTTCCCTCAGTACCCATGGTATATCCCATTGGGTCCCACGGACTTGTACAGGTTCTTCATAAGGTCACGAACCTGATCTTCACTTAAAATTGGCAGTTCCTCCTTACAGCCTTTGCCATTGCCTTCTGTCACTTCAGGAGTGTGGCTGGAGTCCTTGCCAGTTAGGACTGAGGTAAAGAAGTCATTGAGAACCTCATCCTTCTTCATGTCACTTGTTCACCTGTTTCCTTTCTGAGGGGACCCACACCTTCCCTAGGCTTCTTTTTGCTGTTCATATACCTGTAGAAATTTTTGCTATTCTTCTTGGTCTCCCTGCCTAGATTTAGTTCTAACTGAGCTTTGGCTTTTCTAACCTGGTCTCTTGCTGCTCAGACAGCTTCCTTATATGCCCCCCATTTTAGATGTCCTTTTTTCCATTCCTTGTGAAGTTTCTTTTTGTGTGTATCCAGGAGCTCCTTGTTCATCCAGGCAGGTCTCATAGCCTTCTTTCTTGCCTTCCTCTTTGTTGGCATACTTTGCACCTGGACACAGAGAAGATGATACTTGAATACTAAGCAGTTGTCCTGGGCCCCCCTTTGCTTTAGGGCTTTGTCCCACAGTACTTTGGCCAGCAGGTCCCTGAAGCGGTTCCCTGAAGTCTGCACACCTAAAGTCCAGGGCTGTAAGCTTGGAATACATTTTCCTAGATGCCCTGAGGATCTTAAATTCAAGTGCTTTGTGGTCACTGCAGCCAAAGTATGTCAGGGTGGTTGAAATCACCCATGAGGATCAGGGCCTGTGAACATGAAACCTCTTCTGTCTGCCTGTGGAAGGCCACATCTGCTTGGTTCTGATGGTCAGGTGTCCTACTGTATGGTCAGACCCCTACTGTAACATTGCCGTCTCCCTTCTTCCCTTTAATCTTAACCCATATGCACTCAATCAGTTTGTCTTCCTTCCCCATGTGGAGCTCCACTGATTCCAGTTGTTCACTGATGTAGAGGGAAACACTCCTCCCCTCCTACCCTGCCTATCCTTCCTAAAGAGCTTGAAGCCTACTATCCCTACATTCCAGTCATGGGAATCATTCCACCAAGTTTCAGTAATAGCCACTATGGTGCATCCTCCCTGGCTTGCCTCGGGGCAACAAGTTGAGAGCCCTTAGGAGCACTCCATCCCTCTACCCCTGGTGTGCTGCCCCACTTTTTGTTACAGGCAAGCATGAGATTATTAACCCCTTACCCCTTCAGATTTTTCCATTGCTCAAAGTATCACAGTTTGAGATAAAAAATGAAGATGTATATCAGACTTGTTAATTCTGAAGGGCCACTGCTGTTACTGGTTTTCATAGGGTTTTCAGGCTCAAACTGAGGAAACCAAGGTTTTAAAGCAGCGGGTAATGTACAGGTTGGGCTGTCTGCAGAATCAAGAGAACTGTACAGCCTCTTATGCTTTATACAGTAGAGCTTTCCTAGTGCATGACTCCTGCTAGCTGTCTGCCTAACAAAGCTGCTGTGGGTTATTGAATAGCTGGGGCTGGGGGCAGAAGCTTTTCTCTTTTTCAGAGCTTGTGATTGATCGCGCTCGCTGAAGCCCAGCAAAACTGAGGTGCTGTGGAGAATACATCACGTTTGGGTTTTGTGTGCTGACTTGCCCATCTGTTCGCTTGAAGCGGAGGTGCGTGTGTGTTGTGTGCTGTTCTCACTTCTTCCCAAACTCTCTGGGGTTTGCTTTCTTGTGGTGGGAGAGCAGTTTCCTGCCAAGACATTACGCCCTTCCAGAATGCTTGGGATTGTGAAAGCGGTTTGACACTGTGATAAGAGAGATTAAAACACTTAGCTGAACTAACTGTAGCATATGATAGCACTTGGACTGGAAGCATCCTTTTGAAAGGTTTTGTGGTCTTTCTCTCCCTCTTTCCCTCTCCCTCTTTCCCTCTCCCTCTTTCCCTCTCCCTCTTTCCCTCTCCCTCCTTCCCTCTCCCTCCTTCCCTCTCCCTCCTTCCCTCTCCCTCCTTCCCTCTCCCTCCTTCCCTCTCCCTCCTTCCCTCTCCCTCCTTCCCTCTCCCTCCTTCCCTCTCCCTCCTTCCCTCTCCCTCTTTCTTTCTCCCCTCTCCCTCTTTCTTTCTCCCCTCTCCCTCTTTCTTTCTCCCCTCTCCCTCTTTCTTTCTCCCCTCTCCCTCTTTCTTTCTCCCCTCTCCCTCTTTCTTTCTCCCCTCTCCCTCTTTCTTTCTCCCCTCTCCCTCTTTCTCTTCTCTCCCTTTTTCTTATGGACTACTTTGAGAGAAAACAACTGGACACGTTTTCGGAGCAGCAGTCCCCCAGGAAAGTTATGGAGGTGAAATTCTGCCAGCTGAAGCAGTGACCTGCAGCCACCCTCTTAGTGTCTCTCCTTGGAGTCTTCTTCCTATAGGAAGAGGCAGGGCTCTGGAGTACTTTCTTTGAGTACTGTTTTTCTCTCGTCTTTAAAAATCAACCCAGTCTCCATGGGTTTTTTCTTTGTGATGGTGTAAGTAACATGTCTGGGAAGGCAGTAGAGGAAACTGCACAGTGAAAGTGCAGTGTATAGGCAAGTGTGCTGTAGCTGGGTGTGACCAGGTCTTTACAACCCCTGAGGGGCATAATTTATGGGAGATGGTGAAGAGGGAAATAACCTACATGCTCTACCTGCAGCATGGAATGTCCTTGAACTCACAGAGTACCTGGATTTTTGTCTCCCCATCTGCAAGTCTGTCTCTGACAATACTGCTTTTGTTATCTTACAGTCACAGTACCTATGAGTCAGATGATACTGAAAAGGAGTCTGATGATACTGAAAGGAAAATTTGAGGATGTTGTATAATGGAGAGTGACCAAGAGCACAGAGATGTGTCACAGCTTCAGATTTTTTGGTGTGCAACCTAAAAACAGTCCTCTCTTCCTGGGTATGTTTGGTTGACTCTGTGGAAAAAAAAAAAAAAAAGTAGCAAAAGGGGTCCTATGGTTCAGCAAAAGAAGTGACTGCAACATGTTACCTACTGCATCAGTGAGGCTTTGAGAAGGAGATAAGATGAAATAATACCTTAAAAGCTGACCTTGCTGTCCTGTTGTTCCCTCCCCAGGATTCTAAACATAACATTGATGCTGTTGGAGGCTGCTGAGCTGATCACTTGGGAGCCTGCAGCTGCTTGGTCATCTCCAGCACAGATAGAGCCCAGGCAGCTGTGGTTGCTGTGCCTCTGCCCAGGTTACTTGAAATAGAAACCAGTCACCTGGGGAGGCAGGTTAGAATAGACCAAATTTCTTTTCACTGCTTGTCTCCTTGTTGCCAGTTTTGCTAGTGAAGGGTGGTTAGTGATGGGTGAAGCTGTCTGATGTTGAAGCTACTTCACCCATAGGAGCCAGGAGTGACCTCTCTCCTCCTGCAAACTCTTCTGACTTTCTTTCCCCTACCACAATGGCTTTGTGATGGTACTGATTTTACAGCAGAGTTTTTAGGTAGAAGTTATTAGTATAAATTCTCATTTAGGCAATTTCATCTATCTGGGTATTTTAATCTTAAATCTGTGTCTGGAAAAATTGAAGTTTTACCTTTTTTTAAGTGCACACCATCTCAGGTGGATGCTTGTGTGCCCCTTTCTGTATAGGGAAGATACACTGCTGTTGTTGACTTCTGGGACAGATAGTGGGATTTCAGAATCACTTCAAGCTGTATTTTAATAGCTCTTGGTATCCTCCTTCTAGCAGTATTGGCAGCTTCCCTGCAAATCTCTGTGGTCACCTTCAGTGCTGAGTAAGGATAAGGGTGAGTAGCTTCTCACCACTTGTGTGACAAAAATAGCCTCCAGAAGAGGGTGCTGGGCAGGGCTTTTCCCTCTAATGCTGTCTCTAGTTGATGTGCTTCAGCAAGCAAGGATGAGAATGTTTCCTTCTCCAGGCATCATCGAGCCACTGCCTGTGAGCTTTCAGAGGTAACTTTTCCATAAGGGAAGTCCATGGTCTGGTTTAATTCTTTAATAAGCTAAGCTGTAATGCTGAGGTATCTAACGCTTGGCACTTTTTTGTGCAGAGTTTACAACACAAGTGTTTACAACACATCCTTTTTCTCACTGTCCCCTCAGACAGTTCCAGAACATCTGTAGTTTTCCTGTGTTTCTCCTGTGGGAGCAGAGGGCTTGGCTGTTCGAGTGGAGTGGGGATGCTGGGAATGTGGGAAAGAGATGCAATTGAAGGGTTGGGGAAACACCTCTTCCTCTCCCTCCCCCTTTCTCTCTTTTTCCTGTCTTCTTCCAAAAAAGTGACTGGATGTTGACCTATTGCAATGCGTGTCAGTCCAAAAAAAAAAAAAAAAAAAAAAAAAAAAAAAAAAAAAAAGAAGAGACGGAAGAGGGCTGTGTCAGTACAGAGACAACAGAAATTAATAGAGCAGAAAAAAAACTCTGGAAAGAAGAGTGCACAGCTCAGGGTAAAAGGGTTTTATTGTTGATTCTGAGTTTTTAAATGGGTCCATGGGGAGAGGAAGCTGCTGTCTCTTCAGATGAATTTGTATGGATTAGCAAAATAGCTGGGGACTTTGTGAGCTTGAAGTCAAGCAGACTTTTGTGGTATTCTCGCATTTTAATATCCTTAAAATGAGACAAGACATTGCATGGCCTTGTTGAAGGTTAAATTGTTTGTTTGTACTGTATGCTCTTATGTGTATGTAGGCATTGGATCATCTCTTGAATATGGATTAGTGAGTGTGTGCCTTGCCATGCAGTTTTGTCCTCACAGGTGCCTGGCTTTTCTACCTTTTACTTCTGAAGCTGATGGTCTTCCAGCTCCAACCATACTGGTGCTACTGGTCTTATGTCCTAGTGCCACTTTGGTTTCACTGACTGGTACTGACAGATGTTTTGAAAATTGTGACCTGGCAAAATCCCTTCAGCATTAAGACTACTTATGCCTCTGGAGAAATGGCATTGCAAAGAACTGCATGTGGGTCTGAATTTGTTGTGCAGAGGGAGAAGTCTTGCATTAAGACTTAATTAGGAAGCATAGTAACTGTAGATTCAGTTGCTTCATGTTTTTGTAAATCTCATTGAATGCCTTTCTATCTGAGCACAGTAGTATTGCTTGTGTGTCTGGAGTTACGTGTGGGTGGATGTCTGTGAAGTGGGGTGACTTTTACTGACTTGAAATTAAGGCAGCTTTGCCCAGCATGAATAGTATGATGTAAATGAGTTGCACTTGTAAAAATTGCATGCCAGATCACATACTTAGCTCACAGATTGTTTCAGGAATGCTGCTGGAGCGCTTAAAAATGCACTGCTGGGACCTTTTCATGTCTCATAGCTAACTAAGCTAGATGCCACCCCAGAGAGAAAAAACAATTTAAGTAGTAATAAATTTAAAAGCATTTTAATTTCTTTATCGCTATCGCTTATCTGAACTGCACCAGTGACTCTCTTAGTGCATGGCATTGTTATTTTGTCTTGGCTCTCTACCTGCTCCTTTTTCTAGTTTTTGCCAGATCAGCTGGTGATGCCATGCCTTTCAGGGTTGGAAATACCTTTTGCAATATATATCTAACACAAGGGAAAGAGCTGATCCCAGTTGGCAATTCTAGGGTTTCTTGTAATTAGTCTAATATAAACCTCGAACCATTTCTTGTGTGTTCTTGTACTATTTGTAAGTCTAGGGGACATTCTTAGAACTATGAAGCTCCTGCTTTTGCTGATATAAAGCTCTGGCTTGCATTCTAATAAATGCAGAAAATTCAGGCTTTAAATCACCTACTATGTGGCACTTCTGCATTGGTCTTTTTGAGTCCAGCATAAGGTTAATATAGTGGAGAAATTTTTGGAGGAATAACAAGAAGGGAGTGGCTTTGTGGTATCTTAACAGGAACAAAGTTCAGCAGAAAGGATATGAAACAGCATGTCTGGAGTAGGTTTTTAGAAGCAATTTCTTGCCTTGTAGCTTTCCAGAAGAACCTTGTGGCCAGGTCACACATTTTATTGTATCGTATCTTGTAGATCAGAAAGGAGGCTTAGCTGTTAAGATTCTTTCATGGGATAACTTTGTGTGTCATTCATTGTGCTCTCAGCAGTTTAGAAATGAAATATTTTTAGCCTTGGAGGAGATGCATACTGAAAACAGACATTGCCTTTGCAGATGGCAGAAAATGTTTTCAGTCACATCATTTGAGGTTCTTTTCCTACCAATACTGGGGCAAAGTGAGCCCACTGTTGCCAGCACAAGGGAACAGGTTTTGCTCAGAGCTGTCAACTCACTCCTCCCTACTGGGCTCTGTGGCTGAATACCTGTTCAGAAGTGTACCCCTAGGAACTGAAAGAACCAAACTTGGGTGTTTATTCCCTCCTCTTGTACTGCTTTTGTTGCATCAGAAAATGAGTTTATGCATTTGTTTATCTTTATGTAGAAATAGCTACTTCTCTGTAGTAACATTTTCCATGCCTTTATGCAAGCCAAAAACAAAGTACTTTTTTTTGGTGTAGTTGTGCCACATCCCTTCTGTTTACTGTCCTGAGTTTATTTTTGATGCAGCAAACTGCCACGTTAATGTTAGAGACAGAAGACCTTGGTTTCCAAAAGATACAGGAATAGCAATCTGCTCCTGATCAGGAATTACAGTGCTGCTGTTTTTCGGTGGATCCGGGCCTCGTGGACACATCCCTGTTAACTACACTTCTTTTTCTGTGTTGTCTGCCATGGAACTGGTCCCCATGCTGGTCAGAGCTGCTTCCCTCTCATAGAATCTCAGTAGCAGCATTTCACATCTCTAGGTTTTTATCAGGATAGCTATCTTGATACAAATAGTACATGCTTTGCTTTATTTTCTGTTCTCCCACTTGCATTGAGAGCAGATGTAACACTCCTGAAGTGCTTTCAGAAGATCTGCTAGATAAATTTAAGCTGGTACTAGATTGGTATTTAATCTAATGCCCTAGCAGTACAAAGTCCTGTCTTGTTCTAATGTGTGATGCTTGTAATGGCATCTAGGCAGGAAGGTATAATAGCTCATTGGGAACAGAGGTGTCATCTCTGTCTTCCACATACAGAGTTCTTGGATATAGGCTTCACACAGACGTAAGCACTGCCTGGAGCTCTTGTAGCCCAAATACAAGAATTGTACCAGCTGATCTGAGGTTCCTGCAGCCATCCTGAAGTATGTGTAGGTCCATATCTGAGAGCTCTTTGTGTTTGCCTAGATGTACTTTTCTGTGGCCATGTTTCAAGTTTCTGAAGTTTTTTGCTTCTCCTGGTCCTGATGGGGCCTGCTATATTGCAGGTTATCTCATGGGAGAGCAAGGTAGTCAGCTGGAGAAGGGTAAAGCTTCAAGAATGAAATTTGGAAGTATTGAAATATTTTCCTTGGGTGTGTTTAGGGGAGCCCTCTAGAGGGAGAATAAGTGTGCAAGTAATTTTACTCTGACTTGAAATAGGAGCAGTGAGGTGAAGATGAAAGAGATGACAAAAGAGGATATGGCAGAAGAGTGAAGAACTCTTTGAAATTAATTATGCATTAGATTAGTTTGGTTTGTATTGCATTGGTAATTCAGGTTTCTAATTTCCCCCAATTTGCTGTATGGTAATCTCTAGTGCCTTCCTCATGGTTTGGTACCTCACAATGCTGGGAACTCTGTGGGCAGAGAACAAAAAGACAGTTGTCCCAAGGAGCTTAAAATGCACAAGGAAGAAGAGAAATGTAGCCAGCTGGGGAGGAGTACACAGTAAAGAGATGACCACCAGTAGTCTAACCACTGTCAGGTTGGTGCCTGGCTAGAGCAGCAGGGTGGGAGACTGGACAAAACTGAGGTGAATATGAAATAGCTTTGTGGTTGTTAGAAGGGACCTTTTTCCTCGGTCATGAGAGGAAGCAGGGAGGTGTGTGTTGTAGCACTGACATGGGATGGGGTGGAGGTAGGTGTCCAAGAAACAAGCATCAAGACACATTTGCTGTGTGAGGTGAGAGGGGAAGCTGCTTACACCAGGGTGCTTGTCAAGGCAGTGTGTTTGCTGGCATGTGCTCCCAGGCACCACCTTGGCTAGAAGCCTGTTCTAGTGATGTGCTGGGCTTGTGTCGCACTTCATGGTGGGGAAGAGATCTTGGAAACAAGGCCTATAAAGAGAGTTACTGTAGCCCACACTCATTATGCTCTTTTTTCCAAGGGAGCTAGCAGAATCTGGAATCTGAGCTGGCAGGAGTGGATGAGCTGAAATCCTCTTGCCTGGTTAAGGCTTCAATCATCTATGCTATTATCTGTTAATGAAAAATAGTAAATAATTGCTCTTACAGCTTCAGCTTCCTGCAGACAGTAGTCTTTCATATAATAGCTTTGTGCACTGCTTACACTTGTCACTATCAATGGTGTGTAGTAGTTTAGGAGATTAGGAGGGACAATTTGGAAAGTACATACTAAGTTTGCAGGTTCAGGAGAGCAGTTTTTCTTTGCATTTCACTAGCAAGGAGGATGAACCACAAGCTGATGCTTACAACCAAAAAAAGTATCAACTAATTAAAAGGGTGCTGTCAGGGTCAACACAGCAGAACAGTGAGGTGCTCATGGATGAGGTGGCTGGAGGTTTGGGGTAGGAGAAGCCGAGCTCTGGTTAAGAAAGTTTTGTGTTTTCTTTCAGAACACCATGCTGGGAAGAGTTATTAGTTTCAGTGACTGTGAATTGAAGGGGATTAGGTGGAGAATGATGTATAATCCTGTAATTAATGACAGCTGATGTGTAATCACAAGGGGGCAGTGTTAAGGTTATGTATACAGCTTGAACTTTCAAGTGCCCTTGCTTCTGAATGCGTAACCCTTGTCATGTCACATGCTTGATGATCACTTTTTGCTGTTTCAGCTTCTCTTAAAATGACGAGTGCAGAGAAGCAGAGGAATTCCCATTCAGATCTTCAGTTCTGCTGACGTTCCTAGTGCTGCATTTGGATCTGTGCTGTCAGTGTGGTCAGATTAGCTGGAGCTTGAAGGCCCAGGTCCTTCCCCTGCTGTTTATGGTGGTCTGCAGTTGAGATCTTCTCCCCTTGTGAACTTTAGGAAATGCTTAGCAGTTTCCACTCTTGCATAGCTCCCAAAGTGTACTGGGATGTGAAGGACTGCAAGTGGCTGGACTTTATTTAGAGCTAGGTTAACCACGGGTGCATCTGCTCTGATTTCATTTTAGATGTGCCCTTTGTGAGCTGAGTGGAAGCACTCTCAGCACTGTGAGTGTTCACTTCCATCAGAGGTCACTTGAGTAGAAATCTCTTCTCAAAGCAGCAAAAACCTTGCTACCTTGTAACATCTCCATCCAGCCATTGTCCTTCCAAATTTTTAGGTATGTGTATGCTTTGGAACTCAAAACTTAACAGTTACATTTCTTGTTTTGATCAGGACTGGAAATAAATTGTCCTTTAGTATGTGCAGTTGTGGAAAGCTGTAACTCAGCAGGAATATTTTGTGAAGAGAATTACTAGAAAGAACTAAGAAAAGCTAAGTTTAACAATTAATTTGTAAATTAAACCATAGCAGTTGTTCATCTGCTTCAGTAGTAAGAGAGTGTCTGCTAAAACAAACCCAAATATTTCCCACTATTTGTTCTCTTCCCTCTGTGGAAGAAAGCAGAAATGAGGCATATGTAACCTCAGAATGCTGCACACCACTGAAGGAAGCGCATGGTTTGAAAAAGTGTGTGCTGTAGGGGCTGTTTGTGCACCTTAGTGTGCATATGGAAATCATTTACTCCTGGCTCTCTGCTTTTACTGAGTGTCTGTTCTCTGATGAGTGCTATGGCTTCAGGTGAAGCAAGGCTGGGGCAGATCATCTGTGGATTTATGTTCTCTATCATGTTCTGGCATGACCCAGTAAATGACAGACTTGTCCTTTCATGCTGCAGCTGTGAACTGGATGATGGATGATTGGCCTTTGTAAAGCCCTTTCCATCTGCTAAACCTGAAGGCCTGTGTGCAAGCTACATCTTGTGCTTTTACAGAAAGGATATCCCCCAAACTATTAGGAAGCTATCAAACAGAGGCAATATTATGCTGTTTCCCTTGATAACCATGTCTTTACCACAGCTGCATCAGAAGCAGCTCTTTGAGTTGATAGAGCCAATTGCTGCTGCTTGTCATCTCTGTTTAAGTGGATTGTCTTCTGCCAATCCAGAGGTCATGTTAGAGCCTACTTACAACCAAATTGAAAATAATAGCTGCTTCAGATCTTGAACCTTCAAGAATTTGTTCCATTGAAAGAAAATAGCTTTACATCCGGGAAATGACCAAGGGTCATGCTGCTTTGAAGTCTTGCATATCCTTGTGTTCTGGGTGTGTTTTCACGGGTCAGCTGGCTTTTAAAAGCCAGTCAGGTTAAATCCACGTCATGTAGAAAACAATGCTAAGTTAGAATTAATGACAGGGTGGTTAAGTACTGTGCCATACAGTGTTCTGGTAAAAGCATTGCTCTCATGTTCTGTCTAGCGAGAGCTTTCAGTGGATGTCCTTCCAAGGAAGGCCCTTTGGGTTGGGTGTAGTTTTCAGAATGGCAGTAGTAGAGGTGGGGATTGCTCAGTGGAGGAATAAGGATGCTCTTCTTGTCCCTTTGTTGCACAGTGACACTTTCTGGTGTGCTTTTTTGTTGCTTGTTCTGCTGCCTTCCACATGAAACCGTAAGACTAAGAGTCCAGCTTTTCAGGGTGCAGCAGAGTAGTCGGTGCTTTTGTGGGAAGTAAAGCTGTTAACTTGGGAGTGCCTGTCATCTTCCAGTATGGGTGTAGATACTGCCTCCTGATGCCAGTTGAATGATGTATTCATCTTGTTCTTAAAATATTTTTATTGTGGAAGGGTGGTGACAATGGTGGTGGCAGTATTTCTTGATCTTGGGGAGGCTGCGCTGTGAGAGGCAAAGAGGTTTCTGAGGACCACATGATGTGTTGTCTCATGAGGGGTTGCAGTGGTGGACTTATCCAGGTCTTGTTCATAAAGCACATAAGCAACCTGGTAAAAGCCATGTGAGAGATGCAAAGTACTGTTACTGGTATGCTCCTGAGTCCTTTCAGCTGTGTTCAATTGCTTTTTGGTTCCCTTCCTTGACAGGTCTTGGCTTGTGGGTGACTCTTCAGCAATCCCAACTGGAACCTCACACCAGAAGGCACCATGATAGTGATGACTGACGTCGCTGCTGCCCCCAGACTGGGGTCAACTGCTACCACTCCAGCTGCATCTCCCAACTTCTCTTGGATGCCAGAGGATGGCAGCCCCACAGCTGTGGAGCAGCCAATATTCCTCATGACCACCGCTGCTCAGGCTATCTCAGGTTTCTTTGTATGGACAGCTTTGCTCATCACCTGCCATCAGGTAAAATCCAGTCACTCATACTTCTCATCCTTTTCACTTCCCCAGACAGAGGTGCACATGTGATACCCTGGTGTTTCTGTGCCAGATACAGCTGTGTGATGGGGCTTTGCAGGCTCTGGAGTGGTACCTCTTTAATATATTATCTGGGTTGATCAAGGTAGTGACTTTTATATATGAAGGCCTTTTTGTGCCCAGATTCAGACTGTTTCCATAGTGTGAATGGAGAGAAAGCAACCTCTTTAAAACTAGCAGGTGAAAAACATTTGGCCATCTCTTTAGTGTTTGCAAAAAGGTGTCTTATCTCAAGCCATCCTTTCCCAAGTGTTGTAGCTGAATCTATCCAGTTTGTTATTGTGTCAGCTGCTAGCTAAATGATGGTGGTCATCTGTTTTTTGACATACCTCCTTTGATCTCCTGTGCCAGTGGATTCCACAGGCTGAACTCTGCTGCGGAAAGGAGTAGCAGGAAATGTTTTATTTTAATTTTTCTCCCCTCCCTTCTTTCTGGGGCAGGTGTCCTGGAAGCCAGAACAAATCAAACCCTGCATCCTGTTCTGTAGCTCTCTTTCATGCGGTTGTCATGTGAACTGAAAAACACAGTGGGGAAATGCAAGCCCTGTTATTTATCAACCTGTATTTTGTACCTGTTGGTCTGTAGATTCCAGAGCGATGACTAGGATCTGGAAAACTACAGCCTAATGATGGGAGTACAGGAGCTAGTGAAATTAAAAAATGGGTTAGTCATTGGTGAATAAGAGTAGCACCTGCAGTTTCACCTGCAGCTTGGGTAACAATTACAGGTATCATGGATCCTCCTCTTTCCGAGTGCAAATTGATTGCCTGCTGTGGGTAGGAAAGAAATCTTTCCTCTGCAGTGTAGCATTGCATGGTTAGGAATTAATGCCCTTCTCTGAAGAGTGGAGGTCAGTGCCAGAGAGACAGTGTTGATTGAAACGCGCTGTTGTCCCGTTAACAGGGCAGCAGTTCCTGTGCTCTTGGAGGCACATGGATCGCAGGGCTCTTGTGACATGCCAAGGGCAAAGCTTAGAGTCATCTGAACTCCAGTGTCAGCTGTCCCTGTGCTGGGTGAAGTGTGTCACTGGGATTGTCACAAGGAAAAAATATCCCTAAGGTTTTGATAGTATATTTTCAACCTGTTCAGCTCAGGAAATGAGGCTTTCATGAGCTCCTCCTGGGTTAGGGAGAGGAAACAGAAGTAATTTGAGCCCTTTAGTGGACTTTGATCAGATCTGTCCAAGAGGCAGGGAGAGACAAGCAACAGACAGCTGGGGAGAGACAACCCCCTCTTCCTTATAAGGGAAAAGTGAGGGCATCAATGGATGCTTCACTAGACCGTGGAGAATCCTCAGCACCCCCAAATGCAAGGTGAAGCTTCAGAAAAATGCTTGTGCCTTTTCAAGTAGCAAAATCATTCACTTTTCAGGCATGTGTGTAATAAACTAGCTGTTATTAATCTCAGCAATTGGGGCAGCACCTCCTTTGCTGTACAGAGGCCTTGCCTCTGGAGAAGGTGCCCTCTGCTGACTCTCTGCCCTGCAGAACTTACCCACAACTCAGCCAAAGCTCTGGCTGTGTTATTGTGCCTTTGCATGTGTGGTGCTCATCTTCAGGATATGCTTGCAGCCAATAGCTTCCCGAGGAGGTGAGTAAAATCATCTGAGAAAAATCATTTTAGGTGTGGGATTTAATGATGTCTAACAAACTGTGAGCAGTGGGAGTGGGTAGGGTGGGGACTTGACAGAGACTTAGGGGTATTGGCTTGCGTGCAGACAGTCAGACAAAAGTGGTGTGGCTGCGTTGTTCCTTTGGGCACATTGTGTGAGCTCAGTGCTGCCTCAGTGGCTGATGCTTCATGGCCAGGCTGTCACTGATGTGCACATTGGCACTTTGTGAGCAGACAGGCTGTGGCTTATCAGCTCTTGGCAGTGCTGTGAGGGCTCTCATAGGTTGTTTCAGGTGAAAGTCTCAAGAGCATGCAAAACTGCCAAGAGAGTGAGAGTGTTTAGAATGATCTTATGTGCACTCAAGTGCATGCCCCTTCCCTCTTCAGAGAAAAGCAGCCTGCAGTGTTGTGAATCTTAGGTACTTAAAGGAGGATAACAGGAATATGGGACTGGTAATTAGAAAAAAACAGATGAACAAAATAATATGGGCAAGTGGTGATGGTAATAACAGCAAATTAATTCCCTATGAGGAACTAGATAAGAAATGTTCCCCTTCCTTTTCCTTTCCTTCCAACTCTGTACACTAAGGGATGTAGTGTCAATGCCATATGATAACAGTGAATTTTTTTTTTTTTTTATGTTCATCACCTTGAGGCACTTGGAGGCCATCAAGAGCTGATTTACTGAGTTTGTTTTTCCTGTCCCAGCTGACTCTTCAGTTCCACTTTCTCTTCTCTGTCCTGTATACCACTGATCCTGGTCTTCCCTCCCCATTTCCTCAGATCTACATGCACCTCCGCTGCTACAGCTGCCCAAACGAGCAGCGCTACATCGTTCGCATCCTCTTCATTGTGCCCATTTACGCCTTTGACTCGTGGCTCAGCCTCCTGTTCTTCACCAATGACCAGTACTATGTTTACTTTGGGACAGTTCGGGACTGCTATGAAGGTAAGGAGGGGTCAGACAGGAAATGGGGGAGGTGGGAAGAACTTTGGCTTCTGGTGGGGCATATGGCTTGCTCAGAGACTGAAAATCATAGAATCTTATGATGGTTTAGGTTAGGAAGGACCTTTAGAGATGAGCTAGTGCAATGGCATCTTTCACTGGATCAGGCTGCTAAAAGCCCTGCCCAACCTGACCTGCTCCCTTACTGGCTTCTGAGCATGACAAGAAGTGTTGAGCCTTACCTACAGTGTTCTGTAGAGGCAAAGCTTATGATTTTCCTTGCTTCAGGAGGGTGTGAAGCAAAAAATCTGGTTTTGGCTGGGTGGTTAAAGCAACGTATTGGTTAGTTTGCTCTTCCAGGTCTTGAAACAACACTTACTTAGCAGCCAGACACTTGCTTT
This sequence comes from Phaethornis superciliosus, assembly GCA_023637945.1. Taxonomy (NCBI): domain Eukaryota; kingdom Metazoa; phylum Chordata; class Aves; order Apodiformes; family Trochilidae; genus Phaethornis; species Phaethornis superciliosus. Next base: position 59,654,286 of record JAJQWJ010000001.1, on the reverse strand, counting down.
GTCCTGTTTTCCTGGTGCACTTTCTTGGGAATGTATTCTTCTGGTCCCATCCAGTGGCCGCTTTTGTGATGACCTGGGGTAGCATAGCCACCATGTGCTGGTGTTGGTGAGGTGTGAAGTGCTTTGGAGGAGATAAACTGCAGGATACAGGGTGATGTGTTCAGGATGAGTTACTGATGGCTTCTTTTTCAGTTATCTGCTGCAAGTGATACTATCTTTTTATGAAAGGGAAACAGTTACTCTCCAATAAATGCTGTCTAAACTTCCCCCCTGATTTCATCCAGAACGGAGTCTTCTATCCATCCAGCAGGAGAAACTGCACTCCAGCAGTGTATTTTTGAGGACAGCTTATTGCCATATCTTTGTTAAATCATAACTTGCTGGTGCAGTTGTTTTGGTGAGATCTGCATTGCAGACAGGTGCCCCTGGCCATATGAACAAGTTAATCATTGGAAGGGACCATCAAGGCCTCCTGCACATCTGTGACAATGCTCTGAGACGGAGCAGCAGATGGCAAACATGCACACGTGGTTCAGAAGGCAGCTTTGTTCAGTCTGAGTTTTTTTCTTCTCTCCTTCCCCACCCTTCGTGTGTATGTAGGTCTAGCAGGAAGCCTGCTGCTTTGAGAAACTCCTCTCCTAGTAACAGCCAGTATTCCTCTGCCTTGCTCAGGGAGCTTGCAAACATCTGAGCATCTGCTCAGAAGGCAGCCCATGCTCTGGGAATCGTCTCAGGTGGAGGTGTAAGCACCTTTGGTCAGCAGATTCTCTCCCTTGCATTTTCTGGGGACTGCTTTGAAACAGCCTTTTTGTTCTCTGCCTTCCCTTGCTATCCACCCAATAATTTTATTTTTTTTAAAGGTATTATGTTGCAAAGTGGGCGGAGCTCTGTAAGGGAACAGGGGGAGAAGACCCTGTTAATAAATTTTGAAAGGTGTCTTGGGCTGTTAATGAGCTCCATTTCACAGTGTGTGTTAGAATGGTCGTATTTTGATGTGGCTCTTTCATGTCACTGCTTCTGTACAAATCCGGGTACCAGTAACAATGAGACAAGTAGATTTTTTTTTTTTGTCTTGACATCATGGGTATCATCTGAATGTGGATCAGAAACAGAAGAAATTTTTGCTGGTGTGGTTAGATTTGGTAGTTAGCATTCATTTGTTTTGGGGATGGAAGGGCAGTTATTTCCCCCTCTTTTTTTTTTTTCCCCCTCTGATGTCATCTCTTCCTTAGTGCTTTGGAATGGGCAGATGGTATTGTAATGACCACATCAGAGGGCAGGGGTCAGTGGAGGACAATAGGAAAAGCTCAGCTTTTCTTCCTCTGGGTGCTGGAGCTGTCAGCTAAGTTGCAGGAAAATTGAAGGCAAAAGGGGGTTACCACAGTTATTTAAATTACTTTTCCATGGTTGGTGTTTTCTCTCCTAATTAAGGCTTTGGTGAAATTATTGCTGTGTGAACATACTTAACTTTGTTCAATAGCAAGGATTACAGATGGAAGAACAATATTTCAATTAAATACATAGAAGCAGATATACCACTGGCTTTTATGTGCTGTGGCATTATTGCCAGCTAGGCACGTCTGCAATCCATAAATATAATGTTTTGAGACCATGAGCATTTTGGGGAGTGTTGAGTACCTCCTTTCCAGGGCATAGTTTGAATGCTTGTAGAAGAATTAGAATTGATGTCTGTCTCTGACTTTAGAAGTTCATCCATGTGGGATAATTGACCTCAGGTCTAATAACTGGCTGCTTGGTGAGGTCAGCTTCTCAACACTGTACATTATGAGGCTTTTGTTCTTATTTCAAAGTTCCACAAGACTTCTGTTTCCATCCCAAGTAATTTTCTCTTGTTATTATGTCAATACTGGGGACCAAAACTAGGATTTGGATGTTGGTATTCCAGGGAATGTCCAGGTACAGAGTATCATAGAAAATAACATTGAAGGAAGGGTCAGATGGTCTGTCAGCCCCAAGACTGTATGTGACAAACTTAGGAGGACAATCCATGCCCTTGAAAGTCTCAGTTGTCTGAGGGTCCAACAGCAATTAAAACAGGTCAACAGAGCAGCAGACAACACATTACAGGCTTACTCCATGCACAGTTAAGTGGGTTTGGATGCCATGAAATGGAAATGTGTCTGTAGTTATGGTGAGAGCCCTCCCCACAGTGTTGTCACCTCAGTTTATATGGATCAGGAAAACTGAGCCTCAAAGAGAGTTGAAATGGGGCAGAGAATTAGCCATTGGTCTGAGGTTTTTTTCTTGTCTGTACCAGGTTGATCAGGAACGACAGAAAAGAGCTGGCCCAAGAAAAAGGTTCTTCAGTAACTTCAGTAATTCAGTAAATTTCAGCTTTCTGAGGAATTGAAGTACAGAGTCTGGTTTTCAAAAATCTCCACCAGACATGAAAACAGTTTCACTGATTTGTTTAAACCCTGTTTCTCCAACTGTTACATCTATAATCTGATAACCTTGGAGAGAGAAACTGTGTTCATCACCTAAGAGGTTAAATGCAGGAGATAAGATATGGCTGATGGATCAGAGTTGATTTTTCCAAATTACTTAGTAATGTCCTGGAATAATGCACAGGAACCCTGTGCATCTTACAGGTGCCAAGTAAAACAGAGACTGAGCACAGTTTTAACTAGTTCTGTGACCAAAGCTTTTGGCATGAGTCATGGAGCTGGCCAGGGACCTTGGCCAAACTCCAGTTCAGATAGTCTTGTGAGTGCTGAGGTAGGATGATAAATGCAGTGAAAATAATCTGGAGTGCTTTGAAGGGAAAGATGCTGCATAAGCAGTCCCTGCTAATGTTTGGTCTCTTGCCTGTACTTTTGGTCCTTGCACCTGTTTTGAAGTTGGTTGTCATTTTGCTCTGATTGATGTCTTTGCAGCCTTTGTAATATACAACTTTCTCAGCCTCTGCTATGAGTACTTGGGAGGGGAGAGCTCCATCATGTCTGAGATCAGAGGGAAACCAATTGAGTGAGTATTTACTGTGCTTGCAGCATGACGCTCTCCTCCTTCTGTGCCTGTCTGTTGTGCCTCTGTCCTTGCCTTGAAAAACTGTGTCAGGTGGCAAATGTCTGCTGGGACTGGGCAGCATGGGTGGTGATGATGATTTACTGGTACCCTGTTCTGAGACACATCAGGCTGATCACATCCTCTTAGGCAAGCTGGACTGATTCACAGCTTTTCTAGACACCTGCCTACTCCTTTATTTCTTTTCTCATTCCCTTCTCCTCCTTTAAATCTTTTCTATCTTCAACTGGTGGTTTGTGCTTTCTCTGCAATCGTGAGTTTCTCTCCATGCTACTCAGCTAAATAGAAAAATAAAAAAAGAAAAAGGTCGGAGTGTAGAGTCAGGATGTTGTTTTACACACATCTCTGAAAGAGGGTATGGCTGTAACTGTAATGGTTGCAGAAAGCACCAGTGCTGAAACTTTGCTACAGACAAGTAGACAAAGAAAGTAGGAATCTTGCACTCTAGCCCAAATCTTGCATCTGAACCTTGTCACCTTGTGTTGGCTCTTTCAGGTCCAGCTGTGTATACGGGACTTGCTGCCTGTGGGGAAAGACCTATTCAATTGGATTCCTGAGGTTCTGCAAACAGGTATGGGCTGGGGGACCTGTGCTGTCCTCTACAAGTGGATAAAGTGTGTGGGTGGCAATGGTGCCTTTTGCCGCTGAACACATTGAGAGAGGGTTTAGGATATTGTTTTGAGCAGCCTGCAGACTGCTGAGAAGAGAGGATGTTTTGGGGTTTGTTTGTTTTGAATTATAACGTTTTATACTCAACCTCACATCAGGAAGGCCTTAGGAAAAGACTCCTGGATTTGATGTTAGTCCTGGGAGAAACTGATTTCCTCTTCCCTCTCTGGGTTGCAGAGATCCCAACTTTAAGAAATTGGTGGCTGTGTTGTGTTGCAGACACCTCGAAGTTGAGTAACAGCCTCCTGAATTACCAGTGCTGCTTTGTGGTTTGGAGTTGAGGAGGGGGTGGAGGTTAAGCATGACACAATGCTTTGTAGGAGGAATGGGGTATTGCTCACTGTGTGTGTCTGCCTCTGCTGAATTGGGTATGTTGAGGGGGAGGGAATGGGAGAGATAGAAACCTTGATACTGCTCTTGTCTGCTCATCCTGGGTCAGTCACCCCTGGCTGCCATAAAACAGCAGGTGAGTTTCAAGGCTTTGCTCACTTGCAAAAATGAACATGTGAGGTTTCTCTGGAGACAGCATGGAGCAGGCTTGGTTCTTTGAAAGTGCTCAGGTCATAGGAATTTGAGTCACTAGCTCTAGATATCTGCCCTGGCTTCCACATCATTTCCCATCTTTTATGTTTTAGCAATATATAGGAACTTCAAAGGTACAATGCAGCCTCATAGTAGCATCCAGTGTTGATCTGTGCAGCAGAATTGGCCTTTTTCAGAGGACCACATATTTCTCTTCTCTGTTATGTTTGTCTCTCTCCCATGTTCTGTCCTCATGGCTTTCCTGTTTTCTTTCCTGATACTTTACTTTCTAATCTGCTCCCAGTATGCTGCTTCACGTGTCTCCTGGGCTTCATTTGTACACCCTTTGTTTGATTCCATGCATTACTAATTCTTTTTGCTCCTAATGTTGACTTTTAAGTATGCCATAAGGAGGTGTAACACCTATCAAGGTGCATGGGTGCTGGAGAAATAATTTCCCTTAGCTTTCCTTTTTCTCATGTCCCACAGCATCTGACAGTTATCTGCACATTGGTTGCACCTGGCTGTGAAAGTTTTTCACAACACTGAAGGCAAGAAGCACTTTTTGAGAGGGACTGTGTATGTGGGGAGGTGTTCTACTGGCTTCTGCAAGGCCTCAGCTCATTTGATAATGCTGGCTTAGGTGGATATCTTGCTTTGGCATTGCTTCTATCTGACAACAGTTCTAGTCAGGTCTCCCCTTTGCAAGCTGCTAAGTCTGCTGTGGAGGCTGTGGGGGAGATGTCTTGCAAAGGGATGTTTAAATACATGCCTTTCTTGTCTCAAGCTTAAATGTTGCCTTGGTGAGAAATCTTTGACACCAAGACTCCATTTCTGGTACTTCTAGACTTCAAAGTTCACTGGCTGACACCTTCAAAGGCAAATTCCTGGGAAAGCTGCTGTGAAAGGACAGCAGAGTATATCTCAATGGTGATCTGTGTGGTATCCACCATCAGAGACCTAATAGTGACCTTCCAGTACTTGAAGGGAGCCTACAGGAAGGCTGGAGATGGACTGTTTGCAAGGGCCTATGGTGATAGGGTGAGGGGCAATGGTTTTAAGTGAGGGAAGAATAAATTTAGATTGGATGTGAGGAAAAACTTTTTTACCATGAGGGTACTGGAAAAATGGAACAGGTTGCCCAAGGAGATAGTTGAGGCGTCATCCCTGGAGATATTCAAGGTGAGAATTGGCAAGGGTCTGAGAAATCTGATCTACTTCAGTATGTCCCTGCTTACTGCAGGGGGATGGGACTAGAAGACCTTTAGAAGTCTCTTCCAACCCAAATTATTCTACAATGATCAGGAAGAAGAATGTGCTGGAAGGAGCACCTTGCCCATTTTATCCCTCTTAGCATCTCCATCACTCCTGTTGCCTCCCACCACCACATGCCTATTTTCTGCTCTTTTTAGCCCCTTTTGTCCTGGAGGAATCTCTGTTTTATAAACATCCCTTCTTTCCACCTTCACCACACCCCAAGCTGTTCTCATGCAGGTGCTTCCTGTGGGCCTGTCAGTCTGCCTGCATTGCCACAGCCCTCCAGCAGCTGGGTAGTGGGCTGGTGGCTGCAGTGTAAAATCTCAACAGTTTTCTTTCCTTAAAAGATGTCATGATCAAGATTCTTTGCTGGACCTGTGTCTGGTGACTCTCACAGCTGGGTCACACACCATCCATGTGCTTCTGGTATGCCATAGCATCTTCTAGGGAAGCAACTAAAATTAGGATGTGGTGGTTTGGATTGCAGGGAAATGGTTAAAACATCCCCAGATTGGAAGGAGGGGAAGCTCAGAGGACAGGGTTGTTTACGAATTAGCTTGACCTTTTCCAGTTCACATATTTACAGTGACTCACTAACTGGCATGTGCTGGGGTTTTTAATCTCCTTGAAGTCTTATGACCACTAACAAATTACATTGTATCCAAAGCAATAATTTCTGTCTGGTTTTGCCTTCTTTCCATGCACAGCCCTCTCCACATGTGAGCTCAACACCTGCCCAGGTTCTTCCAGCCTGCTTCAGGGAGGCATGGGTGACATTTTTAGGGTCACAACTCTGCTGTCTTAGAACCTTGGAGTCCAGTCTCCAGAAAAATGAAGTTGCTTTGAGAGAGGAGGAGTCCCAGTATGAGCAGTGGTTTATATTGGCAGAATAGATAGAGCTGATCCCAAGCAAGTGCTCTGAAACCTTTGGGGAGCTTCAGTAAAGGTCATGTGGGTGACAACTGAGTAGCTGTCTGGCAATACACACTGGTGACTATACAAAATGCTTTAACATGTTGGAAGCTGCAAAAGTTCCTCCTCAAAAAGCTGTGTTCCCCTCCTGTCCAGGGGACCATCTTGCCTCAGAAGTTGCCATCTTTATGGCAATTATGGATTGGAGTTTGTGTCCCTTTCTGTTATTCCTTTGCTAAACTTGCTCTGACTGTACCAGAACACCGTGTGGTATTTTTATTTTATTTCAGACCATCACCAAGCATATATGTGCTGCACCACAGCCTGTGAAAGAGACCTCTAAAAGAGAGTAGCTGAGCAGTTTCAAAGAGCAGCCGAGAGGAAGGTTTTTCTTCCTATCCTGGACAAGGAGATAGCAAATGCACTTCTTCTGAATCTCCTTTATCTTCTGTTGGGTGCTGCAGTCCTCAGGCTCAATCAGCAAGCAGTAGGCTCAGGCCTTGTGTTGGGGTTGGATCATGTTGTGTTGTTGCGCTGTCCCGGTGGAGACACTGTCATGGTGATTGTTTGGATACTTGGCCTGTTGGATATCCTGTCTTCTCATTCCTCCTCTCTCATTCCTGTAGGCTACCCTGCAGTTCTGTGTGGTGAAGCCCCTCATGGCAATCAGCACAGTCATCCTTCAGGCCTTTGGCAAGTACCAGGATGGTGACTTTGAGTAAGTTTGTTTGTCTAACAAGCATGCCTCCTTCCCCCTTCTCTGCCCAGCTCTGCTTCTGGTTGGTGCGTGTGCTAGGCCACGGGAAAATTTAGGGGGACAACATGGGCTGAACATGCACGTGAGGAAAAAGCAGCAGGAGTAAGCCTGTTGGCTTCAGATTTTTTCTGCCTTGGTTTGGGAGAGAGAATGGGATGGGGGCACAGGAAGGAAATGGAGTCTTAGAACTTTCCAATGACAGCAGCAAGGGGGAAAGATCATGCTGAAATTTCAGGCATTCATATATCTTCTCTTTTCAGTGTAACCAGTGGCTACCTCTACGTGACGATCATCTATAACATCTCTGTCAGCCTGGCATTGTATGCCCTCTTCCTTTTCTACTTTGCCACACGTGAGCTGCTCAGTCCCTACAGTCCAGTCCTCAAGTTCTTCATGGTGAAGTCAGTCATCTTCCTGTCCTTCTGGCAAGGTGAGCTGCTTTTCCCTTCCCTTGTTAGGCACAAAGAGATCTCTGTAGGGGCTCAGATAGCTAGACTTGATAGAGCAGATACTGAGTAATAGCCAGAATGTCCTTCTGTATTATTGATGTATTTGTTTTATGGCCTGTCATTGCTTTTCTCTAGGAAACCTGTTTTGCTCATTTTCACCTTTGCTGCTGTGCTCCTGAATCCTCACTGTTGCTCTGTGTGTGGATGTGCACGTGCTTTTCTGCCTGGCAAAATCAGCTTTTTGCATGAAGAGTCCTTCACAATCCTGGAACAATTGTAAAGCACAATCTGCCAACATTTTATCTGCATGCTGCCATCTTATTGATTAAAGTGGCACATCTAAAAAAATTTTAGTACTTTTTTTTAGTGCTCTATAAATAAAATTTTTATGGAATGTCTGTGATTCATGTGAAGCAGCAAGCTGGCTGAACACAGCGTCTGCTGCTGCAGAACCACCACCGAGGGGAAGGACATCCACAATTAGCTACACGTGATGCAGAGGCACATTCAGAAAGCTGAAATTCCACCTGAGCTTAGTACTTCTTACTAATTGGCTCTAAGCATTTCCCTGTTCAATGCCCTACTTAGGTTTACTGAGTTGCACTTCAAAGACTCATTGAGGAGGAACTTAGGTGGAATTCAGGCTGCTGGGAGTATGGTCCATCCTCCCTGTCTACAGACTAACTAATAGGCTGTCTAGTTTATTATCTCAAGTGATCTGGTCACACGATTTCTGCCTTCTCTGGAATTCTTCAGCCACCTTGATATGGACTGGGAGAAACATCTTTCTTGCAGTGGTGTATCAAAATCACTTTATGCTTAAATGAAAAGTTCTGTTACTTCAGTTTTTGCTCTAGCTAGTGGAAGTGCTGAGATCACAGAAGTGCTCACAGGAATATTTGACTGCTTCTTACCCTTTTGGTCTCTATAAAGTCCTGCAGCAGCTAGCTCCACAACTTATGCATCAGTTGAGAACAGAAGAGGGTTAGTGTTTGAACAATCTTTGCTTGAATGCATTTGTCTCATTTATTCCTCTTGTTTCTGTTGCACAAATGGGTGTAGATGGGTGTATCTAGCCTGCTTTGTTTGTAGCTCCTATGTTAAATGGATTTGCAATTAGGACACAGAGAGCACACAGATATTTCACTTCCTTACAGTTACTACGCAGTCGTGTTTTCTGCACATTTACATGAGTTTGTTGCTTTGTTTAGGGATGCTATTGGCCATCTTGGAAAAGTGTGGTGCCATCCCCAAGATCCACTCTGCCAATGTGTCCGTGGGTGAAGGCACAGTAGCTGCTGGGTATCAGGACTTCATCATTTGTGTGGAGATGTTCTTTGCAGCCATCGCCCTGCGCCATGCCTTCACATACAAGGTGTACGCGGACAAGAGACTTGATGCTCAAGGTAGGAAATATGCCAGCACCTGTGTCCTGTCTGTTTGGTAGCAAGACTGGGTGGAGGCTGGTCTGTCTGGTAGCCAATACACTGATATGGCTCCCACAACCTGAAGGCTTGGAAAATGTCACATCCCCTTCTCCATGGTGTGTGAACAGATGAGTTGCTCAATGGCTCTGCAGAGCAGAAACCTTGCCTGGATTGCATTGTTCTCTTTTCAGTTCCCCAGTATGCCACCCACGACAGCTTGTTGCAGACCTGAGGGCTGCAAGAAGTTGCATCCTTTTGGTAGAGTGGGTTTGTCCTTCCTCCTGTCTCCCCAGAGGGGAACTCCATTGCTCCAGATTGTGCAACAGACTGAAGGCAGGAGGGACAGGGCCTGAAACAGGCTTTGTTTTGAATCTGGCTCAGGAAGATGGGGCTGTGCTTTGGCAATATGTTTGTCTTGAAGGAGGAGGATCTTCCTGTAATGGCTTTGTGAGGGCTGGGCTGCTACAAGTCTTATTCCACAGAAGAGGAAGGTAGATGGTATCTCTAGGAAAAGGTGGATCTTGTGCCCAAACTGTGCAATTACATTAGTATTCTAAAAAAAAAAAAAAAAAAAAAAAGTTTCTTTCTTGATGAGAGGAGTCTTTGCTGAGGTGTGGGAAGACAGCAGCCTTTGGGCAGGGTTCCTGTAGGTGATCTGTCCATCCCAGTGGGGTTGGAAGGACAGTGGCCTTAGCTGAGGAGCTCTGATCTGTGGGTGATGAAAGGGTAAACTGCTGGCCAGTACAGTGGGGGATGATTCGGTGGTGGGTCTTGTTCAGTTCTTGTTATTTCCTCTCCTTCTTTCTGTCTATTTCTTCTCTCCCTTTTATTTCTCCTTTGCTTTGGCCACTGGTCCCTGATGCAGCTGTTCCATCATACGGGCCATACGGTAGGTACAGCATGCTCTCTGTGTTTGTCTCTGTTGATTTTAACTGAGATGCAGTTCTGTCCCAATTCCCAGTCTGCCTGCCGTGTCTCTTGTTCCCCCTTCCTTGTGGGTCCACACAGCTGCTTTAATGTTGTCTGGATCATAAGGTATTAAACAGCCCCATGGGCAGTGGCATAACATGTAGTTTTAGAGTATTTCTGTCAGGACTATGTGAATCTCTCTCAAAGGAGCTGCAGAAGCTCTCAGGAGAGCTGATTTGCTCTCTCACCCCAGCCTGCCTTCACTTTCATAATTGCCACAGATGATCAGCATGCTCTGTGGAGTTCATCCCCAGAACTTGAGCAGAGCCAGAATCCCATGCCAGAAATGGGACATAGAAGCCACAAGAAACAGCATCTCCAAGAAGGATGCCCAGCCTTCATCTGTGCTCCGCACTAGGGTGGGACAATCTCCAACTCTTGCTTCCTTCACAGCATCACTGTCACACCCTCCACTCGTGGGGTGGTTTTGGCCCTCGTACTGCCTGTTCCCCTCCTTTGTGCTGCTTTCCACTTACACGGTCTCTTTCCTGTGGGCACTTTGATACCACCTCTCAGCCTAATTTCCAGTGAGTGGGAATGGCAAATATAATTTCTGCTATATTTTTAGATTTCCCTTTGATTTTGTCTTCTGAAGCACCTCCCTACCTGACTGCCTTTGTTGCTCACGCAGGCCAGCACAGGTAGTGTGTAGTGGAGGCTGTTGCTGTGGGTATGTCCCATCCTCATGGCATGTCCCCTGGTTGGTGCTGGTGGTTTCACTTAGCTAGCAGTGGCTGGATTTAGAAGCAGTACTGGTAAAACTTGACACCATTTGTGTGACGTTTCTTCAGCAGCTGCTTAAGGGAGTCTGTAAGATAACTTTTGCAGGATCTAGGAGTGCATGTTCCCTGTTCTCCTTACCTTTGTGTTAAGGCTGTGGTGCAGACAGCATATTCTTCACTTGTTCCCTCCCCATCTTACTCCAACAGGTCGCTGTGCTCCCATGAAGAGCATCTCCAGCAGTCTCAAGGAGACCATGAACCCCCATGACATTGTCCAAGATGCAATCCACAACTTCTCCCCAGCTTACCAGCAGTACACTCAGCAGTCAACACTGGAGCACGGTCCCCCCTGGCGCAATGGCAGTCACATTATCTCACGCTCCCACAGCTGCTCGGGTGCCCGTGACAACGAGAAGACCCTCTTGCTGAGCTCTGATGATGAATTCTAGGAGAGGAAACTGCCAGCAGAGGCTGTCATTTTCCTTCTTATCTTGTTTTTTCTATTTTTTTTTTTAATTTATTGAAGCAGAAACTCAAAAGTCGTATCACTTCCTAGAGAGTGCAGATTGCAGCAGTGGGCGCTTCCCATTAGCTTATGTGGATACAGACACAATGAGCAGTGTGGAGGTGAGGGAATGGCCAGGACTCCGTTCTTGAGCCCATTCCTTACAGCAGCAGTCAACTGGAATTAACTGAAGTAAAGTTCCAGGGCTTGGGGCTCTGGCCTCCCACACCTGCCTAGTATGGTGTGGAGTATGACTGACCAGAGCCTGGAGTTGTGGCCAAAAATGTTTTGGTTTTTTCCAACTGGACAACCTGACTGCTTTGTATTTCTTTTCCTGAATGGCTGATGTAGGCAGTTTTGTTCCCCAGCTCCTTGGTACTAACTTCTCTGTGATCCTTGAGTAACGGGATTAGGATGCAGTGATTCCTGAGGACCAGACTGGGGATTGGTCTCTCTATAGCCATTGACTTGGACACTTTGTCAGGTACATCTTCCCCACCCTCCTAAGCACCTGATTGTGCAGTCCTGTACTTGAGTGAGCAAGGGGGAAAAGGACAGGACTTCCTTCCTGTTCCTCCTTTCCCAGGATCCCCCCTGCTCCCCATCAAAGCTGGTGCTTGCTGAAGCTCAGGAGGGATGGAATTACTGTCTCAAGGGCAGGGTTTTCTAATCACCAGCTATCCAAGCTTCCCATCTCCCCTGTGACCCTCCTTACTGAAGGGTCTGTCTTTTGCTAACAGGGCTGAAGACTGGCTATGATAGGCGGTTGGAAATTTGTAGAGCTCTGGCCCTTCCACCCCTCTTTGGGAAAGGAAGATACGTAACACTAAAATATTTTTTCTTCTTGTTTACTGTCCCCCAGCAACATAGCTGCGCCTCTTAAAGGTGTGGATTGCACCAGGTAGCTGCCAGAGCAGGTCCAGGTCTCTCACAGGTCATTCTCCCCATGCTAATCATCACTGACTTTCCCTCTGAGCTGCACAAGTTTTGCCCTTAGGGTAGAGTATTCAGGAAGGGACATTACACACTTCTCTTTTGCTTTTTATCACTATAGCTGGTACAGGCCAAACTGGAGCAGACTTGAAATCTAACATGACCTGCCTGGCTAAAATTGTCCTTATTTTCACAGGCAGCAGTTGCTGCTGCTACTGCTGCTGCACATTATCACAGGCCCTGCAGCAACTGCAGCGCTATCAAGGATGAATCCAGCATCTGTGGGAGTGGGAAAATGAAGCTTTTGTTGGGTTTGGGATTGCCCCCTAGGTATTTACTGGAGCTGAAACGAAAATGATCCCTCTGTACATCTCTCCAGGAAATGCCTCTTGCTTGCTTGCTTAAAATTGGCGAGGGGAGGATGTGGGAGCACACTCAAGTGCCATAGGTCAGGTGCCCCTACCCCCAAGCAAGAAGCACAATGGAGAGGTTGGAGCAAGCTGCTGTCTTGTGCTTGGCTGTAGTTTCTCTGTTCCTCTCCTGCTTGATGCCTCTCCTGCTATCAGCAGACCTGCATATTTTTGAATTGCCCCTCACTGCTCCACTAGGAGCACTGGTGTCTGGTTTACTGCCTGAGGTTTAGCTTCTCTCTTGTATCCTAACCTACGTGCTTGCACAGCCACTTTCTCAGAAGTGACTGTGAGACAAGAGCTCCTCATTTCCTCAGTGCCCCTTCCAGAAATGTGGGCTCAGGAGCAGGGGAGAGGCAGGTTTGCTTTCTATTTTGAGTGTAAGGTAGGGGAAGGCTTACAAAAAGTGTTTCCTTCCATACTCACCTTTCTAGGGAGATGATGAAGCAGGTGGGAGCAATGGGCCTGACCCTTGGGGGAGCTGGAGACAGGTTCAGTGGATCCAGCAGCTTCTGTGCTGCTGGAATTCCCCATTTGCACACATCTGGTGATGCCGTGCAGTTTCTTAATGCTTTTCCAAAATCTGTCACTGCTTAAACGGAAACGCAGTTGCTATCTGCCAGGTTTTGTGCGGCCTTGGTATAAAACCCCTCCTCATGTCATAAACCATCTGGAAGGCAGGGCTTAAGATGGAAAGGGCTGTCCTTCCATGGCTTTGATAATAGTCCTTCAGTGTGAGGTATGTATCTTAAACTTTCCCTCACTCTTAGGGAAGTGGGGCATGGGATGTGATCCCTTCCTCCCTTCCCTTGCATTTGCAGGCCTTGATAACATCCCAGTGTCATGTAGCTGGTGGCTGTCCCCAGCCTTTTTTGCACTGGGTGGCCAAGATCTGAAATCTCTGGGCTTGCCCCATTGAGCTTGAAGATAATCCAGGCTCGGGGAAGCGTTTTTTTTAAAATTATTTTTAAATGTATGCTGCATATATATGCTGTGCAGAGGATCTGGATATTCTCAAAGCTTCCTGTATGTAGTGGTTAAAGTATAAATAACCCTTTTGCACTAGCTGCCTTTGGAAAAGCCTGATGAAGAACTAGCACCCAAACAACAGCCAGCTGCCATGCATTATAATTTTATATATAATATATATATATTTTTAACACCACACAAAATCATCTCTGAGCTTCCTGCTCTCCCTCACAACAGATAACTGCCAGAGCAAGGACTGGCTCTGAAGCTGCTCTGGCTTGGAGAAACAAATAGAAGACCCAGAGCTTGAGGCCAAGGCATCCATGGTCTTGCAGGTCTGCTTGCAGTAACCCAGGGCCCCAACAAACATACTGGTTCCAGGGGTAGGCCCTTGGAGCTGCTCTCCCTCACCTGCTTCCCTTTTCCTTCCTTCCTTTTTGTTTACCATGTAACATACCCATGGGATTTGTTTTATTATTTTTCCATATAGAGTAGCTCTTTGTATATAAACAACTGAAAAAAATGTATGATAAATAAGACAGAGTCACCTAGTTTTGTACCTATTGTGTTTAACTGATGTGAGCTCAGCAACAAGCCGCTCTCTCTATTTTGGTCTTTGTGACGTTATACTCTGCAGAAATGAGCAAATATGATGACAAATAAAAATATAGAGATAATATAGATTGTACTTAAGCTGCCTCTGCGTGTGCTGTCTGGGTGATTCCTCTGAACTGATTTTGAGGTTTTGCTTGTTGCACAGGGGCTGAGGCTTAGTGGGTCAATTGGTCTTGTCCTCCTAGGCCTCAAGAGGAAAGCTGCCTGTGTGCACAGGAACCAATGGAGAAGGAGCGTTGCAGCAGCATGAGGCTGCAAGATCACTGATAGGAGGGGCAAAACCCATTTGCCAAAACCTGGAGTAGAAACAAGTCCTGATCTTGAGCGCTCATTTTACGTAAATGTAAAATCCTGTGAGTGCTGCAAGCTGCCAGGAGGCTGGGACCTGAGTGTCAGGGGACATGCTCATCACTTCTACCTTGGCTCCAAGGAAGAATGGTTTTTCCCCATAGGTTTCACCTCCAGGTAAGACATTTGCCAGGCTTCCTTCTCCTTCTGCCACCCATAGGTGCAAGCTCTGTTTCCCTCCTCGCTGTTCCTGAGTCAGGCGGTGAGGTCACTCAGCAGAGAAGCTTTTGGGTAGAGCTGCCCTAGTTGCACCTGCCTCTCCTGCACTGTTCCAAGGTCAGCCTGGAGGGAAATTTTCTAGCAAAAAAGTATTATCTTTCCTAGAAAAAGCTGACTCAGCACAGCTGAACTCCTGAAAGCAAGTCCTTTGGGGTGGGGGGTGTATTAAGTTTGCTTATAGAGACCTTTTCTTCCAGAAACTATAAATCTGTGCTTGTTCTAAAAAGTCAAGGGCTGTCTCCTTATCCAGTCTTGTCTGGACACTTTCTTGAACATGTCTTGCAGCAAAGCTAGAGGGAGCTAGAAAACCTGGTCTCAGAGGTACAGGTCTGTCCCGAAGTTCAAATGACCAAACACACTCTGACTGTGGAAAAAAACAAAAACAAACTTACTTTATTTGTAAAGTCTACAAAATACAGAGGAGTCGGGTAGGACACATACTGTAAGTCAGAAAATAAATATTTTTTTTTTGCTCTATATAAGATAAAATGTGATTTGCATATATAAAATATAAAGTACGGCTCTGTACCAACATCCTGGCTGTGCCGAGAGGCGGAATGGCAAAGAGGACGTGAAAATAACTTACGTTCGTGCAATAAATAAACCCGAGAGGATTTAGGGTGGGGGATGAGAACCACAGTGCCCCTTCCATGAGTGGTGGGGGCTTCTCGCAAGGGAGGGATGGAGGCTGCAGCCGAGGGTGGCTGGCGTGGCAATGCCCGGGCAGGGGCAGAGAAAAGGGATGGGGGGGGGGGGGAGAATCATCTATGGTGGTGGATACCAAGAAGGTTCTTACCTCTTGTTACCTTCCCCATGCTGCCTGCATTTAGCAAACCCAACTCTTTAGCATTTCTGCCTGCTGAAGAGCTGGTTGTCCTACATGGGTGTCCAAGCTGGATGAAAACCAAAGGGAGGAGCCTACCTGTCAGCCAGGCAGTTCCCAGGAACAGGGATGCTCTCCACCTCTGCTTCCCACCTCCTGCACCTCCACTCCTCTGTCTCTACAGCATTTCTGGTGCTTGGGGGGCCAGCAGCATCTGTTTGTTGTGGGGCTGTGCTTGGTGGGGCTGTACAAGCCAGCCTGTAATGAGCCAAACTGTGTTTATCTCTGCTCCAGCTGCCTCTGCTTCCTTCCTGCCAGCGCCTCTGTGTTTTGGAGACACCCAGTCAACTGGGCTGAGTGTCCCATAGGCAGGAAGAGGTGTGAAGGATGTGCTTGATGAAGATAAAATAGCACCACTGCTTTTCCTCCTTGCCTACAACAGCCTAGGCTGACCCTCTCACATCCCCCAGCTCTCTCCTGCCTGAGGGTCCCTTCTCCATCACCGTTACCTGTAGGTTCCTGGCAGCACCACAGGCTGCCACGGTGCTTTCCCATCTCACTACCTCTTGCCAGCCACTTTCTCTTCCCTTCTGACCTGCTGCCTTTCCTCACAATCTCCATAGGCTCCAGACCTGCTGCCACCTCCCTGCTCCAGACACAGTCCAAGTTGCAAGGACAATGCCAACCCACTCTCCATCATATCTATTCTACATCTAACCTCACTGTGAAACCTCTCTCCTGATTTCCCTTCCTGGCATGTGCTCCTGGGATTGCCTGGCCAACAGTTAGCTCTACCATGTCCTGTCCTCCCAAAATAGAAGCACCTGGTGCTTTCCTGACAGCTTGGAGCCATGGGATGCCTCCCCACTGCTGCATGGGCTCAGCCTCTCCTGCCTGCACCCCTCAGGATGCCAGGACAAGGGGCCTGCAGCAAGGGATGGGGCTGGGTCAGACAGAAGGGGGCTGTGGAGCTTCAGGAGCCACCAGTGATGTCCTGTTCTCTGCCCCAGCACCCATGCTGCAGCAGCTCTCCTTCCACAAAGGAGCTGGAGACCAAGGGATGGGAGAAGGAATATTTCAGGCACAGATCCTGGTGGAAAGGAGGTCAGGGAGGGCATGGGAGGGTTTTTTGGGGAAAAGGCACCCCAGGGGGACCATGCCCAGCCAGCATGGGGGGGGACAGAGGCCGACACTAGGAATAGGCAGCCTGGTTGGTGCTGGACTTGACGATGGTGATGACGCTGGCGGTGGCCACCTTGGTGGTCGGCCCGTGGGTGGCCACACTGCGGGCAAAGCCCTGCAGGGCCTCGTACTTGCCACGGAGGGTGTCGAGCTCCAGGCGCATGGCAGCGTTCTCCCGGGCCAGCTTGTCCACTTCCCACTCCAGCTCCATCTTCTGCTTCTGCAGCTCTTCCTTCTGGCAGACGCGCTTCACCCGGCAGCTGGCGGCATAACCCCGGTTCTTCAGTGTCCGGCGGCGCTGCTTCAGCCTCGCCACCTCCTCCTTGGAGAGGCCCCGGAGGTGGTGGTTGAGCTCCCGCACTGACAGCCCCATCAGCTCCTCATCCGACAGCAGCGGGGTGTTCTCTCCCAGCTCCCGCTTCACCTGACAGAGAGAGGGGCTGTTATCCGAGACCCCCGAAACCAGACCTTTGTCCCCACACGAACCTCAGGTCCCACTGGTGCTCACCTTCAGGGCCTTGCTGGAGAGCCCGTCCGCAGCCATCCTTGCCTCACGCTGGCCCTGCTGAGCAGCCAGGAGAAAAGCTGGTTAGTGCCTACCCTTGCTCCTTGCCTGGGCAAAGAGGGCACTGGTTCTGCCCATATCCCCCCTAAACCAACTGTGTGACTCATCTCTGTGCCTTTAAAAATGAACGGAGTAATAATTAGAATTAAGAGTAATAATTACTTGGGGAAAAAAAAAAAAAATAATAAAAACGGGAGAAGGTTGGACCTCTCATCCCTTCCCCATTCCACCCCAAAGTGGCGAGGATGCCGCCTGCCCGAGGGACCCGAAACGTCCCAGTCCGGCTGCCAGGAGGCCAAGGATTCCCCCCGGAGGGAAAACCGGGACGAGATCCGCCCGAAGCCGAAAAGAAAGTAAAAGCAGCAACAGCCCCCCCGGGTCCAACCCTGGCGAAGCCACCAAGTAGGGACCCCGTGGAGATGCCACCCCCGACGGGCACCGCGTTTCCTGCGCACGGCTCAGGGGGCCGCAGGCTCCGGGGCGGAGGGGTCGGGGCCGCGCCCACGCAGCGTGGGAGGGCGGGCGGGCAAGAAGTGGCCTCTCCGTGATTCAGCAGCCCGGGGGGGAAAAGCCACCCAAGCGGCGCCCGTCCACTCGCTGCTGACCGGAGCAATGCATAGGAGAGCGGGTGAGGGAGAGGTCGGGCAGCCCGGGATGCAGCCAGGAGCCTCGCCCCGCCTCGGGGAGCCCCTTCCCCATTAGCCGAGCCCCTCGGAGGAGCAAGGGGAGCCAGGAACGCCCGCCAGTGAGTCGAGGAAGGTGGAGCCGGGCCGGATAGAAACTGATGCAATCCCCGCCGGGAAACCGGGGGAGCGGCGGCGGCTTCTTCCGAGCGGTGTCCGGGACTCCAGAGGGAAGCGCGGATTGCTCCCGGACACCCTCCCCCCACACCTCCCATCCGCCCCGCCCGCCCTCACTCTCCCCGCTCCCGACGGCGGCAGATCGGCCTCCAGCCGCTGCCGGCTCCCACCACCCTCTATTCCAAGGGCACCCTAATGGGGTCTCATCTCTCCCCTCCGTCCCGGCCCGTCCCTTACCGGGCGGCTGCGCTGGTCCCGCGGGGCCGCTGCGGGTCGGGCGGCGCCTCCAGCCCCGCTTCTCGGCGATTACTCACCCGCGGATTCTTTTCATTCATAAAAACACAGTCATGCGGTGACGTCACCCTCCGCCCCGCCCCTCGCCTCGCCGCCGCGCAGGGCGGGCCCTGCTCTCTTAAAGGGGCCGCTGCCCCCCTTGTACCGCCGGCTGACACCCCCGCCTCGCACGCTGCCAGAGTCACAAACGCACCGGAATGAATCCGCTCCCCTAAAACCGCCGGGTTTTTTTTTTTCACTAATTTCGGGGTGACCAACGCCCCAGGAGCAGCCCAGGCCCAGCCCCACCCCTCCCCCGCCCCTCACAAAGATGGCGCCCCCCGCCTCTCCACCGCGATGCCGCCGGCACTGACGCAGAGGAGCTGACAGTGCTAGTCCCGCCCCTCCCCCGGGATCGGCGTCGCTGATTGGTCCGTCCCGTGGGGAGCCGTGCGGTGATTGGCTGGCGGCGAGGCGGGCCGCGCGTGGGGAAGGCTGGGGGCCCGTCGTGCTCTGCGGACTTGGCCGCACCCCGGGTGCCGGGCCCGGCCCTGCCTGCCCGTGGGTCCGCCCCCTGACCCAGCCTCGCCCCGTCGGGCCTCGGGTCCGCCCCTCCGCCCCATTGGACCCACCTCCGCTTCCCTCGGCGGCGGGCGGGACCTCCCAGGACTGGCTGTGTAGGCGGGTGTTTCCCGCCAAGGCCTGTGAGGGGGAGGTGGGGCGCTGAGGAGAAGTGGGTGCTCTTCCCGGAAAGGCCGGGAAGGAAACCGCTGCTGGGATTTTTTTCCGGGCGGCTTGTCACCCAGGCGGCTCTCGGTTCTTCTTTCTTGACTCTGGGTCGCTGAGTTAAGGGCCAGGCAGCGCCTGTGACTGGGTTTCCCTTAGGACTCGGGGGGGAAAAGCTCCCTGAGGCTCCAGAAAGATGCAGTTCTTTGGCCGGCTGGTGGATACTTTCAACAGCGTCACCCAAATCTTCACAAACCCATATCGGGTGAAAGAGGTGTCGGCGGCAGAGTACTCTGCTCAGACCTGCCTGAGGGAGGAAGGCAGGGTGGCCCTGTATAAGAACAGACACGGTCACTCGTGGGATTGCGTGCTGGTGAATCTCCAGAGCCCACAGGTTGCTTTCCGGTAAGTGACAGATCTTGAGAAAGTGCCTCAAGCATGCAGCTAAAGACCCGAAATCTCCCATGTCAGGCCTGTGGTGTTTTGGGAGCGTGTTTCACCATCAGGTGGGCTCATGATGAGTGGGAGGCCCATGTGTGTGCTGGTGTTATCAAAGCAGCTTATGAGAACAGGGCAGTACTGAGTACAAACACTGAAAAAGGGCAACTGTGAAATAGGTGCTTTGGTCAGAACATCCACAGGTACATGCACTTCCACTCCTACCCATTGCTGTTTCAGCATCTGGAGCACAGGATGCTTCAGCCCAAAAATTAATGTTCCCCAGGTAGAGGAGATGCTATCTGCTAATGAAGTAGCCTCCATTCTTCTCTGGGAAGAGATCCGACACCAGAGGAGAAGGAGTAGGGAAGTCCTTGTCTCTGATGTTTGGAGAAGAGCTCCTTCTCTCAGAAAGATGGAATGGGGGTGGTTACTTTGAGCAGCACGAGCGCTGTGTTTGCCTTTCCTCCAGGCTCTTCCAGCTTGACAACGAAGCAGAAGCCCTGGCATGGTTTGAAGAGTATGCCAAGCACCTGCGCCCTTTCTACGAGAGCTCACCCCAGCCCTTGTCCCTGGAGGATCTTCAGCAGCTCAGTGACTCCTTCCGCAGCCACCCCTCCTGGTCCTCGGCACACTTTGCGGTGGAGTTCGGCCGTCGTGAGAACTTCCGGCACAACCAAATTCTGAGGCAAGGGGTCACAGGGCTCTCTGGTGGGCCTGGTGCTGGGAAGGACCTGAGGAGGGTGGGATAGGCCGGATTAAGGTTTCCTGGCTTGAGGAACCAAAGCAAAGGAGTCTGCTTTTTGGAGGAACTTTATCTCCCGTGGTTACTGCAGAGGTCCAGTTTAAAAGCGCTGTCCTTGGAGTGTCCTGCCCGAATGACAGATGAGGTAGCAAAGGGGGGGGGGGGGCCCAATGGTCTCTGTGTGAGCTTACTGGCAGGCTTCTGACCCACTGCTGTGGGCAGTGTTAAAGCCTGGAGCTCTGGTGTTTGAGCCAAAGGATTGGAGTGTTTTGCTGGAGGTGCTACTTAAACAGGCCTGTGGAACTGCTTTTCAAAGGAGGTTGTGGTTGACCTTGTCCACCACAAGAGAGGAGGTCCAGAAGGGCTGTCTTTCTGTGGGAACACTTTTTGGTCACGAGCTCTTGCTCTCTTTCCATAGGGAAGTTCACTGAAGATAGAGGAAACCTGTGAGGAGTTAGGGAACCATGGGACTAATTGGTAGCCCCTCTGCCAGGTTGGCGACTGTAACCTGTCTCCTGCCTTCCTTTGGGCAGCGGGAGCTGATCCCAAATGGGGTGCAGAGGAGGGACCAAAGTGTCAGGAAGAAGGTCTATGGCAGGGATGCTTGGTTGCCCTTCCCTGGGATTCTTCCCTGGCTTTTTGCACCGGCTTGGCCTGTTGCAGACGTGGAAGGTCTTCCTTGTCCTGACGCTGGCTCTTCTCCTGCAGCTGTGTGAACAACACGGACAGTGAGGATGGCTGCACCCCGCTGCACCTGGCGTGCCTCAAGGGAGACATGGAGTGCCTGCTGGAGCTGTTGGAATGCCACGCACGGGTGGACATCACTGACAGGAAGGGGGAGACTGTTTTCCACTACGCTGTGCGAGGGAACAACCCCCACATCATTGAGGTGGGAGCGATTTCATAGAATCATAGAATGGTTTGGGTGGGAAAGGGTCTTACAGGTAATCTAGTTGCAGCCACCCTGCCACGGGCAGAGACACCGGTGCTCCAAGCCCCATCCAACCTGGCCTTGAATGCTTCCAGGGAGGGGGAAGCCACAACTTCTTCCGGGCAGCGTCTCACCACCCTCAAATTAAAGAATTTTTTTCAAAGGTGGGGGGCCGGGAGTGGGACTAGAATGGGTCCTCTCTGTGCTGTGAGGGGGAAGTCAGAAAAATAGCTGCAGACAGGGGAGGTGAAAGTTCTCTCTGCTGCAGCATATTGAATTAATCTTTGAGGCTTGGTTCAGCCTCTTTTTTTTTCTCCTTTACTAGTGGTGTTTCCCTTAAGCACACACCACATTACACCCTGCAGTGGAACAAGGATATTAAGCAAGTTTCCTCAGCAATTTTCCTTCAATACTTTTTGCATCAGGCCTCCGTCTTGCATTTCCTTAGGCCCTTGGCTGTCCCTTCTTCATCTCCTCTGAGCAGGGTATTTGGTTTTCTGAGCTGAGTTCTCTGTGCTCCTGTGGGGGAGCATGAGTGGCCCACAAACTGAAGGACATTTTGTGTCTGCCCTGAGCTTTCCTGAGCTGCAGAAGCTGTTGTTTGAACTGAGTGGCCTTGCACTGGGGACAGTGAGCAAAGCTTTGAGTCAGAGATAGTCAGAAGGCAGAGGCATTCTCGATTGCTGAGGAGTGCTGGGCAGAGTGACAGAGTTCATAAGGGTGTAGGTGGCCTTCCATGTGGGTTCCTCAGGTCTATCAGCTCTCCAGCACCCAGTGTTAGACTGGCTCTGCCCTGTGTCTGCCCTGGGTTTTGCCCAATAGATGTTGTGACAGCTCTCCCTCTGCCTGCCAGACTGTGCTGGGATTTCCTAATGAAAATTTCTTCCTGATGGGGGAGGGATGACAATCTATCTGGGCTTGCCATGCTGTGGAGCAGGGTATTTCTTTATTTCTCTGGTGGCAGCAACTTGACTTGTTGTTACATAAATACTTTCAGGTCTGATCTTTATTTCTTTTCTCTCTTGATTACTTGCTAACCAGAGAAAAGAAATTCTAAGTTCCCTCTTCTCTTGTGTGCACCAGGGCTTGTCGGGTTTCCCCAGTACAGCAGTAGGATATTTTTGTGTAACAAACCAGTCAGCACGTAACAGGTCAAAAATTTGAGGGAAACGGGAGAATCCCTTCAAACTTATCCCCTCATGTCTATCTTAAACAGAATCCTGTTTGTATATGAAAGCAATGGTGGAGTGGCAGAGGAGGATGAGCTCCTGCCTGCTGACTGTCCGTGGTAGCTGGTGGGGCCAGAGCAGGAGAGAAAACTACTGGTTTCAGTTGTCACTGTCATTCAGTTGGGCTGAACTTGGCAGTGAGAGTTGGCTGTGCTGTGTTGTTCAAGGTGATGCGAGCCATTTTTGGCTGAAGGGTGTCTCAGAAGCACCCAGAGGAAGAGGACACAGAGAGCAGAGATAATCCCTTTAGGGAAAGAAAACCAGGAGTGCTTCCATTGCTACTGTGTTGGAAGCAGGGATGGAGAGGGCAGTCTGCAGCATCATGAGGAACCCAGTGCTCCAGGGTCTGTCCTTTGAGCTCAGGAAGAGAGAAGTGCTCTTCCAGGTCTGTCTTTTTATTTATCTACTGTCTCCTCTTCCCAGCTCCTGGGCAGTGCCCCGACTTCTGTCTTGGACCACCTGAGCCACGAAGGGCTAACAGCCCTGCATCTTGCTTGCCAGCTGGGCAAAGAGGACATGGTTCGCTCTCTGCTGAAATGCCATGCCAGCTGCAGTGTTCCGGGCACACTGGGCTACCCCATCCACACAGCACTGAAGTTCTCCCAGAAGGGGTAAGGAACCACTTGGGCTGCTAGAACAGGGCTCTTCCTCCAGCCTGGGCACCTGTCTGCTTGCTTAGAGAGCAGTGCAGGGCAGTGCACAGTGAGAAGGTGTCCTGTGCTGTCCTCTGCTGCATCACTGAGTGGGCAAAAGAAAGAGAAGTGCTGGTGTGGAAAAGAAAGAAATACCTTCAGAAAAAAAGCTTTTCCCTGATTATATATATATTTTTATATATACATATATAAAATTTAGTTTCAGGCATCAGAAGAAAGACACAGATTTTAAGAAAATGTTTGTGAACCAATTTTTCTTAGAATGAGCTGTGAGAAGGTGATTTTCTAATGCTTAAATATTATTGCTAATTGCTGTACCTCTTTCTTTGAGTGCTCTGATTCTAATATGCTTTCATTTCAAAGCTGAGTTATTCCCATTTCCCATGGGACAAAGGTACTCTTGACTCTTAATTACACACTCTGGAAATGAATCAAAAGAGATGCAACATTTACTCCCTGTTTTTTTGTTTGATTTTTTTTTCTCCCTGGATAAATGTGATTCTCTTTTTACGTGCTTTATAATACTTCACTTTCATAGTGTGTCCAAGCTCTACTAATAGGGCTCTCAAGTCAATACTAGCAACTGCTGGCTAATTTTTCCAGCATTTTGAGAAGCACTTCCCAGCATTAGACACAAGCCAAAAACTTGATTAGGTCCTTTACTTTGCAGTGGGGCTTGATCTCTTGTACATGGTTTGTTTGGTGGGGCTTTGGAGGGGAGGGGATATGTTTGTTTCACCTGTCTACCTGCTCACACTTTCTGGGCACTAATTACTATTAGTCTGCTTACAATGTGTGTGATTTTTCAGTCACAGGGAAGTACAGAGATGCTTAAGTTCAGCAGGTATTTAACTATTTCAGTTTTATCCCCACACTTCCATGGAGACAGAGGGATAAGAGAAGACTTTCCTCTTGGGTCTTGAGAGTTTCCAGAAATGCTGCATTTTCCTGTATTGGAGAAGCACCCAGCTTCACCAGTTGTGAACAAGGCTCCACAGCTTGGAACTGGGAATAGATTCTCTCACTTCCTCTGAAATCTGTGCTGTTTGTATACTTCCTGTTGCAACCTTCCTTTCTTAAAACAGGCAGCTGAGGAACTTGCAGGTGTTGCAGAGAGCCTGCTGTTGCTGAAGGGTTCCCTGAAAGGAAAGTGGAGGTCTGGAGTCAAGGTGGCAGCCACTCATCCCCCTCACCTCATTGTCTTTGCCAGGTGTGTCCAGGCCATCCTCGAAGTGGATGCCAGTCAGGTTTGCTCCAGGGACCCACGCTATGAAGCCACTCCACTACACTGGGCAAAGAAGGCAGAGGTAAATGGAGCTTATCCATGGTGAGGGCCTGTCCTGCCACCCAGCACTTGGTTAATTCCTCTTGCTGCTGACCTCTCCTGAGCACATGTTTCGAGCCCTGGGGGTGTCAGAGCTCAGCCTGCAGCCCCATGTTTGTTTCTCTTCGCCCTGGGCGTGGGGGGCAGAGCAGTGGAGCCTTGCAGTGCAACCAGCTGGTGGGCTTATCCCTACTATGTCACCCTTGGCTGTGACACTGCCAACTTGTCCCTTTTCCCATTTTGTTGGGGAAATGGCAGCAGTGTCCCTGTTACCCCTGGGGGGAGCTCTCTTCTCAGACTGATGCCTTGAAAGCTGCAGGATGAGTGTGTGGTAGGCCCACAGGTGGGTAATGATCTAGCTTCTGCCAGACATGGACAGATCAGTGGTGTGATATGCCATGCTGGACCACCTGAATGGTGCTCCTTGCAAGCAGAGGACCCTCCTATGGCAGAAGTGTTTTCCCTTCTGAAGTGCCACATCCTTCTTAGTAATGTCCCATGAAATTTCTGAGTAAATCTGCTTGGCTTATAAAGAGATCAAAATGCAGAATTTTTCCCTCCAGTCTGCAAGGATTCGAGCACAAGTCCTATGAGGAACAACTGAGGGAGCTGGGGGTGTTCAGCCTGGAGAAGAGGAGGCTCAGGGAAGACCTCATCACTCTCTACAACTCCCTGAAAGGAAGCTGGAGCCAGGGGGGTGTCAATCTCTTCTCCCAGGCAGCTATCAGTAAGCAAGAGGGCATGGACTTAAGCTCTGCCAGAGGAGGTTTAAGTTGGGTATTAGGAAGAAATTCTTTACAGAGAGGGTGATCAGGCATTGGAATGGGCTGCCCAGGGAGGTGCTGGATCCCAGAGATTTTTAAGAAGAGACTGGATGTGGCACTCAGTGCCATGGTCTGGTAACTACAGCAAGAGTGGATCAAGGGTTAGACTTGATGATCTCAGGTCCTTTCCAACCCAGATGATTCTGTGATTTTAACTTGAGTAGGGACTGGTTTTTCTCTGTTGCTCTCAGCCGGTTGCTACACTTGTGCGTAAGCCCCAAAACATCCAGATTGTGAAACCACCAAGTCATTTTTTGAAAATACTCCATCTTCAGTGCTTGGAACCAGCCAGCCATGTCCAGGCTAAGGGTCCTGCCTCTTCCCCTGCTTTGCTTGCCACGAGACCTGGCACATTTGAGCGCCGGGGCAGCTGTCCTCACATTCGCTTTCTCACCACAAGCTGTCACCTGTCACAGCCTGTCTTGTGCATGCTTGGTCATAGATGACACGGCTGCTGCTGGAATATGGCTCTGAGGTGAACCTGAGCAGCCGGACAGCTGACATGGCTCTCCACATTGCTGTCCAGAGAGAACGCTTTGACTGTGCCATGGTCCTGCTGACACACGGGGCCCACACCAATGCCAGGGGTCAGGATGGCAACACACCGCTGCACCTGGCCATGAAGGTGAGTGTTCTGCAGAGGCTGCTGGGAAGAAGAGAGAGGATTTTCTTGAAGGGCTGAGGCAGGGGAAGACTCTTGAAGTTCTAACTGTGGCATTTCAAAGGGTGATCCCCTGTGGGTGCTTTGGCTAATGAAAAGAGGAGGCGGGGGGTGAGAGATGTAGCCAAGGGGAGTGTGGCTTTTGACTCAGCTTTCTCTTGTTCCCTAGCATGACCACCTGGATATGATCAAAGCGATTATTGTGTTTGGAGGAGATGTTGAAATCCCCAATGATTTTGGGGAGACACCAGGGCTGTTGGCAGCCAGGAGCAGCAAAGGTGAGGGAGCCTTGCAGGGTGAACCCAGCATCCTGTTTCCCCTTGGTGGCAAAACAGTGCCTTGGGGAGAGGTGGAAACATGCCAAACATGGGTGATGCTTCTCCAGCATGCTTTCCCAGCTTTTAGTCACAGCTTAGACACTTCCTGAGCTATCAGCATAGGCTTGGCATTAATAGCCTTTGATGACTTTCTCTTCTGTGAGATGGAGGTGGAAGAGGAAAAGCCAGCACACGCTCCCCTTCTTCCAAGCCATGCTGTCAGGCACTGGAGGCTCACAGCAGGATGATGCAGTGATGCTGAACCTCCCAGGTGTAAGCAAACACGGGTGGTTCTTCAGTGGGAAGAAGTGTGCGGCACACACCCGTGAAGCTGCACAGCATGGGGTGACCCTGCTGTACGCAAGTCCTGGTGCAGGGGGAGCAGTAACCTGGGACGTGCTTTCCCCTTCCCTGGGTCATCCCAGAGGTTTTGTGAGGGTTGCTGTGAATTTGGCAGAGGGGGACTGATTCCCCTGATTCTGATCTGTGACTCCCCCTTCGTCACCTAAGGTGCAAACCGGGAAGTGCTCTTAGACCTGCTGCAAACTGTAGGGACCGAACGTTGCCACCCACCCAACCCTGAGTCCCCAAGCCTGGCACCATCTGCCGCCTCCTCCTTCCTGGAAGGCCAACCTTCCTCACGGAGCAGCTTCAACAGCTTAGGTAAAGCCTTCCCTAGCCCTCCCTCGCTCTCTTTCCTTCACAGTGCTGTCTTGGATCTTTTCTGCAGTTGGTCTTTGCTCTGAGGACTGTCTCCTAGCTCTCAGTTTCTGGTGACTCCATCCTTATTCAGCTGTTGCAGGCTCCCGTCTCTTTTATCTGCTTTTCCTCTGTGTGTGCTCTAAATTCTTGTACTCTTTTAACTTTTGTTTTCTAGACCTGGCAGTGCAGTTCTGTAGAAAGGAAAGGGCAGGCTGGTTCCCTCACTCCTCTGGAAGAGGTGTAGGGCCTTAGTTGCCTGCATGTTCTTTATCCACTGGGTTATGTACAGAAGGGGTGGTACTTGCTGGTCTTGCCTTGAGGTCCTTCCAGTGTCATGTGGTCACAAAGAAATGAAATGTCTTGTTCATTCAGATCCTGGAGGCCAGCAGCTGGGAGAGGGAAAGGATGAAACCCAAGGATAAGTGACCCTCATCCCAGGGTTTGTTAAGCACAGGGAAAGCCTACCTTAGATGACTGTGTCATAGCTTGTGCTCTGTACTGATCAGACTGTGAATAAACCCATGAGTCTGTTCTAGGTGGTGGGCTTTCCTCCTCTGGGGACCTCCAGAGCACAGACAGTGAGGGGTTATGGAGTGGGCAGTGGATGGGCTGGCTTGGAGGGAGGCTGGCAGGAGAGGGGAATGCTGGCAGATGATGATTGCATGTGGTCCACTTCCCCTCTCAGGTTGGTGGTTTCCTTTGCAAAGGCCCTCCTGTGGGGCTAGAGGACAACTCTCCCCCAGGCTCTGGAGTGCATCTGTGTAGCCACAAGTCTCGCTGGTTGGTGACACCAGGATTTCTTCTCTCCATGGTCTTGTGAAGATGAACCTTGCAGTTTCAGCTCTGATGCAGTGACAGAACAAGGCCTTTTTTCATCACTGACACTGGCCCTTGAAGAAACTCCACCACATTCGTTGTTATCTACAGCTGTCTTCTGGCTTGGGCAATGGCAGGAGTATTTAACTTCTCTTCCCCTCTCCTTTCTTTTAGTTCTGCAGGCTGGCTTTTCACTTTGGCTGGATTGGTGCCCAACACCCAGGGTGGCCTGGGTGTACATCAGCTGAGGGGTAGTGACAAGCCAACCTGTCACCACAGCTCTCCTGCCTAGGTTACCTCACAGGAGTAGATTTCGGTTTTATCTTAAGGCTTCCAGTAAACTGCATAGTGGGCGCGATGCTGGGCTCTGCCTTCTCTCTCACCTGCTGTGCTCATCATCTGCTTCTACAAGTCCTTCCTCTTTGCTAGTGCATCTCCAGCTGCCTGCTCTAAAGGATGGGGTTTCTCCTCTTTGGTGTGGAGTTTGTCTGGGGGAGGGGTACCTGTTGGCTGTGGGTAGGATGGCTTGTGCCTCCTGCAGGTAGCTGTGTTCAATTGGGAAGGGGGTTCCTAGTCAAATGTTCTCTGTGTGATTATAATGAAAATGATTTACTGCAGGGATGGGATGTTTGGGTAGCTTAACCAAGTTTTCTGAGGGCATAGAGAAATCAGGAAAAATAATGGAAGTTTTTGTAATGATTAAGTATAGTTTGGTTGACTAGTAATACCTCTGAGGCATGTATCAGAGGGTTCAGAAAGCAAAGTTGTCTCTTCATTTTTTACCCGTTTCCATGTTCATGGCCCTCCTAGGGTACCAGGACCTTCTGTATATTTCCTCATCGCTTGGACAGTTGCTGAAGGCACCAGATGTTGTGGACTCGCCCAGTGAAGGCAGAAGAAAGTAAGTGGGGAACAGCTTCTGTCCAGGCTTCCGTGCCACTTGAAGGTGAAAGCCATGTGTGTGAAATCTCCCACCCATGCCTGTGGGTTGTGGCATCCTCAGAGCTGATATTTAGCCTCCCTCGATGTTCAATTTTTGCCAGACTCCCCCTTTGCACCCTGTTGCCATAAATCTCTATTCCCATGAATGACCATGGACTGGTCATGGCCAGTGGGGCTCAAGCCAGCAGGTGTAACCCCTTCTCTGTCCCTCCCCTCTGCCACCTGGGCACCAAACGCTCTTTTTGGCTTTGGGGTTTCCCCATCTCCATGCTCTGCCCTGGTGCTCACCCAAGCTGCTTTGCCAGGCTGTGCCCTGACGTGGCAGTGCCTGCAGGGGGAGGGTTGGCACCCAAGTGCTGCTAGCAGGAGCTTAGGGCTGTCTGATTTTTGGTTATGAGACCAGCTCCATTCCTGTGTAGTGAAGGGACACGGATGTGGTTTGGGCTTGTGAATGTCTCTAGTGTAGAGGTCAGAGGTGGCTCAAAGAGCAAGTGGTGTGGCACCAGCTCTGGTGAGGCTTATTTGTCCCTGTCCAGTCTTACATGCATCCGAGGAAGCACCTCTGGATTTATTTATTTATTCACCGGTTACACTGCCCACAGCTGCATTCTTGTTCATCACCTCAAATCTCAGCCCTAGGGCTGCCTTCTCATGCAGCGTGCTGTGATTTGTAAGCTCTCCCACAGCTCCCAGTTATCTGTGTCTCTCTCTTTCCAGTCACGACCGCCTCCTGTGCCTGGATGGAGGGGGCATCCGGGGCCTGGTGCTCATCCAGCTCCTCCTGGCTATCGAAAAGGCCGCGGGACGTCCCATTCGTGAGATTTTTGACTGGGTGGCAGGGACCAGCACTGGGGGGATCTTGGCCTTGGCTATCGTACATGGTGAGAACAGTGCAAAGAATGGGCCCCTTCTCACTCCTGTGGTCTCGAGCTCTCTCCTCCGTGGGGAGCAGATGTAGGGTGGCACCTGCCTCTGAGTCTTGACTGAAATTTGTTGGCCCTGCCAAAGGAGGGAAGGGATGTTTGTTAATGAAGGAAAGCCTAGACCTGGTTTTGTTCTTGATTCTCACATCAGCTTTCTGGGTTTTGGGAAGCACATGATGTCAGACTGCAACGTTATGTTCTTCCTACCCTCTCCACAAGGGTTTCACAAGGTGATCGGTGTTATCTGGTAGTGGAAAACTACTCTCTGAGCTTGCCCTTCCTGTTTAGTCCTTCCCAGACATGCTGCTGAGGTCTGAGCAGATGACAGGCAGCTTGAGAAGGGGATGAGATCAGGAGCGATGTCTCCCATCTCCTGCTGGTCCTGGAAAGTCCCAGCTCTGATGCACTGTTTGTTCTGCCTGCCCTTCCTCCCACCCCTTGCTCCTGCTGATGCTGTTGCCCATCTCAGGGAAGTCCATGGACTACATGCGCTGCCTGTACTTCCGCATGAAGGACATGGTGTTCCGGGGGTCTCGGCCCTACGAGTCGGAGCCCCTGGATGAGTTCTTGAAGAAAGAATTTGGGGAAAACACCAAAATGACAGATGTCCAAAAGCCCAAGTAAGTCTTGCCTGGGGCTGCGCTGGTTTATGCTCTTCTGGGTGTGCTCTAGGCCCTTCTCAGCATCAGTGCTCAGCTTCTTCTTAGAGCAGATCTGGAGAAGTGTGATGTGCAGACTGTTGAAGCCATAAATGCACATTTTTTTTCCATTTTACTCTTATTCTTTCACACCTTCTCTCTCCCAGGGTTATGGTGACAGGAACATTGTGTGACCGACAGCCAGCTGAGCTCCACCTTTTCCGGAATTACCCCGTACCAGAGACAAAGTCCTCCACTGAATACAAGACAACTGCATCTTTCAAACCACTCACTCAGCCAGAAGGTAAATGCTGATGTGCAGCAGTCCAGCTGCTGGGCAGGGGAAGGATCATAGAATCATCATAGAATCCTAGGGGTTGGAAGGGACCTCGAAAGATCATCTAGTCCAACCCCCCCTGCCAGAGCAGGGCCACCTAGAGTACATCGCCTAGGAACGTGTCCAGGCGGGTTTTGAATGTCTCCAGTGAAGGAGACTCCACAACCCCCCTGGGCAGCCTGTTCCAGGGCTCTGTCACCCTTACAGTAAAAAAATTTTTTCTAATATTCAACTTGAACCTCCTATGCTTCAATTTACACCCATTATCCCTTGTCCTATCATCATCCCTCAGAGTCAGAAGATTTCCTGTTCTTCTTCCCATTGCTTTGAGAACTGGAGTGGCTCAGCAATGGTTCATCCCTAGTCTTGAACTGTAGCTTGGTCCTAGTGATGGTTCTCTTTTCTCCCCTCTCCTCTTGGCTTTTCTTGTGCCAGGTATAGGGTATAGTGAGGTTCATGGGGAAAGGGCCTACCAGAGAGTCCTGTGTACTGTCAGTACCTTTCCCTGGGCTTTCAGGAGCAGATAAACACAGAAAAGCTGTGTAACAGAAGCATGCAGTCCCCTCCAACTTGCTTTTCCTTTGTCTAGCAAACATAACTTGTTCACCATCAAAATAGCATCAGTGAAACTGTTAGAGAGTGGATTTGACCTAGGATATGTAGAAAATGGTGAGAACCTCTTTTAAAGCCCCTCCAAAATAATCTTTTGCTTCCACACAGCAGCCCTACCGCTGGGACAACCAGGCGCAGCTATCTAGGGCAGGTTCTTCTGGGGTCACAAGCCCTCCTGCTTTGTGTTAGTGAAGAAGAAGGGTGCTTCTTGCTCACAGGGAAGTTGCTGCAAGTTGTTGTGTGCTTTCTTTCTCCCTCCAGACCAACTCGTGTGGCGTGCTGCCCGCTGCAGCGGTGCGGCTCCCACTTATTTCCGCCCGATAGGACGCTTTCTGGATGGGGGGCTGCTAGCCAACAACCCGACCCTCGATGCCATGGCTGAGATCCACGAGTACAACAAGACCCTGATCAAGAAGGTGAGGGCAATCCTGGCCCTGACTGCTAGCCAAGGCTTTATTGGCTTCACTGAGCCTCCTCTGAAGGGAAAGAGGGTTTGGAAATGGTTGCCTCTCTGGAGGATAAAGGAGTTAGCAGTTGTAGCACCCTAGAAGGAAGGGTATGGAAGGGTTTAGTGGCTGGGGGGGACTTTTTGGGAATGGTGGCTGAGCGGTGAAATACCTCTTCTGACAAGTGTGAGATGAGGAAGGAGATGTCCCCCATGGGGCTATCCTTGCTACTTTGAGCAAGAATGATTCAGCTGATGGCTGTGTGTGGCCCTTGATGCAGCTCTGCGGGGCTTTTTTCTGACCCAAAAATAAATGCAGAAGACAATGGTGAGGTGCTCTGCAAGGGTGAAGGATGAATGCTTCCTGTGGTATGGCAAGTTCCTCAGAAAGATGACTAACTACTGGCAGCTACTGCTCCTGTAGCTGAAAGGGGAGGTGTATTGCCAAAATGACTGAAAGAGTTGGACTGTTTCACAGTCATGTCCTAAGACTCATCTTTGGGGTGATCTCATGGGTTTGGGTGCACCAGGGATGTAAGGGACAGGGCAGTGCCATGCAATTGTTGAAGTCACTTGGATTATACCTCTCACCAGACAATTCTAAAAGGGGAGAGACAGGGAGAGAAAAAGCTCCTGAGCCATTTGCCTTGATTTTCAGAGCTCCTCCAGGACTTTAGAGAAAGAGATGCTACCCCTTAATTGTTGTTCCTTGCAAACAAATTTTTTATTTGTCTTCAGGGTCAGAAGCAAAAAGTAAGAAAATTGGGATTGGTGGTCTCACTGGGGACAGGGAAGCCTCCCCAGGTCCCAGTGAGCTCTGTGGATGTTTTCCGCCCCTCCAACCCGTGGGAGCTGGCAAAGACTGTCTTTGGGGCCAGGGAACTTGGCAAGATGGTGGTGGATTGTGTGAGTACTGGGAGGAAGGGGCTGGGGGAAGGTCCCAGGGGCTGCTTGCAGGGAGGGAGAAAAGGTTTCCAGTCTTCATCTTCTTCCTTTTGGAAGAAAATTGTGTTTCCTTGTAGCTACTCTGACTGTGGCCACTTTGAGGAATGGATGTAGGGGGTTACCTAAGAATTGTGGGAGCTCAGCAAGTCTGAAGCCCTGTCTGCCTATTCGGGGTTCCACATGCCAGCTGCAGGAACTAAGGAGCTAAGGTGTGAGGGAGCTGGATGATGGTCAGTCACCTCTAGGAATACAAGTTCATGAAACTCAGCACCTTTCCTGGGAGCATTGATTATCATCTGAGCAACCTGGACCAAAAAAATCATAAAACAGCAATTAATTTTTCATTTGTTATGCCCCAATAGAGAAATTAGCAAATGCTGGAGAAGCAGGAGTAATAAAAAGCAGTAGTTAAAAGCTGTGGTTAAGAGTGTGTAATAGGCACACATTCTTGGATGCTTCAGGAAGAAGCTCATTAAATGTTCTTCATGAAAACACTCCAAATGAATGAAAGCCAGAAAGATCAGAACCAAAGTAATATAAAGTTAATTCTGTTGCTTTATCTCCTGTTGGCTTCCAAAGCCAGAAACTACCTGGAGAGGTCCCTCTGCTCCTCCCGTCTTTTATTTTGGGGCTCCCAAAACAGCTCAGAAAGGCTGCAGTAGTCACAGGCTCTGCTGGTACTGGGCTTGGACAGGAATGGATAGAGATGTAATCCCAAGGAGGCTGCAGTTCAGATCATCCTGGGGCTTCTTTAAGGAATCCACTCAGTGCTGTGACGGATGGTGAACCTGTAGGGTGTAATTCCTTGCATCCCAAGGATCCAAGAGCACCGTTCTTATGTTAACAAAAAAACACAAACAAAAAGCCTCCCCCCCTTCCTCTTGGTGGTGAGGGTTGCCTTCCAGGATGCTCTTGCTCCTGGTTTTCCCTTTCCCTCTGCAGCTTGTGCAGGAAGGGAGAGCAGTGTGACAGTCAGTCTCTAACTGTGTGCCCGTCTCTCCTGCAGTGCACTGACGCAGACGGCCCAGCTGTGGATCGTGCCAGGGCCTGGTGCGAGATGACGGATGTCCCATATTTCCGGTAGGAGCTTCCTTTCCACTCCCCCTTGCAGACCTATTTTTAGCCCTCTCACTTCAGACCTGGCTGTGGCATGTGTCATCCTAAATCGTGTCCCTTCCAGCAGCATTTTTGCCCAGACCTGCTCCCCACTCCCACCCCCAGCCCCTTTTCCTCATGCCACAGTGGCAGATCAGAGGATGCTACGGCCCGCTCAGCACCAAGCACACCTTGTCTGGGGTCAGATAGAGGGGTCTCTGACAGGATCCTTAGGGAATGTGCATCCTGCCCTGTTCTACCACACACAGCATGTTTCAAGGTTCATGCCTCAGCTGGTGCAGCTGAGCCTTAGCCTTGAGCGTGGTTGTGCCTTGAAAGAGGGGGAAGGCCTCTGCTCTCCAAGCATCCTAAATGAAGGGAAGTGAATGCCCAGGATGGCAGGAGCCACTTCACTTGAGTCTTGTGCATGGCACTCTTGCTGTCTCATTGTGCTCATGGCTGTGGTGATGCTGTCTTGTTGTATGCAGGCTGAGCCCTCAGCTGCACACGGAGGTGATGTTGGACGAGGTGAATGACACCGTGCTGGTAAATGCTCTCTGGGACACCCAGCTTTACATCTACCAGCAGCAGGAGCAGTTCAAGCAGCTGGTGCAACATCTCTGCCGGTGACTGACCAGGAGGTTCCTGTTCAGCAGCGCCCTGGCAAGGAGCAGCAGCCTCTGAGATGGCCTGAATTTGCCCTCAAAACAGGCTGCTGAGGTGGGGGAGGGACTACTACTACTAATAACAAGGAACTAGTGACATTTACTAGAAAACACTGCACACACCCATGTATTCCAGTACACACCCGTGTATTCCCAGGTAGCTGTAAAATGTTGACAGTTCCTCTTTGTACTGTGGACCCATCTCTGCTGCTGTGCTTGGTTTTATTGCCCTGCTCTCTGACCTTACATCCCTTCCCACAAGCCCAAGTCTCTGCCATTTCTCTTGAGCTGTAGCAGCTGGAGTCTGTCTCCTGCCTGTGCAGCTGACAAAGCACTTTCCCGTATCACTGAATGTGTGAAATAAAGCTTCAGTGATTATTTGGCCCACTGGGGCCAAGGTGGTTCAGAATGTATAGTATGGCCTGGTTTGAATAGGAGCAGAAACACTGCAACTTTCCACAGCAAATATAATGCAGAATATTGTGACTGAGCATGAGCATGGGGAGCAGGGGGAACCTCTCCTGAGCCAATTGTCTTCTGTAGCAGTTTCCCCTTTCCTCTCTGAGATGGGCTGAGAACACAGGTACTGACTGTGCCCAGGGTGGCACTCAAGGCTGAGCTGTGAAATCCTGTCTTGCCTCACAGCAAGCTCAAGATAAGGTACAATAGCCTTGGCTTGGTAGAGAGATCATTTCTCTTTATTCTTGATGTGGAGATCAGTTCCCACAAAAAAGCAGACCCTGTTACAATTTAGATTTACTTACTTTACTGTTAGAATGCTACACTACTTTGTCTTTCTAAGGGAAATTCTCATATTTATAAATAATTTATAAAATTTATAAATATCTATTGGAGGTGTTATGAGGCGTAACCTGAAAAACTGAATTCTCAATCATTTGATTTTGACTGGAAGGACTGCTGTTGTGAACAATGCTTCTATGTAAAACTAACATGACCTGAAATAAAGAGAGGTTTTCATTTGGTTCCACTGTGATGCAGTCCATGGTTATCTTGTCTCTCTCTCTGTCCCAAAGGGATTTTGTGCCTGAAGCCTCTGCATTTCTTACAGGTAGGAAATGAAGAATGGGGCTCCTTGAGCCATACCCCTTGTATGGGCTAGAAGTGGTAAGTGGCCTGACAGCAGCCAGCCCTGGGAGCAGGCAAAGAGGCTTTGGACCAGCTCACGTGCAAGAGTCCTCTTGGAGCTGGTCTGGCCTAAAAAGGAGAACATTGCAAACCTTCAGGATGCAAATTACTGGAGGCAGGGCTTTAGTGTTGGTACTCCCAGGTGATTTCTGGACAAGGTAACTGCTGTAGGTTTGCTGGACCTAATGCCCACTAAAGAGACACTGCTGGCAGAAGTGTGGGTGCTCAGTCACTAATAAGGCAGAGAACTGAGTGTCTGCCTTCTGATTATCACTTTCACAAATGAGATTGTGGAATTAAGGGGTTTTTAAGGTGGAGTAGAGCTTTTCTTTTTCCTACATAATGGAGGGGAAAAACAAAACTCCACATCTTGGGATCGAGAGTACAAGAACTCATTTCCTCTTTTTCACACGTGGCTTGCACTCCCCTTCTTTAAGCCTGCATCATCTGCAGGATGTTCCTGGAGTGATCGGGCACAAGCTCATGGCTGCAATGAGGGCATCTCACGGAGATTGGGAGCAGGAGGGGGATGGTAAGAGCTGGAGGGCTGAGGCCTGTGGTGGGGGAACAGCGTGCAGGGAAGAGGTGAAACCTGTTCTGAGCTTTCCTTCAGCTTCCCCCCCCCCCCCCAGCCGCTGCTGTTTGCTGCCACCGCAGGCTCTGGGTGATGGAGGGATTTGGAGATTCTCCAGGAGCACAGCAAGGCCCGGTGAGCCGCCTCTGAGCGGTGGCAGGGATGGTGGCAGCCAGCCATGGGGTGGTTACTCTGGCAGGTGGCTGGCTCTGCAGGTGTCAGGGCAGGGGGAGCTGGGTACCGAGCTGGCCATCAATAATGCAAGGAGGCGGTCACATGCCCTTGCTGGCTGTCACAGGATTCCTCTCTCCCCAGAGTCCGGTTACTTCCAGGGATCAAGTTCCAGTCTCTTGGCTGGTGAATTATTAAACTCCAGCAGTGTTCTTTTTGTACCACGGCTGTGTCTTCCTGCTGTCCTACCTTGCCAGTGACAGGCACTTTCCATCCCGCCGGCTGTGCAGAAGCAGAGTTGTTCTGGCCGGTACAGAACTTTGTGCTCTCCTGTGCTCCTTGCTTCACAGAGGGAGAGGGAAAAGGCTCTGGAGATGGACCTGTCCTACAGATCCACCATCTCCATCTATAAGGTAAGTGATGACACCAGCGGATGCACCTGTCTGCCCAGAGGGGAGGGGAAGAGCTGTTTTCTGCCAGAAGCTCCCCTGAAGCTGGATCCATCCCAGGCTGAACTGCAGCAGCTCATGCAGGCTCTGGGCTGTGTTTGAGAGCAGATGACTTGCAGGAGGGGATGGTGGCATAGGTGTTAGTGCTGATCCAGGAAGGAATGGGGCAAGCAGAGTGGTTTGGACATGGAGGACGAAGGGTGACACACGTTGGTTGCCAGTAGGAAGGGGGGAGTTCAGTCAGCTGTTTCCCCCTTGCTGGGAAGAGCAGTCTGATGTCACAAATGCTTCCTTACACACATCAGTGCTGCACCAAGGTGGTGAGAGCTGGGAGAAATGTGAATTGCTTATTCCAGCCTCTTGTAAGCAATAAAGACCTTTGATAAGTGGGGCAGGTGAGAGCAGAAAGGTTGGGCTGAAGCAGACCATCCCTTCTCTTAGCAAGTGGCTCACTCTGGCACTGTACCAAATCCTGGCCAGGAAAAAGTCTTGTTTGTGCCTGGATAATAAGTAGTAGCCCTCATCTCAACAGGCACAGGTGTGAGGGAAAAGGCTGCTCAGATCCCCTTGTAGTGACTCCCCTATCTGCAGTGAGTGTGGGGCCTTGGGAGAAAGCCATTTTCAGGCAACCACTTAACTCTCCAGAGAGCTACCTTGCCCACTGGCATTGCTTCTCTCTCTCTAGCTGGCTGGAGAGGAATGAGGGCAGCTGAATGTCTCAGCTACCTCTGCTGCAGGGAGATGATTTTGTGCACTGCCGCACATCACCATGGCCAATTCAGCATCATGGCTGGGGGAGCTCTCTGGGTCCCTGCTGTGCCCAGCTGAGCAGCAATGGGAGGGCACTGACCTGCTGAGATGTCTGGGTGTGGGGAAACCTGGAGTTAATGTGCTTCTGCCTGGCCATAGAGTATCCTGGAGCAGTTCAACCCTGCACTGGAGAACCTGGTGTACCTAGGGAACAACTACCTGCGTGCCTTCCATGGTGAGTTGGCTTCTGCACGACCCAGGCTCCGGATTGTGCTGCTCTGTCCATCCTGGGTGTTCACTGTGTCAGAAGGGACTGCTGTCAGCCAATGCAAAGCTGCTGGTCCTCCTGTGGCATGTCCTCAGCTGCTCTTACTTTTCTCCTCCAGTTCCTGTTGCTATTAGGCACAGATGGTGAGAGATAGACAATATACCATGGGGTGTCTGTCCTGTGTGCTGCTTGCTGGGGCTGGTGAGGGTTGGAAGGCAGGTCAGATCCTTACCTCCCCTCTCTTCTCCTCACAGCATTATCCAAAGCAGCTGAATTGTATTTTAAGGCAATTGAGAAGATTGGGGAGCAAGCACTGCAGAGCTCCACCTCACATGTGCTGGGTAAGGCTCTCCTACTCATCATCCTCTCTCTTGTGATGAGCCAATTACACTTCTTGGGCCTTTCCCCTTAGCTGGTACCTTTTCAGATAATGGGAGAAGGAAGACAGCTCCTCTGAATGGTGTCTGACAGCACCAGGCCCTGTCCCAGGCAGTGAGAGTCAAATTTATTGTATATCCTTGAATGTCCCATAAGGCCCCAGCACTCTCCCCTGTGTCTCTCTGAGATCAGTGACTGAGCCCAGCTCCTGGGATAGACCTCCTCCAATGGAAACCAGTCCTTGCTGAGGCATTCTGCCCTGAGAGTTGGAATTTTCCTCTCGGAGGAACCATTTTGCTCCTCCTTGGGGGTGGGAGGCAAAAGTTGGAGAGCATGGGCTGACAAGAGCTGTTAGGGTGTTGTCCTCCTGAGCCTACAGCCAGCTGAAACAGCAGCTCAGAGCCAAGGGGATAACACCTAGCAGCACAAATCTTAAGCCTAATGACAGCTACTGAAAACATGTTCAGGGAACTGCTCTGATACTGAACATTTTTAGTGAACACACTTCCAGCAGATGTATCCCTTCAGCAGGGTCCCTACCATCTCCTTCACCATGCAGCTCACACCTCTGCTCCCTGTCGTCAGTCTTTTCCCTCCCCAGTTTCATAATGCCAACACCGGTGAAGCGGGACCACACGCAGCATCCACAGGGACTGCTGGATCTACCTTCCTGTAGGACATCTGGAGCCATGCACTGTACCTGAGGTGACATTAAGTGTGGGAATAGGGCTCCTGGAAGCCATGGCAGAGCAGAAGCCCAGCACCTCAAGCCCCTGGAAGAGCTGAGGGCACCCGTGGCACATGGGTGTAGCAGAGTGATGGTCTGGCAGGTTCAAGGGCTGCAAGAACCCCACACTGGCAGTGCTTGGGAAGTGGTGGTGGAGCTGAGCCCTGGGGAGGAAGGCTACTAGTCTCTTCCAGGATGAAAAGAGCAGTGTGACCTGATACCTGTTGGACTTTCACACCCATAATATCATCAGCCTGATCCACACCCTTCTGGTCTGCCTCCTTGAGTGCACAAGGAAATGGCCATGGGATTTTCCCAGCTTCTCCTGTCTCTTTCCCTAAAGGTGAAATTCTGATGCAGATGTCTGACACACAAAGACTTCTGAGCTCTGATTTGGAAGTTGTGGTGAGTGCTTTTTCTGGGGGCTGGTGTAGGTGGGGATAAAGGGGACTTCCTTCACAGCATGCTGGCATTTTTGTGTATTGCCCCATCTCCTGCTTTCTGACATGCCTGCTGGCAGGTTCCTACCTCCCTGCTACCTTAGCTGCATGTGACAGAGACATTTTACAGAGCTGCTGTGACCAGAGCCTGGACATTTTTCCGTGTTTGTTATCCTTAGTGGACTGTCACCACCTTTCTGCAAGCATGGTGATGTAGGTGCACGTTCAACTGATCAGTGCTCAGCTCTGAAGATGTGGTGATTCCACCTTCTCTTTCCCTGGGTTGCAGTGGTGGGACAGGAGTGAAGGGCATTCCTACCCTGCCAAACACTGTTTCTTGTGCCCATGCTAGAGTTTAGGGGTTAACTATTGGGAGGGGGCTGCTGAATGCTGACCCCCAGACTGCAGGGCAGCTCCATGGTAGCCCTAATGTACCCGTTTCTGGTTTCTATTTGGGGTCCAGGTGGCAAAGGAGTCACTAGCTCTGTGGGTTTTGAGCCATCCCTTC
The DNA here is from genome assembly GCA_023637945.1 of Phaethornis superciliosus. Taxonomy (NCBI): domain Eukaryota; kingdom Metazoa; phylum Chordata; class Aves; order Apodiformes; family Trochilidae; genus Phaethornis; species Phaethornis superciliosus. Next base: position 59,614,536 of record JAJQWJ010000001.1, on the reverse strand, counting down.
ACCCCATATGGCTAATGGAGGAGAGTGATGGGTCCTTTCCTTCTTCCAGGCTCAGACCTTCCACGTGGACCTGCTGCAGCACATGGAGAAGAACACCAAAATGGATGTGCAGTTCATCAGTGTGAGTGATTCACTCCTTTCTCCCTCAACCTTCCTCATTTCTCTCTTCCCTCTACATAAGGGATTTTGTTTGAACACTTGAGGTGTTTCTTTGACTTTCCTCAACTGGAATTAGGGGGGTGTTTCTTCCTCCTTCATCATGGGCCAGCCCCTCACCCCTAGTTTGGCTGCTGATAGAGGGGTAAAGAGGGCAGGCAATCGCTCTCCTTTGTGTAGTGGGACTTGCTGAGTGCTTCAGTAGTGCTGAATGACTTGGCATCCCAAAAGCAGAGTTCTCAGCTTCTGGGCCACAACCTTTGTGTGACTGTGGGTCCTGTGCCATTGTGGGCAAAGTGGCCATGCCAGTAGGTAGTGTCATGGAGGGTGACAGAGGTCTGGGGGTTTGCTCCCAGTGCTGGGGAAGTTAGGAGACAATTTTTGCCTCTGAGATTCTGTGGCTCATTACTCCAAAGCCCTTTAAAATTAAGAGAAAAAGAAAGAAAGACTTTTTGTAAGAGGTTCAGGTGAAGCCACCCATCAGAGCAGAACCCCCGAAGCATCACAGTCTGGCTGGCTCTCTGGTTCCTCACCTGGCCTGTTCTGTCCCTGGCAGGAAAGCCAGAAGCAGTATGAGATGCAGTACGAGCGTAGAGCCAGCAACCTAGATAAGTGCATGGCAGAACTGTGGAGAATGGAGAGAGCCCGTGATAAAAATGCCCGGGAAATGAAGGTGAGTATTGATTGCAGGAAAAGGAGTTGGCAAAAAAAAAACAAACCACCAACCCATGAATGTTTTTCCTGGAGCCAGGACTGATTTCTGAGCAACTTTGTCCTTCCTCAAAAGTCAGGGGGCCTTCAGAAGGCTGCAGGCTTATCTGGAAAGGAGGAAACTCCTTTCCTACAGTGTGCTGTTGACCTGTGATGCTCACTCCTGCTAAGCCCTTTCCTCATTTATCCAGCCTCAGTGAGCAAGGACTTGGTCCCTGGTATGCTGCTTTAGCTCCTCTGTCCTGCCCCAGCACTGTGAGAAGACTGGGAAGCTGGTAGACACAGTGACAAGCTGTGTGTGAGCCCACCCTGCTAGGTTTATGCTTATCCCTTCCTCTCTCTTTCCCTTGTGGCCCAGGAGAACGTGATGCGACTGCGCGCGGAGATGCAGGCGTTTGTCTCTGAGAGCCAGAGGGAAGCTGAGCTGGAGGAGAAACGCCGCTACCGCTTCCTGGCTGAGAAGCACCAGATGCTCTACAACACCCTCCTCCAGTTTTACAGCAGGGTACAGCCCTGGGTGTGCTGGGGAGAGGAGCTGTGGGAGCAGGCAGCATGGCTGGAAGGGGAACATGCAGGCAGGAGGGAGCCAAGGCTGAGCCACCCCTTGGGTGAAGGCAGCATCTGTGCATGGACTGGGCAGGAAACTCTATGTCATGTCTTGCTGTGTTATCCAGGCTGAGTGTATTAGGCTGGGAGAGCATGGCCTGGGGTGAGGATGCTGCTGATGTGGGATTAGTTGGGTGTGTGAGCAACGGGAGAGGGAAGGGCGTTGTAGGTGTTCATGGCATGGGAGAATGAGTTCTCTGCCATCCTAGAAATTCACTCCTGCAGGTTTCTGTTCAGCCATTCCCACATAAGTCATGGTGGGAGGCCTGGGTTCCTAATCTAATGGATGTGGCAGCCCTTGGCTCCCTCTGTAGCTGTTCTGCCCTATCCATCACCCCCTCTCCTCTCTTTCCCCAGGCCCGGGGTGTGATCCAGACCAAGGCCCCACAGTGGAAGGAGCAGCTGGAGGCCAGCCGCAACCCCTCAAACAGCCACTCCCAGGGGCTCCTTGCTGCCTCCCACAGCCAGGGGTACCCATCAGGCCGGCTCACCCCCACCCACCTCGAGATGGTGAGGAGCCCACAGACAGCTTCTGCCTTGGTCGTGGCACAGCTGCAGCTGCTCCTTGCAGCCTGCAGGGCAAAGCCAGTCCTTGTTGCCTTGTCCATCTTCTGTAGCTTTTCCAGGCCAGAAGCTTGTGTATGGGCTGCAATGAGGCAATGTGTTGGGTTTGGCTTTCTGAGAGGGATGGGGTTTCTCTCACAGCATCTCCCACTCGATGCAGCCTCTGTGGATTTAGCCTCCTTTCTTTCCAACAGCCCCAGAGACCCCTTGGGGACTTTGCTCCTTCCATGACTGGGAGCAGATCCAGCATCTTCTCTCCGGATCCTCCAGAAATGACGCTGTCTCCTCAACCAGAGACCTCCAGGCGGCCACTGCGGAGGACACCATCAGCCAGTATGACCCATTTCTGGGATCCGTGCTGTGGGAAGACACAGTGGTTGGGCTTCTCTGGGAACAGGGCTGGGTTTGGAGAGGGACTCCCATTCTACCAGGCCATCAACCCTCAGCCACATTTCTAGACATGGTGAAAGGACAGTGCATATGGGACTCAGGAAGGGCAGGGCTGAATGAGCAGGGAATGAGCACAACTTTCAGAGCAGGGTCCACCCAGGACAAGACCAGGTTTTCTGGCTGTCCATGTAAGGATAAGGAACCCGCAGGTGTTTAATTTTCAAGGCTACTTGAGCCAGGAGGGCTGTTGCTTGCTGGACTTCCCAATTTGGTGATGCACCTTCCCTTGTGCTACTAGATTAAATATTACCCTCCCCTACAAAACCTGTCCAGTTATCTGATGTCTCACCCACTTTTCTTTCCTGAAAAATATCAGCTTAAAGAGTATAAAAAGTGAAAATTAAAAATAGGGCAAGGAAAGAGGAAATTGACCCAGATTCTCAGTTGCTCTAGCAGAGCTGGGAAGAGCAACATCATCCAGTCATTTATCAGCCAGTGACTGTGCCCCAGACATCTGGCCAAAGAGGCTGTAGCGCAGAGCAAGTGGTTTCAGCTTGAGATGATTTTTCTCCAAAAGTTGGACATTTTAGCCTTTCCCATGCTATGCCCTGCTTTCCACCTGCAGACAAAGGCCACCTACTCCTCTAGGATAATTCCTTGCCTGGGGAAATAATGGTCCCTTTGGAGCAGCACAGGTCTTGCAGGAGGATGCTGGGCTCCAGCCAGACCCTTCTGATGCCTCCTTGCAGGTTTGCTCCCCACTGGCCGTACCTCACGTTCGGGTTCCGTGGGTGAAGCTGGCAGCAGCAGTGAAAGCAGGAGGAGGAACAGCACAGAGAGAGTGCAGGCAATCGTGCCCCATGTGGCAGGCACCAACCGGACCCTGCTTCAATTTGACCCCGGGGATGTCATCACGGTGCTGATGCCGGACGCGCAGAACGGGTGGCTCTATGGCAAGCTGGAGGGTTCATCCACGTAAGTGATTCTGTGGCTGTAAATCAGCCTGGCAGGCTGATGCAGGCTGGGAGCATGAGAGGCTCCAGCCCAAAATTGTCTCCTCTCTTCCCTCCTGGTGTGCCCTGGGGCACTGTGTCTCCCCCACCATCTGGGTGGGACATCACCATGTCCTCAGTCATGGGGTGTGCCTAGCACGGGGGGCTCTCCAGGATGAGGAGGTGTGGTGGGGCAGGGTGAGGTGTGGACGAGCTGCTTGAGAAAACTCCAGGGGCTTTGGGTAGAAGAGCCAGGGACACGGTGACTCCCTCCTGGCTTGCATGACGGGCTGAATCCTGTCATGGAACCCAGCTCAGGGCCATGAACTGCTGGAGTTACCTGAGAGCCCTGGCATTTCTCAGCTCACACCACAGCTGCTGCTGCATCCTGTGGCACAGGCAGAGCATGGAAACAGCTGCACCCTGTGCTTACTGAATTACTCCTGTGGTGCTGCCTGTCTGCACAGCTTGCCCTGTTCCACACAGCATCCCTGCACTGAGATCTCCGCTGAGATGAGCAAAAAGCGGAGCCTTTATTTTTTTTTTTTTTTTGGGGGTGGGGGAGGCCTTGTTTCTGGGGTGCCCTGAGGAGAAGGGATTTGTCAGGAAGAGTGCAAAAATGGAGGCCGTGGCTAAAACCAATGTGGTTGAAACACAGCTCTCAATTTTATTAATAGTCACACAGAGTTATATAGAACTCAGAGGCCACGCCTCTTTAGATAACAAATTCTTGTGGTCAGCTTCATCCTGGCTAAACATTCTGGTTTTCTTCTTTTCTGCTGCCAACTCACCTATCTTCTGCACGTAGCTGATGTTATAGTAACCTTGCAGCTGGGCCTCAAGGCCCTTAGCTCACTCTGGATAAAGCTAAATAGTCAGGATTTCTCACCTGTCCATCTTCTTCCAAAAACTCTCCAACAATTCCCCCTTTATTTTTTTGAGCAATCCAGACTTGCTTCATCATGTGAGATAACATGCTAATGATACATCGCCATAAACAACATACTAATAATACAAAAGCAATAATAACTAATATAATTGATAAGCCTTGTCTAATTAAATCTCTAAGCTATCCCCATATCCCTAAGTGGTTTAACCATTTGTCTAACCCAGCATGTGCAACAGTTAATTTTTTTCATGTTATCTTAATCAATTGTATTTGTTTGTGAATTGATTCCAAATGATCAGACAAGTGCAACACATTCCATCAAAGTCTTCACAAACATGACCTAAAAGCTAACAATAAAAAGTCAATGACAGCACGATTTTGTAAAACTGCATGTCTAACACTATCAACATCTTTTAGCATCTGTGTTAAAATATCAGAAGTTCATCTGCTTAGCAGTGCAACAGGCTAATTTTTGTATATCACCAAGGGCTTTTCCTGCTGCTACATATGGGACAAATGAAGCAGCAAGAACCCTTTCTTCTGTACCCCAAATTTCGAGTTTGTAATTACATTCTGGGACCAATTGTTGAACGAGCATTTTGAATGAAAGTGTTGTGGTTTACTTATTAGTGCTCTCATGAGCGTATATGCTCTTCCTCTTCCCCCCCCCCCCCCCCCCTTTTTTTTTTTTTTTTTTTTCTTTGCTGTGGTTTCTGCTTTCTGTTCACCACTTTCTGAGCAGCAGCAGTGTCTGTGGGGGTAGAGACAGCAGCTGCAGCTGTAGCAGATACTCTGGTGATGCTCACCAGCCGTATCTGAGCTGTACCCTTGCATGAGGGGGGCTGAGAAGCGGCTGCAGAAACAGGAGTAGGGGTGTGGGGGTGCTCTCTGTACCAGGGGCAGCTCTCACTCTCCAAACAGCAACTCTCATCCTCTGAAAAGGCATACACATTCTCATGACTGTGGGTTTTTTTCTTACTCCTCACCAATATATGAGAAAAATTAGCAGCACCCACCAGAAGATTCAAAAATGAAATGCTGTTGCTACTAAAATCTGGTGGAGTCAGCCCAAAATAAGATGAAGTGGTACAATCTCCCAAACCAAAACTTACCAACCAAGTTTTTTATCCCCGTATGAAACACCAGTGCACCATAATATACATCAATATTGAGGACCATATTGCAATGATGGTTCTTAAGCAGCTTTATCTGCTTCTAGCAGTTGCTCAGAAGCTTCTAACAATTGAACTGCTGTAGCACCTTTTGCGAGTAGTCCTAATACACATTTCGTTTTTTCATTAGCATTGTCATATGCTAACATATAAAAAAATCTTGTTTTCATATCTTCTGACAAATCAGGATGTGATGTTGTCACTGAATATAAGCAATCCACAAATTTTGAATATGGCTCTGCTCCCCCCCTGTTTAGTATTTGTAAAAGAGGGGGTTGCTTGTGCAGTATCATGCACTGTTTGCAAAGCTCTATGCACCATCTCTTGTGAAAGTTATAACACTTCATTTTGAAACCATGCCTGCAAGTCTGCACGTACAAAAGGACCAGCACCGAGTAACATTTGTGCTTGCACTCCATATAATACATCAGTGTTCTGTCCAGGAATCGCAGCTGCATTTTCACACAGCATGCATTTAGCATGCATTTAGCATATTTAGCACAGCATTCATTTATGATGAAATTGCAGTTGTTGAGAAGGAGTTAACAGAGTATTAATGAGCATTTTTGTGTCTTATGGCGTCAACAATTGAGCAGTAAAAAAATGTTGCAAAAGAGATTGAGTAAATGACGATTTCAAACTGTACCGTGTAATGGCAGCTTTGGCTTCTTTTATCATTTTTCAATCTAATGCAACCCATTGACCTCCTCCTCCTGGTCCCACTATCACTGGAAAAAACATAGGACCCATGTTGGGAAACATTTTTCCTTCAGCTATAGCATTTTGAATAATTCCCTTCCATCTAGTTACTGGATCCACACTCCCACTCCCCCCACCACCACCCTCACCTCCCCATGTTGGATCTGGAAGAGGTGGAGCAGTGGGTGTTAACGAGTTAAGGGAAGTAGGAGCAGGAATAGGGAATGGATCAGGGGGTAAAAATGGATTAGTGGCCCTGGGTTGTTCTGGATGTTCCCCAGAGCAAAAACTAGGGGGTTTTTCAGGGGTATACTCATCCTTGGTTTCCAGTTCTTTCAATTTTTTCAGCAATTCCCTTAGCTGCTTGTCTCCAAGTCCCAGTTCTTCCTTTGGTTGTTGCTCTATAGCAGGCATTGCTGGTGTTGACAGGGGAAGCAGAGGATAGACTGATGGCAATGGTGGTCGAGAAGATAAATCATGTGGCAGAGGTGGGGAGGAAGGCAGCGTCGGCAGAGCAGCCAGGAGCTGGGGGGGGGTGGGGGGGTCTGCATTCTGAGATTCCTCACCTGTGTTCTCCAGCTTATCTCCCTCTGGGTCCTCCAACGATTCTGGTAGTGGTGGTGTTTTCAGTTGCTTTTGTTTTTTCTTCTCGGTCCCATTTTTACTTTTCGTCCGAACCACAGGGTCAAATGGCACAGCTGGCTGAGCTTGAATCAGTATAGCCCCCGCAGATGCTGGTGGGAGTATTTTAGGTGTCTCAAATAACTGTTCAGAGGTCAAGTTCATATTTTGAGCATTTGTTGGTACTGGTAGATCAGGCATTAAAGCAGCGACCGCTGAGGCTGCCACTGCCCTCTCACTTTTCATTTCTTTTAATGTGTCTCGAGTCAGTCTCCATAACGTGGCTATTTTTCCAGCCTCCTTAGATCCTTTGATAATTTCATCCCATAGGGGCTTCCCAGTTTCTTCTCATGTTTCCAGCTCAAAAGCTATACCGACAGTGGGGATCAGGGCTCTCTCTTTAGCCCACTTGATCAGCTCATGGATCTGTTTCGAGTTACTAGGAATCCCTCTCTTAGAGAGTGTACTGCCCAGTAACGTCACTGCCGCCTCTCTCTGCATTTTCTCTAAGGTTTGCAGTGCCTACCTTTCCGGGGTGAGTGGCCAGCTCACTTCCAGCTCCTACTGTGATTGCCAAGTAGTGCCAACCCCATCCATGTTTCCCGACATCCAGGTTAACCATCGCCCAAAGCAGCACCTGCATCTGTTGCTCCAGGCAACAATAACAATTTAAGGCCCTGTGTCCCTGTTTGGGCGCCATTTGTCGGGAAGAGCGCAAAAATAGAGGCCGTGGCTAAAACCAATGTGGTTGAAACACAGCTCTCAATTTTATTAATAGTCACACAGCCTTATATAGAACTCAGAGGCCACGCCTCTTTAGATAACAAATTCTTGTGGTCAGCTACATCCTGACTAAACATTCTGGGTTTTCTTCTTTTCTGCTGCCAACTCACCTATCTTCTGCACGTAGCTGATGTTATAGTAACCTTGCAGCTGGGCCTCAACGCTCTTAGCTCACTCTGGCTAAAGCTAAATAGTCAGGATTTCTCACCTGTCCATCTTCTTCCAAAAACTCTCCAACAGGGATTTCTAATCTTCTTTGTTTGCTTGCCTCAGTGACCATGCTTGGTCACTGACTCTTCCTGGGTTTCATCAGCTTTGCTTCCAACAGCAAGCATTTTGCACAGCCTCTGAGGTGAATGAGTCCTGCTCCAAAGCTCAACCACTGCCTCACATCAGCCCTCTGCCCCACCAAGAAGTGAAAGCTGTGCAGGAACCCTGCCACATGTGGTAGTGGCATCAGCAGCTTGGTTGGTGTGTGTAAAGGGTATAGATTGGGAGAACTGGGCAGCTGGAGCTGAAGAACCCGAAACCATTGTTTCCTGGACCTCATCCATCTCTATTCCTGTGCTCTAGGTGTGGCTGGTTCCCTGAAGCTTATGTCAAGCCTCTGGAGGATGCAAGGGAGATGGAGGAGCCAGCCACCAGGTAACAGGAGAGCATTTGGCCAGGCAGGAGCTGGGGTGGCTCCTGGTTTCTCACTAACACCAGGTTGTGCCCTGTGTAGAATTGCAGAGCTCCCATGCTGGAGCTAAGAGCCTTGAGGTACCCTGAGATCTCTCAGGCTTACCCTAGATAGCTCTCCTGACACATGTAATATCTTCTCAAAGCTGTTTGTGACTGGGACAGTACAAACCATCTGTGTTTTCTCTAGAGACATCCCATAGATACATGTTGGAGCATCACAGGTGCTGGCCACCTACCCCTTGCCCTTTGACTCTCCCCCCACTCTCTTCTCCTCTTGCTCAGATCCTTCCCACTGCGAAGCAGTCACAGTATGGATGACATCCTGGACCGTCCCAGCACTCCTTCCTCTGGCAGCTACTGGCCTCCAGCTGCCCAGCCCAGTTTGCCGACCCCACCTCCCCTCTCCGTGGGTCCCAGCAGTCACCAGAGTGGGGTGGCCATCCCATCCAGTTCTGTCTCTAAGGTGAGTACAGGAGAAGTAACTCGGGGGGGGGAGGGGGAACTGTGTGTGTGTGTGTGTGTGTGTGTGTGTGTGTGTGTGTGTGTGTGTGTGAAGTTGGTCACATCTGAGTTTCATCCTCCAAAGCACAACTATTCGGCATTGGTGTGTTGAGAGAGAAAAATATCTTCCAGATGCTGGAGTGTGATTTCCTTCCTGAGCTAAAGGGGTCTGGCTAGCACTGTCCCTTCTCACCTGGTCTGTTTGCAATGTCCTGATGGCTCTTGCTCATCAGCCTTATGTGTGCAGATCCTCAGTGCCTGGCTGTGCTTCCCCAGGGAACTGGTTTTCTGCCCCTGCCCTCCTCATTTCTTTCTCTTTTTGCTCACCAGGGACCCTTCAGTTCAGTCCTTTTCTCCATGACCTCCCAGCCTGACTTCTGGTGGCTCCAGGGCAGCACCTCTTTCTGCTAATAGTAGGACCATGGAATAATCAGGCTGGGCTGGGAATGGGTGACCAGCTAACAGAGATGCCATCCTCCTTCTCCCTTCAGAGAATGAAGAGGAGTTTCATAGGGCTTCTCCTCTAAATTCCCGTGAGGATTGGGTTAAAGTTGCAGAGAGTGTTGGAGAAAAGCTAGGGCTTGAGAACACAGACATTTTGGAGAGCCTTAGAATGAGTTGTGTCTGACCCATGGCTTATGACCTTGCTTATCACTGCTTCCAGCTGTGGGAAATTGACTGGTGAGGGCAGTCAAATACAGTAATTACAGTAGAGAAGAGTTCAAGTTGAGAACCTGGGAAAGGAAAAGACAGTGCTACCTGTGAGGTGTTTACTTGCTCAGACTCACAGGAGACTGGGAAATCTCATCTCTGGTGACTAGTGTCCAGGCCAGTGCAAGGTTGAAAGCAAACGGACGGCTCAAAGGACTGCAAAATGTAACATTTAATTACTTTTTTTTTTACTCCATGTCCCGCTCTGCGGGTTCAATGAACCACAGGCTGCATAATGCAGAGGGGAGAACAGGCTCTGCAGCCTATCCTCTCCTCTGCATCACATGTTTCTATCCATCCTAAGTATAAAGTGTAGGGATAGACCTGGGACTGAGCATGTATGAAGCATATGGAACATTTAGAGTACCATGGCAGAGAAATTGAGCCTCATTAGAAGTTCATAAAACTCAGCCTTCCTCTAAACTTCTGCCTTCAGTTCAGCCAGCAGCAAATGGGTTTGTGACTTTCTAGCTGGAACACATACTTTTATTTGGCTGCCACAGCTACAGGAACTGGTGTATTTTAGCAGCCCAGTTTTCACTGATCTTTCCTTTTCTGATGGTCGAGAATAAAGGCCAGAGGGCCTAGGTCCATCTTTCCTCATCAGATTGGTCCACGTTTAAGTGGAGTAGGGTAAGGTGCAGCCACTGCAGCTCTTGGGTTCCCCATGAGTGCAGGAAGCATATGAAGGCATTGATGATAAATTCTTTGCCAGGATGTGTGGGCAAGGTGAGGGGGCATCTCTGGCTGTGCTGGCAGGGTGAATTGTAGCTCAGACTATCACTGTTTGCTGTGATCTTCAGACATGACACTTTGGGGATCTGAGGCATCTTCTTTCTTTCACAACACAAAGGGAGTTGTCCTAGGGGAACAGGGAACTTGTGGTACAGGGACAATCCCCACCACAAAAATCAGGTTGTTATCTGTAGTGGTGAATTTGTGGGACTGTGTAAAGTTGGAATGCCCTGTTAATAGAACTTTGGCTCCCAACCCACTTAAGTTTCTTGTGAAATCTTCCTCCACGTGTGTGGTGCTTCCTGCTTCACTTTTGTCTCACCATTCCCATACCCACCCTAGATCTCTCATTTCTGGCTTTCTTTTCACTGCAGAAATCAGGAGGATTTGACCAGCCCCCTGAACTCTTCCCACGGTGAGTGAGGCATGGAGCTGTGCTCCAGAATCATTGACAGGGGGGGGTGCCTTATTACAATACTAGTATTGTTTTATCTTTTGGGTTATCAAATGTCAGAGGAACAGGGAAGTGTCTGGAGGAAAGCAGTGCACAACCCACCTCCCAGCACAGCAGGAGGGCCCACAGAAGTCAGCCATTCTGCCTGGCTGGCTGGGAAGCCTCTCCTACCTCTGGTAATAGGAGGTAGGACCTCTGAGCACCCTGAGCAGATGGCCAAGCCTGCGTGCTCCTTCTAATCCATCTTGGAAGAGCCACAATAGCAGCTTGCAGCCTGAGTGTGGAGCTACATGATTTGTGCAGCTCTGCCTGCTTGCCAAGGGCTGAGGCATGAGGGACGTGGCTTTTAGCTTTGATGAGTCAGGTCTGTAGAGATGAGACATGCCAGAAATCCGTTTTCCTTCCCCCTGCAGCTGGGTTGGTGTTTCCACGTTTCTGGCATGGTGCTGTGTCCTTTCTCTGCTCCCTGACTCCTTGCTCAGAGGGTCAGAGGCCACAGGTCTAGAGTGCTACTGCAAGGGAGAGCCTTATGCTGGTGTTCCTTCTTCATCCTATAGAAAGAGAAGAATGAGAAGCCCTAAGGAGAGCCTGAGGGGAACAATGTGGGAACCTGCAGTAGGCTGTATTAAGGAGGGAGAAAATATACAGGCAGTTTTACCAGACTTTCCTCTTTGGCATGGAGGTGGCTGTTTGGCAAGACAAAATAGCCTTTGCCCAGTCAGCAGGACCCCTGCATGCTTTTTGCAGATTTCCTGATGTTTGTTCTCCTTCCAGAGGTACCAACCCCTTTGCCACAGTCAAGCTGCGTCCCACAGTCACCAACGACCGCTCAGCACCCATTATCCGATGAAACAGGATTGTGAACAGCAAAGAATTCCAGCAGGGAAGGCATACAAGTGGTGGGCTGTGACCCCCATCTGGGCAGCAACCTCGTGCTATCACTCATGCAGTAACCTTTCTCTTCTTCTCCTCCCTTCTTCCCTCTGGGTGTTGGGGACCCATCTCACCCTGCTCTCTGGCATGCTTTAGCCAGCAGCAGATCCCTGCTACTCTTTTCTGATTGCCCCCTGTGTGATGTTACTGTGACTGAGAGGGAGAAGTCTGGTGTTTCTGGTGCCTGTGGCCTGGCAAGAGGGGATGCTGCTGGTCTGGGAGGTGGAGGGATGGATGGGTAGGATCATCTGCAGCATGGGGCAGTGCTAGCAGGGTGAAGAAGGTGAAGCTTTGCTAGCCGTGCTGGGGGCAGAGAAGGACACTCGCTGAACGGTCCCTTTGCTACCTCAAGAATGAACTCCAAAGGGAGGAGGCCACAAGAAGGCATCTAAAGACATAATCCAGCTGATGGGGTCTGCAGCACACAGCTGTCTTGCTCTCAGACACTTTGGCAACCGGTGTCTGTCTGTAGCAGCATTTGCCTCTTCTTGCCCCTGGCCCAGCCTCTTTCCTTGCTGGGCAGCCCTGGTACAAGGCTGGAGCAGGTGACAGTGCCCAGTGCTGCTGCCCTGTTCTCCCTGCAAAAAATATTTGTGGGGCTTTTTTCGTTGTTTTTTAAATTTTATTTTATTTTTTCTTTTTTTTTTTTAAATTAAAATGAAGAATGCACTTCTGTAGCTGTCCCAGAGACGGGGACATTGCCTGGGATGCAGCGAGGGTGTGGACATGGGGTCCCCACCAGCAATGGGGCCATGATGGCTGGCTGTGGTTGGGGTGTTGAGTGTTGCAGCCTCATGGATTGGCTGCTGCAGCCAGGGTGGACACAGGGGGTACCAGAAGGGCTGCACAGACCCCTGGTCCTGTCACTGGAGGGCAACAAGTCCTCACTTCCAAGCTGCCAGGAGGTCAAGGCCTGGTGGCTATCTCCTCACCCAGGCTGTGAGCCCCAGGGATGCCCCAGGGGCAGCTCAGTGTGGGGCAGGGAGTGGGGGAAATGCTCCTGCAGGGATCTGTGGGGTCCTGTGGGTGCCCTACCAGCCTGGCCCCACTGTCAGGACAAAGGGGAGGTGGCAAGGGAGGGAGCATGATCAACAGCCAGGGCTTTAGCCGATTAGCCTTATTAATAGAAATTAAACCCTGGCTGTGAGTGCTGCAAAGCCCCCTCAGGTGCCCCTCCCCGATTTCCTTCCCCCTCAGAGCCCCCACCACCAGAAGGGCACAGCAGTTGGGCCTCTGGGGCTTCAGGGGTTTACAACCTGGGGGGTCTTTCCCTCCCTCCTCCCCAAAATCCTACCCAGGCCCATTCCCTGGAAATAAAACAGGTTCCTCCACACATGGCCAGAGAGTGGCCTCTCCTTGCTGCCCACCAGAGCCCCTCCTGGGCTGTCACTGCTGAGGGGTTTGGTGAGGGTTTGCCGGGGGGGGGGGCTGGATCCCACCCTTCAAGCCACAGGCAGCAGTGATCCTTCAGCACCTCCACCACATCTTTGCTCTCTGCTGGGCACATGCAGAAGCCGAACACACACCCGGCAGAACCACACCAGCACTTCCCTGTGCTTCTGGCTACTGGCTGAGGAAGCAGTGGAGGGCTTCAAAAGTGGCCTCCTCCCCCCCCCCCTGTTTTGCCTCTTACTGAAGGGTGGGTCCGTGCCCTCGTTCCCCATTGCCCTTCTCCCTGGCACCCTGTCTCCTGGTTGTCTCCATCACAAGGAACCCCAACCTTCCCCCTGCTTCCTCCTGCCTTGGCCCCTCCAAATCTTCTCCCCCGTACCCTGCCCCGCTCTGCTGGGAGGAAAGCAAGGAGCTCCTGGGCAGCAGGATTACCAGGGGATTCTGACCAAGGCAGGCAGCCACCTCCTCCCCATTGGCTGGGAAAGCCTCTTAAAAGTGGAGGAGAAGTGCTTTGTGCCCGCTCAGCACCCTCCCGTCTCTGCCGACCTGAAACCATAAGTGGCTGCTGACCCACATCCAGGCTGGGACTGCCGTGGGGCATTACTTGAACTCACAGGAGGCAAAGGGGTCCCCTGCTTGGGGTGTCCCCCCAAATTGGCCACGGGCAGCTTTGCTGGGCAGCATCAGAGCAAAACAGGCTGAGAGGGGGATTAGCTCTCTGCAGAGGACACAACTGCCCCAAAGGAAGGAGTGGGGCACAAGAGCCTGCTCAAAGGGTGCTGGATTCCTGCAGGCATCTCCCTGTGTCTGGCTGACAGAGTGCCCACCATGGAGAGAAGTGCCAGCGGGGCCATCTAACCAGGCACCCTGGTCCAGAGCTGTTTTGTGCCAGCCAGAAGGAGAAAGGAGCACCAAGGAGAGGTTTGCTCAGCTTTTAGAGGCACATCCCAGTGCTCGGGAGGTCGTCGCTTCATCGTGCAGGTCAGTGGCATGGAGGGATGCTTACGTCCTGGCACTGGCTGCCAACAGGACAGCTTGTCCCAGGCCTGTGCTAGTTTAATTCCCCAAAAAGTACTTTTCCAGGGTGTTGTCTGTGGTCTGGGGAGGCTGGTGGCATGATTGTAGCCCCTGTATTTAATAAACAGACCCATCGGTAGTACATGGAGGCAAAAGGTAACATCCTCTCATCCGTGTGGAGCCTCCTGGATGCAGCTTGCCTGGCACAGCAGGGCTTTGCTGGGCATCACCCAGCACTGACTGCTCTGTGCTCTGCATGTATCTAGAAACTGACAGCCACAGATGAACCTGGGCTGGTGACTGCTGGTGCTGGTGCAAGTCTTCTCCTAGCACCCATCTACAGATAGGCTCTGTCCCACCCGTGCCTGACACACGGGGAAGAGCAGGTGCCCATGCTGATGAGCTTTTAGGTACATGCGAACTTACACGTGGTATTTTTACCCATGAATAAAGCTCCTTACCCGAGGAGAAAATAATAGCAAGCTGCAGAGTGCACAGAGGCAGCTGGAGGGTACACGATGTGACCACTGCGTGCAGCCGTGAGCTGCGTATGCGCTGAGGTGTTAGGGAAAAGGCAGCTCTGAACTGCCTGGCTCAGAGCTGGGATAAATCTCCATCAGAGCTGTGCTGCAGCATATTGACTTTTGCAGGCATCTCCACAGGTGAGCTCCTCTGGTGGCACCTCATCTTTTTCAGCCAACATCTAGCTGCAGGCAGGTAATAACTCCTTCATGCCTTGCTGTACAGTTCTGTAGCACTGAGCAAGTGGCTTCTGCAGAGGTAGCCATCCAGCTCCAGACCTCAGTGGTACTGATGGGCATTTGCCTAATGTGCTGTTCAAAATCAGCTGTGTTGATTCATCACTGATAAGTGATGCTACAGAAATCTCTGAAGACCGTGCCACAGATGGCACAGATGCCACAAATATTTTCTTGCCAGGAAGTTGGGAGGGGGGGGGAAAAGGTTAATTTTGATGGTTTGATTGACTGATTACTTTTGTAGTACAAAATCAGAACTAGAAGAGAGAGTCTGGGAGAAGGGCTTTGATAAAAAGGCTTAGGGTGTGCTTGGAGTCAGTTGCTTTTATTTGAGGTAGCTATTTGCAGCAGGTGGTGCAGTGGTGAAACACCAGCACCAATTAAGAAATTGTTGTGCCTTTGCTGCAGGTCACATTTTGTACATCTGTACCTAGCTCATCAGTCAGGTGGAGCTGGGAGAGGAGCAGCAGGTGGGTAATGGCAGAAGCTGAGCGAGCCTGTTCTGTTTGGCTGTCCTGGTGCTAGTGAACCATACAAAACCAGAAAGGGTGTGAGGGGGAAGATATAGGTGTCTGGAGAGTGTATAATGAATCTTTTCTTCCTTGCAAGGATTCTTTGCCTTGAAAATGTCTTTATAGCACTCTATTCTCAGTTCATGCCTCTACCCCTTTCCACAGCCCCTGAGACTTGAGCTGGAGGGGAGAGACTGGAGTAGCCTGGGCCAGCCCAAGAACTAGTTCTTAGGATATGGATATATTCAAGAATAGATGCCCAAACCACACTCAGATCCAGATTCTGCTCCCTTTTTTCACAGAGGATGGGGTCCTGAAAATTTGGGGATCTTTGCTGCAGGGACCTGTGGTGGTGGCAGGCACCTGGGTGCTGGCAAGAACAAACCCTTAAGTGTTTTCAGGAGCAAGGGTCACCCAGAGAGGGAAAGGAGGGAGAGCTGTGGCTGGTTGATCCTACCCTTCTCTCCATAGGTCAACCTTGGCTCAGGAACCTGGCTAAAACCAGTGGGCCAAGGCCATTTTGTGCGTCCTATCGATGCGCTGTGCTTGCAGGTGCCATGTCCCTGATGGAGGGGTTCAGGAATCACCTAGATGTCTTGTCTTGCAAGCTCCTCCTCCAGCACCCCCTAAGCTATGCTTTCAGAGCCTTCTCAGAGCACTCCCCAGCCTTGTTGCCAGCCTTGTGGAACCTCTTGCAGCCTGAGGAAGACCAGTCACTCTCCTCTGCAAGATTCAGGAGTGTCACAGGATAAGACCACTTTTTGCCAACCAAGGGTACCCTTTACCTGGACACTAACCCAGTTCATGCCATCTGTGCTTTTGCCCAGAAGATTTGCACTTGTTTAACCTGCAGAGCAACAGCAGTACTATGAGAATAAGGGTGCGTCATCCTCATTGCTTGGATGACAAGAAGAAGAAGGGCTGCTTTGAGAAATGCACCTGGCTCTAAAGCTCCCAAGTGCTAGTTCTGTGTGTACCACCCATAGGAGTCTCCTTGTTCCCTCAGTAGTTTCCAGTCAGCATGTGACTGCTGGCATTTTCTACAATAACTAGTGTGAAGGGATGTGGACATTGCTGCCACCTTGTCTTCCTCCAGTCAAGGGAGCTGGAAGGAGAGAGGACCCATGGTGGTAGGGTACTGCTGGCAGAATGGCCCAGGACCAACAAAACCCAGCTGAGGCATGGAGAAAGCCCATCAGCTTTCTAACAGTTGCCTGATGCTACTGAGGAGCACCTACAATCAAAAGCCAGTGACATTTTTGCATACAGGTGTGAAAATAAGCCTGGATGACAAAAAAAAAAAAAAAAAAAAAAAAAAAAAAAAAAAAAAATGAGGCCAGTGGTACCGGAAGGGTTATGGCAGAGACTTGGTGCCGAGGGGAAAAATGAGAAAAACATGCCCACAGCAGCCAACTGGAGCAAAATTCCTGGGCAGCTTAAGAGCCCCGAAAGCGACTCACAAGTTATCCCCTCTAATTCCCTCCTTCTCCCCCCTTAGGCTTTGTTCCGGTCCTTCTGTGTAGGTACAAAGCCCTAATCTCTCTGGCATGCAAACAGCCACCACCACGGGGCTGCCCTGCTCTCCCCCTTCACCCATTTCCCAAAGCTTCCCCTTGCAGTGGGGAAGGGAGGAAAAGCTCTGCACAGAGGCCTCCCAGAGGAAAACACTGTGGGGTTAATGGACCTTTTGTGCCCCATTGCTGGAAGTGTCTGTAGCAGGGAAGATCCTGGAGGGCTCACAGCTGGACCAGAGCAAGAGGGGAGAGGCTCAAAGGAAGATCTCGGGAGATGCAAGGGATTCGTGTTGCTGGCTGTCACCCCACACCAGCCTGCAGGCAAGGCTGGAGATGAAGCAAGTAGTGTGCTGCAGATCCTGATGCTCCACTGCATCAGATGCAGCTCTCCAATCTCAGCTGGGAGCTGTGACCCTGCCTGACTGTGTCTGACCAGGGGTTATGGATCTCTGGGCTGCCCCGAGCTTAGGTCTTCTGTCCCACTGTGGTTTCACCTCCCACCCTGAAGCAATCCAACCTTAACTGGCAGGATTAAGTTGCAGGGATATGATGTGGTTCCTCAGTGAGGTTCTTGGAGCTTGGAGGTGGTGGGTATGGAGAAAAAACTTTTAGTAAATATCTTCTCTTCTCTTCTCTTCTCTTCTCTTCTCTTCTCTTCTCCTCTCTTCTCCCTCCTCCCTTTTCCCTTCTCCCTTTTCCCTTCCCTCCCCTTCCCATTTCCCTCTCTCTGCCCTACCTCCTCCTGCTCTCCCTTTCCCCTCCCAGGCTAGACAATGGGGAGAGCTGACCCAGAGGAAGGGCAGCTCCCAGCTCCCGTGAAGCCCCCAGATGGTGGCTGGGGCTGGATTGTGCTCCTTGGCTGCTTTGTGATCACTGGCTTCTCCTATGCCTTCCCGAAAGCTGTCAGTGTCTACTTCAAGGAGCTCATGAAAGATTTCCACGTGGGCTACAGTGACACAGCCTGGATCTCTTCCATCATGCTGGCCATGCTCTATGGGACAGGTGATCCTTGGATACACTTCCTCCTCCCCAACTTGTGCCTTCCCTACCAAGCAACGGGCCCAAACCATGTCCCCATGGCATCTCCTCATGCTCACTGGTCTGGTCATGAGCCACACAGGCAGAATACACTTGTCCTACCACTTCCCTTCTAGAAGTGTGATCCATTTCATGTCCCTGACTTCTCTGCCCCAAGGAGACCTTGGGTCAACCCATCTGCCCCTCAGACAATTAACATGGGGTTTGCTCCCATTGCTGAAGTGCTGACCCAATCACATGAAGGTCCTTCTTTGGAACTGGGGGCTGAAGGCAGGGTGAAACAAAGATCTCCACACTGAGGTCTCTCTCAGCAGAGAAGACCCAAGAGCTGTGTACCTAAGCAACCAAGTGGTGATCTCCTTCTTTAGTGTTTCCTCCTCCCCGGGTGCCCTGCTCAGGCAGGCTGCCCCTTCCCAGTTCTCATGTCTCCTCCTGGTCTCCTACTCTATCTCTTCTACTTCCTCCCAGGACCAGTATGCAGCATCATGGTGAACCAGTTTGGCTGCCGGCCTGTGATGCTGATTGGTGGGCTGCTAGCTTCTGCTGGAATGATCCTGGCATCTTTTACCACCAATATCATCGAGCTTTACCTGACAGCTGGAGTGTTGACAGGTGAGAGCCCCAGGAGCTGGGAGGTACTAACTTACCTGGGGAAGAGACAAGACCATGCTATATCTCCTCTTCGCATTGCCAGGCCTACCATCACATCTCCTCTCACCTATTCACACCTGCTGACAGGAGGCATCTAGTCCTGAATGTTACACATGTGGGAGATGCCTCTGCTGTGCCCAAACAGACAGGGGACAGAAGAAACACAAGTGATATCCAGTGTTCATGGCAGCTGGGGTGACATCAGTATATCGTGGTAATGGAGGTGGGCAAAGTTCCTGTTTAAGGTGCAGGTCCTGTCTAAATGTGGCCACGGTCACCTAATTCAATGACAGTTCAGGTAGACAGGCTGGTTTAGACCACCTTCTCTGGGGACAACTGAACAGCAACCCACCAACACGAAGGAATAGAGGCTTGTGAGGAACACATGAATCCCATAATGGGAATTCAGGGCTAGGATAGACTGAGGAGAGTTTTCAGCTTGTTGCAAACCACGTCTCATGTTCTTGCACTCCTTGTCTCCCTTCTGTCTCTCACCCTCATGTAGGTCTGGGTATGGCATTGAACTTCCAGCCCTCACTGATCATGCTGGGCACCTACTTTGACAAGCGTCGGCCTCTTGCCAATGGACTGGCTGCTGCTGGGAGCCCTGTCTTCCTTTCGGCCCTCTCTCCATTGGGGCAAGTGCTTATGGAGAAGTTTGGTTGGCGAGGAGGGTTCCTTATCATGGGGGGCCTTCTGCTTAACTGCTGCACTTGTGGGGCAGTCATGAGACCCCTGGATATGGGAATGAAGCGGAAGTTGGAGAAGGCTCAGGACAAATATGAAGCCAAGGAAATGCTGCCCATAGGAGGGAAGTCAGAGGAGGGAATCAGCACCACCGATGGAACCAAGAAAGCCAAGAAAGCCAAGAAGAAGCCCAAGAAAGGAAAGAAACTGCTGGATTTTAGTATCTTTTCCAACCGAGGGTTTATCATTTATACTATTTCAAAGTTCATCCTAGTCTTAGGTCTCTTTGTTCCCCCCATATTGCTGGTTAACTATGCCAAGGACACAGGTGTACCAGACACAGAGGCTGCATTTCTCCTCTCCATCATTGGTTTCATAGACATCTTTGCCCGCCCAGCCTGTGGCATGGTGGCAGGGTTGAAGTGGGTCCGTCCTCACGTGTCCTACCTCTTCAGCTTCGCGATGCTCTTCAATGGTT
Source organism: Phaethornis superciliosus (assembly GCA_023637945.1). Classification (NCBI taxonomy): domain Eukaryota; kingdom Metazoa; phylum Chordata; class Aves; order Apodiformes; family Trochilidae; genus Phaethornis; species Phaethornis superciliosus. The sequence goes on along the minus strand of JAJQWJ010000001.1, from coordinate 59,594,888 downwards.
TGACAGACATCTGCAGTGCCAGGGCGAGCAACTACACGGGGCTGGTCATCTTCTGTGTCTTTTTTGGCATCTCCTATGGCATGGTAGGGGCGCTGCAGTTCGAGGTGCTCATGGCCATCGTTGGCTCCCAGAAGTTTTCCAGTGCCATCGGGCTTGTCCTGCTTATCGAGGCTTTTGCTGTGCTCATTGGTCCACCCTCTGCAGGTAGGTGTCTTGCTGTAAAACACAGGTGGTCCTTTTGTCTGCCTTTCCATGGTATTGCAAATATTGGGCATGGGCCTTCCATTGAAGGAAGACCCCTGTTTCTCAACACCAAATTTCCACTCATACCTGAGATCTGAAACGAGAGCTTCCAGTCTCCCTCTGTGCACCACAACACTGAATCTGAGCAGGGGTAGAAAATAGCAAGGGACATTTCTCTCTCTGCTTTGCTCAGAGAGCCCAAGCTATGGCAAGCATACAGGACTATCCAGAGTGGCACAACTTACAGTGTCCCTCAGTCCTGACCAGTGGCACTTCCCACTTTTTCATGCTGGGGTCCAGATCTCTGCCCTCACTGTGAATGTTGCCTAAAATCATATTATGGGTAGGGTCAGGCACATGCTACAGGCAAACCATCAAGAGTCTTCTGTAGGACAAGAGAAGGGTCTTTTAAGTCGTCCTTGGTGTCCACAGTCTTTTCATTGCTGCTGTGAATAATGATCTCAGTTTGTGCTGATACCAACCCCAAGGCATGGGGGTTTTTGGTGTCAATCAAGTCAAAACAGTTTGTAGAGCTGCCTGAGGCATTTGATGTTACTTTGTAAAAGAGACTTAAGACACTGACAGCTTTTCAACCAGTCTACCTTAGGCCAAAGGCCATGGTAAGGTTCACGTCCCACAGACAGCCCATAAATAGGCTGCTGAATGCAGAAAGACCCTTCAGCAAAGAGGCTCGTGTGGGTTCCTTAGGATTCTGTCTGATCAAGTCTGAGAAAGCTAAATCATGCCAAAGGATTATTTCCAAATGAAATGCAGTTTCCTTCACATGTGGCAAAGGGTCAGAGACAGAGCACAGACAAACCCCCGGCAGGAACCATTCCATTGCTTCCTGCACTCCCTTCCTTCAACTGCAACACACAAGCTAAAGCCCATCAGTGAAGTCTGTAGAATGAGCTTGTCCTCAGCATCCACCACAATCTCTAAGTGAAACCCACCCTCAGCAACTCCACCCAGCTCTCTGGTAAAAACTGGTTGGCCAGGAGAAGATCCTCTTGATGCTCACAACAATTCACCTCCCATCTTACAACTTGTGGGGCAGTCAGCAGTCCCAGGCCAGGGAGGGTCATGAAACGTGTCTGAGAGGCAGCTGCAGAGAGACCATAGTGGGCGAGGGGGATTTAACAGCCCTCCTGCCCCAGTCCAGCTCTGCCTCGGTACCGTGCGCACTCACAACGGGTCGCAGGAGGTGCAGGGTCACCAAAAAGCGGTGTTGGGGGGTGAAGCTTGAGTCTGCTGGCAGACCTCACGGCTCGGTGTCGAGGGAGCAGTGCTGGGCTGGAAGAAGAGGGCTGAACAAAGTGGCTTTGTTTGGTGTAATCCTCCTGAGCTGCTTCCCTCTCCGTGGGGCTGTGGGTGTTTGTCACAGGATAAGCTGCATGCACGCACACACACACACACACACGCACGCACGTGCGCACGCAGGCTCCGTGCTCGCCATCCGGCTGGGGTGAACAGGGGAACATTCACCCGGCGAGGAATTTGACACGTGTCTCCCATGACCTCCTCCTGGAGACACCTCAGCCTGTCCTGGGCTGGTTTCAGGCCACTCACCACAGCACAGCTGGGAGCGGGGGTCATATGCACAGTCAGGAGCGCACAAGATTGGGATGAAACCTCCGGGTCACCACGGGACCATCCTACCTCAGTGGGTGCCACTATGAGTTAGGTTCCTGGCACTGAGGACTGGGAATCCTCTCTCCATTGCCAGGCCTGGTGCATTCAGAAGATGCATTGAGATCATCTCTTAGGCAGAGAAATCACCAGGTGTGGGCCAGCCAAAGGGATTTCTCTGCCAAAGTGATGTTTCTTCTCCCCCTTTGAATTTCCTGACGTGGTAGCTGAAGAAATAGCAAAGATTTACCAAATTTTGTTTATTTCCTGAGACTGGACAAGCCAAGTCCTCAGAGGCTTTTCTCACCTCTCACAATTATTTAACCTTGGCCAAACAAGCAAAAACAACAACACTTGAGCTCTTGAAGGACTTTCCCTGGTGGAACAGTGTGGATCTTGCCCAGGATGCCTTTTAAGATATTCAGGTGTCTTGTTCTTCCCTTGAAAAAGGGATCCTCGGTCAAATGCAGGTGCTGCTCACCTGTGCTGGGATGTCCATGCAGGGCTGTGTAGGCTGGAGCTGAACTGTTTCCTTTCTCCTCCAACCATCAGGCCGCTTGGTCGATGCTCTCAAGAACTACGAGGTGATCTTCTACCTGGCGGGCTCGGAGGTTGCTCTCTCTGCTCTCTTCCTGGCCATGGCCACCTACTGCTGCCTGAACCGTGGGAAGAAGGATCCTCCCCCCGAGAGGAACCCCTCTGCAGGCGGCGGGAGTGACACGGAAGAAGCAGAGTCCGACGTGCAGGAAGCTGATGAGCACAGCAGCAACAACCACCAGCTGGGCCACAACACCGACAGCGCCGTGGTGGCAGCCAACGAGGAGACCAACCACGTGGCAGAGGAGCAGAGTGGGGAGGGAGGAGGGTGTCCTGAGGGGGACGGGGAGGTGTTGGCACGAGATGGCTGCAACGCTGACCAGAAGGTGGAGAGAGACAGTTTTTAGCCAGGGCAGAGGAATGGGGATGTATAAAACTGGCCTTGTTTGCACGCACCTCAAGTGTGGGAGGGTAGGGGGGACACGGGATGGAGAAAGTTGAGACAAAAGCAGATGTAAGAAGTAAGAGGGAGAGGTATAAGAATAGCTTGTCCTTATGTACATATGTCCACATACCTCCCCAGTGATATGTCTGTTTGCATCCTGCACCCATGCTGGTACAACACAGGCTCCGAGCAGACCAAACACCAAAAAAAGAAAAGAAAAAAAAAAAAAATCTTTTTTCCTCACTTCCAAACCAGCCCTGAAGAAAGTCTTCTGAAGAGGCTGCCAAGGACTCTCCTTTTCCTTCTGCATTCTCACAATACAGAACACAATTAGAGACTCTTTGTAATCAGATCTGGTACACTTTGGTCTGGTGTCAGTGTTTCCTCTGCTCCACTTCCAGGGTGGGGATAGTGCCAGGCTAGCTGGCAGTAGGATTAGGAGGTGGTGTTAAGTCATAGCTGTCATCTGGGCCACCTCCAGCTGCAGCCAGCATAGGGTAGATGCTGTGTTCCCTCCAGGGCCTCCCTTGGGCACTGCCAAATGGGTGGGACACTGGGTCCTACCACCTCCATCTGGAGCATCTTTTGTGGGCAGTGACACATGATGCTGCTTTTCCAAGTAGGGGAGGCTGCTGCTGAGGTACAAGAATACTACTTCTAAGAAAGTCTAATGCCATTAGGCAAGCAGCCACGACACGGAGCCTCATCGACAGGAATAGCAGCAAGTCAGCTTTATCGAGGCTGAACTGAGTCCTGCTGATGTGTGAAGGAAACAACTTGTCCCCTATGGGGGTGGTGGTTTCAGGGAAGGTAAATAACCATGTTCCAAGCATTTATCCACTCAGCAGGAATGGCCCTGGGCACGTGTGTGTTTTCCTTTTAAATAGAGAAAACCCCTTTACGTAAAGGAATCAAAGGTAAGGCAGAAGGACAAGCTGCAGCCCCTGGGTGTTGGAGCACGTGGTAAGACAGGCATGACTCCCTTACCCCCACTGCAGTGGTGGATTTCCAGATTGAGAGAGGACAACCTTCCCTGGCATGCTTAAGCCACTCCTAATCTGCTTTAGGACTGGATCTTTTATAAACACCTCTGGGCAAAGCCCTTTCTTCCGGTTTCCTGAACCGCTTCACCTTAGAGGCCCTGGGGAACCTGTGACTATAGCCAGGGATCAAAAACTAAGTAGAGGGCTACAGGGAAGGCAGCTCATGGGACCATCAAAAGAGGTGTTTCATTCCAGACCAGACTGACTATAAATTAATGGGTAATGGACAAAGCCTGTAGGACTCATAAAACCTCACTGAAACCCAGGGAGAGGTGGGGTGAGGACATGAAGGAGAGGGTTTCATGCTAGATGCTTCCCAGGAAAGAGCAGAAAATGATGAGCAAAATAAAGCTGCTGAAGAGTGGCAGTTTAAGAAGAGACATAAGAACTGGAAATTGGAGGGGAGAAGGTAAAGCCTATGGGCCTGTGCCCTGTCCCACCACCACTGTTAGCTCTGATTATCAAATAGTCACAGCGGTGATTTTGGGCTTTTTCCTGTTCAAACAGACTTAGAAACATCCAAAATCAGACTAAGACCATGACAAACCCTAGATGCAAAACCCTGGGATGACTGGGAGTCAGCAGCAAGGTTGATAGAGCCCTGTAGGCATTCATTCTCTGCTCTGCAAGCTTGTTCTCCTCACAGTATAAGATCACTGGTTTTGCTCTGCTTGACCAATGTGCTGTGCAGCTCTTTCTCCAGCAGGCCAGGTTTTCCTTATTCAACAACACCCCTTCCAAGAAACAGCTCACAATTTCCCAGAGGCCCAAGGTCCACAGCATGAAAAAAAAAACAACCAACTGTCCTCGTCAGCACCAGGCAGGTCACTAGAACAAGGTTCCCTCTTGTTTCCTTACCACAAGTCACCACTTCCCACTAAGCTTCAAGCTCATGAATCCACTCACAAAAGCAAAACCAAGCCCTTAGGGTACAAGATCTTGCTACAGATGGTGCTGTAAGACACTCATCCCTCTTCCTTCCTCTCCTGCCAGGCAGGTTGCAAAAAACTTGGCTACACTGCCATCAACTTTGGCTTTGAGGCAGACTCCATGGAAGCATTGTGCCTGTTCCTCTTAACAGCTCTGTATTTTGGCTCAACAAACAACTCTGAAAGAGAATCAGGGACTTAGGCATCAGCTCAAGCTTATGATGCAAGAATTCAGCTGTGTGGAAGAGCTGGCCCTGGAGAGGTGCAAGGATGCCTTTGGGCAGGAATGAAGCAACTGGCAGCTTCACAAGGCTGGTGTGCTGCTGAGAAGCCAAGATGCAGAGAAGCTGGTATTACATGGAGGACTGGCCTTGGTACAGCATTTATAAGCCTCCTTCTCTGGAAAGAGTGCTACAGTCACCACAGCAGCTTGGCATAGAAATTATTCACCAGTATGAGCAAGGAAATAAAAAAAAAGGCTTGCACATGACACCCATCTTCCCATCATTATATTTTAAGATTAAAACTAATGGAGGATGAGCAAAGAAATTTCTAAAGAAAAGCCATGAAAGACAGGAAACAAAATGTCACATTTTTCTTTATTAGAGACAATCATCAGTATATCAGAGCCTTTTTAAATCTTCCAGAGCAGCTTGGCCATGGATGCCTTTCTTTCAGGCACCCATAATGATGACTGCGTTTCAAAAACAAATCAAAGAGAAAAAACAAAACAAAATAAACATCTCGATCATAAATTAATGCCCTTAAATAACTTCTCTTACTACCACTAGAATTTAATGACAGAGAAGGCAAAACTCTGGCTTCTGAGAAGCACACCCTGCCTGGCAGTTGTGCTGCCCACTAAAAGAGAAAGTGCCATCTGCAGCTGGGATCAGGCCACACAGGTGGAGGGAGAAAAGGAAGGAGGAAAGCAGCAGCCTCACCTTGGTTTTCCTTTCCCTCCTTCCCCTGTGCTGTGGAATGGGATGTTAGCTACTGCTTCTGGCTGGCCCAGAGGCAGCACAAAATGTCTGTGGAGACAGAAGAGCAGAGAGTGGTAGCGGTAGCAGGCTGGTCACTCATGGCACTCAGAATCTCCAAGACTCTGCCTACAGGCTGTGCTGTTTTCTCTCCACAATATTTCCTGTCTCTCCTCTCTGGTTTAAGGATGGGGTATCTCCTTTGTGGTTCTAAGGTGGTTCTTCCAGGCACCTGTACAAAGAGTGAGTGTGCAGGACTGGCTGCACATCGTCAAGAAGCACATTTGGCAAGGAGCCATGAGAGGAAAAGGATGGAAAGGAAATGCATGCAGCTTTGCTGTTATTCCCAGGAACTTGCCTGACTCATAAAAGCATGTTCAAATCAGCATCTCTGCCAAGTAGGAGGGCTACTTCCTGAGCCAGGTCCCTCCTTCCTACAGGGCCACATCCTCCAGGATTCTAGCCCTGGGGTGTCACTATGGAGTATGCAGGCAGCTCCAGCTGTGCAGGAGCTCAGAGACTATGAAGAAGATGGCAGCCAGGGGAAAAGACTTCCAGATCTTTGCAGAAGGGTTGCAGCAGCTCAGCATATCAGGCAGCTCCTGCTCCAGCTCTAGCAGTCCCTGCTCTGTGAGCTTCCTGCAGCCCCTTGGATGGAGGGGTGATGAGATCTGATAATCTACCACCACCAGTTCTAGGTATCACCTTGGGCTTGCTCCTGTTTCTTGAAAACAGCAGCACAGAGAACTTGGAGTGATGGGGGTAACCATCCTACAAAAATTGGTCCTGCAGCCCATAGAGACAGATGGAAGAGACAGAGGAAGTTAAAACAGGTCAGAGAATGAAAAGCTTCAAGACAGCATGCAGTGAGGATAAGAAAACAATTCTGGTGCTAACATTTTCCCACAGCACAAGGGGAGGGCAGAGGGGGTTGTTCTAGCCATTTGGAATCATCTCCAGATGTTAAACTGGCCTCCATGTGCCAGAGTGGGGAATCCCACAAGCTCAGCCACATCCTATCTGTGACAGAGTCACAAAGAGGTATCGTGGGGAGTTTTCCTCCCCACACCTCAATACCGGAGTTGGGCAACAGAGGTTTCCAGAGGAAAAAAAGAAATAACCAGGCAAAGAAGCAAGAGAAGAGAGAAGAAAGCAGAGGCTGGGTCCAGTCCAACCAGCTACCCCCAACCAAAGGAGAGGAGGAATCCGAGGCTGGACATACACAGAAAGTCACGGAGGATGAGTTGCCACATGAAATACATGTTTTTGTAACAGTCTGCAAAGTCTTTCCCCTAGCTATCCTGGCATGCTCAGGCATCATCAATGAGCTTTTCACCATTTGCATCTTCCTTCCCACTACCCTCTCTCTCACTTCCTTCTTCTTCATCTTCTGCCCCATCTGTGTATGTGTCCTTCTGCCCATAGCTGAGAGTAGTGCGGGCAAGATCCACTTCAATGGGAAAGACATCTGCATCTCGGAGCACGGCGTAGCAGTCATCATAGTACTTGGACATCGTGGAGACAAAACGCTGCAGCTGGAACACGATGTCTTGCACTGTAGTGGAGGACAATTTGGGAACAAATCAGGCAAAAAACCCTTCAAAAGCAGAGGATGAAGGCTGTGACCAAGCTTCCCTCATCAGTATTAATTTGACTCCTACGTGCTAATCCCTTTTGGCACCCGAGGATGGATGTCTTGGGTACAGCCACAGAAAGGTTCTTCGTGAAGGCCAAAGCCATGTCTGCCCGACCCTTTTGGGTGCTGGATGCAGCAGTTGCACTCACCGTGTTTCTGGTCCAGGAGCTCTATTTTCTCTAGCACATCCTTCCTCATCTTGGCAAAGCGTGTGCGAGCCTCCTGCCGGCAACGCAGGATAAGGCGATATTCATAGTTCCCAGTGCTGACGCGGTAGAGGGGCTCACCCAGAGCCTGCCAAAAACACAGAGGCATTTTAGAGACTCCCTCAACAGTGCTTGTACACAGAGTCTGCCCGCTGCTGCAGGCTCAGAGTGACCTTGAGTTATTACAGCCCTCTCAAGCTTACTGGGCCTGCAGACAGGAAGCATCAAACATAGAGTCACAGAATGGTTTGGGTTGGAAAGGACCTTAAAAGGTCATCCAGTCCAACCCCCCGGAGTGAGCAGGGACATCTTCAACTTGATCAGGTTGCTCAGAGCTCCTTGAAAATGTTTCCAGGGATGGGGCGTCCACCACCTCTCTGGGCACTATGTTTCACCACCCTCAATGTAAAAAATTTCTTCTTATATCTGCTCTCAATCTAAGCCCTTTTACTTAAATCTATCATTTCATCCCCTCAGGGGCAATCATTTAAGTGCAGCCATAACTAGGGGGCTAGTAGCAGCTGGTGTTAGTAAAAATAGGCTTTAAAAAATAACTGATATGAGGAACACTGAGCCACATCAAACTGGCAGTCAAGACCAAATACACTCCAGCCACAGGAAAAAAAGCATCACTGCTAAGCAAAGACAAAAGGACAGGCACCTTTCAACCCAGCATGGAGAAGTAGAATTGCTTCCAATCTGAAGTATTAAAACAGGCACTATGAAGAAGTCTGAGGGATATATTAATTTATTTCAACCACACAAAAAATTCTGCCCTTCTGCAAGCTTCATCCTGTTTTCATTGCATGACATATCAACTACACAGGGAACCCTGTGGTGTGGTACAACCATCCAGGCACAACGCTGGAAACCAGTAAGGGTTTGTCCCACAAAATAGTTTTGAGAGAAAGGGGTCAGATCTGTCAGAAAAACAGCATTATTTTCTATCACCTGTGAACATAACATACATAAAAATATGCCTTACAGACTATGGCTTGGTAATGCACACTGCACATGCCAGAACCCAAAAATGTTACTCTGCTGGGCAAAACTGGGATATCTTCCTTCTCATTTAGCAGGAAAGATATAATTAAATCTTGTGTTAGGAAAGTTTTATTCCTTCCTGGCACTAGGCATTCCAAAAATTCAAATTCCTGCTCTGAGATTCCAGTACCTAGGACAAAACAAGATCTTACTCTGATGCAGGGAAACTGGGCACATAGGGGAGACCTTTAGCGATCTTAAACAGAGCTGATAAGGATTAGTCGTAAAACTTTAAACCCAACTGCAAGCTGTTTTACTGAAGAACATTGCCAGTTTATTTTTCTGATTTTAAATTACTTATTTTTAGGAAAACCCCTATTGTTAAAAGAGATCCACTTATCAATTTTCCAAAACTACAGATGCAGCTTTCACACCCATTTTGCCGGAGCAGCTAAACCTCCATTTCTCAGAAACAAGTCCATAATTAATGATAAGCTGTAGACTACACACAAATGCAATCTGTGAAGATAACACCTTAATCCTCCTTGCACAAGCTAATATTACTTAAACATTGAGACAGGCAGCCACTGAGCAAACACACTGCAGAGGAGATGTCTATTCCCTCTACTGTTACACAGCCCCAGTGATTTGTGACAGTTATGGGAAGTGTTTCCTTGGTAGCATTGAAGGATCTCAAGTTTCTATTATGCTAAGAACAAATGTGTGTAAAACTTAGGTTGTATTCACTAGTGCACACAGGAACAGGAGGGATTTTGCAATTACAAGGCAGTGTGCACAGGGAAGCTGCAGAAACAGGATATGCAGTTGTCAATGCCACAGTGCTGGTACTCACAATGCAGCTGTACTCTTCATCATCCATCTCTTTGACTTTCAGGCAGTAAGACTTTGTAGTATTAAAAAAAAAAAAGGCAAAAAGCAAAACAAGAAGGAAATATTAAGAATTAGAAGCAACATATTAAAAGTTAGAAGCAATTTCATTATCAGCCATAGGGTTGTACCATTTCAAGCCTTCCTGCTGCAGTTAGAGACACTGTGGGAAATACAGTGGGATCAGAGTATATTAAATATTCCAAGTGGAAAGAAAATCTAGTTAGGGAAAGACAGGAGAGAGAAGGTGCTTATTGTTTCTATTACAGGAGCAAATACTTTGGAGAAGTATAACCTAAGTAAGACAAAAATCCTGTGTTCATCTACTGTGTAGGAAAACACAGTACCAGAAAAGTATGAGGAGGCAATAAATAAAGAAGAGAAAAAATGTATGATTTGTGGGAAGGATTGACATGGGAAGACATTCTGACACATTCACTTGCCTTAGGGATGCAGCTCCAAGTACTTCTCTAAACTAGTAAAAGTAGATTCCTACAGTTATGGAGCAGATGCACTTAACAACCCTACCCTATTTTTGGGGATGTAGAAATCAAAAGGGGAGTGGAATGGAGAAGCGGGAAGAAAAACATGGTCTAAATGAAAACAAACATGATTTGACAGTGGTTTTATCTGGCTAAAGAAGGACTAACTAGAACTACCTGAAAAATAGGGACTACAGTGCTGGTGAGCTATTTAGGGGAGTTCAGGAGCATAAGTTGCACAGGAACTCATTACAAATAAATAAGTAGATTAATTTGGTCATGTAGAAAATAAGTCACGTGGATTCTCACTTACCAGTGAGAACTAATAGGTCAAAAGCAAGGTGCTGCAATCTGACTAATCCAGCAATAGACAAAAAATTGGAAAAAATAACACCTGGACTGTGGAAGGATGGATATGTGATTGTATAGGCTCTATGTGACCCTCAGGATATGATTCTAGACATAATTTCAACCAGCACTAAAAAAAAGTAAAACCAAAAAGAGTGGCTCACCAAATATTCAAACTTGACATCCAGGTATTTTTTGATAGTCAGCCTTGTGTCAGGAATGGCTTTATTCAGGTATGTATTCAAGTCAGTAAGCATCTGCAAGAGAAACATCCAGTTGCTGAATGTAAGACCAAAAAGCATGACCAAAATTCAAACGCAACCTTCCAGCCAGCATAGGTCATGAGACTGTCTCGAGTTAATTCTTTTTAACTAGAGCATATCTGAAAGAAAGTATTTGATCTTGACTCAGAATTGCCACGGTCGGAGCATTCGTTACAGGAACTGGCACGTGGTTCCAGCATTAGAAATGCACGGCTCACTTCTAGTCTGAATCAGTCCTCTTTCAAATAATCTTGTTTCATCTTCAACTCATCCTGGAAACCACCCTCCCTGAATCAGACATCCCCCACCATCCAACATGTCACCTAAAGTGGTGCTCACTCAAATCAACATTTAACCCTCTTTTTTCTAAACTAAGTGGACAGATCCCCTGGAGACTCTCAACTATATTGACTGAAATCCTTAGATTGTTTCTTGATTGCTTATCTAAACTCATTTAAATTTAGTGACAACTTTTAATTATGGTTATCAATATCAGGGAAAAGGGGTATATGGCCTACACTGATCAAACTATCCCCTCATCCCCAAAAGAAAAAGAGAGGGACATAATCATCATATGCAAAAGTCAGAGGCAAGACTGATATATTCACTATGTTGCCTCCTAGGTTCTTTATGAAGAGAGTTCCCTGAAGGGAAGCAGACAAAGACAGTTCTTTCCAAAGTGAATGAACTTTTAAGATCACACCTTTAAAGACAGGCTTCTGTCTTTCTAGATTCCCCTCCTCTCCATACTCTTTATTCCTATGGTTAAATTCTTTACCGGCTTAATTGTTTTCAGAAGGTGAATCCCAAACTTCTCAATGTTGCGATGGGCATCAGCAAATTTCACAAAGGCTTCACTGGCAGCTGGTTGTGGCTCCCGTACACCAATGACAGAGAAAACATCTCCAAATGCTGGATAAGGGTAAAAAATGCAAACAGATGAAAGAAGACTTTAACTCTGGAGAAGAATCTTGCCTCCGGTATCGCAACTCTCCCATAACCTTGCAATTAGCTGGAGAATGATGCCACATATTGCCTAAAAACTGGAGGTTGGTGACGTATTTCTTCAGTGTCTCCTGTGAGAGACAGGGCCTGTGTTATTTTCATAACCACTAAAGCCAGAGGAGCAGCCCCTCCCAGCTCACTTCTGCAATGCTTAGTTTTTTGTTGAGTGAGTGAATCATGCATTTAAGCACAGACTAAAACCCCTGGAACTGGATGTCAAAGATTTCTGCTCTCCTCATTCAAGATTCTTTACCTCGGTGTGTCTGGGATAACTCAAAGAAAGCCCTGAGAAGATTCTTGGTGTGCTCTGTCAAGCCTGTGATGAAAGACAGAAAGAACAATTAAGTCATTAATCCTTCTTTCCCATTTGATGTCCAATGGAAGACGAAATTCACCTTTGTATAACTCTGCAGTCCTCTCCAGCTCCTCTAATCTCTTCACAAGTCCATCTAAAATGGAAACAAGAATCAGAATACAGAATTACAACAGTCCAAACCAGGGCATGGTTAAGATTTGACTGACTGGAAAAACACCATTTTCATATTTTTGGTTCAAATTTCTCTCACCTCCAAAGCCTGTCCCCAGGCCCAGGCTTTTAAAATAACTGCCAACTACTTTTACACCTACTGTAACCTACTTTTACAGTGGGTTGTTATCACTTACCAGTATTTGCCACTTTAAATTAATTTGACCTGAGCTAACCTTTAAATGGCCCCAGTGACAGGATGCATCACTCAGGAAGGGCAGAGGCAACCACAACAGTGAAGTATAGCAGAAGGAAAGAATTGTGAAGGAATAATGTAAGTGAACATAAAAAGTTTGTAAGCACAAGAGGGTGATCATTCCCTTAAGAAAATGTCCTCCTGGATAACTTACCATTGCAAAGTATGGCTCTGCTTAAGCCCAGGGCATCTGCTGTCCCGGAGCTCATGTTCTCTACCAGTCGATGCTTTACCTTCTTCAACACTAAAGGACAAAAGAGAGCAGCAAATCAGGATCAGCACCATTTCTATGGGCATGAAAAACACACTGGCATGCTTCACCACCTTCTCAGGGCTTGAATAAACGGTCCAGTCTGACCTTAACTCATTATTGAGGCACTAAGCAGAAAAAGAATACCATAAAAACTAGATGGTTTTAGTCCAGCTCTGCATAGGCCATCTCCTATCTTCTGTTCTGCTCCCACAGCCTATCTACTTCAACCAATAGTGTTCCAGCACCTGGAGACTATTGTAATATATCCCTTTGATATAAATTCCTGTCATGATATTTGGAACCAAGCTTTGCTCAAGCCACATGCTGTATTATTGCAACTAAAGTCAGGAGACAAGACTGAAAGCATGACAGATAATATTTAATGCTTGAAGTTACCCCTTTTCTTACTTTTATCTTCTGCATCTTAGTTAAACCCTAACCTTCCCTTGATGGAATTAATTTCTGTCTTTGGCAGTCATACCCTGAAAATTACTGGAGACAGTTGTGCTCTCTTTGGAATCAGATCACTAAGCTACATTTATTTAGAGGCAAACTCGCCAGGTTGCAGCTCCCAAGAATTCAACTGGACCCACCTCTGGAAAATACCATATTCTCACTGCACTTCGGTTTCCCCCAAAATCCATCTCAGTCCTCACTATCTTCCTGAACCCCCATCAATTTATTAGCAACTTAATCACCATGAAAAGAAACAAAAGCAAAAGGAATAGCTAGATTTTATTAGAAAAGTGAGAAAGGTAGACCATATAACGGTGACAGTTGTTTAGGCTTACTTGAGAACACACATTTAGTTTCAGAAATAGAACCTCCTTCCTCTCCTATAAAATTTTGGTTGTACAAATCTCAGTGCAGATAGGCACTGAGATCATCACTGCTCTCCGAGCTGAGAAACTGCAACCAGTGTTTTTGATAAACACATTTCTGTGTACAGAAGAAACTCTGAATAGATCAGCATAATTTAGGTGTATTAAAAATAATAATAAAAAATTATTATCTAGTTGAGTTTCACCATCTATGCAAAACACAGCATAGAAAGACAAGCTTCCTACAACAACAGTCAAGCCTCAATTTAACTTTCAAGACTATTTCCAGAAGTCAGGGAAGGTTTTGTTTAAACCTGTAATTCTCTTTGACAATATCCATCTGAAAATGACTAAACTAGGAGGAAGACTGAAACCAGAATTTTACTTTGGTTTAAACCAGGTCCAAGCTTTCATCCCTCCAGGTCACTTTAACACTGTATGGTGAAAGAAACCACTCTTACCGATATCCAAAGATTTGCCCTGTTTTGGGTCAGCCTGAAGCTTGTTGTAATGAATTGTCACTTCTCCCTGTAAAAAGAGCAAACCCCAAACCACTGGGCTGGAAGCAAGTAGCAGTGTCTTCCTTTACCAGTGAACAATAAACTGTTAACTATGACCCAGAATTGGGTCAAGCTATAACCCAGTGGCCCCCTCCTACCTCTCACCTTTACCATCTGTATCATCTTGGCCACCTCCACCTTGGTCTTCCCTTTGACAGACTTCCCATTCACTCCCGTGATTTCATCACCCGCTGCGACGGTGCCGTCTAGAGCTGCTGGCGTGTTATCAAATACCTGGTGGAGAGGAGAGAGGGCACAGGTAGTCTGGAACCAAGAGGAAGAGGAAGGCGAATGCAGGGCTGAAGGTCAAGAGAAGGACAATTACAGTCCTCCTGTTAAACTCAGTTGTGTTTTGTTCATGGTGAACTCGCAGGTTTACCCCTTTTCTAACCAAGAGGTGAAGCGATCACCTTGTTCTCTCCAGAAATTCCTGCCTTCAGCATGTACCTCCTCAAGTCCAGGATTTCCTGATGTTGAGCATGTCACACCGTTCCCCTGTGTCCTGGTTTAGGCCAGGATAGAGGTGATTTTCTGGTTTGTACTTTTGCTTTTAGCTAAGTCTCTTGTAAGTAGCTGCACTTGCTGAAATTAACAGCAAGTTTCTCAGACAGTGTCTGCTTCTAGGACTGATAACACTCCATGTTTATAGTTACTGCCAGAGACTGGTGTGCAGAGCCAAGGACACTGCTCAGCTCTCAGGAACATTTTACCTTCCAGAAGGAGCAACGAGGTCCCACCTGAAACCCTCCTTTGGGGAGGACCGGACAAGATAGATGCCAGAACTGACCAAACAGAGTATTCCATCCCATACACGTCATACTCGGTATAAATTTGAGGGACCACAAGGGTCAAACCCCTCTACTCCTTCCTGCCCTCTCTGCTCCCTTCGGCATCCTGGGAGGATTCCGTCCGTCCCTGTGCCTGTGGTCCTGATCCATGCCAGCCTGAATCTGTGTGTTCCTGCCCCCAGCTCCCGACTGCTGATGACTCCAGGAGTCCAGCCTGGACTTTCCCAGGGCTGCCCTGCAGCCTCGGGGGTGACGTGAGAGTTATTGGGGAAAGGGGGGAGGAACGTGGGATCAATTTTCCTGTATATTTGTATATATTTAGTAATTTTTCCTATTTATCATTACTGTTTCATTAAAGTTCTGTAGTTTAGTTTCCAACCCATAAGTCTCTCTCCCTTATTCTCTCTCTCTCTTTCCTTTATCAGAGGAGAGGGAGATTAATATATAAATCTGTTACTCGGTTTAAATCTGTTGTTTTGCCGGGCCAGGGTTAAACCGTGACACCCTGTGAATTCTAACTTGCTCTCCAAGGACAAGGACAGTTTCTAATCTAATTCTTCCACTAGGGAGAGGAGATGTTATTAACTGGCAACTGAGATGCCTCACTTTGAGACAACCAAACAGCATAAGGCTCCCCCTGCTTCCCATGATGGTTTAACTTTCCTCCCCAAGTGCCCACCTGGACAATGTAGAGGCAGGGGCAGTACTGTGCTCCTCCCCCAATGCTGATCCCAATCAGGTTCTGAGAGTCCTTCTTCAGGGTCACTGTCCCAGGTACCGTGGGGATCCCCCTAGAATGGGAAAGAGGGGATGAACAACTGAACACAGAGCTGCACGAGCCTGAAACATCTCTGAATCGATACCAACTGGGAACATACTGAGCAATGCACACCTGAATTCATCACATTATCTCCTCCACAGAGCCTATCAGCACAGGCCAGCAGAAAGACCTTCTGGGCCATCTTTTCTGAGACTACAGGGAAGGATTAGAAGGGGGAGAAACACCCTCACCCACCAACAGGCACTGAGGAAACACTGCTGTGTGTTTCATCTCCTCTGAGTGTTGAAGGGCGAGGAAAACCTGCATGGCATACATGAGATGCAACTCAGATTCACTGGTAACCTCACCAAAACAACACTTTTTTGAGAAATGCCAGTGTTTTCCTCCTTACAGATCTCATAGATTTCTCATAAAATGATTTGGGTTGGAAGGGACCTTACAGATCATCAAGTTCCACCTCCCCTGCATGTGCAGGGACACCAGCCTGCTCCAAGCCCCATCCAACCTGGCCTGGAACACTTGCAGGAAGGGGGCAGACACAGCTTCCCTGGGCAGATCTACTGAGCCCAGAATTTCTCTCCTCTTCTTCCTGCCTCTTATTATCTTTCCTCCACTATAAATATTATTCTTTCTGGCTCAGATCACTGATTTATGGCAATTTTTTTCACCAGTGCTTTGCAACAAGAAACTCGGGGTGTTCATTGCAGGGCAGCAGCACCAGCACAGAGAGGTCCCAACCCCAGTCCCCAGGGACATCAAGAAATCAGGACTTTTAAACCTGTATTTCTCTTTGCTAATATCCATCTGAACATGACTAAACGAGGAGGAAGACTGAAGCATGTTCAGGAACCAAGCCTGAGTATTCAGCCCACAGCATCAGGTACAGGTCACTTTATCTGTTCTCATGAGGTTTTGGCTGCAAAGACCATTTCTACTGCTAGCAAAAAGACAGGAAAAGACAAGCAAAATACTCACAGCTTATCTTCTTCAATATCATAGTCCAACTCTGCAAACATTTTTTTTTTTAATGTTTATTTTTTGTGGTTACGTGGAGCCTGTTCACCTGAAACCGCTTATTCCAAGATCCCTGGGAAGAAAAAACAAAACCCCAAGTGAACCCAGCAGAAAATGGCTGAGCATCAAACTCTCACGCTTGCCAGCCCGCTTCTCCATTATCTTTAGGGTTTGGGGGCTTTTGGGGTTTGGGTTTTTTTGTTTGTTTGTTTTTGTTTTTTTTTTAATATCGCACTATGGTCGAGGAACCCACGTGAGGTGGGAAGGGGGGGGTGTCGGTGTCCCGGCGACCCGAGGCCTCAGCCCCAGCCTGACCTGGGGGTTTGGGGAGGGATGAGGTGGGGGCCGCCCTTACAAGGCCTGAGAGCGGGGCGACCCCCGGCCCTCTCCCCCATCGAAACCGTTGCCAGGGCAACCGCGGAGAGAGGGCGGGAGGAAGGGAGGGGGTGGCCCAGAGGGGGGGTGGGGGAGATTCGGGACAAGGGGGGGGGATGGGAGATGGGAGAAGGGGGGGGGGGGGGGAACGTCCCGTGGCTCACCGGAAGTGGCCTCCTGGCGCGCGGCCCCCGCCGCCACCTGCCCCCCGGCGCTGTCACCCCGCAGACACGTCACCGCCGGCGACAGACCGGAAGCGGCACACCGTCCGGCGGAGCCCCGCCCCCGCCGCGCGCGTCCCGCCGCGTTGCCATGGGGACGGAGACCCCGCCGGGGAGGGGCCAGCCGGGTCCTGCCGCCATCTTGAGAATCACAGGAGGGAAGAGGCCTCCCAGATCATCCAGTCCAACTTTTGACCAGCACCATAAGCTAACTGCTAAACCGTGTCCTTAAGGACCGGGTCCAGACGCCTTTTAAATACCTCCAGGGATGGTGACTCCACCGCTGTCCTGGGCAGGCCATTCCAATACCTGACAACCCTCTCGGTGAAAAAATGTTTCCTAACATCCAGCCTAAACCTCCCCTGGCACAGCTGACAGCCATTTCCCCTGGTCCTATGACAGTTCCCTAAGGAGAAGAGGCTGTTCTCCTCCTCACTCTAACCCCCCTTGAGGTAGTTGAAGAGAGCTCTAAGGTCTCCTCTCAGCCTCCTCCAGACTGAACACCCCCAGCTCCCTCAGCCACTCCTCACAGGACATGTGCTCCAGGCCCTGAATGAGCTTTATTGCCCTTCTCTGGACACGCTCCAGCACTTCTATGTCCCTCTTATAATGAGGGCTGTGGGCCGTGGTGTGGGATGGTTCGGTGTGTCCTGAGGGGAAGGGGTCCCCGGCTGTGGTGCTGAGCCCTTGGGAGAAATTATCCTGTACTGTGCCTTCCTGATGGCTGTAGAATTAAACTGATACATTTTTGCTGTGATTGCAAATCTACTGTGTATAATGGATACTGAAATGAAATCCTGTTTCGTGAAATAACGTGCCATACAAAATTCACAATCTTGGGTAAATGACTAACCAGAGAACTATCAGCCAGCAGCCTGCAGGTTGAGATAACAGTATCCCAGCCTGCTCATGTAACTCCTGAAGACTCTTTCTGACACTAAACAATAAGATGTTAAGTCAGGCTCAGCTAAGCTGTGTCCAGGTCTTTTGCATGTAACTAGATAGCAAACTGAAGCAGCTAAGGGCCTTGTAAATGGAAACTGGCAAAGACACACAGAGAAGGAACTTGCAGGATGACTCCTGGGAAGACCACCTAAGACCCACACCCCCAAGAATGCAACTATTACATTAGTTCCAAGAAATCTGATGTTTATTTCAATGAGTTTTATATACATGTATCTAGTAGTACGATATAAGCCATGCCTGTTGTTACTCATGTCACACACAACTTTGAGAATTCTCTTGTGCATCCAGCGCTGCAATAAAGAATGCCTGCCTTCTAAAACCTAAAGACAAGTGTTAGAGGGTTCTTTCTGCAACCAAATTTTACTGTATCACCCCTCTCCCTCCATCTTCCCCCCTCACTCCTGAGGTCTTCAGGACACTCCAGCCTGGTGGCTGAGAGGCAGCACTGGTCAGCATGGCGGAGTGGGGCCCACAGTCCCCAGCCCAGTTTTTGGGCTACATCCAACACTGCTTTACGTTTCTGAAGTACCCCCAGTCACAGTGGGGCACCCCTGGGCTCAGTAAGCTGCAGAGGTGTCAGCTGAGGATGAGGATGGGAACCACAGAGCTGAATGTGTTGAAGGGTTTCAAAGGTACATGGCGGAACAGCAGCACCATGGCTGCTGTTATCAGTGGACTGCATGAGCTATCGGCTGTTCTGTCACCAGGAGGGGCATCCAAAGTGTGACCACCTCAGGGAAAAGATGCTCGCTTGCAGCCTTGGAAAAAGGCAGAGCTATTACCTATGGAAGGTGATGAACCATGTACAAATACACCCATCGCTGGCCTCCCACAGGAGGGTGGGGAGAGAAAGACATTTGTGAATGCAGACACGTCTTGGACCGATGGTTCAGCTGCCAGCAGGGACACAAAGAGCTTTGAAGTCAGCTGGCACAATTGTCCCTACTGCTGAGAGACCAGTGGGGACCTGTGGAAGCAGTGACTGGGAAGCCAGTCAGCACAGCTGTAGGCAAAACCACGTCAGGGCCATGGGTACCAGAGGGTTGCCAAGCTTCTGCATGTTTTGCTCCTCTGCAATGTGTGTGTGCGGGGTAGTGGTTAGGTGTTCACATGAATTTTCTGACTCCGTCGAGTCAGATGGTGCCATCACTGGGAGAATGCTTTGATTTCCCAGAAGAATGAGGCTGCCTGTTGTGTTATGTGTCATCTCTTCCAGCTGCTGCTGGCTTCTGAGCAATTACCAGGCTGCCAAACCTGACTTATTGACGCAGACTAAAAAAATAAAAATAAAATTGCGCTCTTTGAACTGAAAACTCCTCTGTGACCAGGAACAAGGACTGACCAATGATAATGACCTCTCTTACTGGCTGAGAGGGTGGTTGGTGTTTGGAGTGTGCAGCTCAGCTGCATACATCAAAACACCAACAGAAACCACCCACGATTCTGGAGTGCAAAGGCAAGAGCGCGATGCTGTTAATAATCACTTTGAAGTCCCGAGTCTAAAAGGTGATTTATTTATGAAGGGAAGCTGAATGAGAAGTGCAGTCCCCCAAGTAGGAGGTCCCTGAAGAGAAGAGGCTGACATCCTGGGTGCTGATAAGAATTTTACATCAGTGAAGCACCAGAATTGATGAGCTAGGCCCTGATCTCTGCACGTGAGGAGCATGCTGGGACTCAGTGGTACAACAGCACCTGATTGTGGCTGAGGATAACATAGAGAAGACAAAGCCAGTTTCTTCCCTATGCTTTTGTACAGCAAAGGGCTGCAAGTTACAGCATGGAAATTCCAGTTACTTAAAAGGAAAAAAAAATAAAAATATATAAGGGTGGGTAAGCACTGTTGCAGCAGCCCAGAGAGGTGAAGAGATATCCATTCCTAAGAGGAATGTGACCAGAGAGATCTGCAATGCTGTGGTGCTGAGAGAGACCCTGAAACATTTGGAAACATTTCAAGCTTCAACAGGGTAGATTTAGACTCGACATCGGGAAAAAAAAAAATCACAGAAAGAGTGGTCAGACACTGGAATAGGCTGCCCAGGGAGGTGGTTGAGTCACCATCCCTGGGTGTGTTTAAGGGCTTTCTAGATGTAGTATTGGGGGATATGGTTTAGGGGAGAACTTTGTAGAGTAGGGATGATGGTTGGACTCGATGATCCCAAGGATCTTTTCCAACCTGAAAGATTCTATGATTTTGTTGTGTAATTCTATTTCAAATCAAAACAGCGGCTCGTGACTTTCTTTTCCTTAGATACTTAGTTTGAGATGTATTAAAAAAAAAAAAAATCTGCCTCCCTGTCCTCCTCAGAACATATATATAGCTACTGACATCCCTGCAGTGGCTTAGGGGGTCTGGGGAGTCCCTCAGGGTCCCTGGGCTGCTTCATCACCCTGGGCTTCGGCAGGTGACTCCGGGAGGAGGTGACCACCATCAGCCCAGCCAGATGGGTTTCATTTCGAAAGGAGGGAGCTCCACCGTGTGGGCACTGCTGAGAATCTTCTGCTGAGGGAAGGGGCCTGGGTTCAGGCGTCATGGGTCTGCAGCCGTCGGGTATTTCTCCAATTTTACAGCAATAAAAAAGTTTCCCCCGCACCTCGGAGGATATCTGCATAACCTAAATCATTGCTCAGAGCCTTTTCCGTGGCTGGGCAACAGGGCACTTAAACGTGACAAGATCTCATTTCACCTGGGTCTACTGCTGCTGCTTCATCTGCTGGGGGAAAAAAAAAACCTGAGCAGTAAACATCTCCTTTCCTGGCAGCTCATGCCATTAGCAACAAAGACAAGAGGCAGAACTGTCCTGGAGTAAAAAAAAAAACAGACCTGCTGACACTGACAAGGCCAAAACCTGTAGGTCTGATGTGCCTTGCTTTTGTGCTGCCCCACTGATGTGTGTGTCCTTCAATATGTTCCTCAAGAATCGGCCTTTGTACGCGTGTGCTGACTGACCCTGCCTTTTGTGTACACTTGTTCCAATATGTTCCAGATTGAAAGGATTCTCTCTGTGTGTGTTGGGGGATAAATCTTCCTGTGCCCTAATGCTATGGATGTCTCAGTATTACAAATCCATCCGATCACCTTTTCCCAGCAGTAATGAATTACTGCTGAAAGTGATAATCTTAAAAAAAAAAAATTAAAAAAAAAAATAAATCTGCCTGTCTTGTATAAAAAAAAATCCCAGGAACCTGTTTTTTCTCAAGAATGAAAGTGATTAATTGCATCAAAAAAATCTAAAATGCAGCTTTATCCTGGAAAGTGGGCACACTGCTGATTCTTTACCGACTCGGCTTGGATCAAGAGGGCTCAGTCTGCAAGTACAGACATTTTTGCACCCCCAAATAGACGATCCATGGAAAGCCAGCTCAGGTTCTGGTAGTCAAACTCCTTTCTGCTTGTCTTTCATCATGTGTAATAAGGAGTCTGCAGGCAGATCACACATTGCATGACTAGTTTAGCTTCTTGGCACTCAGATGCATTTCTCTGTACTGGGTCTGTGCTGAATCTCATGTTTCTGGCTGCTTTTCTGCTCCTATTGTCAGCTTAGTATCAACACAACTAACACTGAGCTAACATCCTCCTTGACTCCTGTCCCTCCAGCCACCTTGTCTGGTTTTGGAGGGGACTTTCAGTGGGTGAGTGCAAGGATTGCATTCCCTGCCCACTACTACAGAGCCTGTCTGCCCTATCCTTGGCCCACTTCTGCTGGGTGCTCCAGACTCCTGCAGACACCTCTACAAAGTGCAGGTGGGGAATGGAAGTGGTGGTGGCCCCACTCAGGTGGATTAGGGGACAGTCATATGCAGAGTTTGTTTATCACATGCAAGGGTGTGATTCTGCTGCTTGCATGGGCATCCTGGGTCTACCAGCTCAGAGAGGAAGGGGTGAGAAACAGAAAACATGGCTACAAATGACCTGGCTGCTTCTTTCCCAACATGTACATCTTACTGCTTACATCAAGTTCCTACCAGAATGAGGTGTACCTTCAATTCATGCTGAAAAGCTGCAGATATCCTTCCCCATGGGGGCACCAAGCTCCAAGTGCTCGCCCCACAGTATTTCAGCAGAATACAGTATTGCTGTCATTTGGAGCTAAGACTAATGGTTTTGGATGGTGAAATTTCATCTTTTCAGGATGAAAAGTGGTATTTTTTTGTTCATTGATTATATTTTTTTCCTGTGTGGTTTTAGTGTTCTTCATCTGAACTTTCCTGCATTTAGGATAATCAAGAGTTTGTACAGAAGGACAAAGCCTGGCAAAATGGACAATGCTCCATGGTAGATGCATTACGTTTCCAGAACCATCAAACACATTTTGTTCCCCCTTGACTTTGTCCCCACAAATTTCTCCTCCTCAAGGAGATAGGTCTCAAGAGCATCTGTTTGTACACAACACCAATAAACTGCTCAGTGCTGACTCCCCTAAAGGTCCAGCTGTTACCTGTATGAAAACATTACCTGCAAAGACTTAAAAAAAAAATAAACCAGTTTTTCTGAGACTCTGCAGATAGAAAGCATGGCTCCTGACTTGGCTGATTGTTTTTCATTTATGAGGCACCTTTCAGCCTTTCCAAACCCAGGAGTACTGCCAGCCTGGTGAGGTGCTGTCACTCCGAGCCTGTGGTCCTTGGGTCGAGTCCTTGGTGTGCAGAGCCCTACAGTGGAATAGCGATGGGGCAGATGGGGGACCACACTTTTTTGTGAACAGTGGCAGGGTGGAGGGTGGGAAAGAGGCAGACAGTTGCCCTTGTTATGCATGGGTCTAACATGCCCAATTACCCCATCCTCTCCTCACCTCTGCCATGTAAAAGGCTCTTGTTGAGAGTGGTCATAATTCACGGTGAACACCCTGCCTCCCCCTTGCTCCCTTCACACCCCCTGCTCTCCATTTTCCTTCCAGAAAAAAATGTGTCTTTGATGAAATTAAATGGCTCAGTCAAAGAACCCCTCAAATGGTTGGGGACCCCTGCACTTGGCCACCCTTGCCCACTTCCCAGCTCTATTTCTGGCTGAGTTTGGAGTTTTAAGTGGGCTGACCTTGTGCCCTGGCTGCCCCAGGGGTCAGTGATGAAAGCGGATGGAGGCTTCACAGTCAGATCTCGTGTGTGTGACTCTTTTGTTCCCGGGACAGGGGTGTGCAGTGCCCGGGACAGTGCTTAATTGTTCAGGGGCACTGATTTACCCACCATGCCCTTCTCCGGGTGGCCCCAGCCCTTCTTGCTCATGCGTGGGAGGGATGCAGCTTCCCCACTCAGGGCAGGGAGGAGGAAGTGGAGTCTGAGTCGCTCAGCATCATTTCTGGGTTTTCATCAATCTGTGTAATAAGTTTTGTGGAGTGCCAGAGAGACAGGGGGAAAAAAAGAAGAAAGAGAAGAAGAAAAAGAAGAAGAAAAAGAAGGAGAAGAAAAAGAAGAAAAAGGAAAAGGAAAAGAAAGAGAAAAAGAAAAAGGAAAAGAAAAAGAAAAGGAAAAAGAAAAAGGAAAATAAAAAGAAAAAGGAAAAGAAAAAGGAAAATAAAAAGAAAAAGGAAAAGAAAAAGGAAAAGGAAAAGGAAAAGAGAAAGGAAAAGAGGGAAAAAAATAAAAAATAAAATAAAAATAATTTTAAAATAAAATAAAATAAAATAAAAAATAAATACAAGAGAAAAAAAAAGGAAAAAAAAAAAGCAGTTCCTGGCATTTTGTGACTTTTGCCTTTCACTGGGTTCATCCTCTCTCTTTCTTGTTTTGCTGTGCAGGCAAGAGTAACATCACCTCATCCTGGCCAGCTGCTCTGCAGGATGCACCTTGCCACTGAGAACTCCCTCTGCCCTTCTGCAGGTGTCTAGTGAGGAAAGTCCAGTGGATCAGGCTGGACACACTGGACTTAGCCTGAGTGGAGGCGATGGGGGTTCGGACCAGGGAGTGGAGAAGCTTTGGGTTAGGGCACATCAACAAAGTTGGGTGGTGATGTGGGGGAGCAAGCCCAGGGCTGGAAGTATGGAGGCTCCTGGATGGCTCTGTTAGACCTGAACTGGGCACCCACATCTGGCACTGCCCTGAGGACATGCAGAAGGGCAGTGGTTTGCTGTTGGTATGCACAGGGAGGGGATGATGCTGGAGAACCTGTGGGAGTGGTGATAAAAAGAGTTGAAGTGGACAAATGGACGGACGTAGGTCAAGAAGAGCTCAGGATGAGCATGTGGGAAGCCTTGTATCACTCAGTAACTCTCTGGCTGACCCCTCAGCATCTTTCTTTTCATAGTGAGTCCTCCCTGTGCTTTACATCTTCATTACAGCTGGAGGATGGGGCAGGAGCCTCTGCAGGAGGCCCTCCTCTCTCTGCCGTTTCGGGGAGTGACTGGGCAGAGGAAGTGGATAAAAGGAGCAGAGGGTCAGGGTTTAATTACCCCATTGTGAGCAGAGACGAGTGATGGACACAGACTGTCAGTGGGTCACTGATTAGCTGCTATGGAGCAGAGAGAGGAGGAGGGAAATGTGATGAGCCCCCAGGACAGATCAGCACTGGGGAGAGCCATGAGACACAAAGATGGCACCTCATGATGGGAGACACTTCTTGTTGTTTCCTCCATCCTTCATCCTCCTCTTTGTCCCAGCTCTATCAGAAGCCCTGTGGGCTCAGTAGCCTCCTGCTGGGCCCTGGCTGTTTCACTAGTTAGGGGCAAGGGCTGCCAGGGTGGAAGGTTCCACCAGGACAGGAAGGTGGAAAATCTCCTACAGACTGCACTGAGTCTCCCTGCAGGGAAATGGCAAGAAAAGGTGGAAGGAATGAAGAAGACAAGGAAGAAAGAAAGGGAGGAGGGAAGGGAAGGGAAAGGAAGGGAAGGGGAATGAAGGAAGGGGTGCTGGTGGTTGAGGTATAATGACCACATTCCATGGTCCTCTGGGCAGGTGTGAAGGTCTCCTGAAGAGAGATCGACCCAACCAAAGTGGAAACCAGGCTGCCTGTACCCAGCCCCACTGCCTCTCCACCTCCTCCTTTGGACATGGCTGAATATATCAGGTTTTAAACCCCTGTCACCATGGCATTCCTGGCATCTCTTGGCTCTGGGCCTATGAGAGATCAGGATTATTCTCTTGGCAGATTTGGTGACCAGGTTTAGTGTAAGCTGAATGTAGAAATAACAAGTTTCAGTAAGTCTTATCCCTTCTGCTTCCAACCCCATAGGTACTTCCCCCTCCTTTCCTTCTCACACCCCTATCAAGCTCTTGTTTCTAATTCTACTGCAGTATCTCTGAGCTCAGCCTCCCAAGCCTACATCCTCAAGAACTCAATCCACTCTTTTCCTTGACCCCACCCTCAGTCCTGTCATACAATGCCACACCAAAACTTTCCACCAGTCCTGTTACCCTCAGTCTCAAGACTCCTTTCTTCTCCTACCCTTACAGTCCCTCTGCACATCCTCTTTTAGATTCTGACCTTCAGTTACTAACTCCATCCACAGTTGTCCTCCAAGGTCCTGCTTCCCATGTCCCTTCTCCCTATCACTCTTACCCTTTCCCCTCCCTTTCTTGACTTTCCTCACTCATCCTTTACCCCTCTTTCCTGCCCCCTTCAACCCTCACCTCCCTGGGCTGTTTGCATGAATCGTCTCTGGAATCATGAGATCACCATTTTTTTCTGTGTCTGTCAGTGGGAACATCACATTAAGGAGCGTGGATAAGTGACCGGGGGCCATTGGGGTGACTCTGGCACCCCCTCTCCCCACCCTCCCTACCCCTCTCTTCTTCTGTATCAAAGGAAGCTTTGTTGTCCAAAAGCAGAAAGAAAAAAGCAGATAAGAAAGCGGAACATGTGATCTCATTTGCTTTATTTAGCCATCCAGCTATCCCTCCTCTCTTTTCTTGATTCATCCAAAATTATCTAAGCAAGAACCCATAATCCATCCTGCGGCTTCTCGCCAGTGAAAGACATGGTGGCAGTTTCTTTTTTTCCAAAGGGACTTCAACAGCTGACCTCTTGGTGTCCTCAGGGTGGAAAGGTGACCCTGATGAGGCTCTTTAGGCAGTGTTGTGTCTTTGTCTACAGTAGTCTCCACTCCAGGACTGTAGGATTCCACCCTGTGAAGGAGAACTGGAACCAGGGAGGCGCAAATCCTCTTCTTTGTTTCACCATTGCTAAGATTCTAAGATCATCCAGTGAATCCCTGATTGCTGCTTCAGGGGCACTGCTTGGTGGGGACGTTTATGTTTGTAGCGTTAGATGGACAGCTTTTGAATTAATGAATTTTTTGACTGACCAGGGTAAAATTCACCTTTTGGGGGTGCTTCGGTTGTCCTTTAGGATGAGGATAATGAGTGTTTATCTGCTCAGGCTGACTGTACCCTTCTGGTAAGCACCCTGTACAGAAGACCTACTGTGGGAGCAGTGGGGCACAGCTGGGCTCTCAGTAAAGATCTCTGTATCTGCATTGGGATTCATTTAGATGTTATCAAGCCAGGAGGCAGGAAGAGGATTATTATATATTTTTAGTTATTACATATTAGATGTGTTTGATGCATTACATTGAAAGCTGCTCTGCATGTAGTTTCCAAACAGATATGGTTGACTTAGCACAAATCTTTATTGTGGGCACAGTCATACAAATATAAGGAGTTGGTCAGTGCACTGTTTTCATGATGTTTTAACCAACTTGGTTAATATCCACTAGACAAGAAGTCCTTCTAGTGTGGGAATATAATGGCCCTTTCATCTGTATAGTCCATTCCCCTTCTCTACAGGAATAAAAATCCACCAGATAACGCCTTACATCCACAGCTTTGTATGTGTGTGTGCGGGAAGTCTGAAGGCTGAAATGTAATTATTGTTTCAAGGGCTGTCCAAAACAGTTAAAGCACCGAACAGGAGAAGAGTGCAGAAAGCTTGCCAGATGGAGCCCGGCAGCATTTGCTGTGTTCACCTAAAACTCAACACGGACTGAGATGGGACAAAGGGAAGGTGCAAGAGTGAAGAGGGTCAGTAGGGAAGAAGATGAACAGAAAGGCAGAAATAGCAAGATTTGCTTCAGGTGACTTTCTTGCAGAGGGCAGTATCAGTGCAGGATATACTTCAAATGCTCTAAAAGGTAGGGACGTGGGGATTTGGATGGGAAATTATTTCTTTGCAGAAAGGTCATTTTGGAAGTTGCAGTGACTTTAGTGTCATGTGAGCTTTCACATATCTCTGTGTGTACGTGTTAAATGACTCGGTGAATCAGAACATGCAAAGAGACTATGGCTAGAAGGATGTCTGTGGGAAAGCTTGAGGTATAATTTCAGTGTGGTGCAGGAAGATGTGATGTCCATGGGCATTTGCCACCCCTTTTCTGTGGCAGGAGATCATGCATGAGAGGTTTTACAGAAATGGTGGGGAGAGATTGTGCAACATTACAACCCACCCAGCAAAGAGAGTCAGCTCCAGCTTGCAGACAGCTGAATCAGTAAATGTGGAGGCAAGAAAGTGCCTTTTTTTTGTGTGCTTTCCATATGTTTCTTAATAAATGCAGATTTACTATAGAAATCTAGACCCACTGAAGTGACCACTGGACTTCTGCCAGTTCTGGGTCTCTGTCATTTGATTTTCCTGAAATGGGCTCCGTGATTCTATTCTAAAGACATTTCCATTAGCATGTTGGGCTGTTTCAACTTATATCCTGCCCTGCTTTGTCTGACTCATTTTCCCCCATTTCTAGGAGAAGCCTGAGGGAAGGCAGAGGGCCCTTCACATAGATGCTCAAGGTCTCTATCAGATAATAGATGAAGAAATATTTGCCATGACCGAGCTATGGTCATTTTTTGCCATTCCTTAGTCACTTGGCAGCCAATGGAGGGAAGAGGCGAGAGCAGGGTGGGGGAGAGTAAAGGAGACAGAGGAACAAGAACAAAAGATTCTTTTGTGGAACAGAGAGAGAGAAAAGGGAAAGCATCACCAAATGCCCAGAAGCCATGTTTGTAACAAGAGACCTATTCTCTCAGCTACTTGGAAAACAACTTGGAGTAAAAGGCTCTGGTTGAATTAACCCTTCACTGAGGTGATTTACTGAGAGAGCAGGGAAGAGGCATGGCCATGGGAGGCGTAATCCCTGTGACGAGGTAACAGCGTTGGCTCTTGCGCAATTTAAAGCAAGGGTTGGTTGTCTGGGAAGAGGAGATAGGGGTGACTCTGGGTGGTTTGACCATACCAACGTTATAAAATGTCAGATGTCCTTTCTTCCTAGGAGCTTTGGTTTTGGTAAATATCACTGGAGGGTTTTTTGAAGCATATGAGGCAATGACTCTTTCCTGTTAACATTTTTTCTAGGGACACTGGGACTTCAGACTGTGGAGAGAGAAAGGAAAACACCACCCCTAAAATATATATTTTACTGCAGCATAATCTGGTCCCATCAGAGTGTCTCTTGTTGACCTTCAAAAACTCTGTTCTCACAGACTGTATCTTCCTTGCTTATGTCTTTTACTGCCCTTTGTCTGAGAAGATCAGTTTTACAGAACCTGGGTTTTCTCCATACAAGTGAAGGCAGGCCAAATCCCCCATCCCTTAAGAAGTAACCAGTTTTATTTCATCGTGAACACTCTCCCTTAGCCTCCTTCCTGCCCTTTCTAAGGAGGCTTCTTCTTTCTATGAGTGGATCTTTGGGTGAAATGGGACTTCTGTGATGATGGCACGAGAAAAAGCTCTACACAAGGAAAGAGAATCTCCACCTATTTGAAGATGAAATATGGGACATCAGCCAGGTCAGTTTGTACCTGAGCTTGCTTCCATGTGCTCCTCAGATTAAAAGAAGTGAGATATCCAGATCTGAAATAAAAGCTTTTTCTCCCCATGACAGTACAGAAGTGAGAGCACCCCCACCCCTGCAATGTCCTCAAGTAGTGACTGGCAAAGAGAAGAAAAAGCAGTTTGGAAGTGGAAAGTCAGTGCCCCTCTCCTCTTCCTTGCCTTCCCAGTACCGGAGCAGTGTCCACCCGTCATGTGTCACCCATCCCCCTTGTGCAGATGGGGAGGATGCAGTGGGTGCCCACAGAACCCGCAGTCAGGTGGGCTGCCAAGCAGATGTGAGAGGCACACGACATTACTTTGTTGTGTTGTGCTTTCGTAAATAAGGGATCACATGGGGCTTGTGCGCATGTGTTAGAGCAGCACTTTGAAAACAACCAGGAAAATCATGTGGCAACAGAAGCCTGCAGCCTCCCGGCCCTCCCCCACTCCTTAACCTTCTCCATTCCTTTCATCTCCTTTCTATCTCTATCTCTTACTGAGATGGTAACCACAAAGGCTGGAGCTGAATTTTGCTTCTGCATCCTGGGCTTTGGGGTGTTTGTGTTGGCTTGTGTTGGAACTTGGGATTCCAACCTATCTGTGCCACTCAGACCACCTGTGCTGTATGATGTTCCCTGCAGCCCTGCCAATGAAATTTTCAAGTTCAGTCTCCTAGAGGGCTAGAAGGATGTTCACCTAAAGGAGATGCTAAATACGGTTAAATACATTGCTCAATGGGATTTTCACTGTTGCAACTCTGAGTCCTCTAGAAATTGACTTTTCATTGGCACTACAGTTTTAATACCTGACTGGTACTTACTCAAGTCACTTTTATGGTCAGAAGAGCAAGTTCTGGATTTGAAATGCAGTTTGGAAACTTAGAAACTTGAAATTTTTCACTGCTCCCTCATGCAGCTCATTTACAGTAGCATGGCAAGGCAGGAGTATCAGAGTATTGAGACCTCATCCAAACAAAGATCAGGTGGTGTTCTGTGTAGAACAAGTGCAACCACACTTTCAATAAATGCATGTCTTTGAGCCTTGTCTCCACTAACAGCCTCCTATTGAAATGAAATTCTTACTTGAGTAAGGCTACCAACCTTGCTGAGTGCAAAGAGCTCAAAGAGCCAGGAAGGAAGTCAGGAGTTTAGGGGGCCTTGCCAGATAAGGTTCAACCTGCCTCACAGTCCTAATACTTGGCTTGTGTTGACAATTACACTTTATTCTACTGCTCCTTCTCTCTAGCTATAATTTCCTCCAAGTTGGCCTTTCCTATCTTAGAAGCTCACAATCTCAGTCTTCAGCCCTTGAGACCTTCACCTTTCCTGCTTTACATCCTCCTCCAAATGCATTTCTGCTGACTGCAGTCTGCTCTTCTTTTGTTTCTTCCCTCCTCTCCTCTCCTCTCCTCTCCTCTCCTCTCCTCTCCTCTCCTCTCCTCTCCTCTCCTCTCCTCTCCTCTCCTCTCCTCTCCTCTCCTCTCCTCTCCTCTCCTCTCCTCTCCTCTCCTCTCCTCTCCTCTCCTCTCCTCTCCTCTCCTCTCCTCTCCTCTCCTCTCCTCTCCTCTCCTCTCCTCTCCTCTCCTCTCCTCTCCTCTCCTCTCCTCTCCTCTCCTCTCCTCTCCTCTCCTCTCCTCTCCTCTCCTCTCCTCTCCTCTCCTCTCCTCTCCTCTCCTCTCCTCTCCTCTCCTCTCCTCTCCTCTCCTCTCCTCTCCTCTCCTCTCCTCTCCTCTCCTCTCCTCTCCTCTCCTCTCCTCTCCTCTCCTCTCCTCTCCTCTTCTTTTTCCCATCTGGTAGAAGAATTTTAAAACAAAGTTCATATCTTCCTGTGTATTTGCAAGAGATCTGTCTGGATTGGGCTCAAGAGGCTCTTCTGGAAGAAAAATGGTAGGGTGCAATGTGTGTAAGAAGACTGAAGAATGATTGCATCTATATCAGTATAATGTAAAGGACATTTCAGGGGGACTGATGCTGTTAACATATTTGAGAAAAAGTGCCACAAGCTAGACATCTGAAAGCCATGGTGGCCTCTGTGTTCTGTGTAAGATCCAGAGATTTTTGCCTGAAAACACACTTCAAGTGTCTCAGACCTGACATCTGTTGTCTTGTACCTGGCACATCCTGGTTCACCCTCTTGCTGGGTTAGATTTTGAGTACAACTGGACAGGCTAGACTATATATTCCCTGAAGGAAGTATGGCTTGAATTTGGTTAGAATGGCCTGGGTATGGCTGCCTTGGACAGAATTACCCTGGCTTTGAGCCAACTGAGCTCCACTTCCATGGACTGAGTGCAATCTGAATACAGGTTTGAGGAGGCAGCTTGTGATAGGCAAGCTGCTGTGGACAGGCTACACTTGACTGGGTTAGCTGCCTTAGACTATGTTGAATTTGGAGCTGGAAATGGGACTGGCTTGGGCTGAGGTAAAAATAGGATGGGCCTGGGCTGGTGGGAAGAATTTGTTGGGATGCAGTGCTGCTGACATGGGGTAAATGACTTGACTGTGGTTGGTTTAAAAATTTCATTTTGCTTGTACTAGACCCTGTTGCTCCATCAGGGAAGCCATTTCCTGGACCAGCTTTCCATGGATAGGAAAAGATTATTCAGCAAATGCTTAAATGGGGTCCCCAAAAAGCTGACAAAAGGCTTTGGTTCCTCAATGAGCAGCTACTCCAGGCCACCTTCTCTCACAACCTCACAGGTTCATAAGTGAGTGGTTCATGTCAGAACATCTATATCTTCTCCCTGATCTGGTCCATGAGGTGAAATCTGTTCATCACTCAACATCCTAGCCTTAAAAAGGAAAATCCTCCCATTTGAGAAATTCCTCGGAATGGCTGCCATTGCTTGAAGTGAGGAAATAGGACATGAAAATCCCTCACATGACTTCTTTTTGAATGACCGGGGTTCCTTGATCATAGAATCATTTTGGTTGCAAAAGAAATTTAATATCATCAAGTCTAACCCTTAACCTGGCTGATGGCACAAAATTTCACAGTCCAATTGCGGGTATGTGTAATGCAGTGACACAGTGTTACTTATCAAGGGGATAAAATAAGTACTTAACTTGGGCTCAGGTTTAAGCCCTAGGTAAAGGAAAATTCAGACTGCTTCCAGATAAATGATGTCTCAACATCAAAGATTGTACCTGGGTGACCTGGCAAGTCAGTCTAGGTGACAGTGCTGCAAAATCCCTTCCCTCCTCACTGTGCTGGCTCTATTTTTTTTTTCTTTTTTTTTTTTTCCCTTTCTTTTTTTTTTTCTAAAAACAAAAACAGGACAGGAAGAAATGTGTAGCAACGGGTAGGAGATGGTGTGGCCGTGGGGAGAAGCAGAGCCCCATCTCCTTACAGAGCTATCAGGGAGTGGGGCAGGAGAGCGGAGGGTAGCACAGCGCTGTACAGCTGCAGGGCTGCTCACAACAGGGCAGAGCTCCGGGAGAATGTGCTCTTTGTTCCTTGCCTTTAAAGGGTAAGAGAAACACTTATGCATGGCAAATTAGCCCAAAAATGTATTTCTCTAAAACACCCGATTGTCTGGCCAGCTCTGCAGCTGCAGGGAAGTTCCAGAGAGAGAAGGGGGGAGGCGGCGGGAAGGAGAAAGAGGGAGGCAGGGAAGGATTTTGATGGTTGGGGGGGGGGGTGTGCCAAGATGATTGTGCAAACGAGGGGGAAATTCTCATGCCTCGACTCGAACAGAGATGAGCAGTGAGCGAGGGGAGCCCTGATGGAGGGGCCACGTTGGTGGCCAGGGGACCACAGATGCTGTGAGTTCTCTCTTGGGGGCTAGAGAGAAGAAAAGGGGACACAGGACAGCTGTGGTTCCAGCAGGGAGGGAGGGGGCACTGGGGCAGACGGCGGTGCCGCCCGGCAGGTTCAGCTGTGCCATCTGGGCCGGGGTGAGCAGCCAGCAGTGCCATGCTCCTCTGTCACCGTGCTGAGCTGTCACCGGGGGGGTGACAGGCTGTGCCTCCCCTCCCGCTGCAGGGAGAAATGTGCAGAGGTGCAGGACCTGTGCTCTTCCCAAGAGGTGGCACTTGGGTTTAAAATGTCCAAAGTGCACCTCTTGATTAGAAACTTGAGCTGGGCTTATTATGAATTTCCAGCCTAATGCTGATATTAATTTAAAAACTTCCAAGCCATTGCTGGCAGACAAGTGAATCCTTGAACTTGCCCTGGGTTTTAAGAACAAAATCTAATGGTAAGATTCTTGACAACTGCTCAGACTGTGAAGTTCATGGTCAGTGTCATAGTCGTGTCCCTGCTTCAAGGGGTGCCACTCAAAGCAGCCAGGCCTGCCACAAGAACAGCTGAGACCTTAGTGTCCAAGAAACATCTTTTGCACTGTCTGAGATGAGACGTTATCCTCACGTGCATGGTGAGAATTTATTTTCTGTTCCAGTGTCTGTTGATGTGGAAGAAGAAGTACTCCCTGCTGCAAACTACAGTGCTCTGCAGGCACAGCCTTGAGGCAACCTGACTGATCCTTTTCACTACCTACTAAATGCTCCTGAGGACATCTAAGGTGCAATCCAGATGTTGCTCTCCAGGAAAGCAGCTCTGGATGGACTTTACCTTTGGAGATACTCAGGGGTGTATTTGCCTGCTATACACCCAGTGCTCTGTCATTTCTGTGATGTGAAATGACCTGCTCTGGTCAGGCAAAAATATCTCCTTCAAAGCCATCTGCTGCAGGGGTTGATGAGATTGGTAGATAGGCGTAGGTTAGGCAAAGCTTAGACTGACAGTGAGAAAAAAGAGATGCATGAGAGTCTTAGAAGGGGACTTGGCTTCAGTAAATCCCTGTGACTATTCAGCTGAGGTGGAGAGTTGATGTTGCCACCGGTTCAAGTTGGAACAGGCAAACTGTACTGTTTCCAGGTTGCTGCTAAACTCATTGTGTCACAATTTTTTTCCAAGGAAAACTCTGCAACTCCTTAGGTTTTTAATGCAGAAGTCCTATAAAGTCCCCTCTCACTGGACTGTAGGAATGGAAGGTGTATCTTGATGCTTTATCTGAACAAATAGTGATACTGACTGCTGGTGGGAATTATTCATTCTTTCCTTTCAGAAGTTAGATGAAAATACTATGGATGACACTGGGTATAAGGCTACCTGCTGGATATGGAGCAGAATCCAACTGGGAGAAGCCAGCAAGAGGTTTGAGAATTTTCTATAGCAGAGAAGCAGATTAGACTTGCATTGGAGAAGGAGTGTGATGAGCAGAGGAGGAGGTAGGGAATTGAACCACACTTGAAATGGAAAGCTGTTGATAACTGTTTGATTCTGTCATCACTACCAGGCTCATCTCTATGTGGCCACTGGGGTGGTTCATTTGTTCACCTGATGTTTGCATGGGAGAAGAGGGTATGAAATATGTTAGCTTTAATCAAGTCAGCATTTTTTGTCAGCTTTGTCATATTTCATTTTCCAGTCAGGTGAAAAGGAGTCCCTCAGCATACACTGATACACATCCCTGCAATAAAGAAGATTCCATCCTCTCCTCTCCTCTCCTCTCCTCTCCTCTCCTCTCCTCTCCTCTCCTCTCCTCTCCTCTCCTCTCCTCTCCTCTCCTCTCCTCTCCTCTCCTCTCCTCTCCTCTCCTCTCCTCTCCTCTCCTCTCCTCTCCTCTCCTCTCCTCTCCTCTCCTCTCCTCTCCTCTCCTCTCCTCTCCTCTCCTCTCCTCTCCTCTCCTCTCCTCTCCTCTCCTCTCCTCTCCTCTCCTCTCCTCTCCTCTCCTCTCCTCTCCTCTCCTCTCCTCTCCTCTCCTCTCCTCTCCTCTCCTCTCCTCTCCTCTCCTCTCCTCTCCTCTCCTCTCCTCTCCTCTCCTCTCCTCTCCTCTCCTCCACTTCTATAGTTTCAGACCTTCACAGCCCTGCCACCGAGCTCCTCATATGTCCCTTTAGAAACACCCTGAGCTGCGGATGCACTATGTGTGTTGAAGGGTGGGAATGACTGATACCAGGCAAGCATTTATTGGCAAATCATTTGCCAAGAAATACAACTTCAGGAGAAGGAAAAGACTTGTAGATCCAGACCTAATTCAGCAAGCACTTTTGGCTGGAGAGCAAGTGTGGGAGGGGGATTTTTTAAATATCAAAACATTTCATTTCAAGACAATTTTCCTGAATTATTCTGTTTTCTAAATGCCAATATGCTGTGAATGGACATTTTCGAAGGGAATTTCTGACATTTCATTTCAATGCAGCATTTTGCATTTAAAAATGACGGAGGCTAATAATCACAAAATAAAACCTGCTATTTCAAGTTCAGCAGAATATTTCAGACTCTGAGTTATGGTATTTGAAAATAGTAATAAATAAAAAAATACCACAGCAGAGGTTCTATGTGTGTCCATATCGATGTCCCCTTACACGACACCTCTGACGTGATGGAGACACTAGAGCAGCAACAGGCAGTGTGATTGGGATAAAACCAGCCATGCAGTGGCCTGAGGTAAACTAGAAAAGATCCATGAGGATCCCAGAGAGAATTTCACTCTTATTTCAATCAATTTCACTCTGATCTCACCAGCTTTATGGTGGGATGTGCACCTTTTCAGGATGGTTGCTTCAGTTCAGCCCTGTGGGTAGCATCAGGCAGGGCAATGACTAGCAAAGCCCCCTTGGCAGTTTTACCATCTTTGTCATCTAGCTTTAGGCAAAGTGGCAAACAAAGTGCCATAATCTTCCAGCTTTGTCCTGCCAGTCCCTATGAAAACCAATGGGCATATGTCAGTAGGCAGCGCCAGGGGTAGAAATGCTTGAGCAAGCAAGGTCTGGGCACAAGAAAATCTGTGCTAACTGGGGAAGAAGCCCTGGCACTTCTTCTGACAGGTGGGTAGGCTGGGATACAGTGACCAAGCAGGCTGAAGGACACCAGCGGTGCTTTGAGAAGATGCTGTGCTCTCCAATTATCTCTTCTGTAAAAAGGCAGGTTGAGACTCGAGGGACATGTAGAACAGCCCTCCACCCCTTACCTGTCAGCCCCAGCCCCTCACTCCTGCCACCCCACCCTCCCTGCACATGGTCCCCACTGCCCATGAATAGCTCTGGCACGGGCAGGCCCAGCCCAAGCTGACTTGGGGCTCACAGCTCCCAACCTGAATAAGCAGCATAAAGGCACAGAGCAGCCCCATTGCAGCTTCATCCCAACCTATCCTCCCCAGCTGCAACAGCATCTGCTGTGGGCCCAGACCGTCGACTCTTAGCAAGTTCTTCTGTGCCATTTGTCTTTCTATCCCTCTCTTGTCTGCCCCCTCCTCTTTTTTTTATTTTTTTTTAAAATTTTTTTTTATTTTTTTTTTAATCCCCTCCTTTTTTTTTTTTTTTTTTTTTTTTTTTTTTTTAACATATCATTACAGGAGCAACAAAAAAGATGGGACAATACAGCCATTGATGAACTGCTCTCGTCCTCCCGTCCCAGTCTCCCCCACTCCCTCCCTCCCCTCCTTTGGTGCGTGCCAACACTCTTTCCACCCGCCCAGGGCTGGAGCCAGAGCCAAACAACCTCTGCTAATAAACAAGAGGAACCAGATAAACCAGGAACACAATAGAGGGATTTGTTACACTTTAGTGATGGTGGGAACAATGTCAACTCCGTGGCGCAGCTGCATGGACCCCCTCCCATCCTCTCCCCCCACCGCCTCGCGCCCCCCGCGCACTCACAACCCAACACTGTGATTTATGAAAGGCCAAAGGTCACCAAGCATTAAAGGGCTCCTTTCTTGCATCATTTATTAACCCCTCTATGACAAGGGGTGCTCATTGTGGCAGTGATGGTGGCAGTGGTACAGGGAGAGGGAAGGGGGTGGAGGAATCCATCCCAGAGGCACTGAGCATCTCTTGGAAGATGCTGAGATGCAGAGCTAGTGCTTAAGCCTGGTTTTGTATCAACCTAGTGTAAGAAGGTGGGCTTTGGTGAGATGTGTTTTGGCCACTGAAAGCAACTCACATGCTCCAGCATGGCTTCGTTCACATTTCACACAGGTCACTGCTTTCCTGACCTGTACTCACTGCCAGGCTGGTGAGCTCAGTTCATGTTTGGTGCTGTGGCTGTGCACACACCTAGAGCTGACATGAAGCTTGCCCTGAAGGCCACGTAGTCCATATGGTAAGGTTGACCTTGGTGCATCACTGGAGCCTTGGGTCACCTTGTGCCACCAGACATAGTGATGCTGGCCACCAGCAGTGCAGCCACACAGAAAGGAGATGGGTCAGTCACGAAGTCTGCTCCAAGGTCCCCTACTCAGGATAGTAGACATGTGGCCAAAATCTCTCCTTGTTTCACTGGAGCCAGTTGCTATTGCAGATAACCCGTAAGTCTCATCGTGCAGCAGTTTCAATCCTCCCTGTGCAGCTGTGAAGCATCTCTGTGAAACTTTAGTATAACTCACTGGCCTGATCTATTTCTCCTGTAATTACAATGACTGAAGTCAGTCTAGGCAAGATAATGCAGCAGCAAAAGCTTCAGCACTGAACTTTGTAGACCCCTGTGCTACTGTCCCCTGCCCCATGCTGTGCTCCAGAGATCCCTGGAATCTCTTTCTAGGGACATGCTTGCTTGGAAGGACAAGCCCCACGGCCACTGGAGTCTGCGGGAGATGGGCAAATCCTGGAGAGGGAGTGTCTGCCAGAGTTCATGTCCACCATGAGGGCAGTGGGGTTGTGCCGGCGCCTGGTTGCCTGGGCCGTCCCTCCTGACTCAGCCAAGGGGAGGCTGTGATGTTGACAGGTTGGGACATCTTCCCATCTTCTACCAGTGATAGGTAACAAGGAAAAAGCTTAGGAGCTGGTGAGAGCCCTTTGAATATGGGTGTCAAGGTGATGCCCTACACAGGGCAGAGGGGACGTGGAGGCTGGGGTGAAGGGGAAGATGGTCCCACCACTCGAATGCTGGCCGGTAACGCTGGTTACCAGCCCAACTGCTCCTGCCCTGGCTTTGGTGCCTCGGCCTCGGGCCGTGCTCCCTCTCTTGCATTCTTCCGGGAGCTGATCAGGGCTTGAATGACACCCCAGATGACTCTTTGCTATTAATTCCTGTGAAGAGAAAGGGCTCCTTGTTCTCCCAGTCCTACTCTCTGGAGGAATTACAGGGGCCAAAGCAGCAGGCTGAAGCCTTCTCGACTTAACCCTTCCTCCGGCTCCCCAAGAGCCTTCCAGCAGCCAGAGGACTGGCAGAGGTGAAGATCACCCCAGAGCTGCCTCAGCCACCTCTGAATGAGCCCACTGGGGTCAACCCAGCACTGCTACAACCACAGGTCCCGTTGGAAGGGTCGCCTTTTCTGGTTGTTCTGCACAATATTGTACAATTCCCTTCCTCTCCCTTCCGAGCATTTCTCCCTTGTTGTGCAGATGGAGACCACCCAGCTCCTTACATTACATTCCAATGGATATGGCAAAGCTCATTCCAAGGAAAAGCAAACACGGTTCCCTTCTGCCCCAGCTCCCCACCCCTTCAGTTCTTGATTTTTGGGTTCACCTTTTGGAAGACTGACTGGCCTCTCCAGTAGGAGATGAGGGGGTTAACAGCCAGGGAGGCTTCATGCCACCCGTCAAAGCAGGTAGCAGACAGACATGCCTGCCCCATTCTTCTTTGATCTTCCCAGACCCGAGTAATGCAGGAAAATTGTCTGCTTTAGCTATTGCAAGCTCTGCCAGTGCCCATGAAACATTGGGCTGGCCAAGATGACAGGCCAGGAGGTGCCCGGGGTCTTTCTGATGCTCAGGGGAGATTCTCCTCTCTCCTTTCCATGAGATTTTTCCCTAGGCCTTCTCTTTGAAATGGCTGTCACTGTAATCCACTGCCTTAAAGCTAAAAATGCCACTTCACAAAATCTTCTGCTTGTCCACATCAAGGCAACACACCAGCAAAAGCAGTGGAGCAGATTCCTGCACCTGCAGCAGCCCTTACTATGCCCTGGAGAGGGAATGGGGTTTCTTCTGCTTTGGATCAGGTGAGACTCTACAAGCAGGTCCCAACCCCAATCCACAAGAACTTCCTGAGGTGTCCCATCCCACGATGAGTGATGGGAGCACAAGGCCACATGCCCATTGGCATCACCAGGCCTGTGCCACCTGCAAGGAACAATAACGCTGGAGGAAAGCAATGACCATGGTGTTATTTTTGCAGGACACTGGGTCTGACAGTGAAAGACAAACAGCCAGGTCATGCAGCAAACAACTCCATCTGACCCGTGCCTTTTGTTTCCCTTGATATCCCATGTCAAAAATTATTACTCCCTCACCCCCCTGAAGTTAACTGTCCTGGAATCACAGGGACACAGTGCAGTGCTCCGAAACCCAAGCAGGGCTGCAGGCAGCTCTTTGCTTTTCATGAGGGACCCCCATCACTTTCTTCCTCCACAGGCTGCCTCATGGGAAGCCAGCTCACTGAGATTCCTGATGGTCGGCCCATGGCTGGAAGCAAAAAGACATCTGGGAAGGTCTAGGGCCAATATTGGGAATTTTAGGCAATAATGGCAAGGGCTGAGGAAGACCAGAATCCAGCAGTGGTTCCTGTGCCCAGCTCCCTGTTGGGAGGGTACCTTCTGCACAAGGCAAATTAAAGGGCACTTTGGAGATCACAGATGCCACAGAATCATGGAAGATGACACAAACATGGGCTTTGGGAACTGTCTGCTTCTCCTGTTCATAGAAAGACCTTGAAAACTGTTCACATGCTGGGGGGGTGGTCGTGATATCAGATCAGGGAGGCAGATGAAGAGAAGGGCATGAGGAAGCGGTTTAGACAGGGCTGGGCTTGGGTCTTCCAGCAAAGGGTACCGCCTGGTCCTGATCTCTCCCAGGTTGCCATCAATCATATCCCATGATATCTCACGAGTGAGATCAGCTGCAGATCTAGAAATTTTCCAAGGATCATGGTGACCTCTCCCTTTGCTCCTCCCCATTTTTCCTTGGAGAATCACACTTGGGAGATCTTCAAATAAAAAGAGTAAGCATTTGAAAGATTGTGGGTTTTTTCCAGCTCTTTCGTTATTTCCTCTGTATAAATAGTTCAGATAGTCACCTGGCCATCCCTTCATTTGCCTCCCTTTCCCCTCAGGGCTTAGTAAGATGATCCCCCCCAGCTTCCCAGATGTTTTAGGGTCATGGTAATGAGGTTCAATAGGGCACTGTGGTATCTCCACAACAAAAGGGATATACAGTCCTCACTGAAGACGTTTGCTATATTATTTCTGGCCGGGCCAATGGGACTTCCAGCATGAGTCAACTGTCCCTGACACCTGCAAACTTCCCCCAATCACCTGAGTTTCCTGGTCTTCTTCCTTTTCCTCTTTCACCCTCCTGGGCCACCATGAGACTGAGCAAATCCAGTCATATCTCACTACACCACAGCTTGGGGGGTAGTGGAGCAGGACATCTCCCAGTTCCAGCAGGGAGGCCTGCCCCACTCCCTTTCCTCTCTGAGCCCTCCCCTCCATCCATGGTGGGACCAGTGCCGACAAAGCTGTGAATCCCACGTGAGAGCCAAGGAGGGTGAAGGGCTTCGTTTTGGCACAGGAAACCTGGCAGGGAGAGAAGGGGAGACTTCTGCATCCCCCTCCCCATCACAATGTTGGGATGGTCACCCCACCTTGTCTCTCCTGCAGCCTCACGGGCGGGACATAGCCAGTGCAAACCCATGCCAGCCTGCCCGGCGTGGGTGATGAGGCAGCAGGCACCAGACCCCCACCCACCTCCCCAGTTCTAAACCTTTTCCCCCCCACACCCCTCCTGCCCCTCATGGCCTTGCTTGCCCACCTCCACAAGAATGGGATGCTGCAGAGAGGAGGTGGTGCCCACTCATCCATCCCAGTGGCTGTCCCCATCCTGGCCACCGCCGCCGCCACAGCTCCTCCTAGCCCGGGTCTCCTCTCCGATAGTTGGGTCTGGAGCAAGCTGGACGCTCTTAAAAAGCTTTTTATGTGCGTGTGTGTGTGTGTGAGTGTGTGTTAATCACATGATTGTCATTCACCTGTATCCCGAACAAAGACGGTGCACTGTTTAAGGCCCAAACAAGAAAGCCAGCACGGGAATGAGCTGGGGGGGGAGCTGGGGGGCTGTTGGGAAAACTGAAGGGGCCGTTGAGAGCAAGCGGGAGAGTGAGGGAGAAAATCCTTATCAAACTCCCAATTCATGGGTCTCCCTTTCCCTCAGCACACTGCGGGTATTGTTTGGCTGGGAGGGGGGTGTGTATTTTTTTGAATGTCTGTGTCGTTCATTTCAGCCCCCCCCCCCCCCCCCCCTCCTCCTTGCTCCCCAGCTCTGACGCTGTTCTACTTGTATGGAAAGACTTCACGGGGAACCCCTCCCATTTTCCCAGGCAGTCCTGGGACAATACCAATGCTGTGCCCCCGAGCTGGGCAGGGGACAAAAGCTGGCCCTGGCTCTCATGCTGGGGATCATGCTGATCCTCTCCTGCAGGCAGGCTCTCCCCTCTTACTCCTCCCTTGCCCAGGGGTGTCATCTAGAAAAAATCCTTCCCAGCTACATCAGCACTCTCATCTCAGTGGTGGAGGTGTCCCACTAGATTGGTCCACTCTTTGAAAGCCTACTGAGCAGGCATCTTTGCCTGTCCATGTGATGATGCACCTTGCTCACTGAGCACCCAGCCTGGGGCAAGGCTCCTTTCTTTTTGCACTTAGGAGCAGTGCAGATGCTGAGGCACCTAGCATGGTGGGACACCTCCACTTTCCATCCATTTTTACCCATTGCCTTCCTGACAAGCCTTTATGGTGGAGAGAAGTGGCACGCTTCCACCTTTGTGTACTGGGGACTGAGGCACAAACAAAGCATTTCACTGATGTGCCAGAAGAAATATGTCTCAGTGAGATCTCCAGCTCATGAAGCACCTTCACTGGTAGATCCTTCATTGGTAAAGGGCTGTGCTTTTTTATGGGCCTGGACCCCCTCATTCATAGAAATCCATGTTGCAAAGAAGGGGTGGAAAGCTGCTATATGAGCATTTCCCTGGGGAGCAATCATTAGGAAGACTTGCATTTAGGAAGTTCTTCTGCAATTTTAGTTAGCTGCTGTGGCAAGCAGTGGCTCTTGAAGCATCCTTGTCTATAAACAGGGCTCTCAGGGGACTCAGGGGACACTGGAGGAAGACACATGCCACATCAAGGGGTGCCTGAAACAGGGATGGTTTCTTCTCCTTCCCCTCTGTCTGTTTTCTCA
The DNA here is from genome assembly GCA_023637945.1 of Phaethornis superciliosus. Classification (NCBI taxonomy): domain Eukaryota; kingdom Metazoa; phylum Chordata; class Aves; order Apodiformes; family Trochilidae; genus Phaethornis; species Phaethornis superciliosus. The sequence continues at coordinate 59,552,859 of JAJQWJ010000001.1, read as the reverse complement.
CCACAACTGAAGAGGAAGTATCACACCTTGCCCTGCTGCAGTAGAGGTTTATTTTCCACTGCTTGGTGTCCTGCCCCAGCCACTTTGTAGGATAAGAGAAGAAAGGACAGATGGACAGAAGAGACTTGGAAAAAGATACATGAACATGAACCATCAGTCAGTGCTACGAAGGTGGATTGGAAACAGGGAAAAGATGCTATAGGGAAAGATTTCAGAAAGGGGAGGCAGGACCAAAGAAGGCAAAAAGCAACAACTAAGGAAAGGCAGAATGAAAGGAAAAAGCTTTTCACTGCCTGTTAAAAGTGAACAGACACTGAGTCTGCAGATCACAGAATTTGTGGCCAGTACATGGTCCCTTGAGGATGTACCCATTTATGGCTGACATGCCCATGGATCTTCCAATAAGGCACAAATGGGATTTGTTTCCTCTCTAGCAGGTGGCAGCAGCCTCTGATGGGGATGGTGAATAGTGGAACAAACACAGGTCCAGAGATCTGTGGGCTACTGAAATCCATTCTGTGTTTGATCCCTTTCCTGCTTGTGAGTAGATGGTCAGACACTCTTCTGCTCACTCAGACTCTGTGGGCATGCAGAGAAATGTGAGCCCCACCACTTGCTGTCTTGCTGAGGTCCAAACAACATCTTGTTCTCCCCACAGAGCTTGCCAAGAGACCAACAGGTTGCTGAACAGGTTGTGAAGTCCCTCTCAGTGACCTGAGGGGCTCCTGACTGGATATCTTCTCCAACAAAGTGCTAGCAAGACCTCCCCAGCCACTTGATGGTCAGCATCTTGTAAGCCCACTCCAGGGGACAATGAGAAATCCCTTCCCCATAGTTTCTTTCTTATGGAATCTGCAGTAACAGTCCACCTGAGGGGAGGGCAAATAAACACCATTTTCTGGCCATTTTTTGTTACATCTTTCCGCTCTGCCCCAGGATGTAGGTTGGCTGCAGCCGAGGGAACAAGCAGGGCAGTGTTTCTCATTGGTGGCTGTTTCCCTCTGGGACAGGAGATTGGTTTTCCCTTCCCTCTAACCATCCAACACCTCATATGCAGAGTCCCTGAAGCTTGGGAATGATCCTTGCTGGCTGGGAGGAAGATACCATGAGCTCCGCAGCATGGTTGGTTTTGCATCCAGTGGGCTTTGGACATCTTTGTAAGGCCCCAGAGAAGAAGTGCTCCATTCATTTTCACTGGTTATCTATCTGCCAGACAGAGGATGAGCTGCCAAACTCATGTCTGTACGATGAGACCTTTCTCATGACAACTGCAACTCCACATGGCAGTCAGGGTCACTTTAAGTGAGAGAATTTGTCCCATACTGTTAAGACTTGGGGTTCATCAACTGCTGCTTTGGTGGAGAAAGCAGGATCTCAGTAGTGGTTTTCTAGGTTCTCCATTGGGTTTTCCTGGCATTCAAGAGAAAGGCACCCTCTCTTTCAACAGGGAAAAAAGCATAAACTGAGGAAGAGTGTCCAAGCCCATATTTTTCTGGAGCAGACAATGATGAAGAAAGTGAAGAAACATTGGAGATGATCCCTTGAGAGGTCTTTTAAAGGTATGCAAGACCCTGCCACAGCAGAATATTTAAGCACCTCTGTTTGATGCCAAAGCCATTTCCTTTCAGTTCCATTCAGTAAAGACTTGCCTCTGGGCTCTAGTGAGGTTTTCTCTGCAGCTATCTTATAGTTCCAGAGCTTTATTACTCCATACAACAGCAGATATGCAGGGAAATGGACCTACTCTGTCATCCAGGGCTACAATGGCAGCCCCATAGGTTTGCTCTGAGGGCTTTAGCTCAGGTGCTCAGCACTGTCCTGGGGACTGGTTCTCTTCATGTGGTATCTGCCAGGGGTTTTGCAGGGTCTTTCCAACACAAAGTTTCTGGGAAGTGAGGATTAACAACAGGAGTTGAAATTGATCCTGAAATGCCTTGAAGCTGCTTCCTTGGGTCATATCCCCTCATGTCTCTATTTGCAGCATTCATACACCTCCAGGCTGGCTCTCCATTGAGAAGCTGGGGCAGGAGTTAAGTTGATCGTATTGCTCACTGAGAAGAACCTGGTAGGAACACTGGATTCTTCATAGATGACCTCTCATAGTTACTGGGTTGATGTTGGTCTATACCAGTCCTGGTGCAAAGGAAACTGAAGAAGCCAACTACCAGAGCCATCTGGGAAGGAAAGTGGGATAGAAAATGGAAGATGTGATGAAGAACATCCTAACCCATTGAGTGCAGAGATCCTTTACGTGTCTCAGTGTACAAGCAGCAAAGAATGAGGATGAATGAGTAAGAGAGTCCTTATTATCAGGGGACCTTCCTTTCTTTGTGAAAGACCCCAGATTTGCCTTCAGGAGCAATTCAGCATGTTGGAAGAAGCTGATTTTGCTTGTCTTGGCAAGACCTCACAGAGATTAACATGTTGTGACAAGCTCATCCCTAGGGTGCAAAAGTCCTAAGAAGGTTCAAATTGGCATCCACTGCCCAGCAATGTGGTATATCCCTGGACAAGATCTCCTCCATCCTCAGGACACCTCTGATTTCCTGCATCCCCTTCCCCATCCCACGACTCAGGTCTGAATTAGGGTATCCTTCTGGCAGCACCTGGAGTCCCAGACCAGCTGTGAGACGCTGAGATGGAGACCAAGGACTCACTGAGCACAGCGGGGACACCAAACCCCACAAGAGTAACTGCTCTGGCTGTGGAAAGGAGGGACACACCTCTACAAAAGACCCTAAACCCCTTCCAGCACCTTGGGACTGAATCCTCCAGCACCATCTCTGGGGCAGTCACACTGCTGAGAGCAGCCCAAGGCTGGTGGCTCTCATGAAGAAGCTGGCATGGGGGGAAAGCAGGGAATGTGCTGGTGGCTGAGGTGGGGTGGGGGGCTGCCTGCATCCCCTCCCCACCATCCCCAACTGACTGTACTCTGGCTCTGAGGAGTGCTTGGCTCCACCTTCCGCCCTTCCCTCCCCCGGTGCTAAGCAGCAAAGCCAGCTAGAGACATCCAGCCAGGGTATTAGTAAAAACCAAGCCTCCCTCTAGGAATGGCACTCGCCTGAGAGCCTCCCTGCACCGTGCGCCCCGACACTGCCCGGGGCTGGGAGGGAGGCAGAGCAGGGGGGCTATTGGGATACAAATTGCAGCACTCTCGGGATCTGCCCGGCACACCAGCCAAAAACGTAAGTTTTCCTACCTGAGCTCACTCACATGCCTTCCCTCATGCTTTTTTTTCTCCTTACTTTCTTTTAGTTTTTTTTTATTTCCCCAGCAAGGGTCCGTCGTGTCACCCTCTGGAACAGAAGGGAAAGCAGCCCTTGCTCTGTCCTGGCTCTTCTTCAGCTAAGCCAGAGGCATGCTTTTCTAACATTTCTTTTAAATTGTATTTCTTCTCTTTCTTTTTTTTTTTTTCTTCTTTTTTTTCTTTTTTGTTTTAATAATTTCTGTATGCAGGGAACAGCCGGGCCTTTATTTTTAGAGCATTTCTTTATTCAAGGGGGGAACTGCTGCTCAGCAGCAGGGTCTTTCAGAGGTGATTGCAGACAGGAGAGAGAAGTGTGTGGTGCAGGCAACCCCAAGCCTTGACTTGTCTCAAGATTAAACTTGATGTGTGCTTGCATCTGTACATATATATGTATGTGTGCATGTGAATATGTATAGGGATATGCATCGACACACAGGCAGGCGTGTGGGGATGCGATTTGAGCCTTCGGCTTATGAGCTGCAAGAGGAGTGTGAGGGATGGGGTTGTTCCTACAAAGGCACTTTCTCACAGCCAGGATTGGGGTCTCTGCATGCAGATCTGGGATCTTGGCTCTTTCCCTGCCTGGCGGTGCTGCCTGCTCAGCTGCCCCTGTAGCTGGAAGATGCATCCCTTCTGGTTTATTGATATGGTGCCACTCTCTCCCTCCCACACCTTCCCCCAGGCATTTCACCACACATTTTTGAAAGAAAGGGGCACTTTCCCACACAAGTTTTGTAGCTGTTCCCCCCATGCTGCTCCCTGTGTGGAGTATGGGCCATGTCTCTCTCCTTTCAGGTCCCCAACCCCTCCTATCCCTCTTGCCGCAGGCCCCTCCGCATGTCAGCTCCATATGATTGCAAAGATAGAGATAGGGAGCAATATCCAAATTCATCAGGGGCCCCAACCCATCCCCACCCCCATTGATCACGGGTTTTGCGGCGTGCACGGCAGTTGCTTTGCTTGCGCTTTTATTGAGCGAACTCTGTCTCGTGGTCAGCTCTTTGGAGAGCTTGGAGTCCCTTTCAGATTTGGTGGTTTCTTCTCCTTTTCTCTCTTTTCCCCTTCCTCCTTCCTCTCTTTCCTTTGTTTTTGTCTTCCTCCCTCCCTTCCCCAGTGAGAAGAAGGACACCGGGAAGCAAGAGAGAAAGGGCTCGCGAGTGACAATGGCCGACGACCAAGACCTTTCGGAGGTGGAGATGAGCCCGGTGGGCTCTGAAGACCACCACTGCCTCTCGCCAGGACCCTCCATGACATCAGACAACTCCCCACACCTTGCTGGCTCTGGGAACGGGGAGATGGGGAAGGTCAAGAAGGAACAGCAAGACTCGGAGGCAGATGACGACAAGTTCCCGGTGTGTATCCGTGAAGCGGTCAGCCAGGTGCTAAGCGGCTATGACTGGACCCTGGTACCCATGCCCGTCCGGGTCAATGGAAGTAACAAGAGCAAACCCCACGTCAAGCGGCCCATGAACGCCTTCATGGTCTGGGCACAGGCTGCCCGGAGGAAACTGGCTGACCAGTACCCACACCTCCACAATGCCGAGCTCAGTAAGACCTTGGGAAAGCTCTGGAGGTAAGAGGGGCCAGGCAGAGCGGGAGCATGAGGGATGGGGTCTGGAAATGTTCTGGAGAGGACTGTGTGGTCAGGTGGAAGTATGAAGACTGAGCAGGATGGACCCTGAGGGGACTTTCTTCTACATGGGGAACCTCCTCACAGGAGGCACGATCAGAAACTGGGGCAGTAGTTGGTGGTTGGATGTAGTGATGGCTTCCTCAGCAAAGATCACCTCCATCCTCCGTGGCAGCCCTTTTCCATGTATTTCCCACTAACTTCTGCTATTGTTCCTGACCAGAATAGTCTCATCCCGGTCCTCTCCTGCTTGACTGCCAGAAGAGATCTTGTTTTCTTGACTCACCTTCTCTGTTGGGCCAAATTGTGCACTAGCAGGAACTGGGCTTAGCCCCAGCCAACTTAACTCACTGCTGCCTGCCTCCAGCCTGTTTGAACTCCGGTCCCAGTGCCAACAGGGGCTATTTTCTGTGCAATGCCACAGAGCTAGTGGGAAACCGTGTTACTGCAGAGGAGGAAGGTCAGGAGAAGGGAGCCAGGCAGCCAGAGCCCCATACCTGTCCTTCCGAGGAAGGTCCCAGTTTTGGCAGGCTATGCAGATGTAGTGAGAAGGACAAGGAGAGATTGTGATAGAAAGGGGAGTGAGGCTTCGCAGCAAGGAAGAGACCTTCAACAGTCCAAGCCTTAGCAGGGTCTCTTGCAACACGCTAGTTGCATCTCCCTTTTGCACCGAGAGATGCCCTGCTTTCTGGATGGCACAGACACGCTTGTCCCTCTGGCCCCGCCAGTTTGTTGCACCCATTTTCATTTCAGCTTTGTGTAGATCCTTCACATAGCTTTCCCAACCTGCTTCTCCTTCCTCTGGCAGACCAACAGGCTGCTCCGATTGATTGCAGAGGGCCCGTGAGTGTGCAAAGAGCTGTTGTGCTCAGGCCAAGCACGTCAGACTGGCCGTGCCGCTTCTTTCCCATCTGACACTCTCTGCCAACAACCCCATCAACTTGTTACACTTTCTGCCACACGTCCCAATCCCCCACCTCGCCTTGCACCAACTAAACACAAACCAAGGCTCATGCAAACAGACCCTCTCATTCTCTGTCCTGCCCTGGAGGAAGCCCCCAACCTTGGGTGGGCCAAGACACATTTTTCTAAGCAGAAGCAAAACACACTCCATCCAGCATCTGATGCCGAGGTCTCCTCCTGGCTTCAAACCTCCTTGCTTGCCAGGAACTGAGCCCTTGGGCATTAGCCCAATCTGCCACGTCAGCCCATTTCACCCGACTTGTCTGTTGTACTCTGTCTGTAGTGTAGCCCTAGCAAAGGCATTTCTTAGAGAAGCTGAAGTTGAAGGCAGGGCATGATTGCAGATGCCTCATCTGATGCTCTTGCCCGCTTTGTTCCCCACTGCCTTCTCTTTCCTTTACAGCAGCACCTACTCCCACCTGGGGCTGTGCTGCCAGCCTCTAGACCACGAATCTACACTGGAAGAAGAGGGGTATGGGGGGGGAGGGAGGGGAGAATTCTCCTTTTTTGTTTTCAATATGTTATTGAAAAAAATTGCCAGTTTTTTGAGCAACAGCCTCTCCCAGGACACTGAAAACATAGTGGTGTAGTGAAACCCTCCATGGGTGTCACATTCAGAGGGCAGGGAGACACAGCCCCCATCCCACAACCACATTCATGAACCCAAATGCCTCCCTGCTCCCAGGGGATGGGTGGCCACATGGGAGTCAGAGCAGGGGGATGCTGCTGCTGGATGGTGGGCAAGGGCCTCGAGTGCTTCTCAGGGCACCATGCAGCCATGGAGTGTGAATCAGACAGAGAACTTTGTGGGATCAGACCCAGGGTTATAGTATAGTGCTTGGTTTGGCACCTTCCTGCTCTGCTTGAACATGTCCCCTCTCTGACTGTCCCTGGTGCAGGCTGAGACTCTCTGAGCTGTGTAAGCCCCTATAGGGAGTATACAGCAGAGTAAGATGGACCATGGGTGTAGTCAGTGTCTGGCCTGTGTAGGACCATGTGTGTGTGTCTTTCTGTGAGGCTGGGTGGAAATATCAGTCCACAAACCACCTCAGGAGGTGACCCAGAGGTTACCAAGATAGTAGCCTGGAGCCTTGCCCTCATGCCACTGTACAGTTGGGTCTTCCACCATTAAGGTTCCTGCTGCCCTCTTCTGTGCTGTCCCCGAGTTCTAGCTCCTATGTATGAGTACAAGTGTGAGCAGCCTCACTGAGCTCTGGACAGCTTAGTCTCAAACATTGCACAAGGGTCCCTGCAAAAGGCTCTGCCTGTTCATGTACCTCCAGCCTTACAAGGTGATCACCCAAATCCTACAGCCTACATCACTGGTCACTTTGGAAAATGTGGGCAACTTATATTCCCACATGAGCTTATAGAGATAAAGGGCACGTTAGGCAGAAAGACAAGCACTGATGAACACAGAGATTGCCTGCAGACCACTGTTAGAGCAAGCATGTCCCCAGTGACTGGCACTGGGTGGGGACAGCCAAGGCTGGGAAAACTTGAAGGGTGGCTAGCAGGCTGAGCAATAACCCCAGTGCAGTCCCACATGCTCCTCTGCAAAACAGGCTGCAATGTTGAGTTTTTTCAAGCCTAGTGGTTGCTCCGGCCCTGTGCCACTGCCAGATATTCATTCCATGGGTCCCAGCTCCCATTGGGGACATCTGCAGGACATGCCCCAATGACTACAGTAGCCTCCTGTCCCCAAGAGTGGTGCCAGGGGGCTTATGGCCCCATCCACCTCCCTCTGTACCTATTTGGGGTCCATGTGGGCTGCAGTCAACAAACTGAATGTACTGAAAAAGAAGAAGGGAGGAGTTATGTGCTCAGTGGTAATGAAATCTTGCCTTGGCTGCTTTCCTTCCCTGGGGTGGGACAGGGAGCAGCTCTCAAATGGAGGCTGTCTGCTGAAAATGTCGGCATGACTCTCAGCCAAAATGCCAGCCAGCACCACCTCTGGGGCCAAAACCAAGCAGAGCATGGGAAGAAAGGGAGGAAGACTTAGCGAGGATGGGTGAGAGGACCCGATGGAGGGATCTTTGCCTGGGAGTGGCAGCACCCAGGGAATAGGGTCACGCCAACCGGAGCTGTGGATGTGTAGGAAAGCCCTCCTGGATGCTTTCTTCTCCCAGCCTTCCCTTGCCTTGCATCAGGAGATGCTCAGCCCCATCACCACACTGACTCATCGGCAGCTGAGTCCCGGCACAGGGTCATGCCTCCAGCCAGGGGCACACAGCACAGTGCCAGGTCAGGCGGCAGAAGGGGAGGCTGCAAAAGGTGGGTGGAAAGATTTTAGCCCTTCTTTCTCCTCCCAGAGCGGGGCGCTGGATGCTTGGCCCTCTCCACTTGGCTTGAGGGTGAACATTTGGTGCCGGGCCGGGCGGCGAGGGCTCGGTTAAGCCACATGAACGGCTTTGCTCTGTGATCCATAACTTCTCTGCCCGTGCGAGATTCCTTTACATTGTGGCCTGGAGGGTGTGGGGCAAGAGGGGGAGGGCAGGAAGCAAGTGAAATCCAAATCCCCCTAAATCTCCTGGCCTTTGCCTGCTCGCACCAGTTTCACTTTGCTAAAGCCGATTTGAGCTCTGATCCCAGCAGAGGGATGCAGGGAGGGAGCAGAAAGCCTTGGAAAGGAGAAGGCAAAGACATGGGGAGCAGACTTGCCACTATTTTGATAGTGGCACTGTCTGTGGACTGCTGTCAGGGGCAGAGGAGGTGAGGTTTTGGGGCATAGATCAGAGGGCAGCATAGCCTCGAGTGGCTCTGGTTCATGCCATCCAGAAGATGGATCTGGGAGGCTGAGTTTTGGTCTCCAAGCTCACCACACACTACACCTCGCTGATCAAAGCTGGCTGTGCAGCCCACAGCCTCTTCACTCTGAGGTGCCCACAGAGAAAGAGACCTCTCATTTCCAACCCCAGCATCTTAATAGATTTAGCACCATCTGGGCTGAGAGTGCAGGGATGCTAGAGCCTGGCTTCCTGTGTAGTGAAGGGCCCCAGATTGCAAGGCTTTAGGTTTTGCCTCCATTCTCCATCTCCGGCAGGGATGGGGCGTTCTGCAAGGATGAAGGTTTTGCCAAGGCAAGGTCATGTCCCAGACCACAGTGCCTATGAGGGTTGTTCATGAAGTCCTTTTGGACCTCTTGGAAGGCCACCTGGAGTGGTACATGCTGAGGGATTAGAGCCCTCCAGGATGCATGAGTATGGTGGCGGGAGGGAGACAGGAAAGCTGGTGTTGGATTCACAGTGACTCGGTTGCTTTAATCTCCAGGATTAAGGCACTGGAGGAATGTGGTGTGTGGCTGTGACCCACTCAGGCTGCCTGGAGTGAACCCAGGTCAGAACTGTAATTGGCACCAGACTGTGCCACACACCTTCTGGCTGCTGGCCGGGGGGATGACCAAGGAGCAGGGAGAAAGGAGGTGCTTAGAAACCTACCCATTACTTGCTGGTGACTCCTGTGATCCCCTGCCAGATGCATCAGTGTGCTCCATGAGCCATGCCTCCTCCTTGGCTTCACTTTTTCAGGCTAGTTCAGGCCTTTGTATCTTCCTCGGTGCCTATAGTTCAACAGAATTGGTCATATTTTAGTGCTAAAGTCTTTGGAGGTACTAAGGTGCTGGCACTGTTCCTTTGTTGGGGGGAAAAAGGCATTGACATCTCATAATTTTTGCTATTTGGGAGCCCTCATTTCTAATGCAAGTCACAGGAAATCTGGTCACTTCTGAGAGTGCTGGTTTCTGGTTGGAAGCAGGATGACCTTGAGTCACAGTATGAAAATTAAGTGCTTCCAACCGAGACACTGCTAAAGGCTTGAGCAATGAGGTTGACCTCATCTTCAAGAGCTCTGAGCCATCCTGCCTGCACATTTCACCATTTCCTCGGAAAGCCTTTCTAAACTAGAGCAGGCCATGATCTGGCAGGAATACAGAGAAATTTACATTTCTGCAGTGCCTTTCATCCAGACACCAAAGCTCATCTATTTCCACAAAGCTAGCAACATATCAACGACATTATTTTCAACTGCACAGCTAAGTTCAAGAAGGGCTGGTTCTTTGTGCTTCAGCCTTCTGCGTTATCCATGTCTAAGGGGAGCAGGAACTCCAGGAATAGCAGAAGACACTGCTTCCCCCTCTTTTGAAATTTTCCTTAATTTCCTTCTAGGATAGTGCAAGGTGCTTAAAGGCCCAGCAAGCTCCATGCAGCAACATGGATCCTGTGGAGCCAACACCAGCTGCTGCCATTTGTGTTCAGTAGAGCCTCAAACTCATAGCAAAGCCTATGGAAGGGTGGGGATGAAAATGGAATAAACACAGCTTGAGGAAGGGAGAGACATGTAGGGGGCAGCACTACAGGTAGTAAGGATGGGTCACACTGCCTTAGTTCTAGGAGTGATAATACCTGCCCTTAATTTGACCAGCTCTTTGAAAGCAGCTTGTTCAGCCTTATTTTAGGTGGCTATGAAAGTCTGTGCTTTGTACCTTTGCGGAAGAAACTGAAATGTAAGAGAGTTTGCTGAAATTACTGAGATGCATCACCAGCTGGGGAAGGGGGACTCAACACTGGCACCGACTGGTGTCAGGGCTTAATAATTAACGAGGAGGAGGAAAACATTACTGTTTCCTCTGAAACACTTCAAAGTTCTCCCTGTTTTGGGAAACACCCTCAATGGGGCAACATCCTAATGCTGGGATTTACGTGCTGTGTCCCACAGTGCTGGGTATAAGTGTTTGGGTTTTTTTTTCTGACATACCTGTCCCTCCTCTTCCCCTCTTCTCTGCTGCCTTGGCCTCTGCAGGCTGCTGAATGAAAGTGACAAGAGGCCCTTCATTGAAGAGGCAGAGCGGCTGAGGATGCAGCACAAGAAGGACCATCCTGATTACAAGTACCAGCCCCGCCGGCGGAAAAACGGCAAGGCCACGCAGGGCGAGGGTGAAGGCCAGGTGGAGGGGGAGGCTGGTGGGGCTGCTGCCATTCAGGCTCACTACAAGAGTGCCCACCTGGACCACAGGCATCCTGGCGAAGGGTCACCCATGTCTGATGGTCATCCAGAACATCCCTCAGGTGAGTTATAGGTCTCTGTGAAGCTACTGACAGGTTACAGGCAGTTTGGAGGCTCAAAAAAAGACAAGTCACCATGGTGAAGGCCTTAGCAATATGGCTCACACCTTGCTCATGACCAAACAAACTCTGCTGGTGTGTCAGCACTATAGGGACGTACTTGCATTCCTCTGTTCAGGCAAGGTACCATTGCACCCTCCCTCTTTTTTACACGATATAAAAATCTTTGCTTTGGGCTGGCTATTTCTCTTTCCCTCCACTGAAGTCTCCAGCTGGGCAGTTGCTGGCAGAATGGGAGAAGCAGAGCTGGGCTGTGTATAAAGTCCAGGCATAAACCAGTAACTCACCTCTTCTCTTTCTTTCCTCCTCAAAATGTTCTGCTTTGCAGGTCAGAGCCACGGCCCCCCCACACCTCCTACCACCCCGAAGACTGAGCTGCAGGCAGGCAAAGCCGACTCCAAACGAGAAGGGCGTTCCCTGGGCGAAGGGGGAAAGCCACACATTGACTTTGGCAATGTGGACATCGGGGAGATCAGCCACGAAGTGATGTCCAACATGGAGACCTTTGATGTCAATGAATTTGACCAGTACCTGCCACCCAACGGACACGCCGGCCACCCAGGCCATGTTGGGGGCTACGCAGCGGCGGCGGCTGCTGGCTACGGCCTCGGGAGCGCCCTGGCTGCGGCCAGCGGACACTCTGCCTGGATCTCCAAGCAGCATGGAGTCTCTTTGTCCACTGCCACCTCATCGGTGGTGGACTCCAAGGCCCAGGTGAAAACGGAGGGGTCTACCCCTGGAGGCCATTACACTGACCAGCCCTCCACCTCCCAGATAGCTTACACATCCCTGAGTCTGCCCCACTACGGCTCGGCCTTCCCTTCAATCTCCAGGCCACAGTTTGACTACCCGGACCACCAGCCCTCCGGACCCTACTACAGCCATTCCAGCCAAGCTTCTGGCCTCTACTCTGCTTTCTCTTATATGGGACCTTCCCAACGTCCCCTTTACACTGCCATCTCTGACCCTGCACCCTCTGTGCCACAGTCCCATAGTCCCACACATTGGGAACAGCCGGTGTATACGACTCTCTCCAGACCATAGGGCATGAGGAACGGTGACCGAAGCAGCGACGGAAAGGCTCCGAAGACTTAGCACAGGCAGAAGAGCCTCCGAACTCCGAGGTCACTCAGTGTCATCCAGCCACCAGAACCCACTGAGTATACAGAAGTGCCTTTCTTGACCCCGGCTATCGCTGGCTCACCCGCCTAGAAGAAGGTTTTTCGCCCTTTCACCCTTTACCAATTTCATGCAGGCCATGTGAATGGCATGTGACACCTTACTGGCCTTCTAGATGAGGAGGATTCTAGACATGGAGTGACTGGTCCATGGTGGGTTTCGTTTTGCGCACCCTAAACCGTAGGATGAGAGAGACTGCCCTTTCCTTCCCCTCCCCAGACTGCTCCAGGGAGTTAGCAAGTGCTTCCAACAGGCTACAATGGCCAACACTTTGTCACCCTGCCGCAGGTCAAGGGTGGTTGCTCAGCCTTGGTGAACATGGTATGGGAGGAGTACCAGGGAGGATGGCACAGCCTGGCTTCCTTGCCATCAGCATGGTGCAGCAGTCCTGCCTAAGATTCACACATGCATGAATTTTGAACCCCATTGGAAGACCAACCTACCCTTGCTTCCCTGCTGACTTCCCTGCATCCTAGTTTTTTTCCCTGTCTCTTCTCTCCATCCTGTCTCTGCTTCATCCCACGCTCTTTCCTGCATGGAGATTATAAGGCTTGCCTGAACAACACACAGGACTTGGGAACTGTCAGTCTTAGCTACCCATATCACAGCCTGTGTGCACACGTGTGCTCATATATGGAGGTGCAGGAGAGGTGGGGAAAGACCAAGTGAATGATGAAGGTGCTGTGCATGAATCCTCCTTCCTTACAATTATTTTATATCATTCATTTATGTTTGGCATTTCTGGCATCTTGGTCCTTTCTAATCTCTTCAGTATCTCAAACAACTTCTGAGAAAACTTGGCCCTTGCTCTTCCATGTCTGCCTGTGCCTGCCTGAGCTGAAGAGGCACCAAGAAAGCTACTATGCACTTGCCAACAACCCGAGTTGATTTCAATACTCTCTTTGAACCAGCACTCCAAACTCAGGCTGATGGAGTGTGCAGCTCTACTCGTTTGCTCATCATGTCTCCTTGTCAGTCAACACCTCCCTTCTACTTATGCTGAAGATGGAATGGTCCTCCTGTGGCTTTAAGAAAGGCAGATATACACCCAGTTTTGGATGAGTGTAAAGAAAATCAGACTATTTAGATGTAAAATAATTTGTTTTCCCCTTTGAGTTTAAACCTGGAAACAACCAGCTCTTACAGTCAGATCATCCTCCTTTTTCAATCCAACACCTGAGGACAGTCTGCTTACTTCTCCTTTGTCACCTCTAGAACTGGAGTGGTTTGTCATGCCAGGGAGTGAACTGGCACAAAAGTTGCTGCAGGAAAAGATGAATCCTGGCAACTCACCAGAGACGTGTTGTGGGACCTTCCAATGGATACTGCAGTCTAGAAAGATAAAATACTTTGACCAAACATGGACTGTGAGTGTTGACGCTGTTTCCTTCTGCTGATATGACTGTCAGATGCTATTCCTGCCTCCCTTAGCTATGGATGACTTCTCCTTGTGGTGTCTGAAAAGATCATGTAGAATGTTTGCTCCCTGTACACGTGTAACCTCTTCCAGCCCTGTCCCCTTATTTATGCAAGTAGCACCTTCCTCCCCCACCTCCCTTTCCCAGTCTATGCTGTCCTAGCACCATTAACTCTGCATAAAACATATGGAATAATAAACTCAAAAGTTTCATTTTCATGTGTCTTAGTTCCTTGGCTTCTCTCCTGAAAGATTCAGCATGCACAGTTAAGAGAGGTGCTGATTTGCATGTACTTCACCCAAGAATTTCTTAATGTGATTGTTAATGCTCTCCATAATAGGAGTGTGGGGTTTATCATCCTAGCTCCTCAAAAACAAGTGGCATGTTGCATCCCTTAAAAAAAACCCAACAAACTTCCCCACATACACAAACTTGTGTGTTTTGGAAACAACCATTAGTTTTTCTGCAGAAACTCAACCCCCTGGCCTCTTGCCTTCCACAAGCAAGAATATAAATACAGACACACAGGCTTGTACTCATACACAGAGACTACATCCAACAATAGATGTATACAACTTCTTGCTGATGAAGACATCCTGGGTGTAGTCAGGACCTGGGAAGCTATCTGAAGATGTTTGGAAAGGAAATGTACAGCAGATATTGGTCTGCTTAAGAACATCTCCCAAGGCCAATGGTAGCAAGGTAGGCTATCAACACTGAGACCCGACAATTACAAAATTATTCCAAAAGTTTCAGTGTACTACAGTATCGATCAGATCCATCCAGTGTTCACTAAGTGCTTTATGGGTGAGTTGAGTAAGCAAGAGGTCTAGGAACTGTGGAACATGTTCAAAGCTTTTTTAAAACTCACAGCACTATTTGGATGAAGCACTTCATAGGGCCAAGAGCATCATCAGCAGAATGGCTTAATAGATCTAACAATGGCAATGCTAGCTAAAGAGCTCCATGCAAAATAGGACTCTGGCCATTTACTGGAGATGGGGAGAAATTTCTGCCCTAAATTACAGGTTGTGGGGAGAGCCCAGAAGGGAGCTACAGCACTGCAGACGAGGTCAGGAGTATCCATGGAGAGAAAGGGAACCCATAGGGGTAGGAGAGCTGATCAAAGGTACATGGTGTAGACAAAAAGAAGAGTGGAAAAAGAAAGATCTTAACCATACATAAGTACTCTTCTTCATCTCTTCAAAAAGCAAATTAAGAAAGCAAGTGGGCTCTGTCCCAACAGTTCCCTAGTGGAAGGAGATGCCTCCTCTCATCTAGGAGGGACCACACAACTAAGACAAGACTCAGAATGCCACTGGTAACAGAAGGGTTAACTGCTCCTCCTGCAGCCTAGCAGGAGCTGAGCTGGCCCAGCATCCTTCCCTGTCCCTTTAATAGTATCTGATACAGATGCGAGGCTGGGGAGGGGAGTTGGGTAGGGAACAAAGAAGCCATTTAAAAAAAAAAAAAAAAAAAAAAAAAAAAGACAAGAAAACGACCCCCGCTCCATGGCAGACGCCAAAACTATTGCACAAAGGCACCATTTCAGGGCTGAAATTTCACCGCACCAACGTGATTAAAGGATTCCACAGAGGGTGGGGGGAGAAGGATGAAGGCCACAGTGCTGCAAATTAACCTTTTCTTGGTTAAGATGGCCTGGACCAGGAAGCACTTGTGTTCCTCAGTCAGCCCCCTCCTCACACCTGCAAGGATGGCCTGGTGCTTTTACAGGGAGCGGTGAGAGAATGACATTCATGGCGGGTTACATGAGCTGAGTTCCCAGGCAGGTGGATGTAAACTCCCTTTGGGATGTGGATGCTCCTCTGCAGGCACTGACCACACATACAGCATGGAGAACACAGGCTTTATGAGCATAAGCCTTAACATGAACTGGCTAGGAAGGTTTCTCCTGGAGCAATGTGAGGAGAAAACAGCAGAAACAACATTTACCTTCCCTCTTCTTCTCTTTAAAAAACCCAAAAATCCCAAGGACACTTTTTAATAGGGTAATTGAGAAAGACTCAAGGTGTTCTACCCAAGAGCTCAGATCTTTCTTGTGAAGAGTAAGAATCTCAGAGCAGACAGAAGATCACAGAACTGCCACTGTTGTAAAAGACCTCTAAGATCACTGTGTCCAACCATCAGTCCAGAACACACAACACTTTCCCACTAAAGCATGTCCTCAAGTGCTTCATCTATATATTTTTTTTTAAATACCTCCAGGGATGGTGACTCCACCACCTCCCTGGGCATCCTGTTCCAGTGCCTACCCAATATTTCAGTAAAGAAATTCTTCCTAAGATCTGGTCTAAACCTCGCCTGGCATAACTTCAGGTCATTTCCTCTAGTCCTAAATCAGGAAAACAAAACCCAGTAGTGGTTGGCCCTTGAAGGCTGCAATATATCTGCCCAACTCTTCTTGATCTGAGCAAGGGGCTACAATTTTTCTGCTCCCTGCACATCAGAGGTAAGAGTGCAGGTGACTTAAGGAGACAAATCAGCGATCTTCCACCACACTACAGATTAAAGGAACTCTAAGGTTTAACTGCTGCTGTACCACTGTGAGGTCCACAGGAGGATGTACAGCCAAGATGTCTGGAGAGCACCCATGCCCTCAGGACCATCAGTTCCTCTGCCTGTCAGGGAACAACTGTACAAGGAGGAAGAAGAAGCAACAACCTAAGGCTGCTGAGCTGGTGGGACCATGAGTGGCGACTGGGCTTCCGGCTGGGGCAGTGCCACTGAAAGGGGATCCCCACCTCTGATAAGCAGCAGGAGCAGGGAAACAATAGGTGATTTGATGAGAGCTGCTCTACGATACTCCTGAGAAGCCCTACAGCCAGCCCTGGCCAGAGAGGAAATTGGGGGTTTCCACAGCAACCTGCTCAGGGCACAAAGGCCCAACTGTCTAGGGGGAAGCAATGGAGGTGTCTCAGCACTCCTGTTTTAAGAAGGGAGAGGGGTGGAGGACTGGAATCTTTCTGAAGTACCTGCTAGAGCATTTTTGTACAGCAGGCGTTTAATTGGCTACCAGTCCCATAGCTGGGGAGGAGTGGTGCTGGGGGAGGACGAAGCAGTTATCAGTGTTCAGCCTAGCTAAAAGGTATGGTCTTTATAGGTGGAAAAAAGGCCACAAGAAAAGCAGGGCATTTGGCTCCCTAATATACAATTAATATATTATTATTAATATTATTAATATAGAAAGAATAATGGTAGAGGGAAGATGGCAGAGGGAAGAAAGTCTTCTCTGGGAAATGTCAGACTCAGATAAAAGAGAAGGTGGAAGGAGAAAACAAACAAGCAAACAAACCCACATTCAGCTTAAAATGGGGAGATTTATAATTTATTTACACAAATATAAACAAAAATAGAAACATCTCTGATGAAGGAAAGAAGCCAAATGACTTCTGGAGGCTGATCAGTCTGTGATAATTAACTCATCCACACCCCAGTCTTCATAGCTCCCATCTGGCAGGTAACGACGGATGATTATGGGGATCTTGCGTGCTCTGAAGAGAAGACAGAGAGGTGAAAAGAAATGCCAGAGCCCTCACTGTGCTGTTTCAGCAGGCGATGGGAACTGAGGTGCTTAGAGGCTTCAGTACAGCCCTTATGTGTAACTGAGAGATCACAGAATCATCACAGAACGGTTTGGACTGGAAGGGACCTTAAAGGTGATCTAGTTCCAATCCCCCTGCATGGGACACCTCCCACCAGACCAGGTTGTTCCAAGACCCATCCAACCTGGCCTTGAACAACTGGCCTTGAGATGTGTGTGGCAACAGCAATTTGGTATTAGATAGGAATGGGAAGTCCCAACAACCTTCTCTCTTGCTCGTAGAAGCAAAGAGCTGAGCACTATTAAGACTTGAAAGCAAGGACCTCCAGAAGGTCAGCTCTGTTGATAGATACTGCAGGAATATAGCTCTGTGACCTGAACCCAGTATTTTTTGTTATAAATTATTTTTTATCAGTAGGTCTGAGCCCACTGCTTATTAGCCCCACAGGGGAAAAAACAATTAAGAATCAAGGGACTTGAACAATAACATTTTGTTTGTTTGACTTCTCTCCACAAGACACTAAACCAGTGGCAGAATTCTAAGAACCTTTGCTAAAATCTGGAATTTACAGTGTTTTGCACCTTGAAAACATCAATTACTTTTTAAGACAAATAGGAAATGGGGACTATTCAGGGACCTGGTATAGCTGAGGTGGAGCACAGCATCTGCTAGCAGTGCTTCCAATTGGAAAGCAAGAAAATTCCGAGCAGAATTCAAGTTAATGGAAGGAGATTTAAGTCAGCAGAATGTAATCAGACAGTCTGGAATCTAAACAGGGCATCAGCTTTCTACTGAATTAGACTTGAAAAGTAATGCAGCTTCTTTAATGATCACAGTCAGGGCTGTAGTTTTTTCCAGTAGAGAAGTATCTCCCTCATGCCAACAATTACAGATGAATTTTGGCTCAGCACAGGATGCCACTATACTCTGCCACACCCTGACTTACTTTCTAGAGCTCGTGCTCGGACAGTGATCAGGAGGAATTCAGATTGAGCTTGGAAATATGACAGGAACCTGACCTGGGGAGCTTTTGGCAGCAATAAAGGGAGCTGTAATAAAGTCTGCAAGAGCAGCTGCAATGAACCAATAAACTGGGGGAGGTGAGGGGCAATTCATTTCAAGAATGGGCACTTAAAGAGTGATGGAGTCCAGCTGCTCTGCTTGAAGGATACCTGCATGTGACCCAGGTCACAGACCATGCAGGCAAACCATAAGCAAGCAGGGAGCTCTGGGGTGGGAAGGTGGGCTTGTGAATTGTCATCCAGATGCTGCCTCGGCTATAGTCAGAGATTTCTCTTTCTGTAAGCAGAGGATGTGTCTCCCCACAACCACAACAGGCCAAGCATGGAAGGCTATGGCAAAAGATTATCCTTAAACAGGTCTCCCGGCCTCAATTTTTTGCATTTAATTTGAGCACAGGTGTAATTCAGACAGCTACTTCAAATCAGCTCCAGTCAGGGAATTAAACTGACACCAGAAAGATGAGGACCTTGGGTTCTCATCACAGAAATAAAGAACACTTGGACTCCAAGGTTAAGGAGGTCAGAGCACTTCCAATCACCAGTACTTTGCATGAGCCACTGGGATGGGAGAGAACAGCTATGAAAAGTACCCAGGTGGAAAGGGGAGAGCAACTGCAGAGGCCACTGTTCTTGAGGGAAGACAAGGCCAAGTTGCTAAATCCTGGGATAAGGAGAGGACTGCTGGCTATATGGAAATCAACATGTTCATGGTTAAGGTCCAGGACTTACTTGAGTTCTTTCATGGCAATGAGCAAGGGGTCGGTCTCTCCTTCCAGCTCCACCATCACAGGGGCACACATCCTGGGACAGAAGAGAAGTCACTGAGAGCACACCCTGAGAGGGAAGAGGCACAGCTAAACCTGTGCCATCTCACATCACCCAGACAACAGACCCTGTTATGCACCTTGGAAAGAAAATTCCCCACAAGTGCTTATGGACTGAGAGCTTTTACTTGAATGTTCTTGCACCATCCCTCAGACTCTGCTGACCAGCAGAGCAAGGGCTGGTCAGATCTACACTCTTTTAGTCAACCCCTGCTTTACTTAAATGTGAGAAAAAGAGGTTCTAAAATAAAACCAATAAAGAGGGTGGGTACACCATAAAATAAGCATGACTTCTGTAACTCCAGCATAGATGTTACGTTCCAATTGGCTCACACCTTCCAGGTTCTGCTTGGGGGAAAGCAAGGAGCTGGATTTATGATGCACTCTACCACTAAGAAGGAAAAAAATTAAGCATTTTGCAGAGGCTTGTGACAGCAGAGCAAATATGGGTGACAGGACCTGCCCATCAGACAGCAGCAGCAAAGAAAATTCACGTCATGCATAGCTAAGGCCGCTGGGGGCTGCTGCTGGCCCGGGTTCAGGACTGAAGGCAGAAGATGTAGGTGAAGCAGAACCAGGCACCAGAGTGCAATGGGTTATGGACCTGGCACCAGCCCATCTCATCTGCCCTGCTTTTCTGGCCCCCCACTAATTGAAAGACTGTGCACAAGACAGCTTCAAACAGCTTGAAAAAAACAGCTTGGCAAAGCAGTGATAGAGGAAAGATCTTATCACCAGCTATGGGCTTCCAAACCCTGTAGAGGAGAGGCATCCTTTAGAGGGTGGATATAACCAAGGTGAAGCTCAGAAATGCACTTTCAGACAGACCTTGCCACAGCCTCATGATCTTGCTCATAAGGCATTTTTCCAAAAAGCATCAAAAAAGATCTGTGTTATTAAAACAAGTCTAGACAGATAAATGTATGAAGTTTAAATCAGCCAGCCTTAAGAGCACTTTAAAAAGGCTTTAAATGGTACCATAAATACCATATAAATACCACGGCATTACCATAAATGAGGTCCCACTATTCTAAATCTTTAAAAAAAAATAACCTTACAGTTTGCCACAATGCAACTGCATTTATAACAGGTTTCAGGTTGGTCACTCCATTCCAAATTCTTACAGCCCTGTGGTATCAGCTGAAGATATTCTGGAGCATTCCTCTCTCCTTTCAACACTGCCTTCTGCAAACCAGTTCTGAGCTTTCCAGACCACATTAGCTCCCTTATGAAAGACAGAAATCAGCATCAGCTTGTCATATCTGCCTCCCCCTCATTCTGCTTGTGAGCTAGGAAGGTTAATTTGCAGCTGCTGAATGCCCCTCCTCTACGGGCAAAAATACCACAGTCTCAGCCAGGGAGTGATATCAAGACTTTATAAGCAACTGAGAGTTCCACAGCCCTGTCCTTCAGTGTTGACCAAGTTGGTGATCTGCAAACTCAGCAACGGGGCAAGGGATGACATGAGATCCAGCAGTTTTTCAAGAAGGAGGAAACCAGCTTTCGCTAGGAAGGGAGGGAAAGCTGTGACGATGCCCGGGATACAGAGCTAAATACTCACGCAATCTGGAGGGCCCGAGTGCCCAGGACTCTGGCACGCTCATATTTGGTCATGTAGGGGGTGGTGATCCGCTTCTGGTTGGCCTGCTGCCGCTCTCCCGAGGGGAGGATCTCCACGTTCTCCTGTCCTTCCTAAAGGAAAGCAGAGCAGCGCTCCAGCTCGGCTGTGCCCACCTCCAGCCAGGCCCCAGGGTACTGGCAGAGCCCCCGAGGCCTCCCCAGCCTCAGCGACCGCCTAGCCAGGCCGCCACCATGCTCTGCGGTACCACCACAGCCTGCCCGGGACGCCAGGCGAGGCGATCCGCGGAGCACCCACCTCCTCTGCGTTCTCCAGGTCCTCCAGGCCTTCATCCTCCTCCACATCATCGAAGTCGTCCCCGTCAAAGCTGCGGGAGGAACACGCACGTCGCACACGGGTCGGACCTGCCCCGCCCCGGGCTCCTCCCGAACCGACCCGGCACCCCGGAACGCAATATGCCGCCGCCTTCCCCCCCTCCCTTCCCGCTCCGGGCTCTCACTTGTCCTCGTTGTCGGACATGTTGCCTCCTTCTCGCCTTCCAGCCGGGCGGAAGTAGCGACCGCTTCCGGGTTCCCGCCGTTACGTACGCGGAAGTGCCCCGGATGTGCCGTTGCCAAGGCGACGCACCGCCGCCCTCTTCCCCCTCCGTCCTCCTTTCCCTTCCCTCCCGGTGCGACCCTCGGCGCTATGGAGACGTCGGAGCGACGCCGAGTGACCGGTCCGGTCCGGTACAGCTCAGGGACCCGGGAGCTGCTGAGAGGTAAACGGCGGAGCGAGGCCCGGGCATAGGAACCGCTGCTGATGGGGCCGACCCGGTTTGAGGCTTCTGAAGCTGTATCTTCTCTGGGTGGGAGCTGTGAGGGGGGAATCGGTCCCGGGCGGGTTCCCCAGCCCCTTCCCGCTGCCGAAGGGATGGAGTGGAGACCCCTCGGGCTGCCCTCTCAATCACAGAATCGTTTGGGTTGGAAAGGACCTTTGATCATCGCGTCCAACCCTTAACCCAGCAATGCAATATTAGAAATAATTTCTTCACGGAGAGGGTGGTCAGGCATTGGAATGGACTTTCCAGTGAAGTGGTGGATTCTCCATCCCTGGAGATATTTAAAAAGAGACTGGATGTGGCACTCAGTGCCATGGGCTGGTAACCGCAGCGGTAGTGGATCAAGGGTTGGACCTGATGATCTCTGAGGTCCCTTCCAACCCAGACAATTCTATGATTCTATGATTCTATGAATGCCAATGTCACTGCTAAACCCTCTCCCTGAGCACCCCATCTGCACGGCTTTTAAATACCTCCAGGGATAGTGACTCCACCACCTCCCTGGGCAGCCTCTTCCAGTGCCTGATAACCTTTTCAGTGAAGAAATTGTTCCTAACATCAATTCTAAACCTCCCCTGGCACAACTTGAGGCCGTTTCCTGTTGTCCTATCACTTCTTACTCAGGAGAAGAGACTGACCCCCACCTCACCACAACCTCCTGCCAGGTGGTTGTAGAGAGTGATAAGATCTCTCCTCAGCCTCCTTTTCTCCAGGCTAAACAACCCCAGTTCCCTCAGACACTCCTCATTAGACTTGTGCTCTCCATTGCCCTTTTCTAGGCTCACTCCTGCAGCTCAATGTCCTTCTTGTAGTGAGGGGCCCAAAACTGAACACTACTTGAGGTGTAGCCTCCCCAGCGAGGGTGTTGATCACTCCTACCCTGGTCCTACGCTATTATTGATACAATCCAGGGTGCTGTTGGTCTTCTTGGGCACCTGGGCACACTCCTGGCTCATATTCACCCATACATTGTGTTTTTCAGTGATGATGGAGGAGTCCAAGCTGACGTGTTTCCAGCGGCGATACCTGATGGACTGTGTGGAACGTGAGTGATGGCCCTCCTGATCTTCCACCCGTGGCTGCTCTGTGGTGATCTGTGCTTTTGCTGATCCCCCCCTTGGGGCGGGGGTGTTTGCCCACAGCCTCCTTGGGTGGGCAAGTGCTTTGAAACAGCAGCACGGCACCTGCTGACACCTGGGGACCTATGTTGTGAGGTGCCCCCAAGGGTTATCTAGGGAACAAGTTGCAATGGCATGACTTGAACTACAGTCTGCCTGATGTCAGCATGTACCAACAACCGTGGTCTGCAAACAACTGTGTTTGCTCATGGTGCTACAGTGAATCCATAGGGAGATCTGCTGGTGGTCTCTTGGCACCATCCATCCAGGCTCCTCTCATCCTGACTTATAATTATTTTTGGTGTTTTCACCAGGGGGAGATACCCTGCCTCTACGGTGCCACCCCACATCCAGCAAAGAGCCAGATTCTGCAGTGCCTGCCTTCTCCCCAGGCGTTTGTCAGCCCTGTAAACTTCCAGCTAGACCCCAACTCCGACCTGCCAAGGTCTGCCAGGCAGGAGACGCCTACGCCAGGGAGAAATTCAAGCCACGGGCAGGGCGTAAGTCAGCAAAGATCATGAATAAATAAATGAAGCTGCCTGGTCCTGCTCTTCCCCTTACATCTGGAGCAGGTCCAAAGGAGGGCAACCAGGCTGGTGAAGGGATCCAGCACAAGTCCTGTGAGGAGAGGCTGAGGGAGCTGGGGGTGTTCAGCCTGGAGAAGAGGAGGCTCAGGGGAGACCTCATCGCTCTCTACAACTCCCTGAAAGGAGGCTGGAGCCAGGGGGGGTTGGGCTCTTTTCCCAGGCAACTTTCAACAAGACAAGAGGGCATGGACTTAAGTTGTGCCAGGGGAAGTTTAGGTTGGATATTAGAAAGAATTTCTTTACAGAGAGGGTGATCAGACATTGGAATGGGCTGCCCAGGGAAGTAGTGGATTCTCCGTCCCTGGAGATATTTAAAAAGAGACTGGATGTGGCACTCAGTGCCATGGGCTGGTAACCACAGCGGTAGTGGTCAAGGGTTGGACTTGATGATCTCTGAGGTCCCTTCCAACCCAGCCAGTTCTATGATTCTATGATCTATCCCCAGCCTGCAGTCTCAGTAGTGGCAGGGAGTACCTCAGTTCATAGAATCATAGAATGGTGTGGGCTGGAAGGGACCTTGTAGCTCATCTAATTCCAACCCTCTTGCAATGAGCAGAGACACCTCTCACTAGATCAGGTCGCTCAAGGCCCCATCCAATCTGGCCTTGAACACTTCCAGGGAGGGGTCAGCCACAGCTTCCCTGGGCAATCTGTGCCAATGTCTAACCACCCTCACAGGAAAGAATTCTTTCCTAATGTCCTAAACCTAAATCTCCCCTCTCCAAGTTTTAAACCATTTCCCCTTGACCTCTCACTACACACCTGTGCAAAGAGCCCTACCCCAGCTTTCTTGTAGCCCCCCTTCAGATATTGGAAAGCCATTATAAGATCACCTCAGAGCCTCCTTTTCTCCATACTGAACAACCCCAACTTTCTCAGTCTGTCTTCACAGGGAGCTGCTACAGCCCACTGATCATTTTAGTGGCTCTGCTCTGGACATGTTCCAGAAGCTCTATGTCCTTCTTATGCTGGGGACTCCAGAGCTGGACACAGTACTCCAGGTGGGGTCTCACAAGAGCAGAGTAGAGGGGGAGAATCACCTCTCTTGCCTAGCTGTCTGTGCTTCTTTTGGTACAGCCCAGGACATGACTTTCTGGGCTGCAAGCACACACTGACAATTTATGCTAAGCTTCTGGTCCAACATCACCAAAGTCCTTCTCCTCAGGGCTGTCCCCAGTCCTTTCTCCTCCCAACCTGTATTCCTGCATGGGATTGCCTTGACCCAGCTGCAGAACCTTGCACTTGGCCTTGTTGAACTTCATGCAGTTTGCACAAGCCCACTTCTCAAGCCTGTCAAGGGCCCTCAGGATGGCGTCCCTCTTCCTTGCTCTTCCTCTTCATGCTTCCTTCTTCAAAGATACTTTAAAATCTCCTTGTGTAAGGAGGGAGCACTATGCATTTCTCTAGCCTAAAAAACACAGGTTAAGCCTCTGATGTCAGTGTGCTGGGCTATTGCCACAGGTACCTCTGTGTGGTGCTTATGCAGCTCAGTCTGGGAATGGGCTGTTGTTAACATAATGCTTCCTCTGGCATCGTTAGCAGGGGGAGGTGTGGCCAGGCTCCTCCCCAAGGAGACAGGCTGATAATAGCTTTTTTCCACTTTGCATTCACAGGGGATTTGGAAAAGGAGAAGCAAAGGCTCCAAAACATCTTAGCAACAGGGAAGGATGTGTTGGAGGACAAGGTGAAGCAGACAGTGGTCCCAAAAAAGGAAGAGGAGATCCCTGAGCCTGACCGGTTTGAAGAATGTGAGTCTTCCCAGGGCAGCAGGCAGGCAGGCTGCCAGGAAGGCCACCTCCCTTCCAGGGCCGGGGTCACAGGTTGTGTTGTTGGCAACCTGAAGCTCTGAAGTTGTTGAGGGAGGCACAAAGCCCAGTTTCCAAGAGAGGATTTGCTGCTGTGTTGCTGTGATCCAGCCAGCCTCGCAGAGCTTATTCCGCAGAGGTTTGCTGGCAGAATCAAGCTCCCTGAGCTGCCCAAGCAAAGTGAGCTCTGCTGGCATGGGAAGTCCCTGGGGATGTGCAGGGTGACTGGGCAGAAAGCCCAGGTACTGCAGGTCCTTTTTCCAGACAGCATAACTAAACATAG
Source organism: Phaethornis superciliosus (assembly GCA_023637945.1). NCBI lineage: Eukaryota > Metazoa > Chordata > Aves > Apodiformes > Trochilidae > Phaethornis > Phaethornis superciliosus. The sequence continues at coordinate 59,527,701 of JAJQWJ010000001.1, read as the reverse complement.
ACTAGGATGCTCGCCACCCTGACCATGGTTTGGGCTCTGTTTTCTTTCATTCCAAGATCACTAGCAAATTTTAAATGTTGAGCAGAATTTTAAACTCTGGAGGACTTTGGCCTCCAGAGTATTCTGGAATGGCAAAAACCTCCCTAGCACCACTCTGTGCTTGAATCTTTAAGGACTCTGTGTGTGTGTGTGTGTGTGTGTGTGTATGTGTGAACCCCAGCCAGCCTTTTGCTAGCCAGGGCAGCACAAAGATAAACCATGCTAGAATAATGTGTACAGAACAGGTGCTGTGGTCCCTGGTGCAGGGACACATACATGCTTTGTGTCCCTTAAAACTTGTCACAAGCTGAGTGTTGTCCTTGACACATCTGAAATATCTGTGTACTTTGTACTGTGGCAACATTTGGGCCATCTGGCTGCAGGTCTGTGCTGTACAGCTGCTTCTAGCCTTCTGTGCTGGGAGTGGGGATGGTTGCTGTCACTAGGGTGATTCATGTCAAACAATGAACCTCATGGGCTTTAAGCAGGTTCTGTCTCCATCCACAGACTGCTTAAATTGCCAACAAGCAACAGAGAATTATCTGTATAAAGAACACTAGAAAGTTACCATTCCTACAAGATAGGGAGCTGTGAGTAGATGGGCAGGGGAGACATTTCCCATTGCAGAAGGGACTAGTGAGGTATTCTGATGGCACGTGCAAGATGAATGTCACACTAGACATCACCCTTCCCCAAGCAGAGCTAAGAAACTGGAGGTTCAGATCTAGACAGAAACACGTTTTCTTGCCGTTTTTTGCCGAGTCCTCTTCCTACAGTGTTTTTGGTTTTGTTTTATCCATCAGTGGTGAATGAAATTCAGGAGAGGAGGGAGTTCCTGGCAGAGATGGAAGCTCTAGGACAGGGCAAGAAGTATCGAAGTATTATCCTCACTGAAATCTCACAGGTACCCGAGCTTCCTGGTGACACCGGTCATACACTGCACAGAGGGAATCCCTCGTGTCAGAAACCTCAAAGCAGAGTCTCCTCCAACACCTGAGCTGGGAAGGAGGCAGAGAATTGAGTGTTCCCCTTAATGGCATGGGGTGGGTGTGAATCTGGGGGACGTGGCATAGAGGTTTTCAGCCTTTCTTTCCATCTCAACTTAATTGGGGAGATAGAACCTCTGTACTTGGGGTTGGCAAAAGAAGAAAACAAAAATTTGCCTGCATTCTTGCTGCTCAGCCTTTCCCCTTTGTACTTTGCAGAAAATGCGTGAGATGGAGATCATTGACAAGAAGAGAAGTGAGGAAATGAAAGAGATCATGACAAAAGATTTCCCTGGTGGGAACAAATCTGATCCCCATGACTAGGCCACAGGAGAAAACAGAAATGAAACCTCTTTCCAGCTCTTTTCTCAAGGGCTGGTCTGTGCTTTCGCCTGCAGAGGGGGCAGCACCACCTGTTGCCTGAAGCCAGAAGGCAGGAGCAATTTGTATACAGCTGGCAGCAGAAAAGAAGCTGTTGTAAAATCCTGCCCACGCACCAGTTCCCTTCTTGCTCGACGACGTGAAAGAGAGGAAAAGACGCAGCAGTGGCTACCGATGCATGAGGAAGCAGAACCTCCTTTTGCCTGTGCAGTGCCTCGGAGCAGCAGCAGTTCACCAATAAAAATGTCACTCCTTTCCATCCATCCAAGCGTGGAGGTTTCTCATGACAGGTACGATGCATTGCAACCCACATCTCTGACCTGCTTCTGTCCCCAGGACTCTGGGAAGGGCCGTGCTGGCAGACGGCGGGGGAGAAGATGGAGCTGCGTGGCCTTGCACGAACACCAGCCCCTGGCATTGCTGCAGGTCAGTGAGAGCCCATGCATCAGCAAACTCTGGGGTGGCAGCTGGACTACTGGGCAGGCACTCAGGAATGCAGCTGCCCTGAGGCAGGGGAAAGGGGATTTCAGCTCAGTGCATGCTGCTCTTTTTTTTTTTTTTTGGTTCCTGAAAGCATGGTATGCAGGATAGCCACTGGCTTCCCAGAGCCTGTAAATGGCTGTTCACTCACCTCCTGCATGACCCTTCACTCACCTTCTGCATGACCCCCACTCTGTCCTCCAGCAGGCTGAAGCACGATGCCCTACTATTCCTGTGTAAATCCCAGCATGGTCTGCCCCCAGTTTCCCCAAGATCCCATTATCTGCTTCTTAGTAATACTCATCCAGCTGCTTCCCAAAGCCAGGCAGCATGCCTTGGCCCCAGGGCAGCATGAGTGCACAAAGAAATCAGAAACTCAAGCCATGGATCGGTTTTTAAAACCAATGTTTCTTTTATTTCTGTTCAGGTGAATGGAAGTCATGGAGTTAGTAGAATATAATTTACAAATCAAGAGTTCTGTCCAGGCACAGGGCCAAGGGTTTTCAGGCTGCAGTGATCCTGATGGCCTTTGGCAACACTGACATGACAGCAGGCTCTAAAGTGGCTTTCTTTCTCCTTGGAGAAAAGTTGTGCTTTGGGATCTCCCCTCTCCCACCTTTGCCCCCCATCAGCCTTGCTGGGGTACAGCAAGATTGAGATGGTGTCCCCAGCACAGGGCTGAGTTTGTCACCTCCCAGCCATGGAGGCCATGTTGGGATTGAGGAGGGACTTGGGTCCCTCAGGTTTTGGGAAATGAGGACCCCTTTCCAGAATGCTGTGCCAGCCACTTTGCAAGGCACTGCCTGGAGAGCATTTTGGCCAGCACCTGCTGGAATTTTAGAAGAGATTGCAGCCGGTTATGTCTAGTTTGCTAATGAGAAGGCATGAGAAACAGCTGACCAACCAAACATCCATGAAATTAATTCAGATTCAGATCCAAGAATTCAATAAATAGCTCCTCAACTTGGAGGAGAAGGCAGGAAACAAAAACTGAAGGAAGAAGGAATAGCTGGGAGAACATTGCCCCTTCCTCCCCATTCCCTTCTCCAATATACACACACGCACACACGCACACACACACGACAAATAAAATAAGGGGTTTAAAAAGTTTTAAGATGGGTTTGAATTCATCTAGTAAATGAGGTGTAAAAAATAACCAGCCAACCTCTGCACACTTTTCAAGTATACAGAAATGAAGCTGGGTAATGGTCAGTCGTGACCGCGCCTCTCTCCCCAGCTGCTTGAGGGTGGCACAGGTGGGCAGGGGCACAAGCTCAGTGCCCCTCGCTGGCACGGAGTCAGTCTTAAGCTTTTGTGCCCTTGCCATGAAAAGGAATGTTCCTCCCTCCCCCTGAAAGGCAGCAGAGTCAGTGGGTGTTTAGCAGCAGTGGGAGGTAAGATGTCCTGAGTAGGGCACTTGAGCTAGGTCCTAGCAGCTGTGCACTGTCCCCTGGGGTCCTCTCGGCCCTGTAACAGAGCCCACCCAGCCCTGGCTCTCGAGGGAGGGGACAGCTCAAAATAAATAGGGCACCAGTTTGTTTTTTTGGCTATGGCTCTAGAGCCCTGGGATGTGGGAGTGTTTTCTTAACATTTTAGTTCAGGCCAGTAAAACCCAAAGAATCCTAATTCTAATACCAGAGTTTTCTCCTGAAGTTAAAAATGAGACAAGAAAGGGACAAGAGCTGGCAGGGAGGGACAGGCAGGCCCAGTCCCATCCTGGTAGAGGTTGGAGGCACGTGGAACTGTCACAGTTAGAGCGGGAGAAGGGACAGGGGGGGTGGTTAGTGCAAGTTTTCCCACAAAAACCAAACTCCTTGGTTTGCTTCTCAGTTAAGAGCACGCAATGGGGTAACGTATCCAAAAAGCGAATTTATCTTCTCCTTGCCTCATCAGAGAGGCTTCACGGAGGGGACGGGCAGGGCTCCTCCACAGCCTCAGAAAGGGGAGCAATTTGTTTGCACTCCCCCACTCTGGGCAGAGGGCTGGCGTTGCCTCAGGGCAGCAGCTCCAGTGCCTGGGATGGGAGTTGGGGGGGAGAGGCAAAGGGAGCAGAGGGAGCCAAGCCCCCTTCCTGGCAGGCATCCCAGCCAGCTGCGGGAAGGCCAGGGCACTTGGGTAGCACATCCCTCCCACTGCTGGTGTTCCCTTGCACTAGCTTTTCTCCTTGGGTGACTTGCTCTTGGAGTCATGCTTGTTGCCCAGCAGCTTAAGCACCTTCATGGGCTTGAATTTGCTTTTCTTCTTGCTCTCGGTCTCCGTCTCCTTGTGAAACTCTGGGGTTGCAAAGGGAGGTTGTTACTGCGGGATACGGGTGCTTTTACACACACACACACACACACACACACACAGACAGCACGACAACAGGCGCAGTGGTGACAGCCACGAATCAGAGCCTGCCACTGTGTGAACAATTCTTTCTGTGACAACAGGGGCACGCAGCACAACTCTGCCCCAAATTTTTAATAGCCCTACAGGAGAGGCTCCAGAGTCACACAGAATAGATTCGCTCGCTCCTTCTGCACACGGTGAGTGGCTTATTGTGCTGCCCCTCGTGGGGGTCAGCAGCGAAACCACCGCTCCAGAAATCTTCCTGACCGTTTCTTACCTTTCCTTTTAATCATGGCTTCCAACATTTTATCCTCCTCCTCTTCCCTGAAAGAAGAAGTGGGAAATAGGTCAGGAATTCAGCCCCAGAACAGCTGCTGTATTGTTTAAGGCTAGAGAACCTCCTACTTATAAGCCTTGGAGTGGCAGATCCATCACTGTCTTGTGAGCATGTGCTACCAGCAGGATAAATCCCACGCACTATTAGTACTGCCCACTGTCTTTCCCACACAAGGCATTCAAAGAGACAAGGATTGGGAAGCCTGGGAAAGATGTCATCATCAGAAACATCTTGGGACCCCCCTACAAGGAGCTTGTATGGTGCTGAGTCAGACGGGCTACGCTTTTACCCTCTACCCCAGCACACCCCACTCCTCACTCACCTCTGCCGGTCCTCATCCAGGCAGTTCACAATGGCATTCCTCTGCTCAATGATGGTCACCAGCTCCTGCATCAGCACCTTCTCTCTCCCACGGTCCTCGTCAGTCCAGTCCTTCTCTACTCAGTCAAACCCCAAGGAAAGACAGGCAATTAAAAAAGCTTTTGGGGCAGAGATGCCCTAGCACGATCCCCTGCTACCCTGAGCCACGCTGCGGGGCCAGTTGGACCAGCGGTGCTGCAGGAGAGATCTGTAGGTGGCATCCCATGGGGACAAAATAAGCATCTCCCCACAAAAGGCTGGGGCAGCAATGAGATGGGGCAGCAGCTCTACAGCCAGCCTCTTGGGCTCATATCCCTTAAGGTCTGTCTCTTCACCTGAGAGCCACCTAGACAGAGAGGAGATGAGCCTGGGGAAAAAAAACCCAGAGGTAACTGCACCCAGAGTGATGATTTACCTGGCTTGTTGAGGAGGCAACGCAGTTCATACTCCACATCCGACTGCCGCTGCTCCAGGTTCTGCTGCTTGAAGCTGCAAGGGAAGGGGACACTGCCAGGAACTACTGCAAGGCTCCAGAGAGGCTGAAAATCATCCCAAGGAATGGGGGGAGCTGAGAAAGAACCTCCAAGATGCTGATCTCATCCTGTATAGCCAAAGGACCTGGGAGCCAAATGCAGGGACCACCCCCAGCTGCTCAAGGCCTTCCCACAGGAGATGCTACAGGGGCTCTGGGGACTTGCAGCGGGGCAGTTCTGAGTGCATTTGGATACATCTGTCTGCTTGCCCTCTTCCCCTCCCTTCTCCAGGCCAGAAGGCTGTGTCAGGCTCTCCCCAGAAACCCAGTTTCAGGAGGGCTGAGATGGGGCTCCCCACAAGATCACCGGCATCCCCCTAACATACTTGCACACACTTACATGTAGATGAGCTCGGATTCGTGGCGCACCAGCATGTGCTTCTCGTGGATGAGTTTGAACCAGTCCACCAGCAGGCTGTCCTCAGGGCTGTCTGCCAAGCAAGGGACAACTCAGAGCCATCCCCAGCCTTGCAGGATTCCATTGCCCTGCAGCAGCATGGGCTCTGCCAGACCAAGAGAGGAGCACTAGGCTAGAGCAAACCTGACCTCAGCCTGTTCCTGAGCCTCAGAGAGACCCTAGCTCTTCTTCCACCTGCTTCCACTCTAGGAACATCTCCATACCCGGGCTATGACTGTGACCATTCCTGGAGCCCAGCACAGCTCCTTTTGCTTTTCCAGCCCCAGAATCATCAGGGAGAAAGTCACCACTTCTATCTCATTGGCTAGACACAGGGAAGCCCTAGGGTCTGTCCTGCCCCACACCCACAGACAGCCCACCCCCACACACCATTCTCGGCACTGCGAAGTTTTTCCTCCAGGGCCACCCCACGGTGCTCCAGCTGGTCCAGCTGGTGCTCGATGGCATCCATCTCCCCATAGATGTCTTCCTCAGGGATATACTGATCTGTCTGCACCTGCCAAACCACAAGGCAGAGACTTCCATTATCATCAACCTAGTTTCCAAGGGTAACCCTGAGGCTGGTCAATACTGAGGAGGGAGGAGGGACAACAGACCACGCAGTGTGGATCTGAAATCCCCACCCCACTCTGGAGCAAAAGGAGACCACAGGGATGCCATCAACAGGGTGTAGCCCAGACACCCTCCTCCCCAGCCACAGCCTCCTGCTGCAATCCCCACCCACACCTGGACCAATAGGGTTCACATACACAGCTACAGCCCTGGGAGGTAGCACACAGCCACCTCTCCCCTCCCTGCTCCCGAGGGCCCTTTTACCTTGCGTTTGATCAGTGGGAAGCCGTGGCCGGGTGCAGGAGGCCGCACCGGTTTGGAGCCCTTGGAAGGTTTCTTTGCAGAGGGAGAGGCAGCAGGTGATGGCTTCCGGTTGAAGGGGTTCTCTTTGCAGGAAGACTGGAGAGGGGGGACGAAAGGAGATACGTAAGGGCCCAACAAAGTCAAGGGATATAGCATCCCAGCAGCTGGGACTCAGCAGACAAAGCAGTTCTAGGATTTGTCCTGCCCCACACCCACCTAGAGGAATACAGCACTGATCTCCCACCAGCAGCCTAGACATGGAGCAAAATCCATCTGTGCTCCAGTCTGGCATCAGTTCACCAGCTTCTCCCTGAGAAGCACGCTGAATTACTGTCCTCCATGGTTCCCTTCCTATTTGCTCTCACCACATGACATGCTGCCTCTGCTCTAGCACATGGAGCAGACAGAATACGACCAAAGCAACCTGAGGTTTGCTTTCAGGGAGTCAGACACCAAACTTCCCTAAGGGGCAAGCCTGGACTCATTATCCCCACTGTGACCAAGTGATGGACAGGGAAGAAAAGCCCCCTGATCTGGATGGGAGGAAGGTCACCACCTCACCTTCATCTGTGGCTTGGGCGAGGAGGGCATCTTAGGGCTCCCAGCACCCCCATCTGAAGCCAAGAGGAGGGGTGTAGGGCTAGCCCCAGCTGGAGGCTTTGGGGGCAGCCGGCTTGGGCTGGTCTTTAAGCTGCCAGTGGAGATGCTCCTGCTGGCCTGCAGGGTGCTGGGCTGGGCCTCGGAGCTGAAGCTGACCAGCTCACTGGAGGAGGAGAAGGAAGAGTTGGTGGAGAGGCTGGCTGGGGCAGCAGGGCTTTCGCTGGAGGAGACACTGGCCAGTGGTGTGTCAGTGCTAGAGGTCTTGGTGGCTGTTGGTGTGTGGACAGTGGGCTCAGAGCAGCTTTTGGGCACCGAGGCCTCATCGATGTCACCCAGCACCTTGGCTGAACTCTCAGAGTTGATGCTCTCGAGGCTGAGGGCTGGAGATGGGGTAGAGGATGACGGCTCGGAGTGTGACAGCCTGGAGATGGGGTGGTGGGCTGCAAAATAAAGGGAGAGAGAGCTCAGGGAGGAACAGGGGGGCATCCAGGAGTGATACACACTGGAGGCAAGGATGAGTACAAAGGGAAGCAGTGCCTCTCTGTCTTCAAGGAAGACAAGAGGGACCCTCCAGCACAATATCTTGCCTGAAAATGCTGTAACTTAGTGGGTAGAGAGGACACAATTCCCAGCACAACCATCACTGCATAAGGGCCTGGCCTGCCAGGGTGATGCAGAAGTGCCTGAGAAGTGGGAACTTCCAAGGGGACACACAGGGCTTGTGGAGGAGGGGTAAGGGAGTGGGGTTAAGCTCACCTAGTGGGGAAGCACTGGGTGCTCGTGGAGCTGGCCGCTTCTTCATCTTTGGGCTGCTGGTGGGAGTGATGCCGTACCAGGGGTGGAGAGGCTTGGCAGCAGTCTCACTCTGTTCCTGCTCAGGTGTGCTCTTTTGGTTGGCAGCATTCTCTTCTTCCTCCTCATCCTCCTCCTCAAAGGGGTTGTATGGTTTGGGCTCTGTAGTATCAGACTTACTGTCCTCACTCCTGGCTTTCCCCACCTCCTCCCCATCCTCATCCTCTGAAGGCCTACTTGGAGTCTCATGGCCACTGCCTGGGGGAGGAGGGGGAGCTGGCTTCTTCTTGGGCTCTGCTTGCACTAAGGCTATCCATGGTGGGTCCTTGGCTCTCACAGCAGCTCCAGCACTGGGGGAAGAGAGAGAGTGAGGTGTCAGGGAGCAGAGACAAGCTGGGACAGTGAGACACAGGAGAAGGACTTAGCCCTCAGGGGAAAGGATGGATGGAGCAGGATGTCTCCTATGCAGAAGAAGCATGCAGAATCCATGAGTGACCCTGGTGTTCTGCACACAGTGTCTTGTTCTCTGCAGGCAAACCTATGGGCCTGAGGGAAGTGCAGCCTGCTTGACTTGCCTGCTGGGCCCAACATTTTGGTTTCTGAATATTACAGCCTCCATCTGCTAAGCAGCTCTAAAGGCTGAGCTTTCTGGACACAGCTCTTTTTCCCTCCCCGATGCCATTCCTACACACCCTGCTCTGCTCCCCAGGCTGTGGACAGAGGGGGAGTTGAGATCAGATACCTGCCCTCTGTGGTCACACTCCCTTCCTGCACTTCAAAGGGCTGCTCATCACCTTATCATCTGAGCTTCAGAGGGATCAGAACCTTCTTTGCTAACTCCTACAGCTGGAAGCACCGCTGCTCCTCCTGGGGCACAGCCCAGGCACATCGTGGCTCTGTGAGTTGCCACTCATCAGGAAAGTGGCCATCACTAGCCACACACACCCACTCCTTGGCCACTGCAATTCCAGGGTGCTTGTGTAACCCCTCTCCCAGGAGCAGCCATGAATGAACCAACAGCAGCGGGTGAGAGACCAGGAGGTGTAAAGGTTGCAGCCAGACACTCACAATGTCCCTGCTTTGGACCTTTCCTGGGACAAACCTTACACAAGGCAGACAAGCAGCCCCTTCTCAGCACCCAGAAGCGGGGGCATTTCAGAAGGCACTTGTCAGTCTACATGTGCCAGAGAAACACTTTTCTGAAGCCCCTTAACTCTTTACAAACTGTAAGAGACAAAGACCCTAGGAGGTACAGACAAACACAGTCGATCTGACTGTACTGCACTGGTACCCGTTAAGTTACAGGAAGGGACCTGGTCAGAGCCTACATCCTCCCAGGAGCAGGGGCTGGGGGAGGAGGGAAAGGACACCACAGCTGAACCAGCCCCACTTGCAGTGGGGTTTGCAGGTGACCTGTGAACAGAAGGGCGTACCGATCAGAAGAGCAGGGTCTCCCTCGAGGTTTTGGGACAGGAGGGCTGGGTTCAGGTACCCTACCTAGAAAGACACAGGGTCAGACTGTCACAACACCAAAAGGACACAAAGAAAGTTTAAATCAACACGAGGCACCTCTTACACACCTCCCCACGGGAGGCTGGCTATTCCACTCTCAGAAGATCTAATGCCGTTTCTCCCCCAATCAGTGCAGTCAGTCAACACCAAACATCCCCTTTGCTTTCTTCTCCCCACCCCATTCCGGGAGCTGCTCCTGGAGAACTGACGTGCCCCTCTGTCCTCCAAACAGGACCTGCAGACACCCACAAACTACTCTTAGCACTGCCACCTTCCCTCTGCCCTGGCAGCACCCTCTGCAATGCTCTGCAGAAATAAATATAAGGGAGCGGGTAGGCAGAAACCTAGTCCTGCTTTCCCTGCTAAGGGGATGGCTGGCAGTCAAAGGCTCTGTCTCTGAGCCTGAGATTTATTTGGAGGCAGAAAGCTACAGAGGAGCAACAAGACTCACCCACCCTGCCACTGACCACCTTGGCTGTTGGGGAGGTGGAGGGTAACCCCTGTCACCACTGTGTTCTCTTACCATTCATCATTCCAGGTCCACAATCGCTGCCATCGCCTTGGAGAGTGGACCTGGGCCGGGGTACAGGGTGTGAGGTTGGTGGGGAGAGGGCTGAGGAATCAGTGCTTCTCCTTGGGGCAGGGGTGGGTCGTGTGTCCCTAAGCTGTCCGTCCAGTGTGCTGGCTTTGTCCTGGGTAAGCATTGTGGGCTTGCTGGGAAGGGGAGGTCTGGGGGGAGTTTGGGAGACAGGTGCCCCGCTGCCTGCATGAGCAGGAGTCATCACTGTCTCTTCCTTGCTGGGTGTTCTGTCCTTCTCTGATGGGCCAGATAGCCCCTCTGCAGGAACCTGGGTCTCTGCCATGCTCTCCAAGGAGTCACCGTCATCCTTTCCCACCTCTGCTCCTGTGGGGATGGCATCCTCACTCACGCTGCCAGCTCCAGTTTCAGTTCTTAGCTCTGGTGAGTGTCGGTCTGGGCTGGCCCTCCTCTCTGCCTTCTCACTCACAGCAAATTTACCACGATGCTGCGTGCAGACAAAAGTCCCTGCCTGTGACCCAGGTTTGTATGACCCCGGGAGCAGCGTGCTGGAGCACTCCTTACACCTGCCAACGAGAAGAGAGAGCCCCATGAGATGAGAGATGCCATCCTGCCCCTCAAGGAAGGCAATGCAGTTGGGAGAAGTTAGTTCCTACCCCTGCTACTACATCCTAGCATGACCTTAGGGAAGTAAATTGGGAAAGGAGAGGAACACAAAAACATCATCATGCCACTGTATGGACAGATGGGGAGTTCACAATTCAAATACTGTGGGTGATTTGGCTCTACTTTGACTAGAAGCCCATAGTTTTCCTGGAAAAGATGCAGAAGATGGGGGACGAGAGAGAGCTACAAAATCATAGGTGGCCCTGGGAGGAAGAGAGGGATCAACCATTCACAGACATGAAACTGGAAGTAATAAATATATTTAATAATATACTTATAATATAATATATATTATAATATATATAATATATAATATATATAATATATAATATATATAATATATATTATAATATATTTTATAATATAAATTAATAATATTTAGTAATAAATATATTTAATAAAATACTCTCAACTGGAATTTGGGAGCAGCTGGTTCAGAATTGGTACAGGGAACCTATGGGCTGCCTTGTGGAGGCCAAGGGTCCAAGCAGGTTAAAGAACCCTCAGACACATTTGGGGGAGGCAGGAGAAGGAGAAGAAATGCCCCCCATACTCTGAGTATTAAATCAAATGAGGCCACTTCCCACCCAGCAAATCCCTAGGCTGGAGGCTTGAGGAGCATTCAGGAGAAGCAGCACACAAACCTGGCCTGATCTGGTCTCACCCTTGCTGGTGCTGATCATGATCACCACCAGGGCCATGGCATTTGGCTGGGAGGATGGGGGAATGATGCAGTAGGACAATTCATACATTCCCCCCTTGCCTGTTGAAGCTGGGCTAATAGCTTCCCTGTCCTTCACTGTCTGCCACATCTCCTTGGATCATCCACTCTTTTCCTGCTGAGCCTTGGAATCCTTCCTAATGAAGCCCTCCAGGTGCAAGCATAATACACAGCCCTGGCAACCAAGTCAGCCTTTTTCCACCAGGGAGGAGAGGAGGGTGGCACGCATGAAAGAGAGCCAAGGGCAAGGGGCTGATCAAGCACTTCCATGAAAACCAAGCTTGTTCCTTCTTGTCTGAGTACCTGGCACTCACAGCACCTCACTGCTCTACCTGGCAAGAAGATAATTTTGGTGAGAAATTCTGCTCTGGGTGTCCAGTTGGCTGGGATTTCCTTTGAAATGTAGAGCAGAAGCATGAGGACATGGGGACACTAGAGAGAAGGGATCTGATGAAATTAAGAGGTAGGCAAGTTTGGACAAAAGGAGAAAAAGGTTTGGTTTGGTTTTATCTCCATCAGCCCACAGAGAATTCTGCCACAGGACATTCCCAACCAAATAGCACTCATGAATTAGCAGGGAAGGAAAAAACAAAAACAAAAAAACATGAAACAAAATAAAAATTAAAAAAAAACAACAAAAACAAAATCCAAAACACACACACACAAAGAACCCTAAACAAAACAAAACAAAACATTACAAGAAAAGCATAGAGGCAGAGCACTCCAGACAAAATTCAGAATTACAGGAATCTCATTGCTCAGTCTGAAGGGCCATGAGCTGTTCCAATGCAGACACGACACCTCTCTTATCCCTGGCCCCTGGGCAATGCTGCACCTACACCCCAAAGCTTCTGCTTTTGCCTCAGTTGCAGATGGGAAGCTCGATGGGCCCCAGCTCAGCCCCCTCCTGCGACGCTGTTTCTATGACACATCCCCAGCTGGCTTAGGCAGGAATTGTTTATACAGGTGAATGAGGCCTCCCCTCTCTTCCCACTGGCTCAGTATTTCTGTCCTCAGATGCCAGCTGCCCACTTGCCAGCTCTTGTCCTGTGGCCCACAGGAGAGATCTCATCCCTTCAGCATCAGAGAAGGGAAAGCAAAGTGAAATGATTTCACAGGTGCTGCAGGTAAGAACCTGCACTCAGGGAGTAACCACAGAGCTGCTGACGTCTAATCCCTCATTCCTGGGTTTGGTAACAGTCTGCAGCTCTTCACATGCTCCCCTGAGAGCTCAGCACCACCCCAGGCAGCATGGGAGCCTGTATATCCAGCTGAGGATGTCCTGGAGTGTAGGTGGAAGGAGGATGATGTCCTCTCTCAGACCTCACTGGGAGGCGGTGGGGAGGTTCTGGGTAGGCAGCAGGTAAAGAGGCCAAGCATCCTGGTTCACAGAGCAGGGAGAAGCCCAGGGGGCTGGGATGCCAAGTCAGTGCAGCAGAAAAGCACAAGAAAGCAGGGAAGGTGGGGAGTAGGGGAGACAAGCAGCACATGGAGCTGGGTCTGACCTCTGGGACAGGGGTTGACAGGCAACCAGACCCTCTTTGGGATAATTTCAGGCACTGTCATTGGTGCCCTGTGCTGCCCAAGGAGACAGACACACGAAGATGGGACGCAACTGGCTTCAGGCATCCAGTTTTCCATGGAGAGTTGTTGCAGCACCAGGGGCATGGCCAGGACATACCTAAAGCACTGTCGGTGGTAGAGCTTGCCCTCGGCTAGGTAGCGCTGGACCAGGTGAACGTGCTGCTGGCAGGATGCACAGGTACTGCTGAGCATGGTGTTCTGGGACCTCTCCGACAGCTCCGAAGAGGCATCATCCTGAGACACAACATATGGGGAGCTGAGGACGGGGACACGAGCTGCTCCCCAGCCCATGGCTTCTCCAGAGCAGCTGCTCCCTGTGCAAGGCTGAGTGCTCGGGGCACAACTCAGGGGCTGACCTCAGAGGCTGGCAATGCACAGAACAGCTGTCCCTGAGTCCAGACACAGGCAGGCTGACTCTTCCCAAATTAGAAGGGGCCACTCCAAAAGGTGCCTTTCTCTTGTCTAGGGCTGAAGGGCTGTGGAGGGTCTAATCTAAACTCTAGGCAGAAAGGACATGCAAGAGGAACCTCCTCTCTCTGGAAAATGTGCCATCCCACATATCTGCTAAAACCTAAAATGGGGAACTAACAATAAAAAAAAAGGTATCTTTTCTGCTCTCCTAATCTCACATTCTTGCTCTTTCCTCATCCACAGGGTTATCCTCCTATAAGAAGGAGGGTGCTTGTGCCCTGGGTGGCCCAAGGAATCATCCGGTACCAGTCCACCCAGCCTCTTGCCTATCATGAACACATTCACAGTACACGACCTACTAGAGAGAAATCACTCTCTTAGTTGGGTTGCCCAAGGCACAAAAATCCCAAACACTCCCTCCTACCCCAAAACACACAGGTAGCCCGCTCCTGCAAAGATCCATGATGCAGTGATGGGCTCTCTTCCATCTCCTCACTCACAGTACAGGGCGCACCACTGCCCCAGGCTGGCTTTGAATCAAGAAATCAGGTTACCTGTGGTGCTGGGGGACTTTCGACCGGATCCACAGGCTTCTTGTGGGACAGCAGAGGAGGCGAAGAAGCAGCAGCTGGGCGCTTCATAGGCGGAGGGACTCTGGCTGGAGGCAGAAGACAAGGAGCATCAGGCACCCAGAGGAGAGATGAGTCACAACACCCATGTGGGGGAAGGGGAGGGGAAAAATAAAAAAAAAAAAATAAATCATCTAGCCTTGTGACATAGGACAGGACTTGCCACTCCCAACATTTCGGTGCCTGTTTTAGGTGGAAGAGACAAACACAATCTAATAATGGGTTGGCTGTGAGGCTGCGAGGGAGCCTGGCTCTGCTGTGGATCCCCTACTGTGACCCAGGGACACTGGCCATTCACTCTGATTTGATTTACTCATCAAATGCTGCTTGGCTTCCTTGTAACCAACTCCCTAAGCAATGCTAACAGCCCAGAGCACCCTGGTAGCTGCTGATGTATTGTGATCCACTGGGCCCCAGGGCTGTCAGCAGGTCTGTGAAGCATCCTTTGCCCATCAGGGCTGGTACACACACACACAAGTCCCCAGCAGGAGTCCTTGGCTGGGAGGTGAGCATCCCTGGAGAAGTGCACGCACGTGGAAGAGATATATCTGATGCTGTGGTTAGAGAGTGGAGCAGAGACCTGGAGCCCTCATCTCCACCCAAAAGGGATGCCCTGGAAGAGCTGTCTCAGAGCAGCACTCATCTCAGGTTGTAGTTGCAAGGAAAGATGAGCTGATTCGAGGCACTCCACCCTGGCTCCCCTCCCTCTGTCCTCCAGTTGCTTTACACTTACCCATGTGATAAAAATTAGCTGTGGTAGGCGGGTTGCCTATCTAGCTTTCTCCCGTCTTAGTGGGTTAAAGCAGATCGCAAAGGGGTCTGATGAGCACCCAAGGGTGGTGACCCAACCCAACCGGCAGGAATGCAGCACAGAGGGGAGGAGAAACAAGGCGTTCCTCTTTCCTTTTCACAGCCTGAGCTCTTAAATCACCTCCCTGCCTCTTGCGAAACCTCACCCTACTCTAGTCCCCTGTTCCAGGCCATCCTCACAGGCACCAGCAAGATCCAGGAAAGGCAGGCACTACCCACTCCTCTCCCCTTCCCCACAAGCCCACACGGCTCCTGTCTGACATATGAAGAAGGAAGCATGAGGTAACATTGGGTTTTCTGTGCTCAAGCTGGGGCACATTGAAAGCCAGAGGGGTGGTAGGATGCTCACCTTGGCTGGGGTTGTTGAAATGGTTGTAATATTGAGACACGTAAGTCATGATGCTGAGGCAGTCCGGGACTTTCATGGAAACCATGTCATTGGGATCTAGCAGGGCTGGAATGCCCAATTCCCGCTCTGCCAATTCAAAGGCCTGCAGAAACAGCAGAGAGAGGCTTTAAGTAAAGAAAACTGATGCTCTCTGAAAAATAACATAGAAATCAAATTGGAAGGACCCTGGGGAAGATTAAATATTAAGCCTATGGCACCCCTGATGGACAGAAGCTCCCAGACATGCTGCTTGACTGGAATGGTGAGATTAGAAGCAAGAGAACAAGTTCTGCAGCTGCCCTTTCCTCCAAGTCATTTCAGCAGCCTGTGCCCCTACAACTCCCACCTGAGGGGTTCTGGCATTCGGCTGATGCACTGGGACAGGGAGGAGAAGCCTCAGGAGGCCTCAGTTTTCACTGGAAGAGAAACCCACAATGTTTTTTCAACCCATCACTGTTCTCACACAAGAGCCCAGCAGAGCTTCAGCTGGTATCACGAAGGGCCTAGGGCTGGTAGATGCTTCCAGTGACACAGCCAGACATGAGCTCTACTCAGCAGTGTCCCCGGCCACCCCAAATGCTCACCCCACAGAGGAAGAGACTCTGCTTATTCTGTCTTATTCTGTCATGCTCTGGGGTGTCACATCTTCCCCTCCCACAGTTCACACAGCCATCCCAGCTCAACAGCCAGCAGCCTGCCATGCACAAGCCACTTCAGCACTTTCCTGTGTCTCAGCAAGCAGAAATGACAAGGACATTGCTTTAAGAAGCACACAGCTCCTACAGCTGCATACACAGCTACTTGAAAGGAAGGAGTGAAGGAGGAAAAATAGCTGTTTGAGAGCTTCCTACATGCGTGCATGTGGATTACTGGCTGTACACTGGCCATCACATTGCTGTGCCAGAGTACACACATTTTCATCTCCAAGGGAGGTGGGGAGAATGCAAGACTATAGCAGGGACTAAAGTGCAAGTGACTCAGGAAGGGATGAAAGTGGTGTGGGCACTGAATGATGAGGAAATCAAGTGCAAGGTGTGGGTAAAGGCTGAAGGTGCCTGGTCTCTGAGGCACAAGATGCTGTGCAGGGTATGGGATCTAAAGAAAAGGAATGGAGAAATAAATTAAAATGTGCATTTATGTAACTGGGGGTGTAAAATGCCCCCTGTGGACACAGAGCTCTGGTCAGCCTGGCTTTAAGCTGGTGCTCTGGACGGAGCCTTTCTGAACACAGGCTGCAAGAAGCAGAGAGCAAGAAGAGACCCCAGCTTAGGGGTCACTCAAAGAACAATAAACCCATTGTACGGCTCTTGAATGGGAAAATAAAGCTCCTAATGGCTGAAAGGGGTCAACTGGAGAACCAGGACCCAACTGGAGACCCTTAATACTGAAAACCTAAATGACCTAGCTCAGCTCATCTTGGGAAGGTGGTGGCCCACGTCTCTCTACAGATGAAACCCATAGCACTTAGGTCTTTCTTTCAGCCAAAACCCCTAAAGCTATTGCTTCTCTGTTCTACCCCTACCCTCTGGGGTTGGGCATCTCCCCATCCCCTACTTCCTGTGTCTGCTGTTGGCTCCATCTGTCCCAAGCAGGAGACCAGTCTAAGTCCAGCATGACCTTCCTCTCTGCTTATGCCTGAAGTACAGGTAGCTTCCTGTACTGAAGATGTTACACACCATTATAATCTTCACCTGAGGTGTTTTCTTGGCAACCATCAGGATAACAATCTTGTCTTTTCCTCAGTACAGGCTGGAAGCTGATGTTCCAGATTCCTTTACGTTTCCAGAAAAGCTCCTGCCTATTACATACAAACAATGATTTTTTTTCACGCCCTCACCACCGTCATGAAGTCCTCCCACACTACATGACCTTCATCAAGTCATTCTCATGTCTTTTCTTCCTTATGTTCACTGCATAATGGGACTTACCAAGCGGTTATTCTCATAGACATCATCCTTGGAGAGAGAATCAAAGTCTCTGAAATGAGAAAGCACAAAAAAGCCATGTGAAGTCCAGAGGAAAAGTGCCCCAATGCCACCAGACGCAGGTTTCTTGGGACAGCCAACCTTGTAACAGCTGAATATCTAAGATCTGAGATAAAAACAAATCCTTGACAAAGCAGATTTCAGGTTGTAAAGAGGCAAAGAAACCAAAAGGAAATTGCAATTATAAAAAGAGAGCAAGTCATCAGTGGGTGGTGACCAGGAAATGAAAATGTTACTGCCGTCTCTTATTACCTGCTCCTTCTGCCCTCAAGCGTAAAGGCTGCAGAAATACCAGGGCCACTTTCTGATTACCACCATACACCACTGCACTGAAGGGTGTAGGACATCACACCAAATTTATCCCTCAAAGGCCACTGGCACAACAGCCAAGAGTAGGATGGTGGAAGCAAATCCTATGCCTCAAGAGAAAGAGCCACCTCTGCAAGATCTCTCCCTCCTACCAGAGTCCTTAAGCAAACCTCCCTGCACTACCTTAAGGGATTTTAGGTCACTCCAGGATTTGGGGTGACACAGGTCCTAAAGTGCACTTCTGTCCTTGCTTACTCCCAAGACTCAGGAAACTGTTCTCAGCTACAGCCTTTACAGTGAGGCAGCTTGCTGAATGCTGAGGGCATAGGGAGTTCCCAAGCCAGGCAAGTTGTGGCATTTCCCTTGTTCCCCTGGTCCCCTTTGGGGCATCAAATCGGCTCAGCCACAAGGATTGATTGGCTGCCTTGTCAGAGGAGCAGATGGCAGAGAGTAAAAGTGGTCTGCACGTTTTCAGTAGGGGGAGAAATACAGGAAGGAGTTAGCTACACATTTGCATGTGCGCGTGGGTATAGTGTGTGAAAACAGCATCATGCTAAATTGATCACAGCCCCTTCCTGCCAAGGATCTCACTTTTGCTACCAAGAAAATCCTCATGCAGCAGCTTGGTTTGCCTCTGAGCTGGATTCACTGAGGAGGACACAGCCCAGAGAGGTTTAAGGTCAGGTGAAGCCACCCCAATGGCCCAGAGAGAGGTACCAACCTGAGAGACCAACTCAGACAATTCTGAACAGAGAGGGAGGGATGTGTCTCCTCCATCCCAAATGTCTTGCACAGGAATTGGGTACCATGGCCAGTCCTAAGCCACAGGCCCAGTGAGAGGGGCTGCGGAAGCCTCCCTTTCCTCCACCATCCTTTGGATTTTATTGCCTTTCCTGTCAAGCCGACCCGACCTGCCCCAGCGCCGCACTGCAGGGCAAACAATCTCTTCTGGAAGCCCCTCGCCCGTGTTTCCCAATGCTACAGAGGAAGTCTGTGATGAGTTCAGGAAGATTTTCCCAGCTGCCTGAGCCACCATAAGATCACACTTCCTCCGTTCAAAAGCAAGAGGCTGCGGGTGCCGTTTCCTCCCGGATAAATGAAACTGCAGCCGCTCGCTGCTGCGGGAGCAAACGCGGCAGACATGCGGGAGATGGGCTGAGTGTTCTGCTCTGTGTCAAGCACCTTTTCTGGAAGCTCACACAGATGCATGCACAGAACTAGGCCTGTTTAAAATACCACAATGTTTCCCTCTCCATACACTGGTGAGAAAAGCCTTCAGCCGCAGCCTTTACTTTGATGTCAAAAGTAGTGCCTTTTGATATCTATTTATGACTATTTTCCCTTGGAGATGTTGTTTTCCTGTTAAGTTTTGTTGTTTGTTGTTGGTGGTGGGGTTTTTGCCTTGAGAACTCCTTTAACCTTGCTGTATTTTTATTTTATGTTTTCTTTTTAAAGAAAATCTCAGTTTGGGAACACAGGAGAGGCGATGACAGCTAAGTTGATATATCAACTGCTCTCTAAACATTCATGACCTTCATTTTGAATGCCCTCACTTTCAGGATATGGGAGTGGTGCAGTTGGAGGCTCAAAGACTCCTCGGTGGCCTGGGCTGGGAGAGTATTTTTTGACAGACAAAACATCATGTTCACTGCAGTCTGCCCCAGCAAAGAAGAGTTGTTTTAGTAAACCAAGGCAAATCTCCCTGGGAGAGCAGAAGGCAGCAGAGAGGACATGAAGCTCAAGAGGTAACCAAGCAGCAAAGGAATAGAAGATTTATTTATTTTTTCCACGAATATAGGATTGCAGCCTCTCAGCTTTCCTCAGGATACTGAAGTCCCTCAGTACAAGGCCCCAGGGATCACAGTTTATTTGGTTCCTCTCTGCTGCATTTTCCAGCTCCCTCTCTGAACAAGCCACACTGTTCTTCACCACTCTCAACGTGAGCTCTGTTGTGTGGAATCCCTGCGACTCTGGGCACGCTCCCGGACTGTTCAAGGAGCAGGCATGGGAGAAAGAAACTGCAGATTTCATAAATGGCTTCCTCTGCAGATAGACCAGAACTTGCCATCTCACAGCTCCATGACATGTGGCTGCATGTCACATTATTTCCTTGCCCTGATCTCAGCAGCCTTCCGTCAAGCCCTGCTCAGGCTCCTCTCCTGACAAGATTCCAGTCCAAGGGATTGTATGGAAGACTCTGCTGTCCCACCCACACGACTGTCTTGACTCGGCAAACCCCAGTATTGTAGCATATCCTGGAGTAGTATTTCCATGCAAATAACATCCCGAACCCTTACCTAATCAGATAGGCAGAGAACCACTGAGCACTTCGGGGTTTCGGGCAGCTGCCAGGGAGTGCAGCAAACCCAGGGAAGGGTGTGCCGTGCAGCTCAAACCAGAGCAAATTCCTGGATTCCTCGAGTATAAATCATGAGCACTTTTAACGGCCATGCTTCATAATAAGCCCTTCAGCTTTCCAGGTCTTGTCAGGGAAATGCAGGCGGTACAAGGGAAGGAACAAATGAGATTTGTGACCCTGTCTGTAACCAATCCCAGGGCCCCAGGGACACGAAGCCACATTTCTCACACGCAGCTCTCATCTCCTGTTTTCCTCAAGCCTCCATCTCTCTCTCAGCACTCGAAAGGCATGTGCCATGCTCTCTTGTTCTTCCCACACCCCAGTGCCAAGAACTTTCCCTGAGCTCCAAGGAGGCTGCACAGCTTGGGATGCTGGAAGATGCTTTTTGCTTCACTAACAACTACCTTGTAAACACTAATTTCATGCTTTAGATTTCTACAACGCTGAGCAAACAAACTCAATAAGCCCTACAGTCCACTGTCAAGTTGGCTTGGATGCTTCCAGCTTAACTGACAAGGGAAAAGAAGAGATTAAATGTCTTGCCTTAAGATTGCACAGCCAGCAGTGCAGTCAGCAGCTAAACCCAGGCTTCCCCTTTCCCTGACTGGAAGAGTGAGGTGTTGAAACCGGGTGAGGTCTGTACAGTAGTAGAGCTTGAGTCAGGGACTTTCAATTCCATGGTTCAACACACAGGTCCTGCAGGTATCCACCTCTCCCATGATCGTCAGTTCAAGATACTGAACACTTCCAGTCTTTACTTCTTTCAGTAACCAAAGAAACCCCTCCAGTGGTTCCAAGAGCTCTGCAATTCTGCAGGAACTGCTCTGAACCTCTCCAGGGCAGCATCCCTCTGATGCCACCTGCCTTATGTCAAAGTGATTGTGTTCAAAACAGGGGTCAGGCAGAAAACTGTCCTCAGCCTCACTTGGCCATATGGACTTTGACGATGGCCTCTTCCCCAGCGTGTCACCTACCAGCACAGCAACACAACAGAGGGGTGTCCAGGCAGGGTCAAACAACTGGGACAGACCAACAGCCACCACAGCAGCAAGAGAAAGCCTGGAGGACCACACTACCAGAGGAGTAGTGCCACCCAGGTAGAGGAGAGAGCTCCAGCTCAGCTCTTGCATAGATGGATGTGCTCAATCCCCCCCTCCACAACCCAAGGGGAAGCCAGCAGGAAGCACACAGAGAGGAACTTCAGCCTTCATGGAGCAGCGTGGCCAGAAAAGCCCCACAAAAAGAAAAACCATGCAAGGTCATCTGCACTTGCAGATTGTTGCCAAGTCCCATTACTGGGCTGACTGAAAGCACTTTAGAAGAAAAGAAGGGCAACCACTTTTCCTCTGCCATCAGGAGATTTATTGCCTCTGATCTGATCTTCCCACTTCCAAATTGGGACAGGCTGAAGAAGCTGGAAGCAGAAGAAATGATGCTGCTCTCCTGACCACCCTCTAAAAATCCTTCTACAGCATGCCATGTCCTTGTAAGGCCCTGGGCTTTGTCTCTACAACAGCTCGTGCAGAGGACCTGCGAAGCATTTATTCAGGACAGCTGCCAGGAGCAGACTTAAGCCCACTGACAACTTAAGTGCTGCGGCTGCTTCTTAGTGGGATGGCAAATATGGTTAATGGGAAAGCCTCACGTTGTTCTAGTGGTGTTTATAGCAAGCTTTTTCTGAAACTCTGCTCTCCGGATCCCAGTTACTCTGCCACTTATAAGAAAAAAAAATTCGAAAATTTAAGAAACACAGGAACTTCCAAGAACTGTCCATAATTTGCCTCTTCCCCTCCAGCAGCCTTGTGACTGGGAGCATTTTCAAATGCTCTATCCTAGCTGGGCAGAGCGAGCCACACCACATGGAAGCTGCTGAGACACAAGACCATGCAGCTCCCTCAAGACCCAGAGCAATGGAAAGCCACAGTACATCTCTTGGTGGTTGCCAAATGCTACGCTGAGGGTTTTGTGGAATGGTTTTTGAAACAAAGGCGGCAGTTTCTAGCCTACCTGTTCAGCTTCTGCTTGTAAGAACACAAGCTTGTTTTGTTCTCTCATGGGCACTGCAGCTTCACAGTGGAGTCAGTGACAATCCTCCACCTGCTTAGAGGCTGCTGTCGTGACAAAATGCCATCCCAGGACCAGCTCAGAAAAGAGGATTTGGTCAGTTCAGGCAACCTCAAAGGAAGAACCACCAGTCCCAGAGCAGAATGTGACAGGGGACGCTTACAGATGAGCAGCACATGCATGCTGGAGGCATAGCAAGGTGGGGTGATGCCTACCTGCACTGACAAGGACTACCAAATATTAGAGCAGAGGGCAGGTAGATTCCCAGCAATGCAGGATTAGAGTGGCAGGTCAGGGCAGATTCCTTCCAGCAGCTCAGCCAGTTTCTCCAGCCTGACACCATGCCCCTAAGCAATCCCAAACTCACTGTCTGCCTCTTGAAACTCACATTCCACCTCAGAGCCACCCTTCTAGAGGGAGGCTGATGAAGGAAACCCAACTCCAAGCCATTGGCCAGGGAAGCTAGTGAGGCTCAATGCTGCTGCTGGTATTTCATGGAATCATAGAATGTTAGGGGTTGGAAGGGAACTATAGAGATCATCTAGTGCAACCCCTTAACAAAGCAGGATAACCTAGAAAAGGCCACACAGGAATGTATCCAGGTAGGTTTTGAAAGTCTCCAGAGAAGAAGACTCCACAACCTCTCTGGTCAGCCTGTTCCAGTGCTTTGTCACCATCACAGTAAAGAAGTGTCTCCTCATGTTGAGGTGGAACTTCCTGTGTTCTAGCTTACATCCATTATTCCTTGTCCTACTACAGGATACCACTGAAAAGAGAATGGCCCCTTCCTCTTGACAGCCACCCCTCAGATGTTTACAGACATTAATAAGATCCCCTCTCAGCCTTCTTCTCTTAAGGCTCCTGCTTTCAACTGCAGTATCCTCGGAATACGAGCTGGAAGCAAATGCAAGAAGCGAACCAGTCCAGAGGTCTGCATGGTTTGGAGAGGCCTCTGCTTCCTGGGAAAGGGGGGATGCCCACCCCCTGCAGGGGTGAAACCCCTCCATTCCCAGCTGCCAGCCTTTACCTCCTCCCTGGCAGGCACCACTCCAAGCTGGGTGCACAGCAGTCAGACCAAGCTCACCTCCATGCTCTTCCTGACCTTAAACCACAGGACTCCTGCTTAAACCCGACCTTGACAGGCATCCAAGCCCAGGTCAGAAGGTCACTCGCTCAAACACGGCATCCTCCATCCCGGTGCTCATTATTTCGGAAGGCTACGCTGCCACTGCTGTGCTCTCCGCCTCAGAACCCCCCGACGTCCATGCTCAGGGAGGCTCCGTCCCCCCCTGCCAGCCACCCCGGAGCCCTCCCCTTCGTGTCCCCCAGCTCCCCGACATCCCCCCGCCCGGAGGGAGCTGCACACGGGCACGGCCGGCCCAGTCCTTCCAGAACAGGGTCTCCCGGCGCAACCCCCACCGCCCTCCTCCCCCTGCCCCCACGGGGGTGCCGGGCGCCAGGCTGGAGGCGAGGCCGGTGCCGGTGCCGGTGTCGGTGCCGGTGCCGGTGTCGGTGCGGCCTGCCCGTCCGCCCGCTAGACTCACAGGAGGTCAGGCCGGTGTCGGTGGAGGATGGCGCAGAAGGCCAGGCCGTCTCGGAAGGAGGAGCTGAGGTCGCGGATCTCCACGCCGCGGTACCCCTCGCACTGCCGGCGGCACCAGGCTTGCAGGGCGCCCCGCGGGCCCGACATCGGGGCGGCCGCCACCGACACCGCCGCCGTGAGCCGTGAGCCCAGGGGCGGAGCGGGGCTCAGAGGGGCGGGGGCTGAGCAGTGGGTGGGGTTGAAAGGAGGCGTGGGGTAAAGGGTTTGCACCCTCACGGCCTTTTCCCCGCCTTCCCGGGGCTGTCCCTGCCCGCCGACACGGTAAGGGAGGAGCCAGGAGCGGGTGAAGCGGGGAAAGGCCGGGGAAGAGGTGGCGGTCGGAGCCTGCGCAGCCGGTGGGGCAGGGAGGGCAGGGATGGCGACCCTCCTGAGAGACACAGCACACACCCGGCCCCATGACTCGCAGCATCTGAGGGAAGGCTCAATTCGTTTAATAGAATCGTAGAATTCTTTCGGTTGGAAAAGACCTTTAAGATCATCAAGTCCGTCTCTTAACCCGGCACGGCCAAGTCCACTGCTAAGCCGTGTCTCTGAGCACTACATCTACACGGCTTTTAAATACCTCCAGGGATGGCCACTCCACCGCTTCCCTGAGCGGCTTCTTCCACTGCCTGACCACCCTCTCAGAGAATAAATTGTTCCCAATACCCAGTTTAAACCTCCCCTAGCACAACTTGAGGCCATTTCCTCTTGTATAGCTTGATGCTTGGGAGGAGAGACCAGCCCCCCCCTCACTACAGCCTCCTGTCAGACAGTTGCAGAGTGGGATAAGGTCTTGCTCATACCTCCTTTTCCCCAGGCTAAACAACCCCAGTTCCCTCAAACACCCCTCGTAAGACTTGTTCTCTATCCCCTTCACCAGCTTCATTGCCCTTCTCTGGACACCCTCTGTCACCTCAAGATCTTTCCTGGGACATGATGGGCCCAGAACTGAACACAGTACTTGAGGCGTGGTCCCACCAGTGCAGACCTCAGGGTGATGATGACTGCTTCTCTGGTACTGCTGGCTACACTGTTCCTGATACAATCCAGGATAGTGTTGGCCTTTCCAGAGAAAAGCCTTGCATGGAAATTACAGCCTTTTTCTCCTCTCATGAAGGATAGGGAGCACTGCAAGCAGGAACTGAAAAGAGTTGGGACTGAAGTCAAGTTTAACTTCAGCTACAGGAAAAAACACACCAAGCGGCCTCATTTCTGGATCTTCTTCAGGCTTTGATGTAGGCTGCTCTAGGCAGAAGCAGTTCTCTACAGCCCTAGGGCCTTGAGCCATGGAGGATGGAAACATCAGACAGTGGAATACATGTGGGACATAGGTGACTCCCAGGGTAGGCACAGGGCCAGGGAGGGCTTTGAAGATGGGGACATTTGGAGTCACAGGCAGCACTTCACAGGAAGCTCTGGAAGAAGTGGAGGAAGGGTGCGATACAATCTCAGGAACCCACGACATGGAGGAGATGGATTGTCACGAGAGCTGGCAGGCATTCTTAGAGCGATGCTCTAGCAATGCGAGGGGAGAAGCACATTATTACATGATAGTTTATTTTGCTAAACATTTTTTCCACTTCCAGTTAGGCCAAGGACCGGGGGGGGAGGCAGTAACTACCTCTGTGGAAGGCTGGTGCATCACACAGGTGTTCAGATTATTGCTGGGAGTCCCCATTCAGTAGAAGTACCCCCTCTCCATTTTTTTTTTCCTACGGGCGCTACATTCCTTTCTCCACTCCTATCTCATGCTTAGCACCCTCCTTCCCCTATTCCATGGTTACATTCTATTACTGCGTGGCCCCAGAACTGTAACAAGTGAAAAACAAATACCTCCGGAATGGCCTGTTCAGCCTCACTCCTCAGTGCCTGAGAAAAGCTATGGTGTAAATCACTGGAAAAGCTACAATGTAATGAAAAAGGAAATGAAGCATTGTCTTGGGTTCGCAACATCAGAGCTGGCTGCTCTGAATCCCCCAGACTTGCCTGACAGCATCTTCCTGATGTATCCTAGGGGAGAGCAGAATCAGGGATATTTCCTTAACTGTCTTCTGCAGCATCCATAATCACACTTCTCCTTTCACAGCTGCAGGTCAGAGACAGATTAGATAACCCTGTGCTCTGGTTCCCTCTGATAAAACCATTTGGACCAGCACTGCCAGAGAACACTCCCACTAACCAAACCCAGCTGCAGTGGGCAAGGCTGGAGCTCTAAACAACCCCCCCTCCCCTGCAGAGATCCTTTTCCAGCAGCAGCAGCAGCAGCAGTGCTCTGTTGATGCTGCTGAACACCCTGCATTCCTCCAGCTTCAAGCAGTGCCAGGCACCGTGGCTGGCTGAGCCCATCTTTCTGCTCCATCAGAGAGCTGCAAGCTCTTCCTGGCTTTGATCCATCATGTGCCAGTCCCACTCATTTAACCTTCAGCAGTCCCTCCAGCGAGGCAGACCGGCTGATGGTCCCTGGGCATAGTCTGGAAGCCACCAACACAATTCACATACCTGGAAGAGTATGCTGGAGGGTTTATGATACGCACATATACATTAAAAACCTGTAATTCCAACATGCCCATCACAGATTAAAAACTGACCAAATCCCACACCTTGGCTTCCAATGCTATCCTGATCATGGTGATATGCTTCCTAACAAAGGTTCTCCTCTTTCACATCACATCTGTCTCAGCTCATTCTGGGAAAGATTCAGGCTTTGGATAACAAGAAAGCTGGAGAGGAGCTGCTGTTGGTAAACTATACACAAGCAGAAGTGCCAGGGCTAGAAATAAAAAGGAGCCGACTCTTGCTAACTCCTGTGGGATGCTGCAATGCAGTGGCATCTCAGTCCTAATCATTCTTTAATGATATGGCTGCCTCAAACCCTTCAGAACTGGAAGCAGCAAGTCCTTAGCACATGTCACACCAACAGCAGCAGCCAGAAGGCCAAGAGGAGTTACATTTAATCTCACTCTGTGCTGCCTGTACCCTGCCCGCCCGAGTTACACAACTTTGTGATGGGAAACACAGTTTACTTTTGAGTGGTATCTAGGACATGAGAAACTTGACCTTTTCAAAGACAGCATATAATCCAACAAAGGCTCATTATTCCTGACTTCTAAACAGAATCACATATAAAGGCAAGATAGACAGCCAGGACCCCTCTCTCTGTGGGAAGGAATGAGAGGGAGGAGTACAAGGGGACAGATGGAGTACACGAAGCAAGCTTTGTATCCATTTTCTATAACACACATGGGTTTTTTTTTCTCTTGCATCTGTTCCTACCACTCAAAACCCACACTATTTGAAGGACAGCAAAAGGAGAGGGGAGAGAAAAGGGTGTGGAGGACAGAGGAGATACAATTAATTCTTTAAATTTTCTTCCCCAGTATTTACAGGACTTACAGGTCCATGATATCCCCTTTATAGGGCTAGTTTTCAACTGATTTTTCTCTTTCAGGGCACTGCAAACTGTACTTGAAGAGTTCAAAGTGGCTGGAGAATGGGGGAAATTAGCATTTAAAGGGTTTTAATAACTTATACACTCTGGGGGAGTTTTCTGGAGAAACTGAAGTCCATTCAATTAAGGGCCAGGGTTTGGGCATCACTTGTGCTGAAATAAAAACATTACCTCCAGGAAGGACTTCCCATCAGATGACCAAAGCTACTACTGGTAAACATTTACAAGAAAATTCTCCTCCTTCCTCTAAAACCTTGTCAATCCATTTTGGAGCATTTCTACTTCCTAGCAACTCAAAAAAAGAAAGGCCTGGGAAGGCAAAACCACAGCCTTCCAGGAAAGCAGCTACATCTCAGGTTTATCCAATCTGTGGGGCAAGAGCTAAAAGGAGTAATATTAGCATCTCTTTCCACATCCTGTGGAAAGATCATGGAACAGCTAATTTCCTCCCTATTAATCAGTTCTGCAGCCTTCCCTGTTCACTGTGTGCAGTACCTTTATAGAGCACGGAAGGAGATGTGCTCCCCACTGTTACCCGAAAGAGTGTGGACCAAAGATAGCACAAAACACCCGCCCACGTCTCCAGATGCAATTATATTCTTCCATGAAGGTAAAATAAAAAGAGTATGCCGGATACTGAAGGTTCAGCAGGAAAATTCCACTAATTTATTAGATGTCTTGTCCTTCGTAGGATAGTTTGAGCCAAACCAGTACAAAAAGATCCTACAGTCCCAGGAGATTCCAGAGATGCCGCCAGAAGCCAGAGCCCCCCCTCCCTCACCCCAAACAGAATAATCTCTCCCACCCACTTCTCTGCTCCAGCTGATCACTGCATCCACAGAAGTTCTAGGGTCTCTGGCCCATCTTTTTCAGGGTTCGATTCAGCTGGAATCAGAGAAAGCAGAAGTCAGGAAAATACACAGTGATTGACACACACTACTGTTCTCCTCAGACTATCCAGTGCCTCTGCTCCTTCATCTCCAACTTACTGACAAAAAGAGTTCTAGCACAAGTGCAGGAAGTGGACAAGGTAGGAGGGGAACTAGTAGAACTCCCTCCTCCTCTCCAAGGCAGCAAAGGAAAACGTGGGGAGAAGAGAGGGTGTAAAACTCCTAGCAGTGATATTGCAACCCTGTATTGCTCCAGCCCCTACACCTCAGGATTTTGCTCCCTCAGCTTGCAGCGCACAGGAGCCTCTGTCAGGACAGAAGAGCAGAGACAGAACGTCACCCCATGGCTAAGCAGAGCTGAATTCATCTCCACTCCAGAAATCTTTGAGGCCACTTTCTAGAGCGGTCACTATGAGGGCAGAGATGTAACTCCACTTGTGGTACTGCCAGGAACATTGTAACTGTCTGGTGACAGAGTAAGTGCTCTTGGACAGTGAACCCCTTCTTTTGCACAGTTCTCACACAAAAACTTAACATTCTTCAAAGGCCAGAAGCTGCTGCTTAAACCTTTACCCAGTGCCTTGCAGAGTCAGGGCTCGCCCCAGCAAGGCATCACACAGCTGTTTTGTTGCTCCTCCAGGGTCTGCACAGCCCTAGTGCCTGCCCCACTTTTCCTCCAGAGTTACACAGTTGTACTGCCCAGGATTTACCTCCTCAAACTTGTGGATCTGGCGGATGAAGAAGTCCCCATAGCGTCGGGCAACCTTTGTGTCTGCAATATGGATCATGTCCTAGGGGAGGGAACAGCATGAGGTCAGGAAAAGATTTGTGCCAGGAGGGAGACAGGAAGCACTGCCAAACATAAGGAGCAACCAAAGGAACTTCTCTCCAGCCCTGGTTCAGCATCACATATACCTGACCTGTACTAGTCCCACAGCAATCATTCAGTTCTCTGTGGGCTGCTTTCCCTACACATTTGCCTGGGATGGCTCCCAAATTCATACTGCACTCACTTCCTACATTCTTGCACACTCTGCCTATTTTTTCCTCTCTCTGCAGAATTTTGACACTCCTGACTCATGTTCTCCTTCCCTCTACCATCAGGGACCAAGAACAAGAGACAACCTGCCCTCCTTCCTAGCAAGGCACCTAATAGTTAATGCCATCTTCTTTGAAAATGAAGTCTTAAAACACTTTGCTATACATCCTGCTGCAAGGAGATCCAAAGTCAGGATGGTGACAGGACCATAGTTTGTGTTTAGATTCCTCCTAGACCAGACAGAGCTAAATGGTGCTCCAGTGAAAAATAAACTAGTAACATGATCAAGTAAGATCCCTACTTTGTCAAGCAAAGGAGAGATGTGGGGGAAACCTGCAAAGCTAATAATGCCATCTGACACACTGACAGTACTAGCTGTCACCTCATACTGACAGACAAACAGTCCCTTCTGTCCTGGAGAAAACATTCAGGACCTTTGTTTTCCAGGTATGGCAACTGACAAAACTGAGCTCACTGTTTATGCACTAACACTCTACTAGGCAGGGCTATGATTTCTCTGTGGATAGCTAAGCCCTTCACATGGCCAGAAAGGAAAGGAAGTTTCCCACAGACTGGAGCAAAACTAAGTGCTGTCACTTCCAGATTTTCCCAGGTGAAGGAATTTCCTGACCCACAAGAGAGAAATACCAACCTTGTCAATATAGAAGTCAACCTCAGAGGCAGACTGGAACTCCCCATCCAGAGCAGAGATGCCACTGGTCCATACCAGGTTCTTCATTTTGTGCTTGAAGACGAGCAGCTGGATACGAAACTCCTGCTCTGTGAGGTCTAAGAAGCCAGCCAGCTTGGCCACAGGCATGGTGGTGTAGAGCTTGAGGAAGCTACGGATGGTGGAGAGCTGGGCCTGCTGCTGAACCTCATCAGCAAAGACCTTGAGCTGCTGCAGGAAGGGCTCCTTGTGGTAGTTGGGGTGCACATTGTCATAATTGGGGACCACAGGGGAGAGGAACTTGGGGCAAGCGTAACTAAAGAGCTCCTCATAGACCTGTGCATCACCTTTCTGCATACGCAGCATCTTATCCCCATATTTTTCTCTCAGCTGCAGGTGGATGCTCTCATCTATGCGCATGGGGTACATGGTAAGGGCGATGGCCAGGAGTGCGTGCATCTGCTCGTTCTGCTTGTTAATCTGAAACGGAGAGGAGAACCTGTCAGCTTGTCAACACACTCAGGCTTTACAGTGCCAGAGGGAGCTGCAACTGCCTCCCGGAAAAGCAGACAGATAAATGCCCTGTCAAGGCAAAAAACAGAGGGCTGGGCAAGAGGAAAGTATAGAGTGAATGTATTAATAGGCACACAGAACATGGATGGCCAGAAGCAGGTTTGGCTGCTGTGGTGCAAGAAAGTGGAAAAGAGAAGGTAGACAGTTTAAGAACCATCTCCTGGCAAGGGATTGTTACCAGGGAGGCCAGTGAAGACAAGACTGAGAAGGAAAGTTTATCTGAGTGTGGGATGAAATAGACAGCTACGTGGCTGAAACAGACACAGCAAATTTTCTAAGTGTCATGGAATTAAGAACAGCAGAATTTGGCTACAAAAGGAGTTAGAAATCAGTCCTAAGGATGAAAAGGAGACAGCAGCAGGGGGTAAAACAGGCACCAGAGACAGCTTAGTGGAAAGAGAAAGGAGCTTTGTTTCAGCCATGCTGAACTAAGAGAGTCTGTGAATGATTATCTGATAATGGAAATATACCCAACAGTGACATAAACCTGAAATGCAGAACTGGACTAGAAACAGGATTGAATTTGAAGAAGCATTAACAGGAATATTATTAGCAGCTATTTATTAACAACACTGCCAAGAGGGAGACTGCAGATGGAGCAAGGGCAGCTGTACAGTGAACAACCAAAGGAACTGACATAGTGACATAGCTAAGAGAAAGTATTGCCACAAGTGGCAGAGGAATTCAAAGGATGTCCAGTCACTCCTGCCAGCACAGTCCAAGAAAATAAGGCTGGACGACTGGATGCAGGTTTTCAGGGGGCAGGAAAGAAGACAGCAGCTTTTTCTTTTGGGAAGTCTAGCCCTATTTTATCTCTTACCATCTCATACTTGTAGGTTGTCCTCTGAAACATGCTCTTGGTCCTCTGGATGTAGAGGAGGATGTTGGCAAAGACCCGAATGGCATCCTGGTAGCGCCGCATCATAAGGTATGCAAAGCCCACGTAGTAATAGGTGGTCACCTGGCACTCAGGCACCCGGGAGTACATGCTCTGAGAAGGAAGAGGCAACGTGCTGGGTTAGAGAGGAGACAACTACCTCTGATCCAGACAGCTGCTTAGCCAGAATCCAGCCACCTCTGTTTACACTCATGTCCCAAATATAGAAAGAAGAGTGTTAATTCAGGATACCTCACCTCCCGCCCATCCCTGCAGCAGCTTCCTCAAGGCTTATTGTATCACCCCACTTCCTATGTTTTCCAGTTTCAGTTTCCTGCAAGCAGAGAACTCTTGCACTGTGCCCAGTTTTGCTCTGTTCAGTTCCCTTTCCCCCTATTTCATTCCACATCCTGTGCCAGACAGCACACACACAGATCTGTGGCAAACTTTGGGCCAAGCACATGTGTCAGATGGACTTTTGTTAGCCACTGTCACCACAAGCATCACCCAGTTCTAGGGCAAAAACATGCAAGGTGGGAGGGGGCACAGTGAAAATGAGCCAAGAAATAAAAGGACGACCCACTGATCAAGGATGGAATGATGCATTCAGCTAGCTACTACTGTTCTACTGCTTAGACTTCAAATAATATTCCTGAATATGATGCTGCTGCCTTGCACAACACAGCAAACCTCCTAAAAAAAAATTTTAAAAAAAGGCATTTGTGCTGCAACAGCATCAGGCATTATCATATGGCTTGATTTAAAGCCAAAGCTCCAGCTGCATTCAACTACAAAGTCCTGACAACTACAACAGCTACAAACAGCTCCTCAGCTGGAAGATCCATTATGGCACTCTTTCACCAGCATATTTAGATCAGAGCAACTTGGCAAACTGCAAGGGAGAGTTTAAAACGTGTTGTATTACCTTCTTGTTGAGCTCAATGTTCTCCAGAACCTTGATTGCTTGGTAGTAATCCCCCAGCAGAGAGTGCAGCCGCAGTAGCCCAACCAGGCTGAAATAGCCCAGCATCTTGTAGAGGGAGTGGCGACCATATTCTCCAGCCACACTTTCAGGGTCACCTAGGGAAAGAAAAAAAAAAAAAAAGGAACCATGAAACTTTCCTCCAAGGAAGCAAGCTCCCCTTTCCACACCTCTACACTTCTATGTTTACAAGCAAAGGGAGCAAGAGTAACTTAACCATCAGCACTTCTCACATACAGCCAACAGAACCTGTTCCCAGTCAGCCTGTCCACTGATTAGAGATTCACTCCATCTCCCAGGCAAAGATAACTGAGCTCTGTCAAATCAAAGCAAGACAGCACCAGACAGCAGGCCTGCTCCCTATCACTCACCTCCACTTGTATAGACCTCCAGCTGGCGGTTGATGTTGGATTTGTCCACCAGAGAGTGCAGCACGTTAAGGACGCTGTGGACATTCCAGATCTTGGGGTTGGAACGAAGGAAATCAATTTCCTCTTCAGACTTCTTGGCTGTCTTGCAGCGGTACTGGCTGAAGGACTGGAACTACAGGAAAAAACAGAGATTCAATGGTGAGAAACTTTCAGTTTGTGAATGATTGGCTAAGTGCACTAAGCTTGCAAGTCGATGACTTAATGCATTAAAATAAGCTACAAGTCACACACACAGAAAAGTTTCATCTGAGATCCCCTGGCAATCAAACCAGCAAATTATACCACTTCTAAAGCACCCGTGGAAAAAACCCACAAACCCTAGGTGGTGCAGAGGGAAAAGACCAGAAGACATAAAAAAGCAGAGGATCCCTTAAACAATCAGGATAGGCAATTAAACACAAAGAGCAAAGAGAATGACCAACTCCTGAGATATGTCTGCATATGCACACATCTTTCTCTATATGTGAACACATCCTTTTTATCCTCAAGCTTGACAAGAGTGCACTTGAGGAATTCCAGGTATTTCTATAGTAAAAGGTTACAGACAAAGGAATCTAAAACCTATAGCACCCAAGATCTCTACTGTTGCTCTCAGAATGGTAAGTGGAAAAATATCTTCTAATGTCATGATCTTAGACCATAGAGCATTTCAAGTGAGGTCAGCAATATCCCAGTGGAAAAGTAAAAGCCCTAATAAGAAAAACAAAATGAAAGTTAAACCTTAGTGCACAATAAAACTAGTTCAAACAAGTATCTTTTTAAAAAGCCTTTGTGATTAGAGCAGATTTCAGTCAGTCCTCTTTATACAAGTCAGGTAGAAATGAAGACAAGCTTAAAAAAAAATTTTAAAAATCCCCAAAGCAGCCAGTGAAACAGAAATCTCAACAGAAGTCCAGGCACTCCCCAAAGAGCTCCCCTTTTTTGTTTCTGCACATTTACAACTACTTTATCTACCCAGTAACATGGGAATAGCTGTGCTCACCAAAGTTTTCTGACCTGCAGTGGTACCCTAGCCATAAAAATCACAGAGGGAGGAAATGGAAAAGCTAGTGTTATTAGAGGAAAGACTACCCCAAAATGGCCCAGTCTTATCAACATATACCTGGTATATGAACTCATCAATTATATCCCAGAGCCACTGGTTGGGTAGTTCCAGAGGAGCAGGGCCATCAGCATCTGCAAAAGAAGAAATTGAATAAATGAGAAGCTTAACACCCGGAGCAAAACCAAAAGGCAGAACCAGAGGAGCAGACAAGTTAAAGAATACAAGAATTTCTCTGAAATGACAGATGCAGCAGCAGATGAATGAAGCTTCCAGACAGGCAGTGATACCTAAGTCCAGCTGCCTCCCCAGCCTTCACTTTTAAAGGACACGAGTGTGTATGGGGTTAATCTCTAGAGCACAACTGCTCAGCATCAGTGAGTCTCAGAAGCAGGGGTTTTTGCACACTGATCTTTTCTCTGAAACAATTCTGGCTGAGAGTCAACAACAGTAACATTTGCTCCCAGGGCAGTTAACAATAAGCAGTTGTAAAACACTGCAAGTTTTCTCTAGCTTACAGCTTCGTTTTGCTTTTTAATAAAGCTAGGTGAAGCAGTTCTCATCTAGACAGCTAAATAAATTTTACTCTTCACAGTATTTCAGAAGGCACTGAAAACCATTTGTTGGTTTTGTGCTTTTAAATGCATGGATGTGAAGTCCTCTTCATTCAACACTCAAGCACATGGAAAGCTCCAAGCCTGTTTCTTCCTATGCTATCTATAAAAAACCATGTTCCCATTCTTCTGACCCTTTTTCCAGCTCTACCCTCTCCATCCACACCTCCCCTCTCCAAAATTCACAAACCAGAAATGAATCACAGCTACTCACTGAGGATGTAGTTGAAGAGACTGCAGTAGTTGTAATAGGATTCAAATCTCTGCTCCAGTGTGGGCCCTCCCTGCAATGAGAAGTCAGCACAGGCTGCTTAGCTTCAAGCATGGCAGGAGCTGAGTTTAGGGGCAGCAGTGTATTGAGGACAGCCCACAGTTAGTCTCAGCTGTAGTGGGTCTGCTTCAGGAACATGAGAGCTAATATCCATCCAGGACACCCCCAAGCAACACCCAGAAAAGTTGGAATTGCATCACTATTGCCCCAAAGAATAGGGCTGACTTTTAACATATGGGGAGCTTCTCCCTCAAATCTCCTGTGGACAAGGAACCTTCCTTGTCCTCTTCTCTGCTGTCGAGGCTTAAAAAGCTTCCTATTAACCTCAGCAGCTTTCCTTTCCTCTCCCATCATGAGAGGACTTAATAAATCAACAATTCTGCCACTCAACAGTATTTCTGAACACTTTGAAAGACCACTAAACACAAGAGGGAATCACACTCTTCCTAGAATCATTTTCCATGTTTCACCTGGAGATATTTCAGGGGAGCCTGAGAACCACCAACTGTACAGAAGCTTAAGAAACTCCGCTGTTAAAGCCTGACTTAGGTTAACAGAGCAGCCTTTTTAAAGTGCCCACTTCTCCACCCTCTGGTGCACAATAAAACTGCAATTATTATTTTGTTAAGTCATGTGTCAGCTTCTTTCCTTAAAGAACTAGGAATTACTGTGATATTTTCACCAACTTCAAATCAGCATTAAAAAAAAAAACAAAACAAAAAACCATGGGGTCTGGTTGTTTAATAGAGTATTATATTACTATTGTATATATACACACATTACATTATATTCTATTCCTTCCACTTCCTTCCCTTGTATCCATTACGGTATCCACAAGAGGTTTCCCTCTCCACAAGGCATACAAATAACACACCTTCCTCTTGTGACACCCCTTCTGCCCCACTTGCTAATCTGAAAAACAAAGAGCCAACGAAACCAATTGATCCAAAGGTCTTGTAATTATAGCTCTATCAAAAAGAAAATGCAACTATACCTCCCAATGCCTCAATCTTCCCTAACACACTAACCATTACATTTCTGTCAGTAACAAACTTTTACACACTACTCTCCTGGAAACTCAGACCAAGTCCTCTGATTCACAGAGGATGCCAGGCAAACCTGCACACTCATTACAACCAAGCTTGAGGACGTAGCTAATGAGCTTCAGAAACACAGTCATGTCTTTCTTGATTTTCAGCACCTGGCAAGCCATTACTAAACTAATGAAAGGCAAGAATTTTTCAGCTTCCTTAAAGCAACTCAATTTACAGCTCATAAGCCCACCCAATTCTGCCTTACAAAAGTTATGGAACTGCTGGCAGCAGCCAATTTGGCAAGTTTTAAGGAAGAAACACTCACGCTGACTTTGGCATAGATGTGCCTATAATACAGCTCCTTGTACAGGATGAGGAAAACAGCGTCTGCAAAAGATGACAAAAATGGGCATTAGCAAGCCACAAGGCCTAGGCAGCTGGGTTTTTCAGACACAGCAGTGGTGGTCCTCCTCCCAGTTATGAAGGGAGATGCAAAAGGATAATGCCTTCAGTTTTAAATTCTTGCCAGGCATCTACTGAAGGAGCCAGAGTGAGCAATGATGAGGGACTCAGGTAGCAGCAACACCACACACTTGCTTGTTCACCTGTCAGAAGTCATTTAGTTCCTTCTCTCATAAACAAAAAAAGAAAGTAAAAGACTTACCATTTCCCACCTGAGGAGCAATGGCCTCAGCCTCTGGCCATGGGGTATTCTTAAAAAACCTTTCTGTCAGCTTTGTCCAGCTGAAAAACAGACACACGTGTTATCAGAAACCATTTCTCATTATGAGAGTACTAGAGCTAGAGATGATAACACAGAGGCCTTGGACTTGATGAAAGCAAATCACCATCACCACCCCCTTTTAGTAACACCAGTGTTGAAGTGATGAATAATAACAACAAACTAGACAACTAAAGTCTTTAATTTATTCCTTAAGTATGGTACAGCTGAATGTATGGTACACATTTCCTTCATAAGGTGAGAGCTATAAGCAGGAATGGGAGTAGGGAACAGACATTTACAATTACTTATCACAGCTTTCTGCTAACTGCCTAGCCAGCACCACTGAGGTTACTTTTTGCTGCCTCCTACCTGTCAGGGACAGGACTAGTATTTTCCTTCTGACAGGTCACAACTCACTGCATTTTAGAGAAAGCCCCTTTTTGGAACTCCAGTAGAAATCGGCCTTTCCTTTCTCAGCCTTACTTTTTAAGAACGGGGTGCACCTTTATACCCGTGACACCTCACCCTTGAGGGCAGGATGGTTTTGTACCTGTTTTCATAGATGTCCTGAATCTCGTACACTTTCTGGTCAATGACATCGCTGGAAACGCGGCTGGCCTGGAGCTCATACACCTTCTGATCAATGAGATCTGACACCGTCTTGTGAAAATACTGAATAAAGTTTTTGATCACTTCGGGGATCACCTGGTAGGTCTGCTGCTCGTACTGCCGCTCGTAGGCCAGGTCTTGCTTCGGATCACCTGCAGGAAAAGAGAAGCGCTCAGGAAACTGCCGCAGGGCCCGCCCCGGGCCTAGAGACCCCCGAGGGCCCAGAGCGGCGGCGGGGCCCAGGCCCGCACTCACCCGTGTGCATATCATAGTCGTTGGAGTAGGCATAGGGGTCGTAGGCGGCCTGCGGAGAAAGAGAGAAGCAGCGAGTCACCGCTAAGGGCCCGGACACAACCCCCCGGCTCCCCCTCCCGCCGCCGCAGGACCCCCGCCCCGCACCTCGTTGTCGTAGTCCTCCCCCGGGTAGGCCATGGCGGCGGCACGGTAGGGAAAGAACCGCGGGCGGAAACGCAGGCCCCGGCACCGAACGGGAGGGAAAGGCCGCGCCCTCCCATTGGTTCAAACAACTGCCTGTCTTCGGTCTGCTGTGCTGCCATAGGCCTGGTGCTGCCTAAGGCCCGCCCTCTAGCTCTGATTGGTTACCGCGCCCGCCCTTCAGCCTCCCTTGGCACCGCCGCCCGCCTCCCCTCGCCCTTCGCCTTCTTCCTTCCCACTCCCCATTGGCTCCACCCGGGGGGATCCGGCTCTTCCGATTGGTCGAGCGGGAGCGAGCCGCCCCGTTGCCATAGCGACGAGCCGCCCCGCCCCTCTCCCCCCTCCCGGCCCGGCCTGGCCCGGCCCGGCCCGTGAGGGGATGGAAGGCGGTAGCGGAGCCGCGGCAGCGCCCGATGGGGCGCCGGAACCAGAACCAGAGCCGGAACCGGGGGCTGGGCTGACGTTGGGGTCTGTTCCGGGCGCTCCCTTGGGCTACCTGCACGTCCTGTGGCAGCGGGAGGAGCCTACGGGCAAGATCCCGGCCCGCCGCCTGCGCAGGGCCGCCCGCATCCACCGCCGGCTGGGGCCCACCGGCAAGGAGAGCCACGGTGAGGGCCTCGGCGGGGTGGATCGGCTCCGCTTTTAGGGAGAGGATAAGGCTTCAGCTTCCCTGTCTGCTTGGGCTCTCTGGAGGGAGGCCGGGTTGGTTCTTGGGAACCATCCTTGCTCCCGCCTGCATCCCTGCGCCCGTCAGGAGCGGGAGGGCCCGTGGCCGGCCTCAGGAGGAGAAAAGGAGAGGGCTTCTGCTTCTCTGCCGCTGGGACTCCTTCTCCTGCTTCGGCCTTCTCTGGGCAGAGCCCGCACCAGCGTGGTTTGCACCCCGAACCTGGGCTTGGGCGCCGAGGTGGGATGTGTGGGTAGGGAAACGCTGCTTTTCTTCTCTGTGCTTTCCACTAATGGCTTTTTTTTTTTTTTTTTGTCCGTAGCTTTGAAAAGGCTGCGTGAAGCTGCCAATAGCAACGACTTGGATACAGGTAAGATTTCTGTCAATCCTACTTTGGCCCTCTTCTTGGAAGGGGAGTTTTGTTGAGGACCTTTATTTCAGTAGAGGAGCACGAGGGTGCAAATGGTTTGCAGGCATGGTGCTTTAGATGCTGCAAATCTAGAAACTGCTTTTCTGGAGCCTTCCTTTTTTTCTTTGAGCAGAGTGAGGCAGAATTTCTTCACGGAGAGGGTGGTCAGGCATTGGAATGGACTTTCCAGGGAAGTAGTGGATTCTCCATCCCTGGAGATATTTAAAAAGAGACTGGATGTGGCACTCAGTGCCATAGTCTAGCAACTGCAGCAGTGGGTCAAGGGTTGGACATGATGATCTCTGAGGTCCCTTCCAACCCAGACAATTCTATGATTCTATGATTCTATGGTTATAATACTTGCTTTTTCACTGTGTCTGGTTTACAGTGTTAGTTTTCCAGCTGCCTCAAGTGAACTCAGAACTGCACTATTCCAGCTTCCTGGGAATGTAACTTTTGTTCAGTGGTTAGCAGCAAGAAAGGAGTGTTTTGGAAGGCTGGAGAAGTTATGATTATCTGAACCATGCCTTGTGTGATGGGACAGTGTAACAGTAGATCACAGTAGGAGCAGTGCTGGACTCTGCCTCTTGCAGTGACTTCAGGGAACATGTGTGGCCCTTCTGTTTTGTAGATCAGATGGGGTTTGATATAAAGTGTCCAGCAGCAGTATTGATGTATATTATCTGTCTGTTGTGATTATTCCTCCTTAGACTATACTGTCCCCTCAGCTGTTCTGGCCTGTTCATCTGGCCATTCTGTGAGCAGAACTAGAAACTGGTTTGACTTGTAGAATCTCCCAGTTTGACAGGGTGGCGGTTTGTCTGGTTTGGCTCCACAATACACCTTGTTTCATGAACTGATGGATAAGGTTCCTCTGTGAGCTGTGTCAGTACAGAAAGGCTTGGCTGCAGTCACCAAGGCAAGAGGAAGAAGGAAAGAATGTGACTTTATGAAAGTCTTTATTTCAGTCCATCTGATGGTTTTACACACCTGTATTTGATAGCTGGGTTCCCCTGCTTACGATCCTGTTGTGTTTTGTGTGCTCTGCAAGCTGAGGAAGTGTCTGATTAATTTATTCTTCACTGACAAATAAAAATCTCTGCTGGTTCCTGTGGTGGCACTGGGTGGGAGAGGTTATGTCATTTCTACTGGCCTTGGGGCAGGACTAGATAAAGTGTCCCCTGTTAATGGTTCTCACTGGTAGCACTGTCAGTTGCCCTGGCTTTCTTCTGGAGTATCAAACATCCCCCATTACGTTACCACCACTTCTGTCTTTTCAGGTCTTCCTTTCACTTCTGTACCAGACTTAAAGCAATAAGGGTGCAGGAAGAAATTCAGATGTGGCTAGAATTTGATCTCTGGAAGCAGAGATGAGTTTTGACTTTCAGTGGTCTGAGCTATCTAGTGTCTTGTCTCCAATACGGGTCAGTCTTGACTACTGCAGGGTATGCTCTTAAAGCTCTCAAAATATAGGAAATCTATCAGTATTTTTAACTGCCACACAATTAGCTTTATTTTAAACACTCAATTACTATATTTTGATAATCTCAAAACAACAGGAGTAATACAGTTGCCCTCACATATGTTGCTGTAGATGCTACTTTTATGTCCCTAATCTTTTCAGCCTTTACTAATCTCTTTGCCTTTGTTATGCCAAATACTGGAGAGTCAGACTAGTTTCCCTTTCCCTGTGTAAGCAGTTTTTTCCTTCTTCTCTGAGAACAGGAGGTATTTCAGGTTACAAAAAGTGCTGGCGGTGGCACTGAAAAAGTATCTGGGTGGAAAAGCAGGGGGAACAAGTGTGGGTAGATGATAATTTGGCTACTTGGGCTGTTCACTAGGTCACTCTAATCCATGGTCTCCTAAGGGTATGTGTGCGCTGCTGCTGGTGGATTGGTGCACTCACCTGACTGCTTCCCAATCAGTAGGCACCATTAGTATGGCAAAACTTAGGGGTTTCAGGTGAATCTAGGGAGTGGCATATTTAAAACATCATGAAGAAGTGTTTTTTTCTCACTGCGTGGAACTGAAACTTCTCACTGGAGGTCCATACTGATGTGAAAAGCTTTGCACAGAAGCACCACGTGACTCTGCAAATCCATGGAGAAAGCCCATTAGCTCAGGGTGCTAATTCTGGCTTGGGGGTGGCTAAGGTGCCTGTGAGAGTTAACCCTGCATCCTTGTCATCTTTCTGCACTCTTCTGTAGGCATTCTTCAGTGCTCACTGGAGCTGGTTCAAGTCCAGTTGACTTGGCAGCTGACAGAACGAGTATCTGCTAGCAGAAAGAGCAGGTAGTGTTACCCCTTTGCTGATCAGGTGCCCCTTCAGCTTATCTCCTTTCTTCTCCTTGGTGTTGTCAGTGCAGCAACTCCTGGAGGATGGGACTGACCCCTGTGCCGCGGATGACAAAGGCCGCACAGCCCTGCACTTTGCCTCCTGCAATGGCAACGATCTCATTGGTGAGTGGGGAAGGGGAGCTCTGTCTTAACAGCTTCTCCGTGCCAGAGATTTTGAAGGGTGCTCTTTATTTTGGTTCAGCACGTGGCAGATATTGCTGTTTTCCATCTGTTTGGTGGCAAAGTTGCCAGCTGCACTCCGGCGGCTCCAAGGCTTACCATGTCCTCCTGCTGAAGGGTGTGCAGCAGCTCCCAGCTCTAGGGCTGTACTGGTGCAGGAGGAAGGGTGTCTTTACTCAAAGTTCTTCCTTTCAGGGGCAGTGGCACTGCCTGGCTTTGTGCCAGGTCCTTTTGCATTGCTCTGCAAACTTCTGACCTCTGTTTCTGGGAGGAATATGGTGAACTGAACAGAAGCATCCCTCAGGCATGGCACTGCATCCCATTTGGGCCTGACCTGTGGGGCAAAAGGAAGGGACTGACAAGGTTCTGTTTCCATGTTTCCAGTGCAACTGCTTCTGGACCATGGGGCTGACCCAAACCAGAGAGACGGGCTGGGAAACACCCCCTTACACTTGGGTAAGTGCCACACAGATGAGTTTTGCATGCAGACAGGTGAGGTGAACACTGCCTTGCTTTTTTTTCCTCTTCACTTTCCTCCTTCCAGTGCATCACAGGATGCATCCCCAGCTTTAAGGACCTAGGAGGGACTCTTTGCATTTCGTTAGCTTCACTCTTTATAAAGGTTTTAGAGCCAGATGTAGAGCAAATCCATTTCCATCCCTCTGCCAGCCCCAAAGAGCATGACATCCATTCCTGAAAGAATATCTGGGTTTGAGCATGAGGCCACCTGTGGCAGTTGGTCTGTTTCTCATGTCAGAGAGCTCTTTGGGAAGTGTCAAGCTCCACACTTGAGCAGAAACTCCTTTGTTGTTTGCTAGTACCTCTGAGCTCTCTGTCCTGTGTTTTCCCTCCCCAGCTGCCTGCACGAACCACGTTCCTGTCATCACCACGCTGCTGCGCGGAGGTAACATTTCCTGTGTAACAGTTGCAGCCTCTCCCTTTCCTGCCCTGCCCCTCTTGATACTCCCCAGGAACACTAAGTTCTTGAAGACAGCCCTCACTTTCTGTCCTTGCTCATGCCTCTTGCAGGGGCCAGAGTTGATGCCCTGGACCGAGCTGGTAGGACCCCTCTGCACCTCGCTAAATCAAAGCTAAACATCCTCCAGGAAGGACTCTCCCACAGCCTGGAGGCTGTACGCCTTGAAGTGAAACAGGTAAAAGAAACAACCCTGTGTTCTGGCGAGGTGGTGCAGCTCCCAGCAATCTCCTGAACTTTTTATTTAAAGACCTGTCTGCAGGCTCTTAGGTTCTCTGGGGAGAATTTGGCTTTTTTTCCCAATTGTTTTCAGAGACCTTCCTTTTTCGCAGCTGCTCTTCTGAATTTTTGCAGCACCCCGCTTAGCTCTGGTAGGACAAGGATACATTGAATGTCTTTATCTGGCAGGCTGTATGGAGCACTCTCTTCAACCACTGTGTAAGACAGATGCCTTGTAGCAGGCAGGAGAGGGGCCATGGGATGGGGCTGTAGCCATGACATACACATTCCAGCAGGAATTCTGCATTCCTAGCACAGTCTACCCTGCTCCTGTATGTGGAGGCATGGGATAGGAAAGCAGTCACAGGGCTGCATCACAAATGCACAAGGTGTGAGCCTTGCTTCAGAAGCAATACAGGAGCCACAAGGGTTTTCATCCTCGATGCACAAGCAGATCCTGCTGGAGTGGGCGGTCCCTGCTCCTCACAGTGAGGGAAAGTAGCTGGCTCAGAGTTTTCAGGGCTGGACCTTGTGCTTCTTCAGCTGGATCTGTCTCTCTTCCCTTAAATTAGGCATGGGGATCACGACTAGTCTGTCTGTGGCTGACCAACACCTCTGGGCTCTGATGCCACCATTAGTGCCCTCTGGGTGCTTTGCACGTGTTCCTGTGGGTCATGTACTCTGCTGTGTAGGCAGCACCAAGGCTGGGCTTAGCAATGCACTTGTAACTTAATTGTTCCTGTAAAAACAATCCAGTCTGCAGCTGCTGTCTGATTTCTGTGTCTTTATGCCCATGGGTTTCAGATTATCCAGATGTTGCGGGAATACCTGGAGCGTCTGGGGAGGCATGAGCAGAAGGAGCAGCTGGATGACCTCTGCTCCAGGTTACAGATGACTAGCACCAAGGAACAGGTAGGCAGTGTTGAGCTACTGTGACTCACCTGCTTGTGGTGACTTCTGTGTTCAGGAGAGTACAACTGCATGAGCAAGGTGACATTGAAGACATGGTTATGGGAAGGCCTCTGCTTGTAGTAGGTAAAGGGGGCAAATTATGTGGTGGCTCGCCGTGGTCTTTTGGGTTGGAATTCAAAATGCAGAAAGCATCACTGTGCCTGGCAGCTCAGCAGAGGAGAAGATCAGATGGGCTGAAGGCCATCACGTATCTTAAGGCCAGGATCAGCACAACCACAAAGGGCTGCAGGGCCAGTTTGGGTTTGCTTTTTTTTGGTTGGTTGGTTTTGGTTGGTTTTTTCCCCTACAAAATATTTGCCATAATATACAGGCTTAGAGGAAACAGCCTGTATACTATGGTTGAATGCTGGGTAATGCATCAACATGCTTCTGTTTTAAGGAATGGCTAAATAACATGAGGTGGAGGACAACGGGTTGGGGAGAGGCTCTCATGACCTTAAGTTAGGACCTGTGTGACTGTGAGGACAGGAGCCCTCCGATGTGACTGTGGGACCTAAGGGATCTTGGAGGGTATGCTCAGCATGGGCATTACTGGCAGTCCTGGTGCAAGGGGGACTTGTCACAATCCCTCTGCTGACTGGGGGTTTCTTCTGTGATGGTGGTCAGTTGCACAACTGCATTCCTCAGACTAATGGCCAGCTGTATTTTTCTGTCAGGTTGACGAAGTTACAGACCTCCTGGCCAGCTTCACATCGCTCAGCCTGCAGATGCAGATGGAGAAGAGGTAATGGGCTTCCAAATCATCTTCCTGATGCACCCTGAGAAGACTTGGAAAAGGAGGAAGCTGAA
The DNA here is from genome assembly GCA_023637945.1 of Phaethornis superciliosus. NCBI lineage: Eukaryota > Metazoa > Chordata > Aves > Apodiformes > Trochilidae > Phaethornis > Phaethornis superciliosus. The sequence continues at coordinate 59,483,847 of JAJQWJ010000001.1, read as the reverse complement.
GCTTGCTTCCCACATCGCTGAATACACATTGCTGCCAGCGGCCATTCCTGCCAGATCCACTCTCCCATGGTGCTCAGACTTCCTGTGGGTTCTGCCACAGCTGCCTTATAGGAAGGCAGTGGGCTTTGGACAACAGAGGCAGCAGTGCTGCAGCTGAGACTCTTGGAAAAAAAGATTTGCGCCTTTTTATTAGATGAGCTGGCACTGAATAGGATACCCCTTCCTGAGACATTCTGTTTTCTCCTAAGCTGAAGCTTGATGTAAGTGATGGCTGAAGCCATGTGCAGTCACCAGCATTGATGAGTGCCCCTCAGCAGTTGGGCAACATCACAGAAGTGTTTGGAACTGGCACCTTTTGCCACCTCTATGGTACTCGTTTGTACAGGGGAGAAAGTGGATGCACTGGACAGCAGAAGACTTTGTGCTGTGAGAAGAACATGCACCTAATTCTTCATGCTAACAGCTGAGCAAACATACTGCCTTGAGAAACATGCACCAAGGCTTAATCCTAACCCTCCCCAGAGCCTGCGGTCAGAGAATCTGTTTGGTTACAAATGGGATACAAAGCTTTTAATCACTAGACTAACAGCTTTTGTTGGCCCCGTTTTATAAATCACTGCTGCAAGCTGGTGCTAAAATACTACAGTGAAACACTTGCAAAAAATACCCAGATGGCTAGCTAGCAGGTCAGAGCTGCCCCGATGCAAGAATAAGGTTTGGGGGGTGGGGTGATTTAATCCTAGTGCATTTTGAGGCAGACATCTACATCTTGCAAAAAAACCCCACCATAGCTGTTTTTTTATTGCTGTCAGCCTTGGGCAAGAGGTCCAGTTACAAGAGGAGGGCTCGTGCTGCCCCAGCAGCAACCAAACCCGGAGCTGATCCGTGCTTTTTCTTGCTTATCACGGAGAGGTGCTGCTTCGAGACCTTGAATGCAGCGTTAGGAACAAATTCTGACCTCTGCTGGGAGGCTGAAGTGATGCAGCTATGAGGGATGCAGGGAATTGCTCTTGCTGCTCTCTTGCTTCTGCCCATCTGTGATTAGTAACTAAGATGTAAATAGCTTTGGTTTTGAGCAGGGATCCATGAAATCTTGTCAGTAGGGCACTACCAGCAGCAGGGTGACAAGAAGATGCCCAATATTAGTCTGAGTTCCTACCTAAATGAGATAGTAGGCTGGTAGCAATACCCACCCCACAGCTTGGGAATCACTGGTTTGAAAGTGTTCGTTCTTAGGATTCAGTTCAACCATACAACAGCCACAGTCTGGAGCATTCTTCAGGGATCTTCGGCTCAGCAGCTTCTTTCACATCTGGCCTCTTGTCCAGGAAGAGGCTGGGAAGACCTTCATGTTCAAAGCTGAGACACAGAAATATTTGTGGCCTTTTGGTTGGTTCATCCATGGGGTGCTGGAGGCCATGACTGGGACTGTTGGTTTCCTGGTTCAGCTGGAGCTGTCTCTGTGAATACTGATGGGAAGGATAACAGAGGGGGTAGGAGACAATCTGATCTTTTTTCTATGTTGAACTTCAATAAAGTCCTGTCAGCCTTTTCAGTCTCCTCAGCCAAGTTTTCTCTTTTTTCAGAGTGGCCCATTCTTCGTTCTTTACTTATGTTCCAGGCCCCAGTCACAGCACCAGAGTTGGTAACTGCTGCTCTCACAGCTGGTACTGAGATTAGAAGTGACAACATGAAGTTGTTTGAATTCAAACACTGGTCTGTTTGCAGATTGAAGTGCATGGCTGCTGACTGACCTTTTGATCTTGACTCCTACAGCCAAGATATCCCTTTTTCTAAAAATCTGGTTTGTTGCTGTGAAACAGTACAAAGGGATGAAAGAGAATCTCAGTGGGATTGCTTCAAGCTGGAAGAAAGGATGTTTTGCAAAGAGGAAAAGCAGCCTTGCCCAGTCTGCACTGCTACTTAAATAGGGAGTTGTTAGGGAGAAGGCAGCTGAACTCATGCCTTGTCCCATGCCAGGTAATATGGCTGTGCTGTGAAAAGGCAGCAAAGGGATGAGGGGCTGGGAAGGGACATCTCCTGGGCAGGGCAGGGAGTTTCCAGAGTGGTCTGTATGAGGAGCTGGTAACTTTTGTGTCCAGTCTCTACTTTTCTTGCTTCTTCCCTTCTTCACAGCCTAGTCTTGGTATCCACGTCACTCAGATGTCACTGCTTCTACACTCAATGGCCTTGTTGCTGAGGAGACCATTAAGGTCCCCTAAGAGCAGGTGGATGAAATGCTCTTTAGGGCTGCAGCTGCCTTAGTTGCTGATATTGTCTGCTAACTAGACACAGCTTGGAAGCTTTCCTTAAAACCAGGAATACACTTAGCTGGGACTCAGAACAAAGCTTTTAGCCTGAGCACACATGATGATGATGTTGTCCACAGCTCTTCAGGCCTTTGTGTTGCCTGGCGGTGGAGTTTTCATGATTGTGTCTGACTGTAAGCTCGGGGTGGAAAGGTGTGGGTGCTGCAGCCAGCCAGGAGTGTTCATCTTTCCTCTTCATAGAATCATAGAATCATAGAATTAGCCGGGTTGGAAGGGACCTCAGAGATCATCAAGTCCAACCCTTGACCCACCGGAGCACAGTTGCTAGACCATGGCACTGAGTGTCACATCCAGTCTTTTTTTAAATGTCTCCAGGGACGGAGAATCTACCACCTCACTGGGCAGACCATTCCATTGCCTGATCACCCTCTCCGTGAAGAAATTCTTTCTAATATCCAACCTAAATCTCCCCTGACACAACTTAAGACTGTGTCCTCTTGTTTTGTTGAAAGTCATCTGGGAAAATAGTCCAACTCCCACCTCGCTACAGCCTCCTTTCAGGTAGTTGTAGAGAGCAATGAGGTCTCCCCTGAGCCTCCTCTTCTTCAGGCTGAACAGCCCCAGCTCTCTCAGTCTCTCTTCATAGGGCCTGTGCTCGAGTCCCTTCACCAGCCTGGTTGCCCTCCTTTGGACCTGCTCCAGGACCTCGACATCCTTCTTAAACTGAGGGGCCCAGAACTGGACACAGTACTCGAGGTGTGAGTACTCGAGTACTCTTGCAGCACTGTTGCCTCCATGGGAGGTGAGGAAGCACTGACAGTCCCATGGTGACTGGCACAGTGAGCTGAGAGAAATAAAAGGAGCAGGTTTATAGGAAGTTTTGCCACCTCTTTAGCAATAATACCAGATAAGAAAGAGAAAGGGGATCTGTTTTTCAGAAAAGCATTACATAGGGATCACTGCAGTCAGTTCTGCTTTCCTGCCTCAGGGTTGAAGCACTGGGCTGCTGAGACCAATGCCACGTGTTTGGCACTGGGCTGAGAAAAGTTTTAGGGTTTTTTGTGTCAGCTGGTCATGCCAAAGCCATGCTCAGCTGCTGTATCTTGAAAGAGAGTTGCCTGCTGGGGAGGGAAAACAGGAAAGAAAAGGTTCCAGGAGAGGAGGAGAGGGTGCTTCATGCTGTGCTCAGAGCAGTTCACTGGCACTGTCTGTTTTTTCTGCTGCTCCTAGCCTTGGGTCTTCAGCCTCTCCCAGCACCTTTTTCCCCTGCCCTTGCACCCTGGGCCACAGATTTCCCTGCAAAGCCCATGAGTGCGAGGCTGGTGGCAGCTTTCTGCATCTCCCAGAGGTGTCTGCTGCAGCAGTGGACAATAAAAACAACAGCACAGGTTTCCCTCTGCTATTTATTTTGACATTAAACTCAGTCCAACCTCCTTATTTTGCTTGTGCTGCACCACCAAACACACCTCGGGCCCATGAGGTCAACCAGGATTTGACCTAAGGCTTTGTTTCCCCCTCTCTGCTGTCTGACCTCCAGAGGTGCTTCATTTCCCCTGCTTGTTCAGAGCACAGCTCTGCAGTGAGGTGCCGAATCCCCAGGCACTGAATGCAGCAACAACCTGCCCTCCTCTGCAGCCTCTGCAACCAAAACCAGCCAGGTTGGGGGTCTGGCTCATCCAAGCACGGGAAAACTGAAAACTTTCTTGTGTCTCACTGAGGCCCACCAGCAGAAGAAACCAGCTCCGAACAAAACCTCCCAACAAAGCTGCATGGATGTTATTAAGCAAAAGGCCTTCCTCTGAAGTGGCCACTCACCCATCTGAGCAAATGCAAAGCGTGCACGCTGCAGTATGTGCAGACATCAAGAATCTATTCAACTCTTCAGCAGCTTAAATAATTAAACTCCAGGGTATCACGCTAACAACTGAACACCATTAATTCCTTCACCTTTGCCTTTCCAGCAGATTCCAAATACATTGCTGTGTTTATTTGTGCTGCTAAAGAAGCACCATGAAGCACCTCTGGCAAATCTCCTACCCTTTCATCTGCTTCCTCCGCTCACTCTGTGAGCAAGATAGATCTTTTCCATCATGGAAGGGTGCTTGCTGAAAGATGCCTTATTCATGCACTGTGCCTGCCAGTGTGGGAGAGCAGCCTGGGGCAGCTCAGGGCCCATGGGGCAACGAGGTAGAAGAGCCAGCAATTTTGGTTAGGAAGATGTTAAAGGAGATTTGGCAACCTGCAATCCTCTGGCTTTTCTGAAGGCTCTGTGAGGGGAAGAGAGCTCATGATTATTTGAAGAATTAAAATAATCAGCTGGCAATCTGCTAAGGCTGGTCATGGATTAGGAACCAGCAGCTAAACCCAAAAGCAAATAAGCAGCATTGCCTGAATCTTGCATAAATGTTTTATGTTCTGACCACCCCGTCATACTGTTACTTCTCTGCTTGTGAGCTGGCAAGGCTGTCCTGCCCCAAGCTGCCTTTTCATGGCTTTCCTGGCTGCTTGCAGGGTGTCTGCTCAAGGTCCTGGTCCCACGAGTGCAAAGGGGAAACACGGGCAGGATTTGAACCTGTTGCTCTGCCAGGGAAACAGCCATCCTTTTAACAGCTTTCCATCTCCCCTAGCTCCATGTGTCTGCAGACAGGGAAACCCCACCAGCAGGGCTGCCAGATTTGCACACAGGGGTGTAAGCAGGGTGAGCTTCTCAGCACCTGGATCTGACAACTCCCAGGAGTGTTGGGCTGGTGGAATATGCTCTGGGGAGATGCCAGGCACCAAAACCAGCACATAGCTGGTAGGACGAGGTTTCTCTGCAGAGGGTAACTATGCCTGGCTGGCAGGGGAGCTGGTGCTGACCATGAGATGCAAAGCCCCAGCCTGCTCTCACTTCTCCTGTTCCTCTTGCTCCGTGCCAGCATGCGACACGGTTGCATTCAGCTGATGTGGCAGACCAGCCTCTGTAGGGTTAAAGCTGGGTTGTCAGCCTAAGTGATGACAAGTAGGAAAAGAAAATATAAGCCAGGAGCCACTAATTAAGGTGAGAAACTGGGAGAAGAGACTGCAGAAAGATAATCAGTCTGGGAGGAGAGGCTGCACGGAAAACAGCAGTCAAGATCCTTCAGCTTTAATTAAATCCATCTCTGCATCAAGGACATGACACCTGTTCTTCACCTCTACCTTTGAGCTGTGAAACCACTTGGATCATGTATGCTGTTACTGGGCAGACAGGAATTCCCTTCTGGCCACAGAGCCTCCCTGAGCCAGGCTCAGCATCTGTCCTTCCCGCTCATGTGCTCTCCAAAACCAGGGCTTAACACCAGGCAGAGCTTAGAGATGGGAACAGGGGCTTGTGGATACTTGCTGTGCTAAATGCAGCTTTTCCCTCAGGTTTTCACATTGTCTTGTCAGTCCTGTTTCATTTAGGCTTCGCCACAGCATACAGCAGTCAGGCCTGACCTGACCTAATCCCTTTGCAAGCCAGGACCAGGAGGAGCAGGATCAGGGGTGCACAACAGCCTGGCTGCACATGGGCAAGAACAGGCAGCATCGGGCTATGCCACATCACTGCTCCTGACCACTGTTCCCTTCTCCCTCTGATGTTTTGGGCTCTGAAGTGGGGACTGACTCCCAGAAACAATGCAGATAATCCTGTTACCTGGTGGCTGTCTTTGGCCCCACAGGAGCTGGCCAGTAGCCACTGCAGGCAAAGGATGACTGCAGGACTAGCCATTCCAGAAAGGTGGGCAGAGCACGCTGGACACATTGCCAGAAGGCACTGGCTGCAGAGGAGCCTGAGAAATCAGAAACAGGGAAAGGACATGAGGGAGGCTCGAGGTGCAGAGAGCAACGTCAGGCACTTGAAGGGAAAAAGAAAAATAATTCCCCAGCACAGTGCTTCTGCTGGCCTCTGCATGGGGGAAGGGGTGTCCTTGGAGCTGAGCACTAGTGATTCATGCAACTGCATCAGAAAGAGTTGAAAATACAATGTTGCCTGGGAGTTTTAAGAGCGGGTAGGGCAAAGTAATAAGGGAAGATTTACGCAAGCAGAATCAGGGGACAGGAAAAAAAGTAAGAGGTAGCTTGTGGCTCTGCTCATGCTCAGCACATCTTCGCAAGCCTCTTGTTGCCTGGTGGTCCCCCAGTCCCACTGCACAATTCTTGCACACTGAGAGCATCAGAAGGCAGGTATGGCACCAAAACCCTTTTGCTTTGGATGCAGCCCCAGCTGCCTTGCCAAGGTGCCACCATGCACATGGAGAAGTAAGGACACCAGAGGCTTCTGCAGCCAGTGTGGAGCTCAGGACACCACTGATGGAGCTATGCAGCCTCCAACAGCTTTTGCATGCTCATCTTGGCAATCAGCTCCCACTGGTCAGTGGACTGCCAGGAAATGTCTCCTCTCTGCTATGTGGGGCTCCTCGGCATTAGCTCTCTCCCTGTTTTAATTAGCTAGAAAGTGAGAGGTGTGGTCCCTGCAGATTTCCAGGCTATGGAGACTGCTGTAGCATCCAGTCCTTGTGTCTCTGCCAGGAAAGTCAGCCTGTAGGCCTTTGCCAGGAGGGATGCATCCATGCACACACCAGCTGTGAGGTGGAGTGGGAGCAGCAAACTGCTGTGGAAGGAGAATCATCTGCCCTGTTCAGGGAAAAGGTGTTCACTCTGAAACCTACTGCTACCATGACAATTTGTCACTGTTTCCCAGCTTCAGTGTAGAAGTCTGGAGTGTCCCACAATGTCCCTGCTTTCACTTAACCCCCTCTGCCAAGCTTCCCCTTCCTCACTGCTGTTAGGGCATTGTGGGTGAAGATCTGTTTCATGTTGAGTTACACACTCTGGAGTCACACAGCACTAATTAAATGGCAGATGTAATTAAGGAAAAGGAAGGCTGTTGCAATCCTGTAAAGCTTGCTGTAAATATTGAGCTGGGGCAGCGGCTGGTCTGATGATTTGCAGCCAAGGTGCTCAGTTCTGGTTGCAGGATCATGGAGGAGATTGCTGAGAAACTCTGTGGGACTTGAGCTTTAAGAGGTGTGAGTGAGAACGTTCTCCCTTTTGCTGCTAATGGAAAACCATCTCAGTGTGGGCCAGATGATCCTGGCCTCTCCTGGAGGAAAGCAAAGCCCCTGGGATATGGTCAGGAAGTGTGACACTAAGAGATTTCTCCCTTGCCTGTCACCATTGAGGTTCTTCCATAGGCTGGTGCCTTTCTCTGCCTAAAGGCTTGCCTGGCCAGCAAAATCAGTCCCTTTTACCCCCCTAGGTCTCTCAGGTGACTTATCTGTGTGCCTTTCCTAGGGCTTCTTACTGACCTTGTCCTACAGCATCATCAAAACTCCCAAGCCATAGGACTGAGGCTCAAAAGGCTATGACCTCTGTGGTTTTCTGGGCTTCTCTGGCAGTCTGATGATGCAGAAAAATGCTGAAGAAAGCTGCCGGGGTCCATCACAGCTGAGTGATGCTCACCCAGCTCCAGAGCTGCATGACACTGCTGGGGTGGGGAGAAGGTTCTTGCCAGAATGTGGGTTCTCTGCCATCAAATTGCTTCCCACCTCCCTCAGGCCACCTTGTCCTCCCTTCTGCTCTCTGTTTCTCACCCCTCACTTCACCCTGCCTTCTTACTGCCATCTTCTGTCCTTGTGGATGGCTCCTGCCACATATTTATCACTTATATTGTCCCCTATTTGTCCTCTCAGCATCCCTCCTTTTCCCTCTCTGCTTCTATCCCTCCCTCTCCAGTGACTTTCTCTTGAATGCCAGTGGTGCTGAATCCATCTTAAAACCCTTGGTTTTGCTTCTTACTATTCTTCTGTGTCTGCAAAATGAAATAAAACGAATTACACCCTGCTAGGGACTTGGGAGCACCAGTCTGTGGTCAGGCTGCTCCTACAGCCTCCACCACCTCCAGCCCAAACTGCAGAGCCCCACACCAGGCAGAGGTTCTATCCAGAACACAGCAAAAGCAGCAGGTGAAGGAAATTACTGGGGTTTATTCAGGTCAAGCAGAGGGAAAATTCCAGGACCTTCTCGTGAATGTGGTTTTTGTCCCACCACATAGTTCCTGTGGCAGTTCCCATCCTCCCTGTGGTCAGGCTGGGGGAAGTGGTGCATGGCCCCCCAGCAAGATGTTGTTGAGGTGCTACCACAGCCAAAGATTCCTCCAGGGCTGCTGGGGGCAGCAGAGACAGAACAGGGGAAAATCTTACTCCCAGGCAGACATGGGTCCCACAGCAATCCCACAGCAGTGGCTATCTTGGACCATGTCCCAATCTACTGAGCTGTCTTGGTACCATGCTCTCCTGGAAGCCCTCTCCATTAGGTAGAAAGGGGCACTGAGGAGCTAGAACTGACCTAGGTGCTCATACGTCTATTTCTTTCTCCTTCACCTCACTGCAGCTCCAGTTGGCTGCTCATTTTGCAGCTTAGCTACTTTTGCTTTGGTGATAGCCATCAATTCACCCACAATCATCACCATCATGTGGAAAAAATAACTGGCCCCACACACATGGGGCTAACATCAATGAATAATGTTGCTGCTCAGAGGGCAACAGGTCCTTCATTCCCAGAAGGAAGGGGTGAAACTGCAAGTAGCAAGCAAAGATCACAGGGATGGCAGCAGTCCCTCAGGAATTTGTGAAAGGCAAACAGAAAGTAAGCAGAGGGGCAGACTGTGTGCAACAGTGTGGTGAAAGGAGGAGTTACCAGGTTTGTTTAGGAAGAACTGGGGATAGCTATCAGGAAATATTTCTGAATTGAAAAAGTCATTAGGAACTGTCCTGCAGGATCTGCTTACAAGAGCTAAAGCCAGGTAGGACAGAGCTCCAGGAAACATTCTCCAGTGAGTACTTCTGGTGTGGCAGGGTGGAGGGAGAAGACTGGAGAGATGTTTTTGTCTTCCTTGAACTTCAGAAAAGCCACAGGTTTAGAGGGGAGGCACACAGAGCCACAGTCAGCACATGAGGTTTTCTTTTCTCCACCTTACATGGCACAATTCATTTGAATATGACTGGTGACTGCTGCAGAGTTTGCATCATCAAGCTGCTGTCACAGATGGCTGATTTCCTTGCACGTGAGACAGGCTGGAAAAGGCCCTCTGATCTGGATGCAGGGGCTGGCAAACAGCATGGAGCTGGACTAGGGCTGCCCCTGGACTGTAGGAAAAGAAAGACATATGGGCAGGAAACAGTTTTTCACCACCTGGGGATGGGCCAGCACCCCAGCCCTGCCAGAGAAAGAGGCTGCCAGCTATTCTGTTCATTCTCAAGTCCTCTTGCACTCCATCCACCCTTCCCACCTCTGATGTGCCCTTAACAGAATGGATTTCCTGCCAGGATGCTTTCACTTTGGTTGCCTCCCGCTTAAGAACTCCAAGATGCTGCATGAAATTAGCAAGTTAGGATGCTGGGAAATCGAGGCCTTAAAACCTTTTGCAGGAATGCCAGCCAGGCCACCTGGCACCACACTGACATGTTCCTCCACTTGGCATCCAGATGGGTGGATTTTGCTGTTCCTAGATGAATGCTGCGGGCCAGTGAGGGAAGGTGAGTGAGGACAATTGGTTACCAAGACCCCTCAGGAGCTTTCAAGGGCTCTGCTGCATCCTTTCCCCTTTGCCCCGCATTATTCTACCTGTTTGGGAATGGAGTGGTTACTCACAGGCTGGAAAACATTTGTAATGAACAGTGAGGAACTCCTGAGTTCCTCCTGCAGGGGTCATGGGTATGGGATGGCCAGCTGCTGCCAAACTTTCCTCTTCCAACAGCTCCTTCTGAACAAAGACCATGGCATCTTGTACCTGGTGAGTCCGTGCTCTGGCATCATGACTGGCACCTTCAGGGTCCCTCTTCCTGGTGCTCCCCTCTGGGACCTCAGTGTTGCCTCCATAGAAACCTCTGGTGCTGTTGGTGAAACCTTTGCTTGTGTTGACCACGTGGACTTTCTTCCCAACTCTCTTCTTCTTCCCGGTCTTGTTCTTGAAGAAGAGGCAGGTGAAGACCTGCTTGAAACGCTTGCGGAAATGCTTGGAGATGAGGGCGTAGACAATGGGGTTGAGGCAGGAATTAGCATATGAAAGACAGTGGGAAGCCAGGCGGCAGGCATAAGTGGCTCTATTGAAGGGGAAGTGGCCAAACCAGAAGCACAGGATGACCAGGTGGTGAGGCAGCCAGCAAAGGCAGAACAAGATGGCCACAGCCACAATCATCTTAGTGACCTTACACTTGGCCTTCCTCGACTCTGAGATCCTTTCTATGGGGTCTACGGAGGTCCACAGGAACTTGATGGTCCTGGCATATGCCAGGCTCACCACAGTCACGGGCAGGAGGTATCCAAAGACAAATGTCAGAATATCCAGAATCTTTCGGCGCTGGTCCTCCCAGATGGGGACACAGATGGGCACCCCATGGTAATGGACTATCTGGTAGTAACTGAGGTAAGGCCCTGCGAAGAGCAGAGACAGAGACCAGATCACTACAATGGCCACTCCTGCTTTTCGTGAGGTGCGGAGATCTCGGGACTTCAGTGGGTAGCGAATTGCCAGGTACCTGGAGGAAAGAGGAAAGAGAAGGAGAGCCCAAACACAGTGTGGGTGAGATGACATATTTATCCTGCCCTCTGTGCAGCCCTTCCCATGCAGCCACTCGTCTCTCCCCCTTCCTGCTCACGGTCATCCCAACACAAGGTCTGAGATCTCTGTCAGCCACCCTACTATGCCAGCTCAGGAAGGGCAAGCAGTGTGCCTCTTGTACCAGGGAAGAGAAGGACAGGAGCAGGGCCCAGAAGGCTCCCTCTTTCTGCCCTGGTGCATTGATGCTCTGGGGCTTTGCCATTCTTGGTTTTGCATGGTGGACACAAAGCCTCAATATATGCTTCCACTCCTCCTTCCCAAGGGAGGGTTGGTAACCAAGCCAAGGGCTTGGCTTGGTGCTGGGCAAGGACACAGCAAGGTAGGGAGGCTGGGGAGCACAGCAAGGTGGGGAGGCTGGCTTTGCTGTCCCTGCCTCTGGGAAGACCCTACCTACTTCTAACAGGACACGCATCAGGGTAAGGACTGTCCTTTCTCCCTCCTCTTAGCTCGAGGGTGGCAAATATGTTGTCTCTGAGCTGAGAGACTCAAAGGGTAAGGGACACTTGCCTGTCGACGGAGACAGCAGCCAGGGTAAAGCTGCTGGCATACATGGTGAGGTAGATCAGGAAATGCACGGCCTTACAGGCAAAGGCCCCAAAGAGCCACCCATCCAGGGTGTAAATGGTGGCCTGGAAGGGAACGCAGCAGATGATGAAGCAGAGGTCAGCCATGGCCAGGTTAAGGATGAAGAGGTTGGTGGTGTTGTACTTGACTTGGCCATCCCGCAGCAGCACGGCCAGCACCAGCCCATTCCCCATAGTGCCCAGGAGGAAAATGAGGGAGAAGATGATGGGTACGATAATCCCTGCGGCTCGTAACTCCGGGCTGTCAGAGGAGGCATTCCAGCCTCCTGGCATCTCCCCATCTGACTGCAGGGACCTGCCTGGGGAAAAAGGGAGACATGTGCGTGGCCATGGGCAAGTGGACGCTGCTCAGCTTTGATCACAGCACCCACCAAGAGCTCTGGCCCTAAGGTGCCTGATCCTAGGCTTTGTCTGACACTTACATTTCTCCCAGAGACTGCAGTCCCAACCAGCTCATTCAATGATGACATCAAGATCCTGTCATTCTGTTGGGATAAGCCAGCCCACATCTGCCTGGCTCCAGTGGAGCCAAAGCCCCTTTCCTCCTGCCTGTATTCATGTCCCTACCCCAGTACTTTCTGTGCTCACAGCCCCCTGAAGGACGCCCTGCCCTGCCTCCTGACCTCTCCTACATTTCTCCTACAATCACAAAGCTGCTGAATCTCTTGAGATTGCTTGCTTTGTCAAGCCTACATCTTGGCTGGTGTTCAACAGGGTTCAGCTATGAGGCCATGGGGAAGGGGGGCTCCTGTGGGCTGTAAGCAGTCCTGGCATCCTCATCACAGGGCTGTGCCACCTCTAGCAGCAGGAACCTGATGCCTGGATGATACCCCCACAGCAGTAGCAGCCTACCACATTCTCAAACCAAAGGAGAACCTCCAGCTCATACCACTTCTACCCCAGAGCTAGGTACCCCTTTTTCACGGTGCAGTAGTTATGCTCCACAGAAAAGAGGTGGCTAAGGGAACCTCTTCCTGTTGCTGAGAGGTGCTCATGGGTTGGATGGTAGCAGCTAGGAGAGGATGGAGGGGCAACCTCAGAGCTGCGTGGAACACAAAATTATGATTATTGTGAAGGAGATTATTATTTCCACAGCTCAAGGTATTGTGATTTGATGCAAAACTTCCTCCAGCCCCAAGTAACACTGTGGTAGGCAGGGAGCACCAACAGCCTATCTCCTAATGAGCCTTCCCTATGTTGTGCTGTCATAAGAACAAATTGTCCTTCATTGAGCAACAACAAGAGGGAAAGGCACTGTTATCTAGCAACTGCTGACACACAGTTAACTCTTTTTTGGGTCTTGCAAGCTCTTTTGCCCCATGCTCCCCCACCCCTCAGCTCACACTGCTTCTCAGCATCCTCTCCATCTCCCACCAAAAGGTTGTCCCTGCCTCTCTGGCTCTGTGGTCCCCTCTGTCCTCCTGGTAACTATCTGGCTCCTCCATCTGGCCCCGTGGGATCTCCTCACTGGAGCTGAGGTCCAGGTCACTCTCTGGGCAGTCACTGACATGTAGCCAGTGGGGCTGCTCTAGGTACAGTCATGTCCCTGCTCGGGGAGCCCAAAGCCACCCCTTGCTTGGGAAGCTGTCACTCACCTCTGAGAGGAAGGGCCTGCAGCTTTGATATTTGCTTGGAGGAGATCTCTGGTCCAGCAGAGGAGTGGTGGTGAGGAGCTTGTGACCGCTGAGGAGTTCTGGCATCCAGTGGCATCCAGACAATGCTGTCACCCCTGCTCAGTGTTCCACTGCCTCACCGTGCTCACCTCCAGCTCTGCTCTCCCTTCTCCTGGCTCCCACGCCTGTCTCTTTCCTTCTGGAGCTCCTCTGCTCTCTCTCTCTCTGTCTCCCCCTTTTCCCTCCCTCTGCTCTTGCTGCTGATCCATTGATCTCTGGTTGGTTTTTTTTCCCCTCTCCCTGAGGTTGGGTTTGGAGTTAACTCCTCTCTGCCCAGCTTTTCTGTGGGCTCAGCTGCTTCCCCGCTCCAGCGGTGAGGGGGCAGTGGCAAAGAAGCCTCCTGCTCTTCAGTGGGAGAGGGAGGATGGAGGGGGCCAGGGTTCCAGAACCCCAGCAGGCTCTGTGTATACCCCTCAGTGTTAGGTGTTTGGGATGTGTCACTCAACACCTCCAGGGAACAAAAATATTCTTCCATGGTGAGTCTCAACCCTGCCTTGTCTTTGGAATATGGGTCTAAACCCTCCGAAGCACACACAATTAATTGCTGTTCCTAGGTGTTATTAATCATTAGTAGCACGGCACAGAGCGGGCTGAGCCTTTGGCCCAGTGTCTGACTCAGAGACAGAGGGGAAAGCACGTTGTGGTTTCCAACCAGCCCAAATCTGCCCTTCACCAGGACTGCAGCATGGGGGTGGGAGGACAAGCCACCCAGGGAGGCCATCTCCAGAGTTTCAGCCCCATCACCACTTCCCAGGACAACACGCCTGCTGGCTCATGTGTGGAGGGGCAACAGTGGCCCACGCAGCCCTCCTGCCACCCCCACTCACCCCAGCACATCCACCCCCATGGCAGGACCTGTACCCTACAGACCTCCAGGTGCAGCAGGGCCAAATGGGGCTCAGTGATCCTTTCCAAACAAGACCCCAAGGCCACCAGCTCCCCTTCACTGGGAAGGTTCTTAACACCTCCCACCCAAGTAAGATGTGGAGGAGGAAGCACCAGCCCCTTCCCCTCCATGGCATCCCCAGATGTCCCCATCCCGGGCACCCCTTGTCCTGGTGGGAGGGTCTGTGTGTCCTCTGCTCCTTGCCTGCCCCTGGGGCAGGAGGGAGCCGGGTGTCCCTGCCGCCTTGCTATCAGCCTCTGTAACCAGGGAAAAGGGGAAGGCCAGACCTCAGCACGCAGTGATAACCTGGGGGATGCGGCGAAGCGCAAGCCTGCAGCCTGGCACAGCCTGCTGCCACGCCGCTTGCCATGGAGGCACCACGCCATCTCCTCCTCCTCCTCCTCCTCTGCCCGATCCCACCACCGAGCACCCTGGCCTCGATGCTGTCGCTGGAGGAGCCCCGGGAGCTGCCGTCGCTGCCTCCACCCAGCACCGCCGACCCCACTGCCCACCTGCTCCGCGGCCGCCCCTCTGCCCCGGTGCGGCCCTACAGCCTCTCTCTCTCCCCTGAGGATTACCACTACTCCCCCAAGCCCCGGCACCTGCGGCCTGGGCGGCTGCGCCGGCTGCTGGGCTCAGCCTTCGACCCCTTCTGGATGGCGACCGAGGAGCCACGGGGCCGCAACGGCAGCATCCCCGGGGAGAACCTGGAGTCCCTTCACCGAGACCTGGCGGAAGGCGCCGGGCGCTACCGCCGCAAATTATGGAGGGAAGCGGAGGGGATGGAACTGCCTGCCCTGCTGCCCCCCATCCCTGGGCTGCCCCCCGAGATGTCGGGGGTCCTGGCCCGCCGCCTGCGGCAGTGGCTGGTGGAGCGGGCTGCCTGCCGCCTCACCTCCACCTGGGTCGACCTGGGAGCTGTCTTCTGGCCCCGATGGGTCCGCCACACCGCCTGTGAGACCGGGCCCCCTGGCTGCTCCTGGCCCCCCGGCATGGCCTGCCGCCCGGCGCAGATCACCCACATCAAGCTCCTGGCTTGGCACTGCTGGGCACCTCCGGTCCCCGGACCCCCACACTGTGCCTGGCGGCAGATCCCGTACCCCGTCGTGGCCGCCTGCAAGTGCTCCTGCCGCTGAAGGGGCCGTGGGGGGCTGCCAAGGGATGCCCCGGTTCTAATGGCCTTAAGAGGAGAGAGGCCCTGGAAGGGACTGGACTCACCCCCGGGGCTGGGGAGCCAGGGAGGTAATCGCCCAAATGGAGAAATAAACAACCAGAAGGAAATGGGGAGCGGCTGCGGGTGTTGCTGATTCTTGCTGAAGCCCCCCGGGGATGGAGGGCATGGCTGCTTCCCACCTCCCCTGCCAGCACGGGGAGGTTGCACCAGTGGGAGCCCTCACATGGTGATTATCTCTGGTCAAGGACGTGGGATGGGAAAATTGTGGCACTCGACGGCGAGTTCAGACCCCATTTGCGTCAGCCCAAGCAGACTTGCGCTGAGATGGGGAACTGGGCAGGGAACAAGGGCAGAGCGATGCTGGCAGGAAAGAAGGTGGGTGGAAACAGCAGTGTGGAGAGGAGCTGGAGGGCATCAGTGGGAAGGGGGGGCAGGTTTGGGACTGCAACGAGGCAGACTGGTAAGGGTGGGAGAAGTGAGAGTTGGGAAGGGACCCAAGGCTGGAAGCATCTGCAGGGGGTGGGGGTGTATGGAAATGCGGTGGAACATGACTGTCCTCCCATGGAGGACACAATGGGCAAAATCCCACACCTACCCTTTGGAGTGTAGAGGCTGGTTGCTGCTGATCCATTGATCTCTGGTTGGGTTTTTTTCCCCTTTCCCTGAGGCTGGAGGAGAGAGGTTTGGGGCTGAGGCAGCACATCAGTGTGTAGGGTCTGGGGTGGGTCAGTGAGCCCAAGGTGGGAACCACATTCAAAACCCTGTGGCTTTCCCTTCACGCCCCACCCAGTGCAAAGTCCTCTGCTTTCGGGGCTAAAAGCTGCCAAGAGCTGCAGATCAGACCTGGGTTGGCAAGCCTTGAAGAAATAAAGAGCCCGAGGCTTTGCCTGGGAATGCAGCTATTGACACAGCACCTGCAGTCGATGGGCTCTGCATTATTCATTTCCAGCCTGCCATCATCTGACCCCCCAGCCTTCCCCAGGCTCCCTGTGCCACTGTGCAAGCCGCAATCTGCTGCAGAGCTGCGCCTGGAAGCGGGAGGAGAGGCAGCCATAGCAGGGTCAGATGCTGAGGGGCTTGGGAGGGAGGTCAGGGTGCCTCGGGAGGACAGGAGGAGAAGGGGGGAGCAGAAGCGTGCAGGGAAGGCCAAGTGTGTGCATTGCTGCTGTTCTTGATCCTGGCTAAACAGTGAGACATCTGTACAGCTCTTCTCCCAGTGAGGGGGGACTTGACAGCTGGAACAGGGTTAAACTGCTTGGGTTGGCTTCCCTGAGCAGAGCAGACACATCAGCAGAGCTGCCTGCAGAAATAGAGGAGAGGGAGAGCCTGGGCAGGGTACTAGCTTGAAGGAAGGAAGGGAGGGAAGTGTGTTCAGGTGTGCAAGTAGTGGGGAGCAAGGGGGTACACACACACTGTGCTCAGAGCAACAGAGATTCATTTTAGGGACTCAAACCTCCCATACTAGAGCCCATCTGGCTGAAGCTTCATCTCTTCCAGGTTGCAAGAGGGGCCCGAGGGCCATTTCCCTATTACATATGCCATTCCCAAAATACTCCATGTTGATAAGGGGGTGCAGCACCATGAGGGCCTGGTGCCACATAAAGGGAACTCATACTTTATCAGCAGGCTGAGCTCAGGGCCATGTAGAGAAGGAAAATTCAATAAAATGGGTACATGGTTACACTACCAGCTGCTCTGAGGTCAGGCAGCAGCCCCATAGAAAATACATTTCTCCCCTGCCTTTTGGCTTCCAGGAAGCACTGCAACCCTGGATTAACTTGTGTGTTTTTCAGCACTGGTTCAGGTCAGATGCGTTATCACTCCATATCTCACTCCCTGACTGCCTAATGGCCAGCAGCATTTTTTTGAGCAGATCTTTGCTGATGTGATCCAGTGCTCCCAGCACCCAAGCAAAGCACACTCTTGTTTTGGCTGGAGTCTGTCCACAACTGCAGGCAGCTGGTACCCAGTTCAGCATGTGGGCAGACAGCAGAACACACGATTTCTCGTCTGCAGCAAAACTGAGGCAAATAAAGCAATCCTGAGAGACAGACAGGACCTACTTGTTCCTGCTCGAGTGCTATGTCCTTAACTCCAGCATGGCTTAGAGGAAAAATCTAGAGATCCCAGCCTGCTGTGTGTTCTCCATCCTGTGAAAATTGCAGCTGATGAGAGGAAAATTACAAGTTTCTGTCACCAGCTCTGTCCCTGGCCTCAGCACAAAGCAGACAGAGACCTTGCCAAGCTGCTGATTTCGGCCACCTTGGCTTGCTTGCTGCCCATCAGCTTGTCAGGGGTAAAATACAGCTCCCAGGGCAGATTTGGGAGTGCTGTAGACCTGGGCAAAGCCTTAGAGCTGTCCCTGGGGACAAACCAAGGCTCATATCCAACACTTGAGAGTGGCAAGGTGAAAGAGGAGGACCAGAGGTTTGGCCAGTCCATACCCTCTTTCCCAAACTAGCTGCTGGTGGCACAGGTTGGCAATGGATTTGGAAGCCTGCCTGCCTGGTAGGGAATTACAGAAGGTAGATCTGTTGGGGTGACACCGCTGGACCCACAGGAGAGGTGTAGGAAGCAGATGACCCTGAACAAACCAGCAAAGATACATTTCCAGCAGGAGGAGAGAGTGGGAGCTGCAGCGCTTTGGCAGACTGAGGCTTCAAGAAGAGGACACAGCACAGTGTCCACTCAATGCAAAAGAGGATGGGGATGGGCTGCACCTCCCCTGTGAGAAAACAAGAGCTGAGCAAGTATCTGCTGCACTGCAGGACACCTTTAATGACGCATGAAGTGGTTGCCAGCACTGCTGTCAGCACACTGAAACAGTCACAGCCTCCTGCAGGCTGCGATGCCTTGAGGACTGATCCTGCTTTTGGCAGCATGTTGCTCAAGCCTTTTCCCTTGGCACAGGCACTTGGTCGTGGGCAGGGAGGGTGCCAGAGGAAGTGTTTACTGTCCTTCAAGGCAGTGCCCCGTGTTTCCGTCCCACCTCGGTGAAGGCTTCCACGCAGCGGTCGATGTCCTCATCGCTGTGCACAGCTGAAATCTGGACACGAATGCGGGCCTTTCCCTTGGGGACCACGGGGTAGCTGAAGCCAATTACATAAATACCTGGAGAGGAAACACATGGAGAGTCAGAGCTGGCTGGGAGGGAAGGAAGCTGAGTGATAGTGGGCGATAGAAAGGCTTTTGGTTCATCCCTCCCTTCTCAATAACCATTTTTAGGCTTCAGGGTTTTCAAGTGGCACCTGTTCCCAAACATGGAAATGAGAGTTAGGACAAGTGATAGGGATATAATCCAGCATGGCAGGACAAGAGGACTAATGTAACACCTTCCCCAAAAGAGAAAGGAGATGAAGCCAGGAACACCTAGGGGGACCAAGAGGACATTTGCAGCTGGAAGGTACAGAATTAACATTTCAAGCAGGAACATCCTCTGAAGGAAGGACAGTGGTGGCACCACCACCAGCTGTCCCTTCCCTCAAGGCATATGTCTGCATTCAGAGCTCCCTCTCCAGCTCACCTCTGCTCAGCATGTCCTCAGCCATGACTGCAGCCAGCCGAGCATCCCCGAGCATAACAGGACAGATGGGGTGATCTTTCCCTGAGATGGTGAAACCAGCAGCTGTCATCTTGCTTCTGAACCTGGTGAAGAGAAGGACAGGAGGAGTAAAACCTCACCACTCCTGTCTTTAGGGACCGCTGCCTTGCTTTCCTCTGGGTGCTCTTGGCCACCAAGGGCTGGGTGTGGTGTACCCCCTGCATCTCATGTGCAGAGAAGGGATCTCTTTTTTGAGTCCCCCCCTGCCATTTCCTGCTCAGCTCTGAGGGACTGCAGCTGTCTGAAGGGCAGATGCACCCTGGCTTGCAGAGCATCCAGATGTGGTACACATGCCTACACATCTGTCTGACACACACAGGCACACTCCACGGTTTCCCCTGAGCACCCCCCATCCGTGACTTGCAAATAAATTGTCTTCATAGCTGTCTCTCAGGTGTGAATAAATACATGTGGACAACTCATTCCTAATGAAGCTCTCCCCCTGCTCCCACCCCAGGACAGCCCCCTCACCGTTGGGTCTTGGCAGCCATGGACTGTGCAATGGCATTGCTCTCCATGAGGAGGTGCAGGGCTTTGGATGCACAGCCTACCACAGCTGGGGGCAGGCTGTTGGAGAACAGATATGGGCGGGAGCGCTGGCGGAGCAGATCGATGAGGGGCTTGGGGCCAGTCGTGTACCCACCTGCAGATGGAGAGAGGAGAAATGGAGAAGGCACCCTGAAGGACCTGTGCAGAGTGGCTCCCTTCCCAAATGTCAACCTGGCACCTACATCAGGAATTTCAGTACAAACCAGGTGTAAAAAAAAAACCAAAAATCACAGCGTACAGCGGATGCTCTTTGCAAGATTTCCACCTTGGCCCCAAAGACAAATGCATGGGTAAGGAGACATTAGATTGAGCGTATGGCAGGACCTCCCTTGACCTTGCAGCAGTGTCTCAAACTGAGCCTCAAGCCACCAGAGAAGAGGACACACGCATTTGTTGCTCTATTATTAGGCAGAGGAAGGAAACATCAAAGCGATGCTGTGGAGCTCTTTAGAGCTTGAACAGGAAAATGCCTGTACCTGCAGCTCCTCCAAGAGCTTTTCCTAGGGTGGAGTTGATGATGGTGACTTTGTCCATCACTCCCAGGAGCTCATCTGTACCCCTGCAAAAAAGGAATGTCACATTAATAGCTGCCAGCACACATCAGGGAAGCTTTTCTACATCTGATGCCTCAAGGGAAACTAAAGAGCCATCTGCCAGGTCTCCTGTGTCCCCACTTCTGATAAAGGAAGAACACCACCCTGTGGCAGTTCGACCCAAGTGCTGTCCTTCACTTCTACTGCAGAAAGGTTAAGTTGGGATCTCCTGAGGTAAGAGTTTGGTTTCTCCACCCATTATAGACAGGAGAGTGCTCAAAGTTTCCCCCCCAGGAGTTTAATGGTCCAAACAGAGCAGCAGCTGTTGAGGCAGGTCTTGCACTCACTTCTGACATGCCACACTACTAGCATACACCAGGGAAAAAGTTGCCTGGCTGGAGTACCCAATGTCCCCTGAGGTGGACTGTGCACATGGCTGATGTGCTGCTCTACATGCACACTATGTCAGGGCCTACACTAGTGGAACCAACAGTACATGGCAAACATGCTCTTCAGCTTGGTGTCCTCCAGCCTAAAAAGGCAGGACAAGCACACTGACACCCAGCTATTTGCTCTCTTGAAACAGTGCTATAGACAACAGCATCAGGTTATACACAGAGAAGTGGCTGGTGTGTTGGGATGGATCAGTGCGAAACCACCTCCCTTTGATCCCCTCACATGCCCCAAAAGGGACAGATCATCAGGAGAGGAGGGCTGAGGCAGGGGTGGGGTGCAACTCCTGCAAGAAAGGGTGGTTCCAGGAGTCCCCGCACAAAAACATATTGGCTGTCACCACCTTTCAGAAACAGAGGTAAAACAGCTCCTTACCGGCCATTGGGTCCCAGGAAGCCCGTGGCATGGCATTCATCAATGAAGACCAGAGCATCATACTTCTGGGCCAGCTGACAGATCTCCCTCAAGGGTGCAATGTCACCATCCATAGAGAAGGCACCGTCGGTGGCCACCAGCCGCAGACGATGTTTCTGTGGGAGGGGAGAGTGGCAGCCCCAGAGATCACTGTGAGAGGCTGGTGAAGGAGACCAGGACGTAGTCCAGCTCCTGCAGGGAGTGGATGTATATAACCAAGATGGGGGGTTTGCCTTGCAACGTGATGCTTTCTCCCCTTGTCTATCCATGCCTACCTGTGCCAATTGGCAAAAAACAATGCCTATTGCACAGGAAAAGGCAAAACTTATCTTTCAGGGCTGGTTACTGACCCGGTAGCATAGCCAAGTGAGCAACTTTGCACTTGGGTAGGAGCAGACCTGTGTACCTGTGCGTCTTGCAGCTTCACCTCCAGGTCCTCCATGTCCATGTGCTTGTAGCGGTACTTGTTAGCCTTGCACAGGCGGATCCCATCGATGATGGAGGCATGGTTCAGCTCATCTGACAGCACTGCATCCTCTGGGGTCAGCAGGGCCTGGCCACAACAAACAGAAAGTATCTTCTTTATCTCCAGTGTGCCATCTCACCGAGACCTTCCAGCATCTCTCAGCGTGGAGGACAAGGCAGCTGCCACACCTCTCCTGATGCCATTAAAACTTTCCACTTCTCTTCCCAGCCACCTTATCCCCCAATTTCCTTAGGCTAGGTTCTTGCCTGTGCCTTCAGAGCTCAAAACCTCCCCTCCCTCCCCGTGCAAGCCTTGGGGAATCTCTCCTTCCCCTTGCTGACAGGGGGAATACAGACCTCCCTGGAAACGTGAGCTCTCCCCCAAACACAGAGCTGGCTGGGGAAGGGGCAGGTGAGGGCTGATTAAATAGCTCCACATGGGTCCCCTGGTCCAAGAGCACCAAGTCAGAGTCCTTCACCATCAGTTGCTGCCACCTTCTTTGTGGCACAGAGCTTCCATTAGAGCCCCTGGCAAGCACAGCAGGCACATTACCTCCCTCCTCCAGGAAAGCCCTACAAACCTCAAAGATGCCAGCATTGGCATCAAAGCAGCTAGCGTAGAGAATGGCATCTTCCCGCTGGTGGAAACGTGCGATCTTCTCCTCCAGGTCCTTGTGTATGCTCTAAAAAGAAGAGAGGAGCAAGAGTAACCAGTGGGGCAGCACAAGTTCTCACTTGCCCACTGCTGTTAGACGCTGGCTGGGAGGGGAGGAAACCGCTGGGTTTTATCCAGAAAAGGTGTGTGTGAGGGGGGGGGAGAAGTTAGCTGTGGTCAGAATTTGCAAATGCAGCCCTCAAATGTGGCTACAGGGCTGGGTGCCAAAAGTGCAGCGGGCAGACTCGAAGCTCCCCACCCGTGGGAGTGGGTGCGCTTCATCAGCCAGGGCTCCAAAAGTGTTCCAGAAGGGATAAACCAGGGTGGGTTTGGCAGAGCAGTTTTAAGGCAAGGCTCTCTGTAATTTTGACCCTTTAAGGGAGGGGGGGAAAAAGACATTCATTTTCTGAATCCAGAGAGTTCATAGAATCATAGAATCAGCTGGGTTGGAAGGGACCTCAGAGATCATCAGGTCCAACCCTTGACCACTACCGCTGCAGTTACCAGCCCATGGCACTGAGTGCCACATCCAGTCTCTTTTTAAATATCTCCAGGGATGGAGAATCCACTACTTCCCTGGGCAGCCCATTCCAATGTCTGATCACCCTCTCTGTAAAGAAATTCTTTCTAATATCCAGCCAAGTTGTTGCAGGGGGTTATGTTTTGGCTCTCCGAGGGGGTCGTAATGGTTTAATTTGGTATATTTCCAGATCTTTGGCTAGTGAGGACCCCGTAGTTTTGTGGGATTTTTTTTCCGCATCTGGCCACGTGTACCTTAGCACTGTGCAAGTATGCGAGAGGGGAGTCTGGTCCGAGCAGAGCCCTGGAGCAGGGGATGTACCTGGGTACCGCAGATGAAGCGTACGGAGCTAAGCCCAGCACCGAACTTCTCCAGGGCCTCCACGGAAGCCCGGATCACCTCGGGATGGCTGGAGAGCCCCAGGTAATTATTGGCGCAGAAATTGAGGATCCCTGCGTAAACAAAAAAAGAAAATCACGAAGGGGTGTGTGTGGGGGGGGATGGTGGGAAGAAGACCCCAAGAACCCTCCCCATCGGCTCCGTACCCACCATCACCACCGGCCGCCAAACGGAGGTGGGGACCTTGCCGGGAGGCGATGACCCTCTCGTTTTTCCATGTCCCGGAACCTCGGATATCCTCCAGCTGCCTCTCCAACACCCGGCGGAGCTGAGACGCAGCCGCTACCGAAGCCTCCCGGGGGCTGCCGGCCCCGCCGCCCCGCACCACCCCCCGCACCAGCCCCCGCTGCCACATCCCGGTTCTCCAAGCCACTCCCCTCCCTTCTCAAAGGGGCGGGATCCCGGCGGCCAATGGCGTGGATTTATATTGGTCCGTCCCCCCCGATGCCAGACACCTTCCCTAGGACTTCCAAGGGGTCTTTTTTAGGGAGGAGAGTGGCTCTGTGCCGAGGGGTTTGAGCACCTCAGAGCCAGATGGTTTGGAACGTGTTGAAAGTCTCCCACTGGGAGCTCCCCGGTGCAAAAGGAGTTGGGGATGTTGTGTTGGTTGACATCTGGGTGAATATGAGGCACTAGCAGTGTGCCCAGCTGGCCAAGAAGGGGAATGGCATCGTGGCTTGTCATTAGGAATTGTGTGTCCAGCAGAACCAGGGAAAGGTTTGTCCCCCCCGGAGTCATAGAATCATAGAATTAGCCGGGTTGGAAGGGACCTCAGAGATTATCAAGTCCAACCCTTGACCCACCGGAGCAGTTACCAGACCATGGCACTGAGTGCCACATCCAGTCTCTTTTTAAATATCTCCAGGGACAGAGAATCTACCACCTCACCGGGCAGACCATTCCAATGTCTGATCACCCTCTCCGTGAAGAAATTCTTTCTAATATCTAACCTAAATCTCCCCTGACACAACTTAAGACTGTGTCCTCTTGTCTTGTTGAAAGTCATCTGGGAAAAGAGTCCAACTCCCACCTCGCTACAGCCTCCTTTCAGGGAGTTGTAGAGAGCGATGAGGTCTCCCCTGAGCCTCCTCTTCTCCAGGCTGAACACCCCCAGCTCCCTCAGCCTCTCCTCACAGGACTTGTGCTGGAGTCCCTTCACCAGCCTGGTTGCCCTCCTTTGGACCTGCTCCAGGACCTCAATCTCCTTCCTGAACTGAGGGGCCCAGAACTGGACACAGGACTCGAGCTGTGGCCTCACCAGGGCTGAGTACAGGGGCAGAATCACTTCCCTGGACCTGCTGGCCACGCTGTTCCTGATCCAGGCCAGGATGCCATTGGCCTTCTTGGCCACCTGGGCACACTGCTGGCTCCTGTTCAGCTTCCTGTCAATCCAGACTCCCAGGTCCCTCTCTGCCTGGCTGCTCTCAGCCACTCTGTGCCCAGCCTGGAGCTCCCCATGGGGTTGTTGTGGCCAAAGTGCAGGACCCGGCACTTGGCCATGTTGAACCTCATCCCGTTGGAATCAGCCCAACTCTCCAGCCGGCACTGGGGAGGACAAAGCTCGAGTACTGTGCTCAGTTCTGGGCCCCTCA